>CM055122.1:527992580-530572580 GCA_029206835.1 Rana muscosa
CTGGCAGCTAGAAATAATACATAAGCGAGTATAAAGTTAAAAAATAACCAAACAAAAATGATTAACATAATCAAACAAAACGATCTATAATAGTATGCTTATTGGGTAATTGTAAACTGGATTAAGCCCAACATATATAAAGATAGAGGTGCAGATGTGAGTATATAAAACTAGAAACAAGCTTTCTAAGCTGTCACTTGCACAATAAATAAATACGTACACACAATATATATATATACATATATATACATATATACACAAAACAAATCTCTCTCTCTCTCTTTCTCTCTCTCTCTCTCTCTCTCTCTCTCTCTATATATATATATATATATATATATATATTACATATTGGGGTTGTGTATTTTTTTTATTTTTTTTTAATACGTCTTTTCTATCATCCTGTTCAGAAATCCCATATAAGCGTCGCCAATTTCAGTTACTTTTGCCCCAACAGTGATAAAGTCATAAAAGCTAACTTATGTAGCTGAAGTATATATAAAGAATCCTTCTTTTGTACTAGGTGCAGGGGTCCCTTAAGGGAATGTAGTTTTTGCAATCAATCAGTGATTTGATGTGGGATTTTTCCCGTGGCCCTAGTAGAGACCTCGTATAATATAAGAAGTATATGATTTGGAGAGCTATAAAGACGTGTTTGGCCCTAGCTAGGCATCGCAGAGTGGCCCGGTGCCTCATTAGCTGTGCTGTGCTTGCACTGTTCATGTCTGCAGGCTGTGCTGTGCTTGTTATAATCCCCCCTTCTGGGGAAAGGATTGTATAGGGAGCTATGAAGACATTCCCACGTGGTGCCCTGTGTGTTGTTGTTTTTTCTTGGAGAGGTGAAGAAGGGAATCAGTGTTGGGTTTCAATGTTTATTTTCCCTCCAGAAGTTTTTCTCATCTCCAGGCCCAAACTGTGCACTTTCCTCCATGCTCCTTAATCCCCTTTCTTTTTGATGTGGGTTTACACACTGATGGGCTGAACTAAACTTCCTATAGAACAGTTAAAACATGAGATTTATGTGCCAGCAGCAGCTACCAGATGAATGTACATTCATTCACCTTACTTCAAATATTGCAAGCTGGATTTACAGCCTGCCTTTTACACCCTCGTAAAATACAAGGCGAATTCGCCCCATAATTTGATTTTAGAATAAAATCTTCAGCCCCTTCTGGTCTATGTGACCCGACGAGCCGTGCCTTCTATAGATCCTCCAATTATCTCCTACATCCGGCTCCTGTGTTGGGGAGATTTGTCATGACAACCTGCTATTTATTAAACGTCATCCCTCATTTCATCATCATACATCGCAACAATTCAACAAAACCAGGGCCACAGATTACCATTTTATTGTCGGCTGATTAAACACAAAGAAGTCAATAAAATGAAGTGTAGTCATTGTTTTGAAGCGCCCTTAGTAAATGCAATGCAATCCTTTAATTTGTTAATAAGAAAGCACTAGAGGCTGGGCGGTGGGTGGCCATGATGTCACAATAAGCTTCACTTTGTGTTCACTTGTCACTCGATATAAGCAAGGAGGTCAGTGGGATTCCATAGGGGAACATTGTGCCCCAATCTGTCACCTTCTTTACTCTATAGGAAACTTTCCCCTAATGTGTTCCCTATTCATGACACACACCTTTACCTGCAACAGCTCCCAGGGTCTGGACTTGTCACTATAATATATTCATTTATTCATCGTCACACCACCTCCAGGTCTGTGGTTTGATCAAATGAATATTTTACTGCAATGGACTTTTTCCTCTATCATTACAAATATGCCAATGAGAACAAATATTTGGATATGTATAGTATCTGTGTTTTATTTCGGACGAATGTTATTTTATACTAATGTGTGGCTTCTTTATATAAATATCTGTGATCAAAAAGCTGCATTTATTTTGCCCTTCAACAATTATTATAGAAAGCCACCTAAACTGTGCTTTATATGAAGACCTGATACATCACAGCCGAATGAAATGATCTTTATTTTTATATTTATTATTGTTATATTTTATATTTTAGATTGTTCGATGACCATACACACACATATATATACATATATATATATATATATATATATATATATATATATATATATATATATATATATATACAATAATATATGTGAAATGTATAGTAAATAACTTTAAAAAATGTTTTATATATTATAAAAAACATATATAACAATTCTCTATTTAAATTATATTTAAATACATAAATATATATATATATATATATATATATATATATATGCATGTATGTATTATATTTCTAATCTATCAATATATATATATATATATATGTATATATATATATATATATATATATATATATATATATATATAAAACACTGTATGTATTTAGGTATATTTTCGAAGTTTATTTTAAAATACAGGTGTTTGACGTACTGCATACAAAAAAATAAGTATATAGATATATATCTATATATGTGTATGACAAAAGACACTAGTTCATCTAGTTCAACTAACAGAGAGAAAGAAAAAAAAAAGAAGTGTATATGGATATTTTTTATTTTTTGTGTGTTGTGTTTTGTCATCCACATATATAGATATATATCTATAGATATGTACTTATTTTTTTGTATGCAGTACGTCAAACACCTGTATTTTAAAATAAACTTCGAAATTTAACTTATCAAATCTAAAAGAAAAAAAAATGTCTGTTAAGAAAAATAAATTTACAAGTGAGGGAATTATATACCCTTCTTTAAAAATCGTCTAGGATTCTAGTTCTGGCGTTTCAACCCAGCAGTACAGTCTTGTGGGGCTGATTTACCAAAGAACTTTGATGTTTAGGTTTTTTTTCCCCTTTCTTTTATTTACCGTATTGGTTGATTGAAAAGGAACAGAGACAAGCAAATATGTCTCCTTTTGGAAATAATCCCCTTACCTTTGAGGAAATACCTGGCTCAGGTTGCACCTACTAGGTAAATGGAGGGCATTTCCACATTTTATGCAACTTGTTATTTTTAATTTATACATGAAGACCTACGCTATTATAATGTACCCAAACTGTCACACGCCTCATTCACGCATAATAAACAAGTGCAGGAAGGTGCCAGGTACGATTCTGTCACTGCATGCAGATCTAGGTTTACCACCACAGCCCATTTACCAAATGAGTACACTGTCTACATGTTTACAAGACAGGCACAATGTCACTTTCACAATTGTGAAAGCCATCAATCCTCAGTTACTAAAAAGAAAATAAAGTGTCAGGTACGTTTATGTCACTGCATGTAAATCTAGGTTTACCACCACAGCCCATTTATCAAATGAGTGCACACGTATTTTTCACAACTGTATAAACCTATCCTCAGTTAAAATCAAGTTTGCATTCAGTTTCTCTATTTGGACAAAACACAGCAAGAGCAAACTAATGAGACGATCGGGATTATTAGCGGAGCAGGGCTACAAAGGGAGAATGAATCAATCACCGCATGTCCATTTTAGCTACGAGCTGAATTATAGGATTGGCTTTCTTAATAATCTGGTGTCTGGGTTTTTACGAAGAAAACACAATCACTAGCAGGGTTGCCAACTTTCAGTAAATTTACGAACAGTTTGTAAAATCTGTACTTTTTGCATCTGTCCTTGAATGTCCATTACGGACATGTACTGTAGGCTGCATGTCCGTAACTGACATTCATGGACAGATGCAACAATTATGGATTTTACAAACTTTTTGTAAATTTACTGAAAGTTGGCAACCCTGATCACTAGTGACACAAACATTATGACAGTGCGCTGCCTTCTATGGAAGATCCATCTACTGCACTCCTTTTTTCGGGTTTACAAGACGTTTACTGGCTAATCCCAAAATCCCAAAGAGTCAATTCAATATATATATATATATATATATATATATATATATATATATATATATATATATATTTTTTTTACATCATCACGGATACATAGGCAGATGGATACAAAACGCATATATATATATATATATATATATATATATATATATATATATATATATATATATATAGTTAATGTATATATATAGTTAATATATATAGAATACATCTACAATTAAATAATTTTGCAAAAAAAAAGCAGGTATAACACATATATATATATAATTTATAATTTATCTATATTTTTGAATTTTGTATCTAACTATCTATATATCTGTACTGATGTAATTTATATATATATATATATATATATATATATATATATATATATATATAAATATATGTTATCCCTCCTTTTTGTGCAAAATGATTTAATAGTAGATGTATTCTATAGGCTATGAGTGTTTTTCAGTTTGTTTGTTTTTTGTTTTTGATTAAAGAAAATGCACACAGACATACAAAAAAATGAGCATTGAAAAAATAAAATGGACTTAAGACAGAGAAATCCAAACATGTACCTATAGCACGCAAAGGCAATTCTGTATGTTCATGCATTGATACGTTTCTATAAATATACCCAATGTTATGTATTTAGATGAAGACACATAAAATACATGGTGGTGATATTAGAATAGGGTGTGTATATCGGTACCCGTAAATTGTGCATTTTCTCTAGCTGAATACAGACAAGGAGGCAGATGAATGGACCTGTGTGATAGAGAAGCATTAATAAAAGAAGTGCCATCACAGTTGTCAGTGGATTGAATAAAACCTGATCAGGCAGATTGGGAGTGAGACTAGAAGCTGTGGTCATTGTCCATTTGAATATGTGTCGTTTAGCTTTGTTTCCTGACAAATGTCATATTTGTATGATGGCAGTGATTAGGGATGTATGTATATAGCGCACACAATGCACGCAGAGCAGAGATTTCGCTGTTTTCAATCATAATAGAAAATGCCCGCAGACCTGTCATGTACCTGGAAATGAGAGGATGACTTATCTTTCCCGATCATCATTCATCACTTTAAATGGTGCACTCCCCTGGTTCACTTGAAGCTTCCTTGGAATTGGTGGCAGTTTAGAGATCAAAATAAGGTGGAATTATGTTATCTACCATTTACCTGTAAGTTTAATAAAGGGCACTTTCCTGTCTGTTGTCTGCCTTGCTCTGGTTCATGAACTTTAGACTTATTGTTGGTATTATTAATATTAGTTGTAATAGCAGTGCCAATATAATAACAGCAATAGTATTGGGGATAGGATTATTTTTTATTTTGACAATTTATATACTTTTTTTTTTTTTTACATAAATTCCTTTATATTATACACCAACTACCAACAGAACAGCCCCCCAGAACCCCTTTGGTGTACTGCTTTTGCAACTACTACTGGGGGATGAGTTAGTTGCATAAATGAGAGCAGTATTTCTCAACCCTTTAAAATTCTACACAATCTGGGGGCACTCTATTCTAAAATGTAAAAACACACTTTACATTATACAGCAACATCCATACACCTAGGGCACCCAACATTTGAGGTGATTTATTCTTACAAAGCAAATACACCTTTGCACCCTGGTACAGACTAATATTCTAGCATTTCTATTAGTTTTCTTTTTTTTTAGTTTTTCACTCCCACACTCAGCTAATGTGACCCCAGTGCTGACGGAGAGGGGCAGGGGAGGGACAAACAAAGAGCACCCAACCTGTTCCTTATCAGCCGGTGATGTCACCAGTTGTTAGAAAACGGGCAGCTTTATTAATGCTGCACAATAAAAACCGGTGGCTTTGTGTAATCAAAAGGCAGGCTTGATCCGCTTGCTGGCTTGTTGAAAATTTCTGGGCAATTTGGGGTGTTTGGAAGGCATTTTGCCAAGACACCCGCACCCCAGGATGTAAAAGGCTGAATTAGTGAATGGAGTCCTAGAGATAATTAGAATTCATATCCGCCAATCAGATTTCACATTTATATTTTCCCCAATCAACAAAGAGAATGGAAGGTACAGCCCGAATGGATGCTGTCCATAATAATCCTATTTTTCTTCTTCTCCTCCTGTCTTGATAACTAAGTCAACATGGCTTCATATAAGATGTAAAATGTATGATGTAATATGAGAGGAAAATAAAATTTAATAAAGAGATTTATGAAAAAAAAAGTCAACGTGGCTTTGGAGATGCAACAGCATTTGGCCAGTTTGTAATAGTGTATGTATAGTCAACACAAAGTTTTGAATAGAGTAGGGAGGGATTAAAACCTTGGTCAAGTTGTCATTGTTGTCAAGTCCCCACTAGGTAGATTCATCTCCTACATTTACCCTGGTGGCCACAGTCAATAAGACAGAAAATGAAGAGAAATGTAACATTTTACAGTTGTCATCCAAACAAAAGTTGAAGATAAGTCTTCCAATGCATACATCTGTTTTGGTGACATCTGAGTGAGGCCTGGCTCACATATGTGCAGCCACGGTTTCCAGCATGGGGCCCAGTGCATTTATTTTCACCGGTTCAGGTGCGATTCAGGTCTGAATTTTTGCCTGAATTCGCACCTAAACTGGACCCAAAAAACGCACAAGACCCTTTTGGAATTCGCACTGCAGCCCCCTCGGATATGTGTGAACCGGCTCCATTGAGAGCTGGCCACACTCGCATGTCATGTGAATTGGATTCGGTGAAGACCGCATTCAATTCGCACACATGGGAACCCAGCCTTCAGCTCCATGCACACTGGCATAAAAAACATTGCTTCTATAGGAGCTTTTTGTTCCGCTTGTAGAAGCAGCTCAATGTTATCCTATGTGTCCATGGACATTAGGAGGATTACAGGCATATTTTGAGCTCAACGTTTAGAGAGGCAGAAAAAAAACCTTCGCGTTTCAGATTGGAGCTCACTGGCAGAAAAAACGTAAAACTCTCCTAAACTTGTCTAGACTTTGTACAAAAAATGCTCTATATGAGCGTTTTTTACTCCCAAGAGAACAGACGTTTTCTTTAAGCCCAGTGTGCATGGAGCCTTTAGAAGGTAATTTTGGAGAGATCTCCACTTACTTTCTGTTTTGTCTCCAGTACACAAAGTAAAGGGAAATTTCCCCAACAGGACAGAGACAGCAACAATTAAAATAACAAGGGTTTTAACCTTTTTGTACACTATCTAAAAGCTTTACATACACTTTAAGGGGCCACACAATGCAATATAGTATTGCTAGAAAGCCAAGGTAAATTGGTTTTATATGGGCAAGGTAAATAAATCAACTTAAAGTGGAGCTCCACCCTAAAGTGGAACTTCTGCTCATCGGAATCCTCCCCCCCTCTGGTGTCACATTTAGCACCTTTCAGGGGGGAGGGGGGTGCAGATACCTGTCTAAGACAGGTATTTGCACCCACTTCCGGGAGTCCTCTCTGCGAGTATTCTGCAGGTAGTACGTCACTTCATGCAGAATACCCGTTGTGTTCTAGCAAACACTCGGCTCCCAGAACACAATGGGGACCAGTGAGAATGGCGCAGCGCGACTCACACATGCGCCGTAGGGAACCGGGCAGTGAAGCCGCAAGGCTCACGCCGATATACGGTGGCAAAGTGGTTTGTTCCCACGAATCGCCGTATGGGTACGTCTGTCCCTTTAAGGGCGATAGCAGGCTGCGTGCCCGCTGCACGGTAGGGAACCTGATGCTCGTGGCCGGCGGGCGAGAACGCTGCCGGCCACACGTGAGTGCGTGCACGAGAGCAGGAACAGGGATTTGTGTGTGTAAATGCACAAATCCCTGTTCTGTCAGGAGAGAAGGGACATATCATTTGTTCCTACTAAGTAGGAACAACAATATGTCTCCTCCCCCAGTCAGTCCTATCCCCTCACCGTTAGAACACACATAGGGAACACACACCCCTTGATAGTGTTAACCCCTTCCCTGCCAGCGACATTTACACAGTAATCAGTGCATTTTTTTTTAGCACTGATCGCTGTATGAATGCCAACGGTCCCAAAAATGTGTCAAAAGTGTATGATCTGTCCGCCGTAATGTCGCAGTACCGCTAAAAATTTCAGATCACATCCATTACTAGTAAAAAAAAAAAATAATAATAAAAATGCCATTAAAATGGCATAAATCTTTCCCATAGTTTGTAGACGCTATAACTTTTGCGCGAACCAATAAATATAGGCTTATTGTAAAAAAATTTACCAAAAATATGTAAAAGAATATATATTGGCCTAAACTGAGGAAAAAAATTGTTTTTTAAAAAATTCTTTAGGGGATATTTATTATAGCAAAAAGTAAAAATATATTTTTTGGTTTATAGCGCAAAAAATTAAAACTGCAGAGGTGATCAAATACCACCAAAAGAAATCTCTATCTCAATTTTGTTAGGGTACAGCATTGCACGACCGCAAAGTTGTCAGTTAAAGCGACGCAGTGGCGTATCGCAAAAAATGGCCTGGTCATTAAGCAGCCAAATCTACCGATCTGTGGTTAAACAAAAATAATAAAAGACAACTATCTGTATTGATCAGAACAGCCATCCTCTCTCATTGTTTGCAGTCCAACCAGAAACATGCTGGTAAATCATTTTCTAATGTTACACGTTTTATGAATGACAGATGCATACATTCTATAGCAAAAGGAGTTATTTCCAACTTTAATGGCAGATGGTGGCTGAGGCGAAAGGCACTTTGGCTCTTTAGTATAAACAAGATGATACTTCCTGACATGTTTTTTACCAGCTCAGCCAACTAGTGATGGCTTCCAACACCCAACTAAGTAGCAATCCATTAAGGCTCTTCAAATACCAGAGCTTCAGTGTGGTTTACTGAGCATGCACACCATATGCAAACTGGGAGTACTATTTTGAACCATTTTGTATCAGATCTGTGCAATTACATCTGATGCTCTGTGATCTCCTGCATGCATCAGTATGAAAATGCTCTACATAGATTGCAATATGTTACCTCCTGGAATACGTTATCGCTCCAATTCAATTGTAGTTTAAAAACTTCAGGCCTTGTAAGATATAAATAATAATATTGGTACAAAGCCTAAAGCATACTTGTCACATGTAAGGCTCCATGCACACTGATAGAGCGTTTTTGTACACAATTTAGGCGAGTTTAGGAGTGTTTAGTGTTTTTCTGCCAGAAAGCTCCAATCAGAAGCGCAAACCAGAAGGTTTTTTTTTTCCTTCCTAGGCTGAGCTCAAAATATGCCTGTAATCGTCCTAATGTGCATGGACACATAGGATAACTTTGAGCTGCTTCTACAAGGAGAACACAAAACTCCTGTAGAAGCAGTGATTTCTAAGTAAGTGTGATCGGAGCCTTAGGCAATCTATAATTTTATCTGTGCACATCATGGTAATATTTTACCATTGTTGAAGAGAAGTTTCACCCTAATTATCAGGGTCATATGGCGCAATTAGCAGCAGTGAAATTTCACAGAAAATGCTGGAGAGAAGTGGAGAACAGTGCAGGGAAGGCTTTTAAAGGGTGCACACAAGCATCTCTGGAAGGAAACCTACAATCCTCATAGAAAGGGTTATATGTTATTCCTCCCACATACATGAATTAAAAATAAAAATACATAAATAGTCCCATATTATTCCTATTATTATAGAAAGCACCCTACACTGTAGCAGTTTTATATTAAGCCTTACAAAATATATATATATTTTTTTTACATAGCAACACTCTTCCAATAGCCTTTGCATCTATAAAATGTACTATTTCACACCATGTTCAATGAGCTGCACTAGATCAACACAGGCTCAATGCAGGGACACATAGAAGTTGATGTACTAAAACTGGAGAGTGAAAAATCTGGTGCAGCTGTGCATGGTAGCCAATCTGCTTCCACAGCTTGTTCAGTTAAGCTTTGACAGAAAAAAACTGGAAGCTGGTTGGTTTCTATGCAGAGCTGCAGCAGATTTTGCACTCTCCAGTTTTAGTAAACCAACCCCATAGAAAACAATAGTTGCCCTGTTCACACCCTAATACTACATTTTGTGTTGTGATGCATTGCATAAAATGCAGCATATCTGCAATTTTACGCAGCACACTGCACCTACCCATGTGCTACACCACTGCTTGGCACAACAAGAAATGCCTTTAATTCCTTCCTGACATATCTCCATTTATTAAACACTGGAATAAGCTGTGAAAAGTCTAATCATTCGCTTTTCAGTACTTGGTAGAGTAACATGGAGTAACATGAGTCCATGCAGAAAATTTGTTCACTTTATACATTCATGCTACCGTATGATTTCCAGCACTTTAAAAAAAAAAAAAAACAGTGTAGAAGTTAAAATTACAACAGAGTATGAGCTTCTAATCCTGTAGATAACTATTCAACATGGCTGTACACAAATCAAAATTTATATTATGTTACTACAAAAAAGCAGACACTGGCGGAATCAGGGGAATCATGTTACTGTATCCAGTTGGTGAACAAGCATGTTCAAACATGCTTATTTGTGACAGATTCACTTTAAGGTTATTGCCTAATTTACTAATAGACATGGCTTTTTTTTGTAATAAAACAGGTGCAGAACCCCCCTCTCCCCCACCCACAACTCCACCCCGGGTCATCCATTTCCCAACCACTTTCCAGCACCACACTCTTTTAAAGATAAAATCATTCAGTAGCAACAAAAAATTCCTCAGCAGCAAAATGAAGTCACCCAGTAGCAATAATAAATCCCCAGCAGCAACAATAAATCTCCCAGCAGCAATAATACAGAATAAATTGGTGTGGAATAGGGAACATACACCATAGTATATGGAAGGAGGCTGTGTGGAATAGGAAATTTACAACATTGCGTTTAGAAAAAGGGGATGTGGAACAGGAAACGTACAGCATGGCATATTGAATAATGTGGTGTGGAATAGGGAACATACAGCATGGTACAGTATATGGACTGAGGTTTTTACATAATAAAGAATATACAGCATTGCATATTGAATGAGGCGCTGGGGAATAGGGAATATACAGCATGGCATATGGAATGAGGCAATGTGAAATAGGGAATGTACAGCATGGGATATGGAATGAGGTAGTGTGGAATAGGGAATGTACAGCATGGCTTATGGAATGAGGCAGTGTGGAATAGGAAATGTGCAGAATGGCATATGGAATGAGGCGGTCTGGAATTGGAAATGTACAGCATGGCATATGGAACGAGGAGGTGTGGAATAGGGAGTGTACAGCATTGCATATGGAATGAGGCAATGTGGAGTAGGGAATGTACAGCATGGCTTATAGAATGAGGTGGTATGGAATGGAATAGGGAATGTACAGCATGGCTTATGGAATTAGGTAGTATGGAATAGGGAATGTACAGCATGGCTTATGGAATGAGGTGGTATGGAATAGGGAATGTACGGCATGGCTTATGGAATGAGGTGGTATGGAATAGGGAATGTACAGCATGGCTTATGGAATGAGGTGGTATGGAATAGGGAATGTACGGCATGGCTTATGGAATGAGGTGGTATGGAATAGGGAATGTACAGCATGGCTTATGGAATGAGGTGGTATGGAATAGGGAATGTACGGCATGGCTTATGGAATGAGGTGGTATGGAATAGGGAATGTACAGCATGGCTTATGGAATGAGGTGGTATGGAATAGGGAATGTACGGCATGGCTTATGGAATGAGGTGGTATGGAATAGGGAATGTACAGCATGGCTTATGGAATGAGGTGGTATGGAATAGGGAATGTACGGCATGGCTTATTGAATGAGGTGGTATGAAATATGGAATGTACGGCATGGCTTATTGAATGAGGTGGTATGGAATAGGGAATGTACGGCATGGCTTATGGAATGAGATGGTATGGAATAGGAAATGTATGGCATGGCTTATGGAATGAGGCAGTGTGAAATAGGGAGCGTACAGCTTGGTATATGGACTGAGGTGGTGCAGAAAAAAGGAATGTACAGCATGGCATATGGAATGAGACAGTGTGGAATTGAGAACATGCAGCATGGGATATGGTGTGTACTTACTAGCAGAAATATTTATTTACCTTGTGTGCAGTTATTGCAGCGACAGACAGCTCAGCTGATCACTGCTAGGAAAGATAAACAAGAAGCCGTGGCAGAAGAACACTTATCACTTCCTCTGCTGGGCTCTGCTTAGATAATATAAGTCAGAGTCTGAGAAAGGAAGTGAGTAGTGTAACTTAAGCCCTGTACACATGGGCCGAATGTCTGGAGAAAATGTCCGACAGTTGGCCCATGTTCATGTTGGTCTGTCCAACCGAAGTCGACCGTTTGGCCATCTTCTGTTGGACGTGCATGCTGGAAAACCAGCAGCCGGCCGACTCCCGATCAGCGATTTTAGCCAATGGCAGAGAGCGCTGATCGGAGTGTTCTGGCAGGGGGGGTCGTCCCCCTGTCAGAACACAACAGCTCAGGGGGGGAGATCGCTGAACTAACCTAGCAACCCATGGGATTGCACAAAAAAAGCTAATAGTGTATACCCTGCTTTACTCTGTCCCTGTTCTTTGCTTACATTTGCGACATCAGCACAGTGAATCCCCACTGACTGAAGCCCTGAAAGGGGCACAGTTTATTTGGGGGAAACATCGCCACTGTCCCTTAGTGGTGTGGCATCTCACAGACAGGATCTGTGCCTGCTGGAGGTGCCTGTACTACATAATGGCATGTTCCAAAAAAAAAAAAAAAAAGACCTGCTAATCGCTGCTGCATAACTACCTTGCAACTTCAATATTCACATTAACAGCATGCCTCATTGAAGATGACATTTTCAGTATGTCTCTAGTCCGTTTAACCATTTCCAAGCCTGGATCACTAGCTTTAGGCACTGAAATACTAGGGCTGATACAAATTTGTGCAAGACTGGTGGGCTGGTAGGACTCAGTATTGGAGTACAGGCCTAATAAAGCATGCTTTGGCCAGAATTTTACATAATAGTTACATTTTTTTGTGGTCAGCTATCTTAATGATGGTAAGGATAAATGGAAACTTGTACTGAGGAAATATATGCTGACTGACATTTCTGACATTTCAACTTCCATTCTTCACTGGAGTCAGTCTGTTAGCTTTTGTATCTATTGATGCACACAGTGTTTGGAGACACAACTCTAGTCCCTGCATACAAGGGTGGCTCCATAGGACACTGCAGGAGAAAAGAGCCATCCTAAAACATAAAACCCGGGGCAGTGGTCATAGCACCAGTGTATAGGTACATAGACGAGGATTAAAAGATGAAGAAGCTGCATACTCAGCTAGTAATTTAATCAGCTGCTGAACGTGCTTAAAACTGATGGTTTAATATCACTTTAAATAATACCTGGCAATCCTGCCAATAAAGGCAGGATGACAACGTCTTGTACCTGTCTTCAAAGTTATTCTCCTGTCACATGGGCATCCAATAGAGACTACAAAGGTTTGCTTAAACATACATTACACAAACATGGTCTACTGTGGTCACCATTGGGGAAGCCCCTGAGAAATGGCATGCATTGAAGTGCATTCATGTATACATGAAGTGGCTGCAAAGAGGATGTAGGAGATCAGTAGCATTAATATGCAGCAATTGATCAATAAAAGGCACAAACAAGTATTTTAGCCCAAAATAAAAATGGCAGTTGTACTGATAAACAGTGCTATTGCAAACTACATTAATACGAATAACTACCAGTGTATCACCAGCTTTAGTGTTAGGATTAGAGAGAAGGACAGGTTAGGTGTGAGGACCAAAATAAGTATTAGGGATAGCAGACGGGGGGTATCAGTACAACTGAAGTTTGTTCTCAGTGCCAAAGCTTCAGTTACCAAAAGTATTGTTAAGGCATTCTGGGCACTAAGAACTAATGTACTGCTCCAGCCTGTCCAGAATTGCTGATACTTGTACTATCTGTTCACTATATGTAGCTGTAGTTGATCTGCGTAAGTGTACACAACCTTATAATACAGTTGGGTGAGGATCTGTTTGCTTAGGTTTTCTCTGGTAAAGATTGCTTTTGCTCACAGAAAATTTCCAGATTGTTGATTTTTTTTTTAATCTAATATACTTCATCATAGAGAAGCTGTTGGCCACACAACCCAATACAATGTGGTGGGAGCTGGCAGTGGGTAGATATTTACAAACCTTAAGCTGGCCATACATGTTGCAGTTTTTTGTCAATCAGCCAGCGGGCTGATCAAAACAAACTGAATGGATTCCCCCATCCATACAAGCGAGGTGGATGGAGGAATCCTCCCAAGTTCCCTGTCAGAATACACTGATCAGCGGTGCAGGCGATTTGCTGCAGTGCTGATAAAATACAAAAATTTCCAACAAGCCCCTTTGTGAGAAATTGCTCATTAGATCGACCTCTTTGAAACGGCCATAGATGGATAGAAATTTGGCCAGTCAGTGCGGAACCGAATGATTTTCGATCCATGTATGGTCAGCTTTAGTGAAAAAGTAGGATTTTTAAAACAGCTTACCTGTAAAATCCTTTTCTTGGAGTACATCACGGGACACAGAGCGACATAGTCATTACTATGTGGGCTATATAGAATTAACTTCAGGTGCTGGCACTGGCAACTTCCAAAACAGGAAGTACCCTCCCCTATATAAGCCCCTCCCATCCGGGAGCACCTCAGTTTTGTAGCAAAGCAATACGTGTCCCCAAAAGAGGGGTGGGAGCTCTGTGTCCCGTGATGTACTCCAAGAAAAGGATTTTACAGGTAAGCTGTTTTAAAAATCCTACTTTCTTGTTCATACATCACGGGACACAGAGCGACATAGTCATTACTATGTGGGACGTCCCAAAGCAATGCCCAATGAGGGGGGGGATACACCATACATAAGCTGGGCGCCATCAGGCATGAGGATCTTTTGCGGCCTGCAACACACTGCGCCCAAAGGCGACATCCTCCTGACTTCTAACGTCCACCTGGTAGAACCTAGTAAACGTGTGTACTGAAGACCATGTTGCGGCCTTACAAATTTGCGCCAGGGAGTTCCAATTGCTCTCGTGGAGTGCGCCCTAACTTTGAACGGAGGCGGTCTACTTCTCAAGCCATAGGCTTGTATTATGACCTGTCGGATCCACTTGGCTAAAGTAGATTTTGACGCTGCCTGACCCTTTCTGGGGCCTTCCGGCAGAACAAACAAATAATCCGTTCTACGAATCTGAGCAGTGGCTTTTAGATAAGCTTTAACTGCTCTTACTACATCCAAAGAATGCAATAACTTTTCCTCTACTGAACTAGGTTTGGGGAAAAAAGAAGGAAGAACCACATCCTGGTTCAAGTGAAACCTCGATACCACCTTAGGAAGAAAGGCTGGGTGAGGACGTAATACTACTCTGTCCTTATGAATAACCAGATATGGCTCTTTACAGGACATGGCGGCTAATTCCGACACTCTTCTAGCCGAGCATATGGCTACTAAAAATATCAATTTCCTGGTGAGTAGAACCAAGGAAATGTGCCGCAAAGGTTCAAATGGCTGCTTCTGCAGAACCGACAGAACCAAATTTAGATCCCATGGGCATATGGGAGCTTTAATCGGTGGAATAATACAAGTCACCCCTTGCATAAAGGTTTTGACAAGTGAATGCATAGCCAGGGGCCTTTGAAATAGTATTGATAAGGCCGAAACCTGGCCCTTGATAGTACTTAAGGCAAACTTCCTGTCTACAGCCCACTGCAGGAAGTCCAGAATTCTGCCTATAACGTACTTACGTGGATGCCATTTTCTGGCCTCGCACCAAGTGATGTACGCCTTCCAAACTCTATAGTAGATCTGCCTGGATACAGGCTTCCTGGCATTGATTATAGTTGATACCACAGAGTTAGAGAGACCTCTCTTCTTAAGGATGTGGGACTCAATAGCCAGGCCGTTAAACTTAGAGTTAGTAAGGAAGGGTGGTATATCGGTCCTTGCGAAAGCAGGTCCGGACGACGTGGAAGGGTCCAAGGACTCCCCACAGACATTTTGATGATCTCCGCGTACCAGGCCCTTCGGGGCCACGCTGGAGCCACCAGGATCACCGGCTTCTTCTCCAACCTGACTCTGCGAAGGAGTCGAGGCAACAATTGTAGCGGAGGGAATGCATATATCAGTCTGAACTGATCCCAAGGGAACACCAGAGCATCCGAGCCGCAAGCGAGGGGATCCCTTGTCCGGGAGACAAATCTGTCCACCTTTGCGTTGAATCTGGATGCTAGCAGATCTACATCCGGTGTTCCCCACCGCTGACATATTGCTCGGAAGACCTCGGGATGAAGGGACCATTCCCCTGGGCATAACTGTTGGCGACTCAGAAAGTCCGCCTTCCAATTCTCCACCCCTGGAATGAAGACAGCTGATATACATGGGACATGCTTTTCTGCCCATTCCAGGATGTGACTTACTTCCCTCTGGGCTGCACGACTCCTGGTGCCTCCCTGATGATTGATATATGCCACTGCTGTGGCATTGTCTGATTGAATTCTGACAGGGGACCCTTGGAGTCTGGATGTCCAGGCTACTAGGGAGTACCGGGCTGCTCGTATCTCTAAGAGATTGATGGGCAGGGTTTTTACTACATTTGACCATCTGCCCTGGAGAGACCATTGCTCCAGTACTGCCCCCCAGCCTGTAAGGCTGGCATCTGTAGTGACCACCTTCCAAGATATTGGGCTGAAGGGTTTTCCCTTCTGGAGATTCTGGGGGATCAACCACCAGCAGAGACTCTTCCGAACGGAAGGGGACAAAGCCATCGGGATGTCTAGAGCCTGAACTTTTCCGTTCCAGGCTGACAATATGGCCCTTTGTAAATTCCTTGAGTGGAATTGGGCGTATGGCACAGCTTCGAATGATGCTACCATCTTTCCTAGCAGCCTCATGCACAGGCGTATGGACGGCTGTCTTTTTGCACAAAGCAGACGGACCAAGCCCCTCAAAGAGGATACCTTGTCTAGAGGTAAGAAAATCTTCCTCTGGTCTGAATCCAGCCGTAGCCCTAGATATACCAGGTTTTTCACTGGCTGTAGGGCTGACTTGTCCAGGTTGATGACCCAACCGTGAGATTCTAGATACTTGATTGTATCGACAATTACCACTTCTAGCTTGGCAACTGAGTGGTCCATCAACAACAGGTCGTCTAGGTATGCCATTATCGTTACACCTCGTGTTCTTAGATCGGCCAACAGTGGGGCCAGAATTTTTGTGAACACTCGTGGTGCTGTGGCCAGACCGAATGGTAAGGCTCTGAACTGAAAATGGCGCCCTTCTACTGCAAAGCGTAGGAATTTTTGATGACCTGGAAAGATGGGAACATGCAAGTAAGCATCTTTGATGTCGATCGAGGCTAACCATTCCTCCCCTTGTAGGGCAGCGGCTACCGACCGGATCGACTCCATCCGGAAAGACCGGACGTTTAGAAATTTGTTTAGACTCTTTAGGTCCAATATGGGTCTTATGTCCCCGTTTGGCTTCGGGACTGTGAAAAGGTTTGAGTAGAAACCCAACCCCCACTCTTCCATAGGAACCTCCATAATTACTCCTTGGAGCAATAGTTGTTCTAACGCCAATAGGAGAGACCCTCTTTTCAGAGGGTCTTTTGGCATGCCTGACCACATAAAATGGGACGGAGGAGACTCTTTTAACTCCAACTTGTATCCCAGAGTTACTGCGGAGAGCACCCATCTGTCTTTGATCGTCTCCCGCCAGGTCTCTGCGAACAACTGAAGTCTTCCCCCCACCCGTTTGAGTGGGGGCAGCCCTTCATAGGCTTGACTTGGAGGCTGGTTTAGTACCTCTTCGGATCCAGGGCTTTTTATTACCCTGTGGCTGTCCCTGATTTTTACCTCCTGAGTTTGACCGAGGAGGCCGTCGGAACTGCTTAGTAGCAGATGTCGCAGGGATAGGAGAGGTAGTCCTCTTAAAAGATGGACCCCTAGACCTCTTCTTACTCGGTAAGAGAGTACTTTTACCACTGGAAATCTTCTGGATATACTTATCCAGGTCTTCGCCAAAAAGGCGTTCCCCATGAAATGGGAAGCTAACTAAGAGCTTCTTACAGGGAGCTTCAGCAGACCAGTTTTTGAGCCACAGAAGCCTACGCATATGTACCAAAGACAGCGTGAGGCGGGAGGCCTGATGGATAGAATCCTTGATGGCGTCAACCGCAAAGCATAATGCTCTAGGCAGATCAGCCAGAGCCTGGGCCTGCTGGTCTGGCAAATCCCTCAGGACCATTTTCATTTGATCCTTTAAAGCTTGGCAGACCCCAATAGCTGCCACTGCTGGCTGTGTAACAGCCCCTGCTGTGGAAAAAGCAGATTTGAATAAAGATTCCAATTTTTTATCCACTGGATCTTTGAACATTTGAACATTATCTACTGGACATGTCAGTGATTTGTTCACAGAAGAGATGGCTGCATCCACCGTAGGAACATTCCATCTCTGGGTGAACTTTTCCTCCATGGGATAGATCACCGGAAACCTTTTAGGCGGAACAAATAGTTTATCAGGATGTTCCCAGTCCTGGTATATAAGTACTTCCAATAATGGATGAATTGGAAAGGAGCAATTAATCTGGGGAGCTTTTAGCGACCCCAATGAGGAGACAGCAGTAGTTGATGGTTCAACAAGAGGCATTTTAAATGCAGATCGAACCATGTCAGTTAGGGTCTGGACCCACAATCTTTCAGTCTGTGATGCTGAAAATGGTTCATCTACTGTCGATTCCTCAAAAACAGAGCTAACCTCCTCCTGATCCCCTTCAGGTAGGTCGGTCCCTTCCTGGGACTGTTGCTCTGCCAACAGGCACTCTAATGGAGGTGATGGAGATCTGGCGCGCTTTCTTTCCTGTAGAGAAGAAGTGATCAATGCAGCCAATCTCTGCTCCAATCCCTCCAGAGTTGAGGAAAAAACCTCCTCTGTTATATATGCAGGAGCAGGTGGACTGAGGACAGCCGCAGTACCTGGCACTCCCGGGGGTTCCTTATGGGTAATAACCTCTGATTTCTCAGGGGAGGAGGGTGCAGATGACTGCTCCAGATCCTCAGAGCCCGATGGAGACCCCCTACACTTCCTGAGAGGTATATCTCGGAGTTTTTTAGGCGGCATATTCCTTAGTTCAAAGCTGAGGTATTCCAGCCGCAATACACCCCTTACTGAAATAGTCTAATGCAATTTTCTGCTATGTACATCAGTGGGTGTCTACTAATGCGTCTTTCTGGGGATGCCTGTATCAACCGCCCGCTGTAAGCCCCTATACCATGCTACCAGCTCCTTTTCATGCTCTGTGTCCATAGCAAGCAGCGTGGACTGAGTCCTTTTATCTTGCTGGGACGCCCGCACATGCGCAGAAGCGCTGGGCGCACAGAGCGCGCCATCCGCCAGGCTCCGCCCCCTTTTTTGAAGCTAAACCTTATAAAAAGACAGCATGTGTGTGCGCGCGCGCGCGTGCACGTGTGCGCTCTTGGCGCCATGTAGGGAGAGGAACCAGGGTCCCTGTTTCACCAGGACTCGGGGATGGAAGGAAACTACTTGGCAGCATGACAGAGGAATGCAGCTTCCCTAATAGAGAGCTCACTCATCTGCCTGGACTTTCACCATGGAAGGAATAGTCCCAAGAAAAAAGATGTTCCACAGCGGCCTCTAGTGGACAAACACAGGTACCGCACTTTTGTCTTTTTTTTTTTTAAAACCTCCTTTATGAAAAACATTTCCAGGTTTACAGTTTTTTTAAAACTTCCCTTATGAAAAAACATTTCTAGGATTTCTTAGGCATATACAGCTATTAGCGGGAATACCTTTTAGGTAACAGGCAGAAAGACATATTAGGCTTGGGGGTCCCCTCAATAGAACCAAGTTCCTGAGGGGCCCCCACTTACCTTTTCCCCGCCGCAGGACTTTGTTTGGTCCACAGAAGCCCAAACTTCACCTCTCACGGCAGGCATTGTACTAGACCTTCAGGGACCGGGTTCCCAAGGATTCCACTCCCCTGGACCTGTATAGCACCCTGCACAGATAGCCTCTTGGTTTTGGGTATGACCAGAGCTCTGGATCCCAGGGTCCAGCCCTCCTAAGAGAGGCATTACAGGCAAAACCCTGCTCTTCTCTGCAAGGCCCGGGTACCGACCGTTTAGCTATGAAGCTTTTTTGGTATAGCTTGCTAAGGCCCAGAGAACCTGTACACAAGCCCAGATGAATACATGTTAACCTTGGCCAACACCTTAGACACTGGCAAAAAACTGAGGTGCTCCCGGATGGGAGGGGCTTATATAGGGGAGGGTACTTCCTGTTTTGGAAGTTGCCAGTGCCAGCACCTGAAGGTAATTCTATATAACCCACATAGTAATGACTATGTCGCTCTGTGTCACGTGATGTATGAACAAGAAATTATGTTTGTCTGTAATGTAGGTAATGATTGACTAAAGGTACAGTATATCTTTAATTTGAACTGCTGAGATTGAAGTGGCCACTATGATTATTTGTAGTGCAGTTCAATTGTGTGAGGCGCTCACATACAATTTCAGTATATATAGAGAAAAGTACACCATTTCTAGGGCTAATTTTCTACAGTCTGTTATTAATGGTAAACCTGTTATATTATCAATGACCTGGGTAGGGTAGAGCAGACCTAAACTCTACTTGATAGTGTGGTAACCCCTCTAGCTTTCTTTCCCTAATGTAAAGTAATGACAATAGTAACCCTCCCACCCAAAAAAATAAAAAAAATAACCAGTAATATCTTAAAGAAGTAGTTAACTAAGAACTGTATACTTGTTCTAGATAAATGGCTCAATAGATATTGAGGTATTTCCAGGATGAAAGCCTTCAACGGTGTGCCTTTAAAACAGGTAAGCAAAGACAGCTCCTATACTTCTATCCTCTCAGATACCCTTTAAGAAATCATTATAACATTTTAAAAGCTTGGCTTTCTAAGAAATAAGTACTTATGCAGTATGGAGACTACCAATGCTGACTCCATACCCTGAAACGATCAGTTCCTGGCTGCCATGCTTATCCAATGGCTTCTGTACTAAAAGTCACTGCTGGAGAACAAGTAGATTAGCCTCTTAAAGCAGAGGTCTATCCAGATTTTTTTTTTACTTTAAAAATCCTAAAAAATAAATAAAAAAATTAATATAATTTTTTTTTTTATATACTCACCTGAAATGCCTGTTGCTATGCGGAAGTCCCCTAATCTGCCTCTACTGTGCCTCTTCCTTGTCCTCGGATTGAGAACTTCCATTTCCTCTTCTTGTGAATGGGGCGCGCTGCCTTCTGGGAACTATGTGTATCCCAGGAGGCAAGCCGCCCATTCACAAAGCGTCGTGCGAGTGGTGCATGCGCAATAGTAAACGGGCAGTGAAGCCGTAAGGCTTCACAGCCTGTTTCTCTTAGTCAGGATGGAGGAGCTATTACCTGCCAGCAGCGATCGATCGCCGTGGCGGGACCGACATCGCGGGTGAGTAGGACAGGTAAGTGTCCTTATTAAAAGTCAGCAGTAGTAGCTGTGACTGTTAGTAGCTGCTGACTTTTTTTTTTTTTTTTAAACTGGCTGCACCTCCGCTTTAAGGACTAAGCCTCTTTCTGAGATTTGTTGTTTACAAGTTAAAAACATTTTTTTTTGCTAGAAAATTACTTAGAACCCCCAAACATTATACATTTTTTTTCTAACACCCTAGAGAATAAAATGGCGGTCTTTGCAATACTTTATGTCACACTGTATTTGCGCAGCGGTCTTAAAAGCGCACTTTTTTGGGAAAAAATACACTTTTTTTAATTAAAAATAAGACAACAGTAAAGTTAACCTATTTTTTTTTTGTATTGTGAAAGATAATTTTATGGTTGTCCACATTACTGCCTGCATGACGTAGACTCTTCCTTTTGGATGGAATGACTGGTGGTGGGGTCTTCTCAGCAGAAGGAGAAGGACTGTCATCATCACAGGGAGACTCCAGGGGATTGGTGATCGTGGGGTGCCATTGGAGCACTGGATTAGCAATCCCCTGCACTGCTACCAGTAGCAGGAAGGAGACCTGGAATGAGGACTTGCTGACAATGAGTTTTTGCTGACTTCATAAGGTAATTGGAGAAAAAAAGATTATCAGAATGGGTTAGAGGGGAGTCAAAGGAAAGGTTGGTAAAAAGTTTTATTCTGCAGTGGGACTTTAAGTGACAATGAGTGATGGGCTTCCTTTCACTGTTCATATTCATAAAGGTGATTTATTATTTACTATTAATGATATTAATATAATATACTTTGCTGTATATTCAGAGTCTGAGAAAAAACAATTAATGGTAAAACATGATGGCTATTAATCATTTTACATTATTTAAAACAGTAAAAAGTGAGTCTGGTTTCTTGGACTGATGAAGGATGCAGAAACTCACAAACATGATGAATTATATTGTCCTTAATACAGCTAGAAGTACACGGGTTATGTTGTGTTGAACTTGATACAAAATGTCTTTATGATACATGTATCAGAGTTGGGCTATTTGTAGCAGCACTGTGTTTTAGTAGGGTCTAATGCCCACGTATCATTGAAATGCACATTGGAACCTCAGCTATTTCCTGTCACCAATGTCAAGAAACACTAAAGGTTCCCGTTTTTTTTTTTAAAACAAACATGATATACTTACCTCCACTGTGCAGCTCGTTTTGCACACAGTGGCCCCGATCCTGGTCTTCTGGGGTCCCTCGGCGGCTGTCTCGGCTCCTCCCCGCAAGGACTGCACACCATAATGCGAGCGAGCAGGGTGTGGAGTTACTGCGGGCGCTCTCCCGTGATACAGCGGCGACCATAGCCGCCGACTGTATCACTCGGCCCCGCCCCCGGCGCGCCGCGTCATTGGATGTGATTGACAGCAGCGCCAGCCAATGGCTGCGCTGCTTTCAATCCATCCACAGTAGCCAATCAACGGGCAGGCTCAGGAACTCGGGAGTGAGCGCGGGACTTTCGAGGGGCCAGGTAAGTAAAACGGGGGCTCGGGGGGGGGGGGGGGGGGGGGCGGTATTGTTGAATGTTTTTTCACCTTAATGCATAGGATGCATTAAGGTGAAAAAACATGAACCTTTACAACCCCTTTAACATTGAATGACGTGAACTAGTTAATACATTTTGTGAGGATTTTGTAATTGATTTAATTAATGTAAAGTATAAGCTAATTAGTGCACTTTCTAAAAACAGAAGGTATTTTCAATTCTGATTTCAATCACCGATACAAAAGAAAAGGGACTCATTTTTCATTTTAGGATAGTGGGTGGAGTCATGCAAATCATTTATTTATTCTTCTTTGTAACCAATTGCACTTGCAGAACCCCTAGTTTATAGTGCAGATACAGCCTATGATAGAAGCGCTATTTATTCCAAACTGCACACAGTTGTTTAAGGCAAAATTTGCCATCATCATAATAACCATCAGACTATAAGCTCTACTTCACAGAAGTCATAGTTTCCACACATTATTGGGTCAACTAGCCAGACATAGCTGTATTCAGTTTGGAATAAATTCTAATTAAAGCGCAATTAAAATGGTTGTAAACCCACTTAGACAACATGCACCTACAGGTAAGCCTAGATTAAGGCTTACCTGTAGGTGCAAGAAACATCTCCTTAACCTACACGGTTAAGGAGATATTTGCTATAAACACAGCACCGATGATGTCACACGCATGCGCACTAGCGGGCTGGCATCATTGCCGGTTTTCTGAATGGGATCTTGCCGGCCTGAGCGTGCATGCGTGTGACGTCATCGCCGCTCGGCCAATCACAGCGCTGGAGCGGCGATACACTGACGGCAGTGATGGGACATCGAGGCAAGATGGAGGCAGCGGTGGAGGGGAACGAGGAGCAGTTTGGGGGCTTTGATCTCAGGTAAGTCATTCATAATGAGCTAGTATGCTATGCATACTAGCTCATTATGCCTTTCTTTTGCAGGGTTTAAAAAAAAAAAACAAAAAAAAAAACATGGGTTTACTTCCTCTTGAAAGGCTGTAAAAAAATGTAAAAAAAAAATAATAATGAAGAAAAAAACTTTCCCCTGCAAGTTATTGGTATAATGTGCTAGTTTGCACTGCATACTAGCACATTATGAAAGACTTACCTTAAAACATAGCCCTCCAGCGGTGCGCTGTCACTGCTAACAGGCCTTCTATCTTCACCCAGTCTTCCTTCTGGGTTCACAGGCTATGGCCATTTGAATTACCAACCCGTGATAATTTTGGGCATGTGCACGGTTGCCATGATCCGACACAAAGCTCTGAATGGATGGCATACTCAGTATGCAGTCCATTCAGAGCTCAGTGCAGATGCGCCAATGATGTCATTGGCTGCAGAAATAGTACATACCTCCTTAACAGTGCACAGAATATCTCTTAAATGTACACCATTTAGGAAATATTATATATATTATTTTAAGCTTACCTGTAGGTACAAATGACCAAGCAGTGTTTACTACCGTTTTAAAGCCTTCTGTATAGAAGCAAGTATTTTCCCTTAAAGAATATGTAAACCCATCATTTCCTATACCCGATATGTGGCTGCTGTACCCTGTATTTGTATGAAAATGTATCCTGTTCTCTTTGTATTGCTTCCTTTGTGTGAACCCCCTGGTGTTCCTGTCAGTCCTTCAGCTTTCCTATTAAAAGCTGACCACACTGAGCAGGAGAACACACTGTGGTCAGTTCTCTAGCTGTGCTGGGAACTCAGCCTTCTCTCCTCCAATGATCAGACTTGTCCTGACACCTCCCCTCCCCATGCAGCAAATTTACTGGGAAGATCAGTGTCCTGCTCAGTGGTGGCCTGTAATCAGGGGCGCCCCCTGTATTCATGCATCCGGTCCCCTAATCTACATGCGAGGCGCCGGACGCATGGATTCCAATGTTTTTTTTTTTTAAGCGTGTGATTAGAGCCAAAGGCTCTAATAGGCTTTAAAAAAGGGTAGGTTTGGGGCGCAGAGCACTGTGCCCCGCCCACCCAGTTGTGTGACAATAGCGAATAAATATTCGCTATTGTCACACTGATTCTCCTCCGGGCCAATCAGGAAGTGGGTCCTGAGACCCGTTTCCCAATAGGCCAAAAGAAGAAGTGATCCTATTGGCCTAGGAGGAGGAGGAGGGAGGAGACGCACAGCTGCCGTGATGTCGAGGACCGACGACCCACCAGCCACGACTTGGAGGGGAATCCTACTTCAACAGCAGTTGTTGTCTCAATGGCTAGCCAGGAACTGGAGAAAAGCAATGCATCCCTTCTCCCCGCCGACCTCATCAAGCTGGCATCCCTGGGCATGATCGCCTGCCTCAGCCTGCTTGGCAATCTCCTGTTCACCTATATCTCCCTGTGAGACCGGAGCCTGAACAGAGCCCCCTATTATCTCCTGCTGGTCTATTTGGAGATAGCAGCACAGGGTAAGAGAGGCGGCGAAGGAATGTGTGTGTTTGGTGCACGGTGGCGGGCTGGAGCGACTTGCTTCTCCTCGCCCCAGCTCTTTTGCAGGGAATATGATGACTTACTGAAAAAAAAGGAAAAAATTGTATTTATATTTTTTATATCTATACACAAATATTTTGCCTTTAATTTCTTTTTTAAAATGAATGAGTTGTTTTACAAGGTGATTGTATACAATCACTTTAACTTTGAATAATGCCCTTCGCTGACTGATGCTTTTAATCTACTATTCAATTATACATTGGGAGAATTTTCTAAGCAAATTCTGATATAATTGAAATGGGACAATTCCTATACTTAGATAAGAGTACCTCCTGTGCAGAAGGCTGTACAGAGTTGGGGCTTTCTAAACTGCGCTGTGCCTTTACATATTTGCTGATATTTGCTGGACATAGCTGAGTCCAGAATGCATTTGGTATACATTGTGACACTAATCTGGGCTCAGTGAAGACATGTTACCTGATCTTATTAGTGAGCTGCTGGATGATCATGCACTCTCTAATGGCGACAGATTCTCAGGACAGATTTAGTCTAATGAAAGTGAATCTGTCCTCAAGAAAAGAGTGCTAGCACAGGCTGCAGTTCACTAATTTGATGTAGTAAGATGTTTCTACTCAGTCTCTTAGTGTACCAAATCATTTTACTATAAAATAACTAATCTGCACTGGACATAAACATTTTAAATAAATATCTGATTGTACAGTATTTACATGCTCCAGTATCTTTGCTTTAGCCATAGAGAATAAGGGTAATCGCCATATTTTTTTCCTATACTGTTATTGTAATGATTGTTCCTTACATCTGGCTTCCCCTTGAAATACATTTTTAGATAACTATCTCAGATGATAACCAGTAGGAAGATGCTAGATTAAAAACCATGCAGACTAGTAAGGAGTTCTGTTACCTGTAAAAAAAATAATAATAATATGCTAACAGATGATATGTGCCTGATTCAAGAGAAATCTTGAAAAGCAAGATAACTTTATAAATGGGAGTAGAAACAATAGGAATTTTAAATGTTAGGGCCAAATAAGCTAGTGTAGTTAAATTCTTTTGTTAAGACTAATGACATTCTAAATCAAAGTGGAAATTAGATTAAACTTTTTTTTTTTTTAAACTAGATTTCTGATGTATTTTATCACTGGGAAACTTATAAACAGTATAATTCTAGTTACTCCTGAAAAATTGTCCTGCTTCCTACTTTTTTTTACCAGTCCATTCATTCTCTGCATCCAGAAACCAGACAACTTTTTTTTATACACCGAAAATTATTTTAAGTATAAAACCCAGCCATCATTACAGAAAGGTTTAAGTGTGTAATTCTTTGCTTTTAAGAAGATTTTTCTTATGTTGCTTAGAATGTATACATAAGAAAAAAACAATATAAAAGTCATTAGTTGATTGACAAATATCGCTGTGTATTTTATTATTAATAAAATACATTTTGGGATTTCTGGTTTAGGCTTAAGTCCACACTTAGATATAAATAACATTTCAGGCACCCTCTGTAATAGGAGTTTTGTTTTTGGTGAGCTACTCTCTAAGGCTTCTCTGTTTCCAAAGTCATGCAAACACTACAGCTTTATTTTATTTACCGTATTTATCGGCGTATAACACGCACAGACGTATAACACGCACCCTAACTTTAAGAGGGAAGTTTTAGGAAAAAAACTTTCCACTGCCCTCTGCGCATAACACTCAGGCACAGTTTACCCTCTATTTTCAGGGTAAAAATGAAGCAAAATCTGTTTGAGAAAGGAATACAATTTCCTAATGACAGAGAAAAGTATTACCTGCAAACAAGTCTGTTAAATTCTTGTTACCATATAAATGTGTATAACATGAGGAAAATAATTTATATATAAATATTTTTTATTGGTACACTATTATTGTAAAGGCATCAGTAAGAGAAATAAGGGTAAGGTTTTAAATGCCCCTCAGTGAAAAGCAGTACTGCTGGGAAATGTAAAAATTAGGAGAATGCTATTCAGGCCCAGAGGGGCAAACTGGCAATTCTATATATGCATGAATGGCTTCTCTGACAATATTTGTGGCCTGGTGAGAACTCTGATGACTGCTACATATTACTTATTCTTGTTTTATTTTTATTTTTATAGCTTTATGAATTGTTAATCAAACTTTGCTTAACTATCAGTGGGGTTTAATGAGTATACTCATATATCTGCACAGTTTGGTATTTACCTGTTTCTTTGCCTACATTTTAGCATTTGGCCTACAATTTCAATAAATGTTTGTCAAGCATTAACATGGTCTTTTTTTTCTAAAGACTGGTAAGTCACTGATGTTTTAGGCCAGAGCAACATTATGTTTTAACCACAAGGTCACTTGTGAGCCAAAAGCACCCTGAGGCCCCTTTCACACTTGTGCGACTTCAAAGTCGCGCGATTTTACCGCAATTTTGCCACAATTTTGACAAGACAGTCATACGACTTTGCTCCACAACTTGAAGTACGACTTCAATGAGCAGGGACACGACTTTGATCCGCCAATAATTAGGGGGAACTCCACGCAAATATTTTTTGAAAAAAAAAAACGCCATGGTTTCCCCCTTCATTGGCATACCGGACCCATCGGTCTGGTAAGGGTTTTAAGGGGAACCCCTGCCGAAAAAACGGCGTGGGGTCCCCCCAAAATCCATACCAGACCCTTATCCGAGCACCAGCCCGGCCGGTCAGGAAAGGGGGTGGGGACGAGCGAGCGCCCCCCCTCCTGAGTCGTACCAGGCCGCATTCCCTCAACATGGGGGGATGTGTGCTTTGGGGCAGGGGGGGCCCTATCATATCAATATGGCAAATGATATGACGCAATGGAAAATAAAAATGGTAAATGACATGTTATCATTTACAGAATTGTGTTTTTGTGCCAACTCACATTATTTTTTTAGAAAATATTGTTTACATATAGCCACCAAAGCATTAAAAACACTTATGAGATCAGTACATTTTATTAATGGATACAAGTCACATACAGGTGGGCTGATTCACAGTATTGAAGGCAATGCAAATATTCACACAATACATTTTGTGAAATTGACATTTTTTTAAATAGGAAATAACTTTTGCAATAATTGGATAATTTAAGTAATTATTGACACAATTTATTTTATAACTTATTTAGTAAATGCAAATATTTGAGTGAAGCCTAACATTGAAAATTTCAATTTTCAATTATAATTCCATGGGAACCCACACTTGAATAATCATAAGCTTTACACTGATACAGTGACTGACAGCAAGAGCTTACAGCAGTTTTAATGAAAGTTGTTTTCTTCCTGTGGCCTTGACACTTCTTGAGCTACCAGGGCTGCGGGATGAAAAAATTTCAATCCATACTAGCATGAGCCATGACATAGCACTGGGGGAAGGGGATGGGTGTTGCCACAGACACTCCTAAGAAGTGTCAAATTCCTATTCACTTAAAGCGGAGGTTCCGCGGTATATCTTTTTTTTTTTTTTACATTGCATTGGTTGAGTATTACTTTCTCATGTATTTACTCACGTATCAGATGTTTCCCAGTCTCCCCAGTCAGAATCAGTTCTAAATTAGAACTTATAAAAATCCTTTTGGAAATTGCCATTTTGCTTGTGGGCATTGTGAAGCCCACAAGCAAATACTTCCGGGAAGCGTGAATGCTTTTCTCCCACTGCACTGTTGCCATCACAACGGACACATACTGTGAAGTTGTTGAGAGGGGGGGGTGTGGGGGGAGCCGCCGCGGGATGTGCTTTTCTTTTTACATTTTACAGGTCATCAGCTTGACAGTCTCAGAGCGCTCGTTCTGAGCTGCAGCTGATGTTAGCATACAGGACAGGAGCCAGAGTATAGGAGACAGGAGCGCTGATTTCACTGAGGAATGTGAAAAGAAAACACATCTCGCAGCGGGGGGGGGATGGGGGGTGCCGCGCCGCTGCGAGATGTGTTTTCTTTTCACATTCCTCAGTGAAATCAGCGCTCCTGTCTCCTATACTCTGGCTCCTGTCCTGTATGCTAACATCAGCTGCAGCTCAGAACGAGCGCTCTGAGACTGTCAAGCTGATGAAGCTGATGACGAGGTGGTGAATTGTCTCCTGGGAAAGCATGACACTGCACTCCCAGGAGGCATTGGGGCGCTGGGGAAAGTAAAGGAACGCCCACTCCCGCGGGAGGGATACCAGGAAGTGTCCCTGTTTAATACGAAAATCAAGGTAAATAAAAAAACGAACAAGATAATTATTTGCCAAATGTTGTTATAAATGTTATACTAATTGGGATGAGCAAATGTTTAGATTTAGGGTGAACCTCCGCTTTAAGAGAGCTTGTAAAAAAAAAAAATACAGCACAAGTATAATTTATTCTTGAAGTATTTAAAATCATTAAAAATAAAAATGCATGCACTGGTCACAGGGTCTATTTAAGCTTTGGGGTTCAGAAGTTTGAGTTTTAATGCCAGCCTAAGGATTAGGATGATGTTTGGGCTATTGCTTTTTGTACTTATTTGTTCTAAAAGCCCCTTGCTGAAGATCACCAGTCTTGGTACCTACACTAACATACTACTTGAACATTTTTTTTTTAAAGAAAACACGTTCCCTTCTATTAGATAATACCCACACAATTTCCCATTGTCTGAGGTGTATGGCCAATTTAAGACCTGGATTTAGCAGAAATGTCCTCAAGGAGGCTATAGCCTACTCACTGTGTCGAAAGTAGTTTGTGTTATTAAAGAGCTGCCTTGGTGACCATATACTGAATACTATGTACATTTATCTAACATAAAATAACACATACAATAGTGAGTATTTTGCCAAACACACATTAAAATTCATTGGATATTTCTAACCTCTCTATAGCTGACAACTGGGCACTACTGTAAAAGTTGGACCAGCTTCTATTTTTTTCCTTTTCTTAGGGCTACAGTAAACATTGAACTCTAATTTCTCTTCTGTTGTTTTTCTATATATGTTGCTTATTTTTCCACATTTTGGGGCTTTACGCATAAAGAAATCAAAAAAATTGTGACTGTTATATTTCCAAGGCAAATGCTCACTTAGGTTTTACAAACAAGGTGAAGTTGTGTTATCCAATCACGTGCAAACAAAATTCATGCATTTTCAATTTCTCTTACACAATTGGGTATTAGAAATAATGATATCTTCACCCTATTTACTAAGGTAAATAGGTAAATAAATACTCAATTTGCTAAGTGATGAGTCTTTATTCCTTTAATAGTTGAAACCCTCTGTGTTCAGTACTCAAGTATTGATTCACCATATTGGACCTAGCAAACTTTATTATCTCTTATGACAGGTTTCCAGTTATTTTAGGAGTTGTGAGTTCCTCTTTTGCTTTTCCCTCTGGATTATATCAGTATCATTCATTTAATTACCATCCCGTTACAAATGGAATGGATTAGTACATTTTGTTACCTTGAGAACAATGTTCAATGGGACACATGAGATGTGAATGGGCCCTAGAGCAGGCATGTTTGTTATTTTCACCCATTTTGCTGCTAGGCAAATACAAATGTTTTTTCAATGCGTTATTATGCTGGAAAAATTTTCTGTTTTCCATTATGTTTATTTCTCCTCATTGTTTACTAGATTATTTTGTGACATATGGGTGTATTTTTAGCCACAAAGCAGATCACATTTATTTGGAGAGTGTTTTCTTCCCAAAAGGCTTTAATGGCATGAACAGAGACAATTTTAAAAAGCATAGAAGTATTCAAATTTATAGTTTCTGTACACAGTCTTCAATCTCAGAAGCAAAACAGGACCTCAAACCCAATTGCTTATGATTAACTTATGAGTTGTTTTGAGCTGCTTATGAATTGCTTCAAGCTGCTGAGTTTCTTTTGCATGCACAGTGATTTATATGGGAAGAAAAACAGTCCAAATGAAAATAAATTTTGATGTACACAAACCTATGGGATTCATAAATATGGGTATCAAACTCTGAAGCAAATCAAATGCAATATTATTTAATGTGCTACAGAAATGTTGTGTTTTGCCTTTCAGTTGCTTGAGGGTTGCTTCAAGTTGCATCTGAATTGTTTTTCATTCACATTGGCTTCTAAAGGGACAATAGAAACATAGATACAAACTAAATCCTGTGTCCATGAGCCCCAAGTGTGCAAGTAGCATTCCAAGATAAATCTACCTCTTCTAAAAAATACCCCCTCCTAACACCTATGTTTACGAACCTCTATAAGAGGTTCCAGTCACGTGGTCCAGCTCCCCTGTGTCAGTCAGCGGCGGTTGCAGGGGAGAGGAGGGAGTGCTGGCCATAGATGGACCCTAGGAGCCTATGGGTGATGTACCTGCTCCTGCTGAGTGCTCTATCCTCTCACCTGCAGCCGCCGCTGACTGACACAGGGAATCATGTGACTGGACCAGGGCAGCCTGAAAATAGGTAAGTATACACATCTTTCTAACAGAGGTTAGTCAGCATAGGTGTTAGTAAAAAGGCATTTTTAATAATACTTATGATTATCCCAGAATTCTACTTTGAAGTGTATCTAGTTTTTGAAGGGATTTAGGCCGGCCATAGATGGTTCGAATTTCAGCCAGTTCAGCAGGAGCCGAGATTAGAACTGTGTATGGGCAGGCTGAATGTGCCATCAATCAACTTGGATACAACCAGCCTGCCAGATTTTATTTGCATATATCACTAGCGGCTGCTACTGTATAGCCCTTAGCAATGATCACTGTCTTCTCCTGATGGGGACGGCTTCCCCCACCCCTGCACCAGGAGAATACAATGGCTCCGCGGGAGGAATTCTCCTGTCAGCACTGTCTGTGTTGATGGGGGAATCATGCAACCCTTGATTGCAAGAAAGAAATTTGCACTGTCTATGGCTTGCCCAAAACCTCTGTTCATCTTCTCTATCTGTCCTGGTAACCATTGTCACTGGGACAGAAAGTGATAGGAAATGTCAACATTTTAAAGTGATACTAAAGCTTTGTTTTAAAAAAATAAAAATAACAAACATGTCATACTTACCTCTACTGTGCAGTTCGTTTTGCACAGAGTGGCCCCGATCCTCCTGTTCTGGGGTCCTACGGCGGCTCTTGCGGCTCCTCCCCGCATTAGATAACCCCCTAAGAGAAGCGCTCTCCCGAGGGGGTTACCTTGCTGGTGCGCTCCTGAGTCATACACTCGGCGTCCATAGACTCCAAGTGTATGACTCGGCCCCGCCCCCCCAGCGCCCGCATCATTGGATTTGATTGACAGCCGCGGTAGCCAATGGCTGCACTGCTATCAATCTATCCTATCAAAGCCGGGACTCCATGAAAGAAGGACGACGGGGACGCGCCCACGGAAATTAGGGGCTTAGGTAAGTAAAACGGGGGGGCCGGACACTGCAAGGTGTTTTTTCATCTTAATGCATGGGATGCATTAAGGTGAAAAAACATGAAGGTTTACAACCCCTTTAAGTTGTCACCAGAACAGGAATAAAGGGAAATCTGCCAGTAGGGAAACCTGTTCTGTGACAATGCTAGAAGGATGATTATAACTTCTTGTTGACAGTTATCTCATTAGATTTACACTTATTTCAGTGTGCTGCAAATTAGCTGATTGTCAACAAGTAATTACATTTCAGTTGTACAGAGATTAAATTACCAGCAAAACTAGCCTTTCAAAGGATTGTCCTCGCTTTTCTCTCACTCTCTATAGTGTCTACAGGACATGAAATTAAGACAACTATCCCTAATGGGGCATTTTGGGCAAAAAAACCTAACAGAGGTTTTAACTCCCAACTCTATCTACAATGAAGGAAACAAGTATAGGAAAGAGCAAGGAAAGGAACACTTTTATTACAAATGTTAATCTTTGAGGGCATTAATCCAGTGTCCTCCCACATCTACCTATGTTAAGATAGCACTGAAGACTCCTGTCTTCTGTTAAGTTAAACCTATGGCTGGTCCACGTGTGAGCTCTTAGGTTATACATTTTTTTCTACTACTAGTAATGTTTTCTCAGATATTTATATGTGCCTGTCTAAGTATTATTTTGTAACTATTGCAGTTTTGCAACCCTGGAGATACTACATGTAGAGGCTATCTTGTTATTATTGTTACTTTTACTGTGTGAGCACTGATGACGTGTAAACTGGAATTGCCATATGTAACTTTTTGTTTTAAATGGTGTATCAATGGATGATACTCTAGATTTTATTTAGAGATCACCCTTGGTAGGCTAGAGAGGGTATGTCTTTTGTTATGCATGGAATGTATCCTGTTCTTTTGACTTGCTATCTATGCTGTATGTACTTAGTTTCTAAAAGTTCAGTAAAAAACAGTATAAAAACAAAAACAAAAAAAAGACAAAAAAAAAAAAAAGATGGCTGGTCACCCCCTGAACACCCTGAAATTCCTCTTGGTGGGAAATATCAGGCTTTACCTCCCTTGACCTCGCCAGGATGTTGTGCTCACACAGACTCCAACTGATCAAGCCATTTCTCGCTCTAATTAGGCAGAGTAGTCAGCAATGAATGAAGAAGAAACAAAATCTAATCAACAATAACATTTCACCTTGAACAGAAGCAAATGGTGATGTCCAGTCACATTCTCAGCAGGTTGGAATCCTAACCTGACTCATGTTGCCCTTTTCACAAAAAACTGTTAAATCCTGCGTGCCTTGTGTTTAGGAGCTCTGCTCTGTTAGGTGAAAAATTGGTTCATATTGTCTGAATATCACACAAAGCTTCTGTTACCACATTAGAACAAATGAAACCAAAAACAACCCTGCAGTCGGTGGGATGGAAAATCCCATTCAGGCTGCCTGAATACTACTGTGTTCCTTCTGCTGAGGGTACTGTGTGTTTTTTATCTTGTGTTCCTTTGGACAGGTTAGAACCCATTTTTACACAGTGTGCAATTTCAGAAGCTCTGTGAACTTTTGTGTGATGTGCAGTCTACTTATAGTGCTGGCTTCCTCCTTGAACAGAGTTGTGTGTACCTCCAGAGCCCAGTGCCAACAACTCTCCTAAAAACACCTGTATATGTGACACAGCAGTAGCCTGCTCAGGGAGGAATTGCATAGCTTACAAATGCCCATCAACTAAACCTTCTGTGCTTTATTTTTTTTTTAAATGCGTTATTTAACAATCAAAAGCATTTTACTGAACTTACCTTTGATTAAGCACTCAAAGTGGAATGTTAGTCAGAAAATTAAGTCCTGATAGATCACTGTAGGCTGGCTCCTTTTGCAGTTATAGCTATGTAAAACTTTAAAAATAAGCTCCTATACTGTTTAAAATCCAGTAATACACTGTCTCACCCTGCTCTGCACATGCTCATCACTCTCTATTCTCAGCACTGTGCCTAATATCAGAGCCACTAGAGGTCGATCAGCTGAGATTCACTGTTGCTGAAGGGGGAAGAAAGCAACAAGAATGACACAGACTGTACTGAGGAATGACAGATTAGGCAGAGAGAAAATAAATGCAGGAGAGGTGGCAGGACAAACTCTGGAGCCAGGGAGATATAAAATAGTTAAACTTACAAGGATAGGGTCATATGCAGCCTGTGAACTTAAGCTTCTGTCAGCCTTCCTCTTTAGCTAAGCCAAGACATTTAATTCAGGCTGGAAACTTGCATATTTTAATACAAAAAAAAGTGACATTTTGTTTTTGAGACAAAAGAGAGGGGTAGAGTTTCTAATGAGAAGTGACTGCTATGGGCTTCAACAAAATGTCAGCCTCCAGCAAGAAGGAACAGGAGCCATGCTGGAGGCAATTTACAGCACATACTAATTTTGGCAACATAATTATTAATGTGGAATGTATATTCTTTAGTTAAAGAACATTAATTGTTATGTGTCAGGGTCACCTGTGGCCAGGTGACAGATGCACACCGTAGGGGGACAGGAGTGCACCGCGAGGTAGTGAACCCTATGGCTGGCTTCTGTGGATAGGAAACTGGGTGGTTGTGGAAAGCGGGACCAGAGGAGCACAACCGGGATCCCAACGGAAGCGAGAGCCAAGATTCCCCAGGGCGCGGAGTCTAAGACCCAGCTGGTCTTCTCCAGGGCCTCTAGTGGTGAGGATGTTACGCTGCAGGCTGGGACCAGGTCGCGGCCCCTGGAGTTTCCTAGCTCACGCCCCGTAGGATAAGGGGAAGCAGCAGCACACGATAGAGAGAACCGAATAACAAGCCGAAGGTCAGGGGCCACAAGCAGACAAGGATAACGAAGAACGAGCCGAAGGTCAAGGGTCACGAGCAGACAGGGATGGTCGGGGACAAGCCAATAACGTAACAGAGAGACAGACGTAGCACACGGCAGGCAGGAACCCAAACACACAATGCCTAACAAACACGTTGATCAGCAAAGCAGGCTTGCAGTGCACAGGTTAATATAGTGTTCAGTGATAGGGCCTGGGGTGGAGTCAGGCTGGGAGGAGATTATAAAGGAAGCCAGGTGAAGGAGGTCTGGTCTCTAGATGAACACATGAGGAGGAAGGTAAGATGGCAGACAGACATTAATGCATATCCATGACAGTACCCTCCCTCTTACGAGGCCTCCCCCTTCCCCGCCTGGGCCCAGGTTTAGAGGGAAACTTCAGATGAAACTCCTTTAACAGACGAGGTGCAAAGACCTCAGATGCAGTGATCCAAGACCTCTCCTCAGGACCAAACCCTTTCCAATGAACGAGGTACTGAAGAACGCCTTTACAGAGTCGGGAGTCCAGAATTTGACTGATCTCGTACTCCTGATTATCCTCCGAGACAGGCGCCACGGTAGGAAGAGGACGAGAGAATTTATTGAGGACTAAAGGCTTTAGAAGAGCAACATGAAAGGAGTTAGTGATTTTAAGGCTCTTAGGAATCTGGAGTTTGAAACAAACCGGATTCAGTTTAGCAGTTACCGTGTATGGACCGATGAATCGTGGAGCAAACTTCAGAGAAGGAACTCGGAGCTTGATGTTCCTGGTAGAGAGCCAGACTTTGTCCCCTGGCTGAAGAGAAGGCGGTTTACGCCTGCGGCGGTCGGCAAAGCCTTTGAATTTTTCAGCAGCTGCCCGGAGGGAATCATGAACGTGACCCCAAACGGAATTGAGAGACTCCTGAACCGAAGCCAAAGCTGGAATGTCTGGAGAACAGATCATAGGAAGAGGAAGTTGAGGGTGTTTTCCATAAACTGTGAAAAAGGGTGTCTTCTGCGAACTGGTATTCACATGATTGTTATGGGAGAATTCTGCCCACGGGAGTAGAGAGGACCAATCGTCATGGTGAGAAGACACAAAGGTGCGAAGAAAGACCTCTAACTCCTGATTAACCCTCTCAGTCTGTCCATTGGATTGGGGATGGTAAGAAGAAGAAAAATCCAAGACAATATTGAGGGATTTGCAAAAGGCTCTCCAAAAACGAGACGTGAATTGGACTCCCCTGTCGGAAACAATATGAGAAGGGACCCCATGTAGGCGGAGAATTTCTCGAATGAAAATGGGAACCAAGGCAGGGGCAGAAGGAAGACCAGGAAGAGGAACAAAATGAGCCATCTTGGAGAATCGATCGATTACCACCCAAATGACTGTATTATTCTCAGACAGTGGGAGATCGGTGATAAAATCCATGGCAATATGGGCCCAGGGTTCCTTAGGAATAAGGCAAGGGCATGAGGAGACCAGCAGGAGCTTGCGTGGAGGATTTGGACTGAGCACAGACATGACAAGCTTTAACGTAGTCTTTGACGTCTGAGCGGAGATTAGGCCACCAGTAGTGACGACTGATGAGTAGGAAGGATCGGAGGAATCCAGAATGCCCTGCCACCTTGGAATCATGTCCCCAATGAAGGATCTTAGCTCTTAGCTCAGTGGGGACAAAGGTCTTACCAGGCGGAATTTTAGACTTCAGGGTGGTAGAGTGGGCAACAATGCATGAGGTGGGAATGATCGGCTCAGGTTCAGGGGCGGACTCCTCGTCCAAAGTGTCAAATGACCTAGAGAGCGCATCAGCCCGACCGTTGCAGGAACCAGGTTTGTAGGTAATCGTGAAATTAAAACGGGCAAAGAAGAGACTCCACCTGGCCTGTCTAGGATTCAGACGTTTAGCATTCTGTAGATACTGTAAATTCTTGTGATCGGTAAAGATCGTTATGGAGTGAGGGGAACCCTCCAAGAGATGACGCCACTCCTCTAACGCCAATTTAATTGCGAGAAGTTCCCGATCACCGATGGCATAATTCCTCTCTGCCTGAGAAAATTTTTTGGAGAAGAACGCACATGGTTGGCGTCTCTTCTCAAAGATTTGAAGAAGCACAGCTCCCACCCCCATTGAGGAAGCGTCCACTTCAATAAAAAATGCATTCCCAGGATTTGGTCTCCTCAAGAGGGGGCCAGAAACAAAGGCCTGTTTCAGGTTGTGAAATGCAGAGACAGCTTCGGGAGGCCAGTCTCTGGCATTCACACCCTTCTTGGTCAAAGCGATAATAGGCGCGGCAATGGAAGAGTAATTCCTTATGAACTGCCTATAATAATTAGTGAAGCCAAGAAAGCGCTGTGTGGCCTTGAGGCTAGCAGGAAGAGGCCAGTTGGTGATAGCCAAGACCTTCCCAGGGTCCATACGAAGCCCCGAACATGAGACAAAGCACCCCAAAAACAGGACCTCAGAACATTCAAAGGAACATTTCTCCAGCTTGGCATAGAGATTGTTCTCTCTAAGACGTTGAAGTACAGTGCGGACATGGTTTCTGTGGACGAGCAGATTTTCAGAAAAGATCAGAATGTCATCCAGATAGATGACAACAAACTGGTACAGCAGATCTCTGAAGATTTCATTGACAAAGTTTTGAAACACGGCTGGAGCATTACACAGACCAAAAGGCATCACCAGATATTCGTAATGCCCGTCTCTAGTGTTAAATGCAGTCTTCCATTCGTCACCCTCCCGTATTCGAATGAGATTGTACGCGCCTCTAAGATCCAACTTGGTGAAAATGGAGGCACCCTTCAACCTATCGAATAGCTCAGATATTAAGGGTAAGGGGTATCGATTTTTAATAGTAACCGCATTTAAACCCCGATAATCGATGCAGGGTCTTAAGGTACCATCCTTTTTGGCAACAAAAAAGAACCCTGCCCCTGCAGGCGATGAGGATTTCCGGATGAACCCTCTCTCCAGATTCTCTGCTACATACTCCGACATGGCCTGGGTCTCAGGGATGGACAGAGGGTAGGTACGACCCCTGGGTAGAGTTGCTCCGGGGACAAGATCAATAGCACAGTCAAAAGACCTGTGGGGAGGAAGCACCTCAGCTGATTTTTTACAGAACACATCCCGGTAATCGCTGTATGCGGCGGGAAGATCAGAAGAAACAGAAGTGGCAGCAACCGGAAGACTCTCCTTGGGGGTCACCTTGAGAAGACACGACGAGAAACATGAGGAACCCCAGGCCAGGATCTGCCCAGAGACCCAGTCCACATGTGGAGAGTGGAGCTGTAGCCAAGGGAGGCCCAATACAACTGGGGTAGAGGCCTTGGGTAGAATAAGAAAGGATATCCACTCCTGGTGGAGAATCCCTACCGACATCCTAATGGGTAGCGTCTGGAAGCGAATAGGGCCCCCTGGGAGAACAGTGCCATCAATTGCCGAGACTACCAATGGGGTAGTGAGAGGTGAAAGGGTAAGCTTCATAGAAGAAGCAGTTCTCCAATCCATGAAATTGCCGGCAGCCCCGGAATCCAGGTATGCAAGGGTTGACTGAGGAGAAGTGCCTACATGAAGGGACACCGGCAAGAGCAGGCGAGAAGGTGATGTTTCTGGGTCCAATACTCCACCTTCCAAATGTATTAGACCCGAGCGTTTCCCGGACGAAGCGAGCAGGAGTCACGAAAATGACCCTTGCCCCCACAATAGAGGCACAAGCCCAGATTTCTGCGCCTAGCACGTTCTTCGGGGGTTAGTCTGGTCCGGCCCAGCTGCATAGGTTCTTCAGCAGGTAGAGGATGCTCCACGGAATGAAGGGAGGGGAGCTCAGACTGGCTAGGACCCAGAGAGTGCTGGCGTCTTTTTTCTAAGGACCTCTCTTGAAAACGAATGTCGATCTGGTTGCATAATGAAATTACATCGTCCAGACCGACGGGAATGGCTCTTCCCGCTAATTCGTCTTTCACTCGGTCAGAGAGGCCATGTAAAAAGGTAGCGGCCAGGGCCTCATTATTCCAGCTCAATTCAGCTGTGTGGATACGGAACTGAAGAGCATATTGCCCCACTGAACTAGATTCTTGGCGAAGACGTAAGACAGCACTAGCCGCTGAAGAAGCCCGAGCCGGCTCTTCGAAGATATTACGAAAGAGCTTCAAGAATTCGGACAGACTGGAAACCACCGGATCGTTCCTCTCCCACAGGGGGGCAGCCCAGGCCAAAGCTTCACCGGAGAGGAGGGAAATGATATAGGCTACCTTAGCCCGGTCAGATAGGAAGCTTTGAGGCTGAAGCTCAAAATGAATAGTGCATTGGCTGAGAAACCCCCTGCAGGCCTTGGAGTCCCCAGAGAAACGGAACGGAGCTGGCAATCTTAGTGAGTGTGAGGCTGCGACTGGTGCGATAGGTACAGCCGCTGGTTGTACTTGGGGTTGCGGATTCGGGGTTCCCAAGGAGACCTGAAGCTGCTCGAATCGAGAAGCCAGATCCTGGAGGAATGGCATCACCTGGGTCTGATTTGATTCCTGGGTCTCAAGTCTGCGAACTATGCCCTGCAATGGATCATCCGCGGGAAGCGGGATGTCAGCCGGGTTCATGGCTGATCAAACTGTCAGGGTCACCTGTGGCCAGGTGACAGATGCACACCGTAGGGGGACAGGAGTGCACCGCGAGGTAGTGAACCCTATGGCTGGCTTCTGTGGATAGGAAACTGGGTGGTTGTGGAAAGCGGGACCAGAGGAGCACAACCGGGATCCCAACGGAAGCGAGAGCCAAGATTCCCCAGGGCGCGGAGTCTAAGACCCAGCTGGTCTTCTCCAGGGCCTCTAGTGGTGAGGATGTTACGCTGCAGGCTGGGACCAGGTCGCGGCCCCTGGAGTTTACTAGCTCACGCCCCGTAGGATAAGGGGAAGCAGCAGCACACGATAGAGAGAACCGAATAACAAGCCGAAGGTCAGGGGCCACAAGCAGACAAGGATAACGAAGAACGAGCCGAAGGTCAAGGGTCACGAGCAGACAGGGATGGTCGGGGACAAGCCAATAACGTAACAGAGAGACAGACGTAGCACACGGCAGGCAGGAACCCAAACACACAATGCCTAACAAACACGTTGATCAGCAAAGCAGGCTTGCAGTGCACAGGTTAATATAGTGTTCAGTGATAGGGCCTGGGGTGGAGTCAGGCTGGGAGGAGATTATAAAGGAAGCCAGGTGAAGGAGGTCTGGTCTCTAGATGAACACATGAGGAGGAAGGTAAGATGGCAGACAGACATTAATGCATATCCATGACATTATGAAACTGTTATGGGTAAAGTTCAGCCTTAACTTATTCTATTTATTTTGAAGAGACATTGTAAAGGAAACGTAGCAGTGAAAAAAATTGTGGCTTTAAACACAAGTTTTTCAAATTTTACTGTCCCTCTTCCCCTCCCTAAAGACTCATCTTTTTTTTAATGTAGCGGCCTCACCCCTCTCTCCCCTTCTCGTACTCGGCTTGTCTTTCTTCGTCTAGGGGTCTCAGTGCTGGGGGAGGGATGAGATACACCACGGCCCATGTCCTCCATAGCTAAGAGGTGAAGGCCAGAAGATTGGGTCTTGTGTAGGTGTCCTAGAGTCAAGTCCTGTACTTCGTCCCTGACTCCTTTGCTCCTAGTAACCAGAGTTCCACACAGTGAATAGGTCCAACTCAGTTTCATTCTTCTTGCCAAACAATAAACAGTTTCTTCTACTGAGTAGTGATGGGGAATAGATCGAGGCACAATCCTTTCCCTTCTCCTGCTAACCACTGTGATATCACCAGTGGTAAATAGTCACTGCCACTGACTATATTGAGTAGAATGTGAATTACCTTCGCTAGCACGGCCCCTGTCAGGGGAAGGAGATCCGTCCAAGAGAGAAACAGGAGGCCTCTCTGTCACCAGCAATGCTGCGCTGGACTCTTCAGAGAAGTTCCGCACACCAGTCCTCACAAACTCAGACACGGGCACCCAAGGAGTTAGGGCCCCCTCGGATTCCTCCACCCTTGCGGAACACAATCGAAGGTACTGAGCCCCAGGCATCCGCCATAGTACCTCACCCCAGGCTAAAGGTGCCCGGGATGGACTCCATCTCTCGCTCTGGCCAGGTCAAGGGCACCTGAGCCCGGAACTCCGGAACGCCAGCACCCAGGCTAAAGGTGCCTTGGTGCGGCCACGTCCTCCAACTCTCTCCGAACTCTGAACCCCATGGTAAGGGCGTCCGCCCCTTTTATCCCCTCTCCCTTCGCGCCACAGCGGGTTCCCCGCCCGCTGTACCCGCTCCAGGGGAGGACAAAAAGGTACAGTCTTGCGTTGTGAGTTCAGCTCTGACCCAGGGCAACAGTGCCACCTGTGGACCGCAAGGAACTTCACACCACCAGAGTCCTCCAAGAACCAGAAAAGGGTCTCGGATCCCCTAGCAATTGGTGCATCTGGGTTACACTACCACCCAGATGCCTCCCTTATATTCAAACACCCGCTACACTAACATCCTACCAATATGTCTGTGAAGGTTCTCATTTATCTAGGTCATGGTAGACCTTATAGTAGTCACATTCAGCTGGACTTGTTCTGTAATATGCAACACTGAATGTGATTAACTGTTACAAGCTACTCTCTACATTTAGCACATTTCAATGCAGTCTTCTTGCCAGTCTTGTGATGCCATAGGTCTTTCCTCTTTCTTTTCGGCAGCATTAAGGTGTGTGCTTTCCTCCTGGACTTATTGGTGCTCATGTAATGACATATGAGCACCACTCAGTCCTAAAGTACTGTGAGCCACCTTGCCTAGGTGACGTGTCAGACTGGGATCATAGAAAATGATTTTGGCTGTCATTAAACACTAGTGATACTGAGCCATGGTGAAAGCTGTGAGCTGCCCTGGAGTGTGAAGAGGGTAAGTAGATCCACTTTTTTTTAATACAGTGGGTGGGTGGGGAGGGAGTTCTGCTTTAATTCTTTGCTCGCTTGTGCTATATGTCCCACTTTATTTTCTTAGAAAGTTGGGATGTGTGTAATTGGTTGGAAGTGATTCTTAATACAATGTGCTGCTTGTGTGACCTTTAAATAAAGCTACTGAAGAAATGCTATCTAATATTCTTCGGGTTCAGGGTGCTCTATAGAAATGGTTGATCTGCACTCAACAAACATGGACACTAAATAGTACAAAGTGTGTAAGCAGATGGCACAACCCTGTCCATGTTCCCATTGATTCAGATCATAAATAATTTATTTGAAAAATATGACTGGTTAAAGTAGATGTGAGCCCTAACTAAATGACATTTAGTTCACTAAAGCACTGAGTACAATTAACAATTGCAGATTTTATTAATAAAATACATCCTTTGATCTTGGGTCTTTGTGCTGTTGATATTCTTTACTCTCTTTGCAGCCCGTTCCTGTTTACATGCATGTGTTCCAGTGATGTCTCTATGGCATTTCTCAGTTTTTTTTATGGTAACAACTGTGAAGCATGCCTGTATAATATGTGTAGAAATTACCACTTGTAATCTTCATTGGAAGTTTACATGACAGTGTGGCAATGCAGGAGCATATTTGTGATACAGGGACTAAGCGTTGGCACCCTATAACAGGAACTGCCTAAAAAAGGGCTCTTTGTGGTAGGATCAGCACAAATTTTTTAATGATTAAAAAAATTGAAAATGGTTTCTAAGATAGCATCAACATTTGTATGTTACAATTTAGTGATTGGGTTTATGTTTCAAACAAAAAATTATTATTTTTTTTTTCCACCATTAATTTTCCTTTATACTGATTTTCATTCCTACATGGGGACAGTCTTTCTAAATAAGGAATAAATATGTGTAAACAGTACACAATGATACAATCGTGTATGTCTGGCTAGAAAAATCCCAGCTTACACAATGATCTATAAAGGTTTGTTGGCTTGCTCTAAGAACATGCCATGCTTGTATGGTAGATTATCATTGCTGGCACTTTTAGTGTCACAACAGATCCGTATCCCAAGGTTAGCAGTGCCTCTATCATGAAGCACATAAAGTCAGCTCTTTATATAGGAGAGGGAATGGGCTAAGACAATAGAGCAGTTCCATCTATCAGTGTCTGCTCCTGTACATCAGTAGCAGCGGTGCGCTGAGGATATGGCTTTCCAGGAGATACTAATGAATTGCCTTCCAAGAGTTTGTAACTGGGGATGAAATCTATATTGGCCCTAGTAAGGAATTCATTGTGAAGTAGCTAGATCAATTTCCCCTGTAGCACAAAATGCAGGGGATGAGCCTGGAGGCCAGGGCTGTCTGCTGCTCATCATTCATTCGCCAACAACTACCCTAAATGATGCCTTGGGGATTAGGTCAATTTTAGTGGATCTGCTCCGCCTCATTTGGTTACTAATTGGTTTCTTGTTTTATAAATCGAAATCTCATTTTCAGGAAATTACAAAGACCGTGAAGCTAGTCCATTGAGGTAATCCACGGGTCACGCTGTATTTAAATGGAAATAGATTTCCACAATGCTGTAAAGTTTAAGGCAACGGTGACGCTGCTGTCTGTTTTTTTTGGAAATAAACTTGGTATTTTTATGACCATCTAAATAAATATTAGTGTTGCCTCAGCTGTACCAAAACAAATCTATATGTAAATAACACACAATAAAAATAAAAATAACACATTATCTGAATTTTAGAATATTATTTATAGATATATATATATATATATATATATATATATAAATATATATCTATATATATAGATATATATCTATATATATAGATATATATATCTATATATATACATTTATTTACAGTATATACTGTACGTATAAATATACAGTATATGCATTTTTATATTTTTTTATTTATTTTTTATCTATCTATCTATCTATCTATCTATCTATCTATCTATCTATCTATCTATCTATCTATCTATCTATCCAGCTCTCTGCCAAACATTTTTTTTATTTCATTTTAATCATAACACCTCCATCATTTATCTCTCTTTCCCACTCTATTTTCTGGCTGCATGTTGGTACCAAATACTTAGTGAAACTCTAAAGTGGTGTTCAGCTTTAGAACAAAAGGCTGCTGAAATTCTTTGCTCTGATGAGGTGGGCTTGTACCCCCTTGCAATAAGCTGCTTGATTCTATTTGGAGCTTATTATATCGCTAGCCTCTCCAAATTACTAGAGGATCTTCAGATCTCGTTTTCAGTGTAATCCTGATGAAAGGGGTGGCAAATTTCCATCTATCTTTAAATAGACAATCAGAGGATTTGCTGAATTTGCTGCGGTAGGTCAAGTGCAAAAATCACAATGTAAAAAAGAAAAAAAAGTTAAGTGTGCACATGCTACTCCTTTTACATCCAACTAATTGGACTATACATTCATTTCAGTGTGTATCTGTTAGTGTGTCTGTAGACAAGAATAATATTATGAAGTTTATGTATTATGCTTAGATCTCCTCGTTCTTGAGTTTTCAGAAATTCCTAATTCTTTGTAAAGGTTTATTTAGTGTATGTGTAATTATGTAGCTCTAAGTTCAAGTAGTGGCATTGTCACTTTTACTAGAGGTATTACCTGTAATGCGAGCCATTTCTAGCGTGAAGAACTGGACCTAGAAATCTGAAGTTGGCGTTAAACTGTAATGTGACCTGGCTACTTATTAACATCAAACAGTAGTTTTATTTCCTGTCTAGAAGACCAGAGCAATTAGTCTGCTCACATAGGATTAATAAACAACTATCGTCCCCACACAAGAAACTTTTATGTTGTATCATTTTATGGTATAAGGTTTCACATTACTGATGACTAACGTGTTACTATCCATTGCTTCATTTCCTGAAATTTCTTTATGTGATAAAACAGTTTAATAGGAAAAATAGAATACTGCAGTAATTTCTGAAATAGAGAATTAATCACTGTAGGAATAAAAATATCTATTCTGTACAGATGTCCTCCACAGTTTTCCAAGCATACACCTAAAAAACTATTGGGATTGGATATCTGAATTGGTGGTCTTGTAGCTGTATTGATGTTGTGGAAAAAAAAGATTCATAGAGTAACAGGAATGAAACAGGGAATTGTGAAAGAGTTAGGGATAATGAGAGGTTGCCACATAAAGATAGAGAAGGTATAAGCCAGATGGCAGAGTGAAAAGAAGTGTGTTTGGATAGTGCTATTGGGAGTCTTTGCAGACTAAGCCCCTCTGAGTCTAGTCAATGGGACAAGAGACACAGGCTGTCTCCCAATGACCAGCTTTTATCCTTTCCCTGGTTTTATAGAGATCTGAATAATAATTGCATAGCAAAATGTTACAGACCTATAAATAAGCATTTTATTTTTATAGAGCTATCAGCCTGGGTCTGCAGGCCTGATGTCAGTGCTCCATTGTGTTCTTAACACATCCATTGGCCATTGTGTTAAATAACAGCCCTTTTATGCTAGTGGTAGAAAAACATCGGCAATAATATTAACCATGTGAAAGGAAGCTATAATGAGACAGAAATGCTGGGCCTTTTTCTCTCCCCCCCCCCCCATAGGTAATATATATACTCCTTGGCCCATTTTCTTTGGAAATTAAACAAAGATGATCTTCTTAACTGAAACAGAGTGTAATGTGCACATAAATTTGAAATACCTGTGCAAAAATTGTCGTGGGGCTATCACTGAGTGTGTATCTCCTGACCTCACAAAAGGTAGTGAGCAGTGATTTTAAAACGGAATAAACTTATTTTGACAATGAGGGTTTACTGAAGGAGTTTAGAATATTAGTAAAAAACTTTGTTTTCAATTCAGTTATTCAATCATGCAAAAACCAAATTCCTTTGAATACCCAGACAAGTACAGATGCTGCTTACATGTCTGAATAATTGTACATTTTGTAAATAATAGGTGATTTTTGACACAATGAGACTGATTTACTAAAGGAGTTGATAATCGTCATGCAATAAATCGTAGGATTATTTATTTTAGTTTAAGCATGTTCAGATTAAATAAATAAACAGGATTTTGCTTTTCAAATGATTGGATCATTTAATTTAAAATAAACACACATATCTCCTCTACTAAATCAGCCTTATCTCCTTTAGTAAATCAGCCTCATCTCCTTTAGTAAATCAGCCTCAATATTTTACATGAAGATCATCATCTAGTTTAGTTAACCAACCCACATACTTTACTGCAACTTTAAAGCAGTTCTTTAGGCTTACTTGAGCCTCATTACAATACATTATAAATTAAATATCAGAATGTGCTAATATATTTTTTTTTCCGACAACTGCCATTTAGAACTATGCCTGCCTAATTAGGGAATGATACATGTAGTTTATATTCTAAATTGCCTTGACCATGTGCCTTAAAAAGCTCCCAGACAGAGCAACTTAAAGCCTAAAATCACAGCAAATATTTATCTATGTGTGCCTAACCTGTTGTTGTAGGGATGATTCAACTTGCACACCCTTCCAAGCCTTGCTGTGCTAGCCATTATTACCAGGCACTTTTTTGATACATTTATGAAAAATTTTTCTGTTGCCATGCCTTAATAGTGGTAAACAGGTGTGAATGTGTACACAGGCATGTACAGTTTGGAAAGCCTTGGAGTGGGCAGTAGTGGGCATTCAGTTTTAAATATAGGATTTATCATTTTGAAAAACAACAGTTCATATTAGCGATTTTTAAGCCAGTGTGCATGGAGCCTTAACAAGATGAATGAATGCACCTATTTTTATGAATGGGTTCATAATGATTTTTTTCACACAGTGGGGTTGATTTACTAAAACTGGAGAGTGTAAAATCTGGTGCAGCTCTGCATAGAAACCAATCAGCTTCCATTTTTAATGAAACAAGTTGAAGTTAAAAGCTGATTGGCTACCATTCTGAACTGCACCTAATTTTGCACTCTCCAGTTTTAGTATTATTATTACAATTATTATTAATTTTAATTGTATAATTGCTTTGAGCATTTTCTTATTTTTTTCATGTAATATTAATAAAGGTTGTGTTGTGTAAATTCTTCAGAACAACCTATTTTTCGCACTTGTTTAATAATGCATAGTTAGCTCCATCCCTGGGATCACCCACTGAGCAGTGCCATGTTTGGCCATGTAAATATACTCGTGGGTGTGCAGGGATGAATACTGCTTGCCTGGCTGTAATTTCACCTAAGAATTTAGAGTCAGGAATTCCTCACACTTCAAAGAATCAGGTAGAGATGTAGCATGCTTACATTTTCATTTTAATTCATAGTGACTATAATATCTACTTAATTAAATTTATGTTTTCTGCAAGGAATGTCAAACATTCTACAGCTTAATAGAGCACTGCTAATGATAAAAATAACTCACTGATCATGCACACATACTTTTTTAGTCAGTTTTGTAAATGTAGAAAAGTGAAACATATTATTTAAATGCCTTGTGTATTTTTATTTATATATGTATCTAACCACTTGCCGCCCGCCCTATAGCAAAATGACGGCGGCAAAGTGGTTTCAATATCCTGACTGGACGTCATATGACGTCTTCAGGATATTGAGCCGCTGCGTGCCCCCGGGGGCGCGCATCGTGGCGATCATTGTTGTGCGATGTCAGTCTGACACCCCGCAACACCGATCTAGGTAAAGAGTCTCCGACGGAGACTCTTTACCACATGATCAGCCGTGTCCAATCACGGCTGATCACGATGTAAACAGGAAAAGCCGGTGATTGGCTTTTCCTCTGACAGGGGAGGGTTTGTGCTGATCGATTTTCAGCGCAGCCCCCCGAGGATGCCCACACTGGACCACCAGGGATGCCACCAGACCACCAGGGATGCCCACCATAAGGTAATCCACCCTAGACCACCAGGGATGCCAATCAGTGCCCACTAGAAATGCCTAATGGATGCCAATCAGTGCCCACAATGGATGCCAAACAGTGCCCACAATGGGCACCACTGATTGGCAGGCATTATTGTTTGGCACTGATTGGCATCCATTAGTACAACACATTACAGTACAGTGCCACCTATCCATGCCCATACATGCCACCTATCAGTGCCCATCCATGCCCATCCGTGCCACCTATCAGTGCCCATCCATGCTGCCTATCAGTGCCCATCCGTGCCGCCTATCAGTGCCCATCTGTGCCGCCTATCCGTGCCCATCCGTACCGCCTATCTGTGCCCATCCGTGCTGCCTATCTGTGCCCATCCATGCCGCCTATCTGTGCCCATTCGTGCCACCTATCTGTGCCCATCCATGCCACCTACCAGTGCCCATCCGTGCTGCCTATCAGTGCCCATCTGTGCCGCCTATTGGTGCCCATCCGTGCCGCCTATCTGTGCCCATCAGTGCCACCTCATCAGTGCCCATCAGTGCCGCCTCATCGGTGCCCGTCAGTGCCGCCTCATCGGTGCCCGTCAGTGCCGCCTTATTAGTGCCGTCAGTGCAGCCCCATCAGTGCCTATCAGTGAAGGAGAAAACGTACTTATTTACAAATGTTTTTTTTTTTTTAAAAATCGGTCTTTTTTTAAAAAAAATTGCAGAAAATAAAAATCGCAGAGGTGATCAAATACCACCAAAAGAAAGCTCTATTTGTGGGGAAATTTTTTTAAAAATTTAGTTTGGGTACAGTGTAGCATGACCGCGCAATTATCATTTAAAGTGCAACAGCGCAGAAAGCCGAAAATTGGTCTGGGCAGGAAGGTGTATAAGTGCCCTGTATGGAAGTGGTTAAATTGAGATATTAGCTCTGCCATATTATATATTTATTAATGGAAGTTTTTTTTTATATGACAGCTGCTATTATTCTTTCTTTTATGTCTTGATCACATTAACATGTATGTAGAAATACATTAGTAATTATTTTCTTTTATATGAAAGTTTAGTTTTGGTTAGCGATCGGTTGTGGCAGCTGCTCAGCAGGGGAGGTTTGTAACACTTTAATGTTCATGGGGGTGTACATATGTTATTTTTTTATGTACAATATATATATATATATATATATATATATATATATATATATATATATATATATATATATTTGCGCTGTGGACAGTTTTGAGGAAGAAGGACAGTGTTTTTTTAATTTATGCTATGAAGCATATCCATTAAAGAAATGTAGGGAATTACCGGTACATTTTTTGATGAATTTAGACCAGTGTGTGATCTGCTACATGTTTTGGCAGAAGGGTCCCAATAGACATATGTTGTTTGGTTTGCCCAGGTTTTTTTTTGGCATCTGTAAACTATGGGATACATACTGGCATTTTTTATTTCTTTAATTTTAATTTTTTTAACTAGTAATGGCGGCGATTAGTGATTTTTTTATGGTAATACTACTTGTGCTGTAAAATCCATTGCTATTAACCATAAAGAATGGGAGATATTGGTGGAAACCTTTCCCCAACATGGAAAATCAGTGCCTGAAAGAATAAATGCACTCCACAGCACATTTAACCGATCACATGTACCAGCAGGGCACCTGAGATCTTCATTTTATAGCCTACCTGTAGGTACACAACCTCTTCCTGAAATAATCTGAATTTTTCAGAGTGAAACTCGCACATTTATGCTGCGACCTTCTTTCAGTGCAAAGCCCATCCACAGATTGACAGGCCTTCGCCTACCTGAGTAGGTCTGAACCTGGGAAAAAAGTCCCAGATCTCCTGATGTAAGTTGTACTGTCCATTGGCCTGATATACTGAAGGGAGCTGACACAAGTACAAAGTAAATAATAGTGAGAATGCTCTTTTTCTGTCTTTGCTAAATAAGTTGGAAAATTATTTCAGTAAAGCTAGCCATATATTATATAATTTTCTCATTCAATTTCCTTAAAATTTACCTTCAACTATGTAGTACAAGGGCCTGCCTGATTGCATTCAAATTTAAAGTGTTTAGGTTTGACCTCATATTATATGGTTTTGGTAAATTGGAAAATTGGAAAAGAAAATTGTATAATGTATGGCCAGCCTAAATCGTTATTTTCAGAATAGTGTTTTGAACTTGATTAACAAATAACCAATTAAACTGTAATAACATATTGAGGGACTGATTTGCTTAACCACTTCAGCCCGGACCATTTTGGCTGGTTAAAGACCAGGCCCCTTTTTGCGATTCGGCACTGCGTCACTTTAACTGACAATTGCGCATTCATGCGACGTGGCTCCCAAACATAATTGACGTCCTTTTTTTCCCACAAATAGAGATTTCTTTTGGTGGTAGTTGATCACCTCTGCGCTATAAACAAAAATAGAGCGTACATTTTGAAAAAAATGACATATTTTTTACTGTTTGCTATAATAAATATCCCCAAAAAATATATAAAAAAACATTTTTTTTCCTCAGTTTAAGCCGATATGTATTCTTCTACATATTTTTGGTAAAAAAAATCGCAATAAGCGTTTATTGATTGGTTTGCGCAAAAGTTATAGTATCTACAAAATAGGGGGTAGTTTTATGGCATTTTTATTAATATATTTTTTTTTTTACTAGTAATGGCGGCGATCAGCGTTTTTTATCGTGACTGCGACATTATGGCAGACACATCGGACACTTTTAATACATTTTTGGGACCATTGTCATTTTTACAGCGATCAGTGCTATAAAAATGCACTGATTACTGTGAAAATGACACTTGCAGTGAAGGGTTTAACCTCTAGGTGGCGCTGTAGGGGTTAAGTGTGACCTAATAAGTCATTCTTACTGTAGGGGGCGTGGCTTGGCGTGTGACGTCACTGATCGTTGTTCCCTATGACAGGGAACAGACTATCACTGACATGCCACTAGGAAGAACAGGGAAAGGTTTGTTTACACTTACTTATCCCCGTTCTTCAGCTCTGTGACCCGATCGCGGGACACCGGCGGCGATCGGGTCCACGGGTCATGGAGCTTCGGACCGGGTCCTGAGCGCGCCGCCGGCGGCGCGTGCGCGACCCTAGGACAGGTTCTTAAAGGGGACGTACCTGTACGCCCTTGTGCCTGTCTGTGCCATTCTGTTGACGTACATCGTCGTGCGGCGGTCCTTAAGTGGTTAAGGACTACTTTTTGACTTAGTTCAGTTTAGTTCAGTGTTTCTCAACTCCAGTCCTCAAGGCACTCCAATAGGTCATGTTTTCAGGATTTCCCTCAGATGAAATGGCTGTGGTAATTACTAAGGCAGTGAAACTGATCAAATCACCTGTGCAAAAGATTGGGAAGCCTGAAAACATGACCTGTTGGGGCTCCTTGAGGACTGGAGTTGAGAAACACTGGTCTAGTTGATTAATTAAAGAAGTAGAACATTTTTACTCAGCCAAAAAAAATTGCTCACTTATGAGTTACTGTGTCTCAAATGGAGAGAATATCGCTATAGTCTCTCCAATGGTCACCACAGCATTTACTCCACACTGCATCTGCAATTATACCTGCCATTCATATGTTGCAGGCCACATTGTGGAGCCCGTGGTGCCAATTTAAATATTGCTGCAAAAAACATGCTGTGATAGCGGGAAAAACCAGTCCCATGACTTTGACATGTAACTGGGCTCCCCTTTTCCCAACACATGTTTTTTTCCTTTTCAGCTATAAATATAAATGGGGTTGTGCGTGCTTCGGAGTCACAAAGCAGGCAACACAGCAGCATTGTGGCCACAGTAAGGCAACATTCCTCCATCATAAATGGACCCCTTACTGTAGTTTAGAAAAAAAGAGAAAGCTGCATTAAAGTGGTAATAAATATAAAAGCAAACATTTATTTTATTGCAGCTTACCAATTCTTAGATATGCTGGCTGCATTCGTTTTCTTTTTTAGGCTTTCCTTTATTTTCACCTGGTGATCCAGCCAGTAAGTCTGTTACTTTTTTGTTTTTCAACAGAACAAGCTATCCTGCATATTTAGTAGTGATAGGGTTGAGTCGAACCATTTAACACTGACAGTGGTGATTACAATGATCAGTTTTTATTTATTTATGTAAAACCTTTATTCTAAGAGCCCATTCACACAGGGGTAGGGATGAGCTCGGTGTTCGAGTCGAACATACGTTCGACTCGAACATCGGCTGTTCGATCGTTCGCCGAACAACGAACGATTTGGGCCGTTCGCGCCTAATTCGCGGCCCACAATGCACTACGCCATCGCAGTGTCATCCAGGCGCTGTGATTGGCCAAGCATGCACTGTGACCCCGCATGCTTGGCCAATCACAGCGCCGTCAGCGAGGAGAGCAATGATTGGCCACAGGCAGGATGCCTGTGGCCAATTATTGCTGAGGGTGTTTAGTACACGCCCCACACTATAAAAGGCCGCCAGCACGGCGGCCTAGTGTAGTGTGTTCCGGAGCAGGGAAAGAGAAGCATAGGCAGGGACAGTGACATTTTTTTTTTCTTGCTTAACCTGGATTCCTTTAGTTTAGGGAAAGAGAAGGATAGGTAGGGAGAGTGTCAGTCTGTTTTACTGTGCTAAACCTTGTTTGTAGGGACAGGGAAGGACAGTGAGGGAAATTCTCATTGTGCTATACTGTGCTAAAGCATTCCTCATCAACCATCTTTTAAAAAAATTTTTTTATAGGGACAGAAAACTATAGGTAGGGAGAGTGTCAGTGTGTTTTACTGTGCTAAACCTTGTTTGTAGGGACAGGGAAGGACAGTGAGGGAAATTCTCATTGTGCTATACTGTGCTAAAGCATTCCTCATCAACCATCTTTAAAAAAAAAAATTATAGGGACAGAAAACTATATGTAGGGAGAGTGTCAGTGTGTTTTACTGTGCTAAACCTTGTTTGTAGGGACAGGGAAGGACAGTGAGGGAAATTCTCATTGTGCTATACTGTGCTAAAGCATTCCTCATCAACCATCTTTAAAAAAAATTTTTTTTATAGGGACAGAAAACTATAGGTAGGGAGAGTGTCAGTGTGTTTTACTGTGCTAAACCTTGTTTGTAGGGACAGGGAAGGACAGTGAGGGAAATTCTCATTGTGCTATACTGTGCTAAAGCATTCCTCATCAACCATCTTTAAAAAAAATTTTTTTTATAGGGACAGAAAACTATAGGTAGGGAGAGTGTCAGTGTGTTTTACTGTGCTAAACCTTGTTTGTAGGGACAGGGAAGGACAGTGAGGGAAATTCTCATTGTGCTATACTGTGCTAAAGCATTCCTCATCAACCATCTTTAAAAAAATTTTTTTTTATAGGGACAGAAAACTATGGGTAGGGAGAGTGTCAGTGTGTTTTACTGTGCTAAACCTTGTTTGTAGGGACAGGGAAGGACAGTGAGGGAAATTCTCATTGTGCTATACTGTGCTAAAGCATTCCTCATCAACCATCTTTAAAAAAACATTTTTTATAGGGACAGAAAACTATAGGTAGGGAGAGTGTCAGTGTGTTTTACTGTGCTAAACCTTGTTTGTAGGGACAGGGAAGGACAGTGAGGGAAATTCTCATTGTGCTATACTGTGCTAAAGCATTCCTCATCAACCATCTTTAAAAAAAATTTTTTATAGGGACAGAAAACTATAGGTAGGGAGAGTGTCAGTGTGTTTTACTGTGCTAAACCTTGTTTGTAGGGACAGGGAAGGACAGTGAGGGAAATTCTCATTGTGCTATACTGTGCTAAAGCATTCCTCATCAACCATCTTTAAAAAAACATTTTTTATAGGGACAGAAAACTATAGGTAGGGAGAGTGTCAGTGTGTTTTACTGTGCTAAACCTTGTTTGTAGGGACAGGGAAGGACAGTGAGGGAAATTCTCATTGTGCTATACTGTGCTAAAGCATTCCTCATCAACCATTTTTAAAAAAAATTTTTTTTATAGGGACAGAAAACTATAGGTAGGGAGAGTGTCAGTGTGTTTTACTGTGCTAAACCTTGTTTGTAGGGACAGGGAAGGACAGTGAGGGAAATTCTCATTGTGCTATACTGTGCTAAAGCATTCCTCATCAACCATCTTTAAAAAAAATTTTTTTTATAGGGACAGAAAACTATAGGTAGGGAGAGTGTCAGTGTGTTTTACTGTGCTAAACCTTGTTTGTAGGGACAGGGAAGGACAGTGAGGGAAATTCTCATTGTGCTATACTGTGCTAAAGCATTCCTCATCAACCATCTTTGAAATCCTTGTTTTTTGGACAGTCAGGGAAATTGTCCTTGTGCTATTCTGTACGAAAGCAATCATCCTCAACCATATTTAGAAATCCTTAAGTAAAGGGACAGAGAAGGACACCTGAAGGTAGCCCTTATTGCTTTTTTTCCCATCTCCCTGCAGGCCATCCATTAGAATGTCTGGAAGGCAAACAAGGAGAGGCAGACAGTCAGGAGGCAATAAAAGAGGGCAAGCAGGCTCTGTGTCTGGGGGCAACAGTGCTGGTCGTGGACGCGGTGCATTGTCATCAGCACATGGCCATGGGACACGCTTGTCCTTCTTTTCGGCAGCTGGACATGTTGAGCCACATCATGCCGAAGACTTGGTAGAGTGGATGACCAAGCCCTCCTCCTCATCCTCTCTCACCCAGGCTCAGGGTACTGGCAAAGCAGCTGCCAAAGCGTCCTCTTCCCTGGTATCAATGTCAGACTCATCATCAGTCACTCCTTCCCTAGACCCACCATGTCCTCCTCCTGAGGAGTCCCCCGAACTGTTTGAGCACAGTGTTGGGTACATGCTCCAGGAGGATGCCCAGCGTTTCGAAGGGTCTGATGATGAAACCCAGCTAGAGGAAGGCAGTAGCGTGAGAGCAGACAGAGGGGATGCTCAAGAAGGACACCAATCTGGCAGTCATGTTCCAGCAGCTGCAGCATACTGCCAGATTGGCTCCAGTGATGAGGAGGGAGGGGATGATGAGGTCACTGACTCCACGTGGGTGCCTAATAGGAGAGAGGAGGAGGAGGAGGATGAGGAGGAGGCACATCTCCAACGAGGCAGGATGCCCTTTGGTGGCCAGCGTAAGGGCAGTACACCGACGGAATCACACCGCAGAGCTCCGCCTGTGCAGGGCGCTGCCTCTGCCCGTCATTCAAAAAGTTCTTTGGTGTGGGCCTTTTTTGAGGCTAGTGCATCAGATCGCACAGCTGCTGTTTGCAACATATGTCTCAAGCGTATATCGCGTGGCCAAAACATCAGCCGCTTGGGTACCACATGCCTGACCAGACATATGTTGACCTGCCATGCAGCTCGTTGGCAAGCCTACCTCAAAGACCCACACCAAAGAACAAAGCGGACCTCTCCTTGCACCGCATCAGCTGGGATCTCCAACCCCACTATAACTTCAGTCCTCTCTGAAACATGCACTGAGAGGAATGAAGGTGTAGAATTAGGTGTGTCACAGCCAAGTACTTGCGGCCACTCTGCTAGCAGTACACCGACGTCCGATTCTAGCAGGCAAATTTCCCTGCCCCAGCTGCTGGACCATCGAAAGAAGTTCACTCCCAGCCATCCACATGCCCAGCGGTTGAATGCTAGCTTGGCTAAATTGCTAGCGCTTCAACTGCTGCCTTTTCAGTTGGTAGACTCGGCCCCCTTCCGTGAGTTTGTGCAATGTGCGGTTCCTCAGTGGCAGGTTCCCAAACGCCACTTTTTCTCACGGAAGGCTATTCCGGCTCTCTACCGGCATGTGGAAGGCAATGTCTTGGCCTCGCTGGACAGGGCGGTCAGCGGTAAGGTGCATATTACCGCTGACTCATGGTCCAGCAGGCATGGACAGGGACGTTACCTTTCTTTCACGGCCCATTGGGTCACTCTTTTGGCAGCTGGGAAGGATGCAGGACAAGGTGCAGTAGTGTTGGAGGTTGTTCCACTGCCACGCCTCCAAAATGCTACTACTGGTTGTGACACACCTCTCTCCTCCACCCCCTCCTCTTCTTCTTCCTCCATGGCCTCTTCCTGTGCTTTGTCCTCTGAACCAGCGGTGCTCCGTAGGCGTTCAAGGGGCTACGCAAGTACGCAGGCAAAAAGATGCCATGCCGTGCTTGCGCTGGTGTGTTTGGGGGACAGAAGCCACACTGGGGCAGAGGTCCTGTCTGCTCTGCAGGGCCAGGCCGAGAGGTGGTTGACGCCACGCCAGCTTAAGCCAGGAATGGTGGTTTGCGACAATGGCACCAACCTCCTCTCCGCCCTCCGACAGGGACAACTGACCCATGTGCCCTGTGTGGCTCACGTCCTTAACCTGGTGGTGCAGCAGTTCTTGGGCAGGTACCCGGGCTTACAGGATGTCCTGAGGCAGGCCAGGAAAGTCTGTGTGCATTTCCGCAGATCTTATAATGCCAGTGCTCGCCTGGCTGAGCTGCAAAAGGAGTTGAACCTGCCCAAGAACCGCCTTATATGTGACATGCCCACCAGGTGGAACTCAACGTTGGCCATGCTGCAGCGGCTGCACACGCAGCAGAGGGCCATCAATGAGTACCTGTGCGACTACGGCACCAGGACAGGGTCAGGGGAGCTTGGTTTTTTTTCTCCACGCCAGTGGGGCATGATCAGGGATGCATGCACTGTCCTGGCACCATTTGAGGAGGCCACGAGGATGGTGAGCAGTGACAGTGCATGCATCAGTGACACTGTACCTCTTGTCCACCTGTTGGAGCACACGCTGCGTGGAATAATGGACAGGGCACTTGAGGCAGAACAGAGGCAGGAAGAGGAGGACTTCCTTGCCTCTCAAGGCTCCCTTTACCCAGACAGTGTTCCTTCTGTCCCACCCATCGCACAGGAAGAGGACGAGGAGGAGGAGGAGGAGGAGGAGGAGGAGGATTGTGTCAGCATGGAGGTGGAGCCTGGCACTCAGCAGCATCAACAGCAGCAGTCTTTTAGGCATGATTTACAGTCCCAAGAAACCCGTGGACTTGTACGTGGTTGGGAGGAGGTGGCTGCGGATCATGTCGTCCTTAGTGACCCAGAGGACTCCGGACCGAATGCCTCAGCTAACCTACGCTGCATGGCCTCCCTGATCCTGCAAAGTCTGCGGAAGGATCCTCGTATTCTTCGGATCAAGGAGAGGGACCATTACTGGCTGGCCACTCTCCTTGATCCACGGTACAAGGGTAAGGTTGCGGACCTTATGTTACCGTCGCAGAGGGAGCAGAGGATGAGACAACTCCGGGAGGCCTTGCAGAAAGGTCTGTGCAACGCGTTCCCAGAGACTGGGAGGTTACAAACTCCTGGTCCTGGACAACGAGTTGCTGAGGCTTCGGCCAGTCAAAGAAGGAGCGGTGGGGAAGGTGGCCGTCTGACCGATGCGTTCAGACAATTCTTTAGTCCGCAGCCCCAAAGTATGATCGGTTCCAGCAACCATCGCCAGCGTCTGATAAACATGGTGCAGGAATATCTAGGGGCAAGGTCAGACTTGGACACCTTCCCCACCGAAAATCCTCTGGCTTACTGGGTCTTGAGGATGGATCACTGGCCAGAGCTTGCACAGTATGCAATTGAGCTACTGGCCTGTCCTGCATCCAGCGTTCTTTCGGAACGCACATTCAGTGCTGCTGGAGGATTTGTCACGGATCACAGGGTGCGCCTGTCCACCGACTCGGTTGATCGACTGACTTTCATCAAGATGAACCAGTCTTGGATCACCACCAGCTACCACACACCTGATGCTGATATAACAGACTAATTGATTTTAACATGTCACATCCCTTCAAGACTGATGCTGATGCTGAGTGCCTGTGCTGTTATGTTGACTGGCTATCCTCCTCCTCCGAGTCCTCAATGATACGATTGATGATGATAGCTTGGAAGATCATTTTTGTTTATGGGTGCCGCCACCAGTGCCTAACGCCCAATTTTTCAGCCCCTGTTTAACAGGGGCGTGTAATTACAATTTTTGAAGCAATACTTTGCAACAGGGCTCATTGCTGTGCTCCAAGTACAGTATCTGTGAGGGGTTGCAGTGTTGTGCCACCAGTGCCTAAGGCCCAATTTTTCAGCCCCTGTTTAACAGGGGCGTGTAATTACAATTTTTGAAGCAATACTTTGCAACAGGGCTCATTGCTGTGCTCCAAGTACAGTATCTGTTAGGGGTTGCAGTGTTGTGCCACCAGTGCCTAAGGCCCAATTTTTCAGCCCCTGTTCAACAGGGGCATGTAATTACAATTCTTGATCTAATAATTCACAGCAGGGCCCATTGCTGCACCCACCAAGAGTAACTCTGAGGGCTTACAGTGTTGTGGCAATGCCACCACCACCACCACCACGAAAGGCCCAATTTTTCAGCCCCTGTTCAAAAGGGGCATGTAATTACAATTCTTGATCTAATAATTCACAGCAGGGCCCATTCCTGCACCCACCAAGAGTAACTCTGAGGGCTTACAGTGTTGTGGCAACACCACCACCACCACCACCACCACGAAAGGCCCAATTTTTCAGCCCCTGTTCAACAGGGGCATGCAATTACAATTCTTGATCTAATAATTCACAGCAGGGCCCATTGCTGCACCCACCAAGAGTAACTGTCAGGGCTTACAGTGTTGTGGCACCAGCACCACCATCAAAGGCCCAATTTTTACTACCACTGTTCAACAATTATATGTAATTACAATTCCTGATATAATAGTTGACAGCAGGGCGTTCCAGCACCAACCAAGAGTAACTGTGAGTGCTTACAGTGTTGTGCCAACACCAACAACTAAGGGGCCTATTTCTGCAGAGTATATACGGCAGGTCCCTACTTTCAAACATCCAACTTACAAACGACTCCTACTTGCAAACGCAAGAAGACAACAGGAAGTGAGAGGAAATCTACCCCTAGGAAGGAAAATTCTCTCCTGTAAGAATTAATATGGGAGAAAGGTGTCTCCTCTGTACTGATGCTTTATCACCAATCCTTGTTTCAATAAAAACACCACATTTCAAAAACAGTTGTCATTGGGACGGAAAGTGAGGTGAAATGTTCTGAACAGGGGCACAGACAGCAAAACAAATGTTACAGGGGTGATAACCCTTACCTATGTTTTCCAAAAAGTTTAAAAATAGATTTTTGGGCTGGAGCTACACTTAAACAATGTACCTGTTCAAAATTACAAACAGATTCTACATAAGAACAAACCTACAGTCCCTGTCTTGTATGCACCGCCTGTATACGGCTGTTCAGAGTATATAGGGCCTTTTTTATTTTATGTGCGGGGTTCCCCTTAATATCCATACAAGACCCAAAGGGGCTGGTAATGGGCTGGGGTGGGGGGGGGGGGGTCATGGGGTAGCTATGCCATTTTTCTTAAAGATTTTCATCCATATTACCGGGACCAGACATTACATTAAAGCCGCAAGCAGTTTTAAATGGCTTTTTTTTCCTTTAGAAGTGTCATTTTGTGCAGGGACAGTTCTAAACACGGGAAACACGTGGCACTTTACAGGCATACTTTAGACACCCCCCAGGTACGATATTTAAAGGAATATTTGACTTTTTTTTTCACTTTATGCATCATTAAAATGACTGCTCCCGAAAAACGACCGTTTTTAAAACTTCTTTTTGCATTGATACATGTCCCCTGGTGCAGAACCCGGGTTCCCAAACCCTTTTTAGGACAATAACATGCATAATAGTCGTTATAATTAGCACTTTAGAATTCGAACGTTCGCATCCATTGTATTTAATAGGGTTCTAATGTTCGTACGAACTTTTGGTCCGTTCGCGGGTTCTGGTGCGAACCGAACCCGGGGTGTTTGGCTCATCACTACACAGGGGCAACACGACTTCCAGCGCGATTTTATGAGGCAACTCAGACACGACCTGAGTATGAATCACAGAGCGACCTGGAGCTATTTACAAGGCAACTCCAAGTTGCCTGCAGGACAGGAGACATTCCAGTGGCCAATCAAACAAGAATCAGCTCTGTGGGAGGGAGGGGGGAGGGAGAGTTTTGCAGGAGAAATGTATGTTATCTTCCTGGAGAGTCGCTCCTATTAAGACAGTGAGAGGCGACTCCCATTGAAATGAATGGTTACAGGTCGCCTAGGAGCCGGATTGAAGTAGTACAGGGACCTTTTATGAAGTCGGAGCGACTGCAGTAGTGTGCATAAGGACGGCTCCATTAACTTACATTGATTTCTTCAGCCAGCGCGACCTGAGGCGACTAGGGGCGACCTGGGGCGATTTGGAGTCGGATCCAAAGACGCCCCTGTGTGAATGGGCTCTAAGTAGTAAAAAAACTGTTTGTTGCAACTGCTTATAAAGTGTTAGTTGGAGTTTGTCCTCAATTTGTTAGTGCATCTAAATCTGCTAGTCCAAAGGTGCCCCCTGTGCTCCTTCATCCAGAGTGTAGGCACTCTAATACAGGATGTGTGTTACTGGCCAGATCACTGGGTGAAAACAGAGAGAAAAAAGTATAAGAAAAGACAACTGATGCAGCCACCACATCTAATGGTCTAAGGTGCAATACCTTACATTTTTTTTTTGGGGGGGGGGGGGGGGGGGTTTAATACCGCTCACATTGCAATCATGTGTAAGTAAATATCGTGTTTTTTTTATTTATTCATTTCCCATTGTACACAGTTGATATTCACTAAGCTTAGTTAACATTATTTACTTTTTTAGACACACAGTACAGATCCAAGGAATCAATCCTGAGCAGGAAAATGCCCTTATTTTCCCTTATTTGCATTGCACACGATTAGGTGGTGTAAATTAATACAGTTCACTGGGTTGACAAAATCTATATGAGATCCAGATACCATATTAGTAATATGACATCAATCTGAGTACACCTCACTTACACATATAAATACACATATATAACTAGCCATAATACTGAGCTATTAAAATCTTGTTTTTGGGGATTTTATTGTGCTTATTTCTTTTTTGGATTTTAATTGTTTCCTTAATCACTTCAGCCCTGGAAGGTTTTACCCACTTCCTCACCAGGTAATTTTTTGCTGATATGGCACTGCGTTGATTTAATTGACAAATGCGCAGTCGTGCGACGCTGTACCAAAATGAAATTGATGTCCTTTTTTTCTCACAAATAGAGCTTTCGTTTCGTGGTATTTCATCACCTCTGCGGTTTTTATTTTTTGCGCTATAAACAAAAAAAAGAGCAGCAATTTTGAATAAAAAACAATATTCCTTACTTTCTGATATAAAACATTCCCAATAAAAAATTTAAAAAATCGAATTTCCTCATCAGTTTAGGTCAATATGTATTCTGCTACATATTTTTGGTAAAATAAATCCCATTAAGCATTTATTTATTGGTTTACGCAAAAGTTATCGCGTCTACAAACCCTGGGTTAGATTTATGGCATTTCTTTTTCTTTTACTAGTAAAGATTTTTAGTGGGACTGCAACATTGTGGCAGACAAATCTGACCCTAAGCCCAGGTTCACACTGGGGCTGCGGGAGTGAAGCCGTGCGAGTTCAGCTGAACTCGCACGATTTCACTCCTGCCTGTCAGTCCCGATTTCGGACGCGATTACAGGGACATCTGTGCAGGTACGTGATTTTGCGCAGTCGGGCCTCCCTGCCGCAGTATATGTATGTCCGAAGCGGTTAAGGTATACTGTACCAATTGTTTTTAATGTTATAAAAATTGAAACAAAGAAAACTGGAGGTGTCAACACAAGTCAGACTTTGACTGTTATTGCAAGTAAAAGAATGAAAGCTCACACAAGTGGTTGTTGTGAACAATTTGACTAATTTCATATGCTTTAGATGTTATAAATCAGCTGCAAGTCAAAGTGGAGTGAACAAAATATTTTTTATTACCTTGAAATATGGGAGCTAGAGAAAAAAATGGAAAAGGCAATAAGTTGACTGAATATATGGTCAAGCATAACAATGGTCGAATTGACTGTGGGCTTTGGATTATTTTTGGTGTTATGCTTGTTTTGGAGCCACATCGAACTACACAAAATTTTTGCCTATGCTGTCATACATATTGTAGTATGTATAACCAGATTTGCATATTCAGAAGGAAGACAGAGAAAAAAGTGTACAGGAAAACATTTTGTGTGGCACTGCTGGGCATATGCAATTGTCAATATATCTTTGAAATGTAAATTGCTCATGGATAGTAAGAAAACCCGAATGTGCAGGTAGAAGCAGTGAACCAATCTACAGTGCCTGGTCTTAAAGAGCATTGTTATTTACAAAGCAATGTAAACTAATTCAACAGCGTAACTTGTGTGTGTAGCGCCCCTTTACTTTCAGGGGTGCTATGTGCCTAAATTTAGGGGTTGGTCTGAGTCAGTAGTCAGGCTCAGACCGCTTTGATTCTTAGGTTTCTTTGCTTCTGCCTATGTGGTTTTGCCTGGTGTGTAGTTCCCTGTGGCCTGTAGGTGGCGCTGCCATATCAGGTCAGGGTTGAACCATGGGTAACATTGCTACGCCTTAGGGTGTCCTCTCTCGGCGGTTGTGCGGTGGGCGTGGTCGGCCCGCTGTGCATGCTGGGAGAGGGTACATAAGGGTCAGACGTGATCTTTCGGGGGTCCTTCCGTCTGTCCATTCCGCTCTGCTCACCGGAGCAGTGCGCTCCTCATGGCCCTCCTGGCCAGGGGAGTGCGCACAGGTGTATCAGTCTCAGGCACCTTTAGCCTGGGGCTGCAGCTCTGCAAGTAGACCCAGCACCTTTAGCTAGGGCCTACCCCCGAAAGAAGAATCCTAGGGTGCCCGGGAGTGGGTGACCCGTTCTAGACGAGAGGAAACCAGGGATTTCGGTGAAAGGAGTCGCCACCTCGGAAGAGGCCTGGTTACCTACTAGAGGGGTTCAAAGATCCGCCACAGACCTTGTAACGTGCTTTAATTTGCACCTTGGTTCTAGTGTTACAAGCGCTGGGAAGTTCGGGACTTGGAACTGTTCCTGATCGTATCCTAAGGAAACTCAAGTAGATATTCGGGCTCCACACCGGCTGCTAGGGCCGCTCTCATAGGGACTATCCGGGTGAGCTAAACCCACTCAGGATCGAGTGGCGACGATAAGTTGGAAGTCTTGTGCCTGGACCTACCTCCTAACTTTGCTATCTTTTACTCTAATCAACTCTTTCCTGTTCCCTAAGCAAAAGATAAAATAAACTCTTTGTTGGAGTTGAAGTGGTGTGGACAGTGGCCTTCTTGGGGAGAAATATAGACTTGTCCCTATACACTGGAAGGAGGTAATGGAAGGAGGTAACTCACTGCAGGACCCAAAATTGTGAACACCACCTGACCTCTGATCCAGAGGATACGGGCTTGTGGCATGGTGTGCCTTAATCTGCAAGTGGAGCCAAGTGGAGAAAAGGGTCTATGTGCTACAAGTGAAATATACAAGATGCCACCCACGCAGGAGAGTAAAGCAGGTGATTCAACTTAATCATGGTGCAGCAGCCTAGGTGACAAAAACAATAACGTTGCAGTATAGTATTTTAAGAGTTATATGAAATAACATGTAAAGCTCTGTCAAGCATTAAAAAAGGTATAGTTCCAGGGATGACCCCGTCAGAGGCAGACACTTAAATGATCACACAATCAGGAACACTTATGGGTAACCAGGTTATCAAAGCAGTGGAAGGTACTTCCAACCATTTTGACCAAACCCTTTCATATTTAGCAGGCCACCCCCTGTTGGCATAACTATCTTTATATAGTGGAAGATTGTTGGTGACCAATTGCTTCCAAAAAGGGATAGATGGGAAGGCCTGTTTTTTTTCCAGTGTAGCCTTATGGACTTTCTGGCATAAAAGAAGAGGAGACTGGCTGGAGTTCTCTCCGCTACTCTTGAAATTAGATTTTCTATTAGCCCAAGTAGGCCAACTTTGATGGTCACAGGTAGAGGAGTCGGTATTACGGAATTGATGATATTGAGCACCTCCTCCCAGTACACAGTGATTATGGGACATGTCCGGAAAATGTGGGAAAAATCTCCCGGGACTTTCCCACATCTCCAGCACTCCTGAGAATGGGACTGGTTAATTTTATGGAGTCTAGAGGGAGTGTAGTAGGCTCTACGTACTATCTTGAATTGTATGAGTCTATCACAGAGGGAAACTAGGGCACGGAATGGTAAGTCAGTTGGTACCAATATTCAAAAAAGGGCAGAAACATATTCCTGGAAACTACAGGTCAGTCAGCGTAACATCAATAGTGGATAAATTAATGGAAGGCATGATAAGGGACTATATCCAAGAATTTGCTGAAGAAAACAGTATCATTAGTAGTAATCTGCATGGGTTTACGAATGGTCGTTCCTGCCTGACCAATCTATTAACATTCTACAAGGAAGTGAGCTGCCATATAGATAGGGGAGGCCTGTGGAAGTTGTGTATCTGGATTTGGCAAAAGCATTCGATACAGTTCCCCATAAACGCTTAATCTACATTCTGAGGTCTGCAGGCATGGACCATAAGGTTTGTTCTTGGATAGAAAACTAGTTACAGGGGTGTGTCCAAAGGGTGGTGATAAATAACGTGTACTTAGACTGGTCTGGAGTGGTAAGTGGGGTACCCCAAGGCTCTGTATTGGGACCAATTCTGTTTTATTTATTCATAAATGATGTAGAGGATGAAATAAATAGCTCAATCTCAGTTTTTGCGGATGACACAAAAATAACTTCACATCAGGATATAGAAATTTTACAGAAAGACCTGAACAAAATAAGGGAGTGGGCAACTACATGGCAAATGAGGTTTAATGTGGGGAAATGTAAGGTAATGAATGCAGTTGGGGGCTAAAAACTTGAACACAAACTACTCACTAGGGGGAGAACCTCTGGGGGAATCAAGGATGTAGAAAGATATGGGGTCCTAGTAGAAGACAGACTGAGCAATAGCATGTAATGTCAAGCTGCAGCTATCAAAGCCAGCAGAATTTTAGCATGCATGAAAAAGGGGATATACTCCAGAAATAAAACTATAATTCTGCCACTTTATAAAACTCTGGTTAGGCCACATCTGGAGTTTTCCATCCAGTCCTCAGAAGGGGATTGGAGGACCTAAATTATGAGGAAGGACTACAAGCACTGAGTTTATTCTCGCTGGAGAAGAGACGCTTTAGAGGGGACATGAGAGCAATTTACAAATACCTTATTGGTAATCCCAGTTTAGGAAAAAAACTATTCAGTCTCAGGGAGTGTAAGAGGACACAGGACCACACAATGAGATTGGAGGAGAAGCAGTTTAACCTTAAGCTGTGCAGGGGGGTTTTCACTGTCAGGGTGATAAGGATGTGGAACTCTCTTGCACAATTGGTGGTGTTAGCGGGGAGTATTGATATTTTTAAAAGACTCTTGGACGTGCATCTTAAAGAACACAACATGATATGGGAAATGATTATCAACACTGACACACATACACATACACAGGTTGAACTGGGTGGACTATTTTCTTTATTCAACCCTACCTACTATGTAACTATGTAACAACGTAAGTCCCAAATATCTTCCCAGTCTTCATTGTCCAGTTTCAGGGCATACCTCTGTCCCAGAGCTTTCAGAGAACCCAAGCGTAACGTATTTTTAAATCTATCAGTATTCAAAATATTTGTAAAATGTAATAATGGATTTACAGCACTGCTATGTGGCGTACTGATTTCCACTGCTGAATAATTAACAATGAGAACAATAGTTTAAAAATAAATATTTAATATAGGTTTCTTCCATGACACTTGTGTCACAAAGCATGAATTTTTTTAAAGAGAAAGAGCAGATGCTTTCAAATGGCCTGTTTCTAATTGAAAGTCTATTAGGAGCTGTACACATAAGGAATTGGGGAAGGAATGAGTCATTCCTCTAAGTATTCAGCTTTGTGTGTAATTTGAGCTAATGCTCAAACATGGGGACAACACTGCATATACAAATATTGTCCCTGGTAGGCATGAAAGCCAGTGTCATAGTGTTGAAGTGCTAACCACCATACTGTCTGCTCATTTATGAAATGATCAGAAAAAAATATATAGATAAATGAGGACCCAACTGCTACATTAATACAATTCTTGTCCTGTATGCAATGTATGTATGTATCACTTAGGCTGAAAGACCCAGCCAACACTTAAACACTAAAACACCTTTATTCACAAACACACCAATTTAATATACCGTGCATGTCATGTGCTCTTTTCCCCCCTAGGCAATGCAATAAGGCCAATGTAAAACAATTTAAAAACAACATTTACATTTCCAACCTTCTGGATCTTCTTTGGTTGCAATTCATTGATGAAAATATTTAATATTGCTAAGTGGGTACAGGCATGCATTGAATAGATATCTCCAGTACCAGTCGTATCGTGGGCTAATATTGACTAACCGGGATAATTTAATCCAGCTGATCAACTATGCCCTGAGTGTGATCTGTTCTTATGTGAAGGTGTGGCAGAAAATATAATGCTCATCATCAAGTGGTCCAGATGAAATTGTCTGGATCTCAAAACAGAGCTCTAAAGTCTGCCGTGAGGGCCTTTACATGTTGCTGGTATTTCCTAGGATGAATGGCCAAGCAGACCTGAAAATGTCATTAATCAACATTGAATGCTGCTAATTTTAGGTGATTTCTGCCAATTGTTGGTCCAGTTTTTCCCTAGAATGTTGATGAACTGTGTATAAACTTTCATATACATTGAATGGCTTAGACCCATGAGCACTGCACAAAGGCACATGTGTGACAATAGCTTATTCTTGCTTAATCATCTAAAACTAATGGAATCACCTTTGAAAAATATATAGACAAACAGACCGAATTTCTAACAACCGACACTAGTCTGATTGCTCAGTGTTCATCCTACTTTGTCAATTGTCATATAATATTGTAGCAATTTTTTTGACCATAAAATTGTTGGTATAGCTGTGACCTCTATTTTCGAGTCCCATTTTTTATGAATAAACATGCATACTTATTATTTTTTAAGTGTACATGTTTATGTGCTGTGAAAACACTTCTGTTGTAGATTTTAAATTGGTTACATCTAGCATTCTTGGGTCTCTATGTATCCCAGTATATTAAGAAAAAAATAAAAATAATAAAGAGAAAATAATTGAATATTGAAAAATAGATAAATATTGTTTCCCCCATATGATGACAATGACAGTGCATCCTTGCATGCAAATGACTTGAGGAGATTTGGGCTTTTTAGGAGGCAGTGCTCTCTACCTGTATACAGTATCGCACAAAAGTGAGTGCACCCCTCACATTTTTGTAAATATTTTATTATATCTTTTCATGTGACAACACTGAAGAAATGACACTTTGCTACAATGTAAAGTAGTGAGTGTACAGCTTGTATAACAGTGTAAATCTGCTGTCCCCTCAAAATAACTCAACACACAGCCATTAATGTCTAAACCACTGGCAACAAAAGTGAATACACCCCATAAGTGAAAATGTCCAAATTGGGCCCAAAGTGTCAATATTTTGTGTGGCCACCATTATTTTCCAGCACTGCCTTAACCCTCTTGGGCATGGAGTTCACCAGAGCTTCACAGGTTGCCACTGAAGTCCTCTTCCACTCCTCCGTGATGACATCACGGAGCTGGTGGATGTTAGAGATCTTGCGCTCCTCCACCTTCCATTTGAGGATGCCCCACAGATGCTCAATAGGGTTTAGGTCTGGAGACATGCTTGGCCAGTCCATCACCTTTACCCTCAGTTTCTTTACCAAGGCAGTGGTTGTCTTGGAGGTGTGTTTGGGGTCGTTATTATGTTGGAATACTGCCCTGCAGCCCAGTCTCCGAAGGGAGGGGATCATGCTCTGCTTTAGTATGTCACAGTACATGTTGTCATTAATGGTTCCCTCAATGAACTGTAGCTCCCTAGTGCCGGCAGCACTCATGCAGCCCCAGACCATGACACTCCCACCACCATGCTTGATTGTAGGCAAGACACACTTGTCTTTGTACTCCTCACCTGCTTGACACCATCTGAACCAAATAAGTTTGTCTTGGTCTTATAAGACCACAGGACATTGTTCCAGTAACCCATGTCCTTAGTCTGCTTGTCTTCAGCAAACTGTTTGCGGGCTTTCTTGTGCATCATCTTTAGAAGAGGCTTCCTTCAGGGATAATAGCCATGCAAACCAATTTGATGCAGTGTGCGGCATATGATCTAAGCACTGACAGACTGATCCCCACCCCTTCAACCTCTGCAGCAATGCTGGCAGCACTCATACATCTATTTCCCAAAGACAACCTCTGAATATGACGCTGAGCACGTCATGCACTCAACTTCTTTGGTCGACCATGGCGAGGCCTGTTCTAAGTGGAACCTGTCCTGTTAAACCGCTGTATGGTCTCGACCACCGTGCTGCAGCTCAGTTTCAGGGTCTTGGCAATCTTCTTATAGCCTAGACCATCTTTATGTAGAGCAACAATTCTTTTTTTCAGATCTTTAGAGAGTTCTGTGCCATGAGGTGCCATGTTGAACTTCCAGTGACCAGTATGAGAGAGTGAAAGCGATATCACCAAATTTAACACACCTGCTCCCCATTCACACCTGAGACCTTGTAACACTAACGAGTCACACGACACTGGGAGGGAAAATGGCTAATTGGACCCAATTTGGACATTTTCACTCAGGGTTGCACTCACTTTTGTTGCCAGCGGTTTAGACATTAATGGCTGTGTGTTGAGTTATTTTGAGGGAACAGCAAATTTACACTGTTATACAAGCTGTACACTAACTACTTTACATTGTAGCAAAGTGTAATTTCTTCAGTGTTGTCACATGAAAAGGTATAATAAAACATTTACAAAAATGTGAGGAGTGTACTCACTTTTGTGAGATACTGTATGGTTCAACATTTTTTAGCCTTAGGCCCTAGAGACGATGGGAGTATAGATAAAGCTTATCCGTATAAAGATTAATTTATAAGATGTGTTTATATATGAGATTGAATATGAAGTTTGAAGAAGAAGTACACGATTGTTAATACCATTTTTGGGTTGGCTTCTTAAAAAAGTAGAGACTACTCACTAAGAAAAATGTATGTTCACTTTGGAAAATGCAGTTTTATTAAGCTAAGTAATTATTCACTTAGCTTAGTGCATATGATGAAGCTGTGTTTGCTTAAGGCAGCCCATAGATGGTGCAAATTTCTTTCCTGCAAACAAGGGTTGCAAGAAAGAAATTCACATGATTTCCCCATCAGCACAGACAGTGCTGACAGGGGAATCCCTCCTGGTGAGCAATTGTCTTCTCCCAGTAGGGGGAGGGAGAAGCCTCCCTGCCGGGAGAAGACACTGATTATCGCTAGCAGCTATAGCAGCCGCTTGCAATAATCAGAAGCAAATCCAGCAGGCTGGTTGTACCCAAATTGATACATTCAGCCTGCCCATTAATGGTTCAAATCTCGGCTGGGTCCTGCTGAGCCAGCCAAGATTTAAACCGTGTATGGCCAGCCTTAGTTATCCAATCACATGCAACCAAAAGTCCTGTTTTCCATTTTCCTTGTTCATTTTTTGGTATTCATTTGGGTTGATTTACTAAAGGAATTGAGGCTGTTTCCCCAGGTAGGTAAAGGATCTGTTTGCAGAGTGAATGTTAGTGAATAAGATGAAGCTGTGTTCACTTTAAATGTCCAATCATGTGCAAGGGAAATAAAAAACAATTTTTTTTTCTAGCACATATTTGGGTAATCAAAGTGAACGCAGCTTTACCTAATTCACTAACATTCACTTTGAATGGGAAACATTCTATTTGCTAGGTGCAGCCCCTATGTGGACACACATTCACTTTATTTATTTATTTATTTTATATCAGTTTGTTTGTTGATGGTACCCACTCTTACTTCCTTGTTTCTTGCCTAGATGGTAATGACATTGCCTTGGTCTGCTTTGCTCTCCTTCAGCCTCCTGCGGGTAATGTCACATATCCCAGGAAGCTACAGGACCAATCTCATGGGAGTTAGCAATTTTGCACATGCACAGCAGGGGGGCAACTGTAAGTAGTCAGCAAGTCACAGGCAGCTCCTAAAGTCAATAGCAGCTCAGAGAATCCGAAGACTTGAAAATAATTGACTGTGTGAAAGAGAGTGCTGGACTTCATGGGATGATGTGTATCTGTTTCTTAAAAGTCAGCAACTACAGTATTTGTAGCAGCTGACTTTTCATTTTCACACTCCCGAGAAAAGTTCCTAAATAGTTTTAGCTTTTTTGATACCGACTTGATATGTATGACTTTTTTTTACTTTTTTTGTGTTGGATATATATATATATATATATATATATATGTATATATATATATATATATATATATATATAAATACCGTATATGTATATATTTTACAAATGAAAGCCTGATTTATTTCAATTAGGCCCCTTTCACACGGAGGTCCGTTCAGGTCCGCCTGTCAGTTTTTTAGGCGGACCTGAAACGGATCCTCCATGTACCCCTATGGAGGCACGGATGTCAGCGGAGACATGTCCGCTGACATCCGCTCCGCTCTGCTCCGCCAAAGTGTGACGGAGGAAAATCCTATTTTTCCTTCCGTCGGCGGAGCGGATCGGATGACAACGGACTCTACGGTCCGTCGTCATCCGATTCCCCATAGGGGAGAGCGGCGCTCTGACAGGGCGGTCCCTGCACAGTGTGCGGGGACCGCCCAGTCATCCGTCGGCTCAGCGGGGATCAACGGAGCGATCCCCGCTGAGCAAGCGGAGCTTCACGGGGCGGATCTGCACGGATCCGCCCCGTGTGAAAGAGCCCTTACACAACTATGTTTTCACCAGTCAGTACACAGTACTTTTTTTTATTACCTTAAATTACTGAGTTATGTTTTTTTTTCTTTTAAATAAATAGTCTGTATTCCATTCTATATGGAGCTCTTTAGGGGTTAAGCATATAAGGGAAAAGTTTGTGTATTTCCAGTAAGTACACATTATGAATTATTAATGATACTATTTACCTGATATTTATTTTATGTGCCTTTCACATTTTTACTTGTTTGCTCTTTCATGCTTTCAGGAAAATGTTACATACAGTATATAGAATTCTAGATCCCCACTATTGTATATGGTATCAAATAAATACAGTACCACCTTTACTGAACAGCTGCTATGATCAAACCAATTACAGTAAAAAATGTCTGAAAATAGTATTTTGTTCAGTAGTCTGCAAAGACACACTGAGAAAGAAGTGTTAAGCAAAACCATGGTGGTATAAAACATTGGGGAACACAAAGAACAGTCTGTATATGTAAAAAGCAAACATGATATTTCCATGCAATATATAATTATATTATATAACACTTTTTAAGCATTAATACATAGAGATTACATAATTCACATTAAAAGCAAACATAAATGCACACATACATTCATAATAATGGAAAATAAAGGTATATAAGTATTGCATTTTTGCAAGGGATTTTTTTTACTATATCAGTAAATAAGAATGACCTTATTTATCATACAAATTATTTCAAGGTCATTGTGCTGATTATTTTTGTTAATAATTTTTTATTTTTTTGCAAGTAATAGGAAGGGTGGAGAAAACGATTAAGTTAAACTGAAATGGTTCTTCTTGTTTTAGTAACTCTGCTAGTAACTCTGCTATTTACTAAATTACTTTATTTAAAGAGAAACTGTAATGGTTACAGGTCAATTTTATAAAAAATTTTCTTCATAAAGTTAGCTAAAGCGTTAGCACAACAAAAATAACTATTTTTTAGTCATGATCTCTCTCGCTCAGCTGTCCAGTAATGAACAAGTAACTACTGACTACATTATATTCATATGGAATATTAATATTTACCTTACAAAAAAACTGAGGTAAGCGGGTAAGTAATTCTATACAAGTGACCATGTGATGACACGGTCACTTTAATACTGTTTTTCCCCCTGGCATAATACTTATTTTTCACTGGTCCATGCCCCTCTTGTACTTAAGTGACTTTTTTCATAAATGGGGGGAATTAATAATAACTGGATTGCAGCCAATGAGGTACATTTCTCTACTTATATAAATGTACAGCACTAAGAAGGTCATTCTGTCTAACCTTCATATGAACCAGCCAGCATCATTTAGCATTTCCATGGATATGAATACTCTTCTTTTATGAGTATAAGTGCTTCTATTTCATATAGTAGCTCATATTTCGTTCATACTTGTGTCCTTAATACTGCTACGCTAGCATATAGCTGTCAGGACATGATTCACTTTACAGAAACTGAGCTAGGAATAAAATGCTCCTGTTTGCAATGAGTTAAGGTAGCAGTTGACCTCTAGGATGCTGGAGTGCAGGACCAGCCCTCTCACCAATTCTTATGTTTGTTTATGCACACAGGACTTGGAGAAGCCTGGGGCCATTCTAGCAGACCAAGCACCTTGGATAATGTTGGTCGGGAGTTGGGATCTCATCTTTTACAGGTACTAAATTTAGGGAAAACTACCATATCTGATTAATCATTACAAAATGTAGACCTTTCATTGAACTTTTAATTATAACTTGGTGTAATTTATACTAGTTCACGTGCATTCGTTTTATTGAATTAGTAAGCAATGAAAACAGCTACCATATTATGAATTTTGTGTTTTTATGTAACCTTTTATTCTACAGGCTTTTTAAACAAAAATTTTCAATAGTTATGCCGCGTACACACGAACGGATTTTCCGTCTGCAAAAACTTGGATGGCTTTTCCGATGGAATTCCGCTCAAGCTTGGCTTGCATACACACAAGTTCTCTGAACTTTCGAGCGTTAAGAATGTGGTGACGTACAACACTACGACGAGGCGAGAAAAATAAGTTCAATGCTTCAGAGCATGCGTCGAATTGTTTCCGAGCATGTGTGTTATTTTCCCGTCGGAATTGCATACAGACGAACAAATTTTCCCCCAAATTTTTTTTCCTGTCGGAAAAATAGAGAACCTGCTCTCTATCTAAGTCCATCGGAATTTCCGACAGAAACAGTCCGATGGAGCATACACACAGTCGGAACATTCGACGAAAAGCTCCCATCTGACTTTTTCTGTTGGAAATTCCGACTGCGTGTACGCGACATAACTCATAGCACCAAATCTGCATCTGGAATATGAATTTGCTGTTTCGTTTATTTTCTTTTCTCCTTAGCTTTCATTAGATTGGATGAATATAAAAAATAAAAGATAAATCCTGATTGGTTAATATGGATTACTACTGCACATTGCTCTTTTTAAAAAAAAAGAGATCAGCCCACCTAACCTGATATCTCATATTCTGGTAGATGCTAGTAGTTTAGTTTGTTTATCCACCAGTGAGATCATGGTGCTTGAATTCCAATATCATCCAGCGAACATTTTAGATGAGTCTTACTCTCCCTGTTGGATGTTTCCTGTATTTTATATGATGGGGAAAGAAGCAAGAGGAGACAGAAGAGTGTTGGAGACAGAGGATTTAGTCTCTGATTCATAATAGTAGAGCACAACTAGGAACTATAGAGGGAGATGTAAAAGATGGAGTATCTAACAGGTAAAGGAAACTAGTTGATAAATTGACATACCGGCATCTATTAAAGATGGGTGCACTCATTAAAACAAATTTCATTATTATCATGCAACTTTTATGTGGTAAGCCTGCTAAATGTTAAATTTAGCTATTTGTGATATATATAATAAATGCTTACTGAATGTTACCTTTTAGTTATCTGTGATGTGGTAATGCTTGCTGAATGTAACATTTTGGCTACCTAATTATGAAAATTAATGGTATATATATATATATGGAATTTGTATTGTCAAAACGTGCTTTCATGCAATGATAGGATATTTTTTTTTCGTGAGACTGTCACCAGTGTGAATGAGAAGTCCAGGAAATAAGACTGTAATAGGAAGAATGAGTGTTGTGTTTAGGAAAATACATATCTAATCCCCTGTTGTTACTTGTATAAACTGTTTATCAGATACCAGCATTGTGAGAGGCAGAATCGTCTGTAAAGTCGATTTCTGCCTTGTAGTAGCTTAAAGCCACTTTCCCTGCTGAGAGTCGTATATCTTCACAGTGTTTACAGGTGATAAGCTTTTGATATGTTAAACAATAGAAGATTAAACTCATTTCCCATATAGCACTATCTTGCCTAACACCATGTTTGATTCAACAATGAGATGTTTAAATCAGAGGTGAAGGGACATCTGACCACCCAAGCGCTCTTGAAATGTAAATAGTATTTAAATTGCTGCACTCTGGGTGTTTGGGTAGGGGAATATGAATTTGCTGTTTAGTTTATTTTCTTTTCTCCTACTTAGACCTTAGATGGTTTCATCTTTGTGGTGGCTCCTGATGGGAAAATCATGTATATCTCTGAAACTGCTTCAGTCCACCTGGGCTTATCACAGGTAGGTGATTGCGGCTGTTTGCTCATGTACAATTACTCACACTTGTAGCTGTTAATCAGAGGATGTATTAGGTTGCCACTTTTATCTGCAGATAAGCACAAAAAGGATATGTGGTGTGTGGACTCTGTTAAGCAGTTTTTCTAGAACCAGTGGGAGATGCAGAAATATTTCCATTAGTTTATCTATCTATCTTTCATTCTGATTTGTACAGGTGAAAACATATCTGTATGCTACATTGTTTTTCCACTCTGTGTGACTGCTAGTACCCAAACACATGAGATGATTGCTGACTTTTGGTTTGGGCAATAAATACCATGTCTATAGGTATCAGCAGGCCACTGTAAATGCCCCCTGCTGTCTAGGTTTTGGATGATTGTTATTGTTTCCATCATGACTATGCAAACTAGTAAGGAGAGGGAGGTTATCAATTTACATCTTTGTTTTTTCAGCATAGATAAGAAAAAAAAATGTCAGCCTGGCAGATCCTTTGCAGTGCTAATTGTGGACTCACAAGGGCTGTCAAAACATTGTTAACTTTCCACATGGACTGATTCTTTAATGGTGAAAAACAATGAGCATGAAAGTTAGGTAACACTCAGCTTTCACTTTTCATTTTATGGGAAAAATGTAAAACAACTTCTATTGGTTACAGTAGACTTAAGCAAAAATGTGTTCGCTCATTCTATTTGATCCTATTAGCAGTTGATTTATTAAAGGAAGGCAATGGAGCAAATGTAAAACAACTTCTATTGGTTACAGTAGACTTGAGCAAAAATGTGTTTGCTCATTCTGTTTTATCCTATTAGCAGTCAATTTATTAAAGGAAGGCAAATAGGCTATTCAGTTTGTAAGAGAATTATATTTTAGGGTAGTGAATGAAGTGACTTTCATGATCCAATGAATATTCTTTCCAAAGCAAATTTTCGCAACATTCACTTAGTTCAAGGGAAAGATTCCTTTGCAAAATTAAAGCAGTATTCAACTCAAAAGCAAACATTTATTATATTATTATTTTTTAGGCTCCATGCACACTGGGCTTAAAAAAAATCATCTGTTCCCTTGGCAGAAAAAAATACTCATATAGAGCATTTTTTGTACATAGTTGAGGCAAGTTTAGGAGAGTTTAACATTTTTTTCTGCCAGAAACCTCCAATCAGAAACGCAAACCAGAAGGTTTTTTTTCCCTGCCTCTAAACGTTGAGCTTAAAATATGCCTGTAATTGTCCAAATGTATATGGACACATAGGATAATACTGAGCTGTTTCTTTATACAAAACACAAAACTCCTGTAGAAGCAGTAATTTTTTTTTTCAATCAGGGAGCCCAGTCTCAGACCCCTAATCTCTGGGTTTGCTCGGATGGACATGGCAAGGGGTTCTGCCGCAAGAGCATATAGCAGCGGGGATAGAGGGCAGTCCTGTCTCGTGCAGCAGTGATTTTTAAGCAAGTGTGCACGACCGTTTTTAATGACGAGAAAAATGCAATTTTTTAAAATGGTCATTAAAAATGATCGTGTGTGGGCTTCATAGCATTTTTCACAACGTGAAAAATGGCCATGATAAAATTGGAACATGCTCTAATTTTTCTCGTCGTTTTTCAACTTGTCATTTTTCTCGTCATGAAAAACGGCCGTGTGTAGGCTTTAACGACATGAAAAAAAATGCGCATGCTCAGAATCAAGTATGATATGGGAGCGCTCGTTCTGGTAAAACTAGCGTTCGTAATGGAGATAGCACATTCGTCACACTGTAACGGACTGAAAAGCACGAGGCTGAAAAGCGCGAATCGTCTCTCAACAAACTTTACTAACATGAAGGGTGGCGCCATCCGAATGGAACTTCCCCTTTATAGTGCCGTCGTACGTGTTGTACGTCACCGCGCTTTACTCAAGCATTTTTTTCAATGATAGTGTGTAGGTAAGGCAGGCTTGAGAAGAATCACGTTGAGAAAAATGCAGTTTTATTCAATGACATTAAAAACGGTTGTGTGTATGCAGCATTAGGCTTTTTTTCTTTTCTTTTTTTATCTAGTGACCCTGCCAGTAAGTCTATTTTTTAAAAGAACAAGCTGTCTTCTAGATGTATAAGTTTACAGGGGTGGGACAAACAATTTAACACTGACAGGAATGTTTACAATGACCAGCTTGTATTTATGTAAAACCTTTACCCAAGGAAATAAACTGTTTGCTGTAACTGAGTATAAAGTGTGCGCTGGAGATTAGCTTCAATTTGTTAGTGTATTTAAATCTATTAGTACATATCACACTACCCTCCCCCGACTGACAATGCTGCTGTCTGCTCCGCCCCCTATGCTCATTCATCCAGAGTGGAGGCACTCTAATACAGGAAGTGTTTTGCTAGTCAGATCACCAGGTGAAAACAGAGGGGGAAAAGCATAAAAAAAGGAAAAAGAATGCAGCGACCACATCTAATGATTGACAAGGTGCAATATATAACTTTTTTGTTTTGAATTTAATACTGCTTTAAAGTATATGTGAGCCCTTATCTTGTAAAACAAGCCATTCCGTTTAAAACATAAATGAAAGACAATGTATATAAATTTAAAATTATATATATATTTTTTCATAAGTGATCACATAATCTCTGTTCTCAGGTGTGTAGTAAGGGGATGGAGAGGTGATGCTGTAGAAACAACAGAACACTGATCTTTCCAGTGAATGGCTGTGCAGGGGGGTGTCTCAGCACAAGTTTTGGGCATTGGAGGACAGGCAGGCCAATGCTAGAAGACTGACTATGCTGAGGTAGATGTGCTTTCATGCTTAATGTGGTTGGTTTAAAGCAGGGAAGCAGAGGGACTGGTATGAAAATCAGTTTTTTTACACAAACTAAGAAATACAAAGAGAACAGGATACTTTTTAACACAAGTATATGATACAACAGACACATACCGTATCATAAATATGAAATGCTGAGGTAACATACTCTTTAAAAATCCCTTGTAAATAGAACAACCTGTTTGTTCTTTGTAAATCAGCCCCTTATGTTCTGAATCATTCAATGTTTTTACAGAAAGCACACATACCATGCATTTATCATGTCATTTGTAGCACCATCTTCACACGGGATCAATAAGAATGGCTACATTATGATCATATACAACTGAAGACATGATAACTATGCAACCAAATTTTCCACCCCACCCAATTTGTTTAGCATAAGTGGGATGATTATTGGCAGTTCTAAAATAACGTAATCTGTCTGAAAAATCTGATAGGTCAAATAGGGGTATTTACTTAAAAACAGTGCGTTGCCTCTTTAAAAGATTACTCAATAGTAATAAATTGGATACGCATAAAGACAGAAATAAGTGTACAAAATAACACATAAATTCAATCAACAAACATTTAAGTGTCCATATATCACACATATAAACAGATGAGGTGAACAGAAAATCCCCACAAGTGAATAATGCAATAATCACTGCATACGGTATATACAGGTATACCCCACTTTTAAGTACACAATCGGACCAGAGCATGTATGTAAAACGAAAATTTACTTAAAGTGAAACAATACCTTTTTTTCACTTCTAGGGTGTAGTGGGGGGTCAGGGGCTGTAGTGGGGTTGTCAGGAGCTGTAGTTGAGGTCTCAAGGGCTGTAGTGGGGGTGTCAAGGGCACACTGGAACAGGGCGGGCTATGCTCTCTGAGCTTCAGCTCCTTCTACTGCGGCTGCAAAATGTCTGTACAGTACTTGTGAGGCACTTTACATACACTCGCGGGTATGTTCTTACTCGCGAGTGTATGTAAAGTGAGTGTACTTAAAGCGGGGTATGCCTGTAATATCCAGTGAAAAATCACCTCCTGCTAGTGTGACATGCTCCTTACCAGATAGTACAATCCCTCAAACAGGAATACTATAATTGCACCTTCACAATTTTCCAGTAATCCTGAAATACTACTCTCAATGGAGATGTGGTCAAATAGGTCTCAATATATTGGCCTGTGGATACACAGTAAAACAATTATTTTGCATAGCTGCAAGAAAGACTATAAAGCTTAATGGTATGCTTTTCCTTTTGCAGGTAGAATTGACTGGAAATAGCATCTTTGAATACATCCATCCTGCTGATCATGATGAAATGACTGCAGTGCTTACAGCTCATCAGCCCTACCATTCACATTTTGTCCAGGGTAAATCACAGCTCCATATCGCTGTCTGTGGAGAATAAAAGCTAGGTTATAGATTTAGAGGAATGTGACCTACAAGTAACACTGTTTGTCTTGCCTTGCAGAATATGAGATTGAGCGTTCATTTTTCCTTCGGATGAAGTGTGTGCTGGCAAAGAGGAATGCAGGTCTTACCTGTGGAGGGTATAAGGTGGGTAATCTTCATGAGGGCTAGACTTAGTCATTTGTGAACAAACCTAACTATGACATAACTATGTCATGGATAAACAAGACAATGATGCTTATATGTCTGAATTTGCAAATGTAGTTGCAATGGTTTTGTGTTTTCACCAAAACTGTGATGTCTTGTATAATTATTTTACCGGCAGTCTTGTGGGAGCTCTTGTTCAATAGGAAGAGCATCAAATGGATAATACTTAGACAACATCTTATCCATCCCTACCCTGCAGGAAGATCTGTCAGAGCAGACTTCTTCTTACTAACCAGGGTAACCAAAGTATTGGAAACTCCTGTTATAAACTCTCTTTTTTTCTGTCATTTACAAAGTTGAATGAGTGTTTGGCCTATCTATACAGCACTCAGAATGGCTTTATCTATCAAATGAATGCAAATATAAAAAACTTTATTTTTTTATGTACCTTGTTGCTGCCTTTGAAGTGCAGCAATAGTGATCATCTGTGCTCACATTGCTGGTCTGGCAAAGTTACATTGGGAAACTTGTGTGTAAGTCTGGCACTGAACAGATACCCATACATCTCCTGTGCTGGGTCATGGGAAACAGGAAAGCATTATTCTGCCGATTTCTTTGCATAAACATTTTCCTGTGTGGTTTTGTCAGGACAGCACTGTAGATGAGCAGAACACACAACATTCAGTGTAACTTTTTCATTAATAGCTGAAGCAAGCTGAACTGTACTTAATGTAAGAGTTGTTTGAGTTTGGTACAATGTACCAACGGTGCAATTACACTATAAATATTAATTCACAGATAATTAGTAGCTGAAGCAAGCTGAACTCTACTTAATCTAAGAGTTGTTTGAGTTTGGTACAATGTACTAACGGTGCAGTTACACTATAAGTATTATTACATATACATTTTTTTTATCTTAATAAAGTAAATCAGACCTAGCTTTCTATTAAAATGAAACTGACCTGACCCAAAATGTTCTTAAGGGTTTTAGTGCTGAAGTGTCAGTGTTGGTCTTCAGGAATGTCTTGGGGCATTGACTTCTAGATTAAGCCCTGCCCCCAGCACAAAGCCCCACCACCTGTTATTCAGTTGTCATATACCACCATCATGTTCTGTCCACTTGAATTCTGGCATTTGGTAGCTGAACAACAGGGAGTAAGGTTTTTTTTAAGAAGGGACATAACTTTATATCTACTTGGGTAGAAGTTGAGGCCACATTTGTAGCCTTAGCCTAGGATTCAGGAGAGCTCAACAGAGATTGATTTGAAGATTAACCCAGGTGCATGTAAACTTCTTGCACTGTTATTAGTTAAAAAATATTTTTGACCAGGTCAGGTTCAGTTTAATGTTTGTCTCAGATTTTTTCACTAGTCCACATAAATTCTATAAACCTGTATTAAACACATCAATGTAAATAAAAGGATGTAAATAAAAGTATGCTGATGTGTTAGAACTCTCTTTCTTGTATGTTACAGGTTATTCATTGTAGTGGATACTTGAAGATCAGACAGTATAGTCTGGACATGTCACCGTTTGATGGCTGCTACCAGAATGTAGGCTTGGTGGCTGTGGGTCATTCCCTCCCTCCTAGTGCAGTAACTGAAATCAAACTTCACAGTAATATGTTCATGTTCAGAGCCAGTCTTGATATGAAGCTGATATTTCTGGATTCCAGGTAGGTTGGGTTTAGTTTTGTGCAAATATTAAAGTAACACTAACACCTACTTTAGTTACAGTAACAGTTTTTTTAACCTATTTTAACTATTATTCACATGCCCTAGTAATATATAATGACATCCACAGAAATGATTTTTTATTTAATTTCTTTTGAAATTTCTGGAGCTCACTGGAAACTTTACATTTTTCCACAGTATAGTATATTATATTAGTAAAATAAATTTTACTAAAAATTACGTTTTTGGAGGATTTGAATTCACTCAAGGCATGTGCAACAGGTGATAATTTTTTAATAACATAATTTCATGTCTGTCAACTGTGCAGAATTGTATGCAGTTGGCCAAAGGATAGATACCAGAGTGTGGTTGTAAATGGTGTTCATTTGAAACAGAGAACCATTGTGTACCAGAGGGCTCTGTACTAGGTCCTGTTCTATTTAATCTATATGTCAGTGATATAACTAAAGGTTTGTCGGGCAAGGTATGTCTTTTTGCTCACAATACAAAGGTGTGCAATAGGGTTGATATCCCTGGATGTGTCTGTAACATAGAACATGATTTGGCATTGCTGAAAGATTGGTCAAAGTAGTGGAAACTGCAGTTAAGTGCTTCTAAATGTAAAATGCACCTAAGGAAAAAATATCCCTTTAGAGATTACAGCATTGGGGGTACAGTATTGGCCAGCACTAGAGAGGAAAAGGATTTGGTAGTACTTATTTCAGATGACTGCAAAATGAGCAAACAATGTGGCCATGCAGTGGGAAAACAAATAGAATTCTAGGATGGATCGCTAGAGGGGTCATCAGTAGGAAGAAGTATGTCCTGATTCCTCTATATAGATCTTCAGTTATACTTTATTTAGAATACTGTGCCCAGTTCTAGTGACCTCACTTACAAAAATATATTGATAAAACAGAACGAATTTAGAAAAAATGGAGCAGACTCGATGGACCACTTGGTCCTTTTTCTGACATCACTCTATGTTTCTATATATACATCAGAACCCCTACAGTAGTCTATGCAAGATAACATGAAAAGGCTCTAATTATCATTTTTTGGTTACTTTAGAGTTGCAGAGCTAACTGGATATGAACCTCAAGATTTGATTGAAAAGACCTTATATCATCATGTACACGGATGTGATACATTTCATCTGAGGTGTGCACATCATTTATGTAAGTATTGTTTTTTCTCTTTCAATAACAACTGCTGGTATGTTTATGAAATTAAACTGTTAAATAGTTATGGGATCCACAATATCGCCTTTCTTTTCAGCCTTCTAAACTACAAATAGTACCTTAAAGGAAATTCGAATTACCACCCAAGTCCCTTTGTTGACTATAATGGCATTATCATTTAGGGAACCATAAAATTGCTGTATTTATCCTTCCGTCTAGATATGTCTATATGTCAATCAACAATGTCTGTCTATTAATCTATCTATCTATCTATCTATCTATCTATCTATCTATCTATCCTCAGATACTGTATCTGGACAGGCATGTTGCTCCTTAGATTATGGCAGACGTCTCAAAATTTAAGCTGCTCAAAGAGAAGACTGAAACATGATGGCATGTTCAAAATATCTTTAAGAGAATGTGAATCCAGGTTGCAATATGAATTGTACAAAGGAGCAGTAGCAATCAGACAAAATATACCTGCCCCATTGCTATTTCTCTGACTGCTCTTATACATCTGGATTTTGCTTAGTCCCCATAGACAGGTTCTATAACACTTTTAAACACACATTGTATGTGAAGCAAAGTTATTTTACAGACTACAATTAAATGTATTGCTCCATACACACTAGTAGTCTTTTTTCGTTCAACACAGCATGGCTGAACAAAAAACAAAACAAACTCACAGCTCAGTAGGATCCGCTTTATTAACTATCCCACGATCTCCCTTGCTGTTCTATTTTGTTCCGACAGGGATGCGCCCCCCCCCCCCACCAGAACACTCCAGTCAGGGCTCTTACCCAATGAGAGCACTGATCAGGAGCTGATCAGCAGACCTTTTTTAGTCACGCCCCTTCGACAGAAGCCAGCTGAATGGCTTCGGTCAGACCGACTCCAGTTCACATGAGCCAAATGTTGGACAGTTTCTATTGAACTGACCAATGCCACTTAAGAGTAATCAGTAGCCAAAATTGATAGCGGCCCAGCAGCATAGTACCTATGGGCTATAGAAGAGTAGAAATATAGTAATCTCATGGCTACCTATTACACACTGAAAAAATTTAACTCCCATAAATTGTCATGTGCATTGCCACCATCCCCAATGAATATACAAAGGAAATTACCTCAAAGAAAAAATTGGATTTTAAGGGCAATGAAATATATATAAATAATATAATAAGAGGTATAGAAAATATAAAAAAATATATAATTTATTACAATTACATAACAAACATGAAAATCACAGAGTGGTAGATGAAATAAAAACAATGGTACATAAAGTGCATAATCATATCAATCACAACAACGACTGTATGGAAACCCCAGGAATGGAACCTGGAGGTAGCGAAGCTGCTAGATCCACCTATTACACACTGTCAAAAATATAAGGTTAGGATCAAGAAAATATGTGATTCCAGCAGATAGGTGTTACTTCGGGTGCCAAAGTTTGTGTGCTTATAGACTATGGAAATAAAGCCCAGAGCATCATACATCATACAGTAAAGCATGGTAAAAAAATATACTACGCAACTAACCATGTGTTTCTGTCTATTACACAGTGCTTGTGAAAGGACAAGTTACTACAAAGTACTATCGGTTCCTGGCTAAACACGGAGGATGGGTGTGGGTACAGAGCTACGCTACAATTGTGCACAATAGCAGATCGTCCAGACCACATTGCATCGTCAGTGTGAATTATGTTCTCACGTAAGTAATTTTGGGCATTGCTATTTTCCATTGTGACAGATAAACAGTCATCTCATCTGTAAATACTGCCATTGTTGGCAGATATTACTAAGGGAAAACTTCTTTTTGGTTCCTCATGATTCACACGTTATACATATTAGGATATTTATATGGCACTTAACAAGGACATCTGGTTTTCGTCAGTTCAGTGCAGTCTGAGTGTCTTAATTTCAACCAGATTGGCCAATAAATCCATAAAAATAAAAGTGATGGGATATATGTTTTTAATCTATTGCTTTTTTATCACAAGAGACTGAAGTTAAATGTCATTGATGTGCACTTTTGGCTCATGAGAGAATTGCAGCACTCAGACCTAAATGATTTTCCATGGGAATACAGTATCTCTAATGTAGCAAGATTTCTGCGTAAGGCAAATAAACCACATCTCTGCAGAGCTGTTGTGAGATCCTGTACTTCCAAAAAGGACTATTTGTCTGCCTTTTGAAGAACTAGGTCGTGCCTTCAATATTAGGGACCAAAATACACCTATGCATCATCCTAAGAGAATGATACTGTATATGGAATAAAACAGAAAAGTCATAAGAAAACATGCAAATGAATAACATTTGGAATAAGACCAGACATATACCTACAGTAGCATTATTATAGGCCCCAAATTAACTAAAATGTTTAATTCAACTGCTAATATGTGAGCATGCATTTTTTTTTCCATTACAGGCTTCTGCACACAACACATATTCTAACTTTGATGTGATATTACTTTCTCATAAAAAATTAAATATGTGATAGTTGTGGTAATAAGTAATATCTTAGATCAGTGGCTGTCAACTTAGTAAATAAAGGGGGGCTTAATTGCATAGGGGTGCATAATAGCTTAGTTAAAGTCAATTTGCTATCAGTACATTAATTCATGATACACCCCCAAAAATGGTTCTGTTGGTGTAAAACTTTATTGTAATGTTGGTTTTGGCGCTCAGGGGTGCACTAAGAGGCTGAACCAGCTTTGAATAAGGCATCAAGGCGGATCACAACAATATTGTCGGATCCTTCCTGGTCCCTGGAGCGGCTCTGCAATGTCAACTGAGAGCGGGCAATAGCCTATTATTAGCATACTCTGGGTCACTGGAGAGTAAAAATTTGTATACCCCTGTGACCCACAGGAGAAGTATGACCAAAAAAACTTTAGCCATATTTTTCTTTTAACTTGCTGCTGCCCAGTTGCACTCTAAAAAAGAGTTGTTTGAATTGAGCTACATTGTACTTGATTTACTCCTTTGTGCAGACAATTTCTGCAGTATTGAAACATCAAGCCTAATTTATGCCACCAGGCTGATATTTTATATGCGCAGGACATTGGACATTTGAGCGGATTGCTGTGTGGTTTGCTACAAGATATGACAGAAATTAGCATAACTCCAACATTTACACAGGCTTGCAATCATTAAGTTTCTGCATTATATTGTGTTTGACGTCTATGCAGTAGATTCAAATGTCAAGAACATCCAATGTATTTGTCGGCACCTAGGACTTAATAGAGAGAGGTGATTTTTTTTTCTCTGATATAATTAAATGATCAAAAGTTACAGTACTACCTCTATCAGCCGCAGCACATGTCCCCATCAGTCACAGAACCTCCCCTGTCTGACACAGTGCCTACATTATCAAATAGCCACAGTGCTCCTCTCCAGTCCCTGTTGCAAGTCCCGCTGAGTGCATCTGTTGCCTCCCTTATATTATAGATTCTCTTTATAAAGACATCAGACACTGATGCCTCTTGTGCCCTCAGCCAGTATAAATCAATACTACCAGATAGCCTATTCTCACTGTAAGTATTTTATACTTAAAGGTTCATGTCATAGCATTACATTTTGAAATACTTACAGTGAGAATAGGCTATCTGATAGTATTGTTTTTTACTGGCTGAGGGCACAAGAGACATCAGTGTTTGATGTCTTTATAGAGAGAATCTATAATATGAGGCAGGCAGCAGATGCACTCAGCGGGACTTGCAACAGGGGGAATTTTCAATTTGATTTTACTAATGGCAATGTTTCAGTGGGGTAAAGCCCACCTTTCTCAAGAAACACTGCTGACACATTGAAATTACTAAAACCATGTTGGAAAACCCTCACGTTGCAAGTCCCACTGAGTAGTGCATCTTCTGATTACTTCATTATATATATATATCTTTGCTTCATATATATATATATAAATATATATATATATTTACTGTGTATACATATATCTTTATCTATATATATTTATATATACATATATATATATATATATATATATATATATATATATATACATATATATATTTATATATATATATACAGTAGTTAGGCTGAGTTCACACTATTGCGAATTGGATGTGGATTTCCCCCCGCATCCAATTTGCATGACAGGAGATTGTGACCGTCTCTCAATGGAGCCGGTTCACACATCTCCGAAGCGGCTGTGGAGCGGATTGCACAGGAGTCTTTGGCTCCCTTTCAGGTCCGAATTCAGGCAAAAATTCGGGCCTGATTCATCCCTGAAATGGAGAACAGGGACTCACCGGACCCCTTCTGCAAGCCGCATCCGGCATAAGTGTGAACCCAGTGTTAAAGAAAATTTAAAAAGACCCTACCCCCTCCACACATATACATGCAAGTTTGGACAAATTGACTGTATGTGCATAAATGACAATTACTATAGGTGTGTGCATGGGGTGTGTGGGTGTGGGCCCACCCTAATCACCCCGGCCAGCTTCACAGAGTCCTACACTATATACACTATATTGTACATTACATTTTCCTGCACTATATACACTATATAGCTATCGCTTCTCGGCCTTTTGGCTAAGATCAAGTGTAGTATCTGTTCTTATCAGTTGCCAGTGGGTGGCGCTGTGCTAACCGTCCCCAGTACACGGCGAGGTGGAAAGGGATGGCGGTGGCATATGCAAAGCCTGCTGGTGTGGAGGCGGAAGCCTTCTGATTGGAATAGAGAACCATTGGGTCGAAGCTGAAGGGCCGGGTCCCTGGCCTTCTGGCCTAGATTGGTGTGATTTCCGCCCCTTTCAGTTTTTCGGTTGGGAAAGCCTGCCCCTTTTCGGTGTTATTGAGGGGAATTGGCCGGTACCGCCGAATATAATTAGGTGGGAGCAATGGGAGCTGTGGTTGAGGTTTGCCAATTCACCCTCTCCATTAGTTCCTACTTGTTCTGATACCTTCCTGGCTGGGGTGGGGCTGCATCGGTCTGGGCTGTTGGTCAGGGTTGAGAGAAAAGCCCGTGGTGATTGTGCCCCTGGAGTGGCAGTCCAGGGGTGCCATACTTGCACTGTGTCGGAGGGCACTTTTCGAGTGTTGGCACCATGGTCACGTCACCACACACACTTTTTTCACACCTGCCTCCTGGGCCGGGCCTTTTGGCTGGGACCGGAGGAATTTTTTATTCCTGGCCGGAGGGCCTGGCCATTGTACTGCACAATGGCCACTCTTTCACTCTCCCACCTTCCTTCTCCCCACTTTCTTTTTATTTATCCCTGTGTGTGTCACTTTTTTGTATTTTTTTGTTTGATGTAGCACGTTTGTCACTGTGTTTAGTAGGGTGTAGGTCCTCGGGCCTGCCCTGAACGACTTGGGAGTAGGTGGACATGGTCTTCTGGCCTGGTTCACCTGCTCTCATGGGGGTCTCCCTTCGGGGGAGCCCCACCTAGTACTTGGATGGGTCTGTTTCGGCAGACTCACCGACGAATGGGGTCTGTCTGGTTTCGGCCAGTCAGACCATAAGTACCTCCGTCCCTGTCAGGAGCCTAACGCCCCGGGGGATCAGGGTAAGGTCCTTCCATGTGGAGGACAAGTGTTACACCCGTTGCACGTTTTGTGTTTCACTCTTTATGTGTGTGCACTTTTTTTGGCACCGGGTGGAGTTTTTGGGTGTGTTTCACACGCCATGGGCTTCTCAAGAAAAAAAGAAAAAAAATATACACTATATTGTATATTACACACTCCTGCACTATATACACTATATTGTATATTACACACTCCTGCACTATATACACTATATTGTACATTACATACTTCTCACCAAAGTATTCATTTTCTCAACAATTGCTGGTAGTTAAGCAGTCCCTGACTGTTCTAGTGAAGTTCTTTTAGGGTAAGCTCAGACAAAGTGTTAGCTCTCTGTCTATATTCAGTGTAAGCAATTTCAGTTGGATTTTTTTTTTTAAAGATTGTGCTGAGGTTTTTTCATGTCTGTTGGACTTTTGCTTGTGACACAGCAATCTAAACATCTTTTATGGGTCTAAAGCATATTCCTGATTTATGTTCATGATTTTCTATTTAGTGAATTCATACTGTAATCATAAGCTGCAAATTAGGTTGCACAAAAAAAAGAGCAGTGTTCAGGATTGCCTTTGGAAGAGAAGGGGGAGGGGCACCAGCAAAAAGCAATGCTAATTGTGCATGCGCAATAAGTGTTTATTTAATTAAAAAATGTTTAAATACTTTTTAAAATGTTTGTTTACATGGATTTATAAGAGTGTGCCTGACTGTGTGTGTGTTTGTGTCTATATATGTATATATATATATATATATATATATATATATATATATATATATATATACACAGTACTGTACAAAAGTTTTAGGCAGGTGTGAAAAAATGCTGTAGAAAATGCTTTCAGAAATAGAAATGTTAATAGTTTATTTTTTATCAAAAATTATATAGTGCCTGGCCTTCTTTCACTATCTCGGCGCTATGGAGCTGGGGATCTCTCTACAACAAACACTGATACTGGTTATAGTGTTACAATGATCACAGAACTTCAATAAGCAATCATAATTTTAAAATCTGAATCACTTTTCAAAACTTAAAATTATATTTTCTTGTTTATTTTTATCAATTAACAAATTGGAACGTAATTGAACAGAATAAAATTCAAATCAAATCCATATCAGGTGTGACCACCCAAAACAGCATCAGTTCTTCAATTCTTCCAGATACACTTTTTGAAGGAACTCAGCAGGTGGGTTGTTCCAAACACAATTAAACAATTGATGCTAGTTTGAAGGCTAGGGTGGTCACGCAAAATATTGATTTGATTTGATTTTAATCTCTCTTCTGTTCATTTACTTTCCATTTTGTTAATTAAAATAAACTATTAACACTTCTATTTCTTAAAACATTCTTAAAGTGTTACTAGACCCAGAACCTGCATATCTGGTCTCCCACAGTACACAGAACATGGAAATGCAATAGCTTTAGCAAATATAAACTGCTAAATACCTTTTCTCATCAGCAGTATATAGAAGTCTTGTGACTTGGATTAGTGTCTGCTAAAGCTTGTAGGAGGAGTTTTTATTCTCCCCTGATCCTGTCTGGACAGTGCTGATTGGCTCTGTGCTGATCCCATGCACTCGCCCAAGAAAAAAACAACAATTCTCGACCAAACTGAGCATGTGCAGCCTGACTCCTAATTCTCTGTTCTATCGAAAGATGGGTAAGAGTCAGTTAAAGAAGGGGAGGATCAGAGAAGACAGGATCACACTGCCTTTATACACAATGCAGAGGATTAACCCTTAGGCTCCACAGTGAGTATAGCAAGCATGCTTTACTGCATATACACACTGATTTTACTGTTGTGGGTTTAGTAACACTTTAATTTGCTGCATTTTTTTACACCTGTCAAAAGCCTGTTATACACAGGCAGAATGTTGGGAGAAAATATCGGCTGACATTCTTCCTGTGTGTATGTTGGTCTGTCTGACAGAAGCTGACCGGCTTCCATCAGGCGTGCATGCTGGAGAACCAGGAGCCGACCGACTCCTAATGAGTGCTCTCAGCCAATGGCAGAGAGCTCTGATCGGAGTGTTCTGGCGGGGGTGAGGGGCGTACCCCTGTCAGAACACAAAAGCTCAGCAGGAGAGATGGCTGGACTAACCTTGCATGGTTAGTACAGCGGCTTCCGACTGGAGTTGTAAAATTTTTTGCGGGTTGCACTAAAAAAAACTGTAGTGTGTACCAGGCTTAAGACCTTTGCACAGTACTGTACCCACACAGTACACACAAGAATGTGTGTTTGAGCTTTGGGGTTTACACCCTAATGTAATAGGCTGTGCACACTTGAGCCTTAGTATTCTGGCGGTAAAGCTTTGTGAATAGAACCTATATTCTACAGAGAATGCTTGTTTCAGATAGGAATTTAATAAACCAGCATAGATTTTATCTGCCTTGTGGTGTTCTTCTGATATTGTTAGACAGCATGAAGATACTAAAGGCTGATCTAGCCATTTATATGGTCTCTAAAGTGATATGCACAACTGTCACCCAATTAGACTGCCCACATCTGTAAGATTTGGACATCACCATGACTAGCCAAATTCTTTAAGGATGGTACCTCTCAATAATGTGAAAGAGTTCTCTGGTAGGCAGATCTCTATGGGTAGCTTTCTCTTTATTGGTTCAACAAGCTTCTTTGATTTAATCCATCTGAGTGAGCTTTTTGTTCTCAAAGACAAATCCTCTGTAAACAGATAACACACAGGTGCTTTGCAAAGTGTAATCAGGTTTTGTTTTCACTCCTGATGCGCTCACATGATTCCACAAATTACCCTTTGTACTACAAATCACCATAAATTGTTCAGCTTTCAAACTTCAGGATCATGTTTTGGACTGCGAATAGCAGTCAAGTGTTTAGTTAGCAGAGTTGCTGAAATTATAATTTTAGCATCTAAAGCCCTGTACACACACTCGGTTTTCCCGGCGGTAAAAATCCACCGGGAAAACCAAGGGGAAAACCGAGAACCTGCTCGGTAGCTTTTTCCCGCTACACACGGCCGGGTTTCCCGGCAGGAAAACTGCCATGAGAGGTTTGGCCGGGAATCCCAGCCGTGTGTATGCTCCATCGGCACTGCCTTGCAGTGTTTCCCATAGGAAAGCAGTAGTAAATCTGGCGAAAAAAAAACGCCAGGAATCCCGACAGGAAAATAGAGAGCAGGTTCTCTATTTCCCTGCCGGGATTCCTGGCTGTTTTCCTGTCGGAAAAACTGTGAGGAAGCATACACACGTCCGGTTTTCCCAGCCAAAAGCTCTCTTGGCAGTTTTCCTGGCAGGAAAACCAGTCGTGTATATGGGGCTTAAGTTGTTGTCAGTGAAAAGGTGATAAGATCTAATATCTGTATAAAAATCCATGTTACAAAAAAACACTCAATAATCCATAACTATGTTGCTTCCTCTTTAGAGGTTATTTCGACCTATTTACTTCACAGAGTGTTATGCCGTGTACACACGCTCGGAATTTCCGAGGAAAAAAGTCAGACGGAATTTTTTCATTGGATATTCCGACCGTGTGTATGCCCCATCTGACTTTTTCCGTCGGAAATTCCGACGTTCGTCTGTATGGAACTCCGACGGAGAAAAAAGCATGCATGCTCAGAATCAAGTCAACACATACTCGGAAACATTGAATTACATTTTTCTCGGCTCGTCATAGTGTTGTACGTCACTGCGTTCTTGACAGTCGGAATTTGGTGTGACAGTGTGTATGCAAGACAGCTTGAACGGAATTCCGTCGGAAAAAACCCATCTGAGTTTATTCCGATGGAAAATCCGACCGTGTGTACAAGGCATTATGCAATTTGGAAAGTCTGTTAACATTCCTGCACTAGTTTTGCGCACTATAGCTTTAATAAGTGTGTTATATGGCACACTCTCAAACTGTTAAACAGATGTTTGGGTGCACTGCCTGTAAGGCACAGTGCTAAGCATTTTTCTTCTAGGATGGCAAGGACAGCACCACAACTGCACTGAATATGCCATGTGTCCAATGAAAAAGGCAAGGCAAATACTAAATTTTTTAGTGTATCAGATCAATGATCTACTTTTATGTGACCAACATTTTGCTTGAAATGTGGCATCTCCTAAAAATGTTGCACCTCATTATGTAAAAATAGGTAATTTTCAGACTTGCAAACTGTAATACCAAATGCTTGTATTTAAAAAATTTATAAATGCAAAAACAGTTTGTAATATAACAGTATTTTAATTTCAATAATTTTTATTGAAGTATTTTCACATACAGAATAATATCATGTAGTAAGATATAATATAATATGAAAACAAAAGAAAAAATGCTGTAAAGAGTTTCTTTGGTCACTGTAATTGATTACATAACATTCTGGGATAAGAAAGGAGATTGTTTCTATGCTGTCCCATGTAGTCCCCTGCTGAAAACTTGCATTGACTGGTAGCACCCGGCCCCAGCAGGCCGTCCCCCCCCGCCCCCGGCACCCCGGTGGGGATCATGCTGTGCCATCCGGCGGAGAGCGACGCCCCACCCACACCATGCCCCCACTTTGTGAGCAATAAGGGGCTATTCCCAATCAGAGGTAGGTTTCATTAAAACATTTACACAGATGACCAAACCATAGGTAAATAAATCAAACATGAAAATAAACAGAAACATAAACATAAATGTAAACATAAATGCAGCAAATAATAATCTTGAGTATTATTGTTAGACCATATTCCAACACTATGAATCAAACTGTGAGCATGAATTGAAAATCATGGAAGTCATGAATTGGAAATTATATAAGGAGTTTGTTTGTATCATACCAGTCTATCCATTTTTTCCATAAAGCCTCAACTTTCAAGTGATTACTTTGGGCCCTGGCATGCAACCTTTCATATGCAGAATGTGTGTTAGTAGTCATAATGACCTCATCTATGCTTGGGGTCTGTTGGTCCTTCCAGTGTCTCATAAGTTCTAAGCGGGCACTAAGGAGTAAATGGACCATTACAGTTTTGTTCTCGTGAGGTATGGATTCTATTGTCAGTGACAGCAGTGCAAGACCCGGGGAAATAGGTATTGGCGTATTTATTACCTTTCCAATCAAATGGAACACTTTTTTCCAATAAGTCGCTATCCCTGGACAAGTCCATAGGATGTGATACAGTGATTCCGTCGATCCACACTTCCTCCAACACCCATCAGGCGTCCGAGGAGAGAATTTGGCAATCCTGTAGGGCGTCAGATACCATCTTAGTATAATTTTTTGAGTTAATTCCCACAAGTTTACACTCCTAGTCACTGCATAGTTAACTTGCATGGCATATTTCCATTGTTCCTCTGTGTACTCACTGCCAAGGTCCCTTTCCCAGGCTATTATATTACGACTTCTATTGAAGTTGTGCTTGTCACCTAAAATATTATAAAATAAGGATATACCTTTGATCTTAGAGGTTGGTGAATTGAAGTATTGATTTACCTGCCACGGGAGATTTATCGTGACGGGGGGTGAGGTATTCAGATAGTTCAACAGTCTCCGATAGGTATAGTAATCTTTATCTGGGAGACCATATTCTATTTGGAGAGAGCGAAAAGTTTTGGGAGCAGGGCCTATTAACAAATGGTCTATTTGCGTAATCCCCCTCCTGACCCAAGCGCTGACGTCAATATTCGGGATAACGTTGGATATGCTCGCTAATGGTACCTGGACTGTGTACAATGGACTTTTTGGAGGTTAGTGGACAACAGTTCCTTCCAAGCTGACACAGAAGCTCTAATGGTCGGTGACCAAACACCGGGTTTAGCAGTTGCTTGTGGGCTGGCTAGAAGAAAATGGGCTAGGTTACCATTGTGGACTTGGGTTTTCTCGATTTCTATCCATCTATTGGTTACCTGTGGGGTGAACCATGGTTTAAGTTGAGTTAGAATGGCTGCTGAGTAATAATCTTTTAGTACTGTTAAACCTACCCCTCCCACCTTCCTAGTGGATGTTAACTTGGAAAAAGCACATCTCGACCTTTTGCCCTTCCAAAGGTATTTATTAATTAAAGCCTGGGCTCTAGTGAAGAAACTGTTGGGAACCGGGATGGGCAGAGTCCTGAATAAATATAAGAATTGGGGAAGTACGAACATTTTGAAAGCTGCTAGTCTCCCTGACCATGATAGTTCTGTCTTTGATATATTCTGTAGTTTCTTGTGTAGGTTGTCTAAAAATTTTGAGTAGTTTTCCTTGACTAACTCCTTTGTAGAGGGAGTTAGTTGAATACCAAGGTACTTCATCCCTGAAGTGGTCCATCTGTATGGGTATCTACCAGATAATTCTCTCATTGTATCATGTGGCACATTGATACTCATTATATACGATTTATCCTCATTAACCTTGTAGTATGAGATACTGTTGAATCTTTGTAGTACCTCATGTACCGAAGCCAGGGAAGTTTTCACATCCGTAATCATTAGGATAACGTCATCTGCGAATAAGCTGATGACGTGTGTTGAGTTTTTAAATTTGATTCCCTCTATGTGAGAATGGTTGCGAATGTGGCTCGCCAGAGGCTCCATGACCATGTTAAAGATCAGCGGGGATAAAGGACACCCCTGGCGGGTCCCATTTGTGATTTGAAATGGTTTTGACAACACCCCTGAATTAAATATCTGGGCAGATGGCTTAGTGTACAGCGCCATTATAGCGGAGAATATTGGTCCCTCAAACCCGAAGGACTGCAACACCCGTGACAAGTACCCCCAGTGGACTCTATCGAACGCCTTCTCCGCGTCCAGAGCTAGGAGCAGAGATGGCGTTCCTCGTAGGTTTGCTTGATGGATTATGTTAATTAAGCGTCTCGTGGCGTCAGACGTCTGTCGCCCTTTTGTGAATCCCGACTGGTCGGGATGTACGATTTGGGGGAGAATGTCCATCAGACGCATTGCTATCAATTTGGCATACAATTTCAAATCATTGTTGAGGAGGGAAATTGGCCTGAAATTTTGGGGAGTGGATGGGTCCTTCCCCGGCTTCGGCAGGGTTATTATTAACGCTTTCAACATTTCAGGGGGAAAGGACGAAGAGGCAACCGCAGCATTGTAAACTTTCGATAAGTATGGTGCTAGGATAGTCTGGAAGGTCCTATAGTATTCTCCTACAAATCCATCTGGCCCTGGAGATTTATTTGCTGGGAGTGTATGTATAGCTTGTATGACCTCGGAGGTCGTGAAGGGAGAGTTGAGTTGTGTAAGCTGTTCATGGCTGATCTGTGGAAGAGAAATGTTCTGTAAGAAATCCTTGATAAGGTCAGTGGAAGGTTGAGGTATAGTAGGGTCATGCGACAAATTGTATAGAGAACTATAGTAGTGACTAAAGGCCTCTGCAATGTCATTGGGGTGGAATTGTTTTTCTTTGGTAAGTGGGTGGACAATAAAAGGAATTTTGGTCTTGTACCTGGTACCTCTCATGCGTTGGGCCAATAGTTTCCCTGCTCTGTTCCCATTTGCATAATAATTAGTTTTGAGTCTTCTAGAGGACCTCTCAAATTCGCCTAATAAGAGCAAGCGTAAGTCATAGCGGAATTGAAATAGTTGTTTTGAGATTGTAGGGGTGGGGGTGTTTTTGTTTTGTGTTTCTAGGATTTGGATTTTCTGCGTTAGGTCTTGTAATTGTTTTTGCTGCTGCCTCTTCCTCCTCGCCCCCAACTGAATAAAAATACCCCTCATGTAAGCCTTATGGGCGTTCCATAACACAAAGTTATCATTGACCGACTGTTCATTATTTATAAAATATTGAGTCAGATGGTTTTCTAGCAATTCTTTAGTGTCTTTAGACTGCAAGAGAATGGGGTTAGCTCTCCATACTGGAGTCGGATTAGAAGAGAAAGCATCGGAGATGGTCAGAGTCACTGACGCATGGTCAGACCATGTTATGGTATTAATGACCGCGGATGTTGATCTAGCCAGCACGCCTTGATCCACTAAGAAGAGGTCCAGTCTAGAATAAGACTTGTGTGAAGCGGAAAAAAAGGTAAAATCCCTTTCACCTGCATGTAGGCATCGCCAAGCATCAAAAAGGTCATGCTGGTGAATAGAAGGTTGAAGACAGTTGTTAGTTCTAGTCCTGGGGCCTGAAGAAGTAGAGTCCAGAGTAGAATCGGGTATGAGGTTAAAGTCTCCACATACAATCAATGAGCCCTTTTGATGTTTCCTTATCTTGTGGATAGCTTTGTTAAAGAATCGAATTTGGTTGGAGTTGGGGGCGTATACATTGACAATGGTGTACTGTGAGGAGTTGATTTCGCAAAGGATTATGATGTAGCGGCCTTGTGGGTCTTTTATCTCCTCTTGGAGTGTGAAGGAGACAGTGTCTCTGACTGCCACCAGAACTCCTCTTTTTTTAACCTCTGCATTGGCAGTGAAAATATATGGGAAACTTTTATTGGAGCATTGCGGAGGATTTTTGGCGTTAAAGTGCGTTTCCTGGACACAAAGCACATCGCTCTTAAACTGAACGGCCTCCTTCCAAATAGATCTCCTCTTAGCAGGGTGATTAAGACCCTTTGCGTTTATGGACAAAAATGTTATCCCCATGGTTGTAAGGAGTTTTTGCCAATAGAGAGGTGTAGATCAAAGTTGTGTAATACAAGTGACCACGGCACCCTCCTGTGGCGAGAGGTGGTAGTGTAATGGACATATGTTATTCCTAGATGGATCCTGATATGCGTACTCACTATTCGGTGTCTTAGTTGAAGTTTGGATAGTTGCTGGGTTCTGAGGTATAGTTTCCTTTGGAGATTCGGCTTCTTCTCCCCAGGTCTTCCTGTTAGACCATGTGCATGCTTCGGTGCTAGATGCTGCATTTAAAAAAAAAAACTGAAAAACAATAGACAAAAAAGAAAAACACAACCAGAAGGAAATGACTGCTGCATATTCTGCAGCTTAAGGTCACATGACTTAAAGGGTATAAACATTGTTCTCAGGAACTGAGAAAAACTAGTGAGAGTTAATCCTCGGGTGCAGTTATAGCTGCTCAAGTGTAAACAAGGGCGAGTTCAAGTGCGAAAGAAACTTTACTCTTCCAGGGCTCTTATGGTAGTATTTGCAATTTCCAAGGTCTAGTGCTTTGTGCCATTTTGTGCGTTCACTGTCTGCCACTCAGGTTTCTTGTGGGGGATGTGTTTGGTAGACATCGCCCGACCCTCCGGTTCCGGGATGATCTGCCATTCTTTAAGTTGCTTCAATCCTTTTTCCAAAGAATCTATAACAAAGGTGGCGTCATCTTTAGTTATCGTAAGTTTGGTGGGATATCCCCACCTATAGCTGATCTTGTGATTTCGCAGGGCCTTAGTTATGGTGTTAAGGTCCCTTCTTTTTTGGAGAGTGTGCTGCGAGAGGTCTGCAAAGAATTGCAGGTGTTGATGCTGCAGGGGGATTTGATCTTTGTTGCGCATGGCTGTCATGAGTTTGTCTTTTGTATAGTAAAAATGTAGCCGCAGGATGACATCCCTCGGTACTTGATTAGGGAGATAAGATGGTTTGGGCAAGCGGTGAATCCTGTCTATGGAAACATCCAGCTCTGTAAGGTCAGGCAGGATGTCTTTGAACAGGGCTGTGGCAAATGCTCTTAGTTCCCCTTGCTGCACTGATTCAGGGATACCTCTTATTTTTAAATTGTTTCTTCTTGCCCTATCTTCCATATCTGCGATCTTCGTTTTGAGTCCCTCTATCTCCTCCCCACGCTCATCATGCGCGTCAACCAAGTCATTAATAGTTTCCGCAAATTCCCCCATCTTATTTTCCACGTGGTCTACCCGTGCTTCAACCCCTTGGATCTCCTTAGTAAACTTCTGCATACATGTCACAAGATCTGTGTGGAGCGAGCTCCTGAGCGACAGTAACATATCTTTTAATACCGTGTCCATGACTGGTTGATTTTTTGTGGGGAAAACCTCTATGCTGTCTGGCAGCTCCCTCGTGTCCTCCCCAGAGTCTATGTCAGGGCCTGGGCCTGTGTTCAGATCGCATCCCGTGCCATCCAGCCGGAATCTAGCCTTAGCCGGGCTAGCGGATTGCGGGGTTGCAGGGAGGGAGTGTGAGCTGTTAGGGGAGCTCTCAGTACTGCTATGTGAGGCGGGATGCGAGCGGGGATGTGTGCTCTGGGCTGGGGTGGATGTGGGGCCGGCGCCATTTTGCCTACCTCCATGCATCCCCCATGCATAAAAGTCCGTCAGTTTCTGCGGTCTCCTTAGCTCCTTTCTTTTTCTGGTCATGGTCCACAGGTTGTGCGGGTACAGAACGCTCTCTTTCTGGTATGTCAGTGTCCCTCAGTAAGTTGCTTTTAGCCGCGATGTGTCCCTGGTTCACAGAGCTCAGCTCTCACGCCGCCATCTCGGTCCGCGGCTAGCCACGCCCCCAATATAACAGTATTTTAGAGTTTATATAGTATTCATGAATAAAACTATACATATACCTTCATGTACTTTCACATTACACATGTAAAAGAAGATGATCCAAATTATTACAGTGAAGTGCAAACAGATGACCATATAAAGTAAGTGTACCCAAGAACCATAAAGAAATATTGAAGGTCTAGTCTTTAAACACTTTTTTTCAGTCTTGGCAGTCAAATAATACTTACATAAGGCAGGCAAAGTTGTAAGCTGTTCTTTGCTAGTGACATCATTACTCATCACCCCATTACAAGAAAATTTGACAAACAGAACCAAGGAATGAAGCTAAGCAGCTAATTTATTGTAAGCATTTTTAATAAATAGTAAACCTCTCGATTACTTATGGTATTCTGACAACATAAGGGCCATACTGCATACTACTACTACATTTTATCATTATCAGTTGACTGTTGACGATAGCTCTGAGTGATATGATACCTTGCTAAACCAAAGATTGTATAGTTAAGTAGAAATATAGATTCATGTTGTTTTATTTTCATTAAAGCCTAAAGCCCTGTACACATGATCAGAAAAATTTGAAGCGATTGTATGATAATCTGATCGTTAGTACACAGCATTTGTCCGAAATTATCCAAAGGGATAAACATGAAAACTTTACTCGTACGATCCCAGATCCCAGGTTAGGGGTGATAGAGGGGGGAGGGGAAGGGGGGAGGGGCGATAAGGACGCAGGAGGTAGGAATTAGGTAGAGAGGCCCAGTAATCCCTAGATCTACTTGGGAGAATTTGCATTTAGATTTGGGGAGCCTCGGCCTCTCATGATGCCTTTCGCATTCCCTTTGGGGAATAATTATGATATATATGGTTATTATGATGAGGTCCTAGGATATTCACCTTTTATATACAGGCGGTGCCCAGGTTACAAACATCCAACTTACAAACGACTCCTACTTACAAACAGAGAGAGTCAACAGGAAGTGAAAGGAAATCTACCCCTGGGAAGGGAAGTCACTTCTGTAAGAGTTATCATGGGGAAAAAGGTGTCTCCACTGAAGATTTATCACCAATCCTTGTTTCCACAACAATCTAAAATTTTCAAAATCCAATTGTCATAGGGACAGAAAGTTAGATGAAATCTTCTAAACAGGGACACAGACAGCAAAACAAATGTTACAGGGGCGGTAACCCTTCCCTATGCTATCCAAAAAGCTTAAAAATATTTTTTTGGGCTGGAGCTAAACTTTTTTCTAAAATGAATAAAAAAATGTATACTGGTAAGAAGCTTTTAAACACCAAAAAAGAAAAAACAAAAAAACAAAAACAAATTTGTCACCCTAGAAAGGAAGCACACCCAGGGGCAGGGGAACTGGCAGGATCAAGTAGTTTGTGGGACATAAAAGAAAAGCAAAAAATTTAAATCACTTCTCTTATTAAAGGTGACAAGCTTTTTACTTTGAGTCAATAGATTTAACCTACTTGAATGGCTCTCATTCATTTTCAAGGAAGGTTCTATTATGCAATACAGTCATATGGCATTATCTAATACTAACAACTTAGTATGGTGCTATGTTGTTAGATAAAAAAAATTCTAATCAATCTTTGTAGTTTAAAGTGAAATTGTGTGCATTACTCTGATGGCAGTGCAATCTTCTTTGTAACAAAGAAACTCACAACAGCAGAGACAGTTATGCTCTTACAACTTTTACAAAGCTGTGAGCACTTACGGTACTTATTTAATATCAGAAAAATAAATAATTAGTAATGTATTTTGCTTATGACCATTTCTGTAATGAAATCACATGAAAGCTTATATAATAATGCAGAGGAAAAATGCATGGGGTATGTGTAAAGTGCAGTAACCACTTTTAAAGAAATTTCGATTTATTGACATCAAACCAGTGAAAGACCAGTTGTGATTGATTATTGTAGATTACTGCACTTTTGCACTACCTTACAAAACAAAATCTCAAATAATCTAAATTGGAAGAGTAGACTGTTGCAAGACTATTCTATAGAATAATTGCCACATAAACCTACACAATTGCTGGTCCTGTCTCATGGGAACAATAATAATCAGCAGGGAATAATTTTTCTAGGTGATCAATTCTTCCAACAATGTCTGTCAGTCAAAGGGGCATCTGCAAAGGTCAGGGGTTGCCCATAAAATTGTTTCCCACCCAACATTATTGCCTAGATTAGGTAATAATCATTTAGTATCTTTGGGGACCTTAAGAATCTATTTTGAACATTAGACCTGTATTTTAGTTTCTCTATTAGAAAAAATATTAATAATTTTATTGGACAATATATGAAAATGAAATTATCCTCCCTGGGACGTCCTTGCTTCATATGCATTGTGCTGGCTGTGCCAGGGCCAGACTGTGATCTGCATCATTGTTATAATGTGATGGAATTGTCTCAAAGTGCAAGAAATCTGGCTAAAATGGAGGCAGCCTTTGTTACTAAGAGGTTTTCTTAGTAGCCCATAACAATCTACCTTTATACATAAATGTAGCCATTCATTTCTATTTTCAACATAACACAGTGTTGCTTTCTTACAGATCTTTAGGATATTACACACACATGTTGCAAGAATAGACAACTGAGTGTTAATATTACCTAGTAGTAGTTAGTCACGTTCATCTGGAATTGTTCTATAATGTACCTTATCACTTTCTCTGGTGATATACTGACACCCATAAGTATATGGTTCTGTAGGGTGAATTTCTGTATATAGGCAAAGGTCTATGTATATGTAAAGGCAGGATATTAGTATGTGGTATACTGTACATAATATATATATATATATATATATATATATATATATATATATATATATATATGTCCTTGTCCATTTGGTTTATGTTGCTTGTTTCTACAACGTAATCCTTGAATGAAGTCTGAATACGTTTGCTAGCCTATACATGTAAAGCAGCTTGAAAATGATTTATTTGAAGCTAACAGACAAATCTATTTTATAGTATAATAGATAGACCAGAAAGCAAATAGAAATTCACCTATTTTCCATATGAATGAGTATGTGTTTCCACTATCCCTGTTTCATGTTTTCATCAATGCTCCCAAAGGATAGCAGAAGAAACCAGTGCATTACATTTTCCTCTTAAATACTATGCCAAGTATGTGTATACACTGAGATAAAAAATACTACTAGAAGAGAAGCCCTAGGCTCTGGGCAACCAATGATAAGACGGTGAATATACAATAAAAATCACTCAATTTAAAGAAAAAGAAAAAATATTTATTTTTCAAGTCCCTTCGGGGTTTAAGCACTTCCTAGATATATAAAAGCAATGAACAGAAGAGAAATGAAATGTAACGCAAGATTACAATGTTTTGCTTAAAACTGCTAACCAGATAACCGCACTTTTATAATCACTATTATACTACAACATTTTAACATCAAATTTCTGTAAACTTTGTTATAGGAGCACCCTTTACACAGCAAATTGTGTTTTATAAGGACTCAAACAGTGGTGAAAGTACCAAAACTGTTGGTGTATATTGCTTATGTTTTGTAATTATCTTTAACCACTTCAATACAGGGCACTTTCACCCCCTTCCTGCCCAAGCCATTTTTCAGCTTTCAGCACTGTCACACTTTGAATGACAATTGCGCGGTCATGCAACACTGTACCCAAAGGATATTTTTTTTAAATTTCCCCACAAATAGAGCTTTCTTTTGGTGGTATTTGATCACCTCTGCGGTTTTTATTTTTTGCGCTATAAACAAAAGAAGAGGGACAAGTTTGAAAAAACACAATGTTTTTTACTTTTTGCTATAATAAATATCCTTTTTTTTTTAAACACATTTTTTCCTCAGTTTTGGCCGATACGTATTCTTCTACATATTTTTGGTAAAAAAAATCGCAATAAGCATATATTGATTGGTTTGCGCAAAAGTTATAGGAGTTCCAAATTAGGAGATAGATTTATAGCATTTTTATATATATATATATTTGTTTTACTAGTAATGGCGCCGATCAGCGATTTTTATCGTGATTGCGATATTGCCGTGGACACATCGGACACTTTTGACACATTTTTGGGACCATTCACGTTTATACAGTGATCGCTGCTATAAAAATGCAGTGATTGCTGTATAAATATGACTGGCAGGGAAGGGGTTAACACTAGGGGGCGATCAAGGTGTTCCCTAGGGAGTGATTCTTACTGTGGGGGGAGGGGACTGACTGGGGGAGGTGACCGATGTACAAGGGACACACCATCGGTCTCCTCTCCCTGACAGGACATGGATCTCTGTGTTTACACACAGAGATCCACGGTCCTGCTCAGTTACTGGGCAATCACGGGTGCCCGGCTAGTGGCCCCAGTGGCTTGGGAAGGCGCAACGTCTTATGACGTCCGCCCAGAACAAGAGACTCTTTCTCCCGCCGTCATATGACGGCGGGCGGTGGACAAGTGGTTAAAGGAGTTGTAAAGTCAGAAGTTTTTTTTATCTTAATGCATTCTACGCAATAAGATAAAAAGCCTTCTGTGTGCAGCAGCCACCCCAGCGACCCCTAATACTTACCTGAGCCCCATCTCTGTCCAGCAATGTCCACGAGTATCTTGGCCATCCGAGACTCTCCATTCTGATTGACTAAAACACAGCAGCGGCACCTTCGGCTCCAGCTGCTGTCAATCAAAATCAGCCAGGCAATCAGGAGAAAGAGGGGTGGGGCTGGGCCGTAGCTACGTGTCTGAATTGACACAGGAGCTGTGACTCAACTCGGGTGCTCCTATAGCAAGCTGCTTGCTCTGGGGGCACCCAAAGGAAGGGAGGGGCCAGGAGTGCAGAAGAGGGACCCGAGAAGAGGAAGATTGGGGCTGCTCTGTGCAAATTCACTGCAACAGAGCAGGTAAGTATAACATGTTTGTTATTTTAATTTTTTTTTAAACGAGACTTTACAATTACTTTACCCCCTTCATGACCAGGCCATTTCTTGCTATTCAGCACTGTGCTAATTTAACTGTCAATTTCCCGGTCATGCAACACTGTACGCAAATAAAATTGATATAATTTTTTTTACACTTTGGTGGTATTTGACCACCATTGGGTTTTTTCTTATTTTCTATATAAACAAAAAAAGACTCAACATTTTGAAAAAAAAATCATATTTTCTAGTTTCTGTTCTAAAACATAGCCACTAAAATAAAATTTCTTCGTACATTTAGGCCAAAATGTTTTCTGCTACATGTCTTTGGTTAAAAAAAATAATCCCTATAGGTATAGATTAATTGGTTAGTGTGAAAGTTATAGCATCTACAAACTATAGTATATACAGATATATTTTAAACATAATCAATCCTGGTGTATTGACGTCCTATTTCATTTTTTTGAAGCCCTTAAAATGCCAGGACGGTACAAATACCCCCACCCTCATGACCCCTTTTTGTAAAGTAGACAGTCTGAGGTATTTATTAAGAGGCATTGTGAGGTTTTTGAAGTTGTAATTTTTTTTGTCCAAATTTTTCGGAAAATTAAGAAATGAAATAAAATGTGCTTTTTTTCATATTTTCTTTACATACTGTCACCAGTGCAGTACAGCATCATCATATGACTGGTGCGGTGGTGATCAGGGTTCGGGACAGAATGTAAAAAAAAATTTAAATACATTTTTATTACGTTTTTTAACCACTTCAATACAGGGCACTTATACACCTTCCTGCCCAGACCAATTTTAAGCTTTCAGCGCTGTTGCACTTTGAATGACAATTGCGCGGTCATACAACACTGTACCCAAACAAATTTTTTATCATTTTGTTCCCACAAATAGAGATTTCTTTTGGTGGTATTTGATCACCTGGGATTTTTATTTTCTGCTAAACAAATAAAAAAAAGACCGACATTTTTGGAAAAAAAAAAGTTTTTTTGTTTCATTTACAAAACTTTGTAAATAAGTACGTTTTCTCCTTCACTGATGGGCACTGATGGGGCTGCACTGACGGGCACTGATAAGGTGGCACTGATGGGCAACGATGAGGTGGCACCAATGAGGTGGCACTGATGAGGTGGCATTGATAGGCACTGATGATGGGCACTAATATGCAGCACTGATGGGCCACTGATGGGCACTGATTGGTGGCATTGATAGGCGGCAAGTATGGGCACTGATAAGCGGCAAGTATGGGCACTGATAGGCAGCACGGATGGGCACTGATAGGTGGCATGGATGGGCACTGATAGGCGGCATGGATGGGCACTGATAGGCGGCATGGATGGGCCCTGATAGGTGGCACGGATGGGCACTGATAGGTGGCACTGATGTACTGTAATGTACGTCACTGATGATGCCAATCAGTGCCAAACAATAATGCCTGCCAATCAGTGATGACCATTGTGGGCACTGATTGGCATCCATAGTGGGCACTGATTGGCATCCCTGGTGGTCTAGGGTGGCATACCTGGTGGTGAAATCCCTGGTGGTCCTAGTGGCATCCCTGGTGGTCCAGTGTGGGCATCCTCGGGGGGGCTGCACTGATAATCGATCAGCACAGACCCCCCCTGTCAGGAGAGAAGCCGATCGGCCCTCCTCGACTCGCGTCTGTCAGACACGAGTGAGGAAAAGCCGATCACCGGCTCTTCCTGTTTACATCGTGATCAGCTGTGATTGGACATGGCTGATCATGTGGTAAAGAGTCTCCGTCAGAGACTCTTTACCTAGATTGGTGCAATGCGCGCCCCCGGGGGAGCGCAGCGGCTCAATTTCCTGAAGACGTCATATGATATACCGGTCAGGGTATTGAAACCACTTTGCTGCCTCATTTTGCTATATGGAGGGCGGCAAGTGGTTAAACATTGTTTTATTTTTTTCCCCTTTTTTTCTATATACTTTCACCAGAGTAGTTCAGTGTCACTGATCAGGGATTTCTTTTTTTACACTTTGATGATCACTGTAACAGCAATGTTATGAACTGTCATGAATGGGTTACATTCATACCAGCTGTGATTACTATTGTGTGCTTTGATTGACCCACAGCTATCACATGGTATAGGGTGCTGTGATTGGCCCAGGTACTTTGCGATAGCTGTGGGCCAATCACAGAATCAAAATAGTAAGCACCGTTGTTATAAATAAAGCTCATTTATAACAGTTGTGTTTACATTGTGATCATGTGACTGCATAGTACTAATAATCGGTGGGTATGTCTCTGTGAATTGCCACATCCAAATAACTAGACAAAAGGAGAGAATATCCCCTAACTGGACTTTTAAGGCACTAAGATTAAATTGTAAATAGAAAAGTGTAAATTTTATTATTGAAATACATACATTGATGTGACTGCATAGTGATCATGTGACACCCCAGCCGCTCAAAGCAGCCCGATATCGGGAGCCACAATCTGCTGTGTCTGGTGGATCGGTGAGCTGCGCGACCATCAGCCAGCAATGTACATGTACATGATTGTGCCCCGCTTTGCCCCCTGCCTGCAGTAAAATTACTGTAGGTGGGACAGCATGTGGTTAAAACTACAGCAAGCAATTAATTTATGTTATTATGAGGAATGATCCTATGATTGCGTATGTTTGGCTTTTATACATTATAGTACATCATTACTGCTGTAACATCCCTAAGGCAGATAAAAGTGGATTGCATGTACAGTTGGGTGGTTAAAGCAGAACTACACTGTATCTGAGCACCACAAACCAAAAACACAATTTAACTCATTTTTCATATTCAAAGCAAACTCAACATTCAAATCATGTCTCCATGCTTTATTGTGCTGAGAAATCACTTTGAAAAACACCCCCTAGCATTTCTGTCTGTCAATATCTTAAGTAAGGGCAGATGATTCATGTAGCATTTGCTTTTAGTAATTCATCTGCACTTAGCTTAGGCATACATGGTGTGCTTAGTTGAGAAAACCCCTCCTCCTCCTCCTGAAGACTCCTAGAACATATGACATAATTTGCCTAGCTCTAGAAACTAAAAACCGAATTGAAGAAACATTCAAAAAAAAGTTTAAAACAAGTAAATATGATATACTTTCCTACCTATTTACTAATGCTGGCAGCATAAGGATTAAAAATAGTCAATGTTGATTGAAAGAGTGAAGTTCCACTTTAACTTCCTTTTACGTTCTTAACTATTTTCACACTTTTTCTGTATGTCCTGTTGCTAATGAGGAAAAAATAACTCTCTGTCTCTCTCTAGTGGGAAAGTGTGGTTTACTGTAGCACACCACAGTAGTGTAAATGGAGTAAATGGATCCTTATTTTTAAACTGGTAGGTTGTAAGACTGTGTTAGGACCACACCAGTGTTGCTGGCAATTTATGCTTGTGTAATACCTTTTGTTCTGTGCCCCCCCCCCCCCCCCGGTCCCATTACTGAGGAAAACAAATGTTTCACATTGCACATATTGTTACTACCATTATTTCCTTAGTGTAAGCATATTGACTCGTTTCTTATTATGTATAAATTCATGTACGACTGTATGTATTTGTAGATACTTGCAAACAAATGATTTAGTAACTAGTTGTAAAGGCATGAATGAAACAAATATAATAAGTGTATCTTCTTAGGGCATTATGTATTGGCATACGGCAAACAGCACAGCAGACATGTATAATGATTATTTAAGCACATAGCACATATCTGGTTGGTTAGTAAGGCTAATAGCATATAATCAACACACAATTATTCAAGCCCTATAGACTTTCAGTTAAGTCATAATTGTTAACAACTGACAATAATGTTGCTTGTCATGGTTGTTTGTCATTGAAGCATGTGAGCGTACTATAATCAGGGCATTCAGAGTGCTGATGAAATGGTCTCCTTAGGGCTATTCATCAGATTAAAATACCACTGGGACCATTTCCATTGAATAATAAATTAATATTATTGTTTCTTTTGTGTTGTTTTCCATTTTGTAACGCTATAATTCACAAGTGTAATTAGAACTGAGAATATATATATATATATATATATATATATATATATATATATATATATATATATATATATATTTTTTTTTAGTTACAACAATACTAAAGGATATATTGCCCTGGCATTATTGCAAAGGAGTTTAAATAAGAGTGGTTTGAAGTTTTTGTCCTACAAAAGGGATACATTTCAAGGCATCTAGACACCCAGATATTAAATAATTGCATTAATGTTTTTAGATTGTTTTTAGGGTGGGTGTATGCAGAGGACATATTACTTTAAGCATTTCTGACTTATGATGTGGCATTGTTTATGACTGTCAGATAATTTATTTGTATAAAGCCATTGCTGTCATTGTAGCCCTCATTTTTGCCTAAAAAGAAAAACACTATAAAAAATAAAACAGTATTATGCAAATATTTAATGGATTCTTGACACCACAGGCAGTACTGCTGTTGTTTTTGCATAACATATTGTAGGTATCACAGGGGAGTTGTGAAAGGCAGAGATATTGGAAGATGTCACCAAAGTCCAGGTATGTCTTTGGTTCACAGAAGACTTGATACTGCAGATAGATTTTTACCTAAGTTGGATGTTTTTGGTGGTTGAAGACCACTTGCCAGTTTGCCGGTGGTAGAGAGAAGGAACGCCTAAGAAGATCAGGTACAATTGGCCAATTTGGGAGGTATCCTTTTGTAAATTCAGTGCAAATTGATAAAAGACACCATTCTGGGAGTTATGATCTTTTCTGTGCTGCAGATGATATTCTGATCGGTTAGGGATTTCAGCAGTGTTTTTGCATATTTATGCAGTTGCAGCATGTGCTTAGATAGCTCTTAAAAGAACTGCAGTTTTATCCCATGAAAGTCAATGTTTGGTTGCTTTCTATCTCTGGCTTTAACAGAGTTAACAAAGCGAATCTATTGGGTGTCAAAGGTCAATGTTTATTTGCCAAGTCCTTGATGCTGTCCACTAATGTGAATCTCTTCATTTGACCCTTTAAACATTTAAAATGTATCCTTAAAATAGGACAGCAAGCCTTCCTTGCCTATCCTCTCTGTCGGGCTGTGCACCCACACATTATTTTGTCAACCTCCGTTTCATGGTGCCATCTTTGCCAGCATGTCCTCCATTCTAGCATTCTCCATTTCCATCTTCTTTTGTACATCAGCATTTTTATAGAGAGTACACAAATGCCCTTGTTTTTTACTTCCTCTTGGTTGATATGTTTTCTAAGTCTTGTGATTTATTTCTTTAAGTGGAGTAAACTGTTCTATATGTAGTGAGGCACCTGACCTTCATATGCTGATATACTTCTGAAAAAAGTCTACTCTTCGGATTTCTTTTACCGTACAATAACATTTTCTCACAATCCTTTGTTTATATGCATCAAGTCATTCTTGTGTTTTTCTTCTTTCTTCTTTTTTGGGGGGTCACTGGGGAGTAATGCTGCATCATGATATCTCTAGATAGACAGGATGAAGAATCCTGTTGGTGGTCATCCTGGTGGCAGCATCCTACCCATTTTCTTGGAATTTCTTTGCCTACCTACTACTGAATGAATATATAGCTGCCGCTCTACTAATCAAGCATCTTCATATTTGGCTGGTTCGAAACAAAACATATTAGTAGGTTTTAAAATTTGGGAAAATATATATATATATTAGTATATAGATATTATTGGATATTGTAATCATTTTCTTCCATTTATCATATAGTATGTATGACACTGTTCAGAATGGTACTTTCATATATCAGTATAATTACATAGTTACATACAGTAGTTAGTCTGGTTGAAAAAGACACGAGTCCATCCAGTTCAACAAATACAACGGAAAAAAAAGCCCATACAATCCCATATACACAATCCTATACCCGCAGCCGATCCAGAGGAAGGCAAAAAGCCCCAGCAAAGCAAATTTCCTTCCTGATCCCCCAAGAGGCATTTTCCCTGGATCAACTTTCCCTTTAAATAGGGCTGGTGCAAAGATTTTTTTTCACCCTAGGCGAAGCCTCATTTTTCCGTCCCCCATTGGCTCCACCCCAGACTCCACCCCCTTTGCCCTGCCCATGTATACCCCGCCTCTGACACTATGTTTTTTTTTTACTAAAGGCAAATCCTCTTTGCACTACAAGTGTACTGCAAGTGCACTTGGAAGTGCAGTCGCTGTAGATCTGAGGGGGACATGCAAGGAAAATAAAAAACAGCATTTTTGCTTTTACATTATTGGATGATAAAATCAGAAGAGCTCCCCCTCATTTCAGACCTTCCCCTCAGATCTAAAGCGACTGCACTTCCAAGTGCACTTGCAGTGCAAAGTGGATTTGCCTTTAGTAAATCAACCCCACTGTGCGAATGGAGTGGCGGCTGCCTGCTGATGCTGAGACTTAGTTGCTTGCTGCAGAGAGAAAAGAGTAGGAACACCAGTGGCCGGGCGCCCTAGGCAGCATTGCGTCCTAGGCAGCTGCCTAGTTTACCTAGTGGTAGCACCGGCCCTGCCTATAAATGTTAGTATCCAGTTATATTATTCTATAGATCTATGTTTGTCCCAAGCATGTTTGAAGCCATTTACTGTTAAATGCTTCACTACCTCTGATGGAAGTTTATTCCAAGCATCAACTACTCTTTCAGTAAAAAAATATTTTCTAAAATTAGTTTTGAACTTCCCTCCAGTTAGTTTGAGGTCATGTCCCTGTGTTCTTGATTATGATTTTATATTGAAAAGACTGCCCTCCTGAACCTTATTCACCCCCTTGATTTATTTAAAGATTTCAATCATGTCTCCCCTTTCCCTTCTTTCCTCCAGACTGTACATATTAACCGCTTCAGCCCCAGAAGATTTTAACCCCTTCCTGACTAGAGGACTTTTTACAATTTGGCACTGCATTGCTTTAACTGACAATTGTGTGGTCATTTGACGCTGTACCCAAATTTGTGTCCTTTTTTCAATCAAATGGAGCTTTCTTTTGGTGGTATTTGATCACCTCTGCGTTTTTTTGTTTTTTGCGATATAAACCAAAAAAGAGCGACAATTTTGGAAAAAAAAAACAATATTTTTTATTCTTTGCTATAATACATTTCCCCAAAAGTTTTTTTTTGAAAAACAAATTTTTTCCTCAGTTTAGGCCAACATATATTCTTCTACATATTTTTGGTAAAAAAAATCGCAATAAGAGTATATATATGTATTGGTTTGTGTAAAAGTTATAGCGTCTGCAAACTATGGGAAAGATTTTTGTAATTTTTATGACATTTGTATTTCTTATTTTTATTTACTAGTAATGGCGGTGATCTGCGATTTTTAGCAGTACTGCAACAATGCGAAAGACAGATCGGAGACGTTTGACACTTTTTTGGGACCATTGGCATTATACAGCAATCAGAGCTATAAAAATGCACTGATTACTGTGTAAATGTCACTGGCAGGGAAGCAGTTAACACTAGGGGGCGATCAAGGGGTTAAATGTGTGTTCCCTCAGCATGTTCTAATTATGTGGGGATGTAAGTGACTAGTAGAGAAGCCATATAGTTTTTCCTACTTCGTAGGAAGAAACAATATAGCTCCTCTTCTCTGACAGCACATAGGGATACAAGAGGTAACAACTGTGGGGGATGTTCTGATGGAGAAGATGGCACAGCACTTAATTTGGCCATTCTTAAACATATACAACCAGTTGATCTCTAATTATTTATTTATGCCCTTTTTGTAATGTACTACAGTCCAAGGTTATGAATACATTTATTAACTAAGGGCATTTTTAAACCAGTAGTTTAAATATCAGTTATACAAACAGGATACATTTGTTTAACCACTTGTCCACCGCCCACTGTCAATTGACGGCGGGCGGAGGACACTCTCGTTCTGGGAGGACGTCATATGACGTCCTCCCTTTAAAACGAGCTAGAAGGCGCACGCTCGCCGCCAGCGGCGCGCGCCCGCCGCGTTCACAAGACCCCGGTGCGCGTGCCCGGCGGCCGCGATTGCCGCCGGGCACCCGCGATTGCCCGGGAAACGAGCAGGAAAGTGGGTCTCTGTGTGTAAACACAGAGATCCACGTCCTGTGAGGGAGAGGGGACCGATGGTGTGTCCCTTGTACATAGGGACAACCATCGGTCACCTCCCCCAGTCAGTCCCCTCCCCCCACAGTAAGAACACATTGAGGGAACATATTTAACCCCTTCCTGCCCCCTAGTGGTTAACCCCTTCCCTGCCAATCACATTTATACAGTAATCAATGCATTTTTATAGCAGGGATCGCTGTATAAACGTGAATGGTCCCAAAAATGTGTCAAAAGTGTCCGATGTGTCCGCCGCAATATTGCAGTCACAATAAAAAATCGCAGATCGCCGCCATTACTAATAAAAAAATAAAAATGCTATAAATCTATCCCCTATTTTGTACACGCTATAACTTTTGCGCAAACCAATCAATACGCGCTTATTGCGATTTTTTTTTTTACCAAAAATATGTAGAAGAATACGTATCGGCCTAAACTGAGGAAAATTTTATTTAAAAAAAAAATGGGTATTTATTATAGCAAAAAGTAAAAAATAGTGTTTTTTTCCAAACTGTATGCTCTTCTTTTGTTTATAGCGCAAAAAATAAAAACCGCAGAGGTGATCAAAATACCACCAAAAGAAAGCTCTATTTGTGGGAAAAAAAGGACACAAATTTTGTTTGGGAGTCACGTCGCACGACCGCGCAATTGTCATTCAAAGTGTGACAGCGCGGAAAGCTGAAAAATGGCTTGGGCAGGAAGGGGGTTTTCGTGCACAGTAGGGAGGTGGTTAAAGACAAATGAACATTTTTCCTGCTATTCAGTGGGCAATAAAATACTGTGGCATGGGCTACCTTTGCTTACTTCTGTGGTGAAATAAAAAATAACTACAGTAAATACTAGACATGTGCACACTGAAATATTTCGTTTCGGAGTTTCGTTTTCGTCCAAAAAATTTCTTTATTTAGTTACTCCCGAAATTCGTTTTTATTTATTTTGTTTTTCGTTAGAAATTGCATTAGTCCGAAAATCTGAAATAATTAAGGTCGAATCTGTCTTTGAAGGCTCATGGTGTCTGTCGAATGTTCAAAGAAGATTCGACGGAGCAGCGAAACTGTACGACGCCGCAATCGTACATTTCCGGTTGAATGTTCCGCCTACAAGCTAGCTATAGTAGAATTCTAATGTTGTATGACTAGTAATAATTATATTTTTTAATTATTATTACTAGTCAACCAACATTAGAATTTTTCTATAGCCTATGAGTGGATGCATTTGACTGGAAATGTATGATTGCAGCGTCGTACAGTTTAGCTGCGCCGTCGAATATTCTTAGAACTTTCGACAGACACCATAAGCCTTCAATGACAGATTCGACGTTTGAATGTTTTTCGATGCTTTGTCGAATCTTCGTCGTTCATGTTGAATTGTCAAGTTAGTTCTACAGGTAGCTATTTTACTGCTCTTCCTCTTTGGTTACAATCGGCCAATAACATTCATCATCATCATTATTTTTATTTTACTTCCCCCACCCAATTCCAGCAGCGATCTTTTCTCTCCATGTCGAATCTTTTCTCTATATAATGTCAAATCTTTTCTCTCTATAATGTCAAATCTTTTCTCTCTATGTCAAATCTTTTCTCTCTATGTAGAATAATCTTGGACTAATAGAGTTAAGGTTAGGCACATTTGACCACAGGTTCGATAGACACAGATTGTTATTGTCAGCGTAATGTCGAATCTCCTATCTATATCGAACTGTTGTTGCAATGAAAACGAAAATAAAGCATTTGTTTATGTCGGATCTTTCGGTTTTCGGATTCTGCGCTTTCGTTTTCGTTTGTTAAAACGATAACGAAAATACCTGAAATTCGGATGAAAATGCATTCGGACGAAAACGAATGCACATGTCTAGTAAATACCAGCTGATAATTTCAAATTAGATTGGTCTGTCAATATTCCAACAGACGTCTGAGAGCCATTGTGGTTGTCTCATACTGTATATAACTACAATCACAGGGATTAAATAGCCATGTAATACATCAGTACGTCTTAAATGGCTTTTCAGCAACGATGGCTGTCGTATCTTGAAAAAGAATCTGGCTGGTAAAACCAATCTGCCATTTGTATACTGTATGTACGTTTGTATTCTGTAGCCATACATGTGATATGATTTGCAGAGACAAAAAGAATACTTTAGTAAAGGATCACCTGAAAATTTCATAACATGCAGGGCCACTTTGTTTTTAGGCTTTGGCAGTTATTTGCATTTCTAATGAGCAACTATGCTCATACTAACAAAATATATATCATTTGTGACTTGTAACTAAATGAAAAGGGACATTTAGTTCTACATAGCAACGGAGTCATCCTACTGTGTTGAGATAAATGACATTTAGATTATTTAATAGATCTAGAGGGAGTTAAACAGATTAGTGTACAGCCTGCAGAGACCATTGATCTCCCTCATCTGAATAAACAGGTCAGTGAACTAATCATCTTAATTGATCTGTTGAATGTTAACACAGAAAAAAGGAAGGCAATTAAATCTAATGATTCAAAGCTTTTATAGGAACATTAGTTAATAGCAAAAGTTCTCTGAAGATGCCTTGATGAATTACAGTCAGATTACAACTACATAATTTAACCACTTCAGCCCCGGACCATTTGGGTGGTCAAAGACCAGGCCACTTTTTGCGACTCAGCACTGCGTCGCTTTAATTGACAATTGCGCGGTCGTGCGACGTGGTTCCCAAATAAAATTGACGTCCTTTTTTTCCCACAAATAGAGCTTTCTTTTGGTGGTATTTGATCACCTCTGCGGTTTGTATTTTTTGCGCTATAAACAAAAATAGAGCGACAATTTTGAAAAAAATTCAATATTTTTTACTTTTTGCTATAATAAATATCCCCAAAAAATATATAAAAAATGTATTTTTTTCCTCAGTTTAGGCCGATACGTATTCTTCTACATATTTTTGGTAAAAAAAATCGAAATAAGCGCAAAAGTTATAGCGTTTATAAAATAGGGGATCGTTTTATGGCATTTTTATTATTTATTTAGTTTTTACTAGTAATGGCGGCGATCAGTGATTTTTTTTGTGACTGCGACATTATGGCGGACACATCGGACACTTTTGACACATTTTTGGGACCATTGTCATTTTCACAGCTATAAAAATGCACTGGTTACTGTGAAAATGACACTGGCAGTGAAGGGGTTAACCACTAGGTGGTGCTGTAGGGATTAAGTGTTCCCTGCATAGTGTTTCTTACTGTACACAGAGCGGAGATCAGTGTCATTGTCACTAGTCAGAGCGGGGAGATGCTTGTTTACACTAGCATCTCCTCGCTCTATACCTCCGTGAGACGATCGTGGGGATGCCTGCGGCGATCGAGTCTGCGGGACCCACAGTCCAACTTACGGGAAGGCGGCAGGGTCGTGAGCGTGCCACCGGCGACGTGCTCGTGACCACACAGCAGGCATTTAAAGGGCCACGTACAGGTACGTGATTATACCTGTCCGTGCCATTCTGCCGACGTATATATACAGTGGGCGGTCCACAAGTGGTTAATTTCAACTAAAGAAAAAAGATGATAATCGCCTGATTTGGGTGATGATTTTAGTGTTTTAGGTGCGAGTGGGTACCCCTAACTGATCATTTAGGAGAATAGTTGATTTTCTGGATTGCATTTTTTGGCTGATTGCTAGTGTTTCTTTTCAAAATGCAACTGGTAATAGAATTTCTGATTCTTCTCCTCCATAGAATGAATATACGTGCTTGGGTGAAAAAATTTACACACTGATGAAATAATTATTATTAAAGTAGCATTAAATCTTCATCTTTTCAGCAACACATCTGTATAGATTGACTTTACACAATAAAATAAAGTATTCCTTCTCACAAAATTCAGAACCACTCCCTTTTTTGTGAGTTCACATCACAACCTGAAGGTTCCTGTGTGCCATTTCCCTGAACTTCAGTGTAGGGAAGTATGCACTCATAAAATCAGCAAGTACAACTCTCAGGACTATGTCTCATAATTTTTTACATTATTGCGCGTGCAATGGCCCCGCTTTCATAAAATTTAATCACGCTGCCCATACCTGTATACTATAGTTATATTCCAAAATATTTAAATAATATACAAGTTTTGAAATGTACAAGATATAACCAAACACCTAACAAAAACTGAAATAAAGAGATTTAGGCCCCTTTCACACTGGGGCGGGGAGGTGCGCTGGCGGTATAGCAGCGCTATTTTTAGTTTTTCCGCAATATTCGGCCGTAGCAGTGCGGTTTTAACCCCCGCTAGCGGCCGAGAAAGGGTTAAAACCGCCCGCAATGCGCTGCTGAAGCAGCGGTAAAGGAGCGGTAAACACACCGCTCTTTCACCGCTCCAAAGATGCGGCTAGCAGGACTTTTGGAGCGGTCCTGCTATCGCACCACTTCAGTGTGAAAGCCTTCGGGCTTTCACATTGAAGACTGCAGGGCAGGATATTTTCAGGCGTTTTTCAGGCGCTATTTTTAGCGCCAGAACGCCTGAAAAATGCCCCAGTGTTAAAGGGGCCTTAGTATCATCATATGTATGTGCAAAGTAAAAAAAAACAAAAAACAAATACACATAACACTCTAATGCGGCGTACACACGATCGTTTTTCATGCCGTTAAAAATGCCATTTTTAAAAATGGGCATTAAAACGGATCGTGTGTATGCTCCAGAGCATTTTTAACGGCGTGAAAAACGGCCAATAAAAATTTCGAACGTGCTCTATTTTTTCACATAGTTTTTCACGTAGTTTTTTTTAACGACGTGAAAAACGATAGTGTGTATGCTTTTACGAGGGGATAAAAACGCGCATGCTCAGAATCAAGTATGAGCGCTCGTTCTGGTAAAACTACAGTTCGTAATGGAGATAGCACATTCATCACTGAAAAGCACAAGGCTGAAAAGCGTGAATCGTCGCTCAACAAACTTTACTAACATGAAGGGTGGCGCCATCCGAATGGAACTTCCCCTTTATAGTGCCGTCGTACGTGTTGTACGTCACTGCGTTTTGCTCAAGCCTTTTTTTTTAATGATCGTGTGGATGCAAGACAGGCTTGAGAGGAAACATGAAAAAAAAAACGACGAGAAAAACGTACGTGTGTACGCCGCATAAGTCACAGCATAATAATGCCTACAACAGCCCCTTTAGGCATATTGGAACTAGACATAGATCTGGAATATCCCCAATCATCATGTAAATGAAATTATGAGAAGCACTGTGGCTTTGTGGTTTACACTTCTGCCTTGCCTTGCAACAACTTGGTTCAAATTCAAAGCATGACACTATCCGCACTGATAGTTCTCTTCACTTCTGTGGGTGTACTCTGGATATTAAGGATATCTTAAGAATAAAATGTCAATAGTTCATATAAAATATGTTGGTAAATAGAGCTAATGAATATAGTGAACAGAGAAATTGGTGTGAAAACAAACATATTTGTGACTAACAGATGGAGTCTGAAGTTCCTGTATTAGTCAAAATTTCTTAGACCCCTTTCACACTGAGGCGCTTTGCAGGCGCTATAATGCTAAAAATAGCGCCTGCAAAGTGCCCTGAAAGAGCCAGAGGGCTTTCACACTGGAGCGGTGCGCTGTCAGGACGCTAAAAAAAGTCCTGCTAGCAGCATCTTTGGAGCGGTGAAGGAGCGGTGTGTATACCGCTCCTCCACCGCTCCTCCACCGCTCCTGCCCATTGAAATGAATGGGCAGCATGGCCGCTACAGCGGCACTTTGTGGGTGGGTTTTAACCCTTTTTTGGCCGCTAGCGAGGGTTAAAAGCGCCCCGCTAGTGGCCGAATACCCCTGCAAAAACGACGGTAAAGCGCCACTAAAAATAGAGGCGCTTTACCGCCGACGCCACAGTAGGAAAGAAAAAGGATCATGCAATAATTTAATATTAAAGCTGCTTAACTATGCTTAAAGTATTTACGTTTCTTCTTATCTTTTACGAAATGCCTGTTTTGAATGGTTTCAATGATTACCCTAATTTGATAAAATCAAATGATTTCTCCTATAGGCTGCTAGATGTGGATTAAAGTGGAATACTTTACACAGCTTACTAAATTACTGTTATCCTTTAAAAAAGATTTTTCATGAGGCTGGCTGCCTATTTATGAATACTATACCTGTTTGTTTATTCTATTCTTTAGCTTTGATTTGACATTTTCCAAAAATATGTATTAGACCCCTTTCAGACGAAGCAGAATCCACCTGCTCAGCGGGGGATCTATCCGCTGATCCCTGCTGAGTAGGTGGATGGCAGGTCCGTGTCCGTTTCGCTATGTAGAGCGGACATGAACACAGCCCACTGTTCTGTATGGGGTAGTCAGATGGAAACAGACTGATTGTTTCCATCCGACTGTCATCCAATCCGATCTGCCGTCTGATTCCAATCCATCTGTTTTCAGCAGACTGGATTGAATGTCGACCAGAACTTTTTACTGTAATTTTCTTCCATAAATACATGAAATTTCATATTATATGTATGATAAGTTCTTTATAAAAGTATAAAACATTTTTTTGACAAAGCCATGTGATTTCAACCAGATTTGTTAATAATTTCACACTGACCATCAGGGTCAATAGAGTACAAATCGGAAAAACTCATATAACAGAAAGGATAGCATTGAATAAGGTTAAAACTAGTCTGTTACAGTGAGAGGAGAAGCCATCCATACCCCCCCCAAACCTTATCAAACTTAAGTAGCGCCCCCCTATTCAAATATGTGGCTTTAAAAAAGGGCAGGGCCTTGTTCACTGAGACCTTCCAGGACTGTACTAGAATATATTTTTGTTGTAACATTTTAAAGTAGCAACATCAGATTAATGCCCCGTACACACGATCCGGAAATCGGACGACAGATCGTCCGACTTTTTTCGTTTACTAGTCGCAAGTAGAAATTGAATAGGTTACTAAAGTCACAAAAATTCTCGTATGACAGAAAAAAAAATCGGAAGTGATGCCATGTGTTGTAATGTATTTGTGTTGTATTTTCGGACGACAACTGTACTGACTAAACGAAAATCGTACGATTAGGTATCGTACAAGGAAAATTTTCGTGCATGTCCGATAAAATAATATCGGATGAACTGTCATGATCGGCTCACGGAAGCCCTGTACTAACAATCCGATTATCGTTCGATTCTTCCTCGGACGACATTTTTTGTACGATATTCAGATCGTGTGTACGGGCCATTAGGCTCCATGCACAATAGCTTAAAAATTCTTGCTACTACAGGAGTTTTGTGTTCTGCCTGTAGAAGCAGCTCAATGTTATCCTATGTGTCTACGCACATTTTGACGATTACAGGCATATTTTAAGCTTAACGTTTAGAGGCAGGAAAAAAAAAACCTTCTGGCTTGCATTCCTGATTTGAGCTTTCTGGTAGAAAAAAAATACGCAAAACTCTAAAAATAACACTCTATATGGAGTTTTTTTAAGCCCAGTTTGCCTGGAGCCTATTTGCAGTGTTTAGGTGAGTAATGCCTACAGCTTTTTATAATATGTTTTTTGAAAATAAATAAATAAAAAAATTATATGTATAAAAAAGCCTTTGGTAAAGTGATCATAATGCATAATGACAGGCCACTGATTGTGGATACTTAAATTGTGTTTTCAGGCTGTCAGTGTTTTTTTTTGTCTATGAAAAAAGCAGTGATGAAAATGCAAATTATTGAAAATAAATGTTTATAAATTATGTTTTTTCTGGAAATGAGAAATAAATTATGGACATCTGCACCATTATTCATAGTGCTGTGACTCACTGTGTGTATAAGAACTGTTTGCATTTGACATACCAGAAAATTGTTTTAGGAGTTTAAATAAAAGAGCACAATGCATATTTAGTCAAGCATTACTGTACTAAGGCATTAAGTAGATTAGAAATAAATGAAAGTAATTAGGGGAGCTGTCTAAGAAATGTATTATATCAGAGACGTGAATCGACTGTTTGCACAAAACATTATAACTGGCTGCAGTTAAGATTTAATCAAGTTTGAGTGTGGTACAACATTTGTGTTATGAAAAAATATTAATGAACATAGACAGCAAGCAGTCCCAGTTTTTAGGAATGTATTATGCTAAAACAGCTTTTGTTTGAAGAACAATCTTACCAGCTCCACCTAGTTTCCTATAGCATCCATTTGAGAATGTATTAAGGCCTGGCTTCTTTAAATCCAAGGAGAATAAATGTTTCACACTAAAGAGTTAAACAAAATAAGCAATTAATTTCAAGCTTCCTCAGTTACACATTCAGAAGAATAAAAGGCTGTTTTATATTGGTTGCAAAAAGTGCACACTGTTCATTCAAGTAAGGAAATATGAATACCATTGCCTATATACTGGTATAAAGTAACCATAGGTGTGCACAGCTTATTTCATTAGGGTGTGCACCCCAAAGATCAAACACATAGTACCGATCACTCACGATGAAAGGGAAGGGGCCGGTAAGTTACATATTTACCGGCCCCTTTCCCCACTCATCCCTGGAGAGAGAGGAGAGTAGGGAAGCCAGAAGCACTGCGGAGGGAAGGAGGAATCAGGGCAGTAGCGGAAATCTGTGCTGCACAGGGTAATTAGGGTGTGCCTGGGCACACCTGGCACACCCTGTGTGCACGCCTATGAAAGTAACCCTGTTGAGAATATTACAGTGGCCAAAATGATTTTCCTGAAAAAGAAGAGTGTAGATATTAATCTTTCCTGCTGCCTGTGCTAACAAACACTGCCACTCTGATGAGTAATCATCACCTGAAATCCACTCAGAAACCAATATGCCAGTGATGTTTAACTTTCATGTCCACATCACTTACTAGTACTTTCTCCTTTCAGCCTCTATATTGCTACTGTATACTCCCAACACAGTCGCTTTAAATACATCTAGTCACTGACCCAGAACAAAATTGCAGAAAAGGAATTCTGACTTTCTCTTCTGCATACTTGTTCCAGGTCTGGCAATATTAACCACTTAAGGACCAAGCCTGTTTTTCAGACTTGGTGTTTACAAGTTTAAAATTGTTTTTTTTGCTCGAAAATTACTTAGAACCCCCAAACATTATATATTGGGTTTTTTTCTAACATCCTAGAGAATAAAATAGCAGTCATTGCAATACACTTTTGAATTAAAAAATAAGACAACAGTAAAGTTAGCCCAATTTTTTATTATATTGTGAAAGATAATGTTACGCCGAGTAAATTGATACCCAACATGTCACACTTCAAAATTGTGCCCGCTCGTGGAATAGCGTCAAACTTTTACCCTTAAAAATCTCCATAGGCGACGTTTAAAAAATTCTACAGGTTGCATCTTTTGAGTTACAGAGGAGGTCTAGGGCTAAAATTATTGCTCTCACTCTAACGATTGTGGCGATACCTCACTTGTGTAGTTTGAACACCGTTTTCATATGCGGGCGCTACTCATGTATGCATTCGCTTCTGCGCGCGAGCTCGTCAGGACGGGGCGCTTTAAAAATTTTTTTTTTGTTTTATTATTTATTTTACTTGATTTTATTTATTTTTATACTGTTTTAAAAAAAATGGGTCACTTTTATTCCTATTACAAGGAATGTAAACATCCCTTGTAATAGAAAAAAGCATGACAGGTCCTCTTAAATATGAGATCTGGGGTCAAAAAGACCTCAGATCTCATATTTACACTAAAATGCAATACAAAAAAATAAAAAATAAAAAAATGTCATTAGAAAAAATTACAAAAAGAATGTCCCTTTAAGATGTATGGGCGGAGCTGACGTTTTGACGTCAGCTCCGCCCTGCTATGGTATGGAGACGGGTGGGGGCCATCTTCCCCTCACTCGTACCACAGAGGGAGAAGGACCCAATCACCTCCGCCGCTACCGACGGCTCCGGTAAGCGGCGGAGGGCGCGGGAGAGCGGCGGGAGGGGCCCTCTCCCGCCGCCGATAACGGTGATCTTGTGGAGAATCCGCTGCAGAGACCACCATTATCGTAAACAGAACCGCCCACTGAAGAGATGGATATCTCGGTTGTGGCAGCAGCTGCTGCCGTTACCGAGATATTAATCTTTAAAGTGATGACGTATATATACAGTGGGCGGTCGTTAAGTGGTTAAAGCCAGTAGGTCGCATAACAGCCAGGCAACTAGCATTTTGAGAAGGAAGTCAACAACACAACCCACAAACAAGTATTTCTGTCCCAACAGGTTTACTTAAAGTAATCACAGACTTGGTCATGATGAGTCGCAAAGCTTCTGACTGTGAAAATCTCTTTGTTAAAGCGAAAATTATTATTTAATTTTTAAATTTCTTAGATGTACATGTAAAAGTAATCAGTTTAAAGTTCATACAAAGTTTTGGACAGAGTAAATTTTTTTTATTTCTGTCTATGACAACATTGATGTGATTTTTCCTAACTTCCCAACTTCCTGTGCCAGTGATGCCCATACAAAAAATGGGGGGGGGGGGGTTGGAGTTATCACCAGGGACAGGAAGGTGCAGACAACATTAACACATTTCGGAAGTTCTAACCTTTCCTCACCTAAAAATATGTGGCCTTATTGAAGAGCCCTCCCATAAATTTTCGCCCTTGTAGAAAGAGGGGAGGAATCTCCCCAGTAGAAATCCAATTGGCAATAGAAATATACTCCTTCCCCAACCTATCAGGAAAAAAACACTATTTTTGGCTGGAGAAGGGCTTTAATGAAAAGAAACTTATCAACGTGCCTTAATGTTTAAAAAAACCCATCTATACAGCATATAGTTTTCTTTAATTTATTGACATTATTTTCTCAGCTGTTTTTTATTATTTAGAAAGATGTTTGATGGAGCATCTATGATCTGTCTTTAGTACAATAAAAAAATTAAATATATGGAGAAAATGGATTCATAAGTGGAACAACCTTATTTATTTATTAACTCATTTAGATTATGGAAATAAAAGGTCAATGTTTATGATGTACATGCACACAAGAATTATTTTCATAGTGTGATAAAATTCTGGTTCTCTACTAAAAAAGTTAAAAAATAAATAAAAAAATGCAACAAGTAAGGTTGCTTTGAGAGCATCCATACTGCATCTGGAAGTAATCTACAGAGCTCTTTATTATTATTATTATTATTATTATGGATTTATACAGGATAGCACCAACAGTTTGTGCAGGACACTGCAATATAAAGGGGGACAGTGCAGTTACTATACAATTAAGTATTAGAGGGTTGGTGAGCCCTGCTTAGGAAAACTTGGAATCAAAAAGGGAGAGGCAAGTGGTGCAAAAGTAAATAACCATGTGCATTGATAAAAAAAATAAAAATAAAAATATCTGTACTAGGTGATAACTAAAATAAACACTGACAAAATTATACAGAAGCAGCACTTTTTTCTGGATACAAAACAGTAAAAGTGTATATACATAAAACCTGTTGTGCTTCCCCTTTAAATGTAGATGAACCAAAAAAAGTGTAACTTATGATGTTTTGAGGAGTTGTGATGCATGTCTGAGGGAGGTCATTTGACAGTTACTCTGCATAGTCCTCATGCATTTATGTCTTTTATGTTAGAGGTCTGATATCTATGGTAAGAGGCTGTGGGGTTGATTTACTAAAATTAGAGAGCGAAAAATCTGTGGCAGCTCTGCATAGAAACCAATCAGCTTTCAGGCTTTTTTGATAAATCTTAATTGAACAAGCTGAAGTTAGAAGCTGTTTGGCTACCATGTACAGCTGCACCAGATTTTGCACTCTCCAGTTTTAGTAAATCAACCCCTGTGTTTGGTATTGGTACACAGGAGTGCTCAGGTGTGATTTGCAGTCAACACTTCTTCACCTGTGGGTAGACTTTTTTTCTAATATGGAGTTTTACATTCATATTAATATATTTGTTTGTGACTGAGGGACATCGTTTTATTTAAATGCGTTTTTATTCACTGATTTGTTCACCATATATATATATATATATTTATTGAGACATTATATATTTTGTTTAATTATTACACTTTCATTGGTTCATACACTGCACACTTTTTAATCAGAGTATAGCATTAAGTCAATTAAACTCCTGGGATATTGATCTGGTCAGTTAAAGTGATTGTAAAGTCTTGTTTGTTTTTTTCTAAATAGAAAACATGTTATACTTACCTCCTCTGTGCAGTTGGTTTTGCACAGATCCTCCTCTTCTCAGGTCCCTCTTTGCTGCTCCTGCCCCCTCCCTCCTATCGAGTGCCCCCACAGTCAACAGCTTCCTGTTGGGTCACTGGAGCCGAGTCACAGCTCCGTGTGTCCATTCAGTCTTGGAGCCCAGACCTGGCCCCACCCCTCTCTCCCCTGATTGGCTGATTGACTTTGATTCACAGCCGTGAGAGCCAATGGCGCCACTTGTGTGTCTCAGCCAATCAGGAGGAGTGTCCCGGATGGCTTAGACATTCGTGAACATCGCTGAAAAGAGATGGGGCACAGGCAAAGTAATTAGGGGGTGCTGGGGTGTCACACACAAAAGTTTTTTTATCTTATAGATAGGATAGAATACATTAAGATAAAAAAACCTTCTGCCTTTACAACTCCTTTAGGTAGCCGAGGTGGTTGTTAATCAGTTTCAGCTGCTTTGGTGTTAATGAAATTAACAGCAGATGCACTAGATGGGCAACAATAAGACAACCTCCAAAACAGGAATGGTTTTACAGGTGGAGGCAACTGACTTTTTTTCCCTACTCATCTCTTCTGACTGTTTTTCACTAGTTTTGCATTTGGCTAGGGTCAGTGTCACTACTGGTAGCACGAGGTGATACCTGGACCCTATAGAGGTTGCACAGGCAGTCCAAACTCTTCCAGGATGGCACATTAATATGTGCCATTGTAAGAAGGTTTGCTGTGTCTCCCAGCACAGTCTCAAGAGCATGGAGGAGAGCTGGACAAGGCTGTAACCCATCAGCAAGACCAGTATCTGCTCCTTTGTGCAAGGAGGAACAGAATGAGCACTGCCAGAGCCCTACAAAATAACCTCCAGCAGGCCACTGGTGTGAATGTCTCTGACCAAACAATCAGAAACAGACTTTGTGAGGGTGGCCGCAGAAAAGAAAATCACGACATCTATGGGTAGCATAACCCATAGAGCTGACTGGTGGAGGTTCTCAGTGGGTGACCTTCAGTGGTCAACAGTAGGGGTTATTGCCAAAGTGTGAAATATATTTTTGTACAATTATTAACCAGTTCTATGTAAACATAATGACTGGATATCAAACTGGCTTCTCGTTCAATGTTAACATGTTATTGGTCTTCAAAAATGTTACAGCTTATGTGGTATGAGCAAGAACATTAAAAACAAAAACAAAAAAAACAACATTTTTTATACTTCATTTTAAAAACTTGATTGGCTGGATAAAAAGTTTTTGGCAAATTAACATTTTAACAGTTCAAGGGAAAAAACAAAAACAAAACTAGTGATAAATTACAAATAAGTGATTTAATACTGAATAAATATTAATAAACACATATCTTGTCAAAAAAAGTTCATATAAATAATTATAAAACACATAGTGAATTTATATTATCATTATTATTATTATTATACAGGATTTATGTAGCGCCAACAGTTTGCGCAGCATATAAAGTGCAAATGTCAATATTCACAGTGATTGTCAGTATACACAATGAATTCAGGTACCGAATTCATATAAATTGCAAATATCAGCATACACTATAATGTGCAAATCTATGTAACAACACCGCTACTCCTTATGACGCTTTTTTTTTTTTTTTTGTTATTAAACAGGCAGTTTCATTTAGTGCTTTAGAATAAAGTGAAAAAATATACAAGTAACTTTGGTAATCTTACAAATATAAAAGTAAGTGCATGTTATTCTTTCCAACAGAGATACTGAATACAAAGGACTTCAACTGTCTTTGGATCAAGTTACAACAAAACCAGCGTATTCTTATGCAAATCCAAATCCAGCCATAAATGACAGCAGGAAGAGCAGTAAGTCACGTCTTCCTAGTGCCAAGTCTAAATCCAGGACATCACCATACCCACAGGTAAAAGTCACTGGAATGCAATTAACATTTTTATTTTTAAATATAATAAGCTGGTAGCAATTAGATGAGGGTAGGTAGTTTTCCTGTTATTATTGAAAAGACACCTGCTGGTTTATACTTGGGCTAAAACTGGCAACAGGCAGCACATTGCCATTTACAAACATATATTTTTAAAATATATACAAAAACAGTACCTACAACAGGTATTTTGGTTATGATATACTGGAATTTTAGAAGAAGAACTTTATAACAACGGAAAAACCAATTTATTATTAGCACCACATCCCATAATTAGATAGGTATAGAGGAATTTTATGGGATTTTTAAGGTGCAAAATAAGGTACAGTGATTTCTAGTTTATAACAGAAAACACTATTAGCGAGTTAAGTTGTCCCAGGTTACAGCTACTTGTTTTAAGCAGTGGTGCATCCAGGGTATAGCATGTATGCCACTTGCCCTGGGCACCACTTGAAGGTGGGCTCTGTCCAGGGACAGACCCAGGGGCTCTTGAATGTGCTATAGCACCTCAAAAACTCTGCCAGCACATCTAAATTACTCCAATCAGATTAGCAGATGAAAGTACCCTTATTTTTTGAAATTCCAGGTTTCTCAGAGTATTCTATTTAATGGTGCCATACAGTGTCATGATTTTCCAAAGTGCAGGTGGGATATCCCACTGGCACCATGGAAAAGCATGGTGCTGCTTCACGCAGCCAGAATCCAGCACCTTCCACACTCCACAGCGTTCAAAAGAGGATGGAAGTTTGTCTTCATTCATGCTGTACATATAAATTAGGATACAGATGTGAGGGGGGACTGAGGATTCTGATTGGGGGGAGGGGGGACTCTCAAGACTCTTATCTGAAGGGGGGCTCCTGATGTGAAGAGAGAACTCTGATTAAATGAGGGATCCTGATGTACAGGGGACCCATGATGTGAAAGGGAGGACTCTGACTGGCCAGATTCTGGAGTGACTGCACTGTTACACAGCAGTGAGGTGGACTAGACTGCACTTACAGCATGCTGGGTTAGTAAATCAATCACTCTCTGTTATGTATATATTGTTATTTAAAATAATAATGAGTTTGGCTTGCATTTTTGAGTACATATTATGGTAAAGTTGTTTAAATTATTGGTGTCGGATGTTTGGACAGGGGCACAATTTCAGTGAAATGTACTCAATGACTGCTTGAATTCAATTTATAGTTAATTGGCACAAATGATGTGTATACCAAGCTGTACATTTTGCAAATACATGCCCCCTTCATTTTCTAGATTTGCTAATTTTTAACGTTTGTGTTATTTGCAAAAGTTATTTTTCTCTTTCTTATACTGTAATAATAATTTGTAGGAACCAAAATGTAATTGTAAATGGCAGCTCTATTTCTTGGTGATAATAGACCATAGGCCCTAAACAGTATGGAGGAGTCATGTAAAAATCGTTGTTTCCATTTGTCAGTCAGGCTAAGGAGTAGACTCTCTATTGCACTGTTCTTGCATTCAGTAGTATCAGCGGCTGAAACCCCACTTGCATACATATCACTGTAGAAGGACACTTATGTTTCTGTACTTTCTGTTCTGTATCAGATGATAAGGGTCAGTCCATTCGAAACATATTTTTAGAAGCTAAAGGAAGATCTACTTACATTAGATCTGAACTCAGCTCAGCTACTATGACTTCGACAAGAGGATTTTGATACCTGTTGGATATTGAAAAATGCAATCATTTTATTTTTTGAAGAATAGAGAAGGGTATTTAAGACATCTATTGCAAGTTGGCAAACTGTTAACTTTGCAGAGATAGCTTATTGCTGGAGTACATGAGTCATAAAATAAGTTACTATGTGATTCAGCTGAGCAATGGCTACAGAAACTGAAATATCAATATTGGGAAAATTCACCCACTAAACAGAAACTACTGGTTTTTTTCCCAATGCATTATTTGATCTGCTAAAGGCATAGAGAATGTTCTTTGCAAAATGAATGTTCACTTAACTTAGTGGATAAGAAAATACTGTGCTCACGTCAATCTTCTATGATGTGCAAGCAAAATCCTGTTTTTATTATTTCTTATGCACATGATTGGGTATTTAAAATCTAACTTAATATTATCTTAGCTTTGCCTTATTCAGTAAAGCGAGTGAACAGTCTCTAATCCTCTAGTAAATCATTAACAATTAATTATTGCAAATTTTACCTAAAAATATTTTTTTATTTCAGTTTCACATTTTGCTTTCTTACTGTTTTCATGATGGCATTTCACATAGAAAACTGTAGGTTCTTCTAATAGTGCCTTGAAAAAGTATTTATACCCCTTGAAATGTTCCACATTTTGTCATGTTACAACCAATAACGTAAATTACCGTATTTATCGGCGTATAACACGCACCCCAAGTTTAGGAGGGAATTTTAAGGAAAAAAACTTTTAGGAGGGAAGTTTAAGGATAAAAACTTACATTTAAATGCCCATCAATGCAGCCTTATCAGCGTCCATCTGCAGCCTTGTCCATCATTGCAGAATGATCAGTGTCCATCTGCAGCCTTGCCCAGTGTCCTTGCAGCCTTGCCCAGTGTCCTAGCAGCCTTGCCCAGTGTAATTTCAGCCTTGCTCAGTGTCCTTGCAGCCTTGTCCTGTGTCATTGCAGCCTTGCCCAGTGTCATTGCAGCCTTGCCCAGTGTCATTGCAGCCTTGCCCAGTGTCCTTGCAGCCTTGCCCAGTGTCCTTGCAGCCTTGCCCTGTGTCCTTGCAGCCTTGCCCAGTGTCCTTGCAGCATGATCATTTAAAATTACCGCTGCGGCGCCAAGATAGACAGAGCCAGATGTCCTGTGTACTCGGCTGTACTCTGCTCCTCTCGGCTCCTCCCGCAGTCCCGCCCCTTTGCCAGGCTCCTATGATGGACATAACAGGTCCAATGGCGGGACTGGGCGTGACTGCGAGCGGAGCCGAGCCTAGCCGAGTACACAGTACACTCGGCTATGTGTATATCGCTGGTGCGCGCTCCTCTTCCCCTCACAAACAGCGGGGATCGGCGTATAACACACACCCACGATTTTCCCCTGAATTTTCAGGGGAAAAAAGTGCGTGTTATACGCCGAAAAATACGGTAATTTTATTGGTATTTTGTGTGATAGACCAACACAAAATGGCACATAATTGAGAAGTGGTAGGGAAAAAAAAATGTTTTTCAAAATGATTTTACAAATAAATATGTGAAAAGTGTGGCGTGCATTTGTATTCAGCCCCCTTTACTCTGATACCCCTAACTAAAATCTAGTGGAACTAATTGCCTTCAGAAGTCACCTAATTAGTAAATAGAGTCCACCTGTGTGTAATTTATACCCCTTTTACACTGGGGCGGTTTTCAGGCACTTTAGCGCTACAAATAGTGCATGTAAAGCGCTTGAAAACCACCTCCCATTCATTTCAGTGTGACTTTTCACACTGGGGCGGTGCGCTTGTGGGACATTAGGAAAAGTCCTGCAAGCAGCATCTTTAGTGCGGTATGGGAGCAATGTATTTAGCACTACCAAATTGCCCTGCCCATTGAAATGAATGGTCAGCTCTTCCAAAACGCCTGAAAAGCGATTTGGAAGGGCCGCAACATGGGCGCTTTAAACCCCTTCTTTGGGGTTAAAAGCACCCCACTAGCGGCTGAAAAGCGCCGGTTAAATAGCGCTAAAGTGCTGCTAAAACGCTTAAGCGCTAACACGCCGTGGCACCAGTGTGAAATGGGTCTTAATGTCAGTATAAATACAGCTGTTCTGTGAAGCCCTCAGAGGTTTGTTAGAGAACCTTAGTGAACAAACAGCATCATGAAGGCCAAGGAACACACCAGGCAGGTCAGTGATGAAGTTGGGGAGAAGTTAAAAACAGGGTTAGGTTATGAAAAAATATCCCAAGCTTTGAACATCTCATGGAGCACTGTTCAATCCATCATCCAAAAATGGAAAGAGAATGGCACAACTGCAAACCTACCAAGACATGACCGTCCACCTAAACTGACAGGCCGGGCAAGGAGAGCATTAATCAGAGAAGCAGCCAAGAGGCGCATAGTAACTCTGGAGGAGCTGCAGAGATCCACAGCTCAGGTGGGAGTATCTGTCCACAGGACAACTATTATTCGTGCACTCCACAAATCTTGCCTTTATGGAAGACTAGCAAGAAGAAAGCCTTTGTTGAAAGGAATCCATAAGAAGTCCCATTTGCAGTTTGTGAGATGCCCTGTGGGGAGCACGGCAAATATGTGGAAGAAGGTGCTCTGGTCAGATGAGACCAAAATTTTAATTTTTGGCCTAAAAGCAAAACGCTATGTGTGGCAGAAAACTAACACTGCACATTACCCTGAACACACCATCCCCACCGTAAAACATGGTGGTGGCAGCATCATGTTGTGGGGATGCTTTTCTTCAGCAGACACAGGGAAGCAGGTCAGAGTTAATGGGAAGATGGATAGAGCCAAATACAGGGCAATCTTAGAAGAAAACCTATAGTCTGCAAAAGACTTGAGATTGGGGTGGAGATTCACCTTCCAGCAGGTCAACGACCCTAAACATACAGCCAGAGCTAAAATTGAATGGTTTAAATCAAAAGCATATTCATGTGCTAGAATGGCCCAGTCAAAGTCCAGACCCAAATCCAATTGAGAATCTGTGGCAAGACTTGAGAATTGCTGTTCACAGACTCTCCCCACCCAATCTGACAGAGCTTGAGCTATTTTGCAAAGAAGAATGGGCAAAAATTTCAATCTCTAGATGTGCAAAGCTGGTAGAGACATACCCAAAAAGACTTGCAGCTGTAATTGCAGCGAAACGTGGTTCTACAAAGTATTGACTCAGGCGGGCTGAATACAAATGCACGCCACACTTTTCACATATTTATTTGTAAAAAATGTTGAAAACCATTTATCATTTACCTTCCACTTCAATATTATGTGCCACTTTGTGTTGGTCTATCTCATAAAATCCCCAAAAATACATTTACATTGTTGGTTGTAACATGACAAAATGTGGAAAATTTCAAGGGGTATGAATACTTTTTCAAAGCACTGTATTTATTGAGGTATATGTAGTACATGACAATATACAAAAGATAAGGCATGTCACAAGTACAAATTTGTACCACAAAGAAAACAACAATTTAGAAGCACATAGAGAGTCTCCAGAACACCTGGATCGCAATAATTACACTGGCAAATTGGAACTCAAAAGAGCACCCAGTGATGCTAGACATGTAGCCTATGACAATGCGAACATGTATAGGTTCAAGATACAAGCATGTGACAGTGGATCGTCCAGGCATCCCATTTGCGTGAAAACAGGTGCATCTTATCCTGTAAAGTATTAACATGGTACCATCAACTCTATCAAGGATTGTAGCTAAGAGAACCATTGGGGATTTTCAGTGTAGGGCAAGGGCCCATACGGTCGACAGGAAAGCATGAAGTGCTCTAGAATTTACTGGTAGAGGGCTGGACTGACTTTGGACTAAACACAGTGGACAAAAACCAGCAGATGACATGGCTCCCCAAATCATCACTGACTGTGGAAACATCACACTGGACCTCATGCAACTTTGTCTAACTTTTATTCTGTGCCTCTCCACTCTTCCTCCAGACTCTTGGACTTTGATTTCCAAATGAAATGCAAAATTTTCCAAAGTCTGTGTTGATTTGGGAAGCCATGTCATCTGCTGGTGTTTGTCCAGTGTGTTTTATCAAGTACAAAGTCAGCTCTACCAGGAAATTCTGGAGCACTTCATGCTTCCCTCTGCTGACCAGATTTATTGAGATACTGATTTCATTTTCCAGCAGGACTTGGCACCTGCCCACACTACCAAAAGTACCATAACCTAGTTTAATGATCATGGTATCACTTCGCTTGATTGGCCAGAAAACTTACCTGACCTAAACCCCACAGAGAATCTGTGGGGTTTTGTCAAGAGGAAGATGAGAGACACCAGGCCCAGCAATGCAGATCAGCTGAAGGCCACTATCAAAGCAACCTGGGCTTCCATAACACCTTAGCAGTGCCACAGGATTATCACTGCAATGCCATGCTGCATTTATGCAGTAATTCATGCACAAGGAGTCCCAACCAAGTATTGAGTGCATACTATACTGTACATGGACATACTTTTCAGTAAGCTAACATTTCTGTATTAAAAATCCTTTTTTTTTGGTCTTATGTAATATTAAAATTTTCTGAGATACTGCATTTTGGGTTTTCACTAGCTGTAAGCCATACCCATCAAAGTTAAAAATAAAGAAATGCTTGAAATATATCACTCTGTGTATAACACAGTTTCACTTTTTGAATTAAATTACTGAAATAAATTAACTTTTTGATGATATTCTAACTTTATGAAATGCACCTGTAATTGTCTCAATATGGACCAATATAGTTTTGATGTGAAGCAATGAATATTTCACGAAGTAGATCCCAACGCATTTCATCCAGAAAAAAAGACCTTCCTTAGGACAAAAATATGTTCTGTCAGTTCCAAACAAGTTAAGAGTATGCCTGCCCATTTCCAAATCATATATTGAACCTAGCCTTTACAACCATCCTCATAATGCGACTATTCACTTTATCATGGAGACTGCAACCCTTACTGCTTTCCTCTGGGTGTATATTGTAGAGCCCATCATCAAAGATAGAAAATTCCACGGGCCTCAACTTTCACTGTGGTCCTTTAAATGCAGACTATAGGAGGCTGACACTTTCCCTCTGCTGTCTTGGCTGTCTAGGCATAGATTCAAAAGTAGCATGGTCTGAGCAGCCTCTCTGTAAGCAGTAAATGGCAAACACTCTATGATGAAGTGAGTAATACCATTATGAGGATGGTTGTATTGGCTACCACCAGTATCTGCCTCTCTTTGCCTACACACCTGTTTCCATCCTTATTTGAGCAGTCATTCCCCTGGATGCTAGAGGAGGTAGTCTACTCCAGCAATATTACTCCTTAACTGATTTTTTATGTGTCAACTCTTGACTAGCCTCTATAACCCTTTTCCCTCTACCCTTTCTTCTAACTGTAATCCAGTTACCTACCTTTGATCCCCTTTTCTGTATTTCCCTACCATCCCCTATACTACCTCCAGCCAGCAAGCAAACAACTTGCTCACACCTTGCACAATGGTATTTTTTCTCTTGAACGATTGTTTAGAGAATGCACACAGTACATACAACAGGATGTATACAAAGTCACATTACTAATTTGGGAAAACATGGTTAGCTCTAGCTATACAGCGATAGTTTAACCACTTCAGCCCCGAAAGATTTTACCCCCTTCCTGACCAGAGCACTTTTTACAATTTGACACTGCATCGCTTTAACTGACAATTGCGCAGTCATGCAATGCTGTACCCAAACACAATTAGCGCTTTCTTTTGGTTGTATTTGATCACCTCTGCAGTTTTTATTGTTTGCACTATAAACAAAAAAATGCGACAATTTTGAAAAAAAAAAATGATATTTTTTACTTTTTGCTATAATAAATATCCCCAATTTAAAAAAAAAAAATTTCTTCATCAGTTTAGGCCAATATATATTCCTCTACATATTTTTGGTAGAAAAAATCGCAATAAGCGTATATTGATTGGTTTGCGTAAAAGTATTAGCGTCTACAAACTATGGGAAAGATTTATGGCATTTTTATGGTATTTTTATTATTATGATTTTTTTTTACTAGTAATGGTGGTGATCTGCAATTTTTAGCAGTACTGCGACATTGCTACGGACAGATCGGACACTTTTGACACATTTTTGGGACCCATGACATCTATACAGCAATCAGTGCTATAAATATGCACTGATTACTGTGTAAATGTCACTGGTAGGGAAGGGGTTAACACTAGGGGGCGATCGAGGGGTTAAATGTGTGTTCCCTCAGTGTGTTCTAACTGTATGGGGATAGGACTGACTGGGGGAGGAGACATATCGTTGTTCCTACTTAGTAGGAACAAATGATATGTCTCCTCTGCCCTGACAGAACAGGGATTTGTGTGTTTACACACACAAATCCCCGCGCTGGCTCTCGTGCATGCGATTGCACATGGCCGGCGATCGCGCCTGGCGGCATTGCGCATCGGGTCCCCCCCCGTGCAGCGCGTGCCCTCTGGTGGCTTCTAAAGGGAAATCCATGTGGGGTTTCGCCCAGGAGAGCCATTGTGCCGCAGTATATCTGCGTGAGCCGGTCACGAACTGGTTAAACTGTAAACCTCATTTGTAAACTCATTTGTTTTGTAGTGGTATAAGGGCCATATAAAGTATACAAGGTATTTACTCTGCTATTCCTGTAAAACAACTTGTATAGTAATTTCCGACTATATTTACTCAAGAAAATCTCACTAAGGGATCTTGGTGCATCTTATGCTGAGGATAAATCTAGAGATTTTCTTTCTTTTACATACAATATAAACATTTGGCCAAGGTAGAATGAGTTAAACCAGCATTAGACGGATCAAAATTCGGCCAGTTCAACAGGAACCAGACAAATTTCGATCCATCTATGGGTAGCCTGGTTGTAGAGAAGTCAATCTACCGATTGACTTCAGTAGACCAGCCTGTCAGGTTTTTTCATGGCTACTGGCGTCGGATATAGCTATATGGATTGACAATGACAAGACAGTGTACTGGTTATTAGATGGGAAATATTTGTGGATCCTTGGTAAATGAACACAGCCGTCAGGCAAGTTAATCAAAACAGAACATAATTTTTTTAACAGACTACCAGAAACGGAGGCCAATGATAAAAAAATGGGTCTTAGGTACAGTATACAGTATAAAAAACTACAGGGTACAACAGTATGACAGAAAAACAGGGGGGCTTTGAAATATGAATTAAGCAGTGAGAGCAACAGGGTAAGAAGATTATAAAAAATAAAAAAAATCCTATAGTTGAGAATCATGGAATCGTGAACTTTGATCCATGGACCAAGCAGGAAGGGCCCTGATATGCCAGTGTAGAGACTCTTGCATTTCATGATGTACTTTGGGTGGGGAAGCCTTTTATGTAAATTAATATATACTATCAGCAAGAAAAACATGTATCTTGATGGACAGGGGGATTGGGGCGGGTAAGGCTTCAGAGTCCCCGGGGTATTCTTTACCAGGTTGGGATACTATAGCACATTTACATAGTTTTCAATTTGCTTGTCAATTGCTTATTTATCAATTTTTAGTCGGTGAGATGTAAAAAGCTAAGTCAATTTTAATCAAAGCCCACTGCACAGCATTATATGATTTTTTCAAGATCCTTTCCAAAAAATGTTTTATTTTATTTAATCGTATTCAAATTTTCAGTTTCATTGTGTCAATTTTTATTTAAATTCAGTGCCATTGAGATACATGTCAAAACATATGTTATTCATTTTCCGATATCAGTTTGAACACGCAGGCTACTGCAAAATATAGTTATATTGGTTACATGCAAATTTGGTTTCTGCAAATCCTTACTACAATGCTTTTATTTATGGAGCTGCGTGTTATAAAGTCATTTCTCCATTAGGGATACATCTGTTTAAAAAAAAACATAGTTTATTAAAGGTTTGACCACGATCATTATTATGGAAATGTATGTGTATAAGCACAAACTGGTCTAGGTACTCTTATACTTAAGACATGGTTTGCTCAGAGCTTGTTTTTTTTTTCACTTAGTTTACATTATGAGCCTGTTTTACTAAATAAAAAAGCAGAACTGAACTCTCAAATTATTTAGAACTTCCACATGAAGCTACGGGAAATGCACACTGCTATGATATTGAAAATGAGTCTGCTAAGCAGCACATGCTCCAGTATCTAAATATATGACAGCTAAGTCTCCTCAAGCATAAAAAACAAATCAAACCCTGCTGATCAAAATATCCATGGGTATTGTGGTTGACAAGGTTCCCTAAGGCCCCTTTCACACTGGGGCGGTGGGTGCGTTGGCGGTATTTTTAGCCGCGCTTTACCGTCAATTTTGCGTCGCTATTCGGCCACTAGCGGAACGCTTTTACCCCCCCATCTAGCGGCCGAGAAAGGGTTAAAACCTTTATTTCAATGGGCAGGAGCGGTGGAGGAGCGGTAAACACACCGCTCCAAAGATGCTGCTAGCAGGTCTTTTTTTACCGTCCTGCTAGCGCACCGCTCCAGTGTGAAAGCCCTGAGGGCTTTCACACTGGAGAGACAGCAGTGGCTGTTTCAGGGCACTTTGCAGGCGCTATTTTTAGCGTTATAGCGCCTGCAAAGCGCCCCAGTGTGAAAGGGGTTTTATGGTTCCTTGTTTTGATTTAGAAATACCGACAAGCATTATCTTATGGTGCAAGAGCATTGGTGATTAAACATCGGAAAGTTTTACCCCCTTTATGACCATGCCATTTTTTGCTATCCAGCACTGTGTTACTTTAGTTGGCAATTGCGCAGTTATGCAATACTGTAAGAAAATTACATTTTTTAAATTTTTTCACACAAATAGAGTTTTCTTTTGGTGGTGTTTGATCACCACTGTTTTTTTTTTTTTTTTATCTTTTTGCTATATAAACGAAAAAAAGAATGAAAAGTTTGAAAAAAAAAAACAGATGTGTTCTACTTTCTGTTATAAAACATATCCAATAAAATTAAATTTCATCATAAATGTTTTTAAAATTCTGCTACATGTCTTTGATAAAAAAACAAACCAATAAGTGTATATTAATTTAATTTGTGTGAAAGTTTCAGTGTCTACAATCTATGGCATATATACACTATTTGAAAATTGATTAATTCTGATGTACTAACGGTCTCATTTCTTGAGGCCCTAAAATGCTAGGAGAGTACAAATATCCCCCCAAATTACACCTTTTTGTAAAGTAGACCATCTGAGGCATTTAGTAATAGGCATAGTGAGCTTTTTGAAGTTGTAATTTTTTTGTCACAATTGTTTTTTGAGAATTAAGAAATGTAATAATTATTTTTCACAATTTATTTTTACAACTGTCACCAGTACAGTACACCATCATCATATAACTGATGTGGCAGTGATCAGGGACACTGACTGGTGACAGCATGGAAAAAGAATGAAAATCACTTGTATTCAATTTGTTTTCATTTTATTTCACTTTTAAAATTTTTTTTTTCATTTTTCACCATAGTAACACTGTACTACTCTGGGTGGGGTGATCAGGTTTTTTTTTGCATTTTGTTTGTTGTTGCAATGAAGATCAGCTGTGATTGCTGTTATTGGCCCATGTATAATGTGCCCAGATAGCAAGGATAGCATGCCTCAAATTTGTGGTGGCATTGAATTGTAGTCTTGTTAACTCACTGCACATTTTTACTGGCAATTTATGCATTTGCAGAGCACTTGAAGTTCTAATTGACACTTTTCCAATTTGTAGAAAATTTGAGTGGCAAGTTTTTAGCAAGAGCAAAGTTGCAGTGGTTAGACTACAGCAAAAACTCTGCAAGTCACAGTGACCCCTGTGGTGGGATGACTATTGCACAACATAACTGAACTAGAACTTGCAGCAGACTTGCAAAATGTTTGCAATGAAAGTGGATCTGGAGTCATGCAATGCAGACTTGCTACAATTGTGCAGCAAACTTGTGAAGCCTGGAAAGTCTAGCAATAGTTTAGCAGGTCATTTTCAAACTTGCAGCTCAATTGCTTGCTATCTGATCACATGATCACCGGGCCTGAGCACTGGGATCTGCAATCCGTTGTGTCCCCCGGACACATCAGTCATGGGGAGGCTCCTAAAGCCAGTGTAGGCACATGACATACATGTACGTGATTGTGCATGCTTGTGCTAAACTCTCCCATATGACAGTCTAAACAAGTACAAAATCCAGTTACTATGTGATGCTCAACCTTCCCTGACCGAACCAAATGCTCCTTTGTGTCTCAGTTCATAGAAAGGGGGGGGGGGATTCCGGCGCTCCTAGCGATGGGATGCCTTTAAAATGAATGTAATAGTGGCTCTAATGGCACTTCTAAGTCAATCTGTATATTAAAAAACAAGAGGAGGCAGCCATCCTCAGATGGTGTCCATGTCCTCTGTCAGCAAGAAGTGTAAAAAAGAAGGGGATGGAGGCGCCAACTAAATTAATCCTACTGTAATCATTAATGTAAGTATAGTATATATACTTACAGGTTCACTTGAAAATGATGTCCATCGAGGATGGGGGTGTTCTGAGGTCTGTTGGTGCCACTCTGCTGGCTCTGGCAAAGTTCCCCTTGGCCGTGAGGTGTAGGAGATGTAGATTTTCGTTTGCACAGGCTTCTCTGCGGTGTCACATGACAGGAAGCTCCATGCTCACCAGTCTGGAATGCGGAAGTGATGTCATACAGCAGGGCGGTCCTCCAAACATAGAGTGGAATGTTTCACAGGCTACGCGCTCGGGGCTCACAGCTCCTTCTACTGGCCTGTTTGCTCTCTGGAGGAGAGCAGTTTAAATACATTGACAGGAAGTAGGAAGTCCGTGGCTGTGGAACCATAACAGCCAGCGGACCCACACTATGAAAAACAGTCTTTTGTAATTAAAAATGATTGTTTTAATGGGAATATAAAGATTAAAAACGTGGATCAAAAAATGAAATAACATAATACAATAAGAATAAAAAATTACAATGAAATAGTAAAAAAAAATAAAAAAATTTAAAACGCATTGTACAAAAAAGGTAGTAAAGGAAATAAAAAAAATGAAATAAGCAATAGGACACTTTGTTTATGGATAACAATTTGAATCAGATCTACGTAATACAACAAAAATGGGGGGGGGGGGGGGGTTGCTGAAGTGGGGGGGGGGAAGTAAAAAAAAAAAAAACGCACTGTACAAAAAAAGGTGGTATGGAAATAAAAAAATTATAATAAGCAATGGGACACTTTGTTTATGAATAAAAATTTGAATCAGATCTACATAATGCAACACACCCCCCCTCCCAGACACTAATGCTCACATTGGGAGGGTTTCAGAAACAGAGGCAGTGCTGTCAATCCATAAAACAGTGGTCCTGTTGCTTATTGTCTAAAGATATTGTCAACATTTCACTTACAAGGTCTTTTAAGACCATCATTTTATGCTTATCCACACAGAACTATCTAATGTCTGTGGGGAGCAAGCTCAGTCCACTCATGTAAGATGGGAAGTAAAAAGGCATGCTGGATGTGTTAGTTTTTTTTATAATGTTGAATGACTAAAGCTGGCCATAGATGGGTATAATATAGAACAAAAATTCTTAGGAAATGAAGGTTCTACAAAAGTTTGCTTGTTTTTCCAACTGTTAGTGGGTCAAATCAATGTTCATTTTTTGACTACAGTGATGAGAAATTTTGAAAAATCAGGATGATTTTTTTTTCAAAGGAACAAATTCCTAACAGTGTATGTTTATTGGTCAAAGTCCATTTATTCTAAAATCAAATGTTGCAAGCAAACACAATCTTTCGAATGACAAACCAATGTTCTGAGAATTTTCGGATAAATATTCCTTAGATTTTTCCTAAGAATTTTTGTTTGAAATTCTATCCATATATGGCCAGCTTTAGGCTTGCACCCACAATAGGGAAAGGGTAGACTGGAGAAAAAAATCTTAGTGCATTCTTATTCAAACAGACAGTAGATTGCTCATTTGAAATAGCAATGTGATTTTGTTAAAGGGGCAGTTCTAAATTGCTATTTCTGTAGTTCTCCCTTAAAATAAGCTTTCTTATTCCTCCTTATTCTCAGGCCCACCAGCTATGCAAATGTATATGTGTTAAAGCAAACTAACTGAATCACTTTTTCTTTAAACTGACCAATTAAAAAATAAGATTTGCCATGAAATATTTTAAGAACATGAATCTTCAATAGAAAGTCTACACATATTTATTGAGATCATCCTGAATCATTATATTCAGTCACAATACACATGATACGGTGCTGAGTTTTCTCTACAATAGCCACATTTTCAGTTGATTTGAAGAATTTAAATGAATGAATGATTACATGTAGCTCAGCATTTCTACAGAAGTCTTTGATAAATCGTTGTCTACGCAAATACCTATGTTTTATGGGAAGCACATTTTTAAAGGTTCTGACTTCATGTTAATATCTTTGATATGTAACAAATGTCATTTTAAATCACTTTCTTTGAATTGTTCTAAAGCAGTAATAAATAACCTTTATCAAGAGCAGTTAAGAGACTTTACTGGTAATAGATTTTCATTTAACCTATACATACAATTTTTACTTTTTTTAAATGTTTAAAATCTATTGCATTTTTTAAAGTTAATTTGGTATTACTCTTTAATTCCGCATTCAGTATAACATTTCTCCATTTTTGGTAACATAATGCAGAACTGGATCCCCTTACCCTTTCCTGTTGTCCTGAAGGTTAATATTTAGATTTTTTTCACCCTGGCACATTGCCACATGTGGAGAGTGCAACTGAGAAACCAGGCTAGTTTTTTATTGTGTCATCAGTTTTATTCATATTACCATATGTATTCCAGTGATACCCATATCAGAGTGGTTGGGCAGGTACTCACCAAAATTCCGAGGCGCAAGAAAGACCAGATAGGTGCTAAAATAATTTCCTACTTCAATCAGAAATTTATTTTGACAAGCTTTTTGAATTAGTGTAGAAACACTAAGGTTACAGACAGACAGGCTGTTTGGAATGACTATTTTGCCACTCTTAACCACTTCCCTACCCAGCCATAGACAAATGACATCCACAGATGGGATCTCCCATCCTGGGTGGACGTCATATGACGTCCTCGGCTTTGTAGGGGGATATCTGAATGATGCCTGCAGCTAGAGGCATCATTCAGATATCCTTTTGAAGTGCCGGCGATTCTATGCACCATAAGAATGATCATAGCGGCGGTTCCGCCGCTTGATCGTTCTTATAGGTGGCAGAAGGGGACACCCCCCCTCCCGCCGCCATCCGGTGCTTCTCCGGGCTCCCCCGTGCGATCGGGGACCCGGAGCGAATCTTCCGGCATCGTTGGTGGAGTCACGTGATGAGCATAGAGATGACTGGTGACCAGATGGTCACCAGTCATCTCTATGATCGTCGGAGGCCCGGCGCGATGTGATGATGTCACGCCCGGGTCTCAAATGTAAACAAAGCCGCCATTGCGGCTGTAAGTATGAAATCAGTGAAAAAATTTTCACTGATCTCATGCTTTCCAGCCTGGAGGAGAGATGTGGGGTCATATTGACCCCGCATCTCTCAATAAAGAGAACCTGTCACACACATTCCTATTACAAGGGATGTTTACATTCCTTGTAATAGGAATAAAAGTAATCAAAAAAAAAAAAAGTAAAATCATTGTAAAAAAATAAATAAATAAGTAAAATAAATAAATAAATAATAATAAAAAAAAAAATTAAAACGCCCCTGTCCCTGGTAGCTCGCGATCAGAAGCGAATGCACATGTAAGTCGCCCACATATGTAAACGCCGTTCAAACCACGCATGTGAGGTATCGCTGCGTGTGTTAGAGCGCGTGCAACAATTATAGCACTAGACCTCCTCTGTAATTCTAACCTGGTAACCTGTAAAAAAAATTAAAGCGTCGCCTATGGAGATTTTTAAGTACCGAAGTTTGGCGCCATTCCATGAGTGTGCGCAATTTTAAAGCGTGACAAGTTAGGTATCTATTTACTCGGCGTAACATTATCTTTCATATGTTCCCAAAAAATTGGGCTAACTTTACTGTTTTGTTATTTTTTAATTCATGAAACCATTTTTTTTTTTAAAAAGGCGTTTGAAAAATTATTGCGCAAATATTGTGCAAGAAAAAATGTTGCAATGACCGTCATTTTATTCCCTAGGGTGTCTGCTAAAAAAACATATATAATGTTTGGGGGTTCTGAGTAATTTTCTAGCAAAAGAATGATGATTTGTACATATAGGAGAGAAGTGCCAAAATAGGCCCGGTATTGAATAGGTACAAAAAGCCCTGTATTGAAGTGGTTAAGAGGCCTACAAGCACAAGAATTGTGCAAAGTTTGCGTTGCAAGTTTTCACATATGGAGGCACTGGCATGTCATGTCGGAAAACAGTAGCAATTGGCTAGGAAAACCTATCATTCTGATAGATTTTTTTTCCTTATGAAGCTTTGGCATCAGGGAAGATCTAGAGACATATAAATATTTCCAGATCTGACTGTAAACAGCCCAATTTATGAGTATTCTCTAATGTCTGTCAGCACCTTTAGAATTAGTGCATTGGTTTTCAGCAACTTCAGTTTCCAGTTGTCTTTGGGGGTGCTCCTTTTGGTTACAACATTTGCAAAAATCAGGATGTGTATGGTTAACATAGGTATATTTTTTACTGAAAGACATTTGGTGAGCATGTAGCAGTCGTAATGTCCAGAAAATTGATCAAAGAAAAAGTAAACCAACTAAAATGTAAAGTAGAAACTGGCTTTCTGAATCAGACATTTGTAATTTATAGCATGTTATTGTGGACCTGTACTGAAAAATAAACACACAGTTATTTTCAAATTCAGCATGTGTTGTATAAGGAGATGCTGACATGGGCCTATAAAAAAAAAAAAATCTTGTATACCTTGTCAAATAAGTTATTATATTAAATAAATAATACATATTTCTTGCTATGAATAAAACAATTTAATTTAGACGGCTCAGACCACCGCCATTCTTTACTGTAGACAATCTGCTGTTTTCAACCTGCAAGATGACCAAAATGATGCCCTTATGTATCTAAAAAAAAATAATTACACTTAAAAAAGGTTTTATTACATGAACGCATATTGATAAGAGTGTGTTCTTTAAAGCTGACCTCTAGCATTGCTCCATCTTTCCACTGTCAGCATCCTCACTCCATGTGAAAATGCACCGTAAAATTTTCAGAGTATGTTTTTTATTTAGCCCAAAAGATGTTTTTATTTTACTGACTTTTTACAAAGTAATAATTACAATTGGCAATAAATCCAAATTTCAAAAGGGACATACTTATCTCAAGATTTAACAGATTAGAATAAAACCAAACAATAGTAAAAGATGTCTTTTTATCAATTGCGATACCAATCATTGTCCCAGCAAATGCCAGGCATCTCTGAGAGGAGGGATTTGCTCCACGTCATATTCTTAGGGCTAGACTAAGGGTGTGCTCCACAGGACTACATTTTCCATGAGTACTTTTGAGTGGGTTTTTGAGGGGGTGACTATTAGAGCAGCAAAGGAAGTTCTCTCCTCTGTCACCTTCCACATAACCACCAACAATCAATATGATCCTCCCACTCTAGGCTGAACTAACTTAAATAAATCAGCACAGCCTAGTAGGAACTACAAAGGGCAGTTACATGATCATTCTCTGTCCAAGAGAAGAAAGCAGTGGCAACCAGTCATCTTGAATGAGCATCAGGTACATGTCCTCTGCTGGAGGATCTTGGGGAGGTGATATGCAGTTTGAACTTTCTACTCCGTAGATCTGTCTGAATCCTTTCTTGAAGTCAGTCCTTCAAAATGTTGTGCCTTGACAGAGACAATGAAACCCACACCTTGTCAACTGTCATGTGGTACTGGAGGAATGTACAAATACTAGCATTACAAGAAAAAATAATTTTCAGTTGACCACTTTTACCTACTGTATACAGTACAGGGTCAGTTCTAAAATACCTCTGCTATTTTTAATAGTGAGGCTCCTTTAGTAGTTTAAGGTACAAAATAAGTAGGCAAATGAAACAATATTGCAAGCAAAAATATTCCAAAAAATATTTAATTCAAACCTAAAAACATGGCAAAAATAAGCCGGCATCACAGTTTGCTTTCTATTTAATGCTACATCTATCATTTCCTATGATGCAAAATGATAATTATTGACCAACTGCTGAATTTTAATTTTATCCCATGACCCACTTCATCTGCTGTTTTTTTTTGTAGATTTATTTTTACTTTTAATCTTTTTTAAATTTACAAAAAAGTGGGGGAGATTTACTAAAACCGGTTCACTCAGAATCTGGTGCAGCTTTGCATAGTAGCCAATCAGCTTCTAACTTCAGCTTAATCAATTAAGCCTTGGAAATAAAAGTGGAAGCTGATTGGTTTCTATGTAGAGCAGCACGAGATTTTGCAGTTTTAATAAATAACCCCTAGTGTGTCCTCGCATCACCTGCCGGATGTTATCTCTATAGCAAGAAAGCTGTGAGCCTGTATACCCATTTCCATCATGTAGTTATTTCAAGAGGGGCATTAGTCTTTCCTCCTCAAATATTCCTATACAGTGAGAAGAGGCATATAATTCGACAGTGGGCTGTCTTCATTTTTACCTGCCTTAAATAGTGGGGATGGACTGAATTGCTATTCCTGCTTATAGTGAAATGATAACTAAGTCCTGTCCATCTCTTGGCCATTCACATGACGCAGTGATCTATTATAGGACAGGGACATGGGTTTCTCAAAGTTTCTCATGCTCCAGTTTCCACTATGTTATTCTTAAACACTTGAATAATTCATGTAATAAAAAATATCACTACGGTAGTTCTTACTAAAGAATTTAAGCAATAAAGATTGTCAGTGGGAATCTCCCAGAATCTCATGCCGGACTTTCTATAATGAATCTCTGAGAAACCAAACAATGAAGATGTAGGGCAATATTGCTCCTGAATATACAATCTAGTTTTATTTAAAATCTGTTTGGAGATCCTGTTTTTCCAAAAAACACATTATCAGTCCACCAGGGGTAGGAATAACTTGCTTGCTCCAAAATATAGCAGATAAGTTACTTATAATCCCCCCTCACATTCCTTTGCTTCCTGTTGGGGCACATGAAGAAGTGAAAAAGGTTGTCCTGCACAGCGCAAAGGCTAAGATGAACGGTAACATCTCAGGCTTTGTATTGGCTTAAGACTGAGCGCCAGCACAAAACAGAAATGCATATGTGACAGCACAGCATAAAGCTCACTCATTGCTGCCACATATGTATGTTCAGCCAGCGGGAAGGGGCTAAATATTTTCTAGTGCACAACTATACAAATTCTTGCTTGGCCATATGTATTTAATCCATTTCAAATACAGAAAACATATTAAATAATATTACATGGTGTTTTACTTTTATGGTTTATATGTGTTAATTTAAAGAAGGCTTCTGCCATCTGCGTTATACTATAATACTCAATGCAAAAAACATATTTTTGCTTTCAGACTTACATTAGTAAAACATAAGATAAAAGTGATTTAATAGTCACCATCTGGTCAGAGTAGAAGACATCTGTGGCAGGTACACATTAACAGTGAAAATTTAAGTGCTGCTGCTATAATCTCAGATAAAGGAATTTTATTCTTTCTGTAAGAGCTCAAGTTTGTTTTATCCTATCCTTTTCATCTTCAAAAGTTCTTTAAAGATGAACCACAGCCGGTGTCTAAAACATTTTTATGATTTAAATACATTTGTGAGATTTGATACATTTATGCAAAAATACATAAAGTACATATCTATATTTCATAGTTATATTTCAAAAACAATTTTTAGTCTTCAAATCATTTACGTTTGTATTTTGTATAGCCATGTGAGTGTCTTTGTTGGATATTTTTGCACAGACACAAGCAAAAATGTCTTGGTGCATCTTCTTAAAAAAGTCATCAGACCAATAATTAGTTTCATACAGGCCGATATTTTTATGTTTAATCCATAATAAGGTTTCTTTGGCAATGATTGGGGTTGATTTATTAAAGAAGTAGAGTCCGTGTACATAGCAATGTGAAGATTCACTTTGGTAAAGAGAAAGTTTACTTAGTGAGTGAATACGCTGACACTTTGTTCACTGTAAAACCCAGTTATGTGTAAGGTAAATTAGAAAAATATATTTTTTTGCTAGCACCTGATTGGTTGATTAAAGTTAACACCATTGCACATTATTTACTAAGCTCAGTGAACATTCGCTTTGCAAAGTAAAACTTTACTTTGACAAGTGAAGCGTCTTTACTCCTTTAGTAAATAAACCCCAGTGATCCTATACAGCATTAGGCTGTAACGCTAACCACAAATATAATATTACTTAAACGTATTTCATTTTGTTATGCTCTTCATTTAAAAAAAAGTTTTTTATCCATTGTAAGTTAGATCAGTTCTGCCCTGTAGACAGAAAAACATGTCACCAGCAGAAATTACATTCACATGGTGGTCTTGTAGAGTCAGGGCTCATTTACACATGTGGTAGCCTCTGAAGAGTGATCTGTGTTCTGATCGCTCTTCAGAGGGCATTTGGCAGGTGGTGAGGAGGCGTTATATTGCCTCCTTATCTCCTGTCTTAACCCCTTAAACTCTTCACCAGTCACTATTTAGTCACATTTGGGGGATGGTACTGCTGGAGAAATGTTTGCTATGTCATATGTACACCCCTGCAACTTAAGGGGGAGCAGTTTGGGGGTAGTAAATACATGGCTTAAATGGACATTTTTTTTGACCCCAAACACAAGTGTAAACAAAGAACAGCTCCCGTAGTGCAATGTTAAACATAATGCAAACATACTGTAAAGTATATTGTGTAATAAAGGAAAACACCTTGGTTGCGTTCTTTGGGAACCTAATGTGAGATTTTTTCAGTTCCAAAATACAATTATGATTTTCTCCTAAAGCTGAACTCCAGTCTTACCTTCAGTCTTGCAAGTCTGTACTGAAAATTAATACTCTGATTTCACTGCACACTGTGAGCTCCTCACTCTGGGGGAGATTTACTAAAGCTAGAGCACTTCGACTCTGGTGCAGCTCTGCATGGTAGCCAATTAGCTTCTAACTTCAGCTTGTTCAATTAAGCTTTAGCAATAAATCCTGGAAGCCGATTGGTTTCTGTGCAGAGCTACACCAGATTTTGCATTCTCCAGTTTTAGTAAATAACCCCCATTGTGTTTTATAAGCAAGTCAGACAGAGCGATGTAATATATTGAAGTTTCTTTCTTCATCTTTCTCTTTAAAGTCTATATATCAAGATTTTCAAAAACGACTACCCTACGTTTAATACATTGGCTTTCGTGTATTTTCACTATTAAGTCAATGTAAAAAATGTAAGAATAAGCAACCAAATGCAGAATACAAGCAGAGTGAATATACTGTGGACTGATTTACTAAGGGAGTCATTTTGCTTCTATTAACTCCAGATTCCATTAAAGGATTTTAAATTCCTTACAACTTAAGTGAAGAGGCACCAGGGCAAAATTTACTTCTTCAGTAAATCATCACCTACATGTTGTAGCATGGAGTGGATTGACTTATAAGTTCATGCTTTATGTAAGGAGAAAAGCCCTTTATATTTTACTCTAATGATCAGTGAAATGTAGCTCAAAATATTATTTTTTTTAATAATATCTTTGCAGTATTCAAGCTTCCATACAGAAAGATCTGAGTCGGACCACGACAGTCAATGGGGTGGAAGCCCTCTAACTGACACTGCTTCACCACAGCTTTTAGATCCTATAGAAAGACCAAGCTCCCAACAACATGATGTCTCTTGTGCATATCGACAGTATCCAGACCGAAGTGCTCTGTGTTTTGGATTTACTCTTGACCATTCAAGATTAAGTGATGATAGACACAACCATAGCCAGTCTTGTGAGAGTGGCAGATGTGAAGCTGGTAGATACTTTCTTGGAAGCCCACAAACTGGGAGAGAGACATGGTGGGGATCCCGTTCTGCTCTGCCAGTGCCAAAATCCTCTCCAGAAAGTAGAGATGGATACGAGAACTCTATGCCTCATATAACTTCAGTTCACAGGTTACACGGTAAGGCAAAATTTATATCAAAACGCAATATCAAATCACAGATGCCCTACTTTCGTATTGCCTTGTGACATGGGTGTCTAAATGAGTGTCTATGAATATACAAATCTTCACCATTTCTCACTGTATGTCAATTACCACCTGGGAGTTTCCGGAACACCAATATTGTTCATTGCACATTGTTGTAAACAGCTGCTTCACAGTACTACCTCTTATCCTGGGGTTTGTAACACCTATGCAAAAATAGACATAATAGCTCATCCCAACATATTTTGTTTGGCATACCTTTGAGTAAGGTACACATGGGGGGCTCAGACATGGTTCATACCATATGGGAAATCTACAAACTACTTAGCAATGCAAACATATTTCTCTTATCATCCATAGACCGACACGGCGTCTCTTACACTTTACACGTGGGTCTATGTCCCTGCTTGCAGGAGAAGACCTAGGCAGAATGTTAAATGTTAAAACATTCCAGAACAAACCAGAGCTGAACAGCCCCGCCTAGGGGGGCGGTCCCTCCGGACATTACCCTCACACCTGCAGCTAGCAGACCTCAGTTTTTTTCTGCCTAGCAGAAGGAGAAGACGTGGCTCTCTCAGGAGCCAGTCTCCTGGAAGATTTTACTTTTAATTTTTATTCCTTTGGGAATTTTATTATTTTATTTTTGAGACCTTCAATCAACTGTCGGCTGGGCAACAGGTTGGGTACACTAGTATCCTCGTAGTCTTCCCTGTCCGACCATCGAGCGTGCTGATCCTCGCCTTGTGTGCGTGAGACTCAGTTCACGACATACCCCATGGCTCCAGGGGTGGCCGGGTTGCTTTCATGCTCCCGCGGTCCTCTCAAGATCGAACAGTACCTACTGTATCTTTCGCGGTGGACCGGGCCGACAGCTACGCAGTACGACTCTGTGATAGGCCTGTCTGAAACAAGCCAGTGAGTCCCTCTATTGGCACCGGGGGTGTTCTCCAAGGTGCTTGCGGGACGGGTAAGTAGTCTCTCCTGCTGCAAGGTGAGTACATGCTGGCTGTGTTTCTGTGTGTGGGGGGTTCTCCCTGTCTCCCCCCTTTTATGCTGCTCTCTGCACCCTGTTGTGCTGTTGTGCTGTGTGGTGATGCTTGGGGGGTCACTCTGCCCTGGGGGGGCCGCTCCATGACTGTTATTTTTCTTGGGAAGTGTTCTGGGGGACTGGCTGTGTTGTTTTCTGTGCGCCATTGGCGCAGTGTTTTATTTTTAAAAAGTGCGCCATTGGCGGCCATTTTGGCTGGGGCTTAATGCAGTTATACTGGTGCCCGGCGGCCATTTTCTTGTAGCCGCTGCACTTTCACTTTCGTTTTCGGCCTCTAGCAGCGCTGCTGTATGGCGCGAAATACACACATCCTCACAGATTCTTCACCACAGGCTGCACCAGTGCTACAGCGCGACTCATACAGCGCTACAGCACAACTCATACAGCGCTACAGCGCGGCTCATACAGCGGTACCGAGCGGTCCCTAGGGGTGGTGAGTACTCCAGGTATCCCCTCCTCAGCCCCAGCACGGCCTGTGGGTGGGCTGTATTATTCACTGTAATGGTGACTAAGGTCTCAGAGTGTGGCAATATTGGAGTCTGGTTCACCTGTTTCTTCACATTGTTAGAGACAACTGGCAGTGCTCCTGCACCTGCGGTCCTTAGGGACCAGTTGTCGGCAGTCCTGGTATCATTAACTGACCAGGAGGAAGCAGTGTGTGAGCGCAAGGGAGCAAAAAAGCCCCTATCCCCACTTTTTTTCCACAAAAAAAAAAAAGAAAAAAGGGGGGTGTGCGCTGATTCAGATATGGGCCTAGCCATTACCGCTCAGGACCCTAGCTCTGAATATTTATTTGATGGTTTTGAACAGGACATTCCTTGCAAGGAAAACTCCAGTTCTGTGTCAGTAAATGACAGGGTGCTTGTTTTGTGAACTCATTACTGCAGTGAGGAACACTCGCAAGCTAAATGCTGCGGATGCAGAACCTCAGGTGGACGGTCTCCTCTGGTTCCTTAGGGCCGGGCCTTCTAAAAAGTGTTTTTTTCAATATGTACCTTTCTTTGACCAGCTCACTGACAAGGTCTGGGGAAAAAGCCGCAGAAGTCTTTTATGGTCCCGTGGCGTTTGTCTATCAGATACCCCTTTTGAGGATGCCCTACTTAAAACGTGGGCTTCTCCCCCAGTGGTCGACCCTCCAGTCGCCCGGTTGAACAAGGCCACCATTCTCCCGGTGGAGGGGACTCCTGCATTAAGGACCCCACTCACAGGAGGTCAGAAGTGGTGAGTAGAGCCATGTTTGCCTTGTTGGGGTCCGCCCTATGGCTTGTGGTAGCGGCGACCCTTGTGTCTCCAACACTTGCGGGATGGGCAACTGTACAGGAGCATGATCTTCCTCCAGACACTATTGCTCTGGCCCACAAATGGTGCAGGGCCTGGTTTATGTGGCAACGCCACGTTTGGCGCGGCCCCTTATAACTCAGGGTATTGCGTGGTCTGATCTGGTTGAAATGCTGGTCTGCTGACCTAGCTTCTAAAAAGCCTCGGAAGGGTTTACCATTAAAAGGTGGTAGGCTTTTCGGTGCTGCGCTGGATGACATCATCAAGGATGTCACGGGAGGTAAAAGCACTGTTCTTCCTCAGGCTGGCAAGGAGGCCGCTATAAGCAGGGTCCTTCCTTTCCAGAAAAAAAAGGTTTTTTTTTCGTCAGTCAACGGGGAGGCCCCCCCAGACTGACAGCGGTACGGCTGGTGGACACGTGCGCCCCTGGGTGCGTATGCCGAACAAGCCGGCTCCCTAGCCCACCTCCGTGTGAAGTCTTGCCCCCTCCCGACTCTGGGGTAGGGGGGACGACTTTGCAGGTCCACGGATCAATGGACCTCCCGGATCTCCTACTGGTGGGTGTGCGAGGTGATCACCTCAGGTTACAGAATAGGTTCCGTTCCTAATACCAGACAGATTCTTCCCTCGAATCTTCCTCTCCTTCCTGCCTGTCGGGTGGCCCTATGGGGCCTATCCAGGTTTGAGGTCCGGAGTGATTGTGCCGGTTCCGTCACCGGAGAGGTTTCAGGGATTCTACTCGAATTGTTTGTCGTTCCAAAAAAGGGACGGGGTTCGGCCTATCAGGGACCTCCAGGTCCTGAATGCCTTTGTGAAGGTGCAAAAGTTCCGCATGGAATCCATTCGCACGGTGGTCAGTACACTCCGTCAAGGGGATTTTCTGGCGACCTTGGAAATCAAGGACGCCTACTTGTATGTTCCGATCTGCGCTTGCGATCGACGAGGTCCACTATCAATTTGTGGTTCTTCCTTTCGGCCTAGCCCCGGCACCGAGGGTGTTCACTAAGGTGCTTGTGCCAGTTCTAGCTTGCTGAGACAGCAAGGCATTGCTGTCGTGGGCTATCTGGATGATCTTCTTCAGGAAATGGCTCAGTATTAGAAGACAGTGTGACTATCGTCAGTCAGACCCTCAGGGACTTCGAGTGGCTCCTAAACATTCAGGAGTCAGTCCGGGTCCCGACTCGAGATTTGGAGTATCTCGGTCTGATTCTGGACTCCTTGGAGGCAAAAGGTATTCCTACCTTCGGGGAAGCTACTGACACTTCAGTCTGCAGTACGGATGCTGACATCCCAAAAAATGGTCGTCAATCCGTTTTTGCATGGGAGTCCTGGGACTCATGGTGACCTCTTTCGAGGCCATTCCGTATGCCCAATCACACACCAGGGCATTGCAGAAGGAGATCTTGTTCCCTTGGGACAAATCCCCGTTGTCTTTGGATTTTCCGATCCAGGTGAGCCACCTGGTCAGGGCGTCCCTGACATGGAGTTTGGGTCCCCGGCTCTTCGGTCCGGGAAGTCGCTCCTCCCCGTCCAATGGACGGTGTTCACTACGGACGCCAGCCTGAAGGGCTGGGGTGTAATCTGGGGAGTCCTGTTGGCCCAAAGGCTTGGACTCCGGACGAAGCCCGTTTGCCGATCAATGTTCTGGAAATACGGGCCATCAGACTGTGCCTCTCCTCGTGGTCTGAGAGATTGCAGGATCGTTCCATTAGGATCCTGTCGTACAAGTCACGGTGGTGGCGTATGTCGACCATCAAGGGGGGACTCGGAGCTCAGCTGAGGCTTCCGAGGTCCCCCGTACCCTGAAGTGGGCTAAAAGAAGCGTGCCGGCTCTGTCAGCCGTTTACATTCCGGGCATAGAACTGGCGGACTATTGAGTCGTCAGACGCTGGACCGGGGAGAGTGGTCCTTGCACCCGGAGGTATTTCAACTCCTTTGCCACACAAACGGTGGGGCACGCCGGAGGTGGACCCGATGGCCTCTCGACTCAATCATAAGTTGTCGAGATTTGTGGCCAGATCCAGGGATCCTTGGGCGGATGCCTCAGAGGCGTCAGTGGCCCATGGGGTCATGATCACCTGATACACGTTTATCCTCCGCTGCAGTTGCTTCCTCGCCTGCTGCGCAGGGTGGCGACCGAGGGAATTCAGGTGATCCTCATTGCTCCGGATTGACCTCGGCTTCACTGGTACGCCGATCTGGTACGTCTCGTCGCGGCCGTTCCCTGATGGTTGCCAATAAGGGAGGACTTTCTGTCTCAAAGTCATATATTTCATCCTGCCTTTACAGTCTCTGGCCTTAATGGCATGACTGTTATAAGCCAGGTGTTGAGGGACCGAGGCTCTCGGACTCGGTCATTTCGTCCATATCAAGGACACGGAAGTCTTCCTCCAGAACTATCTCTGTACCTGGAAAAGCTTACATCACCATGTGCGAAGAGCTGGACTGACATCCTCGGACATATTCCGTCCTTAGAATCCTGCGTTTCCTACAGCATGGCGTGGCCCAAAGGCTCGCTTTGAGTATCATTTAAGGGTCAGTTTCGGCCTTGGCCGTCTTCTTTCGGTGACCACTAGCGGGTCATTCCTTGGTTGGCACCCTTGTGCAGGGGGTTCGCCATGGGCTCCCTCCTGTCATGTCTCCTCTCCCCCCGTGGGATCGGGATTGGTACTCTCAGTTCTCCAGGAACCTCCTTTTGAGAATATCAGGGATATTCCCCTCTTCACTTGTCTCAGAGGGTGGCCCTTTTTAGTGGCAATCACTTCTGTTAGACGAGTATCTGAATTGGCGACCTTGTACTGCAAGTCGCCATATTTAGTCATCCATAAGGATAAGGCGGTGTTGCATCCGCGACTTTCTCTTTTGTCAAGGGTGATCGCGGCCTTTCACCTAAAATCAGGACATTGTCCTCCCGTCCTAGTGTCCTCGCCCATCGCATCCCAGAGAGTGCACGCGGCACACTTTGAATGTGGTACGAGCCTTGCGGGTGTGCCTGTCTGCTGCTTCTATTCGGAAGTCTACTCTCTGTTGACTGTCTCTGGTCAGATACAGGGTCAAGCGGCTTCGTCTGCCACCTTTTTCTAGGTGGATTTGACAAACCGGCTTTCAAGCCTATGCTCTCATGGGGCGGGCGCCTCCCTCCCGGTTACAGTGCATTCCACCAGGGCAATTGGTGCTTCCTGGGTTTTCCGACATCAAGCGTCGGTTGCACAAGTGTGCAAGGCGGCGACCTGGTCGTCTGTTCATACCTTTACTATGTTTTATAGGGTTGATGTGGCTGCATCTCCGGATGCTTCCTTCGGCCGCAAGGTGTTGCAGGCCGCTGTTTAAAGTGGCAACTCCTCCGTTGAGGAGCTCTGCCTTGTTTGGAGTGAAGTTTTTTGGTTTTTCCATTAATACTGCTCCCATCCCTCTTGACACTGCTTTGGGACATCCCACGTGTAAAGTGTAAGAGACGCCGTGTCGGTCCATGGATGATAAGAGAAAATAGGATTTTTGTACTCACCGTAAAATCCATTTCTCTGACATCCATGGACCGACACGGCACCCACCCTTCCTTTAAGTTTGTGCTGCTTTGTTACGAACTGAGGTCTGCTAGCTGCAGGTGTGAGGGTAATGTCCGGAGGGACCGCCCCCCTGGGCGGGGCTGTTCAGCTCTGGTTTGTTCTGGAATGTTTTAACATTTAACATTCTGCCTAGGTCTTCTCCTGCAAGCAGGGACATATACCCACGTGTAAAGTGTAAGAGACGCCGTGTCGGTCCATGGATGTCAGAGAAATGGATTTTACGGTGAGTACAAAAATCCTATTTCTTTATTTCTGCGAGTGCCACAGTACACACCATTAATCTTTCATATGAAGGGAACCTCTTAGATTCCTTGATATGAGATATACCCACTTGCTCCAATGCCAAAGTGAATTATGAAGGGGCACCTCAGCACTAAATTACTGTGAGTGGAGGAGAAGGGGGGGGGGGTCAGAGTGTCCATGGGAATGCAGCAATTGCACATTTTTTTTAATCTCCTAATTTGATGACACTTTCGACCCTGTCTTGTAGAAATAGTCTATATAAGCCAAACCTCATTACATTGTCTCTTTGGATCTCTATTTTATCTCTGTGCCAAAAATACTATGTACCTCTTACTTATTCACCTGGGAGGATGATATCTGGGTGTCACCCTGTTAAGGGGGGCTCCTAGATCCTCACTGTCCACAAACCCCCACAAACTTCAAGCCAGAACTTTTGGGAAGAGGTCCTTGTCCTCATCAACAACAGCTACCTTCCATGCTGAGGGCACGTAGCCTGGCCTGATATGGTTCAGAAGGAGACACACACTTGTCTCCCCCCTTCTTGGCCTGCCAAACTGCATGCTTGGATACGGGTGGATTTTAAGGGACACTCACCATAAAAACAAACAAATCAGTGTTAGCCCCCCCCCCCAAATTGTACCAGAACCTTCAGTCTGGTATGGGTTTTAAGTGGGGCCACCATGTAAAAATCAATAAAAAAAGCAAGAGATCCCCCCTAAAAAAAACATACCAGACCATTACCCAAGCATGCAGCCTGAAAGGCCAGGAAAGAGGGGGGACAAGTGTGCACCCCCTTCCTGAACCAAACCAGGCTACATGCCCTCAACAAGAGGGACACTTTGCCAGGGGGAATCCCATGGCAAAGCACCTTGTCCCCAGGTTGATGAAAACAAGGGTCTCTTGGCCTGGTGGTTGTGGGGGTCTATGGGAGGGGAACTCAGATACCTCAGATATACTTACCTATGTGAATGAGTAAGGGGTGCATAGTACCCCTCATTCACAAAAAAAGTAAAAAAAAAAGTCATTTATTTAATAAAAAAGTCCCATGATGCACATATATGATACCTGGAGCCTACCGAGAGAAAAAACCTGATGACCCTTACTCTACAGCACAAGGCCCATAGCCTGACTGTCACAATGATCCTTTTGTTTCAGCGCTTCACTGATCTGAAACATTTAGCCATGCTAAACCATTCATTTCAATGGTAAAAGTAATTAACCATTAAGTAGCCATAATTATGTTTTTATAAGTTAGGTTTATTTGTGATTCAACTGGAGAGCTATAATGTTCTTTTGATCACTTTTCTTAAAAAATTGTTCACCTTCAGTTATGATTTATATGTGCAATAAAGCATTTTTTATAACTAAAGTAAAACCATAAAAATATTTTTTTTTATGTAACTTGCTTTACTTATGTGTTTTAAAAAAAATCTAAAATTTAAAACAGCTGAGAGAGTGATTATATTCCTTATATTGGTGCTCTGTGTACTTAAAGAGGGACATTAAATCATTAAATTGACAGATATTCACTATTATTATTTTTCTTTCTATTTTAGGGAGAAATAATTGGGATGAAGACAGTGTGGTCAGTTCTCCTGATCCTGGTTCTGCAAGTGAGTCAGGAGACCGGTACCATAATGAGCAATATCAGAATAGTCACCATGAGCCAAGCAAAATTGAAACACTTATTCGAGCAACACAGCAAATGATTAAAGAAGAAGAAAACAGGTTGCAGCTACGTAAATCTAGCCCAGATCAGCTAACTACCATTAATGGAGCAGGGAAAAGAAACTCAGTTTGCTTTGCTAATTACCAGCAACCTCAATTATCTGGAGTTTTGTGTCGAGGTCCATCTGTTGCCAGTACTTCTCCATGTGACCATCTACAACAAAGAGATGCCAAAATACTGAGCCCACGTGATAATGAATATGAGAACAGTCCTACAACTATTTCCAGAATAAGCAGTCCAAATTCAGAAAGAATTTCAAAACCAGGAGCAAATATGGGGAAAGACTATTTAAATACAAATGTGTCCCCTCATCAAACGGTGGACCACTCTGTATCACCAAACTACTATAGTGCCCATCGACCATATTTTGATAAACATTCTTACACTTTTACTGGCTATACACTTGAACATTTATATGATACTGAATCTATTAGAAACTATTCATTGGGATGCAGTGGATCGCACTTTGATGTGACTTCTCATTTAAGAATGCAACAAGATCCTTCTCAAGTGCACAAAGGTACATCAGTTATTATAACAAATGGAAGTTGATGGAATTGTTTGATATGGTCCATGTATTATAATCTTTTGCAATGGAATTAAATTAACGTAATTGTTACCACCATTTCATGAATTTCAGTGCGCTGGACGTGACAATAGGATGGATTTTATTTGCAATTTATATTTAGAACTCCAACTGTTCAACTTTGAACTAATGTAAATCAGTGGAAGATCAATGATACTATTTGTGCATTCTTAAAAAAATATAGGAATTTTAACGTAGCTAAAATACAAGTGTTTGCTAAATATAATTGCATGTACATACACACCAGTTATGGAATTAAAAAAAAAAGCTAAAACTATGCACAGAGGACTTGAAGCAGAATTGAATGTCTAACTTTATGTATCCACATGGACAAATGCACATATATTCTTTGTATGTTTAAAATATGAAAAAACAAAACAAAAAACAAAAACAAAATGAAGTGTTACTTTTTAGCATCATATTAATTTTGCTTGATATACATTACATTTTTTGTCTCCTATTTACAAAAAAGGCATATTTTACTGAAAGGGGTTTGAGGATAAATATTATTAATATATCTGATACAAATTCCATACCCACTTTTTTACATTCCCATACCTAACATTTTCATTGATGTCATCAGTCATGTTCATGCCACATAATCAATCTTTGTGTCAAACTATGATTTCACATTTCCAGGCAGTATGCAAACATCATGACAACTAATCAATTATTAAATTTCTCTATCTACTGCAGATTTAAAACATTTTAAAGAGTATCTTTTATTTTCCCTCTAAGACTGCATGTGTGTACTACATTTCTATAGGAAACATTAATGCATGTGACCCCACTGCTTCAAGTACAATATATTTAAATTGAAAAAAAAAGTATAATATGCAAAATTCTGTACTTTGTAACAATGTAACACTTTGAAATTGGAATTTCAGAATATGTTTACCATAGCCACCCAAACTGTTTTTTTTTATTATATTCTCATAAAACTGTGTTGTCTGGAAAGTAAACATGCCCATCTATTTTAATTTAAAACATTTTAACAACAAAATTTCCAGATGAAATTTAGTTACAGTTGCTTGGTCGTTGCAGTAATTCGTTAGAATTGGTAAAACATTCTACATAATTATTTTAATTGTTAGCATGTTTATAAATTTTGCGTTTTGTTTCAGATTAGTTTTGTGAAAAATAAGCATTGCTTTATTTGTTTTTCATGTGTCAAAGTGAAATGACGACCAAGTTTTAAAATGGTACAACAAACAATAATTATTTGCAAAAATGTTAATAAATAAACCCACTTTATGATTAATAATGACAGTAGTAATATTGAAATAAATTAACTTTAATTCATTTTTTCAAAGTAATTTGTAGGCACTTTTCATATTAAACTATACTTTATACCAATATTTAAACTTCAAATTCACAATTTATTTGCATGGTGCTCAGACATAGAATGCTAATGATATTTTAAATAACAAGAGGGATAAAATGAAAGGACTGCTTTAATTTCCAAATTACCTTCTTACAGGGATAAATCCTCTTTCCAAATGGCAAATACTATGCCTATCTATAATGTAATTAGAGTTTTTTATTCAAGGCGATTATCACTCCTAAACTCCATAAGATGTATAGCATGTCCAGTACTCTACAAAGAGAAAACACAATACTAAAGCCTCATACACACGATCAGAATATCGTACAAAAAATACTGCTTACAAAGCGATCATATGATACTCTGTAGTACACAGCTTTCGTCCGAAATTTTCCAAAGGAACACACACAATTTTTTTTCTCATATGATACCAGATATTACAATTTTTGTTTAATCAGTACAGTTTTCATTTGAAAATACAATACAAATACATTATATCAATATATTTGTATTTTAGTAACCTATTAGTTTTCAACATGGAGACTAGCATGCAAAAAACAAAAAAAACAAACAAACAATCATTTGTCCGATAATCTCATCATGTGTACTAGGCTTTAGGCATCTTAATAGGAGCCCTGGTATATTGTATCAGCAAGCTAAAATATTAATTATAGTCAGACATTGATAATTAAAATACCTAACATTATAAGCTTATTGGCTACTTAACTATCTGCCTCTGTAAAATCTGCAAATACCGTTTAAAAAAAAAAGAAGGTTTTGTGGAGTAATGTCAAAATACATGTTAAAGGAATACAGATAACATTTTGATCTCTTTCTATACAAATATAATTTTGTATGAAGTGTTCTGCTGTCTATGGCACCATACTGACAGCATACTATGTTGATATTCATATTTTGTTCTCTGAACATGACCATTATCTCTACAAGCTATGACAAGTATACTACCTATTATGCCAGAGGATGAGCAATAAAAATGTCATAGCAACATTTAGTTAATGTAAATGTAAGGCTTATAATAAGAGTCATTAAAAAAATGCACCCTGGTTATTGTAAATACTCTGATGTCCAAAAGTGTTGATTGTCATTTTTTTCAATTGGGTTTTATGGATTTTCAATATGGGTTTCCACAGTGTAGGGCTAATGTTTAATGGACACCTTATTTAATGATTTGGGGGAGAAGAGATATATTTATCTATGTGCTTCCATTGCTACAATCTGCTGTTATTTGAAAGTCTCTTGCCTAAATCTTCTGCTTCCAGTTCTTTTAACTACAAATAATTACATATGGAAGCCATTGGAACAGCAGATGCAATGTGGCTTAAAGTAATATAAGTACTTGTATCACTTCACCCCCACTCGAAAATATAAGTTAAAAAAAATATATATTTTAGTTTCTTCTTTTTACATTTTTTTGTGGGGAAACACGTGTCAACTACACAAGTTAAATAAGTGAAAGTATAACAGGACTGTTGCCAACTTAAAAAAAATACCCAGTAAGCAGTGTGCAGCACTTTAAAAATCAAATGTGTGTTTACAGTGGGATTAAACAATGTCAGATATCAGATAAAGAAAATATCCAAGAGCAGGCAATGTTTGCTTTTATGACTGGTGTCTTAAATTGCATTGAAATATTTATGAAGTCACACTCAGCCTCAAATACTGACATGCCTTGCAATGTATATTTCTAGTGACATTGTACAATATTTTCTGTAACTTGAAGTTTCATTTTGGAATGTAATGTAGGAAATAACTAAACTATGTCAATGATATTGCAAAGTGCTCCCATTTATAATTATTTATATTTGTAAATAGCTTTCTGATGTCAATTTCAAGTTCATTGTGAATAATATGTATTTATTATGTGAAGATTTTTTCTTTTGCTTTGAAATACAGTTAAAATCTTATTTAGAGTGGATTTGTGTCTAATTTTTGTTTTGAAAACATACCCAACCTTTTTATTAATCATACCACATATACAACATTGAAAATATTTTAGTGTATTGCGTTTCACCCTACTTTAAATATAGCTTATGATTCTGAGATATTATAATGAGGTAATGCAAAGATCTACCAATCCAACATGGTGGTATGATTTGGGTATGAGAGGCAAGTTTTCAGTGACTAAATGTTAATTGATTTGTAGCATATGCCCAATGTGATTGGGGGATTAATTGTAACAGGCGCCCAGGCTCTATTCAGTTACTAGGCTCCCCACCAGTTTAGTTTGATAATGCATAAGGGATATTGTCTAAAAAAATTATCTAAATATTTTAAAGGCTAAAAACAGCATAGAGATGCAGAATGTTTTTAGCATGTCCATGGGTACATCTGGAGTCTGGATCCCGGGGTAGATGTCCATTACACCCTTAAAATAATGCACCACTACCGATATCAGTCCAACATTTTTCCAGTGTAAATGTATGTGCCTAGTAATCTTGATGAAGCAGGTTAGAGCTAATTTTCTGCTGTGAAGACTAGTGTAGTTACCTTGCAGTTAACTTACAGAGCTCATGCACTGCTGAGAAGACTAGTGTAGTTAACTTGCAGTAAATATGCTAGAACTGCAGTTTTATAGAAACGTAGAACCATAAAAGATTAATGGCAGAAAAAGAATAGGTGGTTCAATAGGTTCTTTATCAAGTTATTTTTATTTTATTTTATTTTTCTGACACTTTGTACTTGTGCTAACAGTTGTTGTGCATGTATGACATAAGAAACAGTTATGTTTTGTGGTACCATGTTCTCTGTGAGTAGTGTTAAGTCAGCTCTTGTTACACTCCAATGTAATGTAACAGCGGGTATGAGGATTTTCATTAGATATCTATATGCATTTTAGCAGCTAGCTATACAACTAAACTGAATAGGGTGAATGACTGAATATTGCAGCGTGGAAAGTCTGTTGCCTTGGAATGAGATTTAAGTCAGTGAATGAGACTAAACTGATTTTTTTTTCACTATCCATAAAAGCAAACAATGAAAGTTATAGAAAACATTTCTATCTATCTATCTATCTATCTATCTATCTATCTATCTATCTATCTATCTATCTATCTATCTATCTATCTACAGTATCTATCTCTGTTGATGATTTTCTTTAGAGTACAGGCTGCTATCAGAATTGTTTCCTTGATCTATAAATAGGATTATTCATCAAAATGATTGCTCTATTGCTCTATTTACTTGCTTAATAAAAAATGCCACATTTAGTTTTGACAGCTTTATGATGGGGGCATTTATTACATAGTTGAAACAGGTTCCTGTGGTATATCAATTTCTATAAAAAGCAGTAAAATGCTTTTAATGAAAGTAAAAGGAAGGGCAGATTAGAACTCTGATCAGCAATATGTGGCCAAACAGAGAAATAGCAATTTCATTGTGTATTGATTTTTAACCTCTGGAGAAATAGATAGCACCAATTTAGTTTAAGGGAAAATAAATCAAACAAAGAAAGTACCATCAAAAGTGTTAAAAAAACACCACCAGCATATCATCATACAATTTACTAAATTTAAATTTTTTCAAAGTGGTATGGTCTTTTAGATTAGGTGCACCATAACCTGTTTACTTTGGAATACACGTGTTTTCTGTTTTTCACAAATCCATACAAAGGCTCTAGGCCATTAACATTGCATTAGTATCACAGACAGTGAAATGATAAAAAAGACAAATTTCAGACCATTTGTCAACAGCTATTCTACTGCAGTCCATAGACCATACCCCTTATTGAAGGAAGGCCCTCACTGGTTTATTATTATGAATTATAAATTGCAAAGAATAACCTTTATGTGCCAGCAAAGGAAATATTGAACCATTATACAATATAACCCAGCTGTTACCGAGCAAGAAAACAAATCCAACTCTTTTTGTTTATTGGCGAAAACAATTCCTGTACAAATTAAAGATTTGCTTTCATAGACTATAGCCCTGTACACACGATGGACTTTTTTCATCGGACAAACCAATCGTGTATGGGCCCCATCGGTCTTTTTTCCATCGGTGTTAAAAAATAGAACATGTTTTAAATTTATCCGATGGAAAAAAAACGATAGCAAATTACTATCGTCTGTGGGGAACTCCATCGGATAAAAAACCCACGCATGCTCAGAATCAAGTCGACGCATGCTCAGAAGCATAGAACTTAATTTTTCTTGGCTCGTCGGAGTGTTTTACGTCACGGCGTTGGGACGATCGTTTTTTTGACGGATGGTGTGTAGGCAAGACTGATGGAAGTCAGCTTCATTGGATTTCCGATGGAAAAATTCATCGGTTTAAAATCCACAGGAAATCCGATCATGTGTACAGGGCTTATCTGTAAACTGTGCAATATACAGGTGCATCTGAAAAAAATTAAATATCATCAAAAAGTAAATTTATTTCAGTAATTCAATTCAAAAAGGGAAACTCATATATTAAATAGATCAATTACACACAAAGTAATATATTTCAAGCATTTCTTTATTTTAATTTTGATGATTATGGCTTACAGCTAGTGAAAACCCAGAGGTCAGTATCTCAGAAGATTAGAATATTGTGAAAAAGTTCAATATTGTAGACTCATGTGTCACACTCTAATCAGCTAATTAACTAAAAACACCTGTAAAGGTTTCCCTAGCCTTTAAAATAGGGTTGCACCGATACCGATACTAGTATCGGTGCCGATATCAAGCATTGGCCCGAGTACTTGTACTCGGGAAAATGCTCCGATGCTTGATCCGATACCTGGGCAGTCAGGGGTGATCATGGGGGAGTTACAAGCACCCATTTCCCTGTATAGATTTCAATAAAGCAACTGACTGCTGCTTCTCCTCCTCTCCCTCCCATGGCTTTCAGCTGCTTTATTGAATGCCAATCACCCCTGACTGTCCCCATTATCCTCCTCCAGTCCCCCTCTGTGTTCTCCTCCGTACTCCTCCAGGCTTCTCAGGTCCCCCTCAGTGCTCCTGTCCCCCTCCGTGCTCTGAAACTGTCCCCCTCCCTGTTCTCTGCTCCTGCCCCCCTCTGTGCTCCACTCCTGTCCCCCTCCGCGTTCCGCTCTGGGCCCCCCTCCCGTGCTCTGAAACTGTCCCCCTCCCTGTTCTCTGCTCCTTTCCCCCTCTGTGCTCTGCTCCTCCAGGCTTCTCAGGTCCCCCTCTGTGCTCTGCTCCTGTCCCCCTCCATGCTCCGCTCCTGTCCCTCTCTGTGCTCCGCTCCAGTCCCCCTCCATGCTCCGCTCCTGACGCCCTTCGTGCTCCGCTCCGGTCCCCCTCTGTGCTCCTCCTTCCCCTTTCTTCTCGTTCTGTCAGGATGGAGAGCGGAGGAAGGAGCTGGTAAATCTGTAATTTACCAACTCTTTCCTTTTCTGAATGAAGAGTCAGTGATCACTGACTCTGTGCATTCATAACAAGGCATCGTAAATGTTTACGATGCTTCAGTTTATGAATGGAGAGGAGCCTCTGTCTCCTTTCCATTCATCTCCAGTGCAGCTGAGGCTGCAGAGAAAGGGACTGGGGAATCTGTGTGCTCAGTCTCTTTCCCTGTCTCAAAAGGGAGATGTCAGGGGTCTGTTAAGACCCCTGACATCTCACCAAAGCCCCCCAACAGGGCTGATAAAAAATAATAAATAAATAAAGAATTGTAATAAATATTTAAAAGGTTCAATTGTAAAAATAGTAAAAAATAAAATAAAAAACACACTGACACATGTATACTCTCCCCTCCACCAGAAAAGAAAGCATTGTAAAACAAAAATAACAAAAACATAAATATTAAAAAATAAAATTGTAAAAGAGTGCTGTATCCAAGCATATTAATGGAGAGCTGAGTGGACAGAAAAAAAAGTGTGGTAGAAAAAGGTGCACAAGCAAAGGAGATAACCGCAACCTTGAGAGGATTGTAAAGCAAAGGCAATTAAAGAATTTGGGGGAGATTCACAAGGATTGGACTACAGCTGGTGTCAGTGCTTCAAGTCACATTTCTTGTGTCAAGCCACTCCTGATTCAGAGACAACGTTGGAAGCATCTTACCTGAGCTAAGGAGAAAAAGGACTGGACTGTTGCTCAGTGGTCCAAAGTCCTCTTTTCGGATGAATGTAAATTTTGCATTTCATTTGGAAATTAAGGTCCCAGAGACTGGAGGAAGAGTGAAGAGGCACATAATCCAAGTTGCATGAGCCCCCCCCCACAATGTATCCTGTATTACATGCTTCTTATGGCTCTTGTGGCAACTTCCTTATTTTTTCCACATCCATCTACTTCTCCTGCAATAGACAGGTTGTCTCCCTCCAGTATCCAGTCAGGCCAAAAAAGATATGAGTTCTCATGCATTACTTATGCTTTTCTTGCAGTAAGGTATGTATTTTATGCACAAACTTTACTTAGCCCTACCAGGTTAGGTAAGAAGAACACAGTTCTAGCTCAAGTCATCATTCAAGATGAAGTGCTTTTTCACCTTCATTATTAAAAATTGAGTTTCTTGGTTTTGTCAACATGTCAGATTTAGTGGACTTATTGTTGTCTACACTTGGTTATTAAAGAATTACTCAGAAAGCAAGGTGTTAAAGTTCACCATTATTTAGACAACAATGTAAGTACTGTCCAAAAAGAGGGATTGTCTGTTGCTCAACAGAGTGGATGTTCTTCAGATGTTTCAGAAGCTTGGATGGGTTATAAACAACAAATGCCCTTCAAATGTTCATTTACCTAGCAATATTCAACATGCAGAACAACACAATTTTGCTCCCATCAGAAAAATTCTTTAATTGTGCAGTCTGGTAGAAGTAGCACTAGCAAGCTCTTACCTGTCAGTGACAGAGTGTCTCAAGGTGATAGGTACGTTGATATCCATGACAGAGATGATAAAGTGGCAAAACAGCAAGTTCACACAGCGAGGATGGTGGTGAAACTGAGAGATGTATTTCAATCTCTACTTCAAACAGATTTGGTTGATGCATAACACTGCCTTTAGTGGAGATGGTTTTGTTTAGAATTTACCTCAATAGGATAAATTACCATGATTTAAAGAACGACCTTTCTTTGGAACAGGCTGTAAACCAACCATGGCCCTAACATCAGTAGCAAAGGCACTGTAGGTTTGATTGGAAGACCTAAAGTCAGCTGTCAGTGGTTAATAAATTAACATGTTGAGAAAGTTCTTCAGATGCTTCAGAAATTGGGTGGATTATCAACAACAAAAACAGTTATTTGTTCTCCTTTTATATGCCAGCTTACTTAGGGTCATTATATCATCCGGAGCAACACAATTTTACACTCAGAAGAAAAAATACCAATCATGCAGAGTCAGTTGGAAGTAGCCCTTTACCTGTCAGCGACACAGTGCCTCAAGGTGATAGGTAGAAAGATATCAACAACAGAGTCACTGTTGCATACACATTCATTTCTTTGGGGGTCCTGTCTTGATGGGATTAGGGATGAGCTCCAAATTTTTCTTTTTCAGAGGTTCAAATTTAACCTGAACTTTTGGTCCTTTGGCAGGAATTGTCCAGCCAAATATGGTTTGGCAAAGGTCCCAGCCCAAATGCTATAAAAGTCTGCTCTCCCAGCAACCCTTTGTCAGTGTGTTGGAGTTTAGTGATAATAAGGGACAGTTGACAGTGCTTTTATAAAGAGAGAGTTTTCTAGTGTAGTGTGCTACTACAGAGCTAGACAGTATTATATACAGTACTATATTCAGTGTTGTATATTGCCAATAATAAATTAATTACAGTGAATAGCAGTTTGTGGGATTATAAAGAGTGTAGTGTACTGTAAGTCTAATTTTAGTTTGTAACCATGTCCCTTTTTTCTTTTTAAGTTTATAAAAAGAAACAAAGTGGGTTTCCCCTTAAAAATACAGTGGATATAAAAAGTCTACACACCCCTGTTAAAATGTCAGGTTTCTGTGATGTAAAAAAAGTAGACAAAGATAAATCATTTTAGAATTTTTTCCACCTTAAAATTAACTTATAAACTGTACAACTCAGTTAAACAACAAACTAAAATCTTTTAGGTGAAGGGAAGTAAAAAAAAAAAAATAATAATATGGTTGCATAGGTTTGCACACCCTTAAAGCGGAGTTCCAACGACATGTTCTCATTTTTTTTTTAAACGTAAGGAAAATTAACATATAACACTCGATTGTTTAGAAGAGTTCGTCCCCCGATGTCTGCTTTAATATAAAAAAAATAAGTTATATAATCGTGTCCTGGCCGTTCCCATTTTGTTTGTGGGCATGTGAAGCCCACAAGCATTATCTTCCGGGATACGGTGCAGCTGAATGACCAGCATGCACCGCCCGTTCTCGCGCATGCACAGTAATGGCACGTAGCGGCGCCGTAAAGTATACAGGTTGCCATAACAACGGTCGTCGTCGTCGGAAGTGCCTGCCCTGTCGTTATGGCAATCTAGCCTTCAGCGCTGCACACTGACACTGGGGAAATGACGTCAGGCACCGCGGTGAGGAAGGGGAAGATTAGAAGCAACAGGGATTAAAAGGTAAGTAAAAAAAAAATTCTCCAAATGTTTTTTTTTATATTTGCTGTACAATAATGAAACATTTTTTTTATGGGTGGAATTCTGCATTAAACTAATACTTTGTTGAAGCACCTTTTGATTTTATTACAGCATACTTTTTGGGTATGAGTCTATTAGCATGGCACATCTTGACTTGTCAATATTTGCTCTTTGCAAAAAACACTCCAAATCTGTCAGATTGCGAGGGCAACTTCTGTGCACAGCCCTCTTCAGATCACCCCACAGATCTTCAATCGGATTCAGGTCTGGGCTCTGGCTGAGCCATTCCAAAACTTTAATCTTCTTCTGGTGAAGCCATTCCTTTGTTAATTTGGATGTTTGCTTTGGGCTGTTGTCATGCTGAAAGATGTTTCAAAGAGGATAGAGTAACATCATCTAATGATATATTCATGGCTTGTGTCTTATTGTGATTAATGTCTAGTCCTGAGATGTTGGAGAAAGATTTTAGTACCGAATATAAGTTGGGAAGAGTAATGATAGGGGACGAAACAAATAATAATATGTCATCGGCAAAAAGAATGCATTTATGTTCAGTTCTCCCACATATGATTCCCCGAATATCAATAGAAGAACGAATCTTTATTGCCAAAGGTTCAATAGCCAAAATAAAAAGCAAAGGGGATAATGGACAACCTTGTCTGGTACCTCTATGTATAGAGATAGGTTTAGAGGAATATCCTTTAATCATCAATTTTGCCGAAGGGGAGGTATATAGTATTTGAAGAGTAGAAATAAATTGGGTACCGAATCCTATTTTGGATAAGACAGAAAAAAGGTAGTCCCACGATATGGAGTCAAAAGCTTTATGCATGTCTAATGATAAAAGCATACCTCTTCTTGTACCACCTCCATCCCAATTAGAATGAATTGCAGAAATAACATTTATTATTCTCCTAGTTTGATCCGTGGTTTGACGTCCTGGAACAAATCCAGCTTGGTCTGGATGTATATATTGTGCAAGAAATGAATTTAGTCTGGCCGCTAAAATTGTAGTCATTATTTTTAAATCTGAATTTATTAAAGAAATAGGTCTGTAGTTGGCACAATGCCCATGGTCTTTACCTTGTTTAGGGATAACATGTATATACTGTATGCAGTATTTTCTTGTATTGGCAGAATGGTACCTTGTCGAATTGAATTAAAAAATAAACATAAATGTGGGATTAAAATTTCTTGAAATTTACGATAATATTGTCCAGATAAACCCTCTGGGCCTGGTGCTTTAGAAGGATTCAAATTTTTTATAGTTTGTCTGATTTCTTCTACAGTAAATTCCCTATCCATGAGCTCAGAATGATATTGTGTCAGTTTGGGTAATGAAATATCTTTGAAAAAGCCGTCAATAATGCTTTGAGTTGCTGTGGCCGGCTTGCTATATAGTGAGGAATAAAAGTCGTAGAATTCATTTAATATAAGTTCCGGATTTTGGGTTGGTTGTCTATTATTTATTCTGAGCTTGGGTAATGCGGGTGTAAAGGGGCGCGGTAATAATTTTCTAGACAATAAAGTGGTGGGTTTATCTCCCATAGAGTAAAATTTATGTTTTGACCATCTAATGTGTTTATCCGCTTGTGTTGTTAGGGTCATATTCAACGCTAATCTAGCATTATCGATTTTGTTTCTAATGTCTAAGCTAGGTGATAACCGTTGTACAAGAAGAAGGTCTTTAAGTTCTTTTTCTTGTTGCATAATTGTACTATTACGATTTTACCCCTAATGGTAGCCGTATGGGTTGCCCAATTAATAACTGGGGATGTATCTAAACACTCTTATACTTATATATGGTGTGAAAAATCTCTACTTTACTTGGGTATTAATATCACTCCAACCTTTAGCTCTTTATACTCCCAAAACTACCCTGCACTTTACAAAAAACTATTGGCTGATTTAGAAAAATGGTTACTCCATCCTCCGTCATGGTTTGGCAGATTATATTCTGTAAAAATGAATATTCTCCCTAAAATATTGTATTATTTCCATGCTCTTCCTATTAAATTGATCCATTCTGAATTGACTAACTTTCAAAACAAATAAATTTCCTTCATTTGGGGAAATAAAAAACCCAGAATCAATAAACGTACCTTACTGACCCCGAAAAACAAAGGTGGATTGGGCACTCCGGATTTGTTAAAATATTATTACGCAGCAATGCTAACAAACCTGACTAAGTCTAACTCTTCTAAACCCCACCCTATCTGGATGGATATAGAAACATATGCATGTCGAGGCCAATCAGTTTCCCATATGATGTGGCTGCCGACTAAAGCGAGGCCCCCTATTTTATGTCCAACATTATCTATTTCCCTAAACATATGGGATAAATTGAATAAATATCACAAGTTTAAGTCTCCACACAGCCCATTGGCTAATATACTTGAGAACGAAAGCTTTACTCGGGATCCAACTCCTATGGGATTTGACTGGTGGAAAAACAAAGGTCTTTTGCGTATAGCTGATTTATGTGGTTCGAATGCCATATTGTCTTTTAAATCTCTAGAAACACGTTTTCATATACCAATAACCGAAAAACTGCATTATACACAGATAAAAGATTTTATTACTAAAATATCTGAAAATTACGATATATCGTCTTTGTCTAAAATGGAATATCTATGTCTGAAGTTTGACTTATATCGAGGGCATATTTCAGAAATGTATTCCCTCCTAAATACTTCTCATACTAAACTGAACTATATGATAAAATGGTAAGGAGACCTTCAGGAAAATTTTGACTTAACGGAATGGCAAAATATGGCTCTAAAATCGTCTCGTTCTCTCATTAACACCTCCATCATAGAGGCGGATTACAAAATTCTCATGAGATGGTATACGGTCCCCTCTAGACTGGCATCTTTTATACCTGAATCATCACCTCTGTGTTTCCGAGGATGTGGGAAGAAGGGAACACTATTTCATATATGGTGGCAATGCCCCAAAGTTAAAACATTTTGGATAAGAATTTATAATTTTATATATTCTCTTACCCATATTATCCTACTCAAATCACCAAAACAAGCTCTGTTGGGTTACAAATTAGAAAATTTAAATAAATTTCAGGATCATTTGATATCCTTTATATTCATATCAGCAAGGATTATAATAGCAAAATCATGGAAATCGGCCTCATTGCCATTCGGACAAATCAAACAGAAACTTTCTTGGATAATGATCAACGAACGTATGTCAGCTATTTTAAATGATAAATTAACATTATTTGAAAAAATTTGGGACCCATGGATCAGATATCTATCTGATGATCCGAGACCTTTAACGAGTTTATCGTAGTGTTTTTTTATTTTTTTTATTCTCCCTTTCCCTTTTTTTCTCTCTTCTTTCCTTTTTCCTTTTCAACATAACCATTTCGGTGTCTCGATCTATTGTAAGTTGCATACCATCTTGGTTATGTTTATCTATACGATGTTATTTAGAATTTGTATACGTAATTTCATATTTACTGATTCATGTTTGTGCAACCCGATGTAATGTACATTCTATTTTATGAATCTTAAAAAAAAAAAAAAGATGAAGATCCTCTTCATGTTCAGCTTTCTAGCAGAAGCCTGAAGGTTTTGTGCCAATATTGACTGTTATTTGGAACTGTTCATAATTCCCTCTACCTTGACCAAGGCCTCTGTTCCAGCTAAAGGAAAACAGCCCCAAAGCATGATGCTGCCACCACCATGCTTCACTGTGGGTATGGTGTTCTTTTGGTGATGTACAGTGTTGTTTTTGCGCCAAACATATCTTTTGGAATTATGGCCAAAAAGTTCAACCTTGGTTTCATCAGACCATAACACATTTTCCCACATGCTTTTGGGAGACTTCAGATGTGTTTTTGCAAAATGTATCCAGGCTTGGATGTTTTTCTTTGTAAGAAAAGGCTTCCATCTTGCCACTCTACCCCATAACCCAGACAAATGAAGAATATGGGAGATTGCTGTCACATGAACCACAAAGACAGTATTTGCCAGATATTCCAGCAGCTTCTTTAATGTTGCTGCAGGCCTCTTGGCAGCCTCCCTGACCAGTTTTCTTTTTGTCTTTTCATAAATTTTGGAGGGAAGTCCAGTTTTTGGTAATGTCACTTTTGTGCCATATTTTCTACACTTGTTAATGACTGTCTTCACTCTGTTCCATGATATAGCTAATGCCTTGGAAAAAAATTGTACCCTTCTCCTGATGCTTTGGAAGCTCTCTGTGGACCATGGCTTTTGCTGTAGGACGCAAATAAGAAAATGTCAGGAAGGACCTGCTAGAACAGCTGAACTTTATTTGGGGTTAATCAGAGGCATGTTAAATGATGGCAGGTGTGCACTGACTCCTATTAAGCCCAGGTTCACACTGGGCTGCGAGAGTGAAGCCGTGCGAGTTCAGCTGAACTCGCACGATTTCACTCCCGCTGGTCAGTGCAGATTTCGGCCGCGATTACAGTGCAGGTTTCTGCATAGCTGTCAATGTAAATCGCGGGCCAAAATCGCAAAAAGTAGTACAGAAACTACTTTTTGAAATCGGTGCAGCGCCGCAAATGCGACGTCGCACAGATTAGGACGGTGTCATTGCCGGCAATTTGCGGCAAATACCGCCGCTTTGACATGCGATTTTACAAGAAAAACCGCATGTCAAAACGCACCAGTGTGAACCAGGGCTTAACATGAGTTTGAATGTGATTGCTTAATTCTGAACACAGCTACATCCCCAGATATAAGAGGGTGTGTACACTTATGCAATCACATTATTTTTGATTCCCCGCTCTAAAAGATTTCAGTTTTTTTTTTTCAATTCAGTTGTACAATTTACAGGTCACATCAAAGGTGGAAAAAGCTCTAAAATGATTTAGCTTTGTCTCATTTTTTTACATCACAGAAACCTGACATTTTAACAGGGGTGTGTAGACTTTTTATATTCACTGTAAATACCAGATCCTTGACAAGGGTCCACCAGACAAAAAACTCTAAAAATGGTGTTGTGTCACCCTCAAATTGGGAGGGCGACAAAAAATGGCAGAGTGTGCCCTCAACATGGGGTGGATACCTTGTCAGGGGGTGACCTCTCTAGTAAAAATGCCTTTTTCCTATGTTGAGGAAAAGGGCCTCATCCCTGCACCTTTGGGGCTCTGTGATTGTGGGGGTTTAAGGAGGGGCTTATCAGAGTTGGGAAAGCCCTTTAAATGGAGGGGGCCCTACAGTCAGGTCCATAAATATTGGGACATCAACACAATTCTAATCTTTTTGGCTCTATACACCACCACAATGGATTTGAAATGAAACGAACAAAATGTGCTTTAACTGCAGACTTTCAGCTTTAATTTGTTGGTATTTACATCCAAATCAGGTGAACGGTGTAGAAATTACAACAGTTTGTATATGTGCCTCACACTTTTTAAGGGACCAAAAGTAATGGGACAGATTAACAATCATAAATCAAACTTTCACTTTTTAATACTTGGTTGCAAATCCTTTGCAGTCAATTACAGCCTGAAGTCTGGAATGCATAGACATCACCAGATGCTGGGTTTCATCCCTGGTGATGCTCTGCCAGGCCTCTACTGCAACTGTCTCCAGCAAGTGAAATGCATGCGCAATCGGATTCAGGTCAGGTGATTGACTTGGTCATTACATAACATTCCACTTCTTTCCCTTAAACAACTCTTTGGTTGCTTTCGCAGTATACTTCGGGTACATCTGCACTTCAGTATGCTTTGTCCATCTGCACTGTGAAGCGCCGTCCAATGAGTTTTGAAGCATTTGGCTGAATATGAGCAATTAATATTGCCCGAAACACTTCAGAATTCATCCTGCTGCTTTAGTCAGCAGTCACATCATCAATAAATACAAGAGAACCAGTTCCATTGGAAGCCATACATGCCCAGGCCATGACACTACCACCACCATGCTTCACTGATGAGGTGGTATGCTTTGGATCATGAGCAGTTTCTTTCCTTCTCCATTCTCTTCTCTTCCCATCACTCTGGTACAAGTTGATCTTGGTCTCATCTGTCCATAGGAGGTTGTTCCAGAACTGTGAAGGCTTTTTTAGATGTTGTTTGGCAAACTCTAATCTGGCCTTCCTGTTTTTGAGGCTCACCAATAGTTTACATCTTGTGGTGAACTCTCTGTATTCACTCTGGTGAAGTCTTCTCTTAATTGTTGACTTTGACACACATACACCTACCTCCTGGAGAGTGTTCTTTATCTGGCCAACTGTTGTGAAGGGTGTTTTCTTCACCAGGGAAAGAATTCTTCGGTCATCCACCACAGTTGTTTTCTGTGGTCTACTGGGTCTTTTGGTGTTGTTGAGCTCACCGGTGCGTTCTTTCTTTTTAAGGATGTTCCAAACAGTTGATTTGGCCACACCTAATGTTTTTGCTATCTTTCTGATGGGTTTGTTTTGTTTTTTTCAGCCTAATGATGGCTTCCTTCACTGATAGTGACTGATAGTGACAGCTCTTTGGATCTCATATTGAGAGTTGACCGCAACAGATTCCAAATGCAAATAGCATGCTTGAAATGAACTCTGGACCTTTTATCTGCTCCTTGTAAATGGGATAATAAGGGAATAACACACACCTGGCCATGGAACAGCTGAGCAGCCAATTGTCCCATTACTTTTGGTCCCTTAAAAAGTGGGAGGCACATATACAAACTGTTGTAATTCCTACACCGTTCACCTAATTTGGATGTAAATACCCTCAAATTAAAGCTGAAAGTCTGCAGTTAAAGCACATCTTGTTCATTTCATTTCAAGTCCATTGTGGTGGTGTATAGAGAAAAATAAATTAGAATTGTGTCGATGTCCCAATATTTATGGACCTGACTATATGAATGTTAACAAAGGTCTGGCGTGTTCCAGGTGATATCATTGATCAAATATAAACATATTTTATCAGTGACATCACTGAGATTCCTGGTGACACCAGCAATGTAGATCCATGTCAATCACAATGAATGACACCCACTGACCCCTGGAAGAAAAAACATGCTGACACAACTTGAATCTTTAACTCTCGATGACATGATTGATCATAGCTTTACATCATGGGACACATTTTTTTTCATAGTGGACTTGTCAAATTGTGTCTGTGTGTTCATTTACTTCACATTTTTTGTGAAAGGATAGGAGTATTGTGTACCCCTTACTCATTTACATTTGGGGATATCTAGGGGCTCCTTATTTTAAAGAGTACATCCAGATTTTGATAAGGCCCCTGCTCGCAGACCCCCACAACCACCAGGTATGGTTTAGGACAGTGGTTCTCAACCTTCTAGTGCCGTGACCCCTTGATAAAATTTCCCAAGTTGTGGGGACCCCTAACAGTAAAATTAATTTCGTAGTGTGGGTTGTCAGCACCCAAGGCAAGACAAGTAATTTGCGTCCCTAACCCATGGACATTTAGCGCTCCCTGAGTCCTTTCCACTTGTACAGTATTAAAACCCCTTATGGTACATTTTAGGATGTACCACTCTTTCTTTGTTCTCCTTTTTTTCCCTTTTATCTCTCTATCCTAATTTCTTGTTTTTTCCCCATCTCTCTCTCTAGCCGTCTTTCTTGTTCTTTCTCTTATTCTTTCTCCCCCTTTTTCTTTGTTCCTTCCCCTCTTTTCATGTATTCTTTATTTTTTACTCCTTTTCCTACTCCTTGGTGGGGGGAGGTGGGATCAGTGGCAGTGCAGGGGGGGTGGAATCAGTGGCAGTGCAGGGGGGTTGGGATCAGTGGCAGTGCAGTGGGGGTGGGATCAGTGGCAGTGCAGGGGGGGTTCTGATCAGCCAACTTTGGTGTTCTTGATCAAGGTCATCTGCTTATCTAAGAACTGTAGTTGGAGCTTTTAATGGCAACTATAATCACAGGTAGTGTTACTCACTGTGTCTCCGACTTTGTAGTGTCCCGCAGCAGTGACACCTATGCCGAAATTAGGAGATAGGGTCTCCTCCAGCCCCTCCCACTTCACATTCCTCACCAGTCAGCTGACCTCTAGTCTCTGCCCCCCAGCCATGCCGTGAACTGAATGGGCGGCTGTGAAGAGGCTGAGTGGGTGGCCGCGGGCTCCAGGAACAGCCCAGCTGCGTGGCCACAGACTCCAGGGACAGCCCTGCTGAGTGGCCGCGAAAAGGCTGGGAGAGCGATGCAGGCTTCAAGAACAGCCCAGGATTCGGGGACCCCTGGAAAATTGTCAGTTGACCCCCGAGGGGGTCCCAACCCCCAGGTTTAGAACCACTGGTTTAGGATATGTCAAGCTTGTTGTGGATTTTTTGAGGGACCCCACACTTTTTTATTTCTTTTTTGACACTATTTTATACCAGTGAATGGATCTTTTGGTTGCAGGGTAGGGCTTCATAATTTGGTCATTGAACTCTTCACCTCCCATGAATTGATTGTATTCATGTATGTAATGAGGCTATTAGACCAGACTGTGCCTTCCCTATGTAGCGCACCAACCCCAGACTTTACCTGCTTTTCTTCTGCTTGGCTCCTCCGCAGGAAAGAATGAGGCACACCGCACCACAAGCCCGTGGTCAGATAAGGTGGGAGGAGGTCCAGGCACAAACTTGAATTGGGTTTTCTCCTGTTCTGATTAGCACAAACAGGCTTGGCGCACGGTCTCTGCCACAGACCATGAAGTTGGTCATTGCCACTGACCGGGTGAAAAAAATATAAAAGCCACTGCCACTGACCTTGTGTGCGTAGTGTCACTGCTACTGTGACTTAAAGAACACGCACTTCCTTCCGTTAGTAAATTGGCCCCTTTTTTTAGGACAGGAACATCCCTCTGGAGAGTTACCAGAGGCCCCATCTGTCACCACGACTCTGCGCTGGGTCTTCAGAAAGGGTCACTTCCCTGGCCTCCTCGTCCTGGATACGGGTCCCCTCGCAAGGCAGATCCCTGGGAGTCTCGGTCTTTGGCGGATCCCAGCCTAAGGCTGCTGGGCTCCAGGCCTTTCTCCAAAGTACCTCACCCCAGACTGAAGGTGTCTGGGATGGAACAGCAGCTCCGTCTCCAGGCCTAGGGCACCCAGAGACGACCCGACCAGGCCTCCGGGCCTAGGGCACCCGGAGGCGACACACACGCACCCAGGCCTAAGGTGCCTGAGCGCGGAACCGACCCCACTAGAAGATGGCCGTCTCCTTTTATATCCTCTCCCGACAGGCACAGAAGGTGCCCCGCCGTACTTCTGCCAAGAGGGGACCAAAAAGGCACAACCCTGTACTGCGGTTCAACCCGGGCCCATGGCAACAGCGCCACCTATAGGCCCCAGGGAACTACACACCAGTACCATCTCCCAGGGATAGAAATGGTCCATGAAACCTAACAATTAGTGCATCTGAGCCTAGTTACCACTCAGATGCTTCCCTCTAAATGTAACCACCCGCTACACCTAGATTTCCACTCAGGTGTCTTGGTGGATGGAAAAGACGTCATAGACATCCCACTTTTCCTTTCATTTAAGGACCAAGAGTTCCTTATGTTGCAAACTTGCTGACTCCCCTCTTTTAAGCTTTGTAAAAAACTCCCACAATTAGCTCACATCTACAATCTACAGTTTGCTGCAGAAAAAGGTATTGGAAAAGTGGCATGCTGATAAACTGTCCACATAGAAATGGGTATCTCTGCTAGAATAGGGGTGGCATAAGGTCCCAGACTAATTTTCCACTGCTACCCATATACTGTAAGTTGGTCATCCAGGGGTTTCCAAGTGGCTATCTTTTCTTTTGCAACAGTGGAAGGTATATGTGTACCCTGTAGCCCTTTCACAAATAATACTTCACCCAGTATCTGGCACGTTTACTGGGGAGATATTGTTTTATGTCTGGTCTGCCTGTAAAATGTATGAGGGACTCATCAAAATAGATATTTTTATTAAGAGTATAAATTTCAGAAAAAAAATTGGGAAACATAATTTATAAGTGACCTAATTTTGTAAAGACTCCAGAGGGGGCACAGGGAATTGCCATTAAAATTCAGAAATCTCATAATTATTTTAAGTGTGTCCTGAATTAGTATGTGCCCTAATCCTTTGAGGCTGATTTAACATTCCACTATTTGTTATTGGCATTTCAGCAGGGTGTACTGCGCTGCTGGCAATCGCCACTTTACCACTGTTTTTAAAATTTTGCTATAAAAAGGAAAAAAAGACAAAAAATTATGAAAAATTTCACCTGTACATCCGTGTACAGGTAAATACAGCTCTCAAACAGGGTACACATTTATATGCCCCATTGTGAATGAGACTTTATGGTGTCATTAGGATTGATGTGGTGGTTATCAGGAAAACTGTGACTAGATGCACTATTAGGCCTCATTCATATGCTGTGTATCAATGCCTATCCCATGCAAGGGCTGTTTTTACTTGTCCAGGGGAGCACAGTATTCCATGCACTCCCTACAGGCAGTCCCAATGATGCCTAATTGGCACACAGTGACTGCACAGACACATGCACTGCTTCCAATATGACATATGTGGGTGTAAGTCCCCCAAACTCACACTGTCTGTGTTTGGGCCTTGCGCCCACAAACATTAGATGTCAATTATCAGAGACACTGTATGCTGCAATGGCACACTGTGCCTCTGATCACAGACCAAAGCAGTACAATGTCACCATAGTGACAAAGTACTGCTCTAGTTCAGCGATTGGTGACAGATCACTTGTATTTTTTTTTCTTTATGTGTGTAGTACACTGCTTAACACTGTACTACTGTCTGGTGGACACAGTGATCTCAGATTGTGCCTCTGCATAGACTGAGGCTGCAGATTAATGCCCAAAAGGGGAGGTAGTACTGGTTCCCCCTTCCCAGAATGGCGCTTGTCTTGCCCGGCAAGTGGCTGGCTGGAAAGCAATTGACTGCACTGGTGTTCAGTGTGTAAAACACTAAAGACAAATAACAGAACACTGAAAATGGCCCTCTTTTCTCTCACAGGTGATTTCTGTGTGAGGACACGGAGCTGATGCCTTCTTTGTTTACATTGGTCATGTACCTGACCCTGTTTGCTCTAGCTGCTGCGCAGGAGTCAAGAGTGGAGAATGTATGGGTACATCCACCCTCATCAAAGAAGCTCCCATCTGGCTGTTTAGGTGCAATGGCCGGAGAACTGGTTAGAGGAATTTTGAATGTTTCACTTCAAGCAGTATTAATATTGTTGCTACTTGCCAAAGAATCTTTCTTTTAATTATTTTTTTGGTACATGATCCCCTGGGCACTTCTCAGCTACTCATGCTCTTTGTCTGACAATCCCTTGCCTATTAGATTAGAAAATGTCGATTAACGATTTCTAAGAATAATCTCCCATTGATTTAAATGGGGTTATGGATTTGGCATTCGGACTTTGAAGAAGTTTGCTGAAAGTACCCTGAATCAAACCTCCAGCATGTTAGGCTTATCACTAATCTCCAACAACAAATCCAGATAACAGAGAAAATGAAGGATGGTCACCAGTGGTTATTTGAGGATATGTCACTCTCTGCTTCAAACAGATTTGGTCATAGTGATTTTGGATGCTAGTGCAACTGGTTCAGGATCCCTCTGCCAGGGAAAAATAGCATCCTATTGTAGCACTTACCCCCATTTAAGGGACCGGCTGGTTTTGAACCTCCCAGCCAAGCAATAGAGAGAACCTTTATGCCAGATTGGCGTATTGCAGGGCTTGTAGTAATGGATCCCTCCTTAGGTGAGTTTCCAGGCCTCCTCCCAAGACAGCAGTACCGTCACCAGTCTCCTCTGGGGCAGATCCTTCCCTGGCCTCCTTCCCTAAGAGTGGGCTTCCCGCAGGTGGGTTGCTTGGCATCCCTTCCAAAGGCATAGGCCCCAGCCAGCAGAGCTGGGCTTTCCAGGCAGCGATGCAGCCTCGGGCTGAAGGTGCCCGGGGCTGAAACAAACACATGCAACCCGTGCCATGCGGGCCACGAGGCGCGCACACAGGAACCGACCACGATCAATGGCGTCTGCCCCTTATGTATCCTCTCCCAGCATGCACCGCGGGTTAACCACACCCACTGCACGGCTGCCGAGAGAGGACACCCAATGTGGTGTGATACCCCCGTATTCCAGCCTCGGCCGGTGGTAGCAGTGCCACCTACAGGCGAAAAGGGAATATAACTGCCAGGCAGTATCACACCCAGAGCAGAAGCAAATTTTCAACACAATTATCCAGGTCTGAGCCCAACTATAGACTCAGACTACCCCTAAATTTAAACATAGCGTCCCAACCATTTGGGAAGGGTGCTACACACCCCCCTCCAGAAAAGACACTGTCCCTAGTGGCTGAGGAGAACAAAATCCTTCAATCCTGAAGATTTTGAGAAAAACAGAAACATTTCCATGCGCCTGAAAAAAATTTTTTTGGAAGGGGAAAGAAAAGAAAGAGAGAAAACACTCAAGATAACATTACAATAATTGACATAGCTCTCCAGATATGACATTTATGCAAAAATACAGACCACCCATTACTGACTATCTACCCCACCCCATTCTCCAGTGGTCTTGATAGTAGCTCTGGTACCTGAAAGAAAACACAGACAACATGCATTGAAAATGCAAACATCCTAACCACTAATCATATTTTATACACAGAGAAGCAAACTGTTTCCCCCGAGAGGAAGCAGTTCCCTTCTTAAAAAGTTTTAGATGCTAAGCCTAGCATAAAAGCTTTTCTAATCCTAAGGGCTGTAATAGACAAAAGTCTCTCTATGTTTGCAGACCACTGCCACCTAGTGTCTGCAGAGTCATAACGTACTTCTACTGGTTACGCATGGGTTGCAACACAAACACAAAGAAACATCCCACTGTTGACCACGGCGTCTCACCACAGTATCCTGACTGACTAATCCCCAGAGTTCTTTCAAAGAGAAAAAAAATCACTCTCCGTCTTTTCCTTTTCAAGAACAATGGACCTCTTTTCAGTAGAGGACAAAGTCACCTCAATCCAAGCTAAGTTTCACCCGTGAAGGGACAGGAAATGAAACAGCAAAGTCAAGCTCCTATTCAAAATTGTCAAAGGTAAAAGCTTGGATCCGGGAGGGTTACAAGTCTTCCGCGCTCATCCCGGGTAGTAATAGAATACTCAAAATCCTTTTTCCCTGGGCATCAAATTACAACTCGGTCAGCGTGGATATGACTGCCATAGTTCCAGTCCCGGCGGCAACTACTGAACCGGTCAGTCATGGCAGCTGAGTGATCCAAGTCCATATACGGCTTGGGCACTTGAATATAGTCCCATATTGCGTCCCCGTACCACTGTTCACAGCAAGATTCAATTTCAAACATTAGTTCCCTGGGTACATAAGGGAACTCAAAACCGTACTCAGTGGCCATCCTTTTCATAAGGATCCGCTGCAGGCGAGCAAGTTTAGGCAGAGATGCAGGGGTTCCCGTTCCAGGCATCACATAGGAATCCAGGGACTTCCGGACCAAAGCCGTAGCAGGCTCCGGCAAAAGTCTTTCACTCAACACAGGTTCAGCCTTCTCTGTTAAAGCAGGGAATTCCACCCGGGGTGTGGTGTCCCCAGAGCTCATGGGCGATCCCTCTCGAAGGCTGCGGGTCGGGATAATAATTTTCACATTGTCCGAACCCTTTCTGAAGAATATCTCGTCAATCTCCACATCATCCCTAACATTGGATGAAGATTCAATGTCCGAAGAATCCACTTCCTCAGCAGGCAGGTAATTATTCACATTGACAGTCACTTTTCCCCCAGCCTCCTTACCATCTCCTGACATGGACTTCTCGGGCATCTTCCCGCTCTTGAGGTCCGGCTTCAGCAGGCGCTGAGGCAGGCTTCAACCGCGGCCGCGGGAGGCCTTGACATAGCCCACCTTCCGTTTCGCTGGCGGGATAAAAACTTCAGTAGTGGCGGAGGCAGCATCCGCAGCGGTATCCGCCGATGGCTCTACAGCGGCAGGGGCATCTTCTCCGGGTTACATCCGTAGTAGCCGATGTGATGCACGTGGGCTTGGCTCCAAAGTAACGGCGCCTGTAACCCAGTTGACCCGGTAAGCTTGGGGTGCTTCGGTGGGCTGGTCCACCTCGAAAAGGAACTCCCTGCAGATAAAGCATCGTCCGAATGGGTGCAGCTGCACAGCCAGTACATCTCATTTAGGGCAGAGCATGCCCAGGGCCTCTGCATCCCGACACTTGTACAACGTGAAGCGGCCCCGGGGCTTGAGCCGGATCCCCGTATCAGTCAGGGGGCTGCAAGCTGAGCAACGTCCATGATAGTAGTCGCGGGAAACATCCGGGGTCCCGACATGGCTGAGGCCCATGGAACTAAAGACATGTCGCTCCTCTTGCTTGATCCAAACTCTCTCTGCTCCTTGGCGCCAAATGCACCCACGTGTATCACGCAGGTGACGGGAACTCCTCCCCCTTTTCTCTTCCTGCACGTAGCTCGCAGATTTTTCTTCCTCTGGATCCGCCCATGAACTACGCAGTTAGAAAAAGAGAACAGTTCTGTGCCCCTTAACCCCTTCTTCTCATTCAAAGTACAGTAACACAGTCCAACTTCCTCAATGGCCGACTTTCCCAAAAAACATAGAAAATAATCCAATTGCGGGAGATAGCTGCATATCCTGTACTCGAGCCCCCACGTGTAGCACTTACCCCCCATTTAAGGGACCGTCTGGTTTTGATTTGGGTCATGCAAACTACCTCCATGGCTTCCGTTGTCAGGGTATAGAAAAAGTCAATGTCCACACATATGTAAAACCTAAACAGGAAGGCTTTATTTTCTCCTTTTGTTTTGCTGTGGGAACTTGTAGAGAAAGTAAGAATGAGAAAAGCAGAGGGGAAGGTTCAGGCACGCAACACTAAAGGCACAACGTCGCCACTCAAGCCTAAGTAGGTATTGCTCACTTTCCTTCGGTCCTAGCATCCGGAATGATGCATGGACAACTTTATCTGAGAATTTTAGGTATGGGATTAGGAATCCTCTGCCACAGGATTATCAAAGTCCCGAACCTCCCAGCCAAGCAATAGAGGGAACCTTTATGCCAGATTGGCATATTGCAGGGCTTGTAGTAATGGATCCCTCCTTAGGTGAGTTTCCAGGCCTCCTCCCGAGACAGCAGTACCGTCGCCAGTCTCCTCGGGGGCAGATCCTCCCCTGGCCTCCTTCCCTAAGAGTGGGCTTCCCGCAGATATGTAGCTTGGGATCCCTTCCAAAGGCATAGGCCCCAGCCAGCAGAGCTGGGCCTACCAGGCAGCGATGCAGCCTTGGGCTGAAGGTGCCCGGGGCTGAAACACACGCACGCACCCCGTGCCATGCAGGCCACGAGGCGCGCACACAGGAACCGACCACGATCAATGGTGTCTGCCCCTTATGTACCCTCTCCCAGCATGCACAGCTGGTAAACCACGCCTACTGCACGGATGCCGAGAGGACACCCAATGTGGTGTGATACCCCTGTATTCCAGCCTGGGCCGGTGGTGGACGAACAGGGAATATAACTGCCAGGCAGTATCGCACCCAGAGCAGAAGCAAATTTTCAACACAATTATCCAGGTCTGAACCCAACTATTGACTCAGACTACCCTTAAATTTACCTTAAATTTACACTTAGCGTCCCAACCATTTGGGAAGGACGCTACACTATATTTGCAAGCTATATATGAAGTTAAAAAAGCATTTAATCACTGACACTGACTGACTTCATCAGTTATGTTAAGGATGACAACATGATGGTGATTAGAACACAGAACTGGAGAGAGCTACTGATACAGATCATAATGACTTGGACTGACAACATCTTTAGTTTTTGTTATAATTGTTAAAATACAATGTTTAGGATAATTTTCTGTCCAGATCTCAAATAAGCAAGAATGAATGGTTGCTAAAAAAAATTATTCAACTGGGTAATGAGTCTGGGATAGCGTCCTGACATGTTTGCATCTCAAAGCCGGAAAAGGGAAACAATTCTTCAAGTCAAGGACATTGATGCCCTAATATGGTCCCCTGACCTATTATGACAGGTATGCCTTTCCACCAATTCTTAATATATTAAGAATACTTATTGGAAGCAGTCAAGATCATAGCAATTATACCTTATTGACCAAGTTGTCCTTGGTTTCCACTCCTTTTACAACTGAGTTCAAAAGACCTGGTACCATTGCTAAATCTGAGCTACCAATAAATTAAACGTGCAGTTAAGTGGCCAGAAGTCTTCAACCTACAAGGAAACAACATTTGCATAAATCAGATCTCCTGTTAGTGTTGGAATTCCTTTCATCCTTGAGGTTTAGCTTAAAGTGGATGTAAACCTCAGACATTAAATATGAACAAAGCATATACCTCTATAGTGTGTACTTGTGTCACTCCAGAGCAAGAAGTGTAATTTCTGTCTTCTTCCCTGTTCCTTTGCTATCTGCACAAGTTTTCCTGACACCAAGAGAAAAAAGCTGACAGGGGAGGGATCTCCAGCACAGTCTGTAATTGACAGTCTCAGCTTTGTTCCTGTGTGCTGTTAGTAGGGTGGTGTGTCCATTCCCTCCAATCAGCTCTCAGAGCTCTTATCACTAAGCTCTGCAGTGTGTACTTCAGCTCTCAGCCCCCTGTTTTCTGATAGCTCAGACAAGCTTTAAAAATTCTGGACTTTGAATGAATGTAGAGATTAGAACAATTCAGATAAACAGGTACAGCTTATGTAGGAGGATTTGTTTCATATCCATATATCACCCGAGGCTAGTCACTTCACTGGGAATATGTATGGGGTTACAACCACTTTAAAGCATTTGTTACTCCAACATTTAATATTCCTGAAATATGCCTGCTGTACCATGTACTTGTATAAGAAAGTAGACTTTTCGTTTTGTATTGCTTTCTTTATGTGAAATCACTGGGGTTCCTGCTAGTTTCTTTGCTTTCCTACTAAAAAATTACCACACTAAGCAGGAGAGCTTAGTGGTCAGTTCTCTAGCTATACTGGGATCTCAGTGTACTCTCTTCCAATGATCAGACTAGTCCTGACATGCCTCCACTGCACAGTCATTCACTGGCAAGCTCAGTGTCCTGCTGCTTCTCGTCCCCCAGCTCTTATGCAGCTGAGAAGAGAGGGAAAAAAGGTATTTAGAATGTTTTTTTTTTTGTTATATATATCTATACTAAAATGTGTTGCCTTTCATTTCTATTTCAAACTGAATGGATTGTTTACAATCACTTTAAGTGAAATTTCCTCACCCAGAGACGCTCAAGACTGCCATACTAATTTCCCTAATTTTACCGAGACAATATGGGCTAAGAAAAATAATGCTGCTAAATTTCAGAGACACTAGGATTGATTTACTAATGAAAAACAGGCAGCGCAATTTTCATGGAAGTTTGCCTCAGAGCTTAGTGAATGATGAAGTTCTGCTGACTTCCATCATAAAGTTATGTGCAAGCAAAATTGCTCTTTTTTGCTTTCCTTACACATGATACACAGTGGGGCTGATTTACTAATAACAGTGCGCTGCGCTGGTTCTAACCTTAATTGGTGCGCCGGATAACTCCTTCACTTGGCGCAGGAACCAGCGGTGCACAGCGGCGCACTGTTATAGTAAATACAAATGTCAGCGGCGCTATATTGAAAATGAATGGTTCCCTATGGGAGCCCATTGATTTGAATAGAGGTCGCCCGGGAAGTCGGATGAAGCGGATCCGACTCGCGAGGCGACTCGTGTGCCGGCTGACACAGGGACAGCGCGACTTTGCGAGGCAACTTGGACACGACCTGAGCGTGAAGCAGCCGCTCAAGTCGTGTCCTAGAGGCGACTAGCTGGCCGAGAATGTCTCCAGTGCGATGGCATCGCGCTGGTTCTCGGCAGCCTCGCTGTCCCGTGTTTGGTATGAATCATGAAGGGGAACTCCACGCCGAATTTTAATGAAAAAAACGGCATAGGTTCCCCTTCAGGAGCATACCAGGCCCTTAGGTCAGGTATGGATTTTAAGGGGAACCCCCTAGGCCGAAAAAAACGGTGTGGGGGTTCCCCCAAGATCCATAGCAGGCCCTTAGGTCTGGTATGGATTTAAAGGGAAACCCCCAAGCCGAAAAAATGGCGTGGGGGTCCCCCCAAAATCCATACCAGACCCTTATCCGAGCACACAACCTGGCAGGCCGCAAGGGAGAGCGCCCCCCTCCCTCCTGAACCGTACCAGGCCGCATGCCCTCAACATGGGGGGGGTGGGTGCTTTGGGGCAGGGGGGCGACCTGCGGCCCCCCACCCCAAAGCACCCTGCCCGCATGTTGATGGGGACAAGGGCCTCTTCCCGACAACCCTGGCCGTTGGTTGTCGGGGTCTGCGGGCGGCGGGCTTTTTGGAATCTGGGAGCCCCCTTTAATAAAGGGACCCCCAGATACCGGCCCCCCACCCTATGTGAATGAGTATGGGGTACATCGTACCCCTACCCATTCACCTCGTGGAAAAAAGTCAATAAAAAACACAACACAGGTTTTTAAAGTAATTTATTAGGCAGCTCCGGGGGTCTTCCTGCCGGGCGCCCCGCTATCTTCTTCCAGCTCTTTTGCTAGCGGGGTCCCGGGCTTCCTCGTCGTCTTCGGGGGTCTTCCTGCTGGGCGCCCCGCTATCTTCTTCCAGCTCTTTTGCTAGCGGGGTCCCGGGCTTCCTCGTCGTCTTCGGGGGTCTTCCTGCCGGGCGCCTTGCTATCTTCTTCCAGCTCTTTTGCTAGCGGGGTCCCGGGCTTCATCGTCGCCTTCTTCTGACTTCGGGGGTCTCTCGTTCTGTTCTCCGGTGTCGTCTCCACGCTCTCCGGTTCTTCTCCCGCTCTCCGGTGCCTTCTCCACGATCTCCGGTTCTTCTCCCGCTCTCCGGTGCCTTCTCCACGATCTCCGGTTCTTTCTGCCTTCTGCCGGGCACCCCGCTATCTTCTTCCAGCTCTTTTGCTAGCGGGGGCCGGTCTTCATCGTCGCCTTCTTCCCTCTTCTCTTCGCCCGATGTTGCCTCGTCGCTGTCTGCCGCTACAATGCTCTGGCATCGGAGCGCGCCTACTTATATTGGCATGGGCGTGGTCACCGGGTGATGCCACCGCTGACCCCGCCCCCGTATGATGTCACAGTCCCGAGGAATGATGGGACTGTGACGTCAATAAGACCCCACATCTCTCCTCCAGGCTGGAAAGCATGAGATCGGTCAAAAAAATTCACCAATCTCATGCTGACAGCCGAGATCACGGCTTGGATTACATACGGGAACCCGGCGGGATGTCATAACGTCACGCCCTGGCCTCCGACATTCATTGCTATGCTTCCCATCCGGCGCCGGCCAAATCTTTCTCCAAACCCAAGATGCCACGGGAGAGCCCGGAGAAGCACCGGATGGCGGCGGGAGGGGGGACGGGGACATCCTCTCCCGCCGCCTATAAGAGCGATCAAGCGGCGGAACTGCCGCTATGATCATTTTTATCGTGCACAGAATCGCCGGCTGAAAAGAATGATATCTGAATGATGCCTGCAACTGCAGGCATCATTCAGCTGTCACCGCACAAAGCCAAGGACGTCATTTGACGGTGGGCGGTAGGAAAGTGGTTAATATTTTGAAAATTTAGACAAAAGGTAATTTTACTCCTTCATTGATGTACACTGATGAGACTGCACTGATGGGCTGCACTGATGGGCACCGATAAGTTGGCAAGGGTGGGCACTGAGAGGTGGCATTGCTAGTTGGCACTGGTAGGCATTGAGAAGTGGCACTGCTAGGTGGCAATGATAGTTGGCAGTGATGGGCACTGATAGGCAGCACTGCTAGGTGGCACTGATTGGCAGCAGTGGTGGGCATTGATAGGTGGCACTGGCAGGGGCTACTGATTGTCACAGATGATGCAGAATTGCCTCTTCCTCTTCGGGCCCGATGTCCCTTGCAGATAAGCCGGTGATTGCCTTTTTTATGCTCACGCTGTCAGCACAAGGAGAAAACAAAAACCATTACCCAGCTTTTGTTTACATCGCGTGATCAGCTGTCATTGGCTGACAGCTGATCACATGGTAAAGGGCAGGGATCGGCCCCTATTTGGATCTGTCATCACCCGTGTCTCAGTGACTCGGTGACCACAACGCGCGCGCGCGAAGGGGACGACGTTTATTGACGGACTCCCGGCAATTGAGGACTGTGCTGTGGCTGGCGATCAGTTATAGCGCTGATCTCAAGTGATTAAAGAGGGTCTAAATGGGCTATTGACATGCATCACAATTCAACTTAGGAATGTGTCTTTGCAAAGTTAAACTAAATGAAATCCTTTCTTATTTTTGCTTGGGGATAGAGTGCAGAGGGATTACAAGTCTAGACAGTTTTTGGGGATGTCTGCACCCCTGATAGGGTGAAGACAACTCCCAAATTTGGCCACTTTATCCTTCCAAATGATTCACTTCCTGTCACATAGCCACACAGGAAGTGAGGGGAAATCCCTACAAATGTCTTTCCTTGGGGACACACAGGTCAATCTAAATACTTTCCCCATTATGTACATTGCACTCCAGCATTTTGCGGGTTACACCCCAAATTATTAGTTTTTTTGGACTTTGGGGTTTATTTAATAAAGGCAAATCTACTTTGCACTACAAGTGCACTTGATGGATATCCGAAAGGGAAATGCAAGCAAACAAAAAAAACACCATCTTTGCTTTTACATGATTGGATGTTACAATCACCATTGATCCCTCAGATTTTCAGCAGCTACACTTTTACTGCAGAGTGGATTTGTCTTTACTAAACCCCAAACTACCCAATGATTTGGGGTGTACACAACAAAGTCCTAGAGCGCAATTTGCTTAATGGGGACACTAGTTAGATTGATCTGTGTGTCCCCAAGAAAAGACATTGGTAGGGTTTTACCTTCACTTCCTGTTTAGCTGTGTGACAGGAAGTGAAGCCAATTTTACTACAAGGGGACACAAAGCCCAACCTTTAAAAAAATAAAAATAAAAACACAAGCAGGGGTTCTAACACTTACTTTGTTTCCCTCAAAATGCCCACTATTAGAATTGTATTGCCTTGAGCTATTTTTAAGTGCAGTGCTCTAAATCAGTGCTTCTCAAGTACCCCCAACAGGCCATGTTTGCAGGTTTTCATTCATCTTGCACATGTGCTTTAAATCACAGTCAATGGTTTGGTATTTTGGACAGCAATTCTCCATGAGATAAATTCACAAAACATGTCCTGTTGGGGGTACTTGAGGACTGAGGCTGAGAACCACTGAAGTAAAAAAGGAAAATTGAATACTTACCGCTCTGTATTTTTCATTTCCTGGTGACTCTCTATGGCAGCACACAATTCATGCATATGCTAGCATGAAGGCACCAGGGTAGACAAATCACACCTGTTGTTTTGACATGCCAATCAGCTGTCACATTTGTTGCAAAGAAAACGCAAAACAAACCTCAAAACTTTGCATCAAATTTTATTGGTCAACAAAACAAAGAATAATAAAAAATAAGAAATAAAAAAAAAAAAAACAGGGTCAATTTGAAACAGTAATGCCGCGTACACACGATCGATTTTTTCGACGGTGAAAACACAGACGTGAAAAACGGGAAACAGCTTGTTCCCCCCACACACGGCCGTTTTAAATGACATATTTTTTTGGGTCGAAAAAAACGACCGTGTGTGGGCTCTGCGGCAGTGTTTCCCTATGGGAAAACTGCCGTGGAAAAAAACGACGGGAATCACGACGAGAAAAATTAGAGCATGTTCTAATTTTTCTCGTCGTGATTAATGCCATTTTTCCCGTCGAGAAAAACGACAAAAAGCCCACAGACGATCGTTTTTCTCGTCCAAAGGAAAAAACCTCATTTTTCTCGATGGGAAAAGCGGTCGTTTGTACGCGGCATTACAGATTTACAACATCTTGATAAAGATTTGGCTAAATAGTGCAGCGCAGACAATTAAATCAAAGTGAACAAACGACAAACATTAACAACATCAAAATTATTTCAGGGGAACATTTCCCCCACACAAAAAAATACAATCCACAAAATAAACCAAACACCTGTTTTGCAAAGACATAACAAATAAAATGCATGTGTTACAAACTCGATAAGGACACCAAAATGTACATTTTGCCGGACACACACACACACACTTGCCTCTTTTCAGGGCTAGGGAGGGAATCTTAACTGTGAGCTTTATATAACCTATGTTTGTGAGCTAATGAGGCAATTGAAAACACATGCACAGTCCATGAAACACCCAAAATGCAAATTCACCCAATGTAGAGACTGAACTTCAAAGTGGCTACACCTGTTAAGGATGTCCTTCAATTACTAACCCATAAAAACAATCTCAGAACATGCCCCGAAATATTCAGTTGCTGTTCACACACAAAAAGCACCAAAAAAAAATCTAACAGGCTGGGCATGCTCAGAAGAACTCAAATGCAGCTAGCAGAAAATAACACCCCCATCCAAAATTAAGCACATCATCCAGCATGCTACAAAATTAGGGATGGGACAATCACCCCCCCCCCTTACCAACAAATACCATTGCAGTCTATGGGAACTGACTTGTTAATTTTGCTAGTCCCCACTTGGCTGGCTTTTCTTCTAGTTATTGGCCTTAAAATGGGGGCCCAGGTCCCACCCTAAGGGACATATATCAATGTCACCAATTTGGACAACACCAAAAACAAAACAAAGAGAAGTGCCTTTAAATATGCCAATTTGCTTAAGGGCCATTTCACACCACATGCAGTCCATTCAGTTTTTATGCATCAAAAATGCATGGAAAGTTGGTTATATGGTTCTAAATGGCAGTGTTTGTTCCAGTGCGTTCCAGTTCCCCCAAAAAAGTAGAACATGCTGCATTTTACCTGCACTGGACTGTACTGGAACGCAGCAAAACGCATCATAAACGCACTGGAACGCACCGGAACACACCTAAATGCACCAAAAACGCACTGGAACACGCTTGTCCTTCTCTTTGGTTAATAAAAAAGAGGGGTGAAAAAAAAGCACTGGACTGCATCAAAAACGTAACAAAACTGCACTGGAACGCATCAAAAACGTGCATGCAGAAAAGCACCTGGAACACATCCAGATTGCGTTTCTATGGTGTGAACTGGCCCTAGTTCACACCATAGAAACGCAGTCTGGATGCGTTCCAGGTTCTTTTCTGCATGCGCGTTTTTGACACGTTCCAGTGCATTTTTGTTACGTTTTTGATGCAGTCCAGTGCTTTTTTTCACCCCTCCTTTTTATTAACCAAAGAGAAGGGCAAGTGTGTTCCAGTGCATTTTTGATGCGTTTTTGATGCAGTCCAGTGTTTTTTCCCCCCTCTTTTCACTTAGGACAAGTGTGTTGCAGTGCGTCTTTGGTGCATTTAGGTGCGGTCCGGTGCATTCCAGTGCGTTTTTGGTATGTTCCGTTGCGTTTTTGATGTGTTTTACTGTGGTCCAGTACAGTTCTGTACCTAAAAAATGCAGCATGACCAATTTTTTTTTTCCTTTATGAAACACACGGGAACGGACTGCAGTGGTGTGACCTATGCCATTGGCATTAATGTGATCAACTTTCTTTGCATTTTTCATGCATCAAAAAAACACACTGCATTGCATCCGGTGCGAACTGGCCCTAAATATCATACCTGGGGGGTGTCTATAGTATGCCTGTAAAGTAGTGCATGTTTTCCATGTTTATAACAGTTCGAGAGCAAAATGACATTTCTAAAGTAAAATAATAGTCATTTAAAAGTCCTCGCGGCTGTAATGAATTGCTGGTTCCCGTCAATACAGATAAAAGTAATTGAAAGTCTTTGATAACACAAAAAAAAAGCGTGGGGGTCCCCCAAATTCAATTACCAGGCCCTTCAGGTCTGAAATGGATATTAAGGGGAACTCTGCCGCAAATTTAAAAAAAAAAATGCGTGCGGTTCCCCCAAATATCCATACCAGGCCCTTCAGATCTGGTATGGATTTTAAGGGGAACTCCACCCCACATTTAAAACAAAATGGCGTGGAGTTCCCCCAAAAATCCACACCAGACCCTTATCCGAGCACGCAACCTGGCAGGCCACAGGAAAAGAGGGGGGGACGAGAGAGCGGCCCCCTCCCTCCTGAACCGTACCAGGCCACATGCCCTCAACATGGGGAGGATGTCCCCATGTTGATGGGGACAAGGGCCTCATCCCCACAACCCTTGCCCGGTGGTTGTAGGGGTCTGCGGGCAGGGGGCTTATCGGAATCTGGAAGACCCCTTTAACAAAGGGGACCCCCAGATCCCCCCCCCCTGTGTGAAATGGTAATGGGGTACAAATGTACCCCTACCATTTCACAAAGAAAGTGACAAAAATGTAAAAAATGACAAGAGCCGGTTTTTGACAATTCCTTTATTAATGTCTTTTCCTTTCTTCCATCTTCTTCCATCTTCTTCTTCCATCTTCTTCTTCCATCTTCTTCTTCTTCCATCTTCTTCTTCCATCTTCTTCTTCTTCCATCTTCTTCTTCCATCTTCTTCTGTTCTCCATTCGGGTTTCTTCCTCCATCTTGTTCTTCATCTTCATCTTCATCTTTATCTTCATCTTCATCTTCCTTCTTCTTCGGTCTTCTCGTCCGCATCTTGCTCCGGCGTCTTCCCTTCTTCTTTCTTCGGCCGCTCCGTTTGAATTGGAGGTTCCCGCTGTGCGATGCTTCAGTTCTTCAGTTCTCCTCTGGGTCCGCTGCCACCCGGTGACCCCGCCCCCCTCTGACGCACAGCGTCGCACAGCGGGAACCTCCAATTCAAACGGAGCGGCCGAAGAAGAAAGAAGAAGCCGGAGCAAGATGCCGGACGAGAAGACAGAAGGAAGAAGGAAGATGAAGATGAAGATAAAGATGAAGAGGAAGATGGAGGAAGAAACCCGAATGGAGAAAAGAAGAAGATGGAAGAAGAAGATGGAAGAAGATGGAAGAAAGGAAAAGACATTAATAAAGGAATTGTCTAAAACCGGCTCTTGTAATTTTTTAAATTTTTTGTCACTTTCTTTGTGAAATGGTAGGGGTACATTTGTACCCCATTACCATTTCACACAGGGGGGGCGGGATCTGGGGGTCCCCTTTGTTAAAGAGGTCTTCCAGATTCTGATAAGCCCCCCGCCCGCAGACCCCCACAACCACCGGGCAAGGGTTGTGGGGATGAGGCCCTTGTCCCCATCAACATGGGGACATCCTCCCCATGTTGAGGGCATGTGGCCTGGTACGGTTCAGGAGGGGGGGGGGCGCTCTCTCGTCCCCCCCTCTTTTCCTGCGGCCGGCCAGGTTGCGTGCTCGGATAAGGGTCTGGTATGGATTTTTGGGGGGACTCCACGCCATTTTTTTTTAAATTTGGGGTGGAGTTCCCCTTAAAATCCACACCAGATCTGAAGGGTCTGGTATGGATATTTGGGGGAACCGCACGCATTTTTTTTAAATTTGCAGCGGGGTTCCCCTTAATATCTATACCAGACCTGAAGGGCCTGGTAATGGAATTTGGGGAACCGCCACGCTTTTTTTCTTTTTATCAAAGACTTTCAATGACTTTTCTCTATATTGCCGGGAGCCGACAATTCATTATAGCCGCGGGTGCTTTTAAATGCCTTTTTTTTCCCTTTAGAAATGTCATTTTGCAGGCGCAATGGAAAGTTCAGAGCTGCGCCTGTTCAACTTATGCAAATTGGTTTAGGTGACTTGACATTTACTAAGATTTTGCCGGCGCAGTGTCTTGGCGCAAGAAAACAAGGAAAATTCCCGGGCTGAGCTCCAAAAAACCTCCCGCAGCTCGAATCGTACTTGCCGGCGCAGCAGGCTGGTTTTGAAAAAGTTACTTTCTCACTCTATTTTGGGCATATTAGTTATTTGGGCAGGTGTCACTACACTTCCTCACATCACCAGATGTCACCCCCATTATATTATCACTTCCAGCTTCTTTATATTTAGATTTTAACATGCCGTGCGCCAGGTGGCCATAGTGGCGCACTGAGCGCCTCCTCCCGTCCGCCGACAACACTATAGTAAATGGCAAATAGGGCTGCGCTACAGGCGCTAATGTTTTGTAAATACCAAAACTGCCATTGCGCGCGCAGATGCGCCGATACTCATGGCACAAACGTTTTGTAAATCAGCCCCAGTATGCTTTGCAAAGTGAAACTTCACCACTTTCACTAAGCTCTGGGGCAAATTTCCTTGCAAAGTGCAACTTCCCTTGCAAAGGAAGAAACCTATATGAATTTAGTAAATCAACCCCACTGAGACCAGACAAATTTATCCGCTGAGCTCAAGAAGGGCACCACACGTTTACATAGTAGCTAAGGCAGATCATCCAAACACCCTCTTGTACTGCCTTCAGGCACACTATAATTGAGGTTTTTCAACTTCGTGGTTGGATAATGGTTTCTGGACATGTCTCCAGATACCATCACCCTGGTCTCTAGTTAACACCTTCATCTCAAATTATTTTGTTGAGACTGTTTGTTTGGGCAGAGAATGTGGTGCACAGTGTGTAAATGTATTTAAATAGTTTTTCAACTGCATTTCACCCAACATAGCTAGTTAAAATAGCTGATGCTGTGGGGATTTACTATCTTCTACTAGAGAAAGCCTGAGCCCTTTATCATACAGCCATCTAGTAGCCTTATTTGCTGCCTGCAGGTGTGACTGGGACTGTGCTCATGTGCACCAATGGTAAAACTGGGCCCCAACACTAGCAGCTGAAGAGTTAGGACTAAAGACTGCCCCTTAACAGTTGCTACATTAGGTCCTTTACCGATTGCTTATGCTAAGAGGTACCTCTCAAGGGACATTGCACTATATCCTAGGCATTTTTCTAGAGTGCACTCTATAAGTTATAATACTATTATTTACATTGCAGTTAAGGCTAAATGCACTGTTTATTGCTTAATTTAAGTTAAGTCCACTCTAGCAGTACCACACTCTAACCAAAGTTATTTTGGCATAGTAATTATACTGTCTACTAGATTATGTCTGAAGCTACCTTCTGTGTGCTCATTTATGCTCAAACCACCATTTATTCTAACATGTACCAATATATTGAGTTAATTTGCCACTAAACAGTTTTGTGTCTATTTCCTGGTACTAACTCACAGGCAAGGTAGCCACCCTGGCAGTATGATTATGTCACATTTTTGCGTCTCAAAGCGGTACAATTGTTTTGCATAGAAATTTGGAGTTTTATATTTTAGGTCTGTAATTCTTAGTAATAACACACTTAAATCTGTGAGAGACAGGAGAAAGGGAGCCGCTCAGGTGTGGGAATCCTTCAAATCATCTCCTCCCAGCAGCCGAGGGTGCAAGCAATGCTATTGACAGCAAACAGGAACAAACAAGTCTTCTGGACTGCAGCACTCCAAAAAATATAAAAGCCTTTATTTTAAAATAAGTAATCCAAAATACATGCTGTACATCACGGCACACAGGTCAAAAAAATTCAGCTAACATGTTTCACACTATGCTAGTGCTTATTCATAGCTCAGATATATATAATATAAATAATGATAAAAAATAAAAATATAATAATTATAATAAAATTGATTTCCCCACTATTCACTATCGCTCAATTCTGCAAGTGTTCTTATTTACTATCGCTGTTTTCTAGCTGGTCTAAAACCACTTTTGATGTAACGGGACACTTTTTGGTTGCTATGGACAATCTCAAGTTTCCAGGCAGAAAGAACAGTATATATAATATAAAACTGCACACAGGGCACTGGGCAAAACACTAGGGACAAATGGGATATGAAATAATTTCATACAGTAATGTAATCTGTAAGATTACAGTGTACTGTATGTATTATGAATTTTGTCATTTTTGAATTTGCCGCCAGGCTCCGTCCCCGTGCGTCGCGACGCTCGCAGGGAACGGAGCCTGGCACACAGAGGCATTGGGCGGAGGACACAGCCCGCGGACACATCAGGGGGACATCGCAGAATCCTGGGGACAAGGTAAGTAACCTGCACCAGGATCCTTCAATGTAATCCCAAGTGTGGCTCGGGGTTACCGCTAATGGTACTGAAATTTAACCCCGAGCCACACTCGGAATACCGCCAGGGAGGTTAAAGGTATATATACTTGTGTTCTTATAAGTGCTTGCATTGACTTCCATTTAACCAGGTGCGTCTGAGGGACTGAGGTTGGGGCACAGAACAGAGAGCCCAAATTACCTAGCGGATCCTTTGGGGTAGTGCTACATAATTGTAAGAGAATTGCCTGAAGATGAAATACGTCCACTTGACCTGTATAGAAAAACATTAACCATATCAAATCCCTTAAACAAGATGTAAATTCTGACCAAAATTACTACTAAAGCTCTGTGTATCATAAGCATGTCTTGTTTTTTCTTTTAACCCTGTCATCAGGCCCTGCGCTCCACTTTTAAACTCAGGTGGTCAGACCATTTTTACAATTTTTTAATATTTTACTTACAGCTTTCAGAGATTGTTTAAGATCCCAAAACCATGTATTTTCTGAAAGCATAGGAAAGATAGAATAAAAAGAAGGTGCTACTGATTTTGCAGGTCCTGTGATAGTTGTTCAAATGTTCAAATTCAAATCGAATTGACATTGTGCCTAAAAATACACTAAAATCATTATTAGTGGACACAAACATAACATAGATTACAAAATTCCTTCCACATTCCTACTAAATTTAAAAGATAAAATTGTATTGAGTTAATCGATGGGGTTGAAAACTAAATAGTGCAAAATCAGGTGCAGCTGTGATCAGTACCCACCACTCACTGTGTTCATCCAAGAATGGAAGGCGTTGGTAAACATGACATGGTTACCCCCCCACACTCCATCCTAAAAAAAGAGCTCCTGCTGTGCCAACAGCAACTGACAACTGGCAGGAGGGGGACGAGGAGAAGCCAGCAGGCTGTGGGGAGAACCATTGCTGCAGGGGGGGGAGTATAAAACATTGGGGATCCAAGGGTTGGGGGAGTTATCCTGAAAATCTGATCCACCTGTGGCTTTCCCTGCAGCAGCTGACAGCTAGTGGGAGAGAGAGGAGGAAAAGCTGGCAATACTGAAGGAGGGACACTAGGGGATCTGTGCTGCAGGGGGAGTTGGGTGATCAAACAAGACCAAGGACATTCCCAGCTCAACTTACCGACCAGTCTACAACCAACCAAATTTTACTGTCTAACAATATGCGTTAAAAATAGGGTTTTAGTCTGCACACATTTGCAAATACATGCATAAGCTGCAGAGCCACTTCACAGCGCCCCAGTATTACCCACAGTCCTTATTTTACATTTTGAGAGCCTCAAAGAGCAACAAAGAATCAAAAAATACTGGTTTGCATCTTAGTATTGCTAACATACAACCTTTTTAGCCATTTTCTGTCTACATGCATTTGCTCCAGCATTCACTGTAAATCTTTGCTTTGGACCTGATAAAGACAACAGTGGACTGTGCGTGCAGAATATGTGACATGGCAGCTTGTAGTCTCCACCAGGGGTGCATGGGGCAGGGGAAGAGCAGTAGTATGGCAGAATGAGTAGATTTGTTACACGGAATACATTGATGACTTTATTTTAAATTTTTTTGGTGTGTGCAGCCGCCAGGACAATATTGTAATTTGTTGCACCATTTCAGAATTAATTCTTATTTTTCTGCTGAGACATTTTAGTGTCTGCTTTTACCATAGTATCATACACTCATGTTATGAACATTATAGTGTAGTGGGGTGCTAAATTTAGGGGAAGTGTTTGGGTGGTAGTTATGCCCAAACACCCTAATTGATAGAGTTCTTGATACCATTTTTGTCCACAGGTGGAGTATTGGTGTACAGTTCCTTGTGGCCTGCAGGTGGCGCTGCCATAGTAGGCCAGGGTTGAACCACTGATACAGTGCTGTGCCTTGTGTGTCCCCTCTCGGCAACCATACAGTGGGTGTGGTCTACCTGCTGGGCATGCTGGGAGAGGATATAAAAGGGGCAGACGCTGCCTGTTCGGGGTTCTCGTTCCTGTCCGCCCTGGGCACCTTTAGCCCAGGGGCGGGTCTGCGGTTCGTTGTCAAGGGTCCCAGGCACCTTTAGCCCTGGGACTGCGTCAAAGGTCTGGGCCCAGCACCTTCGGCTGAAGCCCACCGGGGATCGAAGTATCTCAGGGTGCCGCCTTGCGAGGGGACCCGTATCCTAGATGAGGAGGCCGGGAGAGGAACCGTTCCGAAGGACTGGTGCGGAAGTCACAGTGAAGGAAGGGTCCCGGTAACTCTCTGGAGGGATGTCTTCTCCTTGAACAGAGACCAAGTTCACCAGGTCGGTGTCAGAGACTTTGGGTGAAGTTCGAGCATCATTTCGGCTGCTAGTCCTAAGTTAGGGAGACTATCCGAATGGGCTGAGTCTGCTTGAGAATCGGTGCATTGAATTGTGTAACGTTTGTGCCTGGACCTCATCCACATCTTAAGCTGTCCTGTTCTCCCTCCAACCTTTTCTGTCAGGGACTGTGTTTTATAAGAAATAAACCTCTATGTTGGAGTGCAGCTGGTGTGGACATTCAAGTTACTGTGGGGATACAAGGACTTGTCTTTATTAAAAATAGAGGTGAGAGACATTCTCTGGTTGTCTGACTGTGGAAGACCCATCAAGAACACCGCTCAACCTCTTCACTTAGGAGGGTACGGGCTTGTGGTGCGGTGTGCCTCTCTCTTCCTGCGAGGAGCCAAAGTTAATGCAGGTAAAGAAAGGGGTCTGTGCGCTACAATAGTTATTATGCCTAATGCGTCAGCTTAATTTTTTTAGCTTTTTACTACAAAAGACATGTGATTTGTATGACTTGTACTATCTCCAAATGAATGAGTTTGTTATTATTTACATCCATTGGCACAATACTACAGCAATTATGCTGTAGACTATAACTGCATCCTTCACCTATGAAGCATATTGGCTTTATAATTGCTCTCCCACTTCTACTTGCTGCAGATGTGATTGGTTATCTATTATACTAAATAGGTTGTTTCTTTTGTAACCATTACAAATTGAGTGGGATATGATTTGAAGGCCATCTGTTTCATTTTGTTGTTGTTTCTGTCACTAAACATAATTGAAGTTGCAAATAATATGTTTCCCACAAGGGTTAGGACCTTCATGAGTGGCTTTTCCACAATGGTCTTTAGAGCACACCTATGTAACATACATATATTTCCAATTAACCACTTTATAGGGCAGAAATGCAATATTTCCACAAGCACAATACACATGTTTAACAATGCAATCAAGAAGATAATCAACAGCAATAAAAAAACAACCTGGATTTTCGTTTGCAGTACTGTATTGTTCCTTTCTGTACATAGTCAAGATCATTTGGGTGAGTAGGATCTAAAATTAGATTGTTAGATAGTTGTTGAAACCATTGACATAGTTACAAGCCCCCTTATCAAAGTTTGTATGGGGCTCTCTCTTGCTCAGGGATGTGTTAAATTCAACAAGTATGTGGCCAGCAAGGAATAAAAAATTTAGCTACCTACCCTAGAGAGAAAAAAAGAAAGAAAATAAACTGTCCAGAAAAGCCTGCTTTTTTGGACAGAGATCCTGTCCCAGAGAGAGTGTGAGACTGCCAAAGAGAGTGTAAGGCTATCAAGGTATGATACCACTTGGAGAATGTGTTAGACTTCATTGGATCGAGCATGAAACTGTCAAGGAAAGATTCTGAGACTGCAGCCGATATTCAAATGCTGAAGCAGAAAGTAATTTGTAGAGATGGGCCGAACACCTCCTGGTTCAGTTTCACGCCAGAACTCTCAAACATCACAAAAGTTCAGACCCAAATGGCGAACACCATTGTAGCCTATGGGACCCGAACTTAAAAAAATCAAAAGCCCCCATTATATGCAAGATATTGGCAATAAAAATGGTATGGGGGCCCCCGGCTACTGCCCTGGGAGACATGTACCAATCCAAAAACAAACTTTAAAAAAAATAGTTTTTAAAGAGGCAGTGATTGATGCTTAAAGTGAAATGATAAAAATGAAAAATTATTTTAAATTAAGTGTCTGGGGGGTCCCTTTTATCTTATTGTAAAGTTGCACATCTGTACCATATATGGAATCTGCTGCAGCAAAACTGACATAGCTTTTATAAAGAAAAAAAAAGACATTTCAATTGATTTTCCCTGCAAACTTTCATTATATTGTAAACAACAGCTTGGGGAGCCAGTCTGTATGATGAGGCCACAATTTAGTGCACTCGGAACAAGATTCAAGATTTTTTGGATAAATTCTGGTGTCTCTTTGGCAGACTTTGGATGGAAATAACTAGTTTTTGCACCACAGAGAGCAAGCCTTATGTGAAAAAGCCAAATTATAGTACACTCAGGCCAAGATGAACATTTTTATTTAGATAAAGTCTGGTGTCTCTTCCACAGATTTTGGATAGAGGTAACAGGTGCGGAAAAATTGGGCTTTGGGTTTTGGTGGTTCCTTCACACTGCAACCCTATAGTGGTTCTCTTGATGAACGTAAGAATTGGCCTTGCTGTAAACAATTAAAATTGTTTACCTGTCACACAGTTACAAAGAAATTGGTCTTTGGGTGTTCTTGGTGCCTTTACCCTGTAAATTTCTAGAGGTACTCTTGATGAAAGCAAGAATTGGTCTTGCTGTAAAAAATTTAAATTTGACGCCCTTGTCACACAGTTGTAGAAAAATTGGTCTTGGTCAAGCCACCAACAACAACCAAAGACCAATTTTCCGCAACTGTGTGACAGGGGTGTAAAATTTCATTTTTTAATATTAAGGCCAATTCTTGCTTTCATCGAGAGTACCTCTAGAAGGTTAAGGGGTCAAGGCACCAACAACACACACAGACAAACTTTTCCGCAACTGTGTGACAGCGACATCAAATATTTTTTTTTTACAGCTAGGCTAATATTTGCTTTCATCAAGTGTTCCTCTAGACCTCTAGAAGGTTAAGGGGTGAAGGCACCAACAACGCCCAAAGACAAATTTTTTCACAACTCTGTGACAGGGGCATCAAAATATTTTTTTTACAGCAAGACCAATTTTTGCTTTTATCAATAGTACCTCTAGAAGGTTACAGGGTGAAGGCACCAATAACACCCAAAGACCAATTTACCTGCAACTGTGTGACAGGGGCATCAAATTAAATTTTTTTGCAGCTACGCCACTTTTTTATTTCATCAAGGGTACCTCTAGAAGTTTTACTGCAGCAGGTTCTATACATGATACTGATGCACCACTTTACAGGCAGACTAAGGGGACCTCCCTAGGCACTATGCTTGAATACATTTTTAATTTTTATTATTTCACTTTAAGCATCATTAAAATCACTTCTCCTTCAAAAACTATTTTTTTTTTAAAGTTTGTTTTTGGATTGATACATGTCCCCCAGGGCAGTAGCCAGGCCCCCATACCCTTTTTATGGCCAATACCTTGCATATAAGCCTTCAAAATGGGGACTTTAGATTTTTCCTGTTTGGGTTCCATAGACTTTAATGGAGTTTGAGGGTCTTGGCAATCTTATTTTAGCCTAGGCCATCTTTATGTAGAGCAACAATTCTTTTTTTCAGATCCTCAGAGAGTTCTTTGCCATGAGGTGCTATGTTGAACTTCCAGTGACCAGTATGAGAGAGTGAGAGCGATAACACCAAATGTAACACACCTGCTCCCCATTCACACCTGAGACCATGTAACACTAACAAGTCACATGACACCAGGGAGGGAAAATGGCTAATTGGGCCAATTTGGACATTTTCACTTACGGTGTATTCACTTTTGTTGCCAGTGATTTAGACATTAACGAATTAAGGACCGCCTCATGCCGATATACGTCGGCAGAATGGCACGGCTGGGCAAATCAAAGTACAGGTACGTTGCCCTTTAAGAGCCCAGCCACGGGTCGCGCGCGCGATTCCGGAGGCGCTCTCGTGAACGGTCCTGAGCTCCGTGACCAGGCCCGCGGGACCCGCGGACCCGATCCCCGCCGGTGTCCCGCGATCATGTCACAGAGCTGAAGAACGGGGAGAGGTGAGTGTAAACAAACCTTTCCCCGTTCTTCTCCGTGGCATGTCAGTGATCGTCTGTTCCCTGTCATCGGAACAGACGATCAGTGACATGTAACGTGTAGCCACACCCCCCTACAGTAAGAATCACTTCCTAAGGAACACTTAACCCCTACAGCGCCACCTAGAGGTTAAACCCTTCACTGCCAGTGTAATTTTCACAGTAACAGTGCATTTTTATAGCACTGATCGCTGTAAAAATGACAATGGCCCCAAAATGGTGTCAAAAGTGTCCGATGTGTCCGCCATAATGTCACAGTCACGATAAAAATTGCTGATCACCACCATAACTAGTAAAAAAAATAATAATATTAAAAATGCCATAAAACAGTCCCCTATTTTGTAGAAGCTATAACTTTTGCACAAACCAATCAATAAACGCATATTGCATTTTTTTTTACCAAAAATATGTAGAAGAATACATATCGGACTAAACTGTGGAAAAAAATGTTTTTTATATATTTTTGGGGGATATTTATTATAGCAAAAAGTAAAAAATATTGCATTTTTTTCAAAATTGTCGCTCTATTTTTGTTTATAGCGCAAAAAATAAGAGGTGATCAAATACCACCAAAATAAAGCTCTATTTGTGGGGAAAAAAGGACGCCAATTTTGTTTGGGAGCCATGTCGCATGACCGCGCAATTGTCAGTTAAAGCGACGCAGTGCCGAATCGGAAAAAGGAGCCTGGTCCTTTAGCTGCATATTGGTCCGGGGCTTAAGTGGTTAATGGCTGTGTGTTGAGTTATTTCGAGGGGACAGAAAATTGACACTGTTATACAAGCTGTACACTCACTTCTTTACATTGTAGCAAAGTGTCTTTTCTTCAGTGTTGTCACATGAAAAGATATAATAAATTATTTACAAAAATGTGAGGGGTGTATATAGGTGTCCATTAATAGAACAATACTTACAAATCAGCTATATAGTAATCTAAGATAACACCTCCAAATGGAAAGCACTACAGGTTGTCTGGCTCAGGAGTGTGTCGGGAAGACATGGCACCCTAATGGAAAACCCAGAAACAGCACCTGAAATTATATGCATGAGATTAGAGAGCCTATTACCCATCAAGAGCAGGTGAAGGAGCATAGACAATGTGACCTGTGTGCAGAAAGTGCAACCAACAGAAAAAAAGAGAGAGAGTCCCAGAATATGTGCTCCTAGTGAAAATCGTGTCCATGTGTGTCAGCAAATAGAATTGCTTGCTAGCAATAGTAATATTATATCTACCAAAAAAAGAAAGAAAAGGAAAGGAAAAGTTAATAAAAAAAAAAAGAAGGAAGAGGTATAGTGTCACTGATAGGTAAGAGTAAAGAGGTGAATGTCGCTAATGTTAAAAAATGCTGTTTTTGAAGTGCAGAGAGAACCATATTAGGCCTTCCTAATCCTAGAGGCCAATAGCCAAAGAGGGCCTTTGATAGTCCTGACTGAATTATTACACAGTTTTTTTTTTATAAATTTTTTAGAAAAGGTCTTTAAAATACAATTTGCAGTCTTCAACAATTAGAAAATATTGTGAGGGAAAAAAAACACTTGCAGACAGTTATCAACCCCAAACCCCCCAGGGTACACAGCATGTTGTATGGGTTTACATCTACTTTTAGAGGCCAGTGCCAATAAGCCCAATAAGCCCTACACTGACCTGTCCTTATGCATTTTATCAGCATATGCTTTCCCTATCACAGCCAAGCACATTGTCATTACGGCTGCTGAGAACCCAGCCTTACATTGTTACAAGACTCCTTTCTAAGCCACCTGGTCTAGGTTTAAAGGCCATGAAGTACGTTATTGATAGTTGTTTGCTATGGTGGTGAATGATCACATTAGTTCACCATTCACCTAAACTGTGAACTCATTGAGTCTGCTTTGAACTCATAGTCAAGCCAGACTCAAACCTCATCCCAAATTTTGAGCCCTGTGCAAATTGTGGGACCTCAGTTATGCTTTGTGGTCTCTTCACCCAACTCTAACATTGTACAGAGGGTCCCCGGGTTACGAACAAGATAGGGACTGTAGGTTTGCTCTTAAGTCGAATTTGTTTGTAAGTCGGAACAGTACCTTTTTTAAGTGCAAATCCAGTCTCAGAGACAGGAAGTGAGATTAAATCCATCTAATGAGGATACAGACAGCAGTAAAAACTTCAGTGGCCCTATAAATAAATAAATACAACGTAGACAGGTGTTTGGTTTAACATATTATTTATGTTTACCTATGCATGTAGATGCAGATACAGTACATGTAAATTCTTAAACATTTTCAAGCACTGTACAGTACTGTACAGAACAGTTCAATCTTAAACAATCATGGTAGAGGATGATGGGCTTGTTGAAGAGAATGGGACTGTTATTATAGAATCTGATTCAGTTGCTGGACTCTTGAAGTAGACATCAAGGGATGTTTGCACAGCGCTTTTCTTTATCTCATCATAAATAGCCCTGTAGCATCTCAGGCCATCAGTAACTGTACGATAAACTTTGGTAAACCTCTCTGTATCAGGATCTTGCTCCTCTAACTTTGCCATTCCTGCTTCAACAAGATGAAAAGCATCAGCTAATCGTTTTGTACAAAACTTTTTCAATGTTGGAGTTTCTAGGTCCTGGTTTTCTTCCCTAAATGCTGTCATCTTCTGCTCTAGTTCCATAAGGTCTTCATTGCTTAGTTCTTTGCCATGGGAATCGAGTAACTCGATGATATCATTTTCACTGATGTCCAACTGCAGTTGATTACCAATAGTAACCACAGCTTGCCTAGTTGTGGTGATTTCTTCATCTGTAAACCCCAGAAATTCTTCTGTGAATTGGGGGCACAAATTTTTCCAAACTCCTCTCATATTTGTTTCTTTCACTTCAGCCCAAGCATCAGCAATATTTTTGATGGCATCATAAATGTGATAACTCTTCCAGAACTCTCTTAAGGTCATCTGATCCTTTCGGGTAGCCCTGATAGCTTGTGAGAATGTCCTCCGTAAATAATAGGCTTTAAAGGAGGCTATGACTCCTTGATCCATTGGCTGAAGTATTGATGTGGTGTTGGGGGGGGTAGAAATACCACCTTTACATTGGGGTGCAAGTCAGCTAAAGTGTTTGGATGTCCAGGGGCATTGTCAAGGAGAAGAAGAATTTTGAAGGGAATTTTTTCCCTCAAGCAATAACGTTCAACAGCAGGGACAAAATGGTTCGAAAACCAATCTTCAAAGATTGTAGCTGTAACCCAAGCCTTTGCATTTGCCCTCCAAATAACAGGAAGAGATGCCTTAGTGACATCACGTAGTGCCCTGGGATTTAAGAAGTGATGCACTAACAAACCCAAGTAATACAGTCAGCCTGTCCTTTGATGCCTTATGTCCTGGTGCACATGTTTCCTCTTTTGAAATGTAGGTCCTAGCTGGCATTTTTTTCCAAAACAAGCCAGTTTCATCTACATTAAAAATTTGTTCTGGCATGTAACCTTTGTTGTCAATAATAGCTTTCAATATCTTGGGAAAATCATTTGCAGCACTTACATCGGCACTTGCTGCTTCACCTTGAACTCGAATGTTATGCAAATTAGCTCTTTCTTTAAAGCGATTGAACCAACCCCTACTTGCACCAAATTCTTCATTGTAATTATCTTCACTTGGATGGGCAGCTTTTAAATAGTTGAAAAGGCTTCGAGCCTTTTCTTGGACAAAAGTAAGACTGATAGGCATATTACGCTGATTTTGGTCTTCTATCCAAATTGTCAGCAGCCTTTCCATCTCAACAATTAAACCACTGCGTTGCTTGTTAATAAGCGTAGCCTGCATTGGGGTATGGCCTTTCACATGCTCCATTATTCTACCTTTATCTTTTAAAATTGTTGTGATCATTGACCGACTGTAGCCGAATGCTCTGCCAATAGAAGATGGAGTTTCACCTTTTTCTGATATTTTTATTATTTCTACTTTATTTTCCATGGTGATGGATCTTCTTTTCTTTGCTGTATCACCAGCACTTGCATCAGATTTGTTTTTCGGCATGTTGAAGGCAAAAAATGTGGAATGAAGTGCACTCTAGAAAAGAAGAACAAGAAGAAAAAAAAGTGTAGCAGCCAGCCAATTTATTCTAGTAAGACTGGAACTGTATAAAAACACTCACTGTGGCGGCAAGATAGATACAGTATGCCCACTTGTTGTGCGTCCTCAGAGCCGTCCAGCACTGTGGGATCCAGTACAGAAAAAAAAAACAGGGCTAAAAGAGAACAGAAGGATACAGTAGTTACATTCAGGACCAAGAAAAGATGGTATAAAAAACACACATGACTGAATGAGAGCTCCACATAGGTAGATAACATGAGCTCATGCTGGGACACAGGGATACATTCTATGCCATAAGCCTATTGTGGAGCTCTCATTCAATTGGGTGTGGTACAAGCTGGGCCGGATTTGCTCTCCCTGCCACCCCAAGGCACAGGTTCTGCAATGCACCCCCTCCCGCCAACCGAACCCCCCCTCAAATCAACAGAGAATGGCAACCGTATGGCAGGGGCAGCACGGTTAGTTCAAATATTTTTTGTTTCTTTTTTGTTTTTTACTTTTTTATCACTTTTTTTTTTCTAGCTTGTCGTTTACTTTTTTTTATTTTTGTATAATTTTCTTATTCTTAAATTTTTTTAATTACTTTATTAATTTAATTATTATTTCTTATTGTTTTTATTTTTTTATTATCATTTTTTTTCACTTAACTTTATTGCTATCACACAGGAGAAAACAATTCCCTGTGTGATAGCAATTGGAGGTGACAGGTTCTCTTTATTGACCCTGTCACCTCCAAAATAGTCCTAGCACTGTGCTAGATTTCCTGTCACAGCTGAGAGGGGAGGAGCACAGCTCTCCCCTCTCACTGTTTACATCGGCAGGGACAGGAGACAGCAGAGAGAGGTATGTGGGGAGGGGGAGAGGGGAGGAGAGGGGAGGACATATTTTAAAAGTGATGCGATCCCGCAAGCTACATTTAGTCCTGCTAGACCGACCACCCTTAACTGTATGTTCCGCCCCTCAGTGGCCTTGTGGGAAATCCGGGTACAAGTACACTGTATACAGTACATACATAGGAATACTGTAATACAGCTCACCTGATGGCACAGCAGGGAGATGGATGGATGGATGGTAAAAGCAATCCAGGCAGGCCGGCAGCGGTGCACCTCTGCGGGAGGTCCACAGGAAAGACCGGGGATCTATTAGGCTTTACTAGCACGATGCCACGACGGACAGTTTTAGCGGCCTGGCCGGCCACCAGACAGTACCAGGCCTGTGAATGGGATGGCGAGAGGGGCACCTTAACTTCGCAGCCAGGCCAGGTCAGGAACGGAGAAACGGCTCCAGCAAGGAGAGGAAGATGGCGTCATTCGGGCCCCGTTCGTAAGTAGGAGTCGTTCGTAACTCGGATGTTTGTAAGTCGGGGACCCTCTGTAAATTATATTTAGCTCAGTAAACAAGCTATGCTGGGTATTGAAGCTAACTGCCTGTCAACGACATGTTTAAGATAATTGTGATTAGATTAATCTGAGCATTTGATTGTATGCTATGTATAATTTAAAATTCAATTCTCTCCACCATAAATCATATACCATAAACTACTTTGTGACCTTGGTGATGCCTTCATTCTGATCCTGTAAAAAGCAACGTTCTCAAATCAAAATATTGCACATTAATTCTGTAGTAATATAAATTCTACTAGCATATTACAAGAAGACAGCAAATGAATCAACATAAGATCTATTTAAAATATAGATTGTACTTATCTTGTTATTTGCTGCGCACAGTGTAAATTACTGCAAGAGAGTCCACATAATTTTACATCTGGTAAATGTAATAAATTAGCCTGCCCTGCCATTGCTATGCAACTTCAGCTCTCACAAAAAATCCACGGCATTGTCATATATTTTGTTGTACACTAATTTGACAATGATATCATATAAATTAATAAATACTACAAAACAATGTGTTCTAAGATGTATTAAAGTGGTTGTACACCCCGGATTGTCACTTTTACCTATAGGCAAGCCTAGAATAAGGCTTACCTATAGGTAGTTTAAATATCTCCTAAACGTACACAGTTTAGGAGATGTATACCTTGTAATGCACCGATGATGTAATCGGCGCATTCGCTGTGAAGAAATGGACATATGTGCCGTTTCTTCGCTCGGGAGTGACGTCATGCGGCTCCGGTCAGTCACAGAGCCGGAGTCCGCGGCCCCGGAAGGAAGAGGGGCAAAGATGGATGCGGCCGAGGGGACAGCAGGGACATCGCGGGCTTCGTTTGCAGGTAAGTGCCACATAATGGGCTAGTTTGCGATGCATACTAGCCCATCATGCTTTTACTTTGCAGGGAAAAACTGAGGAAGTAAAACCCATCAGGGTTTACTGTCTCTTTAAAAACACATGAAGCTACTCATCATCATAATATTTTGTTTAAAATTCAATCCGGATGGCCGCACTCCAACAATGATTTCTGGTTAAAAACCATACAGCAAAAGATGCAATCAACAGCTGACATGTTTCACATTGTAACTACTGGTGCTTACTCATAGCTGACTCTTTAGGCAATAGACAGGAATTTATATGCACATGCCAATACAATTTATACAGAGTAGACGAGGTGGGCTTAATTGAATAATTGAGGAGCTGGTGAATTAGTGGATACTCACTACACATGGAAACTCGTCTCTGATTAAATCAAGACCAGATCTGCCGAGGCCCGTGTCTCACATGATGTTGCCACTTTGATGCGACTTTAAACGATAAAGCCCAAATCGCTACTACAAGTTGTATATATTTCATGGTTTTTACAATTTCTGATGACAAGTCTATATATCTAAAAACATAGATAGGGAGTAAAAACATCAAAAAGGGCAAAAAAAAAACAGTGAAAAATAAATATATGTATTGACATCAGGGTTGCCAACTTTCAGTAAATTTACGAACAGTTTGTAAAATCCATAATTGTTGCATCTGTCCATGAATGTCAGTTACGGACATGCAGCCTACATGTGTGTAATGGACATTCAAGCACAGATGCAAAAAGTACAGATTTTACAAACTGTTCGTAAATTTACTGAAAGTTGGCAACCCTGATTGACATATGTATGTAGTTTCATTATTGCTGGAGGAAATACATGTTTATCGAAACACCTACAAAAATTGGCATCAATGCCAAAGAATTCAATATATATTATTAGGGATGAGCTTCGAGTTCGAGACGAACTCATGTTCGACTTGAACATTGCCTGTTCGCCCGTTCGCCGAACAGCGAACAAATTGGGGTGTTCGCGGCAAATTCGAAAAGTCTATGGGAGAAATCTAAAGTGCTAATTATAAAGGCTTATATGCAAGTTATTGTCCTAAAAAGTGTTCGGGGACCCTGGTCCTGCCCCAGGGGACATGTATCAATGCAAAAAAAAGTTTTAAAAACTGCCGTTTTTTCGGGAGCAGTGATTTTAATCCATAAAGTGAAACAATAAAAGTGAAATATTCCTTTAAATTTCATACCTAGGGTGTGTGTGTGTAATATGCATGTAAAGTCGCGCATGTTTCCCGTGCTTAGAACTGTCCCTGCACAAAATGTCATTTTTGAAGGAAAAAAAGTCATTTAAAACTCACTCGAGGTTATTAATGAATTGTCGGCTCCTGGCAATACATAGAAAAGTCATTGATAAAAAAAAAAAAAAAAAGCGTGGGGGTCCCCCCAAATTCAATTACCAGGCCCTTCAGGTCTGGTATAGATATTAAGGGGAACCCCGCCGCAAATAAAAAAAAAAATGCGTGCGGTTCCCCCCAAATATCCATACCAGGCCCTTCAGATCTGGCGTGGATTTTAAGGGGAACTCCACCCCAAATTTAAAGAAAAATGCCGTGGAGTCCCCCCAAAAATCCATACCAGACCCTTATCCGAGCACGCAACCTGGCAGGCCGCAGGAAAAGAGGGGGCGGCGAGAGAGCGCCCCCCCTCCTGAACTGTACCAGGCAACATGCCCTCAACATGGGGAGGATGTCCCCATGTTGATGGGGACAAGGGCCTCATCCCCACAACCCTTGCCCGGTAGTTGTGGGGGTCTGCGGGCAGGGGGCTTATCGGAATCTGGAAGACCCCTTTAACAAAGGGGACCCCCAGATCCCGGCCCCCCCTATGTGAATTGGTAAGGGGTACATTGTACCCCTACCATTTCACGAAGAAAGTGTCAAAAAATAAAAAAAAACACACACCGACACCTTGGAAAAGTCCTTTATTAAAAACAAAAAACAAAAAAAAAACATTCCAGCGATGAAATCCAGTGTCCCGCGGCGATCCGATGTCCAGCGCTGTCCGTCATTGGCTGAGCCTGAGCGGACCTGATGGGGAACTTCCTCCGCAGTCTATTAAATGTATAGACCCGCCCCTTCTAAAGTTCCCCATCAGGTCCGCTCAGCCAATGACTAGGTGTAAGGCTGAGGACCTGATGAGGAACATGAGAAGGGGCGGGTCTATTCATGAATTACACAGTGAAGGAGATATCCCATCAGGTCTGCCCCCTCGGTATGTCAGACCCCGCCTACGTCATTGGCCTGAGCGGACCTGATGGGGAACTTCCTTCACTGTGTAAATTACATTTAATAGACTGCGGAGGAAGTTCCCCATCAGGTCCGCTCAGGCTCAGCCAATGACGGACATCGCTGGACATCGGATCGCCGCGGGACACGATGTCGGTGTCGGTGTGTGTTTTTTTACATTTTTTTACACTTTCTTCATGAAATGGTAGGGGTACAATGTACCCCTTACCAATTCACATAGGGGGGGCGGGATATGGGGGTCCCCTTTGTTAAAGGGGTCTTCCAGATTCTGATAAGCCCCCTGCCCACAGACCCCCACAACCACCGGGCAAGGGTTGTGGGGATGAGGCCCTTGTCCCCATCAACATGGGGACATCCTCCCCATGTTGAGGGCATGTGGCCTGGTACGATTCAGGAGGGGGGGACGCTCTCTCGTCCCCCCTCTTTTCCTGCGGCCTGCCAGGTTGCGTGCTCGGATAAGGGTCTGGTATGGATTTTTGGGGGGACTCCACGCCATTTTTTTTTTAAATTTGGGGTGGAGTTCCCCTTAAAATCCATGGCAGATCTGAAGGGCCTGGTATGGATATTTGGGGGGAACCGCACGCATTTTTTTTTTTAATTTGCGGCGGGGTTCCCCTTAATATCTATACCAGACCTGAAGGGCCTGGTAATTGAATTTGGGGGGACCCCCACGTTTTTTTTTTGTTTTTTTTTATCAATGACTTTTCTATGTATTGCCGGGAGCCAACAATTCATTAATAGCCATTAATGACTTTTTTCCTTCAAAAATTACATTTTGTGCAGGGACAGTTCTAAGCACAGAAAACATGCGCGACTTTACATGCATATTATACACACCCCTCAGGTACGAAATTTAAAGGAAAAATTCACTTTTATTTTTTCATTTTAAGCATTATTAAAGTCACTGCTCCCGTAAAAAACGTCATTTAAAAATTTTTTTTTTTGCATTGATACATGTCCCCTGGGGCAGGACCCGGGTCCCCAAACACTTTTTAGGGCAATAACTTGCATATAAGCCTTTATAATTAGCACTTTAGATTTCGAACGTTCGAGTCCATTGTATTGAATAGGGTTCTAAAGTTCACGCGAACATTCTGTCTGTTCGCAGGTTCTGGTGCGAACCGAACAGGGGGGTGTTCGGCTCATCCCTGTATATTATATATGCATGTCATTAAATTCAGTATTCCATAAAAAATAAAAACAACTTTGTTTTATTATGTTAAGACTTCAAAGCAAACCTTCCAGCAAAAATGATATAGAACACTTACTGGCCACTTACTGACAGTAATAATTCTCACATAAGGCTACCTTTCTATTTATCTTTTCAATATATTAATTTAAATGATTGCATGAAAAAGAACACGTATGTATGTATACATAAGAACGTGAAATGACGGTAAAAAATGGGAAGAATACTGGAACGAATGCTAAGATAAATGCAGGCTTAATTAAAGGACAATAGATATCAGCAGAGGAAACAGTGTGTATGAGACGGATTCTATATGGATGTATGCATGGTCCTGTGCGAGTTAAGTCCGAATCGGTGCCACTATCTGTGTGGCTGAAATCGCATCGTACGGACATTGCATGCGACTCGCACCGCAGGGTGGCACGTATCGCACACAATTTCGCACCACGCAGCAGCGCAAACTGGCCCTTAGAGAGGCTAATGTTATTGTACATAGAGTGAAAGAAAAGGAAGAAGATACAGTAGGTAATAAACATGGGTGTCGTCACTCATAATAATGAGTGACATCCCAATCAAAATTCATACCCGCTGGTATCCTAGTGTATTTTATTTGCAATAAAGACTATTGTATATATCTCCATTGGGCTGGGTCAGGCTGGGTCAGATCCTCTAGTGAGGTTGTCTGCACTTAATGTCCCTGGGTGCATTATGAGAACACAATCTCCTGAGACAATAAGACTGTGCGAATATTCACTTCAGTTATGCAATCATGCCCAGATGGAAGTAGGGGCCTGAGGATCACTACAGTAGGTTTGGGGGCACTTTTGGGGGCTTGGGGGTAAAACTGTGGGTTCAAGACACTTTAAGGGCTGGTAAAAACTAGAGCACTGGAAGGGCAACTGCTAGGAGACTTCAGGGGCTGGGGGACAGTGAAAGGGGACTGGGCAGCAGAGACTCAGCAGGCAGCTGTGTGTAGCGATGCCCTCTGCCCTTATCCATGCCAGCCCTCTTCTCGAAACAGATGTCTGGCACTAAGTAAAACTTCCTCTGCTTCCTGTTTCTTTGGTCCTGCAATAGGTCACATACATAGGTCCTCATGAAGCCAGCTGCAGAGAATTCCTGATTTCAGCACAAGGTACCTGCTGGCACTCTGCAGAGTGCCCTGAATTTTTCAGAACCGTCTGGAGGATACAGGGCACTTACTAAGAGGACATGTTATACAAGCCAGAAGTCATCACCCATCTGGTCAAGAGCATAACAAAATAACCATGCAGTAAGTGAACACCTCAAACTGGCCAAGGGTCTGCCATACAGGTGTATATTCAAAGTAAAAGACCAACTGGCAGGAGAGCCAACCCATACTTTGCTGGACTATCAATGGTTATACCGGGATTATGCCACTCGATTGCTTACTAGGGGATCCCCCCCCCCAGTCTCAGTCCCACGCACGTGCAAACAACGATTGTCCCACACATATGTGATATGGCCACGAACGCCAGATCATGGGCAGTAACTCTAGCACCAGACCTCCTCTGCATATCTCTGTGGTACCTGTTGGTTGTCGCTGTTGCACAGGCATGCGCAATTTTAAAATGGGACATGTTTGGTATCTATTTACTTGGCGTAACATCATCTTTTATGTATTGTGTTATGTAATGTGTTTTTTTGCATTAACATTAAAAAAGGGAATTTTTTCCAACAAATTGCGTTTGAAAATCCGCTGTGCAAATATCGTGTGACAAAAAATTGCAACACTCCACAATTTACTCTAGGGCCTCTGCTTCAAAAAAAAAATATATAATGTTTGGGGGTTTTAACTCATTTTCTTTTCAAATTTTTTATTGGTAACACATCAAAAAAAAAAAACATGGTGTATTATTTTATATATTATTAGCATTACATGGTATACACTGTTCAAGGAATGCAAAGAAATGAGTATTGGTAACAAGGGCACAAAGCTATATAATATGGTAACAAAAACTTGGGGGGTACAAGGCCTCTGGGGTGTTCAGAGGCACCTGCGGCTAAGGCACTATTCCAATGTGAGCGCAGGAGAAAATGATCACTTTGTGAGTTAGAGACAAACAAAAAAATTACACCAATATATCACGCTGTACATTAGGAGGGGGATGAGAGAGAGAGGGAAGAGAAAGATCAGTCAAGAAAGAGAGGAAAAGAAGAGGAGAAAGAGCTGCGAGAGAAAGAGGTCGGGGGCACCACATGGGCCCAAGTCGTAGAGCACTACAAGTTCTGGGGGGAGTCAAGGCTCTAAGAGGGATTTATCGAAGTCTGAAGGTAGAAACTGGTCTACCCAAGGTTGCGAAATTTTAAGGTGTTGAGGCATTCTATCTTGAATAGTGGCCTCAATTTTAAGGTGTTATTTTAAGGTGTTGAGGCATTCTATCTTGAATAGTGGCTTCAATTTTACCATGAATCATGGCTTGGGTGATTCTGCTTTTAACTTCAAAGATGCATAATTTAGGGGATTTCCAAGCTCTAGCTATTGTTTGTTTTTCTGCCGTCATGAGCTGTAGAAGAAGACGGATATGAGCTCTAGTACAGTCTAAGGTGATGTGGTTCAATAGCGCTAGAGATGGGTCAGAGTCCAAAGTAATATTGAGCATAGCAGAAGCCATGCAGAAGATTGCCATCCAAAATTGTCATATAACAGGACATGCCCACAAAATGTGTTCATGCATGCCCTCCCTACCACAACCCCAGAAGCACACCGGGGGGTAACCCGGCAAAAATTTAGAGATCCTTGCCGGGACCAAATCCCATCTCATGAGAACTTTGTAGTTCGTTTCGAGTGCAATGATATTTTGAGAGGAAGATTTAGTGGTGGCCCAGATATCTTCCCAATTCTTTGTATCCAGGTCCATTTCTAGGTCTTTGGACCACTGTGCAGCGTATGACAGCATGCTAGACAGACGAGATGTGAGGTGAATATGGGAGATATGATACCGGGGGCATGAGGATCTGAATTGCATATGCCCTCATATAGTGATAAGCTGTCTAGAGATAAATGCGTGGTGTATAATTGTTTGAGCAACATGAGAGATCTGAAGATATCGGAAACACTCTCTGGGTGGAAGTTGGGATTGTTCCTGCACGGAAGGCAATATTTTCAGGGTGCTGCTGATGACAAGATCATATATGTGACTCAATCCCGAGGAGGACCAGGCTTGAAAAGAGGTTTGGTCATTAAAAGCAGGGTAAAAGTTTGGGTGGTTAAAAAAGAAGAGTAATGGGGTGTGAGGGGATGCTAGCTTAAAAGAGCCTGTAGTTTATCCCAAAGTCGGAGGGAGTGCTGAGTTACAGGGTTGAATATGGAGCCACGGTCGGATCCGGGCATCCACAACAAGTTATTTACCGAAAGGGGGTGAAGGTCAATTTCTTCCAGACTTACCCACAGTGGTGTCTCGACCTTTGCGTCATATAGCGTGAGTTGGGCTAATTGGGCAGCATAATAATAACATTACAGATTTAGGACCCCAAGGCCCCAACTGAGCCTACTGTGCAGCAATATGGCTCAAGGTACCATGGGTCTCGTGGGGCCCCATATATATTTATATACGTGACCTTGTATGGCTCAAAAAATAAGAGGGAATTGCGCCTGGAAGGACTTTATAGATATATAGAAGTTTTAGTAATAAAGTCATCTTGACAGCCGCCACATGCCCAAGCCAAGATACGCACAGCGGCTGCCAAGCAGCCAGCAGGGAAAATGAGTGAGATAGCATGGGCCGGTTATACACCTGGTAAAGATGGGATGGGTTGTTAGTCAGTTTTATTCCCAAATATGGGATAGTTGTTGAGGACCATAAGAGCTGAAAGGTATCCTGTAGGTGGGTAAACTCAGCTTGTGGAAGGGACAAGTTGAGGGCCCTGGATTAGGACGGGTTAACCTCCAGCCCTGACACTAATGCAAATTTGTCTAGTATGTGGAAGAGATTTGGGAGAGTTGTACGAGGGGAGATGATGAACAGTAAGACGTCGTCGGTGAACAAGCATAGTTTATGAATCGTGGACGCAATTTTCAGACCTTTAATATTGGGATTCGTTCTAATCAGGGTTATCTGGGGGTTCTATCACTACCAGTGGCGGCCCGTGCAATGTGGGCACACGGGTGCCGCTCCCCCTAAGATCTCCACCGCCCTCCCACTATCCATGTGCCCGGCCCCTTTTAGGATGCCGGACACATGAATTCCTATGGCGTGGATTGGGGGGGTGGGGGATGTATTTTGAAGCATGTGATTAGAGCCAGAGGCTGTGTCCCGATCCCACCCTGTTGTGTGAAGATAGAATTTTTTTTTCCGCTATTTTCACATTAACGTTCCTCCCCGCCAATCAGGAGGAAAATATGTGAGACCTGTTTCCCGATTGGCCAAAGCACCAGGCTATCCTATTGGATGCCCAGCGCTTTGGAGATCAGAGAGGAGACATGGGAGGAGCAGAAATCAGAGCCACTGCCTGCTGCACACGACGAGAGGAGGAGAGAGACCACAGCCCAAGCCCCAGCCCTAGATCGGGTAGGTGCCTTACTGCTGGCAGCCCGATGGGCGGGGGGCTTTCTCTGTCCCGCGCCGCAGCCCGGGGGGCTCTCTTTGACCTACGCCGCGGATGGGGGGTGCTTTCCCTGTCTCACGCCGCAGACCGGGGGGGCTCTCTCTTACCCACGCTGCAGATGGACAGGGGGGTGTTCTCTGTTCTGCACTGTGGGCGGGGGGACGGGGGGGTTGTTAGCCGCCACTGTGACTATGTTCTTCTTTACCAGCCAGTGTTGTTCTAATTATGGGCAGCCTGCACCTTGTAGGCAGACAAAAAAAAAAGCACTCACACCCTTCCCTTCTAAGCATACATTAAATCCTGATTTTTTTTTTAATTGATCACTAACATGTAAGTCAATAAAAAAAAAAATATTTGATGGGCACAGTGGCTGCGTTTAATGGCACAGTGGCATTGTTTGATGGGCACAGTGGCTGCATTTGATGGGCACAGTGGCTGCGTTTGATGACACAGTGGCTGCATTTGATGGGCACAGTGGCTGCGTTTGATGGGCACAGTGGTTGCGTTTCATTGGCACAGTGGCTGCAATTGATGGCGTTTGATGACATAGTGGCTGCAATTGATGGGCACAGTGGCTGCATTAGATGGGCACAGTGGTTGCGTTTGATGGACATAGTGGCTGTGTTTGATTGCACTGTGGCTGCGTTTGACAGGCACAGTGGCTGCAATTGAGGGGCACTGTAGCTGCATTTGATGGGCACAGTGGCTGCGTTTTATGGGCACAGTGGCTGCGTTTGATGGCACTGTGGCTGCATTTGATGGGCACAGTGGCTACGTTTGATGGGCACAGTGGCTGCGTTTGATGGGTACAGTGAGGCTGCAATTTATGTTTTTTTTCAGAATTTCTTTAGTTTGTTTCCACCCCCCCAAAAATTTTGAGCACCAGCCGCCACTGATCACTACGGCAAAAATTGTGGGAGAAAGTGGGCATCCCTGCCTGGTTCCCCGTTGGATAGGGGATATGCTGTGGTATGCCTTTAACCTGCATGTGAAGAAATACTTCCTAACAATGTATACAACCTACTACTGAAAAACTAAAATTTACAGAGAAAACATGCTGTTTAATGACTTGTCCTGCAGAAGGTTTTGCCCCCTTTATGACCAGTACACTTTTTTCTATTCAGCACTATGCTAATTTAACTGGCAATTGCTCAGTTACGTGAAACTGTATCCGAATTAAATGTATATAATTTTTTTTCACACAAATAAAGGTTTCTTGTAGTAATATTTGATCATCACTTGTTTTTAAATTTTTTATTGTATGTAGCACCTTCTAGTGTGCTACTAGCAGTAGTGCAGATAAATTATAATAATAATAATTAAATCTTCAGTATGAGTCAGTCAGGGAGACTGGGAAGAATAAGTAGCAGGGTGGGCTGGTGAGGTGGCAGCCAGGTGGGCTATCATTTCTGTGGGAAATAGAGCTGGGACCAGGAAAGCAGATGGTGTTTCAGGAAGCAAGGAAACCCCCAGATCCCAGCCTCCCCTATGTGAATGAGTATGGGGTACATTGTACCCCTACCCATCCACCCAAAAAAAGAGAGAAGTGTAGTGTTACAAAACAGAAGATATGTTTTTTGACAAGTCCTTAAAAATCTTGTCTTCTTCCTTTCGGTGTTTCTTCTCCATTCTGTGTTTCTTCTCCCTCTTCTTACTCCGGTGGTTTCTTCTTCCTCGGGTGTTTCTTCTCCATCTTCTCTCTCTGGTGGTTTCTTCTCCCTCCGCTGTCTTCTCCTGTCAGTGTTTCTTCCCCCTTTTTTCTCTCCGATGATGTCTTCTTCGTCCACATGTGCTAAACTTTAGTGAATTGACCCCATGGTGAGTATTTTGCAGATCTAATTTTTGTCAGTCCCTGATTGCTAGCCAGGAGCACTTTTTCCCATAGTTGCCACTAGGTACCTGTAAAGTTAGTGTCCAAAATGTCCAAAAAAAGTACACTAGTGAGGAGGTTTAATGGAGAATGTATCAGGAGTGGCAGTGATCAGAAAACTTATATTGACATGGCACTTGTTTGGGGGGGGGGGGGGGGTTAGGGGGCAGGTGCTAAACACAAGTGCTGCCAGTGATTGGGAGGAATGATCCTGCTAAAATATTGTTTTTAGGGATACTACACTATTGGGGACACAAGAATAGTTTTGACCACGACCAGTATACAAACCCGGACAGACACTATTCTAGTAATGGGGATGATTAGTGACTTATAGTGTGACTGTGATAGTGTGGCGGGCAATGAGGGACTAATGCTAACTGACTCTGATGCTGTCTGACTTCGCTAGTGACACTAATGAAGTGATCAGTAATAAAACTATACAGTCTACAGTGATACTTGCTGGGTGAGATGGGTGATCAGGAGGGCAATCAAGGGGTTAACTGTGTATAAACAAGTGTATGTATGCTGCTTTTACTCACAGATCTGGTTGGGTCTTTCCTTGATCTCAGATCTGAACAGCAACTTAGACCAGAGAGAAAAAACTAGGTAGATCCTGTATGTTGTCTTTACTAACACACAGATCTGAAAGCTGTTGTTGGCCCACAGCCATCAGCAGGCTTGGCTGTAGCCTGCTGATGGCTGTGGGCCAACAACAGCAAGTGCTTGCACCTGTAAACCAGGTACCTCGGCACAAAGTATTGGTACGTTGAGATGCCTGGGTGAACTGCTGGCTAGCAGTAAAAATACTGTTGGCCGGTTGGCAAGTGGTTTAAATGTTGGTAAATTTGGTAAATTACAGCTCCTGGCTTCTCCATTTAACAGAAGGCTGAAGAGTTCCCACATCTATACCAGACCCTCATTCTAGATCCACTTTGGGTTTTGGTATGAATTTTAATGGGAAACCCCATAGAAACCCCAAACCCCAAGAATCCATATCAAACCCTCATTTGAGCACACAGCCTGATAGGCTAGGAAACGGGGGATGAGAGCCATCAATATGGGGAGGGTACCCTGTCAGGGGGGACAGCAACTTGTCCCATGTTGGTTAAGACAGGGGCCTCTTCCCCACAACCTTTATCATAATCCGGAAGCTCCCTTTAAAAATAAAAGGGCCCGCATATCAGTGGCGGCCTGCTCATTAGGGGCGCAGGGGTGCCGCCATGCGCCCGGCCTGAGGCTCTAAAAGCCCTCAGAGCACTGTGCCCCGAGCCCACCCACATTTGTGATATGTGCGGTGATGGTTAAAGTGGAGGGAAGGAGTAGAGGAGCAGAGGAGGCGGGGGGAGCTGGTGGCAGCCAAAGAGAGTGCAGTCTCCGGTGGTGACATGTGCAGAGGCAGAGTTGCCTGGAGTCACTGGAGGACTCCAGAGACACACCTGACTCCTCTCCAGTATATTGGGATTACATGGAGAATATCTTTCCCATATCACACATAGCGATCTATTCTACAATCCGGGGTGAGCAATCTTAATACATTGTATCATGTGCCCGTGACAGGTGTGACAGGGGGCCGGTCTGGGCAAGTCACACGTGGATCAGGTGCTGCAATTTTTTCTTTTTTCTTTTTTTTGTTCTATGCACCTTTTTGCACCTTTTTGTCCACAGGTTTTGCAGCCGCTTTTTTGTATTTAGTAGCAGCGCAGAAACTTTTGTGTTTGTTTCTACACGTGGATCAGGTGACGCAGTGGACCGAGCGGAGGGCGGGAGGGAGTCAGAGGAGTCCCCCCCCCAAAAAAAAATGGAGCACCAGCCGCCACTGCCACATGTGCTGGTCCCAACATGTGAATCAGTAAGGATTTTTTTATTTTTATGTAATACTGTTTTGCAGTGATTTCACAATGGTATCAGGTGCTCTTGCTATACACTGTTTATATTGGTGATTTCACATACATTTTTCATACATTTTTGTATATATTCTTTTATATGTATTTTTTTTCAGCACAGGGGTATTATCTATATTGTATTTGCACTCATGGTGAATGAATGACAGGACAGGACATGTTGCTGTTTTTTTTTTTGGCAGGTTGGCGGGCATTGTTCATCATAATTGATGAGGATGCTTTGCTGGGAGATGTGATTGATGATGGATCTGAGCGTACCAGAAGCTTATCCCTAGTGTTTACATACTCGATGTAAAAAAATATTGTTGCATTATGCACTGGAGTTAGTTGGCCATATGATGTAAGATGTTGTAAGCTGTGAGGAGTCATTCATATGGCTGGAATAGCACTAATAACCAGATAGTTGTGGCTGTACAGGCACTTGTAAGGCTACATCCATCCCTAAGGCTTACCTATCATGTGGAGGCCATGTATGTCACCTAATCATTGCCATTGCCTGTTAGTCACACAACAAATCTCTGCTTTTTTTTGTTATTACCCACCATCTACTTAAAAAATGTAAATGCAGTATATTAAATAATGGCATTTTATTTTCTAATATTAATAATGGCTATGAAATGTAAAACAATTGACAATAAAAGTGGTGAGGCCCAGATGGGCACAATTCTGTGCATTATAGTTTGGAAAGCAGTGAAATGTTGTATTGATGGTGATAAAGGTTAAGAGGTAAAACATGTGTATATTAATCTTGCTCTGCAAAAGGTCAACTGCAAACAGTAATCTGACAGTGGTAGATGCCTGAAACATATGCATGTGGTGAATCCTAGGCTAAGACACAGAAATATTGGTAAAGCATGTGGTTTGATGAGAAGTATACTTAGGGTCATACCCCCTACAGCAAGAAACACTTGCTTTTCCAAAGATCAATGCCTGGAGCTTGTAATATGTAACAACAGCTGTACTTGATTACATTATCCCTACTCATTTTCAGCTTGTCAGGGTTGTCAAATGTAAAGTAAGTTATGTGAGTCACTGAGACATATGACTTTTACATGTAGACCCTGAAGAGCTAGAGGTTCAATGTGTGTTGTGGTTTAACATCAGTCAGAGAAAGAGTTTAGAAAAAAACAAAAAAAAAACAAACTTGAAGGCTAGCCTGCAGACCCCTTATTTTTTGTTTTATAATAAGTTAAATAGGACCTGATGCAAAAGAAGAGTTACTATTTAAACACAACCATTAAACTAAATTTTCATAGTATAGTAGCCACTGTTTTTAAACAAAGAGAGAAAAAAGAGAGAGCATCACCGTTTTAAACAATTAGCATAAGGCCCGGTTCACACAGGAGTGGCACGACTTCGGGGGCGACCTCGGCGGCGCGATCTCAAGACGACTTGAGACGCCCGCCGAGGCGATTTGCATAATGACTTCTGTATAGAAGTCAATGCAAGTCGCCCTGCGTCGCCCCCAAAAGTAGTACAGGAACCTTTTTCTAAGTCGGAGCGACTCAGATTGCTCCTATTAGAACGGTTCCATAGCACAGACCGGGACGCGACTCCTCAGGCGACCGAGTCGCCTGAGGAGTCGCCCCCTGTGTAAACCGGGCCTAAAGATGGCTTGTGCTTGATGTTTAATCATGTATAATTGGGTGTTCTTTATTATTTGACTCAGGTTAAAAAAAAAAATAATACATTTTTAAGCTACCTTGTATTTGAAATTGCATAAAATGATTGCTACTCAATAATACAAAATTAGGACAGTTTATGGCTGAACCCAAAAAGGTCTCAAAATTACTCACCAAAAAATCACATTTTCTAAATGGCTGTACAATACAGGTGTCCTTATTCGGTTTACAGTAAATTGTATTTATTTGGTATCTGTTTTTCTTTTTTACAAGTTACTAATTAATTTGTTTTGTAAAGTTGTTCTTGAGCTATTGATCTCTGTAAACAGCGGGCTTTTTAAAACTGGAGTGTAACCTGAGCCTTGATCCAGTGCTGTTTTCTTTTTCTCAATATGTGCTTCTCAGCTTCCAGCCAATTGTAGGCGGCACGCCCCACAGCAAATCTCTGTTTAATTGTTATCTTAAAAGGCTAGTGCACCTGTTGCTCAGAGTTTAAGCAATGTGTCTGTACACTAGCTGCTGGACCTCATGTGTCTTCTGATTCTTGTACCTTGCTTTCTGAAGATCCCAGTGACCTGTAGTTTCTACCATATACTACTATACTATACTATACTATACTATATATATATATGGCATTATAATTTCCAGTGTTTTCTCTGGACTCCTCTGTACTCTGAATGTGTTCTTGTGTTTTTACAACCTCTTTGGGGTTGATTTACTAAAGGCATATAGACTGTGCACTTTGCAAGTGCAGTTACACTCTGCAAGTGCAGTTGCTTCAGAGTTTAGTAAATTATGGGAATCTTCAGTTTGCAAAGTATAAATAAGCAGGTGCAAGGAATATAAAAACAGCATTTTAGCTTGCAAATGATTGGATAATGGAAATCAGCAGAGCTTTACCACATTGACTAAGTTCTGTGGAAAATGAGTGCAACTGCACTTGCATAGTGCACAGTATATTTGCCTTTAGTAAATCAACATCTTTGTGTGCCTGTACCTGCATTCCAGCATTCATGATATTACTTACTCCAAGTAAGCTACAGTCTCTTTCACCGATGTTCTTGTCTGAACTTCCTGCATTATCACACCTGTATACTTTTCAGTATACTTTCTACTCTTGTGTGCCCTGCATTCTCCTGCTGAGACTAGGAGAATGCAAGGAACCAGTCTGCTTTGTGCACCAGTCTTTTTTTTATGAATCCTGAACCTCTGTGCTGTAACTGTCTTTCTCCTCTGTAAGCCAGTTAATCCAGAACCCCGATACTCTAAGGATAGGAACTTTCCTTCAGCAAACTCCTTCATTCTTTGTGGGGTGCCATGGAGAATACCAGGTGCTCCATAAACACACCCTCACCAAACGTGCAGACATCCTGATCCTTCTGGGGTTACATTGACTTTTTTCAGACCCTGGCTGCTTCAAAAAGGGTTGCACTAACTATTAATATTGGCGCTAGGCTAGACCATGACTTGATGATAAGGAGAAATGGAAAAGCAGCCCAAAGCTACACTTTTGGCTGGATGAAAGAACAAAAAAAAAAAAAAAAATAATCAATATTTTGTATTTACCTGACAATAAACAATAATCATTTTTAGTTTTGGCCATAATAAATAAAGAAGAAATTTTCAAAACTACTGTACATTCCCTTTAAAACAAACATTATTCAGATGTCATCAATACCAACAGAAATCTAATGTCATGGACTGGGAATTCTCACTAGGGGCAGAGTGGCTGTTCAGGACTTAGCAGCTGGGAGGATGGTGGCAAAAGTCACAGAATGGACACAGAGGACTCAGTTGGCAAGTCACAGTGACAGTGCGAGCTCTGAGAAGAACTGAGGTGCAGAGTGCAAGGTGCGTCCTGGTCTTCACCAGAGCTCCTAGAGGATGTGATGTTATGCTGCAGGAGATACACAGGTTGCAGTCCTCTGACTTAGCTGAGCAGGCTGCAACTGAGAGCAGAAAAAGTCCCTTGCAGTGCTGGGGTAGTGGTTTCTTGGGTAGCAGGTATCGCATGAATGAGTAACAGGAGTGCATAAGAACGCACATTGGCACAGAGGAGAAACACAGGCTGGGAGAGCACAGGAGATCATAATGAGGGGTTGTCTGAGACTCACAGGGGAAAACACTTGTGCAGACAAGGAGGAAATGATAAAGTGTAGAGAGTAAAAAAAGGCTGGATGCTGACAGGAATGTATGGGATCACTGGGGTAGGAAACAGATACTGGAACATTAGGAACAAAGGCACAGGGTCAGAGGAAGGAGTACAAATAACTGGATGCAGACTGGAAACTGTGGACACTTGAAACACTGGGATACTCTAAATTACAGAGACACACAGGAGCTGGGAGCAGGCTGGAGGGACAATGGGAACATGGAGATCATGAAGACAATACCCCAATACTTTGCTTCACAACATCCCCAGCTACTCCTACAATCTGGATCCTTTGCTTCCCCCCCCCCATTACCCAGCACACTGCACCACCTGAATCCACACACATCATATTAACAGGGTCCCCCACCCCCCCCCACACACATTAAATAAATACACAAACACACATATGCACTAACATAGTTCACATGAAAGTAATTTTCTATCAGATTAAATAATAAATAGCAGAGCTCTTCCGCTCCCCCACTGGAATTCACAGATCAGCGCCCGTGACCATTGGCTGCAAGCGTCAATATCCCTTTCGACAAAAGACAAAAAGACAGATGTACACATTGACCGAAAGTCGTTCCTGCTAAACCGGCCGATTAGTGTGTACCCAGCTGTAGAACTCACTAATGACCATTTTCAGGTATTATTACACTAATGGCATGGGGATGGGGATGGGGGGGGGGTGCATTGTGCACTAGCTTGGGGATCACCTACCAAAGCAAAAAAAAGGCCTAAAATGAAACATTAAAAATGCATCTTGGGAGTCCATTCTTCTATACCAGATGTTTATCCTAGATCAGATGCTGGTATTTAAAGGACAAGTTCACCTTTGGGAACATGTTACATGTTTCGCCTGATTTTAGAGTGGCACATGTAACATGTTCCCTGTGCGGCAGCCATCGCCCGCTGCCCGCCCCTCATTGTGACAGCAGTACAGGGAGAAGTTCCCCGTACTAGCTGTCACTGTTTGAAAACAGTGCGGCCGTGCGGGGCTATGCCCACATGGCAGCGTCCTTCATACACACAGCTCTGTGTGTCCAATCGAACAACAAGCCCAGACATCCATAGCGGCTATCAGCTTGCAGTTCTCATGAACTACTAGGGCGCTGTGGAGCGCCGTGGTAGTTCATTGAGTCTTCCTGTCAGCGAATATTAGCTTGTCACCACTCGGGTATCACTTATCCGGTCAGGTAAAAGAAACATTTTGGAAAGGGCAGTTCATTGACATTCTGTCTTTACTGCCCCCAGCAAAAGAGTTTATTATCAAAGCTGACAAAAAACCTGAGGATAGATTGGAAAAAGATAGGCATAGACCTGTGGCTAGGTGTCTTCATAATTGGATACAGGCATTTAGCATTTATGCTAGTGTGTTGGGAGAAAAACACCCGGAATACTGTAGCGGCCTTTTCCAACACCTTGAACACATGCTCAAAGCTTATAGAAGCTTTGGGGGGTTTAGGCTGGTTTCAGTATGACGTGTCTTTTAGACAAAAATTATCCATACATCCATCCTTAAAATGGGGTAATAAAGACATAGGTTTATGGCTAAACCTTATAGCGCCACAAAACTTGCCATACCCTAGACAACAGCCTGCTGTTGCAGTGTCCCCTTATAAAAGGGGTTACTGCTTTTTATACAATGAGAACCAGTGCAAATGGGGGGGATCATGCAAGTACAAGCATGAGTTCTCGAATTGCTCAGGCCCCCACCCATTGCTCAAATGTTTTAAAAGGAATACCAACACACATGGGCAAAGAGATAACCACGCAAAAAGCGCGCACTCCGGTGAACCTACAAAACATGCAACAATGGTTGGAAATTTATCCAGACCAGGAGACAGCCAAGTTTTTAATTAAAGGTTTTTCCAAGGGCTTTCCTTTGCCAGTTTATAAAGCTATAGGTTGTCAATTGGTTAACAATTTAAAATCTGTATTACAATTTGCACATATTGTTAACCACTTAATGACCGCCCACTGTAAATATACGTCGGCAGAATGGCACCGACAGGCAGAATCACGTACATATACGTGATTGCCTTTGTATAGTTGGGGGGTCCGATCGGACCCCCCTTCTTTACAGTGGGTGGTCGTTTTACCTTCGGGAGCGATCCGGCATGAGGGGACGGCCGTTCGATTCCGGCCACCCCCTCTCGATCGCTCCCGGCGAATGAGAGCTTCCCCTGCCTGTGTACTGTTTACACAGGCTGGAGGAAGTGATGTCATCTCTCCTGCGGCGCTCACATATACCGAGCGCCGTACAGGAGAAGATGCAGGTTAGTGCACACAACACTACACTGACACCAGGACACATAGGCACATAAATCGCCCCCCAGACACCCCCAGATCACCCCCAGATCACCCCCCAGCCCCCAGTCACAGTGTCACTGATTGCAGTGACCATTTATTTAGTGATCACTGCAATCAGTGACATTTGTGACTGTAAAAGTGTCAGTACATTCAGTTTTAGGTCCAGTGTAGCCCCCTAACCCCCCCTAATAAAGGTTTAACCCCCTGATCACCCCCCAGATAACCCTTTCACCCCCTAGCACCGCCGTCGCTAAGCGATAATTTTTCTGATCGATGTCTTAGCGTCGGTGATGTTGATCGGTAGCCAGTAATTTTTTTTAGGTTCGCCGCAGGTTTTTATAGCGTCGGGTACCCCCATATATTACCTAATAAAGGTTTAACCCCCTTGATCACCCCCCAGGTAACCCTTTCACCCCCTATCACCACTGTCACTAAGCGATAATTTTTCTGATCGATGTCTTAGCGTCGGCGATGCTGATCGGTAGCCAGTAATTTTTTTTAGGTTCGCCGCAGGTTTTTATAGCGTCGGGTACCCCCATATATTACCTAATAAAGGTTTAACCCCCTTGATCACCCCCCAGGTAACCCTTTCACCCCCTAGCACCGCCGTCACTAAGCGATCATTTTTCTGATCGATGTCTTAGCGTCGGTGATGCTGATCGGTAGCCAGTAATTTTTTTTAGGTTCGCCGCAGGTTTTTATAGCGTCGGGTACCCCCATATATTACCTAATAAAGGTTTAACCCCCTTGATCGCCCCCCAGGTAACCCTTTCACCCCCTATCACCACTGTCACTAAGCGATAATTTTTCTGATCGCTGTCTTAGCGTCGGTGATGCAGATCGGTAGCCAGTAATTTTTTTTAGGTTCGCCGCAGGTTTTTATAGCGTCAGGTACCCCAATATATTACCTAATAAAGGTTTAACCCCCTTGATCGCCCCCAGGTAACCCTTTCACCCCCTATCACCACTGTCGCTAAGCGATAATTTTTCTGATCGCTGTCTTAGCGTCGGTGATGCAGATCGGTAGCCAGTAATTTTTTTTAGGTTCGCCGCAGGTTTTTATAGCGTCAGGTACCCCCATATATTATCTAATAAAGGTTTAACCCCCTGATCGCCCCCCAGGTAACCCTTTCACCCCCTATCACCACTGTCGCTAAGCGATCGTTTTTATGATCGTTGTCTTAGTGTCGGTGATGCAGATCGGTAGCCAGTAATTTTTTTTTAGGTTCGCCGTCAGGTTTTTATATAGCGTCAGGTACCCCCATATATTACCTAATAAAGGTTTTAACCCCCTAATTGCCCCTAGTTAACCCTTTCACCAGTGATCATCATATAAGTGTTACGGGTGACGCTGGTTAGTTAGTTTGCTTTTTATAGTGTCAGGGCACCCGCCATATATAACCCAATAAAGGTTTAACCCCCTGATCGCCCGGCGGGTGATATCAATTAGGTTTTAGCGTCAGAGAGGGTCTGCGTCACACCCCAGGCAGCGTCAGGTTAGTGCCAGTAACGCTAACACCCACGCGTGAAGCATACACCCCCCTTAGTGGTATAGTATCTGAACAGATCAATATCTGATCTGATCTATACTAGCGTCCCCAGCAGTTTAGGGTTCCCAAAAACGCAGTGTTAGCGGGATCAGCCCAGATACCTGCTAGCACCTGCGTTTTGCCCCTCCGTCCAGCCCAGGCCACCCAAGTGCAGTATCGATCGATCACTGTCACTTGCAAAACACAACACACATAACTGCAGCGTTCGCAGAGACAGGCCTGATCCCTGCGACTCCAGTGCTGTAGGAGGTGATTTCGCCACCACAGTTAAAAAAAAAAAAGCATATATGCCGAAGCATTGGGGCAGCAGGGGCGTAGGAGCGATTTTGCTCCTAATGCCGTGTACATACGGTCGAAATTCCGACGGAGGCTTGCCCGTGGAAAAGTCTGACCATGTGTACGCGGCATAACTTTTGCGGGAAGATGCCCCCATGCTTCGGCATATATAAATGGTGCATGTATGCCCATCATTAGAAGTGGGTGGATGAAGGGCTGTATTCTAATGGTGGGCATACCCACCGATCAATCTTTTTTTTTCGTTCAGCCAACAGGCTGCATGAAAAAAAAGATTACAATACATGTCCAACAAGGACCAGCAACATACTGGTATGTTGCTGGACTTTGAATGTTTATACCAGAGTGATGCCTGTGGGTTTAGGTATCATCTTGGTATCATTCTTTTCAGCCAGCGGCCGGCTTTCATGTAAAAGCAATCCTAGTGGCTAATTAGCCTCTGGACTGCTTTTACAAGCAGTGGGAGGGAATGCCCCCCCGGATATAAAAAGCGCCATTGGGAAATTGGGACAGCATTTTATCACACCGATCTTGGTGTGGTCAGATGCTTTGAGGGCAGAGGAAATATCTAGGGTCCAATACACCCCAGTTTTTTCAAAAAAGAGTACCTGTCATTACCTATAGCTATCATAGGGGATATTTACATTCCCTGAGATAACAATAAAAGTGATAAAAATAAATAAATATGGAAGCAACAGTTTAAAAATAAAATAAAAAAGCAAAATTAATAAATAAAAAAAAAGCACCCCTGTCCTGCCCTGCTCTTGCCCAATGGCGAACGCAAGCGTCGGTCTGGCGTCATATGTAAACAGCAATTGCACCATGCATGTGAGGTATCACCGTGAAGGTCAGATCGAGGGCAGTAATTTTAGCAGTAGACCTCCTCTGTAAATCTAACGGGGTAACCTGTAAAGGCTTTTAAAGGCTTTTAAAAATGTATGTAGTTTGTCGCCAATGCGCGTTTGTGCGAAATTTTAAAGCATGTCATGTTTGGTATCTATGTACTCGGCCTAAGATCATCTTTTTTATTTCATCAAACATTTGGGCAATATAGTGTGTTTTAGTGCATTAAAATTTAAAAAAGTGTATTTTTTCCCCAAAAAATGCGTTTGAAAAATCGCTGCGCAAATACTGTGTAGAAAAAAAAATGCAACACCCACCATTTTATTCTGTAGGGCCTTTGCTTTAAAAATATATATAATGTTTGGGGGTTCAACATAATTTTCTTGCAAAAAAAAATATGTTTTCATGTAAACAAAAAGTGTCAAAAAGGGCTTTGTCTTCAAGTGGTTAGAAGAGTGGATGTAAGCTTCCTAATGTTGTGTATAAAATGCCAGAACAGTTCAAAACCCCCCCAAATGACCCCATTTTGGAAAGTAGACACCCCAAGCTATATACTGAGAGGCATGTCGAGTCCATGGAATATTTTATATGTTGACACAAGTTGCGGAAAAAAGACAATTTTTTTTTTGTTGCACAAAGTTGTCACTAAATGATATATTGCTCAAACATGCCATGGGCATATGTGGAATTACACCCCAAAATACATTCTGTTGCTTCTCCTGAGTACGGGGATACCACATGTGTGAGACTTTTTGGGAGCCTAGCCGCGTACGGGACCCCAAAAACCAATCACCGCCTTCAGGCTTTCTAAGGGTGTAAATTTTTGATTTCACTTCTCACTGCCTATCACAGTTTTGGAGGCCATGGAATGCCCAGATGGCACAAAACCCCCCCAAATTACCCCATTTTGGAAAGTAGACACCCCAAGCTATTTGCTGAGAGGTATTGTGAGTATTTTGCAGATCTCGCTTTTTGTCACAAAGTTTTGAAAATTGAAAAAACAAAGAAAAAAAAAAAAAGTTCTTTCTTCATTTTCAAAAACAAATGAGAGCTGTAAAATACTCACCATGCCTCTCAGCAAACAGCTTGGGGTGTCTACTTTCCAAAATGGGGTCATTTGGGGGGGTTTGTGCTATTTTGGCATTTTATGGCCTTCGAAACTGTGATAGGTAGTGAGGAGTCAAATCAAAAATTTGTGCCTAGAAATCCTGAAGGCGGTGATTGGTTTTCGGGGTCCCGTACGCGGCTAGGCTCCTAAAAAGTCCCACACATGTGGTATCCCCGTACTCAGGAGAAGCAGCAAAATTTATTTTGGGGTGCAATTCCACATATAACCATGGCATGTGTGAGCAATATATCATTTAGTGACAACTTTTTGTAATTTTTTTTTGTTTTTTTGTCATTATTCAATCACTTGGGACAAAAAAAAAAAAATATTCAATGGGCTCAACAGGCCTCTCAGCAATTTCCTTGGGGTGTCTACTTTCTAAAATGGGGTCATTTGGGGGGGTTTTGTGCTATTTTGGCATTTTATGGCCTTCAAAACTGTGATAGGTAGTGAGGAGTGAAATCAAAAATTTACACCCTTAGAAATCCTGAAGGCGGTGCTTGGTTTCCGGGGGCCCGTACGTGGCTAGGCTCCTAAAAAGTCCCACACATGTGGTATCCCCGTACTCAGGAGAAGCAGCAGAATGTATTTTGGAGTGCAATTCCACATATAACCATGGCATGTGTGAGCAATATATCATTTAGTGACAACTTTTTGTAAATTTTTTTTTTTGTCATTATTCAATCACTTGGGACAAAAAAAAAATATTCAATGGGCTCAACATGCCTCTCAGCAATTTCCTTGGGGTGTCTACTTTCTAAAATGGGGTCATTTGGGGGGGTTTGTACTGCCCTGCCATTTTAGCACCTCAAGAAATGAGATAGGCAGTCATAAATTTAAAGCTGTGTAAATTCCAGAAAATGTACCCTAGTTTGTAAACGCTATAACTTTTGCGCAAACCAATAAATATACGCTTATTGAATTTTTTTTTACTAAAGACATGTGGCTGAATACATTTTGGCCTAAATGTATGACTAAAATTGAGTTTATTCGATTTTTCTTATAGAAAATATCATTTTTTTTCAAAATTTTCGGTCTTTTTCCGCTTATATCGCAAAAAATAAAAATCGCAGAGGCAATCAAATACCATTAAAAGAAAGCTCTATTTGTGGGAAGAAAAGGACGCAAATTTCGTTTGGGTACAACATTGCATGTCCGCACAATTTACAGTTAAAGCAGCGCAGTGCAAAATTCTGAATTCACCTCTGGTCCTTTAGCTACCAAATGGTCCGGGGCTTAAGTGGTTAAGGAAACGTTAGAAAAATAAATTAAAGAAGGTAGAATAGCGGGACCATTTAATTTTCCTCCATTTAAATTTTTTAGAGTATCTCCTTTAGATATCATCCCAAAAAAGGATCACAAATCATTTTGCTTAATACATCATTTATCCTTCCCGATAGGATCATCATTAAATGATGAAATAAGCGATCAGCTATCATCGGTCTCATACGGTACATTTGAAGATGCAATTTGCATCATCAGAGACTTTGGGAAGGCGGCGCTCCTCGCGAAAGCAGATATTAAAGCAGCGTTTAGATTGCTCCCGATTAGCCCAGCTTCCTATAATTCCATTGGCATGGTCCTTGAGAACAAATTTTACTACGACATGTGCCTCCCAATGGGATGCTCAATTTCATGTGCGTATTTAGAAAAATTTGCATCTTTCATACAATGGGTGGTTTCGTTCAAATTGGGTTACAAGGGTATAGTACACTATCTGGATGATTTCCTATTCATTGGCCCGGCCCAATCCCCAGTTTGTCTATTTATGCTGGAATTGTTTAGTTTCATCACGGAAAAATTAGGTGTCCCCCTCGCGGTAGAAAAAACGGTATTGCCTTCCACATCCATTGAATTTTTAGGTATTAAAATAGACACAGAATTAATGGAATTCCAGCTGCCATTAAATAAAATTATCGATATAAAATCTTCCATTTCTTGGATGGTAAGAAGGAAAAAGATTTTACTGAAAGAACTGCAATCGTTATTAGGCAAATTTAGCACTTGCAACGATAATTATGCCAGTGGGTAGGATATACTCTAGAAGGCTATATATAGCTACATCAGGTCTTAAATCTCAGTTTTCACACATTAGGCTAACATCAGATCTTAAGGAAGACCTCCTGGTATGCTTACATTTTTTTGACATATATAAGGGCCATTCATTTTTTCAATCAGAGTTTGTAAGCTCATCAGAGATGGAATTATACACGGATGCGGCTGCATCGCTTGGTTTTGAGGCTATTTGTGGCAATCACTGGTGTTGCAGCAAATGGCCGGAAAGATGGATTCAAATAAAAGCCACCAAGAGCATAGTTCTACTGGAACTATCCCCGTTGGTGGTGGCATTGGAAATATGGGGAAAAAAATTTGCCAATAAAAGAATATTATTTAACCACTTCAATACCATGCACTTATACAGCTTCCTGCCCAAGCCAATTTTGAGCTTTCAGCGCTGTCGCAATTTGAATGACAATTGCGCGGTCATGCTACACTGTACCCAAACAATTTTTTTATCATTTTGTTCCCACAAATAGAGCTCTCTTTCGGTGTTATTTGATCGCCTCTGCGATTTTTATTTTTTGCGCAACAAATAAAAAAAGAGCAAATTTTTTTTAAAAAACGATGTTTTTCTTTGTTTCTGTTAATTTTTTTTGTAAATAAGTACCTTTTCTACTTCAATGATGGGCACTGATAAGGCGGCACTGATGGGCACCGATGAGGTGGCACCAATGAGGTGGCACTGATGAGGTGGCACTGATGGGCACTGATGATGGGCACTGATAGGCGGCACTGATGGGCACTGATATGTGGCACTGGTATGTGGCACTGATGGGCACTCATAGGTGGCACTGATTGGCACTCATAGGCGGCACTGATTGGCACTCATAGGCGGCACTGATGGGCACTCATAGGCGGCACTAATGGGCACTTTTAGGTGGCACTGATGGGCACTTATGGGTGGCACTGATAGGTGGCACGGACGGGCACTGATAGGTGGGCACTTATGGGCACAGATGGGCACGGATGGGCACTTAAAAGTGGCACTGATGGACACTAGTAGGTGGCACTGGTGACACTGCTGCCTAGCAATGCCAGCCACCACACATTATTTTCTTGCCATGATCGTGCCAGTCAGTGCCCATGTGTGGGCACTGATTGGCATATTTTTTTGTTTTTTTTTACTACATGTGGATGGCCATGGGGGCCATCCACATGCTTAGGGCTTCCCTGGTGGTCCTTGGGGGCTTCCCTGGTGGTCCAGTGTGGGTATCCGAGGGGGGGCTGCTCTGATAAACAATCAGCGCAAACCCCCCCTGTCAGGAGAGCCGCCGATCGGCTCTCCTCTACTCGCGTCTGTCAGACGCGAGTGAGGAAGAGGCGATCAACGGCTCTTCCTGTTTACTTCCTGATCAGCCCTGATTCGACACGGCTGATCACATGGTAAAAAGCCTCCGACTGACCCACCGCTCCACCGATCGCCGCGATGCGCGCCCCCCCGGGCGCGCGGCGGCTGTTATCCCGCAGGACGTCATATGACGTCCAGTGTGGATAACAGAACCACTTCCCGGACGTCAATTTGCTATTGACTGGTGCGGGAAGTGGTTAATATTGATAATAAGAGAGTAATATACGCGGTAAATTGCTTATCAACAAAATCCTCACTGGTAGTTAAATTACTTAGATATCTGGTATTTTTATGTTTACAGTTTAATATTTGGGTAAAAGCAAGACGTGTCCCAGGTAAGGATAATCATATGGCGGATGCATTATCTGGATTGCAGATACAAAAATTCAGGCTGTTTCTGCCAAATGCAGACAAAGAAGGACAGGTTTGCCCTGAACATCTTTTGGAGCCTGATCTAGGAATTCTGATGCAGCCAGTCAAGAATTCGTTGGCTAACAGTACTTGGGCAGAATACTTGGCGGCATGGCAGAGGTGGAATAAATTCCTTATGGAATTTGGGATGCAGGGTGAGGACCCTTCAGAAACAAACATTGAAATGTTTTTATGTACACTGATGCAATCAGAGCTTTCGTATAGCCAGATAGCTAAAATACTGGCTGGAGTGTAATTTTTCTTTAAATTACAAGGTTTTCCTCCGTGTACATCTTTCTTCTCCATAAAGCAAGCCATGATAGGTTACAAAAAGAAGAATTCTCTCCCAGATACTAGAAGACCCATCTCCATATCATTACTGGAAAAAATTTGTAGGGGTACAAAAATGGTATGTTTCTCTGGTTTTGAGTCTATGTTATTTAACACAGCTTTTGTATTAGCATTTTTTGGAGCCATGAGGATATCGGAACTGTTACCCGGAAACAAAAAAATAGCGTCTGGCCTGTTGGCCAATCATGTATTGGCTCACAGGGCAGGACTTAATATATTTATTGCACATTCCAAAACAGACAAATTGGGAAAGGGTGTATGGATAACTCTTTATAGTTGCAGAGCAAAATAAATTTGTCCACTGAAAACGGTAAATGAATACATAGCAATTAGACCATCCGGTGAAGGCCATTTTCTGGTTCATTTGGATGGGTCGCCTCTTACGGGATATCAATTTAACATGGTTCTCAAAAAATATATATTGAAGTTAGGGCTACAAGATTTCAATTACACATCCCACTCTTTTCGGATCTGTGCAGCAACCGAAGCGGCAAAAATTGGCCTTGACGCGACAATAATTAAAAGAATAGGTAGATGGAATTCTCAGCACTTTAACATTTATGTAAGACCTGATCTCTGTCTTTAATTTCTTTTATAGGTAAGGTAAGAAGAACGATTTGGATACTGGGCCACTCTTTTATATTTTGGGCCAACAAAAAATCCAGTTTACGTTGTTATACACCTAATCTGTCAATGGATTCTCTGAAATTTCAAGTGTTATGGAAAGGAATTTGTGGTTTGAAATGGTTAAATTTATCGTTTTATCTTTCCAGATTGTTAGAAGTGTGGCCAGCCCAAGATATCCTAATAGTACACTTGGGGGGCAATGATGTAGGTAGAGCAAAGACCTTAGACCTTATGTTTCGCAGGAAACGTGACTAAAATACTTTCAAGTTATCTTCCTCGAATACAACAATAATATTTTCTGAAATAATCCCAAGACTTATATGACTTCAAAACGTCCAATTTAAAAATATTGAAAAAATCAGGCATAGGGTAAACAGATACATGGAAAAATTCATGCCGCTTACTGGTGGTTTTTCATATAGACACAGGGATTTAGAAGGAGGTTATGAGGGCATATACAGGACAGATGGAGTCCATCTGTCAGATATAGGTTTAGACATTTTCAATGTGGGAGTGCAGAACAGTATAGAATTGGCCTTGGCGGTGCAAGCCCGGCTGGTGGGGACATGTTTTTTGGATATTCGGTATTGCTCGAGTCCTGAAGACTGAGCTGTTTATATTTATTATTTACAAGTGAGAATTTTATGGATTAATAAAATGATTGATTGAATTTATTTATTTACATTTTACAACAATAAAAGTGCCTCGGCCAATTTTAGAAGGTTGTGGGTGTAGTTATTTATTAAGTATAGGGGTTATTTAAGGAGGGAATGGTGTATCCTACATTTCCATCGACTGAGACGGCTAAAGAACATTGCCCGAACAGCATGGACATGTGGATGCCCCCGGGATAGATAGATAGCCATTTATTTATTTATTTAAAAAAAAGAAGCCATGTCACTTTAAGAAATAGGTACAGTAAGTCAAGGGGAAAATAGGGCAAGTTATGGGGGAAGGTCATTCATCTCATCAGGAAGGTGCATAAGGTCACATGTCTGGGAGGAATATTATAGAATTGGGGCAAGGCTATATACACCCTGTTCCAAATTATTATGCAAATTCTATTTCAGTGTCACAAAGATTAAATATTTTGTTTTTCAGTTTAACTCATGGATGGCATTGTGTCTGAGGCCTGGTTCACACTGGGGCGACAAACGCTCCGACATTGGGAGCTCATGTCGCATGACGTGTGAAAATCAATGTTTCTGTTACATACCTGCCGAATGAGCCTGACGTGCAGTGGGAAGGCCTCTCGTACAACCCCGGCTCAAGGGCCACCGATGTTGCAACAGTGGCCGCAAGAGCCTGGCGGTGTATGGGTGCCTGGTTCGTCTTTGGTCTTGTCAGTTCAGCTGGTGCAGCAGGGAACAGGAAGCAGGCTGGTAGGTGCACTGGCTGGGGAGACACTGAATACGTAGTCAGACAAGCCGGGTTTGGTAACAGACGATCAGATGTAGGTATAGACGACAGGCAGAGAATGGTCAGGATACAGGCAAAGTTCGGCAACAGGAAATCAAGCAGTGTAGAGCTGAGCGTGGTTACAAGGCAGGCCGGGATCAGGATAACAGAGATCAATCGTAGTCAAACAAGCCGGGTCAAACACAGGAAACAGATCAGATCACAGGAAGACACTGGAACAGGTATGAACTGCAGATCAGGCAGCGAAGACACAGTGCTGCTGAGGTGTTTAAATAAGGCAGCCTGTTGCCAATCACTGAAATCAGTCTGCACTATTAACCCTTAGGTGGCAGATCCTTGACATTGCCCCCCCCTTACGGGCAACCTCCGGGTGCCCAACAGGTCTCTCTTCTGTGGATTTCTGTGAAAAAAGGCATTAACAAGGTCTCTGGCGTGCACATCCTGTTCAACCTCCCAAGAGTTATCTTCCGGGCCATAACCTTTCCACTTAACCAGGTACTGTACCTGATTCCTTCTTCTCCTACAGTCTATGATAGCCTCCACCTCATACTCCTCTTCTCCATTGATGGTCACAGGTTCTGGTGGCTTGGATACTCTATCTGGAAAAGAGTCAGGAACTGCGGGTTTCAAGAGAGAAACATGGAAGACAGGATGTATCTTAAGTGAATCAGGTAAAGATAATTCATAAGCAACCTCATTAAGTTTCCTCTTGACTGGGAATGGTCCCACAAATTTAGGTGCCAGTTTCTTTGAGGGACATGCCAACCTGAGATTCATAGTAGACAACCATACCTGGTCTCCCGGGTGGAGAATCAGTTCACCCCTCCTTTTCCTGTCAAAAGCTATCTTGCTTGCTGCTTGTGCCTTGGTAACCGCTTCTTGAAGCAACTTATTGTTGCGGTTTAGGAAATCCACTGTGTCTTGGACAGCAGGAACTGTGGTCTCTGGAGTAAAGTCGGGCAAGAAGGATGGGTGAAAACCATAATTTGCAAAAAAGGGTGACTGACCTGTGGCAGAGTGAGTGGCATTATTGTAGGCGAACTCCGCCAGTGGCAGCAGCGATACCCAGTCTTCCTGGACAAAAGTGGTGAAGCATTGGATATACTGTTCCAATGTCTGATTGGTTCTCTCTGTCTGTCCATTGGTCTGGGGATGGTAGGCAAAGGACAAGGATCTTTCAATTTTAAGGGCTTCACACAGAGTTTTCCAGAATCTGGAAGTGAACTGAACCCCCCGATCGGAGACAATGTTCATAGGGACTCCGTGAAGCCTCACAATCTCTCTGATAATTACTTGAGCCGTCTCCATGGCCGAGGGAGTACTCTTCAGAGGCAAGAAATGGGCCATTTTGGACAGTCGGTCCACTATCACAAAGATGGCTGTGCATCCTTCCGATGGGGGAAGTTCCACAATGAAATCCATGGCTATCATTTTCCATGGTCTGTCAGGGACTGGCAGTGGCCGAAGTAGACCCCAAGCTCGGTTCTTTGTACCCTTGCTGCGGTTGCAGATTGCACAGGAATTCACATACCTCTTACAGGTTTCTTCTAGGTCCGGCCACCAAAATGTGCGTTTCAGGAGATCAAGCGTCTTGTGGACCCCAAAATGACCTGCTAGGGGATGATCATGAGAAAGACCCAAAATGGTTATACGTAAACATTCAGGCACAAATACCTTGCTTCCGTTAAACAGCAATCCTTCCCGGAGTGTCAGCGTGACCCCTGGAGAGTTAGGAACGTCTGTCGAAGCCTGCTTCATTCGGCTGAGGAGGTTGCCCTGTAAAAGTAAGAAGTTATTTTCAGACAAGATGGTATCTGCTACTGGTGGTTCCTTGGGGTCATCTAACATACGAGACAGTGCGTCTGGTTTGACATTCTTCGAGCCCGGCCGATAGGTAATGTGGAACACAAATCGGGAAAAGAACAGGGCCCAACGTGCTTGACGTGGCTTTAGACGTTTAGCAGTCCTCAAGTACTCAAGATTTTTGTGGTCAGTATAGACTAATATGGGATGCGCTGCTCCCTCCAGGAGGTATCTCCACTCTTCTAAAGCCGCCTTAATGGCCAGTAATTCTCGGTCCCCAACATCATAGTTTCTCTCTGCTGGGGAGAGCCTGCGGGAGAAAAAGGCTACTGGATGCATCAGATCCTTAGGGCCTTGGCGTTGGGAGATGACTGCTCCAATAGCGACTTCAGATGCATCTACTTCTAGTGTATACGGCAGAGACGGGTCCGGGTGACCAAGAACAGGTGCTGAAGTAAACAGTCTCTTCAAGGTTTCAAATGTGGCTTGTGCCTCGGGTGTCCAATGGAAGCGAAGGTTCTGTCTAGTCAGCTGTGTGATAGGGGTGATGATGGCGGAAAAGCCCTTAATGAACCTCCTGTAAAAGTTGGCAAATCCTACGAAGCGCTGCACCCCCTTCTTGTTGTTAGGTGCAGGCCAGTCTAAGATAGCAGAGACCTTTTCAGAGTCCATCTTGATCCCTTCAGGTGAGATTATCAGTCCCAGGAATTGGATGCTGCTTTGTTCAAATTCACATTTTTCACCTTTAGCATATAGTCCGTGTTGGCGGAGCCGGCTCATCACCCTTTTGACATGACCTCGATGAGAGTCTAGAGAAATGGAAAAAATCAGGATGTCATCTAGGTAAACAATCAAAAATATAGCCAGGAAGTCTCGGAATATATCATTAACAAAGTGTTAGAAAGTAGCCGGGGCATTGCATAGTCCAAAGGGCATCACTAGGTATTCATAGTGGCCAAATCGGGTGCGAAAGGCCGTCTTCCACTCATCCCCATGACGGATGCGGACTAAATTGTAGGCCCCCCGTAGATCTAGTTTGGTGAAGATGGTTGCCGACCTTAATCTCTGAAATAGTTCGGGTACTAGAGGAAGAGGATATCGGTTTTTAACTGTAATTTTGTTGAGCTCCCGATAGTAAACACAAGGTCGTAGGGAGTGGTCCTTTTTCTAAACAAAAAATATTCCTGCTCCTGCTGGGGAGGTAGATGGTCGGATGAACCCCTTTTTCAAGTTTTCTTGGATATACTCTTTTAGTGCCTCCTGTTCTCGTTCAGCGAGGGGGAAGATTCTACCGAAAGGGATTTCAGACCCTGGAAGCAGTTCAATTGGGCAGTCGTATGGCCGATGCGGGGGAAGAATGTCAGCCCCTCGCTTACTAAAGACATCCAGGAACTCATGGTAGGGTTCAGGTACGACTTGCCGCACCTCAGACTCAGAGTCCACACAAAATAGTGTTGTAGAAGAAGCTGGGGACCTAGGTAGGCAGTGCTCCTGGCAATAGGCTGAGTGGAAGTTGATTCTCCCTGTGGCCCAGTCAACTTGTGGATTATGCGCCTGCAGCCAGGGTAGGCCCAGAATAACAGGGAATAGCGGGGAGGTGATGACATCAAGGCTTAGGATTTCCTTATGTTGGGAGGAAGCCAACACGGGTAAGGGAAATGTCTCTTGGGTCACAGGTCCAGACTTGATACATGACCCGTCAGCTAGAAAAACAGAAAGTCCTTGTGCTTTAGGTCTCAAGGGGATGCGTTGTTGTGTTGCAAAGGTTAGATCGATGAAGCAACTGCAGGCCCCGGAATCAATGATCGCGGTAACTGCCACTTCCCTTTCTAGCAGCTGAAAAGAGATGGGAAGGGTTAGGTTGGTGGCATTGGTAGGTAAAGAAAAGTTATTTACTGAAGAAATCATCCGCCACTTACGTGTCTTGGTTGGACAGGAACGTACATAGTGGCCCGCTTCCCCACAGTATAGGCAGAGGTTATTCTGTCGTCGGTGCAGGCGTTCCTCTGGAGACAGAGGGGGGCGTATTAGGCCAATTTGCATAGGCTCCGGTGCTTCGGTGGCAGAAGTAACAGGAGCGGGCTGAACTGGAGTGAAGCTAACAGGTGCGGAGTGAGTGGGAGCTGGGATCCGGGGCATCATCCAGACTGGACGTGGCTGCTGGGCTGATCTTTCGGATCGTCGCTCACGTAGACGATGGTCAATTTGAATGGCCAGTGTGATAAGGGCCTCCAGGGTATTTGGGACTCCGACACGTGCCAATTCGTCTTTCAGACCTTCTGATAACCCCAAGCGGAACTGGTGTCGCAGGGCTGCGTCATTCCACTGTGTGTCTGCACTCCAGCGTCTAAAGTCTGTAACATAATCTTCGGCCGTTCTGCGGCCTTGCTGGAGTGCATGAAGGGCAGCCTCTGCTGTGGTGGTTCGTTGCGGGTCGTCGTATAATTCAGCCATCGCGCCGAAGAAGGCGGACATGGACTGTAACAATACATCGTTCTTTTCCAACATCCGATGAGCCCAGGACTGGGGCTCACCCTGAAGCAGTGATATGATGAATCCTACTTTGGTAGTTTCAAGGGAGAAAGTTCGAGGTTGCAGGGCGAAGTACAGTTCACATGCGTTGCGGAAGGATCCCCGGTCACCTGAAAATCTCTCTGGCGCTGGAACTCTGGGTCCAGGGGGCAGCATCACCACTGAGGTTGCTGCAGTGGCAGTCCTTGAGGCAGAAGGTGCAGCAGTGCTTGCTGGTGTAGCTAGAGTCTGTACACATTGTTCCAGTTGCGTATAAGCCTCCTGTAGAGATTTGACTGCTTGGGTAAGGGCTGCAAGGTGCTGGCAGATGTCATCCATGGCCGACTTCCCACTTGCAGGCTCAGACATGGCTGCCTGATACTGTTACGTACCTGCCGGATGAGCCTGACGTGCAGTGGGAAGGCCTCTCGTACAACCCCGGCTCAAGGGCCACCGATGTTGCAACAGTGGCCGCAAGAGCCTGGCGGTGTATGGGTGCCTGGTTCGTCTTTGGTCTTGTCAGTTCAGCTGGTGCAGCAGGGAACAGGAAGCAGGCTGGTAGGTGCACTGGCTGGGGAGACACTGAATACGTAGTCAGACAAGCCGGGTTTGGTAACAGACGGTCAGATGTAGGTATAGACGACAGGCAGAGAATGGTCAGGATACAGGCAAAGTTCGGCAACAGGAAATCAAGCAGTGTAGAGCTGAGCGTGGTTACAAGGCAGGCCGGGATCAGGATAACAGAGATCAATCGTAGTCAAACAAGCCGGGTCAAACACAGGAAACAGATCAGATCACAGGAAGACACTGGAACAGGTATGAACTGCAGATCAGGCAGCGAAGACACAGTGCTGCTGACTCTGCTGAGGTGTTTAAATAAGGCAGCCTGTTGCCAATCACTGAAATCAGTCTGCACTATTAACCCTTAGGTGGCAGATCCATGACAGTTTCCCTATGGGAGCCGTCTTAACTGGTCCGACACATGTCGGTCCGACTTTGAGAATGCTCCCTGTACTATTTTGGTCTGACTTTGATCCGACTTCAGCCCATTGACTATCATTGAAGTCGGATCAAAGTCGGACCGCAGTCTTGCATGATCCGACTTTGGCATGCGACTTGTGCTGTACTGCTCTTGAGGGGGAACTCCAGGCCAAATTTTAAATAAAAAACCGGCATGGGTTCCCCCTCCAGAGGCATACCAGGCCCTTGGGTCTGGTCTGGATTTGAAGGGGCGCCCCTACGCCGAAAAAACGGCGTGGGGGTCCCCCCAAAATCCAAACCAGACCCTTATCCGAGCACACAACCTGGCCGGCCGCAGGGGAAGAGGGGGGGACGAGAGAGCGGCCCCCCTCCCTCCTGAACCGTACCAGGCTGCATGCCCTCAACATGGGGGGTTTGGTGCTCTGGGGCAGGGGGCGACCTGTGGCCCCCCCACCCCAGAGCACCCTGCCCCCATGTTGATGAGGACAGGGCCTCTTCCCGACAACCCTGGCCGTTGGTTGTCGGGGTCTGCGGGTGGGGGGCTTATCGGAATCCGGGAGCCCCCTTTAATAAAGGGGCCCCTGGATCCCGGCCCCCCCCACCCTATGTGAATGAGTATGGGGTACATCGTACCCCTACCCATTCACCTGGTGGAAAAAAATTGCAATAAAAAAACCACACAGCTTTTTAAAGTATTTTATTGCACAGCTCCGGGGGTCTTCTTCCGACTTCGGGGGTCTCCGGTGTCGTCGCCATGCTCTCCGGTTCTTTCTTCTGCCGGGCCTCCGCTAACTTCTTTTTAGCTCTTTTGCTAGCAGAGGCCCGGTCTTCTCCGCCGCCTTCTTCTTCTCCTGCTCTCCGGTTCTTCTCCCGCTCTCCGGTTCTTTCTTCCGCCGGGCCTCCGCTAACTTCTTTTTAGCTCTTTTGCTAACGGAGGCCCGGTCTTCTCCGTCGTCTCGTCCGGCTCTCCGTTGTCCTTCTGCTGGCCCCTCCACTAACTACTTTAGCTCTTTTGCTAGTGGAGGGGCCGGTCTTCCCGTCGTCGTCGTCGCCGTCTTCTTCCCTCTTCTCCTTCTCGGATGTTGACGCGTCGCTTCCTCCCGCTGTAATACTGGCTCTCCGCTCCGCTCCGCATTAATATAGGCTTCCCATGACATCACAGTCACATGTTCCCATGACGTCACAGTCACATGCTCCGGGGCCATGTGCCCCGGAACATGTGACTGTGACGTCATGAGAAACCTATATTAATGCGGAGCGGAGAGCCAGTATTACAGCGGGAGGAAGCGACGCGTCAACATCGAGAAGGAGAAGAGGGAAGAAGACGCCGACGGTGACGACGGGAAGACCGGCTCCTTCACTAGCAAAAGAGCTAAAGAAGTTAGTGGAGGGGCCGGCAGAAGGACAACGGAGAGCCGGACGAGAAGACCGGGCCTCCGTTAGCAAAAGAGCTAAAAAGAAGTTAGCGGAGGCCCGGCGGAAGAAAGAACCGGAGAGCGGGAGAAGAACCGGAGAGCGGGAGAAGAAGAAGGCGACGGAGAAGACCGGGCCTCTGCTAGCAAAAGAGCTAAAAAGAAGTTAGCGGAGGCCCGGCAGAAGAAAGAACCGGAGAGCGCGGCGACGACACCGGAGACCCCCGAAGTCGGAAGAAGACCCCCGGAGCTGTGCAATAAAATACTTTAAAAAGCTGTGTGGTTTTTTTATTGCAATTTTTTTCCACCAGGTGAATGGGTAGGGGTACGATGTACCCCATACTCATTCACATAGGGTGGGGGGGCCGGGATCCAGGGGCCCCTTTATTAAAGGGGGCTCCCGGATTCCGATAAGCCCCCCACCCGCAGACCCCGACAACCAACGGCCAGGGTTGTCGGGAAGAGGCCCTGTCCTCATCAACATGGGGGCAGGGTGCTCTGGGGTGGGGGGGCCGCAGGTCGCCCCCCTGCCCCAGAGCACCAAACCCCCCATGTTGAGGGCATGCGGCCTGGTACGGTTCAGGAGGGAGGGGGGCCGCTCTCTCGTCCCCCCCTCTTCCCCTGCGGCCGGCCAGGTTGTGTGCTCGGATAAGGGTCTGGTTTGGATTTTGGGGGGGACCCCCACGCCGTTTTTTTGGCGTAGGGGCGCCCCTTCAAATCCAGACCAGACCCAAGGGCCTGGTATGCCTCTGGAGGGGGAACCCATGCCGGTTTTTTATTTAAAATTTGGCCTGGAGTTCCCCCTCAAGATTCATACCAAACACAGTGCCTGATATTGGCTGGGATCCAAGTCGGATCCCCGTTCATTGAAAGTCGGACATATGTCGGCTTCATGTCGCAGGGCAAAGTCGGATCCAAAGTAGGACAGATGTCGTGTCGCACTAGTGTGAACCCAGCCTCAGGGCCCTTTTGATCACTGAAAACAATCTCGGACACCTGTGATAATTAGATTGCCAGGTGAGCCCAATTAAAGGAAAAACTACTAAAGGAGGGTGTTCCACATTATTAAGCAGAGCACCATTTTTAAGTAATATGGGGAAGAAAAAGGATCTCTCTGCTGCCGAAAAGAGTGAAATAGTTCAATGCCTTGGATGAGGTATGAAAACATTAGATATTTCATGAAAACTTAAGCGTGATCATCGCACTATTAAGTGATTTGTGGCTGATTCAGAGCTCAGGTGGGTTTCGTGCATATAAAGGCACATTGAGGAAGATTTCTGCCAGATCCATGCATCGGATCAAGAGAGCAGCTGCTAAAACACCATTACATAGCAGCAAACAGATATTTGAAGCTGCTGGTGCCTTTGGAGTCCCACGGACATCAAGGTGTAGAGTCCTCCAGAGTCTTGCAACTGTGCATAAACCTTCCATTCGGCCACCACTAACCAATGCTCACAAGCAGAAACAGCTGCATTGGGCAAAAAAATACATGAAGACTAATTTTCAAACAGTCCTGTTCACTGATGAGTGCCGTGCAACCCTGCATGGTCCAGATGGATGGAGTAGTGGATGGTTGGTAGACGGCCACCCTGTTCCAACAAGTCTGCGACGTCAGCAAGGTGGTGGTGGAGTCATGTTTTGGACCGGAATCATGGGAAGAGAGCTGGTCGGCCCCTTTAGGGTCCCCGAAGGTGTAAACATGACCTCTGCAAAGTATGTGGAGTTCCTGACTGACCAAATCCTTCCCTGGTACAGAAAAAAGAACTATGCTTTCCATAATAAAATCATCTTCATGCATGACAATGCACCATCTCATGCTGCAAAGAATACCTCTGCATCAATGGTTGCTATGGGGATAAAATGAGACAAAGTCATGGTGTGGCCTCCATCCTCCCCTGACCTCAATCCTATTGAGAACCTTTGGAGCATCCTCAAGCAAAAGATCTATGAGGGTGGGAGGCAGTTTACATCCAAACAGCTGCTCTAGGAGGCTATTCTGACATCTTGCAACGAAATTCAAGCAGAAACTGTCCAAAAACTCACAAGTTCAATGGATGCAAGATTTGTGAAGCTGCTATCAAATAAGGGGTCCTATGTTAAAATGTAACGTGACCTGTTAAAATGTTTAAAAAGTTAAAATGTTGTTCAAAGTTTGATTGAAATAGCTTTTGATTTTAGTAAATATGCTGCAAACACAACAAATGACAATTTTCAGTTCTTTACAACCTATAAAGTGTTTTAAAACTTACTGTGTGTAATAATTTGGAACAGTGCTAAGTAAGTTTGTTATTTTGAAAAAAAAAAAACTGTTATCATTAGGAGGTTTGTTCAATAAAATTTGAATTGTACTCTTAATAGTTGATAACATGAGAATTATGCTGACTGTTGTTTACATCAATTATTTAGGTAAATGAGAAAAATATCATTGGCATAATAATTTGGAACAGGGTGTAAAGGGGTCCCCTGAGGGAATTTCCTCACAGCTGGTCAGATTACAGCAACGAGGTCCCCACCCCCCCCTCACCCTTGTTGAGGCACTTTATGTGGTGTTGTCACCCTTTCAAAGTTAAAGGGGGGGGACTTGTTTTTTGGATATTCGGTATTGCTCCAGTCCTGAAGACAGAGCTGTTTATATTTATTATTTACAAGTGAGAATTTTATGGATTAATAAAATGATTGATTGAATTTAATTTATTTACATTTTACACCAATAAAAGTGCCTCAGACAATTTTATGCCAAGAAGGTTGTGAGTGTAGTTATTTATTAAGTATAGGGGTTATTTAAGGAGGGAATGGTGTATCCTACATTTCCAAGTCCAGGGAGGGCAACCTAGGTAATTTCTCATACCTGCCTGCAATTTCATTTGACATTCTGGGGTTGATTTACTAAAACTGCAGAGTGCAAAATCTGGTGCAGCTGTGCTTGGTAGCCAATCAGCTTCTAATTTCAGGTTTTTCAATTAAGCGTTAACATAAAAACCTAGAAGCTGATTGGTTTCTATGTAGAGCTGCACCAGTTATTGCACTCTCCAGTTTTAGTAAATCAACCCCACTGTTACACTCTCAACACTCTGCTACTGAACGAGTTTTGGACCAGTGATTTAAATTTAGGTTTGTTTTAACGGCGGAATCATAGCCCAAACATATTACCACAGCTTAGGAATTGTGTCATTTCTATCTCTGGACTCTACCTCCAATTTTTCAAACTTGTTGCTGAGTGGATGCTTGAGTGTATGGGTGTGTGCACAGCTGCGAATCCCGATCACAGACAACGTTGTCTTTTTTTTTTAATCATACGGTTTGGTGAAGGTAGTTGATTCTCAGAGTCTGGAAGCCCCCTTTAAATATAAAGGGGCCCTCAGATTTTGCCCCCACCACATTTAACCTCCCTGGCTGTATGATTATGGCCCCTTTCACACGGGGCGGATCCGTGCAGATCCGCCCCGTGAAGCTCCGCTTGCTCAGCGGGGATTGCTCCGTTGATCCCCGCTGAGCCGCCGGATGACTGGGCGGTCCCCGCACACTGTGCAGGGACCGCCCTGTCAGAGCGCCGCTCTCCCCTATGGGGAATCGGATGACGACGGACCGTAGAGTCCGTCGTCATCCGATCCGCTCCGCCGACGGAAGGAAAAATAGGGTTTTCCTCCGTCACACTTTGGCGGAGCGGAGCGGATGTCAGCGGACATGTCTCCGCTGAAATCCGTGCCTCCATAGGGGTACATGGAGGATCCGTTTTAGGTCCGCCTAAAAAACTGACAGGCGGACCTGAACGGACCTCCGTGTGAAAGAGCCCATATGTCAGATTTTCGTTGCTGAAAGCGGTACATTGTTTTTCATAGAAATTTGGCGTTTTATTTTATAGGCCTGTAATTCTTATGCCCTGAACACACGATCATTTTTTCCAATGAAAAAAGTCTGATGGACTTTTTTCATCGGAAAAACTGATCGTGTGTGGGCCCCATTGGACTTTTTTCCAAAGAAACGATCGTCTGTGTGGAATTCCAATGGAGAAAAAACCCACGCATGCTCAGAATCAAGTCGACGCATGCTCAGAAGCATTGAACTTAATTTTTCTCGGCTCGTCTGAGTGTTTTACGTCACTGCGTTTTGGACGGTCAGAATTTTGTCTGATGGTGTGTATGCAAGACTGATGGAAGTCAGCTTCAACGGAATTCCGACGGAAAATTCCATCGGATTTTATTCCATCAGAAATCCGATCGTGTGTACAGGGCATTAGAAATAATTCACCTAAATCTGTCCAAACAAGAGTCTAGTAGACATCCCGGGTATGATAAAGTTTGAAACACAAAATTATAAATTATAATATAATAAATATCTATAAATAATTATCACAAATAGTAATATAATACTAATAAAATGTATTCAATAATGTAATCAACTCAAAAACACTGAAATGTGCTCAGTTGCAGAATTGTCGCTGTCGTCACTTTCAGTGTCTTATGACGAATTTCCCCACGAATCACTATCGCTCAATTCTGCTGAAGTGTTCTAATTTACTATCGCTGTTTTCTATCTGGTCTAAAACCGCTTTTAACGTAAAGGGACACTTTTTGGTTGCTATGGACATTCTCTAGTTTCCAGGCAGAAAGAACCGTATATATAATATAAAACTACATGCAGGGCACGGGACAAAGCATTAGGGACAAACGGGAGGTAAAATGATTTGATACAGTACTGTAATCTGTAAGATTACAGTGTACTGTATGTATTATGTGTTTTTTGCACTTTTTGAATTTCCCGCCGGGCTCCGTCCCTGTGCATTGCACCGCTCACAGGGAATGGAGCCTGGCACACAGAGCATCGGGCGGAAGACACAGCCACCGCACACAGCGGGGAGACATTGCAGGATCCTGGGACAAGGTAAGTAATTTTCCCTGGATACTGCGATGCAGCCCCGAGTGTGGCTCAGGGTTACCGCTCTTGGTATGGAAAATTCACCCTGAGCCACACTCGGGAATACCGCTAAGAAGTTTATAGTACATAGTACCCCCACACAAATAAAAATACATAAAAATACATAGTTACATAGTAGGTGAAGTTGAAAAAAGACACAGGTCCATCAAGTCCAACCTATGTGTGTGATTATATGTCAGTATTACATTGTATATCCCTGTATGTTGTAGTCATTCAGGTGCTTATCTAATAGTTTTTGAAACGATCGATGCCCCCTGCTGAAACCGCCGCCTGTGGAAGGGAATTCCACATCCATGCCGCTCTTACAGTAAAGAACCCTCTACATAGTTTATGGTTAAACCTCTTTTCTTCTAATTTTAATGAGTGGCCACGTGTCTTGTTAAACTCCCTTCCGCAAAAAAGTTTTATCCCTATTGTGGGGTCACCAGTACGGTATTTGTAAATTGAAATCATATCCCCTCTCAATCGTCTCTTCTCCAGAGAGAATAAGTTCAGTGCTCACAATCTTTCTTCATAACTAATATCCTCCAGACCCTTTATTAGCTTTGTTGCCTTTCTTTGTACTCTTTCCATTTCCAGTACATACTTCCTGAGGACTGGTGCCCAGAACTGGACAGCATACATACTTTTTGACACCAAAAAATGACCAGTGATGTAAAACCATCTTAAATTACATCCAGTGATGCAGATCCTTGTCAATCACAATGCCCACCAACCTGCCAAAAGAAAACACCCACTGACATGAAGCCACTTCTGATCCCTGTGCTTACTTGCTAGGAATGACAACTCCCAGGCCCTGCAATTATGGCACCTCCCTGCTCTATCCAAAATGAAAAGTAAAAAAGTTTTGGCTACATACTCTTTAAGGTTGATTTAGAAAACAAATGGCACATACAGCTTTTGTTTCTGCTTAGTGCAGATTACAATGTATCACATTTTACTTAGGTAAAGCGCTGCCTAACTTTAAGGTCTACTATGCCTAGATCACAAGCCTTTTCATGCAAATCATACTTTTTGTAAAGGATGAGGAATCCCAAAGATAAACTTTAAAGTGTCCAGTGTCTTGCACTTTTTAGTATCTAATTAGTCAAATTTGTTCCTAAATGTAAATGAATCTCTTTAAGGCTGCTAAAGCATTACTCTTTAAAGATTAAACTAGGAAGATAAAACTTAACTGTTTGTGTTGATTGTGTGTCTTGTGTTTTTTTTTTTTTTTTTATTGTCAGTACTTTCATGTTACATTTGGAATATAGCCCAAATAGTGGATTTAAAGTGCTGAAATCCAAAGAAAATAAATTTATTAAGACAGTATTACCTAAAGTCCTTCTGCAAATAGTCTTAGCGGCATTCAAAACAGCTCTTGCTTTCTGCAAGATCCTACTTTCCATACACTTACATTGTGTTTTCACAACATTTCCATCTTTTATTTAGCCTTGCATTTACTGTTGGTTGCCATTAGCTCTGGCTAATTCTTTAAAAAATATTTCTATTATAGTATCCCCATCTGAAAGACAAAACCCTTTTCCTTAGCATTGCCTCATTTGATCACTTCTTAGTCTGGACTTGTTTTAATGTTTGCTAGCAGAAGAGGCAGCCTAGTCAACTCCAAGAGATATTCTTTTTGTCAACTATTGATCTCCGTCTCTGTTCCAAATCCAGCAGTATTGGCTCTAAGGATTACTATAATGCTGTAATCATTTCTGTTTAACATTCAGATTCATGGAGGACTTTTAGATTCTAACATTAAAGAAACAAAAATGTCCTTGAAACAATTTATTTTTATTCATTAAAACTATCAATTCTTAAGAGCTATTTTCATCTAACGGTTTATTCAGTTAGATTAAATTACCATGAAACCTGATCACAAAAAGTACAGGGAAGATTTAGAATCACAGTAATTCATAGGAGGGAATTTGTAACAATGTTTAAATATTTAATATAATGTAATTTAATTAATTTAATCATTGAAGTTCTTCAGGTCACACTTACAAGTAATGCTGCAGTTTGTTACAGCTTACTACTGACATTGTATATTTACAGATTTAAAAACATCTGATTTTATATAATTGCTATGATCAAGTATTCATCCCAGGGGGGGTCTATTTATCAATGATTTTACCCAAGATTCACACAACCTTCATCTCAAATTTATACATGTTTTTGAATATTTAAGTAAAATTTGTGAATCTTGGGTAAAAACATTGATAAATAGTCCTTTAGGCTTGGACAGCATATAAAGAAATAAAACAAATGCACTTAAAAGTCAAATAAATAAATATTTTGGTCTCTGGAATCTTTTTTTACTTTAGAGTTTGTTTCCTTACATAAAAAATGGAAATATAAAAAATACCTGTGAAACAAATAAAATGTAAATATGCTGACACTATATGATTTAGTGAACTCACACTGCTAATGAGGCTGTGCAGTCTCACTTGGCAGCAAAATTATGTTTGCTTACTTGTGCCTTCGTTTGCAAGTGCATTCACAGTCACGTGGATGAACACAGCTGTGCTTGGAAGATTGCCTTATGAAATTAACCCAACCAAACAATAGTTCAATTAGGATAGATTTTATCATAATAATGATTTTACCAAAATGTTGCAATAAATATGTTTTATATATTTGCGTCTACCTGTATATGTGTCTACCTGTACCTGCTTTCCTCTCCTGTGGTGTTATTCATGTTACGGATTTTACAATAAAGAGATTCATCACTACCTCGGTGGGCAGCCATCCATTCCTTCTTATCCCATTGAAAAACGTGTTGCATTATATTAGATGGCAACACCTGGAAAGTGCACTAAAACACAATAAACATTTTGAATCACATGCCCATTATTATACGTGTGTTTGCAGTTCGGCTATTTAAAAAAGAAGAAAGAAAAATGTGTGTAAAACGTGAAACAGTATAAAACACATATTTTGCTGTGCAATGCAACTGCAATGTATAAAAAACATGTATGCATTTTCCAAACGAAAGACATATGCATTTGCAAAAGCACTGGTGTAACCAGGTCTTTAGTTGCCTATAACCTTCTTACTAATGTGAGTTTTATTAATTTTATCCTACAATTACATTAAATATGTTTTAAATTATTATTTGGATATATGGTTTACTGAATAAATGTGTGTTTTTTTAGGTACGTATCGATCACACACTAAGTACCATAACTCTTTCATAATTTGCTTTTCTTATTATAGTTAGTCATATCAGTACTGTGATTACTCAGGTTAATTGAACTCATTATAATGATATATTATCTTATTATCTAATTATCCATCATTATCACTTTATTGTATTTTTGTACACATCTCCTTAAAGCGGAGTTCCACCGACATGCCGACATTTTTGGAGGGGGGGGAGTGGGTACCTAGTTTTCTCAGGTACCCAGCTCCCACTTCCGCTCTTGGCAGCCTAGGTCAGACCCTCTCTCCCAGCAATATTCTGGGACATGTCACTGGTCCCCGAAAATTGCCCGGCCACTCAGGACGTGCAGCGCAGCGCGACTCGCACATGCGCAGTGCGCACCCAGCTGTGAAGCCGTAAGCTGTCACAGCCAGGTGTCCACAGTAGTGATGCCGGCGCTGCCGAGAGGAGAGGGAGAGGAGCAAGGGTTCGGGCGGTCGCATCGCTGGACCATGGGACAGGTAAATGTGTGTTTATTAAAAGTCAGAAGGTACGCTTTTGATAGCTGCTGACTTTTTATAAACACAAAATAAGGTGGAACTCCACTTTAAGGAGATGTGCATTTCAAAACAGACCATGGGTATGTGTGCCCAATTTTAGAAAATGTGTGTGCATATGGTTTAAGATGGAGATTTGACTGAATTATGTTTGTATGTACTGTATATGTACTGTATATTATGTTCACTTTTACTTTCTCACAGTAAGTAAAAGTGAACATAATGTAAATGTACATACAAGCTGCATCATCCAAGACTGTTGGCTCACCAACTCCTGTAAAGTGTACCATATATTAGTAATGAGGTACAAAGCAATTAAAAGAGACTGGGGGGTCTGCATTCTAATTGTTTTGGAATAATAAGATTACAATAATCCTGGTTCAGTATGTAAATCCTATTCTTTACATATTTATTCATTTCAGACCACAATGCACAACACAGTACTCACAGAGTTCTCATTAGAGGAGTTATTTCTATTTTGTACATAATCTATTAACAAATTTATGTTAAACTTAGACATCTTTAGTAAATAATCCAAATATGGAAAAAAGAAAACTGTACAATAAATAATGTTAGAAAAAGGCCAAGGAAAAATCCAAGGAAAATTCCAAGCTCACTTACCGACCAGCCTACGACCAACCAAATTAACCTGTCTTACAGTATGCACACATTTGCAATTACATGCCTAAACTACAGGCCCCGCCAAGGCACCCTGGTATCTGTAGTCCTACTACTAACTTTTAAGTGGCTCCACAGTGGAAGCACATGCATTTTGATGGATAGATGGAGGGCAGATGAACTGAAGGGAGCCCACCCCTTCATAAAGGTACAGGGGCACACTGAACACCAAGCACATAGCACAATGGTTGCAAAGGCGCATTGCCTGGCCAGTATATCAACAGTACAAAAAGGTAAGCCACTGCTCCCACCTATCACTGGCCTAGAAGAGTGATTATTTTGTTGATTATTAAATGCATGCAGTACACCAGTTGGCCACTTGATGGCAACATGGATGTGAATTGAGTTCAGTTATGGGTATGGGATTGCTGGTTGGATCAGCTCACGCATGCAGTACACCATTTGACCGCCTGTTGGCGGAATGTTTTTGTATGGGAGCTGATTTGACTAGCTTTGTCGCATATATGCTTTTATGTAAATAACATTAAATTATTAAAATTATGTTACTGAACCGAGGGATTCATATGTTATTGTGAATGATTTTTGCAAAGTTTTTTAATTACATAATTTTATATAGATTTTTACATGATTAAAAGGATTTGTGATCCTTTATAAATGTTTTTAGATATTTTTTGCCCATATATGTTCCGATTGTAAAGATGAGATGTGAATATGTACAGCGGCGTATTTGATAATTTTCTAATGCTACTCCAAGTTGTGAATAACCTATTCTTGATTGGCATGAGAGATTGTCTTTCTAACCAATTAGGTGTAATGGTGGGGCATATAAGGCTTCAATAAAATGGCGGCAAGCATCCTGATGACGTGTTAATCACGAAAATCATTGAGGCTGCGCGTCCGCCCGTATCTACGTCATTTCCGGTTTGCGTGGCTCCAACATCCGGTGCTCTGGAACGCACGCTGTAACCTGGAGAAACTGCGTTTTTTGTACCAAGCTGGCTGTACATGTTGGTGCTTACCTTAACTTGTAAGTGCACATTCACTATTTTTATGCTGGGACTTTTCTTGCAATAAACTTGTTGCGCTATGATATACATTGTGCTTTTCCTGAGCTTCTTTGGTATTTAACTAAGGAGATTTATCCTGAGCTGAGATCTATACTCTTCAGATATACAGGTATACTCAAGGAATTTGATTTCTACAAGGCTTGCTTTATTTAGTTATCTGGTGAGTTTTCATTTCTCACACACGAGTGATGGGGGAGCACATATAAAATTATTGCTTATCACAGCACAGAATCTTTTCCACCATGGTGATTGAATTTTCTTTGAGGACGTCTTCTTCTCTTCTTTTTTTCATATATAATTGAGTTTTCATTGTGGAACATTATTTTGGACTGAACTATATATAGTTGATTAAGGATATATATATATATATATATATATATATATATATATATATATATATATATATATTTATTTGTTAATTTTATGTATTTGAGTTAGCGCCAGACCTTTATGTTATTTTCTTAATCATTGTTTAGGTAAATTGGTTTTCACTTGAAAAGGGGCAGCTGTACAATTTATTTCACATTCTCACATTATTTTTGGCGCCACCACTTGTTAATTACACACTTCTGTTTATATAGACATGCACACAATTAATATTGTGTCTTTGTGCATAAATATACTCACCCCAGTTCCTACTTTCATACAAGGATGTTCCATACACACTAATGAGCAATGGCAGAATTTGATTATGAATTCGATACATCTTTAAACTATGATAAGGACGGGTGACCCCGCCCCCTCTTACGCGTCATGGGGGTTTCGTTCCTGCTGGAGAGGGGAGACTGCAGCGTCACTGGAGAATGGATCATCGTTGGACATCGACGGGATTACATCGCTGGAATTTATTTCTTTATTTTTTATTTTTAAATAAAGGACTTGTCCAACTGTGTCTGTATGTTTTTTACAAATTTTTACACTTTCTTTGTGAAATGGTAGGGGTACAATGTACCCGTTACCAATTCACATAGGGGGGGCGGGATCTGAAGTTCCCCTTTGTTAAAGGGGACTTCCAGATTTCGATAAGCCCTCCACCCGCAGACCCCCACAACCACCGGGCAATGGTTGTGGGGATGAGGCCCTTGTCCTCATCAACATGGGGACAGCCTCCCCATGTTGAGGACATGTGGCCTGGTACAGTTCAGGAGGGGGGCGCTCTCTATCCCCCCTCTTTTCCTGCGGCCTGCCAGGTTGCATGCTCGGATAAGGGCCTGATATGGAATTTGGGGGGACCCTCACATTTTTTTTGTTCGGGGTTCCCCTTAATATTCATACCAGACCCAAAGGGCCTGGTAATGGACTGTGGGGGGGACCCCTGACGTTTTTTCAATGACTTTTATCTGTATTGCTGGGACCCGACAATTCATGAATAGCCGCTAGTAGTTTTAAATTACTTTTTTTCCTTTAGAAATGACATTTTGTGCAGGGACATTGTAAACACGGGAAACATGCGCTACTTTACAGGCATACTATACACACCCCAGGTATGAAATTTAAAGGAATATTTCACTTTTATTGTTTCACTTTAAGCATTATTAAAATCACTGCTCCTGAACAAACGGACGTTTTTAGAACTTTTTTTGCATTGATACATGTCCCCTGGGGCAGGACCCAGGTCCCCAAACACTTTTATGACAATAACTTGCATATTAACCTCTTTAAAATTAGCACTTTCGATTTCTCCCATAGACTTTTAACGGTGTTCCGCGGCTTTTCGAATTTGCCGCGAACAACCCAAATGGTTCGATGTTCGCCGAACAGACGAACAGCCAATGTTCGAGTCGAACTCAAGCTCGACTCGAACATAAAGCTCATCCCTAGCGACAGCACACCCATACAACTGTGACAGATATTGGCGCCAAACAGGCTATTTAAACTCAGCCAGTGCTCATGATCAGTGCTGCTTTGTCTTTCAGCCTTCCCCACATCCTGTGTTCCTGCTATCCTGTATCCTGATTCCAGTTGCTGACCCAGTTTTTCTGACCACTCCTTAAACTCCATCTGCACTGACCCCCGACTTGTCTTTGACCTCTGCTTCTGTCTGCTCCATTTGCTTCTACTGAACCAATTGGCTCCTGACCTGTCTTGTAACCAGACCACGTTATTGCCTGCTTCTCTGTACCTGATCTGTCCTGCCAGTATATGACACAGCTTGCCTCACTCTGGTTCCTGACACATCCAGCTCTGCCTGCTGTTATACAGTCTGCTACCAGGGCATGCCTCACCTACCTACTGTCGCCAGTACCAGCCTGCTTCAGTCTGCCATCCTCCAGCTGTCTACCAGCCCATCTGCGTTACTGAAGACTACTGACAACCTCTCTTACCTGGCATGGATGCCCGTTCTGCTACTGGCAATATCTACAGGCACTCATGCCATTCTGCACTCCTGTGCCTTCTGTTCATACTACCAGGGGCCCGAGTAAAAGGTGTAAGAGAGGCCTTCCTCAACATTTCAGGCTCTGCTACCAGGTACGTGATACTCTATTAAATTTACCTCAATTGTTTCACTTAGCTGGCACTTGTCTTTTCTCCTTGTAGAAAACTCGCCATGCCTCTTACTAAATACCCTGGACCGTCTATTTTGCAAAAAGGGGTCACTTGGGGGTATTTGTACTGTTCTGCCATTTTAGGGCATCAAGAAATTAGATAGGCAGTCAGTAAATGAGGATTGATCAATTTTGAAATAAACTGTATATACAATAGTTTGTAGACTCTATAACTTTCACGCAGACTAAATAATATACACTGATTGTGATTATTTTTGCCAAAGAAATATAGCAGACTACATTTTGTCCTAAACGTATGAAGAAAGATTATTTGTTTGCAACATTTCATACGTAAATGTTTTTCAAAATGTTTGCCATTTTTTATTTATATAGCAAAAAATAAAAAATAACAGTGGTTAACAAATACCACCAAAAGAAAGCTCTAGTTGTGTGAAAAATATGATATGAATTTCATTTGTGTATAGTGTCGCATGACAGCACAATTGCCAGGTAAAGTAGCACAGTGCTGAATAGCAAAATATGCCTGGTCATGAAGGGGGTAAAACCTTCCAGAGGCCAAGTGGTTAAAAAGTTCCACAATGTAAATCTATTGCCAATCATGTCATCCAGCAATGTAGATCCACATCAATTATGATAATTTATGCCCACCAACACACTGAAAATTTTTTTTTGTTGACCACTCCTGATGACTATTAGCCACAAATGGCAGTCCCCCTAGCTCACAGTTGAATGTATACAAAGGGGCAGGGTATACCTTTTGACATCACTGACCAAATATGAACATGAATATATTTAGTCAATGAAGTCACCTGGGATCCCCTGTTATGTCATTGACCAAATATGGTCATGTTTATACTGATGAAGGTTTGCATTGGTGAACTACATAATTGACAATACATTTATATTCCAGGACTTTTAATAAAGGACTTGTCAACATATGGGGTGTGTTTATTTATGTACTCATTCACATAGGGGACAGGCTGGTATCTGGCTGGAGTCAACCTTAAAAAATATTTAGGGGATAAGCCCCCTTCCCACAGACCCCCACAACCACCATGCTTGGATGTTGCACAGGCTTAGCCATTCTCTATAACTAAGGTCTGTTTGTAAGGACGAAATATGTCAGAGAAGGGTGGTCTGGTGGGGATGACATTTTTTTCTTTCATAGCTGAAAAAAAACGGACAGAGCCGAGTGACATCATTGGTGTGTGGCCTCTCCTTTTCTATATCTACACAGAGCGAGGTTGGGTTTCTTAGACCTGCACCAAATTGGATTTGCAACAGTGGAGGCTTGGACTGGTGACTCCTGCATGACTACTGTCAGCTAGTTATTACAGCTGCAATCAGCCTTAGTACATAGCTTTATGTAATATACCTGAGGTAATCTGCTGCATTATGGAGATACCATCACCTCTTTGCTACAAACTGCATTGGTCGAGATACTGCTAAATGTTTCAGGAATCACTCATTACATATATAGGATGCACTTTTTTATGTAAAAGGGGTGTAATCTAATTTTATAGAGCAATGTTAGCCTCCAATACACCACAATAATAATGACTAGGTGTAATGCTGCAACTCCAACTTGCAAGCTGATCCAGCTACCAAAACAAATTCCAATTACATCTAAATCTATGATCCATTAATACCCTTTTTTAAATGATAACCTCCTGTACTTAATGCAATGCCAGTGTTGTAATATTGACTGGTTTTCTATCAGATCGCCCAAGCTGTTTTCCAAGATGGATCTTACATGTGGAAAGAAACATTGTTGTACAATAATAAATAAATAAATATGTATATCTATATCTTTATATATATATATATATATATATATATATATATATATATATATATATATATTTATTAATTTTATATACACACTATATATATATATATATATATATATATATATATATATTTTGTCTGTAATTAATCCTTTTTTTTATTCACTTTCACACCTTAAATTTACTCTACAACTCTATTTAATTGACATCTGAATTCCTTTCATTTGCATTTTGCAAATTCAGATTATGCTTATTTATTCAATATATTCCAAGTATATTACATTTGTTTCTTTCAACAAAAAAATCCAATACATCTGAACATCTGACAATATAATCCTTTAAATCTAAAACAGTACACTTTTACAGTCAGCGCACACTCATTATTCAATGAAACTCCCCACTTTTAATTTCCCTTCACCATTTTGTGCCTGGTTTATTTCTAGAAGGTTTTCAACTATAGAAATGATGCACCTGACTTCTGTTAAATTGGAGGCAAATGACATGACACTTTGGGAATTTGGAACCATGGTTATATTATCTAATTTGGCACATGAGTTCCCTTATTTCTATCAAAAATGCTTATTGGGTTATTAATTTGGCACAAACATTTCCATCCTCGTTTCTGTGCATTAAACCTGGGGCATCTACAAATGTTAATTCATCTCAATGTTTCTAACAGCTATTAGCATAATCTAATTATTTTTTCTAGATAGAGCAAAATCAGAAGCTGATTTACTTACATGCTAAGGGTCACCGGCAACAATGTACAAATACTTCACAGTTCAGATCACAAAAGGAGTTCTGGTCTCTATAATTCATCTAGACAAATGGATTGTGGCAGACACTAAATAGATGGTGTTAAGGAGACTAATTAACCATATCCAGCAGCATTTTGTAGTACACAGATAATAAACATATTTGCAATCTGCACTTTTCACTTCTATTGTCTTCTTCATTTGTATCTCAAATATCTCCTCTCTCTTACAGGTGATGACATAATATATTGCAGAGCATTAATCATAGGAACTGTCAGGAGAAACAATGTTTACACATGCAGAAAAACAAAACTAATGGAATGCTTTGGTATCGCTACTGAGGCTGGTGAAAGCAGTTGTTAGACAGTGAATAGATGCTTGCTTTTGGAACCCCAATCAAAAGAATTTAGGGTGAAAGGAGTCTTCTTAAATAAACATACAAAATGTGTGTTGGAAATTGTTGGCAAGATTTCTAATTTCTTTAGCTTATTTCAAGGTAGAGAGACAAAAATCAGACTACTATTGGGGAACAATGATATAAATATATATATATATATATATATATATATATATATATATTCACCTGTAAAACGTATATTGCAAGTATCAGAACAGTACAATGGAAAATAAAGTACATAATGTGAGGGACACAGAGACAAGGTCTACAACAAACCAGTCATGTACAACATAGTCGTCACAATTCTACATAGATATGAAAACAAGGTAACGGCATTTGGTGATAACAACAATGATATATTTTTATCAAGATTCCTATTCAATATATATGTTTGGGTCTTTAGGTTTTTGCAGCCCATAACTTTCTATAATATCCTATTTAAAAAAATGCAGTTTATTAAATGTCATGTGATCAGTTCTTTTTGCTTTTCTTGTTGACAACCTCCAAACTCTTGTATATGTTCTATGAAGCCTGTCATAGAATGCAATAAAAGCTCCTTGAGACTAATACCATTAAAAGATAGTGATGTCATAGAGAACTCCTTAACTTAAAAATGTGAGAATGGCAAGAACTACCTCAGTGCTCAAATGGATTTTGAGGAGTGAAAAAAAAGGGGACTTATGCTCCTCCCTTATAAGCCCCCCACTGCTGGACCACTGAAACCTGTATGATAATTATTATAATATATATTGTACATTGAATTACCATTTTAAACTATATTTTAATGTCTGGTGTGTTTGTTAACTGGTTTTGGTTAGTGGTAATTTTTGGGGGGGAAACCCCTTCAAAGCACCCCTCAAAGCTGAAGGGCATGTGGGCTGGTGTTAGCATAGCAAGGGAGTAGCATGCCTGTATTTCTGATGTGCTGGACCGCTTAGTTTTGGAAGATCACCGTGCCACTAGTGAGAATTATTGCTCCACATTACTGGCTCACTGTTTTAATGCATTGCCTTTAGGCTAAGATTAAATTAATTAAAGGCATTACTGAACACACTCTGCTTCCCACTATGAGTGGACAACCTGGTCTATGTTGTAGAACTATTGGCACCATATATGTACACTGCACTGCCCTAATTAATGAATAAATACAATACCTTAATTAATTACTGCAATAAAATTATCTATTTGAATAATAGGTTGTAAATACAGTTCAAATCAATTTGAAACTATAGTGTCCCTGTCAACATATACAGTGTCTAACACTCTGATGTTTCCCAGTGGTAGATAACTGCACTAATTAAATATTAATATCTACCCATGGGCGGCTTGGGAATTGCTAGATGAACTATGTTTACCTGAATATTTTTTGCATTAATTTTATAGCAATAAAAGTAGCAAATCATTGACTATACAATAATAGGTAAACATCTATTTACAGTAGATAGCGCTGTGGGTTGATTTACTAAAGGCAAATAGACTGTTTACTTTGCAAGTGCATTTGCACTTGCAACTATCTCCTGAGCTTAGTGAATGAGGTGACTTCCATCATCCAGTCATGGTCAAGCAAAAATGTTTTTTTTTTTTATATGTTCCTTGCATGCAATTTGGCATTCTTTACAAAGTGAAACTGTACCACATTTATTAGGCTCTGGAGATAATTCCATTGCAGAGTTCAACTTCACTTGCACAAATAAATATTATTTTTACCTTTAGTAAATCAATCTCTGTGCATTTTAAAAAAGGCTGAAGGTTTTAATTTTTCACATATAAGATAATAACAGTACATTATGCTTATTATACTTTATTTTACAAGCTAGCTGTTGAACAAAAACAACCCAGTTGTAACAGGGTCACTTTATGGAAAGTTGTTCCAAGGACAGTGGGGTGCATATTTTAACACAGGGGACAATGATTTTGCAAAAGACATGAAATAAGCCACCAAACTAAAATAACCATGCCTAAACAGGAGTCTGAGCAATGAACACTATCTTTAACCCATATATAATGCCATTTTAACACCTCTATCCCAGAAATTTGACAACAATTCATAATCTCAGCCACAGAAATCTCCCACTTTCACTGAAAGTATGGAGAATTGCCCAGTTTGAGATAGATGCAAACTGGTGGTCAATGTGTCACTTTTTCCTTGTCCCTCTCTGGATTCACCTGAGATTACTGATTGAAAAATTGAAATTTTTTCAATAAAAAAAAAACAACAACTCTTTTTGATTAGTTAAAAAAAAAAATGAATTAATTGTTTATTAAAATTGATTTAAAGTTGGTATATTAAACTTATGTTGTATATATTTTGTTTATTGCCTAAAAAAATGGCTGGAGTAAAAGCCAAATACATATCTAACTGATGAATTGTGCACTCCTGGCCATACATGCTTTTTATACCAGGACATTTGTGTAATACAAACTGGTAGTGCACCTCAGAGATCTGGTGTGTTGGTGGATAAAATACCATTAAAATGTAATGCTCTATTTGCTGCAATCTGAATGGAAAATATTTTCATAGTAGAAAACACTTTGTGGTTGGATTTTAGATGGCAAGTGGAACTGATCGGTTCATTTAAGAAAATGACAGCTAGTTTGTAGGTTCTCCAGCATAAAGCTATAGCCTTCAAAGTGGGTATTAAATATAATGAGATTTACCTCTATTCTTGATTCGTTTTTGATCTCACACATGCCTACGGTATTTATGTAGCAGTGAAACATTCCACTCACATTATCCAAAAACTTACATATATTATGGAACAATAACATCTGTATACATTCTAGTTAATGCTTTTACAAGAGGAAAAAAGTGCTAATTTAGTTACCAGGGAGGTATTATTACTTTGCCTTGCTTCTTGACTTAAGGGATTTACTTAACATTAATGTAACTGAACCTAGATTAGTCAAAAAATAAAATAAATTATTGGAAGGAGAACATTGTATATGACTTTAGCTTTTGTTATTACATACAAGTTTCCTTGCATTTTAACAGTATTTGTATCCATTTCTGCTCATTCTTTATTCTTAACATGCCTGTTTTACCTCTACAACACCATTACTGCTCAGATCTTTGCTAATCTTCCTTTTTTCTATTTGCACTGCCAGGCCTCATTTACATGGCAGTAAAAACAGGTGGCTGAGCTGTGTTTTTACCACCCTCTAACCACCTGCCCCCATAGGTGGCTGCTCGGGTGACTACACATTACTGCAGCTGCAATTCTTTACATTGCAGTACATAGGACTGCACTGCAGCCACAAGCCAAATCATTGGCTTGTACTTTTGGCATGGTACTTCAATGTCAAATACCCAACTGCCTCCTGAGAGCATAGAAACTGTCTCTTGAAGTTATCAACCAAGAATCGCTTTTCAGAGGGACAGTAAACTCCACTGCTAGTGTGAGCCTAGCCTTAACCCCTTCACGCCTAAGAGTAAAACAAATATGAATGCCTAAGCACAATTTTGTTGTTAGTGTTAGTAAAACTGTAAATATCATCACAACTACTTTGTGAATGCAAGTGGATTATACTGTACCTTGTTTTTTTCAGGACAAATTGGGCTTTCATTTGGTGGTAAATGGTAGTGGATATCTCCTGATTTGTTTTTTATTATCAAAGGAAAACTGGCCCAAATAAGGAAAAAAAAAAATATATATATATATTATTTTAGCTGTATATTGTATATATGAGTAAAATGGCACAAAAAAAGTTCTGGCAGAGTATAAATTCCAAATGTCAATAGATGATATAAGCACCAGTGGCAGCTACCATAAGCAGAAGCAGGCTCTGTAAGATATGATAAGGAAAGGAAGGTGTACCAAACTAAGTGCAGTATAAAAGTTTTAATGGCAAATTAGTAAAAAACAGCCAAATGGCTACTCAAAAGATGGTGAATAATATAAGGCATATATAAGGACAGATGCTGTGAAGCGCATCATCCCATTGGTCTGTTCCTTGCATTATGTCACTTCCGGTCCGACGGCACGCTGCGCTCCACGCTGAAACGCACGCTGAAGCGCATCCTCCTGGTCCTTCCTGTATCACAGAAGGGAACTATCACGCACGCCCTCCAGCGCCTTGATGCCCAGACGTTCTCTGCTGACACCGCAGACCTGCCTTCAGCTTCTTCCTCATCTGGGATCTACATCTCCCCCGAGGACCGCCATAGATGACACCGGACCACCGATAACCTTATATATGCCTTATATTATTCACCATCTTGTGAGTAGCCATTTGGCAGTTTTTTTACTAATTTGCCATTAAAACTTTTATACTGCACTTAGTTTGGCGCACATTCCTTTCCTTATTGTTTGGTACTACTATAACCTACCACCAAAGAACAACCCAAAATAAATTCTCCTGCTCCTGAGGATCGCAGCAATACCACATATGTGTATGTTATTTATTGTTTGTACCTGTAGTACAGCCCAGAAATAATAGTCTGAATTTTGCTTTTTCTTTTTTGTCCTGTCTAAAACACACTGACACTGATACAAATAAAAATAAAATAAAAAATCCTGCACAAAATAAACTGACACCGACCTCTACCTTTGACCCTTGCTTTGACCTGGCACTGACCTAGATCAAACCTGGATCTGGGTTATTTTTCTTAGTTTTTTCTTTTATTTATTTATGTATTTGTATTTTACAAACTTTTTTTGTCTCTGCAAGGAGAGTGAATGATACAATGCATTTTTCCTCTCCATTCACAGAGAGAGAAACAGAGGGGTGGGTTTCACAGTGACTTATCACTGTGATAGTCAATTAAAGCATCTGCATAGTATTGTTATGACAGGTAGAGCAGCGCGGGACACAGCAGGGGATCCGTTGCATCCCCGTTCACCATTTCAGGTCTGAATTAGGTCTGAATTCTTGGCTGAATTCGGATCTGAAACAGAGCCAAAGACGCACAGGACTCTTCTTCTATGCGCTCTGTGACCACCCCGGAGATATGTGAACCGGCTTTATTGGGGAAACCGGCATCCAATTCGCAATAGTGTGAACCGAGGCTTAGACCAGCTTGGCCCATGTGAACTATTTAACCACTTAAGCCCCGGAACATTACGCAGCTTAATGACCAGAAGTGTTTTCACAATTTGGCACTGCGCTGCTTTAACTGGAAATTGCGTGGACATGCAATGTTGTACCCAAACAAAATTTGCGTCATTTTCTTCCCACAAATAGAGCTTTCTTTTGATGGTATTTGATTGCCTCTGTGATTTTTTTTTTTGCGATATAAACGGAAAAAGGCTGAAAATTTTGAAAAAAAAATGATATTTTCAATTTTTTGTTATAAGAAAAATCGAATAAACTCAGTTTTAGTCATACATTTAGGCCAACATGTATTCAGCCACATGTCTTTAGTAAAAAAAAATGTCAATAAGCGTATATTTATTGGTTTGCGCAAAAGTTATAGCGTCTACAAACTAGGGTACATTTTCTGGAATTTACACAGCTTTTAATTTATGACTGCCTATCTAATTTCTTGAGGTGCTAAAATGGCAGGACAGTACAAAACCCCCCCAAATGACCCAATTTTGGAAAGTAGACACCCCAAGGAAATTGCTGAGAGGCATGTTGAGCCCATTGAATATTTTTTTTGGTCCCAAGTGATTAAATAATGACAAAAAAAAATAAAAATTACAAAAAGTTGTCACTAAATGATATATTGCTCACACATGCCATGGTTATATGTGGAATTGCACCCCAAAATACATTTTGCTGCTTCTCCTGAGTACGGGGATACCACATGTGTAGGACTTTTTAGGAGCCTAGCCGCGTACGGGCCCCCAAAAACCAAGCACCGCCTTCAGGATTTCTAAGGGCGCAAATTTTTTATTTCACTCCTCACTACCTATCACAGTTTCGAAGGCCATAAAATGCCAAAATAGCACAAAACCCCCCAAATGACCCCATTTTAGAAAGTAGACACCCCAAGGAAATTGCTGAGAGGCATGTTGAGCCCATTGAATATTTTTTTTTGTCCCAAGTGATTGAATAATGACAAAAAAACATAAAAATTACAAAAAGTTGTCACTAAATGATATATTGCTCACACATGCCATGGTTATATGTGGAATTGCACCCCAAAATACATTTTGCTGCTTCTCCTGAGTACGGGGATACCACATGTGTGGGACTTTTTAGGAGCCTAGTTGCGTACGGGCCCCCGAAAACCAATCACCGCCTTCAGGATTTCTAAGGGTGCAAATTTTTGATTTCACTCCTCACTACCTATCACAGTTTCAAAGGCCATAAAATGCCAAAATAGCACAAAACCCCCCCAAATGACCCCATTTTGGAAAGTAGCCACCCCAAGCTATTTGCTGAGAGGAATGGTGAGTATTTTACAGCTCTCATTTGTTTTTGAAAATGAAGAAAGAAAAAATGTTTTTATTTTTGTTTTTCAAGTTTCAAAACTTTGTGACAAAAAGCGAGATCTGCAAAATGCTTACCATACCCCTCAGCAAATAGCTTGGGGTGTCTACTTTCCAAAATGGGGTCATTTGGGGGGGGGGGTTTGTGCCATCTGGGCATTCCATGGCCTCCTAAACTGTGATAGGCAGTGAGGAGTGAAATCAAAAATTTACACCCTTAGAAAGCCTAAAGGCGGTGCTTGGTTTTTGGGGTCCCGTACGCGGCTAGGCTCCCAAAAAGTCTCACACATGTGGTATCCCTGTACTCAGGAGAAGCAACAGAATGTATTTGGGGTATAATTCCACATATGCCCATGGCATGTTTGAGCAATATATCATTTAGTGACAACTTTGTGCAAAAAATAAAATAAAATAAAAAATAAATTGTATTTTTTCCGCATTGTGTCAACATATATTCCATGGACTCGATATGCCTCTCAGTATATAGCTTGGGGTGTCTACTTTCCAAAATGGGGTAATTTGGGGGGGGGTTTTGAACTGTCTTGGCATTTTATACACAACTTTAGGAAGCGTACATCCACTCGTCTAACCACTTGAAGACAAAGCCCTTTCTGACACTTTTTGTTTACATGAAAACATTTTTTTTTTTTGCAAGAAAATTATGTTGAACCCCCAAACATTATATATTTTTTAAAGCAAAGGCCCTACAGATTAAAATGGTGGGTGTTGCATTTTTTTTCCACACAGTATTTGCGCAGCGATTTTTCAAACGCATTTTTTGGGGAAAAAATACACTTTTTTAAATTTTAATGCACTAAAACACACTACATTGCCCAAATGTTTGATGAAATAAAAAAGATAATCTTAGGCCGAGTACATAGATACCAAACACGACATGCTTTAAAATTTCGCACAAACGCGCAGTGGCGACAAACTACATACATTTTTAAAAGCCTTTAAAAGCCTTTACAGGTTACCACGTTAGATTTACAGAGGAGGTCTATTGCTAAAATGACTGCCCTCGATCTGACCTTCGCGGTGATACCTCACATGCATGATGCAATTGCTGTTTACATATGACGCCAGACCGACGCTTGCGTTCGCCATTGCGCAAGAGCAGGGCGGGACAGGGGTGCTTTTTTTTTATTATTAATTTTGCTTTTTTATTTTATTTTTAAACTGTTCCTTCCATATTTTTTTTTAATCATTTTTATTGTTATCTCAGGGAATGTAAATATCCCCTATGATAGCAATAGGTAGTGACAGGTACTCTTTTTTGAAAAAAACTGGGGTCTATTAGACCCTAGATCTTTCCTCTGCCCTCAAAACATCTGACCACACCAAGATCGGTGTGATAAAATACTTTCCCAATTTCCCAATGGCGCTTTTTATATCCGGGGGGGACATTCCCTCCCACTGCTTGTAAAAGCAGTCCAAAGACTAATTAGCCACTAGGATTGCTTTTACATTAAAGCCGGCCACTGGCTGAAAAGAATGATACCAAGATGATACCTAAACCCACAGGCATCAATCTGGTATAACCATTCAAAGTCCAGCAACATACCAGTACGTTGCTGGTCCTTGTTGGACATGTATTGTAATCTTTTTTTTCATGCAGCCTGTTGGCTGAATGAAAAAAAAGAGATTGATCGGTGGGTATGCCCACCATTAGAATACCTCCCTTCATCCACCCACTTCTAATGATGGGCATACATGCACCATTTATATATGCCAAAGCATGGGGGCATCCTCCCGCAAAAGTTATGCCTCGTACACACAGTCTGACTTTTCCACGGGCAAGCCACGTCGGAATTTTGACCGTATGTACGCGGCATTAGGAGCAAAATCGCTCCTCTGCCCCTGCTGCCCCCATGCTTCGGCATATATGCTTTTTTTTTTTTAACTGTGGTGGTGAAATCACCTCTTACAGCACTGGAGTCGCAGGGATCAGGCCTGTCTCTGCGAACGCTGCAGTTATGTGTGTTGTGTTTTGTAAGTGACAGTGATCGATCGATACTGCACTTGGGTGGCCTTGGCTGGACGGAGGAGCAAAACGCAGGTGCTAGCAGGTATCAGGGCTAATCCCGCTAACACTGCGTTTTTGGGAACCCTAAACTGCTGGGGATGCTAGTATAGATCTGATCAGATCAGATATTGATCTGTTCAGATACTATACCACTAAGGGGGGTGTATGCTTCACGCGTGGGTGTTTGCGTTACTGGCAATAACCTGACACTGCCTGGGGCAACGCAGACCCTCTCTGATGCTAAAACCTAATTGATATCACCCGCCGGGGGATCAGGGGGTTAAACCTTTATTGGGTTATATACGGCAGGTGCCCTGACACTATAAAAAGCAAACTAACTAACCAGCGTCACCCGTAACACTTATATGGTGATCACTGGTGAAAGGGTTAACTAGGGGCAATCAGGGGGTTAAACTTTTATTAGGTAATATATGGGGGTACCTGACGCTATATAAAAACCTGACGGGGAACCTAAATAACAAAATAACTAACTGGCTAACCAGTGTCACCAGTAACACTTATACGGTGATCACTGGTGAAAGGGTTAACTAGGGGCAATTAGGGGGTAAAAACCTTTATTAGATAATATATGGGGGTACCTGACGCTATAAAAACCTGCGGCGAACCCCAAAAAAAAACTGGCTACCTATCGGCACCACCGACACTAATACAGCGATCAGAAAAATGATCGCTTAGTGACACTGGCAAAAGGGGGTGAAAGGGTTACCTGGGGGGCAATCAAGGGGTTAAACCTTTATTAGGTAATATATGGGGGTACCTGACGCTATAAAAACCTGCGGCGAACCAAAAAAAAATAACTGGCTACCTATCGGCACCACCGACACTAAGACAGCGATCAGAAAAACGATTGCTTAGTGATACTGGCAAAAGGGGGTGAAAGGGTTACCTGGGGGGCCATCAAGGGGTTAAACCTTTATTAGGTAATATACATATGAGGGTACCTGACGCTATAAAAACCTGCGGCGAACCTAAAAAAAATAACTAGTTACGTATCGGCACCACCGACACTAAGACAGCGATCAGAAAAACGATAGTTTGGTGACAGTGGTGCTAGGGGGTGAAAGGGTTACCTGGGGGGCGATCAAGGGGTTAAACCTTTATTAGGGAGGGGTTAGGGGGCTACACTGGACCTAAAACTAACTGCCCTGACACTTTTACAGTCACAAATGTCACTGATTGCAGTGATCAGTAAATAAATGGTCACTGCAATCAGTGACACTGTGACTGGGGGCTGGGGGGTGATATGGGGGGTGATCTGGGAGGGCCTGGGGGGGCGATCGTGTGCCTATGTGTGCTGGTGTCAGTGTGCTGTTTAGTGCAGTAACCTGTATGTCTTCTCTCCACGGCGCTCAGTATATGTGAGCGCTGCAGGAGAGATGACATCACTTCCTCATGCCTGTGTAAACATTACACAGGCAGAGGAAGATTCTCATTCGCCGGGAGCGTTTGCGAGGGGGTGGCCGGAAACGAATGGCCGTCCCCTCATCACGGATCGCTCCCGAAACTATGCCGACCGCTCACTGTATAGAAGAGGGGTTCGATTGGACCCCCCAACTATACGAAGGCAGTCACGTACAGGTACGTGATTGTGCCTGTCCGTGCCATTCTGCCGACGTATATATACAGTGAGCGGTCGTTAAGGGGTTAAAGTCAAATAAAAGCTGGAATTCTACTTTAAAACGGAACTCCGCTCACTAAATCAACATTGATTATTTTTAACCCTTATGCTGCTGGCATTAGTAAATAGATAGGAAAATATTTAATATTTACTTGTCTTTCTTTAGTTACTTCCTGGTTTAATGGCTACATACACTCTCCTGCATGCATGCTTGAGCTAAGGGCAGATTGATTCCAGGAAGTAAATGCTACATGAATCATTTGCCTTACTCAAGAAGACCATAGGCAGAAATGCTAGGGGTTGTTTTTCAAAGTGATTTCTTAAAAAAATAAGTCATAGAGGCATGAATTGCTTTGAATATTAAAAATAAATTTTATCCAAATATAGTTAAAGCTGTAGTAAGCTTGGAGGAGGGGGGGGGATTAAAAATGACCCCCTGCGGGTCTTACCTGCCATAATGTGCCCTTTGGTGCTACGGTGTTACTGAACACTTTCACCTTAGCCCTGTCTTCCTTCTGGGTTCTGACTGTTAGACCAGTGTTTCTCAACTCCAGTCCTCAAGGCGCCACAACAGGTCATGTTTTCAGGATTTCCCTCAGATGAAACAGCTGTGGGAATTACTAAAGCAGTTAAACTGATCAAATAACCTGTGCTAAACAATGGAGAGCCTGAAAACATGACCTGTTGGGGCGCCTTAAGGACTGGAGTTGAGAAACACTGTGTTAGGCCACTTAAATGGCCGAGATGATGTTTCCTGTGCATTGCCACGGGAATCACATCTTTGTGACACAGATAAGGTGCTGTTAATGCATGCGGAGCTAGCTGCACATGTGTGACACAGTGTGCACTACAACTGACACTCAGGGGAAATGTTTATGACAGAAAAGAATGATGTGGTCTCTTCTGTCATAAAAGCTCTACCTCTCAGAACTTTTTAAAATAAGTGGATTTTTAACCACTATAAGTTGCTCTAAAAACTTGATTGTCTATTTTTCATGTAAAGTATCCTCAAAGTGAAACTTTAGCTAAATCTTTTTTCTCAGATTTGGAATTATTGGAACAGAGCCAAATATCTGTTATTTATTATCACTGCCTGTGTGCCCACTGGGGATTAGTTCCTTCTTTCTGCAAAATATACTTTTACAAATGTCTATATTCATGGGAGGGGAATGAGGGGGCATGTCTTCTTATTCCTCTGAAAATGATGGGAAAGTATATTAATGGAATGGGATGGGAAGAATATTAAAGCTAGTAGGGGCTATATTCCCTCCTCCACACAAAACAAAAATAAAAAAATGCACCAATGCTATCCAGAAATAAGGTAAGTCATAATTATTATGTGGAAGGGAAACTCCATAATTTGTTAATTTAAGGATCTGGGAGAGTGAAGTGTAAAGGTTAGATATAAACTAAAACAACAGATGCCATACCTCTTATGTTCCTACATATAATCTTTCAAGTGATACAAAAGTCTTTTTTTTTTCTTTAAAAATAATAAACATCTTATACCTAACTGCTCTGTGCAATAGTTTTGCAGAGAGCAGCCCAGATCCTCCTCTTCTTGGGTCCCTGGCTATAGTTCCTGGCCCCTCCTTCCTGTCGAGTCCCCCCACAGCAAGCAGATTGCTATGGGGGCACTCAAGCCGAGCCACAGCTATGTGTTTCCATTCAGACACAAAGCCACAGGTTTGGACCCGCCCCCTCTCTCCCCCAATTGGCTAACTGACGTTGATTGACAGCAGCGGGAGCCAATGCCACCTCTGCTGTGTCTAAGCCAATCATGAGAGAGAGTCCCTGGCAGCCGAGGCACTCATGGACATGGCTGGATCAAGATGGGGCTCAGGTAAGTATTAGGGGGTGCTGAGGGGGGAGGGGGCTGCTGCACACAGAGGGCTTTTTATCTTAATGCATAGAATGCATTAAGATAAAAAACCTTCTGCCTTTACAACCATTTTAAGTCTAAATACCTTTTTAGATCTCCAGAAGCCTGCACTCAATTTCTACAAATATTTGTGTACATCATATTAGTGACCAGTACTACCACTGAGGATAACTCAATCCCCATTTGCAATATCACTGCAGAGACCAGAGGGAATACAATTAGACAGGGCCTATCAAAATTGTAATGATCCTTTAAAGTGAAGTCCCACCTATTTTTTTACACGTTTAAAATTTCCAAGCAGGCTGATGAAAACGTTCCCCTGATTTATGCATCCCATGGCAATCTGCAGTGTTTTTCAATGTCTCATACCTGATTTTTGTCTGGTCTGGCTACAGTCCTCTGGTGACCATACTGGAAGTCTGGCCATGGACTTCAATTCTTACAGGATTCCAATGCATTGGTGTGTTCGTGGTTTACCTAAGAGCCTCCTCTTGGTTGGGCTTGGATGATGCAATACACATAACTCACATCTATTGCTGAAGATAATATTCAGGACTATTCTCTAAACTGCAAGCTTTATCTTAAAAATCAGCACACGCTTTCCCACCCCAGGTTCCTAAGTCATCCATAAACAGCAGCCAATGCCCATATCCTCTTATGCTAAGTAGACACAATTAGAAAATCGGATGAAAAATACCACTTTCAAATTGATCGTATGAAAATCTGATCATTAGTACAGATTTCAAGAGCTGATCACGACAGTTCGTCCAAAAATTATCAAGGGAAAAATATGAAAATTTTTCTCATACGATACCATTTTCATTTAATCAGTACAGTATTCGTTCAAAAAAAATCAAAACAGCAAGACCACACATTCTCGGAAATGAAAAAAAGCATTACAATACAATACAATACATTACATCACTTCTGAAGTTGTATTCTGTTATACGAGAATTTTTGTAACTTTAGTAATCTCTTCATTTTTGATATGAGACTAGCATGCAAAAAAAAAAAAAACAGACAATCATTCGTCCTATATCCTCATCGTGTGTACGAGGCTTTAGTCTCTAGCTTTGTCTTTCTAAAATTATAAACAGACAATAGAGGCCCCTAAGCTTCTTCAGCTAGTACAGTCTTTGGTTTGGCGTAAACAAAGGATCCATGCATCTGCATCCTTCATAAACATCATGTAATAGGAGTATTAAAATAAAAATAAAAAAAAAGATCTGTAAATGTTAATGTTATATTGGAATATGCAAAACGTTAAGTGCTGTACAATAAGGTGTCCTTAAATTGGAACTGAACACTAAAAGTAAGATTTTCTATGTTATAGGAAACATTTAGAAATGCAAAACGTGCTTTACGTGATTGTAAAATCGAATTATTTTTTTCTTTAAATAACAAACATGTTATACTTACCTCCTTTGTGCAGTGGATTTGCACAGAGCAGCCCCAATCCTCCTCTTCTCGGGTCCCTGTTCGCTGCTTGCTATGGAGGCACCCGAGCTGAGCTGCAGCTCCGTGTGTTCATTCAGACACGGAGCTGTCATTTGGCACCGCCCCCTCTCTCCTGATAGGCTAACTGACTCTGATTGACAGCAGCGGGAGCCAATGGCGCCACTGCTGTGTCTTAGCCAATCAGGAGGGAGAGTCCCGTATGGCAAAGGGACTCGTGGACATTGCTGGACAGAGATGGGGCTCAGGCAAGTATAAGGGGGTTAAGGGGGGCTGCTACACACAGACGTTTTTTTTATCTTAATGCATAGAATGCATTAAGATAAAAAAATCTTCTGCCTTTACAACTCCTTTTAAAAAACGACCCTTTGCCTTGCATTCCTCTGTGAAAAATAATAGTACACTTGCTAGTATGTATCTTATAAACTGAGACTGATGTCATGCCCCCTCTGTGCTCCTCTGATCGTAACTGTCTAATTCTCTTTCCCTGCTGGTACCTTTCTATAATCACAGGCTGTCGTTTGGCAGTGGGGGCTCCCTATTAAAAGATCTATTCATATACTAGCTGAGCTGACAGTTGAAAAAGTTTTTGAATACATACTTTTTTTTTTTTTGTTCGTTATATTTTTTGTGTTACAGAATTGTCTGTAGCTGTTTCTCTCATCAGACTCAACCATTCCAAGAATGCAAGCAACAGCAGAGTGGGAGTCCTGGAGTGTGTAAAGGAGATATCGGAAGTGGTGATCCAACTGTTACTCCTTGGTGTGGACCTAGTCAAGCGGGAGTTCTTGATTTTTCTTGTAAATACTGATTAATAAGTAGAAAAATGGAAATATCTCGTGCTTCTTTATTAGTGTTTATATTTTACAGAGAAGAAAGGCGAGAAAAACAAAGCATGCGCTACCGTATATTTATCATATTTGTCTGGTATAGCTATTAGGTTTTGTCATATTAGTCTTGTTTTTAGATTATAGTTTGTCATAAAATGTTAAGCCTCAAGTCACCTGCTGCCTCTCCTGCTAAAGGTATACTAGGTTGTTGTTTTATTAGTGTGCAACCTATATGACTGTACCAGTATTGCCATACATGTTTTACTTTCCATTCTGACTATTTGATAGGGAGACCTTCACATTACTATCGAGCATAAAGGGATGGTTTTCTAAATGAATTGTTTACTTTCCTGTAAGAGAGAAAGTTAGGAGGTGAGAAAGAAGCATTTGCAAATATTTATTCCAAACCTGAGAAACGTGATGCGTTATCCTGCATAGCATATTACATTTCTTTCTCGTACATCACGGGACACAGAGCGACATAGTCATTACTAATGGGTTATATAGTTACCGTCAGGTGCTGGCACTGGCAACTTCCAAAACCGGAAGTACCCTCCCCTATATAAGCCCCTCCCATCCGGGAGCACCTCAGTTTTTTGCCAGTGTCTAAGGTGTTGGCCAAGAAGAAACATGTGTTTTTCACTGAGCTTGCGTACAGGTTCTTTTGGGCCTCAGTAAGCTATTCCGGATCCGACCAAAAAAGCTTCATAGCTAAACGGTCGGTACCCGGGCCTTGCAGAGAAGAGCAAGGTTCTGCCTGTAATGCTTCTCTTAGGAGAGCTGGACCCTGGGATCCAGAGCTCTGGTCATACCCACGACCAAGATGTTTTCTGTGCAGGGTGCTATACAGGTCCAGGGGAGTGGAATCCTTGGGAACCCGGTCCCTGAAGGTTTGATTACAATGCCTGCCGTGATAGGTGAAGTTTGGGCTTTTGTGGACCAAACAAAGTCCTGCGGCGGGGAACAGGTAAGTGGGGGCCCCCAGGAACTTGGTTCTATTGGGGGACCCCCAAGCCTAATTTGTCTTTCTGTCTGTTACCTAACGGTATTCCCGCTAATATCTGTGCATGCCTGTAACTACTAAAAAAAATGTAATAATTTTTAATGGTGGTCAAGAAAAAAAAAAAAAAAAAAAAAAGAATGTTTTTTTATATATGTTTAGTATATTAAACTGCGGTACCTGTGTTTGTCCACTAGAGGCCGCTGTGGAATGTTTTTCTTGTCATATGGACTAGTTTCTTCTCAGAGAGCAAAGTCCAGGCAGCTGGTGAGTTCTCCTACAGGAAACTGTTTCCTCTGCCATGTTGCAGTGTTCGTCTATCCCCCGGCCTGCGGCAAAGGGGGCCCTGGCTCCTGTCCCTGGTTTCCATGTTTGAAAATTAGCGCCGAGGCGCACGTGGCCGCGCGCGTGCGCGTGCATGCGCCTCTATATATAGAGGTGGCCGGAAAAAGGGGCGGGGCCTGGGGGATGACGCTCTGTGCGCGCCGCAGCGCTTCTGCGCATGTGCGGGCGTCCCAGCAGGTTTTTAAAAAGCCACATTATTGCAGTAAGCTGGCTATGAAGTACAGAGACAGAGCTGGCAACATTTAAAGGCATACAGCAAGCGGTTGATACAGGCATCCCCTAGAAAGGCACATTAGTAGACACCAACTGTTTATTATAGCAGCATTTATGCTAGACTATTATCAGTAACTGGTGTATTTTCGGCTGGAATACCTCAGCTTTGTGGCTTAGGAATATGCCGTCTAAAAACTCCGGGACTAGAAATTCCAGGAGGAATAGGGGGTCTCCATCGGGCTCTGAGGATCTTGGGCATGCTTTGGCTGCACCAGTCTCCCCTGAAGAATCAGAGGTTAGTGACCGTAGGGCACCCCCAGGAGTACCTGGTACTGTGGCTGTCCCCAGTTCACCTGCTCCTGTGTATGTAACAGAGGAGGTTTTTTCCTCAGCTCTGGGAGGGCTGGAAGAGAGATTGTCAGCACTAATTGCTGCTTCCCTGTCACAGGAGAAAAGCGCTCGATCTCCGTCTCCTCCCTCAGAGTGCCTGTTAACAGAGCAACAGTCCCATACAGAGAACGACCTACCTGAGGGGGATCAGGATGAGGTTGATTCAGTTGTAGAGGAATCAACAGTGGAGGAGCCGTTCTCAGCATCACATGCTGAGAGGTTATGGGTGCAGTCCCTGACTAATATGGTCCGATCAGCATTTAAAATGCCACTTGCGGAGCCATCCTCCTCTTCTGTCTCCTCGTTGGGATCGCTAAAAGCTCCCCAGACTGTTTGTTCTTTTCCGATCCATCCTTTACTGGAGGGGCTCATTTACCAGGATTGGGAGCATCCTGACAAAATATTTACTCCCCCCAAGAGATTTCCGGTGGTCTATCCTATGGAGGATAAGTTCGTCAGAAAATGGAAGGTCCCTACAGTGGACGCAGCCATCTCTTGTGTGAATAAATCACTGACATGTCCGGTGGAAAATGTCCAAATGTTCAAGGACCCAATAGATAAAAAATTGGAGTCCTTATTGAAATCTGCTTTTTCTACAGCAGGATTGGTGACACAACCAGCAGTGGCAGCTATAGGGGTCTGCCAAGCAGTGAAGGATCAGTTGAAACAGGTCTTAAGGGACGTGCCAGATCAGCAGGCTCTTGCTCTAGCTGATCTACCTAGAGCCTTATGCTTTGCGGTGGACGCTATAAAGGATTCAATCCATCAGGCCTCCCGCCTTACGCTGTCTGTAGTACATATGCGCAGGCTTCTATGGCTCAAAAACTGGTCTGCTGAAGCTCCCTGTAAAAAATTGCTGGTCAGCTTCCCATTTCATGGGGAGCGCTTATTCGGGGAAGACCTGGACAAGTATATCCAGAGAATTTCCAGCGGTAAAAGTACACTCTTGCCGGTCAAAAATAGAGTTAGAGGTCCCTCTTTTAAGAGGCCGGCTTCTCCAGTCCCTAGGACATCGGCTGTGAAACAGTTCCGACGGCCTCCCCGGTCAAATCCCGGAGGTAAAAATCAGGGACAGTTGCAGGGTAACAAGAAGCCCTGGAGCAGGAGAGGTACAAAACCTCCCCCAAAGTCAAATGCATGAAGGGTTGCCCCCACCCAATCGGGTGGGGGGAAGACTTCAGTTGTTCACAGAAACCTGGCGGGACACGATCCGAGACAGATGGGTGCTCTCCGCAGTAAATCTGGGATACAAATTGGAGTTAAAAAACTCCCCTCCTTCCCGCTTTATAAGGTCGAACGTGCCAAGGGATCCCCAGAAGAGAGGATCCCTCCTGTTGGCACTGGAACAATTATTGCTTCAAGCAGTAATTATAGAGGTCCCCCTGGAAGAATGGGGGTTCGGGTTTTACTCAAACCTCTTTACAGTTCCGAAGCCAAACGGGGACGTGAGGCCCATATTAAATCTAAAAGGGCTAAACAAATTCCTACATATCAGGACTTTCCGGATGGAGTCGATCCGATCGGTAGCCACTGCCCTACAAGGGGAGGAATGGTTAGCCTCGATCGACATCAAAGATGCGTATTTGCACATCCCCATCTTTCCAGCCCACCAAAAATTTCTACGCTTTGCGATAGAAGGGCGCCATTTTCAGTTCAGAGCCTTACCCTTCGGTCTGGCCACAGCACCAAGAGTGTTCACAAAAATTCTGGCCCCATTATTGGCCAATCTAAGAACACGAGGTGTAACGATAATGGCATATCTAGACGACTTGTTGCTGATAGACCACTCAGTGGAAAAACTAGAAGTGGTTGTTCACGAGACAATCAAGTATCTGGAATATCACGGTTGGATTATCAACCGAGACAAGTCAGCCCTAAAACCAGTAAAAAGTCTGGAATACTTGGGGCTAAGGCTGGATTCAGACCAGAGAAAAATTTTCTTGCCTCGAGAAAAGGGGTCGTCTTTGAGAGATTTGATCCACTTAGTGGGTTCAAAAAGACAGCCATCCATACGCCTGTGCATGAGGCTGCTGGGAAAAATGGTGGCATCATTCGAAGCAGTACCCTACGGTCAATTCCATTCAAGGAAGTTGCAAAGGGCCATACTGTCAGCCTGGAACAAAAAAGTTCAGGCTCTGGACGTACCAATGTCCTTGTCCCCTTCCGTTCGCAGAAGCCTCCGTTGGTGGTTGGTTCCCCGGAATCTGGAAAGAGGGAAATCCTTCAGTCCGATTTCTTGGAAGGTGGTCACTACAGATGCCAGCCTTTTAGACTGGGGAGCAGTACTGGAGCAATGGTCTCTCCAGGGCAGATGGTCGGATGCGGAAAAGGCCCTGCCCATCAATCTCTTAGAGATACGAGCAGCCCGGTATGCCCTAGTAGCATGGACATCCAAACTCCAAGGGTCCCCTGTCAGAGTTCAGTCAGACAATGCCACAGCAGTGGCATATATCAATCGTCAGGGGGGCACCAGGAGTCGTGCAGCCCAAAGGGAAGTAAATTACATCCTGAGATGGGCAGAAAGATATGTCCCAGCCATATCTGCGGTATTCATTCCAGGGGTGGAGAATTGGAAGGCGGACTTTCTAAGTCGCCAACAATTATGCCCAGGGGAATGGTCCCTTCATCCCGAGGTTTTCCGGACAATATGTCAGCGGTGGGGAACACCGGATGTAGATCTGCTAGCATCCAGGTTCAACACGAAAGTGGACAGGTTTGTCTCTTGGACAAGGGATCCCCTAGCGTGCGGCTCGGATGCCCTAGTGTTCCCTTGGGATCACTTCAAGCTGATATATGCATTCCCACCGCCACAATTGTTACCTCGATTACTCCGCAGAATCAGGGTAGAAAAGAAACCAGTGATTCTGGTGGCTCCAGCGTGGCCCCGAAGAGCATGGTACGCGGAGATTGTAAAAATGTCTGTGGGGAGTCCTTGGACCCTCCCACATCGTCCGGACCTGCTTTCGCAGGGACCGATATACCACCCTTCCTTACCAGCCCTAGGTTTGACGGCCTGGCTATTGAAGCCCACATTCTAAAAAGGAGAGGGCTCTCTAATGCTGTGGTGTCTACCATGATCAATGCCAGGAAACCGGTATCCAGGCAGATCTACTATAGAATCTGGAAGGCGTACATCGCCTGGTGTGAGGCCAGGAAATGGCATCCACGTAAATACGTAATAGGTAGAATTCTGGACTTCCTACAATGGGCTGTAGATAGGAAGCTTGCCTTGAGTACTATCAAAGGTCAGATTTCGGCCTTGTCAATATTTTTTCAAAGGCCCTTGGCTTCGCATTCACTAGTCAAAGCCTTTATACAAGGAGTGATGCGTATTAGTCCTCCGGTTAATATTCCCATATGTCCATGGGATCTAAACTTGGTTCTGTCGGTTCTACAGAAACAACCATTTGAACCATTACAGCATATTTCCTTAGTGCTTCTCACCAGGAAATTGATTTTTCTAGTAGCCATTTGTTCGGCTAAAAGAGTATCGGAATTAGCAGCTATGTCCTGTAAGGAGCCATATCTGGTTATCCATAAGGACAGAGTAGTGTTACGTCCTCATCCAGCCTTTCTTCCTAAGGTGGTATTGAGTTTTCATTTGAACCAAGATGTGGTTCTTCCTTCTTTTTTCCCCAAGCCTACTTCGGTAGAGGAAAAGTTATTGCATTCTTTGGATGTAGTAAGAGCAGTTAAAGCTTATCTAAAAGCCACTGCTCAGATTCGCAGAACGGATACTTTGTTTATTCTGCCGGAAGGCCCCAGAAAGGGTCAGGCAGCGTCAAAATCTACTTTAGCCAAGTGGATTCGACAGGTCATAATACAAGCCTATAGCTTGAGAAGTAGACCGCCTCCGTTCAAAGTTAGGGCGCACTCCACGAGAGCAGTTGGAACTTCATGGGCAGTGCATCACCAGGCCTCCCTGGCTCAAGTCTGTAAGGCCGCAACATGGTCTTCAGTACACACGTTTACTAGGTTCTACCAGGTGGACGTTAGAAGTCAGGAGGATGTCGCCTTTGGGCGCAGTGTGTTGCAGGCCGCAAAAGATCCTCATGTCTGATAGCGCTCAGCTTATATATGGTGTATCCCCCCCCTCATTTGGCATTGCTTTAGGACATCCCATTAGTAATGACTATGTCGCTCTGTGTCCCGTGATGTACGAGAAAGAAAATAGGATTTTTATAACAGCTTACCTGTAAAATCCTTTTCTTGGAGTACATCACGGGACACAGAGCTCCCGCCCCTCTTTGGGGACACTTATTGCTTTGCTACAAAACTGAGGTGCTCCCGGATGGGAGGGGCTTATATAGGGGAGGGTACTTCCGGTTTTGGAAGTTGCCAGTGCCAGCACCTGACGGTAACTATATAACCCATTAGTAATGACTATGTCGCTCTGTGTCCCGTGATGTACTCCAAGAAAAAGATTTTACAGGTAAGCTGTTATAAAAATCCTATTTTTCAGGCTAAGTATTTTGCAAAAGAAAACACTTTTGTACAGGAAGAAATTAAAATTACTAAGTACCATATAGTTAAAGTAATAATAAACCATTCCTTTTTGTAAATGTAAATATTCACATCCAACACAGCAACATACACCATAAGGTTTTTTCCACACAGTATGTCCCCAGTAACATATACTTTGTTGTAAGTCCTGTCAGGGAGCATGCACAATAGATATTACATAGAGGTCACATGATCACTTACAAAATGTCTTAAAAATAATGCAATACATAATTCATATGCCTGTTTTTAACAGTCAAATGCTGCCATGTGCAATAAATACCGTATATGCTCGAGAATAAGCCGAGTTTTTCAGCCCTTTTTTTGGGCTGAAAGTGACCCCCTCGGCTTATACTCAAGTCAGCGCACCTGAGTTTGTGACATGCAGAGTCAGACGGCGGGCGTGCAGTGTTAAAAAGTCACGCTCCTCCTTGTGCTGTTCCATGATAGGCGGAACACTCGGTTTCCATGATAGACGAGAGGACGAGAGGGCGTCCGTGATAGGCGGAACACTGAAAACAGTGTTCGTTGGGAAACTGAGTGTTTTGCCTATCACGGAACAGGACAAGGAGGAGCGCGACTTTTTAACACTGCACGGCCGCCGTCTGAATATGTCACGGACTCAGGTACTGTACACAGATCGGCAAATTGATTCTGCAATGGGCACAGTGAGGTCAGGCTGCAATGGGCACAGTGAGGTCAGGCTGCAATGGGCACAGTGAGGTTGCAATGGGCACAGTGAGGTCAGGCTGCAATGTGCACAGTGAGGTTTCAATGGGCACAGTGAGGTTGCAATGGGCACAGTGAGATCAGACTGCAATGGGCACAGCGAGGCCAGGTTGCAATGGGCACAGTGAGGTTGCAATGGGCACAGTGAGGTCAGGCTGCAATGGGCACAGTGAGGTTGAAATGGGCACAGTGAGGTTGCAAATGGGCACAGTGAGGTTGCAAATGGGCACAGTGAGGTTGCAATGGGCACAGTGAGGTCAGGCTGCAATGGGCACAGTGAGGTTGCAAATGGGCACAGTGAGGCGTGCAAATGGGCACAGTGAAGCTGCAAAGGGGCATTGTTGACCCTCTTTTCCGCTTACAGTAGCTGCTGCATTCTCACCCTAGGTTTATACTCGAGTCAATACGTTTCCCCAGTTTTTTGTGGTAAAATTAGGGCATCTGCTTATACTCAGGTCAGCTTATACTTGAGTATATACTGTACATGTTATTACAAATGATGACTGGCCAGCGCTGTTTTGGAAGCCACTGCCAATCTACTCCCTTGAAAGGGGTGCTTCAGAGTGGCTTGCATTCCTGTTCTTGAGACCTGCTTTTTCAAGTCAACACATGGAGCAATGGCACATCATTCTGCAGTCCAGGGCAGAAACATGCTCGCAAGGGTGGCTATAATAGGCCTTTAGTGGAACTTGCAAGGCAGTGTAGCTACTCTAAAGATGTAAACCAGGGGGAATGAAATTTAATTACACTTATAAACTCATATATTTATATCCTGAATATTAGGTGAAGATATTAAAATTGTTTCACTCTTGATTTGGTTATATGGCTAGTCTTAGAAGCGCTCCCTCTTCTTTCTTTTAGACTTATAATCTATTGTATCTGCAAGCAATTTATAATTCTGTCAAGCTGCTCTTGTTATCCAAACATATCTGTTATACCGCACAGCCCGGCTAGTAACCACACTTTTCTCCACTCGAAAAACTATCCCAAGTCTGGTTGGACAATGAAGGGGCAGCAGTAGCACACCAATGAGATCATCCATGTTTTTACTTTTAATTCAAATGAGCTTAGTGAATGAGGTCAAGCTTTGCTGACTCCCATCATCCAATAAGGTGCAACCAAAAATGTTTTGTTTTTTTCCTTGCATTTGATTGAGTATTCTTTGCAAAGTAAAATTTCACCACATTCACTAAGCTCTGAGGAAAATTCCCCTGCACAGTGCAAGTTCCCTTGCAAGGTGAACAGCCTATTTGCATTTAGTAAATTAACCCAATGATCTCCAGTTTCCTCCAGAAACTCCTCACTGTATAAAACACATACTTATGCCACACAAAATCCATGTTGAATACTGTCTCTATTCTCCTCTCATACATTGCTTACTAAGCCCAGACACGTGGTCTAGAGGTTTAGCACTCAGAATGCAGTTTAGTTCTGCATCAAGAAGGAAGGGGAACTTCTAAGTGCAGTAAAACTTTACCATGCTTTAATAACTACAATTGGCAATAAAGGCAGAACTCATCTGGAGTCGCATAGCGGAACTTATTGTGTTTACAAGCACATCTTCTACCTTTGTGAGTTTACACCTCTTCCCCTTCCTTCTTGTTTACACAGAATTCCTTCTAGCTGATATTGGAACTGGCGGCCTTCCAGTGCATGCACCATTGGGACTTTATACATTATCGGTCGCTAAGCTATAGAGACTTTAATTTGCACAGTGCATTTGTTTTTTTTGGACCCTCTACCTAGTGATCATGTAAAATTGTTTGTAGCATCATTTTTACATATGGGATCTCCCATATTGTGCGCCAAATATTCAACCAAATGTTCTGTATTTGCCTCTGTGCACTTCCCCTCACCCTTACATACGATTCACGTCCCAGAGTATATACAATAACTATTAATCCGTGACCAGTCTGCAGTGCAAACACTGTTTTTACTTCTATTTTTTTCCACTGTTAAAGCATTCTATGTGGGAAGCACAGCTCCCATGCTGAGTCTTTACAATTCGTTGTATGAATAGGTGTCAATGCATTATTGGGTGAACCTCCTTGCCACTGTCATTTGCCTGTATATCTATGGCCAAATTTTCTGTGTCTCAGAGGATTAACTTTACTTTTAACCAGAGGCGGCCTGTCCATTAAGGGCACTGCCCCCTCTATCCACGCCACCTCCTATATGGTTAATGGATAGATTCATGCATCCACATCCACCGCAGCCACACCCATTCATGCGTCCAGCCCCTTTCAAGACACCAGGCATTTTTTTGAAGCACCTGATTAGAGCCATAGGGTCTAATAGGCTTCAAAACAGGGTGGACTCAGAGTGCACTCAGAGCCCACCCAGGTGTGTTAAAAAAGCAAATGAATATTCACTTTTCTAACACTGTACCGCCTCTCTGCCAATCAGGAAGCGCGGGTCTGATACCCATTTCCCAATTGGCTGAAAGGTCAGGCGATCCTATTGAACACCTAGGAGGAGAAGGAGGGGCGGAAGGCACTGTGATCCACACAACAGGAGGAAGAAAGACGCATTACACTGCCCACCTGCTTCCTAGATAAGGTAAGTGCGGGGCTTTGATGTCCTGGCTGTCCCGGCTGTTCTCCAGGGGGGCAGGGGGTTGCCGCTGCCGACCGACCGGGGGGGATTGGCTGTTTGCCGCCCCCCCAAAAGAAAAAAAACACCAGCCGCCACTGCTTTTTCACACTCAAAACCTCCCCTTTCTCTCCTGCACATTTTAATCCCTATCATACCTTCTATACAACTCTCTGTCACATACTACCTGCCATCATACCTTCTATGATCCACTCATGAACAATCGACCCACTGTCATACTTTCTGAACTTAACTCCTCCACATACCACCCACTGTCATACTATTTACATTATTTTCTGTCAAATACAGCCTGCTTCCAGGATCCTCTCCTGCACAAATACCTACTGTCATACGTTTCACACTTCTCTCCTTTAGATAATGCCCATTGTCATACCATCTTTAGTTCTCTCTTGCACATATTGCCCACTATCACACTTTCTACATTTCTCCCTTGCACATACTGTCATGCCCTACACACTCCTCTCCTGTGCATGCTACCTTCTAAGACACTTATTTCATATTGTTTGTAATATCAAAAAACATGCCCATTTTGGAGCCAGAACACTTCTGTAAGTAGTAACACATGAGTAAAATACAATAATAACGTGCCTATTTGTTAATATATTTTTATTAATTTTATTAATTTTTATTAATTGTGAATTGATTGTCATTTATAATTATGCAGGTTATTCTCTTTTTTTGAAGATATGTAATTCCAACTACAAAATAATATATAAATATTTTTAAAATATGAATGAAAAAATATTAAAATTTCTATTTTTTCTGCACTGTCAGTTAATTCTGTGACTTTTTAAAAACAACTTCAATGCAAAAATGGTAGTAAAAATAATTGGTATGCATAACTGAGATATTTTTGCCGTGTGCTTCTTAAAATACAAGCACAGTTCTATAATAAATAGGACCTGCATCAGAGACAAATGTTCTGCATTTCAAATCTTGGGTTTTCCCGGGAGAAACAGTAGGTTTTATGCAACGCAAAGACTAAACTTTCTGTACATGTTGAAACAGTAATCCTTCTTGGGATTTAGAAAAGATTTTCACAGATGGAGTGTGTTAGCTATCAAATTTTAAACAGGTCTCAAATAGAGGGTACGCTCGAGCTGAATGAATGTATATCTAGAATGTAATTTTCTAAGCACAAAAAAGCTTAATGGATTTAAATAGCTTTTTTTGCTGAAAAATGACCAAATCCAATGAAAAATGGTAAATCACTAATCACGTATATATTAACAAGCACCAAAAAATTATTATTAAAATAAAATATTGAAATATAACTGCTAAGTAAACATTTGGTGTGCTATGCTAAATTATAAATATTGTTAAACTGGTTAAATGATCTAATAAAAAGTTGTATTTATTCAATAGGTGTGGGGGACCTATTGGAATCTAGAAGCACCATTTAGAATAAGGGAATTCTCAGATCTGCCCCCCCCCCCTTCCAGGTCAATAAGTATGTGGTACATAGAACCGCTTGTTATTCATAAACAAAATATGCAAATAGTAGTAAAAATAAAACACACAAAATGCCATTACTGGATAAAAAAAAAAATATTCCTGAATATTAGTAAGTCCAATATCCTTTGTGTTGTCCAGCTATGAAGATCCCAACAATTTTACGCTTCATTAACCCTGTTGCAAATGACAGATCCCTGTCAAATAGACTAGGGATCCCGGGTGACTTCTTTGGCATATTTGGTCAATGATGTCACCCAGGAACCCTAGCTCATTTGTTTACAAACTAAAGCCAACAGGGTCTGTCATTTAATATCAGTTCTCTTTGTAAACAAGTCACTTTTAAAGAAGTATCTTGTTCTGCATCCCTAACTTCAGGTTGTGCAGGCTTAAGGTATCCTCTAAGTTAGTTACCGTATATACTCGAGTATAAGCCGACCCGAATATAAGCCGAGGCACCTAATTTTACCACAGAAAACTGGGAAAACATATTGATTCGAGTATAAGCCTAGGGTGTCCATGTCCATGCCTCACTGTGCCCATGCCTCACTGTGCCCATGACTAGACTGACGTTTAACATGGGAGTCTATGGAAGGGGTGCCTGGTTTTGAAAAAATCGGTGCTCTCCGGCCGTAGGTCCCCCAGACAAAAATCTTTGCACACTTATAAAGGGGAAATAGGGCTACATGTGTGCCAAGTTTCGGGTCCAGAAGACCTACGACCGGCCGGTACCGGGTCCCGAAACTCACTGGAGAAATTACCATTTAACATCGGAGTCTATGGAAGGGGTGCCCGGCTTTGAAAAAACGGTGCTCCCCGCCTGTAGGTTCTCTGGACAACAAACTTTTCACACTTGTAGAGGAAGAGTGGGGCTACATGTGTGCCAGGTTTGGGGTCCAGGGGACCTACGGTCGGCCAGTACCGGGTCCCCAAAACCCGGGATATGGCGCAAAAAGGTGACTCGAGTATAAGCCGAGGGGGCATTTTCAGCACACAAAAAGTGCTGAAAACTCGGCTTATACTCGAGTATATACGGTATTTAATGCAGTTTTGCATTTTCAATCTTTCCCTTTAAGTTGCATTAAGCTTCACCCTGGTGAACAGTACTCTTTTAAAAAAATAATCACATTAGTACTTGTCCAGCAAAGGCTACCTGTGCTTTTTTTTTTTATAAAAGTTTACAAATGTTTGCAAAGGCCAGAAAAAAAAAACCAACACAATTTGGCTCCTAAAGACCTCACTAGGGTCTGGCGCTACGTTCAGTATTGGCAACCTACCGACAGCTTTGATAACTGTACAGTGAAACAAACTAGGTTTTGTTTTTGTTTTAAAAAGTAACTCCATTTTTGTTGGGAAAAAAACAAAAACAATCCCCGCTGGGTGATCAGTACATAGCAAGAATTGTAAAAAACGTTGTTGCAGATTCCTACCTGTTTCTGCTTTGAAGAAATACCGTATATACTAGAGTATAAGCCGACCCGAATATAAGCCGAGGCACCTAATTTTACCACAAAAACTGGGAAAACGTATTGACTCGAGTATAAGCCTAGGATGTGCCTCACTTTGCCTCACTGTGTCCATGCCTCACTGTGTCTATGCCTCACTGTGTCCATGACTAGACTGACGTTTAACATGGGAGTCTATGGAAGGGGTGCCTGGATTTGAAAAATCGGTGCTACCCGGCCGTAGGTCCCCCGGACAAGAAACTTTGAAAACCTGTATAGTAAGAGTGGAGCTACATGTGTACCAAGTTTAGGGTCCAGAGGACCTATGACTGGCCAGTACCGGGTCCCCAAAATCACCAGAGAAATTACCGTTTAACATGGGAGTCTATGGAAGGGGTGCCCGGTTTTGAAAAATCGTTGCTCCCCGGCCGTAGGTCCACCCGACAAGAAACTTTGCACAAAGTCCGGGAGATCAAGCGCAAAAAGGTGACTCGAGTATAAGCCGAGGGGGGCATTTTCAGCACAAAAAATTGTGCTTAAAAACTCGGCTTATACTCGAGTATATACGGTAGTTGTTTGTTGTGTGCAGAATCTGAATGGAAGCGTCTTTTTCATTATTAATCAGTCATGCACTTGCAGTGTTCTAGTGAGGAAATTTGCAGGGTCTGAATCCACTTAGATTAACCATTTGGGAGTATCTCACCAAAACTGTAATTTTTATTGCAAAGTTTAAAAGTTTTAAATTTAAAGTTTAAATAATAATAGGATTATTGGGTTAAATAGTAACACATTTTATTAACCACTTGACACCCGCCCACAGTACTTTTACTGCGAGCAGGCGGCAGCTGCAGGTTCAGCGACGTGCTGATATGTCACTGAGCACATGCCCACTGGCATGTCACCTGAGGTGATCCTGTTGCTTGATACCCAGCCACTCTGAGTGGCCAGGGTATCATGTGAGCACTATGATCAATCATAGCAATCACATGATTATAATGTAAACAAAACAGTCATGAATGGCTTCCATTCATGACTAATTGCTTACTATTGTGATGCTGTGATTGGCCCACAGCTGTCACATGGTTCCTGGCACTCTGTACCATGTGTTTAGCTATAGCCAATCACAGATCACAATTTTAAGCAAGCTGTCATGAATAAAAGTCATTTAAAAAAATGAAAAAGTGTTTAAAACATTGAATAAAAATTATTATTATTTTTATTTACGTACTGTCACCAGTCAGTATCCCTGATCACTGCCACGCTAGTCATATTATGACACTGTACTGCACTGGTGACAGTATGTAAAAAAAAAGAAATTATTCTCTTTATTTTCCAAAAACAGTGACAAAAAATCACAACTTCAAAAAACTCACCATGCCTCTTATTAAATGCCTTGGACTGTCTACCTTCCAAAAAGGATCATAGGGGGGGGGGGGATATTTGTACTTTCCTTGCATTTTAGGGCCTCAAGAAATGAGATAGGCCTTCAGTACATCAGCATTGATCAATTTTCACACAGAAGAAATATTATACACTGATATGGGTTATTTTTACCAAAGAAATTTAGCAAACTACATGTTTGCCTACATTTATGAAGAAAGATCATGTCTTTGCAAAAATTTTATAACAGAAACTAAGAAAATTTGTTTTTGTTCTTTTCAAATTTTCTGGTATTTTTTTGTTAATATAGCAAAAAAAAAAAAAAAAACCCAGTAGTGATTAAATAACGCCAAAAGAAAACTCTATGTGTGATAAAAAAAATACTAAAAATTTAATTTGCCTACAGTGTTGGATGACCGAGCAATTGCCAGTTAAATTAGCACAGTGCTGAATAGCAGCAAATGCCATGGTCATGAAGAGGGTAAAACATTCCGGTGGTCAAGTGGTTAAAAAAACAGATCAATAATTATAAGATTTATGTAAGACTTCCCAGAGGGGTAGTAAGGGGTGAGTCCATTTATTAGAAGCACTTGTTATCATAGGCATAGATTTTACAACTTGTCGCAAAATGTCTTTGTTATGACAACAATTGTTTTGCTGTCTGTTCTACAGCAGAAGAACGTAATTAACCATATTTTACCTATAAACATTATCTCTCAAGCAACATTGTGGGTTCCAGAAAGTTTGAGAACAGGCAGATATCTACCTGCTTGTTGTTTTTGTGTGACATACTGTATACCCCTTCCAGTTAGTGTGTATGGTGATTATGGATGAGCTTAAGGTTAGGTCCAAAACCTTGGCTTTTCAGGTTCTTGGACAAATGGGTGCTGAACACCATGTATAATAGTAGTATATATAATTGCTGTTATATATGACAACTTTACATTGTCAATATAAGGATGTTGATTCTTGTGGCAGGGAATCCCTAGCCATGTATGCAATTGGGAAGCGATATTTAAAAAAAAAAACAGTGTTGGGGTTCTCTCCAAATTAATATCAGGCCCTGTAGAGCTATAATACATTTTAAGGGAGACTCCATGGAAAAAAATACTATAAAAATTGCCCCTTAGGCTCGATTCACATCTATGCATGTTGTTTTTGAGCGTTCCTGTAGTGCTTTTTGCTGTGCTTTTTACGATTTTTACAGCGATTTTACTGCAATTTGTGTTTTTCTTTTAAATTTTGGGGGGGGAATTTGTTTTTGGGCAGATTTAAAAATGCAACACACAAATGGCGGCAAAAAACAAAAAAAGCAACATTTTGCGTTTAAAAAAGTCCCTGACCCTTTCCAAAAACGCAAAGGGACACGAAAATGTATTGGTGTAAACATGTTCCCTAGGAATCCATGTTAAAAAATGTCCTGCATTTCTGCAAGATGCATGAAAAAATGCATTGGTGTCAATGGAGTCTTAGGGCCCTGTATAGATTTTAAGGGGAACCCAATGCAAAAAACAGCATGCAGCTCCCCAAAAAATTCATACCAGACCTTTATCAGAGCATATGGCCTTGAAGGCCAGGGATGAGAGAGGAAGAGCATGTGCCCCCCTTCTGAACCATTCCAGGCCACATGCCCCCAACATAGGGGCACCTTACCAGGCACCTTAGTTGTGGGGTTCCTCGGGTAAGGGGGGTAGTTTATCGGTTCCTCCCTACGTATCAGTAAAGGGTACATCTCAGTCATGATGCTTGAAGTCTGTTTGCCCGCTGAAGAAATCAAAACTGCGTCCACCAAAACATGTCTGTTCCCTTTGCTTCAATCCTTCCAAATGATAGGTCCAGCAAAAGACAGCTGCTTTAAACAAAGGAGCAGGGTCTTCCGGCTGATTTTATTGACCATATATCGACAGACCATACTTGGTCAATGGTGCCACCCAGGAGACCCCACCCCTTTGTTTTTAGCAGCACTGATCAGACTTGTCATTTATTGGAAGGGAAGCAAGGGAGGCAACAGGTGGCATTTTTATTTTATTTTCGTGGGTCAGTGGGTATCGGGTATCATGATCGACATGAATCTGGATAACATGATTGATGATGGATGTACATCATAGGGCTTTTTTTATTATTTGTCAAAAACAGTGTCTGAAATTTTATTTAAACGTTACTTTTTTGTGAATGAGTAAGGGTATGATCTGCTATGAAGGATTGCTAATTGTGTCATAATTAGTTAAGCAAAATTAACAGCATAACAGGTAAAAAATATATGTAGAATTGTAAGAGTATGATAAATTGTCAAATTAACCCTTTATCCATGGGAGACTGTATTCAATTTCTGTATTTTTTAAGCCTAGATTCTCCTTTGTTAGTGAGAACATGATTTATGGATGGAAGAGAAGCATGGCATTCCACCTGTAGATTACTTTACCTCTGTGTTTACTTGTCAGGTTTCATTGATATGACATATCTATTACAACATGAGTTAAAGCGGAGTTCCACCCTAAAAATGAACTTTCTATTAACAGCTTGCCTTTAATGTAAAAAAACAAAAATATATATTTATTTTTTTACTCACTTCTATCTGGCTGGTATTAGGCAGATTTCGTAATCTGCCTAGTTCCTAGTCCTAGGTGGTTCAACTTCCTGTCCTAAGACCCCATTGCCTCCTGGGAATTTCCCAGGAGTCTCTGGGCATTACTGTGTCTAAAAATCGCCCAGCATGCACCTCTCCCTGAAAACCAGGAAGAAAAAAGAACTGGGCTTCACGTGCCCACACATATGATGGATACGGCCACAACATGGGCTGGAGGATATAAGGCAAGTGTTTGCAATGATTTCTGGAATGATTGGGGAGCTATTAATATGTTTTAGGGACTATTTAATGTGATTCATTTTAGCTCGCAAAAAAAAAAATATGCCCAGAACCCCGCTTTAAAGCCCTATTAATCACCAAAACAAAAATGTATTATATATACAGATTACCAATTCTTAGATGTGATTGCATTTGTTTACTTTTTTAGACTTTTTTTCCTTTATTGTAACCTGTTGATCTGTTTTTTTATATATACAGCAACTACAAAACCAAGCCTAGCAATCAAAAAATGATGCTTGGGCCCAATGCCAGATGACAAATCTTAGTAGAACATTTTTATAGCGAATAGAAAAGATTTGTTTGTTTAACTATTTCCAGACAAATCTGATATAAACCTTGTTAAGATGTTATTACACTTCAACAGAATAAATATAATGTACATACCCAAAATTTCATTTTGTTTTAATTCTCACAAGCGGAGATGGTATATTTGGTGAGAGAGAACCAAAGTTAATCTTTTGGAAATGAAAATAACAATATTTCATTGGGGTTAATAAAAAAAATATATACTGTATATACTAATTTCCTTGCTGCAGCATCTATGTGACACTGCAGCTGTCCTACGCTGGATCTGAGACCAAGAGCTGAGAGATCGCATGTCCATTGATGAGCTGGTTCTCGGACTGCTCACAGTTGAAAACCCTGCTCTGCTAAAACTACTAAGCAATGTCTACTTAATTAATGAGGATAAATCTTCAAAATCTCATTATGTCTCTTATTTTTCCTATAAATGTAATAAGTATTGATGACTAAATCTCTTTCTTTTTATTTTGAGATGCAATAATTAGGGGGTTAAAATCACTATCAGTTTTGTTATTTTTCAGCTTCCTTTCACCACTTGACCTCCAAAAGATTTTACCCGCTTCATGACCAGGGTATTTTTTATATTCAACACTGTGCTACTTTAACTGACAATTGCTTGTTCATACAACTCTGCACCCAAATAAAATTCATATCATGTTTTTCACTCAAATAGAGCTTTCTTTTTGAGGTATTAAATCAACAGTGGGATTTTTTGCAATATAAACTGAAAAAATAAATGATAAGTATGAAAGCAAAATTTCTGTGTAAAATCTTGCAAACAAAAAAATATTTCTTCAAAATGTAGGCCACAATGTAGTCTTCTTTCTTTGGGGAAAGTTATAAGTCTACAAACTATCTTTATATATATATTTGAAAAATGATTAATCCGGATTTTCTGACTCTCTCATTTCTTAAGGCCCTAAAATTCCAGGACAGTACAAATATCCCCCAAATTATGGAAAATAGACAGTCCAAGGTACTTATTAAGAGGCATGACAAGTTTTTTGAAGTTGTAATTTTTTTGTCACAATTTTTTTGAAAATTAAATAAAATTGTAGCTGTGTAAAAGGGGAATTCCCCTTACTTTGTGGACATTTTATCTCACTTTCTGTTGCATCTGCAGGACAGAAAGTGAAGGGAAATCTCACCAATGGGACACAGATAGTAAAAATTAAACTGACAGTGGTTTTAACCCTCAATTATTGCATCTCAAACAAAAAAGAAAAGTTTTAGCCATACATACTTATTACATTGATAGGAAAAAGAGGCAACATCATATTTGGCAGATTTATCCTTATAATTTAATTAGACATTGTTTAGTAGTTTTACATAGGCTATTTATTTTCTAATAAGAAATATTGTTTCTTCAAGGAAATTATTATTGCCCAAAGGGCAGCTGACAAAATATGTAAAATGTGTTTCTTGTATTTCTTTTGGGCCACAAGAGTACATTTATTAACTCAGATTCAGCTGATAGTGGACTATTGCCTGCTATCAGCTGATGAGGCAAAGCTGTTTTGTGTTCAGGAAGGATTGACAATATTGCTTAATTGACAGCTGGCTCTACCTTTCAGCACATGGCTGAGAGCTGGAGCTAGCCATATGTGCTAGCCGTGTGTGCTAGCCGTGCCTGTCCCCTCCCTAGCTTGTAGTTCAAATGGGTTCTGGAGGAGCAGAGCAGGGTTTTCCACTGTGAGCAGACCAAGAATCAGCTCATCAATGGTCATGTAATCTCAGAGCTCCTGGTCTTTGATCCAGCCGAGGACAGCTGCAGCATCACACAGATGCTGCAGCATGGAAGTGAGTATATACAGTATATATTTTTTATTACCCCAAACTTATCCTTTAAAGTTCTCCAATTAAATATCGTTATTTTAATTTCAAAAAGATTAACTTTGGTTTTCTCCATCAAATATGTCATCTCCCTTTTAAAAATTAAAACAAAATTATTATGACATTTTTGGGTATGTACATTTTATTTACACTGTTGGAGAGAAATAACATCTTAACAAGGTTTATATCAAGTTAATCTGGAATTAATGTAGTTAAACAAAAAAAAATTGTATTAGATTTACCAAGATTTGTCATCTGGCATTGGGTCCAAGCTGTTGCCTTCTGTTTTCATTGCTAGGGCTTTGGTTTTGTAATTGCTATATATATATAAATAGCTGGTTAGTACATTACTTTATGTATAGATGTTATTTTTTTCTGTTAAATATGTCAATAGCTGGGTTATCTCTACTTACCGTAATTATACCTGATCTTTCCTGATTAGTTTATAGACCTTCAAAACATACTGTAAATCAGTTTTTTAAAGGCACTTTATTAATGTTATTATTTTTTTTAAGAAAGATTTTTCCTCTTTGTTGCAAGCTTTATGTAAAAATGGCAAACTATATGAAACACGTGAAATATTACACTGTAAATAGTATGTATAATGATAGAGATATGATTACTTTGCTAATATAAACTGTATCTTAATAAGGGTAGTGTATAGTAGTGTTTCATAGATGTGTGTATTATGTTTAGGACCAAAAATATAGATACTTTTTAACTGTTTTAAATTTCTTTTAACTGGTTTTATATATACCACACAAAACAGGTAGTGAGTGCAAGTCTGGTGTTTTAGTGGTACTAATTGATTAAAGTGGTTGTTAAGTCACTATCTATTTTTTTTATTATCCCCGCTGTCTGATATAAAGCTGCATCCTAGTGGCTGTGTTTATGAAAAAAATTATACCTGTTTTAACAGTGTATTCCAGTGATAAGATGACTCCAGTCTCTCAGCTCTCTCCATATGATATCGCCAGTGGGCAGGGCTGAGATTTCCGTGCTGACATGAGCCAGGGAGGTGGGGAGGAGAGGAGCAGAGAGCCTGGAGTCATGTGATCACGGGAGACGCTGTTTAAACAGGTAGAATCCTTTTTTTTTTTATAAAGCATATGCACTAGGACTCAGCTTTTTTATCTGACAAAGGGGATGATATAAAGTTAATTTTTAAGCAGCAGGGAGAGGAGCAGATCAGCAATAGTGAGAGATGACAGGCAGGGAAGGGAGGGGGAGGAGGACAGAGGGAGACACAGGAGAGTTGCAGATAGCAGCACATGACGGAGGTACATAAACTGACCACGGTGTCAGGGCTCAGCAGCCCTGATATATCGAAGTCAGTGTACAGAGGGGAGGATATAAACTGGCAGGATCAGGGGGGTTTTTCATGTGCTGCAGAGGGCCAAAATACACAGAACAAGCACTGTGCTGTATAACATGCTTTAAAGGAACAGGATCTTTATTTTTATTTTTTTGAGTTAAAAACGCTTTAAGAGAACGGCAGCTTTCCACGCCTCCTTTCCTAGCAGAGACAGCAATTATTTTGAGCTTCAGTCTAGCAAAAACAGTCAACAAATGAAAAAGTAGTGTTGGGCTTTCTTATTAGTATTCTCTACACACACTGATGGAAGCATTCTTTAGTACATTTTTTTTGTAAAACATGATCTAAAAAGATAATGGAAAAAAAAATATATATAAATCTGCGAACCTTTAAAACTATTTTAAATAAAATTGGCCAAATACCAGTATAGTTTACTTTCAAAAATGCTATACAGTTGTGACAGCATTGTTGTTGTGGAAAAATATGAAATTGGCCTGCAGGCATCAAGGTTTGTCAGCTTCTATCTCTCTCATAGACTCTTTTAAAGACAGCTTCCTTTCTGTCTTACATTGACTTTATTGACACTCCATGTTTTAAAGATTAAAGCTATGGAACTTGGTGTAATACATCATGGTAGTGTAAAGTATTTCTCACCCTTTGTAATATATGAATAAATAGCTTTCAATACTTACACAAACATGTGGGATGCATAAGGTAAATACAATAACATGGAGTGATTTATAAGCAGTTGGCTGTATGGCAGTACTTCAAACCTTCACAGATTAGATCCATTTGTAGACATTAAAGCATTGGTCTACTATCATATTTCCTATCTAAATACGTACTTAAATCTGTGTAATATTCATCTATCATTATTAGAAAGTACAATTTAATGCAGTGTTTATTGTGTAAAATTGTGCATTCAAAGATTGTATAAAATAATTATAATTGGTAGCAATTGATTTAATAAAACTGGACAGTGCAAAATCTAGTTCAGCTTGTTCAATTAGGCTTTAACAAAAAAAACATGGAAGCTAATTGGTTTCTATGCAGAGCTGCACCAGATTTTGCACCCTTCAGTTTTAGTAAATCAACCCAAATCTATGGACCAAACAACAGAATACATTTTTTCTTTATAATAGGTAAATATGAAATATTTACCGTATTTATCGGCGTATAACACGCGCAGGCGTATAACACGCACCCTAACTTTAAGAGGGAAGTTTCATGAAAAAAAACTTTCCACAGCCCCCTGCGTATAACACGCAGGCACAGTTTACCCTCTATTTTCAGGGTAAAAAAGTGAGTGTTATACACCAATAAATACAGTACCTATTATTTCTTAGTTACAATTTCAGCCAGAATATGGATCTCTAGGCTATTTTGCATGTATTTACTGTACACTTTTCTAAATAAACGCCTACTACTTACAGAGATAATTGCTCAAGCTTAAATTTACATACACAGCTAAATGACTACATGTGTGTCTAATTCCCTGTCCCTATCTGTTTTGTTCATACAGGTCATATGGAGTTTCAGTTAAAGAGAGACAATGCGAAAGCAAGCAGTTTTATCAATGTTGATTTTTTTTTTTAAACTCATTATGCTCTGATATTCCAGTGTCATAGGAACACCTTGTAATAAGTATTTATTTGTATGTAAAATAAAGAATGTTTATAAATAACACACAATATACACTACTATAGAGCATTTGTTTAAAATGTGTGGCTTTAAAAAGTGCTAAATGAAACTTAAGGCTCTTGTGTCAGCTACATGTTTTTGAATTAGTTGTGACAATATTTGTAGCCATGCTCCCCCTCCCCCAATGACATTCAACCCCATGGTAGTGCAAGCAGGCTTAGCCTTTATAAAGATAACAACACTACTTTGAATTTAAGAGCAGTGCAGTAGCACTGTCACACCATCACAGGAAATAGTGTATAAGTCAAGTGTATGATTAACCAATTACACCAAAAAAGTGCTAATGATCCTCAATTTCATATGTAGGTTGAAACACAGTCATTAACTTAAACAGAAACAGCTGTATAGGAAACCTAAAACTGGGTGAGGAACAGCCAAACTATGCTACTAAGGTGTGGTTGTGGAAGACAGTTTGGCCCCTTTCACACGGAGGTCCGTTCAGGTCCGCCTGTCAGTTTTTTAGGCGGACCTGAAACGGATCCTCCATGTACCCCTATGGAGGCACGGATGTCAGCGGAGACATGTCCGCTGACATCCGCTCCGCCAAAGTGTGACGGAGGAAAACCCTATTTTTCCTTCCGTCGGTGGAGCGGATCGGATGACAACGGACTCTACGGTCCGTCATCATCCGATCCCCCATAGGGGAGAGCGGCGCTCTGACAGGGCGGTCCCTGCACTGTGTGCGGGGACCGCCCAGTCATCCGTCGGCTCAGCGGGGATCAATGGAGCGATCCCCGCTGAGCAAGCGGAGCTTCACGGATCCGCCCCGTGTGAAAAGGACCCTTTCATGTCACACGTCATAAACTGTGGCATGACTGAGCACAGCAACAAAACACAAGGTAGTTATTCTGTATAAACTAGGTCTCTGCCAGGAAAATATTTCAAAGCAGAAGGGTTTCAAGATGCTGTTCAAGTTCTTTATGAGAAGCTAAAACGGGTAATACTGAGGACTGTAGATGCAGTGGTTGACCAAGGAAACTTAATGCAGCAGAGAAAAGACACATCATGCTTACTTCCCTTTGACATCAAAAGATGACCAGCAGTGCAATCAACACAGAACTGGTGGAAACCAGTGGGACCCAGGTACACCCATCTACTGTCCAGAGAGGTCTAGCCTGAAATGGTCATCATGGAAGAATTGCAGCTAAAAATACATAACTTTGAAATGGAAACAAGGCTAAGTGACTCAACTATTCATAAAAACACAGGAACTGGGGTACAGAAAAAAACAAACTGTTAACAATTCTATTTCTGAAAGCTTTCTTAATTTACATTTTTTTCACACTTGCCTAAAACTATTGCACAGTAATATATATATATATATATATATATATATATATATAGTATATACAGTATGTAAACTGTCTTTTCTGCTTCTCATAGCAATGCAGAAGGGGCAGGGAGAGTTGTACACACAATTATGCACATATGTGGATAAGCTTTCAGCCTTTAAAATGTTTTTCTATCCCTATTGCTTTTGAGGTGGGACCTTCTCAGAACATGTGGAGGAGAGCACAGATTAGACTTATGAGTGCAGACAGCTCTCTGCATGGAACCTTGTCATTACCCTATAGAAGTGCCCTGGAGATATCATATATAAATAATTTCATGAAGTTGATTCACTAAAGCAATAGACTCAGTTTACTGAGCCATGTGGATGTTCACTTTCACTTTCAAAGTGTATATTTACTTTGCAAAGTGAAAGTAAGTAAAGACTGGGTAGTAAAGTAACTGTTCACTTTACTTCCCAATCATGTGTGCAGTTAATTAAAATAGCATTTTTTTTTCTAAGAGATATTTGGTTAATTTGTGAAGAAGTGAACACATTTGCAACTTATTTATTAAGCCTACTAAGCTCAGTTATCTTTTTTTTTTTTTTAATGAGCATTGACTTGTCAAAGGGAACAACCTCTTCTCTTTTAGCTTTTTTACTGTATATATCCAAATGTTTTAGATCTCAGAATTCTGTCCTAGTTCTATCTCAAAGCTCTAAGACACAGATCAGAGATACTGGCTGCATTACTAGAGGAGTTAGAATTTCACACAAAACATTTTTGAATATCCCATTCAGTTATAAAATCACACGAAAAGCAAACTCCTGTTTCCTTATTTCATCTGAGCACGACTGTATAATTGAAGTGAATATTCACACAAATTATTGCGTGAAAATTCTTAATGCCATTAGAAAATCAGCCCAACGTTCTTAGAGTTCTAAGATAATTAGTTTTATGTCAAATGTTGGTGACTTGAGCAGCATACCTGTAAGTATCCTCATCTTTGCATTATTGAGCATTGCATGCTAAACACTCCTTGTTTAATCCAAAATTAGGTAAAATAAAATTTGGTGGTGATGCAAAGAAAGTGCTCCTTAAAGTGTATGTATAGCCCTACCTTATTTTAGTTTTGAATAGAGTAGATAAAGATTAAAACCCCTTCCAGATTTTTATTTTGCTGTCTGTGTATCATTGGGAAAATTCAACTTCAGTTCCTATTTTAGAGATAAAACAGGAAGTTAGGAGGAATCTCCAAAAGTGAAGGGAATTCCCCATTAGCTAGTTGTCATTGGGGGTGAATCTTCCCAATGATGACAAAACATGAATAAAAACTGGACCAAGGGTCTAACCCATCCCCACTCTATCCAAAATTAAAAAAATGTTGGCTGAGAAATACACTTTAAAGCAGAGGTACCCAACCTGTGGCCCACGGGCCACATGCAACATAAAACCGCTATAATTGTGGTCCAACACAAAATCGTAAACCTACTTAAAAGGTTCGATTTTTTTGTAAAAATGTGTTTACACTTAGGGAACATATGTGGCCAAAGAAAAATGTGACAGCATCTCTTTACTGGAATTTATACGTTTTATCTTCCATTCTTTACAATCACGCCTTCATGTCTTCAGTTTTTGGCTACACCTATATTTGTGAGTAACTATTTTCGAAAATAAAGCACACAAAGGGTAAAATTGGAGCCAAAATATCTGATACCTTGAGAATTAATTTAGAATTGCTACTACATCCATCAAACCAGATATTAAGTTGTTCGTTTATCAAAAACAGTGTCAAATATCGTACTCAATTTATGTTGCCCTCTTTTACTTTTATAATAAAAAATTCCAAAACATGAACTTTTATTACTAAGATAGTTACATTATCTATATCAGTGATCGTTAACTTGTGATCTGCCCGACTTTTTCTGCTCACCATCTATTCTTATTGTTAGCGTATTTTATGTGTGGCCCAAGGCAATTTCGCCTCTTCCAATACGGCCCAGGAAGGTCAAAGGGTTGGACACACCTGCTTTAAAGTATATCTAAAATCAGCACTTTTTCTGCTGAGTAAGTGAGGGTTAAATCATCTGTGTCTTATTAGGGAAAGTTCCCTTCACTTCCTGTCCTTTATGCTCAATAGGAAGTGAGAGGATATCTTTCGAATGTGAGGGAAATCCCTTCTTAGACAATTGTCCCCATTGGAAAATGTCCTACTATTCGTGTTCTGGTGGCAATTTTGGATTTACCCTCACTTTCTGGTGATATTAGGGATCAGGACAATTAGAAAGAGTAAATCTCCATCACGGAGACACAGCCCTTGCAATAAAAAAATCTGACAGTGGTTCCCCTATAATGACAATGTTGTGTTTACTATGCAGGAGCAGTATTGTCACCCAAGGATGCATGCTTCTGCTGTAGTACACACTGATATGCTGATGCACAGCTTGCCAGCACATCAGCTTAACTGCTGTGATGGCACTCTTGATCTTCAAAACAGCCATGCAGCACAGGGCCACCTACAAAGTGGCTGATTGCTGAACTATAGACACCCGTGCCCTTACACAAATGGAAGCTTGCACAGAGAGCCAAAATAACGTGCATAATGTAAAAAGCTCTTCAATTTCATTACCTTTTTTTGCAAAAAATGGAGCTAAACTTTAACTCCAGGAGCTGTACATGAGTGGGGTGAGATAGTTGTAGACAGTGTTTTTTTTTTTTTTGTAATTCCTTTATTTTTCAAAGAAAGTGCGTTTCACAGCCAATGTAAGTTACAATGACAATTAGTAAGATCAGATAACAGGAAGGGTCACGTAATGTGTTCAACATATCAACTGTCCCGGCGTTACACCGTATGGATGGCATGAATGAAAAAACGTTATGTATAGAAGGTATTGTCGGTGCATAGAGCCGGGAGGGCTTTCCATCAGTTACATGCGAGACCCAAAACAGGTATTCATGGGTGTAAAACTAAGCATAAAAAAACCTAACTCTTATAGTATATTGGGGGACAGGTGTCCCAATGGCCAGCTGAGCCCAGAGATGGGACACAAAGACAAGGGTAATGGAAGTGAAGATATCCATAGTATCTGAATGGTACAGCCCATATCCGAGCTAAGCATACTAAGAGAGGGGGGCAGTCGGGGGGGAGAGGGTAGGAAATCTGAAGTCTCTAGTGTGAGATAGGGAGAAAGTCAAATACAGAGAAACAATGAGAGAAGACAGGAAATGCCTCCCGCCCGGGGAGCAAAGCTAGTCCAGAAGGTCAGGCAGGTTGTGAGACCTCTCAGAGGTAGGCATCAGTATACACAAAGTGCTGCCATGGTCTCCAGGTCTCTCGAAAGGTCTCCTTCCGGTTGTGCAGGGTGGCAGTGAGATCCTCCATATCTCTCAGCTCATTCACTTTGGTTAACCCCAGGGATTTTGACTACGGATTTTCCGATCTTCAACAGAGGGGGATGGACAGTGTTGGTTTAAGGGACACCAAGGACTCGGAGTGCTCTGCTACAGTCAGTTTATAGCTATAGGGTTTTTTATGCTTAAATGCCTGCACATAGTCCCCAGGATCTGGGTCATGAAAGAAAGGGAACATTATTGGGTGGCTACGAAAATAGCCAATTTACTGCTAGTATGCTAGAGACAGCACTAAATGCTGTGCTTTGAGGAGTTGTTTTAGAATAGCCGTTTGACTGCATTTTCTAAGGTCTGCAATGACAAAATAAATACAAGTATTTCAATGACAAATGAGACAGTTAGCGAACACAGCTGCTAAAACAGTACACCAGTGTATTGGCTGATTTGTTGTCTCACAAGATTAGAAATGAAGCTTGGAATACCATAATGATTAACATTGAATGAAGCTAACATTTTAGCAACTTTCTAATTTTCTTTAAAGCAACTAAGAATTACTTAAATAAGACAGATTTACTAACACTGTATTGTATTTGACTGCAAAATCAGCATCTTTCTGGCCAGCTAAAAAAGTGACATCAGATATTTTTCATTACTATGTAATAAAGTCTTGTGCTGGAAATAAAGAAATCATGTACATAATGCTGTTTTGCTTTTGGTTTCTCTTCAATAAGTAATAAAGTAATGTAAATAACCTACACACTTCTGCGTTTCTTGGTATTTCTATTGTTTATACTGATATTTTCACTCATTTTAGGAACGCATTGTTGTATGGTTATTTCCTAAAACTTAACCCTAATAACCTATAATGCTTAAGACATTATACTACCCTAACACTGAAGTATATTCTTTGTTTATGCACGACCATCTGTTAGAGTATTTGATTCCCGTCCTGTTCTCTTCTGTATCTGTCTGTGCAAAGCTATATTGATTTTTGCCTTGCTCTTTTACTGAATAACAAATTAATCCTTCTAACTTCAGCCAGAGGCATATTGAAGTCCGTCTGGCCTCTTTGAGTCAGCATTGGCCAAACCCTATGGGGGTTCACCCGACATGCACTGTCTGGTAGAGGCCTATCCATAAATGATAAAAGTCTCTTAGTGAGTGCATTTGAAGCATATGTATCTAAAATTCAGAGTTCACTGACCAAAAATTGTGTTTGTTTTATCATCTATATTAAACAAGTTTAACTAAAACTATATATAAACTTAACAAAGATTATATATTTTTCATTAATATGAACCAAAAAGTGATTTTAATTCTGGAAAGTCAAAATGTATTTGCCACATTCATCATTTAGTGTTAGTCAATGTTTTAATTTTGTCTAGCAAAGATTCTATAAGGTTTTAAAGATTTTGAGAAGTCATATTGGGTTCCATTCACGAAAGCAGATTGCATGTGGTATTTAGGTGCTTTTCCAAATACCACATGCGATCCTGAAAATGTCAATTCACTATTGCTTTATGCGGTATTTATTGCATAAAGCAAAAATGCTTGGTTGATACTAGGGATGAGCCGAACACCCCCGGGTTCGGTTCGCACCAGAATCTGCGAACGGACCGAAAGTTCGCGCAAACTTTAGAACCCTATTAAATACAATGGATGCGAACGTTCGAAATCTAAAGTGCTAATTATAACGGCTAATATGCATGTTATTGTCCTAAAAAGGGTTTGGGGACCCGGGTTCTGCCCCAGGGAACATGTATCAATGCAAAAAGAAGTTTTAAAAACTGCCGTTTTTCGGGAGCAGTCATTTTAATGATGCATAAAGTAAAAAAAAAAATAGGTGAAATATTCCTTTAAATATCGTACATGGGAGGTGTCTAAAGTATGCCTGTGAAGTGCCACGTGTTTCCCGTGTTTAGAACTGTCCCTGCACAAAATGAAATTTCTAAAGGAAAAAAAGCCATTTAAAACTGCTTGCGGCTTTAATGTAATGTCTGGTCCCGGTAATATGGATGAAAATCTTTGAGAAAAATGGCATAGCTACCCCATCATTATAGCAAAAAGTAAAAAATATTGCATTTTTTTCCAAATTGTCGCTCTATTTTTGTTTATAGCGCAAAAAATAAAAACCGCAGAGGTGATCAAATATCGCCAAAAGAAAGCTCTATTTGTGGGGAAAAAAAGGACGTCAATTTTGTTTGGGAGCCACGTCGCACGACCGCACAATTGTCAGTTAAAGCGACGCAGTGCCGAATTGCAAAAAGGGGCCTGGTCTTTATGCTGCGTATTGGTCCGGGGCTTAAGTGGTTAAGTAAGTAATTACTAAGAATTGCAGGCCTACAATACATAACACCAAATTTCCATGCAAAATAATTGTACCACTTTTGGTACATAATTCCAGACAGAATCATACCGCCAGGGAGGTTAAATGCATTTAACATGGCACAATCACAGAATGCAATTTAACTTTAAATGAGTTATAAGATTCCTCTGTTCCCAGATGGAAGAATGGATTTTTGTTATTACACAAACTAAAATTCTGGTTCCTTATGCCCAAGCTTATTATGACTTAATCACAATAATCTAACCATGCCACAACACTTCCCCCCATCACATTTGATTTCCAATGGACCAGAACATGGTATTATTATGGCTCATTCACTCCAGCGGTGTTGTGCACTGTTGGTTAGCATTGCCCAGTGCAGCCCCAGCACAAGAACAAGGGATTTCACCTCATGTTCAAAGTTCAAACCAATACAGCACCAATATTGACACGAATGTGCAAATGTCATCTGTCTCAGCTTCTGGGGTAGGGGGGGGGGTTGAACAGAATATGGAACAAAACATAGTAATCTTAGGGCTTGTTCACAACATTGCCTAAGCAGCCCAAATGCAAGAACAAGGCAATTTGCCCTATGTTCTAGGACTTCAGTTCACACCAATGTGGCGCCAAAATATGCATTGATGTGCAAACCGCATGTCTCAGCTTCCAGAGAGGTTAACAGAACATGGTATCTTAATTCCCAGATGGAAAAATTTATTTTTGTTATTATTATACTAATGAATTTCTGCTTCTTTATCCCTGTGCTTAGTATGGCTAACTCTCAATAATCTAACCATGTTGCAATACTTTCGCCCATCACATACATTTTAAAATGGACCAGAACATGGTATTCCTTGGACTCGATCACACCAGCAGTGTTGGGCAATGTTGGACAGTGTTGCCCATTGCAGTCCCAACACAAGAACAAGGCAATTATATGCACTGACATGGATCTGCAAGCTTCATCTATCTCAACGTTAGGGAAGAGGTGGGGCGGATTCACATTTTGCCATTTCTGCCATGGGTGCCACAGGAAATTGTCCCAACGTAGTTAATGCTGAGAAAGAGTCTAGATCTGCACCTACATTTTGCTGTATGGCTATGCATAGAGCAACCTCGAGCAGCAGTAATATACATATCAAAGTTCCTACTGTTTAACAGGTCTAAGGTTGTATGACGGGGGAGGTAAAGCCATAAAAATCAACTCTTATAACTCTTCACTGGACTTTAAAGCAAAATTTCAGTTCATGTTTGAGATCATTGACCTACTGGAATCAATATTTTTGCACAAGGGAGGAGGGAAGGCTTCTGAAAAACATCATGAACAAGAAAGTAGTTTAAAAATGCAAAAAATAAAAAATAAAAACAAAACAAAAAATTTAATAATTCATATTTTCAACATTATAGGGTGCAATTCACCTAGTAATTCACCCAGTGAAAACGTATGTACTTTTGTTCTGTGTGAATATGGCAAAAAATTAACCTTATTAGGCAATTTCCTGGCTGAATGAATGTTTTTCATTGATTTAATTTGTGAAATACTGCATTTGGCCACTAGATGGCATTAGCTAATAACTAAATGTGACATTTTCCATTTTGAATAATTTTTTGAAATAGCCTGACAACAATAATTTTTTGCCCCATTCGCAGAGAATGAAGGTAGATGCACTTTCACTATGCATATTTTATATAAATACGCTCCCATGTGTGATAACAGATTTTAGGCACCATAACTTTAACCTCTCATGTGTCTGTGTCTCCGATTAATCCTATGATTAAAGCTCCCTTTCAAAGTTTCAGCTTCACTGCCATTTGGTGCTGTGATATATCAGCACTCAGGAGAAACATTTGGCCCAATTCACTAAGCTCCTGTGACATTATTACAAATAGCTGGAAAATCTTTTGTCAAAGTTTTTCTTGTTTTTCTTGCAGTAGCACAAGCAACATTAGCACTTAGAGGGCCATATTATTTTAGCAGTAGCTGGTAAAAGATCAGAACACTTAACAGTGTTTATTAGGAGCATGCATGTTTTCAAAAGAACATTATCTTTTTTTTTATCTTTCAATAATGCATGTGCACAGTTAGTATCAACTAAGTAATTATTTTCATTGTACTTTTATTATAACACTTAAATGGGTTTTCTGTGGTGCATTCAGGCCTTTGAACTATCTACTTAATATGGTTCATATGCCCCTGAAAGCATTCCTACTTTGATATAGTGGCAAGATTTACATTGGCAAAGTAAAGCCTGGTACATACAATGAGATTATCGGACGAATGATCGTTCCTTTTTTTGTTTGCATGCTAGTCTCCATATTAAAAAAGAAGAGGTTACTAAAGTACGAAAATTCTCGCACGACAAAATAAAAATTCAAAAGTGATGTAATGTGTTGTATTGCATTTGTATTGTATTTTCGGATTAAAAATGCGCCGATTAAGCAAAAATCGTACAATCTGCTTTTGTATGAGAAAAAGTTTTGTGTTTGTCCCTTAATTATCCGATAATTTCTGATGAAAGCTGTGTACTAACAATCAGATTATCACACCATTGCTTCGAAAGCGGTATTTTTCATCTGATTTTCTGATCGTGTGCACAGGCCTATAGGCTTTTCATAAGAAAATATACATAAAACCTGAAGCGCTATCAAACCATTGGGTCCTGTGATGTGGTGTGACAAACTAAGTCCTGTGAATAGTGGATCAGAACCCAGTGCAGCTGCTTGAGCATTGAGGAAAATGTAGCATTGGTAAGAGAAGAGATTTGGTCTCCAGCCAGCAGCTATCAGAGCAACACCGCACTCCGGGTTTCCATTCATCCCAGCATGGTCCTTGGTGCCCTTTCTATGCTCCACCTGCGAGCCCTCCGCAATAATGCTTTTCATTATCACTATCATTGTGTTTTATGACTTTGTCCATTTTTATTTTTATTTTTTTTAAAAATCATTGGTGGTATCAACTTACTTGGCCTAGCCCCCCCAGCACGGCGCGTCAATGGCTGCGCTGCTTTCTATCAACCAATGAATGAGCCAAGAAGCCAGCGCATTCACGGCGTGGGACTTTCGAGGGGTCAGATAAGTAAACGGGGGGGCTGGGGGGCCGCTAATCCTCAGATGTTTTTTCACCTTAATTCATAGAATGCATTAAGGTGAAAAAACGTGCACCTTTACAACCCCTTTAAGCACTGCTTATTAGTTTCTCTTTGGGCTTTTCATGCCAGATAGGCCTTTGACGATGATACAAAAAGATAGATACCCCAGTTTTCCAACCTGAGGTTTGAGCATAGGGCTAACACGATTCTGTAAAGTGAAAAAAAAAATATATATACAGTATATTTGTGTAGCGCCCCTCTACTTTGAGGGGTGCTGTGTGCCTAAATTTAGGGGTTGGTCTGAGCTAGTAGCCAGGCTCAGACCACTTTTATTGATAGGTTTGGTTATTTGTTCTTCAGGTGTTGTACTGGTGTGCAGTTCCCTGTGGCCTGTAGGTGGCACTGCCATGACAGGTCCGGGTTGAACCACTGGTAACAGTGCTGCGCCTTAGGGTGTCCTCTCTCGGCAGTAGTACAGTGGGCGTGGTCAACCTGCTGTGCATGCCGGGAGAGGATACATAAGGGGCAGACGCCACCTGGAGTGGGTTGTTGTTCCAGAGTTCCGGGGCTCCGGAGTTCGGGTCGCGTGACCTGGCCCTCCAGGCCAGGGGTGCGCATATGCATCGGTCCCAGGCACCTTTAGTCTGGGGCTGCAACTTTGCCATTGAGTCCAGCACCTTTAGCTGGGGCTCAGCTCTAAAAGGAGGAATCCCAGGGTGCCCCTGAGAGGGGACCCGCTCTAAGAAGAAGAGACCGGGGGAGGACCTTTCTGAGGGACCAGTGAGAGTTTCACGGTGAAAGAGAGGCCCGGTAAACTTCTGGAGGGATTCCGCTAGTCATCTAAGGCCTTATAATGTGCAGCAACTTGCACCTGTTCTTGAATTACAAGAGCTGAGAGGTTCGGGGCTCAGAGATTCTGTGACAGAGGGTCTCCCGATCGTATCTCCAAAGAAACTTAAGTGAAGTAAAGTTCGTGCATCACTCCGGCTGCTAGGACCGTGAGAGGGGACTATCCGAGTGAGCAGAGCCCACTCGGGATTGAGTGGTGATACCAAGTGCCTGAACCTGCCTCCCTGTTTCTTTATTCTTCAACTCCAACTTTCCTATCCAGTTATCAGCATAAAGAAAATAAACCTTCCTTCATTAAGGTTTAACCTTGTCTGGACATTGGCCTTATTGGTGCACCTACAACAGACTCTTCCCTACACTCTAGGGGTGAGAACCAGCCGAGGGAAGGTAACTCGCTGCAGGACCCAACAAATTCTGAACACCGCTCACCCTCTTAAAAAGAAGGAACTTGGGCATTGTGGTACGGTGTGTCCCGCCTTGAGGAGGTAAGGCCAGGAATCTGTGTGCTACATTTATATACACTGTATACAGTCATGGCCGAAATTGTTGGCACCCCAGAAATTTTTCCAGAAAATCAAGTATTTCTCACAGAAAAGTTTTGCAGTAACACATGTTTGGCTATACACATGTTTATTCCTTTTGTGTGTATTGGAACAAAACAAAAAAAGAGAGGAAAAAAAGCAAATTGGACATAATGTCACACAAAACTTCAAAAATGGGCTGCTCAAAATTCTTGACACCCTTAACTTAATATTTGGTTGCACACCCTTTGGAAAAAATAACTGAAATCAGTCGCTTCCTATAACCATCAATTAGCTTCTTACACCTCTCACCCGGAATTTTGGACCACTCTTCCTTTGCAAACTGCTTTAGGCCTCTCTTATTGGAAGGGCGCCTTTTCCCAACAGCAATTTTAAGATCTCTCCACAGGTGTTCAATGGGATTTAGATCTGGACTCATTGCTTGCCACTTTAGAACTCTCCAGCGCTTTGTTGTCATCCATTTCTGGGTGCTTTTTGACATATGTTTGGGGTCATTGTCCTGCTAGAAGACCCAAGATCTCGGACACAAACCAAGCTTTCTGACACTGGGCTCTACAGTGCGACCCAAAATCCTTTTGTAATCCTCAGATCTCATGATGCCTTGCACACATTAAAGGCATCCAGTGCCAGGGGCAGCAAAACAACCCCAAAACATCATTGAACCTCCACCATATTTCACTGTAGGTACTGTGTTTTTTTCTTTGTAGGCCTCATTCCATTTTCGGTAAACAGTAGAATGATGTGCTTTACCAAAAAGCTCTAACTTGGTCTCATCTGTCCACAAGATGTTTTCCCAGAAGGATTTTGGCTTACTCAAGTACATTTTGGCAAACTGTAGTCTTGCTTTTTTATGTCTCCGTGTCAGCAGTGGGATCCTCCTGGGTCATACAGAGTAATATACAATACTGGCGCTTTAGATGCATGAAGACAATATATATGATATTAACAAAGGAGTCCTTTAAGCTGTGTGAAGAGCTTTGATGTGAGTAAAACAGTCCTGGAATGTAACTGGGCAGCCTTACTGGGGGAGCTGAAGCCAGACTCCAACATATAAAACAGAGAAAAAAACAAAAAAGGCGCCACTTAGTTATAAACTGTCACACATTAATATTACAATAGTATTAAAGCACTCACTATTAGATAAACTGTAACAGGCAAATAAAGGTCCATTCTACAATCGTACTCAGCTTGTTGGCAGTCTCAGTAAGAAAAGACATCCGTGCGTGCTGAACGAGGAGCCGGTATAATGTCCATATGGATGTGTCCGGATGGTCTCTCAATAAGCCAGGAGGAGGGCTGGAACGCAAGCTAGAAGTCTAACTGGGACGCGGCACTCAGCGGAGTGACGTCACGACCAGCATACAACGCGTTTCGACGTTAGAGCAGAGAGACAATCTGAATCACTGCACGCATCTTTATCAAGCAGGTATGTGAATGGCTGGACATAGCCTTTTTATATGCCTGAGGTGATGTTGCCACCTTGTGGGACTAGTTGTAAATACACCCATGGAAATTGGTGTTATACACTAGTACTGGCAAAAAATGTAAAGGAGGAAACAAATACTAAATAATGTAATATTACTAAATCGGACATATACAAACACAACATATTAATCCGATAATATAATATGGTTTACAATTTTTATAAAAAACTTTATCTTTTTAATATATAAGAAAGCTTTTTAGTCATAATAAAATAAAATTAATTAAAAACATCAAATTAAATAATTGGAAATGATTAAAAATGATTAGTATGTAATATATTATATATAAAGATGTGTAAAATCTCAACCATAATGAGTACCTAATAATAAAAAAAAATATATGGAAATAAAAATGTATAAAGGTAATAGGTCTATTATACTAAAAAAGGTTACAATAGGCAAACACTCCAACAATCAATATTATAGCATGTCAAAGACTGACTGTTGAAGGGGGGAGTTTTCAAAAGAACCTATAATTAAAAGAAAATAATTACACTAATTAGATTATTTTTAGAGATAATTTTATGATGCAGGGAGGATATTTTTAGGGAAAAACAATTATGCAAAAAGCAATGTGTAAATGTAAATAATATACTGCATAACCAGATGGGAAGAATGGCAATATAAAAGGAAAGAAGAATATATTAATGTTCATAATATAGTGGAAATTTCCAATTCTTCATTGATGCCACCAGGGCTGAGGGTATCCAAAGAATAAATCCAGAAGGTTTCGCGTTCACAGAGTTTGTGAAATCTTTCTGCTTCTGGTAATGTATTGGGAATTTGTTCCACAATCCATACTCTGAGGCCTTCTGTGAACTGCAATTATAAAATGCCCCCAGAAGATGTGTTTTTTTCCCTTTGTGGTGAATTCTTTTTGTCCATGATCTATGAAGGAACATGTTTTACACAAGTTTTTTCTGCATTGAAACATGCCTTTTAAAGGGAACATATCAATATGTTGTAACAGTGATGGGGGCGTGTCCGGTGACGAGTAGAGAAGGACGTGACCCGGCTGAGCTCCGCAGACTGAGCCCTAATCCATTGCCGTCCGGCGATACCGAAAGAGAGCCGAGACAGTACGGTGCTGGGCCCTGTTGTTATACCGCTAAGGGGTCACGGATGACTGGGTCTGAGAGGTCTGGAGGATAGTTAGACCAGTCCTCAGGCCTGCGGCTGAATCCAGCACCGCGCCGCCGCCATCTTGTGGCCTGTGACTGCTCCAGATCCACCCTGCTCTGGTAACCAACCCCACAGACCACCCGGCGACACCTCCGGATCACAGCACGGGCGATCGCCTTACCCCACGGCAGGAAAAGAAGGCAAACAAAGGGTGAGATACCTGACAAGGAGCGGAGATACCATACTGCAGTGTGCGGCGGCCATCTTGCTGCACCCAGGATCCGACGAGGACACCTTCCCTGCTCTGAAACGTCTTGTAATTCCCACGAAAAGAGGAAGGATCATTGCATCTGGAACACAGGTGAGGCGACCTGTGCTACTGATCAAAGTGACTGACCAGCTGCGTGATGGCCCTGTCCCTGTGATCCGGAATGGCGGCCATCTTGCTACACCCTGGGCCTAATAGTGGCAGAGATCCAGTCGTCCCTGCCTTTTCCCAATAAGCCACTATACTGCAGGAACAACCAAACACACAAGTGGAGACACACAGACTACTGTAATTTAATCCTACTCTACTAAGCTGCAGCCGGTCTTTACTACTTGATGCAAAAGTCATTCCTTCCCTCACCGCAACTAATACACAACTCACACCTACCCCCGTACTGTGACTATATTTAAGCAAGACTGATCTGCTTTCCACTACCCCCGCCTAGGAAATAGGGGTATTGGCTTGGCGCACAGCGCTGATGGCAGATGTGTGAGTGAACACTGAGCTGCTGCGAGACGTGGGTCTGAAAATTAACCGTGCGCATAGTGAATATGTCCATACAAATTAAAAAGGGGACACATAACCACGTTCCTCGCTCTCTGACTACCCCCAAAAGAAGGATAGCTTCAACAAACTTGAACAAATACAGATATAGTGGGGGAGGGAGAAACTCAAAAATGGCGACACCTCACAGACAAAACATGGAGGAAGAATTAGAAGACGACGAAGTATCCCTACCACCATCTGAGGACTCAGCAGCGGGTCACGATGACAGTGACAGACCTCTGACCTACGCTATCATGACAGACATAGCTGCGGATATCAAAAGATCATTCACCTCCACCATTACGGACATTAAAACGGAGCTGCTTAGGCTATCCGAACAAATGGCTGTATCGGAACGAGCGGGGAAAAGGAGAGACAGGGCACTGGTTAGACTGGATGACATCACTGCCTCCCACTCCCAGCACTTGATTGAAATGAATCGACATTTGGAAGACTTGGATAATGGAGGAAGGAGACACAACATAAGAATCAGAGGTGTTCCTGAGACTGTCCTCCCAGATCAAGTCAAACCGGCGTTGACTTCCTTCTTTAATAACCTTCTGGACAGACCTGAACAGTCTCCCATAGAATTTGACAGGGCTCACAGGGCTCTTCAACCTAGAACACCGGATGGAAACCCGCCTAGGGATATCATATGTTGCTTACCCAACTTTAGCCTGAAAGAAGATGTCCTCCAGAAAGCAAGATCCAATGACCAAATTCTATTCAATGAGACCACAGTGCAACTGTTTCAAAACCTGTCACCGATTACTCTGAAGAACAGAAGAGCATTGAGACCGCTGCTGGAAGTCCTAAGAGGAAAAGGCATTAATTATAGATGGAAATTTCCATTTTCACTACAAGCCTCTCATATGGGCAAACAACACCTGCTCAAAATTCCTGAAGATTTAAAAAAAATTGCGAAAATCTACAAATAGCTCCAATCGATCTCCCTGATTGGTACGCGGAATTTCTGCTGCCGCCGGAAATCAACAACTACCAGTTTGGATCTGGATCAACACCCACCCGCCCCCCTTTCCAACAAGGGCCTTACCGCAGAAATGCCAACAGGAGCAATTTCGATTCTCCCTCTTCCTCCAAAGGAGCTAAAAGCCCAAGACCCAAGTAAACAACCCAATATTCACTTCTACGGAACTCATTGACGCAAGGGAGGAGGATAAAGAGGGAGGGGGACGTCCCCCCCTTTTCTTTTTTTTGCATCACGACAATCACAGACTTTCAGTACAGAATCGGTAACAGGAAACATTAGATTGAAATTTCCGTATGGGAATTGAGTTTGTTTGGTTGTTATTTTATATGAAGATACCCCCTTTACCCCAGCGGAAAATGTACCCTGGTTTGTTTCCTGGGAGATACTGGCACTCTCCTCTAAGATCAAAAGTGGGACAGATATCGGAAGGGGAGTATCAGATCTCCTGTCCCTAAGCGCCTTACATAAGCAGTATAATATAAGTTCACGGTACTCACAATGTTTGAAGACTTATGAATAGGATCTCATGAGTGGCTAATTATACAGCTTTTGACATGGTTTAACTTGCACAATTTCTCCACTTGGGAGTAGGGCGAGTGAAAGACCGGTATCAGACGAATACGAAGTTCCTACCCTCATCTGCTCTTTACATCACTCAGAACTGTGAGTATACAAACTAACCACATTAAAGATGTAACAAGAGTGCGCTCCCTAGACAAACGAGGGAGAACGAAAATTACATTTGATTTGTCACCTGGACACTGAATGCCCTCACATGTACTGGTATTTACCGGAGGAGACAGACTTTTTCTCAAACCGGCTTAAATATAACCTGTCAAAATGCAACCACTTACCTTAGATCACTGGTTTTTAATAGTTGATGGTCTTGTATATGTGACCACTGTTATTAGTTCTGTGCTGTGTCAACCCACATAAGCATTTATCTAGGCCTATAGGACCTCTTTCCTGTTTGTCCTACGTGGTGCAACAGGATGCATGCACCGTGTGGGATGAGGGGACAGGGCTTCCGCATGATGCTAATGTCTATAGAGTCTCATTATACATTTCACGTAAGGCAAGATTTATTCCAGCTAATCTGGTAGATTTGTGGGAATCCACCTCCTCCGCCCCACCCCCCCTTTTGTTTTTGGGGGTCTTTTTTCCTCTCTCCTCCCTTGAATGTTGTTACTTTTTTAAAGTTAACGGTTTAAGATTACATTACAATTTTATGATGCTCACTTCCCCAGGTCTCCCAGTTTTGTCTCCATTTTCTATGAGATATAACCTCACACGCAACACACTCTAGTGATAAATTTTTGGTAGTCACCATCCCACTGCCAAATTTGTTCTGCTGCGCCTCCCACTTACCCCTCAGAGTTGACACTAACGTCTCGTTTTAAAGACGACTTATTTGCTCTTCACCTATCAGGTGTAACCCGAGCACTCACTCAACCTCCCCTACCTGTTCACCTCCTTATCATTCTCACTACCCCTACCCCCTTCCTTACCCTATCCATATCCTATCTAATAGCAAGATATTGCTCTAACCACAAGCTCCTTGATCCTAAGGCAAATCGCACTGGAATCTCAATCACACGATACCTAACTGCACAAATTAGACCATGGTATATACTCATCTTGGGAAATCTCCGACCCTGATATCCCACAATGTCAATGGCCTTAATATCCCTGAGAAGAGATCTAAACTGCTAAGAGAACTTAAAAAAGCCCATCCATCTGTAGTCTTCTTACAAGAAACACACTTCAAGAGCAAACATATCCCTACATTCACTGATAACATGTTTACAAAAATGCACCATGCCACAAACCCTCTAGCCAAAACAAAAGGAGTTTCTATACTGATTAACAAAGATTCCCCCTTTGAAGTCAAACAACTCCTTGCGGACCCCGAGGGCCATTTCCTCTTCCTCAAAGGCAATTGGGCAGGCTCACCCGTTACACTCGCCAATGTATACTTCCCGAATACCGCCCATATCTCATTCTGTCATAAGATAATTGACGAGCTAAAATGGTTTGCTTTGGGCTGTATCATCTTGGGAGGGGATTTCAATATTCCCCTCTCTCCCCTCAAAGACACCTCTACGGGACACACGGCTGTAACATATAGGATCCTCAAACGAATCAAATCACTCTTAAGATCTTTATCTTTAGTAGATACCTGGAGATCTATACACACCACTGAGAGAGATTATACCTTTTTCTCCCCTCCACATAAACGATACTCACGAATTGACTTGATTCTGATCTCACAAAGGGATTTGTGCGCCTTAAATAAGGCTGAAATAGGTATAATCTCCTTATCCGACCACGCCCCCACAGCTATTTCATTGACATTCGACCCTCCGAAACGCACCACTTTTAGTTGGAGACTCACTGCATCAGACCATAAAAGACGACATTCATGGAGCGATTAATGAATACTTTAAAGCCAATGTAGACGCAGATACTAATCCCCTAAATAATTGGGAAGCTCACAAAAGTGTGATAAGGGGAGAATTTATGAGATAGGGGGCCAGGAAAAAGAAAGAGAGGGAGAAAGAAACAACTAAACTGTCCTCGCAAATAGCCACATTGGAATCACAACACAAATAATCACTCTCCATCAAGGTAGAAGAAGAACTGACGCGCTGTAGGGCCACCCTCAAATCTATACTTGACCTTAAAATTAGAAAGGCCCTCTTCTTCAAAAAAAGCATCTATTTCTAACACGGAGATAAGAGTGGTAAACTTCTAGCCAAAGCACTAAAAGATACTACCATGGCAGGACACATACATGCCATAAGGGATAAAGATGGTATCCCTAGACACAAGACTACTGAAATAGCTGACCTTTTTCATAAGTATTACTCAAAACTATATAACCTTCCAGAACAACATAAGCCCCCACATTTAATAACTACTAAACAAGAAACGATATCTGAATTCCTTAAGGATAGCAAAATTCCCACTCTCACTCAGGAAGACACAGCGAAACTAAAAGAACCCATTGACACCGAATAAATTTTAGAGGCAATCAAAGGCCTCAAAACAGGGAAAAGCCCAGGACCAGACGGTTTCACTTCACAGTACTACAAAACCTACACACATTTACTTATAAAGCCCCTTAGATCCACATTTAACTATTTAGCTAAGAATAAACATGACTCAGAATCTTTTCTTATGGCACACATTGCGGTAATACCCAAGCCGGACAAAGACCAGATGGAATGTGCAAACTATAGACCCATCTCCCTATTGAATATTGATCTGAAACTCTTGGCCAAAATATTAGCTAACAGATTGAAACCCCTATTGTCAAAAATTATAGGACCAGAACAAGTAGGATTCATGCCAGGCAGAGAGGCACGAGATAATATCACCAAAGCATTAAACTTAATACACTTCTCCCGAAACTCTAAAACAAAAGGATTGTTGCTTTGTACTGATGCTGAGAAGGCTTTCGATAGAGCCTCTTGGGATTATATGATGGCTACATGCTCCCATATTGGCCTGAATGAAAATATGCTTTCATGGATCTCAGTCCTCTATCGGAACCCGCGTGCAAAGGTCAAAGTCAACAATACCTTCTCTGAATCCATTAGGATCCACAACGGTACACGCCAGGGTTGCCCCCTCTCCCCCCTTCTCTTGATCATCTCTCTGGAGCCCCTGATAAGGAAAATAAACCTAGCAGATTATGTCTCGGGCTTTAAGATAGGAAAGAGAGAATACAAAGTAGCCGCCTATGCGGATGATCTACAATTTTTCCTATCACAACCGCATATATCCATCCCTACCCTAAAAAAATTTTTTGAGACGTTTGGATTTATATCCAATTTTAAGATTAACCAATCCAAATCTGAAGCCCTGAATATTAATCTTCCTCCTGATCAACTAAAATTAATGAAGGGCAACTACAATTATAGATGGGAACGAAATACATTGAAATACCTAGGAATACACCTGACTGACAATTTAGACTCCCTTTACCAATACAACTATAAGCCACTACTTAACTCACTGATTAGAGAACTACGAATATGGTCCTCCAAGACCTTCTCGTGATTTGGCAGAGCCTCAATTTTAAAAATGACGGTCCTCCCAAGACTGCTCTACCTCTTTAATGCACTTCCCATTAGAATTAATTTCAACTTGCTGACACGCCCCAAAAACAGAGGAGGAATAGGATTGCCTGACTTTAAAAAATATTACCAAGCCTCCCACATTACTAGGATACTTGACTGGCACTGCCATGGACAGGACAAAGATTGGATCCAACTGGAACAAAGCTTAACTCCAAACAACCTACTTTTTTACCCTTGGACACTACACTCCAAAACAGACAAATATCAGACGCACCCCTTAGTAGCAAACACTCTTCAGGTTTGGCACAAAATTGCAGGCAAACACAACATTGCCTCCATACCTGGACCTCTGACCCCGGTCACCAACAACCCTGATTTTATCCCGGGACAACACCTGAAAGATGTATACCCATGCACAACCTCCCAATGCCTATCAGATTCACAGGTCAAATCTTTAGATGCACTGCGGGCGGATTAGGGAGGGCCGTTCTCGGGCCTCTGGTTTTACTTGCTACTAAGAGATTTCCTGATTAATAGCAAATTTAGGTCATTATACTGCATGCCAATGTCCCCATTTGAAAATCTCTGCTTTAAGAGATCCTCAGTAGCTCATAACACTTCTCTAGCCTATTCCTGGTTAAACCAGGCTCAGCACACGGATGACTTAAAACATAAGGCTAAATGGGAAAGCGACCTCAAAATTAAGATATCGACAAAACAATGGGAGAAGGCATGTATTATGACACACAAATGCTCCTTGAGCTCTAAATATCAGGAGATCTCTTACAAAATCCTTACACAATGGTACATTACACCCCAGAGGTCGAGGAGATGGTCCACCGCAGCCTCAGATGCATGCTGGCGTTGTGAACATGATATTGGTACCTTCCTCCATATATGGTGGGAGTGTCCAAAAATTCTAGAGTACTGGGATGGGATCAGGAAATGGGTCCAATTCATAACTGAAACCAATCTAAATCTTACAGCAGCAGCCTGCCTGATTAACGTTAACAATCTCACCATAAGCAAATATAAGAAATCTCTCACTAGACATCTCCTCCTTGCAGCAAAAACACTCATTCCCCTTCATTGGAAGACCAAACGGGTACCTAAAATTAGGGACTGGTTGGATAAAATACACCATATACACAAAATGGAAGAAATTGCAGCTATGAAAAAAGAGAATAGCACCAATTTTAACGAAATCTGGCAACCTTGGGTCTTATTCTCATATTCTTCTGAATTCCAGTTGCTTACTGCATAAGTCATACCATAAAGAATTTATACATGCGATGGATTGTTACTGTATCCCTTTTACCTGTACCGCCATGCTTCATTCATTCCGCTTCTACCACCCCCCACCCACCCTTCCCCTCCCTCCCTCTTTCCTAATCTCTTTATCTTTCCCATCCCCCTTCCCTTACATTTCCTCAATATATGTTCAGCATTTATTCGCCTTATGTTACCCCATTATTGTCATCCGGGCTTTATATTTTGTTATACCTCTGCCTACTTACTCTGCCTACTACTGAGCCCTGGTTGTTCAATTCTGTATTATGTATGCCTTTTTTTTTTACTTGTTATCTGTAACGAACTTCAATAAAACTCTTTGATTGTGAAAAAAAAAAAAAAACAGTGAAGTTTTTTTACACTTCAATTTACTAGGGGCTATTCTGTTTTTCAGATTAGTAGCCCTTCTGTAGGTGACCCTGGGGGTGTCAGTAAGAACAGATTTTAAATGTGGGTCTTCCAATAATATAGGCCAGTATTTTTTTTAAATAGATTCCATTTTGCTGAACTCTGTATGGAACCTTGTTATGAAGCGGATAGACTAATCAAACTTGTTTTGGTCCTCATTCTGCGTGCTCGTAGGTACCTTGGGTTCCAAATAATGATTATATGCATGGTCTATCAATGAAGTTGGGTACTCTTTGTCATATAGTTTCTTTTTAAGAATTGTGCTTTGTTCAATGTAATCTGTTTTTTGGGTGCAATTGCGCCGCAATCGACAAAATTGGCCTCTAGGAATATTATTTGTTCACTTTTTGTAGTGGCAACTTTTGAAATGAAGTAAGGAGTTGCCTGCTGTTGGTTTAAAATGATTTTTGGCTTGTATATCCTTACCTAGATGATATAGGTCCAAATCGAGAAAAGTCAATCTGTCCCTATCCCAAACATGGGTGAAAGACAGACCACATGTATTTTTATTACAGTGATAGACAAAGTCATCAATGACACTACCATCTCCATCTCAGATGACTATAATGTCATCGATGTATCTGCCAAAAAACACCAAATTCTTTGAGAAAAGATTGTTAGACCACACGTATCTATCCTCCCAAAGGCCCATGGCCAAGTTGGCATAAGACGGCGCAAAATTGGCGCCCATTGCAGTATCCTTAATCTGCAAAAAATATTCTTGGTCAAAACAAAAATAATTGTGAGTTAAACAAAAATTGGTGTAATCCAATATAAAATTAGCCAGTTCACCTCCCATGTAGGGGTTTTCCAATAAAAAGCTACCTATGGCTTCCAAACCCAATTCATGAGGTATAGTGGTGTAAAGAGAAGTTATGTCCAGAGACATCCAGACATAACTCTCTTCCCACCTATAAGGTTCTAACATCTCCAAGAGATGGGTGCCATCTCGGATGTAAGATCGCAAACTTTGGGCCAGATGATAGTCAATGTATTTTGATAGTCCGGAAGTGATACTATCCATGGCAGCAATGATAGGTTTGCCAGGAGGATGATCAATACTCTTATGAATTTTTGGTATATGGTAGAAGTAAGGAATGTTATAATAATCTCTACGTAGAAATACGGCCTCATTTTTACTGATTATATTTTTAGATAGAGCTGACTTAATCAATATTTCTATTTCTATTTTATAGGCCAACAAGGGATCACTCCTTAGCTTTAAGTATGTCTGTTTGTCTCCCAAAAGACGTTCTGCCTCCAAGATATACTTATCTCGGTCCTGTATAACTATACCGCCGCCTTTATCTGCGGTTTTTATTATGATGTTCTCATTTTTAGTAAGACAAGACAGGGCGATATTTTCTTCTCGGGTTAAGTGACCAAGTATAGAGGTATTGGAAGTGGGATGAGAACACATTCTTTTAAGATCAGTGAAAACCATATTGTAGAAGGTTATAAGGTGGGGACCTCTGGACTGGTATGGAAAAAATGTTGACTTTGGTTTAAATGGAGTATGTATAATACGTGGGGAAGTACAGAGATGTTGAGTAAAGAGGTCAAGTCTAGTGTGAGACTCATCATGCCATAGTTGTTCAAGGGTTTCAATAACATCAATGTCAAAATTAAATTCACTGATATCTGGCTCTGAGTCCAAAATACCTGAGACATCAAGAGTATCAGAATGCAATGTGTGCTTGGATTTTTGAATCTGAAAGAATCTTTTGAGAGTCAGATTCCTGACATATCTGTTGATATCCTTAAATAATAAGAATGGATCAGGTTTATTAGAAGGCGCAAAATTGAGGCCCCGACCAAGGAGGGAAGTTTCGGCTTGTGTTAAATTATGTTTAGACAAATTGTATATTTTTACAGTTTCCGGGTTTTTGGTGTTACAAAAACTGTTACAACATATTGATATGTTCCCTTTAAGAGGCATGTTTCAATGCAGAAAAAACTTGTGTAAAACATGTTCCTTCATAGATCATGGACAAAAATAATTCACCACAAAGGGAAAAACAAATCTTCTGGGGGCATTTTATAATTGCAGTTCAGATTTTGTTGTTTATGTGTTAACTTGCCTTTGCAAATTGTTGTACGTAGGCCGCACTATAAGACCTTTACGCCAACGCTTTGGTGAGCATAGATGTAAAATAGAAGGTGGAAAAGACAAGCACAGTGTGCCCCGCCATTTTGCTGGTTGTCACCATAAATCCACAGAAGGCCTCAGAGTATGGATTGTGGAACAAATTCCCAATACATTACCAGAGGCAGAAAGTTTTCACAATCTCTGTGAACGCGAAACCTTCTGAATTTATTCTTTGGATACCCTCAGCCCTGGTGGCATCAATGAAGAATTGGAAATTTCCACTATATTATGAACATTAATATATTCTTCTTTCCTTTTATATTGCCATTCTTCCCATCTGGTTATGCAGTATATTATTTACATTTACACATTGCTTTTTGCATAATTGTTTTTCCCTAAAAATATCCTCCCTGCATCATAAAATTATCTCTAAAAATAATCTAATTAGTGTAATTATTTTCTTTTAATTATAGGTTCTTTTGTAAACTCCCCCCTTCAACAGTAAAGCTCCGTACACACGATCGGTTTAACTGATGAAAACCGTCCGATGGATTGTTTTCATCAGACAAACCGATCGTGTATGGGACCCATCGGTCTTTTTTCCATCGGTTTTAAAAAATAGAACATGTTTTAAAATTATCCGATGGATAAAAAACCGATAGCAAATTCCGATTGTCTGTGGGCAAGTCCATCAGATAAAAAACCCACGCATGCTCAGAATCAAGTTGACATATGCTCAGAAGCATTGAACTTCCTTTTTCTCGGCTCATCGGAGTGTTTTACGTCACCGTGTTTGGGACGGTTGGTTTTTTGACTGATGGTGTGTAGGCAAGACTGATGCAAGTCAGCTTCATCGGATTTCCGATGAACAAAACCATCGGATTAGAATCCATAGGATATCTGATCGTGTGTACAGGGCTTCAGTCTTTGACATGCTATAATATTGATTGTTGGAGTGTTTGTCTATTGTAACCTTTTTTAGTATAATAGACCTTTATACATTTTTATTCACATATATATTTTTTTTATTATCAGGTACTCATTATGGTTGAGATTTTACACATCTTTATATATAATATATTACATACTAATCATTTTTAATAATTTCCAATGATTTAATTTGATGTTTTTAAATAATTTTATTTTATTATGACTAAAAAGCTTTCTTATATATTAAAAAGATAATTTTTTTTATAAAAATTGTAAACCATATTATATTATCGGATTAATATGTTGTGTTTGTATATGTCCGATTTAGTAATGTTACATTATTTAGTATTTGTTTCCTCCTTTTAATTTTTTGCCAGTACTAGTGTATAACACCAATTTCCATGGGTGTATTTACAACTAGTCCCACAAGGTGGCAACATCACCTCAGGCATATAAAAAGGCTATGTCCAGCCATTCACATACCTGCTTGATAAAGATGCGTGCAGTGATTCAGATCGTCTCTCTGCTCTAATGTCGAAACGCGTTGCATGCTGGTCGTGACGTCACTCCGCTGAGTGCCGCGTCCCAGTTAGACTTCCAGCTTGCGTTCCAGCCCTCCTCCTGGCTTATGGAGACACCATCCGGACACATCCATATGGACATTATACCGGCTCCTCGCTCAGCACGCACGGATGTCTTTTCTTACTGAGACTGCCAACAAGCGGAGTACGATCGTAGACCGGACCGTTATGTGCCTGTTACAGTTTATCTAATCGTGAGTGCTTTAATACTATTGTAATATTAAAGTGTGACAGTTTATAACTAAGTGGCGCCTTTTTTGTTTTTTTCCTCCTGGGTCTCCTGCCATAGCGTTTCATTACATTTAAATGTCGGCGGATAGTTTGCGCAGACACTGATGCTCCCTGAGCCTACAGGGCAGCTTGAATTTCTTTGGAACTTGTTTGGGGCTGCTTATCCACCATCTGGACTATCCTGCGCTTCAATGTTTCATCAATTTTTCTCTTCCGTCCACGCCCAGAGAGATTAGCTACAGTGCCATGGGTTGCAAACTTCTTGATAATGTTGCGCACTGTGGACAAAGGCAAATCTAGATCTCTGGAGATGGACTTGTAACCTTAAGATTGTTGATATTTTTCCACAATTTTGGTTCTCAAGTCCTCAGACAGTTCTCTTCTCCTCTTTCTGTTGTCCATGCTTAGTGTGGCACACACAGACACACAATGCAAAGACTAAGTGAACTTCTCTCCTTTGTATCTGCTTTCAGGTGTGAATTTTATATTGCCCACACCTGTTACTTGTCCCAGGTGAGTTTAAAGGAGCATCACATGCTTGAAACAATCTTATTTAACTCACCTTATTGAAGCTACAGTATTACTCTACATTACTTTTTTCAAAGATACAGATCAATTTATAATTAATATCTTAAATATTTCTTTCAACTACAGTCTTGAATATATTAGTACAAGGATTTATTTACTTTCTATCTCATTTAAGTCCTTATAATTTTCATTAGGATATATTCTGTAGACCCTATTATTTGTTATTTTTCTATATTTGTAATAATTGGACAAATATCAACAACATGTATTACATATGATCTGTATGTGACTAATATATATGTCCAATAAAATACTTTGACAAGGAAACAATCTTATTTATCCACAATTTTGAAAGGGTGCCAAGAATTTTAACCAGCCCATTTATGGAGTTTTGTGTGAAATTATGTCCAATTTTTAAATCCTGACTCGGTTTGCAAGTGTTTTCCCGCAAAACAAGCAGGTTTCAAGCCACTGCGGTGCGCAGTACCGCATTTGTCCAGAGGTGCGGGGGCCCCGGAGCCGATCGGAGCCGATCGGAGCCGTTCGGAAATATTCGGAAACACTCGGAAATATTCTGTGAGTGTTTCCAAGCCTTTCTGAGGGTTTCCAAATGCAGCCGAACGGTCTCTGAGTATTTCCGAGTCTCTCTGGCGCCCCCCACCTCTGGCCACATGCGGTATTGCATGCCATAGAAGTCAATGTGGAACAAATTATTTTTGTTTACATTGACTTCTATGGGGAAACTCACTTTGATATGCGAGTGCTTTGGATTACAAGCATTCTCCTGGAACAGATTATGCTTGTAATCCAAGGTTCCACTGTATATATAAAGCTTATATGTTCTTCCTAGTGCACTATTCTCAGTGAATTACTTATTACTTGGTAAATATTGCTCAGATTATGTTTTATGTAAGATAATTGGTAGCCTCTGGGCTCGTTTACACTTGTGGTTGAGCCACGTTTTTATCACCTCCTCAAATGCTTCCCTTCATGTTACAAAGGCAATAGCCGGGGATGTACACATGTCATGGCTTTAATACTTTGCTTTGTGGGTGCAGCAAGAATGATACTCCCTGTTGCGCTCGGCAGGCAGTACCAAGGGAAGTGAATTGAGCATGCTGTTGTCCAGTATTTAGGCACTTAAAACAGGTGGTGAGAAAGTGATACAGTTCCTCTTCAATGCCTGTCTATTACTGTCTGAAGAGCGTTCCGAATGTGGATTGGGCTTCAAAAATAAAGCAAGTGTAAATGAGGCCTTACATTTTGTTCATTTTCTGAACACAGTTTCTAATTGCTTCAGTAGATATACAGAAACATGACAAATGACTAAAAAAGACTAAGCGGTCCATCGAGTTTCCCTTTTTTTTAAACTTAACTTTCTACTGTTGATTGATTTACTACTTCTGCTGGAAGTCTTTTTCAAGCCTCCACTACTCTTTCTGTAAAATAATACTTTCTATGCTTTTAATAATTAGTAATTTCTATAGTAGTACTAATACGTATTCTTGAATTTTAGTCCTGCTAGTTTGAGGTCCTATGTTTTTCATATTTAAAGCAGAACTGAAGTAATAAAAAAAACTGAAAGCAGGCAGGCTTTTAGTCCAGAAAAGACATGCACTGTCTGTTCTGCAATAAAATGCCTCTAGCTTCCTGCTGGCCGTCTCTGCTGGCACCGTAGATTGAGCTGCTTATGCGCAGCTCAGCTTACAGTGCCAGGTTGGTATTCGTGCACTGGGTCTACTGGGATGACAGCCTCCTGAGCATGTGCAACAGTGAGGTCATTTCCCACCGACCAATGAAGAGACCCGAAGACCGACACTCAGAAGAAGATACTGTTGCTGATGCAGGACCATTGGACCAGACTTTAAAGGTTTCAGTCATGTCCACCTTTAACTTTCTTTGCTTGGGGCTGTACATACTAAGCTCCTTCAGTCTTTCTTGATATGTTTTCTTGATATGTTTTACACCTCACGCCTTGCATTATTTTTGTTGCTCATCTTTGGCCATGCTCTACCAATCAATTTTTTTGAGTGAGGTTTCCAGAGCTGGACACAATATTCTAAATATGGTCTACCTAAAGCTGTCTGTACACGTTTCATTTTAAGTACATATTTTCAACTTTCTAATCGTAATTTGAATTTGTTTTTGACTGCAGTGGCAAGAAAAATGGAAGGAACGGGATGGAAATTTGTTCTTAATTAAACTTCTAACAGTGTATGGGGTTTTTGTTTGTGAAAGTCCATTCGCTCCAAAATTGAACATTAAAAGCAAAAATTTTTGAACGAGATTCATCATGTCATTTTGTACAAATGTTTACATGAATGTTTGTATGAAAGTATATTTGAAAATCTACTAGTGCATGTCCGGGTTAAAGCTCTATATCGGTGAATCAGGACTTCCTTGCTCCTGCTGGTGATCCCACTCATAATACACCCCAGAATTTGTTTTGCTTTCCCTGCTGCCTAGAAACACTGTTTGCTTAATTTTGCAACCATCGGAAAGGAGCATCCACAAAGTTTTTTCTTCAGTGGTTCTGGCTGACTGTCAATCATTGCTCTGTGCTCTTCCCCACCAGCACTTACTGGAGCACTGGACTGTGGAGGGGGTGGCAGCGTGGTGCATGTCAGGAATCTGGGCAGATCCTGACATTATTGTCAGGTTCTTTGCAGAGCCTGTTGCAGCTCTGTTATGTCAGCCGAAAGCGTTCTTTAGCCCGCTGGCAGCTGAATCTGGGTCACAGGAGTGCAGAATGAAATGCACTCCTGTGACCCATAGGAGAAGTATGACCAAAGAACTTTGACCATAATTCCCCTTGTTGCACATATTACATACTGTATATCAATCACCTACATCCTTTATTTAAATAAATAAAAAGCTGAACTTCAGTCCTACCTTCAGTTTTGCACAGATTTACAGGCTTATCTCCTGTACTGAAATTGCTATTTCTAATTTCATTGCACACTTTAGTCTTCTTACAGTGTGCATTAGAAGCTGCTGTAAGTCATACAGAGCCTGTCTCATTTCCTGGTGGATGGACATCGAGCATTATCTTTCCTCTCCAGCCGTACTGTCCCTGGCCCACTCCTTTCATTCATTGAATGCTTCAGTTCTTTTACCAATGGAGGGCATCACCTATGGCTGAAAATACATGTGATACAGTCTGCCAAGGAACACCCATTCCTCTAGGCTGACATCTACCCATCAAAGCATTTTTACATTTTCTTAACTCCACTCCAAAGCCAGATCAGTGCTTGTATCAGGGCTGAGGGGATGTGAGAGAAGTACTGAGTCAGGATGCTGTAATGCTTTCAGAAAACCATGTACAGTATCCTGCTGGTCCCTTCCACAAGCCATGAGCTGCTTGCATTACATAAAGAAGCACAGAGACCCGGTGAAGATGTCATAAATAGGATATGTAGTAAAAACAGAATGGTTTTATTTAAAAATGTCACCAGCATGTTGATGACGTGGGACTGAGGAACCGGGTAAGGTGAAATACAGGCACGCTAAACTTCAGCTTTAAAGTGAATGTAAACACGATTTGTGAAATCTAACCTGGGCACATCTATCTGTAGTGTTTACTTATCTCTCTCCAAAGCCCTAAGTCTCATGTCTTTCTGCTGCGCGGTTCTTTTGTTATCAGCATGATAACTTCTGACAAGCTCTCCGACAACCGAGATAAAACCAGCCTGAAATTTGTGTCATGAGATGGTGCATATAAAAAGTTTAGAAGACAGCTGGTCTATTCACAGCACAGCTCTTCACATTTCTTCCTTCCTCTGCCTATGTGGAGGGGGATGTGTGCCTTTCCTCCAATCAGCTGTCACACAGTGTATACCAAGAATCCACAACCAGTGGTGGAACAGGAAGAGAAAATTCTAACAGGACATGCACTTTCTAAACAGTCTAGAAAGTTGAAGACCGCACATGTACAAGCAGGACCGCTGTTAGAAATCATGGGGCCCCGTACAGCGTACCTGACAGGGCCCCTGGTGCTGCCCACAACCCCACTCCTGGCTCCGCCCCTGGCCCTCATGCTGTCACGAAATCTGGGGGAAGGGTGGCAGGAGCTAAAACGTGTAACCTGTCCAAAAGGTGAAGCTTTAATAACCATTATTATTCTAAACTTTTTACACTATCATAAAGCAGCAGAGATGTCTTATTTTAAAACTTTTTTGACAACAGCGAAAAAAGCTGGGATGAGCTCAGGCGTGTTTGAATCCACCTTATCTATACCACCAGGAAGCTTTACAGCACCCCACCAATCATAACTGGATCTGAATGGGAGAGATGTCAGTGTTTTGACATCTGTGCCCATTCAGTTTGTGTCCATTTACATCAGGCTACCACTGATCTGTCACATTTAGGTCTGGAAAAATAGAAAAGGATGTTATTTTCCATTTATTTATTTTTGACCTGAATGCCTACAAATCAATTCATATCTGGACTCCTGTAGACCTACATGGAGCTTTCAATCAGGTCCACATCAGTGGCGGCTGGTCCTCAACATTTTTTTTGGGGGGGGGGGGGGCTGTAAACAAACTGAAAAATTCAGAAAAAAAAACATCAATTGCTGCCACTGTGCCATCAAACACAGCTATTGTGCCCATCAATTGCCGCCACTGTGCCATCAAATGCAGCCACTGTGCCCATCAATTGCCACCACTGTGCCATCATACGCAGCTACTGTACCCACTGGTCCACAGGAAAAACTGACAGGCGGACTTGAGTGCTAAGGATGAGCTCCGGCGTGTTCGCAAGCCCCATGTGCAGAGCCCGCCAGGAAGTCGGCACTGCGCTGCGCTAATCACAGGCAGTGAGACCTTTTCCGATCTCTGCAGCCATGCATTGGGACTGATTGCAAAGCTTAGGTGAAAAATTCTCAAAGGGGAGTAGTTTGGGGGGAGGTAACAATGCAGCTTGGCTGTGTGTTTTTACTGTCCCTTCCTCCCATCACATGTGTAAGGTAGCATCTTATTGTGTGCTCATGATCATTATGATGATTAGAGCACAGAAGGTGCTGTATGACTCTGTCAGTGTAACATGCTGTTGGGTGCTGACTTTGTTATGGCTGTGCTGTGTTATAGTCAGTAACACACATTACAGCCATACATTAAGAAAGTCAGCACCACACAACATGTTACACTGACAGAGCCATACAGCACCTGCTGTGCTCTGATCATCATAATGATAATGATGATGATGACCATGAGCACACAATGGGAATTCAGGGGACTGAGCCTCAGCCTCAGCCTCAGCTTCAGTCTGTGTGATAGTTACATAGTTACATAGTTAGTCAGGTTGAAAAAAGACAAAGTCCATCTAGTTCAACCATAAAAAATAAATAAAAATATCGTACAATCCCATATACCCAATTCTATATCCACAGTTGATCCAGAGGAAGGCAAAAAACCCCAGCAGAGCATGATCCAATTTGCTACAGCAGGGCAAAAAATTCCTTCCTGATCCCCCGAGAGGCAATCGGATTTACCCTGGATCAACTTTACCTATAAATGTTAGTACTCAGTTATATTATGTACATTTAGGAGAGTATCCAGGCCTTTCTTAATGCAATCTACTGAGCTGGCCAGAACCACCTCTGGAGGAAGTCTATTCCACATTTTCACAGCTCTTACTGTGAAGAAACCTTTCCATATTTGGAGATTAAATCTTTTTTCTCTAGACGTAAAGAGTGCCCCCTTGTCCTTTGTGTTGACCGTAAAGTGAATAACTCAACACCAAGTTCACTATATGGACCCCTTATATATTTGTACATGTTGATCATATCCCCCCTTATTCTCCTCTTCTCAAGAGTGAATAAATTCAGTTCCTCTAATCTTTCCTCATAGCTGAGCTCCTCCATGCCTCTTATCAGTTTGGTTGCCCTTCTCTGCACTTTCTCCAGTTCCCCGATATCCTTTTTGAGAACTGGTGCCCAAAACTGAACTGCATATTCCAGATGAGTTCTTACTAATGATTTGAACAGGGGCAAAATTATATCTCTCTCTCTGGAGTCCATACCTCTCTTAATACAAGAAAGGACTTTGCTCGCTTTGGAAATCGCAGCTTGGCATTGCATGCCATTATTGAGCGTATGATCTACCAAAACCCCCAGATCCTTCTCCACTACGGATCCCCTACGGATCCCCCCAGTTGTACTCCCCCTAGTATGTATGATGCATTCATATTCTTAGCTCCCAAGTGCATAACTTTACATTTATCAACATTATGATGTGTCAGTGTGTGTGTGTGCAGGGGGTTTGCTTGCCTGTGGACCAGCATCGGGATTACTCTTTCATTCAGCCTCCTCAGTGAGCAGTCTCTCTCCCTCAGGCTGCAGCACGTCACTTACTGAGGGAAGGGAGCCGCATTACAATTGTATCCATATGCAGAGGGAAGCATACAGTGATCACAAGGTACACTGATGCAGAGAAGGGATTGTATGCCTCCACCCGAAAATGGAGAAAAAGTCCCTCTTCTTCTCTCACCTCCTGGGCCTCTCTATTAACATGATGGGGCCCAGGAAGGTACTATACACATTTTCAATCAAATAGGTGCAGGTTAATAAAGTTATTTAGATAATTTGTTTTTTTTAGGTACAACAGGGCTGGTTGTACTGCCCTATCAGCGGCCCTGTATACCAGTAAAGTAAAACTTATGTAGGGAGATTTGTTTGATCTCTGTGTATCATCTGAGGCTGTTCACTTCACTGGGTATATGTAAGTGTTTACATCCACTTTCAGGCTGCATTCACACCTGAGCATTTTGTAGCCTGAAGCCTGAAGCTACAAAACGCTAGAGGGGAAAAAATCCATTATTCTCTATGGAGATGGTTCACATCTCCACTCCAAAACGCCTGAAGCCTAACGCCTGAAGCTCAAACAAGTTCCGGACCCTTTTTTGTCACGCAAATCGGGCAGATTTGGGCGTTTTAGGAGTCATAGAATATAATGGAAACGCTCGAATCAAGCGTCTAGCGCGACAACGAGCGTTTCCACGGGCGCAAATTCGCGCGACAAAATGCCGGTAAAAACTTCTGTAAAAAAGCTCAAAGCGCTACGCTCAGGTGTGAATGCAGTCTCAGTAATAGATTTGCATGTTACTACTAAGCAGTAATGGAAGAGAAACATTTATTTAATATATTAGTTACTATTTAATTTACAAAAAGAAAACACAGGCCTTAAATAAAATAATACAAACTGCACTGAAGGTCCATGAACCATGGGAACATATAGTATATTTAAGATGGATAAACCAAATAGAGAATAATGTGAATGGTTGGTATGAATTGATGCATTTCGCTTATTGAGCTTAACCTGAAAGTCAAGCTCTGTTTCATTGGTCATATAAAATATAGTGTTGTGTTGTGTGTATCTGTGAACTTTTTTTACCAACCAAAATATTGCGACACTGATCAGCTACATATGCAGTAGAAAATGCTCAAAGAATGAGAATCTATGTGCCCTCTGTAACTGTAAACCTGACTAAACATGACCCCATGCAGCTCTCAGACCCTGATGACAGCGTTGTGAAATGCAGTAGAGCCTGACTGAACTAATCAGAAAATATTATGAAGACAGATTTCAGGTAAACTGAATGATATGATTAGAATTTAATAATACATAGAATTTAAAGTAGACCTAAAGGCAAAACTTTTTTTTTCATTTTGGATAGAGTAAGGAAGGGTTATAATACCTGTCTTTTTTTGCTACTGGGGAGATTTTCCTTCACTTTGTGTTACATGGCCAAACCAGGAAGTGAAAGAAAATCCCTCCAAAATGAGGGAATCCTTGATTGTCACTAGGGTCAACATAACTAAAGTCTCCATTGGAAAATTTCTCTTCTTATCCTTTTATGGGGCAATCTAAAATTTGGGATGTTCTTTCACTTTTGGTGATAATGGTAAACAGGACAAATAGAGAGGGTCTGACACAGACATCACTAAAAACTTGACAGATGTTCTAATCCCTCTCTAAAGTTTTACTTTTAGCTATACCTTAAAGCCCAACTCCATAGTGTTGGGAAACTGGGAAAGGATTGAGCCTTTGTTGAGTTTTTATTGCTGTTTGTGTTTGTTTTTTACTGTCTGTGTATTCCTTTACTAAATATAACTTTTCCTCCCCCCATTTCTTGCATAGGTGTCACAAGCACAGGAAGTTGGAGAAAATCTCCCCAATGCCAGTCCAGATAGAAATTAATCCTAACATGTATTTTAAAGTATATGAAAACCAAAACCTTGTTTTTTCTTTTTGATAGAACTTTGAGTGCCGGTTCACACCAGCGCGCTCTGCGAGATCACATGTGATTTGCACCGCACTGCAGTACAAATCACATGCAATGTCCGTGCAATGCGATTTCAGCCATACAGATAGTGTATTGAAAAATGCAAAATGCACCTGGAATATGCAAACTGCAACCTGCACAGGTGTGAATCAAGCCTAAAACCCCTGACAGTTTGATGTCTGTTTCCCAATAGGCTCCTTTCACACTTGTGCGTCTTGAAAGTCACGCGACTTTTACCACGATTTTTGCTGTGACTTTGACGTGGTTTTGCCACGATTTTGATGCGAAATGAAGCAATGCCTATTGTAATCTTGAGGTCTATGGACCTTAAATCACATCAAAGTCGGACCAAATAGTGCAGGGACTACTTTGAATTTGTTGTGACTTGAAGACGCACAGATATGAATGGTACTCATTGGAAATCATGGGGTACAACTTGTCATGCGACTTTGCAGTCCCAAGTCGCAGGACAAGTCACACAAGTGTGAAAGGGGCCTTAGGGCGCTTCTCTCTCACTACCTGTTCCAGAGGTGCAACAGGAAATGAATGGAAATCCCTCCAAAGTGAGGAAAATCCCTATTAGATAGTCTTTACTAGAATATGCACCCATTGGAAGAAATATTTACACCTATTATTCTTTCTTGACAACCCTAAAATGAGGGTTGTCCCAGGTCACATGACCACTTTGCTCTTTCTCTAAACTGAACAGCCCATATGGTGCCCTGTAAAAAAAACTCAAAAAAGGGTTAAACTCTTCCAATGCCTTTTACACTTTATCTCTTCTCCCTGTAATCGAAACGAAAAAATTTTTTTTATACTTTAATGCATATACTATTAAATTTGTCCAGAGTATGCGTTAATAAACTAAAGTCATTGTATGATGATGTATACTGAATCGATTAGTTTCATCATGAATTGTGAAAGGATGTCTGTGTTTATTTATATGAATCTGAATGTTTTATTCTAAAATGAATACACACATAAATTAACCGGTTTATCTAATGGTTATACAAAGAAACAAAATATATAGCGTAAATAGAAAATTCTAAATGACAATTATGAACCAGAATACTTCTAGTAGGCTTCATTGTAAACAGAATCTTGCAGAATAACACATCATATGGCTTCTATTAAAACTACTGTATATGGTGCAGCTTTAATCTGCATTGACTTCTTTGCCTTGGGGTATGGATTTACTAAAGAAAATCTCCTATAGTGGTGGGTTTAACATAACTATGCAAGTATGTGTCATACAAAGTGTATTCTAAAATAATGACATCAGTCAAGGTGACTGTAAAAAACAGGATTTCATGTGTCATTTAATTCTGATCCAGAAATGGTTGTGCTGTGCTGATTAACCATGGTCGAAACTGCATCTGATTATTTATTCATTTCAAACAGGAATACTGTTGATTTTTTTTTTAAACTACATTTTTTATAAAAAGTGATTTTTTTTTCAAGAAATATGTAGTATGTTCTACAGCAGAATAAAAGTTACTGCATGTAAGTATATACAGCAGAACTGAGAGATGAAGGGGTAAAGGGGAAGCTGAGAGGTGACGTGCTTCTATCTTCTCTTTCTATTTGCATTTTTAATTGGTGGACCATACAGTCCAGTGCAGTGGCGGTGCATCCATAGTGGGTGCAGGAGCGCCGCCCCCTCTCTCTCCTGTGCCCGTCACTCACAACAACAATACATAGGTTCATGCATTGCATGAACCTATGTATTGTCGCCGTCGCTGCCGCCCACTATTCAGATGGCCGGCCCCCTGGTGAGTGCCGGCCATCTGAATAACAGCGGCTGGTTGGTTTTTGGAAGTGCCTATCAGAGCCAGTGGCATTTGGGGGGGAAACATGCTGCATTTGGGGACAAACTGGCTGTATTTGGGTGGAAACTGGCTGCATTTGGGGACAAACTGGCTGTATTTGGGGGAAACTGGCTGCATTTGGGGACAAACTGGCTGTATTTGGGGACAAACTGACTGTATTTGGGGACAAACTAGCTGTATTTGGGGACAAACTGGCTGCATTTGGGGGGAAACTGGCTGCATTTGGGGACAAACTGGCTGTATTTGGGGGGAAACTGGCTGCATTTGAGGGGGCAAACTGGTGGGTGGCGTTTGGGCACAATTGCTGCGTTTAATGGTCACAGTGGCGGCAATTTTTTTTTCAGTTTGTTTGCGCCCCCCCCAAAGATTTTGAGCACCAGCCGCCACTGGACTCCAGTGACAGTCATACATGTATTTGCAGAAAGTGGAAAAATAGCGCTGGACCTATAAAGTTATCTTACTGGTATTGCTATCGTAAAGTACTGATGTTGATATAAATGTTAGTGTAATGTAACAAAAATGGAAATTGAAGTGATACACCACTGTTAAGACATCCAGATACAACTTTATTCCAATAAAAGTTAGGGGGACGATCCAAAGAGTAGCCAACATGTTTCAGGGGTCCAAGAGCATTTTCTTCACCAGGGCTTGATTTAAAACAATGTGACTAGATTAGAAGTGCGCTGGATCTTTAATGTTACTTTTTCCAGTGTGATTGCAAGCACAGGCCTTGTCAGCAGCTGGTTTGGCAGCCAACCCAACAACAATCCTGCTGTATTATTGATAAAAGGAGTAGAATTTTTAAAAACATATGACCATTAAAAAATTTTTTGGGGGAAGCATACTTACCCTATGCAGACCTGGCCCTATTGAGTTAATACTGTATTAATTTACATGCAATTAAAACATCAGAACTTGGAAGAATCTACTAGAGCTAAACATCTGCTGAGGTGAATACATTAGGAAGTTGCATCATTCCTTTATTTATGACATATAACCTAATACATTTTTTTGTGTTATTTATAAAGGATTTCTATCATGCATTCCTGATAAAGAACAGCAATAAAAGGGCTACACCAAAACATTTCTCTCCTTCAAATGAACTGCTTGGTATGGAAGTATGCATCATGTTGCACAAATATCTTTGTGAACTACAAACTCTGAAACTCTTGATTCCAGCCTGCATTCATTACAATTCTTCAACATATGACTTTCTATCAAAACAGTCTGGAAATTTTGCATTCGCTGTTTCTTATGTTCATTCAAAAGGGAAAGCTTGTAGAAATAAGAAATACATAGAATATTTTTATATTTAAAAATAAGTAAGCTTCTGGATCATGGTTTGCAAACTGCATTGCTTTGGTTTTATACCCTGCATCAGACATCTGTTCAGAAAAATCAACATGCTTGCATATCCTGACATCCAGACACAACTCATCGACCCACTCCTGGCTTACAATTTCAATTACACACAAATACTCATCAGATTCCGCACTCATCAGAAACGTCAGAGCCGCATATCTGAAGGTATATAAATGCTTATGTTATAGCCTCCTGATTCTCAGGTCTCTAGGTTATCACCTGTAGCAACGTCCATCACCCTGTGCTGTTCTGTCCAACTAAAATACAGCTTTAAATCATCAGGGACTTTCATCTATTCCTCCAATTTATAGATGCAAGGATTTGATAAACAGTCATGGAGTTTAAAACCAAAATGGCAGTTTGACATTTCCTCTGAGTGCTCAATCTGATATTTTATTGTAATTGAAAGTGTGGCTGTTGGAGTAGTATTATTGTACATCTGACATACCACAATCAGTTTCGAATTTCCCCTACATGCAGTGCCTTGAAAAAGTATTCAATACTTTGTAGAACCACCTTTCGCTGCAATTACAGCTGCAAGTCTTTTTGGGTATGTCTCTACCAGCTTTGCACATCTAGTGAGTGACATTTTTGCCCATTCTTCTTTGCAAAATAGCTTAAATGGGTTGTAAGGGTACATGTTTTTTCACCTTAATGCAATCTATGCATTAAGGTGAAAAAACATCCGAGCATTAGTGACCCCCCAGCCCCCCCCCCCGTTTACTTACCTGAACCCTTGAAAGTCCTGCGCAGGCTTCTCGGTCGGCTTCTCGGCTCATTCATTGGTTGATTGAAAGCAGTGCAGCCATTGGCTCGCGCTGCTGTCAATCATATCCAATGACGCAGCGCACCAGGGGGCAGGGCCGAGTGATACAGTGAGCGGCTATGGCCACCGGCTGTATCACAGGAGCGTGCCCGCAAGGACTTTCCACCATGCGAGAGAGCTCGCATGAAGGAGGAAAGTTCTTGCGGGGGGGGGGGCAGACAGCCGCCGAGGGACCAGAAGACCAGGTTCGGGGCCACTCTGTGCAAAACGAGCTGCACAGTGGAGGTAAGTATGATATGTTTGTTATTTAAAGAAAAATTTAAAAATCTCTTTAGTGTTCCTTTAAGCTCTGTCAGATTGGATGAAGAGCGTCTGTGAACAGCAATTTCAAGTCTTGCCACAGATTATCAATTGGATTTAGGTCTGAACTTTGACTGGGCCATTCTAATACATGAATATGCTTTGATCTAAACCATTCCATTGTAGCTCTGGCTGTATGTTTAGGGTCATTGTCCTGCTGGAAGGTGAACCTCCGCCCCAGGCTCAAGTCATTTGCAGACTCTAACAGGTTTTCTTCTAAGATTGCCCTGTATTTGGCTCCATCCATCTTCCCATCAACTCTGACAAGCTTCCCTGTCCCTGTTGAAGAAAAGCCAATTTTCACAGTGGGGATTGTGTGTTCAGGTTGATGTGCAGTGTTAGTTTTCCGCCACACATAGCGTTTTGCTTTTAGGTCAAAAAGTTAAATTTTGGTCTCATCTGACCAGAGCACCTTCTTCCACATGTTTTCTGTGTCCCCCATAAGACTTCTTGCAAACTGCAAACAGGACTTTTTATGGCTTTCTTTCAACAGTGGCTTTCCTTTTGCCACTCTTCCATAAAGGCCAGATTTGTGGTGTACACGACTAATAGTTGTCCTGTATACAGATTCTCCCACCTGAGCTGTGGATCCCTGCAGCTCCTCCGGAGTTACCATGGGCCTCTTGGCTGCTTCTCTGGTTAATGCTCTCCTTGCCTGGCCTGTCAGTTTAGGTGGAAAGCCATGTCTTGGTAGGTTTGCAGTTGTGCCATACTCTTTCCATTTTCAGATGATGGATTGAACAGTGCCTCATGAGATGTTCAAAGCTTGGGATGTTTTTTTATAGCCTAACCCTGCTTTAAACTTCTCCACAACTTAATCCCTGACCTATGTGGTGTGTTCCTTGGCCTTCATGATGCTGTTTGTTCACTAAGGTTGTCTAACAAACCTCTGAAGGCTTCACAGAACAGTTGTATTTATACTGAGATTAAATTACACACAGGTGGACTTTATTTACTAATTAGGTGACTTCTGAAGGTAATTGGTTCCACTAGATTTTAGTTAGGGGAATCAGAGTAAAGGGGCTGAATACAAATGCACCCACACTTTTCAGGTATTTATTTGTAAAAAAAAAATGAAAATCATTTATCATTTTTCTTTCACTTCACAATTTTGTGCCACATTATGTTGGTTTATGACATAAAATCCCAATAAAATACATTTATGTTTTTGGATGTAACATGACAAAATGTAAAAAATATCAATAAGTGAGTAGTTTTCATATCCATGATAACTTTGTGACGATCAGAAAGTCCACTCATTTTATCTTTGAGTTTTCTGTAATCAACTGCAGTGATATTTCCTCACATGTGGCTGGGTCTGCCAACTGAACCCTGTGCAGCGTAAGCTCATTCCTTTGTTCTTTAGGTCAGATATCAGCTTTAAAATATCCAAGGCAGGTATAATTCTGATTGATGAGACGTTTTGTTTTTTTACCCTGATGCATTGACACACTTGGATTTCTGTATCTGAGGCACAAGAGGGAGTTAACAATGGGTGTGTTCAGAAACACCACTCCTTTAACCAAGTAGAAGGGGTTCCCAGATCAGAAAGAAAAGAACCCTCTGCAGTGTCGCCACCACTTGTGCACATGTTCTGGTCTCAAGCCACGTACACACGACCGGTTTTCTCGGCAAGAAACGACAAGAAAACTGTTGGGAGAGCATTCTTGCTGAGAAAACCGTTCGTGTGTATGCTTTCTCATCGAGAAAACTGGCCAAAATCTCGACGAGAAAAAAGAAGACCTGCGGTCTTTTTTCTCGTCGGAGTCTAATTTTTTCTCATCGTGATTCTCGTCAGACTGTTTTTGGACGAGAAAAACGTTTGTGTGTATGCTTTTCCGAGTCTTCAAAAACCGCGCATGGTCAGACTCAAGTATGAGACAGGAGCGCACCTTCTTGTAAAACTAGCGTTCGTAATGGAGATAGCACATTCGTCACGCTGTAACGAACTGAAAGCACGAAGACTGAAAAGTGCGAATTGTCTCTCCCCAAACTTTTACTAACACGCGGTAACACGGGATCAGCAAAAGCAGCCCAAGGGGTGGCGCAATTGGAATAGAACTTCCCCTTTATACTGCCGTTGTACGTGTTGTACGTGACCGCGCTTTACAACGACGATATTTTGGATTGACAGTGTGTATGCAAGGAAAGCTTGACAAGAATCTCGTCAAGCTTGACAAGAAACCCGTCGAGAAAAACAACGGTTTTTTCGCGACGAGATTCTCGGCCGTGTGTACGAGGCTTAAGGCTTACTGTGTCCTGTTAGGCTCCCAGTTGTCTATGATAGCAGCAGCACCAGCTGATGGAGCTTGTAAGAATGTTTGATTGACAGTGGCTCTTCCTGTCTTTGCCTTTCTTGGCAGGAAAGACTGGTCCCACCCACCACATGGGTTGTTCAGAGCAGAGAAAGAGCAAAGTGGCCAAGTGACATATGGGACAAAAGCAATGAATAAGGTCCAAAAAGCAATGAAAGCTTTTACACTTTGAACTGAATGTTTTAGATATGTTTTGCAGAACAGAATTAACATGTTTTAAAAGCAATCTTCAGACTTTGGAGCACATCCCCACTAGCAGGTGTGATTTTGCAGCAGTTAAAGAATTTGAAGGAATATGGCATACAATAAATGTGCCATTCAATTTCAGTAAACTGTAGTTAAAATTTGCAAAAGATAAAATTCCACAGGTTATTGAACTATCAACATTGGGCCTAATTATCTAACAGATATGCAGTATGATTGCATATTGATGCCTCTTAAACAAGTACAGGTATATCTGATAATCACAGAATTTATCATTTATTCATTACGTTTGTAAATATGTACACAGAGGCTGCAGCTATTAAAAACAGCATTTGTTTAAAAGTGCGGTTTGCTATAAATTGTTCACTCCAGTGGCCAGACATACTCCAGCTCGGCTGCGAAATTCCTAAAATAAAAATTAGATTTTTTCCACTATTTTTGGATCTATCCAACTGCTGTTAACATTTTAAATGTGCATACCTAATAGCAATAAACAAGTATCAAATATGCACTGAGATTAGGTAGAAATGAAGCTTTAAAAATGGTAAATTGTTAAAAGCCTTAATGAAGTGTACAGAAAAGGGCACTACAGCATATGGTCAGACTGTTCAAAATACAAACTTACTATGCTGCTGCTTTGAATACAGTTTCCAGTGATAAATACTTCTATATATGCTGACTTTATTACAGGTATATTATGGTGTAACCGCATGGACTGGGCTTTCACCACTGCCTTCACGTTGCATCTGTCATTTCTGCTGGAGGAGAGCCCGCACACAGTCCGGGATAAAGAGGACACTGTGAGTGGTTGTAGTGCAGCCTGGGAAAGAATCGCTACTTTTTTTTTGCTTGAGGATTGCTGGGAGGAGCAAAGATTTGTGGGGGAGATAGTTCCAAGAGAAACCAAATTCAGTGTTATAAAAAAGTTTAGGACTACAATGCCCAGAAGCTGAGGGCTGCAGGAGGAAGAAAAGGAAAAAGAAGCCTGGGGTTTGGGAATGTCAAGATGGCATCAGAGAGAAAGAGACTGGGCTGCACCAGGTACATAGAGACAGGGCCGTCTTTAAGGAAGGCAAAAGGGGCACCTGGGCCCCATCATTGTTATTTGGCCCAAAGCAGCTACCTCATATTTGCCAACTATCTCAGTTTAAATTCCCTTGTCCCTTGAAGTTTTAGTCTCGTGCTGTGTCCCGATATTTCAGTATGAAGTTCTGTTACTAATGCTGCCCAGCTCTGCCCTATTGCCGTGTACAGATGACTCACCTGCAGACCCTGTGTTTACATGTAAATAGCCAGCATTGATATGTAAATAGCAGTGGCATTGATATGTAAATAGCTACGAACCGGTGGCATCGATATGTAAATAGAGGCAGCATTCATACGTATATCATGTCCACCTGAGGTCAGATACACCATAACTTCTGCTGAATGCTGCCCACTGGGGAGGTAAAGGGGCATGCTGGAAAGTCCTGCCTACAACTGTGGTCATTAAGTCTAACATCAGCCTGTTCTGCAAAGGTAAGCAAATTGGAGGTGGAACCCTTTTTCAAAATAACGTGGTGCCACAGAACCCCGAATTTTGGTGCATGTGAATACGCACATCTCAGCAGATGCATAAGGGTGTCATTAACAATTAACGGCACTGCTGTGTATCTGCTAAAGGGCAGAACATTTCTGCACTGTCAGGAAAGCGATTTTGCATGTATTCCCGACAACACAATTGTGAACGCAGTCTAAATGTCTCAGTTACATTAGTGGTCAGTGTAAATCTTCTCATTACATTGGGGCTTGGTGTACAATCCTTTCATTCACACTAGTGGCCGGTGTGAAGGTCCCCCTTACATTGGTGGTCAGTGTAAATCCCAATTACATTAGTGATTAGTGTAAATCCCCATTACATTGGTGTCCAGTGTAGAAGCTCCTATTTATATTGGTAATCGGTATAAAATCCAAACTTGCATTTGTGGTCAGTTTTGAATCCTCCCTTACATTGCTGGTCCATGTAGAAGCCTCCTTTAAATTGGTGGTGAGTGTAAATCCCCCTTACATTGGTGGCCAGTGTAGAAATCCCCCTTTATTGGTTGTTGATGTAAATTTGGTTGTCAGTGCAAATTCTTCATTACATTGGTGATCAGTGTACATTTCCCTTTACATTGGTGGTAATTGCAGAATTGCCCTTACACTGATGGTCAGTGTAAATCCCCTTTTTCATTGGTGGTCAGTGTAAATTCCCCTTAACATTGGTGGTCAGTGTATAAGTGCCACCTTACAATGGTGGTCAGTGTAAAAGTGTCACCTTACAATGGTGGTCACTGGTCAGCACAAATCTCCTAGACAATGGTTGTCAGAGTAAATTCCCCCTTACATGGATGTCATTGTATATTTCCCCTTACACTGGTGGTTGATGTAAATGCTCCTATTACATTGGTGTCAGTGTAGAAATCCGTCTTTATATTGGTGGGTGGCGTGAAAGAAAGTGTCAGTGGCCAGTGTAAATTCCTCCTAACTTTGGTGGTCGGTGTAGAAGTGCACCTTACATTGGTGGTCAGTACAAATCTCCTCGACAATGGTTGTCAGTGTAAATTCCCCCTTACATGGTGGTCAGTGCAAATTCTCTGTCATATTGGTGGTCATTGTAAATTCCCCATTACATTGGTGGTCAGTGTAGGATCCCCCACTATATACTTGTCAAATATTTCCAGCTTTGCTCTACATGATTCAGAATTCACCACAGTGTACTGCCTCCTAACTAATCCCATCACCCCACCACTGCCACTGATGCCATCAATCCCCCAGCATTGCCACTGATCACACCCTCCTCTCCCCCAGCATTCCTATGATCCCTAGGAGTTTTCTGTCTATTGATGGGTCCCCTCACCTCCCCAGTCCATGGTGTGCAGGCAGTGAGGAGATGATGTGCTGTAACCTTTAGCAACCAACCAATGAGCAGTAATGATGTGCACTAACCTCTTCAAGCCAATCATTGAGCAATAATGATATGCAGTAACCTCTAGCAACCAATCAGTGAGCACTAATAATGTGCAGAAACCTCTAGCAATCAATTAGTGAGTGGTGAGGATGTCCAGTAACCTCTAGCAACCAATCAGTGAGCAGTATTGATGCACAGTATTCTCTAGCTACCAGTCAACAAGCAAAAGTGATGTGCTGTAACCTCTAGAAAATAATCAGTGAGCTATAATGCGTGCGTGCTGTAACCTCTAGCAGTCAGTCAATGAGTGGTAATGATACACTGTAACCTCTGGCAACCATTCACAATCGCTGCCTGATTTGATTTCAGATGAGCTTTGGGCCCTAATGAGTAAAATTACACTGGAAAGTGTTTGCAGAAACAGAAGAGACTTTAGTTGCCAGTCCCTTTAGTTTAGATCTCCCCAATTCAAGGGTTCAGGTGCAGAGGAACACTGTCCTCCTGTTATTTGTAATGTTGTACTTGCTGTTTTTGTTGCCTTGTTAGTAGTAGTTCCCAAACAAATCCTCCATATTTTGCATTGTTTTGTCAGAAGAGGGTGGCATTGCTAGAAAGCTCATTGTCATCTTGAACCAGGAGACCTTTGTGGGTAAGTGATACAACAGCATAGAAGACAGTTTTTAAAAAAAATACACCTTTAATAACTATTTCAATAAACTAACAAGCTGGTGCTCCCGTGCATCACAGAGAGTGAAAGCATACCAGGAAGTAGGTAGCGTCCATTTCTCCATACACACAGAGGGACGATTTGTAATTGTATAGTGGCACTTTTTTTATCGCTTCATATGGCAATTGCTGAAATTGTAATATAAATAAACCCAAAGGATTTTATACTATGAGAGGCTGTCTCTCCATTTACTTTTTACATCCATAACAACGCTCCAGGAGAGCCTCTGGGATCGTAACAGGAAGGAGTTTGGACCTGTGGGTGTCACCGGGGGATACCAGGGAGACTGGGACAGGTCCCACCAAATAAGACCTACAAGTCCAGATTTTCCTTGCTATAAAGCAAGGGAGTCACCAACATTTGGTGAGTGTGGAGTGAATACATCATTGCACGAGGTGGAAACACAGGGGACACCCGGGGAACAAGGCATGAAGCACTTTATATTGCACAAAAGGACTATCGTTTGACATCACTATTATAGTAATGTTTATAGTATTCACTACAATAATTTTAGTATAATTAATTTGTTTCTATTTATTCATATTTCAATAAACTATTTCAACCCAAACCTACTGGTGTAATGTATATCAGAAGTTAGGGAATAAACTACAGTAAATCTAATCTAATTTATCTATCTATCTATCTATCTATCTATCTATCTATCTAGCTATCTATCTATCTTTAAATATTTTCTTTAAATGAAGTTTAGCAAAAGTCAGCTAAAATCACCAAAGTATGCAAATATTTGATTGCCTTTCTCCCTTTAATTGCCTGTGGACCAATGCATAAAACAGGGTGTGAAAGTTGTCTTTGCACTGCGTGTCAATATAACACCTACAAAAACACACAGAATAAGAAAAGCAAAGTAACGAGAACAGGGCATTGTAAAACATCCTTAATTCATTGGGAACAAAGCTTACAAACAATATTAGTGTATCCACAGCTGAAAACACTTACTCTACCTCTCTGTGGCAGTCATCACAATGATCTGCTAAGCTTTCAGCTTGCTCTCTTTGTATACCTACAGTTTGTTTAAGTAAACATGGTTCTTAATGCTATGTCAGTCATTTGCTGAGCTTGAACACATTTGGAATTCAACTATTTCAATGTTTAAATGACTCAAAGTTGAAGGGTTCTGAGCATTAGAGTTTACTGTTTGCAATGTAATAGAATGAGTTTAAAATGTGTTGTTGTAGTGGAATTCTGCTTTTTTGTGTCAATTGACTGAGGATACAGACAATTTACTCCCCATCCCTTGTTTATATATAAATCAGCAAGTAATACTAAAGCCCTAGACATGTGGCCCCATCAATACTCTGTATTCTCTGTATTCTCCTGAATAAGGTCCTATTCCATGTACAGCATACATGCAAAGCTGTGAAAAAAATGTAAAGGTTCCTTGTTTTTTGTTGATTCACACAATAGTACAGACACTGCATCTTAGTAAATGCATACATATTTATATGCATCTTAGTACATTTAGAATATACTTTATAACCTTTTACTGTTTTTACTTATGTATTTTGCTGTGTTTTTTTAGAATTCCAAAAGCATAACTTTTGTTCATAAACAGCTAAAAATAACATATGCAGGTGGATGCAGAGGGTAAAAAAGTGGGTAGGGGTATTTAAAATTTGTTTTCCATGAAGAGAAGCATTCCCTTACTGTCCAAAAAGTGGCCATACTAAAGATTGTCTCCCATACCAGCACAATTTTAAATTTTACTCTGCATCCCCTGATAATAGAACACACATCAAAATGTGAGCACCCCAACCACAAAACTTAACATGTTTACACATAAATGGGCTTCGTCAGGAGAAAAAAATGGGCCCAAACACAAAACAACATGTGCAGTGAAGGTGGCTGCCATCAATAACCCTTATTTATATATTTTAATCACCACTAGGGGGAAAACAGGAATCTAGTTCTGACAGGAGCTCCATCATGCTAACAAAACTTCCCCTGTGGTCTATTGGAAAACTACAATTGATTGTATTAGCTCAGGGCCACTGTTAGAAATCATGGGGCCCCCTACAGCTTACCTGAAGGGGCCCCTGACCCCACCCATAGGCCATCCCTGACCCTGCCCCACCTAAAAAAAAATGCAGCTTTGTCTTCAAGTGATATTTATTATCCCTTGTGATACATTGGGTAGTGACAGATTCTCTTTATGGAGAGATCTGGGGTTTATTAGACCCCTGATCCCTCCTTTGCTCTCCAAGACAGCTGATCAGCTTGACTGGCAACTTTCTTAGCTGGTACCAGCCAGGTAAATGCAGAACCAAAACTAGAATTGATGAAATCTTCATAACTTATGGCCTCAGTTGTCACAGAGGGAAGGGAAAAACAGATGTTCTTCCTTCTCCTTTGTGCACTGTCAATCTGACCTGATGGAATGGGATAGCTTGGGAAAGCAGGGGAGGGCTGTGGCGGAACGAAACAAGGATAATTTTTGCTGCACAAAAAGCTTCATCGCCACAGCATATATTATCCACCCTGTGCTGCTTCTCAGTATAAGGGGGAGTGCTTGGGGGCAGTAAAAAGACACACAAAACTCATGGGGCTCAACGAATATGATTTAGACTACCCAGGAGCCGTGACCTGCACGGAGCGGGTAAAGCATGAAAAAATTGCCTGCAGCTGCATCAAGAGCATTAGTGTCAACATAAGACAGTACAGCGGCCCCTTGTGCTGGGCAGGTGCCCAGGCCCTGCTTTTCGACTGATGGGGCCCGGGCCAAGTATAGAGGGCCAGCTGTACTGCCTGTATCAGCTGTTTTAGGTATATAACTTTATTAGAGAATCACCAGAGTAGATGCACACTCTAACAAATAAAGTTATATACCTAAAACAGCCGATACAGATAGTACAGCTGGCTATGTATAACTTTATTAGAGAATCACAAGAGTAGATGCACACTCTAACAAATAAAGTTATATACAAGAAAAACAGTTAAAATTTGGTAATAGCATGCAAAGAAAATTGGCGGCATGAATCTAAATCTGTATGGTACAATTGATATGTAAGAGAGATGCTGCTCAACCCAAGGTAACAATAGCTCTGTGCATGTTTGCGATTCTCGCTGCTGCCTCCTGTCAGCCAATCTTCCAATGTAGAAACATAAAGTGTCACAGATGAAAGTTACAGGATCCCAAGACTTACTCTTTTTGGGCATTGGTCATAGCAAGGTGGGACCACCAACACCACTACATAAATAACATCCACATCCAATAAAAATTTTATTAACTCAAGAGCACATTAATCACCAATTAATCTAAGACAATATAAAAGCACACTAATATATAAAGCTAAATAATATGTAACCTACAAAAAGAGAGGCATGGGGGTTGATTTACTAAAACTGAGTGCAAAATCTGGTGCAGCTTTGCATAGAAATTAATCAGCTTCCAGGTTATACTGTCAAAGCTTAATTAAACAAACTGAAGTTAGAAGCTGATTGGCTTCCATGCACAGCTGCACCAGATTTTATAGTCTCAGGTTTTAGTTAATCAACGCTATGGTGTTCACAAGTGAATAAATCAATTTAGGAAACCATTTAAGGAGCAAATTAAAGCGGAGTTCCGCCAATTTTTTTTTTAAAGTCAGCAGCTACAAATACTGCAGCTGCTGACTTTTAAAATATGGACACTTACCTGTCCAGGGCACCCGCAATGTCGGCACCCAAAGCCGATCTGTCCTTCGGCTCTCGGGAGCTGCCGCCACCATCTTCGGTAAGGGAACCAGGAAGTGAAGCCTTGTGGCTTCACTTCCTGGTTCCCTGCTGCGCATGCGTGAGTCGTGCTGCGCAATCTGAATGGTCCCTGCTGTCTTCTGGGACCTGTGTGTCTCCCAGAAGACATGGGGGGGCGGAGGAGGGGCCGGACATGGCATAGATATTCGCAGATACTGCGGATATCCATGCCCGGAAGTAAGAGAAAATGCCTGCATTATACAGGTATCTGCTCCTTCCTCCCCCCTGAAAGGTGCCAAATGTGACACTGGAGGGGGAGGGGAATCCAAAAAGCGGAAGTTCCATTTTAGGGTGGAACTCCGCTTTAATGTCCAATCGCTGATTTAACCACCACAGTACATGAGTGTTCAGCTTGTGAATCCACCATGCTTCTCTGACTTATTTCTTACAGCTCTGTGGGGCATCAATGGGGGAAAAATGTTCGCCCTTTTAAATGGGCATGTGGGAAAAGGTCTTCATTTTCTCTGAACGCAATCACTTCCAGCGTAACATCCTATGGTACGGGTGCTATTTAGCTAACATGCTGATGATCTGGCGAGGCGACCCTGATACTATCTCACAATTTGTGTATATGCTAAATAATAATGAATATAATTTACAATTTACGTGGGAAAGTAATAGAGTTTTTTTTTTTTTTTTTAGATGTTGCGCTAGAGGGCGTCTGCATTTCAGGGAATGTGCTTACCAGGACTTTCCTCAAGGAATGCTCAGGTAATTATACCTTGTTAGCAAGTTGTTATTATCCTTACCACACATTACAGGCTATCCCCTTCGAGGAATTTATAAGAGCTAGACACAACTGCTCAACTGAGCAGGCCAGGAAGAAAGTACAATCATCACTTAAAGATTAAGGTATCGGCGGTACCTGGGTCACCTAATTTCTAGGGTTTTCCGGTTAGCATCTGAACGTACACGGAAATCTGGTAGTGTAGCATCTGCTAGTTTGGGCAATAGGAGAAAGAAACCTAATCATTTGAAACAGGGAGTAACTTTTGTGCCCACTTATTCTATTGAATTCAGAAATATAGTAAATATAATCAAGTGTAACCTGCCTATCATTTACACAGATCCTTCATTGTGGAAGGACTTGGAGAAAAGGGTGCCATTTTTTAAGTAAAAAAGCCCCTACTGTGGGTTCCTTATTGTCTCAGAGTTTCTTTAATTCTAAGAAAAATAGGAACGAATCTTGGCTGTCTTAAAAAGGCTCTTATAAATGTGAAGCCAAATCATGTAAATATTGTGAGTTTCATGTTATGAGACATACAAATTCAGTCTGTGACAACTGGGGAAACTTTTCCAATTAAAGATTAAATTAACTGTGGCACTTCTAATGTCATGCATACAATATTGTATGCGCTTAGTATAATAATAAGATGCAGCACTCACTCTTCCGGATACAAGAAATAACAACTAATATTCCACAAAAAATTCACAAACCCCTATGTATAAGAGCAAAAGTAATAATTTAACACATTATACAGATACTATCATTCAAAAAATGTAATTAATGAAAATACATAACTCAAAAACATATAACAGTGATAAAATTAAAAACAAAATGAAACAAATGAGAAAAATGAAAATAATAGTAAAATTTCCTCTCCCATCGTCCAATCAAGGCCTTTCTGGGCAATCATATATGAATAATAGGAATATAAATTCCACGTGCAGTGCTGACGGACCGCCAAAAGTGTCAACTCCTCACCAGATCACAATGATCTGCAAAGATAAACGATCATAAGCGCTTAAAGTGGTTGTAAACCCTCTTGAACAACATTGCCTAAATATATTGTACCTAACAAAGCTGATCGCTGCCTGTCTCACTGTACTCACCGCTGTACTTTCTTTGAAAATCATATTTTTCGTTTGCGATGACGTCACCACGCATGCGCATATGACAGCGTGAAAACCGTCTAGTAATGCTAGCCGGATTTCATTCACTTCAATTCCAGAAATTAGTATGCGAGAACTTCCCCTCTGTCAGACACAGAGGAGAAGTCTCGCGCTATTAAAAACCACCCACACTTCCTTGACTGTCATTCATTTACATTTACTATTATACTGGTTGCCGCGGTAACCGCTATCCAGATCGAGGCTTGGTTACAGCGCTACGGCGCATGCGCAAGATTTCTGCAAGGGACCTAGAAAGGGCGGAAGTCAGAATTAGCTTTGCAGAACAGGAGTAACAATGGGGATTTGGATATCCGGAAATAAAGAGAGAAGACAACTAACAATAAAGGTATTTTCTGGTATTTGTGGGCATCGTTTTTAGAAGTAATAGATTGCACAAGCATTGTAATAGCATGCAGAAGCATAAAAATTGAAAATTAGAAATTGTGTACCGGGGTTTACAACCACTTTAACATGATCGTAAAGGCTGAAGGTGTTTTACCTTCATGCATTCTATGCATGAAGGTAAAAATCTGTCTGTGTGAAGCTTCCCCTGCAGCCCCCCTAATGCTTAACCAAGCCCCATCTTGATCCAATGATGTGCATGAGAGTACTGGCTCTGCAGGGTTTCTGCCTCCTCATTGGCTAAGACACAGCTGTCAATCACAGCCAGTGAGGAGGGAGCGGGGGGTGGGGCTGAGCAACACCCTTTGTGTCTTATGGAGGAGTGGCTTGCTTTGGGGGCAAGGGGAAGGGGCCAGGAGCACCAGCGGGGGACCCTGGAAGGAGGATCAGAAAACAACAGGATACCATAGAATAATATTGCTTAAAACTCCCAATTTATTGCATAAAAATATACTCACAAGCATCAAAGGCTAAAATAAAGCAAATAACCCCTCGCCATTGTACACCAGCAGATATAATCATGTCACAAGCTGCTTGCCCCTCCCAACCTCTTACTTGTTCCCTGAGGACATCCCATAGTGGACAAAATGGGTTGGGCAGGGCTAGCAGCATGTGATGGTGTACAATGGGAAGGGGTTCTATGCTTTATTTTATCCTTTGATGTTTGTGAGCATATTTTTTACGCAATACATTTGGATTTTTAAGTGATGATACTCTATGGCATACTGTTGTTTCTTCCACTTTTCCTGAGGAACGTTTGGTATTTATTTAATTGTGAGGATACTAGAGAGAAGTGGTTTTAAGGTTGCAGCAGACCCCTGAATAAACTCATTTATATATTGAAGCACTTATGATCTCTTATTTTTGGAGGTCATTGGGATCTGGTAAGGAATTGGCACTTCTGGCTTTCTGGTGGTCCATCAGCATTGCACGTGGAATTTCTATTTACATTATATATATAAGATTGCCCTGAAGGGCCCTAATTGGACACTGGGAGTATACTTTCTACAATTATTTTCATTTTGTTTTTATTTGTTTCATTTTGTTTTTCATTTAAACACTGTCATATGTGTTTTTGGGTTACAAATGTGTATTTTCATTATTCACATTTTTTGAATGAGAGCATCTGTATAATGTGTTCACTTATTTATTTTGCTCTTATATATAGGGGTTTGCACACTTTTTGTTGAATATTACTTCTTATGTTACATACAGTATATTATTTTATGTACATTATGTTCAATGCAGTATGTTGGCTGTACAAGTCGTGTCTTGAGAACTAGAATTGGAAAGTGTTATATATCTACCTTTAGTGCTAATGTCAAACATCTTTCAGCAGTGTCCTGACATTTTAGGGACATCCACAGTAGATGTCTTGCTGGTTCCCAGTTCTATGGTCTTCAAAGGGTCAAAAAAATTTGTGATCTTCATAGAAAAATACTTAGGCGAGAGGCATGGTGGATTCACAAGCTAAACACTCTTGTACCGAGAGGGTTAAATCAGTGATATGACATTAATTTGTTTCTTAAATAGTTTCCTATATAGTCTTATTCACTTGTGAACACCATGCCTTTCTTTTGTAAGTTACACATTATTTTGTACAATATATTAGTATGGTTTTATGTTGTGTCTTAGATTAATTAGTGATTAATGTGCTCCTGAGTTAATTGGAGTTTTATTGGATGTGGGTGTTATTTATGTAGTGGTGTTGGTGCTCCTACCTTGCTACGACTAAGATCCATATGGGGGGAAATGCGTACGTGTTTGGATATTATAACTTTCATCTGTGACAAAATAAAGAGTATTTGCGATCTACGGTGCCGCTTTATGCTTCTACATGGTACAATTGATACTATTTATTTATTTGTTTAAAGTACCGTACTTCCAAATACTCTGGTGCACTGAAATAAGGATCACTTTAGCTACAGTGAGATTATTTTCATAAGCCTAACCATGATGTAATGTTTTGGACCGGATTCATCAATATACATGTAGTCATGTGAGCAACCTATGGAAATTATTCACTTTTTCAACATATTAGAACAGGCGAACATTAGATCTTGAATAAGAACACAATAAAACTCTGCCTTTGCCCACCAGCCTCTGACATTGATTCTCATCAGTTGCAAGATGTTTATGGGCTTCTTTGCATTAAATGTCCAATTTAAAACCCATACAAAATTTCAATCGGAATCCACTAGGGCAGTCCAGAACACACCAATTCTTCTTTTTGAGCCATTCTTTGGTGGATTTGCTAGTGTGGTTCAAGTGGTTATCATTTCCAGCTCAACTTCAACTTTCTGACATATGGCCTCATATTCTCATTAAGCACATTTTCAAAGGAAGAGGAATTCATAGATGACTCAATAACTATGAGCTGTCCAGGCCCTGAAGCAGCATAGCAACCCCAAACCATAACATTTCTACTATGCATCACACTTGTCAGGGGTTCTATTCTTGATATGCTGTCTTTGATTTGTGGCAAACATATTTATCAATACTGTGATCAAACAACTCTGTCTTTGATTCATAATTCTTCAACACATTGTCCCAGAAGATCTGGTCTTTGCCTATAAGTTCAATGGCAAACATTTTTTTTCTCTAATGTTGTTTTTGGACAGCATAGACTTTTTCTTAGCACACCTCTCATTGAGGTTGAATTAGTGAAATCTTTTCCTGAGCTATTTTTTCTAATGTCACGTACACACGGCCGTTTTTAATGTCATTGAAAAAAACAAAGTTTTTCTCGACGTGAATCCTCTCAAGCCTGCCTTGCCTACACACTATTGTGAAAAATAAATGCTCGAGCAAAGCATGGTGACGTACAACACGTTCGACAACACGTACAACGGCACTATAAAGGGGAAGTTCCATTCGTATGGTGCCACCCTCGTGTTAGTAAAGTTTGGTGAGAGACGATTCGCACTTTTCAGCCTCGTGCTCTTCAGTCTGTTACAGCGTGACAAATGTGCTATCTCCATTGTGAACGCTAGTTTTACCAGAACGAGCGCACCCGTCTCATAACTTTCTTCTGAGCATGTGCGTTTTTTTCCCGTCATTAAAGCGTACACACGGACGTTTTTCACGACGAGAAAAACGACGACGTGAAAAACGACGAGAAAAAATAGAGTATGTTCAAAATTTTTAATGCCCATTTTTCTCGTCAAGAAAAATGTTCTGGAGCCTACACATAATCGTTTTTAATGACCAATTTAAAAAATGGCATTTTTCTCGTCATGAAAAATGGTCGTGTGTACGCGGCATAACAGAGATAAGTTATTGATTTTATATCATTTGGTGATCTTCTTTCTAAATTCCTTGCTGGACATACAGTATAACATTTGCAACTTTCTTTCTGAAGACATTATGGAGATTTACTGATCTTGGAATGATGACACTACACATGTCAATATCAGAGAGAACCCCAGATCTTAGATGTCTGAGGTTTCAGTAAGACGCGTTCCAACTGCATATTCCCAAAGGAGGTTCTAATTATTGGCACTTGTTCTGGAAGACCGGATTCTAATTTCATGGATTTGGGATGAAGGTAAATATAGGGGTGTACTTGTTATTTTGTATGACAAATCAGAATTTTGTATATTTAGATCATCAAAATGAATACACCATGTCAGTTACATATGTCATTTGTTCAAGTATATCACCTTCATCAGTAGGCACTCACTAAATCAATGTAATGTTTTCCTGTTCAAATATGTTGAAAAAGTCAATAATTTCCATGTTTTTTTTTTAACATGACTGTACTTACATAAACCTTTGAATTTAATTTACAGCTTTGAATTGTTTTGTTATTTTTAATTTGTTTTTAGAGTAATATACTCTATGTGTGAAAAAAATTGGTGGCAAGGACTTTTTTGACCACTTCCAGTTCCCCATACTCCTGTGTCCATGAGCCTGTTCCATGTCATGACTCTCTACCTCCAGTTATAGAATGGCTACATCAAAAGCAATGTGTCATTTAGGTGAATGATTATTTAAGGATTTATGATGTAACATCATTCCCATGCTGTCATTCATAATAATCTTACATTACCAATTAGGAGCATAGATACTTTGGGTAGATACATGTTTTGTACAGGATACCAGTAGTGTGTCCTGGATGGCAGCTATTTTACACCAGTATTTGAGTTGTAGTCCCTATATAGGGGACAGTTTAACCACTTAACGACCACTTAACGACCGCCCACGGCATATATACGTCGGCAGAATGGCTCGTACAGGCACAATCACGTACCTGTACGTCGCCTTTAACTGCTTGCCGTGTGGTTGCGCGAGTGCCGCCATCCCCGTGAGTCGGACCACAGGTCCCGCGGACTCGATCGCCGTGGGGTTCCCGGCGATCGTCTCACGGAGAGATGGAGCGGGGAGATGTTAGTGTAAACACAACATCTCCCCACTCGCCTACTGACACTGTCACCGATCTCCGCCCTGTGTTAACAGAGCGGAGATCAGTGACTTGTCACTCGTAGCCACGCCCCCAAATCACTCCCTTAGGCACACTTAACCCCTTCATCGCCCCTAGTGGTTAACCCCTTCACTGCCAGTGTCATTTTTACAGTAACCAGTGCATTTTTATAGCACTGATCGCTGTAAAAATGACAATGGTCCCAAAAATGTATCAAAAGTGTCCGCCATAATGTCGCAGTCACGAAAAAAATCGCTGATCGCCGCCATTACTAGTAAAAAAAATAATAATAATAAAAATGCCATAAAACTATCCCCTATTTTGTAAACGCTATAACTTTTGCGCAAACCAATCAATGAACGTCGATTGCGTTTTTTTTTACCAAAAATATGTAGAAGAATACGTATCGGCCTAAACTGAGGAAAACATTTTTTTATATATTTTTTGGGAATATTTATTATAGCAAAAAGTAAAACATATTGCATTTTTTTCAAAATTGTCGCTCTATTTTTGTTTATAGTGCAAAAAATAAAAATCGCAGAGGTGATCAAATACCACCAAAAGAAAGCTCTATTTGTGGGAAAAAAAAGAACGACAATTTTGTTTGGGAGCCACGTCGCACGACCGCGCAATTGTCAGTTAAAGCGACGCAGTGCCGAATCGCAAAAAGGGGCCTGGTCTTTATGCTGCATATTGGTCCGGGGCTTAAGTGGTTAAAGACTGGGCTAAGTTCTCAGTGGTTCTCACCTATGCATAGTGAGGGTTTCTGGTTGAAAAACAGGACTGACTGTCAGGGCTCTCTTAGTTGATAAATTCTTGTTAGGGACTTGGAGTTTCGAACAGATTTGGGTGGGAAGAACATCCAAACTCTGACTATCAGAACTCCGGTTCTGAGGTGGTTAAGCTTCAGGCTTCAGGCTTAAAAGACAGCAGAGGGAATTCAGTACTTGTGGCAGTGAGGAAGTGGAGAGAGAGGCTCACAAGCTGTGAGTAAAGCGTGAGCTCTCAGACAAACTGAGACCCTGGTTGCTGAGCCCCCTTGTGGCCTGTCTGGCACCCTTACCACGGAGGAGTCCTAAACCCAATGTGGGACCAAAAGATTGTCAGAGAGCCTGCTGTAAAGTTTTGTTGCACCAAGAATTTGGACTGTTAACTTGTTTTGGGCTCAAGAAAGCTAATTTGGTTTATCTGTTTTTTCAAATAAATAAACTGGTTGCTTTCACCAAATTGGCTGGCTGTCATGCCCAAGCTACCTTAGATTCAGTTCCCACGAAGAATGATAACATAAACTCAGATCAGAGAACGAGGGAAGAGAGCACATGCAACTGAATATAGGAGAAAGTCCTATTGGCAGTTTGGAACTACTATGGGGTGCAGTGTACTAGCTTATTGGCTTAATCCAGAGCATACCAGGAAATTTTAAAAAATGTGAACCTTTGAAACTACCTGGTCCAAAGGAAGACTTATTCCCACTGAAAGCGGTGGATAACATTTTGGTGCTTTCTTTCTCTGCAGAAAACTACAAGAAGAGCAGAAACACATTAGTTTATAATGGTATGTTTTTCTGCCATAGAGCTGAGAGAATATGTTTTGCTGTGCTTTAATAATGCATGTTACAGAAGGAAGAATGTAACAAAGTGCAGAGGCTAAATGCACACTTTGTACAAAAGGTGTTGCTAATTTACATGCCAAAGGATTTCTGTCCATCCACTCCTGAGATATACATAAGTCCTGCCAGAGAGCAAAGCCAGATAAATGACATCACTTCTGTTAGTTATAAAAAAGGTAAAGTGTGTCCTTTCTCTATGTCCAAACAGGCAATTAAACCGTGGAGGGACAGCAGGAGACTGTAGAGATCATCTTGACAGCACATATAAATACACATCTAATTGTGTGTAAGCAAGCACTACCTTTTCCCAGTCGTATTGCTACTGTATAGGGGATTGCAAAAGGCTGATATGCAAATACTTATACTAGTTACATTTAATAAAAAATAAATGTAATAATTTATTATTAATTTAGTTGATGTATTAATGATTTGACTTAGTTGCTTTCATCTGTGATTTTTATATATGCTTGGAGTTCAGCTTAAAGCTGAATTTCAGTTATTGATATCTTCTGCACAGTTTGAGCAAGCATATTCTATATCTGGGCAATCACTATGAAAGTGGAAATCATTTTAATACTCAAAGCTACTAAAGTGATCCTCGTTATCTTCCAGGTCTCATGCCAAGCTGCTTCCCTACTGCATAGCAACCACAGGGGGTTGCTTGATCAGCAAGGACACCATTCAGACAATGCATTTCCTTAATGAACACAAAGTGTTTTCTGATTGGACGAGGTGGAGAGACAGGGCAGTGACATCACAATCTCCACCTTTTCCAATCAGAGAACACCTTTTATTCAATGAGAAAAATACAAGGAATACTTTTGAATGATGCTTGTGTAGAGCGTGTGACCCCACGTGATTACTTTGCAGAAGGATAGCTACTCATCATTGGATCAATTAAATAGCACAGATCACTGTAGTAGTAGTGGCAGATACAGTGATTGTCCGCTTCCACAGGGATTGGCAAGGTTATGGAATATACTGTATATACTTACATTGGTCCAAGCTGGACCCATGTATTTCTGCAAAACGTCCATACTGCACCACAATATAGGTCTGGGCAACGTTTGTTAGAAGCCTATGTAAAGTGCACAAATATTAGCATATGCCACTATCTGTGATATTGGTAAGAATGAAACCTTATTTATGGCACAGGCCCAAAACATAAAGACGCAGAATGTTTTCTTCTAAGGAGTGTATACAGAAACAAAAAAATAAACATGGATAAATTATATTACATTTATTATTTTTCTGAATTTTGAGGTTTTTTTTTAATCAGTTAGCATGTTCAACTATATTTCAACAAAAGGAAAATGTTCATTTCTTTAAAACATAAATTTGATATAATAGTATTTATTTTCTCTTACGCTGGCATGCATACATATGTTTTTTTTCTATCTCTGCAGTCTGCATCTAACATGCCTTTGTAACACTGTTTAACTGTGAAAGACAGATGGCGAGATAGCTCATCCCGTGTTTTATCATCCTAACTCTGAGATTCATGGCTGAGCTGATTGCTAATGTCTCACAGATTATCGAAGATCCTTCATTCTCCCACAGGAATTGTGGCAAACTCAGCTCAGTAAATATTGACACCTGTAAACCAAGCTCACTGATGCCTTTGCCTACTCTGCCATCTCCCCATCTGTTGTTTTAGGATTTTAAGCAAATGTTTTTGGGCTTCAGCATTCATTTCATTGTAGTACTGTAAAAGAAATGTTAACCAGCGGCTAATCTGACAACCACATGGCTCACTGGAAGACCAGGCTCACTTGAGAGAAGGAACAGTATGATATGTAAAGTACATATATCCCATTGGTCACCACTGCTTATTCTTCCTTAGTTAACAGCATGCTGTGTTAATCTGCTTAGTTACTAAGTGGAGCTTTCTTCCCCATTCCCCATGAGATCTCTCTGTCCACGATCAAAGTCCAAGCACATTCTTGGAAAACTATTGTTCCCCAGAGTGGGATTAATGACTAATTATGTCAGGTCATTCATCCAGATGGCCTCTCAGATGCTCCTTTGTCATTGTCCGTCCTTCCATATGCCCCTTTGACCTTGAGGTTTATTTCTATGACAACATGAAGCCTACTTTTTCTTGCAGAGACTGCCAAGAAGTGGTCAGAAGGGGAAGTAGGATAATCTGTCCTCACTTTGTATTCCGCTTCCATCTCATGTCTTGTTAAATCCAATGAATAGATAAAAATGCTATCTGATCCCAGCTGAGCGATGACCATGATCATGATTCCATGTTACTTGCAAGGTTTTTAAATTAGCAGACAGCTTTGTACATTGAAACGTGCATTTAATTTGTAGAACATCAATCGCCATAATGTGATCTTTTTATCTCATTAATGTTTAGCAAGGGTAATAGAACAGAATTACAAAATATCACTGTGAAGGGAATACAATTCAGAGAATTATGGATATCCAGTATTAAAGCCCTAGAGATGTTTGGATAAATCTCCTTGTTCAGTTTTAGAAATTAAAAAATCTTTAGTACTTTTGTCTGGTTTAAAATTGAGCTTTAGATGTTGATCTCATTCTGAAAACTGGGAGGTGAAGAAATCAATTCTGTCTACTCCAGTTGCAGGCAAGCAAGTCGATACATACAGAAATAAAAGACAATTTCCTGCTTATCGAAATGAAAGCTGTGTATGTCATCTCTAATGCTTGATAGCATGATTATTTTATTTATTGATATAGTAATGATCAGGACTAGACTTATCATTAGAAAAACAGCACTGGGGCTCCAGCAACAGTATATTTATTTTAAACCAATTTCTTACGCAAACAATACACAGCAAACAAAAAGGATATATAATACTTGCTGAAAATCAAATGATTACCATGAGGAAGGACAAACAAGAAGCAAGCTGAATAAAAAAGTGGTCTTTGGAGTCACTGAATCATGTACTCCAGTCCTCACCACCTGAAGAACCTGCAGTAAAGGTCCCTTAACAGCTAGACATTTTCTCTTCCTCTTTTTCTCATCAGCCATAGAAATCCAATACATACACTGAAAGTAATGCCCAGAAGTAGGGGTCGCCTGATCTGAACCATTGCCATTCCACTAACTTTTATACATCCACGTGTATATAGTATATTAAGTTTGTTTTCTTAGGCTGAGTAGAAAGACTCCAAATGCAGTATATGTCACTGAACTGGCTGTAAATTATTGGAACTGGGAGTTTCAAGGAAGGAAATGAAATTTAATAAACATTTAAAATAAATGACTATATTTCTCGCTGGTATCCTAGTTGGACCTTTTTTTGGCAACACACTCTGTAAAGTGGGAATTGTTATGGCATATGCAAGTTGTATTGCTGATCCAGAATTTCTTTAACCTTTTGTTATATACGTATGTTATATGTTTCATATATTTTTAAATGCGTTTTGCCATTTAATGAGCCAGATTTTTATAAAAGTGTATGTAAACCTTAAAATATTGTTGCCTACCACATTGTCTTCACAGTAATTACACTACTTTAAAATCTCACTATGACAAAAAGCTGGAAAAAGGACCCCATGAAAGAGCATGGAGATGCTACATCCCTAAACTAATAACAAAGCACACTATCTATACCCTTTGGGACGTTGAGGCAGCAACCAAACATTAAACATCTTTAAAAAATATATAGTTTTATTTATAAATGGTTAAAAGTCATTAACATGGGACATCCTAAAATATGTGGTTCCAGTGTGATATATTCACCCTACAGTATACATCAATCCTTATGAAATATTGTTGATCATGGGTTCATAACTAATTCTCATACAATATCCAGGGAAAAGCCCTGACGTGTTTCGATCAAGAGTCTAGATCTTATTCAGGGGACATTACCCAGATATCATCTAAATAACATGATAAAATATCAAAAGAACAAAACAAGATTATACTGTACCTCATAGCAAAACTGTAGATAAAATAACTCTCTCAAAATGATTTTTGCATGTACTTACGATCCATATAAATAATAAATAAACATGACCAGAAACATTAAAAGACCAGACACTCCCTCCAGACCACCAAGTGTCAAAGTGGGCCAGAATGCCCAACAAGGAGCCCTCAAGGAGTCATGTGGACCCAAAATGCTAATGGGGGAAGAAGAAAAAGGGCCACCATATACACTTAAAAAAAAAGGAAAAAAAGCTTGTAAGTTTATATGCATGTGTGGGTGACTTTGTGTACATGAATGTGATGCAAAATTATCACCGCCCATTCTCTGTAACACGATGGTGAACTTTTTTATATTCTGTTTGCTCTCTGACTTGCCATTGTTGGCTAGGTGGACTGCTTGTTCCACCTATCCTGGGTGGAGGTGGTACTGCACTGGGTATGAGGCATATACTACAAAACTAGTCATTTTGTTAGTAATTTTATTTTATTTTAACTTTTAAACCAAAACTATTGCCTCAGCAGTCAATATTCATAAGGAAAAAAGGTGTAAAAGGTGTACTATCGAATGAGGTTTTGGGGCTCATTCATATGGATAATTTGGCCTGTACAGCACGAAAGAGTGGTTTGCCTATGTGTTTGCAGCTGGTTAAGGGTGTAAAGAAACCCTTGATGTTTTACTTTGAGAGAGAGAAAGAGATCGAGGATACAGAGTCCTCAACTTCCTTCACTGCTGCTGCAGTTGCACTGAATGATTAACAGGAAGTGCTATTCCAAATTTGGATTTACACTATGTGGAGGATCTCTTCCCGTTTCTTCCATGGTTAATGCTATCTACATTGGAAGATTTGGTTCTGTATGCTGATCTCCTACACTTGGAGTGAGTGTCACGGCTGAAAAACGTTGAAAAACGCTGCCTATCAGGAGAGGATAATAGCCTTGGATTTTCATCTGTGGGTCCCTGACGTGGACACAAGTCTGATAGATCCACCGCTATATGGTGAGCTGGATCTACAACACTTGGTAAGAGTATTTATTTACTTTCTTCCCTGATCCAACGGTGAAGGCACTCCCGGGTGTTGTATCCTGCTGGTATATACAGTGTCCACCCACTTAAGCCCCGGACCATTTCGGACCATTAGGACCAAGCCTGTTTTTGGGATTCGGCACTGCGCTGCTTTAACTGTAAATTGTGCGGACATGCAATGTTGTACCCAAATGAAATTTGCGTCCTTTTCTTCCCACAAATAGAGCTTTCTTTTAATGGTATTTGATTGCCTCTGCGATTTTTATTTTTTGCAATATAAATGGAAAAAGAACGAAAATTTTGAAAAAAAAAGATATTTTCTACTTTTTGTTATAAGAAAAATCGAATAAACTCAATTTTAGTCATACATTTAGGCCAAAATGTATTCAGCCACATGTCTTTAGTAAAAAAAATGTCAATAAGCGTATATTTATTGGTTTGCGCAAAAGTTATAGCGTTTACAAACTAGGGTACATTTTCTGAAATTTACACAGCTTTAAATTTATGACTGCCTATCTCATTTCTTGAGGTGCTAAAATGGCAGGGCAGTACAAAACCCCCCCAAATGACCCCATTTTGGAAAGTAGACACCCCAAGGAAATTGCTGAGAGGCATGTTGAGCCCATTGAATATTTTTTTTTTTGTCCCAAGTGATTGAATAATGACAAAAAAAAAAAAAAAAAATTACAAAAAGTTGTCACTAAATGATATATTGCTCACACATGCCATGGTTATATGTGGAATTGCACCCCAAAATACATTCTGCTGCTTCTCCTGAGTACGGGGATACCACATGTGTGGGACTTTTTAGGAGCCTAGCCACGTACGGGACCCCGGAAACCAAGCACCGCCTTCAGGATTTCTAAGGGCGCAAATTTTTGATTTCACTCCTCACTACCTATCACAGTTTCGAAGGCCATAAAATGCCAAAATAGCACAAAACCCCCCCAAATGACCCCATTTTGGAAAGTAGACACCCCAAGCTATTTACTGAGAGGCATGTTCAGTCCATGGAATATTTTATATTTTGCCACAAGTTGCGGGAATATGACAAACTTTTTTTTTTTTGCACAAAGTTGTCACTAAATGATATATTGCTCACACATGCCATGGGCATATGTGAAATTACACCCCAAAATACATTCTGCTGCTTCTCCTGAGTACGGGGATACCACATGTGTGGGACTTTTTGGGAGCCTAGCCGCGTACGGGACCCCAAAAACCAAGCACCGCCTTCAAGGTTTCTAAGGGCATAAATTTTTGATTTCACTCCTCACTACCTATCACAGTTTTGAAGGCCATAAAGTGCCAAGATGGCACAAAACCCCCCCAAATGACCCCATTTTGGAAAGTAGACACCCCAAGCTATTTGCTGAGAGGCATGTTGACCCCATTGAATATTTTTTTTTTGTCCCAAATGATTGAATAATGACAAAAAGAAAAAAAAAATGTACAAAAAGTTGTCACTAAATGATATATTGCTCACACATGCCATGGTTATATGTGGAATTGCACCCCAAAATACATTCTGCTGCTTTTCCTGAGTACGGGGATACCACATGTGTGGGACTTTTTGGGAGCCTAGCCGCGTACAGGGCCCCAAAAACCAAGCACTGCGAACGCTGCAGTTATGTGTGTTGTGTTTGGTAAGTGACAGTGATCGATCGATACTGCACTTGGGTGGGCTGGGCTGGGCTGGGCTGGGCGGAGGGGCTAAACGCAGGCGCTAGCAGGTATCTGGGCTGATCCCGCTAACACTGCGTTTTTGGGAACCCTAAACCGCTGGGGATGCTAGTATAGATCTGATCAGATCTGATCAGATACTATACCACTAAGGGGGGTGTATGCTTTGCGCGTGGGTGTTAGCGTTACTGTCACTAACCTAACACTGCCTGGAGCGACGCAGACCCTCTCTGGCGCTAAAACCTAATTGATCTCACCCGCCGGGCGATCAGGGGGGTTAAACCTTTATTGGGTTATATACGGCGGGTGCCCTGATGCTATAAAAAGCAAACTAATCAACCAGCGTCACCCGTAACCTTTATATGGTGATCACTGGTGAAAGGGTTAACTAGGGGCAATCAGGGGGTTAAAACCTTTATTAGGTTAAATATGGGGGTACCTGACACTATATAAAAACCTGACGGGTAACCTAAATAACTAAATAACTTACTGGCTAACCAGTGACACCAGTGAAGCTTATACGGCGATCACTGGTGAAAGGGTTAACTCTAGGGGCAATCAGGGGGTTAAAATAATATATGGGGGTACCTGACACTAATAAAAACCTGCGGCGAACCTAAAAAAAAATAACTGACACCAGCGACACGAATACAGCGATCGGAAAAACAATCGCTTAGTGACGCTGAAGTTAGGGGGTGAAAGGGTTACCTGGGGGTGATCAAGGGGTTAAACCTTTATTAGGGGGGGTTAGGGGGCTACCCTGGACCCTGGACCTAAAGGGGCCTAATCCTAACTGCCCTGCAACTTTTTACAATCACAGATGACACTAAATGCAGTGATCAGTAAAATAAATGATCACTGCAATCAGTGACACTGTGATTGGGGGCTTTGGGGTGACCTGGGGGGTGATTTGTGTGCCTATGTGTACCTACGTGTCAGTGGACTGTTGGTGCACTAACCTGCTTCTTCTCTGCTCGGCGCCGGGAACGGAAAGACCGCGGCGAGGGAGATGACATCACTTCCTCCAGCCTTGTTTACATCACATGGCGGAGGAAGCATTTTCATTGGCCGGGAGCGATCGCGAGGGGGGGGGGCGGAATCGAGCGGCCGCCCCCTCATGCCTGATCGCTCCCGAACACTTAACGGCCGCTCACTGCAGTGAAGGGGGGTCCGGATGGACCCCCCAACTGCACAAAGGCGATCACGTAGATCTACATGATTCTGCCTGTCCGTGCCATTCTGCCGACGTAAATCGGCGGTGGGCGGTCGTTAAGTGGTTAAAGAATTATCTGGGACAAGATTCCTATCAAGCTATACATGTGATGTTCTCCGATATGGTTTTCAGCCTTACCATCTATTGAAAGACATTCTAGAGTTAATCGCGATTGAACTCTATGGACCTTTTTTTCCTATGATTTATTTTTCCTTAGGGGATTAATTGTCACTATTTACCCTTTCACCATATACCCTTTCACTTGTGATTTATTTCACCATTTTATTGTTTATTGTCACATAGGATTTTGTCAGAATCATTGTTTTACAGAATTTTCAGGATATGATCACAAGTAGATTTTCTTTCATATGTACACATTTCACCATAAATGCATGATATATGCGTTTTTGAGGTGCACACATTCATATTGGGCCTCCATTATGATGCATGGTTCTCTCTAGAGTCCACCGTAATATAGGATATCATATTCCTTTCTAACACAGCGCCACACTTTATATATATATTTTCTTTACACTTTGTCTGGTTGTTGTGTTGGCTGCTAATTATTCATTATTTCAGGTTGGCGCAGTATTTTCCCCCTTTTTTATTATTCCTTATTTCGGTAATTAGGAAGTTCGGAAAAATTTAATACGTTCCATTTGTATGTGATATTTGTTATTTTGAAAATTCAGATAAATTCGTATTCGTTACATTCACTAACAGCCAAATTTTAAAGGAAATTCCAATCGCTATAATTTATTAGTTTATAACTATTATTATAGTTTTTATTATTATTATTATTATTATTTATTATTAATAAATAATAACAATAAAGAAAACTATAATAATGGTTAATAATAAAGATCACTAACAGCCAAATTTGAAAGGAAATGCCACTACCTATAATTTAATAGTTTATAACTGTTATTATAGTTTTTTTTTATGATTATTGTTATTATTATTTTTAAATATTAATAATAATAAAAAAGTATAATAATAATTGATAAACGTAATTATTTAATTATAATAGAAATTATCCGAATGTTTTTTGTTCTTTCGGATTTAAAAATTTTCAGATTTTCTTTCTTATTTTTGGGTTTTTGTTCTTTCAAATCTTTTTTAGGTTTTCGTTTTTATTTTCCGATTTTCATTCTTTTGAATTTTCCGATTTTCGCTCCCCAGTGCCCTGGTAGTTCATTGGGAACAACAATCCGGAGCCGGCATGTAACAAAATCTGCAAGGCCTTGCCATTTTTTAATTGTGACAGCAGGTGTGGGGAGAAGATCTCAAGCCCGCTGTCACGGGGGAGGGAAATAGGGGGTTAAGCAGGCAGATGCTGGATATTTTAAATGTTACACCCTAAATATGAGTGTAAAATGTTCATAATGGTAAATGTATCTTTTAATGTGCATAGTCTGGGCACAGGCTCATTATAAGGAGTTCCCCAGTTTATCATAAGGTATGTAGTATTTTATTCATTATGATATCCTTTCTTCAAATGTGTAAACCTTTTTATTTGTTTACAAACTTTTTTATTGTGTACAAAATAATGGTACAAATATTATGTCATGACATCAGAGAATTGCAGTATTTTCAATCGATAATTATAATGATTTATGACAGAATAAAGCATTGTAGGAAAAGATTATTATTATTATTATTTTATTTATTTTTTTTAACATTTATTACAAATAGAAAATAAATGATTGAGTAGTATTTTGGAATGTGTAAACCTTTTTATTGAGCCATGAAAATAAGAGGCCTTTTTTAGTTTGATATTTCTAGCAACTACTTTCAACAACACTTGCCTTTTTATCATTTCAAGGTATTTCACATTACGTATCTATTCCTGAATAGAATGCTGCAATTGTCTGTTGTTTTGATAAGCATATACAATACACGGAATAATTTCAATAACTTAACCTAAAAAGTAGTCTGGGGAATTAAACAGGCCTAACTAAATAATACACACCTGCAAACGTTAGATAATACCATTCTCTACAACATCACCAACTCCTAGTGAGCAAATATCAGAGAAGTTGAGTCTAAAGCAAGATAGCTAAATGTACAATATAAAGCACTTCTCTATATCCAGAGGCGTAACTAGAAACTTCAGGGCCCCGGTGCAAGAAATCATGAAGGCCCCCCCCCCGAAAAGCATGATTTTGATACTTTATTTTTTTTTCCACTGTACAACAAAGTAAAACATTTATTGATCATTGGAGGAGAGCACACGGAGTTACCAGCCTAACTAGAGTACTGACCATGCTGTGCGCTCCTGCCTAGTGTGGTAAGTTTTTAATACATTGGTTGCTGATCCTATGAAGCAATGATAGGATCAATTAAATCTGACCTGGGGAATGGGATCAGTAACAGTGCTGGTGGGGAGGAGGGATGGGATCAGTGGAAGTGCTGGTGTTGAGGGGAGTGGCAGCGGTTGTACTTGAGGGGGGGTGGCTGCGGTGGCAGTGCCATCCTCTCCCACCACCACCTGTGCCTCTTACTGATCCCATCCCCCCACCACTGATCTCATCCCTATCCCCCCCATCACCTCTGTTGTAGAAGTAATGGGGGGGATAGGGATGAGATTAGTGGTGGGGGGATGGGATCAGTAAGAGGCACAGGTGATGGTGGGAGAGGATGGCACCACCACTGCCACCACCCTCAAGTACCACCGCTACCACCCCCCTTTATGTACCACTGCTGCCACCCCCCCTCAAGTATCACCGCTACCACCCCCCTCAACAGAGGCGGCTCTAGGCTTTCTGAGGCCTTAGGCATATCTTAGACATGAGGCCCCATTCACTCCCATAATGGGGACAATAATTCAAGCGATAGAAATTAACTGTATAAATTGCATATATTAGGAGCCTTAAATTCCATGACGGACAGGAACAGCAGGTAGTACCTCACCCTGGGGCTAAAGGTGCCCAGGGTGGAACAGGAACCACACACGCACCCCCGGAAGTAGGACCCCCGGAGATACAAGAGCAACCCTGCCGTCAGGCTTAAGGTGCCCGGGGCAGGCCGGAACAAGAACCCCGAACAGGCGGCATCTGCCCCTTTTATATCCTCTTCCAGCATGCACAGCAGGTAAACCCCACCCCACTGCACAGTTGCCGAGAGGGGACACACAAGGCACAGCACTGTTTCAGTGGTTCAACTCTGGCCTACCATGGCAGTGCCACCTGTAGGCCACAGGGAACTGTACACTGATACTCCTCCTGTGGATAAAATGGTTGCAAGACCCCTGACAAATTAGGGTGTTTGAGTAAATTACCACTCAAACACTTCCCCTAAATTTAGCACCCCGCTACATCAGAGTGCACAGCATTACACTTTACATCAGGGACCACAGAGTTCCAGCTTGCATTTAAAATGGGAACTGTAATGTGAGGGGACTCACTTTCCACAGAGTGAATGCACTAAGGTGGGGGGGGGGTTACTGATATAAGGGGGAACCTTTATATCATTGCCCTCCTTAACTTACTGTATTCACTCCCCCCTTACATCAGTGCCCCCCCCCAGACTGGCCTTGCGGACATGATATAAGAGTGTTACAGATGGCTGGAACCTCCATGGCTTTACCCCAGTGTGTGCCGGCCTGCTCACCCCACCATCCTGGGGACACCCAGGGGCATATTTAATATTCATTGGACCCTGAGCAAACATTTTCCTGGGCTCCCACACCCCTAGCAATATCGCTCTCCGCCCCAATATCCCAAAAAACAAACAAGGACATAGACTTATCTAAAAAAATAAAAAAATAAAAATACTTTAATAATGTATACATAAAGATCTGGTTCACACTCACTGATTGCTCCAAGCTTACTGATTGGTTGCTAGAGGTTACTGCACAATATTACCACTCAATGATTGGTGCTAGAGGTTACTGCACATCTCTACCTCTCACCAATTGGTTGCTAGAGGTTACTGTACATCATTACTGCCTACCCATTGGTTCCTAGAGGTTACTGCACATTGATTGGTTGCTAGAGGTTACTGCACATTATTACCTCTCACTGGGTAGCAGGGCAGTATTGTGGTCTGTGATGCAACTGTTGGGGTACAGTTGGTTGGATGACAGGATGCAGTTTGGGATGATGGTGGCAGCATTGTGGTGAGAGGCTGAGATCATATCTCTCCCATAATGATAGGAGGTAGGGTGATAGAATGCCAGAGGTGGGGTACAGGAGGGATGAGGATGATAATGACAGGAGGCAGCGTACAGGGGGATGATGACAGGTAATGGGGTGGTAGGATGCCAGAGGTGGGGTACAGGGGAATGATGACAGGTAATGGGGTGGTAGGATGCCAGAGGTGGGGTACAGGAGGATGATGACAGGTAATGGGGTGGTAGGATGCCAGAGGTGGGGTACAGGGGGATGATGATGACAGGGGGTTGGGTGGTAGAATGCCAGAGGTGGGTTATAAGGAAATGATGACAGAGGGTGGGGTGGTAGGATGCCAGAGGTGGGGTTCAGGGGCATGATGATGGCAGGAAGTGGGGTGGTAGGATGCCAAAGGTGGGGTAAAGAGGGATGATGGGGATGTTGATGACAATGGGTGGGGTAGTAGAATGTCAGGAAGCTGTTACAGGGGGGATGATGATGATGGGGGTAGGATGGTTGGATGCTAGAGGTGGGGTACAGGGGGGTGATGGGAATGTTGATGACAGGGGGAGGGTGGTAGGATGTGAGAGGTGGGGTATGGGGATGATGATGATAGTGGGTGGGGTGGTAGGAAGCTGGCAGTGGGGTACAGGGGGGGTGAAGATGACAGGGGGTGGGGTGGTAGGACACCAGGGGTGATGAGGATGGAGATAATGATGACAGGATGTAGGTTGGTAGGAAGCTGTCAGTGGGGTAAAGGGGGATGAAGTAAAAGATGATGATAACGGGGGGTGGTGGATGCTAAAGGTTTAGTACAGGGGGATGATAGGGATGTTGATGACAGGAGGCAGAGTGGTAGGATGTCAGAGGTGGGGTATGCGGGGGATGAAGATGACAGAGGGTGGGTGGAAGGAGCTGGCAGAGAGGTCCAGGGGGATGAAGATGACAGGGGGTGGGCGGAAGGAGCTGGCAGAGCGGTGTGGGGGAATGAAGATGACAGGGGGTGGGCGGAAGGAGCAGACAGATCGGCGCAGGGGGATGAAGATGACAGGGGGTGGGCGGAAGGAGCAGACAAATCGGTGCGGGGGATGGAGATGACAGGGGGTGGGTGGAAGGAGCAGACAGAGCAGTGCGGGGGGATGAAGATGACAGGGGGTGGGCGGAAGGAGCTGGCAGAGCGGTGCGACCGTGCGAGGGGGATGAAGATGACAGGGGGTGGGTGGAAGGAGCTGGCAGAGCAGTGCGAGGGGGATGAAGATGACAGGGGGTGGGCGGAATGAGCTGGCAGAGCGGTGCGACCATGCGAGGGGGATGAAGATGACAGGGGGTAGGTGGAAGGAGCTGGCAGAGCGGTGCAAGGGGGATGAAGATGACAGGGGGTGGGCGGAAGGAGCTGGCAGAGCAGTGCGAGGGGGATGAAGATGACAGGGGGTGGGCGGAAGGAGCAGACAGAGCAGTGTGGGGGGGAATGAAGATGACAGGGGTGAGTGGAAGGAGCAGACAGAGCAGTGCGAGGGGGGATGAAGATGACAGGGGGTGGGGTATTAGGATGCCAGGCACAGGGGATTATGATGAGGATAGAGAAGATGACAGGGGGTAAGTTGGTACGAAGCTGACAGTGGGAAATTAGATGACAGGAACAGGGGGATGGGTGTCAGTAGGTGGCATCATTTGCCGGATCATGGCATACAGCACATCACTCAGGGCTGTGAGGTCACGTGAGGCTGACACCAGTGATTATTGGGGTGCCCTCGGTCAGGACGAAGGTGACATCACGGGATGCTGGCAGCTTGTGTGTTATGCAGTACCTTGAGGCTGGGGAAGACTGTCTGCTCGATGACGCGCCAGCTCTGGTAGGTCTTCTATTACAGGCCGTCCATCCCAGAGAGTAGAGCAGAGAGCTGGTCAGCCGATGCATGGCAGGAGATTCGCAGAGCCCGGCAGAAGGGGAGGAGCTGGGGAGGGGAGTACATGGCGCCACCCACGACCCTGGGATCTCGGGCTGTGCTCAGTCCGTCCGCCGCTGGCCGGGACACCTGTGACAATCAGGTGGGCGGCGGTCAGGCTCCTCTCATGGACGGGTGGCGGGCCCCTGGGACTTGGCGGAATTACAGGGCCCAGTCGCAACTGCGACTGTTGCGACCCTGAAAATTCCGCCACTGTCTATATCTCTAGTGTACACTTGGGGCAGGAGTACATGAGGAGAATGAAGCAGCTCTGTAGTTAGTGAGGGCACAGGATGCCAGAGGTTGGCTTGGATGAAGCTGACTTTTTTCCATCAGGTTCTTTCCAATGTTCCAAGATATGTACTCTCAAGCCTAGTACACACGGCCGAGAATTTCGTCGCAAAAAAAACGTTGTTTTCTCAACGGGTTTCTTGTCAAGCTTGACGAGATTCTTGTCAAGCTTTCCTTGCATACACACTGTCAATCCAAAATCTCTTCTGGCTAAAGCGCGGTGACGTACAACACATATGATGGCAGTATAAAGGGGAAGTTCCATTCTCATGGCGCCACTCCTTGGGCTGCTTTTGCTAATCTCGTGTTACTGCGTGTTAGTAAAATTTAGTGAGAGACGATTCGCGCTTTTCAGTCTTTGTGCATTCAGTTCGTTACAGCGTGACAAATGTGCTATCTCCATTAAACATGCTAGTTTTACAAGAAGGTGCGCTGCCGTCTCATACTTGATTCTGACCATGCGCGGTTTTTGAAGACTCGGAAAAGCATACACACGAACGGTTTTCTCGTCCAAATACAGTCTGACGAGAATCACAACGAGAAAAATGAGACTCCCGACGAGAAAAAATAAAGCAGGTCTACTTTGTTTCTCGTCAAGATTCTGGGCAGTTTTCTTGACGAGAAACCTGAAAGCCTCGTACACACGCACGGTTTTCTCGGCAAGAAAGCTCTCCCAACAGTTTTCTTGTTGTTTCTTGCAGAGAAAACCGGTCGTGTGTACGAGGCTTTACGTTGGCTGTTTAGTTCTCTCATACTGCCTTATAGGTGCAATTATCCTGCAAGTGTGTATGTTTGTGCGTGTGCTTGTGTATGTTTGTGCGTATGCTTGTGTATGTTTGTGGGGGGGTGGGTGTGTGTTTGTGGGGGGGTGGGTATGGTTTGTGGGGAGGCTTAGTGGATAGCAGGAGTGAGCACATAGTATTAACTCCAAAAACAGGACTTTTTAACCGCTTAAGGACCGCCGCACGATGATGTACGTCGACAACATGGCACGGGCAGGCAAATGGACGTACCTGTACGTCCCTTTAAATTTGCCGCCCAGCGGGCACCCGCGCACCCGCCGCGTCCCTCGCAAGTGTGCTCGCGGGTCCCGGGAACTCGATGTTCCCGGGGCGGCCCGCTATTGCGGTCGGCAACGGCAGAACAGGGGGATACCTTTGTAAACAAGGCATTCCCCTATTCTGCCTAGTGACACTGTCACTGATGACTGTTCCCCGTGATCGGGAAGAGTCATCAGTGACGTTTCACGCGTAGCCACGCCCCCTAACAGTAAGAATCACTCCCTAGTACTGACTTAACCCCTTCAGCGCCACCTAGTGGTTAACCCCTTCACTGCCAATGGTCCCAAAAATGTGTCAAAAGTGTCCGATGTGTCCACCATAATGTCGCAGTCACGATAAATATTGCTAATCGCCGCCATTACTAGTAAAAAAAATATATTAATAAAAATGCCATAAAACTATCCCATATTTTGTAGACGTTATAACTTTTGCGCAAACCGATCAATAAACGCTTATTGCGATTTTTTTTACCAAAAATATGTAGAAGAATACGTATCGGCTTAAACTGAGGAAAAACATTTTTTTTATATATTTTTGGGGGATATTTATTATAGCAAAATGTAAAAAATATTGCATTTTTTTCAAAATTGTCGCTCTTTTTTTGTTTATAGTGCAAAAAATTAAAACCGCAGAGGTGATCAAATGCCACCAAAAGAAAACTCTATTTGTGGAAAAAAAAGGACGTTAATTTTGTTTGGGAGCCACGTCGCACGACCGGGCAAATGTCAGTTAAAGCGACGCAGTGCCGAATCGCAAAAAGTGGCCTGGTCTTTGACCAGCGAAATGGTCCGGGGTTGAAGTGGTTAAATGTGGCACTTTTCTAAAATGCCATTCAGATTAATCCAGAATCATTTTATTTACTATTAAACATTAAAAAGAGGAATTACAAAGTTTTTATACTGATAATTATAATATGCAAAATCATTAGTTGGAAAGTCTGCAGATGACGCCAGTTTGAAGCTCATACTTGTGGATAATGAGTTATCTGTGCCACCACAACTCCCACAATTTTGTTGTCATGCATGCATTTGTTGTGACATTGCCAGGCCTCCCTATCTTTGCTAGCAAACTCCTCTTTCAGTAGCCAATCTGAAGGCGAAGCAAATGGGCATTTACAGTACCTATGTAGCACACAAACCTTTTTCTCGCCTGGCTCACTTGCAAGTCAAGGCACACCGTGCTATATGCCCGTAACCTCCTGTTTGAGGAGGTTATGCAGTGTTCACAATTTTGGGTTCTGCAGCGAGTTACCTTCCTCCACTGGTTCTCTTCCCCAGAGTATGGGGTCAAGTCTCTATTTCTTCCCCAAAGAAACAATGTCCAGAAACACTTTAACTCCAACGGAGAGTTTATTTTCTATTTTTGCTGCGTAGTAGATAGAGACAGAGAGATGAAAGAAGGAATAGTGGGAGATTAGATCCAGGCACAATCAGTAACCTCGTCGCCACTCGATCCCGAGTGGGTTTAGCTCACCCGGATAGTCCTCTCTTACAGTCCTAGCAGCCGGTGTGGAGCTCGAACACTTCTGTCACCCTATCCCCTCCAGGGACAGGCACAGGAAATCCTCTAACCTCTGTAGACTTTTAAGAACAGGATAATGCCAATGGGCACTCTACAGGTTAGTCCTCCCAAACATGGAATCCTTCCCTCTGACAGGTCACCAGGCCTCTTCCGAGACAGCAATGTTCCATTACTCATCTCCTCAGTGGGACCGATCCTCCCCTGGCTTCCTCTTGGTCAGAGCGGGTACCCTCACCTGTGCACCCTCGGACTCCAATGGGCGAATTGTAGACCCAGTTAAAAGGTACTGGGCCTACCTGGAATGTTGCAGCCTCAGGCCAAAGGTGCCAGAGACCTCTCGGTCAGTCCCCGCACCCCCGAGGGGCACACCCCTCCGGCTCCTCCACTCCACTCCAACCTCCAACTCTCCACTCCCGACTTCCTCTAAAGATGGCGTCTCCCCCTTATGTACCCTCTTCCGGCATGCACAGCAGGCCGACTACACCCACCGCACCGCCACCGAGAAAGGACACCCTAAGGCCAGCAATGCCACCCCTGGCTCAACCCTGACCTGATATGGCAGCATCACCTACAGGCCACAGGGAACCGTACACCAGGCAGCATCACATAGGCAGAGGCCAATACCTAGCAATCAAAAATGGTCCAAGCCTACCTACCAGCTCAGACCAACCCCTAAATTTAGGCACATAACACCCCTAAAAAGTGAATACCCGCTACACCTATATAATAATCTCAGTAGGGTTGGAGGGGACTAGTGGCTGATGTTAGTTGTTTACTTTTCATAATTCAGCATCAATTTCAGTGTTGAACAGTGTGAAATAGACTGCTGTGGTACTGCTTTAAGTGTTGTCAGTATCTTTTTTTATTTTTAAAAATGTGAGTGCGTGCTTTTGTATCTAAGGGTAGCTGCACACTGTGCTGGTCATAAAAAATTGCAATGGATTGAAAATACATGCCCATTTAACATGTATTTTCATGTGGCATGTTACGTTGAATTTTTATGCTTGTTGCTATGAGTTTTCATGTCATCAGCTGTGAATGAAAAGGTCCATGGAAGGGTCATAATTCGAAAACAACAATTTATTTTTAATTTCAGGTGCATTGCATTGCATTTACATGCATTCGTGTGCGTTGCTTTAACATGCAGACAGGTTGCATTTTAATGCAATGTACTGCAAGACACATGCACACAACATTGTGGTGAGAATGAAGCACATAGAAAACCATTGTTTTCCATGTGCTCTTGCAATGAACTGCATTGATCCAGTGTGTAAAAATTATGTGAACAAGACCTTATAGTTAAAGCAGTTGTATCCCCCACTTGGACATTTTTACCTGCAGGTAATGCCGCGTACACACGATCACTTTTCTCGTCGGGAAAATTTTAATTTTTTCTATTGGATGAGAAAAACAGCCGTGTGTAGGCTCTCCAGCATTTTTTCAGACGAGAAAAACAGCGAGAATCACGACGAGAAAAATTAGAACATGCTCTAATTTTTCTCGTCGCGAATCACGGCATTTTTTTCCTCTGCAGTTTTCCCATAGGGAAACACTGCTAGGGAGCCTACACACGGCCGGTTTTCTCGACCAAGAGAAAACATGTCGTGAAAAACGGCCGTGTGTAGGGGACCAAGCCGGTCCTCATTTTTCCCGTCGGGTTTCACGGCGGTGTTTTCACCACCGTGAAACTCAATCGTGTGTGCACGGCATAAGCCTATAATAAGGCTTACCTGTAGGTAAAAAGAATATCTCCTAAACCTGCACGGTTTAGGAGCTGTTGATCCTGCATTCAGAGGCTGACGCCAGCGGCGCATGTGCTTTGCAGTTCCAGCATATACTGCCGGAACTTGCCAGGACAGAGGGCTCCCGCATGCATGCGCAAGAGTGATGTCATTGCTGCTTCGGTCACTCACATCGCTGGAGCCAGTGATCCCGGAAAAAACGCAGAGGGAACATGTCAGCTCCCTCAGCGGTAACCGGACGCCACTGCAGGGCTTCGTTCTAAGGTCAGTATTTCATAATGTGCTAGTATGCGATGCATACTAGCACTTTATGCTATTGTCTTTCAGGTTTTTTGTTAGTTTTTTTTTTTTCACGGTTTACTTCCGCTTTAAACTAATCACCAGTGCCTGTGTAATTTTCCAAATTGCTAACAGAGAAAAACTAAAATTTATGTCTTCACCAGAACGCCAGTACATTTTCCAAATTGTTGGCTCCAATAATGTGTTCCATGCTGTAATATGACTCCTCTGCTGCCTCTTTACTTCTATTTCACAATGGATAAACTGTGCAAAACCATTTGTGCAAGTCCACAATATATTGTGCTTTATATTACTTCACTACTGCCTTATTACACCATTATCTTCCAGTACTCTTTCCCCAAGTGTATCCACACTCACCAGAAGAGATGGACCATCTGCTGTATGGTCATATGAGCATTTGATAAGTTGACTCAAGTGATGTTAAAACTCCAGGATCAATTTGCTTGGTAGACTTCTTCCCTACACTTCAGGGGCAGTGTCTCTTCCTGCTTGCATAGGTGCTAAATATCTCAGTTGAAACATAAGGGATAGAGGAGGGCCCCTATCATGGTGTAGAATAAACATTTATTAAAAAATTCCATAAGTACTTCGTGGTGCTGCTCCAGGCTGAGGTGTAGAGCCCCATTGGCACTAAGGATAGTAGGGAGAATGAAGCACATAGAAAACCATTGTTTTCCATGTGCTCTTGCAATGAACTGCATTGATCCAGTGTGTAAAAATTATGTGAACAAGACCTTATAGTTAAAGCAGTTGTATCCCCCACTTGGACATTTTTACCTGCAGGTAATGCCGCGTACACACGATCACTTTTCTCGTCGGGAAAATTTTAATTGTTTCTATTGGATGAGAAAAACGGCCGTGTGTAGGCTCTCCAGCATTTTTTCCGACGAGAAAAACAGCGAGAATCACGATGAGAAAAATTAGAACATGCTCTAATTTTTCTCGTCGCGAATCACGGCATTTTTTTTCTCTGCAGTTTTCCCATAGGGAAACACTGCTAGGGAGCCTACACACGGCCGGTTTTCTCGACCAAGAGAAAACATGTCGTGAAAAACGGCCGTGTGTAGGGGACCAAGCCGGTCCTCATTTTTCCCGTCGGGTTTTACGGCGGTGTTTTCACCGCTGTGAAACTCAATCGTGTGTGCACGGCATAAGCCTATAATAAGGCTTACCTGTAGGTAAAAAGAATATCTCCTAAACCTGCACGGTTTAGGAGCTGTTGATCCTGCATTCAGAGGCTGACGCCAGCGGCGCATGCGCTTTGCAGTTCCAGCATATACTGCCGGAACTTGCCAGGACAGAGGGCTCCCGCATGCATGGGCAAGAGTGATGTCATTGCTGCTTCGGTCACTCACATCGCTGGAGCCAGTGATCCCGGAAGAAACGCAGAGGGAACATGTCAGCTCCCTCAGCGGTGACCGGACGCCACTGCAGGGCTTCGTTCTAAGGTCAGTATTTCATAATGTGCTAGTATGCGATGCATACTAGCACTTTATGCTATTGTCTTTCAGGTTTTTTGTTAGTTTTTTTTTTCACGGTTTACTTCCGCTTTAAACTAATCACCAGTGCCTGTGTAATTTTCCAAATTGCTAACAGAGAAAAACGAAAATTTATGTCTTCACCAGAACGCCAGTACATTTTCCAAATTGTTGGCTCCAATAATGTGTTCCATGCTGTAATATGACTCCTCTGCTTCCTCTTTACTTCTATTTCACAATGGATAAACTGTGCAAAACCATTTGTGCAAGTCCACAATATATTGTGCTTTATATTACTTCACTACTGCCTTATTACACCATTATCTTCCAGTACTATTTCCCCAAGTGTATCCACACTCACCAGAAGAGATGGACCATCTGCTGTATGGTGATCTGAGCATTTGATAAGTTGACTCAAGTGATGTTAAAACTCCAGGAACAATTTGCTTGGTAGACTTCTTCCCTACACTTCAGGGGCAGTGTCTCTTCCTGCTTGCATAGGTGCTAAATATCTCAGTTGAAACATAAGGGATAGAGGAGGGCCCCTATCATGGTGTAGAATAAACATTTATTAAATAATTCTGTAAGAACTTGGTGGTGCTGCTCCAGGCTGAGGTGTAGAGCCCCATTGGCACTAAGGATAGTAGGGATGCCAGCGTAAGAAAAACTCATCAACTGAGCAATGAACATTTTAGCTTGAACCCGCTGCTTGACATAGTCAATCCTAGTATGGATGTATACATGTGAAAGCCTCAGTTAATGCCGCTTTTCAGGCCATGCCCCCTGACATGTCGATTGAGGCTTTCACATGTATACATCCATACTAGGATTGGCTATGGCAAGCAGTGGTTTCAACAAAAATATTACAAAATTACGATGTAAATACACTTACATTTAAAACATCAAAGAACAGCCTACTGTATAAGTAGTGTACTGTACCATGAACCAAGAAGCGCTACCTCGGCATGCTCTCTACGGGCCAGATGTGACGTCACCAGAAATGTAGTCTCCTCCCAATGCATTTCACCCACAGGAAGGATGACGCTGAAAGGTGGGGCAAAACCCGTTGGATGGTGACTACATTTCTGGTTCTGGTGACGTCACCGGTAATAGCACTGGTATTACAGCTTCTAACTTCTTTTCTTTTACAAATGAGAACAGATTTTAACTTCAGCTTGTTCAACTAAGCTTTGACAAAATAAAACTGGAGCTTTCTATGCAAAGATGCACCAGATTTTGCACTCTCCAGTTTTAGTAAATCAACCCCTATGTCTTCATCAGAGTGCCATTATATTTTCCAAATTGCATACAGAGAAGACTGAAAGGCTATGTCTTCACCAGGGTGACTGTACATTTTCCAGAATGCTAACCGTCTGTCTTCATTTTTGTTTGCTTGCCAGAAACATTTACACGTGACCATTTACTGAGAAAAAAACGGTAAAATTATCAAACATTATTGACAACCATCATGCGGAGTGCCTACATATATGCTACAATATTTACAGAGGAGACTGACAGACTGTTGTTTTTGTTATTTGACAGAAAATCTTACACATTTTTTTTTTACAATTTACTAATTGAGAAAGATAAACAGTGGTGTCTGAGACTCACACTAATCTTCAGAGAGCCTGTATATACTGTATGCCATATTGCTTAGAGAGGAGATTGGCAGGTTAAGGCTTTATTTTGTGTTACCTAGCAACTAAGCTAAAGGTTTTTTTTTTTGCAATTTTTGGCCTGAGAAAAAACAACAATAACATCTGAAACATTTGTCACTAGAATACCTATGCATTTTAATAGGGCTCTTGTGGGAGATCACCAGTGAAATTAAAGAGGCTTTATTTTGACATCAGGCATCAATAAATATCAATGTAAATGGACCTTTATAAGGGAGGATAAGTGCAGATCATGGAAAGAATGGCCATTCTTTCTATGTTTTGCGCTCGTATTCATGGATGTGGCAGTAAGTCTATTGACGTATACAGCACTAGGCTAACGCTCTATTTTTAAAGGAGAATACAACTATCACTATTCTCCAATGTAAAGATAGGATAATTTTCTGGGAGAATAAAAGGCTGCCACTGACCCCAAGGGACTAATATTATTAACAATGTCCACTGCCACAAAAGAAAAGTGCTGGGTACTCACTGTGAGAAGTGGTAAGTTGGGGAAGCTTATCAAAGAATATCTATGGATGGGGCTCTATGTTTTGTAGTTATGACCCCGCATAGCTATGTCACTTAACTATGTTACAAGGGGCGTGTTGGACAAATGATAATTGAGTCTTTGTGTTAAGAATGGTCTATCTATATTTGGCTTTGAGTTCTGACTTTCTGCTGTATCCTGATGTGACTTACAATAAGCTTGACGAGTATTAGTTCTTTTAAATGAGCACAAGAGCCCTGACCTAGTGACCTCCTCTGTGATGGTGTAATTTTTTACTCCTTGTAAACTGAGATAGTTACATAGTTACATAGTTAGTCAGGTTGAAAAAAGACACAAGTCCATCCAGTTCAACCATAAAAAATAAAAATAAAAATATCATACAATCCCATATACCTAATTCTATACCCACAGTTGATCCAGAGGAAGACGAAAAACCCCAGCAGAGCATGATCCAATTTGCTACAGCAGGGGAAAAAATTCCTTCCTGATCCCCCGAGAGGCAATCGGATATTCCCCGGATCAACTTTACCTATAAATGTTAGTACCCAGTTATATTATCCACTTGTCCCCCGCCCACTGTCAATAGATGGCGGGCGGAGGATACTCTCGTTCTGGGAGGACGTCATATGAAGTCCTCCCTTTAAAACGAGCTAGGAGGCGCGCGCGGGCCCGCCGCGTTCACAAGGCCCCGGTGTGCGTGCCCGGCGGCCGCGATTGCCGCCGGGCACCCGCGATTGCCCGGGAAACGAGCAGGAAAGTGGATCTCTGTGTGTAAACACAGAGATCCACGTCCTGTGAGGGAGAGGGGACTGATGGTGTGTCCCTTGTACATAGGGACAACCATCGGTCACCTCCCCCAGTCAGTCCCCTCCCCCCACAGTAAGAACACTTTGAGGGAACATATTTAACCCCTTCCCGCCCCCTAGTGGTTAACCCCTTCCCTGCCAATCACATTTATACAGTAATCAATGCATTTTTATAGCAGGGATCGCTGTATAAATGTGAATGGTCCCAAAAATGTGTCAAAAGTGTCCGATGTGTCCGCCGCAATATCGCAGTCACAATAAAAAATCGCAGATCACCGCCATTACTAATAAAAAAAAAAAAAAAATGCTATAAATCTATCCCCTATTTTGTAGACGCTATAACTTTTGCGCAAACCAATCAATACGCGCTTATTGCGATTTTTTTTTTACCAAAAATATGTAGAAGAATACGTATCGGCCTAAACTGAGGAAAATTTTATTTTAAAAAAAAATGGGTATTTATTATAGCAAAAAGTAAAAAATAGTGTTTTTTTTCCAAACTGGACGCTCTTCTTTTGTTTATAGCGCAAAAAATAAAAACCGCAGAGGTGATCAAATACCACCAAAAGAAAGCTCTATTTGTGGGAAAAAAAGGACGCAAATTTTGTTTGGGAGCCACGTCGCACGACCGCGCAATTGTCATTCAAAGTGTGACAGCGCTGAAAGCTGAAAAATGGCTTGGGCAGGAAGGGGGTTTTCGTGCACAGTAGAGAAGTGGTTAAGTACATTTAAGAAAGAATCCAGGCCCTTCTTAAAGCAATCTACTGACCTGGCCAAAACCACCTCTGCAGGGAGTCTATTCCCCATTTTCACAGCTCTTACTGTGAAGAAACCTTTCCGTATTTTGAGATGAAATCTCTTTTCCTCTAGACGTAAAGAGTGCCCCCTTGTCTTTTGTGTTGACCGTAAAGTGAATAACTCAACACCAAGTTCACTATATGGACCCCTTATATATTTGTACATGTTGATTATATCCCCCTTAATCTCCTCTTGTCAAGAGTGAATAAATTCAGTTCCTCTAATCTTTCCTCATAGCTGAGCTCCTCCATGCCTCTTATCAGTTTGGGTGCCCTTCTCTGCACTTTCTCCAGTTCCCCAATATCCTTTTTGAGAACTGGGGCCCAAAACTGAACTGCATATTCCAGGTGAGGTCTTACTAATGATTTGAACAGGGGCAAAATGATATCTCTCTCTTTGGAGTCCATACCTCTCCTAATACAAGAAAGGACTTTGCTCGAAAACCGCAGCTTGCTTTGCTGGAAACCGCAGCTTGGCATTGCATGCCATTATTGAGCTTATGATCTACCAAAACCCCCAGATCCTTCTCCACTACAGATCCCCCCAGTTGTACTCCCGCTAGTATGTATGATGCATTCATATTCTTAGCCCCAAGTGCATAACTTTACATTTATCAACATTAAACCTCATCTGCCACATAGTCGCCCAATTAGACAGAGCATTGAGGTCGGCTGTAAATTGGAGACATCCTGTAAGGATGTTATTCCACTGCATAGCTTAGTGTCATATGCAAAGACAGAAATGTTACTTTTGATCTCAGACCCAATATCCTTTATAAAGTTATTAAAAAGTAAGGGTCTCAACACTGAACCTTGGGGTACACCACTAAGAACCTTAGACCATTCAGAGTAAGAATCATTAACCACTACTCTCTGAATTCTGTCTTTTAGTCAGTTTTCTATCCATTTACAAACTGATATTTCCAAGCCTGTAGACTTTACCTTACACATGAGCTGTGTGTGGGGAACTGTATCGAACGCTTTTGCAAAATCCAAGTATACCACTGACTTCGCTAGGTGATTGGTGATGAGTGGATGATTTTGCCAAATTTGATTATGCCGTGAAAAAAGGTTCATCTTAGATTGAAATTTCATCAGAAATAGCTTCAAATTATTTCATATGATACTATAAGGTGAAACTAGCCCCGCCTATTTCTGTGTCTGCTACTGTGTTTCTTACTAAGTGTGCTTGTTTTGTACCAATGACAGGCCCAGATTTCCCAAGATTTTGGTGAAGAAAAACTCCCTGTACTTTTTATTCCCATTTGTGATTTCTTTTGGTATAATGCAGAAACCAACCCCTCTAAGTGGGACTTTAAGGGGCAAGAAAATTTAAACAAATATAAAGTATAACAAGCTTCATTGTGCATAGTAAAAAGATATATAGATTAAAATAGGAAGAATGTGGCTGTGCAGTGCAAATTTGTACACAAAAAGCTTGGCGTTCGTTTGGATTGAGGTCCACGCTCACTTCATCACAAGTGAGTGTGTGAATGTATGCACCAGTGATCCATCTTGCTGCACTCACAAAGTTGCGCTATTGATGTGCTTTTTGTTTGTGTTTTTCCATATACACTCCAATGAGTAACGGTGCCATAAAGACCAGCCCATAAGGACGCGATACCCTCCCTAACTACAGAGAGCCGCTGCATACCCCCCCCCTCCAACAGGGAGGTAAGCCAGGTGTGATCACAGGGTGGATGCCACAGGATTTTCTCCAAGCATTTGGTGACGGGACCTTATTCACATATATTATCCATTTACCATTTATCCATTTACCATAAACTCATAATTAGTTATTTTTGGAAGTATTGGGAAGTCACCACCAGGACTTTTTTTGGGACTGTTTTTTTCTTTACCAGTTCAGTTCACGTATGCACTGAGTGTGTTACTCTATTTATCCTATTCATCCTATCCTTTTCAGTTATGGATAATGTTTGTGGATTACTAATATGTTTTAGTGATTTAATTTTTTAACACGTGCTGCACATTTGGATTATTTAGATATTGGTTGTATATGTCACTTATATTGCTTTATTATTCACTGTGTTATATATTTTTTCTTTTTTTGTTCTGATTATATTTTGATCAGTCCTCTATTAGTGCACGTACTTTTGTGTCACTGTGCACATTGCACATCGTTGCTAGTTAGCGTAATACCAGCTAATTACTTACTCACTCTGTCTCTCATTTTCCCTCATTTGCCCCTTCCCCTTCCCCTCCCCCTCCCTTCCACATTTTTCACCTGTGTTTGTCCTATCCCCACCGCTTTTTCATTTATACTTCCTCTCCCTTCCCAATTTTACCTAATCTGACACACTACAGCGCAGTCACCATCACGTTTTTTATAAGGTGAAACTAGCCCCGCCTAATTGGTATCACAAAATTCTGTCTGTAGATACATCATAAAGACAGAAGAAGGGTTCTTTATGATGTATCCACAGACAGATATATCTTTTTAATATGTACAATAAAGCTTGTTATACTTTTTATATGTTTATATTTTCATTCCCCTTAAAGTCCCACTTAGAGGGTTTGGTTTCTGCGTGTTTATGTTAGGGATGAGGGCATTCTTTCCTTAAACAACATATTCGTGATACTATTCTTTTGGTATAATCCATCCTTGGACCTCTGCTGGAAAAGGTGTAATTTTTTTTAGTATAATGTTCACTACTTAGGATGTTTTTTTTTTTATTGGAAAAAGCCAACTTTATTTGGATAAAAGTAATTTTACAAAGCAGTTGCTTATGTGGAATAATAAACAGTACATTATAACAGTCATTTTGTATGAGATTCTTTGTACATACATGTTAGGGCACAAGTTTACGAGGGTATATACATCCAGTATATAAGAGACTTCATGTCATTCTGCTACAAATACAGTTCTGATTAAGATTTTCATGGTTTACACCTTCATAGGACAGTCACTTTCTACTTTCATCTAAGTAGGCCTGCCTGCAGGGCTTGGAGTATTTTAGGCACAGGTTTCTCTATCCTCTAACCATCTATCCCACACCTTTGAGTACTTATAAGCGCACTTTCTATGGGCATAGACTAATTTTTTAAATGGTAGTGCATCATTAACGTCCCTTTTCCATTGGCGTATGAAGGGAGGCTGAGCCTGCATCCATACCTTGGCTATGCCCTTATGTGCCATAAACAGAGTTTCATTTAGAAATGTAGCTTGGTATTTGTCAATTTCTACATCTGGCAGAAGTCCCAGAAGACATAGTTTGGGGTCCAATACCACTGGGGATCCCATATTGTCATGTAAAAACTGAACAATCTGCGTCCAATATGTCTGAATGTTTGGGCAGCTCCATATGAGATGGAAGAACGTACCTGGTGCTGCGTGACACAAATTGCATGTCGGGTCATATGTATGGAGGAATTTTCCTTTTTTTGGGGAGTCAGGTAGGCTTTGTGTACAATGTATATCTGTGTCAGTCTGTCAGATAACTTGGGAGATGTCAGTCTGGTCCCTTCCATTATTTCATCCCAGTCTTCCCTCTCTATGGGGTCTACGTCTTTTTCCCATTCCATTTTTGCATTTTGTGCAATGGCATTTGAACTACGGTTTCTGATCTTTAGATACAGGGTCGATATGAGTTTAGAGGGTTCCTCTCCCATTATTATATCCAGAACTGGGGGAGAATCTGACACTACTTCCATATTTGGTAATTGTGTTTTTAATGCATGGCGCAGTTGTAGATACTTAAAAGCGATCTGGTTAGCGAGTGTATATTCTTCCTTAAGTACTTGAAACTGCTTGAGTCTGGAGTTAGATAACACCTGATGGAGGTATATTATGCCATGTGTAGCCCATACTGTCGAGTCTGAGAAAGATTCTAACTCAGGTAGGTGTTTGTTGAACCATAGTGGGGTGTGGGTGTGAATTTTCCCAGTGTTTTGCTTTTTCAACGTGATTTCCCATATTCTTTGATGATGGAGTAGCATTCCCATATTATACCTTGCGTTCTTGTTTGTGATTTGTTTCCCTCTAAGACCACTTTCACACTGAGGCGCTTTTCAGGCGCTTTTACGCTAAAAAAGCGCCTGAAAGGCCTACAAAACGAATTTCCATTAAAATCAATGAATGCTTTCACACTGTGGCAGTGCGCTGAAAAAACGCCCCTCTCCATTGAAATGAATTGAAAGCGCTTCAAAAGCGCCTGAAAAGCGCTTCAAAAGTGCTCAGTGTTTTACTGGCAGTTTTCCAAGCGCCTCAGTGTGAAAGAGGCCTAAGGATACCTTGGAGCGGGGTAAATGCTGGGTGACCCAGTTTATTACATACTAGGGATCTATAGTGTTGCATTTCCACTACTTAGGATGTTTACTACTTACCTTGACTGTTCTATAGATACCTGTTTACTCTATAAAATTGGGATTTCAGGCAAGACTGGTTGTGACCAGAAGTTTGCAAAAAAGATAATCTTCTGTCCACTCTCCAGCCTTAATCCTCATCAACTTTCCACAATAAAATCCTTTAAAACACTATAACTGTAAACTGATTTTATGCTGAGCAAGTTTTGATTGACTGCTTATATCTAACGATTGCCCTTTGAGGGCTTTTGAGTATTATGGAAGTCTTGCTGCCTTATCTGAAGATAATTCCATATATTCTTTTGAAACCAAGACAAAGTATATTTATTGTTTTTAATCTCGAAAGATGTTCACTGCTTGGAATGGTATAACAGAAGACTGTGCCAAAACTTTCGTTATCTGCAACAACATGCAGTGATGCTGTTGCAGAGAACAATTATTACATCAAACTCTGTAAATATTAAACTGTAGCTGAATATTACAGAAAATATTAAAGTTAAAAAAAAATTGCACTCTGTGAGGTTAAAATAATTATTCTGTTTGTTTTTGTACTTGTGTTACCATTTGGAATAACATTTTTATTGAAAGGTAAGCATGAATCAGTAACAGATGCAATGATTTATTAGTATACCATTCTAGACACCCTGGTTAATAATGTTTTGAAAACACTTATTATATTTGTGACTGCACTTCAGAAATTGTGGCTAGAAAAATATATCAGGGGCATGGAGTCATTTCTACTGAATGGCATATGATACACATTAATATAATTCCTCATATGGTAGAGACTGTTTAGTATGTTATATTTATACGTTGCTTTGTGAAACCTGCCTGTGTTAAAAAGTTTTGGTACCTTTCCCAAATTACCAAAGTAGAGGATTGAATAAAGATAACAGCTGCACTTTTTTGGGACATGGTATTACGACGAAAGCATTCATTTTTTAAAAAGGTTGGTTGTTTGCCAATGAGTCTGTTCATCTATCGTACTTATGGACTCTAGATATAATTATGACAGGGAAACACGTTTTTGAAATGGAAGAAGCTAAAATTAGGTTTCTTCACAAGACTGCTGGAGGCTTTCTTTTTATGACAAGGAGAGCATTATGCCACTTCAGAAGCAATACAAAAAGAACCATCATGCACCCTTGAATTAGTGGATTGAAGTGGATTGGACATTGTATGGATGCTATTTAAAATATCTCAGACAATCACAATTTGGAGGAAAACCAGTGGTGGATTTAGTAGTGAGGTTATATTTTTATTGGTCTATAAATGCCTTGGAATTAACTAGGAGGATCTAGAGTTTGTAGCCAGCCAAGGCAAATCTGGACTGACCTGCTTATCCCTGTTTTCCATTTCAAATACAAACTTTGTCTATCAAGCAGAAGCAGAATAGTTTACATTAGCTGCTGCACATGAGCTTAATTTTTTTCTTTACAGTGATGTGTTGAGGGCAAGTGCAACTGCATGAAGAACACAGTTTAACCTATTTTCAAAAGTATATAGAATATAATTAAAAACTACATTGGACTTTAATGTATCAACCTATATGGAAAGTTAGCATCAGTTAGATCTTTATTGTGTAACTTCTTTAACTGCTTGTCCACCGCCCACCGTCAAATGACGGCGGGCAGAAGACCCTATTGTTCTGGGCGGACGTCATATGACGTTGCGCCTTCCGAAGCAACTAGGAGGTGCTCGCGCCCGCTGCGTTGCTGGGGACCCAATGCGCGTGCCCGGCGGCCGCGATGGTCGGTGCACCCGCGATTGCCCAGTAACTGAGCAGAACCGTGGATCTCTGTGTGTAAACACAGAGATCCACGTCCTGTCAGGGAGAGTAGACCGATGGTGTGTCCCTTGTACATAGGGACAACCATCGGTCACCTCCCCCAGTCAGTCCCCTCCCCCCACAGTAAGAATTACTCTCAGGCAACGCATTTAACCCCTTCCTCGCCCCCTAGTGTTAACCCCTTCCCTGCCAGTCACGTTTATACAGTAATCAATGCATTTTTATAGCAGGGATCGCTGTATAAATGTGAATGGTCCCAAAAATGTGTCAAAAGTGTCCGATGTGTCCGCCGCAATATCGCAGTCACGATAAAAATTGCTGATCGCCGCCATTACTGGTAAAAAAAATTTTTTGATAAAAATGCTATAAATCTATCCCCTATTTTGTAGCTGCTATAACTTTTGCGCAAACCAATCAATATACGCTTATTGCGTTTTTTTTACCAAAAATATGTAGAAGAATACGTATCGGCCTAAAATGAGGACAAAATTTGTTTTAAAAAAAAAATTTGATATTTATTATAGCAAAAAGTAAAAAATATTGTGTTTTTTTCAAACTTGTCCCTCTTCTTTTGTTTATAGCGCAAGAAATAAAAACCACAGAGGTGATCAACTACCACCAAAAGAAAGCTCTATTTGTGGGGAAAAAATGATAAAAATTTCATTTGGGTACAGTGTTGCATGACTGCGCAATTGTCATTCAAAATGTGACAGCGCTGAAAGCTGAAAAATGGCTTGGGCAGGAAGGGGGTGAAAGTGCCCTGTAGGCAAATGGTTAAAACATCAACACCATAGTCCACAATGCCAACACTGAACAGCAAAACTCCATATTTAAAAAGTAACTATTTTTTAAGTTATCATACATTAGTTTTTGTTTTGATAATAAAAATCAGATATATACTTTAGTACAGCCCTCAAAATTTCCACTCGCCTGCCCGCATTTGGCAAGTGGAAAAAGCTTGAGGGCGAGGGTTGGGAGGCCTGGGGGGGGGGTGGTTGAATGGGACCCATTCTCCCAACGATTGGCCAGGGGAAGAGAGAGGAGAGGAAGAGGAGAGCCGGCTGGATCGTCACATAGAGCAGGGATCGCCTGCTGTGACAGCTTTGATTTGAATCGCCTGGCACCCGCAGTCACACAAAGTCCAGCCTCCTGGACCGGCTCTTTTGATAGACAGCACACTGGTCCAATGCCAGGATGTGTGACGTCTATCACAGGAGCTGATCCAGGAGGCGGGACTTTGTGTGACTGTGGGCGCTGGGCGATTCAAATCAAAGCTGTCATAGCGGGCGATCCCTGCTCTGTGTGATTGCCTGGCTGGCTTTTCTCTTCTCCTCTCTCTGATCACTGTGCACTGGTCAGGCTGCATTGATGGGCACTGGTGAGGCTGCATTGATGGGCACTGATAAAGCTGCATTGATGGGCACTGGTAAGGCTGCATTGATGAGCACTGATCAGGCTGCATTGATGGGCACTGATGAGGCTGCATTGATGGGCACTGGTGAGGCTGCAATAATGGGCATTGGTGAGGCTGCATTGATGGGCACTGATAAGGCTGTACTGATGGGCACTGGTGAGGCTGCTCTGATGGGCACTGGTGAGGCTGCATTGATGGGCATGGATCAGGCTGTACTGATGAGGCTGCATTGATTGGAACTGATGAGGCTGCATTGATGGGCACTGGTGAGGCTGCATTGATGGGCACTGATGAGTCTGCATTGATGGGCACTGGTGAGGCTGCATTGATCAGCACTAATGACACTGCACTAATGAGGCAGCACTGATGGGTACTGTTAAGCTGCATTGATGATGCTGCACTGATGGGCACTGATAGGCTGCATTCATGGGCACTGATGAGCACTGATAGGCTGCATTGATGGGTACTGATGGGCACTTTTAAAGTTGTTGTTAATATTCATTTTTGTAACTTAATTCTGCTTAAAACATTTAACAATGTAATTTCATGAGATAATTTCTGAGGACGTGTTTAAGAGAAGAATTGGGGGTTGGGTGGGGTAACTGATAGCGAGTAACCCTTAAAGGTGTTGTAAACCCTCGTGTTTTTTCACCATAATGCATCCTAACTTCTGACAGTGACTGGCCCCCCAGCCCCCCGTTTTACTCACCTGAGCCCTTCGATCCCTCAGCGGACACGCACTTTAGCTCTCTGCCTGAGCTTCTTGGCTCTTGATTGGATAGATTGATAGCAGCAGAGCCATTTCTTCTGCTGCTGTCAATAAAATCCAATGATGCGGGTGCTGGGGGGCGGGGCTGAGCCCAGAATTCTGTGTCTATAGACGCAAATGCTGGACTCGGGAGTGCGCCTAAAAGGTAACCCCAGGGAGAGCGCTTCTCCCAGGGGGTTAACCAATGCTAGGAAGACCCGCGAGAGCCACCAGGGGACCCCAGAAGATGATGATAGGGGCCACATTCTGTAAAACAAACTGCACAGTGTAGGTAAGTATGATATGTTTATTATTTAAAAAAAAACAAAAAAACAAGGTTTTACAAACCCTTTAAGGCCTGGCTACTAACTCAATTTGAGCCCTGCTTTAGTATGATCAACAATTTTGCATGGATATTATTATCAGACACTATGGGGTTGATTTACTAAATTAAAAAAGGCTATTCACTTTTCAAGGGAGTTTTTTTTAGGAGCTTAATGAATGAGGTGAGGCGATGGGCAAGCAAAAATCTTTTTTTTCCCTTCCATGTAATTGGGTATTTTTTGCAAATTTCACCACATTCACTAAGCTATTTGATTTGATTTTAGTAAATCAACCCCTATGCACCTATGTCCAGAATCTAGTCTCCTTAGCTATAACTGCAGTATAATGCACCATCCATGGTTGAGGGTGTAAACACTTGTTTTCTATAGTTTCTTTACCAGAAGAAAATGATTATTAGACACATGCTCCCAATCACATATTAAAGTAGCTCCAAAGCCTTAAGGTTTTTACCTTAATGCATTTTCTCCTCATATATACCTAAGCCCATTCATTCTCGATCCAGTGCTTCACCCGAGAGCAGCAGTTCACTCCACTCTCTTCCTCCTCACTGGGCAGATTGATAGCAGTGGGAGTCATAGATTCCTGCAGCTGAATCCAGCCTGCATGAGTGCACCATTAGGAAGCGGTCTCCTATGGAGGCACTTGCAGAAAGGGTAGAGTATGGAGCACAAGGAGGGGGGGGGGCTGTTCTAGAAGAGGAGGTTTGGAGCTGCCCTGTGAAAAACCATTGGACAGAGCAGGTAAGTATGAAATATTTATTATAAAAAAAAAAACGAGAAAGGTTTAAGTATTTGGAATCTGAATGTGTTATCACAAATTCAACACAGGAGTTGTTAACTACCACTTCAGCCCCGACCATTCGGCTGGCTAAAGACCAGAGCACTTTTTGCGATTCGGCACTGCGTCGCTTTAACTGAAATTTGCGCAGTCGTGCGACGTGGCTCCCAAACAAAATCGATGTTCTTTTTTTCCCCACAAATAGAGCTGTCTTTTGGTGGTATTTGATCACCTCTGCGGTTCTTATTTTTTGCGCTATAAACAAAAAAAGAGCGACAATTTTGAAAAAAAAAGCTATATTTTTTTAAGTTTTGCTATAATAAATATCCCCAAAAAATATATAAAAAAACGTTTTTTTCCCCTCAGTTTAGACCGATAAGTATTCTTCTACATATTCTTGGTAAAAAAAGTAGCAATAAGCATTTATTGATTGGTTTGAGCAAAAGTTATAGCGTTTACAAAACAGGGGATAGTTTTATGGCATTTTTATTAATATTTTTTTTTTTACTAGTAATGGCGGCGATCAGCGATTTTTATCATGACTGCGACATTATGGCAGACACATCGGACACTTTTGGCGCTATTCTGGGACCATTCACATTTATACAGCGATCAGTGCTATAAATATGCACTTATTACTGTGTAAATGTGACTGGCAGTGAAGGGGTTAACCAGGAGGGGGCGCTGAAGGGGTTTGGTGTGTCCTAGTGATGTGTTCTAACTGTAGGGGGGCTGAGCTACGTGTGTCACGACACTGATCACTGCTCCCGATCACAGGGAGCTGTGATCAGTGTCCTGTCACTAGGAAGAATGGGGAAATGCTTGTTTACAACAGCATTTCCCCGTTCTTCCTCTCCATGAGACGATCGCGGGTATCCCCGCGGACATCGAGTCCGCGGGACCCACGATCACACTAACGGAGCTCGCGGCGCGCGCGCCCCCACAATGCTGCTTCTTAAAGGCGATGTACAGGTACGTTGATATGCCTGTCCGTGCCATTCTGCCAACTTATATCGGCGTGAGCCGGTCGGCAAGTGGTTAAGTAAGTATACACAGAACAACCTAATAAAAGTTAAAGCCCAACTCCATGGTACAAAAGGTGCAGTTGGACTTCAAAGTAGACTTACTGTCAGAATTCCCAGTTAAAATATATGCAAACTCTAAATGAATGACATTTAGTTTGCTATACCACGGTGTATCATAAGCAACTGCCATGTTTATCTCCATCAAAATACTTCATTTAACCTTTTTAAAACTTTTGTTGTACATCAGCCCTGCTAATCTGCCCCAGTCTCTTTGCAACCATGTCCTACCAATATGCATGTACTCCAGCAATTGCATAGCATTTCTCAGGGCAGGCATGCTTGCTGATAGTAATAACAGAGAAACACATTTACAAAATGTGTGTCCACACAGCCACGTGTATTCTCCACTGGAAAAGACATTCAATAAAAAGTACAACTTTAAAAATATACTGTTGCTGTATATTGAAACATGTCATAAATCTATGCAGACTTGTGATTGTACTAAGTCCACGTAACAATTCGGCTTCTTCATATAGCTATACTTTCCTTTATATTTATGTTTATTTAGGAGTAGCCAATAGGTAAATGGTGTTGCCATGCTTTCGGTCAGGTGGCACAATGATTCAAAATTGTCTATGCTTAAAATGCATCTGTGGCAAAAAAGGCCCTTGAGTGGGCTATTTTCTTAATCAATTTTTGTTAGGTCAAATCCAGGAGAAAATTTCTGGACAGATTGGGAATTATTGAAATATTTCTATTAAGTTATGGCGTGTATAATAAATTCAAAACCTTAAAATTCTATATCAGAATCAAAATAGAAATGTGTCGCTTTTAACGAAATAGCAAGAAAACTGAAAATTGTATACTCGCCTTTCCATAATTTTCCTTTCTTGGGGCATCTTTATGACAGCATACAGTACACTGGGTTGTGGCTCTGCCTCGCAACCTAAATAGGACTGGTTAACTATAAGTTTTCAACTAGGCCCCACCATAGCATTCTTTGTAACTATCACCTCAAGGATGGGAATCTGTATGCTGTGAGTGAGTGAGTGAGAACTTGAGTGAGTGAGTGAGAACTTGTATAGCGCTGCAACTGTGAACTAAATCGCCTCAGGGCGCTGTCAAGAAAATGCACCAGGAAAGGAAAATTACGGAAAGGTGAGTGTACAATTTTCTGTTTCCTGGCACATCATGGCAGCATGCAGTGGGAAATAACTCGCCAGTCAGGTAGGTGCAAGAAAAAAACTTAAATTTATTAACTGGAACCAGCATAACCAGCTTGGATAACGGATTTGCCAAACTCTATTGATGTACGGTAAGCTGCTCTGGGTCCACACGGTAGTGCAAAATGTATTGCTGGATGACCACTTTCCTGCTTTAAAGATCGTTTCCAGAGAAACTCTGCAGTATGCTACCCAGGTGGTTGCCACTGCCCTCATGGAATGTGTCCTCAAGCCCTCTGGATTTGGATGCTATAGAATTGAGTAGGTTTTCTCTATGATGAGCCAATGATATGGTGCGAGAAGATGCTGCTTGCCCATTCTGCCCCTCTGGGGGATTACTAGAAGATTATCTGCTTTCCTGAATGATTTAGTGGCCATCAGGTATGCCTTTATATTCAATCCAACATCTAGTGAATGGGTCTCCAAACTATGGCTCTCCAGTTGTTCAGGAAATACAATTCCCTTCATGATTAGTCATGTCTGTGAATGTCAGAGTTTTACAATGCCTCATGGGACGTGTAGTTCCGCAACAGCTGGAGGGCCATAGTTTGGAAATCCCCGGTCTAGTGGAAACAGTGTTCCTTGATCATTAAGAAAAGATGGCAGAATAATCCCCTGATTGATGTGGACAGCGGTAGCTACCTTAGGGATCAGTCTGATGGTCTCAATTCAGATACCCTTTTTGCTGAGGTTAAGTCCCATAATGAAGTCGACTGTGGCGAAGGAAAAGTTGTTTGCCTGACGAAGGAGGTGGCGCCTCGGAAACGTGTTGCGGCCCACCCCATCCTGTTTTGGTCTCTTGCTAGCTCTGTGAGAGCAGGTGTGAGAGCTGGAGTCGCTGCCGGTTATATACCTCCATACGGCGGGTCTGAGCTTATCCCCAGAGCGGTCTTCTCATCCCTTGTGACGGCTGACTGCTTGATTGGTGATCCACATCCACCATGTGTACAGCTTGCAAGATACTTTTATGTAAGTGTATCTGAAAAAAGTGTTACTTGTTTTTACTATCACACTGAACCAGTTGCCCCCTTTCTGCTGTTTTTGGATATGGACAGCGGTAACTACCTTAGGGATCAGTCTGATGGTCTCAGAAGTGTTTACAATTCAGATTTTGCTGAGGTTAAGTCCCATAATGAAGTCGACTGTGGCGGAGGAAAAGAAGGACGTGATAATGCCTCCAGAACTAACGAAAAATCCCAAGAAGGGAATTTGGGCTTTCCTGGTGGCCTAAATTTTAGGCATGGTTTCATGAATTGAATGACAATGAGGGTTTATAGCCCAATTTATTCCTGTCATGGCTGAAAGGACTGAACCGTGGACCTTCAAGGTACTTGAACTCAGGCCCTTATTGAACCCCATTTGTAAGAACTTGAGAACTTGAACCTCCTCTGGAGACACTGGATTCCAGGAATGTTGCTGGGTGACTGAAATGAAGCTTTGCCATAGTTTCTGATACATGCTGTTTGTGAAACTTCTCCTGGCTTGAAGTAGAGTTGCCACCACTTCCTGAGAACAACTGTGCTCTAGGAACCTTTGCCTCTCAGCTTCCAGACCATAAGGTGTAGCCTCTCTGGAGCTGGGTTCAGGAACTGAACTTGGGACAGTAGGTCTGGGGTTACTACAAGAGGTATTGGATCCTCGTCGTTGAGCTTCAGAAGCATCATAAACAATGGCTTCCTCAGCTAGGACGGAATTACGGCTATCACTGTGTTTGAGGACCTTCTAAGTCTTGACAAGAACCACACGATTAGAGGTATTGGAAGAAAAACGTATCCAAAGCTAAACCTTCAGTGTTGGTGAAGACAGTCTATTCCCTCTGCCCAGGGATGCAGTATTCTCGCCAGAAACCTGGGGCATTTGATATATTTCCAGGATGCCCTACTTCTGTGTTAGAAGGGAAAAGGCCTGGGAATTCAGTTCTTCCACAAAAAATTCTGACTCATAATGGTTCAGGAAGAGATGAACCAGCAATGTGGGGCTCCTGGTACCCCCCTGATTTTGAATGAGCAGGGCAGCTCTGAGTTCCAAAATATTTGAGACTATTCCCTGGGGATCGAATGCCCAGTGACCCTGGGCTCCCTGATCTTGGTAATGGGCACCCCAGCCTTCCAGACTAGCATCCAAAGTGACTACATCTGTTCGAGGAGGAACGATCGGGCGATGTTTCATTGGGTTGCAGACCACCAAAGAAATAGTTTCACCCTGTTTGAGATGATGATTGATTGATGCATCGATACTCCATCTCACTGTGTAAGGAATGAACTCTGAAAGGTTCTTGCGTGCCATTGACCCCACTGAATCATTGGCTTCAGAGAAGTCATAGACCCCAGGATGCTGAGAAAGAATCTAACAGGCAATGTCATAGCTGATAAAGCCCTTTTTGTGGATTAGAGGTTCTATTTTTTCCTTTGGAAGTTGTACCGTGATGGTTTGAGTGTCCAGTACTGCACCCCAAAAGACCATTCTTTGTGTAGGATGTAGATTTATTTTTTCCAGTCTATTATCCATCCTATGTGTTGAAGGATGAAATCAGGAATTTCCAATGTTGCACAAGAGTATCCCTGTTGCTGGCAAGCAGGAGAACATCACCCAGATAACTATGGACTCTCAAACCCCTCTGTCTCAGGAGAGCAATTACTGGAAGCAGAATGTTCGTGAAGGTTCTGGGAGTGGTGGATATTCCAAAAGGTAAGCTTTGAATTTGAAAATGTTGGTGATTGACGGCAAAGTGCAGGTACTTCTGAAAGGCAGGAGGAATAGGCATGTGGAGATATGTGTCTGATAAATATATGGACAGCATCCAGTCTGCAAGATGTATTGCAAGCAGTATTGATTGAAGGCTCTACATCTTTAAGGATTCCAGGTGAATTCTCCTGTTGAGACCTTTTAGATCTAATACTGAATGATGTTTTTTTCTTTACTAGAAATAGGAGCGGTGTCTCCTTAACTGCTGCTGTTGAAGGAGATCCAGGATGTATTTGCCCATTATTTTCCTTTTTTAACTGTCTGAGGGAAGTCCGGTTGTTTAGAAATGATCACTTAGGAGTTTCCCCTGGAATCGCTACAATGGGCAAACAAAATGATATATATAACCCAAGGATCCCCCACATACTCCACCCATACCTGTGTGTAAAGCCTGAGCCTGGCTCCAACTGTCACAGGTTGGACAGGCATGTCCTCAAAAGGACATTAGCTGGTCTCCCACCGTGGAAGACTTAGGCTTCTGGAGGCCCAGGAGAAAAGATTTGCCCTTCTTACAGTTCCTTTTAAACTTCCTGGCTGGTCTGTAGGATCTTCCTTCTCTATATTTGTCTGCGCTTGTAAGAGTGACTCCTCTGGGGTTTGCACTTTTTATCTGCTGGAATCTGACCCACCTTACTGCCAGTCACCAGCTTGTTACTGCATCCTCCATCAGAAGAGTAACAGGCCTAGCTAAATGCAAAGATACATCAAACACTGGAGCCATGAATAGGGGGTTTACTTTGGGTTCCTTCAGTGGATACAGTCCTGCTAGCCCACTAATGATACCTGTCTTCTTGTCAGGTTTTTGCCATATATCCTGGATAGGTTCATTTAGTTCATCAATAAAAGTGAAGGCTCTTTTTTAACGTTAGGAAAATATCTTCTAACTTTATGAGGTGTTTCTTCCACCTCCTCTCAACAGATCACTTTTTTGACTGATTTGGCGAATGGTTCCACCAAGGAAAAGTCTAATCCAACTGTGCCCTCCAATTCTTCATTCTCTGGTGCGCTATCTGTTGTTGCAGAACTCAAGGGGCTAAAGAAGTGGTGCTTTGGGCTGCTGCCTCTAAGTCAGGGGCCGATGCCTCCAAGATCAACTCCCTAAGGGACTCTAACCAAATCCATTACCTCTCTGACTTCTGAATTCTTTTCACTATTTGCTTCTACAAAGTGAGAATGGCAAGCCAGCTTATCTGGAAGAGCTGGTGCCCCAAAAAACCCAGCATGCATTATCCCCTGGGCGGGAGTGATGGCCATTAGAGGATGAACCTTAATGCGGAGAAGGTGACCTTGCTTGACAGAAGTGATGGTGATGAGAGGAGGACCTGGAGTGACATCTTTTAGATTGTCTGCTCCTCAAGGAAGAAGCATGGCCAGAATGTTCTCTCCGTTTTGAAGTGGAGGATCTCAATGACCTGGGAAGGCTGTCAAGTTACGACAGCGTTAGTAATATGGCTCTCTTTTGATCTATCTTCACTACTTACCCCACCCCTTACCTTGTAGGCTGAGGATCATCTACTTGGGCAGCAGACTCCATCCGAAGGAAAGAATAGCAGAACCCTATACCTGCAATACAGTATGAGCAATAGTACAACATGCCAGGCTGAGGTGAGGGATGACACAGAGGAAGCCGCATGCAGAGTGTAAGGATGCTACACTTACAAGTAGGATTCCTAGAAGTGTCACCAAAGAGAGGAGGCAGAGAGATGCAGGTACCCGACCTCCCTGTGCAGAAAACGCAAATGAGAGGGCCCGCTGACGTCACTTCCAGCATGTGTAGAAGCCCTCGGGACATGGCCACCATCTTGGAAATGGGCACAAGCAGGACAACAACAAGGCTCAGAAGTAAAACACAGGAAAAACAGAAAGTGAAAAAAGGTAAAAAAAGAAGACAGCTGCACGAGTTAGGCTTAATATAAAGCTCTGCAATGCTAACCAAATCAGATCTTGAGACCACCAGACTGGGGTTTCCTCCATCTAGCTCGTTTAGAGGATGTACAGGATGGGACTTCCACCCAGGAGAGGCTGAACCTGGCTCGGGCAAATGTGATAAAGGGCACAACAGGATCCATCCAGTCCCAATCAGGTATGGACAAAAAGGAGAATGCTGTGGTGGGGCCTAGTTGAAAATGTATACTTAACCAGTCCTATCAGGTTGTGGGGGTGGAGCCACAACCCAGTGTATGCTGACATGATGCGCCAGGAAATGAAATTGAAAATTGAAAATCTTGAATGTAGAATTGATGCATATGTGGCAAGAATTAAAATAATTTGCTGTCCAATAACACTTATCAAAGACAGGTGGATTCTTTTATGAGACAATTACAACTGAATTGCAGTTTCTATAGTGTAAGACTAAACATTGTTACTTATAACGATTATTAATAACAGTTCAATTATGTGCCTAATCTAATGAAATACAAAGTGCAAATAACCTTATTAACCAACTAAAAGCTGGTTGCTATGAGTTACTACACTTTGCACATGCTTACAATATTTGTGTTGTGCCTTTTACCAAAGGTCAGTAGACAGCAGTAACCAGAGCTTTGTAAATGTGCAGAAAACAGTTATACATTTAAATTATTGCAGACTGCATTGGTTAATGAGATATAATGCATGGTATATTTAATTTAATTAAGTTTTCGCTGAAAAGTTCATTAACAACAACTTTAATAGAGAACTGGAAATGTGTGAACTGTGTTCAGTAATACATGCTTAAAGACAGCAGACTAATAGAAACTGTTGATTAATTTCTGATTAAAACTTAACCTATTTATACTAGATTTATGTAGTAGAGCATGGGGTTTGTAATTTAATTATGCATATGACTGCATATTATAATGTCTATAGAAACAAATCCCAAAGGTTTTGTTTCTAACATACCTAATTTACAAATATAATTATTTTTTATCTTAATTAGTTTGGTTAGACAAATTCACTTTTTAAAGTTAGGAACTTAAAGCAGAACTATACTCGCCTCCCATTCAGCGATCTGTCATCTGCAAGTTTCCTTGTTGGTGTTGACGTCCTTGCCTGGTCTTCTTCCAGGTCTGGGATTTTTGGCCATCTTGATTGACTGTGATGGTTTTAATGTACCTCCTGCTAGTGCAGGATTTTATTAATTCTGGCAGACGCTGAAAGTGTACATTAATCAATGCGATTTTTGTTATCTACACCACTGCAATTGATGGGAACATGTGCTTTCTTGCCAGCTATTGGGTTTCATCATTCTTCATGTCCACTTAACCCATCAAACTGTTTTTCCACTGTTTGAAGCTACTGATTAGCAGAATGTCAGGGAATTAGTACCCAACTTTCCAAATAAAAGTGCCATATTATATGTTGTGAAGAGGAAGAAGTAGTAGTGGTTGTTGTTACAGCAATTTTGCCTTCTGTATGTTACATACTAAAAGGGTTAGACAAATCTTACATTGGCATTTTGTGCATGAGATAATCAAAATATTCACCATAGTGTCAGTCTATTTGCTTTATGCTCAACAGTTGTTAATATCAGTTTGCAGTCAATCATTAACCACTTCCTGCCCGCCATATAGCAGTGGTTCTGTTATCCTGACCGGACGTCATATGACGTGATCAGGATAGCCTGCTACACACCGCATCTCCGATCTGGGTAAAGAGCCCCTGACAGAGACTCTTTACCACATGATCAGCTGTGTCCAATCATAGCTGATCACAGTGTAAACAGGAAGAGCCGTTTATCGGCTTTTCCTCCACTCGCGTCTGACAGACGCGAATAGAAGAGAGCTGATCGGCTGCTCTCCTGACAGGGGGTCTGCACTGATTGATTATCAGGGCAGCCCCTCCGAGGGTGCCCACCCAGGACCACCAGGGATACCAACCCATGGCCACCAGGGATGCTGACCATGGATGCCCACCTAGGGCCACCAGGGATGCCAACCAGGACCACCAGGTATTAACTATAAAGGTGCCAGTCAGTGCCCATTCTAGATGCCAATCAGTGCCCAGCAGTAAAGCCTGCCATCGCCTCCTTAGTAGTGCTACCTATCAGAGCCATCTATCAGTGCCCTTCAGTGCCGCCCATCAGTGTCCATCAGTGCCACCTATCAGTGCCCATCAGTGCCACCTTTCAGTGCCCATCAGTGCCGCCTATCAGTGTCGCCTATCAGTGCCCATCAGTGCCGCCTATCAGTGCCCATCAGTGTCGCCTGTCAGTGCCCATCAGTGCCACCTATCAATGGCCATCAGTGCTGCCTATCAGTGACACCTATCAGTGCCCATCAGTGTCACCTATTAGTGCCCATCAGTGCTGCATGATAGTGCCTCATTATCAGTGCCCATCAGTGCCACCTCATCAGTGCCACCTCACCAGTGTCCATCAGTGCCGCCTTATCAGTGCAGCCTCATCAGCGCCCATCAGTGAAGGAGAAAAATTACTTATTTACAAAATTTTATGACAAAACAAAGAAAAACAATTTTTTTTCAAAAACCCAGTGGTGATAAAATATCACCAAAAGAAAGTTCAATTTGTGGGAACAAAATGATAAAAGTTTTGTTTAGGTACAATGCAGCATGACCGCGCAATTGTCATTTAAAGTGCAACAGCGCTGAAAGCTTAAAGTTGGTCTGGGCAGGAAGGGGGGGGGGGGAAGTGCCCTCTATTGAAGCGGTTAAGGTTGACCATTTTTTAACCAGTTGCAGACATTGGAGACAATTTGTTGTTATTTATTAAAGTGGAGTTCCACCCTGAAAAAAAAAATACACAAAAATGCTGAAAAAAAATTGATTTTTTTTTTAGAAAAAAAATGTTTTAGCGGTTGCTATGCGGAAGTCCCTAATCTGCCTCTTCCTTATCAGCGGTGGGTCTTCTTCTGCATCCTCTTCTAGTGAATGGGGCACGCTGCCTTCTGGGAACTGTGTCTAATCCCAGAGAACAGCCCCCCATTCACAAATCGGCGCGAGACTCGCGCATGTGCAGTAGGAAACGGGCAGTGAAGCTGTAAGGCTTCACTGCCTGTTTCCCTTAGTGAGGATGGCGGTGCGGGACCTGCAGTGATCGAGGGATCGGCATCGGGGGGGCCATCATCGCGGGCGAGTAGGACAGGTAAGTGTCCTTATTAAAAGTCAGCAGCTACAGTGTTTGTAGCTGCTGACTTTTAAAGAAAAATAATCGCGGGTGGAATCCCGCTTTAACTCAAACTCATCTGTCTTTTTAGTAAGAAATTTGATGATTATGCTGTCTTTTGCTAATGATGGTTATAAAGATTTATTTTTTCACAAATGTCAAAATTTAACAGTACTATCCTTTCATTTTTTTAAGGTTTGCTACAGTACTATAAAAAATATATATTTGTATGATTTGGAGATATTTAGTTAATGTCAGCTATGTGGGGTTTTTTCAGTGAGTGTGAAAAAAATTTGCCCAGCAAAATGGAAGAAGCACAGTTAAGATTAATATAAATATATCAAGACTGCTATTTTTAGGGAATCATAGCCCCAGCAAGGATGTTATTGGAATTTCAAAAGCTCTTTAACATTTTACATAGTATTTTGGAAAAATAACAAAGGGGAAGTCTATGAAAGTAAAAACTTTCTTACAAATTGAAAAACATACAAATAGGCCTCTAAATGAATTTTAAATTCAATTGGTATACCATAAGTAAATAGAAATGCCTTTACAATATGTTTTTATAGATCCCTGGACTGCAGGGTTCTGACTCAGAAAGGTTGGGTTGGTGCCAAGAGGCAGTCTTCTGCATCCATAGTCTTGCCATGCTTACTAGAGAGGAAAACTTACGAATGAACCTAATGTTGTGCAGTTCCTCCACTGCCCAATCAGCAAGCTGAAGGTAAGTCTTTAATCAATCTGTTTTTGTTAACTGCAATGCAGAAAAGTGAAGTTGTTGCCCTGGCAATTTGACCCGCCAAGGGTGCCATAAAGTGATTGTAAAGTTTTTTTTTTTTATTAAAAATAACAAACATGTTATACTTACCACCTCTGTGCAGTGGATTTGCCCAGAGCAGCTCGGAACCTCCTCTTCTCAAGTCCCATGTCGGCTCTCCTGGCCCCTCCCTCCTGTTGAGTGCCCCCACAGCAAGCAGCTTGCTATGGGGCACCTGAGCTGAGCTCCGTGTTTCCATTCAGACACAGAGCCGTGGCCCGGCCCTGTCCCCTTTTCTTTGATTGACAGCTGTGGGAGCCAATGGCGCTGCACCGCTGTCTCAGCCAAGGAGGAAGGCAGTCCCAGGCAGCTGAGACAATCCTACAACATCCCTTGACCTAGATGGACCTCACGTAAGTATTAGGGGGCTGAGGGGGGCTGCTGCACACAGAAGACGTTTTATTATAATGCATAGAATGCATTAAGATAAAAAACCTTCTGCCTTTACAATCACTTTAATCACTAGTCTAGCCAAATTAAATTACAAATCACTTGGCAGATAAAAAAGATCAGCAGTGTATTAAGGATATTTGCCCGGAGTACGTTTTTTACTAGTCTAATAGTAGATACCATAAGTGGACCTTTTTGACCATACAGATGCCTCATTTACTAATTCAGTTCTGGAAGGTTTACCCCACTTCCTGACCAGACCAGGTGCTAGAAACAAAGAACAACCGACAATTTTGAAAAAAAACACTATATTTTTTACCTACTTACTAAAACACATCCAATACAAAAATTGAAAAAATCAAATGTCCTCATTCATTCAGGCCAATAGGAATTCTGCTACTTATTTTTGGTAAAAAGAAATCCCAATAAGCATATATTGATTGGTTTGCGCGAAAGTTACAGCGTCTACAAACGATGGGATATTTTTATTTATTTAGTACTAGTAATGGTGGCGAACAGTGACTTATAGTGGGACTGCGATATTGTGGCAGACAAATCGGACACCTAACTGACACTTTGACACTTTTTTTGGGGACCAGTGACATTATAACAGTGATCAGTGCTAAAAATATGCACTGTCACTGTACTAATGACACTGGCTGGAAAGAGGTTAACACCAGGGACGATCAAAGAGTTACCTGTGTTCCTAGGGAGTGCTTACTAACTGTGGGGGAGGTGCTTTTATTACTTGAAGACATGGATCGGTGTTCCTGCTTCACAGGAACACAGGATCCATGTCTTCTGTACTCACAGAATGACAGTCTGCCTTGTTTTTACTCCCAAAAAAACAAAACAATTTTCCATAACCTCTGTTTGAAATGGAGATTCTGTTTGTAACCCAATAATATTAGGGACAGATATTTGTTACAGATTGATAAAGAATATTGTATGATTTACTTAAATTATGTTATTGTAACCATGTTTGTGATTATAGATTGGCATCCGTTCCTTGAACAAATTCACTGGGGTGTCTTATCCATAGAACACAGTGTGAGTGTGAAGTAGATTCCCACCACCAGGGGGCTTTGCGCCGCTTGTTGATGTCTCTCATAAGTCAGGCGGGTGGGTATGCCCCTTTCCAACACAGCATTGGCATGGGGAGGGGTGTCAAGGTCCCGGAAGTTCCGGATCCTTTTGACCCCCCGGTGTACATATGGCCCTGTGGGGGGGAGCTTCACGGCCACGCTTGGCATGGGTTCCCACTGTCCTTACGGCGGAGCACAATTTCCATGTGCATCTGCCGTTTTTGGGACTAGTTGCGTGGGCGCCATCTGGCGCCCGTGCACCATGTGACCGGGCTTAGTGACGTCAGGGGCGTTGCCGGGCAGGATCTCCTCGAGGGCACACATCATAAATAGACACAGCGGTGGATACACCACCTGTGTGCTGTGCATGGGGAGCGTCTCTGTATCCTTTCTTTCGTTATCGGTGGTAAGTTTTAAGCGACATATCCAATACTACTGTAGTTATACTTTGGAGTTATGGTTTGGTTTGAAAGTCAGAACTGACTCAATACCATCATTCCCTATAGGACATATTACCCACTACTACACATAAATATCTGGGAGATTCTGGATCAGTTTGCCGTGCTTATCTCCATGCTCTTTATATATGAAGATTGCATGTAAAGGTAAGAAGGCCCTATTCTTTCTCACGCAATACCCTATTTAATGAAATCTAGTATTCACTAATAATTCCTGTTCCCCTTTTCCCTGCACAGGAAACTTCTCTACACTGGTTAATAAACGGTGTAGTTTTTATATACACGCTTTCCAACTAGCACAAACCCTCCTGGGATGTCTATGTAAGAAGAGTCCAGGTAAAGATATCCTGGGTATATTTAGTTTTTTCTCCGTATAGAGTCAACACACCTGAGAAGGTTTTATATAAACAATCTCTTTACAGATCACCCCTATAATTAGAGGAGATCTTCTTGCTGCCACCGATAACCATAGGCTCGCATAGACGCCCCCCTAAAGGTATATCAAATAATTATCTTTAAGTCTAAATTAACAATTTTTTCTACATATGCTTTCACTAGCCAATATATTTACATTATGCTATCCATATATTTGTCAATTAGATTAATATCGGATGTGGATGTCCCTCCAGGAACTCCTGTGTCCTCCAGGGTGGGTCATTTTGTGATCCGGTCCCCGGCTCCTTTTTATTGGCGCAACTCCCTATGGTGAGACATCTGTATGCGTTTTTTGGGGGGTAGTTCATGGGATGGATGCCTTTTTCTTTTGTACAAAAAATATAACTGTCTTTATTTACACTGTGATAATCAATACTAATATTTTTTCTTCTTTGTTTGTAGTCTCATGACAACTTTATGTATGTACCATCTGACAATATATTTGTAAGCAACGCTCCTGAAGAAGCGGGTAATACAAAAAATCAGTGAAACACGTTGAGAAATCAAAATTCAATTTATTATGGATGGTTTTGATATTCTATTTGGAAACAATAGGATATAAAGTTACTTCATGGTTGTCATGATCAAATATTTTATTCCATGAATATGTAAAATTATCTTGTCTTTGTAATAAAACCTTTTTGTACTTTCTTAAACCCCCAGCCTCCTTCCAATTTCTTGTCTATAGTCTGCCTTGTTTACATAGGCAGACTGTCATTCTGTCAGAGTACCAAACAATCGGCGGGTCCCGGCAGATCCAAAATTTTGAGGCCACTCTGAGGGCTATCACTGAAGCTGGAGTGTCCATACCAGACACACCATTCTCAGTGCAGCTCAGTAATGCTAAGCCTGATAAATTCACAGGCTCGGCATAACTGAGCTCCCTGCCTAGCTACTGTGCCCGTCACACTCAACGCCACTGATCCTGCATTTTTAAAAGGCACACTGCCTGTGCACGTGTGTGCTGTATCCTCCCTTACATGGCCCTGGAAACATTTTTGCATAAAGTCCAGTATATAGCAAATCTATTCTCCATTAAAAATTAAAAAAGTAATCAAATATCATTTTTGTTTGGATGTAAATAATATATTTTTTGCGGACTTTAAATATATGTGTTGTAGAGAATGGTGTTAATTTAATATAATGGTAATTAAATATCTTTCACAGCATTAAAAATAAAGGATGGTGTGAGATTTTTCAGACAGCGCTGTGGTCTTATGGGACCGTGTAATACATTAGCACAAAACATTGACCATATAACTAATCCAATCACATGCTTCTTATTGATCTTATTTTGAGGCACTTGACAGGGAGAACTATTTATTAATACCCAGTCAATTACACTTAATTGGTTTATGAAATAAGCCAAACATTTTTGTTCCTACTTAAGCCTGTAATCAATGCTGACTTTAAGTTTTGAATTTTGTTCTATTTTTTTCTCATGATGTGAACAAAACATAAATACATTCTACTGAACTGTTTATTGGATACATTAAAGGGGTTGTAAAGGTTTGTTTTTTATTTTCTAAATAGGTTCCTTTAAGCTAGTGCATTGTTGGTTCACTTACCTTTTCCTTCGATTTACCTTCTAAATGTTTTTTTTCTTTGTCTGAATTTCTCACTTCCTGTTTCTCCTCACTAAACTTCACACCATCATCCGAGTGGTGTTTAGTCAGCCAGAACAGCTTACTGAACAGCTTACTGAGGAGGAACAGGAAGTGAGAAATTCAGACAAAGAACCCCGAAACTGTTCTTTTCATTGTCCATGGGTGGTGTGCTGTTTATTACGTTTCTCGTCCAAAAGTATTTCACATCTGACAAGGGCAGAGGCTAACCATATATGCAGCAGTTTAAGGGAAATTGGAGCTCTGTGCTGCCTGCAGACACTGAAAATATCAGCTTTTGTGCTGTAAAAGTAAAAACACATTTATATTTTCATTGAAGAGGGTGGGGCTATTATTTTTAAAGTAGTACTGTAGCCAGGCTATGGACATTCAAATATGTTTTTTAAAAGCAAGAAAAAAAACAAGCCCTTGCTAACCTCTGGAGCTGCAGTCATTATGTAGTAATTATTGCATTTGAAGCTTATCAGTTTTACTTTCATTAGCCTGCCTGCCTTCTCGAAGTTGATTTACTATGGCAAATAGGCCCTTAATTTTGCAAGTGAATTTTCCTCTGATCTTAGTGAAGGAGGTGAAGCTCTGCTGACTTCCATCATCCAATCATGTGCAAGAAATAAATGTTGGAATTTGTTACTACTTTGAGAATGGCACCTTTCGCATTGCAAAGGCTGCTTATATGCATGCAGCCATTAGCGCATTAAGCTGATGTCAACCAGAGTTCTGGAGCAACCCCTCAGGACTGTAGGAGTGTCACATGAGGTGACTGACATAGAGAAACCAATGTTAATCACAGTTCTGGAGCTGCAGCACAAAACTGCAGGTGTGTCACATGGGGTGGCAGCAAAGATAATAAAGAGTTTAGATTTCTCGTGAATTAACAGTAGTTAACCATTTCCAGACCGCCCCACATACATATACTGCAGCGGGGCGGCCCGGCTGCGCAAAATCACATACAAGCACATGATTCATGCCTGTGGCTAGGAAGCGCACGTGCCTACCGTCCCCGTGGCGGATTTGATTCTGAACTGATCAGTCATCAGGCCCAGGCCAATGATTTATGGCCTGGACCTGCTGATCGGTTCTGACCAATGGCAGAACATCTTGTGTCTGTGTAATGTAAGCACAGGCACAGGAAAGGATGCAATCTTCTCTCCTGGAGCCCTTTTCAGGTGCAGCGTGAGAGGAGAGAGCATCAACAGTGAGTACACAAGCACTACACTGACACCAGATCACATAGGCCCACATTTAACCCCCTGATCACCCCCCAGTTAACCCTTTCTCTCCCTGTCACAGTGTCATAAAGTACAGTGTACAGATTTTTTTTACTGATCTCTGTATTGGTTGTGAAGCGAAATAGCATTAGGGGGCAGTTAGCAGCAGTCCCAGATAGGTTCAAGGTACCCGCCATATATTCCCTAATAAAGATTTAAGATTTAAGTTCCTGATTACCCCCAGTTAACCCTACCACTCCTTGTCACAGTGTCATTAGTACAGTGTACAGATTTTTTTTCTGATCACTATATTAGTGTCACGGGTGACACTAGTTAGCTAGTTAGCATCAGCGTCAGCCTTATATAATGTTAGGGTCTCGCCACATATTCCCTAATGAAGTTTTAACCCCCTCATCGCCCCCCCCAGTTAACCCTTTCACTTCCTGTCACAGTGTCATTAGTACAGTGTACAGATCTTTTTTTCACTGTATTAGTGTCTCGGGTGATGCCAGTTAGCGTCAGTTAGTGTCAATCCCAGACAGTGTCAGATTTTAACCCTTTGATTGCCAGTAACACTAACACACACACTATACACTTCCATTACTAGTATAGTGTCTGAACGGATCAATATCTTTGATCTTATCAGAACTTTACTAGCATTCTTAATAGTATAGCATTCCCAAAAACGCTGCATTAGCAGGATCAGTTCTGTCACCTGCCAGCACCTGCGTTTAGCCTCTCCGCCCTCCCCAAAAAAGTGCAGTATCAGTAGATCACTGTCACTTCCTATACACAGTACACAGTCAGGCCTGATCTCTGCTAGCACTAGCAGTTACTGTACATTTTTTTGTAGCAGTTCCAACAGTCCTCAACAACCAGGTGCTTTTTTACCTGTGAGTCACACTAGGTACCTTTAAATTTTTTTGGCCAAAATGTCAAACGAAAGGTACACTAGTGAAGAGCCCTACAGGATGCGGAGCATGACAGATGAGAGTGATGGTGAGTCCTCACAGTCAGATTCAGGCTCAGGAACCTGTAGAGAGCAGCAGCACCCTGACAGATAGCTCTCACGAAGGAGTAAAGGTCCCTGCTAAGGTCAGGCGTACCCGACCCCATTTCTCTGTTGCTGAGGTGCAACAATCGCATGATTGTCATATGCAGCAAAGTGTCGGTACTAGTGCCGCTCTACCTTCTGGTGAACTGGCATCTGGCGAGCACCAGCGGCCTAGTACACCCTGGTCGTAGACAAACCAGCACTGCAGTAACACTTGGTGATGTGGCAAGTGCCATAATTGCAGTTCAAGCTGGAGCAGTGGCTAGCACAAGTAGTAAAGTAAAAATCAATAATTGGTGTTGCGCTCTAGGTAGAATTAAAAATAACAGTGATATTTAGAAAGCGTTGTAAAACCAAAGTGGATAAAAGGTGGACGCATCTAAAATCAATTCCTGAATTCTAATCAAACAATACTGTAAACAACCTGGATACATTCTAGTATATAAAGTGCAAGTGATAAAAGTGACAAAAGTGACATATAGCGCGTGATTTACTAACAACAGTGCGCTGCGCCGGTTCATACCTTAATTGGTGCGCCGAATAAATCCTTAATTGGACGCATGAACCGGCGGCGCACTGCTATAGTAAATAAAAATGTCAGCGGTGCTTGTATCTCTATTCAAAATGAATGGTTCCCTATGGGAGCCCATTGATTTGAATAGAGGTCGCCCGGGAAGTCGGATCAAGACGATTTGACTTGCGGGGCGACTCGTGTGCCGGTTGACACAGAGGCAGCGCGACTTTGCGAGGCAACTTTGACACGACTTGAGCGGGAAGCAGACGCTCAAGACGTGTCCTAGAGGCGACTTGAAGTACCTGGCCGAGAGTGTTCTCGGCGACAAGGTACTGCAAGCCTCGCGCTCGCTGTCCCCTGTGTTTGGTATGAATCATGAAGGGGAACTCCAGGCCAAATTTTAAATAAAAAACCGGCATGGGTTCCCCTCCAGGAGCATACCAGGCTCTTAGGTCTGGTATGGATTTTAAGGGGAACCCCCCTATGCCTAAAAAATGGTGTGGGGGTCCCCCCAGAATCCATACCAGACCCTTATCCGAGCACGCAGCCCGGCAGGTCAGAAAAGGGGGGCGAGCGAGTGCCCCCCCCTCCTGAACTGTACCAGGCCACATGCCTTCAACATGGGGGAGTTGGGTGCTTTGGGGCAGGGGGCGCCCTGCACCCCCCCAAAGCACCCTGCCGCATGTTGATGGGGACAAGGGCCTCTTCCCGACAACCCTGGCTGTTGGTTGTCGGGGTCTGCGGGTGGGGGCTTATCGGAATCCGGGAGCCCCCTTTAATAAGACCCGGGCCTTCCACCCTATGTGAATGAGTATGGGGTACATCGTACCCCTACCCATTCACCTGGTGGCAAAAAAAGTCAATAAAAAACGCAACACAGGTTTTTAAAGTAATTTATTAGGCAGCTTTGTGTGTCTTCTTCCGACTTCGGGGGTCTTCTTCCGACTTCGGGGGTCTCTTCTTCTGCTCTCCGGTGTCGTCTCAGCGCTCTCTTGTTCTTCTCCCGCTCTCCGATGCCTTCTCCGGAGCGCAATGACTTATATTGGCATGCCACCCAGTAACCCCGCCCCCGTATGACGTCACAGTCCCGGAAAATGATGGGACTGTGACGTCATACGGGAGCGGGGTCACCGGGTGGCATCACCCGGTGACCACGCCCCATGCCAATATAAGTCGTTGCGCTCAGCGCACACAGCATTGTAGCGTCAGACAGCGAAGAGGCAACATCGGGCGGAGAGAAGAGGGAAGAAGACGACGATGAAGACCGGGACCCTGCTAGCAAAAGAGCTGGAAGAAGATAGCGGGGTGCCCAGCAGAAGGCAGAAAGAACCGGAGATCGTGGAGAAGGCACCGGAGAGTGGGAGAAGAACAAGAGAGCGTGGAGACAACACCGGAGAGCAGAAGAAGAGACCCCCGAAGTCGGAAGAAGATCCCCGGAGCTGCCTAATAAATTACTTTAAAAACCTGTGTTTTGTTTTTTTATTGACTTTTTTTGCCACCAGGTGAATGGGTAGGGGTACGATGTACCCCATACTCTTTCACATAGGGTGGGGGGCCGGGATCTGGAGGTCCCCTTTGTTAAAGGGGTCTTCCAGATTCCGATAAGCCCCCTGCCCGCAGACCCCCACAACCACCGAGCAAGGGTTGTGGGGATGAGGCCCTTGTCCCCATCAACATGGGGACATCCTCCCCATGTTGAGGGCATGTGGCCTGGTACGGTTCAGGAGGAGGGGGGGCTCTCTCGTCCCCCCCTCTTTTCCTGCGGCCTGCCAGGTTGTGTGCTCGGATAAAGGGTCTGGTATGGATTTTTGGGGGAACTCCACGCCATTTTTTTTTAATTTGGGGTGGAGTTCCCCTTAAAATCCATTCCAGACCTGAAGGGCCTGGTATGGATATTTGGGGGAACCCCACGCATTTTTTTAAAATTTGCGGTAGGGTTCCCCTTAATATCCATACCAGACCTGAAGGGCCTGGTAATTGAATTTGGGGGGGACCCCACACATTTATTTATTTATTTTTAACCAATGACTTTTTTATGTATTGCCGGGAGCCGACAATTCATTATAGCCGCAAGTGAGTTTTAAATGACTTTTTTTCCTTCAGAAATGACACTGTGCAGGGACAGTTCTAAGCACGGGAAACAAGCGCGACTTTACAGGCATACTATACACACACCCTAGGTACGAAATTTAAGGGAATATTTCACTTTAATTTTTCCACTTTAAGCATTATTAAAATCACTGCTCCCGAAAAAACTTTAGTTTTTAAAACTTTTTTTTGCATTGATACATGTCCCCTGGGGCAGGACCCGCGTCCCCAAACACTTTTTAGGAAAATAACTTGCATATTAGCCTTTATAATTAGCACTTTTGATTTCGAACGTTCGAGTCCATTGTATTTAATAGGGTTCTAAAGTTCGCGCAAACTTTCTGTCTGTTTGCAGGTTCTGGTGCGAACCGAACAGGGGGGTGTTCGGCTCATCCCTAATGTTAACTAACTGAACGCTTATAGACGCAAATGCGGTAAAACGTGGCATGCAAACGCAACAAAACGCGCGTTTAGAAACGCCGCTTTCAACCTTAGTTCTGAAGACTTTGCACCAGCGTCCCGTGTACATGGGGCCTAAAAACGGCTATGCCATTTACAGCTCAAAAACGCCATGGTGGCCATGAGGCCATAGGCTAACATGGAGAGCCGTTGTTAATCTGCAAAAAACGCTCAAACAAGCGGCTGGAAAAACGTCCGTGTGCATGTAGCCTTATATTAACCACTTGCTTACTGGGCACTTAAAACCCCTTCCTGCCCAGACCAATTTTCAACTTTCAGCGCTGATGCACTTTGAATGACAATTGCGCGGTCATACAACACTGTAACCCAATGAAAATGTAATAATTTTTTGCACACATATAGAGCTTTCTTTTGGTGCTATTTGATCACCTCTGTGTTTTTTTTTTTTTTTTGCTATAGATACAAAAGACTGACTAAAAAAAAAAATTGGGATATTTTAACCACTTCAGCACCGGGCCTATTCTGGCACTTCTCTCCTTTAGGTAAAAATCATGATTTTATGCCCATAAAATTACTTAGAACCCCCAAACATTATATATGTTTTTTTTAGCAAACACCCTAGGGAATAAAATGGCGGTCATTGCAAATTTTTATCTTGCTCGGTATTTGCGCAATAAATTTTCAAACGCCTTTTTTGGGGAAAAAAATGGTTTCATGAATTAAAAAAATTACAAAACAGTAAATTTAGCCCAATTTTTTTGTAAAATGTGAAAGATGTTGTTATGCTGAGTAAATAGATACCTAACATGTCACACTTTAAAATTGCGCACACTCATGGAATGACACCAAACTTCAGTACTTAACAATCTCCATTGGCGATGTTTTACATTTTTTTACACGTTACCATTTTCGCATTACAGAGGAGGTCTAGTACTAGAATTGTTGCACTCATTCTAACGCATGCAGCAATACCTCACATGTGTGGTTTTAACGGCATTTACATATGTGGGCGGGACTTACGTGTGTGTTCGCTTCTGAGCGTGAGCTACCGGGGACAGGGGCGTTTTAATTGTTTTTATTATTTATTTTTTGTTTTTTACTTTTTTTTTATTTTTTACACTTTTTTTTTACTTTTTTGTTTTTTTGATCACTTTTATTCCTATTACAAGGAATGTAAACATCCCTTATAATAGGAATCTATTGTGACAGGTCTTCTTTGTGGAGAGATGCGGGGTCAATAAGACCCCAAATCTCTCCTCCAGGCTGGAAAGCATCAGTAAAAAAAGATCACCGATCTCATGCTGACAGCCGAGATTACGGCTTTGATTACATACGGGAACCCGGCGTGACGTCATAATATCACGCCTGGGCCTCCAACGGTCATCTTTATGCTTCCCATCTGGCGCCGGCCAATTCGTTCTCTGGGCCCCCGATGGTACGGGAGAGCCCGGAGAAGCACCGGATGCGCGGGGGGGGGACGTCCCCTCCTGCCGCCTATAAGAACGATCAAGCGGCGGAACTGCCGCTATGATCATTTTTATCGTGCACAGAATCGCCGGCTGAAAAGAATGATATCTGAATGATGCCTGCACCTGCAGGCATCATTCAGATGTCACCGCACAAAGTCAAGGACATCATTTGACGGTGGGCGGTAGGGAAGTGGTTAATATTTAGTTGGAAATTTTTTCTCCTTCATTGATGTACACTGATGAGGCTGCACTGATGGGCACCGATAAGGTGGCAAGGGTGGGCACTGAGAGGTGGCATTGCTAGTTGGCATTGGTGGGCATTGAGAAGTGGCACTGCTAGGTGGCACTGATTGGCACCAGTGGTGGGCATTGATAGGTGGCACTGGCAGGGGCTACTGATTGTCACAGATGACGCAGAATTGCCTCTTCCTCTTCGGGCCCCATGTCCCTTGCACATAAGCCGGTGATTGCCTTTTTTTATGCTCACGCTGTCAGCACAAGGAGAAAACAAAAACCATTACCCAGCTTTTGTTTACATCACGTGATCAGCTGTCATTGGTTGACAGCTTATCACGTGGTAAGGGGCAGGGAACCAGCCCCTTACTCGGATCTGTCATCACCCGAGTCTCAGTGACTCGGTGACCACAGCGCGCGCGCGCAAAGGGGAGGACGTCTATTGACGTACTCCCGGCAATTGAGGACCGTGCTGTGGCCGTCCATCAGTTATAGCGCTGATCTCAAGTGATTAAAGAGGGTCTAAATGGGCCATTGTCATGCATCACAATTCGAACTTAGGAATGTGTCTTTGCAAAGTTAAACTAAATGAAATCCTTTTTCTTATTTTTGCTTGGGGATAGAGTGCAGAGGGATTAGAAGTCTAGACAGTTTTTGGGAATGTCTGCACCCCTGATAGGGTGAAGACAACTCCCAAATTTGGCCACTTTATCCTTCCAAATGATTCACTTCCTGTCACATAGCCACACAGGAAGTGAGGGGAAATCCCTACCAATGTCTTTCCTTGGGGACACACAGGTCAATCTAAATACTTTCCCCATTATGTACATTGCACTCCAGCATTTTGCTGGGTACACCCCAAATTATTAGGTATTTTGGACTTTGGGGTTTATTTACTAAAGGCAAATCCACTTTGCACTACAAGTGCACTTGCTCGATATCCGAGGGGGACATGCAAGGAAACAAAAAAAAAACATCTTTGCTTTTACATGATTGGATGTTACAATCACCAGTGATCCCTTAAATTTTTCAGCAGCTACACTTTTACTGCAGAGTGGATTTGTCTTTACTAAACCCCAAACTACCCAATGATTTGGGGTGTACACAACAAAGTGCTACAGTGCAATTTGCTTAACCACTTAACGACCGCCCACTGTAAATATACGTCAGCAGAATGGCACCGACAGGCAGAATCACGTATATGTACGTGATTGCCTTTGTATAGTTGGGGGGTCCGATCGGACCCCCCTTCTTTACAGTGGGTGGTCGTTTTACCTTCGGGAGCGATCCGGCATGAGGGGACGGCCGTTCGATTCCGGCCACCCCCTCTCGATCGCTCCCGGCGAATGAGAGAGCTTCCCCTGCCTGCCAGGAAGGAGGAAGTGATGTCATCTCTCCTGCGGCGCTCACATATACCGAGCGCCGTACAGGAGAAGATGCAGGTTAGTACACAAAACAGCACACTGACACCAGGACACATAGGCACATAAATCGCCCCCCCAGGCCCCCCCAGACACCCCCCGATCACCCCCCAGCCCCCAGTCACAGTGTCACTGATTGCAGTGACCATTTATTTAGTGATCACTGCAATCAGTGACATTTGTGACTGTAAAAGTGTCACTACATTTAGTTTTAGGTCCAATGTAGCCCCCTAACCCCCCCTAATAAAGGTTTAACCCCCTGATCACCCCCCAGATAACCCTTTCACCCCCTATCACCGCCGTCGCTAAGCAATCATTTTTCTGATCGATGTCTTAGCGTCGGTGATGCTGATCGGTAGCCAGTATTTTTTTTTAGGTTCGCCGCAGGTTTTTATAGCGTCGGGTACCCCCATATATTACCTAATAAAGGTTTAACCCCCTTGATCGCCCCCCAGGTAACCCTTTCACCCCCTATCACCACTGTCACTAAGCGATAATTTTTCTGATCGATGTCTTAGCGTCGGCGATGCTGATCGGTAGCCAGTAATTTTTTTTAGGTTCGCTGCAGGTTTTTATAGCGTCGGGTACCCCCATATATTACCTAATAAAGGTTTAACCCCCTTGATCACCCCCCAGGTAACCCTTTCACCCCCTAGCACCGCCGTCGCTATGCGATCATTTTTCTGATCGATGTCTTAGCGTCGGTGATGCTGATCGGTAGCCAGTAATTTTTTTTAGGTTCGCCGCAGGTTTTTATAGCGTCGGGTACCCCCATATATTACCTAATAAAGGTTTAACCCCCTTGATCGCCCCCCAGGTAACCCTTTCACCCCCTATCACCACTGTCACTAAGCGATAATTTTTCTGATCGATGTCTTAGCGTCGGCGATGCTGATCGGTAGCCAGTAATTTTTTTTAGGTTCGCCGCAGGTTTTTATAGCGTCGGGTACCCCCATATATTACCTAATAAAGGTTTAACCCCCTTGATCACCCCCCAGGTAACCCTTTCACCCCCTAGCACCGCCGTCGCTATGCGATCATTTTTTCTGATCGATGTCTTAGCGTCGGTGATGCTGATCGGTAGCCAGTAATTTTTTTTAGGTTCGTCGCAGGTTTTTATAGCGTCAGGTACCCCCATATATTACCTAATAAAGGTTTTAACCCCCTGATCGCCCCCCAGGTAACCCTTTCACCAGTGATCATCATATAAGTGTTACGGGTGACGCTGGTTAGTTAGTTTGCTTTTTATAGTGTCAGGGTGATATCAATTAGGTTTTAGCGTCAGAGAGGGTCTGCGTCACACCCCAGGCAGCGTCAGGTTAGTGCCAGTAGCACTAACACCCACGCATGAAGCATACACCCCCCCTTAGTGGTATAGTATCTGATCAGCTCAATATCTGATCTGATCAGATCTATACTAGCGTCCCCAGCAGTTTAGGGTTCCCAAAAATGCAGTGTTAGCGGGATCAGCCCAGATACCTGCTAGCACCTGCGTTTTGCCCCTCCGTCCAGCCCAGGCCACCCAAGTGCAGTATCGATCGATCACTGTCACTTACAAAACACAACACACATAACTGCAGCGTTCGCAGAGACAGGCCTGATCCCTGCGACTCCAGTGCTGTAGGAGGTGATTTTGCCACCACAGTTAAAAAAAAAGCATATATGCCGAAGCATTGGGGCAGCAGGGGCGGAGGGGCGGAGGAGCGATTTTGCTCCTAATGCCGCGTACATACGGTCGAAATTCCGACGGAGGCTTGCCCGTGGAAAAGTCTGACCATGTGTACGCGGCATAACTTTTGCGAGAAGATGCCCCCATGCTTCGGCATATATAAATGGTGCATGTATGCCCATCATTAGAAGTGGGTGGATGAAGGGCGATATTCTAATGGTGGGCATACCCACCGATCAATCTTTTTTTTTCGTTCAGCCAACAGGCTGCATGAAAAAAAAGATTACAATACATGTCCAACAAGGACCAGCAACGTACTGGTATGTTGCTGGACTTTGAATGTTTATACCAGAATGATGCCTGCGGGTTTAGGTATCATCTTGGTATCATTCTTTTCAGCCAGCGGCCGGCTTTCATGTAAAAGCAATCCTAGTGGCTAATTAGCCTCTGGACTGCTTTTACAAGCAGTGGGAGGGAATGCCCCCCCCCGGATATAAAAAGCGCCATTGGGAAATTGGGAAAGCATTTTATCACACCGATCTTGGTGTGGTCAGATGCTTTGAGGGCAGAGGAAAGATCTAGGGTCCAATAGACCCCAGTTTTTTCAAAAAAGAGTACCTGTCATTACCTATTGCTATCATAGGTGATATTTACATTCCCTGAGATAACAATAAAAGTGATAAAAATAAATAAATATGGAAGCAACAGTTTAAAAATAAAATAAAAAAGCAAAATTAATAATAAAAAAAAAAAAAAAAAAAAGCACCCCTGTCCTGCTCTGCTCTTGCCCAATGGCGAACGCAAGCGTCGGTCTGGCGTCATATGTAAACAGCAATTGCACCATGCATGTGAGGTATCACCGCGAAGGTCAGATCGAGGGCAGTAATTTTAGCAGTAGACCTCCTCTGTAAATCTAACGGGGTAACCTGTAAATGCTTTTAAAGGCTTTTAAAAATGTATGTAGTTTGTCGCCAATGCGCGTTTGTGCGCAATTTTAAAGCATGTCGTGTTTGGTATCTATGTACTTGGCCTAAGATCATCTTTTTTTTTCCATCAAACATTTGGGCAATATAGTGTGTTTTAGTGCATTAAAATTAAAAAAAGTGTATTTTTTCCCCCAAAAATGCGTTTGAAAAATCGCTGCGCAAATACTGTGTAGAAAAAAAAAATGCAACACCCACCATTTTATTCTGTAGGGCCTTTGCTTTAAAAATATATATAATGTTTGGGGGTTCAACATAATTTTCTTGCAAAAAAAAATATGTTTTCATGTAAACAAAAAGTGTCAAAAAGGGCTTTGTCTTCAAGTGGTTAGAAGAGTGGATGTAAGCTTCCTAATGTTGTGTATAAAATGCCAGAACAGTTCAAAACCCCCCCAAATGACCCCATTTTGGAAAGTAGACACCCCAAGCTATATACTGAGAGGCATGTCGAGTCCATGGAATATTTTATATGTTGACACAAGATGCGGAAAAAATATTTTTTTTTTTTTTTTGCACAAAGTTGTCACTAAATGATATATTGCTCAAAAATGCCATGGGCATATGTGGAATTACACCCCAAAATACATTCTGTTGCTTCTCAAGAGTACGGGGATACCACATGTGTGAGACTTTTTGGGAGCCTAGCCGCGTACGGGACCCCAAAAACCAATCACCGCCTTCAGGCTTTCTAAGGGTGTCAATTTTTGATTTCACTTCTCACTGCCTATCACAGTTTCGGAGGCCATGGAATGCCCAGATGGCACAAAACCCCCCCCAAATGACCCCATTTTGGAAAGTAGACACCCCAAGCTATTTGCTGAGAGGTATTGTGAGTATTTTGCAGATCTCGCTTTTTGTCACAAAGTTTTGAAAATTAAAAAAAAAAAAGAAAAAAAAAAAAATGTTCTTTCTTCATTTTCAAAAACAAATGAGAGCTGTAAAATACTCACCATGCCTCTCAGCAAACAGCTTGGGGTGTCTACTTTCCAAAATGGGGTCATTTGGGGGGGTTTGTGCTATTTTGGCATTTTATGGCCTTCAAAACTGTGATAGGTAGTGAGGAGTGAAATCAAAAATTTGCGCCCTTAGAAATCCTGAAGGCGGTGCTTGGTTTCCGGGGTCCCGTACGTGGCTAGGCTCCTAAAAAGTCCCACACATGTGGTATCCCCGTACTCAGGAGAAGCAGCAGAATGTATTTTGGGGTGCAATTCCACATATAACCATGGCATGTGTGAGCAATATATCATTTAGTGACAACTTTTTGTAATTTTTTATTTTTTTTTTGTCATTATTCAATCACTTGGGACAAAAAAAAAAATATTCAATGGGCTCAACATGCCTCTCAGCAATTTCCTTGGGGTGTCTACTTTCTAAAATGGGGTCATTTGGGGGGGTTTTGTACTGCCCTGTCATTTTAGCACCTCAAGAAATGAGATAGGCAGTCATAAATTAAAAGCTGTGTAAATTCCAGAAAATGTACCCTAGTTTGTAAACGCTATAACTTTTACGCAAACCAATAAATATACGCTTATTGACATTTTTTTTACTAAAGACATGTGGCTGAATACATTTTGGCCTAAATGTATGACTAAAATTGAGTTTATTCGATTTTTCTTATAACAAAAAGTAGAAAATATCATTTTTTTTCAAAATTTTCGGTCTTTTTCCGTTTATATCGCAAAAAATAAAAATCGCAGAGGCAATCAAATACCATTAAAAGAAAGCTCTATTTGTGGGAAGAAAAGGACGCAAATTTTGTTTGGGTACAACATTGCATGTCCGCACAATTTACAGTTAAAGCAGCGCAGTGCAAAATTCTGAATTCACCTCTGGTCCTTTAGCTACCAAATGGTCCGGGGCTTAAGTGGTTAATGGGCACACTAGTTAGATTTATCTGTGTGCAGGGCCGCCATCAGGGGGGTACAGGCAGTACACCTGTAAGGGGCCCGGAGATCCCCAGGGGCCCGGATGGCAACCCCCCCCCTTGTTTTTTTTTTGGAAGGGGCCCAGAGGTCCCCAGGGCCCCGGATGGTAACCCCCCTTTTTTATGTATTTTTTATAAAAAATAAAAAAAAGTTTTATTTATTTGTATTTATTTTTTGTAAGGGGCACAGAGGTCCCCAGAGGCCCGGAGGTCCCCAGGGCCCCCGGTGGCAACCCCCCTTTTTTTAATAAAAATATTTTTATTTTTATAAAAAAAAAAAATTGTAAAGGGCCCAGAGGTCCCCAGAGGCCCAGAGGTCCCCGGAGCCCCGGATGGTAACCCCCTTTTTTATGTATTTTTTATTAAAAAAAATTAAAAAATTAAATTTAATTTTTTTTATTTATTTTTTGTAAGGGGCACAGAGGTCCCCAGAGGCCCGGAGGTCCCCAGGACCCCGGATGGCAACCCCTCCTTTTTTTTTTCTAAAAATATTTTTCTTAAAAAAAAAAAAATTGTAAGAGGCCCAGAGGTCCCCAGAGGCCCTGAGCCCCCTTTTTTATGTATTTTTTATAAAAAATATATATATTTTATATACTTTTTATTTATTTATATTTATTTTTTGTAAGGGGCCCAGAGGTCTCCAGAGGCCTAGGATGGCAACCCCCCTTTTTTTTGTTCTTTCTTTGTTCGTCAGCATCCAAAGCCCCCCGACCTTAACAATTCTCAATTCGTGGCACCCCCCGCTTCTCAATTTGCAGAGGCAGCACTCCCCCCTGTTCTCCTATGCTCCAGGGGGCCCATGCCTGAAGCTGTGTAAGGGGCCCCAAAATTCCTGATGGCGGCCCTGTCTGTGTGTCCCCAAGAAAAGACATTGGTATGGTTTTACCTTCACTTCCTGTTTAGCTGTGTGACAGAAGTGAAGCCAATTTTACTAAAAGTGACACAAAGCCCAACCTAGAAAAAAAAAAAAAAACAAGCAGTGGTTCTAACACTTACTTGGTTTCCCTCAAAATGCCCACAATTAGAATCTTATTGCCTTGAGCTATTTTTAAGTGCAGTGCTCTAAATCAGTGCTTCTCAAGTACCCCCAACAGGCCATGTTTGCAGGTTTTCCTTCATCTTGCACATGTGCTTTAAATCACAGTCAATGGTTTGGTATTTTGGACAGCAATTCTCAAAAAGATAAATTCACAAAACATGTCCTGTTGGGGGTACTTGAGGACTGAGGCTGAGAACCACTGCAGTAAAAAGGAAAATTGAATACTTACCGCTCTGTATTTTTTATTTCCTGGTGACTATCCATGGCAGCACACAATACATGCATATGCTACCATGAAGGCACCAGGGTAGACAAATCACACCTGTTTTCTTTTGACATGCCAATAAGCATAGTTAAGCTACAGCTGTCACATTTGTTGCATAGAAAACAAAAAAAAACAAAACATAAAACTTTGCATCAAATTTTATTGGTCAACAAAACAGGACTTGGAAAAAAACAAAGGGACACAAAAAAAAAAAATTAATAAAAAAGACATGAAGGTAGATTTGAAACATTAGTCACATCTTGAGAAAGATTTAGCAAAATAATGCAGCACAGACAATTAAATCAAAGTGAACAAACGACACACATTAACAATATCAAAAATATTTCAGGGGAACATATCCCCCACACAAAAAAAAACAATCAACAAAAGTAAAACAAACATCTGTTTTGCAAAGACATAACAAATAAAATGCATGTGTTAATTCGATAAGGACACCAAAATGTACTTTTTGCCGGCCGGCCACATTCACACACAATCTTGCCTCTTTTCAGGGCAAGGGAGAGAATTCTATCTGCAAGCTTTATATAACATAGGTTTGTGTGCTAATGAGGCAATTGAAAACACATGCACAGTCCATAAAACACCCAAAATGCAAGTTCACCCAATGTAGAGACTGAACTTCAAAGTGGGTACACCTGTTAAGGATGTCCTTCAATTACTAACCCAAAAAACACACTCTCTCTGAGCATGCCCAGAAATATCCAGGTGCTGTTCACACACAAAAAGCACCAAAAAAAACATAAGTTTCTGAGCATGCTGAGACCAATACAAATGCAGCTAGCAGAAAATAAGCTTCCCCCCCGTCCAAAATTAAGCACATCATCCAGCATGCTACAAAATTAGAGACGGGACAAGCACCCGTCGGTCCGGGGGGCAAACAAAGAGCCTAACATGGGCAAAAGTTATACAACAAATACCATTGCAGTCTATGGGAACTGACTTTTGCTAGTCCCCACTTGGCTGGCTTATCTTCTAGTTATTGGCCTTAAAATGGGGGCCCAGGTTCCACCCTAAGGGACATATATCAATGTCACCAATTTGGACAACACCAAAAACAAAACAAGGAGAAGTGCCTTTAAATATGCCAAATTGCTTAAGGGCCATTTCACACCACATGTAGTGCATTGCGTTTTTTTATGCATCAAAAATGCATGGGAAGTTGGTTATATGGTTCTAAATGGCAGTGTTTGTTCCAGTGCGTTCCAGTTCCACGAAAAAAGTAGAACATGCTGCATTTTACCTGCACTGGGCTGTACTGGAACGCTGCAAAACACATCAAAAACGCACTGGAACGCACCAGAACACACCTAAATGCACTAAAAACGCACTGGAACACACTTGTCCTTATCTATGGTTAATAAAAAAGAGGGGTGTAAAAAAAGCACTGGACTGCATCAAAAAAGTACCAAAAATGCACTGGAACGCATCAAAAATGTGCATGCAAAAAAGCACCGGGAATGCATCTAGATTGCGTTTCTATGGTGTGAACTGGCCCTAAGGGCCAGTTCACACCATAGAAACGCAGTCCGGTTGTGTTCCAGGTGCTTTTTTGCATGCGCGTTTTTGACGCGTTCCAGTGCATTTTTGATGCGTTCCAGGTGCGTTTTTGATGCAGTCCAGTGCTTTTTTCCCCCTCTTTTCACTTGGGACAAGTGTGTTGCAGTGCGTCTTTGGTGCATTTAGGTGCGTTCCGGTGCGTTTTTGGTACGTTCCGTTGCGTTTTTGATGTGTTTTACTGCGGTCCAGTACAGTTCTGTACATAAAAAATGCAGCATGACCAATTTTTTTCCTTTCTGAAATGCACTGGAACTGACTGCAGTGGTGTGAACTATGCCATTGGCATTAATGTGATCAACTTTCTTTGTGTTTTTCATGCATCAAAAAAATGCACTGCACTGCATCCAGTGTGAACTGGCCCTAAGGGCCAGTTCACACCAGGTGCAGTTCCATTCAGTTCCGTGTGCTTTTTTTCTGTACAAAATGCATGCACAGTATTTTCCATGTATTCCAATGGCTTTAGTTGGCTCTAGTTCACACCATGCAGTCAGTTTCCGGTCAGTTTCTGCACCGGAAACTGACCGGAAACTGACTACATGGTGTGGACTAGAGCCAGCAAAAGCCATTGGAATACATGGAAAACACTGTGCGTGCATTTTTAGTGCAGAAAAGATGCGTACGAAACTGAACGGAACTGCTTCTGGTGTGAACTGGCCCTCAATATCATACCTGGGGGGTGTCTATAGTATGCCTGTAAAGTAGCGCATGTTTTCCATGTTTATAACAGTTCGAGAGCAAAATGACATTTCTAAAGTAAAATAATAGTCATTTAAAGGTATTCGCGGCTGTAATGAATTGCTGGTTCCCGTCAATACAGATAATAGTCATTGAAAGTCTTTAAAAAAAAATGCGTGGGGGTTCCCCCAAATTCCATTACCAGGCCCTTCAGGTCTGGTATGGATATTAAGGGGAACTCTGCGCCAAATTAAAAAAAAATGGTGTGGGGGTTCCCCTCAAAACCCGTACCAGGCCCTTCAGGTCTGGTATGGATTTTAAGGGGACCCCCGCGCCAAACTTAAAAAAAATGGCGTGGGGTCCCCTACAAATCAACACCAGACCCTTATCCAAGCATGCAACCTGGCAGGCCGCAGGAAAAGAGGGGGGGACGAGAGAGCGCCCCCCCCTGAACTGTACCATGCCACATGCCCTCAACATGGGGAGGATGCTTTGGGGGTCTGTGACCCCTCAAAGCACCATGTCCCCATGTTGATGGGGACAAGGGCCTCATCCCCACAACCCTTGCCCGGTGGTTGTGGGGGTCTGCGGGCGGCAGGCTTATCGGAATCTGAAAGCCCCCTTTAACAAAGGGGACCCCCAGATCCCGCCCCCCCATTTTAAATGGTAATGGGGTACAAATGTACCCCTACCATTTCACAAAAAAAAGTGTCAAAAATGTTAAAAATGACAATAGCCGGTTTTTGACAATTCTTCTTCTTCCACCTTCTTCTTACATCTTCTTCTTTTCTCCATTCGGGTTTCTTCCTCCATCTTGTTCTTCATCTTCATCTTCCTTATTCCTTGCTCCGGCTTCTTGTTCCCCTCTTCTTTCTCCGGCCGCTCCGCTTGAATTTGAGGTTCCCGCTGTGTGACGCTTCAGTTCATCAGTTCTCCTCTGGGTCCGCTGCCACCCGGTGACCCTGCCCCCCTCTGACGCACATGGATTTCACGGGGACTTTCCCCGTGGTGTCAGAGGGGGGGCGGGGTCACTGGGTGGCAGCGGACCCAGAGGAGAACTGATGAGCTGAAGCGTCACACAGCAGGAACCTCAAATTCAAGCAGAGCGGCCGGAGAAAGAAGAAGGGAACAAGAAGCCGGAGCAAGATCCGGACGAGAACAACGAAGGAAGAAGGAAGATGAAGATGAAGAACAAGATGGAGGAAGAAACCCAAATGGAGAAAAGAAGAGGATGGAAGAAGAAGGTGGAAGAAGAAGAAGGAAGAAGATGGAAGAAAGGAGAAGACATTAATAAAGGAATTGTCAAAAACCGGCTATTGTCATTTTTAACATTTGTACCCCATTACTATTTTGCACAGGGGGGGCCGGGATCTGGGGGTCCACTTTGTTAAAGGGGGCTTCCAGATTTCGATAAGCCCCCCACCCGCAGACCCCCACAACCACCGGGCAAGGGTTGTGGGGATGAGGTTCTTGTCCCCATCAACATGGGGACATGGTGCTTTGAGGGGTCACAGACCCCCAAAGCATCCTCCCCATGTTGAGGGCATGTGGCCTGGTATGGTTCAGGAGGGAGGGGGGCCGCTCTCTCGTCCCCCCTCTTTTCCTGCAGCCTGCCAGGTTGCGTGCTCGGATAAGGGTCTGGTGTGGATTTTTAGGGGATCTCCACGCCATTTTTTTTAAGTTTGGCGCGGGGGTTCCCCTTAAAATCCATACCAGACCTGAAGGGCCTGGTACGGATTTTGAGGGGGACCCGCATGTCATTTTTTTTTTTAAATTGGCACGGAGTTCCCCTTAATATCCATACCAGAACTGAAGGGCCTGGTAATGGAATTTGGGGGGACCCCACTCATTATTTATTTTTTCAAAGACTTTCAATGACTTTTCTCTATATTGACGGGAGCCGACAATTCATTATAGCCGCGAGTGCTTTTAAATGCCTTTTTTCCCCTTTAGAAATGTCATTTTGCTGTCGGACTGTTAGATAACCGCAAGTTTAGGAGGTGCGTCTGTTCAACTTATGCAAATGCGTTTACGTGACTTGACATTTACTAAGATTTTGCCGGTGCAGTGAACCGGCGCATTTGAACGAGTAAAATTGCCGCGCAGAGCACAAAAAGATCCCTCGCAGTTATAAACGTAATTGCAGGCTGGCTACACCAGCAGCAGGCTGGTTCAGAAAAAGTTACTTTCTCATTCTATTTTGGCCATATTTGCTACTTGGGCAGTAGTCACTAAACTTCCTCACATCACCCCACATCATCCCCATTATATTGGCACTTCCAGCTTCTTTATATTTTTATTCGAAGATGCCATGCGCCAGGTCCATAGTGGCGCACTGAGCGCCTCCTCCCGTGCGCCGAAAACACTATAGTAAATGGGGAATAGCGCTGCGTTACCGGCGCAAATGTTTTGTAAATACCAAAACTGCCGTTGCGCACGCAGATGCGCTGATACTCATGGCGCAAACGTTTCGGAAATCAGCCCCATAATCTTCAGATTGGATAGATAAAGTGCACGCAATTAAAATTGTCCGAATAAAAAACTCTTCAAGTGAATATAAAGATGCTCCAAGGGAATAGTGTCCAAATAAACAAGTAAACTGAAGCCGTGAAGTGCTTCTCCAGTTAGCACTCTGTGCAGAGAATGTAAATAGTGAATCAGTGGTTGATTTCTTCAGTGCAATTGCACCTATGAGTGAATTAGCCCCTTACCTTACCGCTGTACCAGCATGAAAGAAAAATAGCATCCAATGAAATCCAGGCTCCTATAGTAGATAGCTGGTGGTTTCTTGTCTGTGCAGCTGGTAGTTTCTCATCTGTGCAGCTCAGCAATGCATAGAAAAGAGAAGGGAAAGTTTTCAGGTCCAATGCCAGCAGGCCCGGACTGGCCATAGGGCATACCGGGCAAATGCCCGGTAGGCCGCGGCGGCCCGCAGGCCGCTGGACAGCATGTCACATCTTCCCCATCATCTCCAATGTCTCCGGAGGCAGCCAGAGTTGGTGGGCAGAGCTGGGGGTGTGGCTGCCCCCTCCACTCCTCCCACAGACTCGTTCACTCTGGCTGATCCCACAGCTGAAGGAGAAAGAAACAAGGACACAGCAGCCAGAGTGTCTTCATCTCCAGGCATGCTGTAAGTTACTGCACTGCTGCACATGTCACTACATAGAGTCCTAACCTGGCACCATACCACCCCAGCCTGCCCTACGCCACCGCACCCTGCTCTATGCGTGCCACCCCAACCTGCCTTATGCCACCACACCCTGCCCTATGCCCCCGCACCCTGCCCTATGCCACCGCAACCTTCCCTATGACACCGCAACCTGCCCTATGCCACCGCAAACTGCTCTATACCACCCCAACCTGCCCTATGCCACCACAACCTGCTCTATGCCACCACACCCTGCCCTATATCACCCCAACCTGCCCTATGCCACCCAGCCTGCCATATACCACCGCAAACTGCCCTATACCACCCAAACCTGCTCTTTACAACCCCAACCTGCCCTATGCCACCCCAGCCTGCCCTATATCACCGCAACCTTCCCTATATTACACCAACCTGCCCTATATCGCCCCAGCCAGTCCAATACCACCCTATACTTTAATTTACAGGGGTCATTTGGGGGTGCGCCTCGTGACCGTGCGCTGCCTGCAGGGCGCTGGGCAGGATAGACAGGAGGGGGGTGACACCATGTTTTGTCGCACCAGGTGACACCAACCCTAGTGACGCCACTGCCCCAGTGCACTCTCAGCTGCGAGTCGGAGCCACACTCGAGTGACAGTGACACCCGTCGGCACATCAGGGGGCCGGGGACCCGCAACGATCCCCTTCACTCTGGCAATGTAGCCGCGGCACTGATGATCTGATCAGTCTCGGCTTGACTGTCTCACACAGCCGAGCAGAGTGAAGCCGCCTCCCCCTCCTCCTTTATGTCCACACAGGGGGAGGGGACCCAACATGCAGTCCCGCGCTGATCTGAGGTACATTATTGGTCTGAAGGGGGGGTCTGTATTGTAGGGGGGTTTCTGTATTGTAGGCGTGGTCTGAAATGTAGGGGGGTTCTGTAATGTAGGGGGGTCTGTAATGTAGGGGGGTTCTGTATTGTAGGGGGTTCTGTATTGAGGGGGGTTCTGTATTGTAGGGGGGTTCTGTATTGTAGGGGGGTCTGTAATGTAGGGGGTTCTGTATTGTAGGGGGCAGGATCTGAAATGTAGCCGGGGTTATGTATTGTAGTTGGGTCTGTAATGTAGGGGGGTTCTTTATTGTAGGGGGGTTCTGTATTTTAGGGGGGTCTGAAATGTAGGTGGGTTCTGTATTGTAGGGTGTCTGTAATGTAGGGTTGTTCTGTACTGAAGGGGGTCTGAAATGTAGGGGGGTTCTGTATTGTAGGGGGGTCTGAAATGTAGGGGGTTCTGTATTGTAGGAGGGGTTCTGTATTGTAGGGGGGTCTGAAATGTAGGGGGGTTCTGTAATGTAGGGGGGTTCTGTATTGTAGGTGGGGGTCTGAAATGTAGGGGGGTTCTGTATTGTAGGGGGGCCTGAAATGTAGGGGTGGTTCTGTATTGTTGGGGAGTCTGTAATGTAGGGGAGTTCTGTATTGTAGGGGGGTCTGAAATGTAGGTGGGTTTTATATTGTAGGGGGTCTGTAATGTAGTCGGGTTCTGTATTGAAGGGGGTCTGAAATGTAGGGGGGTTCTGTATTGTAGGGGGGTCTGAAATGTAGGGGGGTTCTATATTGTAGGGGAGGGTTCTGTATTGTAGGGGGGTCTGTAATGTAGGGGTTCTGTATTTTAGGGGGGTCTGAAATGTAGGGGGGTCTGTATTGTAGTGGGTCTGTATTGTAGGGGTTCTGTATTGTAGGGGTTCTGTATTGTAGGAGGGTTCTGTATTGTAGGGGGGTCTGTATGGTAGATGGGGTCTGTATTGTAGGGGGGTCTGTATTGTAGGGGGGTCTGTAATGTAGGGGGGGTCTGTACTGTAGGGATGGGGTCTGTACTGTAGGGAGGGGGTCTGCACTGTAGGGAAGGGGTCTGTACTGTAGGGAGGGGGTCTGTAATGTAGAGGGGGCTGTAATGTAGGGGGGTCTGTATTGTAGAGGGGGTCTGCACTGTAGGGAGGGGGTCTGCACTGTAGAGAGGGGGTCTGCATTTCAGGGAGGGGGTCTGTACTGTAGGGAGGGGGTCTGTACTGTAGGGAGGTCTGTGTAACATGCAGGGGGTCCAGAACTGTTAGGGGTTGTCTGTGTAACAAACTGTGGGGAGCTGTGTAATGTAAAGGGGTCCAGAGGTGCGGTGCTATGTAATGTAAAGGGGTCCAGAGGTGCAGGGTGCTGTGTAATGTAAAAGGGTCCAGAAGTGCAGGGTGCTGTGTAATGTAAAGGTGTCCAGAGGTGCAGGGTTCTGTGTAATGTAAAGGGGTCCAGAGGTGCAGGGTGCTGTGTAATTTAAAGGGGTCCAGAGGTGCAGGGTGCTGTGTAATGTAAAGGGGCCCAGAGGTGCAGGGTGCTGTGTAATGTAAAAAGGGTCCAGAGGTGCGGTGCTATGTAATGTAAAAGGGTCCAGGGTGCTGTGTAATGTAAAGGGGTCCAGAGGTGCAGGGTGCTGTGTAATATAAAGGGGTCCAGAGGTACAAGGAACCCCACATCCCATCATTAACTGCCGCCACGCCCCCCCCGGGCTGCTCAGTCTAAAATGCCCAGGCCTATTTTTTGTCCCAGTCTGGGCCTGAATGCCAGTATATAAAGGAAAGAAAGGGGGGCACAAATTGTGAAGTATGTTGAAACTTGAATTTATTAAATGAAAAACAGCTTGTTAGTAGGGATGAGCCGAACAAACCCCGGTTCGGTTCGCACCAGAACCTGCGAACGGACCGAAAGTTCGCGCAAACTATCGAACCCCGTTAAAGTCTATGAAACTCGAATGTTTGGAATCAAAAGTGCTAATTTTAAAGGCTAATATGCAAGTTATTGTCCTAAAAAGGGTTTGGGGACCCGGGTCCTGCCCCAGGGGACATGTATCAATGCAAAAAGAAGTTTTAAAAACTGACGTTTTTTCGGGAGCAGTGATTTTAATGATGCATAAAGTGAAATAAAAAAGTGAAATATTCCTTTAAATATCGTACCTGAGGGGGTGTCTATAGTATGCCTGTGAAGTGGCATGTGTTTCCCGTGTTTAGAACTGTCCCTGCACAAAGTGACATTTCTAAAGGAAAAAAAGTAATTTAAAACTGCTTGTGGCTTTAATGTAATGACTGGTTCCGGCAATATGGATGAAAATCATTGAGAAAAATGGCATGGGTACCCCCCCCAGCCCATTACCAGCCCCTTTGGGTCTTGTATGGATATTAAGGGGAATCCCGCACCCAAATTAAAAAAAGGAAAGGCGTGGGGCCCCCAGGCCCTATATACTCTGAACAGCAGTATACAGGCGGTGCAAACAAGACAGGGACTGTAGGTTTGTTGTTACGTAGAATCTGTTTGTAATTTTGAACTGGTACATTTTTAAAGTGTAGCTCCAGCCAAAAAATCAATTTTTAAGCTTTTTGGAAAACATAGGGAAGGGTTATCACCCCTGTAACATTTGTTTTGCTGTCTGTGCACCTGTTCAGAACATTTCACCTCACTTTCCGTCCCAATGACAAATGTTTTTTGAAAATGTGGTGTTTTTAGTGAAACAAGGATTGGTGATAAAGCATCAGTGGAGAGGAGACACCTTTTTCCCATATTAACTCTTACAGGAGAGAATTTCCCTTTCTAGGGGTAGATTTCCTCTCACTTCCTGTTGTCTCCTTCCATTTGCAAGTAGGAGTCGTTTGTAAGTTGGATGATTGAAAGTAGGGGTCTGCCGTATATACTATAAATTTGGCCCTTAGGTGTTGGTGTTGCCACAACACTGTAAGCCCTCACAGTTACTCTTGGTGGGCGCTGGAACGCCCTGCTGTGAACTATTATATCAAGAATTGTAATTACATGCCATTGTTGAACAGTGGTAGGAAAAATTGGGCCTTTGGTGGTGGTGGTGGTTCTGGTGCCACAGCACTGTAAGTCCTCACAGTTACTCTTGGTGGGTGCAGGAATGGGCCCAGCTGTGAAATATTAGATCAAGAATTGTAATTACATGCCCGTGTTGAACAGGGACAGAAAAATTGGGCCTTTGGTGGTGGTGTTGCCACAACACTGTAAGCCCTCACAGTTACTCTTGGTGGGCGCAGGAATAGGCCCTGCTGTGAAATATTAGATCAAGAATTGTAATTACACGCCCCTGTTAAACAGGGGTTGAAAAATTGGGCCTTAGGCACTGGTGCCACAACACTGCAACCCCTCACAGATACTCTAGTTGGAGCACAGGAATGAGCCCTGCTGCAAAGTATTGCATCAAAAATTGTAATTACAAAAAAATTGGGTCTTAGCCACTGGTGGCAGTGCCCAGAACCAAAAATGTTCTTACAAGCTATCAGCATGATCATTGAGGAGGAAGAGGATAGTCACTCAGCATAACAGGATAGTCACTCAGCATCAGCATAGACAGTCTTGAAGGGATCTGACATTTCAAAAAAAAATTACTCTGTTACATCAGCATCAGGTGCTAGGTAGCTGGTGGTGATCCAAGATTCATTTTTATGAAAATCAGTCGATCGACCGACTCGGTGGACAGGCACACCCTGTGATCGGTTACAAAGCCTCCAGCAGCACAGAATGTGCGTTCCGAAAGAACGCTGGATGCAGGACAGGCCAGTACCTCAATTGCATACTGTGCAAGCTCTGGCCAGTGATCCATCCTCAAGACCCAGTAACCCAGAGGATTTTCGGTGGGAAAGGTGTCCAAGTCTGATCTTGCCTAGGTATTCCTGCACCATGTGAACCAGACGCTGGCGATGGTTTCTGGTACCGATCGCCAGACATATGTCTGATGAAGCATGTGGTGCCCAAGCGGGTGATGTTTTGGCCACGCGAGATATGCCTGAGACATATGTTGCAAATAGCAGTGCTGCGATCTGATACACTCGTCTCAAAAACGTCCCACACCAAAGAACTTTTGGAATAACGCCCAGACAGCAGCAGCCTGCACATGCGGTGCTCTGCGGTGTGATGCTGTCAGTGTGCTGCCCTTAAGCTGGCCCCTGGAGGGCATCCTGCCTTGTTGGAGATGTGCCTCCTCCTCCTCCTCTCTCCTATCATTCACCCATGTAGAGTCCGTGACCTCATCATCCCCTCCCTCCTCATCACTGTAGCAAACCTGGCAGTATGCTGCAGCTGGGGGAACATGAATGCCAGATTGCTGTCCTTCTTGGGCACCCCCTCTCTCTGGGCTCACGTTACTGCCTTCCTCTAGCTGAGTTCCATCATCGGAGCCTTCAAAACGCTAGGCATCCTCCTGGAGCATGTACCCAACACTGTGGTCAAAAAGTTCAGGGGACTCCTCAGGAGGACATGGTGAGGCTAGGGAAGGAGTGACTGATGCCATTGAGCCGAGGGAAGAGGTTGCGGCTCAACACTGCCAGCTGCCGAAAAAAAGGACAAGCGTGTCCCACGGCCACGTGCTGATGAGGATGCACCGTGTCCAAGACCAGCACTGTTGCCTCTAGACAGAGAGCCTGCTTGCCCTCTTGTATTGGCTTGTGACTGTCTGCCTCTCCTTGTTGTCCTTCCAGACATACTAATGGCCCGCAGGTAGATGTAGCTGCACAAAGCTGGGATGTATATATATATATATACTGATTATACTGCAGCTAGCAGAATCAACTGCCTGTTTGTAGTATTATTAGTATGAGAACACCAGCAACTGTCTTCAGTTAGCTGTAGTTGCACACAGTGCAGAGGATACAGTACACTAACTGAAAATACTGCAGCTCCCTGCCTGTGGTATTAGTATGAGAACACCAGCAATTGTATTCAGGTAAGCTTTAGGTGAACACTGTGCAAAGGACACTAAATCAAAATACTGCAGCTCCCTGCCTGTATTTGTATGAGAACACCAGCAATTGTATTCAGGTAAGCTTTAGGTGCACACTGTGCAAAGGACACTAAAACTAAATACTGCAGCTCCCTGCCTGTATTTGTATGAGAACACCAGCAATTGTATTCAGGTAAGCTTTAGGTGCACACTGTGCAAAGGACACTAAAACAAAATACTGCAGCTCCCTGCCTGTATTTTTAAGAGAACACCAGCAATTGTATTCAGATAAGCTTTAGGTGCACACTGTGCAAAGGATACTAAAACAAAATACTGCAGCTCCCTGCCTGTACAGTATTTGTATGAGAACACCAGAAATTGTATTCAGATAAGCTTTAGGTGCACACTGTGAAAAGGACACTAAAACAAAATACTGCAGCTCCCTGCCTGTCTTTGTATGAGAACACCAGCAATTGTATTCAGGTAAGCTTTAGGTGCACACTGTGCAAAGGACACTAAATCAAAATACTGCAGCTCCCTGCCTGTATTTGTATGAGAACACCAGCAATTGTATTCAGGTAAGCTTTAGGTGCACACTGTGCAAAGGACACTAAAACTAAATACTGCAGCTCCCTGCCTGTATTTGTATGAGAACACCAGCAATTGTATTCAGGTAAGCTTTAGGTGCACACTGTGCAAAGGACACTAAAACAAAATACTGCAGCTCCCTGCCTGTATTTTTAAGAGAACACCAGCAATTGTATTCAGATAAGCTTTAGGTGCACACTGTGCAAAGGACACTAAAACAAAATACTGCAGCTCCCTGCCTGTACAGTATTTGTATGAGAACACCAGAAATTGTATTCAGATAAGCTTTAGGTGCACACTGTGAAAAGGACACTAAAACAAAATACTGCAGCTCCCTGCCTGTATTTGTATGAGAACACCAGCAATTGTATTCAGGTAAGCTTTAGGTGCACACTGTGCAAAGGACACTAAATCAAAATACTGCAGCTCCCTGCCTGTATTTGTATGAGAACACCAGCAATTGTATTCAGGTAAGGTTTAGGTGCACACTGTGCAAAGGACACAGTACACTAAGTGAAAATACTGCAGCTAGCACAATCACCTGCCTGCCTGTTTGTATATTATGAAGAGAATAACAAGAACGGATCTACAGTAGCTAAACTGAATACAGTGTATAAATATATATACAACACCTAGGATGCATATATATCCTCTATACACTGTAACTGAAGCTAACTGACTCGCCTGCCTGCTCTATCTAACGCAAATTAAATGACACCGTCTCTCTCTAACCACCGCCGCAACACACTACACAAGGCCGCCACGCAGTCGGCCTTATATAGTGTGGGGCGTGTACTAAACCCCCTGAGCCATAATTGGCCAAAGCCACCCTGGCTTTTGCCAATTATGGCTCTCCGTTTTTTCCACGCTGTGATTGGCCAAAGCATGCGGGTCATAGTGCATGCTTGGCCAATCATCAGCCAGCAATGCACTGCGATGCCACAGTGAATTATGGGCTGTAACGCGCCACTCGAATTTGGCGCGAACGGCCCATAATGTTCGAAATTCGGCGAACGACCGAACAGACGATGTTCGAGTCGAACATGGGGTTGACTCGAACTCGAAGCTCATCCCTACTCGTTAGGTACTCACATTAAAACATATAAAAACAAACACAGCACCACGAGCGGCAAGCTCGCAACCTGACGTAACTTCCGATGCCTATCTGTTCCAACGCTTAGCATCACGGTCACGTGACTTCATCAGGGAATTTCCGCTCGTGGTGCTGTGTTTGTTTTTATATGTTTTAATGTGAGTACCTAACGGGCTGTCCTGCAGCCACCAAGAATTTGAACGCAGGCCGATAGAGCCCAAAGTGCCCTTCCTGATGCGCTTGCAAATCCTGATTAGCAGCACAAAGATTCTGCAGCACCCGTACTTCCCTCATTCACTGGCCAACCTGGAATTCAGGTGAAAACAGCAGATTTAACACCCCTTGATTTTTTTTAATGTTTTTTCACCAAATATTTGTACAAATCTATCACAGTTTCCGAATTTAAGACTTTTCTGGGTCTATTCCTCAACATAGGCATTACTAAAAAGAATGAGTTGCAGTCATATTGGTCCACTGACCAAATTCATCATATTTCCGTGTTCTCTGCTGCCATGGCCAGGACTAGATAAGAGCAAATCTTGCAGTTTATGCACTTCAACGACAATGAACTCTGTCGCCCTGGATATGATCGGCTCCACAAAATACCACTTCAACCAAAAATTTGCAGCCTTGTATATCCCCGAACAAGATTTCTGCATTGATGAGTCCCTGATTATGTTTTCTGTCTGCCTTGTTTTCAAGGTTTTTCCCCAGCAAGCATGCCAGATATGGGGTCAAAATATATAAGCTCTGTGACAGGGCAACAGGCTATACATGGAGTTTCCTGGTTTATGAGGGAAAAGATAGCAGTGTGGAGCCCCCCGACTGTCCAGACTACATAATGAGCAGTGGCAAGTTTGTTTGGGACTTGGAGTCACCCTTATTCGAAGGGGGTACCATTTATACATTGACAATTTTTATACAAGCGTGACACTTTTTAGACACCTGTTTCAATTTGCAATTGGCGCATGTGGCACTGTGCGATCTAATCACCAGGGCTTCCCCCAACAGCTTGTAAATGCCCCACTTAGACAGGGGGAGAGAGCCTGCTTGAGGTGCAATGATATGCTTGCAGTAAGGAGGAAGGACAAACAGAAAGTTTTTGTTCTGTCTGCCATTCATGCAAATATGGCTGTCCAAATTACAACGGCGACTGGTGTTGTTGAGAAACCCCTCTGCTTCTATGACTACAACCCTAAAATTGGAGGGGTGGACTTCAACGACCAGATGATGGGGCCGTACTTAGTTGCCTAGAAGGCCAGATGCTGGTAAAAAAAAGTGTCTATTTACTTATTCCAATTCCAAGCGTCAGGAAGAAGTGGATCCTTCCTTAAATCCCAGGAAGAGATCATCACAGCCCTTTTGCATCCAGAAAGAAGGTGCTGTGGCCCAATTTCCCAATCAAGATGCAATGAGCCGGCTGCATGAGAGGCATTTTCTGGATGTCCTCCCTGGTACCCCTACCCAAAGAGCACCCCAAAAAGGATGCTGTGGATGTAGCAAGTGCGGATACAGGCTTGACACCCGCTATTTTTGTCCCTTCTGTTTTGGCGTACCTGGTCTCTGCATCTGGGACTGTTTCCGTCGCTACCACTTACTAGTGGATTATTAGTATAGGGTACAGCATGGCACAATCAAAGGCACACTTTCACATAGGGTCTCGAAAGATGTTAGATGGCTGTCACATTTTGAGAGACTAAAAGTGTAAATGAAAGAAACAAAAACATAAAAAAACAAAAACAAATAGTTGTGGTTTTATTGTTCTTACTGTTTTACTATATTTTATGCTATACTGTAATGTTTTATTGTTACTGTGTTTTTTTTTTGGTAACCATTGTTTGCTTTGCAGGTATGACATTCTACTGTTTTACTATACTGTTTCTGTGTTTTATTGTTAACTATTGTTTGCTTTGCAGGTATGCCATTCTACTGTTTTACTATACTGTTACTGTGCTTTACTGTTAACCATTGTTTGCTTTGCAGGTACGCCATTCAGCTGCAGCACTGATTTGTTTATTTTGACAGCAACATGGTTTGCTCTCACAATACGTAAAAGGAGGAGGTGACTTCACCACCACAGTTAAAGAGAAAACCCCTATATGGCGAAGCATAGGTGCTGGGGTGGACAGAGGGAGGATTGCCCCTATGCTTCACCATATATTTTTTACTCTTTTTTTGGCACAGATTGCAATAAAAAAAAGTTGTTTTGTTGAGTTAATGTTTTATTGAAACTGTGTTTTATTGTTAACCGTTGTTTGCTTTGCAGGTACGCCATTCAGCTGCAGCACTGATTTGTTTATTTTGACAGCATCAGGGTTTGCTTTCAAAATAGGTTATTAAGTGACTCCAGGACTTTAGGAGGTGATTTCACCACCGCAGTTAAAAAAAAAGCATATATGCCAAAGCATAGAGGCTGGGGTGGACAGAGGACGGATCGCCCATATGCTTTAACATATATTTTTATTCACTTTGCTTGGCAGAGATTTTTTTTATCCATATCGATCGCTGTGAGTGGAAGAATCTGTTAGGTTCTTTTTTTTTTCATTCAGCCCATGGGCTGAATGAAAAAAAAAAGAACAAAGCATGTATGCCCATCATTAGAAGTGGGTGGATGCAGGGTGGTATTCTAATGATGAGCATACCACACACTTTTTCGATTTCACATTGATCGACATGAATGGAGGAATCTGTTAGGTTCTCTTTTTTCGTTTCAGCCGGTGGCCGGCTTTCATGTAAAAGCAATCTGCTTTAAAAAAATATATCATGTTTGGGGGTTTTAAAGTAATTTTTTCATGTAAACAAAAAATTTCAGAAAGTGCTTGGTCTTCAAGTGGTTAGAAGAGTGTGTGGTGTGTGATATAAGCTTCTATATTTTATATTTTGCCACAAGTTTGGGGAAAATTACAAAAATTATTTTAAAAAAAATTACACAAAGTTGTCAACTAAATGATATATTGATTACACATGCCATGGGTATATGTGAAATGACACCTCACAATACATTCTGCTGCTTTTTCTGAGTATGGGGATACCACATGTGTGAGACTTTTGGTGAGTCTAGCTGCGTACAGGACCCCAACAACCAATCACCGCCTTCAGACTTTCTAAGGGCATAAATTGCTAATTTCACTTCCTCACTACCTATCACAGTTTCAGAGGCCCTGGAATGGCAAGAAGACACCCCCCCCCAAATGACCTCTTTTCAGAAAGTATACACCCCAAGGTAATTGCTAAGAGGCATGGTGAGTATTTTGCAGATCTCATTTGTTGCCACAGTTTTTGCGAAAATTTTATGTTTTTTTTTTCAATTTTTAAAACTTTGTGACAAAAAGCGAGATCTGCAAAATACTCACCATGCCTCTTAGCAAATACCTTGGGGTTTATTTTGGGGTCTATTTTTACTTCCACATATATCCATGGCATGTGTGAGCAATATATAATTTCAGTGACAACATTGTGTAAACATTTTTGGTCATTTTTCAATCACTAGGCAGTCATAAACTAAGAACTGTGTAAATTCCAGTAAATATACCATAGTTTGTAGACGCTATAACTTTTGCACAAACCAATAAATATACGCTTATTGAATTTTTTGTTTTACCAAAGACACGTGCTGAATACATTTTGGCCTACATGTATGACAAAAATTTAGTTTATTGGATTTTTTTATAACAAAGAGTAGAAAATATCATTTTTTTCAACATTTTTGTTCTTTTTTTGTTTATATAGCAAAAATAAAAATGTTTGGGTAGAGTGTTGCATGACTGCGCAATTACCAGTTAAAGCAGCGCAGTGTCAAATTGCAAAAAGTGCTCTGGTCAGGAAACCTTCCTGACCAGAGCAAGCATTACTTATATAGTCTTTCTAAGATTTTTTCTTATCTTTAGATTGATTTTATTCCCAACATCCAGTGAAGTAACTGGCTGAGAAGAGCTCAGCTGTCAATTACAATGTTGGAACGATCCCTCATGACATACAAGAATGTCACGTGGGGTGGCAAGGGCAAGAAAAAGTGCAGGGCTACCCAAAACTGAAAATGGAGCATGGAGTGAGAGTGGCAACTAAGAAGACTGAGGGTTGGCCAGCCTAGGTTTTTCACTCTGAATAAGGAAGCAATATGCACTGGCACTGATCACCAGGTAATTACAGTACTCCTAATCAAATTTTTTAAAGAAATACTTGGCACTCATAGAAAAAATTATTTTAGAGCCAAAGGCAAAAATAAAATTTTTGGGGTTAATGACACTTTGAAGATGCTAATTTGTTGATGCTATACAGGACACAACAACAGTAAGGCAATGGGAAAAAAATATTTGAAATAAAAAAAGTTTCAAACATGCACAATAAAATGTAACAATTTCATGCTACCAAGTCGAGCATAAAAAGAAAAAAGTAATTGTTCACACTGTAGATTAACTACTTGGGGACTGCTTGCCAGCAATGTACTGTGGACAGGCAGCCCGTTCAGGCACAGAAATGTACTGGTGCGTTGCTGCCTATTTCCGGGTTTAGGGCACATACATGCGTGCCCCCCCCCCCACATCCACACCCACACCCACATATCAATATCCCTGAGAATCATTAAAAGCAAAGATTAATATATTTCATGCCAGACACAGATATACCTCCCACTTACTGTACATCACATGGGATGTGATACATGCTTGGAGCAAGTATTTATGTGTATACAGGTAATTTGTTTATATATTTTCTATGAATGTATATTTTGTAATGTTTATGATGAAATGCATAGAGATACTTACCTCGACCAACTTATTTATGTATGCATGTATAACTTATTGGTTATGCAATGTAATGATCTATATTATTTTCTGATGTTGTGATGTACAGTGGGTGGGAGGAAATCTGTGTCTGGCATGAAATATATTCATCATTGCTTTTAATTATACTCAGGGCTGTAATATGCCTCTTTTATTCTGCAAATTCATAAAATATTTTTTTAAACTATTAATTATTGTGTCACCCCACAGCCCCTAGTGACTGGTGTTTGAAAAGGGCAAGTGACATAAGTATGCCTTACTTGACATGCAATCAATAAATGGAAAGTCCACCAACTCTCCCCACATTCTAATGATGGAGGTACAAAACTGATGGCTTGTAGTTTGTGTATGCCCAATAAATCCCAATTTTAGGTGAAACAGTTTGCTTAACTCAATTTGTATCTTTTTTTTTTTGGTTGCAGAAATTCATATGCTATTTCGCACACTGCACTTTTTGTGTGTTTGTTGATGGAAATTTTATTTAACTGGTTGGACTGTCCCGTATTCCAAAGAATGCACATTTGTTGGTAAAGTATTTTACCACTTCTTTTAATAAAACACTTCTTCCTTCAGTAGGTCCGATTTATTTGTTACCAAAGGAAAAAAAAATAGGATGTTTACTTTTCAAGGGAAATTTTCCTCTGCAAGGGCATTTCCCTCATAGCTAAGTGAATGTGGTGCAAATTCACTTTCGATCAATACGTAATCACAATCAAGGAAAACTCAAAAATTACTGTATTTTTGCGTGCTTATATATGGGTTCTTGGAGTCAGAAGAGCTCCACCTTATTCAGTAAGATAAGGGAAAATTTCCTTGAAAAGTGAATAGCATATTTGTTTTAGTAAATCAACCCTAATATATTTTGTCGTTGGTTGATAGAGATAAAACATTAAAGTGAATATGTGTTTTGACTGTTTAGGAGCTGACATCCCTTCTTGAATGTGGGGAAGTGGCAAGGTGCTTCAAATTACTTGCCAGTTGCTAGCACTGTAGAGTGTGAAGGCAAAACGGAACAGCAGACAGGGAGATATTTCAAAGTACAAATAAACCATTAAAGTAGCACAATTGGGTGCAGCGCATGGGGTTCTATGTTGGCTTTAGGGCTCACCTGAAGATCCTCTGATGTTACAATAGACAAGCCTAACCCTGTACCACTGAATCGGCTGGCCCAAAAGATATCTAAACAAAGTCTGGGGTTTTCCATACTTGTTCTGATGATTTAAAAAATAAAAGCCTTACCTGCCTTGACCAGTAGAGTACCTGTTTATAGATAATTGTATTGAGCACATAACTTTCTTCTAATAGTAGTAAGCTTGATATTGAAAAACACCCCCAAAAAAATAAAAATACCATCATGTGCTTTTTTAATGATTTAAATCCAACACTCCACTTTTCAGGTGCCAAAATCTCTTTTGATGGACGAGAGACCACCTTGTGAGCTTTTTAAAAGGACAGATTATGAAATAAAAGCAATGGAAAGCACATCTGTTAACATTGCAACAAATGTTTTAAATGAGCTTCCACGTGTTACCTGCACAGCAGCTTTAAATAGTTAGTAAAATCTGATTCACGTTATGGTTTGTTAGATAATCTGGGACAAAACTGCATTTTTGATAAGCTAGAAGACAAATACGTTGTCTTACTTGATCTTTTTAACATTTCTTAACAGTTTTTCTTTGATAGTGTTCTTACAGTAATAGCTACACCCTTTCTCTTTCCAAACATATTTTTTTAATAGTTTGATATTTTTATATATTCAATTTATGTTGAATTTGGAATAGTCTGATTAGAAAGTGATAAAATCAATACATTTTAAAACAGGCTGTCCATACATTATACAATTTTCTTGTACAAGTTTCCTTTACCAAAACCATATAATATGAGGTCAAACCTAAACACTTTCTGATTGTATGCAATCAGGCAAGCCCTTGCACTACATGGTTGAAGGTAAATCTGAAAGAAATTGAATAAGAAAATTGTATAATGAAAGGTTGATGCAGTATGCGGGATAAACATGGGAAAGCTCAAAGTTCTCTATTAATATTTTGACAGGTTGTCATTGGTTACAGTGGTAGTTATCTGCGCAGCAACAGAATGTGGATTAGACAGAATTGGCGGGTTGCCAAAGCCCGCGAATCCAGAGCCTATATAAAGAGGAAGTCCGGCCGCTACCCTCAGACCCCCTCCCTTCAGAACAGGACCGGGACCCTGCTACGATGTCACGCCGCTCACCTGATAGAAGAGACCTTCTCCGTCGCCTCATTGAGAGGGCTGAAAGTTCCGGCGGTGAGGAGTGGCTGCCTGGAGGAGGGTCAGTCAGTGTCTCCGCCTGAGACACATCCCACAGACATGGAAGAAAAGGCAGCGAGCATGCGCAGTCCGCACCAACAGCCAGGAACAAAGAAGAAACGCCAGGAGAAGAATGCTTCTCCACAGCCTGACGGCCAGGAGGGAGCTAGCAGTTTTCAGCAGCAGCTAAAGGAAGCTAATCAGCCAGCCTCTGAGGCGGCCAGCAGTGAGCAGAGGAAGAGTTCCCCTATTGGTGAGACAGGATACTGTTCTAATCTCTCTGATTCTCATGTTAATATTGCTGAGTTACAATTAATGGTTAATTCATTGTCTAATGTGTTAAAGAATAATGAAGGGGCACACACAGTTGGTGCTTTTGATAAAAGCACCAAGGCTGTTGGTGCACAGATTTCTGGTGCTTTAAATTCTGCTGATAACAGAGCTAATATTATGGGGGCACATTCAGATGGTGCTATTTTACATTCAAATTATGTTTTATTTCAGCAAAATGGAGGATATTAGCCCAATATGGCAAAGTTTGTCTGATCCTACTATGGACAGGACTTATAAAAGTGGTGATTATAACGTATCTAAGAAGCCTATCTCTGTCAGTAAGTCATTTGCTCCCATTTCACGCTCCCCTCACTCAGTGGTTGCGGAATCCTCCTTTAAAGAGCCAATGGCTTGTGAAATTTCTCCTTTGGGATTTCACTTAGCCAATTCGGTGAAGGTAAAAATTTGGGGAGGTGAATTCATCGATCTATTGTCTTTATTACTTGCATCTAAGGAGTTCCTATCCAAATCTGAAAGAGACCGGAAGAACACTCTGAGGAGGATAGGAGGAGAGCTATCCCCAAAACTTTTCAGAACTGGCTGCAGGCCTTCTGCATTTATGCAGCAGTACTAGGTGAACGTTTTCCTGAAAAATTGTCAGGTTTATTCCAGCACTTGGACATAGTTGCTGAAGCCTTCAGTCATTTTGGCGGTACAGCTTGGTTCACTTATGACGAGAACTTTAGTCAGAAATTGGCAGTTTACGCTAGATTACGCTTGGGGTCAAAGGACGTAGGCTTATGGTTAAACCTTATGTTACCTCAGAAACCGCAATTCACACCTAGAGCAGCAATTAGCTTGCAGAATACCTTTTGTAAAGGTTTCTGTTTTGCCGTCAATGAAGGGCAGTGCAAATTCTTGTCTAATTACAGATATAGGCATGAATGCTCATATTGCACTGGTAATCACCCCGCAAACAGGTGTTTTTCTAAGTCAGCAGCAAATCTCTCCCTTCACTATCCAGGGATGCTGTTGGAAAAAGCCACGACTCCCGTGAGCCTAACAAAAATGTTACCCTGGCTAGATCAATATCCAGATCGATTGATGGCACACCTATTAATTAATGGCTTTAAGGAAGGCTTCTTGGTTTCCTCTTTCTCGGGGGAAGATTGCACATGGGTAAAAAATGTATGTTCTATTGCAATGCACCTTGACATTGTTAGGGATAAAATCACTAACGAAGTCAAGGAAGGACGGGTAGCGGATCCATACCTTCGCCCACCATTCCCAAATTTCTGCCTATCGCCTTTGGGCATTGTTCCCAAGAAGGAGAAGGGTAGTTTCAGGCTAATCCACCATCTGTCCTATCCGGAGAATTACTCGCTTAATGATGAAGTCTCAGATGTCAATGCCCTTGTTTCATATGCATCATTTGATGAGGCTCTGGTGCTAATAAGGCGCTTTAATCAAGGTGCGATATTAGCCAAGGCAGACATCAAATCTGCCTTTCGCCTTCTTCCGGTACATCCACAAGGTTTTGATTCACTGGGTTTTCACTTCCAAGAGCAATTTTATTTTGACAAATGCATGCCCATGGACTTTTCATTATCATGTTTCTTTTTTGAAGCCTTTGCAAAATTTCGTCATTGGGTTTTGGAGTGTCATGCCCCTTATGGGGGGTTTCTTCATTACTTAGACGATTTTCTGTTCGTAGGTCCAACAGATTCCTCCATCTGTTTTGAATCATTAAATGTTTTCTTTCAAGTCTGTGAAACCTTTGAAGTTCCTCTTGCAAAGGAAAAAACAGTTTTCCCTACTACTACCATTGAGTTCTTAGGGATTACTATCGACTCCTCATTAATGGAATTCAGACTACCTTCAGAAAAGTTACATCGGTTGAGAACAGCGATCGCTTTATTCCTTTCAAAGCGTAAGGTGTTGTTAAAAGAGGCTCAATCTTTATTGGGCCTCTTTGCCTTTGCAGCCAGAATCATACCAATAGCCAGAATTTTCTCCAGACATTTGCCTTGGCCATTAGAGGTTTAAAGAACCCCTATTTACATGTTCACATTTCAAAGAGTGTCAAAGAAGATCTAAAAGTTTGGGATGCTTTTCTTTGCAACTTTAACGGGTCGACTATTTGGCAACAAGCTTTTACTAAGGATTTCCAGTTACATTTCTTTACAGATGCTGCGGGTTCATCAGGCTTTGGTGCCTTTTTGGATGGCCATTGGTGTGAATGGCATATAAGTTGGCTACATCAGGACATCTTACAAAACATAGTCCTACTGGAATTGTTTCCAGTAATAGTTTCGATAGTTATCTGGAAAGAGAACTTTATGAACCATAGAGTGATGTTACATACTGATAACAAAGGCGTACTATTCGCTATCAATATGCTATCATCCAAATCTGAAATGGTTATCAAACTGCTGCGCTTCTTAGTATTGCATTGTATGAGGTTCAATATCTGGTTAAAAGCTAGGCATATTGCTGGTATACATATTAACATAGCTGACGCTTTGTCTCGTTCACAGTTCAAGAAATTCCGGTAATTGGCTCCATCAGTGGACCCGTGCAACACACCTTGCCCAGATTTTCTCTGGGGCTTGATCTGGGATTGATATCGACTTATTTCAGGAATTCGGTATCGCCAAAGTCATGGCAGGCTTATAGTCTGGCCTGGTCCAGATAGTGTCTTTTCTGCTCCATTATGATTCTAGATACTATGGAAGTAAATGTCTATACCTCCTTAGCATTTGTATCTTTTCTACTCAAGGCAAATCTTAGTCCCGCATCAGTAAGCAGGATTTTAGCCAGGGTTTCCTTTTTTCTTAAATGGGCAGGAATGCCATCCTGGACTTCCTTCTTTCAATTTTCCCAGATTCTCAAGGGATTTAGGAAGGCAATCCTATATCGATTCATTTACTGATAAAACTACACTCAATTTTAGAGTTAGTGTGTTTGTCACAATTTGAGTCTGTCCTTTTCAAAGCGGCTTTCACGGTTGCATTCTTTGGAGCCCTTCGTTTGGGGGAATTTACTGCCCCGAACAGATCTTTGTCTTCTTTTTTAATATTTTCCCATGTTTCGCTGGATGTGGACTGTGTGAAGATATTTATCTGCAGATCGAAGACTTTTGCATTAGGTAATGGAGAGTGGATCACTCTGGGAAAATCTCCCAATCCGTTAGTATGCCCTGTCTTTCATGTATCTGAATACATTTTGGTTAGCCCGAATTTTAAAGGTTCCTTCTTTATTCATAAGGACTTCTCTCCTTTGACTAGATATCAGTTCTCAGCAGTACTATCCTCATGCCTTAAGCACCCCAACCTATCAGGTTTTATATTTTCATAACACTCCTTTAGGATTGGGGCAGCTACTACAGCTAATTCTTTAGGTCTATCGTCAGATGTTCAAAAGAGGGTGGGTCGTTGGGAAAGTAGTAGATACAAATTATATGTTCGCACTGAACTATTAATTGTTTGATTTCTCTTTCAGATTCATCCAAGAGTACTATCTGGATAGTAGGCCATTCCTACGTCTTCTGGGCAGGGAAACAGGCAGAATCCAGTATTTATTCATGAACTCTAGGTCTGAACGTTAATAATTTTCTTGTTCAGTTTTATGGTCAGACGTTAGGGGCCTTAGATGGCGTAATCTTACGGACCACTTAGTGTTTTTGTCAGGCATCTGGCCTTCCCCCCAGGTTATAATTATTCATTTGGGAGCCAATGACATTGGGAAAATTCAAACTTGGGAACTTCTATGTGACATAAAAAAGGATTTTTCAGCCATTAAGCTATTGTTCCCATCGTCAGTTCTGGCCTTCTCCGAAATGGTTCCTCGTCTCCTTTTGTCTCCTTCTAGTAATTTATTTTATGTAGATAGAATCAGGAGATGTTTAAAAAGAACTATACATAATTTTCTTCTGGCTTTGGGTGGTTTATCATTTCGTCACATGGAGCTTGAAGGTTTTTTGCCGGGGTTATTCAGGAATGATCTAGTTCATTTATCTGCAGTTGGCATAGATATATTTAATATGGGTCTTCAATCCTTAATCGAGAGGGCCTCGGTGTTGGGGGGACCTCAGCCGGTAGGTTCTCTCCCGACTTTGGTCGTTAAAGAATAGTGGTCCAGCTTTGTCTGGATGGACACCGTGAATTTCTTATGTTAATTCATTATAGCCAGGATGGCTTTATAATTTATTTAAAACAATTATAAGGATACCCCTTGAACAACACCATGGCCTATAATTAATTTGCCAAAATAAGATAAATACTTATTGAAGAATTAATGTGTGTTGGTCTTTACTTGTTTTGAATAGGGATGAGCTTCGTGTTCGAGTCAAACCCATGTTCGACTCGAACATCGGCTGTTCGATCATTCGACAAATTCGAGTGGCGCGTCACGGCCCATAATTCACGGCGGCATTGCAGTGCATTGCTGGCTTATGATTGGCCAAGCATGCACTATGACCCGCATGCTTTGGCCAATCACAGTGCAGAAAAAACGGAGAGCCGTAATTGGCCAAAGCCAGGGTGGCTTTGGCCAATTATGGCTCAGGGGGTTTAGTACATGCCCCACACTATATAAGGCCGCCGGCCTTGTGTAGTGTGTTGGAGTTGTGAAAAGAGAGAGTTTACAGAGACAGACAGTGTCATTTATATTGAGTTAGATAGCAGGTAGGCGAGTCAGTTAGCTGCAGATACAGTGTGTAGAGGATATATATGCATCCTAGGTGTTGTATATATATATATATATTCATACACTGTATTCAGTTTAGCTAGATCCGTTCCTGGTTTTCTCTTTACTGTGACAGGCAGGCAGGTGATTGTGCTAGCTGCAGACAGTCAGTGTTTCACTTAGTATGCTGTGTGCTTTGCATAGCGTTCACCTAAAGCCGACCTGAATACAGTTAGTGACTATTATAGTGGTGTTCTCATAATAAAACCACAAGCAGAGAGCTGCAAGTATTTTCAGTTAGTGTACTGTGTCCCTCTCTGCACAGTTTTCACCTAAAACTAACCGCTGCTGCTGCTGCTGCTTTTCCCATACTAATACCACAGCAGGCAGTTGATTCTGATATGCTGCATTATCAGTACAGACAATATATATATATATATATATATATATATATATATGTATATATATACATCCCACCTTTGTGCAGCTACATATCACTGCAGGCCATTAGTATGTCTGGAAGGCAAACAAGGAGAGGCAGACAGTCACGAGGCAATAAAAGAGGGCAAGCAGGCTCTGTGTCTAGAGGCAACAGTGCTGCTGGTCGTGGACATGGTGCATCCTCATCAGCACGTGGCCGTGGGACACGCTTTTCCTTCTTTTCGGCAGCTGGCCATGTTTAGCCGCAACATGACCAAGACTTGGTAGAGTGGATGACCAAGCCGTCCTCCTCCTCCTCCTCATCCTCTCTCACCCAGGCTCAGGGTACTTTGTCTGGCAAAGCAGCTGCCAAAGGCATCAATGGCATCAGTCACTCCTTCCCTAGCCCCACCATGTCCTCCGGAGGAGTCCCCCAAACTGTTTGACCACATTGTTGGGTACATGCTCCAGGAGGATGCCCAGCGTTTTGAAGGCTCCGATTATGGAACAACCTAGCTGAAGGGAAGGCAGTAACGTGAGCTCAGAGAGAGGGGGTAGTAACATAAGCCCAGAGAGAGGGGGTGCATAACAAGGACAGCTATCTGGCAGTCATGTTCCCCCAGCTGCAGCATACTGCCAGATTGGCTCCAGTGATGAGGAGGGAGGGGATGGTGAGGTCACTGACTCCACGTGGGTGCCTGATAGGAGAGAGCAGGAGGAGGAGAAGGCAGGTTGCCCTCCAGGGGCCAGCTTAAGGGCAGCACACCGACCGCATCACACCGCAGAGCTCCGCATGTGCAGGGCGCTGCTGTCTCTGCACGTTATTCCAAAAGTTCTTTGGTGTGGGCCTTTTTTCAGACGTGTGCAGCAGATCGCACCCTTGCCATTTGCAACATATGTCTAAAGCGTATCTCGCGTGGCCAAAACATCAGCCGCTTGGGAACCACGTGCTTGACCAGACATATGTCGACCTGCCATGTAGTCCATTGGCAAGCGTACCTAAAAGACCCACACCAAAGAACAAAGCGGACCTCTCCCTGCTCCTCATCAGCTGGGATCTCCAACCCCACTATACCTTCAGTCCTCTCTGAAACCTGCACTGAGAGCAATGAAGGTGTAGAATTCGGCCAAGTACTTGCGGACAATCTGCTATCGGTACACCGATGTCCAATTGTACCAGGCAAATTTCCCTGCCCCAGCTGCTGCACCACCGAAAGAAGTTCGTTCCCAGCCATTCACATGCCCAGCGGTTGAATGCTAGCTTGGCTAAATTGCTAGCACTTCAACTGCTGCCTTTTCAGTTGGTAGACTCTGCCCCCTTCCGTGTGTTTGTTGAATGTGCGGTTCCTCAGTGGCAGGTTCCCAAACGCCACTTTTTCTCATGGAAATCGATTCCGGCTCTCTACCGGCATGTGGAAGGCAATGTCTTGGCCTCGCTGGACAGGGTGGTCAGTGGTAAGGTGCATATTACTGCTGACTCATGGTCCAGCAGGCATGAACAGGGACGTTACCTATCTTTCATGGCACATTGGGTGACTCTGCTGGCAGCTGGGAAGGATGCAGGACAAGGTGCAGTAGTGTTGGAGGTGGTTCCGCCACCACGCCTCCAAAATGTTACTACTGGTGATTCTGACACACCTCTCTCCTCCACACCCTCCTCTTCTTTTTCCTCCATGGCCTCTTCCTGTGCTTTGTCCTCGGAACCAGCGGTGCTCCGTAGGCATTCAAGGGGCTATGCAAGTCCGCAGGCAAAGAGATGCCATGCGGTGCTTGAGCTGGTGTGCTTGGGGAACAGGAGCCACACTGGGGCAGAGATTCTGTCAGCTCTGCAGGGGCAGGCTCACAGGTGGTTGACGCCACGCCAGCTTAAGCCAGGAATGGTGGTTTCCGACAATGGCACCAACCTCCTCTCCACCCTCCGACAGGGACAACTGACCCATGTGCCCTGTTTGGCTCACATCCTTACCTTGGTGGTGCAGCAGTTCTTGGGCAGGTAACCGGGCTTACAAGAGGTCCTGAAGCAGGCCAGGAAACTCTGTGGGCATTTCCGCCAGTCATATAATGCCAGTGCTCGGCTGGCTGACCTGCAAAAGGATTACAACCTGCCCAAGAACCGCCTAATCTGTGACATGCCCACCAGGTGGAACTCTACGTTGGCCATGCTGCAGCGGCTGCACACGCAGCAGAGGGCCATCAATGAGTATCTGTTGCAATATGGCACCAGGACAGTGTCAGGGGAGCTTGGATTTTTTTCCCCACGCCAGTGGGCCATGATCAGGGATGCATGCACTTTCCTGGCACCATTTGAGGAGGCCACAAGGATGGTGAGCAGTGACAGTGCATGCATCAGTGACACTGTCCCTCTTGTCCACCTGTTGGAGCACACGCTGCGTGGAATAATGGACAGGGCACTTGAGGCAAAACAGAGGCAGGAAGAGGAGGACTTCCTTACCTCTCAAGGCCCCCTTTATCCAGACAGTGTTCCTGCTGGCCCGGCTATCACACAGGAAGAGGCCGAGGAGGAGGAGGAGGAGGAGGATTATTGTGTCAGCATGGAGGTGGAGCCGAGCACTCAGCATCAGGAGCAGTCTTCAAGGGATCAATTACAGTCCCAAGACACCCATGGACTTGTACGTGGCTGGGAGGAGGTGGCTGCAGATCATGTCGTCCTCAGTGACCCAAAGGACTCTGCACCGAATGCCTCAGCAAACCTACGCTGCATGGCCTCCCTGATCCTGCAAAGCCTGCAAAAGGATCCTCGTATTCCTGCTATCAAGGAGAGGGATCATTACTGGCTGGCAACCCTCCTTGATCCACGTTACAAGGGTAAGGTTGCGGACCTTATTTTGCCGTCGCAGATGGAGCAGAGGATGAAGCATCTTCGGGAGGCCTTGCAGAAAGGTCTGTGCAACGCGTTCCCAGAGACTGGGAGGTTACAAATTCCTGGTCCTGGACAATGTGTTGCTGAGGCTCCGGTCAGTCAAAGAAGGAGCGGTGGAGAAGGTGGCCGTCTGACCGATGCGTTCAGACAATTTTTTAGTACACAGCCCCAAGGTATGGTCTCTTCCAGAAACCATCGCCAGCGTCTGGTTTACATGGTGCAGGAATACCTAGGGGCAAGATCAGACTTGGACACCTTTCCCACCGAAAATCCACTGGGTTCCTGGGTCTTGAGGATGGATAACTGGCCAGATCTTGCACAGTATGCAATTGAGGTACTGGCCTGTCCTGCATCCAAAGTTCTTTCGGAACGCACATTCAGTGCTGCTGGAGGCTTTGTAACCGATCACAGGGTGTGCCTGTCCACCGACTCGGTCGATCGACTGACCTTCATAAAAATTAATCAGTCTTGGATCATCACCAGCTACCAAGCACCTGATGCTGATGTAACTAAAACATTTTTGGGGAAATGTCAGATTCCTTCAAGACTGCCTATGCTGATGCTGAGTGACTATTCTGTTATGCTGAGTGACTATCCTCTTCTTCCTCAATAATCATGCTGATAGCTTGAAAGAACATTTTTGGTTCTGGGCACCGCCACCAGTGGCTAAGGCCCAATTTTCAGCCCCAGTTTAACAGGGGCGTGTATGTACAATTTTTGATGCAATGCTTTGCAGCAGGGCTCATTGCTGTGCTCCAACTACAGTATCTGTGAGAGGTTGCAGTGTTGTGGCACCAGCACCAGTGCCTAAGGCACAATTTTTCAGCCCCTGTTCAACAGGGGCATGTAATTACAATTCTTGATGTCATAGTTCACAGCACCCATTCCTGCGCCCACCAAGAATAACTGTGAGGGCTTACAGTGTTGTGGCAACACCACCACCACCACCAAACCCATCCCATTTTCTCAATGATTTTCATCCATATTGCTGGGACCAGACATTACATTAAAGCCACAAGCAGTTTTAAATGACTTTTTTTCCTTTAGAAATGTCATTTTGTGCAGGGACAGTTCTAAACACGGGAAACACGTGCCACTTCACAGGCATACTTTAGACACCCCCCAGGTACGATATTTAAAGGAATATTTAACTCTTTTTTTTCACTTTATGCGTCATTAAAATCACTGCTCCCGAAAAAACGGCTGTTTTTAAAACTTCTTTTTGCATTTATACATGTTCCCTGGGGCAGGACCCGGGTCCCCAAACCCTTTATAGGACAATACCTTGCATATTAGCCTTTAAAATTAGCACTTTTGATTCCAAACGTTCGAGTCCCATAGACTCTAACGGGGTTCGATAGTTCGCGCAAAATATCGGTCCGTTCGCAGGTTCTGGTGCGAACCGAACCGAACCGAACCGGGGGGTGTTCGGCTCATCCCTTCTTTTGAATAATCCCTTTGTGCTAGCCCATGAAAGGTTCATGCAGTATGCGGGACCAACATGGGAAAGCTCAAAGGGGGGATGCTGTTCTCTATTAATATTTTGACAGGTTGTCATTGGTTACTGCGGTAGTTATCTGCGCAGCAACAGAATGTGGATTGGACAGAATTGCCGGGTTGCCAAAGCCCGCAAATCCAGAGTATATATTAAGAGGAAGTCCGGTCGTTACCCTCAGACCCCCTCCCTTCAGAACAGGACCGGGACCCCCACCCTCCCCTCCTTTTTTCTGTGAAGTCAGTCATAGGTGTTTTTTAGTGGGAAATGGTCGTCCAGCTTTGTCTGGATGGACAGTGTAAATTTCTTATGTTAATTCATTATAGCCAGGATGGCTTTATAATTTAATTTAAAACATTATAAGGATACCCCATGAACAACACCGTGGCCTATAATTAATTTGCTAAAGTAAAATAAATACTTATTGAACAATTAATGTGTGTTGGTCTTTGTTTTGAATAATCCCTTTGTGCTAGCCCATGTATGGCTAACATTAAACCTTGTTCCACAAATAGTTTCTAAAATAGATTTATTCACTTGTGAACGCCATGGGGTTTCATATAATAAAACTTGAGAGTGCAAAATCTGGTGCGGCTGTGCATGGAAGCCAATCAGCTGTGTCAGCTTGTTCAATTAGGCTTTGACAAAAAAACTGGATTGGTTTCTATGCAAAGCTGCGCCAGGTTTTGGACTCTCCAGTTTTAGTAAATCAACCACATGTTCATTATTTTTTAGATGACAACAGAGCAACAATTCTGTTTGCTCTAATTTTGCTCTAGTTAGCTGGGAACAATCCCTAAATAACAGTTTTTGTTTAGATTGCCCCTGTTACTAGAACACAATAATGCTCCTTCAATTTAATGGTCAAGATATAATGGTCAAGTTATATAACTAAGTCACATTGTAAAACAACAAAGAACGAGACATAAGATTTCTGGACATGATAAAAGGTGGTAAATTACATTAAAATTAAGGATAAGAAAACCCAAGAATAAAAATTAAATCTATTGCAACCTGCATTCCTTAAATGCATTGGCTGCATTTGTTTTCTTTCTTTTCCCAAGCTAATAAAAAATTTTGAATACCTATTGATCTTGTCAAACATACCATGACACTTCCTGTGATCTACACCGAAAAATATCTTCCTAGTTATCTTTTTAAACTACCAATTGTACTGTTCCCCTTGTAATGGTGATGAAGAGATATGGACATTTTAGTAGTCCATATCAGGAAAGTAGTCTAGGATGACAACCATAGCTCCCAGAAGGCGAAATACCCAAATTATTTCTCATCTATCTCACACATGTCAATTCGGGAAGCAATTTGCAGGGGGGACAATAATAAAGACATAAAATCCCCAACTCAGAAACTACCATTGCACAACATATATATACCAATTACCTCAAAATCCAACTTGCATCCTTTTTCTAACTGGACATTCGAATTAAAAAAATAAATACAAAAATAAATAAAAATTATATTAAAAACAAAAACAAACAGGACACAAACAAAATATCCTACCCCCTACAGCCCTGGTATAACCTACCAATAGCTGCTTAAAGCATTAAACAATTGTCTTTTCTTAGATTTAAGGAAGGATAAATATATCCTATAAATTATCAAAATATAATCAAATGACATTAAACCAACAAAAATATGAATGAGTAATATGCCCAATAATCAAACAATATCAATATCTTACCACACGACATATAAGCAATATATGTCCATGTACCTCCAAAGTGTATAGCCAAAGCCACTATAACAAAAGAACAGTGTTGGCAAACATTTAGAAAAATATCATAACCCCACCAAGCCCATCCACTTTACATACCATCCACTTTACTAATAAGTGTGCATATCATCCATCCCAAGATGGCACCCAAACAGTATCAAATATATATTTTTTTCTCTTTATTATTATTATAATTGTTGTTTTTATTAGTGTAATTCTAACAACACTATCATAAGATGGTTTAGCAAATCAACACTATAGTCTGAAGGTGCTCCTCTGCTGAAGATTTTTCTTATTGTCAATGAACCCTCTAGCTGGTACAGTATGTGATCACTATGTCAGAGCTGACATAGTGGTCACTGGAACAGGCAACACTCTAACTGGTTCCCAGTCATCAATGGAGCCTTGAATGATTGAGCGCATGTAGCCTTGCAAAGTGTCAGCTGCTTGCTCTAAAAGAAGAAGATATTTATTAACATACAATAACACAGAGCATTGGGCTGAAAAATATTAATAAACAGATTATGGACATGAAGGGATTAGCCTACATTTACTGTGGCAGGGCAACAGCTGCAGGCTCAGTTAAGTTTATATATGTGGTTCTTTCTCTTCTGGGTTAGATGTGTGCAGCATGCCCCTCCTGTGACCACTGTGTTACCGTTACAAGTAACTGAGCTACTCTGATGACAGGATGTAAAAAAGTAAAAAAAAAGTTAAAAAGAAAAAATATTTAAAAAAATTTGAATTAAACATTATTTATGTATTTATTTATTTTTATATATGGTCACCAGCCAGTATCCCTGATTAGCACCACACCATTCATATGGTGATGTTGTACTTCACTGCTGGCAGTATGTAAAAAAATTGTGAAAAAAAAAATGAATTTTATTACATTTCTTCATTTTCCAATAAATTGTGACAAAAAATTACAACTTAAAAAAACTCACCATGCTTCTTAGTAAATACATTGAACTGTCTACTTTCCAAAAAAGGGTAAGTTTGGGAAGTATTTATACTGTCCTGGCATTTTGGGGCCTCAAGAAATTAGGTGTCAGTACATCAAGATTGATCAATTTTCAAATATATACTGTATACCACAGTTTGTAGACCCTATAACTTTGATAAAAATCAATTAATATAAACTTATTGGGATTTTATTTACCAAAGACATGTAGCAGAATACATTTTAGACTAAATTCATATAGAAATTTAATTTTATTGGGTATGTTTTATAACAGAAAGTAGAAAATATATTTTTTTTGTAGCCAAAATTTTTCGTCTTTTTTTATTTATATAATAAAAATTAAAAAACCCAGGGGTGGTCAAATACCACTAAAATAAATCTCTACTCATGTGAAAAAATATATGAATTTCATTTCAGTGCAGTTCTGCATTACTGTGCAATTGCCAGTTAAAATAACAGAGTGCTGAATAGCAAAATATGCCCTGGTCATGAAGGGGGGTAAAACCTTCCAGAAGGCAATTGAATAAACTGTAACTTTGGTCATCACCATAAACATAATAATTATCAGTAATTAATGATACCATCAGCATTGTCATCAACAATATCCTGCATCCATCCATCCTTGATTTTGTTTCCTTATTTTAAAAATATATAGACAACAATATATATCAGAACTTAATGTGTTCTTGGGTTATAACACTTTGGGATTTAGGTATTAAGATGGGCAAATTTTTCACAGTGGATTTTTCCTAACACTTCTGGAATTCTAATGACATTGTTCTCTAATGTTAAAGAATGTAAGCATCTATTAAAAGGCTACTGAAGTTTTATGTACTAGCTCCTGTTTCAACCATCACTGTTAATGGCAACAGTTGTTACATTTCATACCTGTTCACACTAGCTTACCAGTTCCCACCCAGGCCAATTCTGACATTGATCGCCTACATGTAAAAATCTGTATTTTGCTAGAAAATTAATCAGAACCCCCAAACACTGCATATTTTTTTTTAGCACAGACCCTAGAGATCAAAATGGATATTGCTTCAATTTGTTATGTCACACAGTTTTTGCGCAGTGACTTTTCAAACACATTTTTTTTGGACAAAATACACTTTAATGAATTATATTGCAAAAAACACAATATATAACAAATTTTTTGTAAAATATAAAAGATTATGTTACTCAGAGTAAATAGATACCGAACATGTCACGTTTTAAAATTGCGCATGCTCGTAGAATCTCGCCAAACCACGGTACTTAAAAATCTCCATAGGCGACACTTTGAAAATGTTTACATGTTACCAGTTAGAGTTACAGAGGAGATCTAGCACTAGAATTATTGCTCTTGCTCTGATGTTCATGGCAATACCTCACATGGATAAACATTGTTTATGCGGGTGAGACCTACCTTTGCGTTTGCTTCTGCGTGCAAGCACAAGGGGATGGGGGCACTTTAAAACATTTTGTTATTGTTATTTATTTCATTTTTTTATTTTTACACTGTCCCCTTTTTTTGTTATCACTTTTATTCCAATCACAAGAAATGTAAACATCCCATGTAATAGAAATACGGCATGGCAGGTACTCTGTATGGAAAGATATACGAACCCAGATCTCTCCTCTACCCTGCAAAGCATGGGATTTAAAAAAAAAAAACATTGATCTCTGCATTCTAGGGGGAAAAAATGGCAGTGCTTACATCTACAAGAGCCTGAAGTGACGTCATGATTTTTCTTCCGGTCTCTCAAGATGATAGAGATGGCCAGGGACCATCCAGTCCTCAGCCAGCTCTGTGGAAACCAGGCATCACCACCAGAATAGATCTCTGGCTTCCTGATCGCACGGGAGAGCCCAGAGAGGCACCAATAGATGGCGAAAAGGGGGGATGTCCCCTCTCACGGCCTGTAAAGGCAGTCCAGCAGCTAATAAACCACTAGGATTGTTTTTACATTGTAGGGAATCGCTGGATAAAAAAGATATCTGTATGATGCCTGTAGCTGCATCATCCAGATATCTCCACTCAAAATCCACAACGTCATATGACATCATGTGTGTGGGAAGTGGGTAAAAACTAGTTTACAGTTCTGTTTGAAATTTTATAATGTTGAATAAAAATGATCAAGAAAATCAAGAATTTTGTTTCTGGTTGACATTTATTTTTCAAATAAATGATCTGCTAATTCTTATAGCTTCAAAAAACCTGCAAAATACAGTGTAGTTTTGCTCCAGGAAATGCACATGTAATTCATATTTTTAATAACATAAACAATTGTTTTCCATAAATATTAAATTCTGTTGTGATAAAAGTACAGGATTTTGATTTACACCCCATAGATGTAAATGTTGGGACTAGTTGGGTACAAATATTGGAATCCACTATGCCTGCCAGCACGAAGGTCCAGAAGTTGATGCCTGTATTTTCCTGCCAGTGCAGGTTTAAGCTGTGTTGTTCATTATATACTGGAAAATTACCAAAATGGCTTCTCCAAATAATGTCCGGAGTCCCAGGGACTGAAATTTGCAAATAACAAGACAACCTGATTTTGGACTTCTACAGACCAAATGTATACAGCAAATTCAACAATCATAAAATGGATAGATCAATAAAGACCTTCAGAGCTCCACCTCTTAGAAATTCTGCCTTATTCATACAATGTTATTTGCAATTACTATGGCATGTTAAAAATATTGCCCAGTACCAAAGTATCCACTTCAGGGGAACACCAATAACAGTATTTCTTTTAATCAGGTCTGTAAAAAACTCATGTAGTCACCAATAGACATTTTGAAACAAGCCATAACGTAGACAGCATCCCAAAACCCCTAAAATAGCAAATTTTCCCACCATATATACTGTAGGTACTTAAGCGTGTTAAGATGTTAAACCTACCATAAAAATGAGTCCAAAACTTTATTGATGCTCACACTAAATCTGGCTGTAGACAGATTGAAATTCCACCAGTTCAGCAAGGACTGGCTGAATTTTTTATCCATGTGTGGTCTTCCCTGTTTGACATCAAACCAGTGGCGGCTGGTGCTCAAATTTTTTTGGGGGGGGGCGCAAACAAACTGAAAAAAAAAAAATCATCAATTGCCGCCACTGTGCCCATTAAACGCAGCCACTGTGCCCAAACGCCACTAGTTTGTCCCCAAATGCAGCCAGTTTCCCCCCCATATGCAGCCAGTTTCTCCCCCATAATGCAGCCAGTTTCTCCCCCATAATGCAGCTAGTTTCTCCCCCATAATTCAGCCAGTTAATCCCCCATAATGCAGCCAGTTTCCCCCCATAATGCAGCCAGTTTCCCCCCATAATGCAGCCAGTTTCTCCCCCATAATGCAGCCAGTTTGTCCCCCATAATACAGCCAGTTTCTCCCCCAATATACAGCCAGTTTGTCCCCTATATGCAGCCAGTTTCTCCCCCATAATACAGCCAGTTTCTCCCCCATAATACAGCCAGTTTCTCCCCCATAATGCAGCCAGTTTCTCCCCCAATATACAGCCAGTTTCTCCCCCATAATGCAGCCAGTTTCTCCCCCATAATGCAGCCAGTTTCTCCCCCAATATACAGCCAGTTTCTCCCCCATAATACAGCCAGTTTCTCCCCCAATATACAGCCAGTTTCTCCCCCATAATGCAGCCAGTTTCTCCCCCATAATGCAGCCAGTTTCTCCCCCAATATACAGCCAGTTTCTCCCCCATAATACAGCCAGTTTCTCCCCCAATATACAGCCAGTTTCTCCCCCATAATGCAGCCAGTTTCTCCCCCATATGCAGCCAGTTTCTCCCCTATATGCAGCCAGTTTCTCCCCCATAATACAGCCAGTTTCTCCCCCAATATACAGCCAGTTTCTCCCCCATAATGCAGCCAGTTTCTCCCCCATATGCAGCCAGTTTCTCCCCTATATGCAGCCAGTTTCTCCCCCATAATGCAGCCAGTTTCTCCCCCATAATGCAGCCAGTTTCTCCCCCATATGCAGCCAGTTTCTCCCCTATATGCAGCCAGTTTCTCCCCCATAATGCAGCCAGTTTCTCCCCCATAATGCAGCCAGTTTCTCCCCCAATATACAGCCAGTTTCTCCCCTATATGCAGCCAGTTTCTCCCCCAATATACAGCCAGTTTCTCCCCTATATGCAGCCAGTTTCTCCCCCAATATACAGCCAGTTTCTCCCCCATAATGCAGCCAGTTTCTCCCCCATAATGCAGCCAGTTTCTCCCCCATAATGCAGCCAGTTTCTCCCCTATATGCAGCCAGTTTCCCCCCATAATGCAGCCAGTTTCTCCCCCATAATGCAGCCAGTTTCTCCCCTATATGCAGCCAGTTTCTCCCCCATAATGCAGCCAGTTTCTCCCCCATAATGCAGCCAGTTTCTCCCCCATAATGCAGCCAGTTTCTCCCCCATAATGCAGCCAGTTTCTCCCCTATAATGCAGCCAGTTTCTCCCCCATAATGCAGCCAGTTTCTCCCCCATAATGCAGCCAGTTTCCCCCCATAATGCAGCCAGTTTCTCCCCCATAATGCAGCCAGTTTCTCCCCCATAATGCAGCCAGTTTCTCCCCATAATGCAGCCAGTTTCTCCCCCATAATGCAGCCAGTTTCTCCCCTATAATGCAGCCAGTTTCTCCCCTATATGCAGCCAGTTTCTCCACCATAATGCAGCCAGTTTCTCCCCCATATGCAGCCAGTTTCTCCCCCATAATGCAGCCAGTTTCTCCCCCATAATGCAGCCAGTTTCTCCCCTATATGCAGCCAGTTTCTCCCCCATAATGCAGCCAGTTTCTCCCCTATATGCAGCCAGTTTCTCCCCCATAATGCAGCCAGTTTCTCCCCCATAATGCAGCCAGTTTCTCCCCCATAATGCAGCCAGTTTCTCCCCCATAATGCAGCCAGTTTGTCCCCTATATGCAGCCAGTTTGTCCCCTATATGCAGCCAGTTTCTCCCCCAATATACAGCCAGTTCTCCCCTATATGCAGCCAGTTTCTCCCCCAATATACAGCCAGTTTCTCCCCCAATATACAGCCAGTTTCTCCCCCATATGCAGCCAGTTTCTCCCCCATAATTCAGCCAGTTTCTCCCCCATAATTCAGCCAGTTTGTCCCCTATATGCAGCCAGTTTCTCCCCCATAATGCAGCCAGTTTGTCCTCATAATACAGCCAGTTTCTCCCCCATAATGCAGCCAGTTTCTCCCCCATAATTCAGCCAGTTTGTCCTCATAATACAGCCAGTTTCTCCCCCCCAGCCCTGCACTTACCTTCCTTGAGTCAGCGCCGTCCTTCTTCCGTCCTCGATATCTTCTCCCGCCCTCGATGTCACTTCAGCCAATCAGGTTACCTGTAACCAGACCCGGTGAACCTGATTGGCCAGGGAACGCACCCCTGTGCGTCCTCTCATTAGGTATTTAGAAGCCGATTACAGCCCTCAGGCTGTAGTCGGGAAGCCTATCAGAGCCTGCTGGCTCTGATAGGCACTTCTAAAGGCCAATCAGAGGCTGTGACTCAGATGGCCGGCGCTCAAGGGGCCGGCCATCTGAATAGTGGGCGGCAGCAATACATAGGTTCATGCAATGCATGAACCTATGTATTGTTGTGGTGAGTGACGGCCGGGCGCAGAAGCGAGCGGTAGCGGCGCTTCTGCGCCCACTATGGTCGCGCCGCCATGTGTAAAAAAAAGAGTTTAAAAAAAAAAAAAAACTCTTAAAGGGCCCGTTTTTTTTTTTTTGGTGACCACAGGAAGGGGGGGGGGGGGCGGCGCCCGGGCGCCCCCTATGGACGGGCCGCCACTGCATCAAACATTAACCATCTATGGCTATATTTAGGCTTCAAAAAGTTGTACTGTGTCACAGATTCTTTACTTAGTGACATAAAATATAGCATATTCTTTATTTAGCCTCCTGGTTAAATACAATGTAAATTACATTCAAAGTTGTAAACTGCACTGTCTATTGAATCCTATAGATATATTAGTGTTGGTTTCCCTGTAGATCACTCCAAGCTGTGAGTGGTATTATATGTGTCAAATAAAAAAGATCACCTTATTGAAGGATATTCATAAACAGACTGCTTCTCCTGTGATGGAGGTGACAGATGACTTAAAGCGGAACTAAACCCTCCTATTCTTTTTAGCCAAGGAGGCTGCCATTTTAGCTTTTGTTTTATCTGCAACTTCCATGGTGCTGCGCATCAGTTATGATGCAATTTCATGGTTTGACTGTTATGGTTGCAAGCATAAGCAAATGTGACAGTTAGCATCCACGACATGCTGGGAATTTAACAGTTTTTTTTAATCCGTTAAATCAGTAATAAACCATGGCATTTAAGAAAAAATAAATCCCCTGCAAGACAATGCCATAAAGTACTAATATGCATCGCATACTAACACATTATGAAATACTTAACTTAGAACAAAGCCCTCCAGTGGTGCGCTGTCACTGCTGGCAGGGTTTCCATCTTCCACCTGTCTTCCTTCCGGGTTTGCGGGCTTCGGTTGTATGAGTGGCTGGAGCTGCGATGACGTCACTCCCACACGTGTGTGCATGAGTCCTCGGCTACGGCACAGAGCTCTGAAGGTCCAGCATGGTATGCTGGACCTTTAGAGCGCATGCGCCAATGATGTCACAGCTGCATCCAGTGTAAATATCTGTTAAACACTGCAAGTTTAGGAGATATTCACTACACCTACAGGTAAGCCTTATTATAGGCTTACCTGTAGGTACAAGTTCACAAAATTAGTTTACTACTTCTTTAAATTGGTAGGCTTAGATCTGCTTTAAGCAGTGCACACAGGGTGTATATCTGTTGAAACCACTTTCTTACGGATCCCAGAATTCATTCAGATCAAACAGAGCTTTATGGGACAAATTCCACTGTGTAAACTTCCTCTTGGACCATATGGCATGTACACTACATATTAGTCGAAAGTGCTCACAAGTTAATTTTGGAGTACCACCTTCATGTGGATCCTTAACCACTTAAGCCCCAGACCATTATGCAGCTTAAAGACCAGAGGTGTTTTCAGAATTCGGCACTGCGCTGCTTTAACTGGAAATTGTGCGGACATGCAATGTTGTACCCAAACAAAATTTGTGTCCTTTTCTTCCCACAAATAGAGCTTTCTTTTAATGGTATTTGATTGCCTCTGCGATTTTTTTTTTTGCGATATAAACGGAAAAAGACTGAAAATTTTGAAAAAAAATGATATTTTCTACTTTTTGTTATAAGAAAAATCGAATAAACTCAATTTTAGTCATACATTTAGGCCAAAATGTATTCAGCCACGTCTTTAGTAAAAAAAATGTCAATAAGCGTATATTTATTGGTTTGCGCAAAAGTTATAGCTTTTAATTTATGACTGCCTATCTCATTTCTTGAGGTGCTAAAATGGCAGGGCAGTACAAAACCCCCCCAAATGCCCCTATTTTGGAAAGTAGACACCCCAAGGAAATTGCTGAGAGGCATGTTGAGCCCATTGAATATTTATTTTTTGTCCCAAGTGATTGAATAATGACAAAAAAAAATAAAAAATTACAAAAAGTTGTCACTAAATGATATATTGCTCACACATGCCATGGTTATATGTGGAATTGCACCCCAAAATACATTTTTCTGCTTCTCCTGAGTACGGGGATACCACATGTGTGGAAATTTTTGAGAGCCTAGCCGCGTACGGGTCCCCGAAAACCAAGCACCGCCTTCAGGATTACTAAGGGCGCAAATTTTTTATTTCACTCCTCACTACTTATCACAGTTTCGAAGGCCATAAAATGCCAAAATAGCACAACCCCCCCCAAATGACCCCATTTTGGAAAGTAGACACCCCAAGCTATTTACTGAGAGGCATGTTGAGTCCATGGAATATTTATTATTTTGCCACAAGTTGCGGGAATATGACAAACTTTTTTTTTTTTGCACAAAGTTGTCACTAAATGATATATTGCTCACACACACCATGGGCATATGTGAAATTACACCCCAAAATACATTCTGCTGCTTCTCCTGAGTACGGGGATACCACATGTGTGGGACTTTTTGGGAGCCTAGCCGCGTACGGGACCCCAAAAACCAAGCACCGCCTTCAAGCCTTCAAGATTTCTAAGGGTATAAATTTTTGATTTCACTCCTCACTACCTATTACTACCTATCACAGTTTTGAAGGCCATAAAATGCCAAGATAGCACAAAACCCCCCCAAATGACCCAATTTTGGAAAGTAGACACCCCAAGCTATTTGCTGAGAGGCATGTTGAGCCCATTGAATATTATTTTTTTGTCCCAAGTGATTGAATAATGACAAAAAGAAAAAAAAATGTACAAAAAGTTGTCACTAAATGATATATTGCTCAAACATGCCATGGTTATATGTGGAATTGCACCCCCAAATACATTTTCCTGTTCTCCTGAGTACGGGGATACCACATGTGTGGGACTTTTTGAGAGCCTAGCCGCGTACGGGGCCCCGAAAACCAACCACCGCCTTAAGGATTTCCAAGGGCGTAAATTTTTGATTTCACTCCTCACTACCTATCACAGTTTTGAAGGCCATAAAATGCCAAGATAAAACAAAACCCCCACAAATGACTCCATTTTGGAAAGTAGACACCCCAAGCTATTTGCTGAGAGGCATGGTGAGTATTTTACAGCTCTCATTTGTTTTTGAAAATGAAGAAAGAAAAAATTTTTTTTTTTTTTTTCAATTTTCAAAACTTTGTGACAAAAAGCGAGATCTGCAAAATACTCAACATACCTCTCAGCAAATAGCTTGGGGTGTCTACTTTCCAAAATGGGGTCATTTGGGGGGGGGGGTTGTGCCATCTGGGCATTCCATGGCCTCTGAAACTGTGATAGGCAGTGAGGAGTGAAATCAAAATTTACACCCTTAGAAATCCTGAAGGCGGTTCTTGGGTTTCGGGGTCCTGTACGCGGCTAGGCTCCCAAAATGTCTCACACATGTGGTATCCCCGTACTCAGAAGAAGCAACAGAATGTATTTTGGGGTGCAATTCCACATATAACCATGGCATGTTTGAGCAATATATCATTTAGTGACAACTTTTTGTACATTTTTTTTTTCTTTTTGTCATTATTCAATCACTTGGGACACAAAAAAAAATATTCAATGGGCTCAACATGCCTCTCAGCAAATAGCTTGGGGTGTCTACTTTCCAAAATGGGGTCATTTGGGGGGGGGGTTTGAACTGTCCTGGCATTTTATGTACAACATTAGGAAGCTTATGTCACACATTATCCACTCTTCTAACCACTTGAAGACAAAGCCCTTTCTGACACTTTTTGTTTACAAAACATTTTTTTTTTGCAAGAAAACTACGTTGAACCCCCAAACATTATACATTTTTTTAAAGCAAATGCCCTACAGATTAAAATAGTGGGTATTGCATTTTTTTTCCACACAGTATTTGCGCAGCGATTTTTCAAACGCAATTTTTGGGGAAAAAACACACTTTTTTTATTTTTAATGCACTAAAACACACTATATTGCCCAAATGTTTGATGAAATAAAAAAGAGGATTTTAGGCCGAGTACATGGATATCAAACACGACATGCTTTAAAATTGCGCACAAACGCGCAGCGGCGACAAACTACATACATTTTTAAAAGCCTTTAAAAGCGTTTACAGGTTACCACATTAGATTTACAGAGGAGGTATACTGCTAAAATTACTGCCCTCGATCTGACCTTCGTGGTGATACCTCACATGCATGGTGCAATTGCTGTTTACATATGACGCTAGACCAACGCTTGCGTTCGCCTTTGCGCAAGAGCAGGGGGGGGGGGACAGGGGTGCTTTTTTTTTATTATTATTTATTTTGCTATTTTTTATTTTTAAACTGTTCCTTCCATATTTTTTTTTTTTTTTTACCATTTTTATTGTTATCTCAGGGAATGTAAATATCCCCTATGATAGCAATAGGTAGTGACAGGTACTCTTTTTTTGAAAAAAATTGGGGGGTTATACCCTAGATCTTTCCTCTGCCCTCAAAGCATCTGACCACACCAAGATCGGTGTGATAAAATGCTTTCCCAATTTCCCAATGGCGCTGTTTATATCTGGGTGGGGGGCATTCCCTCCCACTGCTTGTAAAAGCAGTCTAGAGGCTAATTATCTGCTAGGATTGCTTTTACATGAAAGCCGGGCCGCTGGCTGAAAAGAATGATACCAAGATGATACCTAAACCCGCAGGCATCATTCTGGTATAACCGTTCAAAGTCCAGCAACATACCAGTATGTTGCTGGTCCTTGTTGGACATGTATTGTAATCTTTTTTTTCATGCAGCCTGTTGGCTGAACGAAAAAAAGAGATTGATCGGTGGGTATGCCCACCATTAGAATACCTCCCTTCATCCACCCACTTCTAATGATGGGCATACATGCACCATTTATATATGCCGAAGCATGGGGGCATCCTCCCGCAAAAAAGTTATGCCGCGTACACACGGTCAGACATTTTCACGGGCAAGGCTCCGTCGGAATTTCGACCGTATGTACGTGGCATAAAAGGTTATGCTGCGTACACACGGTCAGACTTTTCCACGGGCAAGCCTCCGTCGGAATTTCGACCGTATGTACGCGGCATTAGGAGAAAAATCGCTCCTCCGCCCCTGCTGACCCCATGCTTCGGCATATATGCTCTTTTTTTTAACTGTGGTGGTGAAATCACCTCCTACAGCGTTGGAGTCATGGCTTTATGTATCGTGGGAGCAAGCGCTGTTGCTGTCAAGATAAAAAGATCCGCGCTGCAACTGAATGGCGTACCTGCTAAGCAAATGATGGCTAACATTAAAACAAAGTAACATTACAGTATAACAGTAAGACCTTACCATACCATAGCTGCAAAGCAAATACCAACAAAAAAACCTAGTAAAAAATAAAACATTTTTTTTAACGCAACCTGTGCGTAAAATATATATATGCCGAAGCAGGGGGGCATCCTCCCGCAAAAAAGTTATGCCGCGTACACACGGTCGGACTTTTCCACGGGCAAGCCTCCGTCAGAATTTCGACCGTATGTACGCAGTATTAGGAGCAAAATCGCTCCTCCGCCCCTATGCTTCGGCATATATGCTCTTTTTTTTAACTGTGGTGGTGAAATCACCTCCTACAGCACTGGAGTCACGGCTTTATGTATCGTGGGAGCAAACGCTGTTGCTGTCAAGATAAATAATTCCGCGCTGCAGCTGAATGGTGCACCTGAAAACAAAAAATTACATACCTGAAAAGCAAGCATGATAAAACATTGCAGAATAGAATACAGTAAAAAAGAGCAGAACAATAGAGAGAAATAGAGAGAGAGAGAACAATAAAACGACAACTATTTTTGTTTTTTTATTTTATATTTTTTTGTGTTTTTTGTTTTTACGTTTTTTTTAGTTTTTTTACACTTTTTTTTGTAACTTTAACAACTGTAAAGGTTCGGGTCTCTCAAAATGTGATGGCATCTTGGGAGACCCTGTGTAAGTGTGTCCCGTTCTGTGCAATGCTGTACCCTACGCTAAAACTTCACTTTTGAGTGGAAGCGTTCAAAACATTTACCAATGCAAAGACCAGGATTGTCAGGACAGCGTGGACAAAAATAACGGGTGTCACGCCTAAATCCGCGCTTGCTACAGACACGACATCTTTTTTGGGGGGCTCGTTGGGTAGGGGTATTCTCAAGGACATACGGATAATGCCTCTAATGCAGCCGGCTTACTGCATTTGGTTGGGGTGCAGAACCGTCTGGATACAGGAGTTCTGTGACTATCTCATCCTGGAATTTTAGGAGAGATAAAGTCCCGCCTGAAGCTCTGTATAGCACATGAGCGTTCAGCAAAGCCAATTGGAATAAGGATAGAGACACTTTTTTGTACCAGCGTCTCGCCTTATGGTCAATTAGATACAGCGCCAACAACTGGTCGTTGAGGTCCACCCCTCCCATATTTTGGTTATATTCGTGGACACAGAGGGGTTTCTCCACAACACCAGTCGCCGTACGAATTTGGACTGTCGTGTCTGCATGAAGGGAGGTAAGAAGGAAAACATTCTTATTATCCCTCCACTTCATAGCGAGCAAGTTATTACACTTCAAGCAGGCTCTCTCTCCCAGCCTAAGACAGGAATCTACAAGCCTCTGGGGAAAGCCCCGGCGATTAAGTCGCACAGTGCCACATGCTCCAATCTGATGATCAAACAAGTGACTAAACAGTGGCACGCTCGTTTAATAATTGTCCACATACAAGTGGTACCCCTTTCCGAATAAGGGTGACACCAAGTTCCACACTATCTTGCCAGCGCTCCCTATGTAATCTGGGCAGTTGACCGGCTCAACCTGACTATCTTTTCCCTCATAAACCATAAAGCTCCATACATAGCCTGTTGCCCTGTCACAGAACTTATAGAGCTTGACCCCGTGTCTGGCACGCTTGCTGGGAAGGTACTGCTTGAAAGACAAGCGGCCAGAAAATTTAATCAGGGACTCATCAACGCAGACAACTTGATCGGGAATAAACAAGGCTGCAAAATGTTCGTTGAAGTGGTTTATGAGGGGCCGAATTTTGTAGAGCCGGTCGTATTCAGGGTCTCCACGTGGACGACAAAGTTCATTGTCGTTGAAATGCATGAACCGCGAGATCTGCTTGTATCGTTTCCTGGGCATGGAGGCAGAGAACACGGGCATGTGGTCAATTGGGTGCGTGGACCAATAAGCACGCAATGACGGGAATTTATGTGTGCCCATGTTGAGGGAAAGGCCCAGAAAGGTCTTAAATTCGGAAAACCGTAATTGGTTTCCAATCTTTGGTAATGAAAGGCAACTGGGGACTAGCGGCGATGAATTGACCAGCATATAAATTATTCTGGTCCACAATAGATCTATAGAGATCTTCCGTGAAAAACAGCGAATAAAAATCAATTGGCATAAAATCAGCTGTTTCCACCTGAATACCGGGTTGGGCAGTGAATGGGGAAGTACTGGTTCTGCAGAAGTGGTGGGGACCCAATCAGGATAGGCAAATTCTGCAGAAAGGGCACTATGGGCACGACGGGCCTGCCTTTGTCTTCTTCTTGGTAGCAGCGGGACACTACTTGTGCTTGCCACCTCGGCAGCTTGAACTGCACTTATGGGACTCGCCACGTCACCACGTGATACTGCAGTGCTGGGTGTACGCCCAGGCTGTACTAGGCCGCTGGTGCTTGCCAATTCACCAGAAGGAATAGCGGCGCTAGTACTACTCTGCTCCATGATACAAGAGCCCTGCGGTTCTTGCTCCTCAACAACCTCAGAAGATCGGGAGTGGGTACACCTGACTTTAGCAGGGACCTCATCTTCGTCGTCAGAGCTATCTCACATGGAGCCGCTGACTTCACTGTCTTCTACGGGAAGATATTCTGAGCCTGAATCTCACAGATGCCTGACCTCCTCTTCACTATCTGTCATGCTCAGAATCTCGTAGGCCTCTTTACTAGTGTACCTTCGATTTGCCATTTTGGGCTCTAAATTTAGGGGTACACTAGTAAGATTCACAGGTAAAAAAAGCACCTGACTGTCAGCAAATGTATCAAACGCTTCAAAAAAAAACTGTTAGCGATCGCAGGGATCAGGACTATCTCTGCGAACGCTGCAGTTATGTGTGTTGTGTTTGGTAAATGACAGTGATCGATCGATACTGCACTTGGGTGGGCTGGGCTGGGCTGGGCTGGGCTGGGCGGAGGGGCTAAACGCAGGTGCTAGCAGGTATCTGGGCTGATTCCGCTAACACTGCGTTTTTGGGAACCCTAAACCGCTAGGGACGCTAGTATAGATCTGATCAGTTTAGATATTGATCTGTTCAGATACTATACCACTAAGGGAGGTGTATGCTTTGCGCGTGGGTGTTAGCGTTACTGGCACTAACCTAACGCTGCCTGGGGCGACGCAGACCCTCTCTGGCGCTAAAACCTAATTGATATCAGCCGCCGGGCGATCAGGGGGTTAAACCTTTATTGGGTTATATACGGCGGGTGCCCTAATGCTATAAAAAGCAAACTAACCAACCAGCGTCACCCGTAAAACTTATATGGTGATCACTGGTGAAAGGTTTAACTAGGGGCAATCAGGGGGTTAAAACCTTTATTAGGTTATATATGGGGGTACCTGACGCTATATAAAAGCCTGACGGGTAACCGAAATAACTAAATAACTAACTGGCTAACCAGTGTCACCAGTAAAACTTATACGGTGATCGCTGGTGAAAGGGTTAACTCTAGGGGCAATCAGGGGGTTAAAATAATATATGGGAGTACCTGACGCTATAAAAACCTGGCTATATCTAGGGCACCACCGGCACTAAATACAGCGATCGGAAATACGATTGCTTAGTGACGCTGGCGTTAGGGGGTGAAAGGGTTACCTGGGGGGTGATCAAGGGGTTAAACCTTTATTAGGGGGGGTTAGGGGGCTACCCTGGACCTAAAGGGGCCTAAACCTAACTGCCCTGAAACTTTTTACAGTCACAAATGACACTAAATGCAGTGATCAGTAAATAAATGATCACTGCAATCAGTGACACTGTGACTGGGGGTGCAGGGGATGACCTGGGGGGTGATCTGGGGGGTGAAATGTGTGCCTATGTGTACCTACGTGGTAGTGTAGTGTTGGTGCACTAACCTGATGTCTTCTCTCCACGGCGCTCTGGACGAAAAGACCGCCGCATGGAGATATGATATCACTTCCTATGCCTGTGTTTACATTACACAGGCAGAGGAAGATTCTCATTCGCCGGGAGCGATCATGAGGGGATGGCCGGAAACGAATGGCCGTTCCCTCATCACGGATCGCTCCCGCACCGAGAACCACCGCTCACTGTATAGAAGGGGGGTCCGATGGGACCCCCCAACTATACGAAGGCAGGCACGTACAGGTACGTGATTGTGCCTGTCCGTGCCATTCTGCCGACGTATATATACAGTGAGCGGTCGTTAAGTGGTTAAAGCAGAACTAAACACTCCTATCCTTTTCAGCCAAGGGAGTTGCTATCTTAGCTTCTGTTTGATCTACAAGTGGTATGGTGCTGCACATGTAATCAGTAATGACACCAGTCATTTTGTGGTTTGATGGTTTGACTGAGTCACAAGCACATGTGGCAGTTAACAATAAACAGCAGATTTCCAACATGTGAACTTCCCAGTGATCTATACGGTACAGTATTAGCCACTGAGTTTATAATATCAAATCCCGGTATGTCATCCAAAGAGCACAGGTATAGAACTTTAGCCACAATGCAGTTCACTTTAAGGTGAGTGTTTACTATAGCAACATTAAGGGCACAGGATCAGTTCATGGGCAGTGTTAGCAATACACTGTATTATGATGAAGAAACATATAAAGACTGAACTTCTGTGTATATAAATAAAATAAAGCTTACAATTCCCTGAATGAATGTCTCATACTGAGCAGAGCCCCCCTAAACCTATTTTATTGTATTGTAACTGTACTGTCTCTTTTTATATTGTAAAGCCTTTATAGTTCGCACATGTCTCAGTGAACTGGCTTAGTAACTGGGCCCAAATTGCTGAACATTTTCACCAGTTTTGCTCAGCTGCTTCAGAGGCATCATCATCATTTTCCATCAGTCCCTTCTTTTGGGCACAGTGAATAAAAGATATCAAAGATAGTGTCCCATGTAATGTTAGTTCACTGCATGTGTTAGAACTAAGGCAGTCATTTACAGACACGATTAGGAAAAATACTGTTATTGGTGTTTCCTTTGAAGTGAATATTCTGGTACTGGGCAATGTTTTTAACATACCATGGTAATTGCTTTTAATATTTCCTGAAGAAAGCAGGTTTTCTAAGAGGTGGAGCACTAAATGTATTGATCTATTGTCAGAAACCATGAATCAGACCGAGAAAGAAGTGCAGTAAAAATCACACTTGTTTTATAATGATAATAGAAAAAGATAAACAGAGTAAACTTAGTCAAAACATAGCCAGAGTTCGGTAACTGGCACGGATAGTTAGACAAGCCAGGACGTCAGGGAGCCAGGGATCAGCGTACTTCAGGACAAGTGCAAAAAGACAAGCGCGCAACCACTAATTAACACATCAATCCAGCATATATTGATAAACACTGTGTAGAAAATCACAAATAAAAAATTTAAAATGTGTAAAAAATCACAAATAAAAAATGTGAAAAATAATATATATGAAAAAAATGTGAAAAAAAAACATACAAATCCTAACATTGAAAGAAAATTGTATATAATGGAAATTGTACACCTAACAAGTGTTCAATTAAAGGTATATGTGAAAGTGTCCACAAAAATGATTCCAATGGTCAGTTCCACTAATTCCACATGGGTAAGCAATATCCAAAAAAAAGGGCCTTATTCTGTAGGTATTCAACGATAAAATGTATTCGTAAAGACGCTTACCAGATAGACAGGACCTCAGATGAAAGAGGTCTCAAGAGCGTGTGCATCAGCTTGCCGGCAGCGATGGTATCCACTTGTTCTTTTAGTCCCAAGGAGCCAGTCCTCGCTCCACCAGCTGATCGAATATCTGACACACAGGATCCAAACTAAGGAAAGTAAACAGAAGTAGGGATCGCTCCAACTTCCAGGTGTAATCCTAGGAGCTTATTCAACTCAGCAGGAAAGGATTAAATGAAAAGACTTCATGGTGCAGTATTTCCCAAAAATTTCCAAAAGATTTATTTGTAAAATCACAGCAAAACCAGAAAGAGTCCACATCCAATCCACAGTAAATGTAACAGGCATAAAAAACAGGAACGAAACAAGGGTAAAAAATAGAAAGTTTCCGTATGTCAGTCAGAGAACAAACACTGACTGCATCAATGAACAAATACGTGATGACGTTAGGGATGTATGCTCCACCCGACGCGTTTCCCCAAAACTGGCATCAACTGGGAACGGAGGCTAGATCCCAACGTCATCACTTCACGTATATATACTCATGAGGCAGCCGTGACACCGGAAGCTACATTCTAAGATGCAGCCTCGTGGTCACCAAATTAATAGGATAAATCTGGTATATTATAAATGAAAACATACACAAAAATGTATTATATTTCCTCAGCTCCATAGAGACAGATAAATAACATATAATAAACCATATAAAAAAAGATTTAAAAATACAAACTAAAATAAATATTCATTATACCTCTAACACTGAAAATTGAATAGTGTAGAGGGGAGGATGCGGATGTATATAAATTATAATACAAACTACCTGAAAGAATCTATATAAAATAGTTAGACTTTAAACGTATAGGTAATCAATTATTAAAATAATGTTAAAATGTTCTAAAAAGGAAAAAATATATATTTTATCTAAAAGGCACATTCAAAATGGGAATCAATATACTATTTATTATCAATAAAACAATTAATGTCCCATTCTATGTTTAGGCCCAGGGGGTTGTAGCATTGGAGGTCATGTATCCATCTGGTTTCACGTCGGGATATCTGTCTTTTCAAATTATCTCCCCTCCAATGGGCGGTATATTTTTCTATGGCCACCACTGTCACCAAAGAGGTATCCCTATCGTGGTGTGTACGAAAATGTTTAGATACACTGTGTCCCACAAATCCTCATCTAATATTCCCAAGATGTTCTCCTACTCTGACATTTAGGGCTCTTGTTGTTCTGCCAACGTATTGCAGTTTACAAGGACAAGTTAAGAGATAAACAACTCCCACCGTCCTACAGGTGATAAAATCTTTGATTTTATATGTTTTGGATGTCACCTGAGAGGTAAAAGAGGTGGTTCTAACAGTCTGGGAGGTTTTACACATCTTACACCTCCTGCAAGGAAAAAATCCCTTCATGTCCCCAAATAAACTAATCTTGGGAGGTATATCAATAGCACTGGGTGCCAGTTGGTCTTTAAGAGTTAAAGTTCTCCTATAAACAACGTTAGGTTTAATAGGCAAAACTGGTCCCAGGACCCTATCCCCCTTAGGGATTTTCCAATGTTTCTTCATAATTCTATTAAACCACCAATGATGGGAGGATAAATTAGTAATAAAGGCCCATTCAAAACCTCTATTGTCCTCTGTATTCCTTACTTTAGGCTTTAAGAGTATTTCTCTCTCCATGTTATTAACTTTGGCAATATCCATCTCCAGGGCATTGGGATCATATCCTTTATCTATGAAGCGATTTTTAATAATGTCTGTCTGTATCTTGAAATCTTCCATACGTGAACAATTTCTCCTTATCCTCTGGAACTGGCTCTTGGGTATTGCTTTTAGCCAACTGGGATGATGACAACTACCCATTGGAATATACCCATTTTTATCAGTAGGTTTGAAGAATGTTTTCGTTGTTAGTCTACCTTCTTCTTTCATAATTACCAGATCCAGGACATTTATAGAGTAGACATTCGCTTCACATGTGAGCCTAATGCCCCATTGGTTGGTATTAATAGTTTCCATAAACGATTTGAGGGATTCAGGGTCACCCTTCCGAAGGAAAAAGGCGTCATCGATAAATCTTTGCCATTTGGGGACATGAAGGGATTTTTTCCTTGCAGGAGGTGTAAGATGTGTAAAACCTCCCAGACTGTTAGAACCACCTCTTTTACCTCTCAGGTGACATCCAAAACATATAAAATCAAAGATTTTATTACCTGTAGGACGGTGGAAGTTGTTTATCTCTTAACTTGTCCTTGTAAACTGCAATACGTTGGCAGAACAACAAGAGCCCTAAATGTCAGAGTAGGAGAACATCTTGGGAATATTAGACGAGGATTTGTGGGACACAGTGTATCTAAACATTTTCGTACACACCACGATAGGGATACCTCTTTGGGAAAGCACACCCGGGGTGGAGGCATCAGTGCCTGAAGATAGGTCCGGTCCCCAACCTGCTTCTACATCCCCGGTGCCATCTGTACCGAAGGCCGGGGAAAAGAGACTGCTGCTGCGGGCACCTATGCCCAGATCAGATGTGATCAAGGTCCCTCGCCACCCGGACTCTATAGTTTTGCCTGGTGAAGGGGACAAAGCTACCATGCCTCCTTTGGCGAGATTGCAACGGCTATTTGGTCAGAAGGTTGCTGCAGACTATGGATGGGAGTATCCATACTTATCGAAGGAACTGCTCTATGAGGTGGAAGTGTGCTGGGAGCGCTGGTACAATGACTTTGTGTGGACCCACCTTCAGGTTCCACATGCCCGCAGGTACCTGGCATGCTCTCCAAAGGCCTCTCAACATTTTAAAGACTGCAAGGCAGAATGGATGTTGGGACGACACATCCATGCAGATAAAGTGTTGATCTGGCGCAAAGAAGGAGAAGATGTGGAGTATCATCTGGAGACCATGGATCAGCACTTGAAACCACTTGTTCTGCCGCATCCCCGCTTTTACCTGTAGGAGAAAAGAGACTCAGTTCTTATCATGCTGCTGAACTTTCTGGGGCCAGTTGCTTTTGTGCCCAGAGGAATAAAGAACTGTTCCTGTTTGTTCTTCACTTTTCCTGTAAGAGATTATGGACTCTGGGGTAGATAGGGCTGAAAGAAAGGAAGAAAGTTCCACGGGTGCAGTTACTGTGGTGCTGTCACCAGGGGGCAGTGTTGCGCAACGTTAAGACACTATTCATGCACTCACTCTTTGGAGAAAAGGGATTTCTTCTCAGAGAAAATTATTTTCCATTACACGAATACAGGTGTCAGGGTTATGTGTATTAATCCTTTATTTTCCCTCTGCAGGAGAACATCCCATCAAGTTTACTGAGGATGGGGTGGGTCTTAGTCAGAATGGGTGGGAAAAGTCAAATGTGAATATGTGATTCAAAGTTATGAATCAGTGCTGTTGTTTCTCTTCTGTCTTTATTCCCTTTCTTTACAGGGCTCAGACACAATTGTTTAGTTGGATAGTTTTTTTCAAAAGTTTTACATTTTTTGTACAATTGTTAGTCGGTTTCTGGATTGGATTATGTCAGCCGTTGAGGGCATGATTTACTCCAGACACTGAGGGCCAGTGTCAAACCACCAGGGGGAGAGTGTAGCGGGTATGTACTTTCCCGGGTGTAAATTTGAATTTGACAGAGACATTAGTGATGTGTAATTCCCTGCAGCCCAGTAGGTGGCGCTGTTGCCCTGGGCTGGGGTTGAATCATTGCTGTGTGCTGTGCCTCCTTTTTGTCCTCCCTCGGCAGCGGTATGGTGGGGCGGGGAACCCGCCGTGCTTGCTGGGAGAGGGTATAAAGGGGCCGGCCATCTTTGTCACGGGGTCGGAGTCCCAAGCACCTTCAGCTTGCGGACGGTGGTTCGTGTCGGTCCTCTGGGTGGCCTAGGCCTAGAGGACAGCCGGAGGTCGTGTTCCATCCCAGGCACCTTTAGCCTGGGGTGAGGTACTCGGATGGAGTTCCGGAGCTCAGTGCCCAACACTGAGTTCCGCGAGGGAAGGAGATCCTAGGGAACCCCGGGAGTGGGTACCCGAATCCGGAAGGCGCTATGGACCGGGGGGAGCTCCTCACTTGAAGACCCGGTGCAGCATATTGCCGGTGACAGTTGAGCCTCTCGTCGGAGACCGCCTGGAAGGAAATCCCCCCTCGTGCAGAGACCGTAACCCACTTTCAGGAAGGAAAGTGGAGAACTACATTGTGTCTGGGCCTATTCGCATCCACACCCCCCTTTTCTGTTCTGTTTCTACCAAGGGAGTTCAACTGATTGTGTTCATTCGAGAAGAATAAAGGAGTGTTGAACTTTAATGGTGTGGGGCTCATTTCCTGACAGACATTGTTCAAGGTGACTTTTGGAGGGAGGATCCAGGTGCACAGCACTGACCCGAAGGTAATACAAGAACGTTGCTTATACCGCACTGACACATGTGGTGGAAGCCAGGCGTGGTGTCCCCGCTCCCTCCCCTCTAAGATACCCCTAGACAAGAGAAAGACGAGACGAGAAAAAGAGGGGAGTGGAGGTGGCCGCTACATTTTAATTTATAATATACTAGATTTATCCTATTAATTTGGTGACCACGAGGCTGCATCTTAGAATGTAGCTTCCGGTGTCACGGCTGCCTCATGAGTATATATACGTGAAGTGATGACGTTGGGATCTAGCCTCCGTTCCCAGTTGATGCCAGTTTTGGGGAAACGCGTCGGGTGGAGCATACATCCCTAACGTCATCACGTATTTGTTCATTGATGCAGTCAGTGTTTGTTCTCTGACTGACATACGGAAACTTTCCATTTTTTACCCTTGTTTCGTTCCTGTTTTTTATACCTGTTACATTTACTGTGGATTGGATGTGGACTCTTTCTGGTTTTGCTGTGATTTTACAAATAAATCGTTTGGAATTTTTTAGGAAATACTGCACCATGAAGTCTTTTAATTTAATCCTTTCCTGCTGAGTTGAATAAGCTCCTAGGATTACACCTGGAAGTTGGAGCGATCCCTACTTCTGTTTACTTTCCTTCGTTTGGATCCTGTGTGTCGGATATTCGATCAGCTGGTGGAGCGAGGACAGGCCCCTTGGGACTAAAAGAACATATGGATACCATCGCTGCGGGCAGGCTGATGCACACACTCTTGAGACCTCTTTCATCTGAGGTCCCGTCTGTCTGGTAAGCGGCTTTACGAATACATTTTATTGTTGAATACCCACAGAATAAGGCCCTTTTTTTGGGATATTGCTTACCCATGTGGAATTAGTGGAACTGACCATTGGAATCATTTTTGTGGACACTTTCACATATACCTTTAATTGAACACTTGTTAGGTGTACAATTTCCATTATATACAATTTTCTTTCAATGTTGGGATTTGGATGTTTTTCACATTTTTTTCATATATATTATTTTTCACATTTTTTATTTGTGATTTTTTTACACATTTTACATTTTTTATTTGTGATTTTCTACACAGTGTTTATCAATATATGCTGAATTGATGTGTTAATTAGTGGTTGCGCGCTTGTCTTTTTGCACATGTTCTTTGAGCTTTAGTATTTTTAGCTTTTTACTTGCAGCAGCATCACGGTTTTTTGATCATATATATTTAGTAATTTTCCTTCAATATTTTTTGGTTTAGCGCAGGTTTTTTCCAATTTATTTATCTGTACACAAATACACTTTAACTTTGCTGCTTCCAATTACCTATCACAATTTGTATATATTCATAAATATATACACCTTCATTATCACTGGATATACACTTAGATTTTTTCATTTTTTTTCCCCTTTTTTTGTAGTCTTTTCCCTTTTTATTTATATGGATATTTTTGAATACTACAAAAATAGGAAAATTAACCCAGAGGAGGTCTTTGATCAGACCACTCTGGAAACAGATAATATAAGAGGGATCTTTATGAGGCTCAAAAATGTCCTGATTGCTGAATTACACGCCACCTGGGATATCATCTTCCTGGAGAGGTACTTAAAAGAAAAGATGATCCAGAGAAGTTTACGGTGGCATGTATACCCTGATAAAGCAGATAAGGATCTTAAAGAATGGTTCATTTATTTCAATGATGTAGGTCTAGCTTTTATTAATTTTCTAATAACAAGAAAACAGAGCAAGGCTGCCAAATTGCAACAAGAAATAAATGAAATCAAGGATAAACTTATACCATTCAACAAAGAAGGTTTATACCAGGTATATACCAAAGAGTTAAGAGATATTATGACAGCGGAGGAGGAGGAACAACGGGTAAAAAAGAGAAAGAAATATTTAAGAGACGTGGAAGATTATAAAACCAATAACGTCTTTAAATGGCAGGAACTTTATAAGGATACTTATGTTAATGGTATGGAGAATACAGGGGTTGAAAGTATGGATGCTACAGGTGGAGTTCAATCTCAGTCTTCCTCAGATGATAATAGAGGAGGGCTAGACCCACAGACTCCACAGTATCGAGATATGGGTCAGATGAAGGGAGGAGGGGGACGTCCTATACAACAACCAAAGAAAAAAGGGGTGAATGTCCCCCAGAAAAATTATTATCCCCCCAAGACTCAATATCCCTCAGCAAATAACTATCCGAAAAATTCAGGGAAATCACAACAAGCAAATTACAACAGAGGAAATAGACCTCCGCATACCCCTCAAAACTATGGAAACCAACATTCTAATCCCTTAGGGAGATCATCACAGATGGACTATATGGGTAGATATGAGGATCCTATGCAAAGAAGACCTCATTGGAACGAACAGTATGAAGGACCATATAGTTCACCCACAGGTCCCTGGAAATATGATGTGAGGGTGGATAATCAGTAAAGTTCCCCAGAACCCTGAAAATGAATATGAGGGAGAGTATGCTAGAGATGGGCATGGATTCCCACAAGAAGACCACCCCAGATCATACGAGGGATCAGGTAACCCAGCCCCTCTCAGGAATAAGTCGGATAGTTTTTTAGGGAAAGGACAGAACAGAAAAGGAAGACTAAGAGAGGATGCAGAGGAAAACGGAACTCCAAGAAAAAGAAGGAAATAAACAATGAAGGGATTTTTAATCTGAGTGGGATAACGCTGACAGAAACAGAACAGATTACTCTTAATAAAGGTCTAAAATTCGCACCCAGACAATGACTGAATAAATTCCAGATGTTTATTGACTTACAAACATATACGAGGAAGTTAAGTATTAAAAGACACTTCCTCTCTGATCCTATAATAAGGAATTTTGTCCCTCAGAAAAAATCTGAAAATAATAGTACAGTGAAGTCTAAGGGAACGGGCTTGAGAAATGTGTCCCTTTTTAATCCCCCTGGAAGACCCGCTGCTAGTATTTCTGTTTTTAAAGAAATGGTTTTACAAGATCTTCGTAAGGCACATTTTAAGAATGAAAATCAAAAGGATATCCAGGAAGGGGTGAAATCTTTATGTAACAAAAAAAGAACTAATCATACGTCCTGCGGATAAAGGGGGGGGGCATTGTGCTTCTCAAAAAGCAGGATTATTTGGAAGCGATGAATCGATTACTAGCTGATAGAGATACATATACTGTCCTTAGACGTGACCCCACTTCAGGATATAAGAAGCAGTTGGATGGATTGGTACAGGATGGTTTTAGAAAGGGCATTCTAAATAAAAAAGAAATGGAATTCCTGATACCTTTGGCACCTAAGATGCCGATTGTCTATTACCTACCCAAAATACACAAGGACCTGACTCATCCACCCGGCAGACCAATTGTGAGTGGTATTGAGTCCCTCACGTCCAGAATAGGAAAGTATGTTGATTTTTTCTTACAGCCTGTGGTTACCAAAACACCTGCTTTTTTGAAGGATTCTATGCAGTTGATGAATGAGATGTCTGCCCTTCACATTGAGGATGATGTACTGCTTGTTACGGCAGACGTCTCTTCTCTGTACACTAATATTCCCCATATATTGGGATTCCAAGCAGCTAGGTATTTCCTGAATAAAGATAAATCAGTGGATAAGCCTACGATGGAATTTGTTCTGAAACTCCTTAAGTTTGCGATGGAGCACAACTATTTTTTTTATGATAGGCAATATTTTCTGCAACGGACGGGCGTGGCGATGGGAGCGAAATTTGCTCCCAGCCTCGCCAACCTCTTCATGGCTCTTTGGGAAAATGATCAAATTTTTTCATGGAGTTGCCCCGAATTATTATACTGGCGAAGATTTATCGATGACGCCTTTTTCCTTTGGAAGGGTGACCCTGAATCCCTCAAATCGTTTATGGAAACTATTAATACCAACCAATGGGGCATTAGGTTCACATATGAAGCGAATATCTACTCTGTAAATTTCCTGGACCTGGTAATTATGAAAGAAGAAGGTAGACTAACAACGAAAACATTCTTCAAACCTACTGATAAAAATGGGTATATTCCAATGGGTAGTTGTCATCATCCCAGTTGGCTAAAAGCAATACCCAAGAGCCAGTTCCAGAGGATAAGGAGAAATTGTTCACGTATGGAAGATTTCAAGATACAGACAGACATTATTAAAAATCGCTTCATAGATAAAGGATATGATCCCAATGCCCTGGAGATGGATATTGCCAAAGTTAATAACATGGAGAGAGAAATACTCTTGAAGCCTAAAGTAAGGAATACAGAGGACAATAGAGGTTTTGAATGGGCCTTTATTACTAATTTCTCCTCCCATCATTGGTGGGTTAATAGAATTATGAAGAAACATTGGAAAATCCTTAAGGGGGATAGGGTCCTGGGACCAGTTTTGCCTATTAAACCTAACATTGTTTATAGGAGAACTTTAACTCTTAAAGACCAACTGGCACCCAGTGCTATTGATATACCTCCCAAGATTAGTTTATTTGGGGACATGAAGGGATTTTTTCCTTGCAGGAGGTGTAAGATGTGTAAAACCTCCCAGACTGTTAGAACCACCTCTTTTACCTCTCAGGTGACATCCAAAACATATAAAATCAAAGATTTTATCACCTGTAGGACGGTGGGAGTTGTTTATCTCTTAACTTGTCCTTGTAAACTGCAATACGTTGGCAGAACAACAAGAGCCCTAAATGTCAGAGTAGGAGAACATCTTGGGAATATTAGACGAGGATTTGTGGGACACAGTGTATCTAAACATTTTCGTACACACCACGATAGGGATACCACTTTGTTGACAGTGGTGGCCATAGAAAAATATACTGCCCATTGGAGGGGAGATAATTTGAAAAGACAGATATCCTGACGTGAAACCAGATGGATACATGACCTCCAATGCTACAACCCCCTGGGCCTAAACGTAGAATGGGACATTAATTGTTTTATTGATAATAAATAGTATATTGATTGCCATTTTGAATGTGCCTTTTAGATAAAATATATTTTTTTCCTTTTTAGAACATTTTAACATTATTTTAATAATTGATTACCTATCCGTTTAAAGTCTAACTATTTTATATAGATTCTTTCAGGTAGTATGTATTATAATTTATATACATCCGCATCCTCCCCTCTACACTATTCAATTTTCAGTGTTAGAGGTATAATGAATATTTATTTTAGTTTGTATTTTTAAATCTTTTTTTATATGGTTTATAATATGTTATTTATCTGTCTCTATGGAGCTGAGGAAATATAATACATTTTTGTGTATGTTTTAATTTATAATATACCAGATTTATCCTATTAATTTGGTGACCACGAGGCTGCATCTTAGAATGTAGCTTCCGGTGTCACGGCTGCCTCATGAGTATATATACGTGAAGTGATGACGTTGGGATCTAGCCTCCGTTCCCAGTTGATGCCAGTTTTGGGGAAACGCGTCGGGTGGAGCATACATCCCTATCATCATCACGTATTTGTTCATTGATGCAGTCAGTGTTTGTTCTCTGACTGACATACGGAAACTTTCTATTTTTTACCCTTGTTTCGTTCCTGTTTTTTATGCCTGTTACATTTACTGTGGATTGGATGTGGACTCTTTCTGGTTTTGCTGTGATTTTACAAATAAATCTTTTCGATTTTTTTGGGAAATACTGCACCATGAAGTCTTTTCATTTAATCCTTTCCTGCTGAGTTGAATAAGCTCCTAGGATTACACCTGGAAGTTGGAGCGATTCCTACTTCTGTTTACTTTCCTTCGTTTGGATCCTGTGTGTCAGATATTCGATCAGCTGGTGGAGCGAGGACAGGCCCCTTGGGACTAAAAGAACAAGTGGATACCATCGCTGCCGGCAGGCTGATGCAGACGCTCTTGATACCTCTTTCATCTGAGGTCCCGTCTATCTGGTAAGCGGCTTTACGAATACATTTTATCGTTGAATACCTACAGAATAAGGCCCTTTTTTTTGGGATATTGCTTACCCATGTGGAATTAGTGGAACTGACCATTGGAATCATTTTTGTGGACACTTTCACATATACCTTTAATTGAACACTTGTTAGGTGTACAATTTCCATTATATACAATTTTCTTTCAGTGTTGGGATTTGTATGTTTTTTTTCTAATTTTTTTATATATATTATTTTTCACATTTTTTATTTGTGATTTTTTACACATTTTACATTTTTTATTTGTGATTTTCTACACAGTGTTTATCAATATATGCTGGATTGATGTGTTAATTAGTGGTTGCGCGCTTGTCTTTTTGCACATGTTCTTTGAGCTTTAGTATTTTTAGCTTTTTACTTGCAGCAGCATCACGTTTTTTTGATCATATATATTTAGTAATTTTCCTTCAATATTTTTTGGTTTAGCGCAGGTTTTTTCCAATTTATTTATCTGTACTTCAGGACAAGCCAGGAAATCAGGAAACCAGAGAATCAGCATAGTGGAACAGCAAGCAGGATCAGGAACCAGAAGGGACACCAGCCAAGCAAGTCTTTAACAGGTACACAGAAGAAAGTCTCTGGATGTATTGACAAGGCGAAGGCAGGATCTAGACTGAACAGCTTAAGTAACCAGCAGGACTTGACGAGCAGGATATCATCACCAGGTGAGTCACTGTGGAAAAATTGGAGCTGGCAATTAACCGACAGCTGAGCGACCTTCTCTGAGAAGGAAGGGCTGAGCTGAGCCCTGACGATACCCTTCCTCAACGACCCCTCCCCCTCGGAGGACCACCAGGTTTGAGGGGAAAACGTCTATGGAAAGCAAAAGAGGAGGACAGGGGCATGTACGTCAGAGGATGAGACCCAAGAGCGTTCCCCTGGACCGTACCCTTTCCAATGTACCAGGTACTGCTGTATGCGCCCATGGAAACTACGGGAGTCAACAATTGACTTTACTTCATACTTCTCATAGTTCTCAACCTGTACTGGGTGAGGACGTGGCACCGAGGTGGTAAAGCAGTTGCAAACCAAAGGTTTTAATAAGGAGACATGGAATACATTTGAGATACGCATATTAGAAGGAAGGTCTAAAGTGTAAGCCACTGGGTTAATCCTGCAGAGAATACGGAAAGGCACAATAAACCAAGGTGCCAACGAGATGACAGCCAGACCCTGTCCCCAACCTGGTAGGAAGGCGCAGTCAGGCATCTGCGGTCAGCATGGAGTCTGTACCTATCATTGGCATGTCACAAAGCCTCCTGGACTTGTGCCCAAGTGGAACGAAGACCACGGAGATGCTACTCTAATGCAGGAATGCTCTGCGGAACAAATGAGTCAGGCAACATGGAAGGTTGAAAACCATATTTCGCCATAAATGGGGACAATCGGGAAGCAGAATTCAAGGCACTACTGTGAGCAAACTCCGCTGATGCCGCGTACACACGATCATTATTCACGGCGGTTAAAAAACCGCCGTGAATAATGACAGGAAAAACGAGGGAACCGCTTGGTTCCCTACACACGGTCGTTTTTCCCGTCATTTTTTCTCTTGACGAGAAAAACGACCGTCTGTGGGCTCCGCGGCAGTGTTTCCCTATGGGAAAACTGCCGCGGAAAAAAATGCTGGAAAAAACGACGAGAAAATTTAGAACATGTTCTAATTTTTCTCGTCGTTTTTTATGCCGTTTTTCTCGACGAGAAAAACGACATAAAGCCCACAGACGATCGTTTTTCTCGGCGAAAAGAAAAAATTCAGTTTTTTTCGTCGAGAAAAGCGGTCGTGTGTACGCGGCATCAAGGTAAGAGGTCTGACCAGTTGTTATGATGGTCAGAAATATAGCAATGTAGAAACTGCTCCAAGGACTAGTTGGCTTGTTCTGTGGCCCCATTAGACTGCGGGTGATACACAGAGGAGAAAGAAAGCTGAATTCCCAGCTGTACATAAAAGGCTTGCCAGAACCGGGACATGAACTGACTACCCCTGTCTGAGACGATCACCTTGGGTAGCCCATGTAAGCGAAAGATCTCCCGAGCAAAAATAGAAGCCAGTTCCTTAGATGTCGGCAACTTCTTAACTGGAATGCAATGAGACATTTTCGAGAACCAATCAACCACCATAAGGATAACTGTGTTGCCCTAAGAGTTGGGTACCTCCACAATAAAATCCATGGACAGGTGGGTCCAAGCCTCTCTCCATTGGGTATGGGTTGTAGGAGGTCCACTGGAAGATGTTGTGGTGTCTTACTCTGAGCACACACGGAACAAGCAGCTATGAAGGAGGCAACATCAGCACATAGACTAGGCCATCAGAATTGTTGGGAAATGGCTCAAAACAGTTGATTCTTCCCTGGGTGACCAGCAGCCTTGGGAGAATGGTAAGTCTGGAGCACGGCAGTATGGAGACTCTCAGGGAAAAAGCAGCGGTCACAAGGTTTCTCAGGAGGAGCATGGATCTGAGCGGGAAGAATTTTGTCACCCAAAGGAGAAGTAAGACTGGTGTGAACCGTAGCCAGAATACGATCAGGAGGAATCACTGGAACAGGAAAAGATTCCAACTTGGAAGTGGAGGAAAACTGTAACAACAAAGTATCAGCCCTTACATTCTTAGTACCGGGTAGGGATGAGCTCGGTGTTCGAGTCGAACATAAGTTCGACTCGAACATCGGCTGTTCGACCGTTCGGCGAACATCGAACGATTTGGGCCGTTCGCGCCAAATTCGAGTGACGCGAATGGCCCACAATACACTGCGCCATCGCAGTGCAATCCCGGCGCTGTGATTGGCCAAGCATGCACTGTGACCCCGCATGCTTAGCCAATCACAGCGCCGGCAGCTAGGAGAGCCATAATTGGCCACAGGCAGGTTGCCTGTGGCCAATTATAGCTCAGGGGGTTTAGCACACGCCCCACACTATAAAATGCCGCCAGCGCGGCGGCCTTGTGTAGTGTGTTCCGGCGCAGGGAAAGAGTTACATAGGCAGGGACAGTGTCAGTGCTATTTGTACCTCAAACTTGTGTGTAGGGAGAGGGAAGGATAGGCAGGGAGAGTGTCAGTGTCATATTATTTGCTAAACCTTGTGTGCAGGGAGAGAGAAGGATAGGCAGGGAGAGTGTCAGTGTCATATTCTTTGATAAACCTTGTGTGCAGGGAGAGAGAAGGATAGGCAGGGGACAGTGTCAGTGTCACATTCTTTGCTAAACCTTGTGTGCAGGGAGAGAGAAGGATAGGCAGGGAGAGTGTCAGTGTCATATTCTTTGATAAACCTTGTGTGCAGGGAGAGAGAAGGATAGGCAGGGGACAGTGTCAGTGTCATTGTTGCTAAGCCTCCTGCACATTATACACCTGAAGCTAGCCCGTATTGGTGTGTTACACCAACAGGCATTTGCAGCACTTACAGCGGGTGGAGTGTGCCTCCTGCACATTATACACCTGAAGTTAGCCCGTTTTGCTGTGTTTTCCTGGTGTGTTACACCAACAGGCATTTGCAGCACTTACAGCGGGCGGAGTGTGCCTCCTGCACATTATACACCTGAAGTTACCCCGTATTGCTGTGTTTTCCTGGTGTGCTACACCAACAGGCATTTGCAGCACTTACAGCGGGCGGAGTGTGCCTCCTGCACATTATACACCTGAAGTTAGCCCGTATTGCTGTGTTTTCCTGGTGTTACACCAACAGGCATTTGCAGCACTTACAGCGGGCGAAGTGTGCCTCCTGATCATATTACACCTGAAGTTAGCCCGTATTGCTGTGTTTTCCTGGTGTGTTACACCAACAGGCATTTGCAGCACTTACAGCGGGCAGAGTGTGCCTCCTGCACATTATACACCTGAAGTTAGCCCGTATTGCTGTGTTTTCCTGGTGTGTTACACCAACAGGCATTTGCAGCACTTACAGCGGGCAGAGTGTGCCTCCTGCACATTATACACCTGAAGTTAGCCCGTATTGCTGTGTTTTCCTGGTGTGTTACACCAACAGGCATTTGCAGCACTTACAGCGGGCGGAGTGTGCCTCCTGCACATTATACACCTGAAGTTAGCCCGTATTGCTGTGTTTTCCTGGTGTGTTACACCAACAGGCATTTGCAGCACTTACAGCGGGCGGAGTGTGCCTCCTGCACATTATACACCTGAAGTTAGCCTGTATTGCTGTGTTTTCCTGGTGTTACACCAACAGGCATTTGCAGCACTTACAGTGGGCGGAGTGTGCCTCCTGATCATATTACACCTGAAGTTAGCCTGTATTGCTGTGTTTTCCTGGTGTGTTACACCAACAGGCATTTGCAGCACTTACAGCAGGCGTAGTGTGATTCCTGCAAAATATACTCCTGAAGCTAGGCCTTATTGCTGGTTTTCCCATCTCCCTGCAGGCCATTAGAATGTCTGGAAGGCAGACAAGGAGAGGCAGACAGTCAGGAGCCAATAAAAGAGGGCAAGCAGGCTCTGTGTCTAGAGACAACAGTGCTGGTCGTGGACGCGGTGCATCACCATCAGCACGTGGCCATGGGACACGCTTGTCCTTCTTTTAGGCAGCTGGACGTGTTGAGCCGCATTATGCCGAAGACTTGGTAGAGTGGATGACCAAGCCCTCCTCATCCTCCTCATCCTCTCTCACCCAGGCTCAGGGTACTGGCAAAGCAGCTGCCAAAGCGTCCTCTTCCCTGGTATCAATGTCATCATCAGTCACTCCTTCCCTAGACCAACCATGTCCTCCTGAGGAGTCCCCCGAACTGTTTGAGCACAGTGTTGGGTACATGCTCCAGGAGGATGCCCAGCGTTTCGAAGGGTCTGATGATGATACCCAGCTAGAGGAAGGCAGTAGCGTGAGAGCAGAGAGAGGGGATGCTCAAGAAGGACACCAATCTGGCAGTCATGTTCCAGCAGCTGCAGCATACTGCCAGATTGGCTCCAGTGATGAGGAGGGAGGGGATGATGAGGTCACTGACTCCACGTGGGTGCCTAATAGGAGAGAGGGGGAGGAGGAGGAGGATGAGGAGGAGGTACATCTCCAACGAGGCAGGATGCCCTCGGGGGGCCAGCGTAAGGGCAGCACACCGACGGAATCACACCGCAGAGCTCGGCCTGTGCAGGGCGCTGTCTCTGCCCGTTATTCAAAAAGTTCTTTGGTGTGGGCCTTTTTTGAATCGAGTGCATCAGATCGCACAGCTGCTGTTTGCAACATATGTCTCAAGCGTATATTGCGTGGCCAAAACATCATCCGCTTGGTCACCACATGCTTGACCAGACATATGTTGACCTGCCATGCAGCTCGTTGGCAAGCCTACCTTAAAGACCCACACCAAAGAACAAAGCGGACTTCTCCTTGCACCGCATCGGCTGGGATCTCCAACCCCACTATACCTTCAGTCCTCTCTGAAACCTGCACTGAGAGGAATGAAGGTGTAGAATTAGGTGTGTCACAGCCAAGTACTTGCGGGCACTCTGCTACACCGACGTCCGATTCTAGCAGGCAAATTTCCCTGCCCCAGCTGCTGGACTGTCGAAAGAAGTTCACTCCCAGCCATCCACATGCCCAGCAGTTGAATGCTAGCTTGGCTAAATTGCTAGCGCTTCAACTGCTGCCTTTTCAGTTGGTAGACTCGGACCCCTTCCGTGAATTTGTGCAATGTGCGGTTCCTCAGTGGCAGGTTCCCAAACGCCACTTTTTCTCACGGAAGGCGATTCCGGCTCTCTACCGGCATGTGGAAGGCAATGTCTTGGCCTCGCTGGACAGGGCGGTCAGCGGTAAGGTGCATATTACTGCTGACTCATGGTCCAGCAGGCATGGACAGGGACATTACCTTTCTTTTACGGCCCATTGGGTCACTCTTTTGGCAGCTGGGAAGGATGCAGGACAAGGTGCAGTAGTGTTGGAGGTTGTTCCGCCGCCACGCCTCCAAAATGCTACTACTGGTTGTGACACACCTCTCTCCTCCACCCCCTCCTCTTCTTCTTCCTCCATGGCCTCTTCCTGTGCTTTGTCCTCGGAACCAGCGGTGCTCCGTAGGCGTTCAAGGGGCTACGCAAGTACGCAGGCAAAAAGATGCCATGCCGTGCTTGCGCTGGTGTGTTTGAGGGACAGGAGCCACACTGGGGCAGAGGTTTTGTCTGCTCTGCAGGGGCAGGCCGAGAGGTGGTTGATGCCACGCCAGCTTAAGCCAGGAATGGTGGTTTGCGACAATGGCACCAACCTCCTCTCCGCCCTCCGACAGGGACAACTGACCCATGTGCCCTGTGTGGCTCACGTCCTTAACCTGGTGGTGCAGCGGTTCTTGGGCAGGTACCCGGGCTTACAGGATGTCCTGAGGCCAGGAAAGTCTGTGTGCATTTCCGCAGATCTTATAATGCCAGTGCTCGCCTGGCTGAGCTGCAAAAGGAGTTGAACCTGCCCAAGAACCGCCTTATATGTGACATGCCCACCAGGTGGAACTCAACGTTGGCCATGCTGCAGCGGCTGCACACGCAGCAGAGGGCCATCAATGAGTACCTGTGCGACTACGGCACCAGGACAAGGTCAGGGGAGCTCAGGTTTTTTTCACCACGCCAGTGGGGCATGATCAGGGATGCATGCACTGTCCTGGCACCATTTGAGGAGGCCACGAGGATGGTGAGCAGTGACAGTGCATGCATCAGTGACACTGTACCTCTTGTCCACCTGTTGGAACATACGCTGCATGGAATAATGGACAGGGCACTTGAGGCAGAACAGAGGCAGGAAGAGGAGGACTTCCTTGCCTCTCAAGGCCCCCTTTACCCAGACAGTGTTCCTTCTGTCCCACCCATCGCACAGGAAGAGGAGGAGGAGGAGGATTGTGTCAGCATGGAGGTGGAGTCTGGCACTCAGCATCATCAGCAGCAGTCTTTTAGGGATGATTTACAGTCCCAAGAAACCAGTGGACTTGTACGTGGCTGGGAGGAGGTGGCTGCGGATTATGTCGTCCTTAGTGACCCAGAGGACTCCGGACCGAATGCCTCAGCTAACCTACACTGCATGGCCTTCCTGATCCTGCAAAGTCTGCGGAAGGATCCTCGTATTCTTCGGATCAAGGAGAGGGACCATTACTGGCTGGCCACTCTCCTTGATTCACGGTACAAGGGTAAGGTTGCGGACCTTATCTTACCGTCACAGAGGGAGCAGAGGATGAGACAACTCCGGGAGGCCTTGCAGAAAGGTCTGTGCAATGCGTTCCCAGAGACTGGGAGGTTACAAACTCCTGGTCCTGGACAACAAGTTGCTGAGGCTTCGGTCAGTCAAAGAAGGAGCGGTGGGGAAGGTGGCCATCTGACCGATGCGTTCAGACAATTCTTTAGTCTGCAGCCCCAAGGTATGATCGGTTCCAGCAACCATCGCCAGCGTCTGATATACATGGTGCAGAAATACCTAGGGGCAAGGTCAGACTTGGACACCTTCCCCACCGAAAATCCTCTGGCTTACTGGGTCTTGAGGATGGATCACTGACCAGAGCTTGCACAGTATGCAATTGAGCTACTGGCCTGTCCTGCATCCAGCGTTCTTTCAGAACGCACATTCAGTGCTGCTTGAGGATTTGTCACGGATTACAGGGTGCGCCTGTCCACCGACTCGGTTGATCGACTGACCTTCATAAAGATGAACCAGTCTTGGATCACCACCAGCTACCAAACACCTGAAGCTGATATAACAGACTAATTTATTTTCAAATGTCACATCCCTTCAAGACTGATGCTGATGCTGAGAGACTGTCCTGTTATGTTGACTGACTATCCTCCTCCTCCTCAATGATCCGATTGATGATGATAGCTTGGAAGAACATTTTTGTTTCTGGGTGCCGCCACCAGTGGCTAAGGCCCAATTTTTCAGCCCCTGTTTAACAGGGGCATGTAATTACAATTTTTTATGCAATGCTTTGCAGCAGGGCTCATTCCTGCACTCCAACTAGAGTATCTGGGAGAGGTTGCAGTGTCGTGGCACAGCACCAGTGGCTAAGGCCCAATTTTTCAGCCCCTGTTTAACAGGGGCGTGTTATTACAATTTTTTATGCAATGCTTTGCAGCAGAGCTCATTCCTGCACTCCAACTAGAGTATCTGGGAGAGGTTTCAGTGTCGTGGCACCAGCACCAGTGCCTAAGGCCCAATTTTTCAGCCCCTGTTTAACAGGGGCGTGTTATTACAATTTTTTATGCAATGCTTTGCAGCAGGGCTCATTCCTGCACTCCAACTAGAGTATCTGGGAGAGGTTGCAGTGTCGTGGCACCAGTACCAGTTGCTAAGGCCCAATTTTTTAACCCCTGTTTAACAGGGGCGTGTAATTACAATTTTTGATGCAATACTTTGCAACAGGGCTCATTGCTGTGCTCCAAGTACAGTATCTGTGAGGGGTTGCAGTGTTGTGGCACCAGTGCCTAAGGCCCAATTTTTCTGCCCCTGTTTAACAGGGGCATGTAATTACAATTTTTGATCTAATAATTCACAGCAGGGCCCATTCCTGCGCCCACCAAGAGTAACTGTGAGGCTTTACAGTGTTGTGTCAACACCACTACCACCACCACCAAAGGCCCAATTTTTCATCCCCAGTTCAACAGGGGCATGCAATTACAATTCTTGATCTAATAATTCACAGCAGGGCCCATTCATGCGCCCACCAAGAGTAACTGTGAGGGCTCACAGTGTTGTGGCAACACCAACATGTAAGGGGCAAATTTCAGCTGAGTATATACGGCAGGCCCCTACTTTCAAACATCCAACTTACAAACGACTCCTCCTTGCAAACGGTAGGATACAACAGGAAGTGAGAGGAAATCTACCCCTAGGAAGGCAAATTCTCTCCTGTAAGAGTTAATATGGGAAAAAAGTGTCTCCTCTCCACTGATGCTTTATCACCAATTCTTGTTTCAATAAAAACCTCAAATTTTCAAAAAACATTTGTCATTAGGACGGAAAGTGAGGTGAACTGTTCTGAACAGGTGCACACTGCACAGACAGCAAAACAAATGTTACAGGGGTGATAACCCTTCCCTATGTTTTCCAAAAAGCTTAAAAATAGATTTTTGGGCTGGAGCTACACTTAAACAATGTACCTGTTCAAAATTATAAACAGATTCTACATAAGAACAAACCTACAGTCCCTGTCTTGTATGCACCGCTTGTATACGGCTGTTCAGAGTATATAGGGCCTTTTTTATTTTGTGTGCGGGGTTCCCCTTAATATCCATACAAGACCCAAAGGGGCTGGTAATGGTCTGGGGTAGGGGGGGGTGTGATGGGGTAGCTATGCCATTTTTCTTAAAGATTTTCATCCATATTACCGGGACCAGACATTACATTAAAGCCGCAAGCAGTTTTAAATGGCTTTTTTTCCTTTAGAAATGTAATTTTGTGCAGGGACAGTTCTAAACACGGGAAACACGTGGCACTTCACAGGCATACTTTAGACAACCCCCAGGTACGATATTTAAAGGAATATTTGACTTTTTTTTTCACTTTATGCATCAATAAAATGACTGCTCCCGAAAAACGGCCGTTTTTAAAACTTCTTTTTGCATTAATACATGTCCCCTGGTGCAGAACCCGGGTTCCCAAACCCTTTTTAGGACAATAACATGCATAATAGTCATTATAATTAGCACTTTAGATTTCGAACGTTCGCATCCATTGTATTTAATAAGGTTCTAAAGTTCGTGTGAACTTTCGGTCCGTTCGTGGGTTCTGGTGCGAACCGAACCCGGGGGTGTTCGGCTCATCACTAGTACCGGGTAAGAATGAGACTATGTAATTGAAACTTGACAAGAAACGAGTCCATTGCGCCCTTCTGGGAAAGAAGCGTTTAGCCTCAGACAAGAATGTGAGATTCTTATGGTCAGTATGAATGAGAACCGGCACAGTGGTACCTTCGAGGAGATGCTTTCATTCCTTAAGGGCTAAAATGATCGCTAACAACTCTCTGTCCCCAATCTCGTAATTGAATTCCGCAGGTGACAATTTCTTGGAAAAGTAGCCACAAGGATGCATAGCACTCTCAGAGGTAGGACGTTGAGACAGAAGGGCGCCAACTCCAGTCTCAGCTGCATCAATATAAAGGAAAAAGGGTAACATAGGATCAGGATGTGCCAACACAGGAGCAGAAACAAAGGCAGCCTTGAGACTCTCAAAGTCTGGAGACCAACCCTGTGGGTTACCATCCTTTCTGGTCATATCTGTCAGGGGTTTGTCCAGGGACGAGAAGTTACGATTAAACGTCCAATTATAATTGGCAAAGCCAGAAAAACGTTGCAGAGGACGTATACTCACGGGTCGGAGCCACTGTAGGACTGCTGAAAGTTTCTCTGGGTCCATCGAAAAACCAGCAGTGGAAATGACATAACTTTTCCAATTTATTCTCCAATTTACAATAGAGATTGTTTTCTCTCAGCTTCTGAAGCACACAACAGACATCTGTGTGGTGGCTCTCTAGGGACTTGGAAAATATGAGGATATCGTCGAGATAAACCACCACACATAGCTTCAACAAATCTCAGAGGACATTATTGGTAAATTCCTGGAAAACTGCCAGAGCATTGCAAAGGCCAAATGGCATTACGAGGTACTCATAATGGCCTGTTCTGTGTAAGGTACCTGTGATAGATAGTGTCCGAAGTGGAACTTGTGTGCTGAGGATTCAGGCGAAAACGTAGTCAGGCAGATTAGGTTGGCAACAGATCAGGCAAAACGGTACACGATCGAAATCCAGAGAGTGGTCAGGCAGGCAAAGGTCATACACAAGCTGGCAGTGAAGTACAAAATCAGCAGGCTAGAGAGTAGTCAGGAATTCAGGCAGAAGTTCAACACGAAAATCAAGATCAAAAAGCAGTCACAACACCCAGGGAGCTATTCCACACAAACGGGCGCTGAGAGATAGCATCACTTCCTTTTTATGGGCTGCTTTTAATGAAAATTGTCCACAGCTGGCAGCAGGTGGGGCTAGTGAGTCCAAGGTAATGCTTAATACTGAGAGGACATTTCCAAACGTCTAGATCTGCTCCGTAGCACAACAGGTAAGGCTGCAGCTGTGGGACCAGGAAGATCCCGGTTCAAATACACCCAGGTACATGACATTCTGGTATTAAATGCATTTTTACATTCGTCCCCCTCCTTAATCCTCAGGAGATAGTATGCCCCTCTCAAATCAAGCTTAGTGAAAACTGTTGCTCCCTTGAGGCGGTCAAATAACTCCATATTTAACAGAATTGGATAAGCATTCTTAATCGTGAGACGATTGAGACCCCTATAATCAATACAAGGTCTCAGTTCACCACTCTTCTTCTTCACAAAGAATAAACAGTTCCGGCAGGAGATGAGGATTTGCGGATGAATCCTTGAGAAAGTGTGTCTGCAACATACTCCTCCATGGCCTTACCCTCCAAGACCGACAAAGGGTAAACCCAGCTACGAGGGGGTATGGCACCAGTTTGAAGGTCAATTGCGCAATCGTACAACCAGTGTGGAAGCAAACTACCAGCTTGACCTTTGTCAAAGACATCGCTAAAATCGCGGTACTCCTCCGGCAGGGAGGAGAGTGACAGGACCTTAGCCACCTTCTGAAAACATGTCTTACTGCATTATGACGACCAGGAAAGAACCTCAGCACAAAGCCAATCAAAAGAGGGGTTGTGCTTCTGTAACCAAGGATAACCAATAACCACCGGAAACTTAGGTGTGGAAATTACTTGGAATTGGATTATCTTATGGTGAAGAGTCCCTAAGGCCATGGACAACAGAACAGTCTCATAAGTCACATGGGCAGGCTGTAGAGGTCTCCCGTCAAGAGCCTTAATGGCATGTGGAGTGGCACGAAGCTGCAGCGGAATTGAGTGCTTAGATACAAAGGCAGCATCAATGAACAGGCCTGCAGCCCCAGAGTCGATTAGAGCCTGTATCTCGACGGACGACTCAGACCAAGAAAGGATAACCGGGACCAGGGGCTTATCCTGCTGGATAACTGGGGACGAAAGAACACCACCTAAGGTCTCTCCGCAGGGCCACCATCAGAGGGGTACAGGCAGTACATCTGTAAGGGGCCCGGGTGGCAACCCCCCCTTTTTTTTTTTACTTTTTTTTTTTTAATTTTTGTAAGGGCCCCGGAGGTCCCCAGGGCCCCGGATGGCAACCCCCCTTTTTTTTATTTTTTTTATAAAAAAAAAAAATTAAAAAAGTTTTTATTTTATTTCTTTTTTTATTTTTATTTTTTATTTTTTGTAAGGGACCCAGAGGTCCCCAGGGGCCCAGATGCCAACCCCCCTTTTTAAAAAAAAAAAAAAAATTCTTGTAAGGGGCCCAGAAGCCCGGAGGTCCCCAGGGGCCCAGATGGCAACCCCCAGTTTTTTTTTGTAAGGGGCCCAGGGGCCCTGAGTTCCCCAGGGCCCCGGATGGCAACCCCCCTTTTTTTTAAAATAAAAAAAATTATTTTATTTTTTATTTTTTTATTTTTTGTAAGGGGTCCAGAGGTCCCCAGAGGCCCGGAGGTCCCCAAGGGCCCAGATGGCAACCCCGACCTCAATAATTCACGGCGGCATCTCCCCCCCGCTTCTCAATTCGTGGCACCCCCCCGCTTCTCAATTTGCAGCGGCAGCATCCCCCCGGTTCCCTGCTCCAGGGGGCCCATGCCTGAAGCTGTGTAAAATTCCTGATGGCGGCCCTGTCTGTCCGCTACAGGACCTCAAGGTTCAGGCATTCCCAGGACGGGTAGGACAAGACTTCAAAAAGTGACCTGCCTGGCCACAATAAAGGCAGAATTTCTCCCTACTCCTAAAGGTTCTCTCATCCGCAGAGACTTGTGAAGCCCAAGTGCGTGTTCACCTTCACTGACCGACTCGGTACCAGGAGGAATGGGAGGTGAGGGAGGCAAGGGTGGGACTGCAAAACTCGGAGACAAATGTACAAGAGGCTTCTGCAAGCGCTCCTTAAAAGAGAGTCTTTCTCTGAGGTTCGAGCCCCATTAGCTTCCACTATTCCCGCATATGCCGATCTAACAGGCATGTTCGTCGGCAATAGCGCGACTTTCCATTTGCATGCACGCCCAGTTTCTGAGAGTTGAAGTCCTAATTGGCGGTAATTGGCCGCTGATTCCGGGACTGCAGGATCATATATTGGCGCTATAGTAAATGACCCCCATTATGTTTCCATGTCATATGGCTCAGTCAGAAATTCAAGTCAAACAAGCTGACCCTCAGGGAGGAAGCTGACCCATAGTACTCTAGGAATTATTTATCATGTATTAATATGTAATTTGCACAATTAAGATATAAAACATGTGCTGTATAAATCAATGTTTTAAACATTTGTAAACTGAAGAAAACAATAGTTTATTTTATTGTTTTTTATTTTATTTTGCTAGCTATGTTTTACAACTTAGGAGGTTAAAAATAATTAGTAATCGTTCATATGCATCTCGTGTCATATGAGTTTCTCATTGCATAATTTTAAAATTATACTGTCAAAAGAATTTTCTGCTTTCAAAAGGAAACTGGAAATTTCTTACACCCCTTAGCAGTGTCAATTTTGGTCCAACTCCTTGGACCAGTTACAGTTTTTCCAGCCCCCAAAGAAAAGCTAATTTCAAGTACGAGTATGGCGTGAGATCCGTATTGGTGGGCATTATAGGCTGAATGTGTTTTCCAATATTTTGAAAGTGGGAAAACCCACTATGTAGCCATATATTTTAGAATTGATAGAACTTTTTCTGAAAAAAAAGTTCTATTTTTTCTTTTCAGAATTTTTTCTGAAAGAAAAAATTAAATTTTTCATTATCATTATCAAAAGCAACAAAGGGTAGGGGATTATTGTGCTGCCAAAGTGAATCAATACCAGTATATAATGCAAGAATTAGAATGTATTATTACATAGAAAAGGTTAAAAAAGTTTTTGTAGATACAAAAAATAAACAATTGTTTACAATGGTTAGATCTCATTAGAATTACAATAGGAGCATTTGTATAGTAGATTGCAGGTCAAGTCTTCCCTACTAGTTTCGCCAAGACATTGGCTTCATCAGGGGAGTAGGACGGGACCAATAAATGTATAGCTCTATAATGACAAAACATATTGATTTAGAAATCTACATAGTAACAGTGTAAAAACCTCAATGCAAAATAACATAGTTAGATGGTTGGGCGAGAATGCAATATAATCAGGCCAGACACCCTGTGCATCCCTCCCCCATCCCATTGAGTGAGTGAGCACACACCATGGCCCCCAGGTGACCAACATCCACCTACCCCGAGATCTCCACGAGATGAGGTCAAGACAATGCAGCTCCACGAAATGCCAGACCAGCGATGCCGGTAATGTGGCTGCAGAGGGCGATAAGGGAGACCAAAGGGTATTATAAAACATATAGAAGGCCATAATAAAAAAAGTTACTGAGAGCTCATAATTAAAAGAGCTCAAAGGGCATCAAGCCTCAATACATACCAAAAAGGAGTACAAACTTCCATATAAAGTATAAGAGAACAAACCTACACCTCCTGAACATTCTGATTTTCCGTCAATGGAGTTCACTGAAGCTGAACTCCAGGCTATGGACGACTTGATGCTACTTTGGGAGGAGGGACACACTAGTGACGATGATTTACCAGGTAATTCTGGTGTTGTCGTCCCAGTTGTTTCCTTCCCCCCTACTTCTTTTAAGCCTAAATCCCGTGCTTTTCCGTTGCTTCGGACCAACCCGAAAATTTGGGCATTTGTCCAACAAGTAACTTCTGAAATAAAGAATATGGACTTGCATGATTCAAATATGCATAACCTTTCTCCTATACATCTTAAAGCCCTTAGAGACCTTCAATGTCACCCCGATTTGGCCATAAAACTGGCCGATAAGGGTGGCAAAGTTGTTGTCCTGGATGTCAGGGCGTATGAGCGCATGTGCCTCGACATCCTTGGCAACAAACAGTGGAATCGGCCCATTTCTAAGACCCTAGTCGATCATTTCACTAAGGAATATTATAATTTGATTATTAGGGCTTACCAACAAGGAACAATTGATCTAAACACTTGGAACAATTTAAATGTTAAAGAGCCTAAAATATCCACATTTTATTCACTTCCAAAAGTGCATAAATCATTGAAACATCCATCTGGATGACCCATTGTTTCAGGCTGTCAGGGCCTTACTGAAAACGCAAGTGCCCTGATAGACAAATATTTACATCCTCATGTGACTTCCCTTTTTTTGCATGTTAAAGACATAATAGATTTACTCTGCATTATAGATGGTAAACAGATTCCTCCTAATACCTGGTTGGTTGCCTTGGACGTTGAGAGATTTTATAATTTAATACCACATACTAAGGGAATTGAGGTCATTTGTACACAACTTAAAGAACAGGGATCTTCATCCCATTCATATAGCCAGTTTGTCCTTTGGCTGTTGAGTTCATCCTTACGCGCAATGTATTTATGTTTGGCTCCTCCCACTTCCTCCAGGTTCAGGGTGTGGCTATGGGGACCAAATGTGCCCCCAGCTACGCTAACCTGTACCTGGGGGGGTGGGAGAGGGACCTATTTTCCAATGACCATCTAACACAGTTACTTCAATATGTGATTGCCTGGCATAGGTATATAGATGATATTTTAATTTTTTGGTCCGGCACGAGGGATGAGCTCTCGCAGCTGATGAACTTACTGGCTATTAACACTTACAATCTTAGTTTTACGATGGAATACAGCCAATCCGAAATACATTTTTTGGACCTACAAATTCATGTTGATACAGATGGTATTTTACACTCTTCTCTATACAGTAAGCCTTCTGCAGGTAACACAATCCTGCACACCACCAGTGCACATCCACAACCTCTACTTGACAGTATCCCATATAGTCAATTTCTAAGACTTAGAAGAAATTGTACTTTAGACAACGATTTCCATATAGCGGCTAATGAGTTGTACCATAGGTAATATCAAAGAGGTTACAGTCGTTCCCTTTTAAAAACAGGCTTTCAATAAAGTAGTGAAACGCAATAGAAAAGATCTATTCATCTATCCATTCAAATAAAAGTCCAAAGACCAGTAAATCGGTTCGTATTATTACTCAATTTTCCAAAAAATACACTCAGATGAGGGGGACCTTTACCAAATATTGGCCCCTACTTTTGTCTGATAACACTATTAATAAATACAGTACATTAAACCCTACCCGGAAATTACGTTCCGACGGGCTCCTTCTATGAAGGACCGTCTGGCTACTAGCCATCATGTACGTAGGAATGTTGATCTCCCTACATCTACAGGCACTTTTTCATGCGGGCGATGTGATGTTTGTCCGTTTATATCTAATTCTCAAGATATTAATCTCCTAATGGACAAACTCATATAATAAAACACAGAGTTACATGCAAGACCGCGGGAATCGTTTACTTGGCGAGCTGCCATTAAGGCTGTTTTTACGTCGGTAAGACTAAACGTCCATTTTTCAAGTGTATCAAGGATCAAATCAACCCTTTATATAAAGGGTTGATTACTACAGCTTTAAATAGACACATAGGATGTCGACACAATTTTGATTGCAATTCTGTCCAATTTGCTGCACTGGAACATGTACCATTACCACACCAGCCACTATTTGCTGGCTTCTTGGGGCGCTGTCACCTCGCATTACTGCTCTCAAGGTAGGATATCCAAGAGGAGGGGGAAACTATAGTTCTTATTGATCCCCTGTCCCCAACTGAATCTGTATTTTTGCTATTAATCTTTAGGCTTATTTTGTACTGACATCTGGTGGATCCTGGTTAGCTTGCTTAAATCCTGACCCGGGTGCACCTAGAACTGTCCTTTTACAATATATTCAAGCCTGTATGCTCCAGTCATCACAGTATAATAGGGATGAGCCGAACACCCCCCCCCCAGTTTGGTTCGCACCAGAAGCTACGAACGGACCGAAAGTTTGCGCGCACTTTAGAACCCTATTAAATACAATGGACTTGAATGTTTGAAATCAAAAGTGCTAATTATAAAGGCTAGTATGCAAGTTATTGTCCTAAAAAGGGTTTGGGGACCCGGGTCCTGCCCCAGGGGACATGTATCAATGCAAAAAAAAGTTTTAAAAACGGACGTTTTTTCGGGAGCAGTGATTTTAATGATGCATAAAGTGAAAAAAAAAAGTGAAATATTCCTTTAAATATCGTACCTGGGGGGTGTCTAAAGTATGCCTGTGAAGTGGCACGTGTTTCCTGTGTTTAGAACTGTCCCTGCACAAAATGACATTTCTAAAGGAAAAAAAGTAATTTAAAACTGCTTGTGTCTTTAATGTAATGTCTGGTACCGGCAATATGGATGAAAATCTGTGAGAAAAAACGCATGGGTACCCCCCCACCCCAGCCCACTACCAGCCCCTTTGGGTCTTGTATGGAAATTAAGGGGAACCCCGCACCCAAATTAAAAAAAGGCCCTATACACTCTGAACAGCAGAATACAGGAGGTACAAACAAGACAGGGACTGTAGGTTTGTTCTTAAAGCGGAGCTCCACCCTAAAGTGGAACTTCCGCTGATCGGAACCCTCCCCCCTCCGGTGTCACAATTGACACCTTTCGGGGGGGGGTGCAGATACCTGTCTAAGACAGGTATTTTCACCCACTTCCGGGAGTCCTCTCTGCGGGAAATCTGCGGGAAGCACGTCACTTCCCGCAGATTCCCCGTTGTGTTCTGGGAGTCACTCAGCTCCCAGAACACAGGGGACCATTCAGAACGGTGCAGCGCGACTCGCGCATGCGCCGTAGGGAACCGGGCATGAAGCCGCAAGGCTTCATTTCCTGGTTCCCTCACCGAGGATGGCGGTGGGGGCAGCAGAGTGACGAGCGATTGCTCGTCCTCTGCTGCAGACGTCGCTGGACTCCAGGACAGGTAAGTGGCCATATATTAAAAGTCAGCAGTTGCTGTATTTGCAGCTGCTGGCTTTTAATTTTTTTTTTCCGCGGCACCTCCGCTTTAAGTAGAATCTGTTTGTAATTTTGAACAGGTAAATTTTTTAAGTGTAGCTCCAGCCAAAAAATCAATTTTTAAGCTTTTTAGAAAACATAAGGAAGGGTTATCACCCCTGAAACATTTGTTTTGCTGTCTGTGCAGTGTGCACCTGTTCAGAACATTTCATCTCACTTTCGGTCCCAATGACAAATGTTTTTTGAAAATTTGTTTTTTTTGTTGAAACAAGGATTGGTGATAAAGTATCAGTGGAGAGGAGACACCTTTTTCCCATATAAATTTACAGGGGTAGATTTCCTCTCACTTCCTGTTGTCTCCTTCCATTTGCAAGTAGGAGTCGTTTGTAAGTTGGATGTTTGAAAGTAGGGGCCTGCCGTATATACTCTGCATAAATTTGGCCCTTAGGTGTTGGTGTTGCCACAACACTGTAAGCCCTCTCAGTTACTCTTGGTGGGCGCTGGAACGCCCTGCTGTGAACTATTATATCAAGAATTGTAATTACATGCCATTGTTGAACAGTGGTAGGAAAAATTGGGCCTTTGGTGGTGGTAGTGATGCTGGTGCCACAACACTGTAAGTCCTCACAGTTACTCTTGGTGGGTGCAGGAATGGGCCCAGCTGTGAATAATTAGATCAATAATTGTAATTACATGCCCCTGTTGAACAGGGGCAGAACAATTGGGCCTTTGGTGGTGGTGGTGATGGTGGTGTTGCCACAACACTGTAAGCCCTCACAGTTACTCTTGGTGGGCGCAGGAATGGGCCCTGCTGTGAATTTTTCAATCAAGAATTGTAATTACCTGCCCCTGTTGAACAGGGGCATAAAAATTGGGCCTTAGACCTTAGTGCCACAACACTGCAACCCCTCACAAATACTGTACTTGGAGAGCAGCAATGAGTCCTGCTGCAAAGTATTGCATCAAAAATTGTAATTACACGCCCCTGTTAAACAGGGGTTGAAAAATTGGGCCTTAGGCACTGGTGCCGGTGCCACAACACTGCAACCCCTCACAGATACTGTAGTTGAAGCGCAGTAATGAGCCCTGCAAAGCATTACATCAAAAATTTTAAATACACACTCCTGTTAAACAGGGGCTGAAAAATTGGGCCTTAGCCACTGGTGGCGGTGCCCAGAACCAAAAATGTTCTTACAAGCTATCAGCATGATCATTGAGGAGGAAGAGGATAGTCACTCAGCATAGCAGGATAGTCACTCAGCATCAGCATAGGCAGTCTTGAAGGGATCTGACATTTCCAAAAAAATTATTCGGTTACATCAGCATCAGGTGCTTGGTAGCTGGTGGTGATCCAAGATTATGTGAAAAAACAGTAATATAAATCGATGGCAAGTCCCAAAGATTACGGATAAAACTGTAGCAGCGCTAGCGATCAAAATATTCGTATGAAAGTCCTCTATCTTAGCGCCTAGATAGGAAATACAGCTTGAAACAGATGCGGATGGTGATATTTGATGAACCGATCTGTGGGATAGTGCTCCTCTCACCAAAATTGTGTTCACCTCGTGGGGGGATCTTAAACCACTTAAGGGGATGCACTCACCAGATAGTGGACAATAATGGGCCTTAAACAAATCACAGCAGCCGTTGTTAAATCTGTTCTCTCCACCGATGTCATCAGGTCCCCAATGGCATGTTAAAAAAAGTAAAGGCCACATAGAGTAGTACTGCTTTAAAAGATTTATTTGTAAACCCCCTTATAAATGCATGAGTACCCCCTTATAAATATATGCGTACCAAAAATACAGTAAAAACAAGCATTGGATATGTGCGTTTCCCCTTAAGCGGTTTACCAGCTTCCTGGCGACTTCCTGGTCGTGCGTCCCGTGGAGCGCACGCGTCACTTCCGGTTAATTGCTGAGGAGTCACGTTCTAACGCGTTTCGTCACTTCCAGACTTCGTCTGAGGGCGTGACTCCTCATAGCAACCCCGACCCTCAGACGAAGTCCGGAAGTGACGAAACGCGTCAGGATTTGTGACTCCTCGGCAATTAACCGGAAGTTACGCGTAGGTTTGCTGAGACCTTCGGTGCGGAGTAATCTGGGTCACTGATCCGCAGCCACCTCCTCCCAGCCACGTATAAGTCCTCTTCCTGCCTCTGTTCTGCCTCAAGGGCCCTGTCCATTATTCCACGCAGCGTGTGCTCCAACAGGTGGACAAGAGGGACAGTGTCACTGATGCATGCACTGTCACTGCTCACCATCCTCATGGCCTCCTCAAATGGTGCCAGGTCGGTGCATGCATCCTTGATCATGGCCCACTGGCGTGGGGAAAAAATCCAAGCTCCCCTGACCCTGTCCTGGTGCCATATTGCAACAGATACTCATTGATGGCGCTCTGCTGCGTGTGCAGCCGCTGCAGTATGGCCAACGTAGAGTTCCACCTGGTGGGCATGTCACAGATTAGGCGGATCTTGGGCAGGTTGTAATCCTTTTGCAGCTCAGCCAGCCGAGCACTGGCATTATATGACCGGCGGAAATGCCCACAGAGTTTCCTGGCCTGCTTCAGGGCCTCCTGTAAGCCCGGGTACCTGCCCAAGAACCGCTGCACAACCAAGTTAAGGACGTGAGCCAAACAGGGCACATGGCTTAGTTGTCCCTGTCGGAGGGCGGAGAGGAGGTTGGTGCTATTGTCACAAACCACCTTTCCTGGCTTAAGCTGGCGTGGCATCAACCACCTCTGAGCCTGCCCCTGCAGAGCTGACAGAATCTCTGCCCCAGTGTGGCTCCTGTCCCCCAAGCACACCAGCTCAAGCACCGCATGGCATCTTTTTGCCTGCATACTTGCGTAGCCCCTTGAACGCCTACGGAGCACCGCTGGTTCCAAGGACAAAGCACAGGTAGAGGCCATGGAGGAAGAAGAAGAGGAGGGGGTGGAGGAGAGAGGTGTGTCAGAATCACCAGTAGTAACATTTTGGAGGCGTGGTGGCGGAAAAACCTCCAACACTACTGCACCTTGTCCTGCATCCTTCCCAGCTGCCAGCAGAGTCACCCAATGCGCCGTGAAAGATAGGTAACGTCCCTGTCCATGCCTGCTGGACCATGAGTCAGCGGTAATATGCACCTTACCGCTGACCGCCCTGTCGAGCGAGGCCAAGACATTACCTTTCACAAGCCGGTAGAGAGCCGGAATCGCCTTCCGTGAGAAAAAGTGGCGTTTGGGAACCTACCACTGAGGAACCGCACATTCCACAAACTCACAGAAGGGGGTAGAGTCTACCAACTGAAAAGGCAGCAGTTGAAGTGCTAGCAATTTAGCCAAGCTAACATTCAACCGCTGGTCATGTGGATGGCTGGGAGCAAACTTCTTTCGGCGGTGCAGCAGCTGGGGCAGGGAAATTTGCCTGGTACAATCAGACGTCGGTGTACCGATAGCAGATTGCCCGCAAGTACTTGGCTGTGACACACCTAATTCTACACCTTCATTCCTCTCAGTGGAGGTTTCAGAGAGGACTGAAGGTATAGTGGGGTTGGAGATCCCAGCTGATGAGGAGCAAGGAGAGGTCCGCTTTGTTCTTTGGTGTGGGTCTTTTAAGTAGGCTTGCCAATGAACTGCATGGCAGGTCGACATATGTCTGGTCAAGCACGTGGTGCCCAAGCGGCTGATGCTTTGGCCACGCAAGATACGCTTTAGAAATATGTTGCAAATGGCAATGGTGCGATCTGCTGCACACGTCTGAAAAAAGGCCCACACCAAAGAACTTTTGGAATAACGGGCAGAGACAGCAGCGCCCTGCACATGCAGAGCTCTGCGGTGTGTTGCAGTTGGTGTGCTGCCCTTAAACTGGCCCCTGGAGGGCATCCTGCCTTCTTGGAGATGTGTCATCATCCCCTCCCTCCTCATCACTGGAGCAAATCTGGCAGTATGCTGCAGCTGGGAAACATTTCTGCCAGATAGCTGTCCTTGTTGGGCACCCCCTCTCCCTGGGCTCATGTTACTACCCCCTCTCTCTGGGCTCACGTTACTGACTTCCTGTAGCTGGGTTCCATCATTGGATGCTTCAAAACACTGGGCATCCTCCTGGAGCATGTACCCAACACTGTGGTCAAACAGTTCGGGGGACTCCTCAGGAGGACATGGTGGGGCTAGGGAAGGAGTGACTGATGCCATTGAGCCGAGCGAAGAGGCCGCTTTGGCAGCTGCTTTGCCAGACAAAGTACCCTGAGCCTAGGTGAGAGAGGATGAGGAGGATGAGGACGGCTTGGTCATCCACTCTACTAAGTCTTGGGCATGTTGCGGCTCAACATGGCCAACTGCCGAAAAGAAGGACAAGCGTGTCCCATGGCCACGTGCTGATGAGGATGCACCGTGTCCACGACCAGCACTGTTTCCTCTAGACACAGAGCCTGCTTGCCCTCTTTTATTGCCTCGTGACTGTCTGTCTCTCCTTGTTTGCCTTACAGACATACTAATGGCCTGCAGTAAGATGTAGCTGCACAAAGGTGGAATGTATATATATATATATATATATATATATATATATCTGTACTGATAATGCAGCTATCAGAATCAACTGCCTGATGTGGTATTAGTATGAGAAAAGCAGAAATTGTCTTCAGTTAGATTTAGGTGAACACTGTGCAGAGGACACAGTACACTAACTGAAAATACTTGCAGCTCTCTGCCTGTGGTTTTAATATGAGAACACCACAAATTGTATTCAGGCTCCTTTAAGTGAACGCTGTGCAAAGGACAGAAGTACACTACATGAAATTAATGCAGCTCCCTGCCTGTGGTTTTATTATGAGAACACCACTAACTGTATTCAGGTAAGCTTTAGGTGAACGCTATGCAAAGCACACAGTACACCAAGTGAAACACTGACTGCAGTTAGCACAATCACCTGCCTGCCTGTCACAGTATAGAGAATAACAGGAACGGATCTAGCTAAACTGAATACAGTGTATAAATATTGTGACAGCAGGAAGGTAAAGTCACCTGGTTGCATCCAGGGGGGTAGATATATTTCTCCCAGATTCAGGCTTTATGCTGACTTATACAACTAGGGAGTTGATGAAGCCCAGCTGAGGCTAGTGGGCTCATGAATGACTCGTACCTCTAGGGAGAGTGCTGGGCGTCGTGAGGCAGGGAGTTGATGAGACCAGCTGAAGCCTGTCAGTTCGTTTAAGGCCTCTATAAAAACTCCCAGATTCATTAGGTGTTTGCTCATGCCTGGAACCAGACCTGTGTGGACTGTCTAGGGAGAGTGAACCCCTGTGCGGTGAGGCAAAGCCTGTGTGGCTATTTGTGTGGACTTTTACTAAACCAGGGACTTAGGGACTAGGAGAGCACCAGGCTGAGCCCAGTTGTTAGTTTAGGAAACCTGCATGTTTAGTCAGAGGTCAAACTGACCAGGATTTATTTTGTTTGTTTCTTTTTGGCTTTGCTGTGTTTTGTCACTGTACATAGAGAAATAAACCGCACCTTTTGATTTTGAAAACCACAACCTCCGTCTGCTGGCCCTGTTTTTGTGTGGGGAGCCCAACCAGGGGGTCACACACACCCGCTACCGAGTTAACCCCCTCACAGTTGGTGGAGAACCAGTGGCAGTTTTTTTTAAGCCAGCATGGAGGAGATACTGAAACAGCTGGCTCTAGCAAATGCCAATCAACAGCAGACAAATGCAGGTTTGCAAAGGAGCCTTGCAGCCCAGCAGCAAGCTCATCAACAAGCCCAGCAGCAATCTGAGGCCCGCTTCATAGACCTGTTACAGAAGCAAGAGCAGAGACTACAACAAATGGAAGCAGTAATGCAGCAACGTCCGCAGACCAGTGAGGAAAGCCGTCCCACTAATACCGCGTCCTTTGGGGTGAGTCGTTTATTGACAAAAATGACTGGAGAGGATGATCCAGAGGTATTTTTGACCACATTTGAAAGGACTGCTGAAAGAGAAAAGTGGCCTGAGGAGCAGTGGGCTGGACTGGTGGCTCCTCTGTTAACTGGTGAATCGCAGAAGGCTTACTATGACCTAGAGCCTGACCAAGCAAAAGACTATGTGATGCTAAAAGCTGAAATATTGGCAAGGCTGGGTGTCACCCTGGCTGTCCGGGCTCAGCGTGTGCATAACTGGACTTTCCAGCTTGGAAAACCCCCCAGGTCTCAAATGTATGATCTCATTCACCTGAGCAGGAAGTGGCTACAGCCAGAGACTTTGTCCGCACCGGAGATTGTGGAACGTGTTGTGATGGATCGTTTCTTGAGAGCTCTTCCTACCGCCATTCAAAAGTGGGTAAGCCATGGAGACCCAGAAACGGCCGGTAAACTTGTGGATCGTGTAGAGAGATACTTGGCTACAGAGAACCTGACGGCCTCTTCCAGAGACTCTCGGACTTTCCACCCTAAGACCAGACCATCCCCAGGGGCGGATAAGAGGATTCCAAGGGGTGAGGGTGGAGAGAGTGAGAGGGTGGGAGCTCTACCCCAAGTTTGGCGAGAACAGCCTGGGAAATCAGCGGCTCAAGAGGCCGCAAGAAGGATCGTTTGCTACCGCTGCCGGCAAGCGGGACATATTGCAGCAAATTGCCCGGTTGTGGAGGAACCCATGCAATGTGACTTTCTGATGGACAGACGTCAGTCGCTGTGTGCGACAGTCGCATGCACTGCCATTCGGGGAACTGAGAAACATTTATGCAAAATGTGTATTAATGGTAGAAATGTTGTGGTATTACTGGATTCAGGTAGCCTTGTGACCCTGATAAAGGCTGAATTAGTTAAAACAGAGGTCTCTGGGAATAGCAAGGTAGCTGTTATTTGTGTGCATGGGGACACCCGAGAGTATCCAGTGACTACAGTGTGTTTCGAGACCCCCAAAGGTACCCTCTCTCATCCAGTGGGGTTAGTATCTCAATTACCGCATGATGCCATTGTGGGAAGGGATTTTCCGAAGTTCTGGGAACTGTGGGATGATCCTGAGCCCCCCACTGGTGCCCCTATGTACCAGGAATGTGATAGCCAGAACTCCTCTGAGAGTGGTGAGGACTCTCCAGAATTTCCCTTGTCAGTATTGGCAGGGGAGACTCAAGAAACTGGAGAGGAGCCCACCTCCTCAGACGAAAACCTACCATCTGTGGAGTTTTCTGATCTGGAGGTTCACAGGGAAAATTTTGCCACAGAACAGTTAAAAGACCCCGCCCTAATAAAGGCACGGGAAAACGTAGTGGAAATAGATGGCGAGTTAGTGAACCCAGATAATACCTGCACTTACCCATACTTCAGCGTAGAGAAGGACCTACTGTATCGGGTGGCAAAAAGGGCAGAAGAAACCGTTGAGCAGCTGGTGGTGCCCAAACCTTACAGGAAGTTGGTGTTGGAGTTGGCCCATGGGCACATTCTTGGAGGTCATCTGGGGACAGAGAAAACCCGAGAGAGGGTATTACAGAGATTCTATTGGCCTGGGGTGATGAAGGACATAGAAAATTATTGTTCCTCCTGCCCTGTGTGTCAGAGGTCGGCCCCGATGCCACATTTCCGTAGCCCGCTGGTCCCTCTACCCATCATTGAGGTCCCGTTTGAGAGAATCGCAATGGATTTGGTAGGTCCTATAATCAAGTCCGCTAGGGGGCACCAGTACATATTGGTTATAATGGACTATGCCACCCGTTATCCAGAAGCGATCCCTCTCAGAAATACCTCGGCCAAAACCATAGCCAAAGAGCTATCTCTTGTTTTTAGCCGGGTGGGTATTTGTAAAGAACTGCTTACGGACCAAGGTACACCCTTTATGTCCCGGGTTATGAAAGAGCTGTGTAAATTGTTCAAAGTGACGCAATTGCGTACATCTGTGTATCACCCCCAAACCGATGGGCTGGTTGAAAGATTCAACAAAACCCTAAAACAAATGTTGAAGAAAGTGGTGGATAGAGATGGAAAGGATTGGGACTGTCTACTTCCTTATTTGATGTTTGCTATTAGGGAGGTGCCCCAATCCTCTACGGGATTCTCCCCCTTTGAGTTACTGTATGGGAGACACCCAAGAGGGCTGTTGGATATTGCCAAGGAAACTTGGGAAAGTGAGAGTTCTCCCCACAGGAGTGTGATTGAGCATGTCGCCCTGATGCAAGATCGAATTGCACAGGTAATGCCCATCGTGAAGGAACATTTGGCCCAAGCGCAGTTGGCACAGCAGAGAGTGTACAACCGTGGAGCAAAGACCCGTACCTTTTCCCCGGGGGATAGGATATTGGTACTTGTCCCTACGGTTGAAAGTAAATTCCTTGCCAAATGGCAAGGCCCCTACGAGATAATGGAAAAAGTGAGCGAAGTGAATTACAAGGTCAGACAACCAGGAAGGCGAAAGCCCGAACAGATATATCACGTTAATCTGTTGAAAGCCTGGAGGGATAGAGAGTCCCTAGTCGCAGAAACTTGGTCACCAGCTCAAACTGGTTGCGTGATTCCGGAGGTTGGAATAGCAGCCACCTTGTCACAACCCCAACAACAGGAGGTTAAGGAGTTTGTGCTTCGCAACAAGGAGGTGTTCTCTGAGCTGCCGGGACAAACATCTGGGGTAGAGCATGATATTATTACCCCGCCCGGTGAAAGGGTGAAGTTAAAACCCTATCGGATCCCAGAGGCCCGACGGGAGGCAATACGGGAGGAAGTACAGAAAATGCTGAACTTAGGGGTGATAGAGGAGTCCCAAAGTGATTGGTCTAGTCCCATTGTGTTGGTGCCTAAACCGGATGGGAGCTGGCGATTTTGTAACGATTTTCGTCAGTTGAACAAAGTTACAAAATTTGACACCTACCCCATGCCACGTATAGATGAGTTGATCGACCGGCTGGGAACAGCCCGATACATGACGACTCTTGACCTCACAAAAGGGTATTGGCAAATTCCCCTGGCCAAGTCGGCCAAAGAGAAAACCGCATTTGTAACCCCAGACGGGGCGTTCCAATATAAGAGAATGCCGTTCGGGTTACAGAATGCGCCGGCCACATTCCAGCGGAAAATGGACCAGATGCTGAGGCCCCATCGGAAGTATGCTGCGGCTTACCTGGATGACGTAATTGTCCATAGCACAGATTGGGCCTCACATCTGCCAAAAGTGCAAGCAGTCCTGGACTCTGTTCGGGAAGCAGGGTTTACGGCTAACCCCAAGAAGTGTACCATTGGGCAGGAGGAGGCCAAATATCTTGGGTATACCATTGGCAGGGGAGTAATAAAACCCCAACTCAACAAAGTCGAGGCCATCCAGAGTTGGCCACGTCCCAACAGCAAGAAGCAGGTACGAGCCTTTCTGGGAATCGCGGGTTATTATCGGCGCTTCATTCCCCACTTTGCTTCTAAGGCTGTGCCCCTAACCAACCTGACGAAAGGGAAAGGGTCGGTCATGATTAAATGGACCCCCGAGGCTGAGGCAGCATTCCAATTCTTGAAACAAGCCTTATGTAGCCAGCCAGTGTTGTACTCACCCGACTTCTCTAAAGACTTTGTCGTACAAAGTGATGCGTCAGATGTGGGGTTAGGAGCAGTATTGTCCCAGGTCTGGAACGGGGAAGAGCACCCAGTCATTTACCTCAGCAGGAAGTTGAAGTCCCATGAGGTAAATTACGCCACCGTTGAAAAGGAGTGTTTAGCGGTGAAGTGGGCTCTAGATTCCCTTCGGTACTATCTGCTAGGTAGGCACTTTGACATGGTTACGGATCACGCTCCGTTAAAGTGGATGGCTCAAAACAAGGAGACAAATAGAAGAGTGAATAGGTGGTTCCTGGCCCTACAGGAATTCAACTTCACAGTAAAGCATCGCCCTGGCGTTCAAATGGGGAATGTGGATGCTTTGTCTCGAGTACATGAATGCCTGATTGCTGGTGTTCCAACCCCAAGGTTAAAACAAGAGGGGGGGGTATGTGACAGCAGGAAGGTAAAGTCACCTGGTTGCATCCAGGGGGGTAGATATATTTCTCCCAGATTCAGGCTTTATGCTGACTTATACAACTAGGGAGTTGATGAAGCCCAGCTGAGGCTAGTGGGCTCATGAATGACTCGTACCTCTAGGGAGAGTGCTGGGCGTCGTGAGGCAGGGAGTTGATGAGACCAGCTGAAGCCTGTCAGTTCGTTTAAGGCCTCTATAAAAACTCCCAGATTCATTAGGTGTTTGCTCATGCCTGGAACCAGACCTGTGTGGACTGTCTAGGGAGAGTGAACCCCTGTGCGGTGAGGCAAAGCCTGTGTGGCTATTTGTGTGGACTTTTACTAAACCAGGGACTTAGGGACTAGGAGAGCACCAGGCTGAGCCCAGTTGTTAGTTTAGGAAACCTGCATGTTTAGTCAGAGGTCAAACTGACCAGGATTTATTTTGTTTGTTTCTTTTTGGCTTTGCTGTGTTTTGTCACTGTACATAGAGAAATAAACCGCACCTTTTGATTTTGAAAACCACAACCTCCGTCTGCTGGCCCTGTTTTTGTGTGGGGAGCCCAACCAGGGGGTCACACACACCCGCTACCGAGTTAACCCCCTCACAATATATATACAACACCTAGGATGCATATATATCCTCTACACACTGTAACTGCAGATAACTGACTTGCCTGCCTGCTCTATCTAACTCAATATAAATGACACTGCCTCTCTCTCTGTAAGCTCTCTCTTTAACCAACGCCAACACACTACACAAGGCCGCCAAGCTGGCGGCCTTATATAGGGGGGGCATGTACCTACTCCTCTGAGCCATGATTGGCCAAAGCCACCCTGGCTTTGGCCAATTATGGCTCTCCGTTCTTACCGCGCTGTGATTGGCCAAAGCATGCTGGTCATAGTGCATGCTTGGCCAATCATCAGCCAGCAATGGACTGCGATGCCGCAGTGAATTATGGGCCGTGACGCGCCACTCGAATTTGGCGTGAACGGCCCATAATGTTCGCAATTCGGCAAACGGTTGAGCAGACGATGTTCAAGTTGAACATGGGTTTGACTCGAACACGAAGCTCATCCTTACAGTATAACCGTAAGTTAATAACTACTTAGTTAATCCATTAATTAGTTAATCCTATTCATTTTTTATTTTTTCAAGTTTAACTTTATTTCCATTTTTCACTTTAGTTCTATATCTAATGGACTTATTCTAATTGCCCCACTTTAGATCGATCGGTTCTGATGATCATTACAGCGCCCCGTTCTGTTCTCTTATACTTTATATGGAAGTTTGTACTCCTTTTTGGTATGTATTGAGGCTTGATGCCCTTTGAGCTCTTTTAATTATGAGCTCTGTGAGGGGGTTAACTCAGTAGCGGGTGTGTGTGACCCCCTGGTTGGGCTCCCCACACAAAAACAGGGCCAGCAGACGGAGGTTGTGGTTTTCAAAATCAAAAGGTGCGGTTTATTTCTCTATGTACAGTGACAAAAACACAGCAAAGCCAAAAAGAAACATAAACAAAATAAATCCTGGTCAGTTTGACCTCTGACTAAACATGCAGGTTTCCTAAACTAACAACTGGGATCAGCCTGGTGCTGTCCTAGTCCCTAAGTCCCTGGTTTAGTAAAAGTCCAAACAAATAGCCACACAGGCTTTGCCTCACCGCACAGGGGTTCACTCTCCCTAGACAGTCCACACAGGTCTGGGTCCAGGCATGAGCTAACATCTAATGAAGCTGGGAGTTTTTATAGAGGCCTTAAACGAACTGACAGGCTTCAGCTGGTCTCATCAACTCCCTGTCTGCACGACGCCCCACACTCTCCCTAGACATATGAGTCATCCATGAGCCCACTAGCCTTAGCTGGGCTTATACAACTCTCCACCTAGTTGTATAAGTCAGCATAAAGCCTGAATCTGGGAGAAATATATCTACCCCCCTGGATGCAACCAGGTGACTTTACCTTCCTGTTGTCACATACCCCCCCCTCTTGTTTTAACCTTGGGGTTGGAACACCAGCAATCAGGCATTCATGTACTCGAGACAAAGCATCCACATTCCCCATTTGAACGCCAGGGCGATGCTTTACTGTGAAGTTGAATTCCTGTAGGGCCAGGAACCACCTATTCACTCTTCTATTTGTCTCCTTGTTTTGAGCCATCCACTTTAACGGAGCGTGATCCGTAACCATGTCAAAGTGCCTACCTAGCAGATAGTACCGAAGGGAATCTAGAGCCCACTTCACCGCTAAACACTCCTTTTCAACCGTGGCGTAATTTACCTCATGGGACTTCAACTTCCTGCTGAGGTAAATGACTGGGTGCTCTTCCCCGTTCCAGACCTGGGACAATACTGCTCCTAACCCCACATCTGACGCATCACTTTGTACGACAAAGTCTTTAGAGAAGTCGGGTGAGTACAACACTGGCTGGCTACATAAGGCTTGTTTCAAGAATTGGAATGCTGCCTCAGCCTCGGGGGTCCATTTAATCATGACCGACCCTTTCCCTTTCGTCAGGTTGGTTAGGGGCACAGCCTTAGAAGCAAAGTGGGGAATGAAGCGCCGATAATAACCCGCGATTCCCAGAAAGGCCCGTACCTGCTTCTTGCTGTTGGGACGTGGCCAACTCTGGATGGCCTCGACTTTGTTGAGTTGGGGTTTTATCACTCCCCTGCCAATGGTGTACCCAAGATATTTGGCCTCCTCCTGCCCAATGGTACACTTCTTGGGGTTAGCCGTAAACCCCGCTTCCCGGATAGAGTCTAGGACTGCTTGCACTTTTGGCAGATGTGAGGCCCAATCTGTGCTATGGACAATTACGTCATCCAGGTAAGCCGCAGCATACTTCCGATGGGGCCTCAGTATCTGGTCCATTTTCCGCTGGAATGTGGCCGGCGCATTCTGTAACCCGAACGGCATTCTCTTATATTGGAATGCCCCGTCTGGGGTTACAAATGCGGTTTTCTCTTTGGCCGACTTGGCCAGGGGAATTTGCCAATACCCTTTTGTGAGGTCAAGAGTCGTCATGTATCGGGCTGTTCCCAGCCGGTCGATCAACTCATCTATACGTGGCATGGGGTAGGTGTCAAATTTTGTAACTTTGTTCAACTGACGAAAATCGTTACAAAATCGCCAGCTCCCATCCGGTTTAGGCACCAACACAATGGGACTAGACCAATCACTTTGGGACTCCTCTATCACCCCTAAGTTCAGCATTTTCTGTACTTCCTCCCGTATTGCCTCCCGTCGGGCCTCTGGGATCCGATAGGGTTTTAACTTCACCCTTTCACCGGGCGGGGTAATAATATCATGCTCTACCCCAGATGTTTGTCCCGGCAGCTCAGAGAACACCTCCTTGTTGCGAAGCACAAACTCCTTAACCTCCTGTTGTTGGGGTTGTGACAAGGTGGCTGCTATTCCAACCTCCGGAATCACGCAACCAGTTTGAGCTGGTGACCAAGTTTCTGCGACTAGGGACTCTCTATCCCTCCAGGCTTTCAACAGATTAACGTGATATATCTGTTCGGGCTTTCGCCTTCCTGGTTGTCTGACCTTGTAATTCACTTCGCTCACTTTTTCCATTATCTCGTAGGGGCCTTGCCATTTGGCAAGGAATTTACTTTCAACCGTAGGGACAAGTACCAATATCCTATCCCCCGGGGAAAAGGTACGGGTCTTTGCTCCACGGTTGTACACTCTCTGCTGTGCCAACTGCGCTTGGGCCAAATGTTCCTTCACGATGGGCATTACCTGTGCAATTCGATCTTGCATCAGGGCGACATGCTCAATCACACTCCTGTGGGGAGAACTCTCACTTTCCCAAGTTTCCTTGGCAATATCCAACAGCCCTCTTGGGTGTCTCCCATACAGTAACTCAAAGGGGGAGAATCCCGTAGAGGATTGGGGCACCTCCCTAATAGCAAACATCAAATAAGGAAGTAGACAGTCCCAATCCTTTCCATCTCTATCCACCACTTTCTTCAACATTTGTTTTAGGGTTTTGTTGAATCTTTCAACCAGCCCATCGGTTTGGGGGTGATACACAGATGTACGCAATTGCGTCACTTTGAACAATTTACACAGCTCTTTCATAACCCGGGACATAAAGGGTGTACCTTGGTCCGTAAGCAGTTCTTTACAAATACCCACCCGGCTAAAAACAAGAGATAGCTCTTTGGCTATGGTTTTGGCCGAGGTATTTCTGAGAGGGATCGCTTCTGGATAACGGGTGGCATAGTCCATTATAACCAATATGTACTGGTGCCCCCTAGCGGACTTGATTATAGGACCTACCAAATCCATTGCGATTCTCTCAAACGGGACCTCAATGATGGGTAGAGGGACCAGCGGGCTACGGAAATGTGGCATCGGGGCCGACCTCTGACACACAGGGCAGGAGGAACAATAATTTTCTATGTCCTTCATCACCCCAGGCCAATAGAATCTCTGTAATACCCTCTCTCGGGTTTTCTCTGTCCCCAGATGACCTCCAAGAATGTGCCCATGGGCCAACTCCAACACCAACTTCCTGTAAGGTTTGGGCACCACAAGCTGCTCAACGGTTTCTTCTGCCCTTTTTGCCACCCGATACAGTAGGTCCTTCTCTACGCTGAAGTATGGGTAAGTGCAGGTATTATCTGGGTTCACTAACTCGCCATCTATTTCCACTACGTTTTCCCGTGCCTTTATTAGGGCGGGGTCTTTTAACTGTTCTGTGGCAAAATTTTCCCTGTGAACCTCCAGATCAGAAAACTCCACAGACGGTAGGTTTTCGTCTGAGGAGGTGGGCTCCTCTCCAGTTTCTTGAGTCTCCCCTGCCAATACTGACAAGGGAAATTCTGGAGAGTCCTCACCACTCTCAGAGGAGTTCTGGCTATCACATTCCTGGTACATAGGGGCACCAGTGGGGGGCTCAGGATCATCCCACAGTTCCCAGAACTTCGGAAAATCTCTTCCCACAATGGCATCATGCGGTAATTGAGATACTAACCCCACTGGATGAGAGAGGGTACCTTTGGGGGTCTCGAAACACACTGTAGTCACTGGATACTCTCGGGTGTCCCCATGCACACAAATAACAGCTACCTTGCTATTCCCAGAGACCTCTGTTTTAACTAATTCAGCCTTTATCAGGGTCACAAGGCTACCTGAATCCAGTAATACCACAACATTTCTACCATTAATACACATTTTGCATAAATGTTTCTCAGTTCCCCGAATGGCAGTGCATGCGACTGTCGCACACAGCGACTGACGTCTGTCCGTCAGAAAGTCACATTGCATGGGTTCCTCCACAACCGGGCAATTTGCTGCAATATGTCCCGCTTGCCGGCAGCGGTAGCAAACAATCCTTTTGGCTGCCTCTTGAGCCCCTGACTTCCCAGGCTGTTCTCGCCAAACTTTGGGTAGAGCTCCCACCCTCTCACTCTCTCCACCCTCACCCCTTGGAATCCTCTTATCCGCCCCTGGGGATGGTCTGGTCTTAGGGTGGAAAGTCCGAGAGTCTCTGGAAGAGGCCGTCAGGTTCTCTGTAGCCAAGTATTTCTCTACACGATCCACAAGACCACCGGCCGTCTATGGGTCTCCATGGCTTACCCACTTTTGGATGGCAGTAGGAAGAGCTCTCAAAAACCGATCCATTACAACACGTTCCACAATCTCTGGTGCGGACAAAGTCTCTGGCTGTAGCCACTTCCTGCTCAGGTGAATGAGATCATACATTTGAGACCTGGGGGGTTTTCCAAGCTGGAAAGTCCAGTTATGCACACGCTGAGCCCGGACAGCCAGGGTGACACCCAGCCTTGCCAATATTTCAGCTTTTAGCATCACATAGTCTTTTGCTTGGTCAGGCTCTAGGTCATAGTAAGCCTTCTGCGATTCACCAGTTAACAGAGGAGCCACCAGTCCAGCCCACTGCTCCTCAGGCCACTTTTCTCTTTCAGCAGTCCTTTCAAATGTGGTCAAAAATACCTCTGGATCATCCTCTCCAGTCATTTTTGTCAATAAACGACTCACCCCAAAGGACGCGGTATTAGTGGGACGGCTTTCCTCACTGGGCTGCGGACGTTGCTGCATTACTGCTTCCATTTGTTGTAGTCTCTGCTCTTGCTTCTATAACAGGTCTATGAAGCGGGCCTCAGATTGCTGCTGGGCTTGTTGATGAGCTTGCTGCTGGGCTGCAAGGCTCCTTTGCAAACCTGCATTTGTCTGCTGTTGATTGGCATTTGCTAGAGCCAGCTGTTTCAGTATCTCCTCCATGCTGGCTTAAAAAAAACTGCCACTGGTTCTCCACCAACTGTGAGGGGGTTAACTCAGTAGCGGGTGTGTGTGACCCCCTGGTTGGGCTCCCCACACAAAAACAGGGCCAGCAGACGGAGGTTGTGGTTTTCAAAATCAAAAGGTGCGGTTTATTTCTCTATGTACAGTGACAAAAACACAGCAAAGCCAAAAAGAAACATAAACAAAATAAATCCTGGTCAGTTTGACCTCTGACTAAACATGCAGGTTTCCTAAACTAACAACTGGGATCAGCCTGGTGCTGTCCTAGTCCCTAAGTCCCTGGTTTAGTAAAAGTCCAAACAAATAGCCACACAGGCTTTGCCTCACCGCACAGGGGTTCACTCTCCCTAGACAGTCCACACAGGTCTGGGTCCAGGCATGAGCTAACATCTAATGAAGCTGGGAGTTTTTATAGAGGCCTTAAACGAACTGACAGGCTTCAGCTGGTCTCATCAACTCCCTGTCTGCACGACGCCCCACACTCTCCCTAGACATATGAGTCATCCATGAGCCCACTAGCCTTAGCTGGGCTTATACAACTCTCCACCTAGTTGTATAAGTCAGCATAAAGCCTGAATCTGGGAGAAATATATCTACCCCCCTGGATGCAACCAGGTGACTTTACCTTCCTGTTGTCACAGCTCTCAGTAACTTTGTTCATTATGGCCTTCTATATGTTTTATAATGCCCTTTGGTCTCCCTTATTGCCCTCTGCAGCCACATTACCGGCACTGCTGGTCTGGCATTTCGTGGAGCTGCATTGCCTTGACCTCATCTCGTGGAGATCTCGGGGTAGGTGGATGTTGGTCACCTGGGGGCCATGGTGTGTGCTCACTCATGCAATGGGATGGGGGAGGGATGAATGGGGTGTCTGGCCTGATTATATTGCATTCTCGCCCAACCATCTAACTATGTTATTTTGCTTCAAGGTTTTTTTACACTGTTACTACGATGATTTTTAAATAAATATGTTTTGTCATTGGAGAGCTATACATTTATTGGTCACGTCCTACTCCCCTGATGAAGCCAATGTCTTGGCGAAACTAGTAGGGAAGACTTGACCTGCAATCTACTATACAAATGCTCCCATTGTAATTCTAATGAGATCTAACCATTGTAAACAATTGTTTATTTTTTGTATCTACAAAATACCTTTTCTATGTAATAATAAATTCAAATTCTTTCATTATATACTGGTATTGATTCACTTTGGCACCGCAATAATCCCCTACCCCTTGTTCCTTTTGATATCTATTTCTGGGATGAGATGCCTTATCTTTTAAGGACAACCAACCACTTCCTCTAATCTTTTTATGTGATTATCATTGTTTAAATATTCAATTGTTTCATTGTTTAAAAATGTGCATTACTGTACATAGTTTGTGAATGTCTGTTGACATGAGGAAGCAGCAATTGTTCATTACATATGCAGACTCTGCTTTCTGCTATGCAGTGCGTAAATGCACAGTACGTTTCCTCTATCTCACTGCACATTTACCAACTTGCTCAGGCTGATTAAAAACAATAGATTCTCTACATGACTTACCTAGAAATCTCAGCAATTTCAGCAATTGCTCTGCAGATGCTGACTACACAGCTGCCAGATTGGGAATCTACAATTCTGTATATGAAACACAGTCATAGTATATGGCACCACTAGGTACAATAATCACTCTGCGTGTAACACTGAAAATAATTTAAAGTTTAACAAATATAAAAAAAACTACTAAACCTATCAACATTTTATTGCATTTTACAGTAATGCATAATGTTTCTGTTTGTATTTATATTTTGTTAGGTATTTCTTGTGAATAACTATTGAAATATTGTTATTATTAGTCATACAGATAATAAAAATATTTTGGTTAATTTTACTATGTATGTATTTTGTTCAACCTGATACATTTACAGTTTGGTAATCAGCTGGACAATATCTGAAAATGTATTATGTGTTTAATTAGATGTTATATTCATAAGCTATTATTGATCCCATTTTAAATAAACACATATTATGTTTCCATTTTGCTTATTTAGTATGACAGTGTAAGGCTGACAGGCGGCTTTGATTTTTTTTTTAAGGGTAAGTTGTTATTACAAATATTGCTCTTCTTTATAGCTCAATGAGAATTCTGGTGCTTTTTATACCAGAGATGTCCAATTGGTTAGAATCTTTCTCTGATGGACTGAAACAGCTTGAGTGAACGCCTGAGCGCACAACCAATTAGGCTCATTTGAGGTAGCAGAATTGCCTTCTTTGGTGTTAAAACCCCATGTCAAACACTGGGCCTAAGCTCATTTGTACTACAAAATGAGATTGACAGAGCAGCTGCAACAGGGGGCATGCCTGCTGGACGACTTAATTGTGGAGACTGAAGGGCCATCATGAACTGGCTTGTAGAGACTGTATCACCATGGCTGCTTTACAAATGCTCCTTATTAACAGTGATCTGTAATCAATGAGCTCAGGCAGCCATACCCGTTCATGAGTAAAAAAAATAATAAAAAAAAATGGAGTCACAAGACCCAGTCAAAAAAGTGACAGCGTGCATACCTCACTTCTCCTTAAACCTTCTCCTTAAACATTACTGTCTTCTTTTTTTTTCTGTAAATGTTTTAGCAATCCAGTTTTCAATAAATGTAACAATAGATAAGTATAAGCAAATAAAAGAGGGCTGTACTAGTTTCACAGAAAAGTATTGATTACTGTCCTTTCAATATAATAAAAATAGATAATTTTGAAAGAAGCTTTGAACTCTGCTTAATACCTATAATATCAGTAAATGAATGTTTACAGATTTATTTCTATTGGTTTAGCTAGTGTGACAGCAGGAAGGTAAAGTCACCTGGTTGCATCCAGGGGGGTAGATATATTTCTCCCAGATTCAGGCTTTATGCCGACTTATACAACTAGGGAGTTGATGAAGCCCAGCTGAGGCTAGTGGGCTCATGGATGACTCATACCTCTAGAGAGAGGGCTGGGCGTCGTGCAGGCAGGGAGTTGATGAGACCAGCTGAAGCTTGTCAGCTCATTTAAGGCCTTTATAAAAACTCCCAGCTTCATTAGATGTTAGCTCATGCCTGGACCCAGACCTGTGTGGACTGTCTAGGGAGAGTGAACCCCTGTACGGTGAGACAAAGCCTGTGTGGCTATTTGCTTGGACATTTAAAACCAGGGACTTAGGGACTAGGACAGCACTAGGCTGATCCCAGTTGTTAGTTAGGAAACCTGTATGTTTAGTCAGAGGTCAAGTTGACCAGGATTTATTTTGTTTATGTTTCTTTTGCTTTGCTGTGTTTTGTCACTGTAAATAGAAAATAAACCGCACCTTTTTGATTTTGAAAACCACAACCTCCGTTTGCTGGGCCTGTTTTTGTGTGGGGAGCCCATCTCGGGGGTCACACACACCCGCTGCCGAGCTAACCCCCTCACAGTTGGTGGAGAACCAGTGGCAGTTTTTTTTTAAGCCAGCATGGAGGAGATACTGAAGCAGCTGGCTCTAGCAAATGCCAATCAACAGCAGACAAATGCAGGTTTGCAAAAGAGCCTTGCAGCTCATCAACAGAGCCTTGCAGCTCAACAACAGAACTTCGCAGCCCAGCAGCAAGCTCATCAACAGAGCCTTGCAGCCCAGCAGCAGACAAACGCAACTTTGCAACAGAGTCTGGAGGCTCAGCAACAAGCCCAGCAGCAATCTGAGGCCCGCTTCATAGACCTGTTGCAGAAGCAAGAGCAGAGACTACAACAACAGATGGAAGCAGTAATGCAGCAACGTCCGCAGACCAGTGAGGAAAGCCGTCCCACTAATACCGCGTCCTTTGGGGTGAGTCGTTTATTGACAAAAATGACTGGAGAGGATGATCCAGAGGTATTTTTGACCACATTTGAAAGGACCGCTGAAAGAGAAAAGTGGCCTGAGGAGCAGTGGGCTGGACTGGTGGCTCCTCTGTTAACTGGTGAATCGCAGAAAGCTTACTATGACCTAGAGCCTAACCAAGCAAAAGACTATGTGATGCTAAAAGCTGAAATATTGGCAAGGCTGGGTGTCACCCAGGCTGTCCGGGCTCAGCGTGTGCATAACTGGACTTTCCAGCTTGGAAAACCCCCCAGGTCTCAAATGTATGATCTCATTCACCTGAGCAGAAAGTGGCTACAGCCAGAGACTTTGTCCGCACCAAAGATTGTGGAACGTGTTGTAATGGATCAGTTTTTGAGAGCTCTTCCTACTGCCATCCAAAAGTGGGTAAGCCATGGAGACCCAGAGACGGCCGATGGTCTTGTGGATCGTGTGGAGAAATACTTGGCTACAGAGAACCTGACGGCCTCTTCCAGAGACACTCGGACTTTCCACCCTAAGACCAGACCATCCCCAGGGGCGGATAAGAGGATTCCAAGGGGTGAGGGTGGAGAGAGTGAGAGGGTGGGAGCTCTACCCCAAGTTTGGCGAGAACAGCCTGGGAAATCAGCGGCTCAAGAGGCCGCAAGAAGGATCGTTTGCTACCGCTGCCGGCAAGCGGGACATATTGCAGCCAATTGCCCGGTTGTGGAGGAACCCATGCAGTGTGACTTTCTGACGGGCAGACGTCAGTCGCTGTGTGCGACAGTCGCATGCACTGCCATTCGAGGAACTGAGAAACATTTATGCAAAATGTGTGTTAATGGTAGAAATGTTGTGGTATTGCTGGATTCAGGTAGCCTTGTGAGCCTGATAAAGGCTGAGTTAGTTAAAACAGAGGTCTCTGGGAATAGCAAGGTAGCTGTTATTTGTGTGCATGGGGACACCCGAGAGTATCCAGTGACTACAGTGTGTTTCGAGACCCCCAAAGGTACCCTCTCTCATCCAGTGGGCTTAGTATCTCAGTTACCGCATGACGCCATTGTGGGAAGGGATTTTCCGAAGTTCTGGGAACTGTGGGATGATCCTGAGCCCCCCACTGGTGCCCCTATGTACCAGGAATGTGATAGCCAGAACTCCCCTGAGAGTGGTGAGGACTCTCCGGAATTTCCCTTATCAGTATTGGCAGGGGAGACTCAAGAAACTGGAGAGGAGCCCACCTCCTCAGACGAAAACCTACCGTCTGTGGAGTTTTCTGATCTTGAGGTTCACAGGGAAAACTTTGCCACAGAACAGTTGAAAGACCCCGCCCTAATAAAGGCACGGGAAAACGTAGTGAAAATAGATGGCGAGTTAGTGAACCCAGATAATACCTGCACTTACCCATACTTCAGCGTAGAGAAGGACCTACTGTATCGGGTGGCAAAAAGGGCAGAAGAAACCGTTGAGCAGCTTGTGGTGCCCAAACCTTACAGGAAGTTGGTGTTGGAGTTGGCCCATGGGCACATTCTTGGAGGTCATCTGGGGACAGAGAAAACCCGAGAGAGGGTATTACAGAGATTCTATTGGCCGGGGGTGATGAAGGACATAGAAAATTATTGTTCCTCCTGCCCTGTGTGTCAGAGGTCGGCCCCGATGCCACATTTCCGTAGCCCGCTGGTCCCTCTACCCATCATTGAGGTCCCGTTTGAGAGGATCGCCATGGATTTGGTAGGTCCTATAATCAAGTCCGCTAGGGGGCACCAGTACATATTAGTTATAATGGACTATGCCACCCGTTATCCAGAAGCGATCCCTCTCCGAAATACCTCGGCCAAAACCATAGCCAAAGAGCTATCTCTTGTGTTTAGCCGGGTGGGTATTTGTAAAGAACTGCTTACGGACCAAGGTACACCCTTTATGTCCCGGGTTATGAAGGAGCTGTGTAAATTGTTCAAAGTGACGCAATTACGTACATCTGTGTATCACCCCCAAACCGATGGGCTGGTTGAAAGATTCAACAAAACCCTAAAACAAATGTTGAAGAAAGTGGTGGATAGAGATGGAAAGGATTGGGACTGTCTACTTCCTTATCTGATGTTTGCTATTAGGGAGGTGCCCCAATCCTCTACGGGATTCTCCCCCTTTGAGTTACTGTATGGGAGACACCCAAGAGGGCTGTTGGATATTGCCAAGGAAACTTGGGAAAGTGAGAGTTCTCCCCACAGGAGTGTGATTGAGCATGTCGCCCTGATGCAAGACCGAATTGCACAGGTAATGCCCATCGTGAAGGAACATTTGGCCCAAGCGCAGTTAGCACAGCAGAGAGTGTACAACCGTGGAGCCAAGACCCGTACCTTTTCCCCGGGGGATAGGATACTGGTACTTGTCCCTACGGTTGAAAGTAAATTCCTTGCCAAATGGCAAGGCCCCTACGAGATAATGGAAAAAGTGAGCGAAGTGAATTACAAGGTCAGACAACCAGGAAGGCGAAAGCCCGAACAGATCTATCACGTTAATCTATTGAAAGCCTGGAGGGATAGAGAGTCCCTAGTCGCAGACACTTGGTCACCAGCTCAAACTGGTTGCGTGATTCCTGAGGTTGGAATAGCAGCCACCTTGTCACAACCCCAACAACAGGAGGTTAAGGAGTTTGTGCTTCGCAACAAGGAGGTATTCTCTGAGCTGCCGGGACAAACCTCTGGGGTAGAGCATGACATCATTACCCCGCCCGGTGAAAGGGTGAAGTTAAAACCCTATCGGATCCCAGAGGCCCGACGGGAGGCAATACGGGAGGAAGTACAGAAAATGCTGAACTTAGGGGTGATAGAGGAGTCCCAAAGTGATTGGTCTAGTCCCATTGTGTTGGTGCCTAAACCGGATGGGAGCTGGCGATTTTGTAACGATTTTCGTCAGTTGAACAAAGTTACAAAATTTGACACCTACCCCATGCCACGTATAGATGAGTTGATCGACCGGCTGGGAACAGCCCGATACATGACGACTCTTGACCTCACAAAAGGGTATTGGCAAATCCCCCTGGCCAAGTCGGCCAAAGAGAAAACCGCATTTGTAACCCCAGACGGGGCGTTCCAATATAAAAGAATGCCGTTCGGGTTACAGAATGCGCCGGCCACATTCCAGCGGAAAATGGACCAGATGCTGAGGCCCCATCGGAAGTATGCTGCGGCTTACCTGGATGACGTAATTGTCCATAGCACAGATTGGGCCTCACATCTGCCAAAAGTGCAAGCAGTCCTGGACTCTGTTCGGGAAGCGGGGTTTACGGCTAACCCCAAGAAGTGTACCATTGGGCAGGAGGAGGCCAAATATCTTGGGTACACCATTGGGAGGGGAGTAATAAAACCCCAACTCAACAAAGTCGAGGCCATTCAGAGTTGGCCACGTCCCAACAGCAAGAAGCAGGTACGAGCCTTTCTGGGAATCGCTGGGTATTATCGGCGATTCATTCCCCACTTTGCTTCTAAGGCTGTGCCCCTAACCAACCTGACGAAGGGGAAAGGGTCGGTCATGATTAAATGGACCCCCGAGGCTGAGGCAGCATTCCAATTCTTGAAACAAGCCTTATGTAGCCAGCCAGTGTTGTACTCACCCGACTTCTCTAAAGACTTTGTCGTACAAAGTGATGCGTCAGATGTGGGGTTAGGAGCAGTATTGTCCCAGGTCTGGAACGGGGAAGCGCACCCAGTCATTTACCTCAGCAGGAAGTTGAAGTCCCATGAGGTAAATTACGCCACCGTTGAAAAGGAGTGTTTAGTGGTGAAGTGGGCTCTAGATTCCCTTCGGTACTACCTGCTAGGTAGGCACTTTGACATGGTTACGGATCACGCTCCGTTAAAGTGGATGGCTCAAAACAAGGAAACAAATAGAAGAGTGAATAGGTGGTTCCTGGCCCTCCAGGAATTCAACTTCACAGTAAAGCATCGCCCTGGCGTTCAAATGGGGAATGTGGATGCTTTGTCTCGAGTACATGAATGCCTGATTGCTGGTGTTCCAACCCCGAGGTTAAAACAAGAGGGGGGGTATGTGACAGCAGGAAGGTAAAGTCACCTGGTTGCATCCAGGGGGGTAGATATATTTCTCCCAGATTCAGGCTTTATGCCGACTTATACAACTAGGGAGTTGATGAAGCCCAGCTGAGGCTAGTGGGCTCATGGATGACTCATACCTCTAGAGAGAGGGCTGGGCGTCGTGCAGGCAGGGAGTTGATGAGACCAGCTGAAGCTTGTCAGCTCATTTAAGGCCTTTATAAAAACTCCCAGCTTCATTAGATGTTAGCTCATGCCTGGACCCAGACCTGTGTGGACTGTCTAGGGAGAGTGAACCCCTGTGCGGTGAGACAAAGCCTGTGTGGCTATTTGCTTGGACATTTAAAACCAGGGACTTAGGGACTAGGACAGCACTAGGCTGATCCCAGTTGTTAGTTAGGAAACCTGTATGTTTAGTCAGAGGTCAAGTTGACCAGGATTTATTTTGTTTATGTTTCTTTTGCTTTGCTGTGTTTTGTCACTGTAAATAGAAAATAAACCGCACCTTTTTGATTTTGAAAACCACAACCTCCGTTTGCTGGGCTTGTTTTTGTGTGGGGAGCCCATCTCGGGGGTCACACACACCCGCTGCCGAGCTAACCCCCTCACACTAGATGTACTTGCATTCTTTTTTAATTTGACTAGCTACTTAACAATGTAATTAATATGTTGAACCTTATACAGTATGAGATTATAGTAATTGGATTTAGATCAAAATAATTGCAATGACAATGACTCTACTGAACAATAACACTTACTTTAAGCCCGCCATAGATGATTCCATTTTCTTTCCTGCAACCAAATCGCTTGATTCCCCTATCAACGCAGTCAGTGTTGATGGGGGAATCCCTCCTTTGGAGCTATTGCATTCTCCCGGTGGGGGCGTGGGGAGATGTCCCAGCCGGCAGAACACAGTGACTATTGCTAACTGCTATAGCTACTGGCAATAATCACATGTTATTTTCCAGCATGCTGGTTGTACCCAAGTCAATCGATGGATCAACTTGGGTACATTCAAACTGCCCATATATGGTTTACATCTCAGCTGATCCCTGCTGAATCAGCCGAGATTCGATCCATCCATGGCCATCTTAAGTTTTCAAACCCCACTAGATTTTAACCAGACATGTAGTTTAAATGGGATTTCAGCTTTAACCCTTTGACTTTGAAGGATGTAGACTAATTCTTTGGGAACTTTATGGGTAAAACAAGCTTACAGTTGGGAGCTTGGTTTAGAATTTGCTTTACAATTGCTTTACAATTTGCTTTACAAGTTAGTGCTGTGGGCTGTGCTGTTTAATGTATTGGGCTGTGCTGTTTAATGTACAAGGGATAACAGACCCCAGAAGTGTGCCCACCCTCCAACATGTATCCCCTGCTCACAATTCTCTCCAGGGGGCCCATGAACAAAAAAAATGGGTTCAGGTTGTAGCTGACTGAGCCCAGTAGCATAATGAACACTTCCATGGTCAGAATTTTCAAATCCTAGACCTTTCTGTCCCCAATCTGTTTGGGCTGAGATTAGGGAAAACATTAGGCATACCCCTAATATCTGCAGAAAAAGTCACCTTCGCAATAATATCACTTGTCAGACCTCTTGTGAGATTGATAAAAATAAGTTACAATAACAAGTACATTAAAATCTATTAAAGAAAATAAACATTTTTTGTGCACACATATGCACCCCCAGGACACCAGAGTGAGAAAAATAATTCTAGGGCCATTGGATACAATTGAAACAAAATGATGAGCTGTAAAGCTTTTTAATTTTTCACCCTTGTACGATTTGGGGTGTAGTAGCTTATATCAAATCTACTGAAGTGATATGGCTTGTCATTATACAACTTATTTTGGTTTTATGTTATCTTATTGGAGTATACCAATCCTTTCAGATATACAAGAGAGGTCTTCATTACATCTATAGAGTAGAAGATGATTACTTTTATTGTATATTAGTTGATATTTCTTATTTGGTGTCTAAAACAAGATCTGATCTGAAGACAAAACTTTTTTTTATTTCATTTTGGATAGATTAGGTAAGGGTTATTACTCCTGTCACTTTTTTGCCCTCTGTGTCCCATTGGGGAGATTTACCTTCACTTCCTGTCCCATAACTACAACAGAAATTGGGAGGAAATCCATTCAAAATGAAGGAAATCCTGGTAGTTAGTCACCAGGGTTACCTGAACTAGTGTCCCCATTGGAAAATCTCCCTCCTATTTCTGTTCTGGTAACCAATCAAGCCAAACTTGTGACCACTTTGAGATTTTATTTTACACTCAGTGATAATGGTCACCAGGAGAAATAGAGAGGATGAATTTCTCTAGCGGGGACAAATATAACAATAAAAACCTTACATCTGTTCGAATCCCTTTCCAATCTAAAACTAGTTTAGCCTTCAGTAATACTCTAAGCATTTTAGCTATGGTAATGTTGATTTTGTTTATGGTATCATTATTTTAACTGTATGCCTTCATGCTGCTGTATTTTGGAGATCATATAAACTAGAGATGTGGGGATGTTTAAAGCATAACTTTACCAATACCAACTTGATAAAAAATAATGTTCTTTAGCAAGGAATATACATTCCACATTAATAATTATGCTACCAAAATTTGTGTGCGCTGTAAATTGCCTCCATCATTGTTCCTGTTCCTTCTTGTTGGATACTGCCATTTTACTGAAGCCCAGAGCCCCTGAGCAGCAGTGAATATTTAGACTGTCAGCAGCACAGCCTCTACATTTTTGGCACAGTGACAAAAAATAGAGAGCAACTGAGCATGTGCAAAGCAAGGCGAGACAGCGTGTTACTGGATTTTATAGAGTATAGGCACTTTTTAAAAATGTTTAGATAGCTATACTTGCAAAAATGGCAATCCTAAAGTGATCTAGCAGCGTTTAATTTTCTGATTAAAGTTCCACTTTAATGATTTTGTTCATCTTTAGCAATTGTACAGACCGATTTAAAAACATTGTTTAATTTTCTGATTTTAAGTAGAACTAACATATTTATTTTTGCAACATCTCTTGATTTATAGATATGATGAAGTGAATGATAATTTAACCATATCCCTACAGTTTAGTGTTGTATAACTAAGTGCTCGGGAGGTCCCAGTAGATTCAGCCTGACCTCCCTCGTGAAAGGAAACGTATAGGGGATTCCTGAAGAAACAATCATTGAACAAGATGAATGAAGCTTCCCATGCCTATTATCATTCAGAGACCCAGAAAAGGGACTTTAGAAATGCAGTGCCGCATTCTTCCCTTGATGTTTTCCATGATCTATTACAACATTATGTGGCAGATAAATTAATCATTAAAATCTTAGTAAAGTCTTTACAAATAATAACCAGGTGTAGTTTGATTATCTTTGATCTCTGGGATAAAATTTATCTCTGTCACTAAATATAGAAGAGACGCTGCAATTTGATTTACCTTATGACCGATAGCTAGTGAAAGTTCACACAAGGGGTGATGTTCATAGATGTTCCATGGCTATAAAGTCAGATAGATTAGGCAAAGTCATTTTTTTGCCTCAGAAACCAATGATTTGTGATTTTCCCCCAAAGTCCTAATGTGCTTACAGCTGTAACAACACTTGTTGAGTCTGTAAAAGAAACACCCCAATACAATTAAAGCAGTATAATGTTTTAAAATAAGAATATTTTTAAATATCTTAATATATAACCAATAAATTAATTAAACTTATTTCCTTCCATGTTTTTGCCAATAACGTTATATTATGTTGATATACAGCAGTTTGCATTGTTTACAAAAGGTAGTTATAGGTTTTTTTCTGCAATTGCTCAATTCATGTAGTATTATTATTAAACAGGATTTATATAGAGCCAACAGTTTGCGCAGCGCTTAACAAAATGAAGGCAGACATTACAGTTACATTACAATTTGGTACAAGAGGAATCAGAGGGCCCTGCTCGTTATGGCTTACAATCTAGGAGGGAGGGTCAATTGATACAAAAGGTAATAACTGTGGGGGATGAGCTGATGGAGAAAGTAAAACAGTGTATTAGTTAGATGCAGGATAAGCTTCTTTAAAGAGAAGTGTTTTCAGGGATTGTCTAAAGATGGATAGATTAGGGGACAGTCAGACAGATTGGGGTAGGGAGTTCCAAAAGGATTGAAAGAAGCTCTGGAGAAATCCTGCAGGTGAGCATGGGAGGAGGTGACAAGGGAGCTAGAGAGCAGGAGGTCTTGGAAGGACCGAAGAGAGCGGCTTGGTTGGTATTCTGAGACTAGGTCAGTGATGTAGCTGGGGGCAGAGTTGTGGACGACTTTGTAAATTATTGTTAGTACTTTGAATTTTATTAGTCGGGTGAGTGGAAGCCAGTGCAGGGATTGGCATAGAGGGGTGGAGGACACTGAACGGTTGGTAAGGTGGATGAGTCTTGCAGCAGCATTCATTATGGACTAAAGAGGGGATAGTGTATGTAAAGGTAATCCAATGAGGAGTGAGTTGCAGTATAAAGCAGAATAATGTTTTAAAATAAGAATATATTTAAATATCTTAACATATAACCAATAAATTAATTAAACTTATTTCCTTCCGTGTTTTTTCCAATACTGTTATAATATGTTGATATACAGTAGTTTGCATCGTTTACAAAAGGTAGTTATAGTTTTTTTTCTGCAATTGCTCAATTCATGTAGTATGAAATGGTAGTGTAAGTATTAGTATAAACATAGGGAATAAAAAGCCTGTTCTGAGGATACAGTAATATGTGTTCCTTTTTCAAACTAGGGGTCCAGTAGTATGCTATCAACAAACAGAGACGGCTGCTAAAAACGAACGTAAACTACGACCATCATATCACCATACATGTGTAATAGTGTCTCCATAAAAAATGTGAGTAAACAAAATAAAACATTCCCAAATATTTATAGATCATCAAATAACATCTCTCATATAGTGAAAATCGAATGTAGTAATGACATCGGTCCAAGTTCATACACCTATGAGAATATAGTGTCTCTCAGTAAGAAGTGTAAAGTCTCTATGTAGACTTTAACAACAGTGGCCACTGTTACAGTGTTACACATGTGCTCCACTACTACCATGCAATCAGTGCCCTCACCTTCCTATTGTGACCCACATCACATAGGTCAGAAGCGCTTGAGCACACTTCTAGTAGTTGCCAGTCGTCCAGGTCTTACTCTCTCCTCCCCCAATTCCACAAGTCCAGGGAACTGCTCCTTTAATTGGTTGGATGTCCACTTCTTGCACTCAATGACCTCAAATCAGGGCAAATAACTACCTCATGGTGTAGTATTAAACAATATCCTGTAAAAAGTTATTATATATGCACTTACATAAAAAAACAAATAAAAGTCACTTGACTTCACCAGGTGTATATAGATTAGTTATGTGTACACACTGTCATAGCAACTAATTGCAGGCATTACAAGCTATTCAAAACAACGTCAGCCATATTGATGAATATATGTCTATGTACATAGCGGGCAATTTTGGTAGTCCACCACACAGCTTATTCGGACTGAATGGCCAAATTGCCAGAGCTCAACACTATACTCATAGTATTGTAGTATTGCTGCTTTTTCCTCAACAATCTGTAGCACCACCCCCGAAGGAGCCGCTGGTTAAATTTGGGTTCTCTGTTCTGCCCTCGACTCCAAGAACAACCTCAGCCCCCTGGTACACCTGGTTGAATAAAATTAGTACAAGCACAATTTACAGCACAAGTGAGAAATACCTTTCGCCTGGCTGTGGGATATGGTAATAAATACACACACACACACACCTGTTTAGTGATAAATATGCTTAATCTATTGATTGACTATTATAGTGTAAGTAACAGTTAAACCGAATTGAACACACTCAGCAGGCAGGTTAGCAATAAACAATGCATATAAACTTTAAATGCAACAAGGGTATTTATAAATCCACACTAGGTTTTGAGTGCACTCAAACCAATAGACAGAGGTATAGTACCCCTTTAAACAGGCCAGCAGATAGAGCATCAAGGTAGTTACAACTAGGGGCAGTCCTTAGTTCTAAGTTTCGTTGGAGCTCGTTGGCGCACGTTGCAGCCGTCAGTAAGGCCTGCAGGTAGTATTAAAGCTATGGGGTGACTGGTTAAGTAGCTCCTAGTGACTTTATTCCCTAGCAGTGGTAGCAAAAATTGGTCGCAAGGCCTGCTTACCAGTTCCGGTAACACTGATTTAGTTGCCTCTTCGATCAGGCGTCAACTCGCTTAGGTTGCTAAGGGTGACTCTGGCAGGCAGCACGGCAAAGACAGAATCCCGGGAGTGGCTTTGTATCTCCACAATCTGGTCCCAGAATTGCTTTCCCACATTGTAGTAGCTTCCAATGGCACCTTGTCCTCTCTCCACACTGGCTCCGATAACTTGCTGCAGACTGAGGAGATTCCCCAAATGGCTGTGGATTTCTGCCAACTCAGGCTCTCTCTTTCTCTGGCTGACAATCTTGGGCACAGTGTTTTTCCCTCCTCATTGTCTCTGCACTGTCATGTCAGAGCCTTTTCTTTTCCACTCCTGGGCTCCTAGATCTCTGTCTCTCTCTCCTCAGATGCTTTTTTACCTCAGACAGCTCTCCTCACTGCCTCTGTCAGCCCTCTCTCACTCTTTTTCCTCAGAAGTTCCCTTCTCATCCCCTCAGCACTTCCTGAAACTCCCCTTTCACCTCCGTTTTCTGGCAGGACAAATCAGCATCTCTCTGTCTCCATCTTGTGGCCAAAAGGAGAAATTGCATTACAAAAATGCCTGCTACAAATGTATCTAAAGATCGCTAATAGTTAATTACTAGGGATGAAGTTCAAGTTCACTGCTGCCATCGACTCAAGGTAAATATTGCAGTTTTGAGATTTAGGCTGAGACTAATAAGAGGGCTTTTGAATAAGCTAGCCCCCTTGCTATAAAATGGGGGAACTGAACAGGCATGGTGTCTTTCTATTAGAAGCTGCTTTTGTGAAAGGATAGGGAAGGCTGACAAACTGCATTTGGAGAGTTTAGGGTCAGTTAAGAAACTGAACTTAAATTCTGATTGCCAACTCTTTTGACAATCAACCCCTTTGCTGCTTTTTTTGATCTTATTATTGCTGGTGGGACCTTTATTTTAGGTTGAAAAGTTTTGTTTTTGCAGCAAGACTTCCCTTGGAAAAGTGGGCTTTTGCCTCATGGGGTACTGTTTGGGGCATTTACTTGTTACTTCCCATCTGTTCCTGGAACTGTCTTTTGTTTGCAACACAGAGCTGCATCATTTGGAAAAGAAAAACTAAGAGCAAGAACAGTGTGCAACTAAACCACCTCAAATTATATCAGTCAGGTTCACTGCATCCCATTATGCAAGTAGGGATGAGCTCGGTGTTCGAGTCGAACATAGGTTCGACTCGAACATCGGCTGTTCGCACGTTCGGCGAACAACGACCGATTTGGGCCGTTCGCGCCGAATTCGAGTGACGCGAACGGCCCACAATACACTGCGCCATCGCAGTGTAATCCCGGCGCTGTGATTGGCCAAGAATGCACTGTGACCCTGCATGCTTGGCCAATCACAGCGCCGGCAGCGAGGAGAGCAATGATTGGCCACAGGCAGGATGCTTGTGGCCAATTATAGCTGAGGGGGTTTAGTACACGCCCCACACTATAAAAGGCCGCCAGCGCGGCGGCCTCGTGTAGTGTGTTCTGGAGCAGGGAAAGTGAAGGATAGGCAGGGACAGTGTCAAATCTTGTCAAATCTATTTTTTGCTAAACCTTGTGTGTAGGGACAGAGAAGGATAGGCAGGGAGAGTGTCAGTGTCATATTCTTTGCTAAACCTTGTGTGTAGGGACAGAGAAGGATAGGCAGGGAGAGTGTCAGTGTCATATTCTTTGCTAAACCTTGTGTGTAGGGACAGAGAAGGATAGGCAGGGAGAGTGTCAGTGTCATATTCTTTGCTAAACCTTGTGTGTAGGGAGAGAGAAGGATAGGCAGGGGACAGTGTCAGTGTCATTGTTGCTAAGCCTCTGGCACATTATACACCTGAAGTTAGCCCGTATTGCTGCTTTTTCCTGGTGTGTTACACCAACAGGATTTTGCGGCACTTACAGTGGGCGGAGTGTGCCTCCTGACCATATTACACCTGAAGTTAGCCCGTATTGCTGCTTTTTCCTGGTGTGTTACACCAACAGGATTTTGCGGCACTTACAGCGGGCGGAGTGTGCCTCCTGACCATATTACACCTTAACTTAGCCTGTATTGCTGCTTTTTCCTGGTGTGTTACACCAACAGGATTTTGCGGCACTTACAGCGGGCGGAGTGTGCCTCCTGACCATATTACACCTGAACTTAGCCTGTATTGCTGCTTTTTCCTGGTGTGTTACACCAACAGGATTTTGCGACACTTACAGCGGGCGGAGTGTGCCTCCTGACCATATTACACCTGAACTTAGCCTGTATTGCTGCTTTTTCCTGGTGTGTTACACCAACAAGATTTTGCGGCACTTACAGCGGGCGGAGTGTGCCTCCTGACCATATTACACCTTAACTTAGCCTGTATTGCTGCTTTTTCCTGGTGTGTTACACCAACAGGATTTTGCGGCACTTACAGCGGGTGGAGTGTGCCTCCTGACCATATTACACCTGAACTTAGCCTGTATTGCTGCTTTTTCCTGGTGTGTTACACCAACAGGATTTTGCGGCACTTACAGCGGGCGGAGTGTGCCTCCTGACCATATTACACCTTAACTTAGCCTGTAATTACAATTTTTGATGCAATACTTTGCAACAGGGCTCATTGCTGTGCTCCAAGTACAGTATCTGTGAGGGGTTGCAGTGTTGTGGCACCAGTGCCTAAGGCCCAATTTTTCTGCCCCTGTTTAACAGGGGCATGTAATTACAATTCTTGATCTAATAATTCACAGCAGGGCCCATTCCTGCGCCCACCAAGACTAACTGTGAGGCCTTACAGTGTTGTGTCAACACCACCACCACCACCACCAAAGGCCCAATTTTTCAGCCCCTGTTCAACAGGGGCATGCAATTACAATTCTTGATCTAATAATTCACAGCAGGGCCCATTCATGCGCCCACCAAGAGTAACTGTGAGGGCTCACAGTGTTGTGGCACCACCAACATGTAAGGGGCAAATTTCAGCTGAGTATATACGGCAGGCCCCTACTTTCAAACATCCAACTTACAAACGACTCCTCCTTGCAAACGGAAGGATACAACAGGAAGTGAGAGGAAATCTACCCCTAGGAAGGCAAATTTTCTCCTGTAAGAGTTAATATGGGAAAAAAGTGTCTCCTCTCCACTGATGCTTTATCACCAATTCTTGTTTCAATAAAAACCCCAAATTTTCAAAAAACATTTGTCATTAGGACGGAAAGTGAGGTGAACTGTTCTGAACAGGTGCACACTGCACAGACAGCAAAACAAATGTTACAGAGGTGATAACCCTTCCCTATGTTTTCCAAAAAGCTTAAAAATAGATTTTTTGCCTGGAGCTACACTTAAACAATGTACCTGTTCAAAATTACAAACAGATTATACATAAGAACAAACCTACAGTCCCTGTCTTGTATGCACCGCCTGTATACGGCTGTTCAGAGTATATAGGGCCTTTTTTATTTTGTGTGCGGGGTTCCCCTTAATATCCATACAAGACCCAAAGGGGCTGGTAATGGGCTGGGGTAGGGGGGGGGGGGTGTGTGATGGGGTAGCTATGCCATTTTTCTTAAAGATTTTCATCCATATTACCGGGACCAGACATTACATTATAGCCGCAAGCAGTTTTAAATGGCTTTTTTTCCTTTAGAAATGTAATTTTGTGCAGGGACAGTTCTAAACACGGGAAACACGTGGCACTTCACAGGCATACTTTAGACACCCCCCAGGTACGATATTTAAAGGAATATTTGACTTTTTTTTTTCACTTTATGCATCATTAAAATGACTGCTCCCGAAAAACGGACGTTTTTAAAACTTCTTTTTGCATTGATACATGTCCCCTGGTGCAGAACCCGGGTTCCCAAACCCTTTTTAGGACAATAACATGCATAATAGTCGTTATAATTAGCACTTTAGATTTCGAACGTTCGCATCCATTGTATTTAATAGGGTTCTAAAGTTTGTGCGAACTTTCGGTCCGTTCGCGGGTTCTGGTGCGAACCGAACCCGGGGGTGTTCGGCTCATCACTATATGCAAGCAATAAACATAGGGCATACACTGGATTGGCCAATTATCCCTTGTCTTGCTACCAGTCAATTTTACTGTATCCCCTGAAGTGTCCTGATTCTTTTAGTATGTCACTGCATGTGCTCTTTGTCTATAGTATATTTGGGCCTAGCCTTGCTAATTAAAATTATCCTTCTACTAGCCAGTTTTACCTGCTGTATCATTGGTTTCTTAATTCTTGTGGTAAAACAATAAACAGCTGTCTATACTCACCAAGGTTTATTTTCTAAAGGAGCAGATCATTTAAATTATGTAAAGTGAATTTACGCTTAGCTTAGGGAATGTGGTAAAAATTCACTTTGGAAAAATAAAAAGAACAGGAATTTTGCTTGCTTGGATAATTGAAGTCAGCACAACTTCACCTCATTCACTAATATATGTAAAAAGTTTACTTTAAAAGAGAACTTGCCTTTTGTCAATCAACCCCTTGTTTCTAGTACATTTCTGACCTATTATTTCTAATCAACAATGTCCTAATGCTAGTTAATTTTACACTGCCAATTCCTCCACAGTATCCTAATTCTTGTATCAAAACTCTTGCCTGTGCTCTTTGTCTCTGGTGAATTTGGACCTAGCCTAGCTTATTAATATTGTCCTGTTGCTGGACAATTTGTTTACTCTTGCATCATCTGCAGTCTCTTAATTCTTGTAGTAAGACACCTGCCTGTACTCCTTGTCTCTAGTATATTTTGGCCAATTCTCCCTCATTAAAAATGTTCTGCTGCTCGCCAATTTTATACCACTGTATCATCTGTGGTCACTAAATTCTTAGCCAGAGTTTGATATTAATTGGTCAGCAGTAGGACATTTTTTTCATTAGTAAGAGCAGAGACATGTTTAGTAGTGTTGAGCGGACCCGAACTGTAAAGTTCGGGTCCGTACCGAATTTTGGCTTTTTCCCGACCCCGGACCCGGATTTTGCGCTAAAGTCCGGGTTCGGGTCCGGATTCGGGAATTTAATGGCGCAGTTAGAAATGCTTCAGGGGCCAGCCAATCACCATTTGATTAGCTGGTGTGCCCTTAGAAGCCATCATAGCCATGCCTACTAATGGCATGGCTGTGATTGGTCAGTGCAACATGTGACCCAGCATGTGACCAGCTTCTATATAAGCAAGAGGCACACAGCACAGATCGTCACTCTGCTTTTAGACAGTGTAGGGAAAGGATCCTGGCTGCTGTTGCTGTGAGGGAGAGAATTATATGATAGGAGTTAGTCCTGATTCTGCAATCTACTGATAGAAAAGATAGAGAGACAGTGTAGTGTAGTGTAGTGTAGGGGCAGGATCCTGTTTGTGCTTTCAGGGAGAGAGATTTAGATAGGAGTCCAGATTGAGAGATATAATAGCTCAGCGATCTGCATAGGTTTATCTGTTTGTGTTGCAAGCTCAGTGCACCAGCACTGCATTACGTTGAGTGATACACCTATTCCATTTAGTGGCTGTATTGTGCTCTTGCTAAAAGACCCATTTCGGGCAGAAAAAAAAAAAAAGGCACTTTATTGTGCTTTTGCTAAAAAGACCCATTTTTGGGCCCCAAAAAAAAAAAAAAGGCACTTTATTGTGCTGTTGCAAAAAAAAAAAAGGCACTTTGTTGTGCGCAAAAAAGACCTATTTTTGGGCAAAAAAAATATTTTGCAGTGTATATCTCTAGTTGTGTGAAATAACCAATTTCTATATATTTTTCTTGTACTATGCTACACTAAAAAAAAAACAAAAACTTTTTTTTGAATAGCATTCTCTGCAGCTGTGCGATTCAGCGGTTATATACTGTGGGGTTGTTGTGCTCTTGCAAAAAACGCCATTTAGGGCCACAGAAAATATTTTGCAGTGTGAAATACACATCTGGAGGTGTGTGAAATAAACAATTTCTATATATTGTACAGTGCTATACTAAAAAAAAAAACATTTTTTTTGAATAGCATTCTCTGCACTTCTATAGCTGTGCGATTCAGTGGTTAAATACTGTGGTTGTGTTGTGCTCTTCCAAAAAACGCCATTTAGGGCCACAGAAAATATTTTGCAGTGTGAAATACACATCTGGAGGTGTGTGAAATAAACAATTTCTATATATTGTACAGTGCTATACTAAAAAAAACAACATTTTTTTTGAATAGCATTCTCTGCACTTCTATAGCTGTGCGATTCAGTGGTTAAATACTGTGGTTGTGTTGTGCTCTTCCAAAAAACGCCATTTAGGGCCACAGAAAATATTTTGCAGTGTGAAATACACATCTGGAGGTGTGTGAAAAAACAACATTATTTTTGAATAGCATTCTCTGGCCTCTGCAGCTGTGCGATTCAGCGGTTATATACTGTTGGGGTTGTTGTGCTCTTCAAAAAAACGCCATTTAGGGCCACAGAAAATAAATTGCAGTGTGAAATACACATGTGGAGGTGTGTGAAATAAACAATTTCTATATATTGTACAGTGCTATACTAAAAAAAACAACATTTTTTTTGAATAGCATTCTCTGCACTTCTATAGCTGTGCGATTCAGTGGTTAAATACTGTGGTTGTGTTGTGCTCTTCCAAAAAACGCCATTTAGGGCCACAGAAAATATTTTGCAGTGTGAAATACACATCTGGAGGTGTGTGAAATAAACAATTTCTATATATTGTACAGTGCTATACTAAAAAAAACAACATTTTTTTTGAATAGCATTCTCTGCACTTCTATAGCTGTGCGATTCAGTGGTTAAATACTGTGGTTGTGTTGTGCTCTTCCAAAAAACGCCATTTAGGGCCACAGAAAATATTTTGCAGTGTGAAATACACATCTGGAGGTGTGTAAAATAAACAATTTCTATATATTGTACAGTGCTATACTAAAAAAAACAACATTTTTTTTGAATAGCATTCTCTGCACTTCTATAGCTGTGCGATTCAGTGGTTAAATACTGTGGTTGTGTTGTGCTCTTCCAAAAAACGCCATTTAGGGCCACAGAAAATATTTTGCAGTGTGAAATACACATCTTGGAGGTGTGTAAAATATACAATTTCTATATATTCTTCTTGTACAGTGCTATACTAAAAAAAACAACCTTTTTTTTTGAATAGCATTTTCTGTAGCTGTGCGATTCAGCGGTTACGTGCTGTGGGTGTGTTGTGGTCTGGCAAAAAACGCCATTTAGGGCCACAGAAAATATTTTGCAGTGTGAAATACACATGTGGAGGTGTGTAAAATAAACAATTTCTATATATTGTACAGTGCTATACTAAAAAAAACAACATTTTTTTTGAGTAGCATTCTCTGCACTTCTATAGCTGTGCGATTCAGTGGTTAAATACTGTGGTTGTGTTGTGCTCTTCCAAAAAACGCCATTTAGGGCCACAGAAAATATTTTGCAGTGTGAAATACACATCTGGAGGTGTGTGAAATAAACAATTTCTATATATTGTACAGTGCTATGCTAAAAAAAACAACATTTTTTTTGAATAGCATTCTCTGCACTTCTATAGCTGTGCGATTCAGTGGTTAAATACTGTGGTTGTGTTGTGCTCTTCCAAAAAACGCCATTTAGGGCCACAGAAAATATTTTGCAGTGTGAAATACACATCTGGAGGTGTGTGAAATAAACAATTTCTATATATTGTACAGTGCTATACTAAAAAAAACAACATTTTTTTTGAATAGCATTCTCTGCACTTCTATAGCTGTGCGATTCAGTGGTTAAATACTGTGGTTGTGTTGTGCTCTTCCAAAAAACGCCATTTAGGGCCACAGAAAATATTTTGCAGTGTGAAATACACATCTGGAGGTGTGTGAAAAAACAACATTATTTTTGAATAGCATTCTCTGGCCTCTGCAGCTGTGCGATTCAGCGGTTATATACTGTTGGGGTTGTTGTGCTCTTCAAAAAAACGCCATTTAGGGCCACAGAAAATAAATTGCAGTGTGAAATACACATGTGGAGGTGTGTGAAATAAACAATTTCTATATATTGTACAGTGCTATACTAAAAAAAACAACATTTGTTTTGAATAGCATTCTCTGCACTTCTATAGCTGTGCGATTCAGTGGTTAAATACTGTGGTTGTGTTGTGCTCTTCCAAAAAACGCCATTTAGGGCCACAGAAAATATTTTGCAGTGTGAAATACACATCTGGAGGTGTGTGAAATAAACAATTTCTATATATTGTACAGTGCTATACTAAAAAAAACAACATTTTTTTTGAATAGCATTCTCTGCACTTCTATAGCTGTGCGATTCAGTGGTTAAATACTGTGGTTGTGTTGTGCTCTTCCAAAAAACGCCATTTAGGGCCACAGAAAATATTTTGCAGTGTGAAATACACATCTTGGAGGTGTGTAAAATATACAATTTCTATATATTCTTCTTGTACAGTGCTATACTAAAAAAAACAACCTTTTTTTTTGAATAGCATTTTCTGTAGCTGTGCGATTCAGCGGTTACGTGCTGTGGGTGTGTTGTGGTCTGGCAAAAAATGCCATTTAGGGCCACAGAAAATATTTTGCAGTGTGAAATACACATGTGAAGGTGTGTAAAATAAACAATTTCTATATATTGTACAGTGCTATACTAAAAAAAAAAACATTTTTTTTGAATAGCATTCTCTGCACTTCTATAGCTGTGCGATTCAGTGGTTAAATACTGTGGTTGTGTTGTGCTCTTCCAAAAAACGCCATTTAGGGCCACAGAAAATATTTTGCAGTGTGAAATACACATCTGGAGGTGTGTGAAAAAACAACATTATTTTTAAAAAGCATTCTCTGGCCTCTGCAGCTGTGCGATTCAGCGGTTATATACTGTTGGGGTTGTTGTGCTCTTGCAAAAAACGCCATTTAGGGCCACAGAAAATATTTTGCAGTGTGAAATACACATCTGGAGGTGTGTGAAATAAACAATTTCTATATATTGTACAGTGCTATACTAAAAAAAAAAAACATTTTTTTTGAATAGCATTCTCTGCACTTCTATAGCTGTGCGATTCAGTGGTTAAATACTGTGGTTGTGTTGTGCTCTTCCAAAAAACGCCATTTAGGGCCACAGAAAATATTTTGCAGTGTGAAATACACATCTGGAGGTGTGTGAAATAAACAATTTCTATATATTGTACAGTGCTATACTAAAAAAAACAACATTTTTTTTGAATAGCATTCTCTGCACTTCTATAGCTGTGCGATTCAGTGGTTAAATACTGTGGTTGTGTTGTGCTCTTCCAAAAAACGCCATTTAGGGCCACAGAAAATATTTTGCAGTGTGAAATACACATCTGGAGGTGTGTGAAAAAACAACATTATTTTTGAATAGCATTCTCTGGCCTCTGCAGCTGTGCGATTCAGCGGTTATATACTGTTGGGGTTGTTGTGCTCTTCAAAAAAACGCCATTTAGGGCCACAGAAAATAAATTGCAGTGTGAAATACACATGTGGAGGTGTGTGAAATAAACAATTTCTATATATTGTACAGTGCTATACTAAAAAAAAAAACATTTTTTTTGAATAGCATTCTCTGCACTTCTATAGCTGTGCGATTCAGTGGTTAAATACTGTGGTTGTGTTGTGCTCTTCCAAAAAACGCCATTTAGGGCCACAGAAAATATTTTGCAGTGTGAAATACACATCTGGAGGTGTGTGAAATAAACAATTTCTATATATTGTACAGTGCTATACTAAAAAAAACAAAATTTTTTTTGAATAGCATTCTCTGCACTTCTATAGCTGTGCGATTCAGTGGTTAAATACTGTGGTTGTATTGTGCTCTTCCAAAAAACGCCATTTAGGGCCACAGAAAATATTTTGCAGGGTGAAATACACATCTGGAGGTGTGTGAAAAAACAACATTATTTTTAAAAAGCATTCTCTGGCCTCTGCAGCTGTGCGATTCAGCGGTTATATACTGTTGGGGTTGTTGTGCTCTTGCAAAAAACGCCATTTAGGGCCACAGAAAATATTTTGCAGTGTGAAATACACATCTGGAGGTGTGTGAAATAAACAATTTCTATATATTGTACAGTGCTATACTAAAAAAAAAAACTTTTTTTTTGAATAGCATTCTCTGCACTTCTATAGCTGTGCGATTCAGTGGTTAAATACTGTGGTTGTGTTGTGCTCTTCCAAAAAACGCCATTTAGGGCCACAGAAAATATTTTGCAGTGTGAAATACACATCTGGAGGTGTGTGAAATAAACAATTTCTATATATTGTACAGTGCTATACTAAAAAAAACAACATTTTTTTTGAATAGCATTCTCTGCACTTCTATAGCTGTGCGATTCAGTGGTTAAATACTGTGGTTGTGTTGTGCTCTTCCAAAAAACGCCATTTAGGGCCACAGAAAATATTTTGCAGTGTGAAATACACATCTGGAGGTGTGTGAAAAAACAACATTATTTTTGAATAGCATTCTCTGGCCTCTGCAGCTGTGCGATTCAGCGGTTATATACTGTTGGGGTTGTTGTGCTCTTCAAAAAAACGCCATTTAGGGCCACAGAAAATAAATTGCAGTGTGAAATACACATGTGGAGGTGTGTGAAATAAACAATTTCTATATATTGTACAGTGCTATACTAAAAAAAAAAACATTTTTTTTGAATAGCATTCTCTGCACTTCTATAGCTGTGCGATTCAGTGGTTAAATACTGTGGTTGTGTTGTGCTCTTCCAAAAAACGCCATTTAGGGCCACAGAAAATATTTTGCAGTGTGAAATACACATCTGGAGGTGTGTGAAATAAACAATTTCTATATATTGTACAGTGCTATACTAAAAAAAACAACATTTTTTTTGAATAGCATTCTCTGCACTTCTATAGCTGTGCGATTCAGTGGTTAAATACTGTGGTTGTATTGTGCTCTTCCAAAAAACGCCATTTAGGGCCACAGAAAATATTTTGCAGTGTGAAATACACATCTGGAGGTGTGTAAAATAAACAATTTCTATATATTGTACAGTGCTATACTAAAAAAAACAACATTTTTTTTTAATAGCATTCTCTGCACTTCTATAGCTGTGCGATTCAGTGGTTAAATACTGTGGTTGTGTTGTGCTCTTCCAAAAAACGCCATTTAGGGCCACAGAAAATATTTTGCAGTGTGAAATACACATCTTGGAGGTGTGTAAAATATACAATTTCTATATATTCTTCTTGTACAGTGCTATACTAAAAAAAACAACCTTTTTTTTAATAGCATTTTCTGTAGCTGTGCGATTCAGCAGTTACGTGCTGTGGGTGTGTTGTGGTCTGGCAAAAAACGCCATTTAGGGCCACAGAAAATATTTTGCAGTGTGAAATACACATGTGGAGGTGTGTAAAATAAACAATTTCTATATATTGTACAGTGCTATACTAAAAAAAACAACATTTTTTTTGAGTAGCATTCTCTGCACTTCTATAGCTGTGCGATTCAGTGGTTAAATACTGTGGTTGTGTTGTGCTCTTCCAAAAAACGCCATTTAGGGCCACAGAAAATATTTTGCAGTGTGAAATACACATCTGGAGGTGTGTGAAATAAACAATTTCTATATATTGTACAGTGCTATACTAAAAAAAAAAACATTTTTTTTGAATAGCATTCTCTGCACTTCTATAGCTGTGCGATTCAGTGGTTAAATACTGTGGTTGTGTTGTGCTCTTCCAAAAAACGCCATTTAGGGCCACAGAAAATATTTTGCAGTGTGAAATACACATCTGGAGGTGTGTGAAATAAACAATTTCTATATATTGTACAGTGCTATACTAAAAAAAACAACATTTTTTTTGAATAGCATTCTCTGCACTTCTATAGCTGTGCGATTCAGTGGTTAAATACTGTGGTTGTGTTGTGCTCTTCCAAAAAACGCCATTTAGGGCCACAGAAAATATTTTGCAGTGTGAAATACACATCTTGGAGGTTTGTAAAATATACAATTTCTATATATTCTTCTTGTACAGTGCTATACTAAAAAAAACAACCTTTTTTTTTTAATAGCATTTTCTGTAGCTGTGCGATTCAGCGGTTACGTGCTGTGGGTGTGTTGTGGTCTGGCAAAAAACGCCATTTAGGGCCACAGAAAATATTTTGCAGTGTGAAATACACATGTGGAGGTGTGTAAAATAAACAATTTCTATATATTGTACAGTGCTATACTAAAAAAAAAAACATTTTTTTTGAGTAGCATTCTCTGCACTTCTATAGCTGTGCGATTCAGTGGTTAAATACTGTGGCTGTGTTGTGCTCTTCCAAAAAACGCCATTTAGGGCCACAGAAAATATTTTGCAGTGTGAAATACACATCTGGAGGTGTGTGAAATAAACAATTTCTATATATTGTACAGTGCTATACTAAAAAAAACAACATTTTTTTTGAATAGCATTCTCTGCACTTCTATAGCTGTGCGATTCAGTGGTTAAATACTGTGGTTGTGTTGTGCTCTTCCAAAAAACGCCATTTAGGGCCACAGAAAATATTTTGCAGTGTGAAATACACATCTGGAGGTGTGTGAAATAAACAATTTCTATATATTGTACAGTGCTATACTAAAAAAAACAACATTTTTTTTGAATAGCATTCTCTGCACTTCTATAGCTGTGCGATTCAGTGGTTAAATACTGTGGTTGTATTGTGCTCTTCCAAAAAACGCCATTTAGGGCCACAGAAAATATTTTGCAGTGTGAAATACACATCTGGAGGTGTGTAAAATAAACAATTTCTATATATTGTACAGTGCTATACTAAAAAAAACAACATTTTTTTTTAATAGCATTCTCTGCACTTCTATAGCTGTGCGATTCAGTGGTTAAATACTGTGGTTGTGTTGTGCTCTTCCAAAAAACGCCATTTAGGGCCACAGAAAATATTTTGCAGTGTGAAATACACATCTTGGAGGTGTGTAAAATATACAATTTCTATATATTCTTCTTGTACAGTGCTATACTAAAAAAAACAACCTTTTTTTTGAATAGCATTTTCTGTAGCTGTGCGATTCAGCAGTTACGTGCTGTGGGTGTGTTGTGGTCTGGCAAAAAACGCCATTTAGGGCCACAGAAAATATTTTGCAGTGTGAAATACACATGTGGAGGTGTGTAAAATAAACAATTTCTATATATTGTACAGTGCTATACTAAAAAAAACAACATTTTTTTTGAGTAGCATTCTCTGCACTTCTATAGCTGTGCGATTCAGTGGTTAAATACTGTGGTTGTGTTGTGCTCTTCCAAAAAACGCCATTTAGGGCCACAGAAAATATTTTGCAGTGTGAAATACACATCTGGAGGTGTGTGAAATAAACAATTTCTATATATTGTACAGTGCTATACTAAAAAAAAAAACATTTTTTTTGAATAGCATTCTCTGCACTTCTATAGCTGTGCGATTCAGTGGTTAAATACTGTGGTTGTGTTGTGCTCTTCCAAAAAACGCCATTTAGGGCCACAGAAAATATTTTGCAGTGTGAAATACACATCTGGAGGTGTGTGAAATAAACAATTTCTATATATTGTACAGTGCTATACTAAAAAAAACAACATTTTTTTTGAATAGCATTCTCTGCACTTCTATAGCTGTGCGATTCAGTGGTTAAATACTGTGGTTGTGTTGTGCTCTTCCAAAAAACGCCATTTAGGGCCACAGAAAATATTTTGCAGTGTGAAATACACATCTTGGAGGTTTGTAAAATATACAATTTCTATATATTCTTCTTGTACAGTGCTATACTAAAAAAAACAACCTTTTTTTTTTAATAGCATTTTCTGTAGCTGTGCGATTCAGCGGTTACGTGCTGTGGGTGTGTTGTGGTCTGGCAAAAAACGCCATTTAGGGCCACAGAAAATATTTTGCAGTGTGAAATACACATGTGGAGGTGTGTAAAATAAACAATTTCTATATATTGTACAGTGCTATACTAAAAAAAACAACATTTTTTTTGAGTAGCATTCTCTGCACTTCTATAGCTGTGCGATTCAGTGGTTAAATACTGTGGCTGTGTTGTGCTCTTCCAAAAAACGCCATTTAGGGCCACAGAAAATATTTTGCAGTGTGAAATACACATCTGGAGGTGTGTGAAATAAACAATTTCTATATATTGTACAGTGCTATACTAAAAAAACAACATTTTTTTTGAATAGCATTCTCTGCACTTCTATAGCTGTGCGATTCAGTGGTTAAATACTGTGGTTGTGTTGTGCTCTTCCAAAAAACGCCATTTAGGGCCACAGAAAATATTTTGCAGTGTGAAATACACATCTGGAGGTGTGTGAAATAAACAATTTCTATATATTGTACAGTGCTATACTAAAAAAAACAACATTTTTTTTGAATAGCATTCTCTGCACTTCTATAGCTGTGCGATTCAGTGGTTAAATACTGTGGTTGTGTTGTGCTCTTCCAAAAAACGCCATTTAGGGCCACAGAAAATATTTTGCAGTGTGAAATACACATCTGGAGGTGTGTGAAAAAACAACATTATTTTTGAATAGCATTCTCTGGCCTCTGCAGCTGTGCGATTCAGCGGTTATATACTGTTGGGGTTGTTGTGCTCTTCAAAAAAACGCCATTTAGGGCCACAGAAAATAAATTGCAGTGTGAAATACACATGTGGAGGTGTGTGAAATAAACAATTTCTATATATTGTACAGTGCTATACTAAAAAAAACAACATTTTTTTTGAATAGCATTCTCTGCACTTCTATAGCTGTGCGATTCAGTGGTTAAATACTGTGGTTGTGTTGTGCTCTTCCAAAAAACGCCATTTAGGGCCACAGAAAATATTTTGCAGTGTGAAATACACATCTTGGAGGTGTGTAAAATATACAATTTCTATATATTCTTCTTGTACAGTGCTATACTAAAAAAAACAACCTTTTTTTTTGAATAGCATTTTCTGTAGCTGTGCGATTCAGCGGTTACGTGCTGTGGGTGTGTTGTGGTCTGGCAAAAAACGCCATTTAGGGCCACAGAAAATATTTTGCAGTGTGAAATACACATCTGGAGGTGTGTGAAATAAACAATTTCTATATATTTTCCTTGTACTGTGCTATACTAAAAAAAACAACCTTTTTTTTTGAATAGCATTTTCTGCAGTTCTGTAGCTGTGCGTTTCAGCGGTTAAATACTGTGGGTGTGTTGTGGTCTTCCAAAAAACGCCATTTAGGGCAAGATCCTAAATTTGGAAAATATGAGGGGAAGGTCAAAGGGACGTGGTGGCCCCGGTCGTGGTGCTGCTGGTGGAGCTCCTGTTGCAGGGAGAGGACGTGGTGGATCTGTGCCAGCTACACGCACAAGTGAAACACCTTCCTCAGGTGCGAGTAGGCGACCGAGCCTGCGGCGGTATTTTGTCGCGCCTAATGAGGCTGTACCAATGTTTAGGCCAGGACAAGTACAGGCGATAGTAGATTGGGTTGCTGACAGTGCCTCGGGTTCCTTCACATTGTCTCCCACCCACTCTTCTGATGAAAGATCAGAGTTGGCACCTGAAGCCCATGTCCATCAGTCTTTCACCTCACCCCCTTGCAAATCAGCCAAGCAGTCTGAGCCCCAAATCATGCAGCAGTCTCTTCTGCTTTTCGATGACTCTGTTAGCAGGGTTTCCCAGGGCCATCCACCTAGCCCTGCCCCAGAAGTGGAAGAGATTGAGTGCACCGATGCCCAACCACTTATGTTTCATGATGGGTACATGGGAGGACCATCGCAGCACGTCTCGGATGATGACGAAACACAGGTGCCAACTGCTGCTGCTTTCGCAATTGTGCAGACAGACATGGAGGGCAGGGGTGAAGACTGGGTGGAAGATGATGTGGAGGACGATGAGGTCCTCGACCCCACATGGAATCAACATTATGCAGGTGACCAGTGTAGTTCGGAGGAAGAGGCGGTGGTCGCACAGAGCCACCAGCACAGCAGAAGAGGGAGCAGGGTGCAAAAACGGAGCATTCGTCCCCTAGACAGTACATCTGCTACTGCCCAACGCAGCAAGGGACCGAGCACACCAAAGCCAGGTCAAAGGACTTCCCTAGCGTGGCAGTTCTTCACACAGTGTGTTGATGACAAGACACGAGTGGTTTGCACGCTGTGCAATCAGAGCCTGAAGCGAGGCATAAACGTTCTCAACCTGAGCACAAGCTGCATGACCAGGCATCTAAGTGCAAAGCACGAGCTGCAGTGGAGTAGACACCTCAAAAACCAAGAAAGGTCTCTGGCTCCTCCTGCTTCCTCTTCTGCTGCAGTCTCGGCCTCTTCATCCACCTCTGTAGTGACAGTGGCACCTGTCACCCCGCAAACAGAGGATCTGCCAGCAACACTACCACCTGGGTCACCAACCATCTCCACAATGTCCCATGGAAGCGTTCAGCTCTCTATCTCCCAAACATTGGAGCGGAAGAGGAAGTACCCCCCTAGCCACCCGCAATCCCTGGCCCTGAATGCCAGCATTTCAAAATTCCTGGCCTTTGAAATGCTGTCATTCCGTCTGGTGGAGACGCAGAGTTTTAAAAGCCTGATGGCATTGGCTGTCCCGCAGTACGTCGTGCCCAGCCGCCACTACTTTTCCAGGCGAGCCATCCCTTCCCTGCACAACCAGGTGGGGGACAAAATCAGGTGTGCACTGTGCAACGCCATCTGTGGCAAGGTCCACCTAACTACGGATGCGTGGACCAGTAAGCACGGTCAGGGACGTTATATCTCCCTAACAGCACACTGGGTAAATGCAGTGGCGGCTGGGCCTGAGGCAGATAGCGGTTTGGCGCATGTCCTTCCACCACCGAGGATTGCAGGGCGCTTCAGTTTGCCTCCTGTTGCTAACTCCTCCTTCTCCGCTTCCTCATCCTCTACCGCCTCCTCATCCATTCAGCGTAACACCTTCACCACCAACTTCAGCACAGCCAGGGGTAAACGACAGCAGGCAGTTTTAAAACTTTCCTGTTTGGGGGAAAATCCCCACACCGCGCAGGAGTTGTGGAGGGACATGGAACAACAGACCGATGAGTGGTTGCTGTCAGTGAGCCTCAAGCCCGGCCTGGTGGTGTGCGATAATGGGCGAAATCTCGTAGCAGCTCTGGGTCTAGCCGGTTTGACGCACATCCCTTGCCTGGCGCATGTGCTGAACTTGGTGGTCCAGAGGTTCCTTAAAAATTACCCCAATATGCCAGAGCTGCTGCAGAAAGTGCGGGCTGTCTGTGCGCACTTTCGGCGTTCTCACCCTGCTGCTGCTCGCCTGTCAGCGCTGCAGCGTAACTTCAGCCTTCCCGCTCACCGCCTCATATGTGACGTGCCCACAAGGTGGAACTCCACCTTGCACATGCTGGCCAGACTGTGCGAGCAGCAGCAGGCAATAGTGGAGTTTCAGCTGCAGCAATCACGCGTGAGTCGCTCTGCGGAACAGCACCACTTCACCACCAATAACTGGGCCTCCATGCGAGACCTGTGTGCCTTGTTGCGCTGTTTTGAGTACTCCACCAACATGGCCAGTGCCAATGACGCCGTTCTCAGCGTTACTATCCCAGTTCTATGCCTCCTTGAAAAAACGCTTCGTGCGATGATGGAAGAGGATGTGGCACAGGAGGATGAGGAGGAGGAGGAGGAAGCGGGATCATTTCAAAGGCTTTCAGGGCAGTCTTTCACAAGTGGCTACGAGGGTGGGTTCCTGCACCAACAAACGCCAGGTACACAATTGTCCGGCAGAAAGGGCACAGTTCTGGAGGATGACGAGGTGGAGGAGGAGATGGAGGAGGAGGAGGAGGAGGAGGAGGAGGAGGAGCCATGTTCACAGCAGGGTGGCACTCAGACCAGCTCGTGGCCATTACTGGTGCGTGGCTGGGGGGATACAGAGGACACAGACGATACACCTCTCACAGAGGACAGCTTTTCTTTGCCTCTGGGCAGCCTGGCACACATGAGCGATTACATGCTGCAGTGTTTCTGCAATGACAGCCGAGTTGCCCACATTTTAACTGGTGCTGATTACTGGGTGGCCACCCTGCTGGATCCCCGTTACAAGGACAACGTACCGTCCTTAATTCCCTCACTGGAGCGGGATCGTAAGATGCGCGAGTACAAGCGCACGCTGGTAGACGCGCTGCTGGTGGCATTCCCACCTGACAGCGGGCGTACGGTGGAAGCACAAGGCGAAGGCAGAGGAGGAGGAAGAGGTCGCCAACGCAGCCGGGGCACCGGCAGCACCTCAGAAGGCAGGGTTAGCATGGCCGAAATGTGGAAAAGCTTTGTCAGCACGCCACAACAACCAGCACCACCAGCTGAGATGGAACGTCTTAGCAGGAGGCAGCATTTCACCAACATGGTTGAGCAGTATGTGTCCACAGGCCTACACGTACTGGATGACGGGTCTGCCCCCTTTAACTTCTGGGTCTCCAAATTGGGCACATGGCCTGAGCTTGCCGTTTATGCCTTGGAGGTGCTGGCCTGCCCTGCAGCCAGTGTATTATCTGAACGTGTATTTAGCACGGCAGGGGGCGTTATCACAGACAAGCGCAGCCGCCTGTCCAGAGCCAATGTGGACAAGCTCACGTTCATTAAAATGAACCAGGCATGGATCCCACAGGACTTGTCCGTACCTTGTGCAGAATAGACATGTATACCGGTGTTGTGACAAACTGTCCGGCCATCGGATTGTGCCCGGCCCGTACTGCGCAGGCGCAGCGCTTGCGCAGTACAGAGGACAAGGAGATTCACAAAATCTCCGAAGATGAACGGCGCCTGCGCTGTGAGTGCAGGTTCAAGCCCCACCATCCAAGAGGACATACGGTAGCACATAGTAACAGGGCCCCTCACGGGCTCGCTTCGATCGCGGCCTTGCTTGGCTCGGCTTGAACCACGGATGGTGTGGCCTTCACCTGAACTCAACACGCAGGCGCCGTTAGTCTTGGGAGATTTTTGAAATCCCCTTGTCCTACATACTCAGCAAGCGCAGTACAGGGCGGACACTATTCGACAGGGGACAGAATTCGACACATCACCGGCCTTACCCAGCCATTGTTGTATTTTTGAACCAGTGTTGGCTACCTCGTCCTCCTCCACCGCCGCTTCCACCTACACAGCCACATCCACCGCCACCTCAACCTCCTACTCCATATGGACCTCGTCCTGCTAGGCCAAGATTAAAATTTTTATTTTATTTTTTTGTAGCGCACAGATCCTTTCCCCCTTACCTGCCTTTATGTTGTTGGCTCTTCGCAGGAGGGAGAAAGGCACACCGCACTACCAGCCCGTATCCTCCTATATAAAGAGGTTGAGCGGTGTACTTGACGGGCCGTGTCCACAGCCGGAGTCAAAACTCCTCCAGAGGATGATTCTCACCTCTACTGTAGGTAGAGGCAAGTCCTTTAATTGCCAGTAAAGTCAATGTCCACACCAGCTGAAACTCCAACTCTTATTCTCTCATGGCAAAATAAACTGTACTCAGATAGAAAAGGTTAGAACAAAGAAACAGGACAGCTTAAGGTGTGGAGGAGGTCCAGGCACAAACGTAGCACATTCACTTCACTGCTTAGGTTTCTCAAACAGTTTTTGGCGCACGGTCTCTGCCACAGACATTGAGGTTGGTCTCTGCCACAGACCGGGTGTACAAGGCCCCTGCCACAGACCTGGAGAACTTTGGTCTCTGCCACAGACTAGGGTGTATAAGGCCCCTGCCACGGGCCTGGAGAACTTTGGTCTCAGCCACAGACCAGGGTGTATAAGGCCCCTGCCACGGGCCGGTTGAATAAGGCCTCTGATACAGTCAAGGTGACCTTGAGCTTCTCCTTCTACGAACCTAGCCCATATCAAGGGGAAGACATCTCTCCAGGGAGTCAACAGACCATTCCTTCACCGTGACTCCCGCATCGGTCCATCAGAATGATCCTCCCTTCCCTGGAACAGGGTCCCCTACACAAGGCGGCTCTGGACTCCAGGCTTTACTCCCGCCCCTAGGCCTCCATACCCAGGGCAGCAAGAACTCCAGGATAGTACCTCACCCCGGGCTAAAGGTGCCCGAGATGGAACAGGAACACATGCACCCAGGCCGAAGGCACCTGGGCGCGGACCCCACTGGACATCAGCCCCCAGGCCAAAGGTCTGCCCCTTTTATATGCTCTCCTGGCATGCACAGCAGGTTCCCCGCCCCGCTGTACTACTGCCAAGAGGGGACACAAAAGGCGCCACCTGTAGGCCGCAGGGAACTGCACACCAATACTGTCCCCCGAGGACAAAATGGTCCATGAATCCTACAGAATTAGGGTATTTGAGCCTATTTACCACTCAAACACTTTCCTTAAATTTAGCACCCCGCTACATTTTTATTTCAAAGTATTTTATTTTCCCACTAGCTTATCCATTAAATTAAATAATTTATTCCAGAAAGGGCGTATTCTGGGGCATTCCCACCATATGTGTCGCATCGTGCCGTTGAGTTTCTGAGGTTCTTAATGACTTCCTGTACCTCTTCTGCTGAAAATCGGGCCTCCAGCATATTTTTTTATTTTTTAATTTTTTTTATGTTCTTTTAAGTTATTTCCTATCCACATTTCTTTGCAGAGCACTTGCCATGTTCTTAACAACATTTTGCTGCCATTTGCAGCCCTCTAGCCCTTTCCATTACTTTTTTAGAGCCTTTTTAGTCGTCAGAAGTCCGGGTCCCCATTGACTTCAATGGGATCCGGGTCCGGGTTCGGGTTAAAGTTCGGTCCCGAATCCGAACTTTTTTCCGAAGTTCGGCCGAACCCGCCGGACCCGAATATCCAGCTACCCGCTCAACTCTAATGTTTAGCCAATTTCTATCTGCCATTTAATGTAGTCCTAGTACCACTTGATGAAAAAATAAGTGTCACTGCTAAAATTACCTGGAAAAAATGTTTTTCAAACTACAATGAATCAGATAAGGGCCCTGCTACTGTATGTAAGCAAAGGTAATTGTTAAAAAGACAATACATTTCACAGTCTAATATGTGATGCCAGTGTATGCTGTTGCTGAAACTGTCTTTTGAAAAGTGCACAGTTCACTAACCCCACATACAGCTGCCCCCCTAGCAAGGTATTTAAACATTTGTGTATTTTCAATGCCTTCCTTAAAACCATATGCTGTACAAAAAAACCTCTTTCAGGTATACAATATTTTTTCAAAACGTTTTTTGCATTGGTTCCTTCTTGCAGTGTTCAGCGCCCGAGGAATTTTTACAGTAGTTAAAAATGTCTAGAACTTACCAACAAAATTCACATCCCATAAACTTCAAGTTCAAGCGTAGATTTGCTGAATTTCAAGTCAAACGTTTGGAGATTCACTAATTCCTATTGAAAGATTACTGCACTAGTCATCCCACTTCATGATCACAAAACAAAATGATGTTGCCCTGCTCAATAAACTCAAATATCCAAATAAATATATAGCATGTAAAAACATGCTGGATGAAGTCAACAAAACCAAATGTGAAATATCAAATGCTACAAATATGAATATCACAAAAATATAAGTGGCAAACATGAAAAATAAAACTTATATTTTGTAATATTCACATTTGTAGCACTTGATGTTTTACATTTGGTTTTGTTTACCTTATCCAGGGGGCTGATACCCCTGTAGGGTGTTTACTGTTTTGACATGCTATATATTTATTTGGATATTTAAGTTTATTGAGCAGGGCAACATCATTTTGTTTTGCATTAATTGGGGGTGTGGGAACACATTGAAGTGTTTGCAGAAGGTCTACTGTCTCCATTTGTTATTTGGCAGCGCATGAGATTTGTTCTTTGTCTTTTTTGTACATTATTTTATAATACATTTTATACTATGGTAAGCGAAAAAGTTTTGCTTTCCATGGATTTCAAAGTTAACAGTCAGTGGGTCAAAATATAAGTTATATGTAATAAAATGGAATGACACAGGGAAAAAGTATTGAACACGCTAACTGAAATTTATTTAATACTTGGTACAAAATCCTTTGTTGGTAATGACAGCTTCAATACGCCTCCTACTTGGGGAAACTAGTTGCATGCATTGCTCAGGTGTGATTTTTTGTCCATTCTTCCACACAAACAGTCTTCAAATCTTGAAGGTTTCAGGGGTATCTTCTAAGAACTCTGACCTTTAGTTCTTTCTATAGATTTTCTATTGGAGTCAAGTCAGGTGACTGGCTGGGCCATTTTAGCAGCTTTATTTTCTTTCTTTGAAACCAATTGAGAGTTTCCTTGGTTTTGTGTTTGGATTCATTGCCTTGCTGAAATGTATGTCCACCCTCGTTTCATCTTCATTATACTGGTAGATGGCAGCAGATTTTTATCAATAATGTCTGGGTACATTTTCCCATTCATCCTTCTTTTAATAACATGAAGTTTGCCAGTACCGTATGCTGAAAAACCGCCCCACACCAAAATCTTCCCACCTCCAAGCTTCACTGTTGGTATGGTGTTTTTGGGGTGATGTGCAGTGCCATCTGACCTTCAAACATGGTGTATATTATGGCATCGAAAGAGTTAAATTTTGGTCTCATATGACCAGTATTTCACAGGCTTGTCTAAATGTTGTGCAGCAAACTTTAAACAAGCTTCAACATACTTTTTCTTCAGCAATGGAGTATTGCGTGTTGAGCGTGCATACAGGCCATGGGGGTTGAGTGCATTACTTATTGTTTTCTTTGAAACAATTGTACCTGCTAATGTCAGGTCTTTCTGAAGCTCTCCACGAGTGGTCCCTGGCTTTTGGACAATTATTCTGATATTTATTTTCACTCCTCTGTCAGAAATATTGCCGGTTTATGATGAAATGATGTTCTTTCCACTTCTGTATTATGGCCCCAACAGTGCTCACTGGATCATTCAGAAGTTTAGAAATCCTTGTGTAACCAATGCCATCAGCATGTTTTGCAACAATAGAGTTGCGGAGGTCTTGAGAGAGCTATTTGCTTTTACCCATCGTGAGATGTTATATGTGTGACACCTTGGTAATGAAACAAACGATTGCAGCGCACACATACAAAAATTACATTTAAATCCTGCAAGGCAATTTAAAACACCTGAATATATTCAGCAAAATATATGGGGATTTGATCACACCATATGGCCATATAGTGCTTAAGCCCACTACTGCGTTAAAGTACCCCATTATCAGTGGGTCCTGCACTATTCATAGAATGAAAGATCCTGCTTCTCTAAAACATCTCTAAATACACTCCTCTACTGTATATGAGAGAACTAAAGGACTCCTCCTATAACACAGGTGGACACTAGTAAGAGGTAATGGCGGTGGGATGGGGTGCTGCAGCCCAAGAGATCTGGTCAGGACCCATACAATACACAAATAAAGACTTGTGGGGCACACCCTAAACTTGCATTAAAGATGGTGCTGCTATAAGACCATGCAAACAAAACAAAAGATTATAGCGCACACATACAATTGGTAATGAGACACCTTATTATAGGCCATCAGTTGAGACTGAACCAGCTGGTATTAATTTGCACTGACAAGGGGCAGTATTGCTTTCTAATTACTGATAGATTTCAGCTGGTGCCTTGGCTTTCCATGCCTTTTTACACCTCCCTTTCTTCATGTGTTCAATACTTTCTCCCTGCGTCATTCCATTTTATTACACATAACTTAATTTTTGAAAGTATTTGTTTTGGTTTCTTTGCATGCATGGATTTCATGGCTTGTCGCCGACATGTGGTGAAAATTTCATGTCAATAGCACCTAGCACCTTTAGAAATAAATGTACCTAGAAAAATGGTGACATGTTTAATACATATATTACCCGCTGTATATATATTATATATATATATATATATTTATATATATATATATATATATATATAAAAACATATCTGTAAATGTACTCAGGCTTCTGGTACTGTTATTGACTGACAACTAGGGATGAGCTTCGAGATCGAGTCGAACATAAAATCGACTCGAACATCGGCTTTTAGATCGTTCGACGAAGATCGAACATTATGGACCGCTCTCGCCAAATTTGAGCAGCGCGTCAAGGCCCATAATGCACTGCGTCATCGCAGTGCATTGCTGGCTAATGATTGGCCAAGCATGAACTCTGACCCGCATGCTTTGGCAAATCATTGCGCCATCAGCACAGAGAGCCATAATGGGGCAAAGGCAGGGTGCCTTTGGCCAATCATGGCTCAGGGGATTAAGTACACACCCCACACTATATAAGCCAGCCTGGACGTCGGCCTTCTGTAGTGTGTTGCGGCGTTGAGAGAGAGAGAGAGAAAGAGAGAGAGAGTGTCATTTAATTTCATTTAGATAGATTGAGCAGGCAGGCGATTCAGTTAGCTAGATTGAGCAGGCAGTTGATTCAGTTAGCTCCAGTATATTTAGTATATATATGCATTCCAGGCTTTGTATTTATATATATATATATATATATATATATATATATATATATATATATATTAGGGCTGTGGAAATTACCGTATTTTTCGGACTATAAGACGCACTTTTTCCCCCCAGAAATATGGGGGAAAATGTCCCTGCGTCTTATAGTCCGAATACATAACAGGGGCCCCGCCCCCCGCCGTCGCTGGCACCGCCCCGCCATCTGCTCACAGCCTCTGGAATCCCCGACCGCCGCCACTAGCTCCGCCCCCCCCGTCGCAGTGTCAGGGGCTTTGCGAATCCAGTTAGAGCCGCTCTCTCTTTCTCTTTGGCTTACAGAAAGGGAGGAGGGGGGCGGCGGGGGATATACAGACAGCCCGCAGCTCTCCTCTCCCTGTCACAGCGCCGCTGCCGAGTTCTCTGGCAAATAGAGCAGCAGCGCTGTGACAGGGAGAGGAGAGCTGCGGGCTGTCTGTATATCCCCCGCCGCCCCCTCCTCTCTTTCTGTAAGGAGAAGAGAGAGAGCGGCTCTAATTGGATTTGCTGGGTCGCCACCCAGCTTCCTACCCACTGTTTCCCCCCCCATGATTGGCCACAGCAGAGGGCCAATCAGAAGACACTGGGGGCATCATGGGAAATGAAGTCCCTGCAGAGTTCTGGCACCAGTTCCCCCAGCATGCAAGCACTCTGCTGGAGGGGAGGGAGGGGGTGTTAGAACTTGAAGAGGAGCAAAAGAGAATACTCTGCTGGGGGACACCACCAGAGAGCCACGCTGTACCCCGCACCACTAGAGAGCCACGCTGTACCCCGCACCACTAGAGAGCCACGCTGTACCCCGCACCACTAGAGAGCCACGCTGTACCCCGCACCACCAGAGAGCCACGCTGTACCCCGCACCACCAGAGAGCCACGCTGTACCCCGCACCACCAGAGAGCCACGCTGTACCCCGCACCACCAGAGAGCCACGCTGTACCCCACACCACCAGAGAGCCACGCTGTACCCCGCACCACCAGGGAGCCACGCTGTACCCGCACCACCAGGGAGCCACGCTGTACCCCGCACCACCAGAGAGCCACGCTGTACCCCGCACCACCAGAGAGCCACGCTGTACCCCGCACCACCAGAGAGCCACGCTGTACCCCGCACCACCAGAGAGCCACGCTGTACCCCGCACCACCAGAGAGCCACGCTGTACCCCGCACCACCAGAGAGCCACGCTGTACCCCGCACCACCAGAGAGCCACGCTGTACCCCGCACCACCAGGGAGCCACGCTGTACCCCGCACCACCAGGGAGCCACGCTGTACCCGCACCACCAGGGAGCCACGCTGTACCCCGCACCACCAGAGAGCCACGCTGTACCCCGCACCACCAGAGAGCCACGCTGTACCCCGCACCACCAGAGAGCCACGCTGTACCCCGCACCACCAGGGAGCCACGCTGTACCCCGCACCACCAGGGAGCCACGCTGTACCCGCACCACCAGGGAGCCACGCTGTACCCCGCACCACCAGGGAGCCACGCTGTACCCGCACCACCAGGGAGCCACGCTGTACCCCGCACCACCAGGGAGCCACGCTGTACCCGCACCACCAGGGAGCCACGCTGTACCCGCACCACCAGAGAGCCAAGCCGTACTCGCACCACCAGAGAGCCACGCTATACCCTCACCACCAGAGAGCCACGCTGTACCCACAACGCCAGAGAAGGAGCCATACTGTTCCCGCACCACCAGAGAGGGAGCCACACTTTAACCGCTGTACCCGCACCACCAGAGAGGGAGCCACATTGTACCCGCACCACCAGAGAGGGAGAAAGACCGAGCTACTGCCAGGATACAGACATGCTACACTACTGTCTAGAGTCACCCCGGGCAACCCAGAGTGAGCGAACGTCCAGCCAGAGGGATCACTGTTGCGATTTCGCTGGGTCTGGTAAGAGGGCCTGTTGGCCATTATCCATTACTATTCCCAGGGACTGAGCCATTAGGAAGTGCCTAACCTGATATCCTCTAGGCCTTATTGACCGCCACAACGTCCCTCTCTGTCCTCTTCCCACTGCGTCCCCTCTGTCCTCTTCCCACGGCGTCTCCTCTGTCCTCTTCCCACGGCGTCCCCTCTGTCCTCTTCCCACGGCGTCCTTCTACCAGGGCGTTACTCTGTCCTCTTCCCAGGGCGTTACTCTGTCCTCTTCCCAGGGCGTTACTCTGTCCTCTTCCCAGGGTGTCCCTTTGTCCTTCACCCACGGCAAGCCTCTGTCCTCTTCCCACATCGTCCCCTCTGTCCTCTTCCCATGAAGATGACAGGGCGGGCCTTGACAGGAAGGGGTGGGTCATATTTAAATTAGGGGGTGCGCAAGTTTAGTCAGGCCTAGGGCAGCACAAAACCTAAATACACCACTGATGGCATGGTCACTCTGCGTTTACTATGGCAATGGTCACTCTGCGTTTACTGTGGCATGGTCCCTTTGCGTTTACTGTGGCATGGTCCCTCTGCGTTTACTATGGCAATGGTCAGGCTGCATTTCATGGGCACTGGAAAATATTTTAGTACACCATTTGGTTCAGAATATTTTTTTTCTTGTTTTCCTCCTCTAAAACCTAGGTGCGTCTTATGGTCAGGTGTGTCTTATGGTGCGAAAAATACGGTAACTATTAATTCCTCAATTAATCGATTAATGTTTTTGATCGATCAAAATGATTTTGATTGGTACTCACCTCTCCGCCGGCTTCCAGGTCTTCAGGGAGTTCCGTCGGAGATCCGGTGATGTCACGGACATGCCATGTCCATCTGAAGGGCTCCTTTGCTGTGCCTTCATATCTGCATGCCGGCGGGACCTTACTATCTGCCACACGCAAGGGCTGTTACACTTCCCTCTATCAACCTGGGATTCTACAGCCATCCACTGGGAGTTGTGATAGTTCCCTTCACGGGACATCTACATGCCGATGGACTGATGTTAACCCCTCCTCATCTGGATTCAGAAGTGGTATCGTTGTACACATTTTTATACCAGTATCATACTTAGCTACTTGTTTTTATGACTGCTTTTGCTACCGTTTGGTATTCCTCGCACCATTTTTACAGTTTATGTAGCTACATCGATTTTATCTCCAGTGCAATATTTATTTTGTTACCTACTTGAAGACTATAAAAGTATAAATGCTATTCCCATCGAGCGCTGCCTTTGTGTGTTTTTTGTATCCTGCTATCCATTTTTCCAGTGGTTGGTAGCTGCACTGGGAATTAGCCTGCAAGGAGATCAGTTAAGAGTAGTTGGATCTGTATGTGCATTATAATTAATCTAAATTAGTCGATTAATCGATTAAAAAAAAAAAACGATTAACGGAAAACAAAATTTTTAATCAGTAACAGCCCTAATATATATATATATATATACTGTATACAGTTTAGCTAGATCTCACTGCAGAGCGTTCCTGGTGTACTGTTCCTAATATACTACAGGCAGGCAGTTGATTCAGTTAGCTGCAGTATATTCAGTACTGTATCCTGAGCACAGTGTGCAGCTAGATCTCACTGCAGACCATTCCTGTTGTTCTCTTCCTAATATACTACAGGCAGGCAGTTGATTCAGTTAGCTTCAGCATATTCAGTACTGTATCCTGAGCACAGTGTGCAGCTAGATCTCACTGCAGACCATTCCTGTTGTTCACCTCCTAATATACTACAGGCAGGCAGTTGATTCAGTTAGCTGCAGTATATTTAGTACTGTATCCTGAGCACAGTGTGCAGCTAGATCTCACTGCAGACCATTCCTGTTGTTCTCCTTCTAATATACTACAGGCAGGCAGTTGATTCGGTTAGCTGCAGTATATAAAGTACTGTATCCTGTGCACAGTGTGCAGCTAGATCTCACTGCAGACCATTCCTGTTGTTCTCCTCCTAATATAATACAGGCAGGCACTTGATTCAGTTAGCTGCAGTATATAAAGTACTGTATCCTGTGCACAGTGGGCAGCTAGATATCACTGCAGACCATTCCTGTTGTTCTCTACCTAATATACTACAGGCAGGCAGTTGATTCAGTTAGCTGCAGTATATAAAGTACTGTATCCTGTGCACAGTGTGCAGCTAGATCTCACTGTAGAGTAGACCATTCCTGTTGTTCTCCTCCTAATATACTACAGGCAGGCAGTTGATTCAGTTAGCTGCAGTATATAAAGTACTGTATCCTGTGCACAGTGTGCAGCTAGATCTCACTGCAGACAAAACCTGTTGTTCTCCTCCTAATATACTACTGGCAGGCAGTTGACTCAGTTAGCTGCAGTTAATAAAGTACTGTATCTTGTGCACAGTATGCAGCTAGATCTCACTGCAGACCATTCCTGTTGTTCTCTTCCTAATATACTACAGGCAGGCAGCTGATTCAGTTAGCTGCAGTATATTCAGTATATATATATACATCCCAGCTTTGTGCAGCTACATCTCACTGCAGGCCATTCCTGGTGTACCTATTCAAATACATCAAATACAGTATGTCTGGAAGGCCAACAAGGAGAGGCAGACACTCACAGGCCACTAAAAGAGGGCAAGCAGGCTCTGTGTCTAGAGCCAACAGTGCTCGTCGTCGACACAGTGCATCCTCAGCACGTGGCCATGGGCCACTCTTGTCCTTTTTTCTGGCAGCTGGCCGTGTTGAGCCACAACATGCAGAAGAGTTGGTAGAGTGGATGACCAAGCCGTCCTCATCCTCCTCATCCTCTGTCACCCAGGCTCAGAGTACCTTGGCTGCCAATGCAGGTGCCAAAGCGGCCTATTCCATTGGCTCAAGGTCATCAGTTACTCCTTCCCTAGCCCCACCACCATGCATGGAGGAGTCCCCCGAACTGTTCGACCACAGTGTTGGGTACATGCTGCAGGAGGATGCCCAGCGTTTTGAAGGCGCCGATGATGGTACCCAGCTTGAGGAAGGCAGTATCGTGAGCCCAGAGAGAGGGGGTGCCCAAGAAGGAAAACAAACTGGAAGTCATGTTCCCCCAGCTGCAGCATACTGCCAGAATTGCTCCAGTGATGAGGAGGGAGGGGATGATGAGGTCACTGACTCTACGTGGGTGCCTGATAGGAGAGAGGAGGAGGAGGAGGAGGAAGAGGAGGAGGCACATCTCTAACGAGCTAGGATGCCCTCCAGGGGCCAGCTTAAGGGCAGCCAACCAACTGCATCACACCGCAGAGCTCCGCATGTGCAGGGCGCTGCTGACTCAGCGCGGTTTTCCAAAAGTTCTTTGGTGTGGGCCTTTTGTGACACGTGTGCAGCAGATTGCACGGTTGCTGTTTGCAACATGAAGCGTATCAAGCGTGGCCAAAATAGAAGCCGCTTGGGCACCACATGCTTAACCAGACATATGTCAACCTGCCATGCAGTCCGTTGGCAAGCGTACGTAAAAGACGTAAAAGACGTAAAAGACCCACACCAAAGAACAAAGCAGACCTCTCCTTGCTACTCATCAGCTGGGATCTCCAACCCCACTATACCTTCAGTCCTCTCAGAAACCTGCACTGAGAGGAAAGAAGGTGTAGAATTAGGTGTGCCACTGCCAAGTACTTGCGGGCAATCTGCTATCGCTACACCAACGTATGATTGTAGCAGGCAAATTTCCCTACCCCAGTTGCTAAACCAGCTAAATAAATTTGTTCCCAGCTATCCACATGCCCAGCGGTTAAATGCTAGCTTGGCTAACTTGCTAGCACTCCAACAGCTGCCTTTTCAGCTGGTAGACTATGCCCCCTTTCGTAAATTTGTGGAATGTGCGATACCTCAGTGGCAGGTTCCCAAACACCACTTTTTTTCACGGAAGGCGATTCCGGCTCTCTACTGGCATGTGGAAGGCAATGTCTTGGCCTCGCTGGACAGGGCGGTCAGCGGTAAGGTGCATATTACCGCTGACTCATGGTCCAGCAGGCATGAACAGGGACATTACCTATCTTTCACGGCCCACTGGGTGACTCTGCTGGCAGCTGGGAAGGATGCAGGACAGGGTGCAGTATTGTTGGAGCTTGTTCCACCACCACGCCTCCAAAATGCTACTAGTGGTGATTCTGACACACCTCTCTCCTCCACCCACTCCTCTTCTTCTTTCTCCATGGTCTCTTCCTCAAAAGATTTGTCCTCGGAACCAGCGGTGCTCCGTAGGCGTTCAAGGGGCTACGCAAGCACTCAGGCAAAAAGATGCCATGCGGTGCTTGAGCTGGTGTGCTTGGGGGATAGTCGCCACACTGGGGCAGAGATTATGTCAGCTCTGCAGGGGCAGGCTCAGAGGTGGTTGATACCCCGCCAGCTTCAGCCAGGAATGGTGGTTTACGACCATGTCACCAACCTCCTCTCTGCCCTCCGACAGGGACACCTAACCCATGTGCCCTGTTTGGCTCACGTCCTTAATTTGGTGGTGCAGCGGTTATTGTGCAGGTACCCGGGCTTACAGGATCTCCTGAGGCAGGCCAGGAAAGTCTGTGTGCATTTCCGCCAGTCATATAATGCCAGTGCTTGGCTGGCTGACCTCCAAAAGGAATACAACCTGCCCAAGAACCGACTAATCTGTGACATGCCCACCAGATGGAACTCAACGTTGGCCATGCTGCAGCGGCTGCACATGCAGCAGAGGGCCATCAATGAGTACCTGTGCGACAATGGCACCAGAACAGGGTCAGGGGAGCTTGGCTTTTTTTCGCAACGCCAGTGGCTCATGATCAAGAATGCATGCACTGTCATTTCACCATTTTAGGAGGCCACGAGGATGGTGAGCAGTGACAGTGCATGCATCAGTGATACTGTCCCCCTTGTGTACCTGTTGGATCACACGCTACGGGGAATAATGGACAGGGCACTTAAGGCAGAACAGAGGGAGGAAGAGGAGGACTTCTTTACCTCTCAAGGCCCCCTTTATCCAGACAGTGTTCCTGCGAGCCCGCCGATCACACAGGAAGAGGAGGAGGAGGAGGATTGTGTCAGCATGGAGGTGGAGCCTAGCACTCAGCATCAGCAGCAGTCTTCAAGAGATCGTTTACAGTCCCCAGAAACCCATGGACTGGCTGGGAGGAGGTGGCTGCAGATCATGTCGTCCTTAGTGACCCAGAGGACTCCGGATGCCTCAGCAAACCTACGCTGCATGGCCTCCCTGATCCTGCAAAGCCTGCGAAAGGACCCTCGGATTTGTGTGATCAAGGAGAGGGATCATTACTGGCTGGCAACCCTTCTTGATCCACGTTACAAGAGTAAGGTTGCGGAACTTATCCTGCCGTTGCAGAGGGATCAGAGGATGAAACATCTTCGGGAGGCCTTGCAGAAATGTTTGTGCAACGCGTTTCCAGAGCCTGGGAGGTTACAATTTCCTGGTCCTGGACAACGTGTTGCTAAGGCTTCGGTCAGTCACAGAAGGAGCGGTGGAGAAGGTGGCCATCTGACCGATGCGTTCAGACAATTTTTTAGTCCGCAGCCCCAAGGTCTGATCGATTCCAGCAACCATCGCCAGCGTCTGATTTACATGGTGCAGGAATACCTAGGGGCAAGATCAGACTTGGACACGTTTCCAACCAAAAATCCACTGGGTTACTGGGTCTTGAGGATGGATCACTGGCCAGAGCTTGCACAGTATGCAATTGAGCTACTGGCCTGTCCTGCATCCAACGTTCTTTCTGAACGCACATTCTGTGCTGCTGGAGGCTTTGTAACCGATCACAGGGTGTGCCTGTCCACCGACTCGGTTGATCGTCTCACCTTCATAAAAATTAATCAGTCTTGGATCACCAGCTACCAAGCACCTGATGCTGATGTAACCGATTATTTTTTTTATGAATGAGATCCCTTCAAGACTGCCTATGCTGATGCTGATTGCTGAGTGACTATCCTGTTATGCTGAGTGACTATCCTATTCCTCCTCAATGTTCGTGTTGATATTTTTGGTTCTGGGCACCAGCACCAGTGCCTAAAGCCCAATTTTTCTGCCCCTGTTTAACAGGGGCGTGTATAATTAAAATTTTTGCTGTAATATTTTGCAGCGGGGCTCATTCCTGCGCTCAAATAGAGTATCTGTAAGGGGTTGCAGTGTTGTAGCACCAGCACCAGTGCCTAAAGTCCAATTTTTCTGCCCCTGTTTAACAGGGGCATGTATAATTGAAATTTTTGCTGTAATATTTTGCAGCAGGGCTCAATCCTGCGCTCAAATAGAGTATCTGTGAGGGGTTGCAGTGTTGTGGCACCAACACCAGTGCCTAATGCCCAATTTTTCTGCCCCTGTTTAACAGGGGCGTGTATAATTTAAATTTTTGCTGTAATATTTTGCAGCAGGGCTTGTTCCTGCGCTCAACTAAAATATCTGTGAGGGCTTACAGTGTTGTGGCACCACCACCACCACCACCACCATCACCACCAAAGGCCAAATTTTTCTGCCCCTGTTGAACAGGGGCATGTAATTACAATTCTTGATATAATATTTCACAGCAGGGCCCGTTCCAGTGCCCACCAAGAGTAACTGTGAGGACTTACAGTGTTCTGGCACCACCACTACCAAAGGCCCAATTTTTCTGCCACTGTTCAACAGGGGGATGTAATTACAATTCTTGATATAATTGTTCCCAGCAGGGCCTGTTCCAGCGCCCACCAAGAGTAACTGTGAGGGCTTATGCAGAGTATATAGGGCAGGCCACATAGTATATATATACAGGCGGTCCCCTACTTTCAAACATCCGACTTACAAAGGAAGGGAGACAACATGAAGTGAGAGGAAATCTACACCTCGGAAGGGAAATTCCCTCCTGTAAGAGTTAATATGGGAAAAAGGTGTCTCCTCCACTGATGCTTTATCAACAATCCTTTTCTCCCCTTAAAACCTCAAATTTTCAAAATCCAATTGTCATTGGGCCAGAAAGTGAGGTGAAATCTTCTCAACAGGGGCACAGACAGCAAAACAAATGTTACAGGGGTGATGATAACCCTTCACTAGGTTATCTAAAAAGCTTAAAAATAGATTTTTGGGCTGGAGCTACACTTACAAAATGTGCCTGTTCCAAATTACAAACAGATAAAATTTATGAACAAACCTACAGTCCCTGTCTTGTTTGGACCACCTGTATACTGCTGTTCAGAGTATATAGGGCCTGGGGGCCCCACACCTTTTCTTTTTTTAATTTGGGTGCGGGGTTCCCCTTAATATCCATACAAGACCCAAAGGGCCTGATAATGGGCTGGGGGGGGGGGGGGGGGGGTACCCAGGGGGGGTACCCATGCCGTTTTTCTTATTGATTTTTATCTATTTTGCTGGGACCCGACATTACATTTCAGCCGCAAGCAGTTTTAAATGACTTTTATTCCTTTAGAATGACATTTTGTGCAGGGACTGTTCTAAACACAGGAAACACATGCCACTTCACAGGCATACTATAGACACCCCCCAGGTACGATATTTAAAGGAATATTTCACTTTTATTTTTTCACTTTAAGCATCATTAAAATCACTACTCCCGAAAAAACTGCTGTTTTTAAAACTTTTTTTGCATTGATACATGTCCCCTGGGGCAGGACCCAGGTCCCCAAACCCTTTTTAGGACAATAACTTGCATATTAGCCTTTAAAATTCGCACTTTTGATTTCTCACGTTCGAGTCCCATAGAAATTAACGGTGTTCGAAAGTTCACGCAAATTTTCAGTCCGTTCGCATGTTCTGGATGCGAACCGAACCGGGGGTGTTTGGCTCATGAGTGAGAGCGATAACACCAAATTTAACACACCTGCTCCCCATTCACACCTGAGACCTTGTAACACTAACGAGTCACATGACACCGGGGAGGGAAAATGGCTAATTGGGCCCAATTTCGACATTTTCACTTAGGGGTGTACTCTCTTTTGTTGCCAGCGGTTTAGACATTTATGGCTGTGTGTTGAGTTATTTTGAGGGGGCAGCAAATTGACACTGTTATACAAGCTGTACACTCACTACTTTACTTTGTATCAAAGTGTCATTTCTTCAGTGTTGTCACATGAAAAGATATAATAAAATATTTACAATAATGTGAGGGGTGTACTTTTGTGAGATATTGTAGAATTGTAACATTGAGTAGGAAGTGAATAACTATTTGATTCCACTGTATTTTTATTTGAGCTTCTTGTTTTAAATATACCCATTTTTGTTATTAGTTTGATGTTATATGGGGCTGTAAATTTCACTTCTACAGTTTAAAAAGTTTACTATTGTAAACCTATATACTGTACATTGTAGGGAAAGATCAGCAACATTTTCTTAAATTTGCCAAAATTCAAGCTGTTTCATCAAGTATCAAGATATTCATGTCAGGATCATTATTGCAGGCAAAACAGTTGTGGAGGTGATATGATTTTGTCTACCTATAAGATTCAATGATGCTAAATGCTATTTAAATTATGTTTAATAAGCTTAATTTACTTTCATTTGGTATAATATAAAAAGGTCATTTCCCTAAATGAATTTAATTTTTCTTACTTGTTGCTGTCAGTTAATAAAAATATATGGACTTACATTGCAAATAGCAGCTTCTCACATCAAACATTTTCTTGTCAATTTATAGAAGTTTCTGTTATTAGTTTTAAAATTTAGATACATAACTGGATCATTTTATAAAGAGACTGCATACATTTGTCCAAAAAGGGTTGTTCTTTATTTCTAAAATTTCAGTTCTCAAATATTATATAAGGACCCTTCATGGGATTAATGACTTTAAAGTGTGAAATCGTGTTTTGAGGGTGACACATTCTTTTTCATTTGATAGACATTTAAGAATGATGTGACAACTAGAAAGGGCATCAGAGGGATCTGAGACATGCATAATTCGACCCATATCTAGCAGTAAATGAAGAATATCTTAATTCACTAAATACTGGGCAGGTAATGCTAGATATTATAAATTCTCTCTTATGCTCTTACTGGCTGTCAGTTACAATCTTTAGCTGAAGAACACAAATGAACTTTACAATACATCAAATAGCTTCTTTTCATCCTGGAATAAGTACGGTATATATGGAAAAAAGTCAGAAGTCCACATCTACATACATGTCTATGATTCAAAGTAATATGGTAGATAGATTGGCAGCCAAGAAAATAGCCACCATATTTTTCATAGCAAGGTGTCTTATTAGGCTGACCTATACTTATTAGGCTGACCTATACATGGAAGGCCCATCAGGTTAATCTGCAGGCAAATCTGAAGGACAAGCCAAAGACCACCCAGCAATCTGTCCATATCATATTCCAGCTTATATAGGCTGCTATGTGCCAATAACAGTGTATACATGATCCTATGCGCATATTGCTTAGTGTGCAAACTAATACAGCCACACAAATTTAAATCTGGTACTGACCTAATATGCACTGAAACACACGTACAATATGAACCTGTGCTGGTCTTCTCATACTGGAACACACTGAAGCTTCCTTACAGTAACTTTGGCAGGAGCCTGGTAGGAAGGCCCCAAGCGCCATCACTTCAAAAATAGCACAGTGTCCAACTATTATCAAGACTCACTGAGGGGCTGTGCATTACAGTGGACAGACTCACAGAGACAGGAGCTGCAGCAAGTGGATGGGATGCACAAGTTAAAATTACTCCAGCAGAACCCTTTCCCAATGGTGACTCAAAAGAGTACTGCAGCTTGAAGTATTTCTGACTATATTGCAAGGTAAGTGAGCTTTATGTGCATGACCCAATGAAGCACTGGAGTGGGTTGATAAAGGTGGAAGGGATTTGAGTTCACAGACATGCTGGAGTGGGGTGCTGGTTTTAGTGAGAGATTAGGGGCTGCATACAATAGAGGGTAGAAAGGCTCAGTTTAGTGCTGGCGTGTAGAGGGTGATAGGTAAAGAAGCTTAGAGTAGTGCTGGAGTTTGGCTGTTTTTTTCCTACGTGTATGAAAGGGAACATGAATTAGCATGTGAAGAGGCACAGAAACCTGCTTAGACAGAAGTCTGCTGGCATGCCCTTCCTGACAAATGAAAAAAAAAATGTAGAAGTATGCTGCAGTGTGTCTGTATATAGTGGAATGGGAGAAGAGTTCAGAAGAGTGCTGGGGTGTAGTCATTGTCTGGACAAGGTAATTTAGAGCCCATGGCAAACATGCCAAACTTCACCCCACAAGATATATGAGCATTATGTGTCAGCAAAAATCCCCTCCCCCCAAAATGAGCACTAATCTGCATGCTTACCCCCTAAGCATAAATTCTCCCTCCTCCCAGTACAGGTCCACCCCCCTGCTGAAACCCCTCCTCCCATCAGAAATCTTTGACCCCCATACCCCTCCCCCAATCATCTCTTCTAGCACAAATTTCCTACTACTCATATTTCCCCTCAAAGCACGAATATCCCTCCCCCATTTCAAAGCCCCCCTCCTAACACAAATCCCCCCCAACCGCCCTCCTAGCACAACCCCCCCCCCAATTTTCCCCTCCTAGCACAAATACCTTTAAATAATCTCTACTAGCACAAATCCCCCCCCCCCAAAAAAAACATATGACCTCTTCTAGCTCAAATCCCCCACATCCTTCTCTTGACACAAATCCTCTCCCCTCATCCCTCCTCCCTATGCAAATGCCCCAAAATGACTGCTCCTAGCACCCCGTCCCAATTCTTACCCCTGCTGTACCCCAAATTCCCCCTTTCCAACACAAATCCCCTCCCCCCAATCTCCTTGCAATGCCCCCTACCTTACATGATACCACAGTGCCCAGGGCAGATGCCCCTTCTGCCCACCCCCTGTCCCGACCCTAGGTGTAGTTAAATATATTGGAAGGATAATTATCTCAGAAGAAAGCTAAAATAGAGGTGACTGCAAAATAAGAAAACTGGCTTGATTTTACTTTTTTTTTTAAGTTAAGTTTTTTTTTTAAGTTGGACAATTGCCTCCAGCAACCTGTGTTTTAATCCTGCCTAGATCCTTATTTGATGATAATCCATCTGTGCCCATGTACAGCTGCGGGATTCCTACTGTAAGTGATATATCATTTAAAACTGACTTGTCTATCACTCTTTAAAGGATATGCTTTCTTGAGTCTTTAATCTACAGTATAATGCTATGTTGGTACTTTTAGAAATAAATAAATAATTATTAATATAATACTAAAACTTTATCAAATCCTGCACAATTTACAGTTTACCACCTGAGATGTAGGAAGTGTCAGATATGTGGATATTTTGCAGTTTACTTTGGATAATTAATTTACATCTAGGGCACAAATAAAAGGACAGTGGATTACATTTTTGCTTTCATTAATATAATTCCATTAGATTTGTTTCTATTCATTTATTCCCTATATTTATATAACACTAACACATGCACTTTACAGAGTATATAGAAGTAGAACCTCTCACATCAGTCTCTGCCCTAATGAAGGTGGCAGTGTAATGTTTATTTTGCACTCAATGCAAGTACGCATATATGTTAAAAACACCTCTATGATGAACATGTGCTTATAGTATCATTACTTAATTTCTTAAATGAAGGCACACAATGATCTATAAATAGAAGTGGTATCTAAAGGAGTTTTTTGAAAACTCAACTGGAAGGTCTTTAAAGCAATCTTCAGCTATATATTTGATGTAAATGTGAGATATAAACAGGGAAGAATTGGTGTAACCATTTTGTGAACACTGAATTTAAATGAAAGGGATTATGGGCTGGACTCAGCTGTAAGATAGATAGCAATCAGGACTCCATTGCAGAACATGTCATGTGATTCACAATAGATAACTAAGTATCGAACTCTGTAAATACGATTCTGTAAAGTGTTACAGTCAGTAAATTGAAATAGCTGGTCACAATTCAGGATCCTATATATTCTCCCTGATAAGAGTGGGTGAGCAGCTCAAAGCAATGGTTTTCAAGGTAAATCTATTTTTATTACTAGCATGCAATTATTTGGTTGATTTAGGTAAAAAGTAGAACATTTCATAACTTAACAGAACTCATTGTGTTATATTTTGAGTTGCATTGTATTTTTCTTTCACACTCAGAAAAAAAAACATTGAAAGGATAGTCTTCATGTAATTTTTAAATGTTAATGAATTAGATTGGTACATTTCATTTTCAGATCAGGAAATATACCGGCCAAAATGTTATATTGTAGTAATGCTGGTTATCCTGCCCGACCTACTGACAAGCATATGCTTGCTGATATGTCTTTCCATTATTATCATATAAAGTGACATGCTATTTGATTTGAAGTTTACCATGTGCACCTGTTCTCTCATGACTCATGAAGAAAGAGATGACCACACTGAGACATGAAATCTTAAGCCCTGTACACACGATCGGATTTCCTATGGATTTTTAACCGATGGATTTTTCCATCGGAAATCCGATGAAGCTGACTTCCATCAGTCTTGCCAGTCCATCGGACTGTTTTCATCGGTAAAACCGATCGTGTGTACAGGGCTTAACTCTTCTGAAGGAGTCCACAAGGTGCCTTTCCTACACAATGACCTACAACATTACTCCTTGTCTGACTGGTGGGTGGGCAGAAATAATACAGTTACTTAGAAGAAAGAAAAAAATGTTGCAGTAAAAATGTTAAAAAAAACAAAACAAGTTGACCAAGTGTTAACAAAGGAAAACACATAAGGACCCTTTCACACGTGCGGACCATATGTCCGTATTTCATCCATCCGTTTCCCTATGGAATAGCGGGTGTCAGCGGATTAACATCAACGGAGCGATCCCCGCTGAGCCCTCAGTGTGAAAGGGCCCTAAGGCAGGCTTTGTTTTGTTTTTTACTATTATGCGTTATTTGCTAATTTTTTTTTTCTATTTTTTTTATTGAATTTCAAACAATACAAAAAAATACAAAGTGAAGCACAGAGAATTTGGTAGCCATGAATGCACATTACAGTATACCTATAATGCAATAATGGAAACAGTTAAAAAAGTATGATGATCTTCATGCAATAAATGACTTGTCCATCCAATATAAGGAAAACCTCCTTACCAGAACAGATGGACCTTTTGAATGAACAAGAGGTCAAATACGCTTGTTTCCAACATGAGGGGAAGATGATCTCAGATGTAAAGGGATCCAGCAGTGTGGTAGGCACAACATCAAATGGAGATGGTATATGTGAAAAAAAAGGGTAGGAGACGTTCTAAGTGTAGACAGGTATTTAATGTTCCAAAAGATGACAAATAAACACAGGATAAAATCTGCAAAAACAGGGGCCACTGGATACTAAGCACTGTGGTAAGATCAGGAGGATCAATCAGGCAGTCCAGAGTGTGCAGCAGCTGATGGTGATGAGATAATGATGGATAGCACACTGAACACTTCCAGCAGGGTGTACGTGGTACAGCGGCTGGCTCAAACAGTAACGGCTGAAGGTGACAAATTACTGCTGAGTGGCACACTAAGCCCTAACATCAGGGTGTGCGTGGTAGAGCGGCTGGCTCAAACGATGAGTGAAAACGAGCAGTGATGTGAATACAAACAGCGGTGCTGAGCCGCAAAACAGCAAGGGACAGACGCGGGTGACATCACCGATGGTAAGCTCCTCCCCCGTACGCACGTTGCGTCCAATGGGACTTCGTCAGCAGTGGGTGGAGCTACGGCGTCACCCTCCGTCTTAATATGCTAGCAGCGTTACCATGGAGAGCGTCATAAGAGCGGGACGGCCGGCAAAACGGTCCCGGAAGTAAGGATGTTTTGACACAAAGTCAGTGGGGTTACTGAAAATGGCTAAGCAAAAAAAATATGTATAAACAAATAGCTGAGGATATTCCTGTATGCTGCATGAATATAATTTAAAGCAACATACACCCACGGCTGTCCCATGCATAGTAATGTAATATTAATAAGTTTCAACTAAAAAAGCTTTAAAACTGTGATCATAAAATTATGACCATACACAAATATATACATTTTAAACAATTAAATATGAACATTAAAGAGAATTTTAGAAAAAGGAGGGGGACATCCTCCATTCCAAAGCCTTATATAGAAACTAAAAACTAAAAATTAAAAAAGAGAATATATAAAACCAAAAGGGAAAAACAATAATGCAAGAAAACAACTGCCTCATTTGTCAGAAATAAAACAGTTGAGATCAAAGTCAACGTTGAGGCCTCCTGGCATGAGTACCTGGTTCTCGTGTATCCAGAAAGACTCACGCTGACTCAGTTGTCTAATATAATTGCCACAATGGGGTCTCACTCTTTCTAAGCCCCAAAATTTGAGGCATTTGGGGTCCCTATTGTGGAACAGGCGGAAGTGTTTAGAGACATTGTGGGTTCTCACACCATTGATAATATTATTCACATGTTCGCCGATACAAACATGGAGAGGTCTCGAAGTCCTTCCTATATAATGTAGTCCACAGTCACATTCAAGGATGTTGCGTTTGCATTTTTTACATGCTGGGCACCTGCCACATGCGTAAAAGCCGGTCATGAGAGGAAAAATGTGACTCTCTTTCACTACTGGGGGGTCAACCACACTAGGGGCTAAGACGTCTCTAAGCGTGGGTGCTCTTCTATAGATGAACCTAGGACGGGATGGTATAATGGCTCCCATTATTCGATCCTTTTTCAAAATGTCCCAGTGCTTCATGATGATTTTTTAGATTTTTTTTGTGCTGGATATTGTAGTCCAAAATAATTCTGGCTATCACAAAACATGGCTATGTAACATACCCAGAGGCCAATTCATTCGGTTGAGGCAAAATTGTACGTCTGGGGCAGACTATCTCGTACAATCTAATCTTCTTGCTGATCGGTTTATACAAAAAGGTTACAAAAAGGATGATATCTTCAGTGAAATTCAAAAAGTTGGCAAGATTGACAGAACATCTCTGGTGGCGGGTTCCCGACCTAAGTTGCCACCCAACCCAGCTAACACTGAACTCAGAATTATTTTGGACTACAATATCCAGCACAAAAAATTTGAAAAAGTCATCATGAAGCACTGGGACATTTTGAAAAAGGATCGAATAATGGGAGCCATTATACCATCTCGTCCTAGGTTCATCTATAGAAGGGCACCCACGCTTAGAGACGTCTTAGTGTGGTTGACCCCCCAGTAGTGAAGGAGAGTCACATTTTTCCTCTCATGACCGGCTTTTACGCATGTGGCAGGTGCCCAGCATGTAAAAAATGCAAACGCAACATGAAACGGAGGAAAGATTTTACCGCTTCCACCACAGGTAAAACATATCCAATTAAAAGCCGTATCACATGCAATACCGTAGGGGTGGTCTATGTCCTTGAATGTGACTGTGGACTACATTATATAGGAAGGACTTCGAGATCTCTCCATGTTCGTATCAGTGAACATGTGAATAATATTATCAATGGTGTAAGAACCCACAATGTCTCTAAACACTTCCGCCTGTTCCACAATAGGGACCCCAAATGCCTCAAATTTTGGGGCTTAGAAAGAGTGAGACCCCATTGTGGCAATTATATTAGACAACTGAGTCAGCGTGAGTCTTTCTGGATACACGAGACCCAGGTACTCATGCCAGGAGGCCTCAACGTTGACTTTGATCTCAACTGTTTTATTTCTGACAAATGAGGCAGTTGTTTTCTTGCATTATTGTTTTTCCCTTTTGGTTTTATATATTCTCTTTTTTAGTTTTTAGTTTCTATATAAGGCTTTGGAATGGAGGATGTCCCCCTCCTTTTTCTAAAATTCTCTTTAATGGTTATATTTAATTGTTTAAAATGTATATATTTGTGTATGGTCATAATTTTATGATCACAGTTTTAAAGCTTTTTTAGTTGAAACGTATTAATATTACATTACTATGCATGGGACAGCCGTGGGTGTATGTTGCTTTAAATTATATTCATGCAGCATTCAGGAATTTCCTCAGCTATTTGTTTATACATATTTTTTTTGCTTAGCCGTTTTCAGTAACCCCACTGACTTTGTGTCATAACATCCTTACTTCCGGGACCGTTTTGCCGGCCGTCCCGCTCTTATGACGCTCTCCAACGCTGCTAGCATATTAAGACGGAGGGTGACGCCGTAGCTCCACCCACAGCTGACGAAGTCCCATTGGACGTAACGTGCGTACGGGGGAGGAGCTTACCATCGGTGACGTCACCCGCGTCTGTCCCTTGCTGTTTTGCGGCTCAGCACCGCTGTTTGTATTCGCATCACTGCTTGTTTTCACTCATTGTTTGAGCCAGCTGCTCTACCACGCACACCCTGATGTTAGGGCTTAGTGTGCCACTCAGCAGCAATTTGTCACCTTCAGCCGTTACTGTTTAAGCCAGCCGCTGTACCACGTACACCCTGCTGGAAGTGTTCAGTGTGCTATCCATCATTATCTCGTCACCATCAGCTGCTGCACACTCTGGACTGCCTGATTGATCCTCCTGATCTTACCACAGTGCTTAGTATCCAGTGGCCCCTGTTTTTGCTGATTTTATCCTGTGTTTATTTGTCATCTTTTAGAACATTAAATACCTGTCTACACTTAGAATGTCTCCTACACGTTTTCTTCACATATACCATCTCCATTTGATGTTGTGCCTACCACACTGCTGGATCCCTTTACATCTGAGATCATCTTCCCCTCATGGTGGAAACAAGCGTATTTGACCTCTTGTTCATCTAAAAGGTCCATCTGTTCCGGTCAGCAGGTTTTCCTTATATTGGATGGACAAGTCATTTATTGCATGAAGATCATCATACTGTTTTAATTTTTTCTATCATTGTTCATCAATACATGGACATTTATTGCGCTGCACTGTTATTTTTATATATTCTGTTTGGGTTATTGTGTGATCTACCTATTGGTGTCCAGCTGCATCAGTTATATTAGTCATATGTGTGCTGATTGCTTTTTATATCAATAATAGAAACAGGTACTAAGGAACAGCGAGCTTGCTCAATGAGAAGAACTTTACATGACATACAGAACACCATACGGCCTTCATAGTAGAGCACTTATGGAGCATAGCAGAAATCAAGTTGTTACCACTCGAGCCACTGTGACCATAGTTTACTAGTGGATAATGGTCTACCCTCTGAGGACGTGAACATGGGTTCATAAGAGCCATGAGTATGCACTGAGGAGACCACCTCTTCTAACAGAATTGGGTCATCGGTCTTCCAATGATGAGTAATGGTCAGTCTTGCAGCTAAGAGAATGTAGACACTCACACAACGCAGGTCAAGAGGGAAATTTGGTGATTTTCTAAATGAGTGTGAATACTTTTATCAGAGCGTCTCCACTGGGATTATTTGACAAAGCAGCTGACGCGCTCCAAAACATGTTACCGCCTCTTCTGTGATGTCACCAAGCCCCAATGTGTCACGTGTCCACACCAGCGCTGGCTTGCTTTCCAGCCTGTTACGATTTCTCCCTTAGTGTTTTAAATATATTGAAGTAGCGCTAATTACTATTTAACAAAGTGCTATGTGAATAAAGTTAGTGCAAATTAATCTCATATTAATAATAATGATAACGTGCATCACAACAGTGTATGGTTAATAATATAAAGTCCATTCAGGTAAAATATATACTAAACTAAAACCAAGTCCATGTGAGAAAGTGCTATAATTGGTGCATCCACAGAAAAAATCTCTGATCATCCAGGGAGCAACTCAGTCCTTGTCACAACAGGATAATTTCATGGATGAGCAAAATAACAGAGCAGAGGAAAGAGATGGGCAAGGGAGTCCAAGTCTGGAAAATATGTAGATAAAATGACAGATTCCTCGTATCCTCCCCCCTGTGGTGATGGCCGCTTACCTTATAAATAGACCCTACTGGGTCTAATGGTGCATTGAACGATAATAATGGCCAACCAACGGTGAATGCTCCTTCCTCCTTGGTGTGTTTTGAACTGGACACCACTGCAGTACTGCCTCCAACCTCGCCACAGATTTCCTGGGAAATGTATCTCCGGATCCAAGGATTTAAAAGCAAGAAAAAAGGATCTCCATAGTGTAGTAAGTTAAAAGGCACATAGGTCCATTTATTAAAATCGGTAGTTGACACTATGCAGAATTTCATGGAAAGGACCCTATTTCACTCTTGTTCTGGGGCATTGAAAAGTTCAAGCCCCATTGGCGAGGAAGTAACAAAATAATTACCCTTAGCAAATCTGAATCACGCTGGATTTTTGAAATGCAATTCCTTAGAGATATTAAAGACTATTAAGAAGAGACAGACTATACTGTAAGTGGCAAGTCAATGCTGCAACTACCTCATCCACTTTCTCCACTCCGGAGAAAGAAGGAAGAAATGCTTTCATAAATACCACTGTAGAACATCCCATGAATCCCAATCAATGGGAAGATCGTCCAAAGACCCCTCAAAATACATCAAAAAATCATCCATCGGCATATAGAACCCCAAATTCCCAAGGACATAATAACCATTGTAAGAAACCACATTGGAAAAATAATTGGAAAAAAACACCACATAAAGGTCCTCACCAACAACAATCTCAACCTCAACATGGATCGCGTCATGAAAGAGGAACTTCGGAACGGGATCAAAATCGAGAGAGAAGAAGCCCAGTCCCGTATTGGCAGGATCGTTGACAATATGCTAAACGTTGAGAAGGGGGAAACTCCTATTACCATGAAAACAGGAGGAGCCCAGTACCAACCTCTAATAGGTATGATGCCCTTAGAAGGGATGATGGGCCCTATAGGGCTCCATACCCACAACAATATCAAGACGGGAGAATGTATGCGAATCCTGAATATAATTCCCATCGTTTTTTAGAAGAACGCCACCAGAGGCCTCCAAGAAATCAAGATGGAGGAAACGGAGGAAGAAGATCACCCAAACCAGAAACAAGGAGGTCCCCCAGACCAGAGACAAGAAGAAAGTAAAATTTAGAGCAGGGGTCTTCAAACTACGGCCCTCCAGGTGTTCGGGAACTACAATTCCCATCATGCCTAGTCATGTCTGTGAATGTCAGAGTTTTACAATGCCTTATGGGATTTGTAGTTCCACAACAGCTGGAGGGCCGTAGTTTAAGGATCCCTGATTTATAGGATGTAGAGCTGGACACAAAAAACAAACAAACAAAAGAGAAAGGAAATAATTGGAGATGGCATTATCAACATTAGTGGCATTGATTTAACCCAAGAAGAAATGAGGACTCTAGATAAAGGACTCAAAATTGCCCCTAAGAAAAATTTCAATAAATTTAAAGCCTATGTTGATATACAAAAATTCACAAGGAAATTAAATATTAAAAAATATATGTTATCAAAACCTGGAGACACGACAAGAAAGATTGCCAATTCTGATCGATATGCAGATAGCACTTTAAAGGATAAATCGCTTTTTAATCCGTCCCTGGAAGTGAAGGACATATCGATGTATTTAAGAGAATGGTGACACAGGATTTGAATAAAATACAAGTGAAGAAAGCCTGGGACCCAATGTTAATTAGAAACGGAATAAAGCAACTTGAAGAAAAAAAGAATATAGTTATAAGACCTGCAGACAAAGGGGGAGCAATTGTAATATTATCAAAAGAAGCATATCAGAAGGAAATGGAGAGACAACTACTTACCAGAAACTTCTGAGTAACCCTACTCTACACTATAAGAAAGATCTTTGCAAATGTAGCGGGGTCCTCAATTTAAGTGAAGTGTTTGAGAGGTAGTTTGCTCAAACACCCTAATTCGTCAGGGTTTTTACAACCATTTCTTTCCACAGGGAGAGTGTCGGTGTGTAGTTCCCTGTAACCTACAGGTGGCGCTGCTATAGTAGGCTAGGGTGGAACCACCGATACAGTGCTGTGCCTTGTGTGTCCCCTCTCGGCAGCCATACGGTGGGTGTGTTTTACCTGCTGGGCATGCTAGGAGAGGATATAAAAGGGGCAGACGCTGCCTGTTCGGGGTTCTGTCAGTGGGGTCCTACCCCAGGTTCTGGTTCCTGTCCATCCTGGGTACCTTTGGTCCGGGGGCGGGTTGTCGTTGGTTTGGTTGCCGGGAGTCCTACTCCCAGGGAGTGGTCCGGTTCCATCCTGTGCACCTTTAGCTCAGGGTGAGCTACTATAGTGTTGTTCCTGTCCGCCCTGGGCATGTAAGCCCAGGAACCGCAGTGGAGGCTTGGGGCCCAGCACCTTCGGCTGGGGTCCGCCAAGGATTGAGGAATCTCAGGGTGCCACCTTGCGAGTGGACCCGTATCTAGGATGAGGAGGCCGGGAAGGAACTCTCAGAAGACCCAGTGCAGTGTCATGGTGACGGTAAGGGCCCGGTAACTCTCCGGAGGGATGTCTTCTCCTAAACAAGGGCCATAGATAAAGAAGGGGATCAGTTTCATCAGGTCTGTGGCAGAGACCAACCTCACAGTCTGTGGCAGAGACTGTGCGCCTAGTTAAATTTGCTCGATAAGCTGAGCGAACATCCGTAATGTTTGTGCCTGGACCTTATCCACACCTTGTGCTGTTCTGTTTCTTACTCCAACCTTTCTTCTATCAGAGACTGTGTTATTGCTAAGAGAAAATAAACTCTGAGTTGGAGTTTCAGCTTGTGTGGACATTCACTTTAATGGGAAGTCAAGGACTTGTCTCTAATTAACATAGAGGTGAGCATCAGACTCTGGAGGTTTTCATGTTCTGACCGTGGAAAGACCCAACAACGACACCGCTCAACCTCTTACACAGGAGGGTACGGGCTGTTAGTGCGGTGTGCCTCTCTCTTCCTGCTAGGAGCCAAAGCTAATGCAGGTAAAGAAAGGGGTCTGTGCGCTACACAAACTAATAGAAAAAGGGAAAGAGAAGACATTTCTTAATGAGAAAGAGGCACTATACCTTGTACCAAACACATGTAGGATACCAGTTATATATATATACAGGTCCTTCTCAAAAAATTAGCATATTGTGATAAAGTTCATTATTTTCTGTAATGTACTGATAAACATTAGACTTTCATATATTTTAGATTCATTACACACAACTGAAGTAGTTCAAGCCTTTTCTTGTTTTAATATTGATGATTTTGGCATACAGCTCATGAAAACCCAAAAATCCTATCTCAAAAAATTAGCATATCATGAAAAGGTTCTCTAAACGAGCTATTAACCTAATCATCTGAATCAACGAATTAACTCTAAACACCTGCAAAAGATTCCTGAGGCTTTTAAAAACTCCCAGCCTGGTTCATTACTCAAAACCGCAATCATGGGTAAGACTGCCGACCTGACTGCTGTCCAGAAGGCCATCATTGACACCCTCAAGCAAGAGGATAAGACACAGAAAGAAATTTCTGAACGAACAGGCTGTTCACAGAGTGCTGTATCAAGGCACCTCAGTGGGAAGTCTGTGGGAAGGAAAAAGTGTGGCAGAAAACGCTGCACAACGAAAAGAGGTGACCGGACCCTGAAGAAGATTGTGGAGAAGGACCGATTCCAGACCTTGGAGGACCTGCGGAAGCAGTGGACTGAGTCTGGAGTAGAAACATCCAGAGCCACCGTGAACAGGCGTGTGCAGGAAATGGGCTACAGGTGCCGCATTCCCCAGGTCAAGCCACTTTTGAACCAGAAACAGCGTCAGAAGCGCCTGACCTGGGCTACAGAGAAGCAGCACTGGACTGTTGCTCAGTGGTCCAAAGTACTTTTTTCGGATGAAAGCAAATTTTGCATGTCATTCGGAAATCAAGGTGCCAGAGTCTGGAGGAAGACTGGGGAGAGGGAAATGCCAAAATGCCTGAAGTCCAGTGTCAAGTATCCACAGTCAGTGATGGTCTGGGGTGCCATGTCAGCTGCTGGTGTTGGTCCACTGTGTTTTATCAAGGGCAGGGTCAATGCAGCTAGCTATCAGGAGAATTTGGAGCACTTCATGCTTCCATCTGCTGAAAAGCTTTATGGAGATGAAGATTTCATTTTTCAGCACGACCTGGCACCTGCTCACAGTGCCAAAACCACTGGTAAATGGTTTACTGACCATGGTATTACTGTGCTCAATTGGCCTGCCAACTCTCCTGACCTGAACCCCATAGAGAATCTGTGGGATATTGGGAAGAGAAAGTTGAGAGACGCAAGACCCAACACTCTGGATGAGCTTAAGGCCGCTATCGAAGCATCCTGGGCCTCCATAACACCTCAGCAGCGCCACAGGCTGGTTGCCTCCATGCCACGCCGCATTGAAGCAGTAATTTCTGCAAAAGGATTCCCGACCAAGTATTGAGTGCATAACTGAACATAATTATTTGAAGGTTGACTTTTTTTGTATTAAAAACACTTTTCTTTTATTGGTCGGATGAAATATGCTAATTTTTTGAGATAGGATTTTGGGGTTTTCATGAGCTGTATGCCAAAATCATCAATATTAAAACAAGAAAAGGCTTGAACTACTTCAGTTGTGTGTAATGAATCTAAAATATATGAAAGTCTAATGTTTATCAGTACATTACAGAAAATAATGAACTTTATCACAATATGCAAATTTTTTGAGCAGGACCTGTATATCTAGCGACAGCAGATGTAGCCTCGCTATATACAAATATCAGGCACCGGGATGCCGTATTAGCCTCTAGGGATTAGCTTCGAGTTCGAGTCGAACTCATGTTCGACTGGAACATTGGCTGTTTGTCCGTTTGCCGAACAGCGAACAATTTGGGGTGTTTGCGGCAAATTCAAAAAGCCGCGGAACACCCTGTAAAAATCTATCAGAGAAAACTAAAGTGCTAATTTTAAAGGCTTATATGTAGGGATGAGCACCCCCCGGTTTGGTTCGCACCAGAACCTGCGAAACCGATCTAAAGTTCACGCGAACTTTAGAACCCTATTAAATACAATGGACTCGAACATTCAAAATCAAAAGTGCTAATTATCAAGGCTAATATGCAAGTTATTGTCCTAAAAAGGGTTTGGGGACCCGGGTCCTGCCCCAGGGGACATGTATCAATGCAAAGAAAAGTTTTAAAAACTGACGTTTTTTCGGGAGCAGTGATTTTAATAATGCTTAAAGTGAAACAATAAAAGTGAAATATTCCTTTAAATTTCGTACCCGGGGGGTGTCTATAGTATGGCTGTAAAGTGGCACATGTTTCCCGTGTTTAGAACAGTCCCTGCACAAAATGTAATTTCTAAAGGAAAAAAAGTAATTTAAAACTATTCGCGGCTATAATGAATTGTCGGGTCCCGGCAATACAGATAGAAGTCTTTGAAAAAAACAGCATGGGTTCCCCCCCAGTCCATTACCAGGCCCTTTGGGTCTGGTATGAATATTAAGGGGAACCCCGAACCAAAATTAAAAAAAAAATTGCGTGGGGGTCCCCCCAAATCCCATACCAGCTCCTTCAGGTCTTGTATGGATATTAGGGGAACCCAGTGCCAATTTTTTTTTTTAAATGTCATAGGGGTCCCCCTCAAAATCCATACCAGACCCTTCAGGTCTGGTATGGATTTTAAGGGGAACCCCGCACAAAAATAATAAAAAAATGGCGTGGGGTTCCCTCCAAAAATCCATACCAGACCCTTATCCAAGCACACAACCTGTCAGGTCGCAGGAAAAGAGGGGGGATGAGAGATCGCCCCTCTCCTGAACCGTACCAGGCCACATGCCCTCAACATGGGAAGGATGTCCCCATATTGATGGGGACAAGGGCCTTATCCCCACAATCCTTTGCCCGGTTGTTGTGGGGGTCTTCGGGCGGGGGGCTTATCGGAATCTGGAAGCCCCCTTTAACAAAGGGGACCCCCAGATCCCTGCCCCCCCTATGTGAATTGGTAACGGGGTACAGACACAGACACAGTTTGGGACAAGTCCTTTAACTACTTCTGACCCGGGCCATGTACAAAAGACGGCCACAAGGTGGCTCTAGAAATCCGGGAGGCCGTCTTTTTACGGCCTCTGCTCCTCCGGCCACTGGAGGGCGCGCGTATCACTGACATGCCTATGCATGTGCCTGGCAGCTGCGATGTCCGCCAGGTACCCGCGATCGGCCGGTACACAGCCAAGGACGTGGATCTCTGTGTGTAAACACAGAGATCCATGTCCTGTCAGGGAGAGGAGACCGATGCTGTGTCCCTTGTACATAGGGACACAGATCCTCACCTCCCCCAGTCAGTCCCCTCCCCCCACAATAGTAATCACTAATAGGGCACACATTTAACCCCTTCCTTGCCCCCTAGTGTTAACCCCTTCCCTGCCAGTCACATTTATACAGTAATCAGTGCATTTTTATAGCACTGTTCGCCTTATAAATGTGAATGGTCCCAAAATAGTGTCAAAAGTGTCCGATGTGTCCGCCATAATGTCGCAGTAACGAAAAAAATCACTGATCGCTATTAAAAAATTTTTTTTTTATAAAAATGCCATAAAACTACCCCCTATTTTGTAAACGCTATAACTTTTGCGCAAACCAATCAATAAACGCAGACTGCAATTTTTTTTACCAAAAATATGTAGAAGAATACGTATTGGACTAAACTGAGGAAAATATAAAAAAAAAAATTGGGATATTTATTATAGCAAAAATCAAAAAATATTGTGTTTTTTTTCAAAATTGTCGCTCTTTTTTGTTTTTTAGCGCAAAAGATAAAAACCGCAGAGATGATCAAATACCACCAAAAGAAAGCTCTATTTGTGGTAAAAAAAAAGGACGTTAATTTTGATTGGGAGTCAGGTCGCACGACCGCGCAATTTTCATTCAAAGCGTGACAGTGCCGAAAGCTATAATTTCGCCTGAGCAGCAAGGGGGTATATGTGCCCAGTAAGCAAGTGGTTAAAAAAAAATTACAGCGATGTAATCCTTCCATGACCCGACGATACACGCCACCACGATCGATTCCGCCTCCATGGAAGGCGGCCGCCGAATGACGCAAGACCCGCCGTGACAGCTCTTATATAGCCGAGGGCGGGGCCACCTGTGATGTGCGCGGGTGACCCCGCCCCCCTCTGATGCAACGGGGAAATGCTGCAGGGTTACCCAGTGACATGTACGGGTGACCCCGCCCCCCCTCTGACGCAACGGGGGTTTCCAGCGGTTTCCCCGTGGCGTCACGGGTGACCCCGCCCCCTCTGATGCCACGGAAACCCCTGTTGCATCAGAGGGGGGCGGGGTCACCCGTACATGTCACTTGGTAACCCTGCGACATTTCCCTATTGCATCAGAGGAAGGCGGGTCACCCGCGCACGTCACGGGTGGCCCACCCTCAGCTATTTAAGAGCTGTCATGGCGGGTCTTGTGTCATTCTGCGGGCGCTTCCCATGGAGGCAGATCGTGTCGTGATGGCGTGTTTCTCCGTATCCCGGCACGAGGAAGGATTACATTGATGGAATTTTTTTTTTAATAAAGGACTTGTCCCAAGTTGTGTCTGTGTGTTTTTTACAAATTTTTACACTTTTTTTGTGAAATGGTAGGGGTACAATGTATCTGTTACCAATTCACATAGGGGGGCAAGATCTGGGGTCCCCTTTGTTAAAGGGGGCTTCCAGATTCCGATAAGCCCCCGCCCGCAGACCCCCACAACCACCGGCCAAGGATTGTGGGGATTAGGCCCTTGTTGAGGGCATGTGGTCTGGTACGGTTCAGGAGAGGGGGCCGCTCTCTCGTCCCCCCCTCTTTTCCTGCTGCCTGCCAAGTTGCGTGCTTGGATAAGGGTCTGGTATGGATTTTTGGGGGGAACCCCACGCCATTTTTTTAAATTTTCGCCCTTAAAATCCATACCAGACCTGAAGGGTCTGGTATGGAGTTTGAGGGGGACCCCTACGACATTTAAAAAAATAAATTGGTGCAGGGTTCCCCTTAATATCCATACCAGACCTGAAGGGCCTGGTATGGAATTTGGGGGGACACCCACGCAAATTATTTTTTTTAATTTTGGTTTGGGGTTTTTTCAATGACTTTTATCTGAATTGCCGGGACCCGACAATTCATTATAGCCACGAGTAGTTTTAAATTACTTTTTTTCCTTTAGAAATTACATTTTGTGCAGGGACTGTTCTAAACATGGAAAACATGTGCCACTTTATAGGCATACTATAGACACACCCAGGTATGAAATTTAAAGGAATATTTCTCTTTTATTGTTTCACTTTAAGCATTATTAAAATCACTGCTCCCGGAAAAACGTTTTTTAAAACTTTTTTTTTGGATTAATACATGTCTCCTGGGGTAGGATCCAGGTCCCCAAACACTTTTTATGACAATAACTTGCATAATAACTTTTAAAATTATCACTTTTAATTTTTCAAGTTCGTTTCCCCTAGACTTTAACGGTGTTCGCGTGTTCGAACAAATTTTTTGCCTGTTCGTATGTTCTGCTGCGAACTGAACCGGGGGGTATTCGGCTCATCCCTACTTAGCAGCTGAACTTAACTGCAACTGGATGTATGTTTTAAAAGATAAAAGCTTATTCCATCAAGAACTCATATTTAAAGTCTTCACAACATGTAGTGTTTTAGCCAGATCATTTTGGAAATTCATAAGATAAAAAAATAAAATAAAATAAAATAAATTAAGTGATAGATTGAAACTAGTTTTTTGATGAAAAAAACAAAAACAAAAAATAAGCAAAAAACAAAAAAACACAGCTAATTGTTTATGGAACAGCTAATTGTTAATTGTCAGTAGCAATTATTCTCAGAGTAACTGGCTTGTTAAAGTAAGCTATAAAGGTCATATTCTTTAATTAAATTACTGATACATAAACTCTGTAGAATTTCCGGCCACATTACAGTCAAAACATGACAAGATGAAAATATATTGATAGCATTTTAACAGAAAAATACATTGAACTACTATGTAAAGAAAACGAAATCTAAAAATATAGCAGTACTTTCCATATAGATTAGAAGCCTACAGTATTTAAAACTGCCCCATGTATTTGTAACTGCACTGAGACAAAGATATAGAAATTTGGTGGACTAACAAGAATTTATAAACTGAACTTCTGTTCTCCCACAAGTAAAGTAATCCAGCAAAAAGTAGATGCTCATGTCCATCATCTGCCAAATCTAGCAATTTAATGACCATTTAAAAATTTATATGGTTGGATTTGGAGTACTTGTGATAGCAGATGCATACAAAATTAGCATTTAAGCCCTGTACACACGATCGGATATCCTATAGATTTTCGTCCGATGGATGCTTTTCATCAGACAAACCGATCGTGTATGGGACCCATCGGTCTTTTTTCCATCGGTTTAAAAAAATAGAACATGTTTTAAATTTTTCCGATGGATAAAAAACCGATCGAAAACTCCGATCGTCTATGGGCAAGTCCATCGGATCAAAAACCCACGCATGCTCAGACTGAATTAGGAGTTCTGGTAAAACTAGCGTTCCTAATGGAGAGAGCACATTCGGCATTCTGCAAGTTATTGCTTTGTTTAATGCAGCGCATTGTATTTTGCTTTAGAATGGTGTTTAAAATGTCGTTTTTGCTGCACAAGTTCTGACAAACTTATGTCTTTCTTGTTTCTTGCGATCTTATTAAGAATTATGATTTATTATTAAAGGCCGACCTCACATTTTAAAAAAATATTTTTTTTTCCATTTTTTTGTGTGTTCATTTCTCACAACAACATTTATTTTTTTATTTTTTCCCTCATGGACGTTGGTGTCCCTTGTTATTAATTACACATTGTATTTAGGAAATGTTATTGCTACTCCCCAGAAAAACACATCAGGCAAGTATTTTTGCTGAAATCAAATATCCATTTATTCTGGTAAAATATCAAACAAAAAACGAAGGGCAACAATTCGGAAATTAGCAGAAAATATGAAGTCATTGGACCCCAAAGGCAGACATGACTATGATGAACAATAAAATAAACAACAGCATGAAATCAGGAGCAGCAGCCAAAGACATACATCATCCCAAGCTGTGGTACTCCATGAACCTGCAACTTCTGGAAGAGCAGCTCGAAGCCAGAGAATCACCTCCTGCTCTTCCCTGTAGCCTTCCCTCCACGCTTCCCTGCAGTGTTCCCTCCACGCCTCTCTGCAGCGTTCCCTCCACAGCCTCGTCCATGCACCCTTGCAGGCCGGGCCACTGGGGGTGGTAATGTGGCAGGAGGAGGAGGAGAAGGAGGAGAAGGATTGGCCTGATGTGACAGATGGGTGGCCTCAGTCAGCTGCCCCCTCGTCCCCATGTGTACGGCAGTATATATAAGGCGCTCACAGAGGGCACATTGTCCCGCCTCCATTTGGAGTAACTTGTCCGCCAAGTATGTACTTAACCACTCCACAGGGTTGAGGGGGGCCCTCATGATGGCAGCAGCGTCACGTATCATTTTGAGTGACTCCTCCTCCACCTGTGTCATCCTACGATTTTTTTTAGGTCTGGTGTGGAGGGGAGCCACTTGTGACACTGTGCTGCCACTAGGCCTGGGGACCTGCTGCATGCCACTTGCCTCCTCCTGCCTGCCACATTCCTGCGCCTCTTCCTCCTGGCTGGCCTCATCCTGTGTATAAAAAAGGCACATAGTCAGATATTTTTGGCAAACTATCACACACAATTTTCATCTCATGACTGTTTCCTTTTTTTGGAGATACTTAAACAATCATTTTGGTCCCCTTTGTTTATTTTTTTTTGGGGGGGGGGATGGTAGCATTTTGGCAGAATAAATCAAGTTCATCACAATAGTACTTTGAGGCCAATATTTATTTACGAAAATACTGTACCTGGCTGAAGATGTGAAGATCAGGCTCTTCAAGCACAGGTGGCTCCTCCTCTACCTCTGCAGGGGTGGAAGGAAGGGTGGGAGGAACGCTGGAGGGAAGGGTGGAAGGAACGCTGGAGGGAAGGGTGGAAGGAAGGGTTGAGGGAAGGCTGGACATTGATTTCCTGGTCTCAATCTGGTCATCCAGAAATTGCAGGTGCTTGAAGTACCACAGCTTGGGCTGTAGTACATCGTCTGCTGCTGCTCCTGATCTCTTGGAAACACGGACTTCTTTGTAGATTTTTTTGTATGCATTACGCATGTTGTTTATTTTATTGTTCATCATAGTGTAGTCTGCGCCTGGGACCCAGGGCTTCATATAATCCGCCAATTTCTCGATTGTTGCCCGACGTACAGCACTCTTGTGATAAGAGGGATGGTTAACTTCCCAGAGGTTTCTCATTTCTTTATATTTCTCTATCAAAATCATCATGACATCCGGATCGCGCAGTTTATTCATCTTTTTATGTCTGCAAGTAAAAAACCCAGTGGAAACCAAAAAAAATCAGATTTGATTCTCCTCAACTTATCACAATATTGGCCTTTACAATCATGAACCATTATAGGCCATTGTAGGCCCCAGTTCCCTTCTTACCTTAGTTGTGGTGTTTGCAGCACTTCCGGTCGTTCTTACTCCGCGCAACCCTAATAACTTCGTTCCCATTTTTATACCCTGCGCATGCGTGTAACTCCGCCCGCATTGCCCACCCATGACAGACTTTTTCTGCATTTCCCCGCCCCTTAACGTTCGGCGCACAGTGGGAGATGGCGTAATGTCGGTGACACAGGTGGCTTCTTTACTCAAAAGTAACGACGAGGAAAGGCCGGAGGCGGAAACGTCCCGATCCAGGATTAAAAGATATAAGGCGACTAGTATGTCATTTGCTGAGATGGCGGAGATGGTGGACATTCTGCGGAGGAAGGATTACGATGGGAAGCATGGGCCATACGACACACCTAATCTCCGAAAGTCACAAATAATGGGGAAAGTGGCGAAGACTCTATATCAGAAATATGAGGTCATGAGATCCAAGGAGCAGCTCCGTAAAAGGTGGTCTGACCTGAAGCTGAGAGAGCCGGAGCAGTATAGGAAGCTTAAAAAAAGCATAGAAAAAAGTAAGCTTTTATTTTTACTGTGTTCTTTCACATTGTAAGATGTATTCTTCCATGTTTTGCACCATGTGCTTGTATTGACTGGTTTCACATTTCAAAAAGGCAACTTTAATGTTAAGTTGAGGGTCCACTTCTTTGGTTTCCTTTTCTTCCCCAAAAAATGTTCGTCTTCCACAAAACATGTTTGGCACATATCCACGTAAACTACATGTGGCCATGCCTCATTTTCCACAAACAATGTTTATCTACACATTGTTGGCTAGATGATGTGTTGTAACTAAAGTAGAATGTGAATGAAAGACTCAAATGGATTCTGGGTAAAGGAGATGACACTCAGGAGCAAGTACAGGAGCTTGTTCAGGAGCAAGATACTATAGTGTTGCCCGCATGACTAAATTTTAAAGGGTGTCACACCCAGGTGCACCAGTGGATACCTTTGTGGTTCTCAAAATTTGGTTTTTAGGCCCCTTAAAAAAAAATGCTGCTTTGTAGAGCTCTCAGGATCTCATGTGTTCATCTTTGAACTCAATATCAGTTGTACCCCACTTCAAAACAATGTATATAATATCTGGGCGAAAATCTCTGTGTGCTAAAGGATACCTATTTTTTGGCATTCCCATAGGGGAGAGGAGACTGGGAGGACAACAATCTGAGGAGACAAGGAAGCACAGACCACCTAAACTCCCCCAAGATCCCAAAGCAGCCCAAGATCAGCATGTTGAGGAAGTGGAGGTGGAGGAAGGGGAGGTGGAGGAGGGAGAGGTGGAGATTATCCCCACAACAGGTCAGTGTCTGTCCACACAACTTCAAGGTCAATACAGATGTAGGCGTGCATATTTCTAAATGTCTTTTTTTTTTTTAGGGAATGAACGTGGTGGTGTGTCAGGAACTCAAAATCCTCCATTCTCGAGTGCAAGTGCCAAAATAATTATTCAAGAAATAATGGAATGCAGTAGCGAAATGGACATTATGAGAAAGAGAATGAATGTGATTGAGCAAAAATATAAAAACATTATAGATATTTTGGGGAGAATAGTGTGACCCCCCCCCCTGTTTTTGTGTTTTGTTATGCGTCACAAATTTGCAATGGGATTTCCACCAGCCCAAGTGTGAAGATGCACACAGTGACTCAACATGTGCTATCTGCCGTCACAGGATATCTATGTCCCTGTTTTGGGGGTGCAACCTCTTCCTCCCTACTCAAGTAGGTTCGAGGAAGGGTTTGCACCTCCAAAGCACGTCCATTGATCCCCCATGATGGCAGATAGCATATGTTTACCTTAGCCATGGGATCATGTTGAAAAGACACATTCGAGACACAAAAAGAAAGGGGTTCTTCACATTTGGGTTGGATCAGGGGTGACACCACCCCATCTCAAGTTTCTCCTTTTCACTTTGTTCTTTACTTTCAATGTTTTTACCACAAAAATTACGATTTTGACCCTTGCATGTTTCTGCAAAACAATCCTTCCCCAAAAAAAGCTAAAAAATGGGGAGCTCAAACTTTCTACATATTTGTATTAAAACCAAACAAAAGGGTTGCACAGAGTAAAAAGTTTCTGGAAGACGCAAAAAGGTGTGGCTTGTTATTTCGATGCTCACTAGCATTTTTGGAAATGCCCAAACAATGTTTTTTATAGTGCCAATTGGGGCTATTTACTAAGGATAAATACACTTGGCACTTGGCACTTGGCACTACAAGAACCTGGGAGACACATAAACCCAAAAATCAAGAATGACAAAACCATGTTTTTTATACAATAAAAATTTATTTGGATTATACAAATAGTCAGATGTGGTCTGGCATTGCGATGGCCCCCCTACCCGTGAAGTACTCAACGTATTTATCACGTACTTCACGGGCACTTTGGGGGGCCAAGCCAGTACGGGCAGGGTCGAGGCCGGTCAGAATGGTCATTTCGGATGGACCGGCCTCAGGCCCAACTGTTGACAGATATGAAGGTGAAAAATGTCTCAGGAAATTGTGCATTATGCAGCAGCAGTAAACTATGGTGTTCAGCTTGTATTCCGCCAAATGAATTGCTGTCTGAAACAGGCGGAACCGGCTGGCCATTATCCCGAAGGCATTCTCCACAACTCTCCGGGCTCTGGCCAGCCGGTAATTAAAAACCCTCCTGTCCGGGGTGAGGGTGCGTTGGGGAAACGGCCGCATGAGGTGTGGTCCAAGTCCAAATACTTCATCCGCGATGAAAACGAATGGTAGTCCTTCCACGTTCTCTGCATCTGGAGGCAGTGCAAGACCCCCAGCCTGCAGACGGTGAGCGAACTTCGTCTCAGCGAATACTCCGCCATCGGACATCCGGCCGTTCTTCCCCACGTCCACATACAGGAACTCGTACCGTGCCGACACCACCGCCATTAACACAATACTATTGAAACCTTTATAGTTAAAATAGTATGACCCCGAAAGGGGTGGTGGCACTATGTGGACGTGCTTGCCATCAATTTCCCCCCCACAGTTGGGGAAGTCCCACCCCTGGGCAAATTGATCAGCCACAGTCAGCCATTCCTGTGGTGTGCAAGGAAACTGTGGAGTCAAACAAAAAGAAGACATTAGTACGTTTTAAGTTTACAGTGCAAACAGATAACACAAAGACATTTTTGACCAACATCAGGCTACCATTATTATTTAAGGCAGTATTTCATGGCCTAAAAAGAAGGCCCACTTAGCAGTAAAACAGTAAACGAACAGCCAAGAAGGCACTGCCAAGCAGTAACGACCTGACTGCATGCACTGAAGAACAAATACGAACCCACAAGCACAAACTGAACAGCAGGAAACGATCTGAAAAGCACATAGACTGAAAAGCGCAAATCGGCTCTCACCAAATTTTTACTAACACGCGGTAACACGAAATCAGCAAAAGCAGCCCAAGGGGTGGCACCATTAGATTTGAACTTCCCTTTTATAGCGCTGTCATACGTGTTGTACGTGCCATCGTTTTGTTGCCGTCGGTTTTTGGACTAATGGTGTGTGGCCAAGACTGATGAAAAACAGTTTCATCGGATTTCCGATGGAGAAATCCATCGGAGGAAAATCCATAGGATATCCGATCGTGTGTACAGGGCTTTAGGGTCTTTTCAGAGCATATTTTCAAAGCTACCTTTGCAACTTTATGTTCAAAACAATCAATAAGCTATAGGAACACACATTTCTTAGCAAGCAAATGGTTTCCCCCCATGCAATTTACTATTTTTAATACACAATAATACATAATATTCAATGCACTATGGCAAAGTAATACATGAAACAATCGTTCTTATATACATGTAGGAGCTGTGGAAAATAAATCTAGTTTTATATAATTGAACACTATTTAACTTGTGTAACCTCTAACTCATAAAATCAGAAAAGCTCAGCCAGTAATGCAATTTATTTACAGCAGTTTCAGTCTTGGCAGTATAGTGAGGATTGAAGAGTGCTTAAACAGACCTTCTGGTTACCACAAGTTTATGGCGATTTAAAACTTTTGAATACCAAGGCTTAGGAAATCTAAAATGTTACTTCATAATGTGCATAAGAGAAAATGCCATCTCTCAAACTAACTTTTCCCTAACAATAATGAAATTTGTATTAAGCACTAAGGGATACCGTAGCATCACATTATGGGAGATTTACTAAAACTGGAGAGTTGAAAAGCTAGTGCAGCTTTACATAGAAACCAATCAGCTTCCAGGTTTTATTGTAAAATCTTAATTGACAAGCTGAAGTTAGAAGCTGCCATGCACAGCTGCACCAGATTCTGCGTTTTTCAGTTTTAGTAAATCTCCCACATCATTTGATAGTGTATGCTTAACTAACTACAAGTTGACTATTTCCAGATCCATAAAATAATGGTAGTAACATTATTACTGCTGATAGTCAAAATAATTATAACAACAATGACAATAACCAATCTTAGTACATTATAGGGCTGATTTAAAATGGAGAGTCAGCATATGTATTCATTATCTGTTAAACTCCACAGAATTGCTCAATACTGTCCCTCATTCATAAAATACAGGAAGGGTTATTGAGCCTGCAATCTTTCACAGTGTAATTTTTGCTCAATGCAAAAAAAATAAGCAATATGAAGAAACCAGTCAGGTGACTTTGGCAGATCACATGACTGGGCTCTCTCTTCTTTTTTTTTTTCTTTTTTTAAGAACTTCTTCTTAGTTTTATAGCACTCTGGCAGTTTTTGGACTTCCAAGCCAATGGAGTACAATGCACATTTATATAAACACAGCACTGTGCTTTGGAAAGTCACAAAGCTCTTTTTTAACACAGAGTGCTTACTAATAGAGTTGAGCGGACATCTGGATGTTCGGGTTCGACGGTTTCGGCCGAACTTCGGAAAAAAGTTCGGGTTCGGGACCGAACTTTAACCCGAACCCGGACCCGAACCCGAACCCCATTGAAGTCAATGGGGACCCGGACTTCTAAAGACTAAAAAGGCTCTAAAAAGGTAATGGAAAGGGCTAGAGGGCTGCAAATGGCAGCAAAATGTTGTTAAGAGCATGGCAAGTGCTCTGCAAACAAATGTGGATAGGGAAATAACTTAAAATAACATAAAAAAATAAAAATAAAAAATAATAATCTTGACCTAGGAGGACGAGGTCCATATGGAGTAGGAGGTTGAAGTGGCGGTGGATGTGGCTGTGTAGGTGGAAGCTGCGGTGGAGGAGGACGAGGTAGCCAACACTGATTCAAAAATACAACAATTGTTGTGTAATCCCGGTGATGTGTCGAATTCTGTCCCCCGTCAAATAGTGTCCACCCTGTACTGCGCTTGCTCAGTATGTAGGACAAGGGGATTTCTAAAATCTCCCAAGACGAACGGCGCCTGCGTGGTGAGTTCAGGTGAAGGCCACACCATCCGTGGTTCAAGACGAGCCAAGTGAGGCCGTGCCCGAAGCGTGGCGATCGAACCGAGCCCGTGAGGGGCCCTGTTACTATGTGCTACTGTATGTCCACTTGGATGGTGGGGCTTGAACCTGCACTCACAGCGCAGGCGCCGTTCATCTTCGGAGATTTTGTGAATCTCCTTGTCCTCTGTACTGCGCAAGCGCTGCGCCTTCGCAGTATGGGCCGGACACAATCTGATGGCCGGACAGTTTTTGTCACAACACCGGTATACATGTCTATTCTGCACAAGGTACGGACAAGTCCTGTGGGATCCATGCCTGGTTCATTTTAATGAACGTGAGCTTGTCCACATTGGCTCTGGACAGGCGGCTGCGCTTGTCTGTGATAACGCCCCCTGCCGTGCTAAATACACGTTCAGATAATACACTGGCTGCAGGGCAGGCCAGCACCTCCAAGGCATAAAGGGCAAGCTCAGGCCATGTGCCCAATTTGGAGACCCAGAAGTTAAAGGGGGCAGACCCGTCATCCAGTACGTGTAGGCCTGTGGACACATACTGCTCAACCATGTTGGTGAAATGCTGCCTCCTGCTAAGACGTTCCATCTCAGCTGGTGGTGCTGGTTGTTGTGGCGTGCTGACAAAGCTTTTCCACATTTCAGCCATGCTAACCCTGCCTTCTGAGGTGCTGCCGGTGCCCCGGCTGCGTTGGCGACCTCTTCCTCCTCCTCTGCCTTCGCCTTGTGCTTCCACCGTACGCCCGCTGTCAGGTGGGAATGCCACCAGCAGCGTGTCTACCAGCGTGCGCTTGTACTCGCGCATCTTACGATCCCGCTCCAGTGAGGGAATTAAGGACGGTACGTTGTCCTTGTAATGGGGATCCAGCAGGGTGGCCACCCAGTAATCAGCACCAGTTAAAATGTGGGCAACTCAGCGGTCATTGCGGAAACACTGCAGCATGTAATCGCTCATGTGTGCCAGGCTGCCCAGAGGCAAAGAAAAGCTGTCCTCTGTGGGAGGTGTATCGTCTGTGTCCTCTGTATCCCCCCAGCCACGCACCAGTGATGGCCACAAGCTGGTCTGGGTGCCACCCTGCTGTGAAAATGCCTCCTCCTCCTCCTCCTCCTCCATCTCCTCCTCCACCTCGTCATCCTCCAGAACTGTTCCCTTTCTGCCGGACATATGTGTACCTGGCGTTTGTTGGTGCAGGAACCCACCCTCATAGCCACTTGTGAAAGACTGCCCTGAAAGCCTTTGAAATGATCCCGCTTCCTCCTCCTCCTCCTCATCCTCCTGTGCCACATCCTCTTCCATCATCGCCCGAAGCGTTTTTTCAAGGAGGCATAGAACTGGGATAGTAACGCTAAGAACGGCGTCATTGGCACTGGACATGTTGGTGGAGTACTCGAAACAGCGCAACAAGGCACACAGGTCTCGCATGGAGGCCCAGTTTTTGGTGGTGAAGTGGTGCTGTTCCGCAGAGCGACTCATGCGTGATTGCTGCAGCTGAAACTCCACTATCGCCTGCTGCTGCTCGCACAGTCTGGCCAGCATGTGCAAGGTGGAGTTCCACCTTGTGGGCACGTCACATATGAGGCGGTGAGCGGGAAGGCCGAAGTTACGCTGCAGCGCTGACAGGCGAGCAGCAGCAGGGTGAGAACGCCGAAAGTGCGCACACACAGCCCGCACTTTCTGCAGCAGCTCTGGCATATTGGGGTAATTTTTAAGGAACCTCTGGACCACCAAGTTCAGCACATGCGCCAGGCAAGGGATGTGCGTCAAACCGGCTAGGCCCAGAGCTGCTACGAGATTTTGCCCATTATCGCACACCACCAGGCCGGGCTTGAGGCTCACTGACAGCAACCACTCATTGGTCTGTTGTTCCATGTCCCTCCACAACTCCTGCGCGGTGTGGGGTTTTTCCCCCAAACAGGAAAGTTTTAAAACTGCCTGCTGTCGTTTACCCCTGGCTGTGCTGAAGTTGGTGGTGAAGGTGTTACGCTGACCGGATGAGGAGGCGGTAGAGGATGAGGAAGCGGAGTAGGAGGAGTTAGCAACAGGAGGCAAACTGAAGCGCCCTGCAATCCTCGGTGGTGGAAGGACATGCGCCAAACTGCTATCTGCCTCAGGCCCAGCCGCCACTGCATTTACCCAGTGTGCTGTTAGGGAGATATAACGTCCCTGACCGTGCTTACTGGTCCGCGCATCCGTAGTTAGGTGGACCTTGCCACAGATGGCGTTGCGCAGTGCACACCTGATTTTGTCCCCCACTTGGTTGTGCAGGGAAGGGATGGCTCGCCTGGAAAAATAGTGGCGGCTGGGCACGACGTACTGTGGGACAGCCAATGCCATCAGGCTTTTAAAACTCTGCGTCTCCACCAGACGGAATGACAGCATTTCAAAGGCCAGGAGTTTTGAAATGCTGGCATTCAGGGCCAGGGATCGCGGGTGGCTAGGGGGGTACTTCCTCTTCCGCTCCAATGTTTGGGAGATAGAGAGCTGAACGCTTCCATGGGACATTGTGGAGATGGTTGGTGACCCAGGTGGTAGTGTTGCTGGCAGATGCTCTGTTTGCGGGGTGGCAGGTGCCACTGTCACTACAGAGGTGGATGAAGAGGCCGAGACTGCAGCAGAAGAGGAAGCAGGAGGAGCCAGAGACCTTTCTTGGTTTTTGAGGTGTCTACTCCACTGCAGCTCGTGCTTTGCACTTAGATGCCTGGTCATGCAGGTTGTGCTCAGGTTGAGAACGTTTATGCCTCGCTTCAGGCTCTGATTGCACAGCTTGCAAACCACTCGTGTCTTGTCATCAGCACATTGTGTGAAGAACTGCCACGCTGGGGAACTCCTTGGACCTGGCTTTGGTGTGCTCGGTCCCTTGCTGCGTTGGGCAGTAGCAGACATACTGTCTAGCTGACAGACGCTCCGCTTTTGCACCCTGCTCCCTCTTCTGCTGTGCTGGTGGCTCTGTGCGACCACCGCCTCTTCCTCCAAACTACACTGGTCACCTGCATAACGTTGATTCCATGTGGGGTCGAGGACCTCGTTGTCCTCCACATCATCTTCCACCCAGTCTTCACCCCTGCCCTCCTTGTCTGTCTGCACAATTGCAAAAGCAGCAGCAGTTGGCACATGTGTTTCGTCATCATCCGAGACGTTCTGCGATGGTCCTCCCATGTACTCATCATGAAACATAAGTGGTTGGGCATCGGTGCACTCAATCTCTTCCACTTCTGGGGCAGGGCTAGGTGGATGGCCCTGGGAAACCCTGCTAACAGAGTCATCGAAAAGCAGAAGAGACTGCTGCATGATTTGGGGCTCAGACTGCTTGGCTGATTTGCAAGGGGGTGAGGTGAAAGACTGATGGACATGGGTTTCAGGTGCCAACTCTGTTCTTTCATCAGAAGAGTGGGTGGGAGACAATGTGAAGGAACCCGAGGCACTGTCAGCAACCCAATCTACTATCGCCTGTACTTGTCCTGGCCTAAACATTCGTACAGCCTCATTAGGCGCGACAAAATACCGCCGCAGGCTCGGTCGCCTACTCGCACCTGAGGAAGGTGTTTCACTTGTGCGTGTATCTGGCACAGATCCACCACGTCCTCTCCCTGCAACAGGAGCTCCACCAGCAGCACCACGACCGGGGCCACCACGTCCCTTTGACCTTCTCCTCATATTTTCAAAATTTAGGATCTTGCCCTAAATGGGTGTTTTTGGAAGCGCAGAACACACCCACAGTACGTAACCGCTGAATCGCACAGCTACAGAACTGCAGAAAATGCTATTCAAAAAAAATGTTGTTTTTTTAGTATAGCACAGTAGGAGAAAACTATATAGAAATTGTTTATTTCACACACCTCAAAATATGTATAACACACTGCAAACTTTTTTTTGTGCCACTAAACGGCGTTTTTTTGGAAGAGCAGAACACACCCACAGTACGTAACCGCTGAATCGCACAGCTACAGAACTGCAGAAAATGCTATTCAAAAAAAATGTTGTTTTTTTAGTATAGCACAGTAGGAGAAAACTATATAGAAATTGTTTCTTTCACACACCTCAAAATATGTATAACACACTGCAAACTTTTTTTGGTGCCACTAAACGGCGTTTTTTGGAAGAGCAGAACACACCCACAGTACGTAACCGCTGAATCGCACAGCTACAGAACTGCAGAAAATGCTATTCAAAAAAAAATTTGTTTTTTTAGTATAGCACAGTAGGAGAAAACTATATAGAAATTGTTTATTTCACACACCTCAAAATATGTATAACACACTGCAAACTTTTTTTGTGCCCCTAAACGGCATTTTTTGCAAGCGTACATTAAAGTGCAAATTTTTTTTATTTTTTTTTTGCCCTAAACGGGTCTTTTTTTGCACGAGCAAAATAAAATGCTTTTTTTTTTTTGCCCTATGGGTCTTTTGGAAAAGAGAACAATAAAGTGCCTTTTTTTTTCCCCTAAAAGTTAGATTTTCTCTGACACTGGGCTCATGGCAGTGTAAAAAGACTGCACTGCAACACAAATAGGTAGACCTATGCAGATCGCTGATTTTAATCTCTGAATCTGGACTCCTATATAATATTCTCTCTCCCTGAAAGCACCAACACAGGAACCTGGCCCTACACTACACTATCTCTCTATCTTTTCCCTCAGATTGTAGAATCAGGACTACCTCATCTATCTTTCTATCTCTCCCTAAAAGCAGCAGCAGCAGACTAGATCCTCTCCCTATCTATTCTGAAGCAGAGTGTCATGTGTGCTGTGTGCCTCTAGCTTATATAGAAGCTGGGTCACATGTTGCACTGACCAATCACAGCCATGCCATTAGTAGGCATGGCTATGATGGCTTCTAAGGGCACACCAGCTAATCAAAAGGTGATTGGCTGGCCCCTGAAGCATTTCTAAATGCGTTATTAGATTGCCGAACCCAAACCCGAACCCGGACTTTTGGGCAAAGTCCGGGTTCGGGTTCGGGAAAAAGCTAAAGTTCGGTACGGACCCGAACTTTACAGTTCGGGTTCGCTCAACACTACTTACTAAGTATACTATCCAATAATACACAAAGCACTGTAGTGTTAACCCACACCCTGGTGTATAAAACACACCCAGCAGCGTGTGCATACTATATATCAGACCTATATAAAATCAAAGTAATGCCAGCACAAAATGGCCTATAATAGGAGCATTGTGGTAGGTTGGCTAGTATTTTACTGCATACCCACTCAGACCAAACCTGGGGCAGTATGCTCTAAATTATCAGTATTGACACCAGCCTGGGTCTGATAATGATATTAGCATATCAGAAAATATTTAATAATTTAGATGTGAACAATAATATACCCACCACAAGCTAAAATGTTCCTGAAAATATTACATATTAATATGGCTTAAAATAGTTTAGGTATAAATTGGTGCAAAATATGATGTGCCTGCTTATGTTGGTTTACAGTTAGGCATTAGAGAAAAGTTGGTGAAAGTCTTTGGACAACCAGTTAACTAGTAAGGCGTTGATCTCTTTATACCACCCTGGTATTTCAGTTGGATACAATTAGTGCATGCATAAAGTGGCATATGCATTTGGTATTATCACATAACATAATATGTGGCTTAAAGCGGAGGTCCACCCAGAAAAAAAAATACATAAAAAATCCTAAAAAAAAAGAAAAAATTAATAGAAAAACAAAAATTATACTCACCCGAAAAGCCTGTTGCTATGCAGAAATCCCCTAATCTGCCTTCTGCTGTGCCTCTTCCTTGTCCTCGGATTGAGAACTTCCGTTTCCTCTTCTTGTGAATGGGGCGCGCTGCCTTCTGGGAACTGTGTGTATCCCAGGAGGCAAGCCGCCCATTCACAAAGCGCCGTGCGAGTGGCGCATGCGCAGTAGGAAACTGGCAGTGAAGCCGTAAGGCTTCACAGCCTGTTTCCCTTAGTCAGGATGGAGGAGCCGGGAGCCTGGCAGCAGCAATCGATCGTCGTGGCAGGACCGACATCGCGGGCGAGTAGGACAGGTAAGTGTCCTTATTAAAAGTCAGCAGCTACACTGTTAGTAGCTGCTGACTTTAAAAAAAAAAAAATACAAGCTGCACCTCCGCTTTTAATAAAAAAAAAACAAGCTTTATGTATTATTAACCACTTAAGTTATTGCACCTTTATACCCCTTAAGCCCTGTACACACGATCTGATTTCCTATGGATTCTAATCCGATGGATTTTTCAATCGGAAATCCGATGAAGATGACTTCCATCAGTCTTGCCTACACACCATCAGTCAAAAATCCGACCGTCCAAAACGCTGTGACGTAAAACACTCTGACAAGCCGAGAAAAATGAAGTTCAATGCTTCTGAGAATGCGTCGACTTGATTCTGAGCATGCGTGGGTTTTTTGTCCGATGGAGTTCCACACAGACGATCGGAATTTGCTATTGTTTTTTTTTCTATTGGATAAATTTAAAACATGTTCTATTCTTACTCACCGATGGAAAAAACACCGATGGGGCCCATACACGATCGGTTTGTCCGATGAAAAAAGTCCATCGGACTGTTTTCATCGGTAAAACCGATTGTGTGTACAGGGCTTTAGGGACTTGGACAATCTGTACATTTCCACTGTGAACCTGTTTATTCATTCATTATTAAGATAAACAAGTGATTCATAAATTATTTTTTTAGTACAAGTTGTGGATTCCTATGGCAATATCATCTTGCAAAAAATATTTAATTACTTATTTAATCTATAGACAAATGATGTAAAGAATGACCAGTGTTTGCTTTTGAAAAAATAGTTTAACGGTAAATAAAAAGTACAGGTATATATATTTTTTAAACTTGTTATGTTTAAATTAACACTAAGTGGTATATTTATAATACATTTGCTTAGCAAATCTCTCATTATGTGCACAAATGTAAGAAATAATACCCATGCTGTTTCTAATATGTGTGTGTATTAGTTTGTTTGAAGCTTTTTGCCGGGTGAATGTAACATCGTGCATGCTCAGAAGCAAGTTATGAGACGGGAGCGCTCGTTCTGGTAAAACTAGCATTCAGAATGGAGATAGCACATTCGTCACGCTGTAACGGACTGAAAAGCACGAGGCTGAAAAGCACGAATCGTCTCTCACCAAACTTTACTATCAGGAGGGTGGCGCCATCCAAATGGAACTTCCCCTTTATAGTGCCGTTGTACGTGTTGTCGAACGTGTTGTACGTCACCGCGCTTTGCTCAAGCATTTTTTTTCACGATAGTGTGTAGGCAAGGCAGGCTTGAGAAGAATCACGTTGAGAAAAACGTCGTTTTTTTCAATGACATTAAAAACGGCTGTGTGTACGTGGTATCAGACTTAACCTTCATCAATAGAGAAAATAACCTAGCTCTTTAAGCTAAGATTATTCAACCGGCAGGAAAAATAATATAACAGAGACCTCAGCACTGTATACACTCTATGGAGGTTTCTGTGCAAATGGCTGAACAAATGGGTGTTCAGCCTAGTACACTTCCAGCTGCATTGTGAAGTGAAACATTAAGAATTGGTATTATCACCACTGTTAAATGTAAAAGCTGCCTCCTGTTTGGTAGGTAACCTGCACCCACCAATGTTCTAAAAACCAGTGACTCATCCCTGTCTGGCACGTTTGTCTGCTAAGCAGGGATTTTCTACTGACATCTTTATTTCCCTTTATACTGGAAACAAAGATTGTGGATTGTGTAAAAAAAAGGCATGGAGTCCCCTCTAAAATTTATACCAAGCCTCTCAGGTCTGGTATGGTTTTTAAGAGGTATACCACAAACAAAACAACAAAACAATAGGAATGAGGTCCCCTCAAATTCCACACTAGACCCTTACCCAAGCATGCAGCCTGGGTGAACCATACCAGGCCACATGCTCTCAACATGGGGGGTACCTTCCCAGGGGGGACCCCTGGAATAGCACCTTGTTCCCATGTTGATAAGTGCAAGGGACTCTGCCCACAACATATTACATAGTATGCCTAGTCTTTCACAAAAAAAGTCAGTAGTAAATAAACACACACTTTTTTTATAATCTTTATTTCATAAATCTTTTAATTTTAAACAACATACATAGAAGAAATTTGACAAGGAGAAATGAATATTCTAAACAATAAACATATTTGTTGGAGATATCTTTTTTGAAGAAACTGTGAAACAATGGGATATAGGCCCTCAACTTTTGCAGAAAATCATGGCCCTTTATCACAATCCTAAAGCTAGAGTACGGATAAATGGAACTCTTTCAGATCCTGTAACTATTCAGAATGGAACCCGACAAGGATGTCCCTTATCCCCTCTATTATACATGTTAGTAATGGAACATTTGACTACAGCTATTCGTAATAATTTAGATATCCAAGGGATCAGGGTCAAAGAAATAGAATACACAAGGTCAGTATATGCAGATGATCGGTTGCTATATATTACCAATCTGGTAGTGACTATACCAAACTTTTTTCAGGAATTCAATTGTTTTGGGGCAGTGAGTAATTTCAAAGTTAATTATAATAAATCTGAAGCTTTGAATATCACATTACCAAATAAAACTCAATATCTTCTTCAAATAAACTTCTCTTTTAAATGGCAAAAATCACCATTAAATATCTAGGTATATATCTACCTCGAGACCTGACTAAGCTGCAAGAGTTAAATTACTTTTTCCAACAACCTTACTAGATCAATTGCGTAGAGCTGTAGGGAGATTTATATGGGTGCATACATCTCTCCGAATTAGAAGAGATATATTATTTAGACCAAAGTTGAATGAGGGTTTGGCCCTTCCAGATTTTACAATATACTTACGCTCAGCATTTATGACTAGGATAGTGGATTTTGTTTCATAATGCAAACTGTAAGCAATGGGTGAAATTGGAAGAAACTATCACTGCCATTAAACTGAAATCCCTACCATGGGCCAATTTAATTCCGGACCCATGATGAGGGACTTTTTTGTTTCTAGTTTATTCGACATTGAAGGCATGGGACTCACTGTTGAAAAAAATACTTTTATCTACTCAGATCGGGCCTATGACACCTTTATTTTCTAATCCTGAATTCCCACTGGGAAAAGGCATTGTTATTCCTAAAATGGCATAGTCGTGAGGATGTAAGACTTGTCCAGACCCTGGTAGATGGCAAACTCCCCCCCCCCCCCGTTGAATGCTTGGTATATGGAGTTTAGGATTAAATGCATGCAATATCAGCAACTTCAAACATACATTCACTCTTTGACACAAAACTCTCCATTAGATAGACCATTAACAGAATTTAGACATTTTAGACTGGGAAACGTCTTTTCTTCTAACATATAAATTGTCCCTATCAGCCAGACATCAAGAAAGAAACTATAACATTTTAGCAAGGTAGTACCGATGCCCGGTGAATATGCATAAAATTAATGTTGATAATCAAGAGACATGTTGGAGATGTCTTAATGCAAGTGGTACAATGTCGCACATATGGTATTATTGTCTGCTTGTTTTTTCATTTTGGCCAAAGATTTTTTTGTATATACCGGAAAATTACAGAATCTACTATGCAACCAGATATATGTATTTCTGTGTTGTCAATTATTCCTGGATCAATAAAATCTATTAACCACTTCAGCCCCGGAAGAATTTATCCCCTTACTGACCAGAGCACTTTTTGCAATTCGGCACTGCGTAGCTTTAACTGACAATTGCGCAGTCGTGCGACGTTGCACCCAAACAAAATTGACATCCTGTTCTCCCACAAATAGCACTTTCTTTTGGTGGTATTTGATCACCTCTGCGGTTTTTATTTTTTGGGCTATAAACAAAAAAAAGCGACAATTTTGAAAAAAAAGCAATATTTTTTACTTTTTGCTATAATGAATATCCCCCAAAAATATATAAAAAAACTATTTTTTTCCTCAGTTTGGGCTGATATGTATTCTTCTACATATTTTTGGTAAAAAAAATCGCAATAAGCGTATATTGTTTGGTTTGCGCAAAAGTTATAGCGTCTACAACAGTGTTTCTCAACTCCAGTCCTCAAGGCGCCCCAACAGGTCATGTTTTCAGGATTCCCCTCAGATGAAATGGCTGTGGTAATTACTAAGGCAGTGAAACTGTGAAACTGATCAAATCACCTGTGCAAAATAATGGAAAGCCTGAAAACATGACCTGTTGGCTCGCCTTGAGGACTGGAGTTGAGAAACCCTGGTCTACAAAATAGGGGATAGATTTATGGCATTTTTTTTATTATTATTTTTTTAATAGTAATGGCGGCGATCTGCGATTTCTATCGTGACTGCAACATTATGGCGGACACATCGGACACTTTTGACGCTATTTTGGGACCATTGTCATTTATACAGCGATCAGTGCTATAAAAATGCACTGATTACTGTGTAAATTACACTGGCAGGGAAGGGGTTAAACACTAGGGGGCGATGAAGGTATTAAGTGTGTCCTAGGAAGTGATTCTAACTGTGGGGGGGCTGGACTACAAGTGACACGACAGTGATCACTGCTCCCGATGACAGGGAGCAGTAAATCACTGTCCTGTCACTAGGCAGAACAGGGAAATGCCTTGTTTACATAGGCATCTCCCTGTTCTGCAGCTCCGTGACATGATCGCGGGCACCCGGCGGGCACCCGACGCTCATGGAGCTTGCGGCGGGTGTTTGCGCCCGCAGTGCCGAGATTTAAAGGGGACGTACAGGTATGTCCCTTTGCGCCGCCGTGCCATTTTGCTGACGTAAATAGTCGTGCAGCGGTCGGCAAGCGGTTAAAAAAGATATTCTATGACATATGCTTACCACAGCACATAGGTCATAGCCCATAACTGGCAGAAAGCGATAGGTCCCTCAATGGTAGAATGGGTGTGTGAGATGAGCAAGACGCAGTCCTTGGAACAGATGATAATGGCAAAAGAGAGTTTAGAAGAACGAATCCCAAAGAATTGGCAACAATGGGAGAAATTCCAAACCTCTGCAATGTTATCAAAATACTTATAGTGTAACCTGACCCTTCTTTTTTTGTCTTTTTGGAGTGCAGTGTCTTCTTCAGTGTTGGTTTTGTTTGTTCGTTTTTAATGTATTCATTTTTAAGTCTTGGTCTATATACAGTATCTCACAAAACTGAGTACACCCCTCACATTTTTGTAAATATTTTATTAAATCTTTTCATGTGACAACACTGAAGAAATTACACTTTGCTACAATGTAAAGTAGTGCGTTTACAGCTTGTGTAACAGTGAAAATTTGCTGTCCCCCCAAAAAATCTCAACACACAGCCATTAATATCTAAACCACTGGTAACAAAAGTGAGTATACCCCTAAGTGAAAATGCCCAAATTGGGCCCGAAGTGTCAATATTTTGTGTGGCCACCATTATTAATTTTAGGATGTGGATAACAATGTTTAGGTTAGGGTAAAGATAAATCAAATAATTATTTGTTGGAATATAGATATTAATTATTGACATATGGTATTGGCCAGATATACCTTATTTAGGTTTGTAGAGAAACATAAGCTTTACGTTTATATAATTAGATTGAGAGATAGAATTTCTTGATAATGGATTTCTCGGAAGCTTAGGCACAATTTTAAATCCATTGTCAACGAGAAATTGTTCCACTGTAAGATTTCAATATGGTAATGTAAATGGAGAATGAAAAAAGATATCTCCAATAAACACACACATTTTGACAAGTCATTTAACCACTTGCCACCCGTAGTACTAACATGGACGTCCTCGGTCAATCAAATCAACAGAGGATATGCGTGGTACATAAAAAATAGAAACACTCCATATAGTGTAAAACCTTATAAAATTTAATTGTATAGAGCACAGTATTACACTTACAATTTTGCAGTTAAAAAAGAGCCTGTAGTCTGATGTGCCGGCCGGTGCACAGACAACCCGTCCTTCTGGGTATGCGAATGGAGCGACACGCTGACGTTACCTCGTGCTCCATTCGCATACCCAGAAGGATGGGTTGTCTGTTTGTGCACCGGCCAGCAGATCAGACTACAGGCTCTTTTTTAACTGCAAAATTGTAAGTGTAATACTGTGCTCTATACAATTAAATTTTATAAGGTTTTACGCTATATGGAGCGTTTCTATTTTTTATGTACCACGCATATCCTCTCTTGATTTGATTGACTGGGAGGTGATTGCTGAGAATCCATGACTGTGCCTGCTGTCTCTTGGAGCTAAGCTGTGATTCATTACACGCATTCTTTGATCCTCTGTCATGGGGGATCATGACTACTTGGTAAGAGTTTATTCCTGCAGATTTGGTGGTGGATCCAACAAGGTTTTTCTCACAAGTGGATACGGCAATTCACGTTTATATATGGACTTTTTGTTACCAGCACTGGTGTAGAGTTATCTGTTTTTAGCTATTCACATCATTTCACTGTTTTTTGTTTCACAAATTTATGGACATCAACTTTTGGATTTTAATAATTTATATATGGATTTCCAGTATTAATATTGATTTTCAACAATTTTTTCACCTTTATTCATCAATTCATTTGTGGACTCACTATCATTATTGTTTTTTCACAATTCACGATATTATCAAGTCATGTATGGGTTAACTCTCATTAATTGATCATTGGTGTTATATATATTTTTACATTTTATGTCACCATTTAATAATTTTTAAGGTTAGTGCAATTTATTTTTCTTCCAATTTCTATTTTTTGTATTTATGTTATACATGATAAATGCAGCTTCCGTCCAATAGCTGGGAATCAGTTTTTCCAGCCATTTGTCCATTACTTCTTAGCGCGGTTTCTTCCCTATTTTTCATAACGGAATGATGCTTGCACCTACAGGCATCATCCCACTATCATTCTTTTAAGCCGGCGATTCTCTTTCATGCAGAAGTGATCCGAGTGCCTAATTAGCCACTCGATCACTTTTGCGGGTGGCAAAATGGGGGTCCCACCCCCCTCCCGCTGCTGCCTCTCCCGAGCTCTCCTGTCCCATCACGGGGCCCGGGAGCGATGCGGCCGGTGGCGATGGCTGCCCTGTACAGAGAGCGTGGAACTGACGTCGTTCCCCTTTCTCTGTAACCCCAGAAACCTTGAGTGACGAATAGTTTGACACTTCCAGGTCCGCCCCTTTTTAAAGCGCACCGTCCTACCGTGCTTACGTGCAAATGCGAACGCATACGTTACTCCAGTGGGCATATGTAAACAGTGATCATACCACACATGTGAGGTATTGTCGTGAACGTCAGAGCGAGAGCAATAACTCTAGAACCAGACCACTTGTGCAACTCCAAACTGTTGACCTGTAAAGGTGTTTAAAGCGTCGCCTATGAAGAATTTTAAGCACCGTAGTTTGATGCCATTCCACGGGCAGGCACAATTTCAAAGCATGACATGTTAGGTATCTGTTTACTCAGCAGAACATCATCTTTCACATTACACAAAATTGGGCTAACTTTAGTGTTTTTTTTTTTTAAATTCATGAAAGTGTTTTTTCCAAAAAAATTGCGTTTGAAAAACCGCTGCGCAAATACAGTGTGACATAAAAAATTGTAACACCCACCATTTTATTCTATAGGGTCTCTGCTAAAAAAATATATATATATAATATTTGGGGGGTTCTAAGTAATTTTCTAGCAAAAAAATTTTGATTTTTATATGTAGGATCAAAGTGTCGAAAATAGTCCAGATGCGAAGTTGTTAATTTGAAACCGTGTCCTATGATGTAAATCAATGATGTCATGCAGAGATGCAGATCCACATGTGGTATGTATTTTAGGGACACCTCATGCATTTTTTTTTGGCATGGGGCCTCCATTAAAATCCATACCTATAATTTAGGGGGACCCTACACTGTTTTTGTTTTAGTAGGTTCCCCCAAAATCCATACCAGACCTGGTATGAATTTTCAGGGGCCCCACAACATCACTTTGTTTTGTTTCACACTATTCCTGCTATTTGTTTATGCTCACATGTCAGTATGGAATCCCCGACTGACATCTTAATATGCCAGGCAGGAATGAGTCACTGGTTGTTAGGACACTGAAGGGTGCTGGCTCCATAAAACCAGGATGAAGCTGTAAAATTTATCAGGGGTAACAATACCATTGATAAACATTTCACTTCACAAACCAGCTGGAGGTTCACTCAGCGGAACCTCTATTTGTTTGGCTGTTTGTACAGGAATTTCTATAGACTGTACACAGTGCTGAGTATATTTCATATATTTTTTCTTCTGCTGGTCAAATGTTCTTTGCCTATAGTGTTTGACTATTTTCTCCATTAGTAAATGTTAGCTCTTGTGATCCAATGTTCTTATGGCTATTTTTGTCTTAAGATTGAATATTAGGGGTGGTACATTTGCCCCACGAAAGGCCACAAACTATTACACACACATAGAGTATTACAAACGAACGTTACTCATATTGTTAATTATGCTTTTGCAAATGATGAGATATTCACAAGGTGAATTTAGTGAAAATAGTAAATACAGTGTAAACTTCACTGTTCAATGCAATACATAATGACACTTGCAGTCAGAGTGCAAGTGTTAATTTTTTCAGGAGCAGCTGCATTTTGACAGCTGCAGTTCTATATAATTTATAGATGTAATTTTGCAGCTGGTAATTGGCAATAGTAGGGGCAATGCCCTATGCCCAAAATCCTCAAGTGGTGAAAGTAGACCCCTATCCTGTGGCAAAAAAGTCTGGGTTTAGTGGAAGTGGGTTGAATGACACTAGTCCTCATTCAGTCTAGAATACTGGCAGCATCTAATGGTGCAGAGGAAGTATTGCGGGGGATGGACAACTCTGGACTATAGATGAACACTGCAAAAAAACTGAGATTATTTTCTATTTTAAATTTTGCTTGGGTGTTTATCTTTTAGTTTGACCCAGAGTTCTGCTTTCAAATGAAATATTAGACAAAACCTCTGAGTGTGGAGAATGGTTGAACCCCAGTTTCAGAGTTATTATTGTCTGTGGACCGGTTGGGAAAGTTCCTCTCATTTCCTGTCTGAGGTTGGTCATAGATGGATTTTTTTTCTTTTTTGACCAGGCAGCAGGTGGATAGAGGAATTCTCTCAGCTGTGCTATAGTATTCTGACAGCAAGGACTCCTTCGCTGTCAGAAAACACTGACCAACACTGCAGTAGATTGTCTGCATGTGCTGATTGAATGAAAAATTGTCAACATTCCCTTTTGAGAGAAGCCAATAATTAGATCGACTTCTCTCGAGTGTGAACATCCATAAATGGATTAAAAATTCTGCTGATCCTTGCTGAACTGGAGGATTTTTCATCCATCTATGGCCAGCTTGAGTAACTCAACAGAATCACCTCTCCTTGTTTTCATACATACCTTGATGAAGGAGATCAGCTTGTCTCTGAAACATCACTCTGTGTAATGAACTGCAATACAAAAGGACATTTCTTACTAAAATTGAGTTGTGTGCTGAAGACCTATTCAATTTGTTTTTTGAACAATGCCAATCAGAAAATATGAGATCACTTACATAAAAAAACAAGTATTTATAATGTATATTTAAGTATATATATATATATATATATATATATATATATATATATATATATCAAAAACCTCGGGTGGGTTACTTCCCTCTTACTTTTTGGAATCCAATGGAGGAAAGTCAAGGTGGACTCCCAATTTCCACCAGCAGTCAAATAGTTTCAACAAAGGGACAATCACTCCAATTTGCAACGACAATTTCTTTACTGGTAAATCTTCAATCAATGCCAAATGTAGACAGAAAACTCAAAAGCATAGCTACTGTACAGTTGCGAGCATCCCTGCTCTTCCTCAGGCTAACAGGCTAGCCTGTTAGCCTGAGGAAGAGCAGGGATGCTCGCAACTGTACAGTAGCTATGCTTTTGAGTTTTCTGTCTACATTTGGCATTGATTGAAGATATACCAGTAAAGAAATTGTCGTTGCAAATTGGAGTGATTGTCCCTTTGTTGAAACTATATATATATATATATACACAGTATATGTTTTGCCTTTCATTTTTTTTTTTAACTGAATAAGTTATTTCATACTTTTAGGCTGGGTTCACACTGCAGCACGGAGCAGCTTACAGTAGGGGTCCGGTGTGTCCCTGTTCACCATTTCAGGTCCGATTTCAGTCCGAATTTTTTGCTTAATTTGGACCTGAAACAGACGAGAAGACACACAGGACTCCTGTGCAATTCGCACCGGAGCCGCTCCGGAGATGTGTGCACCGGCTCCATAGAGAGACAGTCACAATCTCCTGACATGCGAATTGGATGCGTGGAAATTCACAATTCAATTCCAATTCACAATAGTGTGAACCCAGCCTAAGGGTTCACATATGCTTTAAAGCATGTTGCTTTTAGGTAGCCCATTCAAAATTAATGGGCTGTCATACATCTCAACGCATGAAAATAGGTCCTGCTGCATCAAATTGGCAGCATGGTGACCCACAATGTAAATCATTTTGTGATGCACTGCAGTTGACTACTTTCTCATTGAATGGCAGTGTAATACACTAACCTGTGTATGGTGCAGTACCATGCATTACTGCAGCATGGTGTGAAGAGGCTCATACAGTAGTTTTAGAAGTGCTTTAGAATTACATTTGCTCTACAAAGATGACAACCAAATCTTTCATGTCTGCAGTTCTCCAGTCATTTTGTAGCACACTGCTGGATTTTTATTTGAAAAAAATGGTGGTCTCCACCCCCTCAGCTTGTCACACCAGTATGTGTTTTTAAACGAATCCTCCTAAACCTTTAAAAAAAAACATTACTATGAGAAATGCATCAAAATGTATATTCAGAATACCTTTTTAAATTAAAATCAGCAATCTTTTCTCATAGATGATGTGGTAAATTGTTTCCAGTGTCACAGTACAATTAGTTCAGCAGCTGTTATGAGTTTGTTAATTAAGCTATTTTTTAATAGCTCGCAGTCTTATTATCTAGATGAACAATTTCTGGAGAAAGGTTTAGGTTCAATCCTGCTATGATTTTAAAACACAATTAAACTGTATTTCAGGGGTCACATATAATGTTAGAGAAAAGGACCTCTACAACACAGAGGACAAGTTTATGTGTAGAGGCTAAGGTCTAACACCAGCACAAGATAATTGTAATTTCTGCAATCTTACAGTGTATAGCTTTTCTTAAAGGTAACATGTCAAGGTTTTCACTTATTGAAGCAAACGTATTGAAGTCAGGCAAATTTTAAATCTAAAAATAAAAAATAAGGTTTTCACCTTTTCACAGCCTGTTAAAAAAAAAAAGTCAGTTGTTTGCAGATGATGTATAAAATAACGAAAGAACATAACCAAGCAGGAATTCTAAAAGCAGAAAATATCAACAGCGCTAGGAGAGAGATGAAATACTATACACTGTATATACTCGAGTATAAGCCGAGATTTTCAGCCCTTTTTTTTTTGGGCTGAAAGTGCCCCCCCTCGGCTTATACACGAGTCAGTGTACCTGGAAATATTGAGAGGCTGCGGGCGTCCAACATTTAAAACTTGCGGTCTCCTCCTGTCTCTTCCGTGACAGACGGAACTCTGTCTGCTGAGAATCGCCTATCAGGAACGTTCTCTCATCCTCAGCCATCCCAGCAGACACTGTGTTCAGTGTTCTGCCAATCAAGGATGCCTTTTCATCCTCGGACAAGAGGACGTCCGTGATTGGCAGAACACTGATCACACTGTCTGCTGGGAAAATGAGTCCGAGGTTACGAGAACGTCCATGATAGGCTGAACTGTGTCAGCTGAGAAACGCCTATCACGGAAGGGACCAAGAGGAGACCGCGAGTTTTAAACAATGAATGGACACCCGCAGCCTCTCAATTTCAAGGTACAGTGACGACGGGCACATTGACAATGGGCACAGTGAGTATGGGCACAGTGACGATGGGCACAGTGACGACGGGCACAGTTAGTATGGGCACAGTGAGGTTGTAAATGGGCATTGTTGACCCTCTGCATTCTCACCCTCGGCTTATACTCGAGTCAATACGTTTTCCCAGTTTTTTGGGGTAAAATTAGGTCTTCGGCTTATACTCGGGTCGGCTTATACTCGAGTATATACGGTAAGTGTCTCAAGGGGCTGTCGTTATGCTAGTATTCTCTAGTACAGGGTTTCTCAACCACGGCTCCATGTAATCCTAGGGTTCCTCCAGAGGTTGCTAGGGATTACTTAAGCAATGAGCCACTGAAATAAGTTACCACTGGCACCAATATTATTTTTAGCTATCTGTAAGGGGGTACTTCTTCCCAATGACCACACATGTAAGGAGAATACTTCTTACTGACCATCACACTGAGTTTTAACATGAGTCTTAGTTATAGTAATTATTACCATGATTCCCTGAGACTGGAAAGTTATTTCAAGGGTTCCTTTTGTTGAAAAGGTTGAGAAAGGCTGCTCTAGTAGTTCTAATGTGATTGATAGATAATGCCTGCACTCTTAAAGTTTAGAAATTGTAAAAACAATTCATACAGTACAAATGTGTACCAATTTCATCAACCTAAAAATGTGCTAATGTTAAAATCTCAAATAAATACATTAAAACCTAACAATGTGTCACTGTCTGATTCATATACAGAACTATACAACTGTACAAATAACATTGGCTGTACAAACAGCAAATACATGTGTAGCGGGGTCCCCTTTAAGACTCTCGGGACTACCTTGCCCAGAATCCCTTTCGGCATGTTTCCACCCCAGAGACTCATGGGAGGGGTTATAAAAGGAGGAGGCGAGGCTGGGCTCAGCCTCTTTGGGACACGAGACTTCAGTGACTGATCCTCCTGTGCGGATGTTCTAGAGTGCAAGGCCTGAAGCCTGAGGCCTTGCGCAGCACCAAAGAGCCTTCCACCCCACTGCGAGCCTGGATGGCATCTGACTTCACTTGCCTACAGCCTTGGTTGGATCGGGGACCCGATCGCTGGAGACACTGTGTGTGTGAGGACACAGTCGGTGGAAGTTCTCGGACTGGGATCGCGTCCAGAGGGGTGAGCGAGCGTATGCTCAGACCATATACTGTTGTTGCTAATGTGCCTATAGACTGCCGTGGCCCACAAGTTATTTCTGATACTCTCACTGGAGAACCTTATCAGAGCTGAACTCAGAGTTCATACAGTAAAGTGTTCATTTCATCACAACCTTCCCACTGGATTACAAATGGTATTCTGTTATGTGCACCACCTTTAAAGATTTGCCGGTGAAGAAACCATCATCCCCTATAGACTGAGTTGTAGATATCTGAGCCAGGCCTGGCCAGCTAGTTAGTTCATTTAGTTACTGCATCACAGGACACCTAGTTAACGGTCGCCCACGCGGCGCACCTTTACTGTTCATTTTAATGCATAGTATGTTTATTGCTGCAGGGCTCTGCAATTTATTACCTGTGAACTGTTACCACTGTTAACCTTTCTTACCAAAAGCTTAAAGTAAATTTTATACCCCTTTCATTATTGCCTTGGTGTCTGGGTTTACTCATACAGTATAAGAAATATATATTGCTGCCATAACTAACTGTGCCAGTAGGGGGTCGAGTACATTGCCGGGGGTTGGCGGAGCTGTTTTCAGGGCCCAAACTAAATCTGCGGCCTTCTTAGTTGAAGGTATCGCTACACGTAGGGGTTCTCGTCTGGGATCCTGATACAGCAATTAAACGCCAGAGGTGCCGTCATGGACCCGCAAGGAATAAGAGCGTGGTGCGAAGTGGCTAAGACAGACCCAAGCCAGTCAGTGGTCATCAACCTACCAGGGGAGGAATGGTCAATTGAAACGATAGAGGAGTTAATGAAGTCAGTGACCCCAGATCACACACCGTGGGTGATGGGAATAAAGTCAGACCCAGACATTTCATACCAGTATGCACTAGTGGAATACTTGGACGGGATGCCAGAGGCTTGTAAGCGCAACTGTGTACAGACGCCAGATAATAGATCCTATAGGTTGGCGCACGCAATTAAGAAGGAGCCATCACCGACGGGATCACCGCAGGCTGCGGCCCGTACCCCACCTACGAGAGGAGACAGGGCGACGCCTCCGGTGGCGCCTGCACCCGTCACTGCTATATCACCAGAACTGATAAATGCAATAGGGGATTTGTTAACCAAGTGTCAGAAGACAAGCACGGTGCATGTAGAGACTAGCTACCGGAGACTAAAGACATTCTCGGGGAAGCTCCCTGTCCCTGCAGGGGAAGAAGATTTTGACACCTGGGTGGAGCAGGCATTACAAGCAGTAGAGGCATGGGAGGTGCCTGAAGCGCAGAAGAGGCAACGAGTGATAGAAAGCCTTAAAGGCGCAGCAGCAGAAGCAGTGAAAAGTTTTCGGTTGGGGAATGCAGACTGCACGGCTCAAGACTGTCTAGCCATGCTACAGGATGAGTTTGGTCAACTGGAAAAGGTGACAGAGATGGTCTACCAATTTGAACATACTTTCCAACAACCGAAGGAGAAACTTTCAGAGTATGTTAGAAGACTGAACAGGTTGCTGTGCAAGATTGTGTTAAAGAAGGGAATGAAGCCCCAAGATACAGATGCGGCAAGAATGAAACAAGTTTTAAAGGGAGCGTTACGCTCGGATCCAGTCTGGCTGCACCTGAAGACCTCGGGAGGAGGAACGTTACTGACTTATGCTGACTTGATAAAAATCATCAGAGATGAGAAGGCGCTACAACAGGACCAGCAAATGATTAAGGCAAATGTTGTACCCGCACAGGTGCTAGTCAATCCAGTGATGACCCCTGAAAGAGACTCAGAGGTAGACACTCTAAAAGCTCAAATGTCCAAGGTGTTAGAGATGTTGACCTCTCTGATGGCAAAAGACACAGAGGGTCCCAAGAGAGAAGTACCAAGTAAGGAATTATTCCCAATTGCCTTAGCACCCGCATCTTTACAAGAATGGGGAGATATAGTCTGCTTTAACTGTGGAGGAATTGGCCATATTGCAGCTACATGTTCCAGTCCCAAGAAGAAGAAACCAGACAACCGCAAGCCGGCGGGAAACTCCAGAGGGCCCCGGTGAAGGAGTCAACCGGGTGCCCATCACTTTCAGTGAGCTCCAAGCTGAATGCGAAGCAGAAGAAAAGAGGAGATAAAACACCTCAGAGGAAACGCAACATTCCTCAACCGAAATACACCCCAGAAAAAGGGGGCAAGACCCCTCAGAAGGGACACAGCACTCCCCAGAGGGGGTGCACATCTAAGAAGAATAATAGTATCCCTCAGCGGGTCCGTACACCCATTGAAAGGAGGGAAATCAATGCATACCAGGCTCAAGAAAGATTAAAGTCCAAAGGGAATTGGACGAGAGAGAGTCCGAAAGGAAAGGGTCAGAAGAAGGCGACCCCTGCCAGGCCATATCCGGAGAAGCTGGTAGGCCCATCTCCTATAGTGCCCATTCAAGTGGAGGGAGTCTACACCAGAGCCATCTTGGATACTGGGGCACAAGTGACCCTGTTATACCGAGATTTCTACGATAAGCACTTGAGTCACCTGCCCATCCAGAAGATAGAGGGACTAGAGATATGTGGGATTGGAACCCAGAATTTCCCCTACGATGGCTATCTGCCCGTCAAGATGATCTTTGACCCATCTGTGGCTGGAAAAGCCGAAGTGTTTGACACCCTGGCGGTTGTGTGCCCTCGGCCACCAGGAGCCAACAAGAGTTCCCTTATAATAGGGACGAACACGGACCTGGTCCGAAGACTTCTGACCCCTCTAGTGAAAGAGAAGGGGTCAGCGGCCTCCAAGATCCACCCCATGCTGAAGACGGCTTACCAACGGCTGGTCCTAGAGAAGAAGACCCCTGGAGAGGGGATAGGGAAGGTGTGGAGACTTGGAAGAGAAGGGATAGTGTTTCAGCCCGGCGAAGTAACCTGTCTCAGAGCCACTGTGACGCTTAATTGGGAGCAGCCTGGACCCTTTGTCATGTTGGAGTCCGACCCAAGGGAAGAGTCCCCCGGTCTGGAAGTGATACCAGAAGTGATTCCGCTGAAGGCCCTGAAGAAGGCCCATTGTAGAGTTCCAGTGAGTGTTAGGAACAATACAGATGGCCCCATGGAAATCCCAGCCAGGATGCTGCTGGGCCAGGTGAGCCCTGCTGCCCCTGTCAACTTGTCAGAAGTAAAGAGGACGGGTGAAGGAGGAGATGCTTGGGAGAAGCTATCCATGGAAAACCTGAATCTGCCCAGGGCTTGGAAGGAGAGAGCCAAGGCCCAGTTGACCAGATGGGAGAAGATCTTCTCCAAAGATGAGTTCGATGTGGGGTGTGCAAGAAGTGCCACCCATCGGATCCGCCTCCAAGAAGATAAGCCCTTCAGAGAGAGAGTCAGGCGGGTCCCACTAGCGGATCTGGAGGATCTAAGGGAACAACTTGCAGAACTCAAAAGAACTGGTGTGATACGGGAGTCTAGAAGCCCCTATGCCTCCCCGATAGTGGTGGTCAGGAAGAAGAATGGATCGTTGAGGCTCTGTATCGATTACAGGACTCTTAACAGGAGAACCATACCCGACCAGTACACCACTCCGAGGATAGAGGATGCCCTACAGGGCATGTCTGGAGCCAAGTGGTTCAGCGTTATGGATCTCAAGAGTGGGTACTATCAGATCCCTATGCACCCAGAAGACAAGGAGAAGACAGCTTTCATAACCCCAGTGGGGTTCTTTGAGTTCGACCGGATGCCCCAAGGTCTGTCTGGAGCCCCAGCTACTTTCCAACGCCTCATGGAGAAGACTGTAGGAGACATGAACCTTATTGAAGTCCTTGTATACCTGGACGATGTCATTGTCTTTGGAAGAACCCTGGAGGAACACGAGGAGAGGCTGGAAAAAGTCTTGAGGAGACTCAGTGAGGAGGGACTCAAACTTTCGCCTGAGAAGTGTCGGTTCTACCAGTCTTCTGTGAACTACCTGGGGCACATAGTGTCTGAAGAAGGGGTGGCCACAGACTATGAGAAATTGGAGGCAGTTACCTCCTGGCCACGACCCACCACAGTAACAGAACTCAGATCCTTCTTAGGGTTCTGCTCTTTTTACAGGAGGTTTGTGGAAGGATTCGCCCGAATTGCTAGACCATTGAATGAACTGCTCAAGACTGAGGGAGAAGAAGACAACTCAGGGCCCAGGAAGCCGGGAGAGTCAGTCAAAGATCAGTGGAACCAGAAATGTGAAGAGGCCTTCCAGGCATTGAAGAAGAGCCTAACCACTGCTCCAGTCTTGGCATACGTAGACCCAATCAAACCCTATGAACTACACGTAGATGCTAGTCATGATGGTCTGGGAGGAGTACTTTATCAAGAACACGAAGGGCAACTATGGCCTGTTGCCTACGTGACCAGGAGCCTGACCCCCTCTGAGAAAAACTACCCCACTCACAAGCTGGAGTTCCTGGCCCTTAAGTGGGCGGTAGTAGACAAGCTCAAAGACTATCTGTATGGGGCGGAGTTCACTGTGAAGACCGACAACAACCCCCTGACCTATCTATTCACTACAGCAAAGCTGGACGCCACTGGACACAGGTGGCTGGCCGCATTGTCTGGATTCAATTTCAGCCTAAAGTACAGGCCAGGGATTGGGAATCGAGATGCAGACGCTTTGTCCAGAAGATCTCATGGTCCCACCCATGACATGGAAGACTGGACTCAAGTGGCACCAGACGGGGTGCGGGCCCTATGTCAGGGGGCTGAATTGCAAGCTAGAGGGGGCTCAAGGGCGGAAGAGATAGGAGTTACCATGGTAGGAGTCCCCAAACAATACTGTGGAGTAACTAAACTGGAGGAAGACCATCTGCCAAAACTGTCCAAAAAGGAGCTAAGATGTGACCAATTAGAAGACCCCATGGGGAAATTAGTTCTGGAAGCCCTGGAGAATCAGGATCCAAACAGACTTCTGAGTCACTCCTCAAAGGAGGCTCGCCTGTTGAGGAAAGAGTGGGACAGGTTACAGGTGCATCAGGAAATGGTCTACCGAAGGGGCCCCTCTGATGACCTGGAAGATAAACGGCAATTGTTTCTTAGGGAAAAACACAGAGAGACTGTTCTGATGGCCCTACATGACAATCATGGCCACTTAGGGGCGGAAAGGACCTTTTAACTTGTCAGAAGTCGGTTCTATTGGCCCTGCATGAGGGCAGAAGTAGAAGAGTACTGCCGTTCGTGTGCACGCTGCATCCAGAGGAAGACTTTACCCCATCAAGCTGCCCCAATGGGCCATCTACAGAGTCAAGGCCCAATGGATCTGGTATGCATTGATTTCCTCTGCCTCGAACCCGATCTGAGTGGACTAGGAAATGTTCTGGTGATAACCGATCATTTCACCCGGTATGCCCAAGCTTTCCCAACCAAAGACCAGAAGGCTTCCACAGTAGCCAAGGTACTTATGGAGAAGTATTTTGTCCATTATGGGCTGCCCCAGCGACTTCATTCAGATCAAGGAAGGGACTTTGAGAGTCGACTGATCCGAAAACTCCTGGATTCGTTGGGAATCAAGAAGACTCGAACTACACCTTACCACCCACAGGGGGATGCTCAGCCGGAGAGGTTTAACCGAACCTTGCTCAACATGTTGGGGACTCTGGAAAGTGAGAAGAGACAACATTGGACCAAACACATAGCAGCTATAGTACACGCTTACAATTGCACCACCAGTGATGCTACAGGCTACTCCCCATATCGACTCATGTTTGGGAGAGAAGCGAGACTACCCGTAGACTTGGCCTTTGGCACCTCTTTAGACCATTCCTCAGCCACATCCCACAAAGGATATGTGGACAGGCTCAGACACAGCCTGAAAGTAGCCTATGAACAAGCTCAAGCAGCCTCAGATCAAAGGGGAGCCCGAAACAAAAGAAACTTCGACTTGAAGGTCCGGATACAAGACCTGCAGCCCGGGGACCGAGTACTGCTACGCAATCTGGGGGTCCCTGGAAAACACAAACTTGCAGACAGATGGAGATCTGAACCCTATGTCATCTGTAGGAAGTTGCCGGGCCTACCTGTCTACAAGTTGAAGCCGGAAGGAAAGGTAGGCCCACTGAAGACGTGGCATCGAAACCACCTGCTCCCACTTGCTGAAGCAGCCAGGATACCTCCAATGAGAGACTCCCCTGAACCAGTTTCTATTCTGGATACCCCTAGGCCAAACACTCGGTCCCAGACCTCTCGGACTGAAGATACAGAAGCTTCTGAACTCAGTGGAGGTGAAGAGAGAGAGCTTGACTGGCTGTGGCCTTCCCCAACTCAAGGCACTTCTGCTATAGATCTTCCAACTACTGAAGACACTATAGATACACAACTGAATGCAGAAGCCGCTGAATTCATCCCATATAGTCCTTCATTTGATTACTGGGAAGATGCCCGTGATGTTTACCCTGAACAGGACCCTAGAGACTCTATGTATCCCTCGGCTCCTGAAGCAGATGTTACAGAGCCTGTCGTGTTGCCTGAGCCTGTTACAGAAGAAAAGCCTGTGGCGCCAGAGCCAGAAACCCCAAGGGAACAAAGGGCTCGCAGAGTCATAAGGCCTCCCAGAAAGTTGACCTACCCACAAATGGGGAAGAGCTCAGAAGATTCTGTGATCACTGCTAGGAGGAGTGTAGAGAATCCGGACCCCTCCACTGTACATTTGGTAGAGGGCAACCCCCACTCACTCTCTGGCACAGTTAGGCAGGTCACTCAGGATAGTGTGACCTGTAGGAAAGGGAATCCAACCCCTCGGTTTTGGTGGGAATTCCCTATGCCAACCTCTTATGCAATGTTGTCTGGGGTTGTACGCAGTGTATGCTAAGGTTTCTTTGGGGACCAAAGAATTTAAGTGGGGGGAGTGTGTAGCGAGGTCCCCTTTAAGACTCTCGGGACTACCTTGCCCAGAATCCCTTTCGGCATGTTTCCACCCCAGAGACTCATGGGAGGGGTTATAAAAGGAGGAGGCGAGGCTGGGCTCGGCCTCTTTGGGACACGAGATTTCAGAGACTGATCCTGCTGTGCGGATGTGCCGGAGTGCAAGGCCTGAAGCCTGAGGCCTTGTGCAGCACCAAAGAGCCTTCCACCCCACTGCGAGCCTGGGTGGCATCTGACTTCGCTTGCCTACAGCCTTGGTTGGATCGGGACCCGATCGCTGGAGACACTGTGTGTGTGAGGACACAGTCGGTGGAAGTTCCCGGACTGGGATCACGTCCGGAGGGGTGAGCGAGCGTATGCTCAGACCATATACTGTTGTTGCTAATGTGCCTATAGACTGCCGTGGCCCACAAGTTATTTCTGATACTCTCACTGGAGAACCTTATCAGAGCTGAACTCAGAGTTCATACAGTAAAGTGTTTATTTCATCACAACCTTCCCACTGGATTACAAATGGTATTCTGTTATGTGCACCACCTTTAAAGAATTGCCGGTGAAGAAACCATCATCCCCTATAGACTGAGTTGTAGATATCTGAGCCAGGTCTGGCCAGCTAGTTAGTTCATTTAGTTACTGCGTCACAGGACGCCTAGTTAACGGTCGCCCACGCGGCGCACCTTTACTGTTCATTTTAATGCATAGTATGTTTATTGCTGCAGGGCTCTGCAATTTATTACCTGTGAACTGTTACCACTGTTAACCTTTCTTACCAAAAGCTTAAAGTAAATTTTATACCCCTTTCATTATTGCCTTGGTGTCTGGGTTTACTCATACAGTATAAGAAATATATATTGCTGCCATAACTAACTGTGCCAGAAGGGGGTCGAGTACATTGCCGGGGGTTGGCGGAGCTGTTTTCAGGGCCCAAACTGAATCTGCGGCCTTCTTAGTTGAAGGTATTGCTACACATGCAAAAGTGCACATTTTATTTAAATCATAAAAATTAAAACTTAGATGAGAACTCACCAAAACATGTGGGACCTCTTTGCTTTTTAGGCTGGGTTCACACTTGTGCGGTGCGAATTCCAGCTCTCTTATCTCTGATAAAAAGATAAGAGAGCTGTTCAGCAGATCATCTCCATTTTAGCTGTGAATTTGGTGACCTGGGAGAGAGGAGGGGGAGGGGGGAAGTGTAGTGAAGTGAAGGAGAGAAATCCTGATGAGAACTAAACAGATCTGTGAATTAGATGCGTGCCCATAGAAGATAATGGACCTGAATTCACACCTGAGCTGCACCGCAATGCCTAGAAAACGCACACGGTTTTTTGGCAATGCGCAGTGCGAATGCATCGCACATATGTGAACCAGCCTCATTGAAATCAATGTATTTTAAAATGTTATGCGAATTGGATGCGGTGTAAGCCGCAACCAATTCGCATAGGTGTGAACCCGGCCTCAAGGTCTAACAGCGCTTTATTCAGGTGTGTCAGGACTGCGCTCTGCTCCTTTCTCTCTTGCATCAAACTATTTCAAGTATCCCACTCCTTCCCCCAGAGGGTCAGACAAAATCTGAGGAGAGGAGAGAGGATTCTGGAAAAGTTTGATGCAAGAGAGAAAGGATCAGAGAGCAGCGCTGTTGGAAGAACTGCCCCATAAAAGTTTTATGTGTGCACCTCTGCTGCCTTGAAGGTCGTTAGTGGAGACTTTGGCCTGTGGTCTCCCCAGCAGCAAAATTGGGTATTAAAAATCTTTCTCATTGATCTGCTGCTTCAAATACAAGGTTTGACCCAAAAATGGTGTCACTTCAACCCCCTCCCCTGTAGAATGTGAAAACGTAACCTTTTCTTTCAGAATGACTTTAATTGTGTACAATGTAGTGGTCTCCTCTAGACAGTCATGGTTGCTACTCATCTTTGTCCCACTTGGCTTTTCTATTACCTTACTGCTTGCTAATAGGACCACATCTGATGAAAGGTGTTAAAAGTTATCTTGGTCTAGTTTAAGGGGACTTCATCTGAATAATAATCCCTATGATTCTCTACACAGGAAGCTTCTCTTTCTCGGGAACGTGAGCCTCCCATAGACAAGATCATCCAATCTGGCCTTATCCCTAAACTTGTCTGCTTGTGGGGCCGTGAAGGCTGCAGTCCTATGCACTTTGAAGCTTTCTTGGGCCCTCACCAACATTGCCTCTGGAAACTCCGACCTGACCCGGGCTGTGGTTGATGGTGGAGCCTTTCCTGCCTTCATTGCTCTGCTGGCTTCCCCTCACTCTCACATCTGTGAGCAGGCTGTGTGGGCTCTGGGCAACATTGCAGGTGATAGAACCTTCCAGAATGAAATTCTTATTGCCTAGTGCCCCCCCCCCCCCCCGATGGTGTAGATATCAGTTGTACCCTAGCCTTAATTCCATATAAACCTGCTGTGCTTAAAATTGGGTCACTGATCTTTCAGTATTGAGGTCCTGGGTTTAGTTACCTCTCGTGCTTTACATACATTTAATTGCCTCCCTGACTCGTGGCTTCTTAAGCTTGGCTCTTAAAGTGTCTGTAAAAAAAGTGGCACATCTGAATAAAGTGCTTTTGAACCTTCCTAAAAAATTAAGTGGCCGCAAATCTTTTGGTGAGTTCTCATCCAAGTGGGGTAGTGGACACCTGAGCACAAGTACTGATTAATGGCACTGCCCTTTTACTCACTGTGAACACTTATGTACTTTTCTAGAGACTGATGTACTTATGGATATTCTTGCGTACTGATTATTATTTTTATTTTTCAAGATTTATATAGCACCAACAGTTTGTGCATCGCTTTACAACAAGAGAGTGGACAGTACAGTAACAATACAATTTAATACAGGAGGAATCAGAGGGCCCTGCTCAGCTTACAATCTAAAAGGGACAGTCAAGTGATACAAAAGATAATAATTGTGGGGGATGGGCTAATAGAGAAACAAATGTACGATTGTTAGGTGTTTACAGCTTCTAGAAATAATAAATATGATACTTATTATTGAATAATTATTACCGTATATACTCGAGTATAAGCCGACTCGAGTATAAGCCGAGGTACCTAATGTTAAAAAAAAAACTGGGAAACCTTACTGACTCGAGTATAAGCCGATGCCCCACTGTTCCCTAGCTCGCTGTTCCCTATTTTACATTGTAAATATTACCTGTAAAGAAGTTGCGGCTGCGGCGTCCATCGTTCAAATTCCGCGGCGTCCATCGTTCAAATTCCGCGGTCTCTTCCTGTTCCTTCCTTGATAGGCGATTCTCAGCAGACACTCTCCGCCTATCACGATCATTCTCTCATCCTCAGTTTTCCCAGCAGACACTGTGTTGGGTGTTCCGCCAATCACAGACGTCTGCTGGAAAACTGAGGATGAGAGAACGTTCGTGATAGGCGGAGAGTGTCTGATGAGATTCGCCTATCACGGAAGGAACAGGAAGAGACCGCGGAATTTGAACGATGGACGCCGCGGAATTTGAACGATGGACGCTTCAGCCGCAACTTTTTTACAGGTAATATTTACAATGTAAAAATTTCGATGACTCGAGTATAAGCCGAGGGGGGGGGGGGGGGGGGCTTTCAGCCCCAAAAAAAGGGCTGAAAATCTCAGCTTATACTCGAGTATATACGGTAATACATATGCTAAAAAATATTGATAATATGACATATGTGGGTCTACTGCACAGACCTCAGAAACTTAAAGTGGTTCTAAAGGTTCAAGGTTTTATTTACCTTCATGCATTCTGCAGCAGTCTCCCCAGCCCGCCCCCAATACTTACCTGAGCCCCATCTTGATCCAGCAATGTTCACTAGAGCCTCTGCTCCCTGGGGACCCTCCCTCCACATTGGCTGAGACAGTAGTGGGACCCATTGGCTAATACTGATGTCAATCAAAGGCAGTGAGCGAATGAGCAGAGAGAGGGGGTGGGGCCTAACAGCAGCTTTGTGTGTGAATGGACACACAGAGCTGTGGCTTGGGAAAGAGCCTTCTTGGGTGCCCCCATTGCAAGTTGATTTCTCTGGGGGCACTCAGCAGGAGGGAGGGACCCGAGAAGAGGAGGCTCGGGGCTGCTCTGCGCAAAACCACTGCACACAGCAGGTGAGTATGGCATGTTTTTTTTGTTTTGTTTTTTAAAGAAAGCCTATAATATCACTTTAACCACTTCAGCCTCGGACCATTTGGCTGGCCAAAGACCTGAGCACTTTTTGCGATTCGGCACTGCGTCGCTTTAACTGACAATTGCGCAGTTGTGCGATGTGGCTCCCAAACAAAATTGACGTCCTTCTTTTCCCACAAATAGAGCTTTCTTTTGGTGGTATTTGATCACGTCTGCAGTTCAAAAAGCAATATTTTTTACTTTTTGCTATAATAAATATTCCCAAAAAATATATAAAAAAAAATGTTTTTCCTCAATTTAGGCCGATACGTATTCTTCTACACATTTTTGCTAAAATTGATTGGTTTGCACAAAAGTTATAGCGTCTACAAAATAGGGGATAGTTTTATGGCATTTTTATTAATATTTTTTTTTTTTTACTAGTAATGCGATGAGCGATTTTTATCATGACTGCGACATTATGGCGGACACTTTTGGCGCTATTTTGGGACCATTCACATTTATATAGCGATCGGTACTATTTAAATTCACTGGTTACTGTGTAAATGTGACTGACAGTAAAGGGGTTAACCACTAGGGGGCTAGGAAGGGGTTAAGTGTATCCTAGGGATAAAGGTATTGAGTGGTGGCTGCAGTAAACCACATAGGCTCTCAAAAGACTGCTGGCAATTTATTGTCAAAAAGATAATAGAAGATAATAAAAACAGTACAAATTTTGCATGGTTATATTAACGTACCACACTGGCTACGGAGATGACTGGGGCACTGGTGGATTAAAATGTCAGACCGGGAGGATCCAATTGTGGGATGACGAACATGGATGCTGCGGTGCAAACCAAATGGGTGTGTAGAGATGATGATATCACCAATGTGTATATTCTCACAGCTGACTGTATCCAAAGGAAGTGATGCCATGGTAGATGACAAGAAGGAAGGCATCACCGAAGCTTGGACCTGAAATGACGTATCCAAGAGGAAGCAGCTGTGGCCAACATGGAACATTGCTGTTGCTGTGACTACCGGTTTTGCACTTTATCAAGTCATGGCTTGATGGGTTAATTAGTTCAGACCTCATTTCAATCTCTGCCCGTCCCGTCCCCACATTGGGTTTATAAGCTTCTGTTAGCCGTATCCCCGTGACTTGATTAAGCAATGCGCAAAACCGATAGTCACGGCAACAGAGACACGTCATTTCCAGTCCAGACCTCAGTGACGCCTTCCTTCTTGCCATCTACCACAGTGTCTCTTCCTTTGGATACAGTCAGCTGTGGGAATATTCACATTGCCGGTGATAGTGATACCATCTTTGTATGCCGGTGGGCCCGGCACTCTACACACTGATTTGGATTGCACCGCAGCATCCATGTTTGACATCCTACAATTGGATCCCCCCGTTTTAAAATTTTAATCCACCAGTGCCCCAGTCAGCTTCGTAGCCAGTGTGGTAACGTTAACATAACCATGCAAAATTTGTACTGTTTTTATTATCTTCTATTATCTTTTTGACAATAAATTGAAAACAGTCTTTTGAGAGCATATATGGTTTATTGCAGCCACCATTCAATATCTTCATATTCAGCTTCTGAGCGCTGTCAGCCCCCAGTATCTCTAATGAGGTTGATTTACTAAAGGCAAATATACTGTGCACTAGAAGTGCACTGCAAGTGCAGTTGCTCTAGATCTGAGGGGAAGCTATGCTGATTTTTATCATCCTACCATGTGCAAGCAAAAAATAGGATTTTTTACTCACCGTAAAATCCTTTTCTCTGAGTCCATGGACCGACACAGCTTCTCTATTGACAAAGTGGGTATTATCCGTTAATTAGGAGTGACTAGGCAGAAAAACTTGTAAAAAGTGTTGCATCACACCTTCTACAGTACCGCCCAGGGGGCGGACCCTCTGGGTATACCCTCTCAGTCTGCACATCGCAGATCAGTTCGTCAAAAAGCAGTACAAACTTAAAAGGAGGGGTGGGTGCTGTGTCGGTCCATGGACTCAGAGAAAAGGATTTTACGGTGAGTAAAAAATCCTATTTACTCTTTCGTCCATGGACCGACACAGCTTCTCTATTGACAAAGTGGGACGTCCCAAAGCAGTGTCAGAGAAAAAACGAGTGGTGGTAACAGCATAAAAACAGACTTCACCCCAAAACACAAAACAGCACTCCTCCAACGGAGGAGTTGCAACTCTAAACAGCCGCCTGCAAAACCTTGCGGCCGAAAGAGGCATCCGAAGATGCACCTACATCAACTTTGTAGAATTTTGTGAAAGTGTGAGCGGACGACCAAGTCGCCGCTTTACATAGTTGGGAAACAGACGCTTGATGTCGGAAAGCCCAAGAGGCACCTATTGCCCTGGTCGAATGCGCCGTGACAGGAAAGGGGGGCGCCTGACCCTTTAAGGCGTAAGCCTGGATTACTATCTGTCGGATCCACCTAGAGATGGTGGCCGATGAGACTGCTTGGCCCTTCTTGGGACCAGCCACCGAAACAAACAGTGAGTCTGACTTCCGGAACAGGGAAGTAGCAGATATGTATACTCTCAAAGCTCGGACAACGTCCAAGGAATGCAACGCCGACTCCTTAGGATTCGACGGCTGAGGACACAAGGATGGAAGTACAATGTCTTCGTTGAGATGAAAAGCCGAAACGACCTTCGGAAGAAAGGAAGGCTGCGGCCGCAGCACCACCTTATCCTTGTGGAAAATCAAATAGGGAGCCTTGCAGGACAAGGCTGCCAGCTCAGAGACTCGTCTAACTGACGTAACAGCCACCAAAAAGACCACCTTCTGAGAAAGTGTCAACAGGGGAATATCTCTAATATTCTCAAACGGTGCCTTCTGAAGCACCGAGAGGACCAGGTTCAAGTCCCACGGAGGTAACGGGGGGCGGACCGGAGGGGCCACATGTCGAACCCCCTGCACAAATGTACTCACGAGAGAGTGAGTCGCCAGGGGTCGCTGAAAAAAAACAGCCAGGGCAGATATCTGTCCCTTAATCGTACTTAGGGCAAGCCTTTGGTCTACCCCATGCTGTAAAAACAGCAGGATTCTGGAAACCAAATAGGTACGCGGATGCCATTTCATTTCCTCACACATGGAGATGTAGGCCCTCCAAGTGCGGTGATAGACCTTCCTAGAGGACGGTTTCCGAGCACTTCTCATAGTAGAAATTACTGAGTCTGACAGGCCCCGGTCTCTCAGTACCTGGTTCTCAACAGCCATGCCGTTAAAGCCAATGACTGTAAAGCAGGATGGAATATGGGACCTTGCGACAGCAGGTCCTTCCGTAGTGGTAGGCGCCAGGGGACGTCTGCTACCAGACGTACTAGATCGGCGTACCAAGGACGCTGAGGCCAATCTGGAGCGATTAGGATCATTGGAATTCCCTCTGCCTCCACTCTGCGGAGCAGAAGAGGAAGAAGCCTTAAGGGAGGGAAGGCATAGATTAGCCGATACTGGCCCCACGATGTTACCAACGCGTCCGTTGCGTCTGCCCATGGGTCTCTTGACCGGGCCACAAACCTCAATACCTTCCGATTGAGTCGGGAAGCCAGAAGATCTACGTCTGGTGTGCCCCATCTTTGGCAGAGGAGTTGGAACACCTCCGGGTGTAAGGACCATTCTCCCTGGTCCAGCATCTGGCGGCTCAGGTAGTCCGCCTGCCAGTTTTCCACACCCGGAATGTACACGGCCGACAGTGCCGGTACGCTCCTCTCTGCCCACTTCAGGATGCGAGCGATCTCCGATGCTGCAGCTGAGCTTCTTGTTCCTCCTTGATGATTGACATATGCCACTGCTGTGGCGTTGCCTGACTGGATCCTGACTGGACGCCCTTGCAGTCTCTGAGACCATTTGAAGAGGCACAGCTTGATCGCCCGGATCTCCAGGACATTGATCGGCAGGAGGGCTTCCTCTGGGGTCCAGCGACCTTGCGCCGACTGGACACCCCAGACTCCCCCCCAACCTGTAAGGCTGGCGTCCGTCGTGATCACTATCCAGTAAACCGGAAGAAATGACTTCCCGGCCATTAGAGTCGGTGCTGTCAGCCACCATACCAGGGATCTCCTGACTAGGTGGCTCACTCGGATTTGATAATCCAGAGATGAAGGGCATCTGTTCCATCTGGACAGAACTTCCCTCTGTAACACTCGAGTGTGGTATTGAGCATATGGGACCGCCTCGAAGGAGGCTACCATGAGGCCCAACACTCGCATGCAAAAACGGAGTGACGACCAATTCCTGGAAGTCAGCTGCCGCACTGCAGCCCGGAGGGTCTGCAGCTTCTCCACAGGGAGGAATACCTTTGCCTCTGAGGAATCCAGAATCAACCCCAGGTACACTAGGCGTTGAGTGGGCACCAATACTGACTTTTGCGTGTTTAGTATCCAACCACAGTCTCGAAGAGTCTGACAGGTAATGGACACGCTTACCTCTAATTCTGAGCTTGAAGGGCCCTTCAGCAGAAGGTCGTCCAAGTAACCTGTGATAGCGATACCCCGCTGTCTTAGAAGTGCCAGAATCGGAGCGAGCACCTTGGTGAACGTCCTGGGTGCTGAGGCAAGGCCAAACGGGAGGGCCACAAACTGGTAGTGGTTCTTCCCGATAGCAAATCGCAGAAACCTCTGGTGTCTGGAGTATATGGGGACATGCAGGTATGCGTCCTTGATGTCCAAGGAGGCCAGAAAGTCCCCCGGATGGAGAGCCGTGACTACGGATCGAACCGACTCCATCCGAAATCTTTGTACCTTCACAAAGCAATTGAGGGCTCTGAGATCCAAGATTGGACGAACCCCCTCCTTCTTTGGCACAATGAACAGATTTGAGTAAAAACCCTGACCCCGTTCCTGTTCTGGAACTGGAATAACTACCCCGCGTTCCAGTAGACCCTGGACCGCCCCATACAGGGCCTCCCGACGGGTCGGTAGTAGCTGGAGATTGGAGGTGATGAATCTGTCTGGTGGACAAGAGAGAAATTCTATCTTGTTCCTTGCTAGACAGAAAAAAACTGATCTGCGATGTGCAGACTGAGAGGGTATACCCAGAGGGTCCGCCCCCTGGGCGGTACTGTAGAAGGTGTGATGCAACACTTTTTACAAGTTTTTCTGCCTAGTCACTCCTAATTAACGGATAATACCCACTTTGTCAATAGAGAAGCTGTGTCGGTCCATGGACGAAAGAGTAATTAAGTTTTTTCTTTTCCTTACATGTTCTCCTCAAAACTAGAGAAACTGCACTTGCAGTGCACTTGAAGTGCAAAACTGGCACACTCAGAATCTGGTGATGTCATACATGGTAGCAAATCAGCTTCTTATTTCAGCTTGTTTAATTAAGCTTTGGCAATAAAACCTGAAAGAAGATTGGTTTCTATACAGAGCTGCACCAGATTTTGCACACTCCAGTTTTAGTAAATCTCCCCCCTCCTTAGAATGACATAGAGGAGGGGGGAGATTTACTAAAACTGGAGTGAATGACTTTTTTACATTTTCTACTTTTTCTTTGATTGGGGTTTGTTGATGAATTTCTGTAAAATAACCATCTGTGAGATTACCGGATATGCATTCTAATGGATGTTTATATTAGATACAAATTGACCCTCTAGAAACACCTATACGATATATCTGGTTGTTGAGTACCCACAATTACAGAACTATTTGACAGGGTGCACGTTACCTGTCTATAGTATTCCAAGTGGCAGCTGAGTCACATATTTTTTCCCAACATTTTGCTTTCATTGGAAGAAGCTGAACCCTGTATGGCCATAAATAATCAATATAATCTGGTATTTGTGATTGCATTGAATAACGTTTGCATTATCTGGTAGCAGAAGGAAATATAAGAGATTGCTTACTGAAATAGATGAATGAAGCTTACACTGTACACACTAAGTAGTGGTCATCACCTGTGCAACCCGTTTAAGGAGTTTCTTAAAAGCTCTACCATTGCAAGGATCATTTCAGTTAAAGAGGTAACCAGGCTAATTTCCTAGTCTGTGGGTGGATTAATCTCTGCCTGGTTAGTTCTGGTCCTGATATTGCTAAGAGAGCTGGTGGCATAGAAATTAGCATCTGCTTTAAATTAGTAACCAATGGATACCAGTAAATTTGGGCCCTTTTCCCTCCTACATCAATGCAGTTGTGGGTGCTGTGAATTCCAAATGCTCCACCTTATGCCCCATACACACGATCGTTTTTCATGCCGTTAAAAATGCCATTTTTAAAAATGGTCATTAAAAATGATCGTGTGTATGCTCCAGAGCATTTTTAACGACGTGAAAAACGGCCATTAAAAATTTCGAACATGCTCTCTTTTTTCACGTCGTTTTTCATGTCGTTTTTTTTAACGACGTGAAAAACGAAAGTGTGTATGCTTTAACGACGTGAAAAAAAAACGCGCATGCTCAGAATCAAGTATGAGACGGGAGCGCTCGTTCTGGTAAAACTAGCGTTCGTAATGGAGATAGCACATTCGTCACGCAGTAACGGACTGAAAAGCACGAGGCTGAAAAGCGCGAATCGTTGCTCAACAAACTTTACAAACTTTACAAACTTTACTAACACTGAGATCAAAAGTAACATTTCTGTCTTTGCAGATGACACCAAGCTATGCAGTGGAATATTGTCCTTACAAGATGTCTCCAATTTACAAGCCGACCTCGATGCCCTGTCTAATTGGGCGACTATGTGGCAGATGAGGTTTAATGTTGATAAATGTAAAGTTATGCACTTGGGGGCTAAGAATATGAATGCATCATACATACTAGTGGGAATACAACTGGGGGGATCCGTAGTGGAGAAGGATCTGGGGGTTTTGGTAGATCATAAGCTCAATAATGGCATGCAATGCCAAGCTGTGGTTTCCAAGGCGAGCAAAGTCCTTTCTTGTATTAAGAGAGGTATGGACTCCAGAGAGAGAGATATAATTTTGCCCCTGTACAAATCATTAGTAAGGCCTCATCTGGAATACGCAGTTCAGTTTTGGGCACCAGTTCTCAAAAAGCATATCGGGGAACTGGAGAAAGTGCAGAGAAGGGCAACCAAACTGATAAGAGGCATGGAGGAGCTCAGCTATGAAGAAAGATTAGAGGACCTGAATTTATTCACTCTTGAGAAGAGGAGAATAAGGGGGGATATGATTAACATGTACAAATATATAAGGGGTCCATATAGTGAACTTGGTGATGAGTTATTCACTTTACGGTCAACACAGAGAACAAGGGGGCACTCTTTACGTCTAGAAGAAAAAAGATTTCATCTCCAAATGCGGAAAGGTTTCTTCACAGTAAGAGCTGTGAAAATGTGGAACAGACTCCCTGCAGAGGTGGTTCTGGCCAGCTCAGTAGACTGCTTTAAGAAAGGCCTGGATACTTTCCTAAATGTACATAATATAACTGAGTACTAACAGTTCTTGGTAAAGTTGATCCAGGGTAAATCCGATTGCCTCTCGGGGGATCAGGAAGGAATTTTTTCCCCTGCTGTAGCAAATTGGATCATGCTCTGCTGGGGTTTTTTGCCTTCCTCTGGATCAACTGTGGGTATAGAATTGGGTATATGGGAGTGCACGATATTTTTTTTATTTTATTTTAGTTATTTTTTTTATGGTTGAACTGGATGGACTTTGTCTTTTTTCAACCTGACTAACTATGTAACTATGTAACTATGTAACATGAAGGGTGGCGCCATTTGAGCGGAACTTCCCCTTTATAGTGCCGTCGTACGTGGTATTCGTCACTGCTCTTTGCTTGATCGTTTTTTAAAATGATCGTGTGTATGCAAGACAGGGTTGAGAGGAAACATGAAAAAAAACGACGTGAAAAACGGCAAGAAAAAAAATGGCAAGAAAAACGATCGTGTGTATGGGGCATTAGGGTTTAACGCTTTAAAGTACAGTGTCAGTACAGGTGGGGCAGTTCTTAAGCAAAAAATTAAATTTTCCAGGTTTACCGTACTCCAAGGAATGGGTTATACTGGTAAGTCAAAAATCCTGTTTTTTCCTTTCATATGTTGCTCAAAGCTGAACATAATGGAGAATCTCTCATCCAGACTCCAAAAGCATGATTATACAGGTCCATTAGTTGCTGCTCCAGGCCATGTAGGTTAACCACTTCTGCAGATGAAAATGTAAAGTGGCGATGCAAGATGTCAGCATAAAAGCTACAAATTATTATATATAGGATATACTGCGCTGTGAAATAAGCGAACACAAAAATTAGCTGCTAACACAGCTGTGACAAAGCAAGAACTAGTGAATATGGAAAAAGTGTAGCGCTTATTTTTGTGCATAAGTCAGTTGACAACACATATCAAACGTTGCAAACATACATATACATGAAATCTTAATTTCGGTGACACCAAGTGACTGAGTGTGATCCGTGAATTTTTTTTTGTAACAAATGAATCAGAACGAAGCAGTCCTCTATTGTGGCCAAACACAAATAACAGTCCAAAAGTGTAGAAAAATTTGCAAGGTTGAAATGAAGAATTCCACATGGATATGACCCACTTTGTAAAAGGATAGAGACACCACCACCGATATAAGGAGGAGGCTTACCAGATGATGTTGACTTGGTGAGGTATATACCACCCAAGTCAAAACAGGCTTGTATAATCAGTCAACAAGATGTATCCAGCTGGTCCTGAATCCACATATCAGTTGGCACTGTAAATTCCAATAAACATCAGGAAGTGTAAAATACATGTAGTCTTGTTGGAGCCAGAGATACAGTAACCACATAACATGCGTAATGGGAAAAAAAACTCACATAGTGTGATACCGTACAAGGTAGTATTTATTAAAAAGATTAAAAATGAACACTCACATATGGAAGAACGTCATAGGCATATCACAAAGTGCAAGAGCGATGTGTGTGAATGGGTCCACCCTCACACCCATATTCATATGTCATATTCTACTGTAAACTCTGTTTGTATTAGGCTTTCTGGAACTCATGAGGGTAGAAATTACCCTCGAAGCACACCCAAGAGACTCTAGCCTCTCCTTCTCAAGAACCAGACCATCAGTCTCAGTATCGCTGGACAGGGGTGCAGGGTCTCCCCCTGAGAAAGAAGGTCCGGCCCGAGAGGGAGAGGCAACGGGTCTCGGAAGCTCATCTGGTTCAGGAGGGGAAACCATGGCCTGCTCGGCCAGTAGGGTGCTATTGTCACCACTTCGACTGTCTCTAACTGAAGCCTCTGTAGGAATTTGAGAATGAACGGAGGTGGAGGGAAGGCATACGCCCTGTCGAAGTTCCACTGGCTCGTTAATGCATCCACTCCGAAAGCTTGACTGCACCGACCTTGAGTGTAGTACTTGTTGATTTTGTAGTTGCATGGGGATGCAAACAGATCCACCTCGGGATCGATTCCCAACGATAGGATCCACTTGAATGTCTGTGGATGCAGTGACCATTTGTTGTTGTCCAGATTGCTGCGGGACAGGAAGTCCGCTTGGATGTTCTGCTCCCCTGGAATGAAGACTGCTGATAAATTGAGCAGATTCATTGAGCCCAGGTCATGATGGGCTCGACCTCTTGGAGAAGGGCGGAGCTCCGAGTGCCCCCTTGCCTCTTCACATATGCCTCAGCAGTGGTGTTGTCCATTTTGAGTAGGACTGACTTCCCTGTCAGGAGGTGGGAAGAAGCTTGAAGGGCACAGCATGCCGCACCTAGTTTCAGAATGTTTGAACCTGGAATGTGGAGACGGGCATCCCATTTGCCCTGTGCCAGTTCTGACCCACAATGGGCCCCCCAGCCCGCATTGCTGGCATCGGATGTGACAGTCACGCAATGGATGGGAGCAAAGGAGTGGCATGTTAACAGGTTTTTGCGTTGAAGCCACCAAAGGAGACTGTTCCTCATTAACTGAGTTATCCAAATCAACTGATTGATGTCGTTCGACTTCCTCTGCTGAAGGAAACCTGCTTGAAAGGGACAAAGCCTCCACATTGCCCATTTGACCATAGGGGATATGGCAACCATCGTGCCGACTATCTTTAGGCACTGTGAAGCCTTCAGGTGTGAGGAATCTAGGGCTAGGGAGATTCTTTCCCAAATGACCGGGATTTTCTCTTCCGGAAGGGAGATGGTATTCTCTACGGTGTTGAACTGGGTTCCAAATAGATTATGCGCTGGGTCGGCTCTAGCTGACTTTTCTCCCGGTTTAGGAGCCATCCGAACTCTATTAGAAATCACTAGTTCCTTGTGAATTAGAAGCTGCTGCTTGTCCTGAGACAGTACTAGCAGATTGTCCAGGTAATGGTACAGTCATACTCCCTGTATTCTGATAAGAGACACTACTACCAAAAGCACCTTTGAAAAGACTCTTGGAGAAGTCGTCAATCCAAACGGAAGACATATAAACTGTAAGTGCTCTTGTCCGACCTGGAACCGAAGATATTTGTGGAATCCTTCTGTCACTGGAACATGAAAATACGCGTCCTTTAAATCTATTGAAATTAACCAGTCGCCTGGTTGAATGATTTTCTGGATGGTCGAGAGTGACTCCATCTTGAATTTTTTGTGCTTTATAAACTTGTTCAGAAAGGTAAGGTCTATAACCGGGCGACAAGAGCCATTCTTTTTCTGTACTAGGAAGAGGGGGGAGTATACCCCCTGGAATTCCTCATTCTTCGGTACAGGTACCACTGCTCCTTGATCTTTCAGAGAGTTCACATATGACAGCAGAACTAGTAGTTTTTTCTTCTGAGCATTGGTCTGCAGGGAGGAATCTTGGTGAAGGACCGCCTGTGGAGACCGTTTTGATGGTCCAATAATCTGAGATTGAGGCCACCCAGACGTGCCGGAAGAGACGTAAGCGAGCCCCTACCTGACCCGCCTGGGCGGGCCCAATCTCAAAAGGACTTAGTTGGCTCGTGCCCACCGGGTGTCTGTTTCTTGGTGGACTTTTGAAAGGATGCCTTCCCTCTATTCCAATTCCAACTTCTCCTGAAATCCCATCCGGGTTTATAGGAGCGCGCTTACCTGGAGCGCTCTGTACTGCGTCTACGCTGAGGTCTTCTTTGATTAAACAGGCGCCTGTCCTGGGGGAGGAACCTCGACTTCCCGCCAGTAGCTTTTGAAATAGCGCTATCCAGTTTGTTAACAAACAAGGAGGACCCCTCGAAGGGGATTTTACACCACGCCTGCTTGGAGGCTGGTTCAACAAGCCAGGGGCGCAACCATAATGCCCATTTGGCCATGACCGAAGATAGCATAGATCTAGCTAGCAGACGGATGAGGTCAATTGATGCCTCCCCCAAAAAGGTAACTGCCAGTTTAAGTTCTTGCACTGCTGAACTTTGTGCTAGTTCCTCTGAAACTCCTTTCAGAACAGAATCCACATTTTCTACCCAGGCCTCCATAGCTTTGGAAGTAACTGCAAGGGCTAGGGCTGGTTTGCAGGCCATTCCAGCCAAGCTATAGATCCTTTTGAGGTCTTGGTCAATCTTACGTTCCAGACCATCTTTGAAAGATACTTTATCTTCTAGCGGAAGGGTAACATGCTTCGCTAGGCGCATCACTGCTGCATCAACGAGGGGAGCATTTTCCAAATGATTTACATCCTCGGCTTTAAAGGGATATAGTCTGGAGGTTTTGTTTAGCATAGAAACCTTATCTCCCTTGCTCCATTCTTCCTCAAAAAAGTCCTTCAGCTCAGAGGGAAGTGGAAAGTTGGAGCGTTCTTTCCCCAATTGTTTGAAGAGTTTCCTCTGTTTTTCTGGGGGAGCGGCAGTATCCTCCAATTTTAGGGTCTCCTTGACCACCTTAATTAGAGGGGAGACTAAGGCATAGTCAAAGCCCACAGTAAACTCATCTCCCTCCATCTCGCTATGCGAGGAATCATGGGAGGCATCATGGGGCTGGAATTGGCCGGGATCCTCCTGGGCCTTGTCAGCCAGGGAGCCAGACAATGTGGTGGACTGGCTCCTCGTGTGGGAGGTGTCTATTTCCTTCATAGACTGTTGCACCACACATTTAACAAGAGACTCAAGGTTTTGTTTTTCCGTCTCTTTCTCACCGACCGCTCGGGCATAACATGGGTCGCATAGCGATTTGCCCTCCGGGACTCTGGTCTTACATCCCCAGCAGGCTCTGCGATCAGAGCGACTATCACGGTGCTGGTAGCATTGACTAGAGGAGGAATGGGAACATCTCCTATACTTAGAGGGGGAATGTGAACGTCCCCTAAAATGATGTGTCCCAGACGTTGTGTCAAGTCTGGACCTAGAAGATGAGCGATGATGGTGATGCGGCCTGGCAAGGTTCCTGTCTTGTGACCGATGATCTGATCTAGCCGGGCTGTAATGAAATAGTACAGACAGATGGAGGGGAAGGAAGGTGGGCAAAATAACCGTTAGCAACCACCAACAGTAAAACACAAATGACACCATCCCCCTACCCACTCCGCACATACCTTGTGCGGGAGGGCTGGCCACACGGCGGTGACGATGAGTCCATGATGAGGAAGAGACAATGAAAGATCCAAGACTACAGACTACTTAGGCTAAGGAAAGCACAACAGGAGAAAAGTTTTAAAATATACACCTTTTTTTTATTTAAAAAACTGTCCTTTTAAGAGACACCTAATATATTGCTGCCAAAGATGGTGCTTACCTTGCCCAAGTATTGCCAAGGCTCCAGGATGCTGCCGCTATTGCCCACAGGTTATCCCACCTGTATAGGGATCTTCAGCGGTTTAAATTCCCTGCCGGAGTGACGTCACGGCCGGTCTCTGTCGCGCGCCTGCGCCGAGGCCGAGGAGACCAGCCATACTGCGCCTATGCGGCCTCTGACCCTTCCACCGTACTGCGCACGTGCGGAGCCAAGCCTCAGTTTCACCGTGCGCGAACGTACGGCAGACGGGGACCAGGAAGAGAAGTGGTGTCCTGGAACGCAGAAGGACACAAACAAACAAGGTGGGGAGCAAGGGAATATATATAACTGACGGACACACAAAAACAGTCTGCTATAATAGTAATTATGAAATCTTCAGACCTTGTCAGTCAGTCCTTCGTCCATCCCGGTACACTGGGCCACATCCCTTCCACCATAGGGGTATTAACTGCCCGAAAACCACTCGCCCGCTCTTAGCTGGGCCTTGGGTGCACCGCAACAACTGGTACCGAACCGACGGACATCCTGGACTTGCACAGAACGATGTGATGTAGGGTCCACATGAGGAGGACAGAAATGGAACACAGTCCATGGAGGTGATCTCAAATTTATGGGTAAGGGGTCTTATAGTAGTGGCAAGGAGGCGGGGTTAACCCAAACGTAGTCTTCTATGGAGTCAGTCAGGAAATGTAATATTATTAACCACTTCAACCCCAAAGCATTTTGCTGGCCAAAGACCAGGCCACTTTTTGCGATTCGGCACTGCGTCGCTTTAACTGACAATTGTGCGATGTGGCTGCCAAACAAAATCGACGTCCTTTTTTTCCCACAAATAGAGCATTCTTTTGGTGGTATTTGATCACCTCTGCGGTTTTTATTTTTTGCGCTATAAATAAAAATAGAGCGACAATTTTGAAAAAAATTCAATATTTTTTACTTTATACTATAATAAATATCCCCAAAAAATATGTAAAAACAATTTTTTTTCCTCAGTTTAGGCCAATATGTATTCTTCTACATATTTTTGGTAAAACAAAAAATTGCAATAAGCGTTTATTGATTGGTTTGCGCAAAAGTTATAGCTTCTACAAAATAGGGGGTAGTGTTATGGCATTTGTATTAATATTATTTTTTTACTAGTAATGGCGGCGATCAGCGATTTTTATCGTGACTGCGACATTATGGCGGACACATCGGACACTTTTGACACCATTTTGGGACCTTTGTCATTTTTACAGCGGTCAGTGCTATAAAAATGCACTGATTACTGTAAAAATGACACTGGCAGTGAAGGGGTTAACCTGTAGGGGGCGCTGAAGGGGTTAAGTGTGACCTAGGGAGTGCTTCTAACTGTTAGGGGGCGTGTTCCCGATGACAGGGAACACGATCAGTGACAGTGTCACTAGGCAGAACGGGGAGATGTTGTGTTTACACTAACATCTTCCCGGTCTTCAAGCTCTGTGACACAATCGCGGGGCATGGCGGCGATCGGGTCCGCGGATCCCGCCCCGCTGGCGGCACGCGCGACCACACGGCTCGCATCTTAAAGGGGACCTTCCTGTACGCCCATGTGCGCAGCCGTGCCATTCTATCGACGTACAAAGTCGTGCGACAGTCGGGAAGCGGTTAAAGCAGCATCAAATGTAAATGTAAACATTTAAAAAAAAAAGCCTCTTTCTCAGCTAACAAATCAAATTGAAAACACACACATGTATATACAGTATATCTGTAAAGAACATAGAATACCAAATGTATTAACTTTTTTCAAGCATTTTAGGAAAGTAATTTACACTTTAACCATTTCAGCCCCGGAAGGATTTGCCCCCTTAATGACCAGGCCATTTTTTGCGATACCACACTGCGTTGATTTAACGGACAATTGCGTGGTGGTGCGACGCTGTACCCAAACAAAAATTATTATTTTTCCCCCCCACAAATAGAGCTTTCTTTTGGTGGTATTTGATCACCTCTGCGGTTTTCATTTCTTGCGCTATAAGCAAAAAAAAAGACCGTAATTTTTTTTTTACTTTCTGCTATAATACATATCCCCAAAAAATATAAAAATAAATTATTTATTCATCAGTTTAGGCTGATATACTGTATATTCTACTACATATTTTTTGTAAAAAAAAAAAAAAACGCAATAGGCGTATATTGATTGGTTTGCGCAAAAGTTATCGCGTCTACAAACTATGGGATAAATTTAGGAACTGTTATTTTTTTTATTGTTTTTACTGATAATGGCAGCGATTCACAATTTCTAGCAGGACAGTGACATTCTGGCGGACAAATCTGACCCCAAATTACATTTTTTGGGGACCAGTGACATTATTACATTGATCAGTGCTATAAAGATGCACTGATCAATGTATAAATGACACTTGCAGGGAAGGGGTTAAAACTAGGGGGCGATCAAGGGGTTAAGTGTGTTCCCTGGGTGTGTTCTAACTGTAGGGGGGATTGGCTACCAGGAACATGACAGAGATAGCTAGTCCCGATCACTGGGAACAGAAGATCTCTGACATGTCATCTGGCACATCTGGGAATCGCCTTGTTTAGATCCCCGTTCTGACTCTGTAAACGCAAACTTTGCATGCGCACAAGTGAGTTGTCTCAATAGGTGCATACAACAGACGTATGTCTATTTATTATAAATATATTAATCTGCAAATAAAATAAACATTTTGGATGGTATGTAAAGCAACATTTAAATCATGTGAACGATAATTTGTTCAATGTTCACTCTTACCTTTCAATGGCATTGCATGGCTTTGTAATGACTTGGAAAAATTCTTGCCACTGGTGGTGCTCTTTTATCCCGATGGGTCTCAAGTGTATGACAACTGCCTTGTGCAGGCTATCAAAGTTCCAAAAGACGTCAAACTCTTTAATATACACAGCATCAAAACTCATGTGGTTGCAGTTTTGGCAAACATATGCGTCCCGCAATTTCAGTCAAATGAAAAGATAATTTTTTTGAGTAAATGTAACTTAATTAGAATATGGAAATGCACATACCTTAAAAGTTTTGTTTAGATTACCCAACATTATACATTATTTTTGTAAATATAAAAGGTGTGTTTTAAGAACTAATGAAAATTAGGTAAGGTACTTAAAATATCAAAGTAAATTAATTAACATTTATTTTTATGTTGAAAATTATAACATTTTTATGTTAAAATTACAAGCCAACAGAATCATTTCTTTCTCGTACATCACGGGACACAGAGCGACATAGTCATTACTAATGGGTTATATAGTTACCGTCAGGTGCTGGCACTGGCAACTTCCAAAACCGGAAGTACCCTCCCCTATATAAGCCCCTCCCATCCGGGAGCACCTCAGTTTTTTGCCAGTGTCTAAGGTGTTGGCCAAGAAGAAACATGTGTTTTTCACTGAGCTTGCGTACAGGTTCTTTTGGGCCTCAGTAAGCTATTCCGGATCCGACCAAAAAAGCTTCATAGCTAAACGGTCGGTACCCGGGCCTTGCAGAGAAGAGCAAGGTTCTGCCTGTAATGCTTCTCTTAGGAGAGCTGGACCCTGGGATCCAGAGCTCTGGTCATACCCACGACCAAGATGTTTTCTGTGCAGGGTGCTATACAGGTCCAGGGGAGTGGAATCCTTGGGAACCCGGTCCCTGAAGGTTTGATTACAATGCCTGCCGTGATAGGTGAAGTTTGGGCTTTTGTGGACCAAACAAAGTCCTGCGGCGGGGAACAGGTAAGTGGGGGCCCCCAGGAACTTGGTTCTATTGGGGGACCCCCAAGCCTAATTTGTCTTTCTGTCTGTTACCTAACGGTATTCCCGCTAATATCTGTGCATGCCTGTAACTACTAAAAAAAAAAATGTAATAATTTTTAATGGTGGTCAAGAAAAAAAAAAAAAAAAAAAGAATGTTTTTTTATATATGTTTAGTATATTAAACTGCGGTACCTGTGTTTGTCCACTAGAGGCCGCTGTGGAATGTTTTTCTTGTCATATGGACTAGTTTCTTCTCCTAGAGCAAAGTCCAGGCAGCTGGTGAGTTCTCCTACAGGAAACTGTTTCCTCTGCCATGTTGCAGTGTTCGTCTATCCCCCGGCCTGCGGCAAAGGGGGCCCTGGCTCCTGTCCCTGGTTTCCATGTTTGAAAATTAGCGCCGAGGCGCACGTGGCCGCGCGCGTGCGCGTGCACGCGCCTCTATATATAGAGGTGGCCGGAAAAAGGGGCGGGGCCTGGGGGATGACGCTCTGTGCGCGCCGCAGCGCTTCTGCGCATGTGCGGGCGTCCCAGCAGGTTTTTAAAAAAGCCACATTATTGCAGTAAGCTGGCTATGAAGTACAGAGACAGAGCTGGCAACATTTAAAGGCATACAGCAAGCGGTTGATACAGGCATCCCCTAGAAAGGCACATTAGTAGACACCAACTGTTTATTATAGCAGCATTTATGCTAGACTATTATCAGTAACTGGTGTATTTTCGGCTGGAATACCTCAGCTTTGTGGCTTAGGAATATGCCGTCTAAAAACTCCGGGACTAGAAATTCCAGGAGGAATAGGGGGTCTCCATCGGGCTCTGAGGATCTTGGGCATGCTTTGGCTGCACCAGTCTCCCCTGAAGAATCAGAGGTTAGTGACCGTAGGGCACCCCCAGGAGTACCTGGTACTGTGGCTGTCCCCAGTTCACCTGCTCCTGTGTATGTAACAGAGGAGGTTTTTTCCTCAGCTCTGGGAGGGCTGGAAGAGAGATTGTCAGCACTAATTGCTGCTTCCCTGTCACAGGAGAAAAGCGCTCGATCTCCGTCTCCTCCCTCAGAGTGCCTGTTAACAGAGCAACAGTCCCATACAGAGAACGACCTACCTGAGGGGGATCAGGATGAGGTTGATTCAGTTGTAGAGGAATCAACAGTGGAGGAGCCGTTCTCAGCATCACATGCTGAGAGGTTATGGGTGCAGTCCCTGACTAATATGGTCCGATCAGCATTTAAAATGCCACTTGCGGAGCCATCCTCCTCTTCTGTCTCCTCGTTGGGGTCGCTAAAAGCTCCCCAGACTGTTTGTTCTTTTCCGATCCATCCTTTACTGGAGGGGCTCATTTACCAGGATTGGGAGCATCCTGACAAAATATTTACTCCCCCCAAGAGATTTCCGGTGGTCTATCCTATGGAGGATAAGTTCGTCAGAAAATGGAAGGTCCCTACAGTGGACGCAGCCATCTCTTGTGTGAATAAATCACTGACATGTCCGGTGGAAAATGTCCAAATGTTCAAGGACCCAATAGATAAAAAATTGGAGTCCTTATTGAAATCTGCTTTTTCTACAGCAGGATTGGTGACACAACCAGCAGTGGCAGCTATAGGGGTCTGCCAAGCAGTGAAGGATCAGTTGAAACAGGTCTTAAGGGACGTGCCAGATCAGCAGGCTCTTGCTCTAGCTGATCTACCTAGAGCCTTATGCTTTGCGGTGGACGCTATAAAGGATTCAATCCATCAGGCCTCCCGCCTTACGCTGTCTGTAGTACATATGCGCAGGCTTCTATGGCTCAAAAACTGGTCTGCTGAAGCTCCCTGTAAAAAATTGCTGGTCAGCTTCCCATTTCATGGGGAGCGCTTATTCGGGGAAGACCTGGACAAGTATATCCAGAGAATTTCCAGCGGTAAAAGTACACTCTTGCCGGTCAAAAATAGAGTTAGAGGTCCCTCTTTTAAGAGGCCGGCCTCTCCAGTCCCTAGGACATCGGCTGTGAAACAGTTCCGACGGCCTCCCCGGTCAAATCCCGGAGGTAAAAATCAGGGACAGTTGCAGGGTAACAAGAAGCCCTGGAGCAGGAGAGGTACAAAACCTCCCCCAAAGTCAAATGCATGAAGGGTTGCCCCCACCCAATCGGGTGGGGGGAAGACTTCAGTTGTTCACAGAAACCTGGCGGGACACGATCCGAGACAGATGGGTGCTCTCCGCAGTAAATCTGGGATACAAATTGGAGTTAAAAAACTCCCCTCCTTCCCGCTTTATAAGGTCGAACGTGCCAAGGGATCCCCAGAAGAGAGGATCCCTCCTGTTGGCACTGGAACAATTATTGCTTCAAGCAGTAATTATAGAGGTCCCCCTGGAAGAATGGGGGTTCGGGTTTTACTCAAACCTCTTTACAGTTCCGAAGCCAAACGGGGACGTGAGGCCCATATTAAATCTAAAAGGGCTAAACAAATTCCTACATATCAGGACTTTCCGGATGGAGTCGATCCGATCGGTAGCCACTGCCCTACAATGGGAGGAATGGTTAGCCTCGATCGACATCAAAGATGCGTATTTGCACATCCCCATCTTTCCAGCCCACCAAAAATTTCTACGCTTTGCGATAGAAGGGCGCCATTTTCAGTTCAGAGCCTTACCCTTCGGTCTGGCCACAGCACCAAGAGTGTTCACAAAAATTCTGGCCCCATTATTGGCCAATCTAAGAACACGAGGTGTAACGATAATGGCATATCTAGACGACTTGTTGCTGATAGACCACTCAGTGGAAAAACTAGAAGTGGTTGTTCACGAGACAATCAAGTATCTGGAATATCACGGTTGGATTATCAACCGAGACAAGTCAGCCCTAAAACCAGTCAAAAGTCTGGAATACTTGGGGCTAAGGCTGGATTCAGACCAGAGAAAAATTTTCTTGCCTCGAGAAAAGGGGTCGTCTTTGAGAGATTTGATCCACTTAGTGGGTTCAAAAAGACAGCCATCCATACGCCTGTGCATGAGGCTGCTGGGAAAAATGGTGGCATCATTCGAAGCAGTACCCTACGGTCAATTCCATTCAAGGAAGTTGCAAAGGGCCATACTGTCAGCCTGGAACAAAAAAGTTCAGGCTCTGGACGTACCAATGTCCTTGTCCCCTTCCGTTCGCAGAAGCCTCCGTTGGTGGTTGGTTCCCCGGAATCTGGAAAAAGGGAAATCCTTCAGTCCGATTTCTTGGAAGGTGGTCACTACAGATGCCAGCCTTTTAGGCTGGGGAGCAGTACTGGAGCAATGGTCTCTCCAGGGCAGATGGTCGGATGCGGAAAAGGCCCTGCCCATCAATCTCTTAGAGATACGAGCAGCCCGGTATGCCCTAGTAGCATGGACATCCAAACTCCAAGGGTCCCCTGTCAGAGTTCAGTCAGACAATGCCACAGCAGTGGCATATATCAATCGTCAGGGGGGCACCAGGAGTCGTGCAGCCCAAAGGGAAGTAAATTACATCCTGAGATGGGCAGAAAGATATGTCCCAGCCATATCTGCGGTATTCATTCCAGGGGTGGAGAATTGGAAGGCGGACTTTCTAAGTCGCCAACAATTATGCCCAGGGGAATGGTCCCTTCATCCCGAGGTTTTCCGGACAATATGTCAGCGGTGGGGAACACCGGATGTAGATCTGCTAGCATCCAGGTTCAACACGAAAGTGGACAGGTTTGTCTCTTGGACAAGGGATCCCCTAGCGTGCGGCTCGGATGCCCTAGTGTTCCCTTGGGATCAGTTCAAGCTGATATATGCATTCCCACCGCCACAATTGTTACCTCGATTACTCCGCAGAATCAGGGTAGAAAAGAAACCAGTGATTCTGGTGGCTCCAGCGTGGCCCCGAAGAGCATGGTACGCGGAGATTGTAAAAATGTCTGTGGGGAGTCCTTGGACCCTCCCACATCGTCCGGACCTGCTTTCGCAGGGACCGATATACCACCCTTCCTTACCAGCCCTAGGTTTGACGGCCTGGCTATTGAAGCCCACATTCTAAAAAGGAGAGGGCTCTCTAATGCTGTGGTGTCTACCATGATCAATGCCAGGAAACCGGTATCCAGGCAGATCTACTATAGAATCTGGAAGGCGTACATCGCCTGGTGTGAGGCCAGGAAATGGCATCCACGTAAATACGTAATAGGTAGAATTCTGGACTTCCTACAATGGGCTGTAGATAGGAAGCTTGCCTTGAGTACTATCAAAGGTCAGATTTCGGCCTTGTCAATATTTTTTCAAAGGCCCTTGGCTTCGCATTCACTAGTCAAAGCCTTTATACAAGGAGTGATGCGTATTAGTCCTCCGGTTAATATTCCCATATGTCCATGGGATCTAAACTTGGTTCTGTCGGTTCTACAGAAACAACCATTTGAACCATTACAGCATATTTCCTTAGTGCTTCTCACCAGGAAATTGATTTTTCTAGTAGCCATTTGTTCGGCTAAAAGAGTATTGGAATTAGCAGCTATGTCCTGTAAGGAGCCATATCTGGTTATCCATAAGGACAGAGTAGTGTTACGTCCTCATCCAGCCTTTCTTCCTAAGGTGGTATCGAGTTTTCATTTGAACCAAGATGTGGTTCTTCCTTCTTTTTTCCCCAAGCCTACTTCGGTAGAGGAAAAGTTATTGCATTCTTTGGATGTAGTAAGAGCAGTTAAAGCTTATCTAAAAGCCACTGCTCAGATTCGCAGAACGGATACTTTGTTTATTCTGCCGGAAGGCCCCAGAAAGGGTCAGGCAGCGTCAAAATCTACTTTAGCCAAGTGGATTCGACAGGTCATAATACAAGCCTATAGCTTGAGAAGTAGACCGCCTCCGTTCAAAGTTAGGGCGCACTCCACGAGAGCAGTTGGAATTTCATGGGCAGTGCATCACCAGGCCTCCCTGGCTCAAGTCTGTAAGGCCGCAACATGGTCTTCCGTACACACGTTTACTAGGTTCTACCAGGTGGATGTTAGAAGTCAGGAGGATGTCGCCTTTGGGCGCAGTGTGTTGCAGGCCGCAAAAGATCCTCATGTCTGATAGCGCTCAGCTTATATATGGTGTATCCCCCCCCTCATTTGGCATTGCTTTAGGACATCCCATTAGTAATGACTATGTCGCTCTGTGTCCCGTGATGTACGAGAAAGAAAATAGGATTTTTATAACAGCTTACCTGTAAAATCCTTTTCTTGGAGTACATCACGGGACACAGAGCTCCCGCCCCTCTTTGGGGACACTTATTGCTTTGCTACAAAACTGAGGTGCTCCCGGATGGGAGGGGCTTATATAGGGGAGGGTACTTCCGGTTTTGGAAGTTGCCAGTGCCAGCACCTGACGGTAACTATATAACCCATTAGTAATGACTATGTCGCTCTGTGTCCCGTGATGTACTCCAAGAAAAGGATTTTACAGGTAAGCTGTTATAAAAATCCTATTTTTTATCAGTGCATTTGGAAGATTTGTAGGGACTACAAATGAGGAAACTGCTAGTGGCAACATATAAGGAGGTTGCACATAAGGGGAACTTGGGATGGGTAATTGTTAAAAGGTGCTGCACATGTGATCGTTGGGAATGAGCTTCTCTGCGCCAGATTGTGCTTTAAATTGAAATTTGATGTTGTTTGATGTTGTTAGTTGCTTATGCAGCATTATATGGGGTTGCTTGGTGATATACAGTGCATCCGGAAAATATTCACAGCACTTCACTTTTTCCCCATTTTGTTATGTTACACCCTTTTTCCAAAATTGATTAATTTCATTATTTTCCTCAAAATTCTACAAACAATTTCCCATAATGACAACGTGAAAGAAGTTTGTTTGAAATCTTTGCAAATTTATAAAAAATAAAAAAATATTCTATGTACATAAGTATTCACAGTCTTTGCTCAATACTTTGTTGAAGCACCTTTGGCACCAATTACAGCCTCAAGTCTTTTGAGTATGATGCTACAAGCTTGGCACACCTATTTTTGGGCAGTTTCTTCCATTCTTCTTTGCAGGACCTCTCAAGCTCCATCAGGTTGGATGGGGAGTGTCGGTGCACAGCCATTTTCAGATCTCAAGTTCAAGTCTGGGCTCTGGCTGAGCCACTCAATGACATTCACAGAGTTGTCCCATAGCCACTCCTTTGTTATCTTGGCTGTGTGTTTAGGGTCTTTGTTCTGTTGGAAGATGAACCTTTGCCCCATTCTGAGGTCCAGATTGCTGTAGAGCAGGTTTTCATCAAGGATGTCTCTGTACATTGCTGCATTCATCGTTCCCTCAATCCTGACTAGTCTACCAGTTCCTGCCACTGAAAAACATCCCCACAGCATGATACTGTCACCACCATGATTAACTGTAGGTATATTAGCCAGGTGATGAGCGGTGCCTGGTTTCCTTCAGACATGATGCTTGCCATTCAGGTCAAAGACTTTAATCTTTGTTTCGCCAGACCAGAGAATTTTGTTTCTCGTGGTCTGAGAGTCCTTTAGGTGCCTTTTAGCAAACTCTAGGTGGGTTGTCATGTGCCTTTTACTGAGGAGTGGCTTCCGTCTGGCCACTCTAACATACAGGCCTGATTGTCACTGTTGAGATTTGTACATTCTGAGGTCTACATTTACACCAGAATTTACTATTTTACAGTGTTTTTACTTTTGTCCTGATGTCCTTCATGGATTTGGCTGTTGATGGCCATTTTTCATCACCAGTCACCTCTTTGCATTTTTATTTTACCAATAGTCCGATCACAATGAGGTTTAGTTCAGCTCAACAAGGTTTGGTTCTAAACTTTTAATATCCAATGATATTTTGCTCTACACATCTATTTCTATATAAATCATCTACGAATGTTCACTATGCGTGCATAGACATTTTGCATTTATACATTTAATGAATAGGTGTGTTTTCGGTTAACCCCTTTGGGCAACAATAAGCCTGGATTTGAACACTATTGTGTCCTTTTTCTAGGCTTAATTGTCCTTTTCTTTACTTTTTTACTTTTTTCATGATTTGCCTGTGATTTAATTTTGGTTTAATGAGCCGCAGGCTTACATGTATATATTTTTATCATGACTGTTTTTGTGTGCATTTGTTTAGACATATGCATGCGTTTTTAACGTTGCAATGTTTTTAAATACATTGGTTGAAATGTTGTTTGTATGTGGTACTATTAGAGCCAGGTGTGTTTTTGGGTGTAGCCCAATTTGGGCGGACTCCTTTAAAAAGCCTGTCTGTTTAGTGTCACATTTGTTGTGAACAAGCAAGCTATCGCTTGTGAATCGCGTCTACCATTGCCTGTATCTGTCTGACCCTGTTGACAATAAAGATGACATCAAGATAAGTTGGAGTTCCAGCGTGCGACCAATTTATTGTTTTATTCTGATTGGTGGAGTGCTGCAAAGAGGGTTGTTCTTCTGGAAGGTGTTTCTCTCTCCACAGAGAAACACTGGAGCTCTGTCAGAGTGACCATCAGGTTCTTGGTCACCTCCTTGTCTAAGGCCCTTCTCCCCCGATTGCTCAGTTTGGCCCGGTGGCCCACTCTAGGAAGAGTCCTGGTGGTTCCAAACTTCTTCCAATCATGGAAGATGGAGGCCCTGGAATGATTTACCCCCTTCCTGACCGGGCCATTTTTTGCGATACGGCACTGCGTCACTTTGACTGACAATTGTGCGTTTGTGCGGTGCTGTGCCCAAACAAAATGTATGTCTTTTTTTTCACACAAATAGAGCTTTCTTTTGGTGGTATTTGATCACCCTTGCGGTTTTTATTTTTTGCGCTATAAACAAAAAAAAACGAAATTTTGAAAAAAAACACAATATTTTTTACTTTTTGCTATAACAAATATCCCCAAATAATAAAAAAATAAATTCTTCCTCAGTTTAGGCCGATATATATTATTTTACATGGTTTTTGGTAAAAAAAAAACACAATAAGCGTATATTGATTGGATTGCACAAAAGTTACTGGGTCTACAAAATAGGGGATAGATTTATGGCATTTTTATATTTTTACTAGTAATGGTGGCGATCTGCGATTTTTTTGGGGACTGCGACATTGTTTTGGACAGATCGGACGGTTTTGACACTTTTTTGAGACCAGTGACATTTATACAGCAATCAGAGCTATAAATAGCCACTGATTACCTCAGTGTGTTCTAACTGTAGGGGGATAGGACTGCCTGGGGGAGGAGACCGATCATTGTTCCTATATACTAGGAACACACAATCTGTCTCCTCTCCCCAGCCAGAACCGGGATGTGTGTGTTTACACACACATCCCGGTTCTGACTCTGTCAGGAGCGATCGTGGGTGCCCGGCTGACATTGCGGCTGCCGGGCACGTGCACCGGCTCCTCAGTGACGCGGTGGGCGCCCGTGCGCGCCCCTTATACCCCTTAAAGCGCTTGCCGTACAGCTATGGCGATTCGCGCAGGGGAGCCATTCTGCCGCCGTCAAACCTACGTTCAACTCGAACATCGATCTCATCCCTAATGACAGGGCTCCAACCTGCAAAGCTGATCTGGCATCTGCAAATACTGTTTGTCAATAGTTAAATCCATGCCTCAGAGAATTCAAGGTGTTATAAACGCCAGAGGTGGTGCAACAAAGTACTAGTGAAGTACTGTCGTGCTTTTTTTTTTCATGATTCGATTATATTTTCCTCAGAATTTTTTTTCCTCTGTTTGATCTGCAAAAACAGCTGCAATTGACTACAGTTTTCTTCTTTTTTTTTTAAGTGTTTTTTTGGAATGTTAAATGAAAATAGTCTCGAGGCATGTCTGTGATTTGTTTTTACAATTTAAACAATTGAATGAACATTTTCCAAGAGTGGTGATTCCTTACTTTTTGCCAGGGGTTGTATGACATTACACACACAACAGCCCTAAATATCATAGAGACTGGCTGCCCTCAAAGTACTCAACTGCTATGTCAGAAAAATAGAGGAGGCATTGTTTATTTAGACAAACAAAATAAAAAATTTAGTATATCACATTCAAGAGCCAGAAATATTGCCCAGACGTGCAGCACACCGTGTAAGTGTTTTCACTAGGCTGCATTGCAAGATTGAGAGACAAGGTGGGTTTGATCCTCAAAATGTAAATTAGAGTGTGCTTTTTCCCAGAGCCACAAACCAAAAAACTGAACTGATTAGCTGAGCAGTATGTACTACTTATTTGATAAGATTTTATGTCACAGGAAGAACAAACAGACCTGAACTGGGATAAACAAATACAAATGTCTGTCTCAGAACATAGACCTAAACAATTTCAAGAAGACTCATTGAAGCCTTTTTGATGTTCAAGTATTCCAGAGGGGGAGAGCAGAAAGATTACATATAAAAATATAAATGTGGTGCTTTTGTGGTGATTTTTTTTTTTTTTTGAGGCACACCTTTTAAGCCTTTATTGCATAGGCCACAGTTTTGGAAAGAAGAGAGTGAAATCATACTGTACCTTTAAATGTAAAATTTTTGCATTTTTTTTGAACAAATAAAACAGTTTTGAAGTACAATTATCAAGCCTGTATAGAAAGACATCAATTTCTGGGAGGTTGAGCATCAGAATTCTTTCTTAAAACCAAAAAAAGTTGTCTTTTTTGGACAATGAAGATGGAAGAATCATACACCTTGCAGAACAGATAGCAACCCTTTTTTCACCAGGCCACAATTTGTGAGGGATTCAGGTGGCAAAATGCATTTAAGTTTTAAAAATGTGTTTTTTTTTTGGACACTATAGATGGAAAGAGCATACAGGTTTGCACTACAGGTAGCAAATCTGTTTGGACAGGTCACATTTTCCTTGAATGATTGAGCAGTCGTTTAGCTTTTGATAAAAGTAGCCCAGAATTTTAAAGACATAGAGACTTAAGCTTACACTACATTAAAGAGCACATATTCCAAATTTCAAAACTAAGAAGCAGAATAAGGAAATATAAAGCATTGTGCAAAAAAATACAGGTAAAACACTTTTTACAAATGTAAAAGAAGCTTTTAAAAAAATAGGTTTCAGGTATTTGTAGTGGCAAAGTGTGGTTACTCAACACAAATAGTCTTGCAAACAAGAGGATCAACCTTGGACACAAATTGTATATTTTGTGCTAACTTCACTTAATGAGCAGAAAAATTTAGTTTTGGGTGTTGGTGGGACCCGAACACCATAACCAGATAGAAAAAATTCTCCAGAGCACAGGATGAACTTTGCTTTAACGAACATTCACTGTATCTACAACGGTCAAACAGATGTTAAAAAAACTGGTGGTGTTCAAGCACTGTAGCCCAAAATAATATTTATTCCTGTAAAGCCCATGATGGACTTTTTAACCACTTCAATACTGGGCATTTTTACCCCTTTCCTGCCCAGGCCAGTTTTCTGCTTTCAGTGCTGTCATATTTTAAATGACAATTGCACAATCAGGCATCACTGTACCCATAAGAAATGTTTATAATTTTTTTCACACAAATAGAGCTTTCTTTTGGTGGTATTTAATCACCACTAGGTTTTTAAAATGTTACTAAATAAACAAAAAAAAAAAAGACTGTTTCTGTTATAAAACTTTGCAAATCAATATTTCTTCATACATTTAGGTCAAGATGTATTCTGCTACATTTCCTTGGTGAAAATAACCCAAATCAGTGTTTATTATTTAGTCTGTAGGAAAGTTATATAGTCCACAAACTATGGTGTATACTGTATATCTGAAAATTGATCAGTCCAGATGTACTGGCACCCTATCTCATTTCTTGAGGCCCAAAAACGCCAGGACAGTATAAATACTCCCAAATTACCCATTTTTGGAAAGTAGACAGTTCAAGATATTTAGTAAGAGGTATGGAAAGTTTTTTAAAGTTGTAAATTTTTGTCACGATTATTTGGAAAATTAAGTCTTTTTTTTTTTTTTTACATACTGTCACCAGTGCAGTACAGCATTATCAAATAACTGGTGTGGCGGGGATCAGGGACACTGGCTGCTGATAGTATGTAAAATAAATAAATAAATAAGAATTTATTTTCTTTTTATTAAATTTCCTTCTTTTTTTTAATGATTTTTTTTTTTCTAACACACTGTGACCAGAGCAATACAGTGTCCCCATAGTAACACTGTACCATTCTGGGAACGTGATCAGAATATCAGAATTTTTTTTTTTTTTTACACATTTTATTTTCAGTGGTATAAGCAACCATTTTTACTGAATGAAACTGGTTCATTCAGCATCTTTTGTTGTGATTAGGAATGATTGGCCAAAGCTGCTCACATGGTACAGATGAGCTGTGATTAGCCCTGTCTATAGCATGTGATCACTGTGACCAATCACAGCTAGCAACACAATTACAGTATATACAATGGATGGCATGAAAGGATCCATTGTTTACAATTGTCATGTGATCTGCTCTGATTGGTCACAGCGATCACATCGTATTGGCTGGTGACAAAGCTGGTGACAGATCGTGGTGTTGCGCGACAAACATCCTCATAGATACACATTCCAGGAAACTCCCATGGGACCAACTTTCCATACAGTTACAGAATGTGTAATGGATCTTAGTATGGGCTAAGCCCCCCTGTGACAAGCAGTATTCAGTACAATTCTTCCTTGGATGATCGCCTGAATACTAGACATGTGCATTCGTTTTCGTCCGAATGCATTTTCGTCCGAATTTCAGGTATTTTCGTTATCGTTTTAACAAACGAAAACGAAAATGCAGAATCCGAAAACCGAAAGATCCGACATAAAAAAATGCTTAATTTTCGTTTTCGTTGCAACAACAGTTCGATATAGATAGGAGATTCGACATGAGGCTGACAATAACAATCTGTGTCCATCGAACCTGTGGTCGAATGTGCCTAACCTTAACTCTATTAGTCCAAGATTATTCTACATAGAGAGAAAAGATTCGACATTATAGAGAGAAAAGATTCGACATAGAGAGAAAAGATTTGACATTATAGAGAGAAAAGATTCGACATTATAGAGAGAAAAGATTCGACATAGAGAGCAAAGATCACTGCTGGAATTGGGTGGGGGAAGTAAAATAAAAAAATGATGATGATGAATGTTATTGGCTGATTGTAACCAAAGAGGAGGAGCAGTAAAATAGCTAGAATTAACTCGGCAAATTCGAAAAATCTATGGGAGAAATCTAAAGTGCTAATTATAAAGGCTTATATGCAAGTTATTGTCCTAAAAAAGTGTTTGGGGACCCGGGTCCTGTCCCAGGGGACATGTATCAATGCAAAAAGAAGTTTTAAAAACGGCCGTTTTTTCGGGAGCAGTGATTTTAATAATGCTTAAAATGAAAAAATAAAAGTGAAATATTCCTTTAAATTTCGTACCTGGGGGGTGTGTATGATATGCATGTGAAGTGGCGCATGTTTCCCGTGCTTAGAACTGTCCCTGCAAAAAATGTCATTTTTGAAAGAAAAAAAGTCATTTAAAACTGACTCGCGGCTATTAATGAATTGTCGGCTCCCGGCAATACATACAAAAGTCATTGATAAAAAAAAAAAAAAAAAAGCGTGGGGGTTCCCCAGAATTCAATTACCAGGCCCTTCAGGTCTGGAATGGATATTAAGGGGAACCCCGCCGCAGATTAAAAAAAAATTGACGTGGGGTTCCCCCAAATATCCATTCCAGGCCTTTCAGATCTGGCATGGATTTTAAGGGGAACTCCACCCCAAATTAAAAAAAAAATGGCGTGGAGTCCCCCTAAAAATCCATACCAGACCCCTTATCCGAGCACGCAACCTGGCCGGCCGCAGGGGAAAAGGGGGGGACGAGAGAGCGGCCCCCCTCCCTCCTGAACCGTACCAGGCCACATGCCCTCAACATGGGGAGGATGTCCCCATGTTGATGGGGACAAGGGCCTCATCCCCTCAACCCTTGCCCGGTGGTTGTGGGGGTCTGCGGGTGGGGGGCTTATCGGAATCTGGAAGACCCCTTTAACAAAGGGGACCCCCAGATCCCGGCCCCCCCTATGTGAATTGGTAAGGGGTACATTGTACCCCTACCATTTCATGAAGAAAGCGTAAAAAATGTTTAAAAAAACACACAAACACCTTGAAAAAGGATCTGGGGGTCCCCTTTGTTAAAGGGGTCTTCCAGATTCCGATAAGCCCCCCGCCCGCAGACCCCCACAACCACCGGGCAAGGGTTGTGGGGATGAGGCCCTTGTCCCCATCAACATGGGGACATCCTCCCCATGTTGAGGGCATGTGGCCTGGTACGGTTCAGGAGGGGGGGGCCGCTCTCTCGTCCCCCCCTCTTCCCCTGCGGCCGGCCAGGTTGCGTGCTCGGATAAGGGGTCTGGTATGGATTTTTAGGGGGACTCCACGCCATTTTTTTTTAAATTTGGGGTGGAGTTCCCCTTAAAATCCATGCCAGATCTGAAGGGCCTGGAATGGATATTTGGGGGAACCCCACGTAATTTTTTTTTTAAATTTGCGGCGGGGTTCCCCTTAATATCCATTCCAGACCTGAAGGGCCTGGTAATTGAATTCTGGGGAACCCCCACGCTTTTTTTTTTTTTTTTATCAATGACTTTTGTATGTATTGCCGGGAGCCGACAATTCATTAATAGCCGCGTGTCAGTTTTAAATGACTTTTTTTCTTTCAAAAATGACATTTTTTGCAGGGACAGTTCTAAGCACGGGAAACATGCGCCACTTCACATGCATATCATACACACCCCCCAGGTACGAAATTTAAAGGAATATTTCACTTTTATTGTTTCACTTTAAGCATTATTAAAATCACTGCTCCCGAAAAAACGGCCGTTTTTAAAACTTTTTTTTGCATTGATACATGTCCCCTGGGGCAGGACCCAGGTCCCCAAACACTTTTTAGGACAATAACTTGCATATTAGCCTTTATAATTAACACTTTAGATTTCGAACGTTCGAGTCCATTGTATTTAATAGGGTTCTAAAGTTCACACTAACATTTTGTCTGTTCGCAGGTTCTGGTGCGAACCGAACAGGGGGGTGTTCGGCTCATCCCTGTTGACTAGTAATAATAATTAAAAAATATAATTATTACTAGTCATACAATAGAATTCATCTATAGCTTGTAGGCGGAACATTCGACCGGAAATTTATGATTGCAGCGTCGTACAGTTTCGATGCTCCGTCGAATCTTCTTTGAACATTAGACAGACACCATAAGCCTTCAATGACAGATTCGACCTTAATTAATTCAGATTTTCGGACGAATGCAATTTCTAACGAAAAACGAAATAAATAAAAACGAATTTTGGGAGTAACTAAATAAATTTATTTTTCTAACGAAAACGAAATTCCGAAACGAAATATTTCAGTGTGCACATGTCTACTGAATACTACAAACATAGTTTGTAATTTAACTGAAAATTTAACTGAAAATTCACAGCAGCTCCCCACTTATTTCCCCTTAATATTAGCCCATATGCAGCCAGAAGCTATGATGACCCCAGATTAGTGTCTCCTGATTTCATCAAAAAGGTACACATCCACAACAGAGGGAAGACCTGTCTTTTTATATATATATATATATATATATACAGCCCTCAAAAATTCCACTCGCCTGCTCGCATTTTGCGAGTGGATTTTGAGGGCTGGGCGAGTGTGGGAGTGTGGGCTGCCTGGGAGCGGGGGCGATCGTGGGGCAAGAGAGGAGAGGAGAGCAGCAGCTGCTGCTGCCGCCGCCGCCAGATTGATCAGCGCGCGGGGAGAACATAACATCTTTCATTTCAATAGCTGTGTTCCCCGTCGCGCGTCTTCATATATAGCCCCTCTCCCTTGTCCAGGAACTTTGATAGACAGATCACCGGCCCCAGGATTGGGTGGGTGATCTGTCTATCAAAGTGCCCGGACAAGGGGGAGGGGCTATATATGACGGCGTGTGCGGCAGGGGGGGCTCTCTCTTTTCCTACACAGGTAGGCCACTGGGGACTGACACATGGCTGCATTTGGGGACACATGGCTGCATTTTAGGACACATGGCTGCATTTGGAGACACTTGGGGACACAAGGCTGCATTTGGGGACACATTGCTGCATTTGGGGACACAATGTGGCATTTGGGGACACTTGTGGACACAAGGCTGCATTTGGGGACACAAGGCTACACAAGGCTGCATTTGGGGACACAAGGCTACACAAGGCTGCATTTGGGGACACAAGGCTGCATTTGGGGATAGATGGCTGCATTTGGGAACACAGGCTGCACTGGCGGACACAGGCTGAATTATAACTTAATTCTGCATAAACAATTTAAGTGTCATTTCATGAGATAATTTGAGGGCGTGTTTAGGGGCGGAATTAAGGGTGGGGCATGGTAGGGGTTGGGCCCGGCAACTGGTGGCGATTAACCCTTGAGGTCTGGCTAGCTCAGGATTTGAAATTTTGAGCCCTGTATATATATATATATATATATATATATATATATACACACACACACACACACACAATATCTCACAAAAGTGAGTACACCCCTCACATTTTTGTAAATATTTTATTATATCTTTCATATGACAACACTGAAGACATGACACTTTGCTACAATGTAAAGTAGTGAGTGCACAGATTGTATAACAGTGTGAATTTGCTGTCCCCTCAAAATAACTCAACACACAGTCATTAATGTCTAAACCGCTGGCAACAAAAGTGAGTACACCCCTAAGTGAAAATGTCCAAATTGGTCCCAATTAGCCATTTTCCCTCCCCGGTGTCATGTGACTCATTAGTGTTACAAGGTCTCAGGTGTTCTCACTCTCTCATACTGGTCACTGGAAGTTGAACATGGCACCTCATGGCAAAGAACTCTCTGAGGATCTGAAAAAAAGAATTGTTGCTCAATTTAAAGATGGCCTAGGCTATAAGAAGATTGCCAAGATGGTGAAAATCAGCTGCAGCATAGTGGCCAAGACCATACAGCGGTTTAACAGGACAGGTTCCACTCAGAACCACCCTCACCATGGTCGACCAAAGAAGTTGAGTGCACGTGCTCAGCGTCTTATTCAAAGGTTGTCTTTGGGAAATAGATGTATGAGTGCTGCCAGCATTGCTGCAGAGGTTGAAGTGGTGGGTGGGTCAGCCTGTCAGTGCTCAGACCATACGCTGCACACTGCATCAAATTGGTCTGCATGGCTGCCGTCCCAGAAGTCTCTTCTAAAGATGATGCACAAGAAAGCCCACAAACAGTTTGCTGAAGTCAAGCAGACTAAGGACATGGATTTATGGAACCATGTCCTGTGGTCTGATGATACCAAGATAATCTTATTTGGTTCAGATGGTGTGTGGCGGCAACCAGGTGAGGAGTACAAAGACAAGTGTGTCTTTCCTACAGTCAAGCATGGTGGAGGGAGTGTCATGGTCTTGGGCTGCATGAGTGCTGCCAGCACTGGGGAGCAACAGTTCATTGAGGGAACCATGAATGGCAACATGTACTGTGACATACTGAAGCAGAGCATGATCCCCTCCCTTCGGAGACTGGGTCGCAGGGCAGTATTCCAACATGATAATGACCCCAAACACACCTCCAAGATGACCACTCCGTTGCTAAAGAAACTGAGGGTAAAGGTGATGGACTAGCCAAGCATGTCTCCATACCTAAACCCTATTGAGCATCTGTGGGGCATCCTCAAACGGAAGGTGGAGGAGCGCAAGGTCTCTAACATCCACCAGCTCCGGGATGTCGTCATGGAGGAGTGGCAACCTGTGAATCTCTGGTGAACTCCATGCCCAAGAGGGTTAAGGCAGTGCTGGAAAATGGTGCCACACAAAATATTTACACTTTGGGCCCAATTCGGACATTTTCACCTAGGGGTGTACTCACTTTATATGCCAGTGGTTTAGACATTAATGGCTGTGTGTTGAGTTATTTTGAGGGGACAGAAAATTTACACTGTACACCTACTACTTTACATTGTAGCAAAGTGTAATTTCTTCAGTGTTGTCACATGAAAAGATATAATAAAATATAAATATATATATATATATATATATATATATATATATCCCTACTGAGTGTAACACCCATCAGTGTCATCAGGATCTGCCCCCGACATTGCACAATGACAACACATGAGGCACATGCATGTAAAGACATCCTCATATAAAGGCGATGGAGCAAGAGGGGTAGAAGCTGTTCAAATGACCAGGGGCAAACAAGAGATAACCAAACAGCTCCCTGTTGTGGACAAACCATCCAAAACCTAAATAGCTTGTACGTACCACAGTCATGTCCTAATAAGGACCTGATGTGTGTGTGTTTAGCTCCCCCATCTGGCAGGCCTGGGATGACCCTGAGAGAGGAATGCAATGTAATGCTTTATCTCCTTGCTAGAAGAGCAAAGTGAAAAAAAAGGGTGTGTAAAGAAATAAATACATGCATAAATAATAATAATAAAAAAAAGTTAGGTTCAAACTAGGTTTGATCTGGGTCAGGGTTAGAGTTTTTTTTAATTAGTATCAGTGTCAGTGTTTTAGGTAGGATTAAAAAAGTAAAATGTGCACCATTGTTTCTGGGCCAAACTACAGTACAGGTGCAAGCAATCAACACCATAGACAGATGTGGTATAGCTGTGATCGTCAGCGTTCAGTGTTCTTTGGTGGCAGGTTAATAGAAACAAGAAAAATACAGCTAAATTAAAAAAAACATATTTGAATTATTTTGGGACAGGTTGGTGCATTGCCTCACAATTCCATTCTTGGCACAAGGTGTCACTGGGATACCCCTTCCGAGATGAGAGAATCTCTATGCAGTGTGGCTCCTGTGGCTCCTGTAACATAGGAATACCAGCCATAGCTCCCAACTGTCCCTGATTTTTAGGGACTGTCCCTGATTTGGAACTAAGTCCCTCTGTCCCTCTTTCCTCCTCATTTGTCCCTCGTTTTGGTCTGATAAATATAGTTGTATAGCTTTCAAAAAGCGTTTGTCAGTGCTAAAACTTTCATCCAATTTCTAAACTGCTGCATTTGTAAATTCCAAAAGCCAGTATAAAGGAATAGTAGTGGTAAAAAAAAAACAACTTGTTTTTTTCATCCCCTTAATGACCTGGCCATTTTTTGTGATACGGCACTGCGTCGCTTTAACTGACAATTGCGCGGTCGTGCGACGTTGTTCCCAAACACAATTGATGTCCTTTTTTCCCAGAAATAGAGCTTTCTTTTAGTGGTATTTGATCACCTCTGCGTGCGGTTTTTATTTTTTGTGCTATTAACAAAAAAGAGTGACAATTTTGAAAAAAAAAATATATTTTTTACTTTCTGCTATAATACATATCCAAAAATAAATAAAAATGTCTTCATCAATTTAAGCCAATATGTATACTTCTACAAATTTTTGGTAAAAAAAAAAAAATCGCAATAGGCGTATAACTGATTGGTTTGCACAAAAGTTATAGCATCTGTCTTCTTACTCAATATTGATCTAAAAATATATGCAAAACTTATAGCCAACAGACTCGAGGACATATTACCATCCCTCATCCACAAAGACCAATCAGGATTCACAAAGGGTCGCAAAGCCTCGGACGCCACTAGACGAATGATAAATATTATTCATCATGTAGAATCCACAAAAGCGCCTTCACTCTTTCTATCTCTAGAAGCTGAAAAGGCGTTTGATAGGGTACATTGGGGATACATATCATCAGTATTACACAAATTTGGATTACAAGGACAAATCCACAACGCAATAATGGACTTATACTCTACCCCCTCAGCCCAGGTGTTCTCAGCAGAGAACCTTTCATCACCATTCCAAATTTCTAACGGTACGAGACAGGGGTGCCCACTTTCACCCCTAATATTTAATCTTATTATGGAACCCCTAGCTAAAAACATCAGATCTAACAAGCAAATAAAGGAATTTCTCTTGCTGACCAGGAACATAAAATCAGTCTGATAAAAAAGGGGAAAAAAAGAAGGGTTTTTTTGGGACTTTAAATGAGGTTCAGGGGCCGTTCAGATCCCCTCCTCCATCCCGGGTTTAGTATTCAAAAGGGAAAGTAGAGGGCGGGACTTTGTATGAGGCACACGGACACAAAGAGATAACTTTGATGGAGGACAGCTTTTAATTGGTTCAAATCGCAATACAATTTCATATTTATATATTTCATAAAATCAGTCTCTTTGCAGATGACGTTATCCTCGTGATTACCGACCCTGATCGCTCCCTGCCCGAGATCCAGAAGACGCGTGCCTGGTTTAGTAACATTTCCTACTACAAAGTTAACGAGACTAAATCCTATATCCTAAACTTGGGTGTGAACGACTCCACTAGCGACTGTCTTAAAAAACAATTCCCTTACGCATGGGCGGAAAAAAGTATAACTTACCTGGGAATACAACTGACCAACTCCACTAAAGCATTATTTCCATTTAACTACTTACCATTCCAAAATAAACAGCAAGGCAAGCTTACCAGGCTGGCGTCTTTTGAGTTCTCGTGGATGGGGCGATTAGCTGCATTCAAAATGTATCACCTTCCCCAAATACTCAATCTGTTTAGAACTCTCCCGATACCCATACCCATTCGATATTTAAAATCCTTACAAACAATTTTATCTAAATACATTTGGCCTGGTAAAAGAGCCAGATGCGGCCATGATAAATTGACCAAACACTGCTTAGCAGGAGGCACTGGGTATGTAGACTTTCAAGACTATTACATGTCTTCAATCCTCACCCAAACAAAATAATGGTTTCTGCCTTCCCCCACCTCCACACTGTGGGTGAAGATTGAAACTTCTACAACTCCAGGAGGTAGTCTGTCTTCATGGCTATTCTCTATAATACTGGGAGCAAATATTCCTTCTAGAATCTCCCCAACAATGGTAGCGACACTTAAAACATGGAATAGATTTGTGAATATGAGCCTGAATCACCCTCTCAACTCGGTGGTACAAATTCCTTTAGAAGCACTACAGACCCTAATGCAATTTACATCTTAAGCGAAATGGAAAGAACGGGGTATTACAAACATAACAGACATGATCAACACAGACAAGATTAAGTCATTCCCCACATTACAGAAAGAGTTTCATCTCCTAAATTCAGACATATTCCTGTATATACGTACCCAACACCTCGCTCAAAAATTGGACCTGCAAAATCCCCCAATTGGCCTGGATCTATTTTAGGACCCCTGCATCACACCATAAAGGGATATCGCTATTTTATAACCTACTCCAGCGCAAAAATATTTTTACCAAATCCACCCCACTACTTAGATGGGAATCAGACTTGGGACAATCATATACAGTGGATAAATTGGAAAAGGCCTGTAAATCCACATACAAAGCTACATGCTGCTCAACCCTTTGGGAACTAGCAATTAAACTAACACATTGTTGGTATCTCACTCCTGACAGAATAGCCAAATATGGTGTAAATCTTGACAACTCATGTTGGTGGCAATGTGGACAGAGGGGAGACATGATACACATATTCTGGAAGTGTCCCAAACTAGCAAACTGCTGGAATTCAATATTCCGATTACTCTCTGACATTACACAACTGATAATACCTATGAGACCTTATTTACCACTGTTATCCCTAGAAATAGAGCAATACCCTAACCCGATGAGAAATATCATAATTCATGTTTTATTATCAGCAAGACTCAATATTACTAGGAAATGGAGAAACCCAGAACCACCCACGATAAATGAAGTGGTACAAACAACCTACATTCACTTGTCACATGAATCAACACTGGCATTACGACACAAAAGCAAAGCACATTATCTTAAACTGTGGCAACCATGGATTAGATGGACTAGATCCCCGGAAATTGTCGAGGCCCTCAGTCCTCAACTCTGAAAGATAACTCCTACATAGCTATTCATTAACGATTCAATGTTCTTTAATGTTCTTTACTGTTTGAAGCAATCAAGTTGTATAGGATTGCACTTCCAAGGTGTATGCTCTAAGAGGGGGAAGGGAGGTATACCTACAAGGGCACAGTATAGAAAAGGTTGGGGTGCTCGGGTAGGGGTACAACCCTCCTACCTTCAATACATTTCAGATGGTCGACTGACCACCAAATGATTACAACACCTACGGAAATATATTTTGCTAATTCAATATATATATATATATATATGTTTGTCACGCAATACAATATACATGCATCGACAGAAATGTTTCTTATATGCATATCTCTTAAATGAGTTTTACCTATCTTTGTAATGTCTAAAAATTTTCAATAAAAATCTACTGAGGATTTTTTTTTATAGCATCTACAAAATAGGAGATAGATTTATGGACTTTTATTTATTTTTTATTGTTTTTACTGGTAATGGCGGCAATCTGTGATTTTTAGTGGGACTGCGACATTGCGGCGGACAAATTTGAGCCTTTTTGGGGACCAGTGAGATTATTACAGTGATCAGTGCAAAAAAAATGCACTGATCAATGTATAAATGACAGTGGCATGGAAGGGGTTAACACTAGGGGGCGATCAAAAAATTAAGTGTGTTCCCTGAGTGTGTTCTAACTATGTGGGGGGTGGGCTCACTGGGACAATACAGAGATTGATCACTAGGAACAGCAAATCTCAGTGTTGTCCCCTCTCAGAACGGGGATCCACCTTGTTTACATAGGCAGATCCCTGTTCTGCTTCTCTGTGAATCGATCGCGGGTGGCTGGCAGACATCGTGTCTGCCGGGCACGCGCATTGGCTTGTCTTTTGCGCCGCGGGCGCGTGCCCACACTTTTTATTGCATGAAATTACGTACAGGTACACCATTTTGCACAATAGAACTGACCTGCTCCAGTATATGTACTGTGGCTGGTCGGTAAGTGGTTAAGGAGGGCGTGTCAGGGGGTGTGTCCAATACTTACATAATTTTGCTAAAAGGTGTCCCTTGTTCCCACCTCAGAAAGTTGGGAGGTATGATACCAACCGCAGTGCTGATTGGCATCTTTGAGGTTCTTCTGAGCTGTTGCTTAGCCTTTTGAATGCTTACAGGGGACTGGTGAATCAGAGGAGGACTTAGTGGAAAATCACATTGAGATAATAAAATAGAAAATCTCATTAATAATAATAATATTTAAAAAAAGGAGATAACTGTTACTATTCACCACCAAATGAAAGTCCAATTTTTTCTGGAAATCAAAACCAAAAAAACAAGGTATAATTAGCCTGGGTACACAAAGTAGTTGCAATATGTACAGTTTTACTAACACATGTCAAAGTTGCAAAACTGTGTTTTTTGTTTTGTTGGATTTATTTTACCCCGTTTTTGTTTGTGGATTTGTTTTACCCTCCATTAGGAAGGGGTTAAAGCAGGATTCCACCCGCGATTTATTTATTTTTAAAAGTCAGCAGCTACAAACACTGTAGCTACTGACTTTTAATAAGGACACTTACCTGTCCTAGGCGCCCGCGATGTCAGCCCCCCGAGGCCGACCCCTCGATCGTGGAGGGTCCTGGCGCCGCCATCCTCAGTAAAGAAAACAGGCAGTGAAGCCTTGCAGCTTCACTGCCCGTTTCCTACTGCGCATGCGCGAGGCTCGCGCCACTTTGTAAATGGACGGCTGCTTTCTGGGATACACACAGTTCCCAGAAGGCAGCGCGCCACATTCCCCAGAAGACACCACGAGGAGGAGGAGGAAGAAGACCTGCCGAGGTGGAGGAAGAGGCAGATTAGCAAGTTCCGCATAGCAACTGCCCTTTCTGGTGAGTAAAAAAAAAATGTTTTTTTTAAAGTATTTTGGTGTATTTTATTTTGTATTTTTATTAGGGTGGAACACCACTTTAAGCTTAAAATGCAAAGTAAAGATCATGTTTAAAAAACACAAATTTATAGTTCCCTGTACCTGCTTGCTACTAAGGATTTCTAATGGTTTTCCACTTGCATGGACAGTAATGCTTGATGTGTTGCCATCTTTGTAACTCATTTTGCCTTGTATTATGTTTAATTTACTGCTTAATTGCATTATTAGCACCAGTGTTTAGACTGAGGGGGAGGGAATTGGCTTGGATTTATTTACTTCCCCAATGAATAGATAGCAGATATTGATTCTCACATTTGGAAGGGAACGTTGGAAATCTGAACAGACCTCTTTGTTAAAAGAGCTGCCTATAGAAATATAGACGTATCTGAATCCCAGTATAAACTAGGCCAGCTTAAAGGGTGGGTGGGTGGCAAACAGAGAAATGTATGGAGCTTCTGTGTAAAATAATATATTTGGCATTATGAAAGCTGATATGTGGCATTGGATTAATGCTTTCAGTTAGGGCCGAAACAACTTATCGATTAATCGACAACTAATTGATTATGAAATTAATCGATTACCATTTTCATAATCGATTAATCGGGCAGTAACATAATGGGGTTAAAAAAACTGAAATTAGTCCTTTATAGTACAAAAAGAGCAAATCGCTACTGTAAATATTACTTTCACTGTCCCAAAGTAAAAAAAAATAACCCCTTACAGTAGCAATTATTTGCTCTTTTTGTACTAATTTTAGTTTTTTAACCCTATTATGTTAGTAAACATCTCAGGCCTGGATCACACCTCTGTGTTTTTTGGTGCTTTTTGCAGAAACACACTACAGTTTATTTACATGGATTCCTATGGGACACGTTCACATTCATGATTTTTTCAGCTGTAGCGTATTTGGAAAAGGCAAGGACTTTTTTTTTAACGCAAAACGGTGCTATTTTGTTTTTTTGGTTCAATATACTTCAATGGAGAACCTGCAGAAAAGCATGCAATGCGTTTTTGCGGCAACTTGTGTTTTTTAATCCGCCCAACAACAAATTGGTAAAAAAAAAAAATATGTAAAAATGCAAATCGCAGCAAAATTACCTTTTTTGAAGGTTATTAACCGATTAATCGATTAATCGAAACAATAATCGGCCAACTAATCGATTATGAAAATAATCGTTAGTTGCAGCCCTACTTTCAGTCTTGTATAAGGATTTTGTTATATCCTAAATTCAGTGGACACTGGCTGAATTGATATTCCGTCTTTGTGTACCTGTAGTTAATTTTTTGGAATATACAGTACATCTTAGAATGTCATAGCCATTACCATGGAGTTTTCATACAAACTAACCTCAGACAGGTATCACAGTATGTAGAAGAAATTAAAGTGACACTAAAGGTTTGATTTTTTTAAATAACAAACATGCCATACTTACCTCCACTGTGCAGCTCGTTTTGCACAGAGTGGCCCGAACGCCGTTTTCTGGGGTTCCACGGCCTTTCTCTCGGCACCTCCCTGCATCAGATAACCCCCTCTGGGAAGTGCTCTCCCAAGGGGGTTACCTTGCGGGTGCGCTCCCGGGTCCAGCATTCGGCGTCCATAGCCGCCGAATGCAGGACTCGGCCCCGCCCCCCGTCATTGGATTTGATTGACAGCAGCGCTGCTATCAATCTATCCAATCAAGAGCCGATAACCCCAGGCAAAGATGCAGCGCACCCTCGTCGTGGGACATTCCAGGGCTCAGGTAAATAAAATGGGGGGGCTGGGGGGCTGGTAATTGTCAGATGTTTTTTCACCTTAATGCATAGGATGCATCAAGGTGAAAAAACAACTGTGATTGTAAGTGTGTGATATACAGTCTGGCATATGAGCACAAATGTATTTTGAATTTTATCAAGGTATTATCTGCAGCGTGCTGTGTCTCATTTATACGTTGCAACAGCTATGCATCGTCTGATGACCTCTTGTGGTGACAATAAGTGTTGCATTTTCATTTATTTATTTATTTATGATATTACATCATTCAAGAAAACTCTGTACGAGGATATAAACCATGTACATAAAAACTGACACCCTAATAAAGGTCATTAAAGGAAACTGAGCAATTGAAAAAAAAAAAAAAAATTGTAAACATTTAGAAGTTCATGGTTAAGATGGGTGTCGTATTTCAAAGGCTTTAGCTACATGGATGATTTTTGATCACATAATTATGTGACTAAAACCACACATGCTCAATTGCATGAACGATTATTAGTCACACTATGCAGAAAAGTAACACAGTGCTCCAATTTACTTGCATTGCAAACAGTACCATTTTTTTTCCTGTATTTTTTAAATATGGAGTTGTGAAAAGCTGCCCATAGTGAAAAACATTTCTGTGTCGTTCTGTTATTTTTGTGAGATTTTTGAGCAATAATAATGATCTGGCGAGCAATTCCTTTTAAAAAGTGACTTATAACATAAACAACAGTTGCAAAAAAATGCATAATATTGTGTACAATCACATTTCTTTTTAGCTGAGCAATCAAAAGTTGTAGATCTCGCCTTGGAATGCTATTTAGGAGTTTTTGTCTAAATAGTTTTGGATTTTCATGTATGTTTCTAAATCTCACAGCACATTTTTCATGTGTAAATCATCTTTAACAACTTGAATAATTAGATTGATAAATACGTATAAATAAAAACAGCCCCTTAAACAGTCCCTGGGCTTTTGAATAAACTGGTTTCACTATAGTGATCTTTATATTGATATAATAATTTTAATTTTATAGATTCTTGCACTAAATAAATATGCATTGCTTATGCCGCGTACACACTCGCAGAATTTCCGAAACAAATGTTGGATGTGAGCTTTTGGTCGGATATTCCGACCGTGTGTAGGCTCCATCGGACATTTGCTGTCGGAATTTCCGACAGCAAATGTTTGAGAACTGGTTCTCAATTTTTCCGACAACAAAAGTTCTTGTCGGAAATTTCGACCGTGTGTACACAATTTCAACGCACAAAAGTTCACGCATGCTCGGAATCAAGCAGAAGAGCCGCACTGGCTATCGAAAATCATTCTTCTCGGCTCGTCGAACGTGTTGTACATCACCACGTTCTTGACGTTCGCAATTTCCGACAACTTTTGTGTGACCGTGTGTATGCAAGACAAGTTCGAGCCAACATCCGTCGGAAAAAAAAACCACGGTTTTGTTGTCGGAATGTCCGATCTTGTGTACGCGGCATTAGACTCTATTGCACAATTCAATTCAGCAGCTAATAGCCTATTTATAAAAAAGGAAACAAAGTATTGTGCAGGTGATAACAATCAAAAGTGAAATATAAGCTGCTTGCAATGTCACAACAAAAACAATTGTGCAAAAACATATAAAAGTAAAAAAATGAATAATTGATAATTCCAAAATAATTTTTTCTTAAAACAATAGCCCATATAGTGCTCAAACAATTAAATGAATAATTATGAGCAAATAGAAAAAGAAGTCCTTGAGGTGATGTCCAAAGAAAATTAGTATTTACAGTGCCTTGAAAAAGTATTCATACCCCTTGAAATTTTCCACATTTTGCCATGTTACAACTAAAAACATAAATTTATTTTATTGGGATTTTATGTGATAGACCAACACAAAGTGGCACATAATTGTGAAGTGGAAGGAAAAATATAAATGGTTTCAATTTATTTTCCAAATAAATATGTGAAAAGTGTGGCGTGCATTTGTATTTAGCCCCCCTAAGTCATTACTTTGCAGATCCACCTTACAATTACAGCTGCAAGACTTTTTGGGGATGTTCCTACCAGCTTTGCACATCCAGAGGGTGACATTTTTGCCCATTCTTCTTTGCAAAAAAGCTCTGTCAGTTTGGATGGAGAGCGTCTGTGAACAGCAAATTTCAAGTCTTGCCACAGATTCTCAATTGGATTTAGGTCTGGACTTTAACTGGGCCATTCTAATACATGACTATGCTTTGATCTAAACCATTCCATTGTAGCTCTAGCTGTATGTTTAGGGTCGTTGTCCTGTTGGAAGGTCCACTTCCACCCCAGTCTCAAGTCTATTGCAGACTCTAACAGGTATTCTTCTAAGATTGCCCTGTATTTGGCTCCATCCATCTTCCCATCAACTCTGACCAACTTCTCTGTCTCTCCTGAAGTAAAGCATCCCCACAACATGATGCTACCACCACCATGTTTCACGGTGGGGATGATGTGTTTAGGGTAATGTGCAGTATCAGTTTTCCGCCACACATAGCATTTTGCTTTTAGGCCAAAAAGTTAAATTTTGGTTTTATCTGACCAGAGCATCTTCTTCTACAGTACATGTTTGCTGTGTCCCCCACATGGCTTCTCGCAAACTGCAAACAGGACTTGTTATGGCTTTCTTTCAACAATGGCTTTCTTCTTGCCACTCTTCCATAAAGGCCAGATTTGTGGAGTGCATGACTAATAGTTGTCCTGTGGACAGATTCTCCCACCTGAGCTGTGGATCTCTGCAGCTCCTCCAGAGTTACCATGGCTTGGAATATTTATTTATAACCTAACCCTCCTTTAAACTTCTCCACAACTTTATCCCTGACCTGTATGGTGTGTTCCTTGGCCTTCATGATGCTGTTTGCTCACTAAGTTTCTCTAACAAACCTCTGAGGGCTTCACAGAACAGCTGTATTTATATTGAGGTTAAATTACACACAGGTGGACGCTATTTACTAATTAGGTGACTTCCGAAGGCAATTGGTTCCACTAGATTTTAGTTAGGGATATCAGAGTAAATGGGCTGAATACAAATGCACACCACGCTTTTCACATATTTATTTGTAAAAAAATTTGGAAAACCATTTATCATTTTCCTTACAGTTCACAATTATGTGCCACTTTGTGTTGGTCTATCACATAAAATCCCAATAAAACACATTTACATTTTTTGGTTGTAAATTTCAAGGGATATGAATATTTTTTCAAGGCACTGTAAATGAGCATTCAACTAACAGCCATTTTACACCACTGCTATTTATTCACCAAACATTTTTATCACAATCAGGGTAAACTAAATTTAGACACACTAGTGCTGACTTCAAGCATTTGATTTTGATTTGCCTTACAACATATGTACGGGTGTGGTACAGATCGATTCTAGTGCTGTTTTAAAGCTTTCATCATCATCATTTCATCTACTTTTTTAATACACAGTCTTTCATCAGCAAAGAAAAATTCTTTTATATATAAGTCCAGGCAAAATCTTTCTTTGTACAGGGCAGTGAGGAGTTAAAACATCTGTGTTGCTGTCTGTATATCAGTTGGGGAAATTTTAGCTCACTTCCTGTTCTGATGACAAAATGTCACAAGAACAGAAAGTAATGAAATATCTCTTTGATGGAGACAGAGACATGTATTATGCCGAGTACACGCGATCGAACATTCCGACAACAAAACCGTGGATTTTTTTCTGACAGATTTTGGCTCAAACTTGTCTTGCATACACACGGTCACACAAATATTGTCAGAAATTCCGAACGTCAAGAACGCGGTGACGTACAACACATACGACGAGTCGAGAAAAATGACGTTCAATAGCCAGTGCTGCTCTTCTGCTTGATTCCGAGCATGTTTTCAATTTTGTCTGTCGGAATTGGCTACACACGATCGGAATTTCCGACAACAAGTTTTGTTGTCGGAAAATTTGAGAACCAGCTCTCAAACAAGTGTTGTCGGAAATTCCTACAGCAAATGTCCGATGGAGCATACACGCGGTCGGATTTTCCGACAACAAGCTCACATCGAACATTTGTTGTCAGAAATTCCGACCGTGTGTACGTGGCATTAGAGTGGGAAAAGGATTAAAACATTGGTAGAGATTGTTTTATCATTTCTGTGTTTCAGTGATAACTACACTCACATATCTTTTGTACTGGTGTCATCAGAACAGTAAGTACTGTATATACTCGAGTATAAGCCGACCCGAGTATAAGCCGAGGTACCTAATGTTACCACAAAAACCTGGGAAAACTTACTGACTCGAGTATAAGCCGAGGGTCAACAATGCCCACCCATTGCAACTTCACTAAGCCCATTGCCACCTTACTGTTCCCATCCTCACTGTTCCCATCCTCACAAGTTCCCATCCTCACAAGTTCCCATCCTCACTGTTCCCATCCTCACAAGTGCCCATCCTCATATGTGCCCATCCTCACTGTGCCCATCCTCACTGTTCCCCTAGAATTATAATTGAACATTGTAAAATTGTACCTGAAGGCTGCGGCGTCCATCGTTTAAAACTCGCGCTCTCTTCCTGGTCTCTTCCGTGATAGGCGGAACTGCCTGCTGAGAATCGCCTATCACGAACGTTCTCTCATCTTCACACATCCCAGCAGACACTGTGTTCAGTTTCCGCCAATCACGGACGTCTGCTGGGAAACTGAGGATGAGAGAACATTCGTGATAGGCGATTCTCAGCAGACACAGTTCCGCCTATCACGGAAGGGACCAGGAAGAGCCCGCGAGTTTTAAACGATGGACGCCGCAGCCTTCAGGTACAATTTACAATATTAAATTTCGCTGACTCGAGTATAAGCCGAGGGGGGGACTTTCAGACCATAAAAAGGGCTGAAAATCTCGGCTTATACTCGAGTATATACGATAAATGGAAACCTTCTCAATGAAGATGAAGACAACGATACAACAGAAATTTTAACTCTTAGCATGTCTATAAAAAAGTTTTTGCTGAAGTTAGGGTTTACCTAGGTAGCCTTAGCTTCCTACATAGATAGCTTTAATTATCCTGGTTCTGCCTGAAAATGTATAAATACATTTTTTAAAGAAAGGGTGAATGATGTCCAAGATAAAGCGTGTTTTCACAAACACACACACAAAAAAAACAACTAAATTGTATTTATTTAGATGCATCTTCTTCTGGCTTCTTAATGTGTGTTATCTTGTTGACACATAACCCCATGGTGGTCCTTTGGGTGCTTTGAGAATTCACTTATCAACTGTTGGGCGAACGGTTCGAGCCGAGCAAAAGTTCAGACTGAACATCGCCTGTTTGGCGAACACCCGACTTTGCAGCGCTCTCGGCTAGATGTAAGGCCATTCCAGCTCTGTACCATCACGTGGAAGACAATGTTTTGCAATGTTTGGCAAGGCAGTCAGCAGCAAGGTCCACATTACTGCTGACACGTGGTCCAGAAAGCATAGTCAGGTATGATATATTTTGTTCACAGCACATTGGGTAACTCTGCTTGCAACTAGGAAGGATGCAGGACAGGGCTTAGTGATGAAGCTGGTTTTGCCGCCATGTCTCCATACATCTGGTGGTGATGATGTGAGATCTGTCAGCTCCACCCCCTCCTCCTCCTTCATGCCCTCCTTTGATGAATTGTCCTATGAACCACCAGTACCCCCTAAGCGTTCAAGGGGCTATTTAAAGAGTCAAGCTAAATGATGCCATGGAGTGCTTCGGCTGGTTTGTCTAGGAGACAAGAGCCACACTGGAGCAGAGATTCTTTCAGCTCTGCAGGGGCAGGCCAGAGGTGGTTCAAGCCATGGCAGCTTGAGCCAGAAATGGTGGTGTGCGATAATAACACTAACCTTCTGTATACCGTTGACAGGGAAAGTTGACACATGTACCATGCCTGGCACTTGTCCTCAATTTGGTGGTGCAGTGTTTCTTAAACAGGTACCCAGGGTTACAAGATTTTCTAAGGCAGGTCTGATGAGTCTGTAGCCATTTCTTTTTCGTACATCACGGGACACAGAGCGACTTAGTCATTACTAATGGGTTATATAGATTACCTTCAGGTGTTGGCACTGGCCAATTCCAAACCGGAAGTACCCTCCCCTATATAAGCCCCTCCCACCCGGGAGCACCTCAGTTTTTTGCCAGTGTCTAAGGTGTTGGCAAAGAGTAACATGTGTTTTCACTGGGCTTGCGTACAGGTTCTTTTGGGCCTTAGTAAGCTGTTCCGGATCCCACCAAAAAAGCTTCATAGCTAAACGGTCGGTACCCGGGCCTTGCAGCAGAAGAGCAAGGTTTTGCCTGTAATGCTTCTCTTAGGAGGGCTGGACCCTGGGATCCAGAGCTCTGGTCATACCCACGACCAAGATGTTGTCTGTGCAGGGTGCTATACAGGTCCAGGGGAGTGGAATCCTTGGGAACCCGGTCCCTGAAGGTTTAATTACAATGCCTGCCGTGATAGGTGAAGTTTGGACTTCTGTGGACCAAACAAAGTCCTGCGGCGGGGATCAGGTAAGTGGGGGCCCCCAGGAACTTGGTTCTATTGGGGGACCCCCAAGCCTAATTTGTCTTTCTGTCTGTTACCTAACGGTATTCCCGCTAAATATCTGTGTTTGCCTATAACTACTGAAAATGTAAAATTTTAATAGTAGTCAAGAAAAAAAAAAAAAAAACAGGGACCGCGGTACCTGTGTTAAACCACTAGAGGCCGCTGTAGTCTATTTTTCTTGTCATGTGGATCTTTGGTTTTCTCAAGTCAAAAGATCTAGGCAGCTGGTAAGTTTCTCTGTGGGAATCCACTTCCTCTGCCCTGTTGCTGCGCTCATCCACCGCACAGGCCCTCCGGCAAAAAGGGCCCTGGCTCCTAGTCCCCTGTTTGATTTCGAAAAGGGTGCCAATGGCGCACGGGCGCGCGGGCGCGTGCACGCGCCTCCTATGAAAAAAAGGGGCGGGGCGGGTGGATGACGCTCGATGCGCGCCGCGGCGCTTCTGCGCATGTGCGGGCGTCCCAGCATGGTTAAAAGACACAGTACAAGTGTCAGCTGCATGCAAACAGAGCTAGCAACAAACAGTGGCACACAGAGGCGGTTGATGCAGGCATCCCCATAGAAAGGCACTTTAGTGGACACCAGCTGGTATATAGCAGCACCTGTGTTAGACTATTACCAGCAAAATTGGTGTATGACGACGGGAATACCTCAGCTTTGTGCTTAAAGGATATGTCGTCCAGACGCTCCGGAAATAGATCTTCCAGGAAGCCAAAGGGGTCTCCATCGGGCTCTGAGGATATTGGGCATGCTTGTACTGCACCAATCTCCCCTGAGAATTCAGAGGTCAGTAGCCGTAGAAACCCCGCAGGAATGCCTGGTGCTGCGGCTGTCCCCAGTCCACCTGCTCCTGTATATATAACAGAGGAGGTTTTATCCTCAACTCTGGGAGGATTGGAAGAGAGATTAACAGCATTGATCGCTGCTTCCCTGTCTCAGGAAAAGCGCGTCCGATCTCCGTCTCCTCCTTCAGAGTGCCTGTTAGTGGAGGAACAGCCCCACACAGAGATCGACCTACCTGAAGGGGATCAGGATGAGGTTGATTCGGTTATGGAGGAATCAACAGTGGAAGAACCTTTCTCAGCTTCTCAGGCTGAAAGATTATGGGTTCAGTCTCTGACTAATATGGTCCGATCAGCATTTAAAATGCCTCTGGCGGAACCACCATCCACTACGGTTTCCTCGCTGGGGTCGCTAAAAGCTCCCCAGGCTGTCTGTTCCTTCCCAATCCACCCTTTATTAGAAGGGCTTATTTACCAGGATTGGGAGCATCCTGATAAAATATTTGCTCCCCCCAAGAGATTTCCGGTGATCTATCCCATGGAGGATAAGTTCATAAGAAAATGGAGGGTCCCTACAGTGGACGCAGCCATCTCTTCTGTTAACAAATCACTGACATGTCCAGTAGATAATGTTCCAATGTTCAAAGACCCAATAGATAAAAAATTGGAGTCTTTACTAAAATCTGCTTTCTCTACAGCAAGTATGGTGACACAACCTGCGGTAGCAGCGATTGGAGTCTGCCAAGCAGTGAAAGATCAGTTGAAACAAGTCTTAAGGGACTTACCAGATCAGCAGGCTCTTGCCCTAGCTGACCTGCCTAGAGCCTTGTGTTTTGCGGTGGACGCCATAAAGGATACAATCCAACAGGCCTCCCGCTTTACGCTGTCTATAGTACATATGCGTAGGCTTCTGTGGCTCAAAAACTGGTCTGCTGAAGCTCCCTGTAAAAAACTGCTGGTTAGCTTCCCATTTCATGGAGAACGCTTATTTGGAGAAGATCTGGACAAATATATCCAGAAAATTTCTGCCGGTAAAAGTTCACTCTTACCGGTTAAGAACAAGGGTAGAAGTCCTTCTTTTAAGAGGCCTACTTCTCCAGTCCCGGGCACATCGGCTGTGAAGCAGTTCCGACGGCCTCCGCGGTCAAATTCAGGGGGCAGAAATCAGGGACAATCACAGGGTAACAAGAAGCCCTGGATCAAGAGAGGTACAAAACCTCCCCCCAAGGCATGAAGCGTTGCCCCCACTCAATCGGGTGGGGGGAAGACTTCAGTTGTTCACAGAGACCTGGCGGGACACCATCAGAGACAGATGGGTGCTCTCCGCAGTAAGTCTGGGATACAAGCTGGAGTTAAAAGGCACTCCTCCTGCCCAATTTATGAGGTCAAACGTGCCAAGAGATCCCCAAAAGAGAGGATCCCTCCTTCTGGCACTAGAACAACTATTGCTCCAAGGTGTAATCATGAAGGTTCCCCTGGAAGAAAGCGGATTCGGGTTTTACTCGAACCTTTTCACAGTCCCCAAACCAAATGGGGACGTGAGGCCCATATTAAATCTAAAAGGGCTAAACAAGTTCCTAAATATCAGGACTTTTCGGATGGAGTCGATCCGATCGGTGGCCACCGCCCTACAAGGGCAGGAATGGCTAGCCTCGATCGACATAAAGGATGCTTATCTGCATATTCCCATCTTTCCGGCCCACCAGAAATTTCTACGCTTTGCAGTAGAAGGGCGCCATTTTCAGTTCAGAGCCTTACCTTTCGGTCTGGCCACAGCACCACGAGTGTTCACAAAAATTCTGGCCCCATTATTGGCCAATCTAAGAACACAGGGTGTAACGATAATGGCATATCTAGACGACCTGCTACTAATAGACCACTCAGTGGAAAAGCTGGAAGTAGCTATTCACAAGACAATCGAGTATCTGGAATATCACGGTTGGATTATCAACCGGGACAAGTCAGCTTTAAGACCAGTCAAAAGTCTGGAATACTTAGGGCTAAGGCTGGATTCAAATCAGAGAAAGATTTTCTTACCTCCAGAGAAGGTGTCGTCTTTAAAAGATTTGACCCACTTAGTGGGTACAAAAAGAAAACCATCCATACGCCTCTGCATGAGGCTGCTGGGAAACATGGTGGCTTCATTCGAAGCGGTACCCTACGGTCAATTCCATTCAAGGAATTTGCAAAGGGCCATACTGTCAGCCTGGAACAAAAAAGTTCAGGCTTTAGACTTACCAATGTCCCTGTCCCCTTCCGTTCGCAAGAGCCTCCATTGGTGGTTGGTGCCCCAGAATCTGGAAAGAGGGAAACCCTTCAGTCCGGTTTCTTGGAAGGTGGTCACTACAGATGCCAGCCTCATAGGCTGGGGGGCAGTACTGGAGCAATGGTCTCTCCAGGGCAAGTGGTCAGAAGCAGAAAAGGCCCTGCCCATCAATCTCTTAGAGATACGAGCAGCCCGGTATGCCCTAGTAGCATGGACATCCAAACTCCAAGGGTCCCCTGTCAGAATTCAATCAGACAATGCCACGGCAGTGGCATATATCAATCACCAGGGTGGCACCAAGAGTCGTGCAGCCCAGAGGGAAGCAAATTGCATCCTGGAGTGGGCAGAAAAATATGTCCCAGCCATATCCGCGGTTTTCATCCCAGGAGTGGAAAATTGGAGAGCGGACTTTCTAAGTCGCCAACAATTATGCCCGGGGGAATGGTCTCTTCACCCCGAGGTTTTCCAGGCAATATGCCAGAGGTGGGGAACACCGGATGTAGATCTGCTAGCATCCAGATTCAACGCAAAAGTGGACAGATTTGTGTCTCGCACAAGGGATCCCCTAGCTTGCGGCTCGGATGCCCTAGTGTTCCCTTGGGATCAGTTCGAGCTGATATATGCATTCCCACCGCCACAATTGTTACCGCGATTACTCCGCAGAATCAGGGTAGAAAAGAAACCAGTGATTCTGGTGGCTCCAGCGTGGCCCCGAAGGGCATGGTACGCGGAGATTGTAAAAATGTCAGTGAGGAGTCCTTGGACCCTCCCACATCGTCCGGACCTGCTGTCGCAGGGACCGATATACCACCCTTCCTTACCAGCCCTAGGTTTGACGGCCTGGCTATTGAAGCCCACATTCTGAAAAAGAGAGGGCTCTCTAATTCTGTGGTATCTACCATGATCAATGCCAGGAAACCGGTATCCAGGCAGATCTATTATAGGATCTGGAAAGCGTACATTACGTGGTGTGAGGCCAGGAAATGGCATCCACGTAAGTACGTGATAGGGAGGATTTTGGACTTCCTACAGTGGGCTGTAGATAGGAAGCTTGCCTTGAGTACTATCAAGGGTCAGATTTTGGCCTTGTCAATATTTTTTCAAAGGCCCTTGGCTTCGCATTCACTAGTCAAAGCCTTTATACAAGCAGTGATGCGTATTAGCCCTCCGGTTAGTATTCCCATATGTCCTTGGGACTTAAACCTGGTTCTGTCGGTTCTACAGAAACAAACGTTTGAACCATTACAACACATTTCCTTGGTTCTTCTCACCAGGAAATTGATTTTCTTAGTAGCCGTTTGTTCGGCTAAAAGAGTATCGGAATTAGCCGCCTTGTCCTGTAAGGAGCCATATCTGGTTGTCCATAAGGACAGAGTAGTATTACGTCCTCATCCAGCCTTTCTTCCTAAGGTGGTATCGAGGTTTCATTTGAACCAAGATGTGGTTCTTCCTTCTTTTTTCCCCAAACCTAGCTCAGTAGAGGAAAAGTTATTACATTCTTTGGATGTAGTAAGAGCAGTTAAAGCTTATCTAAAAGCCACTGCTCAGATTCGCAGAACGGATTCTTTATTTGTTCTGCCGGAAGGCCCCAGAAAGGGTCAGGCAGCATCAAAATCTACTTTAGCCAAGTGGATTCGACAGGTCATAATACAAGCCTATGGCTTGAGAAAGAGACCGCCTCCGTTCAAAGTTAGGGCGCACTCCACAAGAGCAGTTGGAACTTCATGGGCAGTGCATCACCAGGCCTCCCTGGCTCAAGTATGTAAGGCCGCAACATGGTCTTCGGTACACACGTTTACTAGGTTCTACCAGGTAGACGTTAGAAGTCAGGAGGATGTCGCCTTTGGGCGCAGTGTGTTGCAGGCCGCAAAAGATCCTCATGCCTGATGGCGCCCAGCTTATGTATCCCTCCCCTCATTTGGCATTGCTTTGGGACGTCCCATTAGTAATGACTAAGTCGCTCTGTGTCCCGTGATGTACGAAAAAGAAAAAGGGATTTTTATAACAGCTTACCTGTAAAATCCTTTTCTTGGAGTACATCACGGGACACAGAGCTCCCACCCCTCTTTTTGGGACACTTATTGCTTGGCTACAAAACTGAGGTGCTCCCGGGTGGGAGGGGCTTATATAGGGGAGGGTACTTCCGGTTTGGAATTGGCCAGTGCCAACACCTGAAGGTAATCTATATAACCCATTAGTAATGACTAAGTCGCTCTGTGTCCCGTGATGTACTCCAAGAAAAGGATTTTACAGGTAAGCTGTTATAAAAATCCCTTTTTTAGGCGGTCATACATTGCCAGCTTATTGGCTGAATTTCAGCGGTTATTCCACCTGCCCGTAAACCACCTGATTTGTGACATGCCCACCAGGTGGAACCCAACTCTGGCAATGCTGCAGCAGCTACACATGCAGCAGAGGGCCATCAACGAGTACCTATTTTGTACAGTAAGGCCAAGAGTACCTCTATAGGATTATGGTGTGAATGCACCACCAACACCCAAAGACCAATTTTTCCACAACTGTTTTACCGAGGCATATAATTTCAATTATTTACAGAAAGGACAATTCTTGCTTTCATCAAGAGTACCTCTATAGGGTTATGGTGTGAAGGCACTACCAACACCCAAAGACCAATTTTTCCACAACTGTTTGAACGGGGCATATCATTTCAATTTTCTGCAGCAAGGCCAATTCTTGCTTTCATCAAGAGTACCTCTATAGGGTTACGGTGTGAAGGCACCACCAAGACCCAAAGAGCAATTTTTCTACAACTGTTTGACCGGGGCATATCATTTCAATTTTTTAAAGCGAGGTCAATTCTTGCTTTCATCAAGAGTATCTCTATAGGGTTATGGTGTAAAGGCACCACCAACACCCAAAGAGCAATTTTTCTACAACTGTTTGACCGGGGCATATCATTTCAATTTTTTAAAGCGAGGTCAATTCTTGCTTTCATCAAGAGTATCTCTATAGGGTTATGGTGTAAAGGCACCACCAACACCCAAAGACCAATTTTTCGCAAGTGCTTGACTGGGGCATATATTTTTTTTTTTTTAAAGTATGGCCACTTCTTGCTTTCATCAAGAGTACCTCTATAAGATTATACCTGTTACTTATATCCAAAGTCTGTGAAAGAGACATCAGACTATCTAAAATTAACTGTTAATCTTGGCCTGAGTGTACTATAATTTGGCTTCTTCACATAAGGCTTGCTCACTGTGGTGCAAAAATTTCAATCCAAAATCTGCCAAAAAGACACCAGAACTCATCCAAAAAATCTCTAATCTTGTTCCGAGTGCACTAAATCGTTGCCCCGTCATACAGACTGGCTCCCCAAGCTGTTGTTTACAAAATACTGTAATAAAAGCTTGCAGGGAAAATCTATTTAAATGTCTTCTTTTTCTTTATGGTACAGGTGTGCCACTTTACAGGCGAACAAATGCAACCCCCCCCCCCCAGGCACTATATATAAAGGAATTTTAAATTTTTACTGTTTCACTTTAAGCATCATTAAAATCACTTCTCCCTTAAAATTATCTTTTTTAAAAGTGTTTTTGCATTGGTACAGTACCCAGGCCCTATACCATTTGTATGGCAAATAACTTGCATATAAGCCTTCAAAATTGGGACTTTTGATTTGTCATGTTCGAGTCCCATAGACTTTAATAGGGTTCGCAGTTTGGGTTCAAGTGTTCTGGTGCAAACCAAATCGGGGTGTTCGGCCCATCTCTAATCAACAACATGCTAATATCTGACAAAGGATGAGCTACTAGAGTATGAAGTGTGGTTTAATACAATGTAGCCAGTGGACTATAAATGAACCTGACTCTCTCAAATAAGTTGAAAATAAATGAACCTCTGTTCACTTTAAATGATATGCAGGTGAAATAAAAGAAAAGAAAATCTCATCTGCATAAGACTGGATGCTCAAAGTGATCATAGCTTACCATTTCCTTACCATTGCTCCTCATTTAAATGTATTTTTATTTTTATTATTTATTTTTTCATATACACACAAAATAATTGACTTACCACTTGCTATAAATGAAAGTAGATATTAAAAAAAATATTTGGTATCTTATCGGGAGCATTGAGAAATGTGAATTGTGCCTAAGCAGTGAAAACAACATCAGCAAGTGAAAGGGGAGTGGGTTCGCAGGCAGCCCTGTTTTCTCCAAATTCCCTTATTTTTCCAGGAAACATGCAGGGCTTGCTGAGGCATCTTGTGCAGTTTTGGTAGGCAGCCTGTGGACTGTGTTTGCACCTAGACAGGCTCATACAATGTAGTGAGGCCAGCAGATGCAATGCTCAGATACTGGCAGCTCAGTGTTGGACCTTCTGAGGATCAGGAATAGCTATAACCTGTAATTGTTAGATACTTGTTCCTATAATAAAAAATTGTAGTGAATAGATGTGCATCAGGGTGTTTGTGAATTCTCTTATACTGCCAAGCTAACTATGCTGCTGGGCCTAAGGCAATGACTCTTGTTCTACGGAAAGTGAGGTAACAATGATTCAGGGCCATTCTTCCCTGGGATCCACTATTCCACTGACACCAATAAATAATGGATACTTTGCCCTGGGGCCCACTGTTCCACAAACAGCCATGATTTAAGGGGATATTTCTCCCAGGGGTCTACTATTCTATTGGCACCAATTTTTTTAAGGCCTATTTTTTCCTAGGGTTTAATATCCTGCTTACACAAATAAACTGAGGTACTATTCTCCCCTGGCAGCCACCATCCCACTGACACCAATGATTTAGTGGCTATTATCCCCTGAGGCCCACATTCCCACTGACACCAATGATTTGGGAGGAATCTTCATTGTCATTGTGTCTATTTTATTTACAGCATATCATATTTTGACTGACTACCGCCACTTTAATATATTTAAAATATATATTTTGCATTCTTATACTTTTATTGCATGAGTATAAGCTTTATTTTAGTGTTTGGGCATGGAAGGTTTTGAAAGAATTTATCGGGCGCTGGTCTCACTACAATTGAGAGCTACTGACATAGACACTCTTTGCTAAAAAGAAAGCTATATCTGAGAACCTGCAGAAAAAGGAACTGTTTCTGCTTCATTTTGTGGGTCTGTGCTTATTGAACCTTTCCTCTTTCTCTCCTGCTTCTTAATCATTACCTCACCAATCATCAGATCAACAGTTATCAGGATGGTAGCTCTGATATAAGCAAGCAAAGCCCTGCCACTGCTATAATATTGCAGAACAAAGCATGATACATCAGTAATTGGTAAAATAATAGCTTCAGGAAGCCTATAGGCAAGACTGGTGACCAGTAAATTGGCCTCTGTTTGTCTTTTTGGGCACAACATTCACAGCGCAAGTCCTCATCAACACTGGAAATCAAATAAGAAATATTACCAGGGTAAAATACATGTGGCCTCTAGTTAAACACGTTTGCATATGATATTCCAAATACATTCAATGATTTGATTTGTTGAATTAGGAAAATGCATCAGTTCATAAATTATTGGTAAAGTCATGTAAGTTTGATTTCATCTGCAATGTCAAGAAGTACATTTAATACATGGCCTTTTTTTTTAACCAGTCAAAAAAGATATTTGGTTTAACATTGCACATCCAAAGTGAAAAAACAATGAAAGTGGTCCGAGGTCTGGAATTTCATAATAAAGAAAATATCATTTAATCATTTATTTTACAAATGCCTAGTTAAATTATAGGAAAGAGTTATCATAATGTAATTTTGATAGAAAATATTAGGCTGGCCTTCTAAATATTGAACAAATCCACAGATATCAATTATATTGTGAGAGTTTAATGTTCACCTTACATTTCTACAACCACGCTGCCCTCTACAGTTCAGAATTCAGATTTTCGAAAGAGAAAATTCAGAACTTTTATTGTCAGTTAACTCAGTGTTTCTCAACTCCAGTCTTCAAGGCGCCCCAACAGGTCATGTTTTCAGGCTCTCTATTATTTTGCACAGGTGATTTGATCAGTTTCACTGCCTTAGGCCTGGTTCACACTGGGGCGACAAACGCTCCGACATTGGGAGCTCATGTCGCATGACGTGTGAAAATCAATGTTTCCCTATGGGAGCCGTCTTAACTGGTCCGACACATGTCGGTCCGACTTTGAAAATGCTCCCTGTACTACTTTGGTCCGACTTTGATCCAACTTCAGCCCATTGACTATCATTGAAGTCGGATCAAAGTCGGACCGCAGTCTTGCATGATCCGACTTTGGCATGCGACTTGTGCTCTGCTGCTCTTGAGGGGGAACTCCAGGTCAAATTTTAAATAAAAAACCGGCATGGTTTCCCCCTCCAGAGGCATACCAGGCCCTTGGGTCTGGTCTGGATTTGAAGGGGCGCCCCTACGCCGAAAAAAAACGGCGTGGGGGTCCCCCCAAGATCCAAACCAGACCCTTATCCGAGCACATGACCTGGCGGGCCGCAGGGGAAGAGGGGGGGACGAGAGAGCGGCCCCCCTCCCTCCTGAACCGTACCAGGCCGCATGCCCTCAACATGGGGGGTTTGGTGCTCTGGGGCAGGGGGGCGACCTGCGGCCCCCCCACCTCAGAGCACCCTGCCCCCATGTTGATGAGGACAGGGCCTCTTCCCGACAACCCTGGCCGTTGGTTGTCGGGGTCTGCGGGTGGGGGGCTTATCGGAATCCGGGAGCCCCCTTTAATAAAGGGGCCCCTGGATCCTGGCCCCCCCACCCTATGTGAATGAGTATGGGGTACACCGTACCCCTACCCATTCACCTGGTGGAAAAAAATTGCAATAAAAAAACAACACAGCTTTTTAAAGTATTTTATTGCACAGCTCCGGGGGTCTTCTTCCGAATTCGGGGGTCTCCGGTGTCGTCGCCGCGCTCTCCGGTTCTTTCTTCTGCCAGGCCTCCGCTAACTTCTTTTTAGCTCTTTTGCTAACGGGGGCCCGGTCTTCCCGTCGTCGCTGTCGGCGTCTTCTTCCCTCTTCTCCTCGATGTTGACGCGTCGCTTCCTCCCGCTGTAATACTGGCTCTCCGCTCCACATTAATATAGGCTTCCCATGACGTCACAGTCACATGTTCCGGGGCACATGGCACCGGAGCATGTGACTGTGACGTCATGGGAACATGTGACTGTGACGTCATGGGAAGCCTATATTAATGCGGAGCGGAGCGGAGAGCCAGTATTACAGCGGGAGGAAGCGACGCGTCAACATCAAGGAGAAGAGGGAAGAAGACGCCGACGGCGACGACGGGAAGACCGGCTCCTCCACTAGCAAAAGAGCTAAAGAAGTTAGTGGAGGGGCCGGCAGAAGGACAACGGAGAGCCGGACGAGACGACGGAGAAGACCGGGCCTCCGTTAGCAAAAGAGCTAAAAAGAAGTTAGCGGAGGCTCGGCGGAAGAAAGAACCAGAGAGCGGGAGAAGAACCGGAGAGCGGGAGAAGAAGAAGGCGACGGAGAAGACCGGGCCTCCGTTAGCAAAAGAGCTAAAAAGAAGTTAGCGGAGGCCCGGCAGAAGAAAGAACCGGAGAGCGCAGCAACGACACCGGAGACCCCCGAATTCGGAAGAAGACCCCCGGAGCTGTGCAATAAAATACTTTAAAAAGCTGTGTGGTTTTTTTATTGCAATTTTTTTCCACCAGGTGAATGGGTAGGGGTACGATGTACCCCATACTCATTCACATAGGGTGTGGGGGCCGGGATCCAGGGGCCCCTTTATTAAAGGGGGCTCCCGGATTCCGATAAGCCCCCCACCCGCAGACCCCGACAACCAATGGCCAGGGTTGTCAGGAAGAGGCCCTGTCCTCATCAACATGGGGGCAGGGTGCTCTGGGGTGGGGGGGCCGCAGGTCGCCCCCCTGCCCCAGAGCACCAAACCCCCCATGTTGAGGGCATGCGGCCTGGTACGGTTCAGGAGGGAGGGGGGCCGCTCTCTCGTCCCCCCCTCTTCCCCTGCGGCCGGCCAGGTTGTGTGCTCGGATAAGGGTCTGGTTTGGATCTTGGGGGGACCCCCACGCCGTTTTTTTTTTTTGAAGGGCGCCCCTTCAAATCCAGACCAGACCCAAGGGCCTGGTATGCCTCTGGAGGGGGAACCCATGCCGGTTTTTTATTTAAAATTTGGCCTGGAGTTCCCCCTCAAGATTCATACCAAACACAGTGCCTGATATTGGCGGGGATCCAAGTCGGATCCCCGTTCATTGAAAGTCGGACATATGTCGGCTTCATGTCGCAGGGCAAAGTCGGATCCAAAGTAGGACAGATGTCGTGTCGCACTAGTGTGAACCCAGCCTTAGTAATTACCACAACTGTTTCATCTGAGGGAAATCCTGAAAACATGAGCTGTTGGGGCGCCTTGAGGACTGGAGTTGAGAAACACTGAGTTAACTTATAGGAAATTGCATCATGCACATTGATATGAAGGATACTTTGTTATCATGACTTATTTTGTTGTGATTTTCTAGAACTGAAATCTGTGTCATTGAGGGTAAGGCTATATGAGACAGTGCAATCATCAGCATGGGCGTCACCAGGGTGGGACCTGAGGGGGCCACGTCCCCCCCAATTTTACTGTGTGCCCCCCCATGTGCCCCCCCAAGTTAAGTTGTTGGTTTTAACACAAAAAATGTCCGCCAGCGCCGCGGCTATCTGAGTTTCCATCCGCGGCGCTGAATGACTGAATCAGACTCACTACAGTAACAGACGTCAGTCTGTCACGTGACGTCGCGTCTGACGGCCGCCGCTATTGATTATGGGAATTGTAGTCCGCGGCGCTGGCTACGTCGTGCTCAAGCTCCCTGCTCCAGGGGGGTGGAGTCAGTGAGTCACTGAGAAGAGCAGCGCAGCCAGCCTACCGCATGCTAACTCCCATCGCCGCGGTAGGTTAGCATGAATAATTGATCATATTTTGCCCGCCAACTCCAGTCCAGTCACAGTGCCTCTGCCACCAGTGCTGCCACAGGAAAGGTAGGTCCAAAAAACAGTAAAAATTTGCTTGCATTACCATTTATAATCTGAAATAAATAGCTGGTGGTTCTGGTGCAACAGTAACTTCAAAGATACATAAGACAGAGCTCTCATGGAGGTAACAGAAAAAATACTTAACTAATATTAGAAAAGCATGATGAAAAGATGAAGTAATATTGACTAAATAGTATATAGGAGGCTTTGTTTTTTCTTTTTGCAAAACCCAAACCAATGTGTGTTTTAGAGGTTAAAATATATATCATTGACCCCAATATGTAATATTAGTTAAGTATTTTTTCTGTTACCTCCATGAGAGCTCTGTCTTATGTATCTTTGAAGTTACTGTTGTCCGGCACCAGAACCACCAGCTATTTATTTCAGATTTAGGCTCAGTTCACACTGCTGCGATGCGGGAACGCTGCGAATCCACTGCGGGTTCCCGCATCGCAGGTTTTCCCGGCAGCAGTTCACACTGCCCTATGTGAACTGCTGGGAGTGTCAAGTAAAAGTTAATGACACCCCCAAATCAGTTAACATATCGCAGTGCGATCTGCAAACTCGGACAGGAATCGGATCGCATGGGTGTAAACACCCATGCGATCCGATTCTGCTGCGGACAAAAAAAAGGGTCCTGTGATGTGCACTTGCAGTGCGGTGCGGATCACATGCGAACTCTGACATCGCAGCAGTGTGAACCTAGCCTTAAATGTGAACTTGCGTGCGTGTCGGGTGCGATGCAGGAATCCGCAGTGGATTCGCAGTGTTCTCGCAACGCACCAGTGTAAACCGGGCCTAAGAAATATTTTTTTCAGTTTACAAAGTGCATGCAATGATAATTGATAAGGATTAAACAATAAATTGATATTTTACCATGAATGAGTTAAAATTTGCTGACAACGTAGGTGAACCGTGAATTAAGAATTCAAATTTCATATTTGTGCGTTTTGTGTGCATTGTCAGGAATATTTCATATTTGTGCGTTTCGTGTACATTGTCAGGAATATTTCATATTTGTGCGTTTCGTGTACATTGTCAGGAATATTTCATGTTAATGCGTTTCGTGTGCATTGAATTTGTCTGGAATATTTCATTTTTGTGCTTTTCATGTACATTGTCAGGAATATTTCATGTTCATGTGTTTCGTGTGCATTGAATTTGTCTGGAATATTTCATATTTGTGCGTTTCGTGTACATTGTCAGGAATATTTCATGTTCATGCGTTTCGTGTGCATACACACACACACACACACACACACGTTTTATGGTTGGCCCCCCTACTTTTGTCCTTGTCCCCCCATGTGCCCCCCCTAAATATGAAAGCTAGAGACGCCACTGATCATCAGGGACAGCTAGTGATGTGATGTGATGGTCTGACCACAGCACATATTTGATCATAGCTGCTTAGTGACTGACCTTTAACATACTTGGGTGCACCCAGGTCTTATGTGCCATATCAGACTAGATAGGTTAAAGGTAAAGTGTATCTAAACCAAAGAACAGAAAATGTACTACATTGCAGTTTACCAGTCCTTAGATGTGGTGTCTGTATTCATTTTCTTTTTTTTAGGCTTTTTTTTATTTTCACCTATTGATTCTGCTAGTAACATTCTCCCTGTCCTATGATGATACTCTTCTTGTCAGGACAACATAATCAGGACAGAAATACCGAAACCTCCCTTCTCCTCTTACCTATGGCATAGAGGGCTAGATCCAACAGACATAACAAAATGGTTTCAAAAGTATATATAAAACAGATCAAAAGAGATAAAATAGCAGGAGTACATTGTTAGGGTTTTCATACCCTTTTTTTTAATCAAAATAACAACATAGGTCCAGAAATCAGACAGAGTGCCTAAGGTAGGCTAGAGGTAAACACCAGACAAACAAATGCAGCTCCAGATCAGGCATGATGAGGTCGCAAGGCAGTGGTCGAAAAAAGAAGGTCAACAGTAGTACAGTATATAGGGCTACAATTAAGATTTAACATAAAAGTAAAGATAAGAACAAAAACAACATCTGTGATAGGTAAACTAGAGAGAGAGAGAGAGAGAAGCACAAGGCACAAAACACTAGGACTACAGATTGGGGGTCAGCTAAGGAATTAGAGAGTATAACTAGACAAAGGACAAGAGGACTATAAGGACAAGAGGAATTATAGATGGTGCTAGAAACAAAATGCTCACACAAATAATACCTGCACATAATATACTCTACAAGGGTCAAAGTAATATTGACCAATTAACCACAATAAACATGAAAACAATAACTAGGCCTAAAATGGGAGAATATGCAGCGTTACCCAGAATAACGTAACAGAAAAATAGTCAAAAACAAAAAAAAAAGAAGCCAGAGCTAGAAAGGATGCACAATCTAAAGCCTCGTACACACGATCGGATGGATGTCCAACGGACAAATCCGTGGAATTTTGTGCGAAGGGGGGTGGCCGTGAACTTGTTCTGCATACAGATGGCAGAACTTTTTCAGCCAACATACACAAAACTATGTGGTTTTTCTGCTCTTTAGCGCCACCCTTTGGGCAACTTCTGCTAATGTTGTGCTATGGTTAGCATTGGTTCGGAGCATGCGTGTTTGTACTTTGGATTTTAGTCTGACGGACTTGTGTACACACGATCGGATAATCCGACGGAACACATTTGTTGTCGGGAAATTTGAGAGCATGCTATCCCACATTGTCCGATGGAGCGTACAAACGGTCGGAATATTACACAGCCTTTTTAACTTTGGTTTCATTTTTAAAACTAAGCTGCTCTGTAATCACACAGGTGTATCAGGAGATCACAGGCAGCCCTCCCTCTTCTACTCAGATCTCAGGTGTTCTCAGAGGAAAAACGTATCCTCTCATCTCCTTCTGAGAACAAATATTCTCCGCTTCATAAACAGGGTGCCAGAGGAGAAGATTTTTCTCTGAGAACTGCTGAGAGCTGAAATTAGATAAAGTATCTCTGTTTGATAAACGTACACCTTAAGCCTATTTAGAAGGAGTCTAGTAAGGGCATTCTATGTACTCTAAAGATTGTGGGGTTGATTTACTAAAACTGGAGAGTGCAAAATATGGCGCAGTTCTGCATAGAAACCAATCAACTTCCAGCTCTTTTTTTGCCAAAAATTAAATGAACAAGCTGCAGTTAGAAGCTGATTGGCTGCATGCACAGCTGCACTAGATTTTGCACTCTCCAGTTTTAGTAAATCAACCTCATTGGGTCCAATATGCCCATGTATACCCATACCAGAGGATTTATGGCAGTTTGGGCTTTTTTTTTTTGAGGAAGATATGTGTGGGTTTGTCTTACATGTACTGAAGAATAAAGTCCATGTCAAAAAAGATGCTTGACATTATAAAGATGAGGCAGCATTTTCAAAATAACTTTGTTTGGAAGACATCTACTGTACATGACATTATATGATACATTTACAATATGAGTGGGTCAAAGTTACTGTGACAAGAATTATAGTGAAAAAGCTTACAGTCAAAAAAAAAAAATACATTGAACAATCCTAAAAAATAACACAGGTGTCAGCAGTGCAAAAAAGTCCTAGATACATCTAGATTTAGGAAAGTGAGAGTGTTTTGCCTCTATTAAATAAGGTGTGTACTGCAGAACCTTCTGCAGTACCTTATGCAGTACACACCTTCTATAAAAGAGGTAAAACACACTCACTTTCCTAAATCTAGAGATCGCAGTGCATTGACGGCTGCTGATTGGCCAAAGCATGCACTTGACCTGCATGCTTTGGCCAATCACAGCGTGATGTGCTGTGAGAGCTATGGCTTAGGGGCTAAGTCAATGCCCCACACTATATAAGACTGCTGCTTACTCGAGGGCTGTATATAGTGAATGAATGGAGTTTAGGCAGGCAGTGTAGTGTGCAGTCAGTCAGTGTAGTATACAGTGGCGGCTGGTGCTCAAAATTTTTGGGGGGGCGCAAACAAACTGAAAAAAAAAAAATCAATTGCCGCCACTGTCTCCATTAAACGCAGCCACTGTGCCCAAACGCCACCAGTTTGCCCCCTCAAATACAGCCAGTTTGTTTCCATATACAGCCAGTGTGCCCCCATATATATTATAACCAGTGTGCCCCCATATATACAGCCAGTGTGCCCCCATATACAGCCAGTGTGCCCCCATATACAGCCAGTGTGCCCCCATATATATATAGCCAGTGTGCCCTCATATACAGCCAGTTTGTCCCCATATATAGCCAGTGTGCCCCCATATACAGCCAGTGTGTCCCCATATATATAGCCAGTGTGCCCCCATATACAGCCAGTTTGTCCCCATATACAGCCAGTTCCCCCCAAATGCAGCCAGTTTGTCCCCCATATACAGCCAGTTCCCCCCAAATGCAGCCAGTTTGTCCCCCATATACAGCCAGTTCCCCCCAAATGCAGCCAGTTTGTCCCCCATATACAGCCAGTTCCCCCCAAATGCAGCCAGTTTGTCCCCCATATACAGCCAGTTCCCCCCAAATGCAGCCAGCGTGTCCCCCATATACAGCCAGTTCCCCCATATTCAGCCAGTTTGTCCCCCATATTCAGCCAGTTTGTCCCCCATATACAGCCAGTTCCCCCCATATTCAGCCAGTTTGTCCCCCATATTCAGCCAGTTCCCCCCATATTCAGCCAGTTTGTCCCCCATATTCAGCCAGTTTGTCCCCCATATACAGCCAGTTCCCCCCATATTTAGCCAGTTTGTCCCCCATATTCAGCCAGTTCCCCCCATATTCAGCCAGTTTGTCCCCCATATTCAGCCAGTTCCCCCCAAATGCAGCCAGTTTGTGCCCCATATTCAGCCAGTTTGTCCCCCATATTCAGCCAGTTTGTGCCCCATATTCAGCCAGTTTGTCCCCCATATTCAGCTAGTTTGTCCCCCAAATGCAGCCCCCCCCCCCCAGCCCTGCACTTACCTTCCTCGGTCCGCGCCGTCCTCGATGTGTTCTCCCGCCCTCGATGTCGCTTCAGCCAATCAGGTTACCGGTAACCAGATCCGGTGAACCTGATTGGCTGAAACCTCCACACAGTCTTCTCCCAGGAACGCACCCCCGTGCGTACCTGGGAGGAGTTTTTGGAAGCCGAATACAGCGGCTGATAGGCACTTCCAAGTTACACCCACCGCCGGGCGCCGCTCTGATTCATATGGCCGGTGCTCACCAGGAGGCCGGCCATATGTATAGTGGGCAGCGCGGCAGCGGTGACAATACACAGATTCATGCAATGCATGAATCTGTGTATTGTCTTTCAGTGGCGGTGTGGAAGCGAGAGGGGGCGGCGCTCCGGCGCCCTCTATGGACGCACCGCCACTGGTAGTATATATAATACAGTTCAGAGTCAGGGACAGACTGACCCATCAGGCACTCTGGCATTCCCGCGGGCCCGGGCTGTTAGGGGGCCCGTGAGAGGCCCTGCAACACATGCAGTCTAGCAGGGAAGCGGCTTTAATAATACCTCTCACAGCACGCTTCTCCCCGCCAGCCCCTCCTTCCCTCCCATCCACCCCAGGTGCTTGTACGTTGTACATGACTTCACCTGGGACGGGCGAGAAGAGAGGAGGGGCTGGCGGGGAAAAGCGCGCTGTGAGAGGTATTACAGGCATCGGGTGAGGCGCTGAGCACTTTTTTTTTACTGGAGTCTAAAGGGACAATGCCCGCCATCGCCGGGGCAGGAGCAGGTGGCAGCTAGTTCAGATGTAGGGGGCCTGGGCTCCAACAGGACCGCGGGAGGCCCCATGATATGCTTCCGGTCCTCCCCCCGCATGGTGTCCTCCTGTGCCCTCCACCCCCCACGGTGTCCTCCACCCTCCACAGTGTCTCCCTGTGTCCTCCACGGTGTCCCCCTGTGTCCTTCACCCCCCACGGTGTTCCCCTGTGACCTCCACTCCCCATGATGTGTCCCCCTGTGCCTCATGATGTGCCCTCCTGTGTGCCATGTGATGTGCCCTACTGTGTCCCCCATGCCCTGTGTTGTGCCCTGCTGTGTATCCCTTGATGTGCACTGTGCCCCATGATGTGCTCTGCTGTGTGTCCCATGCCCTGCTGTGTGCCATGTGATGTGTCTTACTGTATGCCCCATAATTTATGTAGGTGGGGCTTTATGTAGGTGTGGATTGCATGTGGGCGGAGACACAGAGGGCCCTATGATCTTCTATTGCCCGAGGCCCCATGAGTTGTCAGTCTGCCCCTGTTCAGAGTATATAGTGCAGTCAGTGTAGTATATATAATACAGTTCAGAGTATATAGTGCAGTCAGTGTAGTATATAATACATTGCAGAGTATATAGTGCAGTCCGTGTAGTATTTATTAGTAGTTTTCTTTTTTTAATATAGGAATTGTCAAACACTGTCTGTTGTGGTTTTTACTTTTTGACACTTTTTTTGGTGAATGGGTAGGGTAACAATGTACCCAATACCCATTCACATAGGGGGGCGGGATCTGGGGGCCCCAGATGAAAATACTACACCGGGCTTACATACCCTTTCTTAGGGACAAAAATAACCCCCAGGCTGCTTCTTCTTTATGTCCACTCTGTAACCAGCCAAAACCCACTTTAACCCATCGTTTCTGGTCATGTTCCTTAATTTACTCCTTCTGGCAGCAAATCATTTCTTTCATCAAGGGAGCCACCCTACTACAACTCACTCAAGACCCCCTGCTTCTGATCTTTGGTTTTTGGGACAAGCAACTTCTCACCTGGTCCTCCAATGTTGGCCCTCAACATAAAGAGTGGATCCTCATTACCCTTTTTGCGGCAAGGAGAGCAATCCTGAAAAATTGGACTTCATCTTCCTCACACCTGAAACCCCATCAGAGCTCCCCCTTACTTCTGTGTTCCTATTAGAGATTGCTGCAATCCATCATCAGACGGACGGACGTTGTATGCAGCAGCTCCTGTCAGCCTGTCATCCAGGGCTGCACTATTCTTCCCCCTGCTCTCTCCCCCTGCTCTCTCCCCTCAACATTCGACTGCCTAACGGTCCACGGCTCCCCATAGATCGGAGCCCCACCCCCGCCTCACCTAGGGCACCGACGAGACCCATACCCCGCCGCCGACGCCGGGCATCCTTCCACCCGCAGCCGCCGGCAGGAAAGACCGTGGCTTGAGGCCTAACTTCACCATCAATCACCACCCTCCAATCCGAACCCCCCCAAACAGCAGTGCCAGCGAGTCACCACTCTCCATTACCGGAGCCCCCCTCTAGCCCAGCTCACCCAGGTCACCGCCGAAGCCGTCACCCCCGCCGCCTTCGGGCATCCTTCTCCACCGCAGCCTCCGGCAGGAAAGACCGCGGCTGCGGCCTAGCCCGGCAGCCATCAATCGCGTTGCCTGCACTCCTCGCCTTGTGGGCCGCCTGCTGCCCCGCTCTGTGGAGCCCCCCCAGCCATTCAGCAGATCCCCCCCCAGCCACAAGTAGCGGCCGGGTTCCCCAGGACAGTCCGCGGCTCCGGTCTAGCTTCGGCCGCGGAGGCCATCTTGGTACACCCGGCCTCGGCCTCTAAGTTCATCCTCGCCCCCCCCCCCCCAAGTCATTTTTGAAAAAGAACACAGGACCTACCTATTACTGGCTGTTGTTCTGCACCCCCTACCAGGCCACCAAAGTCGTCAGCCTGTAGGACGAACCAAGGATCCGGCCATTAAGTAGCGGCCATTTTGGTACACCCGGGCACGCTTTAAACAATACTGACACTTAAAAAAAAAAAATATTTTTCTTTTTCTAATTCTACTGATAATCATCCCCCCAACGTAACCCCAACCTGCAGTACCATTCATCTCTATCTTCCACAAAACACGCAAAAACTTCTTGTACGGATCCCCCCCCCCGTACCCAAATGACTCCAACCTACAGTACCGACTATCTCCCCAAATCCACACACACGGTCTAGCAGAACAGACATTTGGCACAGGAGCTCTAGCCCCATCGCTTCACAGAGCAATCCACACACATGGTCCTGGGTAACGGACGTGTGTGGCAGGAGCTCTGGTCTCACCGCTTCACAGAGCAATCCACACACATGGTCTAGGGTAACGGACGTGTGTGGCAGGAGCTCTGGTTTCGCTGTGTGTTTTTTGTTTCCCCTCCCCCAGCAAACGTGAACCGGACGACCTGTGACTTCCTTGGACCCACTCTCCCCTAGCTCTGGTCCCCCAGCTCACCATTGCATTGTCTGCAGCCGCCGCCTTCCACCTGCTGCCATCCGGGCACCAGCCTCTAGACTACTAGACCTGCAGGACAGACCGCGGCTGCGGCCTAGTTCCGTCCAACCCATCATCCTCTCCCCAATTCTCTTTCCAGCGGGCCCGCGTGTGCCCACCTGGTAAGTACATTGGGGCACCTCCAACCAGTAGGAATTGATCCAGGGTACACCCGATCGCCTCTCGGGGGGTCAGGAAGGAATTTTCCCCTGCTGTACAAATTGGCCAGGCTCAGTGGGGGTTTTTCACCTTCCTCTGGACCAATGGGTGGGTGGTTTAGGTCATTGGGCCCATTTACTATCGCCTCTAAACTTGTTGTTTTTCCCATTATGTGCAATTTTAAATACTCAGCGGACACCCTTCAGAGGCTAAGGAATACCGCCTTAACACTACCAATCTCCACCCAAAAAATATTACGAAAAGAAGAACTACTAAGGATCATTTGACAATCGACCATCAAAAACACGAAGGGATCACTGCCACTACAACACATATAATGTGCCTCTTTGTCACGGAAAGCTGGCTAACACCTGACTGTAACACCATCCTAACAGAATTGGTGCCTGAGAACTACTTCATCCTAACCGAGCACAGAATAGGACAACGAGGAGGAGGCCTAGCAGTGATCTTCAAATCTCACCTCTCTCTCATTAACCGACGATACAGAACTCATTGCCTTTCATGGAGACACTCACTCTGCATCTTCAAACAACACCTCAAGACACCATCCACATACTCTTATGCTACAGACCACCAGGACCAAAGACAAATCTCCTCACACCCTTCACCGAATTCTTCTCGACATACGCCCTAAAAACCAAAAACTTGCTATTACTCTGGGATTTCAACCTCTGGGCTAACACCACTCGGGACCCCATCGCCACCTCCTGCCAGGGCTGGTGCAAGGATCTTTGACACCCTAGGCGAAACCTAATTTTGCCGCCCCCCCCCGGCTGCGCCCCTGACTCCACTTTACCCTGCCCTTGCAACACATGTGACCTATCTGACCCCTACACTGACCCCCTGACACATACACTGACCCCCTGTCCCCAACGCTAACCCACCTGACAATTACACTGACCTGACACATACACTGACACATACACTGACCCCCCTTACATGACACATACACTGACCCCCCCTTACATGACACATACACTGACCCCCCCTTACATGACACATACACTGACCCCCCCCCTTACGTGAAACATACACTGACCCCCCCCCTTACGTGAAACATACACTGACCCCCCCCCTTACATGAAACATACACTGACCCCTCCTTAAATGAAACATACAGTGACCCCCCCTTACATGAAACATACACTGACCCCCCTTACCTGATACATACACTGACCCCCCTTACATGAAACATACACTGACCCCCCTTACATGAAACATACAGTGACCCCCCTTACATGAAACATACAGTGACCCCCCTTACATGAAACATACAGTGACCCCCCCCTTACATGAAACATACAGTGACCCCCCTTACATGAAACATACAGTGACCCCCCATTACATGACACATACAGTGACCCCCCTTACATGACACATACAGTGACCCCCCTTACATGACACATACAGTGACCCCCCTTACATGGCACATACAGTGACCCCCCTACATGAAACATACAGTGACCCCCCCTTACATGAAACATACAGTGACCCCCCCCTTACATGAAACATACAGTGGCCCCCCTTACCTGATACATACACTGACCCCCCTTACCTGATACATACACTGACCCCCCTTACATGAAACATACAGTGACCCCCCTTACATGAAACATACACTGACCCCCTTACATGAAACATACAGTGACCCCCCCCTTACATGGCACATACAGTGACCCCCCTTACATGGCACATACAGTGACCCCCCTTACATGAAACATACAGTGACCCCCCCTTACATGAAACATACAGTGACCCCCCCTTACATGAAACATACAGTGACCCCCCCTTACATGAAACATACAGTGACCCCCCTTACCTGATACATACAGTGACCCCCCCTTACCTGATACATACAGTGACCCCCCCTTACCTGATACATACAGTGACCACCCCTTACCTGATACATACAGTGACCCCCCCTTACCTCATACATACAGTGACCCCCCCCTTACCTGATACATACAGTGACCCCCCCTTACCTGATACATACAGTGACCCCCCCTTACCTGATACATACAGTGACCCCCCCTTACATGAAACATACAGTGACCCCCCCTTACATGAAACATACAGTGACCCCCTCTTACATAGCACATACACTGACCCCCCTTACATGAAACATACACTGACCCCCCCTTACATGAAACATACAGTGATCCCCCTGACTCCTACTTCCTGCACTATTCAAACACACACCCCCCTCCCCCTCATACAGCATGTAGATCGATCCGTCCTCCTCCTTACCTCTGCTCTTTGGTGCTTCGTCAGCCATCATCAGGGCTCTGCTCAGGGGCCAGGCCAGAGACATTCGTCCGCTCCACGGAGTCCCCGCCAGGGCCAGGCCAGCGCCACCAATGCGATCCACCCGCTCCATGAAGTCCTCGCTGGGCGGGAGGTCAGTCAGCTACTCCTCTCAATGCTGACAACTTCGTCAAAACCCCGCCCCTCCGCTGCACACACAAGACACACAGCGCCGCACCAGAGGGACAGGCCGGAGCAAAGGAGTCCCGGAGCGGCGCTGTGTGATTTACCTGTCTGAGGACTGAGATGTGACAGCGCAGCGGGGCGCTCTGCGCTACACATGGGGGGATTGGTGGCACACTGAATGGGGCCATCGATCAGGAGAGGAGAGCCTAGCTCACACAGGACAGAGGCTGTGGTTGCGCCCTAGGTGGTAGTGCGCCCCTAGGCGGCTGCCTACTTCGCCTAGTGGTAGCGCCGGCCCTGCCTCCTGCATCAACCAACTGGAAGAACTAGGTCTGCAGCAACTGATAAATGTCCCCACGCATGGATCGGGTCACATTCTTGACCTCATCTTCAAACAAAATATGGACATCAACACATTGGACAACATGCCGTTACCATGGACAGGCCACCACGCTATCAAATTTAAAATCACCACCAACTCCATCTCCCAGAAACCAAAACACTCAACAACAACACATTGGACAAGATCTCAGAAGAAACTACACTCGGAACTCTTCAAAATCACACTATCAAAAAAAATAGGAACGCTAAATCAGAACCACTCAACGGAACAAACACTCAACTCCTTAAACAAAGCATTACTACAAACAGCAGACATAGTTGCACCGAGACGTAGAGCACCCATCCGCAGAAACTATTCGGGCTGGTTTAATGACACTCATATGCCCCATACACACGATCGTTTTTCATGCCGTTAAAAATGCCATTAAAAAAAATGGCCATTAAAAATGATCGTGTGTAGGCTCCAGAGCATTTTTAACGACGTGAAAAACGGCCATTAAAAATTTCGAACATGCTCTCTTTTTTCACGTCGTTTTTCATGTCGTTTTTTTTATTGACGTGAAAAACGATAGTGTGTATGCTTTAACGACGTGAAAAAAAACGCGCATGCTCAGAATCAAGTATGAGACAGGAGCGCTCGTTCTGGTAAAACTAGCGTTCGTAATGGAGATAGCACATTCGTCACGCAGTCACGGACTGAAAAGCACGAGACTGAAAAGAGCGAATCGTCGCTCAACAAACTTTACTAACATGAAGGGTGGCGCCATTCGAACGGAACTTCCCCTTTATAGTGCCGTCGTACGTGTTGTACGTCACTGCGCTTTGCTTGATCGTTTTTTTAAATGATCGTGTGTACGCAAGACAGGCTTGAGAGGAAACATGAAAAAAAACGACGTGAAAAACGGCAAGAAAAAAAATGGCAAGAAAAACGATCGTGTGTATGGGGCATTACTCTACTGAAGCAAGAACGCAGAAGAGCTGAAGGAGCCTGGAGAAGAAACCCAACAAAGGAAAACCACTCCAACTACAAAGCACTCACAAATAAATACAACAAAGCGTGTTTTTTTTTTCTGACGGAATGTTGGCTCAAACTTGTGTTGCATACACATGGTCACACAAATCTTGTCTGAAATTCTGACCGTCAAGAACGCGGTGACGTACAAGACGTACGACGAGCCGAGATCAATGAAGTTCAATAGGCAGTTCCGCTCTTCTGCTTGTTTCTGAGCATGCTTGTTTTTTTGCGCGTCGGAATTGCATAAAGACGAGCAGAATTTCCCCTGTTACACGCCCCTGTTAAACAGGGGCAGAAAAATTGGGCCTTAGGCACTAGTGCTGGTGCCACGACACTGCAACCTCTCCCAGATACTCTAGTTGGAGTGCAGGAATGAGCCCTGCTGCAAAGCATTGCATCAAAAATTGTAATTACATGCCCCTGTTAAACAGGGGCTGAAAAATTGGGCCTTAGCCACTGGTGGCGGCACACAGAAACAAAAAAGTTCTTCCAAGCTATCATCAAGAATCAGATCATTGAGGAGGAGGAGGAGGATAGTCAGTCAACATAACAGGGCAGTCACTCAGCATCAGCATCAGTCTTGAAGGGATGTGACATTTGAAAATAAATTATTCTGTTATATCTGCTTCAGGTGCTTGGTAGCTGGTGGTGATCCAAGACTGGTTCATCTTTATGAAGGTCAGTCGATCAACCGAGTCAGTGGACAGGGGCACCCTGTGATCCGTGACAAAGCCTCCAGCAGCACTGAATGTGCGTTCCGAAAGAACGCTGGATGCAGGACAGGCCAGTAGCTCAATTGCATACTGTACAAGCTCTGGCCAGTGATCCATCCTCAACACCCAGTAAGCCAGAGGATTTTCGTGGGAAAGGTGTCCAAGTCTGACCTTGCCCCTAGGTATTCCTGCACCATGTATATCAGACGCTGGCGATGGTTGCTAGAACCGATCATACCTTGGGGCTGCGGACTAAAAAATTGTCTGAACACATCGGTCAGACGGCCACCTTCTCCACCGCTCCTTCTGCTACTGACCGAAGCCTCAGCAACTCGTTGTCCAGGACCAGGAGTTTGTAACCTCCCAGTCTCTGGGAACGCGTTGCACAGACCTTTCTGCAAGGCCTCCCGGAGATGTCCCATTCTCTGCTCCCTCTGCGACGGCAAGATTACCCTTGTACCGTGGATCAAGGAGAGTGGCCAGCCAGTAATGGTCCCTCTCCTTGATCCGAAGAATACGAGGATCCTTCCGCAGACTTTGCAGGATCAGGGAGGCCATGTAGCGTAGGTTAGCTGAGGCATTCGGTCCGGAGTCCTCTGGGTCACTAAGGACGACATGATCCGCAGCCACCTCCTCCCAGCCACGTACAAGTCCACCGGTTTGTTGGGACTGTAAATCATCCCTAAAAGACTGCTGCTGTTGATGCTGAGTGCCATGCTCCACCTCCATGCTGACACAATCCTCCTCCTCCTCTTCCTGTGAGGAACACTGTCTGGGTAAAGGGGGCCTTGAGAGGCAAGGAAGTCCTCCTCTTCCTGCCTCTGTTCTGCCTCAAGTGCCCTGTCCATTATTCCACGCAGCGTATGCTCCAACAGGTGGACAAGAGGTACAGTGTCACTGATGCATGCACTGTCACTGCTCACCATCCTTGTGGCCTCCTCAAATGGTGCCAGGACAGTGCATGCATCCCTGATCATGCCCCACTGGCGTGGTGAAAAAAACCCGAGCTCCCCTGACCCTGTCCTGGTGCCATAGTCGCACAGGTACTCATTGATGGCCCTCTGCTGCGTGTGCAGCCGCTGCAGCATGGCCAACGTTGAGTTCCACCTGGTGGGCATGTCACATATAAGGCGGTTCTTGGGCAGGTTCAACTCCTTTTGCAGCTCAGCCAGCCGAACACTGGCATTATAAGATCTGCGTAAATGTACACAGACTTTCCTGGCCTGCCTCAGGACATCCTGTAAGCCCGGGTACCTGCCCAAGAACTGCTGCACCACCAGGTTAAGGACGTGAGCCACACAGGACACATGGGTCAGTTGTCCCTGTCGGAGGGCGGAGAGGAGGTTGGTGCCTTTGTCGCAAACCACCATTCCTGGCTTAAGCTGGCGTGGCGTCAACCACCTCTCGGCCTTCCCCTGCAGAGCTGAGAGAACCTGTGTCCCAGTGTGGCTCCTGTCCCCCAAACACACCAGTGCAAGCATGGCATGGCATCTTTTTGCCTGCGTACTTGCATAGCCCCTTGAACGCCTACGGAGCACCGCTGGTTCCGAGGACAAAGCACAGGAAGAAGCCATGGAGGAAGAAGAAGAGGAGGGGGTGGAGGAGAGAGGTGTGTCACAACCAGTAGTAGAATTTTGGAGGCGTGGCGGCGGAACAACCTCCAACACTGCTGCACCTTGTCCTGCATCCTTCCCAGCTGCCAAAAGAGTGACCCAATGGGCCGTGAAAGAAAGGTAACGTCCCTGTCCATGCCTGCTGGACCATGAGTCAGCTGTAATATGCACCTTACCGCTGACCGCCCTGTCCAGCGAGGCATGGACATTGCCTTCCACATGCCGGTAGAGAGCCGGAATCGCCTTCCGTGAGAAAAAGTGGCGTTTGGGAACCTGCCACTGAGGAACCGCACATTGCACAAACTCACGGAAGGGGGCCGAGTCTACCAACTGAAAAGGCAGCAGTTGAATTGCTATCAATTTAGCCAAGCTAGCATTCAACCGCTGGGCATGTGGATGGCTGGGAGTGAACTTCTTTCGACGGTCCAGCAGCTGGGGCAGGGAAATTTGCCTGCTAGAATCGGACGTCTGTGTACTGCTAGCAGAGTGCCCGCAAGTACTTGGCTGTAACACACCTAATTCTACACCTTCATTCCTCTCAGTGCAGGTTTCAGAGAAAACTGAAGGTACAGTGGGGTTGGAGATCCCAGCTGATGAGGAGCAAGGAGAGATCCGCTTTGTTCTTTGGTGTGGGTCTTTAAGATACGCTTGCCAACGAGCTGCATGGCAGGTCAACATATGTCTGGCCAAGCATGTGGTGCCCAAGCGGCTGATGTTTTGGCCATGCAAGATACGCTACAGACATATGTTGCAAACAGCAGCGGTGCGATCTGATGCACTCGACTCAAAAAAGGCCCACACCAAAGAACTTTTGGAATAACGGGCAGAGGCAGCGCCCTGCACAGGCGGAGCTCTGCGGTGTGATTCAGTCGGTGTGCTGCCCTTACGCTGGCCCCCCGAGGGCATCCTGCCTCGTTGGAGATGTGCTTCCTCCTCATCCTCCTCCTCTCTCCTATCAGGCACCCACGTGGAGTCAGTGACCTCATCATCCCCTCCCTCCTCATCACTGGAGCCAATCTGGCAGTATGCTGCAGCTGCTGGAACATGACTGCCAGATTGCTGTCCTTCTTGAGCATCCCCTCTCTCTGCTCTCACGCTACTGCCTTCCTCTAGCTGGGTATCATCATCAGACCCTTCGAAACGCTGGGCATCCTCCTGGAGCATGTACCCAACACTGTGCTCAAACAGTTCGGGGGACTCCTCAGGAGGACACGGTGGGTCTAGGGAAGGAGTAACTGATGATGACATTGATACGAGGGAAGAGGATGCTTTGGCAGCTGCTTTGCCAGTACCCTGAGCCTGGGTGAGAGAGGATGAGGAGGATGAGGAGGGCTTGGTCATCCACTCTACCAAGTCTTCGGCATGATGCAGCTCAACACGGCTGCCAAAAATAAGGACAAGCGTGTCCCATGGCCACGTGCTGATGACGATGCACCGCGTCCACGACCAGCACTGTTGTCTCTAGACACAGAGCCTGCTTGCCTTCTTTTATTGGCTCCTGACTGTCTGCCTCTCCTTGTTTGCCTTCCAGACATTCTAATGGCCTGCAGGGAGATGGGAAAGCCAGCAATAAGGGGTAGCTTCAGGTGTATACTGTGCAGGAGGCACACTATGCCCGCTGTAAGTGCTGCAGATGCCTGCCTGTGTTACACAACAGGAAAACACAGCAATAAGGGCTAGCTTCAGGTGTATATTTTGCAGGAAGCACACTATGCCCGCTGTAAGTGCTGCAGATGCCTGTTAATGTAACACAAAATAAAAAAAACACGAGCAATAAGGGCTAGCTTCAGGTGTATACTGTGCAGGAGGCACACTACGCCCACTGTAAGTGCTGCAGATGCCTGCCTGTGTTACACAACAGGAAAACACAGCAATAAGGGCTAGCTTCAGGTGTATATTTTTCAGGAAGCACACTACGCCCGCTGTAAGTGCTGCAGATGCCTGTTAGTGTAACACAAAAGAAAAGAAACACGAGCAATAAGGGCTAGCTTCAGGTGTATAATGTGCAGGAGGCACACTACGCTCGCTGTAAGTGCTGCAGATGCCTGCCTGTGTTACACAACAGGAAAACACAGCAATAAGGGCTAGCTTCAGGTGTATACTGTGCAGGAGACACACTACGCCCGCTGCAAGTGCTGCAGATGCCTGCCTGTGTTACACAACAGGAGAACACAGCAATAAGGGCTAGCTTCAGGTGTATATTTTGCAGGACGCACACTATGCCCACTGTAAGTGCTGCAGATGCCTGCCTGTGTTACACAACAGGAAAACACAGCAATAAGGGCTAGCTTCAGGTGTATACTGTGCAGGAGGCTTAACAAAAATTACACTGACTCTGTCCCCTGCCTATCCTTCTCTCTCCCTGCATACAAGGTTTAGCAAAGAATATCACTGACACTGTCCCTGCCTATCCTTCTCTCTCCCTGCACACAAGTTAAATGAACAAATAGCACTGACACTGTCCCTGCCTATCCTTCTCTCTCCCTGAACCGGAACACACTACACAAGGCCGCCGCGCTGGCGGCCTTGTATAGTGTGGGGTGTGTACTAAATCCCCCTGAGCTATAATTGGCCACAGGCATCCTGCCTGTGGCCAATTATGTCTCCCCTCGCTGCCGGCGCTGTGATTGGCCAAGCATGCGGGGTCACAGTGCATGCTTGGCCAACCACAGCACCTGGATTGCACTGCGATGGCGTAGTGCATTGTGGGCCGTTCGTGTCACTCGAATTTGGCGCAAACGGCCCAAATCGTTTGATCTTCATCGAACAGCCGATGTTCGAGTCGAACATATGTTCGACTCGAACACCGAGCTCATCCCTAATCAGGAGGATTGAATGCAGGTGATTTGCCAGATCAGAAGTAATCTCATCAACCAACTCCAATCGGATAAATACATAGAAAAGGAAACAAAAAATCTAGTGCTCTCCGTTTATATGAAATTTATTTAAAATATGTAAAAATATGCACTTACAAGCGAAGCACTGATCCCCAGTGCAAAGGATTCACAGCATGTAAAACAGTGTGTACTCCATGAGAGACAGTGTGATGTCATGATCATAGTCACGTGGTTCCGTACGCGTTACGTCCCAAGGGGGCCGGACTTCATCAGCGGTGACGGAATTACGCAAGTCCCCGCTTTAAATACACTGTCGGCTAATGTCTCTTGACAATGACGACAGTTTAAACAAAACTTGTCATTCTAGCAACCAAGCAATATGGCCGACAGAGACAGAGATCGTAGCATTGAAAAAAACAACATTATTAAAAAATTAAAAACTCCCAAAAACACATCGCCATTTGAAACTGAGCAATGTGAGCTATCCAGATAGCGATAATTTCATAAAATAAATATAACATGTAAATATACATATCATATAGCATATTTGAATCTGTTTCATATGTAAAAACATGAATGTCATCCCACGTCCATACTGTGTCTCATGGGTCACTTGCAGACAAAACCAATAACTAATAAGAAGAAAAGAAAATAGTACACAGAAAACCTAACGATCAGAAATAAAACAATTAATGTCAAATTCGACATTCAAGCCCCCCGGGACCATAACTTTAGTCTTGTGAATCCAATGAAATTCCCTCCGGCTGAGCTGTTGTAAAAAACTGCCACCTCTCCAGTGCTTGGTCACCTTCTCAATACCCCAGAATTTCAAACCCTTTGGACTTTGATTGTGGACCAATTTGAAATGTTTGGACACATTATGCATTTTAAGTATTTTTTTGATGTTGTTTACATGCTCTCCCAACCTAACGTTAAGGGGTCTCGAGGTCCTGCCAATATATTGGAGACCACACTCACATTCGAGCATGTAAACACCACCGACTGTGGCACAAGTTATGAGTTGGTCTATCTTATATTGTTTATTCGTGGCCGCTGCCAAAACATCCTTCCGTTTTTTGACATTGCATTTTTAATGCCTACAGGCCGTACAACGCCCGCAGGCATAAAAACCTGAAAGAAAAGAAAAGAGCCTACTTTCTGACTGTACAGGTGAATCCACTATCCCTGGAGCCAGTCGGTCACGTAGGGAGGGGGCTTTTTTATATATGAAAGAGGGGCAATTGGGTAACAAGGGGCCCAATACCCTGTCTTGCTTCAGGATAGACCAACTATTGAATTCAATTTTCTCAAATTTTTTATGATGCACATTGTAATCCAATATCATCATGAAATTAGAAACACTTGAACTGGTCTCCTTGATTTTATTGGAAACTAACAAGTCTCTATCCAAACCCCGCACCTTCTCTATTTCATTATCCAAGGAACCCTTATCATATCCTTTTTGCTGGAATCTGGATGACGATACTTGAGACTGTGAGATGAAATCCTCTTCTCGTGTGCAATTACGCCTCAGTCGAACAAACTGACCCCTGGGAATGTTGCATAACCATGATCTATGGTGGCAACTTTCCAGGGGTATATAAGAATTTCGATCGGTGGGCTTAAAGTGATTGCACAAACAAAAATGCTCATTGTCCTTCCTAATTTCTAGATCAAGAAAAATTATACTCTCTGTGCTGACATTCCAGGTAAGTTGTATGTTCTTAGTATTGTTGTTCATCGTTTGGATGAAGAGATCCAGACTAGTTATATCTCCCTCCCATATCATAATGAGATCATCTATAAATCTTTTATAACAGATTAATTAAGGGGGACGATTTCTGAAGACCGCATCTTCATATTTGTATATTTGCATATTTGTCACTCAAATGATTCAGATCATCAAACAAATTTGAATATTACACAAGGATAACCCAGGTAAATAAAAAATGCAGGTTTTAAATTATGATTTCATTTATTAAAGTGGTTGTTATCACCCCAAAAAATCATGTTCCTGTCCCTTTAAGGCGCAAGCTATAGCATAGTGCTTTTGCCTTTTCAATTGCCCCTTTTCATCTTCTACAGTACCTGGTTGATCCTGCCTGGTCCTGACTTCCCCTCTGTGAGCTTACCACATTTATCATGGCTACTGAGCCATGAAATCGTGGTCAGGATACGTGCCTCTGTTATCTAGCTTCTCTCCTGTGCGTCTCTGCATCTCACCCCCTCTCTCTCCCTGTCAGCTCTATAGTGTGCAGTGAGAACACAATCTCCTTACTGCCCCTATCCTCACCGTCCTGTCCCTCTCCTTTCCTCACCGCCCCTCCCCTCTCCTCTGTCAGGAAGGCTTTGTCAGGAGACGTAACAGACCATTCTCTGTTTCCTGAGCTTCTCTAAGAAGAGGTGTGTTAGCACATGCTAACGTGTGCGTGCTGACGTGTGCTTGCAGCCGCGCATGCGCACCAATATGCGCCAGAATGCGAACAAATATGTGCATGCATGCATCAATGTGCGCAGCACATCCCATGACAGATAAGAGTGCCAAATGGGCTATTTATGCTGGATCAGCACCCAGGATCAGTGCTGTCTTGTCTACATCATTCCTGTGATTGTCCCTGTTACCTGTAATCTGCATCTGATCCTGAGTTACTGACCCAGCTTGCTCCTGAGGATTCCTGCTCTCCACCTGCACCGACACCGGCTTGTTCTTTGACCATTCTCCTGTCTCCGCACCTGTACCTGATCTGATCGCACTGTGTATGACACGGCTTGTCTGACTCTGGTTAGGTTCCAGTCCATTCAGAGCTACCTAGTTACAAGCATCTGTCCATCTGCCACTGGGACCTGCTCTTCCACTGACTATGTCCAAGTACCAGCCTGTTCCTGCCCTCGGAACATCTGCTGCCACCTGGCATACTACTCAACCAGCAGCCCAGCAGCTAGCACGGCTATCAGCACTCGTGTTAAACTGCACTCCTGTGCCACCTGTCTACTCTACCAAGGGTCCTGAGTCAGAGGTGTAAGAGGCCTTCCTCTGCATAAACCAGGCTCTTCCTACCAGGTATGTGAAACTCCTCTAGCCTTCACTTATTGACTATACTGCTTATCCAAAACAGAAGGGAATGTCGGCCCCTCCCACTTGGTTCCCTTAGATGGGTATCCAGAGCAGAGGGAGGACATGTGATCACAAATGAGCACAAAGAAAAAAGGTATTTATGATTGGAAAAAATAAAAACAAACCACACTGCACTGTTAAACAAACAAACACATGGAGATTAGATTAATGTTAGCCATTTGAGTTTACAACCAATTTAAGGGAAAAAGCTATCCAAACCTGCCTGGCCCTATGTAAAAAAGTAGTTGCTCCCCTCTCCTTGCTACATCACGAACTGTAATTAACCACATTATTTGTAAAACTGAGTTCAATTTCACTTGCCACACCCAAGCCTCATTACTGCCAGACCTGTTGAATCAGGAATTCACTTAAATAAAAGCTGTCTGACAAAGTGAAGCACGCTCTTGTGTTTAACTTTTTACAAAACAAAAGAAAATCTAAAAAAAAATCTTATCTAATGACACACTAATGCAGAAGGCATAAGATAAGCATCAAAGACAAATATTTTTGTGAACTAGTGCCTAACACTTTTGCATAGTACTCTATATTTACAGGATTAGCTATGACGATTTTATACAGTTTACAGATTCGACCTCAACTTTAACGTTTTTCAGCCTTGTCATATCTTCTCTTAGCATTACATGAAAATGTAATGTTTGTGTGAGCAGCCTAAAATGACATGGTAATAGATGTCTGACAAAATAAGAACTTGCTGATCATGAAAAAATTACCCTCTGATTGCAGTTAAATGTCAGGATTATTGCAATGAGATGCAAAGCAGAGCTATCTTTGTAATTTTTATCATGATGGCCCAGAGGTAGCATCATAATTGAAAGTTTCATTAGAAAATTGCTAGATATTTGACATTTATTTAGATCCAAAGGGCTGATCACTGGTTTTATATATATAATTAGAACTCAATATAGACCACTGGTTTGCTTCTCTTAGGCGTTTAATGCAGAATAGTTAAATGAATAATCATTCTGCTGTAATACCAAGCTTGGAATGCATTTTAACTAAGAACCTCATTTCTCACTACTGAAATATAGCATACTAAGACCTTTACATCTTGTAAAATAATCTTTATGAAGGTGAAGGCTAAATGCTTTACCTATGGATAAGGGGAAAAAATCCTAGTTTTAGACCCTAAAGTATAAATGAGGTTCTAGTTTGGTGCCACCTTGGGTTTGGTTTTGCAGTTATGTGTAACTCCAAATTTGTCACTGAACATTGGTGCCTGAACCCATAAAGCACTGCCTAAACTTTGCCTCTGGTCAGATGGGCCCCTGGGAGCTAATAATTTGAAAGAATGGATAAGCCAACTCTCTCACTATAAAAGGGTGAAATCCCAGCAGTTATATTGTCAGTGTGTTTCAGAGCTGGTTAGCGAAAGCTGACAATTCTGTATAGTGAGAGATGCTATACAGTGCTATGCATTGCTCTACTGTGCAATACAGTATTATATAATGTTAAATCCGTATGTACCCCCCTGTGTTCACAGATCCATATATCTAACAGACCTTCCTAGGACTCTTCTTTTTGGATGGGGACTATTCTAATTGTTTTTGTCTTGCCAGGTATTTTTAAGTTTCAGATGTGCAGCATACACTTGTCGCTGAACAGTTGTTAGAGCTGCCCTTTGTATGCAGTGTGGTAACTAATAGACATGTACATTCGTTTTCGTCCGAATGCATTTTCGTCCGAATTTCAGGTATTTTCGTTATCGTTTTAACAAACGAAAATGAAAGCACAGAATCCGAAAACCGAAAGATTCGACATAAACAAATGCTTTATTTTCATTTTCATTGCGACAACAGTTCGATATAGATAGGAGATTCGACGTGACGCTGACAATAACAATCTGTGTCTATCGAACCTGTGGTCGAATGTGCCTAACCTTAACTCTATTAGTCCAATATTATTCTACATAGAGAGAAAAGATTTGACATTATAGAGAGAAAAGATCGCTGCTGGAATTGGGTGGGGGAAGTAAAATAAAAATAATGATGATGATGAATGTTATTGGCTGATTGTAACCAAAAAGGAGGAGCAGTAAAATAGCTATAACTAACTTGACAATTCAACATGAACGACGAAGATTCGACAAAGCATCGAAAAATCTGTCATTGAAGGCTTTTGGTGTCTGTCGAAAGTTAGAAGATTCGACGGAGCAGCTAAACTGTACGATGCTGCAATCGTACATTTCCGGTCAAATGCATCCGCCCATAGGCTATAGAAGAATTCTAATGTTGGTTGACTAGTAATAGTAATAAATATAATTATTACTAGTCATACAACATTAGAATTCTACTATAGCTTGTAGTCGGAACAGTCGACCGGAAATGTATGATTGCAGCGTCGTACAGTTTCGCTGCTCCGTTGAATCTTCTTTGAACATTCGACAGACACCATAAGCCTTCAATGACAGATTCAACCTTAATTAATTCAGATTTTCGGACGAATGCAATTTCTAATGAAAAACGAAATAAATAAAAACGAATTTCGGGAGTAACTAAATAAATTTATTTTTCGGACGAAAACGAAATTCCGAAACAAAATATTTCAGTGTGCACATGTCTAGTAACTAATGTGTATCAAAAGCACCAAACATTCACTCCTTAAGTATTAGAAAAAGCAAGGTGTATAATTTACTTTCCAATCCCAAAAAATACTATGATGAGTGGCACGTCTAAGATGAGAGGCAAATGTGCCACCTGTGGATGTGCAAGACATAAAGGTGATAGGGCTGCAAAAACTGGACCTAGCACATGATTTTTATTATCCCAAAAGGGCCAGCCAACACAGTCACAGAACAGCAATCAGGTAGTTGATTGAGTGACAAAACCTTCTACACCTACATTCTTTCAGGTGCAGAGCCCCAGTTGTCTTCCAGCATTGAAGCTGTTTATGAAAACTGCACTGGTTTGTATCACCACGTACAGCTTTACCACATCCTCCAAACCTGTAATTTAAAGGATTTGTGTATCTTCAATGTAATCTTAAAGCTGCATGAAAAGGGCTGAATATTACGATTTACCCACCTTTAGACTTTAAAAGGGTAAAAGTTAGGATGTTCAGAATTTTTTGTACATTTTGCAAAACTGACTAAATAAAAGTATCATGTATGGGGGTTGCTCTGGCTGTATTGTAAGCCGCCTGATGCAGCTAGCCTTGAATGGCTTTTTAAAATGCCTGTCTACCTAAGCCTTAACAAAGCTATGAGCATAAATGTTTTATCAAGAGAAGGTTTTTCATTCACCTGTGGACACAGACGCTGCTGGCCCTCTCATAGTAGTATGGCAACATCTGCATCTCCTTGTTGGCCTCTCAGACATGACTGAGAGGCCAACAAGGAGAGGCAGATGTTGCCATACTACTATGAGAGGGTAAGCGCCTATTACCCAAATTTAATAGATATTGGGAAATGTGTAATTGGATGCACTTTGTTCAATGAAAACTGGTGTTTGGTGCACAAAAAATACAAAAAATGGATAACGGCAGCGTCACAGTCAGAAAAAATTGCAGCTGAAAAATGTAAAAAAAGGGGGCAGGCATGGGACAAAAACAAAAACCCAGCAAAAACCCAGAAACCCAAAAAAAAGGGGGTATACAACACTATACTGACACACTATAATATACTCACACTACACCAGTAGTTCTCAGCCTTCTAGTGCCATGACCGCTTGACAAAATTTCCCAAGTGGTGGGGACCCCTAACAGTAAAATAATTTTCATAGCATGGCTTGTCAGCACCCAAGGCAAAACAAGTAATCTGCGCCCCTAACCCAAGGACATTTAGCGTCCTTTCCACTCGTACAGTATTAAAACCCCTCATGGTACATTTTAGGATGTACCACTCTTTCTCTTTGTTCTCCTTTCTTTCCCTGTTATCTCTCTATCCTAATTTCTTTTTTTTTATCCCCCCCATCCCTCTCTATAGCCGTCTTTCTTGTATTTTTTCTCTCCATTTTCTTTTTTCCTCCCCTCTTCTCCTCTCCCTTCCATGTACTCTCTATTTTCATTCCTTCTCTTACTCCTTGGTGGGGGGAATGGAATGAGTGGCAGTGCTGACAGGGAGGTGGGATGAATGGCAGTGCTGGCGGAGAGTTGGGATGAGTGGCAGTGCTGGCGGGGAGTTGGGATGAGTGGCAGTGCTAGCGGGGAGTTGGGATGAGTGGCAGTGCTGGGGGGAGTTCTGATCAGGCAACTAAGGTGCTCTTGATCAAGGTCATCTGCTGATCTGAGAACTGTAGTGGGGACTTTTAATGGCAACTATAATCACAGGTAGTGTTACTCAATGTGTTTCCGACTTTGTGGTGTCTCGTAGCAGTGACACCTATGCCGAAATCAGGAGACAGGGTCTCCTCCAGCCCCTCCCACTTTACTTTCCTCACCAGTCAGCTGACCTCTAGTCTCTGCCCCCAGCCATGCAGTGAACTGAATGGGCGGCTGCGAAGAGGCTGAGTGGGCGGCCGTGGGCTCCAGGAACAGCCCAGCTGGGCGGCCACAGGCTTCAGGGGCAGCCCTGCAGGGCAGCCGCAAAAAGGCTGGGAGAGAGGTGCGAGCTTCAGGAACAGCCCAGGATTCAGTGACCCCTGGCAAATCATCATTCGACCCCCAAGGGGGTCCCAACCCCCAGGTTGAGAACCACTGCACTACACTCACACTACACTTACACTATACTCACACTATACTCACACTACACTAACACTGCACTGACACATTAAACTGACACTACACTATACTCAGATTATACTAACGCTACACTGACACTCTACACTCAGAGTCACAATAACACACTAACTCGCTAGTAGCAAACGGCCCTGCTTTAACTATATCCACTCCAACAACACACTGCAAAAGGTTCCTGTGGGAAGAAACTTTATATAGTGTGAGGTGGGACTATGAGCACTGAGCCATGATTGGGCATAGTCATCATGACTTTGTCCAATCATGGCTCTGACTGTGCTTTATGCCCTGATTGGTCAAAGCCTTGCACCTAACCAGCGGTCAGAGGATAAAGTGGGGAAGTTGGGACTTTAAATGAGGCCATGAACATGGTGGAGGTAACTTAAATGAAAGTACATATTTATTGATCATAGTGAGATGTATGAAACATGTCAATGACAGAAACCACACATAGAAAAATCATTGTAATAAATATAATTTCAAAAGTATTCACAAACACATGTATATGTGCGTATGCAAAAATGGGCATCAAGGGTACATCAAATATATATCAACTTGGCGCCACGTAGTGGTCTCAATTCATAGCTTATAGATTCAGAAAGGAGAGAGACACTGCTCACTCAGAACGAAAAGGGACTGTTAATGGAGATGGTGTGTCTGTTTGTAAGGTGAACACTAGAACACAGCGTGTTAAAGAAAATACAAAAATGTATTAATATAATATAATAAAAATGACACAGTCATAGATACAATAGACCAGTGATTCTCAACCAGGGTTCCGTGGAACCCTAGGGTTCCTCCAGAGGTTGCTAGGGGTTCCTTCAGCATTGGGCAATTTCTGCCTCTCAGATAATTTCCTACTGAAACCATTGATCTTTTTAGCTATCTGTAAGGAGGTAATTCTTCCCAATGACCACAAGTGTAAGGACCATCCCTCCCACTGACCATCACACTAAGGTTTCATAAATTGTAGATCTGTAATTTTTAGCAGGGGTTCCCCGAGACTGGAGAACTATTTCAAGGGTTCCTCTGTGTTGAAAAGGTTGAGAAAGGCTGCAATTAGTGATGAGCCGAACACCCCCGGGTTCGGTTCGCACCAGAACCCGCGAACGGACCGAAAGTTCGTACGAACATTAGAACCCTATTAAATACAATGGATGCGAACGTTCGAATTCTAAAGTGCTAATTATAACAACTATTATGCATGTTATTGTCCTAAAAAGGGTTTGGGAACCCGGGTTGTGCACCAGGGGACATGTATCAATGCAAAAAGAAGTTTTAAAAACGGTCGTTTTTCGGGAGCAGTCATTTTAATGATGCATAAAGTGAAAAAAAAAGTCAAATATTCCTTTAAATATCGTACCTGGGGGGTGTCTAAAGTATGCCTGTGAAGTGCCACGTGTTTCCCTTGTTTAGAACTGTCCCTGCACAAAATGACACTTCTAAAGGAAAAAAAAGCCATTTAAAACTGCTTGCGGCTTTAATGTAATGTCTGGTCCCGGTAATATGGATGAAAATCTTTAAGAAAAATGGCATAGCTACCCCATGACCCCCCCCCCCTCCCTACCCCAGCCCATTACCAGCCCCTTTGGGTCTTGTATGGATATTAAGGGGAACCCCGCACATAAAATAAAAAAGGCCCTATATACTCTGAACAGCCGTATACAGGCGGTGCATACAAGACAGGGACTGTAGTTTTGTTCTTATGTAGAATCTGTTTGTAATTTTGAACAGGTACATTGTTGAAGTGTAGCTCCAGCCCAAAAATCTATTTTTAAACTTTTTGGAAAACATAGGTAAGGGTTATCACCCCTGTAACATTTGTTTTGCTGTCTGTGCCCCTGTTCAGAACATTTCACCTCACTTTCCGTCCCAATGACAACTGTTTTTGAAATGTGGTGTTTTTCTTGAAACAAGGATTGCTGATAAAGCATCAGTACAGAGGAGACACCTTTCTCCCATATTTATTCTTACAGAAGAGAATTTTCCTTCCTAGTGGTAGATTTCCTCTCACTTCCTGTTGTCTTCTTGCGTTTGCAAGTAGGAGTCGTTTGTAAGTTGGATGTTTGAAAGTAGGGACCTGCCGTATATACTCTGCAGAAATAGGCCCCTTAGTTGTTGGTGTTGGCACAACACTGTAAGCACTCACAGTTACTCTTGGTTGGTGCTGGAACGCCCTGCTGTCAACTATTATATCAGGAATTTTAATTACATATAATTGTTGAACAGTGGTAGTAAAAATTGGGCCTTTGATGGTGGTGCTGGTGCCACAACACTGTAAGCCCTGACAGTTACTCTTGGTGGGTGCAGCAATGGGCCCTGCTGTGAATTATTAGATCAAGAATTGTAATTACATGCCCCTTTTGAACAGGGGCTGAAAAATTGGGCCTTTCGTGGTGGTGGTGGTGGTGGCGTTGCCACAACACTGTAAGCCCTCAGAGTTACTCTTGGTGGGTGCAGGAATGGGCCCTGCTGTGAATTATTAGATCAAGAATTGTAATTACATGCCCCTTTTGAACAGGGGCTGAAAAATTGGGCCTTTCGTGGTGGTGGTGGTGGTGGCGTTGCCACAACACTGTAAGCCCTCAGAGTTACTCTTGGTGGGTGCAGCAATGGGCCCTGCTGTGAATTATTAGATCAAGAATTGTAATTGCATGCCCCTGTTGAACAGGGGCTGAAAAATTGGGCCTTAGGCACTGGTGGCACAACACTACAACCCCTCACAGATACTGTACTTGGAGCACAGCAATGAGCCCTGTTGCAAAGTATTGCTTCAAAAATTGTAATGACACGCCCCTGTTAAACAGGGGCTGAAAAATTGGGCCTTAGGCACTGGTGCCACAACACTCCAACCCCTCACAGATACTGTACTTGGAGCACAGCAATGAGCCCTATGGCAAATTATTGCTAAAAAAATTGTAATTACACGCCCCTGTAAAACAGGGGCTGAAAAATTGGGCCTTAGCCACTGGTGGCGGCACCCATAAACAAAAATGATCTTCCAAGCTATCATCATCAATCGTATCATTGAGGACTCGGAGGAGGAGGATAGCCAGTCAACATAACAGCACAGGCACTCAGCATCAGCATCAGTCTTGAAGGGATGTGACATGTTAAAATCAATTAGTCTGTTATATCAGCATCAGGTGTGTGGTAGCTGGTGGTGATCCAAGACTGGTTCATCTTGATGAAAGTCAGTCGATCAACCGAGTCGGTGGACAGGCGCACCCTGTGATCCGTGACAAATCCTCCAGCAGCACTGAATGTGCGTTCCGAAAGAACGCTGGATGCAGGACAGGCCAGTAGCTCAATTGCATACTGTGCAAGCTCTGGCCAGTGATCCATCCTCAAGACCCAGTAAGCCAGAGGATTTTCGGTGGGGAAGGTGTCCAAGTCTGACCTTGCCCCTAGATATTCCTGCACCATGTTTATCAGACGCTGGCGATGGTTGCTGGAACCGATCATACTTTGGGGCTGCGGACTAAAGAATTGTCTGAACGCATCGGTCAGACGGCCACCTTCCCCACCGCTCCTTCTTTGACTGGCCGAAGCCTCAGCAACTTGTTGTCCAGGACCAGGAGTTTGTAACCTCCCAGTCTCTGGGAACGCGTTGCACAGACCTTTCTGCAAGGCCTCCCGGACTTGTCTCATCCTCTGCTCCCTCTGCGACGGTAACATAAGGTCCGCAACCTTACCCTTGTACCGTGGATCAAGGAGAGTGGCCAGCCAGTAATGGTCCCTCTCCTTGATCCGAAGAATACGAGGATCCTTCCGCAGACTTTGCAGGATCAGGGAGGCCATGCAGCGTAGGTTTGCTGAGGCATTCGCTCCGGAGTCCTCTGGGTCACTAAGGACGACATGATCCGCAGCCACCTCCTCCCAGCCACGTACAAGTCCACTGGTTTCTTGGGACTGTAAATCATCCCTAAAAGACTGCTGCTGATGATGCTGAGTGCCAGCCTCCACCTCCATGCTGACACAATCCTCCTCCTCCTCCTCTTCCTGTGCGATGGGTGGGACAGAAGGAACACTGTCTGGGTAAAGGGGGCCTTGAGAGGCAAGGAAGTCCTCCTCTTCCTGCCTCTGTTCTGCCTCAAGTGCCCTGTCCATTATTCCACGCAGCGTGTGCTCCAACAGGTGGACAAGAGGTACAGTGTCACTGATGCATGCACTGTCACTGCTCACCATCCTCGTGGCATCCTCAAATGGTGCCAGGACAGTGCATGCATCCCTGATCATGCCCCACTGGCGTGGAGAAAAAAAACCAAGCTCCCATGACCCTGTCCTGGTGCCGTAGTCGCACAGGTACTCATTGATGGCCCTCTGCTGCATGTGCAGCCGCTGCAGCATGGCCAACGTTGAGTTCCACCTGGTGGGCATGTCACATATAAGGCAGTTCTTGGGCAGGTTCAACTCCTTTTGCAGCTCAGCCAGGCGAGCACTGGCATTATAAGATCTGCGGAAATGCACACAGACTTTCCTGGCCTGCCTCAGGACATCCTGTAAGCCCGGGTACCTGCCCAAGAACCGCTGCACCACCAGGTTAAGGACGTGAGCCACACAGGGCACATGGGTCAGTTGTCCCTGTCGGAGGGCGGACAGGAGGTTGGTGCCATTGTCGCAAACCACCATTCCTGGCTTAAGCTGGCGTGGCGTCAACCACCTCTCGGCCTGGCCCTGCAGAGCAGACAGGACCTCTGCCCCAGTGTGGCTTCTGTCCCCCAAACACACCAGTGCAAGCACGGCATGGCATCTTTTTGCCTGCGTACTTGCGTAGCCCCTTGAACGCCTACGGAGCACCGCTGGTTCCGAGGACAAACCACAGAAAGAGGCCATGGAGGAAGAAGAGGAGGGGGTGGAGGAGAGAGGTGTGTCACAACCAGTAGTAACATTTTGGAGGCGTGGCGGTGGAACAACCTCCAACACTACTGCACCTTGTCCTGCATCCTTCCCAGCTGCCAAAAGAGTGACCCAATGGGCCGTGAAAGAAAGGTAACGTCCCTGTCCATGCCTGCTGGACCATGAGTCAGCGGTAATATGCACCTTACCGCTGACCGCCCTGTCCAGCGAGGCCAAGACATTGCCTTCCACATGCCGGTAGAGAGCCGGAATAGCCTTCCGTGAGAAAAAGTGGCGTTTGGGAACCTGCCACTGAGGAACCGCACATTGCACAAACTCACGGAAGGGGGCCGAGTCTACCAACTGAAAAGGCAGCAGTTGAAGTGCTAGCAATTTAGCCAAGCTAGCATTCAACCGCTGGGCATGTGGATGGCTGGGAGTGAACTTCTTTCGACGGTCCAGCAGCTGGGGCAGGGAAATTTGCCTGCTAAAATCGGACGTCGGTGTACTGCTAGCAGAGTGGCCGCAAGTACTTGGCTGTGACACACCTAATTCTACACCTTCATTCCTCTCAGTGCATGTTTCAGAGAGGACTGAAGTTATAGTGGGGTTGGAGATCCCAGCTGATGCGGTGCAAGGAGAGGTCCGCTTTGTTCTTTGGTGTGGGTCTTTGAGGTAGGCTTGCCAACGAGCTGCATGGCAGGTCAACATATGTCTGGTCAGGCATGTGGTACCCAAGCGGCTGATGTTTTGGCCACGCGATATACGCTTGAGACATATGTTGCAAACAGCAGCTGTGCGATCTGATGCACTAGCCTCAAAAAAGGCCCACACCAAAGAACTTTTTGAATGACGGGCAGAGGCAGCGCCCTGCACAGGCGGAGCTCTGCGGTGTGATTCCGTCGGTGTACTGCCCTTACGCTGGCCACCAAAGGGCATCCTGCCTTGTTGGAGATGTGCCTCGTCCTCATCCTCCTCCTCCTCCTCTCTCCTATTAGGCACCCACCTGGAGTCAGTGACCTCATCATCCCCTCCCTCCTCATCACTGGAGCCAATCTGGCAGTATGCTGCAGCTGCTGGAACATGACTGCCAGATTGGTGTCCTTCTTGAGCATCCCCTCTGTCTGCTCTCACGCTACTGCCTTCCTGTAGCTGGGTTTCATCATCAGACCCTTCGAAACGCTGGGCATCCTCCTGGAGCATGTACCCAACACTGTGCTCAAACAGTTCGGGGGACTCCTCAGGATGAGGACATGGTGGGTCTAGGGAAGGAGTGACTGATGATGAGTCTGACATTGATACCAGGGAAGAGGACGCTTTGGCAGCTGCTTTTCCAGTACCCTGAGCCTGGGTGAGAGAGGATGAGGAGGAGGAGGAGGGCTTGGTCATCCACTCTACCAAGTCTTCGGCATGATGTGGCTCAACATGTCCAGCTGCCGAAAAGAAGGACAAGCGTGTCCCATGGCCATGTGCTGATGACAATGCACCGCGTCCACGACCAGCACTGTTGCCCCCAGACACAGAGCCTGCTTGCCCTCTTTTATTGCCTCCTGACTGTCTGCCTCTCCTTGTTTGCCTTCCAGACATTCTAATAGATGGCCTGCAGGGAGATGGGAAAAAAGCAATAAGGGCTACCTTCAGGTGTCCTTCTCTGTCCCTTTACTTAAGGATTTCTAAATATGGTTGAGGATGATTGCTTTTGCACAGAATAGCACAACGACAATTTCCCTGACTGTCCAAAAAAACAAGGATTTCAAAGATGGTTGATGAGGAATGCTTTAGCACACTATTGCACAAGGAGAATTTCCCTCACTGTCCTTCCCTGTCCCTAGAAACAAGGATTATCACAGTGAAAGAAACTGACACTCTTCCTACCTATAGTTTTCTGTCCCTAGAAAAAATGTTTTTTTTAAAGCACACTATAGCACAAGGAGAATTTCCCTCACTTTCCTTCCCTGTCCCTAGAAACAAGGATTATCACAGTGAAAGAAACTGACACTCTTCCTACCTATAGTTTTCTGTCCCTAGAAAAAATGTTTTTTTAAAGCACACTATAGCACAAGGAGAATTCCCTCACTGTCCTTCCCTGTCCCTAGAAACAAGGATTCGCACAGTAAAACACACTGACACTCTCCCTACCTATAGTTTTCTGTCCCTAGAAAAAATGTTTTTTTAAAGCACACTATAGCACAAGGAGAATTCCCTCACTGTCCTTCCCTGTCCCTAGAAACAAGGATTCGCACAGTAAAACACACTGACACTCTCCCTACCTATAGTTTTCTGTCCCTAGAAAAAATGTTTTTTTAAAGCACACTATAGCACAAGGAGAATTTCCCTCACTTTCCTTCTTTGTCCCTAGAAACAAGGATTATCACAGTGAAAGAAACTGACACTCTTCCTACCTATAGTTTTCTGTCCCTAGAAAAAATGTTTTTTTAAAGCACACTATAGCACAAGGAGAATTTCCCTCACTTTCCTTCTTTGTCCCTAGAAACAAGGATTATCACAGTGAAAGAAACTGACACACTTCCTACCTATAGTTTTCTGTCCCTAGAAAAAATGTTTTTTTAAAGCACACTATAGCACAAGGAGAATTCCCTCACTGTCCTTCCCTGTCCCTAGAAACAAGGATTCGCACAGTAAAACACACTGACACTCTCCCTACTGTGACAGCAGGAAGGTAAAGTCACCTGGTTGCATCCAGGGGGGTAGATATATTTCTCCCAGATTCAGGCTTTACGCCGACTTATACAACTAGGTGGAGAGTTGTATAAGCCCAGCTAAGGCTAGTGGGCTCATGGATGACTCATACCTCTAGGGAGAGTGCTGGGCGTCGTGCAGACAGGGAGTTGATGAGACCAGCTGAAGCTTGTCAGCTCATTTAGGCCTCTATAAGAACTCCCAGCTTCATTAGATGTTAGCTCATGCCTGGAACCAGACCTGTGTGGACTGTCTAGGGAGAGTGAACCCCTGTGCGGTGAGGCAAAGCCTGTGTGGCTATTTGTTTGGACTTTTACTAAACCAGGGACTTAGGGACTAGGACAGCACCAGGCTGATCCCAGTTGTTAGTTTAGGAAACCTGCATGTTTAGTCAGAGGTCAAACTGACCAGGATTTATTTTGTTTATGTTTCTTTTTGGCTTTGCTGTGTTTTGTCACTGTACATAGAGAAATAAACCGCACCTTTTGATTTTGAAAACCACAACCTCCGTCTGCTGGCCCTGTTTTTGTGTGGGGAGCCCAACCAGGGGGTCACACACACCCGCTACCGAGTTAACCCACTCACAGTTGGTGGAGAACCAGTGGCAGTTTTTTTTTAAGCCAGCATGGAGGAGATACTGAAACAGCTGGCTCTAGCAAATGCCAATCAACAGCAGACAAATGCAGGTTTGCAAAGGAGCCTTGCAGCCCAGCAGCAAGCTCATCAACAAGCCCAGCAGCAATCTGAGGCCCGCTTCATAGACCTGTTACAGAAGCAAGAGCAGAGACTACAACAAATGGAAGCAGTAATGCAGCAACGTCCGCAGACCAGTGAGGAAAGCCGTCCCACTAATACCGCGTCCTTTGGGGTGAGTCGTTTATTGACAAAAATGACTGGAGGGGATGATCCAGAGGTATTTTTGACCACATTTGAAAGGACTGCTGAAAGAGAAAAGTGGCCTGAGGAGCAGTGGGCTGGACTGGTGGCTCCTCTGTTAACTGGTGAATCGCAGAAGGCTTACTATGACCTAGAGCCTGACCAAGCAAAAGACTATGTGATGCTAAAAGCTGAAATATTGGCAAGGCTGGGTGTCACCCTGGCTGTCCGGGCTCAGCGTGTGCATAACTGGACTTTCCAGCTTGGAAAACCCCCCAGGTCTCAAATGTATGATCTCATTCACCTGAGCAGGAAGTGGCTACAGCCAGAGACTTTGTCCGCACCAGAGATTGTGGAACGTGTTGTAATGGATCGGTTTTTGAGAGCTCTTCCTACTGCCATCCAAAAGTGGGTAAGCCATGGAGACCCAGAGACGGCCGGTGGTCTTGTGGATCGTGTAGAGAAATACTTGGCTACAGAGAACCTGACGGCCTCTTCCAGAGACTCTCGGACTTTCCACCCTAAGACCAGACCATCCCCAGGGGCGGATAAGAGGATTCCAAGGGGTGAGGGTGGAGAGAGTGAGAGGGTGGGAGCTCTACCCAAAGTTTGGCGAGAACAGCCTGGGAAGTCAGGGGCTCAAGAGGCAGCCAAATGGATTGTTTGCTACCGCTGCCGGCAAGCGGGACATATTGCAGCAAATTGCCCGGTTGTGGAGGAACCCATGCAATGTGACTTTGACGGACAGACGTCAGTCGCTGTGTGCGACAGTCGCATGCACTGCCATTCGGGGAACTGAGAAACATTTATGCAAAATGTGTATTAATGGTAGAAATGTTGTGGTATTACTGGATTCAGGTAGCCTTGTGACCCTGATAAAGGCTGAATTAGTTAAAACAGAGGTCTCTGGGAATAGCAAGGTAGCTGTTATTTGTGTGCATGGGGACACCCGAGAGTATCCAGTGACTACAGTGTGTTTCGAGACCCCCAAAGGTACCCTCTCTCATCCAGTGGGGTTAGTATCTCAATTACCGCATGATGCCATTGTGGGAAGGGATTTTCCGAAGTTCTGGGAACTGTGGGATGATCCTGAGCCCCCCACTGGTGCCCCTATGTACCAGGAATGTGATAGCCAGAACTCCTCTGAGAGTGGTGAGGACTCTCCAGAATTTCCCTTGTCAGTATTGGCAGGGGAGACTCAAGAAACTGGAGAGGAGCCCACCTCCTCAGACGAAAACCTACCGTCTGTGGAGTTTTCTGATCTGGAGGTTCACAGGGAAAATTTTGCCACAGAACAGTTAAAAGACCCCGCCCTAATAAAGGCACGGGAAAACGTAGTGGAAATAGATGGCGAGTTAGTGAACCCAGATAATACCTGCACTTACCCATACTTCAGCGTAGAGAAGGACCTACTGTATCGGGTGGCAAAAAGGGCAGAAGAAACCGTTGAGCAGCTTGTGGTGCCCAAACCTTACAGGAAGTTGGTGTTGGAGTTGGCCCATGGGCACATTCTTGGAGGTCATCTGGGGACAGAGAAAACCCGAGAGAGGGTATTACAGAGATTCTATTGGCCTGGGGTGATGAAGGACATAGAAAATTATTGTTCCTCCTGCCCTGTGTGTCAGAGGTCGGCCCCGATGCCACATTTCCGTAGCCCGCTGGTCCCTCTACCCATCATTGAGGTCCCGTTTGAGAGAATCGCAATGGATTTGGTAGGTCCTATAATCAAGTCCGCTAGGGGGCACCAGTACATATTGGTTATAATGGACTATGCCACCCGTTATCCAGAAGCGATCCCTCTCAGAAATACCTCGGCCAAAACCATAGCCAAAGAGCTATCTCTTGTTTTTAGCCGGGTGGGTATTTGTAAAGAACTGCTTACGGACCAAGGTACACCCTTTATGTCCCGGGTTATGAAAGAGCTGTGTAAATTGTTCAAAGTGACGCAATTGCGTACATCTGTGTATCACCCCCAAACCGATGGGCTGGTTGAAAGATTCAACAAAACCCTAAAACAAATGTTGAAGAAAGTGGTGGATAGAGATGGAAAGGATTGGGACTGTCTACTTCCTTATTTGATGTTTGCTATTAGGGAGGTGCCCCAATCCTCTACGGGATTCTCCCCCTTTGAGTTACTGTATGGGAGACACCCAAGAGGGCTGTTGGATATTGCCAAGGAAACTTGGGAAAGTGAGAGTTCTCCCCACAGGAGTGTGATTGAGCATGTCGCCCTGATGCAAGATCGAATTGCACAGGTAATGCCCATCGTGAAGGAACATTTGGCCCAAGCGCAGTTGGCACAGCAGAGAGTGTACAACCGTGGAGCCAAGACCCGTACCTTCTCCCCGGGGGATAGGATATTGGTACTTGTCCCTACGGTTGAAAGTAAATTCCTTGCCAAATGGCAAGGCCCCTACGAGATAATGGAAAAAGTGAGCGAAGTGAATTACAAGGTCAGACAACCAGGAAGGCGAAAGCCCGAACAGATATATCACGTTAATCTGTTGAAAGCCTGGAGGGATAGAGAGTCCCTAGTCGCAGAAACTTGGTCACCAGCTCAAACTGGTTGCGTGATTCCGGAGGTTGGAATAGCAGCCACCTTGTCACAACCCCAACAACAGGAGGTTAAGGAGTTTGTGCTTCGCAACAAGGAGGTGTTCTCTGAGCTGCCGGGACAAACATCTGGGGTAGAGCATGATATTATTACCCCGCCCGGTGAAAGGGTGAAGTTAAAACCCTATCGGATCCCAGAGGCCCGACGGGAGGCAATACGGGAGGAAGTACAGAAAATGCTGAACTTAGGGGTGATAGAGGAGTCCCAAAGTGATTGGTCTAGTCCCATTGTGTTGGTGCCTAAACCGGATGGGAGCTGGCGATTTTGTAACGATTTTCGTCAGTTGAACAAAGTTACAAAATTTGACACCTACCCCATGCCACGTATAGATGAGTTGATCGACCGGCTGGGAACAGCCCGATACATGACGACTCTTGACCTCACAAAAGGGTATTGGCAAATTCCCCTGGCCAAGTCGGCCAAAGAGAAAACCGCATTTGTAACCCCAGACGGGGCGTTCCAATATAAGAGAATGCCGTTCGGGTTACAGAATGCGCCGGCCACATTCCAGCGGAAAATGGACCAGATACTGAGGCCCCATCGGAAGTATGCTGCGGCTTACCTGGATGACGTAATTGTCCATAGCACAGATTGGGCCTCACATCTGCCAAAAGTGCAAGCAGTCCTAGACTCTATCCGGGAAGCGGGGTTTACGGCTAACCCCAAGAAGTGTACCATTGGGCAGGAGGAGGCCAAATATCTTGGGTACACCATTGGCAGGGGAGTGATAAAACCCCAACTCAACAAAGTCGAGGCCATCCAGAGTTGGCCACGTCCCAACAGCAAGAAGCAGGTACGGGCCTTTCTGGGAATCGCGGGTTATTATCGGCGCTTCATTCCCCACTTTGCTTCTAAGGCTGTGCCCCTAACCAACCTGACGAAAGGGAAAGGGTCGGTCATGATTAAATGGACCCCCGAGGCTGAGGCAGCATTCCAATTCTTGAAACAAGCCTTATGTAGCCAGCCAGTGTTGTACTCACCCGACTTCTCTAAAGACTTTGTCGTACAAAGTGATGCGTCAGATGTGGGGTTAGGAGCAGTATTGTCCCAGGTCTGGAACGGGGAAGAGCACCCAGTCATTTACCTCAGCAGGAAGTTGAAGTCCCATGAGGTAAATTACGCCACCGTTGAAAAGGAGTGTTTAGCGGTGAAGTGGGCTCTAGATTCCCTTCGGTACTACCTGCTAGGTAGGCACTTTGACATGGTTACGGATCACGCTCCGTTAAAGTGGATGGCTCAAAACAAGGAGACAAATAGAAGAGTGAATAGGTGGTTCCTGGCCCTACAGGAATTCAACTTCACAGTAAAGCATCGCCCTGGCGTTCAAATGGGGAATGTGGATGCTTTGTCTCGAGTACATGAATGCCTGATTGCTGGTGTTCCAACCCCAAGGTTAAAACAAGAGGGGGGGGTATGTGACAGCAGGAAGGTAAAGTCACCTGGTTGCATCCAGGGGGGTAGATATATTTCTCCCAGATTCAGGCTTTACGCCGACTTATACAACTAGGTGGAGAGTTGTATAAGCCCAGCTAAGGCTAGTGGGCTCATGGATGACTAATACCTCTAGGGAGAGTGCTGGGCGTCGTGCAGACAGGGAGTTGATGAGACCAGCTGAAGCTTGTCAGCTCATTTAGGCCTCTATAAGAACTCCCAGCTTCATTAGATGTTAGCTCATGCCTGGAACCAGACCTGTGTGGACTGTCTAGGGAGAGTGAACCCCTGTGCGGTGAGGCAAAGCCTGTGTGGCTATTTGTTTGGACTTTTACTAAACCAGGGACTTAGGGACTAGGACAGCACCAGGCTGATCCCAGTTGTTAGTTTAGGAAACCTGCATGTTTAGTCAGAGGTCAAACTGACCAGGATTTATTTTGTTTATGTTTCTTTTTGGCTTTGCTGTGTTTTGTCACTGTACATAGAGAAATAAACCGCACCTTTTGATTTTGAAAACCACAACCTCCGTCTGCTGGCCCTGTTTTTGTGTGGGGAGCCCAACCAGGGGGTCACACACACCCGCTACCGAGTTAATCCACTCACACTACCTATAGTTTTCTGTCCCTAGAAAAAATGTTTTTTTAAAGCACACTATAGCACAAGGAGAATTCCCTCACTGTCCTTCCCTGTCCCTAGAAACAAGGATTCGCACAGTAAAACACACTGACACTCTCCCTACCTATAGTTTTCTGTCCCTAGAAAAAATGTTTTTTTAAAGCACGCTATAGCACAAGGAGAATTCCCTCACTGTCCTTCCCTGTCCCTAGAAACAAGGATTCGCACAGTAAAACACACTGACACTCTCCCTACCTATAGTTTTCTGTCCCTAGAATTTTTTTTTTTTAAAGCACACTATAGCACAAGGAGAATTTCCCTCACTTTCCTTCTTTGTCCCTAGAAACAAGGATTATCACAGTGAAAGAAACTGACACTCTTCCTACCTATAGTTTTCTGTCCCTAGAAAAAATGTTTTTTTAAAGCACACTATAGCACAAGGAGAATTCCCTCACTGTCCTTCCCTGTCCCTAGAAACAAGGATTCGCACAGTAAAACACACTGACACTCTCCCTACCTATCCTTCTCTTTCCCTAAACTAAAGGAATCCAGGTTAAGCAAGAAAAAAATAAATGTCACTGTCCCTGCCTATGCTTCTCTTTCCCTGCTCCGGAACACACTACACTAGGCCGCCGTGCTGGCGGCCTTTTATAGTGTGGGGCGTGTACTAAACACCCTCAGCAATAATTGGCCACAGGCATCCTGCCTGTGGCCAATCATTGCTCTACTCGCTGCCGGCGCTGTGATTGGCCAAGCATGCGGGGTCACAGTGCATGCTTGGCCAATCACAGCGCCTGGATGACACTGCGATGGCGTAGTGCATTGTGGGCCGTTCGCGTCACTCGAATTTGGCGCGAATGGCCCAAATCGTTCGATCTTCGTCGAACGATCGAACAGCCGATGTTCGAGTCGAACGTATGTTCGACTCGAACACGAAGCTCATCCCTAGCTGCAATAGACCAAAAATCCTACTAGGAAATCATTAATATTTATTTAAATCTAAAACCAATGAATCTAATCCTACCACTGAACTCATTACTACCTTGAGTTCACATCAGGATGTGTTTTGTAAATTGGTGGCCAGCAACTGGCATTTCCTCTCTGAGGACCCCATCATCTCTAAATATGTGGCAAATAGACCCGAAATTGTCTACAGGAGGTCACGATCCATCAGGGACAGCCTTGTTCATAGTCATCTCCCCCCTGATGTGTCTAGTCTGGGAGCAAGTGTTGGTAATGGTACCTTTAGATGTGGCAGTTGTGACCAATGTCCATGGCTAAAAGAAGGGGTGGGGTGTCCACTACCCAGGGGAGGTTTTCACAAATCCAAGGCGTATGCCGACTGTGGAAAGGAAAAACTTACCGCTCAAAAGCTTAAGAATTCACCAAATAGCTGCTTCCGCCCGGTCACTCACACAGGTGCTGGCTCTGCACTGATGCATGGGAGAAAAAGAAACCCTGGACTGCCGCACTCTGTATAGACAGTTATTTATTCCAAAATTTCAAGTAAAAAATCCAAATTCAAAATAAATCCATAAATCCAAAACAACAAATGCAGATAGTGTGCATACAGGGAAGGGTGGCTAACGCGTTTCACGTCACGAATTGACGCTTACTCATAGCTATGCCGACTGTGAAACCATTGGCATCGTCTATCTAGCCACATGTTTGTGTGGCGCATTTTATATTGGGAAAACAAAGCATCCATTTGCTGGACGTATACAAGACCATTTGTATTACCTTGATACAGGACTGCTTTATAACCCAATTTGCAAACATGTTGAATTACATCATAGTTACGATCCCTCATACATTTCCTCTTTTGCCCTGGAAGTAATTTCTGAACAGGAAAGGGGAGGGGACTTTGATAAGAAAATTCTTCAGCAAGAGGAGAGGTGGATTTTTAACCAGCGAGCCACCTATCCACCAGGGCTTAACATGGCATTATCATTTAAACCTTTTTTATAATCATTTTTCATATCATCACTTTATTATATTCTATGTATATCCGTTTTTTTTATTTTCTTTTTCCTTTATTATTTTTTCCTATTTTATTTTATTTTATTATCATTTTGCCATTTTCATTTTTATTTTATTTTCATAACTATAATTGTCTTTTGTGTAATTTTATTACTGCATTAGGCTATATAGCTATAAATATTTAATTTACTTTATATTTTGGATTACAGATGTGCCCTGTATATGCCTTGGGGAAATCATATCCACTTCTATTGATCTATGTTGTATTCTTGTGTTTTTGTTATGTGACATACTGCTGCCATCTAGTTGACATTTGTATGTCGGACGGCAGGCAAAAAGGTTCTTCATACTGTGAACTGGTTTAGCATAATAGTCAATTAACATTAATTCATTTTTTCTAAAATGTGTAAATACTGAGATTACTAAGGACTTTATTGTTACAATAACTATATAGTCTCTTTGTATCTTGGATGGCTGCTGCATTGCCGCTGCGGATATCAGGGGTTTGGATCACTTCTCGGGATTGGCGGCACTAGTGAGGCTGTTTGTGTGTCCCAATCGGAGAGGAGGTTACATCTCCTCCTCACATTCCTATCCACACCAACCAGTGTGCGGCTTACGACGCTAGCGCGATGTGACCACATCTTCGGTCCTTATGCGCATGCGCCGTTTCCAGGGACGCCCGCGACCGGTGGGATCGTGTCCACTTAAGATGGCGCTGCCGGCGTTCGCCGACACACGCATCTTTCCAGCTGCATTGTGACACTCGGTCACCATTACAAGGACGAGATAGGTACCACGGATCTCCCGACTTCTACCCCTGTACAAGGTAAAAGGACCCTCTGCTCAAACTGGCATTAGACTCCTTCCCTTATACAGTAGGCAGCTATTAGCCATTTTTAGGCTCGGTGCCTGGAGCTTCATCTTATCAGTCTGGAGCTTTTATGTGTTTTTTTTTCTGTTTATTTACTGGCATCACATATATGGTAGTGCTTCTGGTAGGCAATCTGTGTACTGCAGTATGGCAATGTACCCACTGCAAGTTCACTATATCGGTGTTCTACCTATAGCCTTCTCTACTATCCTTACACTGTATCATGGCACTAATTATCTCTCTTTATTTAATATATCTTCATATAAACTCCATACTAGCATTAAAGTACTATTTATTTAATTATCAGTGGTGTGTCATTGAGGGATATGTACTGTCCCTGGTCCTACTCACCCTTGAAGCAACTGGTGGAGCTAGCAATGGTGCAATAAAACAACTATAACAGCAGGTATATATGTATTATTATTCTGGGTTTATGTTTGAACCACAATTTTTACTTATTGAGGATGAGCTGAGAAGTATGCATGCTTTCGAGTAATAGCATATATACACAACCTTCTATACATCCCCTTATCAGTTATGTGAAGTGGATATATTTAGTATTTTCTCAATTCCCCCGGCTATTATGGTTTTGTTATTAAAATTTATAGATTCCTGTTGCATGCACTTTAATGATTGCTTACACGATCCAGCAGCCTCACGTACCACCCTGGTGGGTCTGGCCCCCACCGGTTATCCAGTCTCGCGAACTGGTATAAGCCTCTCCATTTGTTGACGCCCGGTTAGCATTGTATGTAAGCCTTTCAATACTCTGAGACCAGGTGAGCATGCGCAGTCTAATACTGCGTAAATATGTGTAATATGAGTAGAGTCGTTATTGTTTTATTGAATGTATGTTTGGTTTTATACTAATGGCATGTCTTATGTCTTGTATAATCAGATGCTAATTTAGATGGATGTGGTGCCCTGAAGACGCATTCCTGCGAAACATGTCTGCTTCCTGCATTATCCACCATCTATAACCATGCCTCCAGCATTCTCTCATGGTCTATTGTATCTATGACTGTTTCATTTTTATTATATTATATTAATACATTTTTGTATTTTCTTTAACATGCTGTGTTCTAGTGTTCACCTTACAAACAGACACACCATCTCCATTAACAGTCCCTTTTCGTTCTGAGTGAGCAGTGTCTCTCTCCTTTCTTCTTTTTAACTCAATATCCGGGACTGGAGAATATGGTCTGTGTCTGGAAACTGTCCAACTAACCAATCTCTATAGGTTATACATTCAATAAATTAATATATGTACATATAACATAAAAGCAGCACTTGCGGAGGGAATAAAAATATAAAAACAGTAAAACCATGATTGATAGGTGGAAGATGTTCTGAGTTGATGGTATGATATAAACACATGTCTGCATCCCAATAGCCCAACGCGTTTCGTGTAAAAACACTCATCAGGGGCGAATGCTCAGAGATATCTAAAAAGTATAATAAGATATAATTAATCTAATTGTAACTAATCATGACAGGGAAAGGCGAGTAAGCCCACCCTGGGTACTTACAAGGAGTCAATGCAATAAGGTGTGGCAGGTATAGAGTCAGGGCCAAAAAGGTTGTCTATCCCGGGAGCTGAGGTATTGTGGAGCCACGTGCTAGTGGGGCGCATACACAGAGCCCCCCCCCCACATACAGGACCCAGGTTGCTGGTATTCATGGTAAAATAAGGTACTGTGCCAGTGGTCAGGTGCATTGCTTGATCTAATTAGGGCCCTAGAATGCACTATGCAGGACACAGTGCATTATGGGGCACTCTGAGGGTAAACATCCTGCTGAGTGCCCTGTAAATGTGTGTGTTTGCTGAACGGGTGAACAGGGGTTATTCAGGCAGAACTTTTGCTCGTCTCGAATTGTCGCCCAATTCTAGTTACTAGATTTGTTTTGGTGACTCATTTTGGAACTCGTTTAGTTTTGTTTAGTTTTGCTTAATCATTTGCAAGCGAATTGCATTTTTGGATGGATTCAAATTCAAATCAAATCAAAAATAACGATCCAATCTTAATTCTGTGCGAAGAATGGCTGGTTGTTAAGGAGTGGGATGACCTCCTGGCAACCTTGTCCTTAACAACCACGACTTTTCTTCTGTCAGCAGGATTCCCCACTAACAGAATATAAACAGTGCCAGCATTAAAAAATATAACAAGGGGGCCCCCAGGTGCCAGCCCCCCCTATATGAATGAGTATCAGGTATATTGTACACATATTAATTCACCCAAACGTGTCAAAAATAAATAAAAACACAAACACAGTTTTTTGACAAGTCCCTTATTAAAAAACAAATCCCAAAAATATCCCCTGAAATAAATCTAGCATCAATCACGATGAACCCCGCTGCTGAATCTTAAAAAAAAAGCTTGCCTCCCGACATCTGCATGTTCAGTTCCCACCAATGTTAAATAAACAAAGGGAAAGAGTTACCAGTGACAGTGGGTGACCCCGCCCCATTGTCTATTTAGTATTGCTATGCACCCGCCAGCTGACAGCCCCATTTCCCAGTGCGGACGGTATTTAAACAAAGGGGCGCGCCTATTTGTTTATGGATGTCAGACGCCGGGAGGAAACCAACAGGTGTAGAGCTATATATTTTTTTGGGGTCGGGTGTGGCAGCATTTATCGTGATTGACATTGGACTTACTTCAGGGGACATTGTTTTTTTGTTTTTTTTAATAAAGGATACTCATTCACATGAGCCAGTGGAATCTGGGGACACCCTTGTTAAAGGAGGCTTCCTGATTCCGATAAGCCCCCCACCCGCAGACCCCCACAACCACCACCCAACCACTCCTACAACCCATCATGTTGATAAGGACAAGGTGTTTTGGTGAGGCAGCCATCCTGCCCCAAAGCTCACTCGTTCCCCCTCTTTCCTGACCTGCCAGCTGCATGCTTGGAAAAGGATCTGGAATAGATTTTGGGGAGAACCCCATGCTTTAAAGAAAAATAAATTGGCGTGGGGTTCCCCTTAAAATCCATGCAAGACTCAAAGGGCCTGGTTATTAAGGACGCAACAGCCGAGAGGCTTCTCTGCTTCTTAATAACCAGCTTTAAACGAATAAATGTGAAGCATTTGTTTCATTCAGTTGCTTCAAACATCCACAGGACACAAACAATTATAGTTTATTTTATTACTGTTTATTTTGGATTTGTTGAAACTAATTACTGTTATATTCACAAATTTGGATACATCCAAACTTCGGAATAACTAAAATTTCGTCCCAACTTCAATTCAGAATGAAACTAACCACACATGTCTAATTTGAGAGATACTAGCCATGAATATTGTACAGTGTCTGGACAGTAAGTAAGCATTTGGTTAAGCTGCAAGGCAAGAGGGAGAGACTAGGCAGGTGTTATCTTAAAATGAACAGTAGAGTGTATAGTGTTGGAGACAACAGCTACACATATTGTACAGTGGCTGGACTGCATGTACATTGCATCTGGAAAGTATTCACAGTGCTTCACTTTTTACAAATTTTGTTATGTTACAGCCTTATTCCAAAATGGACTCAATTCATTATTTTCCACAAAATTCTACTAAAAATTGCCCATAATGACAATGTAAATAAAGTTTAAAATCTTTGCAAATTTATAAAAAAATATAAAAATCACATGTACATACAGTAAGTATTCACAGTCTTTGCTCAATACTTTGTTGAAGTACCAGAATACAGTACTGTATGCTGTCAACTTGGTGACACAAAGCAGGGTTTCCCCTTCAGCAAACATTAGAAATTTGGCAGTTGAAATCCAGCTGCAAAAACATTTTGTGGCACATTTACAGTGATGAAGCACTGGGATAATTAACAAACTTGGAAAAACAGAGCATGGTTTATCTTGCAGCAAACATTAGAAACATCCCCTCTCCATCAGTAGAGGTTGCAGATGTTGCAACAGATGAATTTTGTTGTTGACTTGTTAGGGTACTGCTCCCACCAAGCTCTATTACATAGGTACATATTTAGTCTGGTTGAAAAAAAGACACAAGTCCACCTTGTTCAACGCACAGAGAAAACAAACAAACACACACACACACAAACCGAAAACCTCTATATACACAAACTTATACCCACAGCTGATCAAGAGGAATGCAAAAAAAAAAAAAAAAAACAATAGAGCATGATCCAATTTGCTACAGCAGGGGAAACAGCATTTAAAAAAAAAAACAATCTACTGAGCTGGCCAGAGAGTATTCCACAATTTCATAGCTCTTACTGTGAAGAAGTATTTCTGTATTTGGAGATTAAATCTCTTTTCCTCCAGACGTAAAGAGTGTCCCTTTGTCCTCTGTGATTACCTTACAGTGAATAACTCTACACCAAGTTCACTATATTAACCACTTATATATTTATACGTATTGATCATGCCCCCCTTAATAAATACAGCTAAGCTAATCTTTCCTCATAGACAACCTCTTCCATGCCTCTTATTGGTTTGGTTGCTCTTCTCTGCACTTTCTCCAGTTCCCCAATATACTTTTCGTGAACTGGTGCCCAAAATTGAACTGCCTATTCCTGATGAGGTCTTACTAATGATTTGTACAGGGGCAAAATGATATCTCTCTCTCTGCAGTACATACCTCCTTTTAATACAGGAAAGGATTTGACTTGCTTTGGATAACCAAGTTTGGTATTGCAGGCTATTAATAAGCCTATGATCTACCAGAACACCCATATCTTTCTCCACCATTGATTCTTCCAGTTGATCTCCCCCTAGTATGTATGATGCATGCATATTTTTAGCCCCCTAGTGCATAACTTTACATTTGTCAATAATAAACCTCATTTGCCACAGTTACCCAAATAAGCAGGGCATTGAGTTTGGCTTGTAAGTTGGAGATATCCTAAAGGGATGTTATTCCACTGCATAGCTTGTATCATAGATTGTGTCATCTGAAAAGACTGAAACAGTACTTTTAATCTCAGACTCTGTATCATTTATAAATATAATAAAAAGTAAGGATCCAAACACTGAACCTTGGGGTACTCTACTAATAACCTTAGACCATTCAGAGTATTAATCATTAACCACACACTCTGAATACCGTCTGTTGTGCAGAGCCACGTGTCCCCTCATTCATGTGGTACCCAAATGGCTGACAGTTTTACCATGACTGTTTCAAAGGCATGGATGGCTCAAAAATTTTACCTCGAGGAATGGCAGACCCTTGGAAATGAGTGGAAGAAATGATTAGGTCTGGTTAAGAGGGAGCTGCGTCTTGGAGGTGCACCTATTCTGCCTGGGAGGAGGGGCAGGGGTTTGAGTTAAGGTGCTGTTCTGCTAATAAAACTTCAGATAAAAGATCAGTTTCCCATTTTCTGGAAGTGTTCCTTAATAAGGTATCCCCTTAACCACTTACCACCCAGCCACTGCACATATACGGCCGGGTGCGAGCTTCCTCCTTCTGAGTGGACGTTCAGGAACGTCCCTCAGAAGGAGGGGGATCGCGCGCATGTGCCCGCGCAGCAGCGCGATCCTGATGTGCTTGTGTCACCCGGACACGGCGCATCTCTGATCATCAGGAGGGCTCTGTGATTGGCCCTTCTGATCACATGACGGCTGTGTCCAATCACAGCTATCATGTGCTGTAAATAGAGAGCCGGTTGCTAGGCGATCGGCTCTTCTCCCACGGAAGTTGTCAGTGAGGAGAGCGGATCTCTGCAGCCAGCCGGTGATCAGTGAGTATGAGCTGTTTTTTACAGCTTTTTACACACTGATCACCGGCCCAGTGTCCCCACACAATGTAAACACACAAAGTCCCCAAAATAGTGTCCCCAAAACACATGTCCCCACACACATGTCCCCACACAGTAAAAACACCTGTTGTCCCACATATGTAACAGTAAAATCATATGTCCCAATGATCATCTGCACACATACTGTATGTCCGTGATCACCTGCGCACATCTGTACGTGATCATCTGCGTACATCTGTCCGTGATCACACAAACCAATTATTATACACAACAGGATTTTTTTTACCAAAGACATGTAGCAGAATACATTTTGGCTTAAATTTATGACAAAATTCGATTTTATTGGACTTCTTTTAAAATAGAAAGAAAATATTGTTTTTTTTCCAAATTTTCGCTCTTTTTTTGCTTATATCGCAAAAAAATAAAAAAACAGAGTTGTGAATAAATACCACCAAAAGAAAGCTCTATTTGTGTGAACAAAATTATAAAAATTTCATTTGGGTACAGCGTTGCATGGCCGCGCAATTGTCATTGAAAGTGCGAGAGCGCTGAAAGCTGAAAATTGGCCTGGGAAGGAAGGGGGCGAAAGTGCCCAGTATTGAAGTGGTTAAGAAGGCTTTTAGTAGATTCCAAACAGTAGTGATAGGAGCAGAACCCCTGTTGAGGAGAATAAACTCTTCCACTTGACGCAGTATGGGGTCAGATTGGGGAAAAAGATGGAGCCAAAAAGAGTTAAATCTCTATCTTAATATACCAAATACACCTGTACTAAAATTTTAACAAAAAGGAAAAATAAAAAAACATCTAGCTGCTGTGCAAAACACAATATGTGTTAAATTAATTAAATCCTACAGTGTACAGTTCTTATATACCATATTAGACTTTACACCTATACAGTATGTAGCGATACCCCCAAACTAAGAGAGCCGCTGGTTTTGATTCAGGCCCTGTACACAGCACAGCCAACCAGAGGCGTAACTAGAAACTTCAGGGCCCCGGTGCAAGAAATCATGAAGGCCCCCCCCCCCCGAAAAGCATAATTGTGATGCTTTTTTTTTTTTTTGAGGGGTGTTGGGGGGAGGGGTGGCATTAGTGGTGGTGTTGAATGGGGGTGGCAGCAGTGGTGTCTGGGGGTGTGGCAGTGGCTGTGTTGAGGGGTGGCAGCAGTGCTAGTGTTGAGAGGGGGTGGCAGTGGTGATAGTGTTGAGGGGGGGTGGCAGCGGTGGTGTTGAGGGGGGGTGGTTGGTGGCAGCGGTGTTGTTGAGGGGGGGTTGGCAGCGGTGGTATTAAGGGGGGTGGCAGCGGTGGTGTTGAGGGGGGGTGGCAGCGGTGGTGTTGAGGGGGGGTGGCAGAGGTGGTATTAAGGGGGTGGCAGAGGTGGTGTTGGGGGGTGGCAGAGGTGGTATTAAGGGGGGTGGCAGAGGTGGTGTTCGGGGGGTGGCAGAGGAGGCGTTGAGGGGGGTGGCAGCGGTGGTGTTGAGGGGGGTGGCAGCGGTGGTATTTTGGGGGGTGGCAGAGGTGGTGTTGAGGGGGGTGGCAGAGGTGGTGTTGAGGGGGGTGGCAGCGGTGGGGTTGGGGGTGGCAGCGGTGGTGTTGAGGGGGGTGGCAGAGGTGGTGTTGGGGGGGGTGGCAGCGGTGGTGTTGAGGGGGGTGGCAGCGGTGGTATTTTGGGGGGTGGCAGAGGTGGTGTTGAGGGGGGTGGCAGAGGTGGTGTTGAGGGGGTGGCAGAGGTGGTGTTGAGGGGGTGGCAGCGGTGGTGTTGAGGGGGGTGGCAGCGGTGGTATTAAGGGGGTGGCAGAGGTGGTGTTTGGGGGGTGGCAGAGGTGGTGTTGGGGGGGGGTGGCAGAGGTGGTATTGGGGGGGGTGGCAGAGGTGGTGTTGGGGGGGTGGCAGCGGTGGTGTTGAGGGGGGTGGCAGCGGTGGTATTAAGGGGGGTGGCAGAGGTGGTATTAAGGGGGGTGGCAGAGGTGGTGTTGGGGGGGTGGCAGAGGTGGTGTTGAGGGGGGTGGCAGAGGTGGTATTAAGGGGGGTGGCAGAGGTGGTGTTTGGGGGGTGGCAGAGGTGGTGTTGAGGGGGTGGCAGAGGTGGTGTTGGGGCGGTGGTGTTGAGGGGGGTGGCAGCGGTGGTATTAAGGGGGGTGGCAGAGGTGGTGTTTGGGGGGTGGCAGAGATGGTGTTTGGGGGATGGCAGAGGTGGTGTTTGGGGGGTGGCAGCGATGGTGTTGGGGGGTGGCAGCGGTGGTGTTGAGGGGGGTGGCAGCAGTGGTGTTGAGGGGGGTGGCAGCAGTGGTGTTGAGAGGGGTGGCAGCAGTGGTGTTGAGGGGGGTGGCAGCAGTGGTGTTGAGGGGGGGTGGCAGAGGTGGTGTTGGGGGGTGGCAGAGGTGGTGTTGGGGGGTGGCAGCAGTGGTGGGGGGATGGGATGATCAGTAAGAGGCAGAGGTGGTGAAGGTTGGAATCGATTGCACTGGCAATTTGTCACTTACTTCGTTCAGGCAATCGATTCCTCCTCAGAACTCTGTCACACGGTGAGCCCAGGGATGCCTTTTCCTCATGGGCACTGTGATCGCAGGAGAGAGCAGCCTCCTCCCCCTTCACGCGATTGGTGTCAGCTGACTTTCTTTTTCAGTGACCGCCCTCGCCTCCCGAGTCCCCGACATCATTCTCTCTGGATAGGGGCGGAGCGGTCCACTCCACTGTCTCAGCTCTGCCTTCTCTCCCCTCATCCTTATTATCGGCGGACAATACCCCCCCCCTTCCTCCCGCGGCGTAGCTAACTAGCGGGCCCCTCACACTGGCAGGTTGACGGGCGGGGGGCCGCGGTCACCTCACACTGGCGGACGGACGAAGGGGGGCCCAAGGGCCCCCCTAAAGTAGCGGAACTGCGGGGCCCAGTCGCAATTGCGACTGCGGCGACCACGATAATCCCGCCACTGCAGCCAACCCCCGGCAATCTACTCGACCCTCCTCTGGCACAGCTAGTCTAGGGGTGGTATATTAGTATATCTCTATACCTGCCCATGAACAATCCCACAATAATCCAAACAGTTGTAAAGTATAGTAATGAACACTAATACCGGAATGATTAACTATAGTAGATTTACTTGGATATAAAAGTCAACGATCAAAACAATACAACACATGCAGTAATAATAACACTAGTCAACTATAGTATATAAAGAGATCACACACACGTGTAGCTATTCTCCCCGTGAGCAATATGGCACTCAACAAAGTTCTACACTCCCAGTCAGGCCTGACTCAGTTAAAGCTCAGTCTTAAAGTGAAGAATCTTTGCATGCAAGATGATCGGTGGTGCACATACAGGAACAATAATTTGTAATCCAATAACGCTTTATAGTAATAGAAACAACGGACCGGAGACTATATAACTCAGTTCTGCAACTAGTCTCCTGTCAGGACAGCAAGTATAACATGATGGGCCAAGGCAGTCAATAGGCCTAACAAAAGTACTCGGCTATAGTTGTGAGCAGGTGCTCTCTCACCCCTCCGGACTCGATCCTAGTCCGGGACTCCCACTGCTGTGTCTCCGCACACAGGGTCTGCCACAGCCGGTTCTCCGGTCCAACTGATGTCCGCGAAGCAAGTAGATATCAGGTGCCACACAGGCTCCGCAGTGGGGTGGAAGGCTCTTTGGAAGTGCGCAATGCCCAGGCCTTGGGCCTTGCACTTGTAGCAGGTCCGCACAGGGAGTCCTCTTGCTAGCAGTGCGGTGTCCAAAGAGGCCAGGCTTAGCCTCGCCCTCCCCTTTTATACCCCACCCATGAGTCTCTGCGGTGGCAAATTGCACCTTGGGTGCCAAACGGGGTTCTGGGTAACCTAGTCCATGGGGCCTTAAAGGAGACCCGCTTCAAGTATATAATTGAAGCATTTTATATACTCATATACCATTAAACTACATTACATTAAATTATACTACTATAAACATTCCATTTAAATATACAACGTCCGTAACAAAATGTCCTTAACGAACAAGAGTGTCTTTTATGAATAAAAGTACCGTAAACATAATCTTCAGTTCACATCACCACAGTGCTCCACCACCACTGAGGAAAACTCACCAAATTTCCTTGACCTCTCAAAATTAGAGTAGGTCAATATGCGCTTTTTGCTTTTAACCACTTCCCTACCCGCCCATAGTAAAATGACGTCCACAGATGGGATCTCCCATCCTGGGTGGACATCATATGACGTCCTGGGCTTTGTGGGGGGATATCTGAATGATGCCTGCAGCTAGAGGCATCATTCAGATATCCTTCTATTCTGCCGGCGGTTCTGCGCACAATAAGAATGATCATAGCGGCAGTTCCGCCGCTTGATCGTTCTTATAGGTGGCGGGAGGGGACACCCCCCCCTCCCGCCACCATCCGGTGCTTCTCCGGACTCTCCTGTGCCATCGGGGGCCCGGAGAATGAATTGTCCAGCGCCGGATAGGAAGCATAGAGATGACTGGTGACCAGATGTTCACCAGTCATCTCTATGACCGTCGGAGGCCCGGGCGTGATGTGATGATGTCACGCCCGGGTTCTCAAAAGTAAACAAAGCCGCCATTGCGGCTAGTAAGCAGGAGATCGGTGAATTTTTTTTCAAGATCTCATGCTTTCCAGCCTGGAGGAGAGATGTGGAGTCTTATTGACCCCGCATCTCTCCATAAAGAAGACCTGTCACACACCATTCCTATTACAAGGGATGTTTACATTCCTTGTAATAGGAATAAAAGTGATCAAAAAAAAAAAAAGTGTAAAAATAAAAAAAATGAAGTAAAATAAAATAAATAAATAATACATTTTTTTTTTTTAAACGCCCCCGTCCCCGGTAGCTCGTGATCAGAAGTGAACGCACACATAAGTCCCGCCCACATATGTAAACGCATTCAAACCACATATGTGAGGTATCGCCGCATGCGTTAGAGCGCGTGCAACAATTCTAGTACTAGACCTCCTCTGTAACTCTAAACTGGTAACCTGTAAAAATGTTCAAAGCGTCGCCTATGGAGATTTTTAAGTACCAAAGATTGGTGCCATTCCATGAGTGTGCGCAATATTAAAGCGTGACATGTTAGGTATCTATTTACTCAGCGTAACATCATCTTTCATATTTTACAAAAAAATTGGGCTAACTTTACTGTTTTGTTATTTTTTAATTAATGAAAGCATTTTTTTTTAAAAAAAAAGGCGTTTGAAAAATGATTGCGCAAATACCGTGCAAGAAAAAAAGTTGTAATGACCGTCATTTTATTCCCTAGGGTGTCTGCTAAAAAAACATATATAATGTTTGGGGGTTCTGAGTAATTTTCTAGCAAAAGAATGATGATTTGTACATGTAGGAGAGAAGTGCCAGAATAGGCCCGGTATTGAGGTGGTATAAAAAGTGCGGTGTTGAAGTGGTTAAGGGATCAGATCTTCAGGGTCACCACCAATTTCCTCCTATAATAACTCCAGGAACACCATAAAAACAGAGGAGAGAAAAGCTCCAATAGTGTAAAACCTTTATTAAAACAACATATTGCACCACATCCATTAAAAACCATAAGCATGTATAATCACATTAATAGTGCATTCCCCCCTGCACTCAGGTTAAAGCATGTTGTGTTGTTCCGAACTTGCCTCCACTATGCCTAGTGTGAGTGTGGCTCGTTTCTGTACAGGTTTCTGTCCCTGTATTACTGCTCGTTACCCAGCGTTGCATAGCAAATTACCATCTTGCAGGGTTTGGCAGATTCAAATTATCAATCACCAAAACTAGGTAATTTCGGGGTAGGGTCATACTATATGAGTTTTAGAAAAACAAGAGTATGGTTTTACACTATAGAGATCCTTCAGGTTTACCCAGCCTTTGGCTGCTCTTACAGAGTCAGAGAGGTGAACTCTGCCTTGAGTCACAACCGAGTCTGAAAAGCATAGAGTAGGTAGATGGACCTCAGCAGGAAAATCTGGGAATATTGAAACTTTGGACTCATTAATTTGTACATCATCTTTGTCTCTGGATTGACAGACATAAGTCTTTATAATTTAGTAGCTTGAATACAAATGCCTTTGGATTGTTGCCCGGTGGTAGTGGGTGTGAGGGGACTCAAGGAGCCTGCTTAACAGCAAACTAATGTAGTGATACCCCCAGTTAAGAAGACTGCCTTGTTTGTTTTGGGCCCTGTAGTGCACCACTGTCAACCCCTGGCAATCGGCTCTAACCTCTCGTGGCACAGTTAGTAAAGGGGATGATAGAATTGAAATCACTCTAATATTCTCTATGACATAATCCCACAGTAAGGCACACAGTATGGTATAGCACAGTAAATGACACTGACAACCAATATACTTAACTCTAATATTTTACTGTTGGTAAAGGTTAGAATGATAAACAGTATGCAATGTCACATGCAGAGCCCTGCAATATGGGTATACTTATTAAAACATCAAAACGTTCAGCAATATGATAGACAGTTTAACAGACCCCGCTGCAGCTATCCTCCCTAGTGGACAATATGGCGCCCAGCAATGTCCTATACTACCCAGGCCTGACTATGATTTGGGTATAGTTCTGTGGAAGAAATCTTCACTAGCAAACACGGTGGTGCACTTTAAGAACAATTGTAATCCAACAAAGTAACGATGATCAGTAACTTTATAATGCCAGAGAGACTAATAACTCAGTTCTGTGGATAGTCTCCCCAGAGTATAACTGCAATCACTGTGATGGCCCTGAAAAAAGTTAATGGGCCTAGAGATACTGTGGTGTAGCTCTGAGCAGATGCTCTCTCACCCGACCGGACTAGTCCTTGTCCGTTACTTCCGTTAGTGTGACTCGATTCACAGTGTCCACGACACCCGGGTCTTCCTTCGTCCTGATAACAGCACTCAGCAACAGGATCAGACGCTCCGCAGGTTCCTCGGTGAAGCGGAAGGCTCTTTGGAAAAGCACAAGGCCCAGGCTTCAGGCCTTGTACACACAGCAGGTCAGCACAGGGATCCTCTTGCTGGGAGGGCGGTGTCCAAAGAGAAAGAAGCAGGCCCCGCCTCTCCCTTATAAAGTCCACCCCAGCAGTCCTTGCGCGGGGCAATGCACTCTGGGTGCCTCAAGGCGTGCTGGGAACTGTAGTCTCTTGGGGTTTAAAAGAAACAATACCCCGCTACACACTCCCCCCACTTAGAATCTTTGGTCCCCAAAGACAGTATTAGCAATAAGAAAAAACAAGTTCATTGAGGGCTGCAAGGGAAGTTGGCAGGGGAAACTCCCACCAAAACTGGGAAGGGAGCTTGTCTTGCCCACAGGTCACATCAATGGGGGTGACCTGCCTAACTGTGACAGAAAGTGAGCTGGGGTTGCCCTCCACCAAATGCACAGTGGAGGGACCAGGTGTTTGTATTGTCCTTCTTGCAGTAGTTACTGTATCCTCAGAGCTTTCCCCCATTTGGGCATAGGTTAGCTTCCGTGGAGGACGAATGGTTCTCGTTGCTCTCTGTTCTCTTGTGGTAATTGTCTCCGTCACCACAGGCTCTTCCTCTGAGGTAGGTGTATTGGGTTCCAAGATTTCTGGAGCATCCAGATCAGGTGCAAGAAGATACAGAGAGTTCCTTTGATCTTCAACAGGGAGCGACTCTGGCATCTGCCCACTCATCAGACAGAGGGCTGGACGGGACAAACTCAGTGGCTTCCACATTCAATGTACTATCCAGGGTATCTTCAGAAGGCGGAAGGTCTATAGACAGAGGCTCAGGGGCCTGGGACGGCCACAACCATTCAAGCTCTTCTCCTTCATCTTCACTTTGATCAGTGACATCCATTCCTCCAGACTGAGATGCCTGAGACCGAGTATTGGGCCTAGGTGTATTCAGGCTTGAGGATGGTCCAGGGGAATCCTCTACAGGAGGTATCCGAACTGCTTCTGACAGTGGAAGTAAGTGGTTTCTGTGCCAGGTCTTCAGCAGCCCTATCTTCCCTTCTGGCTTCAGCTGATATACCGGCAAGCTTGGTAACTTTTTGCAGATCACATACGGTTCGGGTCTCCATCTGTCTGCTAGTTTGTGCTTCCCAGGGACTCCCAAGTTCTGCAACAGCACTCTGTCTCCGGGTTGCAAATCCTGGATCCGAACTTTAAGATCAAAGCTCCTCTTGTTCCGGGCTCCTCTTTGCTCTGATGCCGCTTGGGCCTGTTTAAACACCAGTTTCAGGCTCTTCCTCAGCCTATCTACATATCCCTTTTGCAAGGTGGCTGATGTGTGATCCATCGATATGCCGAAGGCCAGATCCACAGGCAGTCTTGCTTCCCTGCCAAACATTAATCTGTAGGGGGAGTATCCTGTGGCATCACTGGTTGTGCTGTTATAGGCATGCACTATTGCTGCTATATGCTTGCTCCAATGCTGCTGCTGCTTCTCGCTGCTCAGAGTCCCCAACATATTTAACAGAGTCCTGTTGAATCTTTCCGGTTGGGCACCACCTTGGGGGTGATAAGGGGTAGTACGAGTTTTCTTTATACCTAAAGAGTCCAGCAATTTCCTAATCAATCGACTCTCAAAGTCTCTCCCTTGGTCTGAGTGCAGGCGCTGTGGTAGCCCGTAATGCACAAAGTATTTTTACACCAAGATTTTGGCTACGGTGGAGGCCTTCTGGTCTTTAGCTGGAAAGGCCTGGGCATAACCGGTGAAATGGTCGGTTATCACCAGAACATTTCCATGTCCACTCAAGTCAGGTTCTAGACAGAGGAAGTCGATGCATAACAAGTCCAAGGGTCCTTGACTCTGCAGATGGCCCATTGGGGCAGCTTGACATGGTAAGGTCTTCCTTTGAACGCAGCGAGCACATGAGTGACAGTACTCCTCCACTTCAGCCCACATCCAAGGCCAGTAGAATCTACTCCTCACAAGCTGGAAGGTTTGTTCGGCCCCCAAATGGCCATGATTATCATGTAGGGCAGCCAAGACAGTTCTTCTGTGTTTTTAGGCAAGAACAGTTGCCACTTCTCTTCTAGGTCATAAGAGGGGCCCCTTCGGTAGACCACCCCTTAAAGCGGAGGTTCACAGGGAATTTTTTTTTTTTAAAGCCAGCAGCTACAAATACAGCAGCTGCTGACTTTTAAAAAATGGACACTTACCTGTCCAGGTCGCCTCCGACATCGGCAGCCAAAGACGAGCTACTGCTCGGCTCTCGGCTTCCCCCGCCGCCATCCTCGGTGAGGGAATCAGGAAGTGAAGCGCTGCGGCTTTACTGCCCGGTTCCCTACTGCGCATGTGCGAGTCGCGCTGCACGTCCTAACAGGTCCCCGTTGTGTTCTGGGAGCCGAGTTTTTCCCAGCACACAGCGGGGGGGGGGGTTACGTGAAGGGGCGGGACTCCCGCGGGAGTCTGCTCCCAGAAGTGGTGCAAATACCTGTTTTATACAGGTATCTGCACCCCCTCCCCCCTGAAAGGTGTCAAATGTGACACCGGAGGGGGGGAGGGTTCCAAAAAAAAGCGGAGGTTCCATTTTGGGTGAACCTCCGCTTTAATGCACCTGCAACTTGTCCCATTCTTTGTGGACCAGTCGAGCCACCTTTGAGGGGTCCTGCTGGAGCCTGCCTGGATCCTGGTCTTCCAGTGCCTTCAAAGCTAGTCTTCCCCAGGGATCTTCCAACTGGTCTCTTATGTCCTTCTTAGACAGCTTTGACAGGTCGTCCTCGCCAATCTGGGTCACGTCACAATAACACTTGGGCACCCCTACTACCGAAACTCCGATCTCTTCCGCCCTTGACCCACCACTAGCTTGAAGTTGTGCTCCTTGACACAAGGCCCGCACCCCATCCGGGGTTACCTGGGTCCAGTCTTCTGTGTGGTGAGTGGGTGCATGAGCCCTTCTGGACAATGCATCTGCATCACGATTCCCAGCCCCAGGCCTATACTTGAGACTGAAGTTGAATCCGGCCAGGGTTGCCAACCAATGGTGGCCAGTGGTATCCAGCTTGGCCGTGGTGAAGAGGTAGGTGAGTGGGTTATTGTCGGTCTTTACTGTAAAGTCAGCTCCATACAGGTAATCTCTGAGCTTATCCCCAACTGCCCACTTTAGGGCCAGGAATTCCAACTTGTGGGTGGGGTAGTTCTTTTCTGCTGGTGTTAGACTTCTACTGACATAGGCAACAGGCCTTAACTGTCCTTAATACTCTTGGTACAGCACACCTCCCACACCATCATGGCTGGCATCTACATGCAGTTCATATGGTTTCTTAGAGTCAGCGTAGGCCAAGACCGGGGCAGTGGTCAGACTTTTCTTCAACATCTTGAAGGCTTCTTCACACTTCTCTGTCCACTGGCCTTCCACGGACTCAACAGGTTTACTGGGGCCAGTATCATCCTCCTCTCCTTCTGTCTTCAGTAGCTCATTTAGGGGTGTGGCAATTTTCGCAAACCCCTCCACAAATCTACGGTAGTAGGAGCAGAACCCCAGGAAGGATCTGAGCTCAGTCACTGTAGTTGGTCTGGGCCAGGAGGTAACTGCGTCCAGTTTGTCAGGATCTGTAGACACTCCTTCTGCAGACACTATGTGTCCCAGATAGTGGACCGAGGACTGGTAAAACTGACACTTTTCCCAGGAAAGTTTTAGTCCCTCTTCACTGAGTCTCTTCAGGACTTTCTCCAATCTCTCTTCGTGCTCCTCCAGAGTCTTCCCGAAGACAATGATGTCATCTAGGTACACCAGGACTTCAAAAAAGATTCATGTCCCCCACTGTCTTCTCCATCAATCTCTGAAAAGTGGCGCAGGCTCCCGACAGGCCTTGAGTCATCCTATTGAACTCATAGAATCCCACCGGGGGGGTTGAAGGCCGTCTTCTCTCTGTCTTCAGGGTGCATTGGGATTTGGTAATACCCACTCTTCAGGTCCATGACACTGAACGACCTAGCCCCAGACAGACACTGTAAGGCATCTTCTTTCCTAGGAGTAGTGTACTGGTTGGGTATGGTCCTCCTATCGAGAGTCCTGTAGTCTATGCAGAGTCTCAACGACCCGTTCTTTTCCTGACCATATGGACTCCTGGACTCTCGGATAACCCCAGTTCTCTTAAGCTCTGCCAACTGTTCATGCAAATCTTCTAAGTCAGCCAGGGGGACTCGCCGGACCCTCTCCCGGAAGGGTTTGTCTTCCTGCAGATGAATCTTATGGGTGGCACTCCTCGCACACCCCACGTCAAACTCCTCTTCCGAGAATATTTTTCTCCATCTGGTCAGCTGAGCCTTGCTCTCTCCTTCCACTTCGGTGGTAAGGTGGTATCTTCCATGTAGAGTCCCTCCAGGGTGATTTCCCCATCTTCTACTTTCTTCAAGTCAGACAGGGCCACTGGGGTAGCAGGATTCACTTTGCCCAGTAGTACCCGGGCTGGGATCTTCATGGGTGAACTAGTGACATTCCTGATGCTCACTGGAATCTGGCCCTTCGCCTTCAATGCCCTCAAAGGGACCACTTCAGGGATCACTTTCAACCCTGGGTGGGTGTTCAAGGGGTCTGGCTCCAGGACCACAAAGGGGCCGGGCTGCTCCCAGGAGAGTTTCACCGTAGCCTGAAGGCAGGTCATCTCACCAGGCTGCAATATCTTCTCCTTTCTTGACAGTCTCCAGACTTTTCTCACCCCCTCCTCCGGGGCCTTCTGTTCCGGGACCAACTTCTGGTAGACCTGTTGCAGCATGGGGTGAATCTGGTCTGTGCTAGTACTCTGCTCCTGCACTAGAGGGGTCAGCAGCCTCCTGACCAGGTCAGTGTTGGTCTCTATTAGCATGGAGCTTGTGTTGGCCCCTGGTGGGCGAGGGCAAACCACCGCCAGGGTGTCAAAGACTTCCGCCTTTCCTGTCACCGAGGGATCAAATGCCAGCCTGATTGAGACATAACTGTTGTAGGGAAAGCTATGAGTACTTATTCCCCCTATCTGTAGGTCTTTCAGCTTCTGTAAGGGCACACGACTCAGATGTTTCCGGTAAAAGTCTCTGTACAAAAGAGTCACTTGGGCTCCTGTATCTAGGAGGGCCTTGGTGTTTAACTCCCTCCACTTGAATAGGGACTAGAGGGGAGGGTCCTATTAACTTGTCTGGAAACCTCTTCTGGGGTGTCTCCTTCTTTGGACTCCTTGATTTTCCTATTGTTGTTTTCTTTTTCTTCCATTTTTCTCTGGACCTCAACCCTTTCTGGACCTGGTATGCATTGATTTCCCTCAGATTGTTAAATTTCAACTCCCGACAGGTGGTATGGAGGGTTTTAGGAGGGGCATTGTTTCCCTTCTTTTGCCTCTGCTTGCTTTTGAATCTTTTTGAAGCTTTCTGTAAGTAGTAGGCGCCTGGCTGACTCCTTCACCGGGGCCCTCTGAAGTTTTCCGCCTACTGGTAGTGAGTGCCACGGTTCTTCCTTGGACTGGGGCACACTTTCCCAATGTGGCCGGCTCCTCCACAGTTGAAACAGACAGTTTCCTTCCTTCTCTTCGGGGATGTTGGAGTGGAAACATTCTGGCACGGTTCACTCCTGATCTCCCCTTTCTCTTTGGCTCCTGAGTTCTTGGCCAGTAAAGAGGTAAATAAATCCAGCACTTGGGCCATCTGAGACTTCAAGGTTTCTACTTCTAAATCACGCTCAATAGCTACTGCTATTCTGACTCCCACCGAGGTGGGTGGAGTGGTCTTCTCAACCACCTGTTGATCCTTCAACAGGACTTCTTCATCCCTTATGATCCGCACAAGGTCTGGGTAACTCAAAGCCATGACTCCGTCAGAGGTCTTCAAGTGAAGCCAAACTGGATCCGAACGTAAGGCTCCCCTCAGGATTTGCTTCATCCTGGTTGCGTGTCTATGACTTGTGGCAGCATTCCTTTTTTTAGTATAATTTGGCACAGCATTCTATTCAGTCTCCAGGCATATTCAGACAACTTCTCCCCCGGCTGTTGGAGGGTATGCTCAAATTGATACACCAGTTCAGACACCTTCTCCAGCTGGCCAAATTCCTCCTGCAACAAAGACAGATAATCCATTGCAGTACAAACAGTATTGCTGCACCTAAGATTTTTCACAGCCTCAGCAGCAGCACCCTTCAAACTTTCACTGATGCGCTGCTTCTTCTGCGCTTCTGGAACTTCCCATCCTTCTACTGCCTGCATTGCCTGCTCAATCCAGGTGTCGAAGTCTTCTTCCCTGGGTGGCACAGGTTGTTTTCCTGAAAACACCCGGAGCTTCCGGTACCCAGCCTCTACATGTACCGTATTGCTTTTCTGGCACTTAGTAATAAAGTCTCCCAGAGCAGTCAATAGTTCCGGCCCTATGGCAGCCAGGGGTGACCCTGAAATTTTTAACTTGCGACTGCTTTCCGATTTGGGGAAGAGTAGCGGAGATGATGGCTGGGAGGTTCGTGGAGATTCCTTCTTCACGGCCCATGTATGCGCTAAGCAATATGTTTGGTCATCTATGGCCTTTATACTCTGACCTCTAAACTCCTCTGGGATTCCTCTTCCCCATTCCACTAGTGCGTATGTGCACGAGGCATCTGGCTTTATATCCACCACCCATGCTTTCTGGCACGGCGATATTGACATTACTAGCTGCTTTATCTCTTCCTTTTGCCGGATCCCCCCGGGAGTTCAATGACTACCGCCCGGGTTGAATCGACAGCCCACTCTGCGCACCACTGTGTCGCTGCCTGCAGGTTCATGCTGGTACTTCTGACCGGCTTGATTGCAGTGTGCAATATACAGGGATCCCTGAACCGAGCCCCCACGTGTAGCGATACCCCCAGTTAAGAGGGCTGCCTTGTTTGTTTTGGGCCCTGTAGTGCACCGCTTTCAACCCCTGGCAATCGGCTCTAACCTCTCGTGGCACAGTTAGTAAAGGGGATGATAGAATTGCAATCACTCTAACATTCTCTATGACACAATCCCACAGTAAGGCAAACAGTATGGTATAGCACAGTAAATGACACTGACAACCAATATACTTAACTCTAATATTTTACTGTTGGTAAAGGTTAGAATGATAAACAGTATGTAATGTCACATGCAGAGCCCTGCAATATGGGTATACTTATTAAAACATCAAAACGTTCAGCAATATGATAGACAGTTTAACAGACCCCGCTGCAGCTATCCTCCCTCGTGGACAATATGGCGCCCAGCAATGTCCTATACTACCCAGTCAGGCCTGACTATGATTTGGGTATAGTTCTGTGGAAGAAATCTTCGCTAGCAAACACGGTGGTGCACTTTAAGAACAATTGTAATCCAACAAAGTAACGATGATCGGTAACTTTATAATGCCAGAGAGACTAATAACTCAGTTCTGCGGATAGTCTCCCCAGTGTGTAACTGCATTCACTGTGATGGCCCTGAATAAAGTTAATGGGCCTAGAGATACTGTGGTGTAGCTCTGAGCAGATGCTCTCTCACCCGACCGGACTAGTCCTTGTCCATTACTTCCGTTAGTGTGACTCGATTCACAGTGTCCACGACACCCGGGTCTTCGGTCCTCCTGATAACAGCACTCAGCAACAGGATCAGACGCTCTGCAGGCTCCTCGGTGGAGCGGAAGGCTCTTTGGAAAAGCACAAGGCCCAAGCTTCAGGCCTTGTACACACAGCAGGTCAGCACAGGGATCCTCTTGCTGGGAGGGCAGTGTCCAAAGAGAAAGAAGCAGGCCCCGCCTCTCCCTTATAATGTCCACCCCAGCAGTTCTTGCGTGGGGCAATGCACCCTGGGTGCCTCAAGGCGTGCTGGGAACTGTAGTCTCTTGGGTTTTAAAAGAAACAATACCCCGCTACACAGAGGTAACAGTGTCTTCTTGCCAAATATGTTTAGCAGCCATCCTCCTAAATTGCACAGGGTTGTTACCTTCAGCTTCCTTTGGAATGCCCACAAATCACACATTATTTTGAAGTAAATTATTTTATAGATTGTCTAACTCGTTGTCCTGTAAGTTTACAGCCATGGTAGAATATGCTATGTCCCTCTTGCAGGGGGCACACTGTCTTCCAGCTCACTTACCTGACCCTAGGTTCAGGCTGCCTCTCACTGATTTTGAGCACATGTGGATCACCAACAAATACTTCCTCCATTATGTCTTTGGCTCTGGAGCTCAGTATATAGTCACTGAATGTAGGCATATCACATAATACAGTGGGATGCAGATCACTCACCCCCTCCTTGTTCAGCATCAGTTTATTGTCAAGTGACAACTGTGGACTTCCTTTAGTTGGCGTGCAGTCATAAGCGTGCGCACAGGGTGTGCCAGGTGTGCCCAGGCACACCCTAATCACCCTGTGTAGCACAGATTTCCCCCTACTGCCCTGGCTCCCATCTTTCCACCCGCAGCGCTGCCAGCTTCCCTCCTCTCCTATTGGCTGTTGCTGCTGGGATGTTTTAGGAGTGGAGAAGGGGCCAGTAAATATGTAATTTACTGGCCCCTTCCCTTTCTGAATGAACATCATGAGTGATCGGTAGTGTGTGTTTGGGCTTTGGGGTGCACACCCTAATGCAATAGGCTGCGCACACCTTTGCGTGCAGTAAAAGCATTTCAAGTGGGTCACAGCTTCTTTCTGCTCGTCCGGCTGTGGCTAGGCTGTAAGGAAGTCAGTGCCATTGTGGGTCAACCAATCATAATTTTTATTCCCCTATTTGATAACATTAGGCACTGCCGGAAAATTCTTTTTTTTTTTTTTCATTTTTGTTTCACTAGTTTTTCATTCGTTATGATTGGCATTCGTTATTTTGTTAATTTGTAACTTCGGATACATTCTAATTTGTTATGTTCCATTCGTTTAGATGCGGTATTCGTCATTTCGCTAATTTGTAACTGTAGCGTTACCTTCACTTAAGAGGGCCGCAGATTAGATTGGGCCCTGAAAGCAGCTCCGCCAACCCCCGGCAATTTACTCGACCCCCTTCTGGCACAGTTAGTCTAGGGTAACAATATAATTCTTATGCTCTATGATCAATTCGACACCAAGGCAATGATAAGGGAATATCTGATTTACTTTATATTGTAATAAAAAGGGTCAACGGTGTTAACAGTTTACATTGAATTGATTTGCAGAGCCATGCAGCAACAAACACACTATATTCTAATAGAACAGTAAAGGCGCGCCGCGCGGGCAACCGTTAGCTAAGCGTCCTGTGGCGCGATTGTTAAATGAACTACCTAGCTGGCCAGGCCTGGCTCAGATACTAAGATAAGACTCAGTCTCTATAGGATGAAGTTTTCTTCACCGGCCAAATCTGTAAAGGTGGTGCACATAACTGAACAACATTTGTAATCCAATAGGGAATTAGTAAGAAGAACAACACTTCACTGAAGATCCTCTCTCTCAGTTCTGATATGAATCCCCAGTGAGTGTAGCCAATAATAAAGCGGTGGGCCACGGCAGTCTATAGGCACATCAGCAATCACAGTACATGGTCTGAGCATAAGCTCGCTCACCCCACCGGACGCGATCCCAGTCCAGGACTTCCACCAACTGTGTCTGCAGCGATCGGATCGCCGATCCAACGAATGCTGTAGATAAGCGAAGTCAGAAGCCACCCAGGCTCGCAACGGGGTGGAAGGCTCTTTTGTCACTTCGCAAGGCCTCAGGCTTCAGGCCTTGCACACCAGCACATCCGCGCAGGAGGATCAGTCACTGAAGTCTCGTGTCCAAAAGAGACAGAGTGCAGCCGCGCCTCTTCCTTTTATAACCCCTTCCATGAGTCTCTGGGGTGAAAGCAAAACATCCTGGGTGCCAAGGGGGTTCTGGGAAAGGTAGTCCATGAGTCTTAAAGGAACCCCGCTACACACTCCCCCCACTTGAACTCTTTGGTCCCCAAAGATAAACCCTTAACAAAGACTATGTACAACTATAGACAATGCTGCATATGATGTTGGCATAGGGAATTCCCACCAAAACCGAGGGGTAGAATTCCCTTGCCCACAGGTCACACTATCATGAGTGGCCTGCCTAACTGTGCCAGAGAGTGAGTTGGGGTTGCCCTCCACCGAATGGACAGTGGAGGGATCCGGATTCTCAGCACTCCTCCTGGCAGTAACTACAGAGTCTTCTGAGCTCTTCACCATTTGTGGGTAGGTCAGCTTCTTAGGAGGCCTGATGACTCTTCGAGTCCTTTGCTCTCTTGGGTTTTCTGGCTCCGGCGCCACCGGTTCTTCCCTTAAAACAGGCTCGGGGAGGGAGTCTCTGGGGTCTTCCTCTGAGTACATATCACAGGCATCCCCCCAGTAGTCTGATGAAGGACTAGATGGGATGAACTCCGTGGCTTCTGGATTCAGTGTCCCATCTACAGTGTCTTCAGTGGTTGGAAGATCTATAGCAGAAGTCCCTGGAGTTGGGGAAGGCCACAGCCAGTCAAGTTCCCCTCCTTCATCTCCCTTGAATTCAGAGCCCTTTCCATCTTCAGCTCGAGAGGTCTGGGACCGAGTGTTTGGCCTGGGAGTATCCAGAATAGAGACTGATTCAGGGGAGTCTCTTACTGGAGGTATCCTGACTGCTTCAGTAAGTGGGAGCAGGTGGTTTCGATGCCACATCTTCAATGGTCCTACCTTCCCTTCTGGCTTCAACTTGTAAACCGGCAGGCCTGGCAGCTTCCTACAAACGACATAGGGTTCAGATCTCCATCTGTCTGCAAGTTTGTGTTTTCCCGGGACCCCCAGATTGCGTAGCAGCACTCGGTCCCCGGGCTGTAGGTCTTGTACCCGGACCTTCAGGTCGAAGTTTCTTTTGTTTCGAGCTCCCCTTTGATCTAAAGCCGCTTGAGCTTGTTCATAGGCTACATTCAGGCTGTGTCTAAGCCTGTCCACATATCCTTTGTGGGAGGTGGCTGAGGAATGGTCTAAAGAGGTGCCAAAGGCCAGGTCCACAGGCAACCTTGCTTCTTTCCCAAACATAAGTCGATAGGGGGAGTAGCCTGTAGCATCACTGGTGGTGCAGTTGTAAGCGTGTACTATAGCTGCTATGTGTTTGCTCCAATGTTGTTTCTTCTCACTATCCAGAGTCCCCAACATGTTGAGCAGGGTCCGGTTAAACCTCTCCGGCTGAGCATCCCCCTGTGGGTGGTAAGGTGTAGTTTGGGTTTTCTTGATTCCTAACGAATCCAGGAGTTTCCGGATCAGCCGACTCTAAGTCCCTTCCTTGGTCTGAATGAAGTCGCTGTGGCAGCCCATAATGGACAAAGTACTTCTCCATGAGTACCTTGGCCACGGTGGAGGCCTTCTGGTCTTTGGTTGGGAAAGCTTGGGCATACCGGGTGAAATGATCGGTTATCACCAGAACATTTCCTAGTCCACTCAGGTCGGGTTCGAGGCAGAGAAAATCAATGCATACCAGATCCATTGGGCCTTGACTTTGTAAATGGCCCATTGGGGCAGCTTAATGGGGTAAAGTCTTCCTCTGGATGCATCGGGCACATGAGTGGCAGTACTCTTCCACTTCTGCCCTCATGCAGGGCCAATAGAACTGACTTCTAACAAGTTGAAAGGTCCTTTCGGCCCCTAGGTGGCCATGATTGTCATGCAGGGCAATCAGAACAGTCTCTCGATGTTTCTCTGGAAGGAACAATTGCCATTTATCTTCCAGGTCATCAGAGGGGCCCCTTCGGTAGACCACTCCCTGATGCACCTGCAACCTGTCTCACTCTTTCCTCAACAGGCGAGCTTCCTTTGAGGAGTGGCGAAGGAGTCTATTTGGATCCTGATTCTCCAGGGCTTCCAGAACTAATTTCCCCATGGGGTCTTCTAATTGGTCGCATCTTAGTTCCTTCTTGGACAGTTTCGGCAGGTAGTCTCCAGTAGCCTCAAGTTGGGTTACTCCACAGTATTGTTTGGGGACTCCTACCATGGTAACTCCTATCTCTTCTGCCCTTGAGCCTCCTCTGGCTTGTAATTCAGCCCCTTGACAAAGGGCCCGCACCCCGTCCAGTGCCACTTGAGTCCAATCTTCTATGTCACTGGTGGGGGCATGAGATCTTCTGGACAGAGCGTCTGTGTCTCGATTCCCAGCCCCTGGCCTATACTTTAGGCTGAAGTTGAATCCAGACAGTGCGGCCAGCCACCTGTGTCCAGTGGCATCCAGCTTGGCCGTGGCGAAAAGGTAGGTAAGGGGGTTGTTGTCGGTCTTCACAGTGAACTCCGCCCCATACAGGTAGTCTTTGAGCTTGTCTACTACCGCCCACTTAAGGGCCAGGAACTCCAACTTGTGAGTGGGGTAGTTCTTCTCAGAGGGGGTCAGGCTCCTACTCACGTAGGCAACAGGCCGTAGTTGTCCTTCGTGTTCTTGGTAAAGTACTCCTCCCAGACCGTCATGACTAGCATCTACATGTAGTTCATAGGGTTTGGTTGGGTCTGCGTAAGCCAAGACTGGGGCAGTGGTTAGGCTCTTCTTCAACGCCTGGAAGGCCTCTTCACACTTCTGGTTCCACTGATCTCTGACTCACTCTCCCGGCTTCCTGGGCCCTGAGTCATCCTCTTCCCCCTCGGTCTTGAGCAGTTCATTCAATGGTCTGGCAATTCGGGCTAATCCTTCCACAAACCTCCTGTAATAGGAGCAGAACCCCAAGAAGGATCTGAGCTCTGTTACTGTGGTGGGCCGTGGCCAGGAGGTAACTGCCTCCAATTTCTCAGGGTCTGTGGCCACCCCTTCTTCAGACACTATGTGCCCCAGATAGTTCATCGAAGACTGGTAGAACCGACACTTCTCAGGAGAAAGCTTGAGTCCCTCCTCACTGAGTCTTCTCAACGCTTTTTCCAGCCTCTCTTTGTGTTCTTCCAAGGTTCTCCCAAAGACAATGACATCGTCCAGGTATACAAGGACTTCAATAAGGTTCATGTCTCCTACAGTCTTCTCCATGAGACGTTGGAAGGTAGCAGGGGCTACAGACAGTCCCTGAGGCATTCGGTCAAACTCGAAGAACCCCACTGGGGTTATGAAGGCTGTCTTTTCCTTGTCTTCCGGATGCATAGGGATCTGGTAGTATCCACTCTTGAGATCCATAACGCTGAACCACTTGGCTCCAGACAGACTCTGTAAAGCGTCCTCTATCCTCGGAGTGGTGTACTGGTCGGGGATGGTTCTCCTGTTGAGGGTCCTGTAGTCAATACATAGCCTCAGCGACCCGGTCTTCTTCCTGACCACTAATATCGAGGAGGCATAGGGGCTCCTAGACTCCCGAATCACACCAGTCCTCTTGAGTTCTGCGAGTTGCTCCCTCAGATCCTCCAGGTCTGCCAGTGGGACCCGCCTGACTCTTTCTCTGAAGGGCCGGTCTTCTTGGAGGCGGATTCGATGGGTGGCACTCCTTGCACACCTCACATCGAACTCATCTTTTGAGAATATCTTCTCCCATCTGGTCAACTGGGCCTTGGCTTTCTCTCTCCAAACCCTGGATAGATTTGGGTTCTCCATAGACAGCTTCTCCCAAACATCTCCTCTTTCGCCTGTCCCCTTTACTTCTGACAGGGTAACCAGGGCAGCAGGGCTCACCTGGCCCAGAAGCACTATGGCTGGGATTTCCATGGGGTCTCTGGTAGTGTTTGTAACACTCACTGGAACTCTGCAATGGGCCTTTTTCAGAACCTTTAGCGGAATCACTTCTGGTATCACTTCCAGACCTGAGGGCTCTCCCCTTGGGTCAGACTCCAGCACAACAAAGGGTCCAGGCTGCTCCCAAGTAAGCTTCACGGTGGCTCTGAGACAGGTTACTTCGCCGGGCTGCAACACTACCCCTTCTCTTCCAAGTCTCCACACCTTCCCTATCCCCTCCATCGGGGTCTTCTGCTCTAGGACCAGCCGTTGGTAAGCCGTCTTCAGCATGGGATGGATCTTGGTGGCTGCTTGCCCCTTTTCTTCCACTAGAGGGGTCAGGAGTCTTCGGACCAGGTCCGTGTTCGTCCCTATTATAAGGGAGCTCTTGTTGGCTCCTGGCGGCCGAGGGCACACAACTGCCAGGGTGTCAAACACTTCAGCCTTCCCAGCCACAGATGGGTCAAAGGTCATCCGGATGGGCAGATAGCCATCATAGGGGAAGCTCTGGGTTCCAATCCCCCATATTTCCAGTTCCTCTATCTTCTGGATGGGCAGATGACTTAAGTGCTTGTCGTAGAAATCCCGGTATAGTAGGGTCACTTGTGCCCCAGTATCCAAGATGGCTCTGGTGTATACTCCCTCCACTTGAATGGGCACTACAGGGGATGGGCCTACCAGCTTCTCCGGGTATGGCCTGGCAGGGGTCGCCTTCTTCTGGTCCTTTCCCTTCGGACTCTCTCTCGTCCAACTCCCTTTGGACTTTAGTCTTTCTTGGGCCTGGTATGCATTGATTTTCCCCCTTTCAATGGGTGTACAGACCCGCTAAAGGGATATTATTGTTTTCCTTAGGTGTGCATCCCCTTTGTGGAATGCTGTCCTTCCGAGGGGTCTTGCCCCCTTTCACTGGGGTGTATCTCTGTTGAGGAATGTTGTGTTTCCTCTGAGGGGTTCTGTCTCCTCCTTTTTTCTGCTTCTCATTCAGCTTGGAGCTCACTGAAGGTGATGGGCACCCGGCTGACTCCTTCACCGGGGCCCTCTGGAGTTTCCCGCCGGCTTGCGGTTATCTGTTTTCTTCTTCTTGGGACTGGAACATGTAGCCGCAATGTGGCCAACTCCCCCACAGTTAAAACAGATTATGTCCCCCCAGTCTTGCAGAGATGCGGGTGCCGAAACCACTGGAAACAGTTCCTTCCTTGGTACTTCTCTCTTGAGGCTCTCTGAGTCTTTTGCTATCAGAGAGGTCAATATCTCTAGCACCTTGGACATTTGTGACTTTAAAGTGTCCACTTCTGAGTCTCTTTCAGGGGTTATCACTGGGTTGACCAACACCTGTGCGGGGGCAACATTTGTCTTAATCATTTGCTGGTCCTGTTGTAGTGCCTCCTCATCTCTGATGATTTTTATCAAATCAGAGTAAGTCAGTGACGCTCCTCCTCCAGAGGTTTTCAGGTGCAGCCAGACTGGATCCGAGCGCAATGCTCCCTTTAGGACTTGTTTCATTCTTGCCGCATCTGTATCTTGGGGCTTCATCCCCTTTTTCAACACAATCTTGCACAGCAACCTGTTCAGTCTTCTAACATACTCTGAAAGTTTCTCCTTTGGCTGTTGGAAAGTAGGGATGAGCTTCGTGTTCGAGTCGAACATACGTTCGACTCGAACATCGGCTGTTCGATCGTTCGACGAAGATCGAACGATTTGGGCCATTCGCGCCAAATTCGAGTGACGCGAACGGCCCACAATGCACTACGCCATCGCAGTGTCATCCAGGCGCTGTGATTGGCCAAGCATGCACTGTGACCCCGCATGCTTGGCCAATCACAGCGCCGGCAGCGAGGAGAGCAATGATTGGCCACAGGCAGGATGCCTGTGGCCAATTATTGCTGATGGGGTTTAGTACACGCCCCACACTATAAAAGGCCGCCAGCGCGGCGGCCTTGTGTAGTGTGCTTCGGAGCAGGGAAAGAGAAGCATAGGCAGGGACAGTGTCATTTTTTTTCCTTTACTAATCCTGTATTCCTTGTGTTTAGGGACAAATAAGGATAGGTAGGGAGAGTGTCAGTGACAGTGTGCTATTCTGTGCTAATCCTTGTTTGTAGGGACAGAGAGGTACAGTGAGGGAAAGTGTCAGTGTGCTATTCTGTTCTAAACCTATTTTGCTGAACCATATTTTCAATCCTTGAGTTTAGGGACAGAGAGGTACAGTGAGGGAAAGTGTCAGTGTGCTATTCTGTTCTAAAACTATTTTGCTGTTCCATATTTTCAATCCTTGAGTTGAGGGACAGAGAGGTACAGTGAGGGAAAGTGTCAGTGTGCTATTGTGTTCTAAAACTATTTTGCTGAACCATATTTTCAATCCTTGAGTTGAGGGACAGAGAGGTACAGTGAGTGAAACTGACAGTGTGCTATTCTGTTCTAAACCAATTTTGCTGTTCCATATTTTCAATCCTTGAGTTGAGGGACAGAGAGGTACAGTGAGTGAAACTGACAGTGTGCTATTCTGTTCTAAACCAATTTTGCTGTTCCATATTTTCAATCCTTGAGTTGAGGGACAGAGAGGTACAGTGAGTGAAACTGACAGTGTGCTATTCTGTTCTAAACCAATTTTGCTGTTCCATATTTTCAATCCTTGAGTTGAGGGACAAAGAGGTACAGTGAGGGAAAGTGTCAGTGTGCTATTGTGTTCTAAAACTATTTTGCTGAACCATATTTTCAATCCTTGAGTTGAGGGACAGAGAGGTACAGTGAGTGAAACTGACAGTGTGCTATTCTGTTCTAAACCAATTTTGCTGTTCCATATTTTCAATCCTTGAGTTGAGGGACAGAGAGGTACAGTGAGGGAAAGTGTCAGTGTGCTATTCTGTTCTAAAACTATTTTGCTGAACCATATTTTCAATCCTTGAGTTGAGGGACAGAGAGGTACAGTGAGTGAAACTGACAGTGTGCTATTCTGTTCTAAACCAATTTTGCTGTTCCATATTTTCAATCCTTGAGTTGAGGGACAGAGAAGGACACTCGTAGAAATTATCAGTGTGCTATTCTGTGCTAAATCTTGTTTGTAGGGAGGGACAGAGTAGGACAGTGAGGGAAAGTGTCAGTGTGCTATTCTGTTCTAAAACTTTTTTGCTGAACCATATTTTCAATCCTTGTGTTTAGGGACAGAGAAGGATAGGCAGGGGACAGTGTCAGTGTCATTGTTGCTAAGCCTCCTGCACAATATACACCTGAAGGTAGCCCTTATTGCTGTTTTTCCCATCTCCCTGCAGGCCATCCATTAAAATGTCTGGAAGGCAACCAAGGAGAGGCAGACAGTCAGGAGGCAAAAAAAGAGGGCAAGCAGGCTCTGTGTCTGGGGGCAACAGTGCTGGTCGTGTACGCGGTGCATTGTCATCAGCACATGGCCATGGGACACGCTTGTCCTTGTTTTCGGCAGCTGGACATGTTGAGCCACATCATGCCGAAGACTTGGTAGAGTGGATGACCAAGCCCACCTCATCCTCCTCATCCTCTCTCACCCAGGCTCAGGGTACTGGCAAAGCAGCTGCCAAAGCGTCCTCTTCTCTGGTATCATTATCTTCATTAGTCAATCCTTCCCTAGACCCACCATGCTCTCCTCCTGAGGAGTCCCCTGAACTGTTTGAGCACAGTGTTGGGTACATGCTCCAGGAGGATGCCCAGCGTTTGGAAGGATCTGATGATGATACCCAGCTAGAGGAAGGCAGTAGCGTGAGAGCAGAGAGAGGGGATGCTCAAGAAGGACACCAATCTGGCAGTCATGCTCCAGCAGCTGCAGCATACTGCCAGATTGGCTCCAGTGATGAGGAGGGAGGGGATGATGAGGTCACTGACTCCACGTGGGTGCCTAATAGGAGAGAGGAGGAGGAAGAGGATGAGGAGGAGGCACATCTCCAACGAGGCAGGATGCCCTTGAGTGGCCAGCGTATGGGCAGCACACCGACGGAATCACACCGCAGAGCTCCGCCTGTGCAGGGCGCTGCCTCTGCCCGTCATTCAAAAAGTTCTTTGGTGTGGGCCTTTTTTGAGGCGAGTGCATCAGATCGCACAGCTGCTGTTTGCAACATATGTCTCAAGCATATATCGCGTGGCCAAAACATCAGCCGCTTGGGCACCACATGCTTGATCAGACATATGTTGACCTGCCATGCAGCTCGTTGGCAAGCCTACCTTAAAGACCCACACCAAAGAACAAAGCTGACCTCTTCTTGCACCGCATCAGCTGGGATCTCCAACCCCACTATACCTTCACTCCTCTCTGAAACCTGCTCTGAGAGGAATGAAGGTGTAGAATTAGGTGTGTCACAGGCAAGTACTTGCGGGCACTCTGCTAGCAGTACACCAACGTCCGATTCTAGCAGGCAAATTTCCCTGCCCCAGCTGCTGGACCGTCGAAAGAAGTTCACTCCCAGCCATCCACATGCCCAGCGGTTGAATGCTAGCTTGGCTAAATTGCTAGCGCTTCAACTGCTGCCTTTTCAGTTGTTAGACTCGGCCCCCTTCCGTGAGTTTGTGCAATGTGCGGTTCCTCAGTGGCAGGTTCCCAAACGACACTTTTTCGCACGGAAGGCTATTCCGGCTCTCTACAGGCATGTGGAAGGCAATGTCTTGGCCTCGCTGGACAGGGCGGTCAGCGGTAAGGTGCATATTACCGCTGACTCATGGTCCAGCAGGCATGGACAGGGACGTTACCTTTCTTTCACGGCCCATTGGGTCACTCTTTTGGGAGCTGGGAAGGATGCAGGACAAGGTGCAGTAGTGTTGGAGGTTGTTCCACCGCCACGCCTCCAAAATGCTACTACTGGTTGTGACACACCTCTCTCCTCCACCCCCTCCTCTTCTTCTTCCTCCATGGCCTCTTCCTGTGGTTTGTCCTCGGAACCAGCGGTGCTCCGTAGGCGTTCAAGGGGCTACGCAAGTACGCAGGCAAAAAGATGCCATGCCGTGCTTGCGCTGGTGTGTTTGGGGGACAGGAGCCACACTGGGGCAGAGGTCCTGTCTGCTCTGCAGGGGCAGGCCGAGAGGTGGTTGACGCCACGCCAGCTTAAGCCAGGAATGGTGGTTTGCGACAATGGCACCAACCTCCTCTCCGCCCTCCGTCAGGGACAACTGACCCATGTGCCCTGTATGGCTCACATCCTTAACCTGGTGGTGCAGCGGTTCTTGGGCAGGTACCCGGGCTTACAGGATGTCCTGAGGCAGGCCAGGAAAGTCTGTGTGCATTTCCGCAGATCTTATAATGCCAGTGCTCGCCTGGCTGAGCTTCAAAAGGAGTTGAACCTGCCCAAGAACCGCCTTATATGTGACATGCCCACCAGGTGGAACTCAACGTTGGCCATGCTGCAGCGGCTGCACACGCAGCAGAGGGCCATCAATGAGTACCTGTGTGACTACGGCACCAGGACAGGGTCAGGGGAGCTCGGGTTTTTTCACCACGCCAGTGGGGCATGATCAAGGATGCATGCACTGTCCTGGCACCATTTGAGGAGGCCACGAGGATGGTGAGCAGTGACAGTGCATGCATCAGTGACACTGTACCTCTTGTCCACCTGTTGGAGCACACGCTGCGTGGAATAATGGACAGGGCACTTGAGGCAGAACAGAGGCAGGAAGAGGAGGACTTCCTTGCCTCTCAAGGCCCCCTTTACCCAGACAGTGTTTCTTCTGTCCCACCCATCGCACAGGAAGAAGAGGAGGAGGAGGAGGAGGAGGATTGTGTCAGCATGGAGGTGGAGGCTGGCACTCAGCATCATCAGCAGCAGTCTTTTAGGGATGATTTACAGTCCCAAGAAACCAGTGGACTTGTACGTGGCTGGGAGGAGGTGGCTGCGGATCATGTCGTCCTTAGTGACCCAGAGGACACCGGACTGAATGCCTCAGCTAACCTACGCTGCATGGCCTCCCTGATCCTGCAAAGTCTGCGGAAGGATCCTCATATTCTTCGGATCAAGGAGAGGGACCATTACTGGCTGGCCACTCTCCTTGATCCACGGTACAAGGGTAAGGTTGCGGACCTTATCGTACCGTCGCAGAGGGAGCAGAGGATGAGACAACTCCGGGAGGCCTTGCAGAAAGGTCTGTGCAACGCGTTCCCAGAGACTGGGAGGTTACAAACTCCTGGTCCTGGACAACGAGTTGCTGAGGCTTCGGGCAGTCAAAGAAGGAGCGGTGGGGAAGGTGGCCGTCTGACCGATGCGTTCAGACAATTCTTTAGTCCGCAGCCCCAAAGTATGATCGGTTCCAGCAACCATCGCCAGCGTCTGATATACATGGTCCAGGAATACCTAGGGGCAAGGTCAGACTTGGACACCTTCCCCACCGAAAATCCTCTGGCTTACTGGGTCTTGAGGATGGATCACTGGCCAGAGCTTGCACAGTATGCAATTGAGCTACTGGCCTGTCCTGCATCCAGCGTTCTTTCAGAACGCACATTCAGTGCTGCTGGAGGATTTGTCACGGATCACAGGGTGCGCCTGTCCACCGACTCGGTTGATCGACTGACTTTCATCAAGATGAACCAGTCTTGGATCACCACCAGCTACCACACACCAGATGCTGATATAACAGACTAATTGAATTTAAAATGTCACATCCCTTCAAGACTGATGCTGATGCTGAGTGCCTGTGCTGTTATGTTGACTGGCTATCCTCCTCCTCCTCCTCCTCAATGATACGATTAACGATGATAGCTTGGAAGATCATTTTGGTTTATGGGTGACACCACCAGTGGCTAAGGCCCAATTTTTCAGCCCCTGTTTAACAGGGGCGTGTAATTAAAATTTTTGATGCAATACTTTGCAACAGGCCTCATTGCTGTGCTCCAAGTACAGTATCTGTGAGGGGTTGCAGTGTTGTGCCACCAGTGCCTAAGGCCCAATTTTTCAGCCCCTGTTCAACAGGGGCATGCAATTATAATTATTGATCTAATAATTCACAGCAGGGAGCATTGCTGCGCCCACCAAGAGTAACTGTCAGGCCTTACAGTGTTGTGGCACCAGCACCACCATCACCACCACCACCACCACCAAAGGCCCAATTTTTCAGCCCCTGTTCAACAGGGGCATGCAATTATAATTATTGATCTAATAATTCACAGCAGGGAGCATTGCTGCGCCCACCAAGAGTAACTGTCAGGCCTTACAGTGTTGTGGCACCAGCACCACCATCACCACCACCACCACCACCAAAGGCCCAATTTTTCAGCCCCTGTTCAACAGGGGCATGCAATTATAATTATTGATCTAATAATTCACAGCAGGGAGCATTGCTGCGCCCACCAAGAGTAACTGTCAGGCCTTACAGTGTTGTGGCACCAGCACCACCATCACCACCACCACCACCAAAGGCCCAATTTTTCAGCCCCTCTGTTCAACAGGGGCATGCAATTATAATTATTGATCTAATAATTCACAGCAGGGAGCATTGCTGCGCCCACCAAGAGTAACTGTCAGGCCTTACAGTGTTGTGGCACCAGCACCACCATCACCACCACCACCACCACCAAAGGCCAATTTTTCAGCCCCTGTTCAACAGGGGCATGCAATTATAATTATTGATCTAATAATTCACAGCAGGGACCATTGCTGCGCCCACCAAGAGTAACTGTCAGGCCTTACAGTGTTGTGGCACCAGCACCACCATCACCACCACCACCACCACCAAAGGCCCAATTTTTCAGCCCCTGTTCAACAGGGGCATGCAATTATAATTATTGATCTAATAATTCACAGCAGGGAGCATTGCTGCGCCCACCAAGAGTAACTGTCAGGCCTTACAGTGTTGTGGCACCAGCACCACCATCACCACCACCACCACCAAAGGCCCAATTTTTCAGCCCCTGTTCAACAGGGGCATGCAATTATAATTATTGATCTAATAATTCACAGCAGGGAGCATTGCTGCGCCCACCAAGAGTAACTGTCAGGCCTTACAGTGTTGTGGCACCAGCACCACCATCACCACCACCACCAAAGGCCCAATTTTTCAGCCCCTGTTCAACAGGGGCATGCAATTATAATTATTGATCTAATAATTCACAGCAGGGACCATTGCTGCGCCCACCAAGAGTAACTGTCAGGCCTTACAGTGTTGTGGCACCAGCACCACCATCACCACCACCAAAGGCCCAATTTTTCAGCCCCTGTTCAACAGGGGCATGCAATTATAATTATTGATCTAATAATTCACAGCAGGGACCATTGCTGCGCCCACCAAGAGTAACTGTCAGGCCTTACAGTGTTGGGGCACCAGCACCACCATCAAAGGCCCAATTTTTACTACCACTGATCAACAATTATATGTTATTACAATTCCTGATATTATACTTGACAGAAGGGCGTTCCAGCACCCACCAAGAATAACTGTGAGTGCTTTCAGTGTTGTGCCAACACCAACACCTAAGGGGCCAATTTCTGGAGAGTATATACGGAAGGTCCCTACTTTCAAACATCCAACTTACAAACTACTACTACTTGCAAACGGAAGAAGACAACAGGAAGTGAGAGGAAATCTACCCCTTGGAAGGAAAATTCTCTCCTGTAAGAATTAATATGGGAGAAAGGTGTCTCCTCTCTACTGATGCTTTATCACCAATCCTTGTTTCAATAAAAACACCACATTTCAAAAACAGTTGTCATTGGGACGCAAAGTGAGGTGAAATGTTCTGAACAGGGGCACAGACAGCAAAAAAAATGTGACAGGGGTGATAACCGTTCCCTATGTTTTACAAAAAACTAAAAAAAAGGAATTTGCCATGGAGCTCCACTTAAACAATGCAGCTGTTCAAAATTATAAACAGATTCTACATAAGAACAAACCTACAGTCCCTGTCTTGTATATAGGTCCTTTTTTATTTTGTGTGCGGGGTTCCCCTTAATATCCATACAAGACCCAAAGGGGCTGGTAATGGGCTGGGGTAGGGGGGGGGTTGATGGGGTAGCTATGCCATTTTTCCTAAAGATTTTCATCCATATTACCGGGACCAGACATTGCATTAAAGCCGCAAGCAGTTTTAAATGACTTTTTTCCCTTTATAAATGTTATTTTGTGCAGGGACAGTTCTAAACACGGGAAACACGTGGCACTTCACAGACATACTTTAGACACCCCCCAGGTACAATATTTAAAGGAATATTTGACTTTTTTTTTTCACTTTATGCATCATTAAAATGACTGCTCCCGGAAAACGTCCGTTTTTAAAACTTCTTTTTGCATTGATACATGTCCCCTGGTGCAGAAGCCGGGTTCCCAAACTCTGTTTCGGACAATAACATGGATAATAGTCGTTATAATTAGCACTTTAGAATCCGAACGTTCGCATCCATTGTATTTAATAGGGTTCTAATGTTCGCGCGAACTTTCGGTCCGTTCGCGGGTTCTGGTGCGAACCGAACCCGGGGGTGTTCGGCTCATCACTATTGGAAAGTATGTTCAAATTGGTAAACCATCTCTGTCACCTGTTCCAATTGACCGAACTCTTCCTGTAGCATGGCTAGACAGTCTTGAGCCGTGCAGTTCGCATTCCCAAACCGAAAACTCTTCACTGCTTCTGCTGCTGCTCCTTTAAGGCTTTCTATCACTCGTTGCCTCTTCTGCGCTTCAGGCACCTCCCATGCCTCTACTGCTTGCAATACCTGTTCCACCCAGGTATCAAAATCTTCTTCCCCTGTGGGGACAGGGAGCTTCCCTGAGAATGTTTTTAGTCTCCGGTAACTAGTCTCCACATGCACCGTACTTGTCTTCTGACATTTGGTTAGCAGATCCCCTATTGCATTTATCAGTTCTGGTGATATAGCCGTGGCAGGTGTAGGTGCCACCGGAGGTGTCACTCTGTCTCCTCTTTCTGGTGAGGTACGGGCCGCAGCCTGCGGTGATCCCGACGGCGATGGCTCCTTCTTGATTGCGTGCGCCAGCCTATAGGATCTGTTATCTGGCGTCCGTACACGGTTGTGCTTACAAGCCTCTGGTATTCCGCCCCAGTACTCCACTAGTGCATATTGATACAAAGTATCTGGGTCTGGTTTTATCTCCATCACCCTCGGTGTATAATCTGGGGACACAGATATCATTAACTGCTCCACTGTCTCTGTTGACCACTCCTCCCCCAGGCGGCTGATGACTACCGAGGTGTCCGGGTCTGTTCTAGCCGCTTCGCACCACGCTCTTACTGTTTGTAGGTCCATGCCGGTACCTCTGGCGTTCACCTGCTGTATCAGGATCCCGGACGAGCCCCCACGTGTAGCGCTACCTTCACTTAAGAGAGCCGCAGATTAGATTGGGCCCTGAAAGCAGCTCCGCCAACCCCCGGCAATTTACTCGACCCCCTTCTGGCACAGTTAGTCTAGGGTAACAATATAATTCTTATGCTCTATGATCAATTCGACACCAAGGCAATGATAAGGGAATATCTGATTTACTTTATATTGTAATAAAAAGGGTCAACGGTGTTAACAGTTTACATTGAATTGATTTGCAGAACCCTGCAGCAACAAACACACTATATTCTAATGGAACAGTAAAGGCGCGCCGCGTAGGCAACCGTTAGCTAAGCGCCCTGTGGCGCGATTGTTAAATGAACTACCTAGCTGGCCAGGCCTGGCTCAGATACTAAGATAAGACTCAGTCTCTATAGGATGATGTTTTCTTCACCGGCAAAATCTGTAAAGGTGGTGCACATAACTGAACAACATTTGTAATCCAATAGGGAATTAGTAAGAAGAACAACACTTCACTGAAGATCCTCTCTCTCAGTTCTGATATGAATCCCCAGTGAGTGTAGCCAATAATAAAGCGGTGGGCCATGGCAGTCTATAGGCACATCAGCAATCACAGTACATGGTCTGAGCATAAGCTCGCTCACCCCACCGGACGCGATCCCAGTTCGGGACTTCCACCAACTGTGTCTGCAGCGATCGGATCCCCGATCCAACGAATGCTGTAGATAAGTGAAGTCAGATGCCACCCAGGCTCGCAACGGGGTGGAAGGCTCTTTTGTCACTTCGCAAGGCCTCAGGCTTCAGGCCTTGCACACCAGCACATCCGCGCAGGAGGATCAGTCACTGAAGTCTCGTGTCCAAAAGAGACCGAGCGCAGCCGCGCCTCTTCCTTTTCTAACCCCTCCCATGAGTCTCTGGGGTGAAAGCAAAACATCCTGGGTGCCAAGGGGGGTTCTGGGAAAGGTAGTCCATGAGTCTTAAAGGAAACCCGCTACAGTAACTTTAGATGCATTCAGATTTGTTACGTTCCATTCGTTTAGATGCAGCATTTGTTATTTTGGATCATTCGTAACTTCGGATAAGTTCGTATTCGTTATCGTTACGTTGACTAACAGCCAAATTTGAAAGGAAATTCCAATACCTATAATTTAATAGTTTATAACTATTATTATAGTTTTTGTTATTTTTATTATTAATGAATGAATTATTATTAATAAATAATATTAATAATAATAATAAACATATCATAATGGTTAATAATTATAATAGAAAATACAAAAAACAAAATAATCTGAATGTTTTTCTTTCTCTCGAATTTTCGGATTTTTTCTTATTTTCGGATTTTCTTTTCCTTAGATTTCAGAATTTTTCGAATTTTCATTCTTATTTTCAGACTTTCGTTCTCTCTGATTTTCAAATTTTCAGATTTTCGTTCTTTCGAATTTTTATTCCTTTAGGACAAATAGTTTTCTAAAAAATTTGTCAAATAGTCTTTCATTCATTTGGACGCTTCCGAATGAACGAATATGCAGAATTTTGACGAAAAACGAATTTGGAACGAAACAAATTGCACATGTCTACTGAGCATGTCGGTTCTAAGCCAAGGAGAGAATGGGCTGATTGTGGATGCGAGTGTGCCCTGATGTGGTAGGAAAAAAGAAGCAGGAGAGCTGTTTAGGATGGTCAGAAAGGGTCATAGAGTGGGAGCTCTGAGAAATTGCTGCTCGCTCAAATGCAAGTGCAGGCCACGCCCCCCAAAACCTTATATCTGGGATCAATCTGTGAAAATGTATCTACACCCTGCTGTGTCGTGACATACATTACTGGTAAGTCAGGGTCTCCTTTCAATGGCAGTGAAATATCCCTTGACTCTGAGGGGCTGATTTAAGAAAATGTTGGCGCATTTGCGCGGGCAGGAATAATTATTGCGACATGTCGCATGCGGTCGACTTGCGCCGGATTTGCGGAATCGTTGCATGTACAGGCGCATACACATTCTTAAATATGAAACAGACATCGGGCGCTTGCTCATTGTAATGCTGATCATGTTAATGAGCTTTTCCTTATCACATGGAGAATATTGCTTCCACTTTTATTCCTTTCATTCATTTCTTTTTGAAACAACTCAATATTCATTCTAGAGATCTTACTCCTATCAACAACTGTGCAGATGTTTACTGGACTTGTAATTGTGCATTTTATGGTGATAGTCTATAATCATTGGTGGAGCCAAAACTTCCATGAAAACATCTTCTCAACACATGTCTGTGTATTGTGCATTCTGGACAATGCTTTCCCCATACACTGTCCAATCTGATTGGATGACATTTACATCCACTCATTTCTCTGAGCAATTAATTTCCCTATACACTTTGCAATCAGATTGCACAGTGTATGGGGAAATAATTGTCCAGAATGCACAATACACAGACATGTATTGAGAAGATGTTTTCATGGAAGTTTTGGCTCCACCAATGATTATAGACTATCACCATAAAATTCACAATTACAAGTCCAGTAAACATTTGCACAGTTGTTGATAGGAGGAAGATCTCTAGAATGATTATTGAGTTGTTTTAAAAAGAAGTGAATGAAAGGAATAAAAGTGGAAGCAATATTCTCCATGTGATAAGGAAAAGCTCATTAACATGATCAGCATTACAATGAGCACAAGCTCAATGTATAAGCAGTTGTGCACTCTGGAGAACGCAGATGCGCCCGTGTGCAACACACATATTTAACAAGCTAAAGTGTGTGCGCCCTGTCAGGCGAGCATAAAATGGTGTGGTTTGTCAATGCACATGTGCAGTTGAGTAAGCTGAAAGAAGGGTGTAAAAAGGCTTGATTAGTTGTAAGACAGATCTACATGTTCTGGACAGAATTTGTGCATTTAAACAATATTTTATACATACTTTTTAGCCTGGTAACAGAAGATGGTAAACTAGTAAAGTTATCGACAGTATTCAGACAAAAATGTTGAAGATTACATTGGCTGCGCTTGCTAATTGTAGGCGCGAAATATTGCGCAAGTGCGCAATAGCGCTTCCTATGTACATATGGTTTGGGGCATATAAGTGCACCATAATTTTTGATAAATGTTTTGAGTACCGTTTTTTGTGCAATTGCTCCAATTTCTCCACTGCACTATTCTCCACTGCACCACAGGCGCAGGTCTTTAGTAAATCACCCCTTGAGTGTTACATTTATTATTGAGGATAGTGTAATAATAAGTAAACCCCAGTTTGTAGCTATTTGATTGCAATTTTAAAATTTGTAAATTACTAATAGCTATTACAGATCAGTGAATATTAAAATGCTATTTCACAGTTATACTGCATACATTTACATATTACATCCCATATTAATAATATCTGCGTAGCTGCATCTATTCCTTTTTCTTCAGTATTTTCATTGATATCACTAGATGGCAGTAATGTATTAGGTTTAACTTTTTTATTTTAAAACGACTTTATTCTTTAAGCATACAGATAAACACAACCTTGAACTGTACCTGCCTTTTCTGTTTAGTAATGTGATATATTGTATATATTCAAACTGAATATAGTGTATAGCAATATAGAAAAACTGCATGTTATTCTACTGACTCATGTTATATGTTTCTACACGATTGTATGAAATAAGATGCCTTCATAACCATTAGGCCTCATGCCCACGGACGTTTTTACAGCCACTTTTATGAGCGTTTTTTGCAGCTTAAAAACGGCTCTCCATGTTAGCCTATGGCCTCATGCCCACGATGACGTTTTTGAGCTGTAAATGGCATAGGCGTTTTTAAGCTGCAAAAAAAAACCAGGACCAGTGCGTTCTGAAGCTCCAGCGTTAGAGCTGTAAAGACGTCAGACGCCGGCAAAGGGTGTAAAAACGCGATGTAACGAGGCTTAACGCTGTGTTAAGCCTCGACCAGCGTTTCTTTCTCTATTCCAAATCAATGGGGTTCCCTATGGGTCTGGTATGGATCTTGAGGGGGAACCCCCACACCAAAAAATAAAATGGCACAGGGTTCCCCCCCAGGATCGATATCAGACCCTTATCTGAGCACGCAGCCTGGTAGGTCAGGAAGGGGGGGATGAGCGAGCGGCCCCCCTCCTGAGTCGTACCAGGCCGCACAAGGGCCTCTTCCCGACAACCCTGGCCGTTGATTGTCGGGGTCTGCGGGCTGGGGGCTTATCTGAATCTGGGAGCCCCTTTTAATAAGGGGGCACCCAGATCCCGGCCCCCCACCCTATGTGAATGAGTGTGGGGTACATCGTACCCCTACCCATTCACCTGGCGGAAAAGTGTCAATAAAAAAAACACACTAGACAGCTTTTTAAAGTAATTTATTAGGCAGCTCCGGGGGTCTTCTTCCGACTTCCGGAGTCTGACATCTGGGGTCTTCTACCGACTTCGGGGTCTTCTACCGACTTTGAGGTTTCTTTTTCCGACTTCGGTGTCTTCTTCCGACTTTGAGGGTCTTCTACCGACTTCAGGGTTCTTCTTCCGACTTCTCCGCTCTCTCCGGTTCTTCTCCCGCTCTCCGGTGCTTTCTGCCTTCTGCCGGGCACCTCCACTATCTTCTGCCAGCTCTTTTGCTAGTGGGGGCCCGGTCTTCATCGTCGTCTTCTTACCTCTTCTCTTCTTGAGGTGTTGACACGACGAGGTCTGCCGCTGTAATGCTGTGTGCCCGGCGCGCAATGACTTATATAGGCATGGGGTGTGGTCATCTGGTGATGTGACCTCGCCCCCTTATGACGTCGCAGTCCCGGGGCACACGAGTCGCCCCGCAAGTCGGATCATCTTGATCCGACTTCTGGTGCAACCTCTATTCAAATCAATGGGCTCCCATAGGGAGCCATTGATTTGGAATAGAGGAAGAAAAACGCGGCTGAAAGCTAGCGCGGGGAAACGTGCATTGAATTCAATGCAAAACGTGGAAAAAATTGCGTTAAAAACACCATTTTTTTCCTGGCATCTGTACTAGCTTTACAGCCCGTTTTTTAAAATGTCCGTGGGCATGAGGCCTTAGGACTATTCATCTAAAACGAATTGGGTTTTATGCATTCAGAAAAGACCAACATAGAGGGCTGCTGTGAAACTGTCGATCCATGGAGACTCAAAGCTTCTGGTAAGTTACCTTCGTGATTTAAATGTGTATTTCATCTGTTGTAAATGAGTATAAATGACTGTGTGTTAAACGTTGCAAAGACAATATGCTTTTTCATCATAGTTTAAGACAATATAATATACATAGCTCAGTTGCCACTTTTTAGGTATGCCTATGACTAGAACCTATTTTCTCACTGTGGAAAGCCTGACTTCTTATAACATGTTCAACAAGCACGTTCCTAGGAGATTTTCTCTCTGTGATACCTTAATAGCATCATGCAGACTTTTAGGCTACACAATAATGTTGCAATCTTGTTGTGCAACATCCCAAAAGGTTCATGCTGTGCATGCCAAAATCTGACCTTGCAATCTGTGGTGGTTCCATTCCATGAAAAAATGAAAATCAGCACAAGGGACATAGTTCTTAGTAAGTGGGATGTGTCCCTTGTGCTGTCCATGCCCTCTCACCCCTGCCTTCGTAATCTTCCAGCAATGGTTAAAAAAACTTAGGGGGCTGTCACAGGCTCTCATCAAGAGAGTCTGACTATGCCCACCCTTTCCACGTCTTCATTTGTAAAAGACATACTACAGCTTCTATGAATGAAACAGGATCTATAAATGGAGGATAGGTGGATGATTGATATGCCTGCCCACACCATCCATAGATCGTCTTTCTGTATTTTTTTCAGGTACTAAAATGTATTTATAGCTAACACTTTTTTTTTACTTTTGGATACAGTGGGGAAGGGTTAGAACTCATGTCAGCATTTACTTCTATTTGAGACTGTGTTGTACACGTGTCCTATCATATTCTGTTTTGAGAACAATTTTTTACCAGACGTGTAGTAAGGGAAATCTGCAACAGGAAACAATAAAAAGTTTATAGTAAAACCTTGACAGGAGTTATAATCCTTCCCCATGCTATCCCCAAAAAATGGCTATTTATACAATTTTTGTTTTACTGCTTCTATATATGATAGCTTCCCGTTGTCACTGGTTCCATATGGATCTCTAGGGGTTCCCTTGCATCCACAATGTCCCTAGGAACCACTAACATCACAGCACATCGCCTTACATAGCCAGGATACCCCATCCTCGTCTCCACCCTCTTCCTAGCCAGCCAGACTGCATGCTCAGATTAAGAGTCTGCTATTGATCTTTAGGGGGACATCGTGCCTTTTTTTTTTGATAGGGATGCCCCTTAAAATGAAATATGAACTTCCTAGGGAACGTTATGCATTTTGTTGTTTTTTTTGCATGAGGTAGTGCCTTAAAATTTATACCAGGCTCATAGTGTCTTGTTTTTTCATCCCTTGTATAGAATGTGATACAGCAAAAGTGACATTTACAAAGAAAAAAGTGATTATAGATGAGTTGATGGTTTAACCCCTTCCCGCCCATGTTATAGCCGAAAGATGGCTACAGGGCAGACTTAAAATGCCGTGCTCACGCTTCAGCGAGCTCTGTGATCGCCAAGTCCTCAGGACTCGGCTGATCACAAATCTGGGTAAAGGGCCAATTACAGCGGCCCTTTACCACATGATCAGCTGTCAGCCAATGACAGCTGATCGCGGAAGTAAACAGAAGCCAGTTATTGGCTTTTTTTTCCCTCACACTGACAGCGTGAGGAAAAAAGAAGAAAGACATTAACCGGCTTCTGTTACAGGGACATCAGTCCCCTCGGTGCCCACCAGTGCTGCTAATCAATGCTCACCAGTGCTATCTATCAGTGCCCATCAGTACTGCTAATCAGTGTGCAACAGGGCCACTATCAGTGCCCATCAGTGCTACCAATCAGTGCCCATCAGTGCCTCATCATTAGTGTCACTTATCAGTGCTGCCTCTCAGTGCCACCTACCAGTGCCTATCCGTACCCATCATTGCTGCCTATCAGTGCATATGAGTGCTGCCTATCAGTGCCACCATCAGTACCGCCTATCAGTGCCCATAAGTGCCACTTATTTGTGTCACTCATCAGTGCAGCCTCATCAGTGCCACCTATCAGTGCCCACCAGTGCCACCTCATCATTGCCTATGAGTGCAAGTCATCAGTGCCCATCAGTGCAGCCTATCTGCGCCCATCGGTGAAGGAGAAAAATTACCTGTTCGCAAAATTTTATAACAAACTATAAAAAACACTTTATTTTTTTCAAAATTTTTGGTCTTTTTTTGTTTGTTTAACAAAAAATAAAAAAACTAGTTGTGATTAAATACCACCAAAAGAAAGCTCTGTTTGTGTGAAAAAAAATATAAAAATATCATATGTGTATAGCACTGCATGACCACACAATTGTCATTCAAAATGCAACAGCATTAAAAGCTGGCCTGGGCAGGAAGTGGGTGAAAGTGCCCAGTAAGCAAGTGGCTAAATTGCCAGCAAATTAAATTTAATTGCCAGGTTCTTAAAAAAAATACATACTGTATCAGACCCTTTGGAGGAGCCTGTGTGCAGTTTTTCTTTTATTATTATATAGTCGGCAATTAAATGTCATTTTCTGGCAGATTTAAACATTTTTTGTTTTGTAAATGTCACTGCTGCTGCAGCACTTTCTGCTGCTGCAGCACTATCTTAGCAAATATGGTTAATAAAGGTTATGATTTTCAGCATACTTATTAGGAAAAATGTTCACACTGTTAACCATTTGCTTTATAATGCATTTTTGCATTTTTAAGAGGTAGTAACATTTCCTGAAAAAAAATTAACAAAATGGCACCCACTGTAAAAAGAATTATGGGCAAAGGGGATGTCACCATCTAAGTGTAGATTATTTATTAAAGGCAGATAGCTATAAACAATGTGCACTCAGTTGGATACAATCAAAATTAGGCACATCAGTAAATCCTATGGTCGTCTGCATAGTTAGCCAGAGAAGCTGCTGGGTAAAGCAGATGCAAGCTTGCAGAATTTGCCAAGGAAGCGCTGAAGTCCTCTAACTTCCGCTTTCTAGTCCAACGATGCTTTCCAAGCTTGTTTCACAGGCGTCCATGGATGGCCGCTTCCTGTACACTCTGCATTGCCTGACAAAACTTCCGGTGAACTCTGCTTTCATCCGAGACTCTAATGCCCTGTACACACGATCTTATTTCCTATGGAATAAAATTGATTTTTCCGTCCGAATTCCGATGAAGCTGACTTTCGTCAGTCTTGCCTACACACCATCAGACAAAATTCCGACCTTCCAAAATGCTGTGACATACAACACGTATGACAGCACTATAAATGGGAAGTTCTAATCCAACGGCGCCACCCTTTGGGCTGCTTTTGCTGATTTCGTGTTATCGTGTGTTAGTAAAAGTTTGGTGTTAGCAGATTCACGCTTTTCATCCTCCGTGCTTTTCAGTCCATTACAGCATGACGAATGTGCTATCTCCCTTATGAACGCTAGTTTTTCCAGAATGAGCGCTCCCGTCTTGTAATTTAGTCTGAGCATGCGTGAATTTTTCTCTGATTTTTCTCTGATGATGAGTTCCCCACAGACGATCAGAATTTCCTATCGTTTTTTTTCCCATAGGTAAAATTTAAAACATGTTCTATTTTTTTACACCAATGGAAAAAAGACCAATGGGGCCCACACGCGATCGGTTTTTCCGATAAAAAAAAGTCCATCGGTCTTTTTTTCATCGGAAAAACCGATCGTGTGTACGCGGCATTACAATGCCAGTGTTAAAGTGATAGTAAAATCTCTGGAATATATCAATAAAATGGGCCCCCTGTAAAAAGAATAATGGGACAGCAGGGTGCCACCATTTAAGTGTAGATTATTTATTAAAAACAGGTAGATAAAAAAATATGCACTCACTTGAATAAAAACTAAATTAGGAAAATCAGTAAGTCCTGAGAGCATCTGCAGAGTTTGCCAGGGAAGCTGCAGGGTAAAGCCGATGAAAGCTTGCAGACTTCACCAGGTAAGCATTGCCAGGCAATGCAGAATGTGTTGCAGGAAGCAGCTGGGTACATGGGTGCCAGTGAAACCAGCTTGGAATGTACCGCTTTCCTGGCAAATTCTGGAAGCTTTCATTGGCTTTACCAAGCAGCTTTCTTGGTGAACTCCGCAGATGACCACATGACTTACTGATGTGCCTTATTTTGGTTTTATCCAACTGCGTGCATATTGTTTTTGTGTATCTGTTGTTAATAAATAATCTACACTTAGATGGTGGCACCCCCTTGTACCACTATTCTTTTTATAGTATTCAAGTGCAGAGGATCCATTACCCTGAAATAGGGGTGCAGCCATTACCAAGAGTGACAGTTGAATTGGACTACCCATATAAAAGGTTTTTTTATTGCATTTTCCCCACCCCCTTCCCACTTCTTTCAGCCCTTGCACCATACAACTGCTATATTTCTTAAAATGGGCCCCTGCAGGTTTAAATTATAATGTACTAGAATGCACCAAATACTAGCACATTATGACAGACTTACAGGCAAACGGTGCCTTCCAGTGCAACGCGCTGTCTTGGTCCTCAGCACTTCCTTCTGCGCCCAGACCTCCTTCCGGGTTCCATATCTTTGGACGCTTATATGGGCGGGCAGTGGTGATGTCACTCCCACACATGCTCACAGGAGTCACATTGCTGCGGCGCACAGAGAGGGCCATAAATGTGGTCTGAGCTGCACATGAGCGTGCTCAGATCACATTACGGCTGACAGGCAGAAGGGACATTATGACAGGAGAAACCTGTAGGATCTCTTCTGTTATAAAAAACCCTGCCTGTTGGTGAAATAAAAAATTTTGACTTTAAAGAATATTATAGATAGCACCTGATCCCCAACTCAGCTAGTCATTAGCTAGTCATTAGCTGAAGATTGCTCTGACTTTAACAAGCAATCAGTGCAAGCACAGGTAATGTCATAGTCCTATAGAAGGAGGTTTAAATGAGACAGCAAGTGTATTTTTTCAACTGGATGGAAAGGCCATTAACTGCTCTACAGCATGGAAGGGAGGCCATAATACCAAGACCCAGGAAAACAAAGATACTAATGTATGCTAAGTGTTCCCAGATATAACCTAATAGATAGTGGTGCATTTAGAAAGCACAGAAGACGGCTGATCAAAACACATTACTGTCAGTAGATGGAGTAGATGAGGGCTACAGTCTAATCTAGGTGATTTCCTAATTTTCCCTGCTGGGGAGATTTGCCATCTCTCTTTTGCATAGTAACTGCTGTCACATAGACAGAAAAGGATGAGAAATCAAACATTTTAGAGATTTTACTGAAACAAAAAGCAAGGGTAAATCTGCCAAAGAAATGTGTGTTCTGGTGACAATTGTCTAACAGGGGTGTTTCCTCTCAATTCCTGTTGTTGTCATGGTTATGCAGTAATATTTGTCTCTCAGCTTACCCCTTTTCCATGTGTTCACCTTAGAGGCCAGCCACTCTCACCTGGCTGCTTAAATAATCTCTACTCCAAGCATGGCTCCACCCCAGGCCCTATCAGGGAACACTATATTAACCTGTGCACTGCAAGCCTGCCGTGCTGATCAACGTTGTTTGTTAAGCTATTGTGTGTGTTTGGGTTCCTGCTTGCCTTGTGCTACGTCTGTCTCTGTTTTACTGATCTTGGCTTGTTCTCGACTATCCCTGTCTGCTTGTGACCTTGACCTTTGGCTTTTCCTTTGTTTATCCTTGTCTGCTAGTTGCCCCGACGTTTGGCTTATCCCCTCACTATATCTTGTATCCTGAGCTGCTGCTTCCCCTCTATCCTCTATAGCCTACTGTGAGCATCAGCTGGGGGACTCTGGGGGCCGCAACCTGGATCCAGTTGCAGCCCAGTCCATCCTCACCACTAGAGGCTCTGGTGAACACCTGCTGGATCTTAGACTCCGCGCCCTGGGGACTCTTAGGCTCTAGCTCCCTGTGGGATCCCTGTTAGTGCTCCAGTGGACCTGCCTTCCTTAATCACCCAGTGTTCCATCCGCAGCAGTCAGCTATAGGGTTCACTACCTTAGCGGTGGACTCCTGACCCCAACAGTGTGCATCTGTCACCTGACTTCAGGTGACCTGACAGTTGTACAAAGGACAAAAAGTATATGAGAGTGTGATAGGTTTGGGCGATTCACTATACTGTATATATTTTACACAGTTTATCACATAGCGGCAAACATTCACTTTGGAACAGAGACAACAAAAAAATAAACTGGCGAGGGTTATAAAACTTTTTTACACAATCCAAAACAAATAAAAATATATTTTGGCTATACCTGGGGAATTTTCTCAATACAGTTGGCTTGTGTGCAAGATCAGAAGTTGTACTCCCCTTCTCAAGACTCTATGCCCTTCAGCTCTATGCTGTGGGTGCATACTCACTGGGCGGCTAGCAAAGAGCAGTGTGTATAGAGTCAGAGCCAGTGACCCTATATGCAAACCATCTGTGTCCAGGCTCACGAATGCTGAACACCCGTGTAAGTGGTTACATGTGATAAGTGCTAGCTCTGGCTATCGATTTGCACCCAATAAACATCAGTCTATCTATAGGTATAGTCCGCCCATAACTATGGGGAGACAAAACTATTGCACATAGCAAGATACCCAATAAAATAATTAGGTAGCGAGCAGTGGCGGATGGTGCTGAAGGATTTTGGGGGGTTTCAGGCGGGCCCCTCCAGGTCTGCACTTACCCTATGGCAGAGCTCCCCTGGACTGTCCGACACTGCAGCTTCTGTCTCTACCCGGTCTTCTTTACAGGTTCTGATTGGCCGGGTAGCTGGAAGCTGCTGGGATTGCAGGGTAAGAGGGCTCGAGAAGCAATGCTCTGTTCCCCAGGATAATATAAAACTGGCCAATTGGGGCCTCGGGATGTGGTCACGTGCCTGTGAGGGGGTGACGGACCTGTAAGAAATCTGTTGGTCCGGCGCCCCCCACAGTGCATGGTCACACAGATGGTGCGAGCTGGGGGGTGGCGCAGTGGGCTGGGGGGGCAGTGGCCCTGCGCCGCTTGTGGACCGTCCGCTACTAGTAGCACCATATGTTGATCTAAGAAACTCCACTATGCACTGGGCAAATCATGTTTGGGCAATGTGCTGCCTACCTGTTATGCTGTTCTGAGCATTGTAGTTCCCAAGATATCCATTCTGCAGGCCCACATACCGACCAAAACCCAGACATACACCCCACACACAGGCGAACAAAGATTTTCAGCTCTGAACTTACCCCTACTGTCTACTCTCCTGCCCAGGCCCATGTGCCCATACAGTAACCAAGCACTATCACCAATCATTCCCTTCTACAAGAGGGTTTCCTGCAGTCAGTCCACATTGGACCCATGGCCACCAACCTTCCCACCAGCTTCCTCTGCCCAGATTTCATGTCATTGATGTCATTTAGGCATCATTCAGGGCAAAATGGTAGTGGAACAGAGAACATCAGAGTGGTATGTGAAATAATATCATAGAGGTGTATTGTAGTGCCAGGATATAGAGGTGTCCTTTGAGCTGCAGCCACAAGTGACCTGTGCAGCTTTCAAAGGATGACATCTTCCTGAATCAAGTCCTTAATGTGTGCAATGGGCCCCATTCCCCTTGGGGCCCATGTGCCCTGCATACACTGTACATAGTTACATAGTTACATAGTTAGTAAGGTTGAATAAAGACACCAGTCCATCCAGTTCAACCTGAGTGAGTGTGGGTGTGCGTCTACAATTCTCCCTATCCCTGTACATAGCGTCTCATTATATTATTATTATTATTTTTTTAGTTAAGGTACCCATATAGCTCCGTCGACCTACGCAGAGCTCCAGACACACATCACACACCCACATTAGTCCCTACCCTCAAGGAGCCCACAATCCAAGGCCCCCTACTCACACCCACATACTAGGGCCAATTTTGGACAGAAGTCAATTAACCTACCAGCATGTCTTTGGAGTGTGGGAGGAAACCGGAGTACCCGGAGGAAACCCACGCAGGCACAGGGAGAACATGCAAACTCCAGGCAGGTAGTGTCGTAGTTGGGATTCAAACCAGCGACCCTTTTTACTGCTAGGTGAGAGTGCTAACCACTACACCACTGTGCTGCCCTAAATTATTAGGTATATGCATGTGACATATACCTAAATTCATATCTTAGTCCCTGTTAGGGGATGAAAGCATGATACATCAAACACATTTCAGTTGTCAAAGAAAACACACAACAATAATGCATTAAAAACACATATATGGAACATTTTAACAGTCAGGTGCAGAAGGTGATTAATGAAGAGCGTATGAATCACAGGCAAACGTCTTCTAGTGGAGAGCCTTCATGCAGGTATTCATTCTCCCACATCAATGAACGACAGGTATGTGGTGGAAGAACTAGAAGTTATATCTCAGAGTACTTCGATCTGGTGTTGGGATTTATCACATATGGACTTTTAGCTTGCTTTAATTGCAATTTATTTAATCTGTGTCACATATTTATGTTGGATGTTATTATTGCATACATGTATTATTATTTTAACAGTCTTTCACTGAACATTTATAGCGCCTTATCCTTTAATTCAATATCTACACAGTTTGGTGATTTGTTCACTTTTAAAGGGGCAGCTGTTTGTTATATGTCCTTACCCCTACAGGGCACCCACCATTATTGGTTTATATTTTTCATTCAGGTATGTAATGTTCTTAATATATTTAACAATGTGATTTTGACTGTTTCCTTATTATCTCATATCTCACTTTTTTTGTTGGTTGAGCCTGTTCTGTAAGGCATTATGAAGTAATAAAAGAGGTTATGATTTGCTTTATCCATTTATTATCATTGTATGATTGGTTATGCTTGAGTCTGTTAAACTTTATGTATGTAATAAAGGCACTTTGTGGTATAATTTATTACGTAGACTGGAGTAACAATTAATGTGGAAATGCAATTTTGTCTCGCTTGCAAAGATCGCTTGCACACTTTACTTAATTTGTGACGTTACAAAAGTTTATATTAAGTATAACATTGCTGGGAGGGTTGGATATAAATCATGTACCGGTATTTCATTATAGATTGGGTGTTTGCTTGTTTTACATTGTGGAAAAGGATATATACACTTTTTTTCAAAAGACTGATCTAATTTACTTGGCTTAGGATACTGGAAAAAGGCAAATTGCTTGACCAGAAATGGATGGCATATGCAATCATCAATGTAATCTCTCTTGATAGTATGAGGATTAGAAATAGATTGAAAATAAAGCTATTTTTACTCATTCCACTTTTTGGCAAATAGCCTGTATCCATCACTGAATATTCAGTTTCATTTTCTTTTATGGCTTTTTGTAATATTCTGATTACAATATGCTATTTATTACTTTTTTTGACACTTTATTAATATACTCAGTATGGTAACAAAGATTTTTAATGCAGTTAGCTGAATATTTGTACTTCATGTTAAAAAGGCTTTGTTAATTAGGAAAATAATTCTATGGAGAATGAATTTTTGAAGCTTGCATCAAAATGAAATTTATATCAGACTTACCTTAAATAAGCCAGAAATGCAAGGAATGCCTTCAGTCAGTATATTGTTTCTTTTTTATTTTTGTCTCATGTATCACATTTAAATTTGAATCTACCTAACTATTCAAAGGTTACATAGAGTTGTGTTCAGAATATTTCTTATTGCATTTGCAAGCTAGTATATCTTTCTACCACATTCAATGATTTCTAAAAAACTGTGAAAAGGTAAGTTGCCACATGTCTCACTCACTTGTGGGGGGGGGGGGGGGGTTATTAAATGGGTTGAATAACCTGATGATTTTATCTTGGGGATCCTGTGGGAAAAAAAAGTCCTAGTTCCCCCCTTGTTGCTGCTGTTTAAAAAAAAAAACAGAACATATCTGATGACAAATCTAAGTGGAAGGAAGATAGGATCTTTGGGATTCAATTTCAGAGAGGCCTGTAACAGACTCAGAGTGTTTTGACACTGCCCCACTGCAGTCAGGCTGCAGTGAAGGTACAGCACAGTGTACCCACAGTTTTCTTGCAGGTTAAATGCACTTTCCAATAGATTTCTATTATGTCTCACATTGTTTGTGCATTTTCTGAAAGTGCACCGAAGATGCAGCACGCAGGACTTTTGATGCACTTTAAGAAAATGCACGATAAATGCAGGACATGATGGAAGTCTACGAGAAACCGCAGGTAACCTGCACTGCACCCTTGCTGCAGCCAAATTGCGATGAGGCAGTGTGAAAGCTCCCTAAGAAATTTGTTTTAGGTTAAAACACTTTCAATATTTAACACTCAATATGGGAATTTTATAAAAAATGCCTTCTTGATCTCCAAAGGCAATGATATACTCTTCTTAGCTACAATGTTGTAAAACAAAGAACGGTGTAAAAGAAAGCATTATGTGATCCTATCATGGATATGAAAATCCAGTTTGTGCTAACAACTTTAAAGAACATCAGTCATTATGGAGCAGCCATTTACAGATCCCCTTCTTAAAATGCTAGCTGCCTGTCTAGCTGTAAAATGGTTCTAAAGGCAGAAGATGTTTTCCACATAGGTCCCCATCTGGGGATTATCACATCACACCCCTGCCAGGGCATTTACTCACACCCACCAGCTTTTGACATGCCTGTTTTGGATGTTGCCGCCCTACCAAGCCAGCTCAACGCCTGGAGGTGGGGCCCCTTTGATTGCTGGCGATTCTGGATTGCGTGCTACAGTTGCGCAGCTGCTGATGTAGGTTGCACACAAGGACTCCCTATATAATTGTTTAAATTCTAAAATAATATAAAATATCCCCTTTCCCCTCTATACCCTATTATAATTAGTGGCAATACTCATTAAAATATATGTCCTCCATTTTTAGATTACTCCATGGTTTTTTGCTCCTGATGAGCGGTTATCAGACCGCGAAATGCGTAGAGCCAACCAAACCCTGACCATCACTATATACCATGGATCAACCTTTATCAAGCATTGTTGTGTCTAATCAATGCTATATGTACCACTGTGGTATATATTTTGTTTCACTTTTCCTTCCCTCCCCTATTTATGCAAGGATTTTTTAGACCAATCAGGTGCTTGTTACACTATGTGGAAAAACAATAAAAATTTATGTGAATGATAATGTTGTGAATGTATAAAGGGTGAAAACAATTGAGAAAGGGCAGAATTGAAAATAGGGGTGAATTGAGAAAGGTGAGGAGAAAGAGAAGGAAAAGAAAGGAGAGACGGGTAAAAAAAAGTTGTGAAAAAAGGTAGTGAAGAAGAGAAGAGGAGAAAAAACAACAAATTGGAAGCAAGAAGAAAATGCACAAATAAACTTGGAAAGCGTGAGAGTAAAGAGTAAGGTGTACCTAATGACAATCAGAAACCGACATCCATGGACATGGAAGTATCCTGGTGGGAGATAGAGTGAAATAAGTATGAGACCTGCCAGGTACTGCCTCTTATAGGTGTGCCGCTCAGACCAGCCCTCTCACGTCACGCTGGCAATCACTCATGAGGGAGAGGAAACCGCTTTCACCTGGGCGGCAGAACCGCCCGGCGATTAGCGCCAATCCAGCTACCTCAAGCGAATGCCATCACGGGGACACCGCCAGTGGGGGCGTATCCGGAGGACGTCAAGCGTCCAGCATGGAATGTGTTGGCGTAGAAGACGCAGGGTCAGTGCGTGCTCCCTATTCATCCCTATTTTCAATTCTGCCCTTTCTCAATCTTTTTCACCCTTTATACATTCACAACATTATCATTCATCATTATCATTATCATTCACATTCATTTATTGTTTTTCCACATAGGTCCCCATCTGGGGATTATCACATCACACCCCTGCCAGGGCATTTACTCACACCCACCAGCTTTCCACCTGCCTGTTTTGGATGTTGCCGCCCTACCAAGCCAGCTCAACGCCTGGAGGTGGGGCCCCTTTGATTGCTGGCAATTCTGGATTGCGTGCTACAGTTGCGCAGCTGCTGATGTAAGTTGCACACAAGGACTCCCTATATAATTGTTTAAATTCTAAAATATTATAACATATCCTCTTTCCCCTCTATACCCTATTATAATTAGTGGCAACACTCATTAAAATATATGTCCTCCCTTTTTAGATTACTCCATGTTTTTTTGCTCCTGATAAACGGTTATCAGACTGCGAAACGCATAGAGCCAACCAAACCCTGACCATCACTATATACCATGGATCAAGCTTTATCAATCATTATTGTGTCGAATCAATGCTATATGTACCACTGTGGTATATATTTTGTTTCACTTTTCCTTCCCTCCCCTATTCCTATTTATGCAAGGATTTTTTAGACCAATCGGGTGCTTGTTACACTTTGGTTAAATATACATTGTCTTGAGTTACCAAGTGTTTTTTACTGAAAATATTTATTTTTACTGACTGTGTATCTGTATGTAATTTATGCTATATATGTATTCAAAATTATTTGGAGGCTGTATGCCCATAAATGTTGTTTGGATGGTGTTCAAATAAAATACATGATTCTACCAGTCGCTCGACTATCTATTCTTATATTGTACTGCTGTGTGCTCCATTTAAAGTCCCACCTTCATCCACTTCCCCTTTCCCCCTTTTTTTAACTAACTGATGTACCTGTGTTTACTGCCAAGGCGCCTTTACCAAAAAGGATGATGAAGATGAAGAGGTGGCAGGCTGTACCTGTGCGCCAGAGAGCATTGGAATGTTGGGAAAGAAATAGCAAGGCAGGATTGTGCTCACTGTCAGCAGCAGCATGCAGAGGAGTGGAGGTAGCTGCTGTTCTATTCCATCAGATGGCACTGGCTCACATGTGCAGGTAACTGCTATCCCTTAGGTAGCAGAACACACCTGCTACAAACAGTGCCATAGTGATCTGTAGTCTCTGCATTCAGTGTATCAACCATGGTAAAAGTACCATATGTATAAGACACATAATTCTTCACCACAAAGCTCAGTGGGAGGAAGCATTTTGTGATATCAGTTGGCAGCAAAAAGCCCACACTTTTCCTTCTCCTCGCGCCTTCCTTTCCTCTACCTTCACGTCACAAGAATTTCCATCTGCTACAACTGCTGAAGGCCCAAGTGAAAGGAATGGAAGTCTGACAAGGAGTTTCAGTGGCTAAACTTATGGCACATTAAACTGGAAAGTGGCTCAACATGGGGCTACTCAGAGTAGGGTCAACCTTGCTGTAAGTCTCCTAACCTCCTCCTGCTGTCTCCACTCCAGCAGCATCATGGACCAGGCAGGCAGGAGTCTCCTCTCTAGTTGCTGGAGCAGAAGAAAAAAAAAATGCCAATAATCCCCGTGTCCAGTGTTTCAAGGGCAGCTTCTCCCATTTCAGCTTGTGAAGTCTGCCCCCCTCTGTGACTTTGTGGCCTGTGCTACACCACAGGGGCAGGCACCCAACTGCCATTTTTTCACCCAGAAGGCTATCCCTACCCTCCACCAACATGTGGTGGGTAGGTCAGCAGCAGGGTCCACACATCAGAAACGTGGTCAAGCAAATAACAGGGATGCTACATCTCCTTTATGGCACAATGGAAACATTTGCTGGTGACTGGGATAAATGCAGGATGGGTCAAACCATTGGAACTGGTGGTGATGCTCCATGTCCTGAACCTTGGTGATGGTGACAGCTCAGTCACCTTCACCCCCTCCTCGTCAGTGACTCATCAGAACCACCAGTCCCCCTAAGTAATCCAGTGCCTATGCAATAGTCAAGGCAGCTATACATGAGTGAGGTAAGATTGTTGAGAACACTGTTATTCTCAGCAACACTGAAACAATCTGTGGTGAAAGCACTCACTTATGTTTCAGTGCCTGCACAATGACCCCAGCATTCAGGCCATGAAGAAGTGGGGCCACTGCTGGATGATCACTCTTTTATATCCCAGATAGAAGGGGAGTTGGCAGCTTTAATTTTTGCCATCTCAGAGAGAGAACTAAAATGCATCACCTCTAAAGAGGGGTTGCTGAATTACCTTGTGGCTACTTTTCCAAAGAGTGACAGGATCACCATTTATGAACAATGTGCATCTGATCCTCGGGTCACTGAAAGAAGGACAAGTGACACTGGTGGCTACCACAGTGACGTATTTTAACCAAAGTGGATAAGCCTGGATGCTGTCAGCAGTTACAGACAACATCTAAATATATCTCAGACTACCTGGGGTACAGGGCAGACCTGGACAATCTTCAAACTGAGGACTCTGTGGACATTTGGGTGTCTGTCCAGGCTTGACCACTGGCTGAAGCTTGCTCTGTTTGTTGTAAAAAGATCTTTTTTTTGCCTAGCGGTCATTGTGCTGTCAGAGGGGACAGTCAGTGCAGCATGTGATATTGTGACATGCATTTGCCTGTCCCTTGGCACAGTTGACTGGCTAATTTTTATGAAAATTAACCAGTTTTGGATCAGCAATGAGTACAAACACTTGCAGCTGATGCTATCAAATACCTTTTAGCTTGGAATCTTGCCCCCCCCCCCAAATTATTATACCTTACACTTTTTCCGTCTCCTGACACCATTTCTGGCTTGCCATTATAACCATCTCCTGCCTGCCACCCCACTATTATCAGCTTCTTATTGCTCCTGGCCTGTCAACATTACCAGCTCCTGCCACGGCTGCTGGCTTGCCATCATTATGATTTTGTGCTATCTCTTCTGTCCTTTTCCAGTGTTTCAGTACTGTGAGAATGCCACACATCATTTTTACACACCCTGAGTTGCAGAATGTTTATTTTATGCAGGGTCAATCCTGCCTAAAGTTCTCAAAGTTTCTGGCCTATTCTGGTGTTCAGTCACTGTAAAAGTGTCACACATGATATTTTTGCAACTGGGCCTCAATTGCAAAATGTATGTTTGCTGCAAGGTAAATTATACTCTGTTATTGCTAGTTGTAGCCTATTCCACAATTCCAGTAATCAAAAATATTTGTGCCTATTGTCCCTCTGAGGCAAAGGCAGGAAAAGAAAAAATAGGGTAAGCATAGGATGACAATTTCCTGTATTCCTGGCCCCTTCAAATCAGCATGATATGATATGATGATGGAATTTGGCTATCAATGCAAAAGAATGGTGGGGAAAGACCATAACACATGAATAAATGAAAAAGATACAAAAGTAAAGTTCAAGATAGAGCTGTTGAAAGTACTGCTGATCCAAAAGAACTGAATATGGCCTACAAGACATCCAGGTTGAAGTGCTGGATAAAAGTGTTTAATTGATGTTTTCTAGAGAAAAACAAATAGAAAAAGCGCCTCTGAGTAAACTGTTTAATATAATAGCAATAATTTATATCCAACACTTACATGGAAGTAAATGAAGAGGTGCTCGTGTGGAGTGGGGTCAATGCCCTAACTGGTGCAAGATCCAGGGTCCTTTTGTATGTCCAGGAGTGTCCCAATTCCCGGCTATGAAAGCCACAAGGTGCCGGAGTGGAAGCCGGCTGTGTCCATTGATAGAGATGGTGACTGTGTATTAATGGAGCAGCGTGAGACATCAGCTGGATCAGATGAATACAGGGAAACACAATGCGTTCAGAGCATGCAGGAGTATGAAATAGAGCATGCACGCTCCTTTGTCAAGTGCACAAGGGAAGGAGAGGTTGGGACTTAAATGCTTCTGCTAGAGCGCAACGGCCAGCTGATCAAACAATTAATTAGTGCACTAAGCAATGATTAATGAAATGTGGGGACAATTTACCAGTACAGTAAAACTATGAAATACATATTTAAAAACAACATATTTAAAAACATATAATAATGTGTAATCGCTAATGCAAGGTATATGTGTGCACAATGTATATGCAAACATACACACACTCTAGGGAGGGAATAATTAGGCAAATAACTCAGTGAGTAGCATATATGCATGTATGTGTAGCGGGTATTTGAATTTAGGGGGAGCGTCTGGGTGGTAGTGTAACCCAGATGCACTGATTGCTAGGGAATCTGAGACCCTTTTATGGTTCTTGGAGGGCTCTGGTGGTGTGAGGTTCCCTGCGGCCTATAGGTGGCATTGTTGCCGGGGTTGAACTCACACCGCAAGACTGCCTTTTTGTCCTCCCCTGGAGCTGGTACAGCGGGGCGGGGAACCCACTGTGACGCAAAGGGAGAGGAGATAAAAGGGGCGGACGCCCATACCATGGGGTTCAGAGTCCAGAGTTGGAGGACGGGGCCGCACCCAGGCACCTTCCGCCTGGGTGCTGGCGTTCCGGAGTTCCGGGCCCAGGTGCCCTTGACCTGGCCGGAGCGAGAGATGGAGTCCATCTCAGGCACCTTTAGCCTGGGGTGAGGTACTACTGCCGAGGCCTGGAGCCCAGTAACTTCGACTGGGTTCCGCAAGGGTGGAGGAGTCTGAGGGGCCCTAAGGTGTTGGGACCCATATCTGAGGCGTGGAAGCCAGGGAGCGTAACCCTGCCAAATAGTCTGGTGCAGCATTAAGTCGGTGACAGTGGGGCCTCTGGTAACTCTTGGAGGGATGTCTTCCCCCTGACAGGGGCTGCAACGTAGCGAAGGTAACTCCAGTTCCTGTCCGTTAGAGTCGCTGGAAGAGACTCTGAAGCTAAAAGTACATTTTTACAGCCACCGTGCTTAGCAACCGTTGGTGATACCTCAATGGTTTAGATTTCTTTGAGGATTGTGCCTTGACCTACTCCCCACCAATACTGAACTGTTCTATGGGTCTCAAACTGTCTGCTCGCAAAGGACTATTTGTTTGCCTTTATGGAATAAATAAGTGTTGGACCTTTTCAGTGTGTGGTACTCCAGTTACTGGGAGCAAAGGGGGTTATCAGGGGGTTATCAGCAGAACAGTGCTGGGATCATATCCCGATGTGCCTTACATTATCTACTCAAATGTGAGTTGCCATTCTCTATGTTTTTGAAAAAAGTGCTATTAAACGTCTACACTTAGAGGCGCCTCTCTCTCTGTCCTTTCTGCAGCTCATGAAGCCACCATACCTCTTGTCAAATGTGCTATGAACTCAGACAGGGAAGTTAAAGTGTTTGTAACCCTAAAACAATAACAAAAAATGTATCCTGTTACTTTAAAGCATGTTATATAGTGCAGTGATTATGCTGTGTAATTTGGCCCACTGTATCGCCTGAAATACCTGGCTGATCCTGCCTGGCCATAAATAGGGATGAGCCGAACACCCCCCGGTTCGGTTCGCACCAGAACCTGCGAACGGACCGAAAGTTTGTGCAAACTTTAGAACCCCGTTAAAGTCTATGGGACTCGAACGTTCGAAATAAAAAGTGCTAATTATAAATGCTAATTTGCAAGTTATTGTCCTAAAAAGGGTTTGGGGACCCGGGTCCTGCCCCAGGGTACATGTATCAATGCAAAAAAAACGTTTTAAAAATGTCTGTTTTTTCGGGAGCAGTGATTTTAATGATGCTTAAAGTGAAAAAAAAAGTGAAATTTTCCTTTAAATATCGTACCTGGGGGGGGGGGGGGGGTGTCTATAGTATGCCTGTGAAGTGGCACGTGTTTCCCATGTTTAGAACTGTCCCTGCACAAAATGACATTTCTAAAGGAAAAAAAGTCATTCAAAACTGCTTGCGGCTTTAATGTAATGTCTGGTCCTGGCAATACGGATGAAAATCATTGAGAAAAATGGCATGAGTACCCCCCCCCTGGCCCATTACCAGCCCCTTTGGGTCTTGTATGGGTATTAAGGGGAACCCCGCACCCAAATTAAAAATGGAAAGGTGTGGGGCCCCCAGGCCCTATATACTCTGAACAGCAGTATACAGGCGGTGCAAACAAGACAGGGACTGTAGGTTTGTTAAGTAGAATCTGTTTGTAATTTTGAACTGGTACATTTTTAAAGTGTAGCTCCAGCGCAAAAATCTATTTTTAAGCTTTTTGGAAAACATAGGGAAGGGTTATCATTTGTTTTGCTGTCTGTGCACCTCTTCAGAACATTTCACTTCACTTTCTGTCCCAATGACAATTTTTTTTTTAAATTTGGGGTTTTTAGTGAAACAAGGATTGGTGATAAAGCATCAGTGGAGAGGAGACACGTTTTTCCCATATTCTCTAATGCCACGTACACACGACCGTTATTCATGTCATGGAAAAGAACAACGTTTTTCTCGATGTGATTTTTCGTGTTTTCTCTCAAGTTCCATTCGAATGGCGCCATCCTTTGGGACGCTTTTGCTGATCCTCGTGTTAATAAAGTTTGGTGAGAGACGATTTGCGCTTTTCAGTCTTCGTTCTTTTCAGTCCATTACAGCGTGACGAATGTGCTATCTCCATTACGAACGCTAGCTTTTCTAGATTGAGCGAACCCGTCTCATACTTGATTCTGAGCATGCATGCTTTTTTCCCCTCGTAAAAGCATACACACCACCGTTTTCCACGACGTTAAAAAGAACGACGTGAAAAACAACGAGAAAAAATAGAGCCGGTTCTAATTTTCTTTCGGGCATTTTTTTCTCGTTAAGAAAAATGCTCTGGAGCATACACATGACTGTTTTTCACGACCATTTTTAAAAATGAAATTTTTTTCATCATGAAAAACGGTCATGTGTATGCTGCATTACAGGAGAGAATTTCCCTTCCTAGGGGTAGATTTACTCTGTTCCTGTTGTCTCCTTCCGTTTGCAAGTAGGAGTCTTTTGTAAGTTGGATGTTTGAAAGTAGGGGCCTGCCGTATATACTCTGCATAAATTCGACCTTTAGGTGTTAGTGTTGCCACAACACTGTAAGCCCTCACAGTTACTCTTGGTGGGCGCTGGAACGGGCCCTGCTGTGAACTATTATATCAAGAATTGTAATTACATGCCATTGTTGAACAGTGGTAGAAAAATTGGGCCTATGGTGGTGGTGGTGTTGCCACAACACTGTAAGTCCTCAGTTACTCTTGGTGGGCGCAGGAATGGGCCCTGCTGTGAAATATTAGATCAAGAATTGTAATTACATGCCCCTGTTGAACAGGGCCTGAAAAATTGGGCCTTAGGCACTGGTGCCACAGCACTGCAACACCTCACAGATACTCCAGTTGGAGCGCAGGAATGAGCCCTGCTGCAAAGTATTGCATCAAAAATTGTAATTACACGCTCCTGTTAAACAGGGGAGGAGAAATTGGGCCTTAGCCACTGGTGGCGGTGCCCAGAACCAAAAATGTTCTTACAAACTATCAGCATGATCATTGAGGAGGAAGAGGATAGTCACTCAGCATAACAGGATAGTCACTCAGCATCAGCATAGGAAGTCTTGAAGGGATCTGACATTTCAAAAAAAAATACTCAGTTACATCAGCATCAGGTGCTTGGTAGCTGGTGGTGCTCCAAGACTGATTCACTTTTATGAAGGTCAGTCGAACGACCGAGTCGGTGGACAGGCGCACACTGATCGGTTACAAAGCCTCCAGCAGCACTGAATGTGCGTTCTGAAAGAACGCTGGATGCAGGACAGGCCAGTCTCTCAATTGCATACTGTGCAAGCTCTGGCCAGTGATCCATCCTCAAGACCCAGTAACCCAGAGGATTTTCGGTGGGAAAGGTGTCCAAGTCTGATCTTGCCCCTAGGTATTCCTGCACCATGTAAAACAGATGGTGGCGATGGTTGCTAGAACCGATCAGACCTTGGGGCTGCGGACTGAAAAATTGTCTGAAAGCATCGGTCAGACAGCCACCTTCTTCACCCCTCCTTCTTTGGCTGACCGAACACTCTGCAACACGTTGTCCAGGACCAGGAATTTGTAACCTCCCAGTCTCTGGGAAAGCGTTGCACAGACCTTTCTGCAAGACCTTCTGAAGATGTTTTATTCTCTGCTCCCTCTGCGACGCCAAGATAAGGTCCGCAACCTTACCCTTGTAATGTGGATCAAGAAGGGTTGCCAGCCAGTAATGATCCTTCTCCTTGATACCACGAATACGAGGATCCTTCTGCAGGCTTTGCAGGATCAGGGAGGCCATGCAGCGTAGGTTTGCTGAGGCATTCGGTCCGGAGTACTCTGGGTCACTCAGGACGTCATGATCCGCAGCCACCTCCTCCCAGCCACGTACAAGTCCATGGGTTTCTTGAGACTTTAATTGATCCCTTGAAGACTGCTGCTGATGCTGAGTGCTAGGCTCCACCTCCATGCTGACACAATCCTCCTCCTCCTCCTCCTCCTCCTGTGTGATAGCCGGGCCAGGAGGAACACTGTCTGGATAAAGGGGGCCTTGAGAGGTAAGGAAGTCCTCCTCGTCCTCCCTCTGTTCTGCCTCAAGTGCCCTGTCCATTATTCCACGCAGCGTGTGCTCCAACAGCTGGACAAGAGGGACAGTGTCACTGATGCATGCATTGTCACTGCTCACCATCCTCGTGGCCTCCTCAAATGGTGACAGGACAGTGAATGCATCCCTGATCATGGCCCACTGGCGTGGGGGAAAAAAAACATGCTCCCCTGACCCTGTCCTGGTGCCATATTGCAACAGATACTCATTGATGGCCCTCTGCTGCGTGTGCAGCTGCTGCAGCATGGCCAATGTAGAGTTCCACCTAGTGGGCATGTCACAGATTAGACGGTTCTTGGGCAGGTTGTATACCTTTTGGAGGTCAGCCAGCTGAGCACTGGCATTATATGACCGGTGGAAATGCCCACAGAGTTTCCTGGTCTGCTTCAGGACATCCTGTAAGCCTGGGTACCTGCCCAAGAACGGCTGCACCACCAAGTTAAGGACGTGAGCCAAACAGGGCACATGGGTCAGTTGTCCCTGTCGGAGGGCGGAGAGGAGGTTGGTGCCATTGTCGCAAACCACCTTTCCTGGCTTAAGCTGGCGTGGCGTCAACCACCTCTGAAACTGCCCCTGCAGAGCTGACAGAATCTCTGCCCCAGTGTGGCTCCTGTCCCCCAAGCACACCAGCTCAAGCACCGCATGGCATCTTTTGGCCTGCATACTTGCGTAGCCCCTTGAACGCCTGCAGAGCACCGCTGGTTCCGAGGACAAAGCACAGGAAGAGGCCATGGAGGAAGAAGAAGAGGAGGGGGTGGAGGAGAGAGGTGTGTCAGAAAGGGGCGTGGTGGCGGAACAACCTCCAACACTACTGCACCTTGTCCTGCATCCTTCCCAGCTGCCATCAGAGTCACCCAATGCACTGTGAAAGATAAGTAACATCCCTGTCCATGCCTGCTGGACCATGAGTCAGCTGTAATATGCACCTTACCGGGTAGCAGTTGAAGTGCTAGCAATTTAGCCAAGCTAGCATTCAACCGCTGGGCATGTGGATGGCTGGGAGCGACCTTCTTTCGGCGGTGCAGCAGCTGGGGCAGAGAAAGTTACCTGGTACAATCTGACGTTGTGTACCGATAGCAGATTGCCCGCAAGTACTTGGCTGTGATACACCTAATTCTACATCTTCATTCCTCTCAGTGCAGGTTTCAAAGAGGGCTGAAGGTATAGTGGGGTTGGAGATCCCAGCTGATGAGGAGCAAGGAGAGGTCCGCTTTGTTCTTTGGTGTGGGTCTTTTAGGTGTGCTTGCCAACGAACTGCATGGCAGGTCGACATATGTCTGATCAAGCATGTGGTACCCAAGCGGGTGATGTTTTGGCCACGCAAGATACGCCTGAGACATATGTTGCAAATAGCAGCGCTGCGATCTGATGCACTCGTCTCAAAAAAGGCCCACACCAAAGAACTTTTGGAATAACGCACAGAGACAGCAGCACCCTGCACATGCGGAGCTCTGCGGTGTGATGCAGTCAGTGTGCTGCCCTTGAGCCGGCCCATGGAGGGCATCCTGCCTCAATGGAGATGTGCCTCCTCCTCCTCCTCTCTCCTATCAGGCACCCACGTGGAGTCAGTGACCTCATCATCCCCTCCCTCCTCATCACTGGAGCAAACCTGGCAGTATGCTGCAGCTGGGGGAACATGACTGCCAGATTGCTGTCCTTGTTGCGCACCCCCTCTCTCTGGGCTCACGTTACTGCCTTCCTCTAGCTGGTTCCTTCATCGGAGCCTTCAAAACGCTGGGCATCCTCTTGGAGCATGTACCCAACACTGTGGTCAAACAGTTCGGGGGACTCCTCAGGAGGACATGGTGGGGCTAGGGAAGAAGTGACTGATGCCATTGAGCCGAGGGAAGAGGCCGCGTTGGCAGCTGCTTTGCCAGACAAAGTACCCTGAGCCTGGGTGAGAGAGGATGAGGAGGATGAGGACGGCTTGGTCATCCACTCTACCAAGTCTTCGGCATGTTGCGGCTTAACATGGCCAGCTGCCGAAAAGAAGGACAAGTGTGTCCCATGGCCACGTGCTGATGAGGATGCACCGTGTCCACAACCAGCACTGTTGCCTCTAGACACAGAGCCTGCTTGCCCTCTTTTATTGGCTTGTGACTGTCTGCCTCTCCTTGTTTGACTTCCAGACATACTAATGGCCTGCAGTGAGATGTAGCTGCACAAAGGTGGGATGTATATATATATATATATATATATATATATATTGTGAGGGGGTTAGCTCGGCAGCGGGTGTGTGTGACCCCCGGGATGGGCTCCCCACACAAAAACAGGCCCAGCAAACGGAGGTTGTGGTTTTTTTTCTATTTACAGTGACAAAACACAGCAAAGCCAAAAGAAACATAAACAAAATAAATCCTGGTCAACTTGACCTCTGACTAAACATACAGGTTTCCTAACTAACAACTGGGATCAGCCTAGTGCAGTCCTAGTCCCTAAGTCCCTGGTTTTAAATGTCCAAGCAAATAGCCACACAGGCTTTGTCTCACCGCACAGGGGTTCACTCTCCCTAGACAGTCCACACAGGTCTGGGTCCAGGCATGAGCTAACATCTAATGAAGCTGGGAGTTCTTATAGAGGCCTAAATGAGCTGACAAGCTTCAGCTGGTCTCATCAACTCCCTGTCTGCACGACGCCCCACACTCTCCCTAGAGGTATGAGTCATCCATGAGCCCACTAGCCTCAGCTGGGCTTATACAACTCTCCACCTAGTTGTATAAGTCGGCGTAAAGCCTGAATCTGGGCGAAATATATCTACCCCCCTGGATGCAACCAGGTGACTTTACCTTCCTGCTGTCACATACCCCCCCCTCTTGTTTTAACCTCGGGGTTGGAACACCAGCAATCAGGCATTCATGTACTCGAGACAAAGCATCCACATTCCCCATTTGAACGCCAGGGCGATGCTTTACTGTGAAGTTGAATTCCTGGAGGGCCAGGAATCACCTATTCACTCTTCTATTTGTTTCCTTGTTTTGAGCCATCCATTTTAACGGAGCGTGATCCGTAACCAAGTCAAAGTGCCTACCTAGCAGGTAGTACCGAAGGGAATCTAGAGCCCACTTCACCGCTAAACACTCCTTTTCAACGGTGGCGTAATTTACCTCATGGGACTTCAACTTCCTGCTGAGGTAAATGACTGGGTGCTCTTCCCCGTTCCAGACCTGGGACAATACTGCTCCTAACCCCACATCTGACGCATCACTTTGTACGACAAAGTCTTTAGAAAAGTCGGGTGAGTACAACACTGGCTGGCTACATAAGGCTTGTTTCAAGAATTGGAATGCTGCCTCAGCCTCGGGGGTCCATTTAATCATGACCGACCCTTTCCCCTTCGTTAGGTTGGTTAGGGGCACAGCCTTAGAAGCAAAGTGGGGAATGAATCGCCGATAATACCCAGCGATTCCCAGAAAGGCTCGTACCTGCTTCTTGCTGTTGGGACGTGGCCAACTCTGGATGGCCTCGACTTTGTTGAGTTGGGGTTTTATTACTCCCCTCCCAATGGTGTACCCAAGATATTTGGCCTCCTCCTGCCCAATGGTACACTTCTTGGGGTTAGCCGTAAACCCCACTTCCCGAACAGAGTCCAGGACTGCTTGCACTTTTGGCAGATGTGAGGCCCAATCTGTGCTATGGACAATTACGTCATCCAGGTAAGCCGCAGCATACTTCCGATGGGGCCTCAGCATCTGGTCCATTTTCCGCTGGAATGTGGCCGGCGCATTCTGTAACCCGAACGGCATTCTTTTATATTGGAACGCCCCGTCTGGGGTTACAAATGCGGTTTTCTCTTTGGCCAATTTGGCCAGGGGGATTTGCCAATACCCTTTTGTGAGGTCAAGAGTCGTCATGTATCGGGCTGTTCCCAGCCGGTCGATCAACTCATCTATACGTGGCATGGGGTAGGTGTCAAATTTTGTAACTTTGTTCAACTGACGAAAATCGTTACAAAATCGCCAGCTCCCATCCGGTTTAGGCACCAACACAATGGGACTAGACCAATCACTTTGGGACTCCTCTATCACCCCTAAGTTCAGCATTTTCTGTACTTCCTCCCGTATTGCCTCCCGTCGGGCCTCTGGGATCCGATAGGGTTTTAACTTCACCCTTTCACCGGGCGGGGTAATGATGTCATGCTCTACCCCAGATGTTTGTCCCGGCAGCTCAGAGAATACCTCCTTGTTGCGAAGCACAAACTCCTTAACCTCCTGTTGTTGGGGTTGTCACAAGGTGGCTGCTATTCCAACCTCAGGAATCACGCAACCAGTTTGAGCTGGTGACCAAGTGTCTGCGACTAGGGACTCTCTATCCCTCCAGGCTTTCAACAGATTAACGTGATAGATCTGTTCGGGCTTTCGCCTTCCTGGTTGTCTGACCTTGTAATTCACTTTGCTCACTTTTTCCATTATCTCGTAGGGGCCTTGCCATTTGGCAAGGAATTTACTTTCAACCGTAGGGACAAGTACCAGTATCCTATCCCCCGGGGAAAAGGTACGGGTCTTGGCTCCACGGTTGTACACTCTCTGCTGTGCTAACTGCGCTTGGGCCAAATGTTCCTTCACGATGGGCATTACCTGTGCAATTCGGTCTTGCATCAGGGCGACATGCTCAATCACACTCCTGTGGGGAGAACTCTCACTTTCCCAAGTTTCCTTGGCAATATCCAACAGCCCTCTTGGGTGTCTCCCATACAGTAACTCAAAGGGGGAGAATCCCGTAGAGGATTGGGGCACCTCCCTAATAGCAAACATCAGATAAGGAAGTAGACAGTCCCAATCCTTTCCATCTCTATCCACCACTTTCTTCAACATTTGTTTTAGGGTTTTGTTGAATCTTTCAACCAGCCCATCGGTTTGGGGGTGATACACAGATGTACGTAATTGCGTCACTTTGAACAATTTACACAGCTCCTTCATAACCCGGGACATAAAGGGTGTACCTTGGTCCGTAAGCAGTTCTTTACAAATACCCACCCGGCTAAACACAAGAGATAGCTCTTTGGCTATGGTTTTGGCCGAGGTATTTCGGAGAGGGATCGCTTCTGGATAACGGGTGGCATAGTCCATTATAACTAATATGTACTGGTGCCCCCTAGCGGACTTGATTATAGGACCTACCAAATCCATGGCGATCCTCTCAAACGGGACCTCAATGATGGGTAGAGGGACCAGCGGGCTACGGAAATGTGGCATTGGGGCCGACCTCTGACACACAGGGCAGGAGGAACAATAATTTTCTATGTCCTTCATCACCCCCGGCCAATAGAATCTCTGTAATACCCTCTCTCGGGTTTTCTCTGTCCCCAGATGACCTCCAAGAATGTGCCCATGGGCCAACACCAACTTCCTGTAAGGTTTGGGCACCACAAGCTGCTCAACGGTTTCTTCTGCCCTTTTTGCCACCCGATACAGTAGGTTCTTCTCTACGCTGAAGTATGGGTAAGTGCAGGTATTATCTGGGTTCACTAACTCGCCATCTATTTTCACTACGTTTTCCCGTGCCTTTATTAGGGCGGGGTCTTTCAACTGTTCTGTGGCAAAGTTTTCCCTGTGAACCTCAAGATCAGAAAACTCCACAGACGGTAGGTTTTCGTCTGAGGAGGTGGGCTCCTCTCCAGTTTCTTGAGTCTCCCCTGCCAATACTGATAAGGGAAATTCCGGAGAGTCCTCACCACTCTCAGGGGAGTTCTGGCTATCACATTCCTGGTACATAGGGGCACCAGTGGGGGGCTCAGGATCATCCCACAGTTCCCAGAACTTCGGAAAATCCCTTCCCACAATGGCGTCATGCGGTAACTGAGATACTAAGCCCACTGGATGAGAGAGGGTACCTTTGGGGGTCTCGAAACACACTGTAGTCACTGGATACTCTCGGGTGTCCCCATGCACACAAATAACAGCTACCTTGCTATTCCCAGAGACCTCTGTTTTAACTAACTCAGCCTTTATCAGGGTCACAAGGCTACCTGAATCCAGCAATACCACAACATTTCTACCATTAACACACATTTTGCATAAATGTTTCTCAGTTCCTCGAATGGCAGTGCATGCGACTGTCGCACACAGCGACTGACGTCTGCCCGTCAGAAAGTCACACTGCATGGGTTCCTCCACAACCGGGCAATTGGCTGCAATATGTCCCGCTTGCCGGCAGCGGTAGCAAACGATCCTTCTTGCGGCCTCTTGAGCCGCTGATTTCCCAGGCTGTTCTCGCCAAACTTGGGGTAGAGCTCCCACCCTCTCACTCTCTCCACCCTCACCCCTTGGAATCCTCTTATCCGCCCCTGGGGATGGTCTGGTCTTAGGGTGGAAAGTCCGAGTGTCTCTGGAAGAGGCCGTCAGGTTCTCTGTAGCCAAGTATTTCTCCACACGATCCACAAGACCATCGGCCGTCTCTGGGTCTCCATGGCTTACCCACTTTTGGATGGCAGTAGGAAGAGCTCTCAAAAACCGATCCATTACAACACGTTCCACAATCTTTGGTGCGGACAAAGTCTCTGGCTGTAGCCACTTTCTGCTCAGGTGAATGAGATCATACATTTGAGACCTGGGGGGTTTTCCAAGCTGGAAAGTCCAGTTATGCACACGCTGAGCCCGGACAGCCTGGGTGACACCCAGCCTTGCCAATATTTCAGCTTTTAGCATCACATAGTCTTTTGCTTGGTCAGGCTCTAGGTCATAGTAAGCCTTCTGCGATTCACCAGTTAACAGAGGAGCCACCAGTCCAGCCCACTGCTCCTCAGGCCACTTTTCTCTTTCAGCAGTCCTTTCAAATGTGGTCAAAAATACCTCTGGATCATCCTCTCCAGTCATTTTTGTCAATAAACGACTCACCCCAAAGGACGCGGTATTAGTGGGACGGCTTTCCTCACTGGTCTGCGGACGTTGCTGCATTACTGCTTCCATTTGTTGTAGTCTCTGCTCTTGCTTCTGTAACAGGTCTATGAAGCGGGCCTCAGATTGCTGCTGGGCTTGTTGCTGAGCTTCCAGACTCTGTTGGTGAGCTTGCTGCTGGGCTGCAAGGCTCTGTTGATGAGCTTGCTGCTGGGCTACGAAGTTCTGTTGTTGAGCTGCAAGGCTCTGTTGATGAGCTGCAAGGCTCTTTTGCAAACCTGCATTTGTCTGCTGTTGATTGGCATTTGCTAGAGCCAGCTGCTTCAGTATCTCCTCCATGCTGGCTTAAAAAAAAACTGCCACTGGTTCTCCACCAACTGTGAGGGGGTTAGCTCGGCAGCGGGTGTGTGTGACCCCCGGGATGGGCTCCCCACACAAAAACAGGCCCAGCAAACGGAGGTTGTGGTTTTTTTTCTATTTACAGTGACAAAACACAGCAAAGCCAAAAGAAACATAAACAAAATAAATCCTGGTCAACTTGACCTCTGACTAAACATACAGGTTTCCTAACTAACAACTGGGATCAGCCTAGTGCAGTCCTAGTCCCTAAGTCCCTGGTTTTAAATGTCCAAGCAAATAGCCACACAGGCTTTGTCTCACCGCACAGGGGTTCACTCTCCCTAGACAGTCCACACAGGTCTGGGTCCAGGCATGAGCTAACATCTAATGAAGCTGGGAGTTCTTATAGAGGCCTAAATGAGCTGACAAGCTTCAGCTGGTCTCATCAACTCCCTGTCTGTACGACGCCCCACACTCTCCCTAGAGGTATGAGTCATCCATGAGCCCACTAGCCTCAGCTGGGCTTATACAACTCTCCACCTAGTTGTATAAGTCGGCGTAAAGCCTGAATCTGGGCGAAATATATCTACCCCCCTGGATGCAACCAGGTGACTTTACCTTCCTGCTGTCACAATATATATATATATATATATATATATATATATATATATATATATATATATCTATACTGATTATACTGCAGCTAGCAGAATCAATTGTGTGGCAATTGTCTTCAGTTAGTTTTAGTGTACTGTGTCCTCTGCACAGTGTGCACCTAACTGAAAATACTTGCAGCTCCCTGCCTGTGGTATTGGTATGAGAACACCACCAATTGTATTCAGTTACCTTTAGGTGCACGCTGTGCAAAGGTCACAGTACACTAAGTGAAAATAAAGCAGCTCCCTGCCTGTGGTATTGGTATGAGAACACCACCAATTGTATTCAGGTACCTTTAGGTGTACGCTGTGCAAAGGACACAGTACACTAAGTGAAAATAAAGCAGCTCCCTGCCTTTGGTATTGGTATGAGAACACCACCAATTGTATTCAGGTACCTTTAGGTGTACGCTGTGCAAAGGACATAGTACACTAAGTGAAAATAAAGCAGCTCCCTGCCTGTGGTATTGTGGAAAGGGGGGGGGATTCCGGCGCTCCTAGCGATGTGATACCTTTAAAATGAATGTAATAGTGGCTCTAATGGCACTTCTAAGTCAATCTGTATATTAAACAAGAGGAGGCAGCCATCCTCAGAGGGTGTCTATGTCCTCTGTCAGCAAGAAGTGTAAAAAAGAAGGGGGTGGAGGCGCCAACTAAATGAATCCTACTGTAATCGTTAATGTATAGTATATATACTTACAGGTTCACTTGCAAATTATATCCATCGAGGATGGGGGTGTTCTGAGGTCTGTTGGTGCTGCTCTGCTGGCTCTGGCAGCTCTGGCTTTGTTTTTTTTGTTTTTTTGTGCCAGAGCCAGCAGAGCAGCACCAACAGACCTCAGAACACCCCCATCCTCGATGGATATAATTTCCAAGTGAACCTGTAAGTATATATACTATACTTTCATTAACGATTACAGTAGGATTAATTTAGTTGGCACCTCCACCCCCTTCTTTTTTACACTGCCTGTGGTATTGGTATGAGAACACCACCAATTGTATTCAGGTACCTTTAGGTTCACGCTGTGCAAAGGACACAGTACACTAAGTTAAAATAAAGCAGCTAGCACAATCACCTGCCTGCCAGTATAGAGAATAACAGGAACGGATCTAGCTAAACTGAATACAGTGTGTGGCGTTTCTTAAGGGTATTGTCCCTACTGAAGAGACTGGAGCTGGTAAAACCGCAGAAAGATTTATTATTTCCTTTTCTGGCCTGGGTCAAGTTAGATTTTCTACTTTTGAGAAATGCAAGTTGAGTACTTTTACAGGATGAATGAAAATACTCTTTGGATCCATTCGCACCTGAGCGTAGCGCAGCGACAGCTGCTGCAGTGCATTTTTTTAAGCTTTTTTGATTTTTTTGTGGAGGATTTTTGAAGCAGCACCATTCATTTCAATGGGCCTCTCTCTGCTCCAAAAAAGCTCATGCACCAAACCTTGGCACAGAGCAAAAAGTGTTTTGTGTTTCTTAAGGGTCCCCTTAACCTGTAAAGTCGCGTATCTGTAGCACGTATAGAACATGCTGCAGCAAAAATGAAATTTTCAAAGAAATAAAATGAGTCAAATCACATTTAAATTGAATCGCGATTGCAATTGCCAGAATTATTTTTAAAAAAAGTGGGCCTGGTATGGATTGGCATTTTCTATTTCCGGCTTTGTTTTGTTTACATTTCAGTTGTCAGTGGGGAAGCCCGCTGACAGCTGACAAATCATAAATTGTTAAGGATGTGGCGGCTGGCTTCCCAGCCCGCTGCTTAACAACCAGCTATTCTTCACACAGAATTCAAATTGGTCGATCATTTTTTAACCAATCCAAATTCTAATCATTCTGAAAATTTGGAATTTGTTAGAAAATGAATAAACAAAACAAATTTTTATGAATTTCAACGAAAATAAAATTATCTAAATTTATATTCAGACTGAAACAAATTGAACTTGTCTAGTCTGCTCTGCACCTTGGAAAAGCCAATGTCACCTGTTAGACGTGAACTTATAACACAACCACATAGGTCTGTGCAGAGACAACTTGCTTGTATGTGTATGCTACTGCAGCTGTCAAAAAAGATCACTCATTTGAATGTTATATATCATGACCCATGCATCATCACTATTTACAGTTGTACATTTTTTTAACTAGCAAATTGGTTCAATGATAATATAATTGTTGAGTAGTCTAATGAATTCATTACATATATTGATAAGTCTAATTGTTTACACATGTTTCAACCTAAGGGAACAACTCTACATTAAAAGAATAGCTATAATTTTAATCATTACCAACATGTTAATACTTACTGATTAGATCTGAGTAAAAATGGGGGCCCGACTCTTTTGAATTAATATGCTCCACTAAAAAGGGTGGAGAATATAGGTATAATCCACAGTTGAAATAAAGTAATTGTTTCCTTCCTTTTAGTAGTATAACCATAACCACCTTCTGTCAGGCTCACCATTGAAGAAATATACTGTCCCTGTCAGTAGGAAGGAATCCTCTTCAATGGGGACAGCTATAAGAACCCAACAGAGATTGATCCTTTCCCATTGTAATACAAAAGTGTTTTTATTGCTGCCTGTGATGCCATTGGAAACATTTTATTCCTCACTTCCTGATGCAGTATCCACCATTATTAGTACAGGAAGTGAGATAATAATCCCCAATTTGGTATAACTAAAAGATAGTTTAAGACTTTCCCAATCTATCCAAGACAAATAAAAAAAATCTATAATTCCACTTATTGTCTTTGGTTGTGACAAGGTCCTGGTAATTACATGTTATATTACTGTCCATTCATTTAATTAACAACTAAATTGTTACAGATATCTGTTTTTTTAAAAATATATATTTCATAGAAATAGGGACTTTTTATTGATGTTAAACAAAAGATTTAAAAGGGAAATATCGGGAAAATAGAGAGATCTATAAATTAGTAATAACAATAATTGTAAAATTAGATGAAAATGTTTTGGTATGCACTTGTGTGTTTTGGATCAGTTTTTTTATTCCTAATACACTTTTAAAAAAACCTGCTACCTAAAATAGCTAATATGTTTACCAATTCTCATAATGCATCTAAACAGGCTTAGTTATATTTTTGCATAAATAAATTTTAACTTGATATTTCCTATAAACTCCATTACAGTTTATTACATCATTACTGTTTGCCTGTCTTAAATTTAGTTTTGTAAGAATGCCCTCTTTAGTATTGTACAACTGTGAACACACAGCTAAAATGTTCTTGAGTTTAAGCTTGTGCATACAAACCAGATTAACATTTAACATTATTATGGTAAAAATTAATTTTCCTTGTTAAAGCTAATTGTCAGGAGGCAAATCATCCCTTCTATTTTAGCTTCAGCTTTGATTTGACATTGCAAAGCAGCACAATGAAATCAAAAATTTTGTAAATGGCATTTATTAACACTGTGCTTTTGAAGTAGTTCTGGGGATTGTAGCATTTTCTAGGTGTCACTGGAGACTGCTGATACAGCTATCAAATTTTTGGCAGTGGTTTACTAAATGTTTTTGCAGATTGCATTTTTCCATATGGCAAGGAATACTTCAAGTGCCCTTATAGGAATAAAGGAACAAAAGAAGTAACAACTACTATTTACAAAGCTAAGTACTTTACTCTCATGTTATTTAACTTCTTTAGGACCGCCCACCTGCACTGTACTGAGGACGGGCGGCTCCTATATGCATAGCGGCGTACCTGTACGTCGCTGGCCTCGTTCGGGTGCAGGGCGTGCAAGTAGAAGGAGCAAATAGATTTTTAGTAAAATAGTAGCAAAGACACACATTTAACCCCTTGATTACATCGAGATGTTAACCCCTTCCCAGCCAGTGTCATTAGTACAGTGACAGTGTATAGTATTATCACTGATCACTGTATTAGTGTCACTGGTAATGTCAGTGTCAGTCAGTTCCCACTCAGTGTCAGTTAGTGTCAGATTGCCCACCACAATACTACAGTCCCATTACCACTATTGTAGCACCCTCTAGTGCTATAATAGGTGTAGGGAAATTTACTTCACTCATAGTAGTTGCATGAGTCTGTTAATTGGGTCAGGGTTGAGATTCAGATGAGGCTGGAAGGCTCTGTAGATCAGTCCTCTATCGCCTCTTCTGGTTCTGGAGGTTTCATGGAAACTTCTAGAAGCTAGTGGTTAAGGTATAGGGGCAGGGACCTGAATATTTATGGGAGGGTGGGCAAACCAGCCCATAAATATTGTGCCGCCTGGCCAGCAGGGGAGTTGGGTGGAAGATGGATGATTGAGGTGCTGCTGTGTAGCCTGGAACAGGGCCCCAGAAAAGAGGGGGTTCTGCCTCCAGGCTGGAGGTTGAAGGAAGGAGGAAAGCTGAAAGATGAAGCTTCATTGCCCTGCAGTTCACTAGGGAAGGGCAGCCTGCATAGCCTGGAAAAGAACCAGCCCAGCAGAAGGCATGAAATCAGTTTTATCCTTAGCTGCAGGACAAGGAGAGTGAGTACCTCTACACCCCCAGGGCCTGTAAGGCAGAAGTCTGCTAGATGCAAGTTTTTTGCAAGTCTTTAGGGGACAGTTTATTACTTAACCAATCCCTTGCCTTGGGATCAGATACCCTTGCCAGGTGGGCTGGTATTTTGTTCACTAAGGGGACCAATAGCTCCTACAAGTTGGGACTTTGCTAGAAATCCACACAAGGGACACAGAGCTCCTAAAAAAGGATTCATTTTGTCAAAGACTGTTGTTGTTCTGGAGGGAATAAAGTAAAGTATCTGTCATTTGCATTGTGCTAGATAAGGAAGCTGTCCTCATTTTGTTGGAAAAAGTGTGTTGCCTGGCTATGCAGACTATAGGGGGACTCAAAACTCAGTGGCTCCTAAGGGGGTAGCGCTACACTATAAAAAAAAAAGAAAAAAAAGAATTAAAATTCTAGTATATATACCATAGTTTGTAAACGCTATACCTTTCACACAAACCAATCAATATATACAGTATCTCACAAAAGTGAGTACACCCCTCACATTTTTGTAAATATGTCATTATATCTTTTAATTAGACAACACTGAAGAAATTACACTTTGCTACAATGTAAAGTCGTGAGTGTACAGCTTGTATAACAGTGTAAATTTGCTGTCCTCTCAAAATAACTTCACACAGCCAATAATGTCTAAACCGCTGGCAAAAAAAAGTGAGTACTCCCCTAAGTGAAAATGTCCAAATTGGGCTCAATTAGCCACCCCCCCCCCTGGTGTTATGTGACTCGTTAGTGTAGCGCTTGGTTGCTACTAGTAACAAACATCCTCCAAATCACCCTGCTGCCAGACCCTCATATATATCCCCTCTGAGACAATGAGCAGTCATTTGCGTTGTTTTGGTTTTGTTTATTGGGGGATATAACTTGGTTGGGGTAAAGGGGGATATGGGATGCCCATAGGAATTGTTGAATTGCCATCACATTTAGAGAACATTGATTAATAGATTTAGCCCTGAAGAACTGATGTACTCCTAACATTCACAGTCTCTTTCCCTGCATATCTCCATGCAGACTATTGCCCCTCCTCCTCTGCACTAGCTCCTGCAGAATATCACTCCAAGGAATTTTCTCCTCTCCTGCACACATCTTTACTGTAAAACTGTTAGACTCCTGTCTCATCATCTTCAGTATGTCAAAAGAGGATCGCTCTGAATAACCCCGAGATTGCTGGCTGTAATTAGTTACTGTTGTAATGTTGCTTGAAGAATGTTACTTGAGTGCTGTTACTAGGCCAGAAGTTTGCAGCACTTCTCCCCGGCGGCCTAGCAATTTTAGTAGCACGTGGTAACAGGTAGACTACTGCTCCCAGCTAGTCCAACATGCAGGACACTACACCCCACAGTCTCTCTTCCAGAACAGGACTCATCAATGACCGTGTAATGATGAGGACTTCATCCATGACTGTGTAAGGATGAAGTTCCCTTCCAGACTTCCTGGCATGCCTCCGCACCCAGCACTCCACTGTAGTATGCACACCGACATTCTCCTGCCCCAAGTCTATGATGGAGAACCTTATCCGGAAACACGTTCCATCAGCCCCTCCTGCCCTTCTGCTCATGAAATTCCTCATCTGTGACCGTTTACAGAATCGGACCTCATCCATGACCGTGCAAGGATGAGGTTCCCTCACAGTTCCCCCCGGGCCACTCTACGTTCGGCGCCCCCCCCCCCCCCCTGATGGGGACGCCCTACAGCAACTGCCTAGTATTCCATTCTTCACTTCTGCTGGCCGACAATCCTCCCCAGCAGCATGTGACCTCAGCTTATATGGGAGGCCAGCCCCCTGCCAATGCCAAATGGGGACTGATCAGGGCTCCTCACATGAGCTGCCTGCCACTGCAGTTCCAGACCCAGACCCTTTTCCAGAACAATCTCCCTGGAAGCAGGGGAGGTGCCTCAGAACCAGAGCACAGGTGGTCACACCCACTGCTACACTAACCACTCCCAGCCTGAGATCAAAACAAACAGGCCTAGCCTAAAGCATAGGCCTGACTAAATTTGCCTGCGCTGACAGTTTCCCTAGGAAAAAAATCCTATTCTAGTACCTACCTATGGTAGAGGGTGCTACATTAGTGTTACAAGGTCTCAGGTGTGAATGTGGAACAGGTGTGTAAATTTGTTGCTATCACTCTCATTCTCTCATACTGGTCACTGGAAGTTCAACATGCACCTCATGGCAAAGAACCCTTTGAGGATCCAAAAAAAAGAATTGTTGCTCTATCTAAAGATGGCCTAGGCTATAAGAAGATTGCCAAGGCCCCTAAACTGAGCTGCAGCCCGGTGGCCAAGACCATACAATGGTTTAACAGGACAGGTTCCACTCAGAACAGGCCTCGCCATGGTTAACCAAAGAAGTTGAGTGCACGGGCTCAGCATCATATCCAGAGGTTGTCTTTGGGAAAGAGATAGACGTATGAGTGCTGGCATTGCTGCAGAGGTTGGAGGGGTGGGGGGTCAGCTTGTCAGTGCCCAGACCATATGCCACACACTGCATTCACTTGGTCGGCATGGCTGTCATCCCAGAAGGAAGCCTCTTCTAAAGATGATGCACAAGAAAGCCCGCAAACAGTTTGCTGAAGACAAGCAGACTAAGGACATGGATTACTGGAACCATGTCCTGTGGTCTGATGAGACCAAGATAAACGTATTTGGTTCAGATGGTTATTTTAACGTCACTCAGCTGGTCTAGACTATGGAGACATACGTTTTGGGATCCACCCAAATGCCTTACAGGCAGCTGGCTCAGTTTCTCAGTATGCTTCTGACAGCCTGAGACAGGTGCTCCTGCCCCTCCACAGTTTTATTCTCCAGTGAGTGCCGGAGGGGCAGAACAGAGAGTCTGTGACTAACAGTCATTGGCTCTCTGCTCACTTAAAGCGGTTGTATACCCGCTCCTACTTTTTTTTTTCATACCTGAAAAGCAAAAGGCATAATGAGCTAGTATGCACCGCATACTAGCTCATTATGAAATACTTACCTTAGAACGAGGTGTCGGGAACTTACCTGGTCCACGCCGAGGGAGATGTCATCTTGCCTCGGCGTGTCTTCCGGGTATCGCCGCTCCAGCGCTGTGAGTGGCTGGAGTGGCGATGTCGTCACTCCCGCGCATCGGCAAGGTCCGGCGGCTGCCGGACTTTAGCCGAGAATCCCCGCCACGCATGCGCCGCTGCAGTCAGCGGCTCATTGCGGGGGAAATATCTCCTAAACCGTAGAGGTTTAGGAGATATTCTTTTTACCTACAGGTAAGCCTTATTATAGGCTTACCTGTAGGTAAAAGTTAAAAAACAGGGTATACAACCACTTTAAGATCGAGAACCAATCATGCATCTGTCTTTATTTGCTCAGGTTTTTGGTCTTAGGGGGGTGGCAAATACAGCATCAGATCGATGCTGCGTCCACTTAGGGGAGCATGTAGGTTTTTTTCCGAACCCCATACTTCTCTTTTAAAACAAATGGTGGAAGTATCACTATAGCAGCTCACACTTCGTGAACCTTGGTTTTGGTCCTGGAGCGCTAAGAGTAGGGTTGCCACCTCATCCCTTTAAAACCAAACACATATTAATTACACAGGTTCTGTGGCTGATTAAGATGGTAATTAAACTCGCTTGGTGCCCTATCTGCAGTAAATTAGCCTCAGAACCTTTGCAATTCATATGTGTTCATGTTTAAAGGGATGAGGTGGCAACCCTAGCTTAGAGGCTTCATGAGATTGGGAAAGGATGAAATCTCCAACCCTAGGTATGTGTTTTGGGGAAAAATCATCTCCCACTGGTTGTTCAGCAGTGCACTAATAGACTAATTAGCGTAAAATCAACTTTAGTATGTGCATGCTAGGAATATTGTGGCTTTGCATAGCATTATCTTTAAAATTGTGAACATACATCTTTCAAAATTAATCATGAACATTTTCAGGACTAATATGCAAAATATTGTCAAAAAAAGCAATGGGCACTGACACGGGGACTATGTACTAATGCAAAAAAAAAAAATACAGCAGAGAAGGGTCTACCCTTTAATGTGACTTTGAGAGTGACATGGGTAAAACTCGAGTGCTTTCAACTACATGCTTGGGAGATGCCTTTAAGCTGTACAGTATATGATGTTACAGAACAGTACAATTCTCATGGATTGCTCAGTAGCACCATATTCTGGCATAACATATTTTGTGTGTAATTGATTTTTTTTACTATTACTGCTTGACTTAAATTCAGCAGCAGCACCCTAGTCTGATTCAATTCAACTTGAAACATTTTTTTTTAGATTGTTTTGACTGTGACATCATATTTTTTTTTTCTATAAAGAAATAGTAAGCATGAATTAAACAGGGAAAATAGAAGCCACAACAAATATAAAGGCTATGGAAAAGCTAAAAAAAAAAAAAAAGAAAAAGAAAAAGTTAAACTCGAATTTTGTACAAATTGGCCTGTGGCATAATAGTTATAATAATATAGTTTGTGAGCTACCGTATTTATCGGCGTATAACACGAGCCATCGTATAACACGCAACCCAAGTTTAGGAGGGAATTTTAAGGAAAAAAACTTTTAGGAGGGAAATTCAAGGAAAAAAAACTTACATTTAAATGCAGCATGCAGCCTTACCCAGTGTCCATCTGTCCATCTGCAGCCTTGCCCAGTGTCCATCTGTCCATCTGCAGCCTTGCCCAGTGTCCATCTGTCCATCTGCAGTCTTGCCCAGTGTCCATCTGCCCATCTGCAGCCTTGCCCAGTGTCCATCTGTCCATCTGCAGCCTTGCCCAGTGCCTTTGCAATCTTGTCAGTCTCGGCGTTTTTTTAAATTTGGCGCTGATTTCTGTGGAGAGGAGCGAGCGGGGCCGAGTGTACTTCGGCTAGACTCGGCTCCTCTCGCAGTCCCGCCCATCTCCACTGACTGCGCCGCTGACAGAGAAAGCCGAGTGTACTTCGGCTAGACTCGGCTCTGCTCACAGTCAGGGGCAGGACTGCGAGAGGAGCCGAGACTAGCCGAAGTACACTCGGCTTTCTCTATGTCAGTGGCGCAGTCAGAGATGGGCGGGGCTGCGAGAGGAGCCGAGTAAAGCCGAGTGTACTTCGGCTTTGGCTCCGCTCGCTCCTCTCGCTCGTTTCAGCAGGGGAATTCGACGGAGTATCGGCGTATAACACGCACCCACGATTTTCCCCTGATTTTAAGGGGAAAAAAGTGCGTGTTATACGCCGATAAATACGGTACTTTATGTAGTAGTCCCACTTTGCATTGTCTAAAAAGGAAACAGATCCGCTTTGCAGCTGCTTTTTGACAGTACCTCCCTCTAGTAGGGATAAGCCTGATGTTCTTACTTTCGGTCGACTCGAAAATCAGGTGTTCATCCGTTCGAATACCGAACATTATGGGGCGTTCGCGGCAAATTTGAGTGCCCCATAATGCACTGGGAGATCGCAGTGCATTGGTGCCCTATGATTGGCCAAAGCATGCACCTGACCTGCATGCTTTGGCTAATCACAGCGCGCTCTGCTGAGAGAGCCATAATTGGCCAAAGGCAGGGTGCCTTTGGTCAATCATGGCTCAGAGGGCTAAGTCCACACCTCACACTATATAAGGCTGCTTACATAGTGGCCGTATATAGTGTAATGAATGAGAACAGCAAAATGACATTTGTAAAGGAAAAAATTTAATTTAAAAATGCTCGCGGGTGTAATGTATTGCCGGATTTCCTTTAGAAATTCAATTTTGCTGTGGTACTGTTATGGACACGGGAAAGATGCGTTACTTTACAGGCAGACATAGGGGACCCCCCAGGCACGATATTTAAATGAATATTTCATTTTTATTGTTTCACTTTAAGCATTATTAAAACCACTGCTCCTGAAAAAACGGCCGTTCTAAAAACTTTTTTTTTGCATTGATACATGTCCCCTGGAGCAGTACTCAGGTCCCCAAACACTTTTATGGCAATAACATGCATATAAGCCTTTAAAATTAGCACTTTTGATTTTTCATGTTCGTGTCCCATAGACTTTAACAGTGTTCGCATGCATTTTTTGCCTGTTCGCATGTTCTGCTGTGAACCGAACCGAGGGGGGGGGGGGGGGTTCAGCTTATCCCTACCCTTTGGGCCCTTCCTTGAAAGGTGACCCCATGGTCTCCTGGGGAAATGTCCGTCACCAACTCAGGGACCTGAACATTAGAATGGAAATTAAGGAGAACTATAAAATGCCTCAGGTGGAGACATCATGAAGAGCACTAGAGGAGATCCTGATATTAGCCCACCTCTGACAAATCGCCACTGGATACTTGAAGCACAGTTTGACAGATGGATCGAGAACGTTGCAGTTCCCAAACCTAGCAGAAGGGAAGCCCGGGATTAAAACTGCAGCTGAGAAACAAGCCATTAGGCTCCCTCATGCCACCACAGCTAAACCCTGAAGCAACAAGGTCGACTGAGTGACACCTAGGGGAGTTGGAACTTGCAGGACAATGCCCAGAAAAACAAGAAGCTATATGGCAAAGCCAAGTAAGGGCAGAAGTGACTGAGTGGTACGTAACACAGTTGCTAGTAGTAGAGTGATGCCAACTACAGAAAAAGCCCAAATGGCCAAAGCTCTTTGAGATTACCAGAGGAGTGTAGGAGCCTCTCAGAAAATTTGAGAGCTGGGGGATTTTTTCAGGTTCAAAGAGGAACATATTAGAACACCCAGTAGCCCTTAAAGGAGTAGTAAAGTTACATGTTTTTTCACTTTAATGCATCCTATGCATTAAGGTGAAAAAACAGTCGACAATACCGCCCCCCCCCGAGCCCCCGTTTTACTTACCTGGCCCCTCGAAAGTCCCGCGCTCGTCCCCGTCATCCTCTTCGTTTTTCAGCCTGGCCGCCGATTGGCTACACTGGATGGATTGAAAGCAGCGCAGCCATTGGCTGGCGCTGCTGTCAATCACATCCAATGACGCGGGGGGCGGGGGGCGGGGCTGAGTGATACAGTCGGCGGCTATGGCCGCCGCTGTATCACGGGAGCGCGCCCGCAATCACTCCACACCATGCAAGCTCACTCGCATTATGGTGTGGAGTCCTTGCGGGGAGGAGCCAAGACAGCCGCCGAGGGACCCCAGAAGACCAGGATCGGGGCCACTGTGTGCAAAACAAGCTGCACAGTGGAGGTAAGTATAACATGTTTGTTATTTTTGGGCAAAAAAAAGGGAAGCTTTAGTGCTCCTTTAAGAACCTCTCAAGGCCTAGGCTAAAAAAGAGGTCCTAAGTATTAGGATATGCTGAGGTATAGGCAACATTGGAACCTACTTTGGCATAAGTAGACTTCAGGAATGCCGGAATGAAAGCAACACCTTGGCAAAAGTCTTATGCCCCATACACACGATCGTTTTTCATGCCGTTAAAAATGCCATTTTTAAAAATGGCCATTAAAAGTGATCGTGTGTATGCTCCAGAGCATTTTTAACGACGTGAAAAACGGCCATTAAAAATTTCGAACATGCTCTCTTTTTTCACGTCGTTTTTCATTTTTGTAACGATGTGAAAAACGATAGTGTGTATGCTTTAACGACGTGAAAAAAACGCGCATGCTCAGAATCAAGTATGAGACGGGAGACGGGAGCGCTCGTTCTGGTAAAACTAGCGTTCGTAATGGAGATAGCACATTCATCACGCAGTAACGGACTGAAAAGCACGAGGCTGAAAAGCGCGAATCGTTGCTCAACAAACTTTACTAACATGAAGGGTGGCGCCATTCGAGCGGAACTTCCCCTTTATAGTGCCGTCGTACGTGGTATACGTCACTGCGCTTTGCTTGATCGTTTTTTAAAATGATCGTGTGTACGCAAGACAGGCTTGAGAGGAAACATGAAAAAAACGACGTGAAAAACGGCAAGAAAAAAAATGGCAAGAAAAACGATCGTGTGTATGGGGCATAAGGAGTGCATGGGACTAGTAAAAGTCTGGGGAGTGCCTAATGCTTGAAAGTCTCTGAAGTAAAAGGCATTGACAAAGTCTTATGCCCCATACACACGATCGTTTTTCATGCCGTTAAAAATGCCATTTTAAAAAATGCCCATTAAAAATGATCGTGTGTAGGCTCCAGAGCATTTTTAACGACGTGAAAAACGGCCATTAAAAATTCCGGACATGCTCTCTTTTTTCACGTCGTTTTTCATGTCGTTTTTTTTAACGACGTGAAAAACGATAGTGTGTATGCTTTCACGACGTGAAAAAAAACGCGCATGCTCCGAAGCAACTATGAGACGGGAGCGCTCGTTTTGGTAAAGCTAATGTTGGAAATGGAGATGGCACATTCGTCACGGTGGAATTAATAGCATCGTTTTAATGCTGCGCATTCCGTTCTTCTTTTGATAATGCTTTAAAATTACCCTCTTTTGATAATGACATTGAGAGTTATGCCAAACTTGTTTCTAAAGTAATTCCAAATTGCTCTAATGATTATAAAATATTATTTATAAGCCGCACCTCCCTCCTAAATAATACTAATAATAATAAAATAATGTAATTCTCCTTTTTTCTTTAAATTTTATTTTACTATTTTTTTTTTTGTGGCCTTTTTTTATTATTTTGGCTTAAATTATTCTTGTGTAAAGTTACCACAACAACCTTCCAAATGTGTCTCATTTGGCCTCAGGGAGGTTTGTGTCCCCTGATAATAACAATAATATAATTTGAGATGTCCCTGCCTGCTCCCTAGCAAGCTCTCTTTTGAAATACAAATCACATAGTCAAGTATTTTAAGGGCACTAAAAATTTTTTTATTTCAGAACATTAACAAATTAAAGTGGAAGGCAGCACTGGAGAGCCTGCTTGCATTTGTGCATCCCTTTGACCCCACAACAACCATACAAGATGTCCAAACCAAAATAGAGATTAGATCCCCCCAAAAAATGAGCCCAATCTTGTCTTGAGCTCCCAGAGGTCAGGAGCCACAGCAGATAAGTCCTATATGTCCCCAGTCTGTGGTACTACAGCAGGCAATTTTTTTCTCCTCTTCCTTGTAGCCTTCTCTCCAGCCTTGGTTGGTTTCTTCCTTGGAGGCTGGGGATCAGGAGGAGAGGTTGTGGCAGGAGGAGTAGTAGGAGGAGGAGGAGGCGGTGGAGGAGTAGGGACAACCTCCGTTATGTCCGTGTACCTAGTGAGTTCACCCAGCACGCCCTTATTGATGACTTTCAATAGCAGGGTCTCACTGAAAATTTTTTGCTGCAACTCCATTTGCCCTAGTTTGTGGGCGAGGACTGCGGCAAATCCCTCATCAACAGAGGGTGCCTCTCTGAGGGCCGCTGTTGCCTCTCTGAGGAAGGCCCTGGTTTCCTCCTCCACCTGCCTACCTCTCCTTGGCCCTCGTGGTTTAACTACCAGGGGAGGCATCTGGGCTCTTGTGCTGGGCCAAGCCTCCTCCTGGGTGCCACTGGGCCCAGCCTCCTCCTGGGTGCCACTGGGCCCTGCCTCCTCCTGGGTGCCACTGGGCCCTGCCTCCTCCTGATCCCCAACATCACCCTCTTCCTGGCTCTGCTCTGGCTGTAAAAAAAGAAAGGGACATTATTTATTTTGCCACATCATCATTCACAGACATTGTTCACCTCTAGACATTGTTGAAATCAATGCCAAAAGTTATGTCATTTTCATTGATTCCGCATCCTGGTTTTGTTGTCTTGTGCACATAAAATTAGGCCACTACTGTATCTTGCTCTTCACAAACTTTATTGGTAGAAGTGTACATACCTTTAACAATACTAACATCTATTTAAATTCTACAATTTTGTACGATATAAATATAGATATCAATACTTTACCTGGCTCCATATCTCCAAATCTGCCTCCTCAAGGCCCTGATCTTGATCCTCAGAGGAAGCCAGAGCAGGGTTGACAGGAAGGCTGGAGGACTGGCTGCAGGGAAGGCTGGAGGGTTGGGTACAAGGAAGGCTGGATTGACCTCTGGGGGGAAGGGTGGAGAGAGATTCCCGCACTTCCAGCTGGTCATCCAGAAAAGCAAGCTTACTGTAATACCACAGACTGGGTTTATAAACCTTATCTGCTGGTGCACCTGACCTCTGGGACCTCAGGACCATAGTCCTCTGGATCCTGTATGTCCCTCTGATGATCGCAATTTTGTTTTTGACATCTTGGAGAGTTGTTGTGGGTATCTTTGTTTGCACAAATGCAAGCAGGCTCTCCAGTGCTGCTTTCCTGGCGTCTTTATTTTTATTACCGCCACTTTTTGTTTGCCATAATATAGGGAGCTCTTGCCATTTGTCGATTAACTCCCCCATGAAGTCTGGGTTTTTAAAAGTATTCATGATATCTGTAAAAGCGAGAAACCAAAAAAAATATATATTTCAGGCAACATTCCTCAACTGTGCATTGTCTACATATTTTGAGCGCACAAATCTCCTCGTCTGATGAACCTCAAAAAGTAAAATTGTTAGGTACCTTGGTCACGACGTTCGTTGCTAACTCCCTCCCGACAAATGAACGTATTTCCCAGACATGGATCTTCACTTGATATACACAGCGCATGCGTGAAACTCTGCACGCTTTCCCCGCCCCTGACGTTCGATATTGTACTTTCCCCGCCCCTTCTCGCTCGTAGTGCTGAACAAAACATGGCGGAGACACAGGTGGCTGAGATTACCTCTACAGAGGATGAAATTACAGAGGAGCCCAAATCAAGACCCAGGAGATATAAGGCATCCAACATGTCATTCGAGGAAATGGTGGAGATGGTCACCATTTTAAAGAAGGAGGATTATGATGCCAAGCATGGTCCGTATAAAAGGCCTAATCTGGTCAAGTCCAGAATTATGGGCAAAGTGGTCAAAAGTCTCCACAAAAAATTCGGGGTGTGCCGAACGAAGGAACAGCTCAGAAAACGATGGTCAGATCTGAAGTTGCGGGAGGCCGACCAATATAAAAGAATCAAGAAAGTTATATTAAAAAGTAAGTTTTTTTTTTGGAGTTTCCATGGTACATATTATTTTCTTGTATTCTGTTGTGTATTTTTAACTTTCATATAGTACACTGAAAGATACCATCTTTTTTAGGTTTGTCCGCATAGTAAATGGACGTATTTTACCTCTTTCTCCGTACAGTTCCTCAAACGATGTTTTAGGATCATCCAGTGTGAACACCCATGTATTTTGGTTTATTTGGGGGAGTAAATTTGGGCCTCACTTATTTTTGGTGTGCTAATCCAAAGGACATTTGTTCGTTTGAAAAAACGATATGCATGGTAATGTTAAAGGGAGTGAATGCTCAGCAGCTGATGAAACATCTGAACGCAGTAGTACAAGTGTGGGCCTAAAGCCAAAAAGCTTGAGGGAGTCACACACAGGTGATCCAGTGTAGATACTTTGGGGTGTTACAATGTTTCAAATTTGTGTTCAAAATGTATATGCTCTGGTTTGGGCTATGTATCCAATCATTTGTCCCGGTTGGCACAGGGGGTAAAATTAAAAATGGAGCATGCTTCAAAAGAATGATTACAAAGTTTTTTTTCATGTTTCTTATTTTAGCAAAATTGAGTCGCTACTAATGAAACTATTCCTTTTATTTCAATCTCCCTAGGGATTCGAAAAGCTACCTCAGATGAGACGAGAATTGCAATACCTACAACAATACCCCCAGAACCCCAGGATGGAGAGGAATGTGATGTTGTGGAAGTGGAAAGTGGCACCACCACAGGTCAGAGAGAAACCAGACACATGCATGTTAAATAGATGTAGGCCTACATATTCTATCCTACATATTTCTTTTTACATTTAGGTGCAGTTCTGGCCGAAGACCCCAATAAGTTGACACATCACAGTGCCCAGATCCTGATCCAATACCTGATGGTCTGCTGTCGTGACCTCGAAAAAATTAAGGGAGACTTGCTAGAGATCAGGGCAAATACAAAGCGGGTGGAGGAAAGGCTCCAAAATATCATGGCTGTGCTTGGGCGTGTCTAATGTTTTTACACCAAATAACGTTTTACTTGCAGAATTTTCTATGTTTTTTTGTTATTTTACCCTTTAATGACTAGCACATGTTTAGCTTTTTCAAAATTTTGACAAATATAGTTTGTTTATGCATGGCTGGTCATGCGTTTTAATACACCCGAAATTAAGGGAACATCCACATTTCTAAGGAAGTTGCCCACCTAAACAAAAAAAATAAAGGTATTTTTACATAACAAATCATTGTGGCTTCATTATGTAAATGTGGTGCTGAGTGAACTAATCAATGTTTGGTGTTTACACTGACAATGAAGGCTAATTAAAAGATTGTTTAATCCACATGGCAAAACAAGTGCACTAGGTAAACCTACCAGAAACATCAAACATTATACAATAAAAAATACAAACCAATCTTTACTCAAGAAAAAGTTTTATTTTTTTGGTCTAAAATTATTATAGATTGTCTGGCATTTCAATGGCCCCCCTACCCATAGAATAGTCCACATATTGGTTACGGACCTCACGTCCGGTTGGGGGGGCCAAGCCAGGACGGCCAGGTTCCAGGGCCACCAAAGTTTCTGCATTGATTAAAGAGGCCTCAGGCCCACTCAAAGATATATAACTCGTTGAATGCACCCTTAGGAAATTATGCAGCACACAGCATGTCATAACCACATGGTTCCATTTGTATGGGGCAAGGTGGATGGAGGTAAGGAAGAGGCGAAATCGGCTGGCCATGATCCCAAACGCATTTTCCACCACCCTTCTGGCTCTGGCCAGCCGATAATTGAAAACCCTCCTCTCAGGGGTGAGGGTGCGTTGCGGGAATGGCCTCATCAAATGGGGTCCCAGGCCAAACGCCTCATCCGCCACAAACACAAAAGGTAGTCCCTCCACATTCTGCTCCGCTGGTGGCAAGGCCAGCAGATCCAAAAGGAGCCGTTCTCCAAACTCCGTCTGGGCAAAAACTCCTCCATCAGACATCCTGCCATTCTTGCCAACGTCCACATAGAGGAACTCGTAGGTGGCCGACACCACTGCCATCATCACAACGCTGTGGAACCCCTTATAATTATAATAAAAGGATCCCGAATGGGGTGGTGGGACGACCCGAACATGTTTGCCGTCGATGGCTCCTCCACAGTTCGGAAAGTTCCATCGCTGGGCAAACTCGGAAGCCACATTCTGCCATTCATGTGGCGAAGAAGGGAACTGTGGAATTAAAGAAATAACAAATTAATACTTGGAGCCAGAAACATTGAAAGCTGATTTCATACACACATTCATGGCCAACATTGGTAGAAACTGTTCAAAACATAAAAAATTGGAAGCAAGAAAAAAAAAAAAAACATTATGGGGGGGGGGGGGGGGTGGGGTTGAAGATGAGTTGGGAATATCACACATGAAGGCTGTAGCACTCTGTATTGAAGTTAACAAAAATGAAAAATTCCTAGGCAAAATTTAGGGTGCGTTTTGGGTAAAGCACTACGATGGAACATATAATAAAAAAACATGGAAATGACTAGGCAAGGTAGGTATGGCCCCAGGATAGCATGCTGGAGAGGTTAGGTAAGCCAAATTTACAGGTAGGCCTCAAACCCCAAAATTTAAATAATAAAACATGGGGAGAAAGGGGACATTCCCTGCAGCTAAGAATCATGTGAATTAGGGACTGCAAATAAAGCAAATTAAAAATATCCAAAAATAAAAACCATACAATGTGAATTTTTGAAGAAGAACACTTACCTTAATATAGTCCTCCTGCAAAACTTGAAGGATGGCAGAACAAGTCTCTGGTATAATGATCCCCAGAGCCTGGGGGGATATGCCTGTGGAGAACTTAAGGTCCTGCAGGCTTCTCCCAGTAGCCAGGTATCGCAACGTGGCGATGAGCCTCTGCTCAGCACTGATGGCTTCCCGCATAACGGTGTCCTGCCTGGTAATATAGGGGGACACCAAAGCCAACAGCTGCTGAAATACGGGGTCAGACATCCTGAGGAAATTCCTGAAATCATCAGGATTATTCTCCCTGATCTCCCGCAACAAAGGCATGTGACAGAATTGGTGCCGCTGGAGCAACCAATTCTTGGTCCATGAACTCCTCCTGACCCTGCTCATGGCATGGAGTCGGGATACAGCATGAACCCCTGCACCAACTACAGCACGAACTCTACGATGAGTACGTAGTCGCAACATGGCTAGATAACGGTCGGCTGAACAGAACGAACTAGAAGAACGCACGGAAGAACAGCAAGGCCTATGAAGAACAAGCTGAAAAACACGAACGTGCAGAGCAGGCCGCACTGAATAAACAGATACGAACTGACTACAAGCAGTGCTAAACATATACGAACCCACAGGCGCAAACTGAACTCCCGGAAACGATCTTCAAAGCACGAAGACTGAAAAGCGCGAATCGTCTCTCACCAAACTTTTACTAACACGCGGTAACACGGAATTAGAAAAAGCGTCCCAAAAGGTGGCGTCATTCGAACGGAACTTCCCCTTTATAGTGCCGTCGTACGTGTTGAACGTCACTGCGCTTTGCTTGATCGTTTTTTTTAATGATGGTGTGTACGCAAGGCAGGCTTGAGAGGAAACATGAAAAAAAACGAGGAGAAAAACTTCAGTTTAAAAAATGACATTAAAAACGATCGTGTGTACTGGGCATTAGGAGTGCATGCATTGGAAAAGGCTCAGGAGAGCATGGCACTGGCTCATGTGTAGGTACAATTAGTATATGGAAAAAAAAGTAGAAGTTCTCTATTCTAAAGAGATGTCCCACATACAGAAGAGGATGCTTCATATACAGGAGAAATCAAAGTGTAATGCCGCGTACACACGATCATTATTCACGGCGGTTAAAAAAACGCCGTGAATAATGACAGGAAAAACGAGGGAACCGCTTGGTTCCCTACACACGGTCGTTTTTCCCGTCATTTTTTCTCTTGACGAGAAAAACGACCGTCTGTGGGCTCCGCGGCAGTTTTCCCATAGGGAAAAAAATGCTGGAAAAAACGACGAGAAAATTTAGAACATGTTCTAATTTTTCTCGTCGTTTTTTATGCCGTTTTTCTCGACGAGAAAAACGACATAAAGCCCACAGACGATCGTTTTTCTCGGCGAAAAGAAAAAATGCAGTTTTTCTCGTCGAGAAAAGCGGTCGTGTGTACGCGGCATAATAGGTCAAAGAGAGTGCCAAATGAAAATGTTTTAGGTGTCCAAAGTCTTTATTGTTCAAGTGGTTAAAACAAGCAAAGGATGGTCAATGCATTTTGGGGGCCACACAATCCCCTTTAATGGCCCCTGGACAAAAATCTGTGAATGAGAAGTAGAGCAATTAGGAGAAAGTTGCAAGCCACTTTTGACAAAGACTAAAAATGTGATAAGCTTGAGAGGCTTTTCTGATGGGTAATTGTTGCAACCTAGGAAATTTTCCCCTTGCTTTCCTATTAAAAACTGACCACGCTAAGCAGTAGAGCACACCGTAGTCAGTTCTATAGCTATGCTGGAAACTCAGTATGCTCGCTTCCAATGATCAGACTTGCCCAGACATGCCCCCCGCTGGACAGTCATTCAATGGGAACCTCAGTGTGATTCTGTTTCTCCTCCCCCAGCTCTTATGCAGCTGAGAACAGAGGCAATGTGATCACTTATAAAAAAAGGAAAAAAAATATTTATATTGTTTTTTTATATCTACAAAAATGTTTTGTGTTTCATTTATATTTTTAACTGAATTGGTTGTTTTACAAGGTGATTGTTTACAACAACTTTAAAGGGTCTCTTAACCACTTAAGCCCCGGACCATTTTGTAGCTAAAGGACCAGAGCTGTTTTCAGAATTTTGCACTGCGCTGCTTTAACTGTAAATTGTGCAGACATGCAATGTTGTACCGAAACAAAATTTGCGTCCTTTTCTTCCCACAAATGGAGCTTTCTTTTAATGGTATTTGATTGCCTCTGCGATTTTTATTTTTTGCGATATAAACGGAAAAAGACCGAAAATTTTGAAAAAAATGATATTTTCTACTTTTTGTTATAAGAAAAATCAAATAAACTCAATTTTAGTCATACATTTAGGCCAAAATGTATTCAGCCACATGTCTTTAGTAAAAAAAATGTCAATAAGCGTATATTTATTGGTTTGCGCAAAAGTTATAGCGTCTACAAACCAGGGTACATTTTCTGGAATTTACACAGCTTTTAATTTATGACTGCCTAACTCATTTCTTGAGGTGCTAAAATGGCAGGGCAGTACAAAACCCCCCCAAATGACCCCATTTTGGAAAGTAGACACCCCAAGGAAATTGCTGAGAGGCATGTTGAGCCCATTGAATATTTTTTTTTGTCCCAAGTGATTGAATAAGGACAAAAAAAATAAAAATTACAAAAAGTTGTCACTAAATAATATTGATCACACATGCCATGGTTATATATGGAATTACACCCCAAAATACATTTTGCTGCTTCTCCTGAGTACGGGGATACCACATGTGTGGGACTGTTTGGGAGCCATAGCCGCCTACGGGACCCCGAAAACCAAGCACCGCCTTCAGGATTTCTAGGCACAAATTTTTGATTTCACTCCTCACTACCTATCACAGTTTCGAAGGCCATAAAATGCCAAAATAGCACAAAACCCCCCCAAATGACCCCATTTTGGAAAGTAGACACCCCAAGCTATTTGCTGAGAGGCATGGTGAGTATTTTACAGCTCTCATTTGTTTTTGAAAATGAAGAAAGACATTTTTTTTTTTTTTTTCCAATTTTTAAAACTTTGTGACAAAAAGCGAGATCTGCAAAATACTCACCATACCTCTCAGCAAATAGCTTGGGGTGTCTACTTTCCAAAATAACAGCCATTTGGGGGGGTTTTGTGCCATCTGGGCATTCCATGGCCTCCGAAACTGATAGGCAGTGAGAAGTGAAATCAAAAATTTACACCCTTAGAAAGCCTGAAGGCGGTGCTTGGTTTTGGGGTCCCGTACGCGGCTAGGCTCCCAAAAAGTCTCACACATGTGGTATCCCCGTACTCAGGAGAAGCAACAGAATGTATTTTGGGGTGTAATTCCACATATGCCCATGACATGTTTGAGCAATATATCATTTAGTGACAACTTTGTGCAAAAAATAAAAAAATAAATAGTCTTTTTTCCGCAACTTGTGTCAACATATAAAATATTCCATGGACTCGACATGCCTCTCAGTATATAGCTTGGGGTGTCTACTTTCCAAAATGGGGTCATTTGGGGGGGTTTTGAACTGTTCTGGCATTTTATACACAACATTAGGAAGCTTACATCCACTCTTCTAACCACTTGAAGGCAAAGCCCTTTTTGACACTTTTTGTTTACATGAAAACATTTTTTTTTTTTTGCAAGAAAATTATGTTGAACCCCCAAACATTATATATATTTTTAAAGCAAAGGCCCTACAGATTAAAATGGTGGGTGTTGCAATTTTTTTTTCTACACAGTATTTGCGCAGCGATTTTTCAAACGCATTTTTTGGGGAAAAAACACACTTTTTTTAATTTGAATGCACTAAAACACACTATATTGCCCAAATGTTTGATGAAATAAAAAAGATGATCTTAGGCCGAGTACATAGATACCAAACACGACAAGCTTTAAAATTTCGCACAAACGCGCATTGGCGACAAACTACATACATTTTTAAAAGCCTTTAAAAGCCTTTACAGGTTACGCCATTCGATTACAGAGGAGGTCGACTGCTAAAATTACTGCCCTCGATCTGACCTTCGCGGTGATACCTCACATGCATGGTGCAATTGCTGTTTACATATGACGCCAGACCGACGCTTGCGTTCGCCATTGGGCAAGAGCAGGGCAGGACAGGGGTGCTTTTTTTTGTTGTTTTTTTTTATTATTCATTTTGCTTTTTATTTTTATTTTTAAACTGTTGCTTCCATATTTTTTTTTTAATAACTTTTATTGTTATCTCAGGGAATGTAAATATCCCCTATGATAGCAATAGGTAGTGACAGGTACTCTTTTTTGAAAAAACTGGGGTCTATTGGACCCTAGATCTTTCCTCTGCCCTCAAAGCATCTGACCACACCAAGATCGGTGTGATAAAATGCTTTCCCAATTTCCCAATGGCGCTTTTTATATCCGGGTGGGCATTCCCTCCCACTGCTTGTAAAAGCAGTCCAGAGGCTAATTAGCCACTAGGATTGCTTTTACATGAAAGCCGGCCGCTGGCTGAAAAGAATGATACCAAGATGATACCTAAACCCACAGGCATCATTCTGGTATAAACATTCAAAGTCCAGCAACATACCAGTACGTTGCTGGTCCTTGTTGGACATGTATTGTAATCTTTTTTTTCATGCAGCCTGTTGGCTGCATGAAAAAAAAAGATTGATCGGTGGGTATGCCCACCATTAGAATACCGCCCTTCATCCACCCACTTCTAATGATGGGCATACATGCACCATTTATATATGCCGAAGCATAGGGGCATCTTCCCGCAAAAGTTATGCCGCGTACACATGGTCAGACTTTTCCACGGGCAAGCCTCCGTCGGAATTTCGACCGTATGTACGTGGCATTAGGAGCAAAATCGCTCCTCCGCTCCTCCGCCCCTGCTGCCCCAATGCTTCGGCATATATGCTTTTTTTTTTTAACTGTGGTGGTGAAATCACCTCCTACAGCACTGGAGTCGCAGGGATCAGGCCTGTCTCTGCGAACGCTGCAGTTATGTGTGTTGTGTTTTGCAAGTGACAGTGATCGATCGATACTGCACTTGGGTGGCCTGGGCTGGACGGAGGGGCAAAACGCAGGTGCTAGCAGGTATCTGGGCTGATCCCGCTAACACTGCGTTTTTGGGAACCCTAAACTGCTGGGGACGCTAGTATAGATCTGATCAGATCAGATATTGATCTGTTCAGATACTATACCACTAAGGGGGGTGTATGCTTAACGCGTGGGTGTTAGCGCTACTGGCACTAACCTGACGCTGCCTGGGGTGTGACGCAGACCCTCTCTGACGCTAAAACCTAATTGATATCACCCGCCGGGCGATCAGGGGGTTAAACCTTTATTGGGTTATATACGGCGGGTGCCCTGACACTATAAAAAGTAAACTAACTAACCAGCGTCACCCGTAACCGTAACACTTATATGGTGATTACTGGTGAAAGGGTTAACTAGGGGCAATTAGGGGGTTAAAACCTTTATTAGGTAATATATGGGGGTACCTGACGCTATATAAAAACCTGACGGCGAACCTAAAAAAAAATTACTGGCTACCTATCGGCATCACCGACACTAAGACAACGATCATAAAAACGATCGCTTAGCGACAGTGGTGATAGGGGGTGAAAGGGTTACCTGGGGGGCGATCAAGGGGGTTAAACCTTTATTAGATAATATATGGGGGTACCTGACGCTATAAAAACCTGCGGCGAACCTAAAAAAAATTACTGGCTACCGATCGGCATCACCAACACTAAGACAGCGATCAGAAAAACTATCGCTTAGCGACAGTGGTGATAGGGGGTGAAAGGGTTACCTGGGGGGCGATCAAGGGGGTTAAACCTTTATTAGGTAATATATGGGGGTACCTGACGCTATAAAAACCTGCGGCGAACCTAAAAAAAATTACTGGCTACCGATCGGCATCACCGACGCTAAGACAGCGATCAGAAAAATGGTTTAGCGACGGCGGTGCTAGGGGGTGAAAGGGTTATCTGGGGGGCGATCAGGGGGTTAAACCTTTATTAGGGGGGGTTAGGGGGCTACACTGGACCTAAAACTAAATGTAGTGACACTTTTACAGTCACAAATGTCACTGATTGCAGTGATCACTAAATAAATGGTCACTGCAATCAGTGACACTGTGACTGGGGGCTGTGGGGTGATCTGGGGGTGTCTGGGGGGGCCTGGGGGGGCGATTTATATGCCTATGTGTCCTGGTGTCAGTGAAGTGTTTTATGCACTAACCTGCATCTTCTCCTGTGCGGCGCTCGGTATATGTGAGCGCCGCAGGAGAGATGACATCACTTCCTCCTGCCTGTGTAAACATTACACAGGCAGGGGAAGGATTCGATTCGCTGGGAGCGATCGAGAGGGGGTGGCCGGAATCGAATGGCTGTCCCCTCATCCCTGATCGCTCCCAAACGAATAACCGCCGCTCACTGTAAAGAAGGGGGGTCCCCCCAACTATACAAAGGCAGTCACGTAGATATACGCGATTCTGCCTGTCGGTGCCATTCTGCCGACATATTTTTACAGTGGGCGGTCGTTAAGTGGTTAAAGGGCTTGGTATGCAATTTTGAGGGGACTCTAGTAATTTTTTTTCATTCTTGTTTTACAATGTGCTACAGCATAAGTGACACAGACAAAGAAATAATGACACAGTTTAATGTAAGTGTAAAAGCAATTTTATTTCAATAACAAAAAGGTTTTACCTATCCCGTGCAATGGTTTTGTTTAGAACAGCCCAATCCTTCTCTTCTTGGGTCCCCCACTGGCACTCCTGGCTTTTCATCTTCTCAGTGTGCCACTATAGGAGGCTGTTTCCTATTGTGGCTCGATCCCAAGCCACACTGACTGTGTCTATAGACAGCAAGGCTCGCCCCTGTCTCCCGCTCTATCCTCACATGTTTTGATTGTCAGCCAATGGCTCCTGCTGCTGTCTCTGAGCCAATGAGGAGAGAGAGAGACAGCAGCTCTGCTGCTCTCAAGCAAAGCGGTGGATTGAAATCAGGCTCATGTAAGTGTAGCGGGCTGTTCCTCCCCTCTCCCCGTCCCCTCTATTAAAGTTCTGCTCGCAATGTCTCTGGTCTAGGGGTATGATAGGGGAGGGAGAGGGTGCGCTACGCCTGGCTTCCACCACAGGTGTACAAGTGGTATCAGCAATGCCTTCCTTTACCTTCGGGCCTGTGTTGTGCATCGGATCCTCCCTCCAAGATTCTCCGAGAACCTCGTCTGCCAGAAACTTGAGCCACACACCATTAAAGTCCAACACTCCTTTATTTAGAACATAACATGGACTCCCTTGGCTATAGAACAGAAAAGGAGGTGTGTGTACGAATAGGCCCAGACACAAGTTCGATCCTCCACTCTCCTCCAAAGAGTGGGTTATGGTCTCCGCACGAGGGAAATTCACCTTCCGGACGGTCTCCGACAAGAGGCTCACCCGTCACCGGCACTATGCTGCACCGGGTCTTCAGATGAGGAGCTCTTCCCGGTCCATTACGCCCACCTCGGATTCAGGCATCCATCTCCGGAGTACCCTAGGATCCTTCCCTCGCGGAACTCAGTGTTGGGCACTGAGCTCCGGACCGCCGTCCGAGTACCTCACCCCAGGCAAAAGGTGCCAAGGGTGGAACACGATCTCCGGTGGTCCTCTAGGCCTAGTCCGCCTAGAGGACAAACACGAACTCCGTCCGCAGGCTAAAGGTGCCAGGGACCAACAACCCCGTGACCAAGATAGCCGGCCCCTTTTATCCCCTCTGCCCAGAGAGGACAAAAGTAAGCTCAGCACACAGCAGTATCCGTCCGTTGGACAATAGTGACAGCGCCACCCAGTGGACCTCCGGAGACACACCACTGGTGTCACTGAAAAATTCAAAAACTTACGGTGGGAAAGTAAGTACCCGCTACATAAGTATTTAGGGGGAGTCGGGGGGGGGGGCAAAACATAAAAGGTTTTATACCTATTTGCAGAGAATGCATTGAGGTACAAAAAAACATTTAGCCTTAACAATCACTTTAAATTGCTGGCTTCTTAAAAAAAAAAACAGCACGCAAACCCCTCCGAAGGTTAATCTTTTTTTTTGTTTCATAACGATTTTATTGAAAAACAGCGTAATTACACATTACAGCAATAACAACCATAATAGGGGGGGGGGGGGTAAGGGGGGGGGGGTAAGCCTGGAGATCCAGAGGGTCTGGTTCCATGTACAATATAAATACATGTTATGTAGTTGTGGCAATGCCCATGTATAATGTTCAGTTATATAAAATAACAACATCATCTCAGATAATAACAAGAATATATCTTAAGTCCTCTGTGAGGGATCGTGTTAATGAAAGTGCATTCAGATGCTACCAGAACCTTTAATAAGAGTGGCAGGTCATGGCCATTACCACAGTAGACCAGAACCTATGGTTTGATTTCTACCTTCCTCTCTAAGGATCTACATATTTTAGAGAACATGAGTGGGGGGGTCCATCAGGACAACCCCGACCCCTCATACCCTCCTTTCGTCAAAATCAAGTAAAAGAGGAAAAGCGAAGGGAGAAGAAGGAGACAAAAGGAGGAAGATCTAGGGGAGAAAGGTAAAAAAAAAAAAAGAGAAAAGGGGGGGGTGCGGTAGGAGGGGTCCGGGGAGGGGGGTGAGTATGAGGAAGAGAGCGTTTGGACGTGAATGCTTGAAAAGGGGGTGGGGTAACCACTAACTACCCTCTCCGTCTATTTCTGTTTGGCAATAAGAACATACTGTCAAGATTATACCTCAGTTGTCGAACAAGTAGCACTCTGTATAAAAGTCCCAATCAGCTATTAGTCTATAAGAGATTTTGAAATTCCGCAGAATTCCGAAATGTAAACTAGTCGTCCCAGATAGTGGCAAAGTTGGAAATCCTATCCTGCGCAGTGTATATCAGCTCCTCCATCGTTGCGATGTGCCCTATGCGTGTCACCCATTCTTTCATAGATGGTGGCACTGTGGCCCTCCAGTGGACGGGTACACATAGTCTGGCCGCATTTATCATATGGATCGCCACCGAATTGCGATACCGTTTCTTAGATATTGTGGACAGATGGAGAAGATACTGTGCTGGCGAAAACTCCAGTGGTAGCGAGGAGACCGCAGTCGTCACATCATGTACCCTCTGCCAGTATGGTTGGATCAGCGAGCATTCCCACCAAATGTGGAGGAAGGTACCCAAGCCCTGCCCACATCTCCAGCACCGATTTGACACATTCGGAAAGAACTTGTGGATCAGATCCGGTGTCCTATACCACCGCGTTCTAATCTTGTACCCATTTTCCTGGGTGTTTACATTCAGCGAACCTTTATGGATATACCAATGAACCCGCTCCCAGCTCTTCTTCTCAATCGGTGTTTCAAGTCGGGCCTCCCAAAAGGTCCGTTCCGCCTGCATGGAAGCAAAGGGTTCTTTGAACATTGATGCGTAAAGCATCGAGATCACATGTCTCTGGGGAGACGTGCTAGAGCACAACGACTCAAACACTGTAGATGGTTTCGTAAAGCATCCTCTGGTCCTCGGGCTGTCTAGAAAGTGCTTTATCTGGAGGTAAGCAAAGAGAGGGAAGGCTTTGGTCAGGGATAGTGACGCTAGTTCTCTCAGGTTAAGAAACCTATCCCCAGAGAAAAAGTGTTTGGCTAGCATATCTACGTGTGGCCATTCTTTTGTCAGGTGGGAACTGTCTAGCCCCGGCATAAAGTCTGGGATTTTCTCTAAGGGGAGTTAACTTACTCTCTGTAGCCGACACTGCATACGTTCTACACGCTTGTGTAAACGCAGAAAGAGTTGCCCCTACCAGAGGGTGAGATTGAACGTTAGGCGTCCAATGTTTGCTGGAAAACCAGGGGACTGTCCCAAGTTCAGTTCCCGTAATCAAATTTTCCCGGAGTACCCACCCTTTACGGCATGCATGAACCCTCCAGTCCACTATCCGTGTCAGCTGCGTAGCCCAGTAGTACCTCTGTATATCCGGGAGACCAATGCCCCCATCCAATTTCGGGAGTACCAATTTCGCCCAACTAATTCTCGGTGCCTTGGTTCCCCACAGAAACTTTCTACATAGTCTCTTATACGTCGCAAAGAAGGAGGGTGGTAAAGCGATCGGAATTGTCTGTAATTTATATAGCATTCGAGGAAGCACTGTCATTTTCAATATGGAGGCACGCCCGAACCAGGAAATCGTGGGGACATCCCACCGACGCATGTCTTGCTGTATAGCGTTTAGTTCCGCTAGGAAGTTCTTATTGTAAAGATCTGTGAGTTTACCCGGAAGCCGAATACCCAGGTAGGTAATATCATCGGCTTTCCATCGAAAGGGGAAATTCTCCTGACAAAGGCCAACCAGCGATGAGGGCAGCGAGATATTCAGAGCAAATGATTTGGAGTAATTGATTTTCAAGTGTGAGATAATTCGGAATTGGTCAAGAACATGCAGCAAATTAGGAAGTCAAGGGGGAGGAGAGAAAGAGCAAAATATCATCGGCAAAAGCTGCGAGTTTATATTCCTTATGGCCTATTTCAATACCCTTTATGTTAGTATTCGCCCGAATGCAGCGAAGAAGAGGTTCCAGCGTGAGAATATACAGTATAGGAGAAAGGGGACAACCCTGTCTCGTGCCATTGTGGATGGAGAAGGCCTCCGACAAGTGACCATTGACTCGCACTCTCGCCTGTGGATTTGTATACAAAGCTCCGATATAATCCCTCATTCTGGTTCCTAGACCTAAAGTGTCTAACACGGAGTCCATGTAGTCCCAGGCCACTCGGTCGAAGGCCTTCTCTGCATCCATTGATAGAAAAAACACTTCGTGTTTGGAAGAAGTGAGCCAATGATGCAGGTTGAGGGCCTTGATGGTGTTGTCCCTGGCTTCTCTGCCGGGGACAAAGCCCACCTGGTCTAGACCCACCCATGTTGGAACGTGATGAGCCAACCGATTCGCAAGAATTTTGGAAAAGATTTTCACATCCACATTTAGGAGCGAGATCGGCCTATAATTCGCTACATCTGCCGGATCCTTATCCTCCTTGTTCCTTGTGTATTACTGAAATATAGGCTTCCAACAGGGTACTAGAGTTGCATGTGGCATCTGCTAGGGAGTTAAAGGCTCTAAGGAAACCTGGCGCTAGAAGATCCGTGAAACATTTGTAATATTGTGCCGTGAATCCATCAGGTCCCGGGCTTTTGCCGGGTTTTGTGGTTTTTAAGGCTTCTACCCATTCTTCAGACGACAACGGGGTATCCAGGGATTGTCTATCTTCCAGGGATAGTGCCTGTGGGCAATAACTATGCAGAAAGTCCCTTATCAAGTCTTTCCGCGTGTCCGCTGAGACATTACTTTCCTCATTTGCCTTAGTACTATATAGTTTGCTATAAAAGGTTTGAAACTGTCGAGCAATATCCCCATTTTTAGTATGGATCCCTCCATGCTTGTCCCTCACATGATGGATTGTGGAGGCGAGCACGCGTTTCTGTGTAAATCTCGCTAGTAACCTCCCGGGTTTATTCCCTTGCTCATAGAACAGCTTCTGCGACAGCATGTGTCGCTTTCGGGCTCTTCTGTATAATTCCTCACGTAAGAGTACTCTCGTATCTGCCAGCTCGGTCGCTACTCCAAGTGCCCGTGCACCAGTGTTGCCAACCATACGTAGATTTACGTACGGTACGTGAATTTAACCCCTTTTTTGGGGTGTACGTTAATGTCCGCTATGGGCACCGGCGCCCATAAAAAAGATGGCCACGAGCCGGCCATACAACGGCGCATGCGCCGTTCCGAAGCCGGCCGAGCGCAGGGAAACTTGTTCACGCTCGGCCGGGCGTCGCACGCACAGTAACGTGATGGCGCCGCTGGCGCCATTTTTGAATACACTGGCGTGACTCGAGTCCTCAGTCCTGCAGTGAGCAGTAGCACTAATCATCATAGGAGCGAGCGGAGCACTGACAGGGTGGAGGAGCGAGCGGAGCACTGACAGGGTGGAGGACAGAGTCAGACAGACTCGAGGTGAGTGAAACTGGGGGGGTCAGTGAGTGAGCCTGGAGCGTGAAGCCGTGCCAATGGTGCCATGCAGGGGACACAGAGACTGATGTGCTCTCTGTCCACCGGCACCATATTACTTCTCGAAATCATCAGTGTGCTGTGTCCTCCTCTGGCTCCTGTGCACCTTTCCACAGGTCAGGGCAGCACAGTGCTGCCCTGACCTGTGGAGAGGTGAAAGGGGCACAGGAGGAGGACACAGCACACTGATGATGTGGAGAAGTAATATGGTGGTGGACAGAGGAGGAGGCTACTGTGAGGGGGTGAGGAGGGCACCATCATGTCCGCAGAGTGTCTCCGGCACCTCCAGTAGTATGTCCGCAGCCTCTGTCCCCCCTCCTGTAGTATGTCCGCAGCCTCTGTCCCCCCTCCTGTAGTATGTCCGCAGCCTCTGTCCCCCCTCCTGTAGTATGTTCGCAGCCTCTGTCCCCCCTCCTGTAGTATGTCCGCAGCCTCTGTCCCCCCTCCTGTAGTATGTCCGCAGTCTCTGTCCACCTCCTGTAGTATGTCCGCGGTCTCTCCAGTGTCCACCTCCCTGTAGTATGTCTGCAGTCTCTGTCCACCTCCTGTAGTATGTCCACAGTCTCTCCAGTGTCCACCTCCCTGTAGTATGTCCACAGTCTCTCCAGTGTCCACCTCCCTGTAGTATGTCCGCAGTCTCTGTCCACCTCCTGTAGTGTGTCCGCAGTCTCTGTCCACCTCCTGTAGTGTGTCCGCAGTCTCTGTCCACCTCCTGTAGTGTGTCCGCAGTCTCTGTCCACCTCCTGTAGTGTGTCCGCAGTTTCTGTCCAACTCCTGTAGTGTGTCCGCAGTTTCTGTCCAACTCCTGTAGTGTGTCCGCAGTCTCTGTCCACCTCCTGTAGTGCGTCCGCAGTCTCTGTCCACCTCCTGTAGTGCGTCCGCAGTCCCTGTCCACCTCCTGTAGTGTGTCCGCAGTCTCTGTCCACCTCCTGTAGTGTGTCCGCAGTCTCTGTCCACCTCCTGTAGTATGTCCGCAGCCTCTGTCCACCTCCTGTATCGTGTCTGCAGTCTCTGACCATCTCTTGTCATGTCTACAGTCTCTGAGGGGATCCTAGAAAGGAGTCAAGAGTGGGAGTGCCGCCGGGATGGGGGTTACGGCCCAGCAAGAAACACACGTGTGGACTGGGGAGAGGAGATCAGACCCACCAAGCTGGAGCCGTCTGACTGAGCCTCACACTGTGCACCTGGGAGGAGGTAAGTGACAGTGCCGCCAGGCCATTCTGAGGGGGGGGGGTCACTAATGTAAGAAGGTGAATGAATACAATAATGTAAGGGGGCACTGATATAAAGGTTTCCCCCTTATATTAGTGCCCCCCCCTTACCTTAGTGTATTCACTCTGTGGAAGGTGGTCTCTATTCACCAGAGCTCCCCTCCACATCAGAGTTCCCCCTTACATCATGATCTGCAGCGTTCCCCTTTACATAAGAGTGCCCTTGCACTGTAAGGGGGCATCCTGCAGACTCTGATGTAAGTGGGAACTCTGTGCTGCCTGGGTTATAGTAACCTAACCTTCATATAAATTGAGAAATATGTTATGTTACTTTTGTTTAACTTAAACACATTGATATTAGCATTAGCTGTGTGTTTATAGTTGAAATATTGATATTTGCACTGTTTAGCACTAAAAACAGTAATTTTAGGTACTGTTTTGCAGTGTCAGTAAAAAATGCAGCTCTGCCAGTAATCTTCATTATTTTTGCCAGTAAGAAATTGGTGCCGTACAGAAATTTTGGCATCCTTGCCAGTAAATTTCACTTCAGGGGGTTGGCAACACTGCCGTGCACCTTTGTGTTGCGCTTCCAGTCTGGAGATCTTTTCTGCTAGGGTCTGAATAAGAGCTATGTGCTCCCTCTTTCTCTTAGCTGCCATGGAGAGCAAGTGTCCCCTCACCACACACTTATGTGCCTCCCATTGAGTCATGGGGGACACATCTGGTGTGTTGTTATGCTGAAAGTATTCACTAATGGCCTGTTTAAGAGTGACTATGTCCGCAAGATCTGTGAGAAGGGAAGCTCCAACCTCCAAATCTTAGTGGACGTCTCCCTCTGCGGGAATCGCAGGGTCAGGGTAACCGGGTGGTGGTCTGATAAGACCATATTTTCAATCGTCGCCTCATGTAGATAAGACAGATCTCTCTGGGAAATGAAGATGTAATCCAGCCTCGAGTAGCGCCGGTGTGGGGATGAGAAAAAGGTATAGTCTCTTCCCCGAGGGTTTAAGGTACACCATGTATCGTGTAGAGCCAGAGATGCTAGCCCCAATTTCGCTTGCCTTAAGGCAGAGAAGGGAAGGGACGAGGTACCCGTGGATGTGTCAAGAATCGGGTCCATGGCCATGTTAAAGTCTCCACCCAAAATAAGGAGACCGGACTGAAAAGATGTGAGTTTCAGTAGCGTATCTTTCAAGAAAGGGACTTGCTTGGAGTTTGGGCAATATATATTTGTGAGTGTCACTGGTCTGTCCTTCCAGCGCCCTTTCAGAAAGATAAATCTACCTTCTGGGTCTACTATCTGGTCCGTTAGATGAAATGCGAGCGACTTTGCGAGCAGAATCGCTACCCCTTTTGTCTTAGAGCCAGCACAGGTCGCATGATAAGCATCTGGGTATGTTTTGTTAGTGAGACGTTGGATGGCGCTCGATTTAAAGTGAGTTTCCTGGAAAAATATGATTTGAGCCCTGTGTCTGTGGGCTTCTGCCATAAGGCTACTACGCTTCTCAGGAACATTGAGGCCTTTGGCATTGACAGAAAAAATCTTGAGCGACAGAGGAGCTGAAGACTGCATAAAAGAGGCCATATGGGCGAACCAGATATGGTGTCACCCACTGCTTCCAACTACAGACGGAGAGAATAACCGGGAGAGGGAAGGGGGAAGAAAGAGAAAGGGGGGGGGCGGGAAAGAGAAGAAAAAAAAAAAGGGGGGGGGGAACAGAAAAAAAAAAAAAAGGGACAGACAGAAAGTAAGTACAATGTTTGTCTTTAAACCGTATTAATGGTATCCGGAGTCAAACCGGAACGTCTTCCCCAGTAGAGAAGGCGCCCCCAGTAAGGGGTTGTGAACAAAATACCGGAGGTAGTCAAAGTCCCGCTGAACTACCTATAGAGAATAGTGGGCAAACTGATGATAGGATAAACTTATGCTATGCCGGCAAGTACAAGAGGGGAGCCCACCTCTCTTGAGGTAGGGACAAAAACTAGCACCCGAACGTTCCCACCTACTCCACCATCCAGATACCACAGACTTAATATGTATCTAGTTTAACGTAAAATGAAAAACGAACCATGAACAAGTAAAGACTAAAGAAAAACTCCCCTCGGGTAAAGGGTAGGGTAAGGGGCTACATCGCCAAAGCCCTGCATGAAAAGATGACGGGTCTTCCACGACAGCACCCCTCACTCTCAGAGCCATTTCCCAGAAATACAATCTGGGAATAACCTAAGTGTCATAATGCTTCGTCTCCTCATATTTCCATTAACTTTAACAGATATTTTGACCTACCACAGTGGCCTTAACACCTCCGGACACCCAATCTAGTCGGGTGTCCCAGGTGCGGGGCCCCTGCGGTCTACTCCCCACTCGAATAGACCCCCTAAAGAGGCAATCAGGGCCCAGGAGCACCAGAGATCAGCTATAGTGCAAAATGTTGGTAAACAATAATAACTTTAAAAAAAGGTACAAATAAAAGGGAAGAGCACTGTGTGAAAATTCTTATACCTCCACGCTAACCAGGAGAGGGCTATTCTAAAGAAAGGATCCCCATACCCCAGATCTGCAATCAAACTTCATTAGAGGGAGTCTCAGTCCCTGAATCCCAGTGTGATTGACCACGCGTCCATTGGCCATAAGGTAGTGTGCGGGCATAGTTATCAGAGGGCGTATCTCCCAAGGCCCCCCGGCTCCGCCCAAGTCAGATACTCGGAACCGCGCCCTGAGGGCCTCGGGAGGCACAGCCCAGTAACATCAGGAGACCAAGCATGGCGTACAGCAGTCATGAACCAATCCTCACCCACATCTCTATCAACATTGAGCTTAGAATCAAAAGGCACAGTCGCACTAAGGTTGCATGGTTGCATCAAAACAAAAACCAAAGAAAGAAAAAAAAAAAAAAAAAAGGGGGGGGGGCGGAAGGGATATGGTAGGGGGAGTGGAGAGGGGGGGGAAGGGGAAGGAAGGGAAGGGAAGGGGAGTGTGTCATGGATATGCATTAATGTCTGTCTGCCATCTTACCTTCCTCCTCATGTGTTCATCTTTGAGACCAGACCTCCTTCACCTGGCTTCCTTTATAATCTCCTCCCAGCCTGACTCCACCCCAGGCCCTATCACAGAACACTATATTAACCTGTGCACTGCAAGCCTACTTTGCTGATCAACGTGTTTGTTAGGCATTGTGTGTTTGGGTTCCTGCCTGCCGTGTGCTACGTCTGTCTGTTACGTTATTGGCTTGTCCCCAACTATCCCTGTCTGCTCGTGACCCTTGACCTTCGGCTCGTTCTTTCGTTATCCTTGTCTGCTTGTGGCCCCTGACCTTCAGCTTGTTATTCGGTTCTCTCTTATCTTGTGCTGCTGCTTCCCCTCTTTTCCCCTTATCCTACGGGGCGTGAGCTAGGAAACTCCAGGGGCCGCGACCTGGTCCCAGCCTGCAGCATAACATCCTCACCACTAGAGGCCCTGGAGAAGACCAGCTGGGTCTTAGACTCCGCGCCCTGGGGAATCTTGGCTCTAGCTTCCGTTAGGATCCCGGTTGTGCTCCTCTGGTCCCGCTTTCCACAACCACCCAGTTTCCTATCCGCAGAAGCCAGCCATAGGGTTCACTACCTCGCGGTGCACTCCTGTCCCCCTACGGTGTGCATCTGTCACCTGGCCACAGGTGACCCTGACAGTGTGCAGGTGGGGAGGGTAAAGGATGGGGGGCAAGGGGAACTCTGAAGGGAGGGGGATGGAAACATCACATATATCATCTATCATAGATCAAAGAACCTGTTATAACAGTAAAAGCAGTTAATATCTGTATCTCACGTGGTTACATTAGTGACAGGTACATAAAGTCTAACCAAATTTGTGACATCCGATCGGCATACCAGAACCATAAAGTCTAACAGTATAAGATCCAAGCTGTGACCCCCCCAGGAGCAAGTGCCTAGCCCACGAAGATAGTCATACGTAACAGCAGGAAGAGAGTGTAAGTCTGGGAGGTAAAAGCTCACCTCTCCCTCTTAGTGCTCCAAGGCCTGGGGTTGTGGAAGTCAGATCTGTCACAGTGTAATCATAGTCTGGTATTGCCATCATGTAGTCCCAAGCGTGGGACAAGCTTGCAATGCAACCACCGGGGATAGTGTCATATAGCACAGACTGACGCCCATGCCACTACTGGGGTCTAGTCAGGGCAAAGGGAGTATAGAACCTGCTATGGATCAGGGTAAGATTGACCATGCACACCATAGGGACCAGTCGTGTGCTCATGGAAGTATGGGAGCGTGAGTGTGGTGAAGAGATAGGGATCAGCTTACCGGGCCATGCTTAGTGTTATCAAATATGCTCTGTCCGTCATCGAACAGATGACGGTGAAGCCCTCGGGCTCTCTTCTGTCTCCATGTCTCCTCGAAGTCTCGGTGGGGTGACATCAGAAGGTCTGCGAAGTCTTTGCTGATTCCTCCGAGATCGTGGGGTGTCATCCGACTGGGTGGGGATCCAGGGATCAGGTTGGAAGAATGCACCATACCAATCAGGAACGTCGACCGCAGGGATGCCAAGGCTGTCGCAGAACTGCTGCAGGTCTGTCGGAATCCTCAGCGAAGCCGTTCGGTTACTAGCCGTTGCTTGGAGACAAAAGGGGAACTTCCAGCGGTAAAGGATACGTCTGTCTCTCAAGACTTGTAGAAGCTGCCGTAAGTCTCGCCTGTGCTGTAAAGTAATGGCCGACAGGTCCTGGAATAGTTGTATGCGCGCCCCCTCATATTCCAGATTAGCGTGATTGCGTGCTAGCCGCAGTATCTCTTCCTTCTGCAGGAAATTAACTAGGCAGCAAACGGTGTCTCTAGGTAGGTCTGTTTCTCTGCCCCTGGGCCGCAGCGCTCTGTGGCATCTCTCCATCTCCACTGGGGCATCTGGTGGTCTGCCAAGTAGCGTATTAAAGATTGCCCAGACAGCCTGTTGTAGTTGGGGTCCCTCCACCGACTCCGGTATCCCCCTCACACGTAGATTGCGCCTGCGCCCCATATTGTCCAGGTCTTCCATGTGCCTGTGCATGTCTACAAGGTGCTGTGCATGGGAGGTGGAGGCCCTCTGTACTTGTTGGATGGCTGCCCCATGTGTCATGGCGGCTGACTCCACACGCTCCATCCGGGTGGCAACTGCTCTGATCTCTCCCTTCAAATCAGAGATCGCAGCAAACATGGCATTTTTTATATCCAGGGCAACCTGCTGCAGGTCCGCAATACACAGAGGGGGTGAGGGGTATCCTGCATTCACTCCCTGCGGGAGTACCGAGGAGGCAGCGGAGGAGGCCGTGGGCAGTGCTGTACTCAAGTCCGAGGCCTGGGATGCGGCTTGCATGTCCGCCGGCAATGTGCGGAACATCGCCGGGATAGTTTTGTTGGGCTGCGTGGAGGAGTCCAGCTGTGACCGGGCAGTAGGCTGACTTCTCCCGGTCATCTGAAAGGCTTAAACCCGAGGGGTTTCACTGATGGGATGCTTGTCTGTAGTTCTGGACAGCGGAGCTCTCCTAAGCTGCCATCTCGCTCCGGTGCCAGGCCACGCCCCTCCGAAGGTTAATCTTAGGGGCAGTTTTTTTATGAAATTTTAGTAAATCTTTGGGATTTACTCATTGATACCTATCCAACATTGTTTTTATGTGAAAAACACGATCCCAAAAATCAATCATTCTATTTGTACAAAAAATAATGTGTGCTATGGATGTACCGTGGATTTGATATGAAATGCAGTGGTTTTGCTTTCTGTGTAACATCCAGCATGTTTTTTTACTGCTAATACAGAACTGCAAAACTGCCCTTTCTTATACAGTACATTCAGTTTTCTCAGGCTGATTGTATTCAGATCACATAGCTGGAAAATTGTACTATAATCAATGCAATTGATACTGGCAATCCAATGCCTGCTTAAGCTGCAATTACCTTCACATATCGTCCTGGTAAGAAAGAATCATATAAAGAAATCAATTAAAATATTTGTGATTTTTTAGTAAACTATAGAGAAAGACACAAAATGCAAGGATTCTCTGCAAAAGATCCCTCAAACTAAGATCCCAGGGCCCAAAACATTTAGATGAACTCCTGAGCTGAAATACACATATACACATATGTAAACTGTCTTATCTACCAAAAGATTTGAAATTATGTCCAATCACTTTTGTGATTTATACATCCCTGGCAGACATCACAACCAAAAGAGTGACACCACTTTCTCTGTTGTAGTCAAGAAATGCAGCAGTGCCTCCTCCTTCACATTCTGCTCTCTCCTCTTCTCAGCATATTTCCTGTCAGCACATGTGCATAATACAGAGACTGATTAGTTACTAGAGCTCCTTTCTAGTTTGGGATACATTATAATGGGGCGATGAAGATAACGGAATGCTCATATCAAGCCAAACTTACCAGCTATATATAAAATGTATTTAATGTATTTAATTATTTTCAAAGTTATTACAGAACTGTTTTTAGTGTTCTTATATTTGCTTTGAGTTCAACTGGCTGGCATGGGCACAGTGCCTGATCACTGGTTTCCATAAATTTAGAAGAGGCGCCGTTGAAGGCCAGGGGGACACAGAAATCAGACTTAGATGAGTAAAAGGGTTGTTTTCTTACGTTCAATAGATTTTTATTTTTCAAAATAATCAAAGAAATTACAGAAGTACCATATGACGAAGGGTTCAATCATGTATTACAAAGGAAAGAATAAAATATTAATAAAGGGATAATAATACATTGTGTAGCGGGTATACACTTTTCTGTGTATTCAAAACTGGCAGAGACACCAGTGATATGCAGTTCCCTGCAGCCCAGCGGGTGGCGCTGTCGCCTTGGGCTGGGGTTGAACCATTGCTGTGTGCCGTGCTCCCTTCTTGTCCTCCCTCGGCAACGTTATGGTGGGGCGGGGAACCCGCCGTGCTTGCTGGGAGAGGGTATAAAGGGGCCGGCCATCTTTGTCACGAGGGCGAGTCCCGGGCACCTTCAGCCTTTGGGCGGTGGTTCGTGTTGGTCCTCTAGGCGGCCTAGGCCTAGAGGACGTTCGGAGGTCGTGTTCTATCCCAGGCACCTTTAGCCTGGGGTGAGGTGCTCGGATGGAGGTCTGGAGCTCAGTGCCCAACACTGAGTTCCGCGAGGGAAGGAGATCCTAGGGGACCCCGGGAGTGGGTACCCGAATCCGGAGGGCGTAATGGACCGGTGGGAGATACTTGCTTGAAGACCTGGTGCAGCACATTGCCAGTGACAGGTGAGCCTTCCATCGGAGACCGCCTGGAAAGAAATCCCCCCACGCTCAGAGACCGCAACCCACTTTTAGGAAGGAAAGTGGAGAGTTCATTGTGCCTGGGCCTACTCGCATCCACACCCCCCTGTCTGTTCTGTTCGTTGAGGGAGTCCAACTGTCTGTGCATTACTCTGTTATCGGAAGAATAAAGGAGTGTTGGACTTTAGTGGTGTGGGGCTCATTTACTGGCAGACACTGTTCGAGAAAACCAGGAGGAGGTCTCCAGATGCAGAAAACCGACCCGAAGGTAAAAGAGGATTGTCTCTCACTGCACATACATCTGCAGGGGGACTTGGCCTGGTGACCCTGCACTCTCTCCTTCAGAGTACCCCCAGACAAAAGCCAGAGCAAGAAGAATAGAGATGAGAGGGTGGAGGCCGCTACAATTGTTTTTATCAGTACTAAACAGAAAATGAATTATAAGTCCATCACTGAAATTTCAAAGAAAAACCCAGGTTTGGGAAAATAAGAAATGAGTGTATTCCTGGAAAGACACGAAATAGATGCTTAAAAAAGAACCATAATGACAGGCTGTTAGTGAGGTCCTACCTAACCTGGACACCCCAAGTGGGATCTTCCTGTGCCCCGGTCAGGCCCCCCTCCCAGCTCGCCCATCACATTAACCAAACCCTCAGATTATGAGGAAAGCTAATGTAGAAAACATTGAGACTATAGAATCAAAATACATATATATAACAAAATACAGATTTGCTGAAGCAATTCTTCCAATAGTCTATTATTTAAAACCCCTAAGTCACGTTTATCAACCAAAAACAAGGAAAAGAAAAATTAAAAAAAATAATAAGGTACAAAAAGACAAAGAATAGAGAGAAAGAAGAAAAGAAGGAAAGAGATGAAAAGAGGAAATAAATCACGTGCCTATTATCGAGTTTCTGGAACATAGCGAACAGGATCGAGTTAGATCGTTAGAGAAATACCACAGTAAGCAGCCCAAGGTTCCCAAACAGATTTAGGAAATGTGTTTGATAAAATACTAGATAACTTCTCTTGTGTCATAATCCAAGAGATCTTATTGTGTATAGCCTGAAAGGGAACCCTGGGTTGTCTCCAAGACCTAGCAATGGTAATTTTTGCCCCGAGTAGCAAAAAGCGGATCAGCTGCTGAGTAGGCCTGGGGGCATTAGGAATACGAGCATTAAGGAGAGCTATAGTTGCTGACCTGGGAATCAGGAGCTTAGTGACCTTGAATATGAGGTTGAATATCCTTTTCCACACAGACCTAATCCTAGGACACTCCCAAAGGGTTTCTGCCTGTTACTTCTGAGTGCTGCTAATCTCCTACATTCTTTCCAACTACTTTCTATCTACTTGCACTCTCTCCAACATTAGCCATACATCATTGCTCTAGACTTTCTTGCTGATAGTGACAACAGTACACTGCCTGCACAGCGTGAATCTGCCTTATGGTTTGTAGCCTCCACAAAGGGGCACATGTGACAGGGTGACAATTTGGTAGTACAACTGGGAGACGGTTGTCACCTTTTAACATGAAGTTTAACAAGTATTTTTTTAATGAAATCTGCATATTTTAAAAATATTACAGACACATTTCTAACTTACTTTAACATGTGAGATCCTTCTCTCCACAACAGTTTAATACTCATACAAAGAAAGCATAGGTATGTGAGACTATCTTTTTGCATAAATATATGCAAACTATTGCTTATGATATTATTTTCTAGCATATACTCTTGCATATTGTTCCTCACCAACTGCTCAAATATATGTTCTACAACAGAAGTTAATAATTTAGGCAGATGTTAAATTGATGTCAAACTTAGGGGTTTGTAGTTGGGTGAATATCTTAAAGCGGAGGTCCACCTAAAAAAAAAAAATATTAAAAGCCAGCAGCTACAAATACTGCAGCTGCTGACTTTTAATCAATGGACACTTACCTGTCCAGGGTGCCCGTGATGTCGGCAGCTGAAACCGATCAATCGCTCGGCTCTCAGCTGCCCCCGCCGCCATCCTAGGTGAGGGAATCAGGAAGTGAAGCGTTGCGGCTTCAATTCCCGGTTCCCTACTGCACATGCACGAGTCGCGCTGCACGTCCCCCACTGGTCCCCACTATCTTCTGGGACCTGTGTGTTTCCCAGAAGACAGCAGGGGGGGTGGAGAGGCGTAGCTACCGCGGGAGTCTATGCCTGGAAGTGGGTGCAAATACCTGTATTATACAGGTATCTGCACCCCTCCCCCCTGAAAGGTGCCAAACGTGACACCGGAGGGGGGGGAGGTTCCGAAAAGCGGAGGTTCCATTTTTGTGTGGACCTCCGCTTTAAGATATTTTCTACCAGTCTGTAGGTACTAAACCATTAAAGAGCATCCAAAAATTTGAAACAATGGTTTAGAAAACTAAACTAAGCTCTTTGTGGACTTGATGGAAACCTAGAATGTTTTGACAGTTTTTCAGAATCTTTTCTGGCCATATCAATGTTAAGCTGATGTTGTCGGCACCATCCTCATGCTGTAGCATCACTACTCTTCTTACCTAGAGTGAAGAAGATATTCAGCAGGTCTGTCTTCTCTTAGCTCCCAGTGACCATCTCTGGCTTTTTTTTTTTGAGCGCTTATGTGCTTATAACTTGCCTTTTTTATCATTACATAGCGCACCCCTGTGGGAACCACAGGTTAATACAGTCCTATCTCCCCTCCTTAGAGCACAGCCCGGTACACTACATTTTCTTCATTCTTCCGCTGAATCAAAAAGCAGTTTAGGTTTTTTTTTTTTGTTTTATTGCGAATGATAAACTGGGATCAGATACCCCCAAAACTGTTACACTAGATAACTTGAGAACTCCTTAATTTGTGGCTGCATAGTGCAATTCACAAACTGCTGGCTGCACTGCACAACTGCTGAACATCCCACAGGATCTCTTTGCTGTTGGTGACCTGTACACCTTCCAAAGTTAAAAATAAACACAATCACTCTCACCAGTGAGCTTCTCCAGATCCAACTTGATCCCTGGACACATATCTGCAAATAGGCCCCCCAGCTAAGCCTAGCAAGGACCTCAGTGTCTTCCTCAAGGCTTCCTCTAGGACCCTTCACCAGGGGATGGAGCCCTCTCTTATTTATGAGCTCTCTCTCTCCACCTTCTAGGCACACCTCCCCAAGGATTGACTGGAGTCCCACAAATATTCAGACTGCTTGTTCTGTCCTTCCTCCCACTATATTTCTAAAATCCTCTATAAGACAGGGGAAAGTAACAGAACAGCAACCTGTGAAACACTGAGCAGCCCTAGATAATCAACCCCTGTTACACTGATTATAGGGGAACCAGATTACATTTACCTAGTAGCCTGCTCTTCACTAGAAGGGTGTTAAAATTATTATACTTTTTTTTGGGAGGGGTGGAATTAAAATTGTTCTCTTTAGCAACTTGTCATTCATCTGGGCTGCCCCAATTACATGGTACTTTGTAGAAAGTGCACATGACAGGATAGTCTGAAAGGTAGGAAAAGGTTTAGGATTGAATGGGCAAGGATTTACATATGACATGATGTATGGAGAAGAAAATTAAGTAGCTAGAAGTTAGAGAGATCTTGAGTAGGAACAAACAGTGGGAACAATTTGTCCACATGCACATTTTATAGGTAAAGATGTGATTGCTGGAACTAATTAGAGGTGATTAAAGTTTAGACTATAGTTTAGATTCATAGTAGAGTTTTTAGTTTGATTTGGGAGAGTATGTGACAAATTGATTTAAAGGCAGGAAAGTGTGGGAAACAAAGCAGAGCCACTACATAAAGGCGTAGATGGTAGACCTATACATATGTACAGATAATAGTACTCAGAGTAGATATAAACAACTCTCATACCTAGAACACACGACCGTTTTTTCCGTCGGATAAAAAACCAATGGTTTTCCCCACAGAATTCCTCTCAGCCTACCTTGCATACACACGCTCAGACAAAAGTCCGCCCATCCAAATCGCGGAGAACGTACAACAGGTACGAAGGCACTATAAAGGGGAAGTTCCATTACAACGGCGCCACCCTTTGGGCTGCTTTTGCTAATTCTCGTGTTAGTAAAAGTTTGGTTCCACCTGTTTCACACCTCGATCAATATGGTAGAATATAAACTAAATTACATTTTGATGGCGTGCTGTGTGCTGCACAACTTTCTACTGCAAACATCGCCAAATTATATGCCCTTAGTTGGGCATGAGGCCGCACTTCAGGACCTTAATCCAATCCCGGCCCTGGAAGCTGGCCATACTGGCATGCCCCCCCAAAGTGCCCATGATGTGCACCAAAAATATGTGGACTATTTCACGGGTAGGGGGGCCATTGTTATGCCAGAAGATGTTTGATTTCTTTTAAAAAATTAAAAAAATTTGACCTGCAATCATCTTTGATTTACTGCTTGTGTTTTATTTAGCTGTCTCCTAGGTTCTCCTAGTGCACTTGTAGTGCCAAGTGTGAATTTGCCTTTAGTAAATAACCACCACTGTCACTGTAATCACAAATTTTTGGCAAAAATGGTATTGAGCATAGAAAGAAGAAGCCACACATTGTAAATTTTCACAAATTCTACTCCGTGCACATTCACATGTGCGTTATTATAAAACATTATTTACAAATATATACATCTGGCTTTAATTAAAAATGTTTTATTTATTTTTTGGCATAAACAGGCATGTTTCAAAACATAACATACAAAGCTCTGGAACTTACAAAGTTTGATTAATTAATTAATTTCTTTTTAAACATACATACAGTTCGAGCTTCCACATTTGTTATTTTACAACATAAACAATATAATCATACAAAACATAATCTCATAATAAACCAAAACAAAACAAAAACAGAAAAAAAATATATATATATAATATACTCAATAAACCTCTTCCCCCCTCGCTTCTTTTCCCCGGAGAGTTTCCCTCTCCTCTGAGGCCAAAAAGGCGCTCCAAGCGGACCAGGTCTCGGAGTACCTTTCGTACTGTTGACGTGCAGAGAGGACTAGGTCTTCTAGTTTGCTAATCTCCCTCACCTTACTAATCCACATTTCTAATGTCGGTGGCGATATTGATTTCCCATTTAGCGGAATACATGCCTTTGCGGCATCTAAAAGGTACGGAATGCATGATTCCTTATATATCCTTTCGGGTATTACGTTAACATGTAGCAGGAAGAACTCCGGGCCCTCGGGTATTGTTAGATCCGTGCATAGTTGAAGGGACTGTCTAATCCCCAGCCAAAACCTCCTTATTCTGGGACAGTCCCAGAATATATGTAGCATAGTGCCTTTCTCTTCCTGACATCTCCAGCACCGGTCTGAAGCGTCCGGAAACATTTCCCCAAGTTTCTCTGGTGTTCTATACCATCTGGATAAGATCTTAAAATTGGTTTCTTGTGTTTTAACACATACAGTATTGAAGTCTCGTGTGTAAGCCTAAGCATCCTCTGTCGCTGCTCCGGACTAAAAGTCCTCCCTAGTTCCTTTTCCCAATCCTGGATATATTTCAGGAAGGGGATTTCTGGCTGAGTATTCAACAAGTCGTAACATATTGATAGTGTATGTGATGTTGCTCCTTTCTCATTACAAAGTTTCTCAAATGTGGTCAACGGTCTATCCATCTGTCCCGGGCTCGGAAGCGTGCTAAGAAAATGGCAAATCTGTATGGCATTCCACAATTTTAGTCTAAAAATGTTTCCTTGTTCCATCAGCTCCTTTGTTGTGACCCAGGTTCCAGTGTGGATATAATTGAATGCTTGAGTGTATCCCATACTCATTAAATATCGAAATCCACTCTCCTCACACCCCGGCTGAAAGGATGGGTTGCCCAATATTGGGTATAGTGGAGAGGTCATAGGTGCCACTCCAATAGTGGGAAGCAAGGTCACGCATAGTTTGACCGTATTGCCCACCACCGGGCTGGCAACCACCTCTCTCGGCATTGCAGCGAGACACCATGGTGCTCCATTTAGTGGCACCGGGGACTGTGCATTTTCAATCTGTACCCATAGTTTAGTCTCTGCATGTCTATTCCAGTCAACCACTCTATTCAAATGTACTGCTTGGTAATACTTCCGTATATCTGGTACTGCCAATCCCCCCTGTCTTACTTACAAAGTTCAACGTACAAAATGTGAAGGCAATATCAGACATTCTAGTATGTCAACAATGTGTTGCTGTTGCCTTCATTAGATGGGGGGGTGATGTCACCCCTAGAAAAGCCAAATTTAGAAGATGCACACAAATACACTAATGTCAACATGTGCTATCTCCCATCATGGGGGATCAATGGACGTGTTTTGGGGGAGCAACCCTTTCCTCTCACCTACTTGAGTTGCAAGGAAGGGGTTGCACCCACAAAACGCGTACATTGATATCCCCTGATGGGAGATAGCACATGTTGACACACTGTGTGCATCTATAAAATTTTGCAGGAATAAAGTAGTAAAATTTTGAAAAAGTGCATAAAAGAACAAAAGGGGGTGAATTTTGTGTTTCTTTAGATCTGCCCCAAAACATCAATTATGTTCTTAAATTTTTGATCCATACGATTCATATTATTCCTCATAATGTCTAGTTCTCGACTACACTCCATGATTTCTTGTATTAAAACTTGTGCACTAGCACTTGTGAAATGAGGAGTTTCTTCTTCACCAACATGTTCATCACCTAAAAAAAAACAACAAGGTATTATAAAGATGCAGGCCTACATCTCTTACCTGAAGCTGTGGTGACAGACACTGACCTGTTGTGGTGACAATTTCCACCACTTCATCCACCTCTCCTTCCTCGACCTTTCCTTCCTCCACGTCTTCATCTTGGGGTTCTCTCTGGTCCCCTTTTTTAGGAGGTGTGGGTTTCCTGGTGTCCTCTGAGTGGTGTCCTCCGAGTCTTTGCTCCCCTATGAGAATGAAACAAAAGGTATACTTAGCACACAGATATTTGAGGCCAGAAATAGGAATATGAAACATTGCTTGGAAGTGGGGTACAATTGTGTGTTTTGGCAGAGTTCCAAGCTGAATACATGTTTTTTCCCCTCACCAAAGCTGGAATACTTACCTTTTTTGGCCAAGTTTCACACATGGAGATACCCCAAGTATCCACTGGAGCACCTGTGTGGGACACCCTAAAGTTTTTTCTGGTGTCCCACACTAGTGCTCCTGAGTCCAGATGTGTAAACAGCTGCTGTGAGTGTCCTCTCCTTTCCACTTAATAAAGTTTGCATTTCATTCTAATGACAAACATATCTAGACAACAATGTAATACAATTATTTTAATACAAATAGGCATGACCAAATATAGTTAACCCTGTATCAAACAAAAACATTGTATGTAGTGGGGAACGATGTATCCTATGACCGATTACTGTGCCCACTAACCTGAAAGTTTACATTTTAAACTGTCCAACAGTAAAGAAAAGCACATGGAGCAACATGCAAGTTATAATTATAATATGAACACAGGACAAATACTTACTTTTTTAGCATTCTCTTGATCCTTCTGTACTGGTCGTGCTCCCTCAGTTTCAGGTCTGACCAGCGTTTCCTCAGCTGCTCCTTGGATTGTCGTACCCCAAAATTCCTGTGCAGACTTCTCACAACTTTAGTCATGATCTTGGCCTTTCTGACGTTAGAGTTGGTGTACGGCCCATGCTTCCCATCATAGTCGCTCCTCCTCAAGATGTACACCATCTCCGCCATCTCTGCAAAGGACATATTTGAGGCCTTGTATCTCCTCCTGGATCGAGACGTTTCTGGCTCCGGGCTTTCCTCGTCGTTACTGTAATTAACATGCACCTGCTGTGTCTCTGCCATGTCATCTCCCACTGCGTGCCGAAAGAGATTGGGCAGGGAATATACTAGAATGAACGTCAGGGGCGGGCGACGCGGGCGGAGTTTCACGCATGCGCAGTGTATATAAAGCTAATGCGCATGTGTCGTACCTACATTCTGTGTGTGGAGGAAGGAGCAAGCTAAGAACGTGAGACCGAAGGTAACATTTTCACTTGGGGCATCAGTGGCCTATACTGCTTCGAGATTGTGGCCTATATGGGGATAAAGATTAGTAGAGTTTAAAGACTGACATTGTTATTTTTGGCTTGTGTTTTGTCTTGCAGAAAGAATGAATGCCTTTAAAAAAAAAAACGACATTATGTGCGAATTCCTGGACAGATACAGGGAGATGCCTGCTCTGTGGGAAACAAAAAACCCTATACATAAAAAAAGATGAGTGAGGACGGCAGCGCTGGAGAACATGCTCCAATTTGTGCAGACACGGGTCCCCAAGTCAACCATCAAGGATATGGACAAAAAATTGGGAACTTGAGGGGCACATACAGGAGGGAGCGCACAAAGGTCCTGGAGTCCATGAAATCAGGAGCAGCAGCAGCGGATGTATATGTGCCTACTCTGTGGTACTGCAGCAAATTTAGCTTTCTGGACGACCAGCTGGAAGTGAGGCCATCCCTCTCTACCCTTCCCTGCAGCCTTCTAGCCAGCCTTCCCTCCAGCCTTCCATTCAGCCTTCCATCCAGCCAAGCTGAGCCTTCTGAGGAGCAAGCAGAGCCTTCCATCCTCTAAGAACCAGATGTGGACTTCTGGAGCCCGGTATAGTATTTTTATAAAGATTTATTGTCGTAAAATGAATGATGTAAAATTTATGTTAATATTGATAAGAAATTAATGTTTGAACAAAAAGTGTTTTACATATCAATAGACAGTAGTGGCCAAAAATGATTGGGACAAGAATGAAAAATGCTGGGGTCAGAATGATAGTCTTTTCTATTTATTAACATTCAATTTGCAACAGTCTTGAGCTGAAAATTGTGTGATTAATGAAACAAAAACTAAACAATGTCCTTTTTTTTACACAGGAAGACCTCAGCCAGGATGAGGGTCTGGAAAGTGGCAGGCAAGAGGAGGCAAGAGGAAGTGTTATCCAGGAGGTGGCCAGGCCCAGTGGCAGCCAGCAGGTGGCCGGGCCCAGTGGCAGCCAGCAGGTGGCCGGGCCCAGTGGCAGCACACAGTCACAGATGCCTCCCATCTGCCTTCAAACAAGAAGGGCCAAGATGGGTAGGAACATGGAGGAGGCAGCAATGGCCCTCATTAGGGAGGCTCATGCCACCCTTCAAGAACCCACCACCACTCAAGAGTGTTATTCCAGCATTATTAGTGCGAAAATGATGGAGATGGAGAGGGGCCAATGCCTCCTTTGTGAGCCACTAGTTTTTAAAGCCATCAATATGGGGTTGAGGGGCGAAATCACCAAAAATACCGAAATTTGTGAGGTTGCCCGTCCTTCTCCACCTCTTCCTCCTCCTTCTCCTTCTCATCCTCCTCCCCCTTCTCCTCCTCCTGCCACAAGTCCACCTCCAGAGCCACAGGCTCCAACGAAGCGTGCAAGGAAGGTTGCAGAGAAGGCTGCAGGGAAGGCTGCAAAGAAGGGTGCAGGGGAAGGTTACAAAGAAGTCGAGAAAGTGATAGCCTGGCTTAAGTCTGGTCTGATAGAAGATGCAGGCTGTTGTAGTACCACAGACTGGGAACATATATGTCATCTGCTGCTGTTCGTGATCTATGGGAGTCCAGGACCAGATTTTGCTCCCAATTGTATGGACTTTTCAAGCTCCCAATTTTATTGTCCACAGACTTGATGTGTGCCCTGGGGTCCCAAGGCTTCGCAAATTGCAGCAGGTTCTACAGCGTTGCCTTCCTCTTTAATTTGTTATGAGCCAGAATAAATGGATTTTATTTTTACAGTTAATACTTGCCTATGTGTTTTTCTTAAAAAAGGACAGTTTTTTTGTGAGTAGGCAGGTACATTTCGTAAATACAATGTGTAATTTACAAGGGACACCAACCAACCACCTTGAGGTTAAAAAATACAAGATAATAATGTTATTGTGGTAACTTGACACAAAAATAAATAAAACAAATATATGGAGATCACTAGAAAATTATTTTGAAATAATCACAAAAAATGCAGATCTTGCTTAACGTCTTGGAGCTCGGGCCATTGTCAAACAACGGCCACTAGGTGGCTCTTCAGGTCTGGGAGGCCGTCTATTGACGGCCTCGGCTCCTCCGGCCACTGGGGGGCGCGCAAGCTCTGCCGGCGGCGTGCGTGCCCGCTGCGTCACTGAGGTGCCGATGCGTGTGCCTGGCGGCCGTGATGCCGGCCAGGTACCCGCGATCGGCCGGTACACAGCCAAGGGCGTGGATCTCTGTGTAAACACAGAGATCCACGTCCTGTCATGGAGAGGAGACTGATGCTGTGTCCCTTGTACATAGGGACACAGATCGGTCACCTTCCCCAGTCAGTCCCCTCCCCCCCACAGTAAGAATCACTCCTAGGGAACACATTTAACCCCTTCCTTGCCCCCTAGTGTTAACCCCTTCCCTGCCAGTCACATTTATAGCACTGTTCGCTGTATAAATGTGAATGGTCCCAAAAATGTATCAAAAGTGTTCGATCTGTCCGCCGTAATATCGTAGTCCTGACAAAAATCGCAGCTAACCGCCATTTCTAGTAATAAATAATAAAAAAAAATCATAATTCTATCCCCTATTTTGTAGGCGCTATAACTTTTGCGCAAACCAATCACTATACGCTTATTTCGATTTTTTTTACCAAAAATATGTAGAAAAATACGTATCGGCCTAAACTGAGAAAAAAAATATATATATTTTTTTAAAAATGGGATATTTATTATAGCAAAAAGTAAAAAATATTGTGTTTTTCTCAAAATTGTCGCTCTTTTTTTGTTTATAGCACAAAAAATAAAAACCGCAGAGGTGATCAAATACCACCAAAAGAAAGCTTTGTGGGAAAAAAGGACGTCAATTTTGTTTGGGAGCCACGTCGCACGACCACACAATTTTCATTCAAATTATGACAGTGCTGAAAGCTGAAATTTTGCCTGGGCAGGAAGGGGGTATATGTGCCCAGTAAGCAAGTAGTTAAAAATGTAAATAAAAAAAATAAAAAATATTATGGAGATCTAGCTTTAAAAAAAATTAAAAAATCTTCATGAGATCACGAGAAATAATAAAGAAATAAGTTTGTCAGAACTCTGTGTGCATATCAGCAGCAAAACAATGTTCATTATAGTAGCATTATAAAGAAGAAAAGAATGCGCTGCATTAAACAATGCAATAATGTGCTATCTCCATTCTGAACGCTAGTTTTACCAGAAAGAGCGCTCCCGTCTCATACTTGTGTAGCACACAGATCCCTGCACTCCACTTGCAGGATAGGACACACCATGCCACATGCCCAGTTTCCTCCATTTTGTAAAGGGTGAGCGATGTTAACAGTTTTTGGGTCCTGCAGCGAGTTACCTCCCCTCCGCTGGTTCTCGTCCCTAGAGTGTAGGGAAAAGTCTATTTTCTCTAATAAAGAAGGCCAATATCCAGACAGTGCTAAACTCCAACAGACGAGTTTATTTTCTCTTTGCTAGTAACTTAGTAGAAAAGTTGAAGATAGAGATAGAGTTGGATAGGGAGGCAGGTTCTGGCACGCGGCACTTAGTTACCCTCGTCGCCACTCAAGCCTGAGTGGGTTTTGCTCACCCGGATAGTTCCCTCTCACGGTCCTAGCAGCCGGAGTGAAGCACGAACAATTACTTTAGCTTGATTTCTCCTAGGGACGTGTTCGGAAGATCCTCTGCCACAGAACCTTTAAGCTCCTAAGTCCCGAACTTTCCAGCACTTGTAACTAGAGACCATAGGTGCCAATGGGGCATGTTACAAGGGCTTAAGGTATATCACTGAATCCTTCCCTCTGACAGGTAACCAGGCCTCTCCCGAGACGGCGACATCCTTCACCGATCCCCTTAGAAAGGTCCTCCCCTGGTTTCCTCTCCTTCAGAGCGGGTCACCCTCCCACCCACCCTGGGATTCCGCTGCTTGGTTGTAGGCCTCAGTTAAAGGTACTGGGCCTACCTGGAACGATGGGGCCTCGGGCTAAAGGTGTCTGGAACCCAGCACATTCACACGCACCCCTGGTGAAGGTGGGGTACGTTCTGAGGATGAAGACCAAGACCCAATGGCGTCTGCCCCTTAAGTACCCTTTCCCGGCATGCACAGCAGGTAGACCACACCCACTGTACAACCGCCGAGAGAGGACACCCAATCACACCACAATGCCACCTGTGGTTCGACCCGAGACCTGGGCAACAATGCCACCTACAGGTCAAAGGGGAACTATACACCCAGGCAACACCACAGCAGAGCAGAGTCCAATTTAAGGAATTTCAACAGCCTGAGCCAACTATAGCTCAGGCTACCCCCTAAATTTCAAATATAGCGACCTCGCTACACTTGATTCTGAGCATGCACGGTTTTCTGCTTGTCATAAAACCATACAAACGAACGGATTTCCCGCTCTGATTTTTGGCCTGACGGGAAAAATACGATCCTGATCTCTTTTTTTGTCCAGCAGTTTTCCCGTCGGAAAAACTGCGATGGAGCATACACACAGCCGGGATTCCCGACAAAAAGCTCTCATAGCAGTTTTCCCATCTGTAAAAACTGTTGTGTGTACGAGGCATCATAGTGCTTACATTTATTAAAAAAAAGAATAACACTCACATGTTTGTGTGCAATAAATCGTTGGTGTGCATAAGAAAAACGTCTTTTGTTCCACATAAAACTGTTCAGGTATTGTCAAACATTCTGTATGTTTCTCCTTGCACTCTGGTCACTTCCTGGAACAGTGTGATGATGTCATCCAGCTTCATCTTATGCATTATGTCACATCACATTTCTTCATCAGGGTATCCAAATCATGTACCTTAAATTAATTAAGGTTCCCTCATAGTTGCATTAAAAAGTCCATTAAGTTTTAGTTTTGTTTGTTAAGTGCCCCCGATTGGCAGTGCCCAGCTCCCCATGACAATTTTTAGCTTGCCAATTAGCTTTGCAAATGGCCAGAATTTATTACTATAGTTTTTGCCCACATAGACTTCGATGGGTTTCACTCCTAAATTCAGGATTCAGGCCTCGTACACACGGCCGAGATTCTCGTTGAAAAAAACATGTCATTTTTTTCGACGAGATTCTTGGACAAGAAACTTGTCCCGGCCGAGTGTACACACGCTCGTTTCAAAGAACCCGCGGTTCTTTGAATGGAGCATACACGGTGACGTCATTGACTACGACGAGCATGCGCTCGTCACATTCGATGCCATCGCCGCCATCTTGGTATACCCTACGTATGCCTAGGAAGCTACCGCACATGCGTCGAATTCATTTCGAACATGCGCGGGCTTCCGGGAGGACAGGTAAGTGTACACACACTCACTTTTCTCGTCGAGAAACATGCCGAGGAGAATCTCGACGAGAAAATAGAGAGCAGGTTCTCTATTTTCTCGTCGAGGTTACTTGTCGGTTTTCTCGACGAGAAACCCGATAGCCGCGTACACACGACCGATTTACTCGGCAAGACCTCTCTGCCAGCAAGTTTCTTGCTGGTTCTTGCCGAGAAAATCGGTCGTGTGTACGAGGCCTCAGAGATTTCAAACAAGTCTTAGATAGACCTCATCTGAATCGAAACTGGCAGATTTGCTCATTCCGAATCCCTGGTATATCTGAGGCAGCACCAGTTGCATTGAATTATTTTGTATTATTTTTTTAAATTTTAGAAGGAAGTGTAAACTTTAAGTTTTAGACTTAAATTTAAAAAGCGTATACTTAAAGCGTTTGTTACCCCAACATTTCACATTCCTGATATGTGTCTGCTACTGCTGCTAAATACCATGTACTTGTGTGAGAAACCAAATCTCTTTCTTTTATGTGAAATCCATGGTGTTCTGACAGTTCCTCTGCTTTCCTGTTAAAAACTGACCACACTAAGCATGTGAGCACACCGTAGTCAGTTCTCTAGCAGTACTGGGAACTCAGCATACTCTCCTCCAATGATCAGATCTGTCCTGACATCCCCCCCGCTGCACATCCATTCACTGGGAAGCACAGTGTACTGCTGCTTCTCCTCCCCCAGCTCTTATGCCACTAAGGAAATGTGATCACTTGATACAACAGAGAAAAGGGGTATTTATAATATTTTTTTATACCTATACAAAAATATTTTGCCTTTCATTTCTATTTTAAACTGAATAGGTTGTTTTACAAGGTGATTGCTTACAATCAATTTAAGGACAATTACTGTACAAATCATTAAATAGTATGAAAAATAATGCTATATGACATACAGGTATTTCTAATTTTCAAATCTGATAAAAAATTTTTGATAATGTAATATACAGGATCAAGTTATCAAGTCATGTACCAGCCAACATATAATTGGCATCAATTACTTTTTGTTGCATGGTTGATTATCATTAAAGCTCAGATTTTTCATTCTTGAATCATTTGGAATACATTACATGTACTGAAGCTGGAATAATAACCGTTCAGCTTATGCATACCAGAAGAAAAGCAATGAATGAGGCAAGATGCATGAGAGCAGAGATGTGGAAGGAGAGGGCAAACTATAACCAATAATTAGTAGCTGCTAATCAATATTAATATGTTGCTGTGAAAAGAGATAGACACGAAACACTAATTCATGCATTTGTTAAATCTGAATCATTGGTTTGTCATTCAGTACCGTTGAGATATTTTTAGTGATGTGTTAACCACTTCAAGTCCGGACACTTTCACCTCCTTCCAGTCCAGGCCATTGTTTATGTTTTCAACACTATCATACTTTGAATGACATTTACTCAGTCATGCAATAGATACAGATAGAGCTTTTGGTGGTATTTAATCATCACATGTTTTTTTCTATTTATTGTAATACAAGTGAAAAAAAAAACAATAAAAAGAAAAAAAAAAAGTTTTTGTCCGTTTCTGTTGTAAAATTTTGCAAAGAAATTAATTTTCTTCAAAAATATAGGCTAAAAATATATTGTGCTACATTGGGTTAAAATACCCCAAATCAGTGTATCTTTTTTAATCTGTGTGAAAGTTATAGAGTCTCCTAACTATAGTATACAGTAAATATTTAAAAAATTATCAATCCTGATATACTGACTGCCTCATTTCTTGAGGCCTTAAAATGCCAGCACAGTACAATTATCCCACAAATGTCCCTTTTTTGGGAAATAGACAGAAAAATGTATTTATTAAGAGGCAGTGGTGGGTTTTTTGACATTGTAATTTTTTTGTCAATGTTTTGGAAAATTAACAAAATTAAATAAAATGTGTTTTTCTTTCACAACGTTTTAATTTGAACAAGTTATTTTTCACATAAGGCATGGACATACTTACAATTACACTCCAGAAAACATCCTGCTATGCTGCTATGGGGATACCACATCTGTGAGACTTTTTCACAAGCTATATGCATAGAGCTGCCCAAAACCCAAGGAGCACCTTCAGGCATTCCAAGGGCATAAATTACACTTCTAATTTCCTGACTACCTATCACATTTTTGGAAACCCTGGAGACCCGGGACAGTGGAAACACCCACAAACAAACACTCCAAGGTATTTTCTGAAAGGCATAGTGCGTATTTCTTTAAAATGTATTTTTTTTGTAAAATGCAGGAAAGAAATTTACATTTACACAAAGTTGTCAATTAATAGAATATTTCCAACACACTGCATATGCATACTTATAAATACACCCCAAAATACATTCTGCTACTCCTCCCAAGTGTGGATATACCACATGAATGAGACTTTTTCACAGCCTAGAACATACATTTACACGATTACTTTCCTGACTACCTATCACATTTTTGAGGCCCTGAAGCACAGGGACAGTGGAAACACCTATAAAATAATCACATTTTGGAGGGTAAGCATTTTTTTAAGAAGTGCATTGAGTCTTTGGAAAACGTAATTTTTTTGCCAAAAGTTTTTGGAAAAGTTGAGAAAGATATTTCTCAAACACAGCATGGTCATACTAAAAAGTATCAGGTGGAGAGACGGATGAGATCCTGCAGCCAGAAATATGGAACCACAGTAGAAAGTGCAAACAGGCTATATCAAGAAACAACAACAAGCAACTCAACTCACAGTTAGTAGTGGTGCAGTCAGGAGCCAGGCAGAAGGAAGGGCTATCTAAAAAACAGTCCCAGTCAGCAAACTAAAGCAGCAGTCCACAGAGGTATACCAGGAGGCAGCATCGGGAACAGGCATAGTTGGCAACAACGATCAGCGTAATCCAAAGGAGTAGTCCAAGAGACAAAGTCGGGAACAGACAGAGTTGGCAACAAAGAATACAGTATGTTAAACATCAACAGCAGAAAACAGAACCTATACTAGGGCAAAGACAGGAAGGGAAGTGATAATTTATAGGTCACTCGATCAGGTGACTGCCTACAGCTGGTCACTGGGTGGAGACAGGGTCCACAATCAAAGAGCAGGGAATAACAAGGGCTCTACACAGATGGAAGTTCCCCAGTGGCTCAGGCAGTCGGGAACAGTCCAAAGAAAACCTGGTCCCAGGATAGAATCCCGTACACGGCGTGACACATAACACATTCTATTACTCCTCCGTAGTATGATGATACCACTTGTGAGACTTCTTCAGTGTCTGGAGTGATTATGTACTAGACATTGGGGCTGATTTACAAAACGTTTGCGCCATGAGTATCGACGCATCTGCGTGCACAACGGCACTTTTGGTATTTCCAAAACATTTGCGCCGTTAACACAGCGCTATTCCCTATTTACTATAGTGTTCTTGGCGCACGGGAGGAGGCGCTCAGTGCGCCACTATGGACCTGGCTCACGGCATCTTCAAATTAAAATATAAATAAGCTGGAAGTGCCAATATAATGGTGTGATGTGCGGTGATGTGAGGAAGTGACAACTGCCCAAGTAACAAATATGCCCAAAATAAAATGAGAAAGTAACTTTTTCGGAACCAGCCTGCTGCGCCGGCAATTACGTTTAGAACTGCAAGGGTTTTTTTGTGCTCTGCGTGGCAATTTTACTTGTTCAAATGCGCCGGTTCACTGCGCCGGCAAAGTCTTAGTAAATGTCAAGTCACGTAAATCAATTTGCATAAGTTGAACAGGTGCACCTCCTAAACTTGCCATTATATAACAGTCCGACAGCAAAATGACATTTCTAAAGGAAAAAAAAAAGGCATTTAAAAGCACTCGCGGCTATAATGAATTGTCGGCTCCTGGCAATATAGAGAAAAGTAATTGAAAGTCTTTGAAAAAAAAAAATGCGTGGGGTCCCCCCAAATTCCATTACCAGGCCCTTCAGGTCTGGTATGGATATTAAGGGGAACTCCGTGCCATTTTTTTTTAAAAAAATTACGTGCGGGTCCCCCTCAAAATCCGTACCAGGCCCTTCAGGTCTGGTATGGATTTTAAGGGGAACCCCAGCGCCAAACTTAAAAAAAATGGCGTGGGGGTCCCCCTAAAAATCCACACAGACCCTTATCCGAGCACGCAACCTGGCAGGCCGCAGGAAAAGAGGGGGGACGAGTGAGCGGCCCCCTCCCTCCTGAACCGTACCAGGCCACATGCCCTCAACATGGGGAGGATGTCCTCATGTTGATGGGCCTCATCCCCACAACCCTTGCCGGTGGTTGTGGGGGTCTGCGGGCAGGAGGCTTATCGGAATCTGGAAGCCCCCTTTAACAAAGGGGACCCCCAGATCCCGCCCCCCCCTGTGTGAAATGGTAATGGGGTACAAATGTACCCCTACCATTTCACAAAAAAAGTGTCAAAAATGTTAAAAAATTACAATAGCCGGTTTTTGACAATTCCTTTATTAATGTCTTCTCCTTTCTTCCATCTTTTTCCATCTTCCTCTTCCATCTTCTTCTTTTCTCCATTCGGGTTTCTTCCTCCATCTTCATCTTCATCTTCATCTTCATTCTTCCTTCGGTGTTCTCGTCCGCATCTTGCTCCGGCTTCTTGTTCCCTTCTTCTTTCTCCGGCCGATCCGCTTGAATTCGAGGTTCCCGCTGTGTGACGCTTCAGTTCTTCTGTTCTCCTCTGGGTCCGCTGCCACCTGGTGATCCCGCCCCCTCTGACACAACGGGGAAAGTCCCTGTGAAATCCATTTACATCAGAGGGGGGGCGGGGTCACCGGGTGGCAGCGGACCCAGAGGAGAACTGATGAACTGAAGTGTCACACAGCGGGAACCTCGAATTCAAGCGGAGCGGCCGGAGAAAGAAGAGGGGAACAAGAAGCCGGAGCAAGGAAGAAGGAAGATGAAGATGAAGATGAAGAAGAAGATGGAGGAAGAAACCCAAATGGAGAAAAGAAGAAGATGTAAGAAGAAGGTGGAAGAAGAAGAATTGTCAAAAACCGGCTATTGTCATTTTTAACATTTTTGACACTTTTTTTGTGAAATGGTAGGGGTACATTTGTACCCCATTACCATTTCAAACGGGGGGCGGGATCTGGGGGTCCCCTTTGTTAAAGGGGGCTTCCAGATTCCGATAAGCCCCCCGCCCGCAGACCCCCACAACCACCGGGCAAGGGTTGTGGGGATGAGGCCCTTGTCCCCATCAACATGGGGATATGGTGCTTTGAGGGGTCACAGACCCCCAAAGCATCCTCCCCATGTTGAGGGCATGTGGCCTGGTACGGTTTCAGGAGGGGGAGCTCTCTCGCCTCCCCCTCTTTTCCTGCGGCCTGCCAGGTTGCATGCTCGGATAAGGGTCTGGTGTGGATTTTTAGGGAGACCCCACGCCATTTTTTTTTAAGTTTGACGCGGGGGGTCCCCTTAATATCCATACCAGACCTGAAGAGCCTGGTAATGGAATTTGGGGGAACCCCCACGCATTTTTTTATTTTTCAGACTTTCAATGACTTTTATCTGTATTGACGGGAACCAGCAATTCATTACAGCCGCGAGTACTTTTAAATGACTATTATTTTACATTAGAAATGTCATTTTGCTCTCAAACTGTTATGAACATGGAAAACATGCGCTACTTTACAGGCATACTATAGACACCCCCCAGGTATGGTATTTAGGGCCAGTTCACACCGGATGCAGTGCAGTGCGTTTTTTGCATTAAAAATGCACTGGAACGCGTCAAAAACGTGCATGCAAAAAAGCACCTGGAACGCATCCAGACTGCGTTTCTATGGTGTGAACTGGCCCTTCACACCATAGAAACGCAATCCGGATGCGTTCCAGGTGCTTTTTTGCATGCACGTTTTTGACGCGTTCCAGTGCATTTTTGGTACATTTTTGATGCAGTCCAGTGCTTTTTTTTCACCCCTCTTTTTTATTAACCATAGATAAGGACAAGTGTGTTCCAGTGCATTTTTGGTGCATTCCGGTGCGTTCCAGTGCGTTTTTGATGCGTTTTGCAGCGTTCCAGTAGAGTCCAGTGCAAGTAAAATGCAGCATGTTCTACTTTTTTTGTGGAACTGAAACAAACACTGCCATTTAGAACCATATAACCAACTTTCCGTGCATTTTTGATGACTAAAAAATCAATGCACTGCATGTGGTGTGAAATGGCCCTTAAGCAATTTGGCATATTTAAAGGCACTTCTCCTTGTTTTGTTATTGGTGTTGTCCAAATTGGTGACATTGATATATGTCCCTTAGGGTGGGACCTGGGCCCCCATTTTAAGGTCAATAACTAGAAGAAAAGCCAGCCAAGTGGGGACTAGCAAAATTAACAAGTCAGTTCCCATAGACTGCAATGGTATTTGTTGTATAACTTTTGCCCATGTTAGGCTCTTTGTTTGCCCCCCGTGTTTGTCCGTCTCTAATTTTGTAGCATGCTGGATGATGTGCTTAATTTTGGACGGGGGGGGGGTATTTTCTCTGCTAGCTACATTTGTGTTGGTCTGAGCATGCCCAGGGACTTAGGTGTTTTTTTTGTTGGTGCTTTTTGTGTGTGAACAGCACCTGGATATTTCTGGGCATGCTCAGAGAGAGTGTGTTTTTTGGGTTAGTAATTGAAGGACATCCTTAACAGGTGTAACCACTTTGAAGTTCAGTCTCTACATTGGGTGAACTTGCATTTTGGGTGTTTCATGGACTGTGCATGTGTTTTCAATTGCCTCATTAGCACACAAACCTATGTTATATAAAGCTTGCAGATAGCATTTTCTCCCTTGCCCTGAAAAGAGGCAAGATTGTGTGTGTGGCGCCGGCCGGCAAAATGTGCATTTTGGTGTCCTTATCGAGTTTGTAACACATGCATTTTATTTGTTATGTCTTTGCAAAACAGATGTTGTTTTACTTTTGTTGATTGTTTTTTTTTGTGTGGGGGATATGTTCCCCATAAATATTTTTGATGTTGTTAATGTGTGTTGTTTGTTCACTTTGATTTAATTGTCTGTGCTGCATTATTTTGCTAAATCTTTCTCAAGATGTGACTAATGTTTCACATTTACCTTCATGTATTTTTTATTTATTTATTTTTTTGCTTCCCTTTGTGTTTTCCAAGTCATGTTTTGTTGACCAATAAAATTTGATGCAAAGTTTGATGTTTGTTTTTTTTGTTTTCTATGTGCAGCGCTACCCCCAGTTAAGAGAGCCGCTGGTTTTGTTTTGGGCCCTGTAGTGCACCGCTGTCAACCCCTGGCAATCGGCTCTAACCTCCCGTGGCACAGCTAGTGATAGTGGGATAGGACCGCGTGACCGCAACTGTTGGTGACGCAGTCCTATAACAAACATACACAGAATATACTTTAAAACTCCTATTAAAGTAAGCAAAACTGACACCAAATGTACTTTACCCAGACACTTTAGTGATGCTAATGGGCAAGTAATTAAATAACAGTATAACAAGTTGCAGATCCCTGCAATAAACAGTAATAAAGATAAACAGAGTAATCAGCATAATAAAGTATTGCTATGCAACTTTTGCGCTGCCCTTTTTCAGCTACTTCCCCTCATGGGCAGACTAACACCCAGCAATGTCTACCTATGCAGTTAGGCCTGGCTGATCTAAATGGAAGTTCAGTGAAACAATATTCGCTAGCAATCTTTCGGTGGTGCACTTGAAGAACAACTTTGTAATCCAAACGAATAGTAAAGATAAAAGTATCTGTCTTTAAACAGCTCTCACCACCCGGACAAGTCCAAGTCCGTTTCCTCCACCGATTCGTCTAGGAACAGGAATCCACCAACATCCGAGTCTTTAGTCCTCCTGGTGTAGTGCAACAAGAATGAGAAGATGTCTCTAAGGTTCAGCTAGGCTGGCAGAGGGCTCTTTGGAAAAGAACACAAGGCCCAGGCTTCAGGCCTTGTGCATACAGCAGTTCAGCACAGAGATCCTCTTGCTAGGAGAGGGGGTGTCCAAAAGAGGCAGAACACACTCCACCTTCCCTTTATAGGTCTGCCCCAGCAGTCTCTGTTCCGGAGCAATGTACCCTGAGTGCTGAAAGATGTACTGGGAGATGTAGTCTCTCTGTATTAAAGGGAAATACCCTGCTACACACTCCCCCCACTTTGAATCTTTGGTCCCCAAAGACATCTAACATTTTTAGATCTGCAAAACATTTTAGCTTCAATGCAGTTGCATAGGATTGACAGAGGAGCCTCCCACCAATCATCATATGATGGGGAGCTGTCCTGTCCACAGATCGCTTCAGTGGGGGTGACATGTCTAACTGTGCCAGGAAGTGAGCTGGGGTTGCCCTCCACCAAATGAACAGTGGAGGGATCCGGATTCTCTGCATTCCTCCTGGCAGTGACCACAGAATCTTCTGAGCTCTTCCCCATTTGTGGGTAGGTCAACTTTTTGGGAGGCCTTATGACTCTTCAAGCCCTTTGCTCTCTTGGAGTTTCTGGCTCTGGCGCCACAGGTTCTTCTTCCGGAGCAGGCTCAGGGGACACGGCGGGCTCCGGAACATCTGATTCAGAAGCTGGAAGATATATAGAGTCTCTGAGGTCCCCCTCTGAGTAAGGGTCACAGGCATCCTCCCAGTGATCTGATAAAGGACTAGATGGGATGAACTCAGTGGCTTCTGCATTCAGTTTACTGTCTATAGTGTCTTCAGTAGTTGGAAGATCTATAGCAGAAGCTCCTGGAGTTGGGGTTGGGGAAGGCCACAACCAATCAAGTTCTTTTTCTTCATCTCCACTTAGATCAGAGGCCTCGATATCTTCAGCTCGAGAGGTCTGAGACCGAGTGTTTGGCCTGGGAGTATCCAGGATGGAGGCTGGTTCAGGGGAGTCCCTCACTGGAGGTATCCTGACTGCTTCGGCAAGTGGGAGCAGATGGTTCCGATGCCCGGTCTTCAGTGGCCCTACCTTCCCTTCTGGCTTCAGCTTGTAAACAGGTAGGCCCGGCAACTTCTTACAAATGACATAGGGTTCAGGTCTACATCTGTCTGCAAGTTTGTGTTTTCCAGGGACCCCCACGTGTAGCGCTACCCCCAGTTAAGAGAGCCGCTGGTTTTGTTTTGGGCCCTGTAGTGCACCGCTGTCAACCCCTGGCAATCGGCTCTAACCTCCCGTGGCGCAGCTATTGATCTAAATGGAAGTTCAGTGAAACAATATTCGCTAGCAATCTTTCGGTGATGCACTTGAAGAACAACTTTGTAATCCAAACGAATAGTAAAGATAAAAGTATCTGTCTTTAAACAGCTCTCACCACCCGGACAAGTCCAAGTCCGTTTCCTCCGCCGATTCGTCTAGGAACAGGAATCCACCAACATCCGAGTCTTTAGTCCTCCTGGTGTAGTGCAACAAGAATGAGAAGATGTCTCTAAGGTTCAGCTAGGCTGGCAGAGGGCTCTTTGGAAAAGAACACAAGGCCCAGGCTTCAGGCCTTGTGCATACAGCAGTTCAGCACAGAGATCCTCTTGCTAGGAGAGGGGGTGTCCAAAAGAGGCAGAACAAACTCCACCTTCCCTTTATAAAGTCTGCCCCAGCAGTCTCTGTTCCGGAGCAATGTACCCTGGGTGCTGCAAGATGTACTGGGAGATGTAGTCTCTCTGTATTAAAGGGAAATACCCCGCTACATATGCAACAAATGTGACAGCTGCAGCTTAACTATGCTTATTGGCATGTCAACACAAAACAGGTGTGATTTGTCTACCCTGGTGCCTTCATGGTAGCATATGCATGTATTGTGTGCTGCCATGGATAGTCACAAGGAAATAAAAAATACAGAGCGGTAAGTATTCAATTTTCCTTTTTTCTGCAGTGGTTCTCAGCCTCAGTCCTCAAGTACCCCCAACAGGACATGTTTTGTGAATTTATCTTATCGAGAATTGCTGTCCAAAATACAAAACCATTGACTGTGATTTAAAGCACATGTGCAAGATGAAGGAAAACCTGCAAACATGGCCTGTTGGGGGTAGTTGAGAAGCACTGATTTAGAGCACTGCACTTAAAAATAGCTCAAGGCAATGCGATTCTAATTGTGGGCATTTTGAGGGAAACCAAGTAAGTGTTAGAACCCCTGCTTGTTTTTTTGTTTTTTTTTAGGTTGGGCTTCACTTCCTGTCACACAGCTAAACAGGAAGTGAAGGTAAAACCCTACCAATGTCTTTTCTTGGGGACAAACAGATTAATCTAACTAGTGTCCCCATTAAGCAAATTGCACGCTAGAACTTTGTTGTGTACACCCCAAATCATTGGGTAGTTTGGGGTTTAGTAAAGGCAAATCAACTCTGGAGTACAAGTGTAGTTGCTGAAAATCTGAGGGGAAGCACTGGTGATTGTAACATCCAATCATGTAAAAGCAAAGAGGGTGTTTTTCTGTTTCCTTGCATGTCCCCCTCGGATATCCAGCAAGTGCACTTGTAGTGCAAAGTGGATTTGCCTTTAGTAAATAAACCCCAAAGTCCAAAATACCTAATAATCTGGGGTGTACCCAGCAAAATGCTGGAGTGCAATGTACATAATGGGGAAAGTATTTAGATTGACCTGTGTGTCCCCAAAGAAAGACATTGGTAGGGATTTACCCTCACTTCCTGTGTGGCTATGTGACAGGAAGTGAATTATTTGGAAGGATAAAGTGGCCAAATTTGGGAGTTGTCTTCACCCTATCAGGGGTGCAGACATCCCCAAAAACTGTCTAGACTTCTAATCCCTCTGCACTCTATCCCCAAGCAAAAATAAGAAAGCATTTCATTTAGTTTAACTTTGCAAAGACACATTCCTAAGTTGAATTGTGATGCATGTCAATGGCCCATTTAGACCCTCTTTAATCACTTGAGATCAGCGCTATAGCTGATCGACGGCCACAGCACGGTCCTCAATTGCCCGGAGTCCGTCAATAGACGTCCTCCCTTTCGTGCGCGCGCTGTGGTCACCGAGACTCGAGTGATGACAGATCCGATTAAGGGGCCGATCCCTGTCAGCCAATGACAGCTGATCACGTGATGTAAACAAAAGCTTGGTAATGGTTTTTGTTTTCTCCTTGTGCTGACAACGTGAGCATAAAAAAAGGCAATCACCGGCTTATATGCAAGGGACATTGGGCCCAAAGAGGAAGAGGCAATCCTGCATCATCTGTGACAATCAGTAGCCCCTGCCAGTGCCACCTATCAATGCCTGCCACTGGTGCCAATCAGTGCCACCTATCAGTGCCACTTCTCAATGCCCACCAGTGCCAACTAGCAATGCCACCTCTCAGTGCCCACCCTCAGATGGTCACCAGTCATCTCTATGACCGTCAGAGGCCTGGGCGCGACGTTATGACGTCATGCCGGGTTCCCGTATGTAAACAAAGCCGTGATCTCGGCTGTCAGCATGAGATCGGTGAATTTTTACCGATCTCATGCTTTCCAGCCTGGAGGAGAGATGGGGGTCTCCATAAAGAGGACCTGTCACAATAGATTCCTATTACAAGGGATGTTTACATTCCTTGTAATAGGAATAAAAGTGATCAAAGAAACAAAAAAGTTAAAAAAAGTGTAAAAAAAATAAGAAGTAAAAAACAAAAAAAAAATACAAAAAAAAATCAAAACGCCCCTGTCCCCGGTAGCTCGCGCTCAGAAGCGAACACACACGTAAGTCCCGCCCACATATGTAAACGCCGTTCAAAGCACACATGTGAGGTATTGCTGCGTGCGTTAGAACGAGTGCAACAATTCTAGCACTAGACTTCCTCTGTAATGCAAAAATGGTAACGTGTAAAAAAAATTAAAGCATCGCCTATGGAGATTTTTAAGTACTGAAGTTTGGTGTCATTCCATGAGTGTGCGCAATTTTAAAGCGTGACATGTTAGGTATCTATTTACTCAGCATAACAACATCTTTCACATTATACCAAAAAAATTGGCTAACTTTACTGTTTTGTAATTTTTTAATTCATGAAACCATTTTTTTTTCAAAAAAAAAGGCGTTTGAAAATTTATTGCGCAAATACAGAGCGAGCTAAAAATTTGCTATGACTGCCATTTTATTCCCTAGGGTATCTGCTAAAAAAACATATATAATGTTTGGGGGTTCTAAGTAATTTTATAGCCATAAAATTATGATTTTTACATGAAGGAGAAAAGTGCCAGAATAGGCCCGGTGCTGAAGTGGTTAAAACATCCTAATTTTTTTTTTTAGTCGGTCTTTTGTATTTATAATAAAAATTAAAAAAAACGCAGAGGTGATCAAATAGCACCAAAAGAAAGCTCTATTTTTGTGCAAAAAATTATTACATTTTCATTGGGTTACAGTGTTGTATGAGCGTGCAATTGTCATTCAAAGTGCATCAGCGCTGAAAGTTGAAAATTGGTCTGGGCAGGAAGGGGGTTTAAGTGGCCAGTAAGCAAGTTGTTAATATAAGGCTACATGCACACTGTAGGTATATGATGTTCTTTTTTAATTAAGGTTTGACACCAATTTAAATGCTTATATCATTAATAGTTATTTTTCCATCACCCTTTTTCTAGGGTTCATTCCTCTATATGCTCTCTATGGTCGGGATGTCTTCCTGTTTGTCTCATTGATCTTCAGCGGCCGGTCCTGTTTTACTTTGAGGAAAACTTTTAGTGTACTCCTGTGACCTCCATATTACATATGTGACTCTGGGTCTGGTGGTGAGTTATATTCCGCTGTTCCAGCCTTGACTGTTAATACATTTACAACACATATTGTTTGTTTTCACTCAGCATGATTTATGAATTTTGTTGTTACTGATGATTTGTCATGTTCTCTATATCTCTCTATAAAGAACCTAGTCATGATACTGTATATTTATTGTTATTTGACACGTGCAAATTCTATCTTTTAGTATGACCTACGTTTATTGTCAAACTCCTGAAGAAGCTCCCAGTGAGCGAAACTAGTAGAGTGACCTTCAACGATAGTTTGTCATATGCCTTGACCATTTTGTCATTTTTGGTCTGTTTGTAATTTGCATGCTTTCCTCGTTTTATTCTCTTCCCTGATAAACATTGTTAAATTTTATTCAATTTCTCTGTTTGAGCTACTTTCCATGAACACCGCTATAATCCCAGAGCATGTGGATGCTCAATCTCCCAAATTTTTCTCTTTATACATCCCTGTTCGGTTCGCACCAGAACCTGTGAACAGACAGAAGGTTTGCGCAAACTTTAGGACCCTATTAAATACAATGGACTTGAACGCTTGAAATCAAAAGTGCTTATTATAAAGGCTAATATGCAAGTTATTGTCCTAAAAAGGGTTTGGGGACCGGGTCCTGCCCCAGGGGACATGTATCAATGCAAAAAAAAGTTTTAAAAATGGCCGTTTTTTCGGGAGCAGTGATTTTAATAATGCTTAAAGTGAAACAATAAAAGTGAAATATTCCTTTAAATTTCATACCTAGGGTGTGTGTATAGTATGCCTGTAAAGTCGTGCTTGTTTCCCTTGCTTAGAACTGTCCCTGCACAAAGTGTCATTTCTGAAGGAAAAAGGTAATTTAAAACTCACTCGCGCTATAATGAATTGTCGGCTCCCGGCAATACATAGAAAAGTCATTGGTAAAAAATAAAAAATAAATGCGTGGGGGTCCCCCCAAATTCAATTACCAGGCCCTTCAGGTCTGGTATGGATATTAAGGGGAACTACCCCAAATTTACAAAAAAAATGGTGTGGAGTTCCCCCAAAAATCCATACCAGACCTTTTATCCGAACACGCAACCTGGCAGGCCGCAGGAAAAGAGGGAGGGATGAGAGAGCGCCCCCCCTCCAGAACCGTACCAGGCCACATGCCCTCAACATGGGGAGGATGTCCCCATGTTGATGGGGACAAGGGCCTCATCCCCACAACCCTTGCCCGGTGGTTGTGGGGGTCTGCGGGCAGGGGGCTTATCGGAATCTGGAAGACCCCTTTAACAATAGGGGACCCCCAGATCCCGGCCCCCCACCCTATGTGAATGAGTAGGGGGTACATCGTACCCCTACCCATTCACCTGGTGGCAAAAAATTCAATAAAAAAAACACAACACAGGTTTTTAAAGTAATTAGGCAGCTCCGGGGGTCTTCTTCGGACTTCGGGGAACTTCTTCCAACTTCGGGGGTCTCTTCTTCTGCTCTCCGGTGTCGTCTCTGCGCTCTCTGGTTCTTCTCCCGCTCTCCAGTGCCTTCTCCATGATCTCCGTTCTTTCTGCCTTCTGCCGGGCGCCCCGCTATCTTCTTCCAGCTCTTTTGCTAGCGGGGTCCCGGTCTTCATCGTCGTCTTCTTCCCTCTTCTCTCTGCCCGATGTTGCCTCGTCGCTGTCTGCCGCTACAATGCTGTGTGCGCGGAGCGCAACAAATTATATTGGCATGGGGCGTGGTCACCGGGTGATGCTACCCGGTGACCCCGCCCCCGTATGACATCACAGTCCCATCATTCCCCGGGACTGTGACGTCATACAGGGGCGGGGTCACCGGGTGGCATGCCAATATAAGTCGTTGCACTCCGCGCACACAGCATTGTAGCGGCAGACAGCGAAGAGGCAACATCGGGCTCAGAGAAGAGGGAAGAAGACGACGATGAAGACCGGGACCCCGCTAGCAAAAGAGCTGGAAGAAGATAGCGGGGCGCACGGCAAAAGGCACCGGAGAGCGGGAGAAGAACCAGAGAGCGCTGAGACGACACCGGAGAGCATAAGAAGAGACCCCCGAAGTTGGAAGAAGACCCCCTAAGTCGGAAAAAGACCCACAGAGCTGCCTAATAAATTACTTTAAAAACCTGTGTTGTGTTTTTTTATTGACTTTTTTTGCCACCAGGTGAATGGATAGGGGTACGATGTACCCCATACTCATTCACATAGGGTGGGGGGCCCGGGATCTGGGGGCCCCCTTATTAAAGGGGGCTCCCGGATTCCGTTAAACCCCCCGCCCACAGACCCCGACAACCAACGGCCAGGGTTGTCGGGAAGAGGCCCTTGTCCCCATCAACATGGGGCAGGGTGCTTTGGGGGGGGCGTAGGGCGCCCCCTGCCCCAATGCACCCAACCCCCCCATGTTGAGGGCATGCGGGCTGGTACGGTTCAGGAGGGGGGGCGCTCGCTCGCCTCCCCTTTCCTGACCTGCCGGGCTGCGTGCTCGGATAAGGGTCTGGTATGGATTCTGGGGGACCCCCACGCCGTTTTTTTGGCGTAGGGGGTTTCCCCTTAAAATCCATACCAGACCTAAGGGCCTGGTATGCTCCTGGAGGGGAACCCATGCCGGTTTTTTATTTAAAATTTGGCCTGGAGTTCCCCTTCATGATTCATACCAAACACAGGGGACAGTGAGCGCGAGGCTTGCAGTACCTTGTTGCCGAGAACATTCTCGGGCAGGTACTACAAGTCACCTCCAGGACATGACTTGAGTGTCTGCTTAACGCTCAAGATGTGTCCAAGTTGCCTCGCAAAGTCGCGCTGCCCCTGTGTCAACCGGCACACGAGTCGCCCCGCAAGTCGGATCGTCTTGATCCGACTTCCCGGGCGACCTCTATTCAAATCAATGGGCTCCCATAGGGAACCATTCATTTTGAATAGAGATACAAGCGCCACTGACATTTTTATTTACTATAGCAGTGCGCCGCCGATTCATGCACCCAATTAAGGATCTATCCGGCGCACCAATTAAGGTATGAACCGGCGCAGCGCACTGTTGTTAGTAAATCACCCCCCCTGTGTCTTGTGTATCACACAAATCAATCAATTGCATCAAAACCAATGAACTTTAATGGTTGCCTCTGTAGCAGTGATCGGGGAATATAGCTTAGTTTGGCGTCACCTATAGCAGTCCCAGTTCCTATAAGCCCAAAAAGCCTAGCCTACTGGTACGTGGCTGCCTCCAGGAATGCCATGTTTACTGGCCAGGAAGCACAGGAGGCTGAAGAAAGGAAGAACAAAAGAGTTCATGTGTTTCTAGGTGTGCAGTTTTTCACAGGAGATTGCTGGGACTGTTATTTCACAGGAACATAGTGAGTAGGATGTGCAGATGGGTCAGTCAAGGCACAGGCAGAGACATGGTCAGCAAGGAGGCAAATGGTCAGTTCAGGCAGCAGACAGAAATGTGGTCAACAAACAGGCCATGATTGTTAGGGGCAGCAGACAGAGGCAACACTGCACAGGTGTAGCAGTGATCAGGAACACTGTAACTGGTGTGTAGGGATGAGCTTCGTGTTCGAGTCAAACTCATGTTCGACTCGAACATTGCCTGTTCGCCCGTTCGCCGAACAGCGAACAAATTGGGGTGTACGCGGCAAATTCGAAAAATCTATGGGAGAAATCTAAAGTGGTAATTATAAAGGCTTATATGCAAGTTATTGTCCTAAAAAGTGTTTGGGGACCTGGGTCCTGCCCCAGGGGACATGTATCAATGCAAAAAGAAGTTTTAAAAACGGCCGTTTTTTCGGGAGCAGTGATTTTAATAATGCTTAAAATGAAAAAATAAAAGTGAAATATTCCTTTAAATTTCGTACCTGGGGGGTGTGTATGATATGCATGTAAAGTGGCGCATGTTTCCCGTGCTTAGAACTGTCCCTGCAAAAAATGTCATTTTTGAAAGAAAAAAATGCATTTAAAACTGACTCGCGGCTATTAATGAATTGTCGGCTCCCGGCAATACAAACAAAAGTCATTGATAAAAAAAAAAAAAAAGCGTGGGGGTTCCCCAGAATTCAATTACCAGGCCCTTCAGGTCTGGAATGGATATTAAGGGGAACCCCGCCGCAAATTAAAAAAAAAATTGACGTGGGGTTCCCCCAAATATCCATTCCAGGCCCTTCAGATCTGGCATGGATTTTAAGGGGAACTCCACCCCAAATTTAAAAAAAAAATGGCGTGGAGTCCCCCTAAAAATCCATACCAGACCCCTTATCCGAGCACGCAACCTGGCCGGCCGCAGGGGAAAAGGGGGGGACGAGATAGCGGCCCCCCCTCCCTCCTGAACCGTACCAAGCCACGTGCCCTCAACATGGGGAGGATGTCCCCATGTTGATGGGGACAAGGGCCTCATCCCCACAACCCTTGCCCGGTGGTTGTGGGGGTCTGCGGGCGGGGGGCTTATCGGAATCTGGAAGACCCCTTTAACAAAGGGGACCCCCAGATCCCGCCCCCTCTATGTGAATTGGTAAGGGGTACATTGTACCCCTCAAACAATAAACAAAGAAAAAACTGCGCCACTTTTAACCAAAGTCTATTAGGAATTCGGAACTTATTTAGATGTGTATGGAAATCTATCAGGCATCATACCAAAATAGTCCAGTGGCATTTAACCAATCATCTAAATTAGTCCATAGGTCATTAGGGTGACCCCAAACTTCACACCACCGTGATTACTCAAAGCAAGCCGTGAAGAATCCACCACCAAAGAGAGGGGGAGCAGCTTACCAGAAGCCAAGCGGTTAATGGCATTGGACCTTTGACCCAGCTGCAGCCTTTGGTGATGCAAAACATCCCTTCCACAGCCAGTATTCTCATTCGGATGGTCCGTACACACAGTATCCAAATCATACACCCAGCATGGAATAGAAAAGGGCAGGCCAATAGCGTAATTCCGTATGGTATTAAATTTATTAAAAAATATAGGTCATACTTACAAAGTAAAATCAGCATGTAAACAGTAAAATGCCGGCCGGCATGTCGGAAGCCTCACTCCTCAAACGTGGTGACGTCACTGAGCGTCCTCCTAGACGCGTTTCGTCATTCAATGGACGTTTTCAATAGGAGTGGGCGCTACAGAGACGCACCACGCTTAAGAGAGGCCGGACCACAATGTGAAGTACACGGTTCGGCCATCTTAGTAGTGGGCAAATATGCCCATATATTTAAAACAGGTTGCCCCACTCCACAAACCTACATGTAAGGGGGACTAATTGCAGCTAGAACGCTCATCTAGACGAAAACACAGGACTTAACCTGCGGGCAGAAATTGGTTTAGTTTTTTGGCCTGGGCCGTGATTAATCCCGGAAGTAGATACCCATAGGGGTAAGCTCACGGTAATTAAACAGATATCTAATTTGAGGAAAAATAATTACTAGTTATAAAATGTGTATAATGTAAAAATGTAAAAATATACATATTAGTGCGCATAAATATCATTTTTACACACATTTGAAAAACAACGTGAGGGTGACCTCTAGTGGCGAAACCAGAAAGTGACATTAACCTGAAATTAATCTGTACATTTTTAATTGCTATTTGAACAAGGATATTGGCAGTATTCTGTATAAACTAATGTGAAGAAAGAAAAAAAGGAAGGAAAAAGACATCCAATGGCAGAACCCATAGTGTCATTACCATATAAATAATTCAAAATTTATTTTCAACCCCACTCCCCCAAAACGCATAGATTAGAATCCCAAAAAGAAGAAAGACACCTATTTGATCTCAAGAAGAATGAGAAAAAGGGGAATTATTTAAATATATTTGATGAGTTTGTAATCAAATTTAAGTGCAAGATAACTATCAGTGTGTGATGATAGTTACATTTAACTAATAAAAATTAATAAAAATTAATAAAATTTATGTACACCAATGGTGAACATTACCTCAAATGTTACAAGGCTTCCACCGTATATCACACATTGGGTTTACATAGTAGATATTTCTAGGCATTATTAATAAACGCATTCACATCAGTATCTATGTTTAGCCCATAGGGCGAATAGGTCTTCAAACGGTGGATCCAGGCCATTTCTAGTCTAGAAATTTCCCTAACAAGATTACTCCCCCTCCAGTTAGGTTTGAATTTATCTATCCCCAAGAAGAGGGTATTTGAGGGGTTTCTGTCGTGCTTGAGCAAATAATGTTTTGACACAGAGTGGTTCTTAAACCCTGTTAGAATATTTGTTATGTGCTCATTGAGACGCACCTGAAGTGGGCGTTTTGTCCGTCCCACATACTGCAGGCCACATGGGCACTGCAGTAAATACACAACACCGGTGGAGGCACATGTGATACAGGGTTTAATGTCATGCTGTAGCCTTGTAGCGGTGGAAATAAATGTGGTCGTTCGCCTAACACGGTTGGAATTCAAGGCACACACTCTGCATCTCCTACATTGATAGTACCCTGTGAGTTGATCAAAAAAGCCCCTCCCATTACTAGGGGGGTTTATAACCCCAGGAGCAATACGATTTTTTAAAGATTGTACTCCTCTAAAAATCACCCTAGGCCTATCCGGAAGTACATCTTTCAGCACGTTATCATTGGCCACAATGTGCCAATGTTTTCCTATTAGCTGTTTTATAGCCTTATGCTGGATGGAATAGGTGGTGATAAAGGGTACTCCAGGTGGAAATTGTCCACCCTCTCGTGGTCCTCTTTCCACCAACAGGTTATCCCTTCTGGTATTCTTAACCGAATCCAAAGATTCTTGTAATGCATCCACCTCATACCCCTTTTCTAGAAACCGGCCTGTCAAAACCTCAGCCTGCTTTAAAAATTCTTGGTCATCAGAGCAGTTCCTACGGAGCCTTAAATATTGGCTCTTTGGAACCGCTCTGAGCCATGAGGGGTGATGGCAACTCCCGACGGGAATAAAGGAGTTCCTGTCCGTTTCTTTAAAGAACGTGGAAGTTCCAAATTTATCCCCTCTAATAGTTATCCGTAGATCTAAAAAGTGAACTTCTGTCTGGCTGATCTCATATTTCAACTCTATGTTTCTCTGGTTGTTATTCAGAGAAGACATAATGTCAATTAGGCCCTCTTGTGACCCATCCCATAGGAGGAGGATGTCATCAATATACCTAGCCCAAAGGGCTACCTGGGGTCTGGCCCTGGAATAGATGACATCCTCCTCCCATCTGGCCATAAAAAGATTCGCCAGACTTGGGGCATACTTGGCCCCCATGGCCACACCGGTGGTCTGCCTGTAAAAATTGCCATTGAACCAAAAATAATTTGAAGCCGCAGCGAATTCCAAAAGGGCCAACAAAAATTCAATCTGCTGGAATGGGAGACCTGAATCTCTATCCAAATAAAAACGTACAGCCTCAAATCCCAACTCGTGAGGGATGATGGTATATAAGGACGTAACGTCCACTGTAGCCATCCACATACCCTCCTTGGGTGTAATCCCTGCCAAGAGATTCATGACGTGTCTTGAATCCTTGGTATATGATGGAATCTTCCGTACCAAGGGCTGCAAAAAGAAATCAATATATCTGCCCACCCGGGACGTGATGGAATCAATCCCACTCACTATGGGACGTCCCGGGGGGCAGACAGGATTCTTATGCAATTTAGGTAGGTAGTAGATGGTAGGTGTGTGAGGGGCCTTTGGAATCAGAAACAACCTCTCTTTGGGGGTAAGAATCCCCTCATAGAACCCCTTAGACACCAGAAGTTCCAATTCCCTGACATATTTTAACTTTGGATCAGAGGGCAACATAGTGTAGGTAGAGATATCGTCCACTATTTTATGCAACTCAAGCATATAGTCCTCTCTATCTAGAATAACGATCCCTCCCCCCTTATCGACGGGTCTAATCACCAATTCTTTATTCTCACAAAGCAAGTCCAACCCCTCCTGTAAAGTCTTATTCAATCTCGCCTTCTTAACCTCCATTTGATCCAAGTCCCTTAATAGGACATCTCTGAAAATCTTAAGGGAGGGAGCCAAAACTCCAGGAGGGTTAAACAGGGATGCATTAGCCAGCCCAGAATGAACGTAATTATTTGAAACAACCTGCTCAGTACTGGTAATCCCTGCCATATACCTTTTAATATTTAGCTTCCTAATGAACCTATGAATGTCCATATAGGTGTGAAATTTATCCAAACCCTTAGGGGGCGCAAATTTAAGGCCCTGATCTAGGAGAAGTTTTTCAGGTTCTGTTAGAACCTGCTTGCTTAAATTAAAAATACCCTGTCCTGTTAAACCTTGGGTCTTTTTTGTTGTTCTCGACCGCCTCCCCCCTCTGGTTCCTCTCCTCTTTCGCCTAATCTTTTTACCCCTTGAGCGGGTTTGTGAAAACCCCAATTATTATATCCATTCGGCCCTCCTGAGCCTCGGGGGGGTAGTGAGAGTCCGGTTTGAGATTGATGAAACAATGGACTATGGTTGGGTCCATCATACGATGGAAAATAGTGTGGACCATTTACTCCATAGTCCCCACTTAGCCCATCCATATCCCTCAAAGGGAAAAAGGAATTCTGAACAGGGACACCATAATCCCACCCAGAAGCTCCCTCCCTCTGGAAATAAGAGGGAGATTGAGAGCCAAACTCGGGTTCCCGCCTCCAGCTCTCTGAATGTTGAATATAAGGGCCTCCCCCTCTCTGGTTCCCATGACCCCCCCCCCTCGGGGGTTCTTACCCCTTGGTCTCATCGGAGGCTCGTAATGATGTGAAGAAGAGCTATTGCCATAACCACTCACCTGACCTGGCCTGGAGGGCCATTGGGGGGCATCCTGGTTAAATGGCATTGATCCTCCCCTGGATCCACCCATCCCTCGTCTTGGTGACGGATAGGGGTGTTGGCCCATATTTTTATTCAATGGACCTCTTCTAGGGCCTCCAGAGGGCACTGGGGCTTGGCCTTTGATGCTTGGGATTGGTACCATTGGGCCCAGGGTATCCATTTCCCCACTATTCCTAATGGCTTCCTCCTCCAATAGTTTTTTCTGACAGTTAAAAACTATATTGCCATGGTAGTCTGCAAGGTCCCTATTATACTTTTTTTTCTTTTTTATACGTTGATCTTTATCCTCTTTTTCAAGAGTTTTAAGTAAACCTTGAGATTTTTCCCTATATTCATCACTATCCTTAACTGGATTCAATTTCTCTCTGATGAGTTTAATCTCCTCATCTAATTTCACTAGCTTGGTAGCCTTCCTATCGACCAAAAATCGGAGGAAAGATAACCCTGCCTGATTGAAATATTTGAACCAGTTTTCTAAATCAGTATCCCCTTTTTGGGGGGCTACATCCCAACGGAGACTTCTAGGGACCATGGTTTGTTTGATGTAGGTCTCCAGGTAGGCGATATCCCATTTAGTGTGGTTCTCAGATATCATAAGATTTTTAAGTCTAATAAAAATCCCACCCAGATCACCTTCCTCATCTTTATAGGATTCAAACACACCCTCGATATTGACCACCTTGGTGGCCCTAAAGTCGAATATATCCATAAGGAGGTACTATTGAAAGCAGAACAATGTGATGGATTAAACAATCACTAAAAATGCACAGCAGCAGTAATAATGTCAAAACACAAATATATAAAGGTAACAACTGCGCTAGCAAACAGTTAAAAAACTTCTAAACATTAGGCAGCAGAAATAGTGTGACAACACCTCAAACAATAAACAAAGAAAAAACTGCGCCACTTTTAACCAAAGTCTATTAGGAATTCGGAACTTATTTAGATGTGTATGGAAATCTATCAGGCATCATACCAAAATAGTCCAGTGGCATTTAACCAATCATCTAAATTAGTCCATAGGTCATTAGGGTGACCCCAAACTTCACACCACCGTGATTACTCAAAGCAAGCCGTGAAGAATCCACCACCAAAGAGAGGGGTAGCAGCTTACCAGAAGCCAAGCGGTTAATGGCATTGGACCTTTGACCCAGCTGCAGCCTTTGGTGATGCAAAACGTCCCTTCCACAGCCAGTATTCTCATTCGGATGGTCCGTACACACAGTATCCAAATCATACACCCAGCATGGAATAGAAAAGGGCAGGCCAATAGCGTAATTCCGTATGGTATTAAATGTATTAAAAAATATAGGTCATACTTACAAAGTAAAATCAGCATGTAAACAGTAAAATGCCGGCCGGCATGTCGGAAGCCTCACTCCTCGAACGTGGTGACGTCACTGAGCGTCCTCCTAGACGCGTTTCGTCATTCAATGGACGCTTTCAATAGGAGTGGGCGCTACAGAGACGCACCACGCTTAAGAGAGGCCGGACCACAATGTGAAGTACATGGTTCGGCCATCTTAGTAGTGGGCAAATATGCCCATATATTTAAAACAGGTTGCCCCACTCCACAAACCTACATGTAAGGGGGACTAATTGCAGCTAGAACGCTCATCTAGACGAAAACACAGGACTTAACCTGCGGGCAGAAATTGGTTTAGTTTTTTGGCCTGGGCCGTGATTAATCCCGGAAGTAGATACCCATAGGGGTAAGCTCACGGTAATTAAACAGATATCTAATTTGAGGAAAAATAATTACTAGTTATAAAATGTGTATAATGTAAAAATTTAAAAATATACATATTAGTGTGCATAAATATCATTTTTACACACATTTGAAAAACAACGTGAGGGTGACCTCTAGTGGCGAAACCAGAAAGTGACATTAACCTGAAATTAATCTGTACATTTTTAATTGCTATTTGAACAAGGATATTGGCAGTATTCTGTATAAACTAATGTGAAGAAAGAAAAAAAGGAAGGAAAAAGACATCCAATGGCAGAACCCATAGTGTCATTACCATATAAATAATTCAACATTTATTTTCAACCCCACTCCCCCAAAACGCATAGATTAGAATCCCAAAAAGAAGAAAGACCCCTATTTGATCTCAAGAAGAATGAGAAAAAGGGGAATTATTTAAATATATTTGATGAGTTTGTAATCAAATTTAAGTGCAAGATAACTATCAGTGTGTGATGATAGTTACATTTAAATAATAAAAATTAATAAAAATTTATAAAATTTATGTACACCAATGGTGAACATTACCCCAAATGTTACAAGGCTTCCACCGTATATCACACATTGGGTTTACATAGTAGATATTTCTAGGCATTATTAATAAACGCATTCACATCAGTATCTATGTTTAGCCCATAGGGCGAATAGGTCTTCAAACGGTGGATCCAGGCCATTTCTAGTCTAGAAATTTCCCTAACAAGATTACTCCCCCTCCAGTTAGGTTTGAATTTATCTATCCCCAAGAAGAGGGTATTTGAGGGGTTTCTGTCGTGCTTGAGCAAATAATGTTTTGACACAGAGTGGTTCTTAAACCCTGTTAGAATATTTGTTATGTGCTCATTGAGACGCACCTGAAGTGGGCGTTTTGTCCGTCCCACATACTGCAGGCCACATGGGCACTGCAGTAAATACACAACACCGGTGGAGGCACATGTGATACAGGGTTTAATGTCATGCTGTAGCCTTGTAGCGGTGGAAATAAATGTGGTCGTTCGCCTAACACGGTTGGAATTCAAGGCACACACTCTGCATCTCCTACATTGATAGTACCCTGTGAGTTGATCAAAAAAGCCCCTCCCATTACTAGGGGGGTTTATAACCCCAGGAGCAATACGATTTTTTAAAGATTGTACTCCTCTAAAAATCACCTTAGGCCTATCCGGAAGTACATCTTTCAGCACGTTATCATTGGCCACAATGTGCCAATGTTTTCCTATTAGCTGTTTTATAGCCTTATGCTGGATGGAATAGGTGGTGATAAAGGGTACTCCAGGTGGAAATTGTCCACCCTCTCGTGGTCCTCTTTCCACCAACAGGTTATCCCTTCTGGTATTCTTAACCGAATCCAAAGATTCTTGTAATGCATCCACCTCATACCCCTTTTCTAGAAACGGACAAAACGCCCACTTCAGGTGCGTCTCAATGAGCACATAACAAATATTCTAACAGGGTTTAAGAACCACTCTGTGTCAAAACATTATTTGCTCAAGCACGACAGAAACCCCTCAAATACCCTCTTCTTGGGGATAGATAAATTCAAACCTAACTGGAGGGGGAGTAATCTTGTTAGGGAAATTTCTAGACTAGAAATGGCCTGGATCCACCGTTTGAAGACCTATTCGCCCTATGGGCTAAACATAGATACTGATGTGAATGCGTTTATTAATAATGCCTAGAAATATCTACTATGTAAACCCAATGTGTGATATACGGTGGAAGCCTTGTAACATTTGGGGTAATGTTCACCATTGGTGTACATAAATTTTATTAATTTTTATTATTTAAATGTAACTATCATCACACACTGATAGTTATCTTGCACTTAAATTTGATTACAAACTCATCAAATATATTTAAATAATTCCCCTTTTTCTCATTCTTCTTGAGATCAAATAGGGGTCTTTCTTCTTTTTGGGATTCTAATCTATGCGTTTTGGGGGAGTGGGGTTGAAAATAAATGTTGAATTATTTATATGGTAATGACACTATGGGTTCTGCCATTGGATGTCTTTTTCCTTCCTTTTTTTCTTTCTTCACATTAGTTTATACAGAATACTGCCAATATCCTTGTTCAAATAGCAATTAAAAATGTACAGATTAATTTCAGGTTAATGTCACTTTCTGGTTTCGCCACTAAAGGTCACCCTCACGTTGTTTTTCAAATGTGTGTAAAAATGATATTTATGCGCACTAATATGTATATTTTTACATTTTTACATTATACACATTTTATAACTAGTAATTATTTTTCCTCAAATTAGATATCTGTTTAATTACCGTGAGCTTACCCCTATGGGTATCTACTTCCGGGATTAATCACGGCCCAGGCCAAAAAACTAAACCAATTTCTGCCCGCAGGTTAAGTCCTGTGTTTTCGTCTAGATGAGCGTTCTAGCTGCAATTAGTCCCCCTTACATGTAGGTTTGTGGAGTGGGGCAACCTGTTTTAAATATATGGGCATATTTGCCCACTACTAAGATGGCCGAACCGTGTACTTCACATTGTGGTCCGGCCTCTCTTAAGCGTGGTGCGTCTCTGTAGCGCCCACTCCTATTGAAAACGTCCATTGAATGACGAAACGCGTCTAGGAGGACGCTCAGTGACGTCACCACGTTCGAGGAGTGAGGCTTCCGACATGCCGGCCGGCATTTTACTGTTTACATGCTGATTTTACTTTGTAAGTATGACCTATATTTTTTAATAAATTTAATACCATAACGGAATTACGCTATTGGCCTGCCCTTTTCTATTCCATGCTGGGTGTATGATTTAGATACTGTGTATACGGACCATCCGAATGAGAATACTGGCTGTGGAAGGGACGTTTTGCATCACCAAAGGCTGCAGCTGGGTCAAAGGTCCAATGCCATTAACCGCTTGGCTTCTGGTAAGCTGCTACCCCTCTCTTTGGTGGTGGATTCTTCACGGCTTGCTTTGAGTAATCACGGTGGTGTGAAGTTTGGGGTCACCCTAATGACCTATGGACTAATTTAGATGATTGGTTAAATGCCACTGGACTATTTTGGTATGATGCCTGATAGATTTCCATACACATCTAAATAAGTTCCGAATTCCTAATAGACTTTGGTTAAAAGTGGCGCAGTTTTTTCTTTGTTTATTGTTTGAGGTGTTGTCACACTATTTCTGCTGCCTAATGTTTAGAAGTTTTTTAACTGTTTGCTAGCGCAGTTGTTACCTTTATATATTTGTGTTTTGACATTATTACTGCTGCTGTGCATTTTTAGTGATTGTTTAATCCATCACATTGTTCTGCTTTCAATAGTACCTCCTTATGGATATATTCGACTTTAGGGCCACCAAGGTAGTCAATATCGAGGGTGTGTTTGAATCCTATAAAGATGAGGAAGGTGATCTGGGTGGGATTTTTATTAGACTTAAAAATCTTATGATATCTGAGAACCACACTAAATGGGATATCGCCTACCTGGAGACCTACATCAAACAAACCATGGTCCCTAGAAGTCTCCGTTGGGATGTAGACCCCCAAAAAGGGGATACTGATTTAGAAAACTGGTTCAAATATTTCAATCAGGCAGGGTTATCTTTCCTCCGATTTTTGGTCGATAGGAAGGCTACCAAGCTAGTGAAATTAGATGAGGAGATTAAACTCATCAGAGAGAAATTGAATCCAGTTAAGGATAGTGATGAATATAGGGAAAAATCTCAAGGTTTACTTAAAACTCTTGAAAAAGAGGATAAAGATCAACGTATAAAAAAGAAAAAAAAGTATAATAGGGACCTTGCAGACTACCATGGCAATATAGTTTTTAACTGTCAGAAAAAACTATTGGAGGAGGAAGCCATTAGGAATAGTGGGGAAATGGATACCCTGGGCCCAATGGTACCAATCCCAAGCATCAAAGGCCAAGCCCCAGTGCCCTCTGGAGGCCCTAGAAGAGGTCCATTGAATAAAAATATGGGCCAACACCCCTATCCGTCACCAAGACGAGGGATGGGTGGATCCAGGGGAGGATCAATGCCATTTAACCAGGATGCCCCCCAATGGCCCTCCAGGCCAGGTCAGGTGAGTGGTTATGGCAATAGCTCTTCTTCACATCATTACGAGCCTCCGATGAGACCAAGGGGTAAGAACCCCCGAGGGGGGGGGTCATGGGAACCAGAGAGGGGGAGGCCCTTATATTCAACATTCAGAGAGCTGGAGGCGGGAACCCGAGTTTGGCTCTCAATCTCCCTCTTATTTCCAGAGGGAGGGAGCTTCTGGGTGGGATTATGGTGTCCCTGTTCAGAATTCCTTTTTCCCTCTGAGGGATATGGATGGGCTAAGTGGGGACTATGGAGTAAATGGTCCACACTATTTTCCATCGTATGATGGACCCAACCATAGTCCATTGTTTCATCAATCTCAAACCGGACTCTCACTACCCCCCCGAGGCTCAGGAGGGCCGAATGGATATAATAATTGGGGTTTTCACAAACCCGCTCAAGGGGTAAAAAGATTAGGCGAAAGAGGAGAGGAACCAGAGGGGGGAGGCGGTCGAGAACAACAAAAAAGACCCAAGGTTTAACAGGACAGGGTATTTTTAATTTAAGCAAGCAGGTTCTAACAGAACCTGAAAAACTTCTCCTAGATCAGGGCCTTAAATTTGCGCCCCCTAAGGGTTTGGATAAATTTCACACCTATATGGACATTCATAGGTTCATTAGGAAGCTAAATATTAAAAGGTATATGGCAGGGATTACCAGTACTGAGCAGGTTGTTTCAAATAATTACGTTCATTCTGGGCTGGCTAATGCATCCCTGTTTAACCCTCCTGGAGTTTTGGCTCCCTCCCTTAAGATTTTCAGAGATGTCCTATTAAGGGACTTGGATCAAATGGAGGTTAAAAAGGCGAGATTGAATAAGACTTTACAGGAGGGGTTGGACTTGCTTTGTGGGAATAAAGAATTGGTGATTAGACCCGTCGATAAGGGGGGAGGGATTGTTATTCTAGATAGAGAGGACTATATGCTTGAGTTGCATAAAATAGTGGACGATATCTCTACCTACACTATGTTGCCCTCTGATCCAAAGTTAAAATATGTCAGGGAATTGGAACTTCTGGTGTCTAAGGGGTTCTATGAGGGGATTCTTACCCCCAAAGAGAGGTTGTTTCTGATTCCAAAGGCCCCTCACACACCTACCATCTACTACCTACCTAAATTGCATAAGAATCCTGTCTGCCCCCCGGGACGTCCCATAGTGAGTGGGATTGATTCCATCACGTCCCGGATGGGCAGATATATTGATTTCTTTTTGCAGCCCTTGGTACGGAAGATTCCATCATATACCAAGGATTCAAGACACGTCATGAATCTCTTGGCAGGGATTACACCCAAGGAGGGTATGTGGATGGCTACAGTGGACGTTACGTCCTTATATACCATCATCCCTCACGAGTTGGGATTTGAGGCTGTACGTTTTTATTTGGATAGAGATTCAGGTCTCCCATTCCAGCAGATTGAATTTTTGTTGGCCCTTTTGGAATTTGCTGCGGCTTCGAATTATTTTTGGTTCAATGGCAATTTTTACAGGCAGACCACCGGTGTGGCCATGGGGGCCAAGTATGCCCCAAGTCTGGCGAATCTTTTTATGGCCAGATGGGAGGAGGATGTCATCTATTCCAGGGCCAGACCCCAGGTAGCCCTTTGGGCTAGGTATATTGATGACATCCTCCTCCTATGGGATGGGTCACAAGAGGGCCTAATTGACTTTATGTCTTCTCTGAATAACAACCAGAGAAACATAGAGTTGAAATATGAGATCAGCCAGACAGAAGTTCACTTTTTAGATCTACGGATAACTATTAGAGGGGATAAATTTGGAACTTCCACATTCTTTAAAGAAACGGACAGGAACTCCTTTATTCCCGTCGGGAGTTGCCATCACCCCTCATGGCTCAGAGCGGTTCCAAAGAGCCAATATTTAAGGCTCCGTAGGAACTGCTTCGATGACCAAGAATTTTTAAAGCAGGCTGAGGTTTTATTAGCCTGCCCTTTTCTATTCCATGCTGGGTGTATGATTTGGATACTGTGTGTACGGACCATCCGAATGAGAATACTGGCTGTGGAAGGGACGTTTTGCATGACCAAAGGCTGCAGCTGGGTCAAAGGTCCAATGCCATTAACCGCTTGGCTTCTGGTAAGCTGCTCCCCCTCTCTTTGGTGGTGGATTCTTCACGGCTTGCTTTGAGTAATCACGGTGGTGTGAAGTTTGGGGTCACCCTAATGACCTATGGACTAATTTAGATGATTGGTTAAATGCCACTGGACTATTTTGGTATGATGCCTGATAGATTTCCATACACATCTAAATAAGTTCCGAATTCCTAATAGACTTTGGTTAAAAGTGGCGCAGTTTTTTCTTTGTTTATTGTTTGAGGTGTTGTCACACTATTTCTGCTGCCTAATGTTTAGAAGTTTTTTAACTGTTTGCTAGCGCAGTTGTTACCTTTATATACATTTTACCCCTACCATTTCACGAAGAAAGCGTAAAAAAATGTTTAAAAAAACACACAAACACCTTGAAAAAGTCCTTTATTTAAAAAACAAAACAAAAAACATTCCAGCGGTGAAATCCAATGTCCCGCGGCGATCCCGATGTCCAGCGCTGTCCTTCATTGGTTGTGCCTGAGCGGACCTGATGGGGAACTTCCTCTCAGTATTTTAAATGTATAGACCCGCCCCTTCTAATGTTCCCCATTAGGTCCGCTCAGCGGACCAGATGCGGAACATGAGAAGGGGCGGGTCTATACATGTATTACCAAAGTGAGAGCAGTTCCCCATCAGGTCCGCCCCCTCGGTATGTCGGACCCGCCTACGTCATTGGCTTGAGCGGGGAACTTCCTTCACTGTGTAATTTAAATTTTCTTTCAAAAATGACATTTTTTGCAGGGACAGTTCTAAGCACGGGAAACATGCGCCACTTCACATGCATATCATACACACCCCCCAGGTACGAAATTTAAAGGAATATTTCACTTTTATTTTTTCATTTTAAGCATTATTAAAATCACTGCTCCCGAAAAAACGGACGTTTTTAAAACTTCTTTTTGCATTGATACATGTCCCCTGGGGCAGGACCCAGGTCCCCAAACACTTTTTAGGACAATAACTTGCATATTAGCCTTTATAATTAACACTTTAGATTTCGAACGTTCGAGTCCATTGTATTTAATAGGGTTCTAAAGTTTACACGAACATTTTGTCTGTTCGCAGGTTCTGGTGCGAACCGAACAGGGGGGTGTTCGGCTCATCCCTGCTGGTGTGGTGTGATTAGGAACAATACGACTGGTGTGGTGGTAATCATGGACGCTTTTACTTTTTTTCAAAACCTGTAAGAAAAAATACACCTTAAATATATGTGCCTGGGACCTTATTGCCAAATATGTGTGTCTGGGACAATGGAAATGTAAGCTGTTAGCCATCTGAAGGTCTATATTCATTAATAACAGTACCCAATAGAGCTACACTTGGATGCTTAAAGGTTTTTAAATATTATCAAAATCTCTCATCAGAAGTGTGGATATTTTGGCAACTCACCACAACATCATTATATAAAACTTAACTCAGCAAACATTTGTGTGTGTTTGTTGGGGGGATGTTCTTGTTGAGCCAAATTCACTGTCTGCAATCACTAGTTGTGTGCACAATGCATGCAAATAAGAAAGATGCCAAAGAAAGATTTCTGTTTCTCTTCTGCCCAGTAGTGCATTCAGAAGCAAAAATCAAACAGATACATTTATATTCCTTTAGAATACTTATTAGCTTTTTTTTCTGTTCTGCATAAAAGAAAATGTGCATGCTGTTAGAACTGGACAAAGCATATACGTAATAACCCAAATTTAGTGTGTGCATTCCTCAGTGTTCATAAGTACTGGGTTTTCCCAGGGTATAAAAAAAAAGCCCTCTACATAAAAAAAAGAAGAAGAGTTTTCCATTTTATTAATGACATTTCAGAAATATAGTAACATTTTTAAAAGTTATTGACTAATAGTCTCTCAGGACTGACAAAAATAGTCATAATAAAACAAAAGTATGTTACAACAAAAAAAGCCGAGCATGAAAAATATATATGTAGAAAGAAAACAATTGCTCCTCAGCAAAATAGAGATTTTGAATGTATTTGTTTGTTTTTGTCCTTTGATATCTGCCTCGTTGTTCTAATAATGTACCGTAGATACAAAAGTCCTGTTTTATAATAAATAAATAAACAAACACACATGTCAGCCTTTTCATGGTCTAAGCCTTTATTCTAGGGAATATTTTGTTATGGGAATTTAAAAAAAATCAGAATTTGGTAAGAAATCATAACTTAGAAATATGCTACCTTTGAAATGAAGCCTGACCTAACATACACATTTAATACAGTTGTTCTATAGGAAATAGAAAAATTTCACTAAGGCTATGGTCACACAGTTGGGTTGCAGTAGCACACAGTAATGAGTGTTATGCGCATTGGTGCTTTGACGTGTCATTCGGTTTTTATTAGCACCCCAACAGGCCTTACCAGCTCACCTGTGTTGCAGAACACCACAATACATGGTAATGCACCAATGTGTGTTGTAGGTTACTAAAAATGTGTGATGTGCATTACAATAAATAGTGCCTGCATACTTCTAGGTTTGTTTTGGTGCGATAATGTATGTTAGGGCACATGTGATAGCCACTGCAGCAGTATGAATCCAGCCTTAATTTTTTTTTTTTTTTAGCAGTATGAATCCAGCCTTAAAGTGATTGTAAAGGCGGATAGTTTTTATCAACCTGTGAAGCTCTGGTGAACTCCATGCCCAAAAGGGTTAAGGAAGTGCTGAAAAATAATGGTAGCCACACAAAATATTGACACTTTGGAAAATTTTCACTTAGAGGTTGTGACAGCAGGAAGGTAAAGTCACCTGGTTGCATCCAGGGGGGTAGATATATTTCGCCCAGATTCAGGCTTTACGCTGACTTATACAACTAGGTGGAGAGTTGTATAAGCCCAGCTGAGGCTAGTGGGCTCATGGATGACTCATACCTCTAGGGAGAGTGTGGGGCGTCGTGCAGACAGAGATGAGGAGACCAGCTGAACCTTGTCAGCTCATTTAGGCCTCTATAAGAACTCCCAGCTTCATTAGATGTTAGCTCATGCCTGGAACCAGACCTGTGTGGACTGTCTAGGGAGAGTGAACCCCTGTGCGGTGAGACAAAGCCTGTGTGGCTATTTGTTTGGACTTTTACTAAACCAGGGACTTAGGGACTAGGACAGCACTAGGCTGATCCCAGTTGTTAGTTAGGAAACCTGTATGTTTAGTCAGAGGTCAACTTGACCAGGATTTATTTTGGTTATGTTTCTTTTGCTTTGCTGTGTTTTGTCACTGTAAATAGAAAATAAACCGCACCTTTTTGATTTTGAAAACCACAACCTCCGTTTGCTGGGCCTGTTTTGTGTGGGGAGCCCATCCCGGGGGTCACACACACCCGCTGCCGAGCTAACCCCCTCACAGTTGGTGGAGAACCAGTGGCAGTTTTTTTTAAGCCAGCATGGAGGAGATACTGAAGCAGCTGGCTCTAGCAAATGCCAATCAACAGCAGACAAATGCAGGTTTGCAAAAGAGCCTTGCAGCTCAACAACAGAGCCTTGCAGCCCAGCAGCAGACAAACGCAACTTTGCAACAGAGTCTGGAGGCTCAGCAACGAGCCCAGCAGCAATCTGAGGCCCGCTTCATAGACCTGTTGCAGAAGCAAGAGCAGAGACTACAACAACAGATGGAAGCAGTAATGCAGCAACGTCCGCAGACCAGTGAGGAAAGCCGTCCCACTAATACCGCGTCCTTTGGGGTGAGTCGTTTATTGACAAAAATGACTGGAGAGGATGATCCAGAGGTATTTTTGACCACATTTGAAAGGACCGCTGAAAGAGAAAAGTGGCCTGAGGAGCAGTGGGCTGGACTGGTGGCTCCTCTGTTAACTGGTGAATCGCAGAAAGCTTACTATGACCTAGAGCCTAACCAAGCAAAAGACTATGTGATGCTAAAAGCTGAAATATTGGCAAGGCTGGGTGTCACCCAGGCTGTCCGGGCTCAGCGTGTGCATAACTGGACTTTCCAGCTTGGAAAACCCCCCAGGTCTCAAATGTATGATCTCATTCACCTGAGCAGAAAGTGGCTACAGCCAGAGACTTTGTCCGCACCAAAGATTGTGGAACGTGTTGTAATGGATCGGTTTTTGAGAGCTCTTCCTACTGCCATCCAAAAGTGGGTAAGCCATGGAGACCCAGAGACGGCCGATGGTCTTGTGGATCGTGTGGAGAAATACTTGGCTACAGAGAACCTGACGGCCTCTTCCAGAGACACTCGGACTTTCCACCCTAAGACCAGACCATCCCCAGGGGCGGATAAGAGGATTCCAAGGGGTGAGGGTGGAGAGAGTGAGAGGGTGGGAGCTCTACCCCAAGTTTGGCGAGAACAGCCTGGGAAATCAGCGGCTCAAGAGGCGGCAAGAAGGATCGTTTGCTACCGCTGCCGGCAAGCGGGACATATTGCAGCCAATTGCCCGGTTGTGGAGGAACCCATGCAGTGTGACTTTCTGACGGGCAGACGTCAGTCGCTGTGTGCGACAGTCGCATGCACTGCCATTCGAGGAACTGAGAAACATTTATGCAAAATGTGTGTTAATGGTAGAAATGTTGTGGTATTGCTGGATTCAGGTAGCCTTGTGACCCTGATAAAGGCTGAGTTAGTTAAAACAGAGGTCTCTGGGAATAGCAAGGTAGCTGTTATTTGTGTGCATGGGGACACCCGAGAGTATCCAGTGACTACAGTGTGTTTCGAGACCCCCAAAGGTACCCTCTCTCATCCAGTGGGCTTAGTATCTCAGTTACCGCATGACGCCATTGTGGGAAGGGATTTTCCGAAGTTCTGGGAACTGTGGGATGATCCTGAGCCCCTCACTGGTGCCCCTATGTACCAGGAATGTGATAGCCAGAACTCCCCTGAGAGTGGTGAGGACTCTCCGGAATTTCCCTTATCAGTATTGGCAGGGGAGACTCAAGAAACTGGAGAGGAGCCCACCTCCTCAGACGAAAACCTACCGTCTGTGGAGTTTTCTGATCTTGAGGTTCACAGGGAAAACTTTGCCACAGAACAGTTGAAAGACCCCGCCCTAATAAAGGCACGGGAAAACGTAGTGAAAATAGATGGCGAGTTAGTGAACCCAGATAATACCTGCACTTACCCATACTTCAGCGTAGAGAAGGACCTACTGTATCGGGTGGCAAAAAGGGCAGAAGAAACCGTTGAGCAGCTTGTGGTGCCCAAACCTTACAGGAAGTTGGTGTTGGAGTTGGCCCATGGGCACATTCTTGGAGGTCATCTGGGGACAGAGAAAACCCGAGAGAGGGTATTACAGAGATTCTATTGGCCGGGGGTGATGAAGGACGTAGAAAATTATTGTTCCTCCTGCCCTGTGTGTCAGAGGTTGGCCCCGATGCCACATTTCCGTAGCCCGCTGGTCCCTCTACCCATCATTGAGGTCCCGTTTGAGAGGATCGCCATGGATTTGGTAGGTCCTATAATCAAGTCCGCTAGGGGGCACCAGTACATATTAGTTATAATGGACTATGCCACCCGTTATCCAGAAGCGATCCCTCTCCGAAATACCTCGGCCAAAACCATAGCCAAAGAGCTATCTCTTGTTTTTAGCCGGGTGGGTATTTGTAAAGAACTGCTTACGGACCAAGGTACACCCTTTATGTCCCGGGTTATGAAAGAGCTGTGTAAATTGTTCAAAGTGACGCAATTGCGTACGTCTGTGTATCACCCCCAAACCGATGGGCTGGTTGAAAGATTCAACAAAACCCTAAAACAAATGTTGAAGAAAGTGGTGGATAGAGATGGAAAGGATTGGGACTGTTTACTTCCTTATTTGATGTTTGCTATTAGGGAGGTGCCCCAATCCTCTACGGGATTCTCCCCCTTTGAGTTACTGTATGGGAGACACCCAAGAGGGCTGTTGGATATTGCCAAGGAAACTTGGGAAAGTGAGAGTTCTCCCCACAGGAGTGTGATTGAGCATGTCGCCCTGATGCAAGATCGAATTGCACAGGTAATGCCCATCGTGAAGGAACATTTGGCCCAAGCGCAGTTGGCACAGCAGAGAGTGTACAACCGTGGAGCCAAGACCCGTACCTTTTCCCCGGGGGATAGGATATTGGTACTTGTCCCTACGGTTGAAAGTAAATTCCTTGCCAAATGGCAAGGCCCCTACGAGATAATGGAAAAAGTGAGCGAAGTGAATTACAAGGTCAGACAACCAGGAAGGCGAAAGCCCGAACAGATCTATCACGTTAATCTGTTGAAAGCCTGGAGGGATAGAGAGTCCCTAGTCGCAGACACTTGGTCACCAGCTCAAACTGGTTGCGTGATTCCTGAGGTTGGAATAGCAGCCACCTTGTCACAACCCCAACAACAGGAGGTTAAGGAGTTTGTGCTTCGCAACAAGGAGGTATTCTCTGAGCTGCCGGGACAAACATCTGGGGTAGAGCATGACATCATTACCCCGCCCGGTGAAAGGGTGAAGTTAAAACCCTATCGGATCCCAGAGGCTCGACGGGAGGCAATACGGGAGGAAGTACAGAAAATGCTGAACTTAGGGGTGATAGAGGAGTCCCAAAGTGATTGGTCTAGTCCCATCGTGTTGGTGCCTAAACCGGATGGGAGCTGGCGATTTTGTAACGATTTTCGTCAGTTGAACAAAGTTACAAAATTTGACACCTACCCCATGCCACGTATAGATGAGTTGATCGACCGGCTGGGAACAGCCCGATACATGACGACTCTTGACCTCACAAAAGGGTATTGGCAAATCCCCCTGGCCAAGTCGGCCAAAGAGAAAACCGCATTTGTAACCCCAGACGGGGCGTTCCAATATAAAAGAATGCCGTTCGGGTTACAGAATGCGCCGGCCACATTCCAGCGGAAAATGGACCAGATGCTGAGGCCCCATCGGAAGTATGCTGCGGCTTACCTGGATGACGTAATTGTCCATAGCACAGATTGGGCCTCACATCTGCCAAAAGTGCAAGCAGTCCTGGACTCTGTTCGGGAAGCGGGGTTTACGGCTAACCCCAAGAAGTGTACCATTGGGCAGGAGGAGGCCAAATATCTTGGGTACACCATTGGGAGGGGAGTAATAAAACCCCAACTCAACAAAGTCGAGGCCATCCAGAGTTGGCCACGTCCCAACAGCAAGAAGCAGGTACGAGCCTTTCTGGGAATCGCTGGGTATTATCGGCGATTCATTCCCCACTTTGCTTCTAAGGCTGTGCCCCTAACCAACCTGACGAAGGGGAAAGGGTCGGTCATGATTAAATGGACCCCCGAGGCTGAGGCAGCATTCCAATTCTTGAAACAAGCCTTATGTAGCCAGCCAGTGTTGTACTCACCCGACTTCTCTAAAGACTTTGTCGTACAAAGTGATGCGTCAGATGTGGGGTTAGGAGCAGTATTGTCCCAGGTCTGGAACGGGGAAGAGCACCCAGTCATTTACCTCAGCAGGAAATTGAAGTCCCATGAGGTAAATTACGCCACCGTTGAAAAGGAGTGTTTAGCGGTGAAGTGGGCTCTAGATTCCCTTCGGTACTACCTGCTAGGTAGGCACTTTGACATGGTTACGGATCACGCTCCGTTAAAGTGGATGGCTCAAAACAAGGAAACAAATAGAAGAGTGAATAGGTGGTTCCTGGCCCTCCAGGAATTCAACTTCACAGTAAAGCATCGCTCTGGCGTTCAAATGGGGAATGTGGATGCTTTGTCTCGAGTACATGAATGCCTGATTGCTGGTGTTCCAACCCCGAGGTTAAAACAAGAGGGGGGGGTATGTGACAGCAGGAAGGTAAAGTCACCTGGTTGCATCCAGGGGGGTAGATATATTTCGCCCAGATTCAGGCTTTACGCTGACTTATACAACTAGGTGGAGAGTTGTATAGGCCCAGCTAAGGCTAGTGGGCTCATGGATGACTCATACCTCTAGGGAGAGTGTGGGGCGTCGTGCAGACAGAGATGAGGAGACCAGCTGAACCTTGTCAGCTCATTTAGGCCTCTATAAGAACTCCCAGCTTCATTAGATGTTAGCTCATGCCTGGAACCAGACCTGTGTGGACTGTCTAGGGAGAGTGAACCCCTGTGCGGTGAGACAAAGCCTGTGTGGCTATTTGTTTGGACTTTTACTAAACCAGGGACTTAGGGACTAGGACAGCACTAGGCTGATCCCAGTTGTTAGTTAGGAAACCTGTATGTTTAGTCAGAGGTCAACTTGACCAGGATTTATTTTGGTTATGTTTCTTTTGCTTTGCTGTGTTTTGTCACTGTAAATAGAAAATAAACCGCACCTTTTTGATTTTGAAAACCACAACCTCCGTTTGCTGGGCCTGTTTTGTGTGGGGAGCCCATCCCGGGGGTCACACACACCCGCTGCCGAGCTAACCCCCTCACAAGGTGTACTCACTTTTGTTGCCAGCGGTTTAGACATTAATCGCTGTGTGTTGAGTTATTTTGAGGGGACAGCAAATTTACACTGTTATACAAGCTGTACACTCACTACTTTACATTGTAGCAAAGTGTAATTTCTTCAGTGTTGTCACATGAAAAGATATAATAAAATATTTACAAAAATGTGAGGGGTGTACTCACTTTTGTGAGATACTGTATATGAAAATTTATAAGTCCTAATGTACTGACCACCTATCTCACTTCTTGAGGCCCTAAAATGCCAGGACAGTACAGATATCCCCAAATAACTTATTTTTGGAAAGTAGACAGTCTAAGGTATTTAGCAAGAGGCATGATGAATTTTTTAAAGGTACAATTTTTTATCACAGTTTTTTGGAAAATGAAGAAAATAAATACAATTTGTTTTTTCTTTTCACTTTTTTTATATACTGTTATCAGAGAATTTTTGCATCACCATATGACTGGTGTGGCAGTCCAGATCAGGGATACTGACTGGTGACACTTTTTTTCTTTTTTTCTATTTCTTTTTGTTACATACTGTGAACAGAGCATTGCAGTATTACCATAGTGACACTATACTACTCTGGGAAGGTAATCAGTTTTTTTTTTAAGGTATGATTGCTGATAACAATGATGATCACTGTGGTAAGCAATCCTTCCTATGAATGACATTCAATCATAGTCATTATGTACTATTGGATCAGCTGGCCACAGCTATCACATGGTACAGTACGCTGTGATTGGCTGTCTGTACCATGTGATCACTTTGACCGAACACAGAGATCAACACAAGAGTACACAATGAATGACTCTGAATGAAAGCCATTCATTGTGTACAACTGCCATGTGATCACTGTGATTAGTTACAGAGATCACGTAATGCTGGGGCCAACTCGGCACACCGATCTATCCACCGGACACAATGAGTGGCAGATCATGTCACAGCACAGCTGCAAGAGCAAGCAGGAAGAGCTTAACTGGGACAAGAACTTTTGTTGTCGGAAAAATAGAGAACCATCTCTCAAACATTTGTTGTCGGAAATTCCGACAGCAAATGTCCGATAGAGCCTACACACGGTCAGAATATCTGACCAAAAGCACACATCGGACATTTGTTGTCGGAAATTCCGATCGTGTGTACGCAGCATGAGGTTTTGCAAATCTTTACAATACCTTTGGAATAGTATCTTCTCCCTTATGGCTGAAATTATCTGAACGCCTATAAGCTATTGCTTATTAATCTAGCTCATCTTCTTATTAAACACAGAATAATAATTGTTCATTTGTTGCTCCTAGATAAACTCAATATAAGAATGGAAACATGAAAACAAATAATTCCTTCTCCTGTTAGAGGAGTAAAGGATCAGAACTTTCAATGTTCCATGGAAAGAATGTTAGCAATGGAGAATAGCAGATATAATAGGTTTGCTAAAACCTGGTGCAATTGTTACTCAATTCTAAATTTGTTTGTACTGTATATGTATCTGGATTTTGTAGTACCAAATAAATAATTACTGCTCTTGTTTTTCTGTTGTTTTTTTTTGGGTTGCATTCATCCTACTTTGTTTTTTCTCATCTCTTCCTATTTCTCACCCTCATCCTGCCCTTCCTATCCCTCTTCTTTGTTGTCAATTGCTTTTAACCAACAACCTGTAAAAGGCTATTTACTGAAACTCTATGTATATAAAACACTGGGGTTAAATTACTAAAACTAGAGAGTGCAAAATCTGGTGCAGTTCTGCAAAGAAACCAATTAGCCTCCAGGTTTATTTGTCATGGCTTAGGCTGGGTTCACACTAGTGCGACACGACATCTGTTCTACTTTGGATCCGACTTTGCCCTGCGACATGAAGCCGACATATGTCTGACTTTCAATGAACGGGGATCCGACTTGGATCCCCGCCAATATCAGGCACTGTGTTTGGTATGAATCTTGAAGGGGAACTCCAGGCCAAATTTTAAATTAAGAAAACGGCGCGGGTTCCCCTCCAGGAGCATACCAGGCCCTTGGGTCTGGTCTGGATTTGAACAGGCGCCCCTACGCCGAAAAAACGGCGTGGGGGTCCCCCCAAAATCCAAACCAGACCCTTATCCGAGCACACAACCTGGCCGGCCGCAGGGGAAGAGGGGGGGACGAGAGAGCGGCCCCCCCTCCCTCCTGAACCGTACCAGGCCGCATGCCCTCAACATGGGGGGTTTGGTGCTCTGGGGCAGGGGGGCGACCTGCGGCCCCCCCACCCCAGAGCACCCTGCCCCCATGTTGATGAGGACAGGGCCTCTTCCCGACAACCCTGGCCGTTGGTTGTCGGGGTCTGCGGGCGGGGGGCTTATCGGAATCCGGGAGCCCCCTTCAATAAGGGGCCCCCTGGATCCCGGCCCCCCCACCCTATGTGAATGAGTACGGGGTACATCGTACCCCTACCCATTCACCTGGTGGAAAAAATTTGCAATAAAAAAACACTACACAGGTTTTCAAAGTAATTTATTGCACAGCTCCGGGGGTCTTCTTCCGACTTCCGGGGGTCTTTTCCGACTTCGAGGGTCTCCGGTGTCGTCTCCCGCTCTCCGGTTCTTTCTTCCGCCGGGCCTCCGCTAACTTCTTTTTAGCTTTCTTGCTAACAGAGGCCCGGTCTTCCCGTTGTCTCGTCCGGCTCTCCGTTGTTCTTCTGCCGGCCCCTCCACTAACTTCTTCGTAGCTCTTTCGCTAGTGGAGGGGTCGGTCTTCCCGTCGCTGTCGCCGTCGGCGTCTTCTTCCCTCTTCTCCTTCTCGATGTTGACGCGTCGCCTCCTCCCGCTGTAATACTGGCTCTCCGCTCCGCTCCGCATTAATATAGGCTTCTCATGACGTCACAGTCACATGTTCCCATGACGTCACAGTCACATGCTCCGGGGCCATGTGCCCTGGAACATGTGACTGTGACGTCATGAGAAGCCTATATTAATGCGGAGAGGAGCGGAGAGCCAGTATTACAGCGGGAAGAAGCGACGCGTCAACATCGAGGAGGAGAAGAGGGAAGAAGAAGCCGACGGCGACGGGAAGCCCGGCCCCTCCACTAGCGAAAGAGCTACCAAGAAGTTAGTGGAGGGGCCGGCAGAAGGACAACGGAGAGCCGGACGAGACAACGGGAAGACCGGGCCTCTGTTAGCAAGAGAGCTAAAAAGAAGTTAGCGGAGGCCCGGCGGAAGAAAGAACCGGAGAGCGGGAGACGACACCGGAGACCCTTGAAGTCGGAAGAAGACCCCCGGAAGTCGGAAGAAGACCCCCGGAAGTCGGAAGAAGACCCCCGGAGCTGTGCAATAAATTACTTTGAAAACCTGTGTAGTGTTTTTTTATTGCAATTTTTTTTCCACCAGGTGAATGGGTAGGGGTACGATGTACCCCATACTCATTCACATAGGGTGGGGGGGCGGGATCCGGGGACCCCCTTATTGAAGGGGGCTCCCGGATTCCGATAAGCCCCCCGCCCGCAGACCCCGACAACCAACGGCCAGGGTTGTCGGGAAGAGGCCCTGTCGTCATCAACATGGGGGCAGGGTGCTCTGGGGTGGGGGGGCCGCAGGTCGCCCCCCTGCCCCAGAGCACCAAACCCCCCATGTTGAGGGCATGCGGCCTGGTACGGTTCAGGAGGGAGGGGGGGCCGCTCTCTCGTCCCCCCCTCTTCCCCTGCGGCCTGCCAGGTTGTGTGCTCGGATAAGGGTCTGGTTTGGATTTTGGGGGGACCCCCCACGCCGCTTTTGGGCGTAGGGGCGCCCGTTCAAATCCAGACCAGACCCAAGGGCCTGGTATGCCTCTGGAGGGGAACCCACGCCGGTTTTTTATTTAAAATTTGGCCTGGAGTTCCCCCTCAAGAGCAGTACAGCACAAGTCGCATGCCAAAGTCGGACCATGCAAGACTGCGGTCCGACTTTGATCCGACTTCAATGATAGTCAATGGGCTGAAGTCGGATCAAAGTCGGACCAAAGTAGTACAGGGAGCATTTTCAAAGTCGGACCGACATGTGTCGGACCAGTTAAGATGGCTCTCATAGGGAAACATTGATTTTCACACGTCATGCGACATGAGCTCCCAATGTCGGAGCGTTTGTCGCCCCAGTGTGAACCAGGCCTTAACTGAACAAGCTGACATTAGAAGCTGATTGGCTACAATGCACATCTGAACCAGATTTTGCACTCTCCAGTTTAGTAAATCAACCTCAATGTGTTTTTATATATACTTTGTGTTACTCACAAATGAAATAATGGTCTGTGAACCTTTAAAAACTAAAATAAATACAAACATATTGCTTTACAAATGCAGATTTTTGAAATTTCTTGTTTTTCTGTTTTCTGGTTATATCATTTCAACTTTCTATTTTTTCCTAATCTCTTCGCATTTTTCATCCTCATCCCACTCTTCCTATTACTTTTCTTTTTTGTCAATAGAAATGGACCAACAACCTGTAGAATGTATACATTACTTAAAAAAAAAAGAAGATTTTTGGGATAAAAAGTTTCATACTGTGTTTCTTTTTTAAATCAAAGACTACTTTAACTGCTTTCATGGAGTATGTACAATATTTCTGGCTATTGACTCTGAAATAATACACCTTTTTTATTCCATGACAAAACAATAAAACCTGCCTTGTCTCTGATGGGGTCAGAACATATTGGCCTCTTAAGCCGTGTACACACGATAGGTTTAACCGATGAAAACACTCCGATGGACTTTTTTCATCGGACAAACTGATCGTGTATGGGCCCCATCTGTCTTTTTTTCATCGGTGTTTAAAAATAGAACATGTTATAAATTTATCCGATGGTAAAAAACCGATAGCAAATTACTATCATCTGTGGGGAACTCCATCAGATAAAAACTCACACATGCTCAGAATCAAGTCGACGCATGCTCAGAAGCATTAAACTTAATTTTTCTCGGCTCATCGGAGTGTTTTACTTCACCGCGTTTGGAGCTGTCGCTTTTTTGACCGATGGTGTGTAGGCAAGACTGATGGAAGTCAGCTTCATCAGTTTTCCGATGGAAAAATCCATTGGTTTAAAAACCATAGGAAATCCGATCATGTGTACAGGGCTTTAGAGGATGATCAGGGAAAATTGGTCACAAGTGGCAAGGAGAAGGCTACTGTATTAAATACATTCTTCCCAATAGTTTACACACGAATGAAAAGGAAAAGAATAATAATAGCTAGTATTAGATGCACCCTTGTAGCTGTTACAGGCCAGTGTTCAAAAAAGACTATGAAAACTTAAATTGGAGTTTCACACAAAAGTGGAAGCTCCACTGATCTGCTTCCCCCCTACTGGTGCCACATTGGCACCTTTCAGGGGGGAGGGGGGTAACTGTTTTTGACAGGTACCCATCCCCACTTCCGGCAGAAGTTCGGCCTCCTTCCTTCACCGCCGGGCAAGTTAGAAAGCACAGCGCGCTTGTGCAGTAGGGAACCAGTTGTGAAGCCAAATGGTTGACATTGCAGGCTCCCTTGAAAGGTAAGTGTCCTTATATTAAAAGTCAGCAGCTACAGTATTTGAAGCTTCTGACTTTTATTAATTTTTTCCCAGGCTGGAACACTGCTTTAATGTGAACAAATAACCAGGACTGGATGGCTTACACCCAAGAGTTCTTAAAGAGAACTATGATAGCCATGTTGTTATTTCTTATTTTTAAGGATGACTTACTCTTTGAAATGGAACCAGCTCATTGGCAAAAAAAAACATGGTACCAATATTTAAAAAAGGGACTGAGATATATTCTTGGAAACTACAGATCAGCCAGCCTAGCATCAATAGTATGTACACTATTAGAAGGTATGATAAGAGAATTTGCTTATGAGAATAGTATCATTAGTAGTGACAAACATGAATTTATGAAGAACTATTCTTGCCAGACCAACCTCTTATCATTTTATCAGGAGGTGATCTATAATTTAGATAGAGGAAGGCTTGTGGAAGTAATGTCACTAAGGCATTTGTTACAATATCCCATAAAAGCTTAATTTACAAATTAAGGTCTTTTGCCATTGATGAGATCATTTATATGTATCTGAATAGGAAACTGGTTGCAGGAACATGTTCAGAGGGTGGTAATAAATGACATATTTTCTGAATGATCTTGAGTTGTGACCAGGGTGCTCTGTCCTGGGCCAATTCTGTTTAAGCTGTTCATAAACAGTATCGAGGTTGGAATAAATAGTTCAATCTCAGTGTTTGCTGATGATAAGAAAGCTAAGCAGGGCAATAACTTGACAACAAGCAACATTACAAGAACAGCCTAATAAAATGGAGGTGTGGGTAGCTATATGGCAAATGAGGTTTAACTACTTGCTTACTGGGCACTTAAACCCCCTTCCTGCCCAGGCCAATTTTCAGCTTTCAGCACTGTCACGCTTTGAATGACAATTGTGCGGTCGTGCGACGTGGCTCCCAAACAAAATTGACGTCCTTTTTTTCCCACAAATAGAGCTTTCTTTTGGTGGTATTTGATCACCTCTGCGGTTTTTATTTTTTGCGCTATAAACAAAAAAAGAGCGACGATTTTGAAAAAAACACAGTATTTTTTACTTTTTGCTATAATAAATATCCCAATAAAAAAAAAAAAAAATCCTCAGTTTAGTCCGATACATATTCTACCTATCTTTGGTAAAAAAAAATTGCAATAAGCGTTTATTGATTGGTTTGCGCAAAAGTTATAGTCTACAAAATAGGGGATAGTTTTATAGCATTTTTATTAATTATTTTTTTTTTACTAGTAATGGCGGCAATCAGCGATTTTTATTGTGACTGCAACATTATAGCAGACACATCGGACACTTTTGACACCATTTTGGGACCATTGTCATTTTTACAGCGACCAGTGCTATAAAAATGCACTGGTTACTGTAAAAATGACACTGGCAGGGAAGGGGTTAACCACTAGGGGCGAGGAAGGGGTTAAATGTGTAACCTGGGAGTGATTACTACCGTGTGGGGGAGGGGACTGACTGGGGGAGGTGACCGATCTGTGTCCCTATGTACAAGGGAAACAGCATCGGTCTCCTCTCCCTGACAGGACATGGATCTGTGTGTTTACACACACAGATCCATGTCCTTGTCTGTGTACCAGCCGATCGCGGGTACCTGGCAGACATCGCGGCCGCCAGGCACCCGCATCGGCATCTCAGTGATGCGCTGGGCGCACGCGCGCGCCCCCCAGTGGCTGGAATAGCCGAGGCCCTATAATGACGGCCTCCTGGGTTTCTAGATCCGCCTTGAGGCCGTCATTTGTACATGGCCCGGGTCTAAACTGGTTAATATTGAAAATTGTAAAGTAATTCAGTTGAGAGCTAAAAATATGAATACATTTGCATGCTAGGGGGAGAACCTCTAGGTGATTCAAGATGGAAAAGGATCTGGGGTCATAATAGATTACAGACTCAGCAAAAGGATGCAATGCCAAGCTGCAGCAAGCAAGGTCAATAGACTATTAGAGTGCACTAAAAAGAGTATTTACAAATCTCTGGTTAGGCTTTAATAGAGAGGTACAAAGATACCTGGGGGAAATAGATAGAGTTTAAGAAATCTGGAAGATATATGGAAATTTTGGGCATTGGATATAGAAAACGGACTGGGGCACCAGCACTATGAGCATGTAGAGGATTGGCTACTTGAGAAACATTAAAGAAAGGAAAACATGGGGTTCCAGAGGGGAGAGGGTATATGAAGGGAGTTTAATGAATGTGGTATATTAAATAAAGTTTTAATGTTATCATTAAGAAAACAAACAAATAGAAAAAAGAATACAAAAATAAAAAAACTCTGGTTAGGCCACATATTGATTATGCAATCCAGTTTTGGTCACCAGTCCTCAGGAAGGATTTGCTTAGACTGGAGAGTCCAGAGATAGAAAGCAAAGCTTATAAGGGGGCTGGAGGACCTCAGTTATGATGAATGACTACAAATAATAAACGTATTCTCGCTGGAGAATAGGCACTTAAAAGGGGATTTGATCACAATATAGAAATTAAAATATTGCGCCAAACCTTCTAAGTATGTAAAAAAATAGCTGCCAACACAACAAAAAGACTAATTTGTGAATGAATATGTAATAAAAATGTGGCGCTTCTACTGTGATTGAAAAAAAGCAATGTGTGTAAATGCTTTTTCTTGTGACAATATAAAAGATCCAATACAGATATGTAATATCTTATAAAGGGAAACACTGAGTATTCCTACACAACACAAAACTTATGTGCAGCAAAAATATATGCAAATCAAAAAAAAGATATATGCAAATATAAAACTTCAAACAACAATGTTGTATGCAAACCACATGTGACGTGAAACATCAAACAATTATAAGCAATGTGATTGTCCATAAAATGGATATTGGATATCCTCACGGCTTCCGAATGGGAAATAAAAGATGGGTACTCTTACCGGACAGCGTGGATCCAACTCACCGTACGGCGATGGATCTTATACTCATGGGAAGCCAACCAGTGCTTCAGCCGAAATCCCAATGGATCGTTTAGATTCCTCCTTGATGGATTGATGGTGTGTTCCACACACTATACAATACGTGCAGCAATCAATCACAGGCACGGATTTAACTGGGGAAGATCCAAAACGTATTTTTCCACCTCACCGACAATGGTATGTTATAAATAGAAAAAGGAAGAAAAAATGCCTCTTCATAGCGTAAAATATATAAAATGTATCAAATCCGTGTGACCCCGCTACCGGGTTCCCACGTGCGTTCCAAATCCACGGATGTAACACGTGATTACATCATTGTATAGTATCACGATGCGTTCCAAACCTCCATCCAAAGCTACAGAGCTCCGGCGACGCACGTTAAGGGAAGCGAAACCAAACCACATCAAAAATTAAAATGATAAAACCAAAAAGCCCACTCAATCATTCCTCCGCTCTAGTCATCAGCCACTCCCACTCTCCAGCCATATCCAACGAAAAGGATATACGCGGAACAGAGACATACTCCAAGGGTCATCCCCTGGCTGGGAACCCAGAAATGCTCTTCCTGCGTAACATCGACGGTGGTTGGAGCGGTGCGTTCCACCTAGTGAGAGATGCAAGAATCACGTCTGAGCCTAATAAGGACTCCGTAGTCGATCCTCATAGGCATGTTGGTACTATTAACCATTCCCAGCCTAGAGCATCATAACAGCTCAGAGGGCATGTTATATTAACCCTGCTGGAAGGGGGATGTTCATACCTTGGCCGTATTATTGATCTGTGTGCCCCTACCAAATATCCCACTCATAAGTGATTGCCTGGAATTCTGAAGGGGATCAACCAAACAGGGTCACACGGATAAATCACCATACATATAAAAGACGTGATAACAGTAGAGTTAAGATGGCAAACCGACATTGAGTAGACACATATGGTATATGAAAAATGTTTGTTTAAATGGGAGACTTATGCAAAATGTATTCTCTAGAGTTAAAATTAAATAGATGAATATGGAAAAAACTGAAAAAAGTATTTCATAATAGAAGGTGAGTGTGGATGGGATTGGAATCAAGCCTGGTTGATAAATGCATTTATATCCCAATCCAAATTCAGCCCAAATGGCACATAACATTTAAGCTGGTATATCCAGAATGTCTCAAGTTTTCATACACCCCTCAAACTTGATTCGCCTCTCCAGTGGGCAACAAATTTATCTATAATCTGAAAACTTGTGCCCATTGGATTTCTATTATGGCAATGTAGATAGTGCCTTGGCACAGTATGATTGGTATGTCCCTCTTTGATACCAGTTATATGTTCACCCACCCTTATGGAAAAAGTCTGTATGGTGCGACCGACATATTGTTTTCCACAAGGGCAGGTGATAAGGTATACAATATACTTGGTGGCACAAGGGAAAAAATGTTTCATAGGGTATTCTACAGAGGTAGTCATAGATTTAAAGGTGATAGTTTTTTTGCGGCCACAAATATTGTGGGCACACACCCTGCATTTCCGACATGGGTGGAAACCCTTGGATAATGGAAAGAAACTTGGAGCGATGGGGGGGTCAATCACATTGGGCGCAATTTGTGCCTTTAAGGACAACGCACCCCTGTAAATAACTCCCGCACTTGTTGGGAGTATTGAGCCTAAGACTGGATCATTCTTCAGTACCCCCCAATGTTTCTGTATGATGTCCTTTATCTGTCTATGTTGGACGGAAAATGTAGTTATGAAAGAATTTTTATGTTTTGATTCTAAAACCCATTTTGGTTGTACAGATGTAAGTGTATTTCTATCAATCAACGCTATTCTCCTGATTTCCTCATCGACAACTAAGGTTTGGTATCCTTTGTCTACAAATCTGGATTTTAATATGTCCGCTTGATGGTAGAAATCCGAGAGGTCAGTGCAATTTCCCCTGATCCTAATAAGTTGGCTGCGAGGCACTGATTCCAACCAAGATGAATGGTGACAACTATTGACCGGAATGTAACCATTCCGGTCGGTAGCTTTAACTGCTTGTCCACCGCCCACCGTCAAATTACGCGCCTTCCGAACCCACTAGGGGGCGCGCGCACTGGGGACCTGATGCGCGTGCCCAGTAACTGAGCAGGACCTTGGATCCACGTCCTGTTAGGGAAAGCAGACCGATGGTGTGTCCCTTGTACATAGGGACAACCATCGGTCATCTCCCCCAGTCAGTCCCCTCCCCCCACAGTAATAATCACTCCCAGGCAACACAGTTAACCCCTTCCTCGCCCCCTAGTGTTAACCCCTCCCCTGCCAGTGACATTTATACAGTAATCAATGCATTTTTAAAGCAGGGATCGCTGTATAAGTGTGAATGGTCCCAAAAATGTGTCAAAAGTGTCCGATGTGTCCGCTGCAATATCGCAGTCACGATAAAAATCGCTGACCGCGGCCATTACTAGTAAAACAAATAAAATTCTAAAAATGCTATAAATCTATCCCCTATTTTGTAGCTGCTATAACTTTTGCGCAAACCAATCAATATACGCTTATTGCGATTTTTTTTACCAAAAATATGTAGAAGAATACGTATCGGCCTAAACTGACCAAAGCTCTATTTGTGGGAAAAAAATGATAAAAATTTCATTTGGGTACAGTGTTGCATGACTGCGCAATTGTCATTCAAAGTGTGACAGCGCTGAAAGCTGAAAAATGGCTTTGGCAGAAAGGGAGTGAAAGTGCCCTGTAGGCAAGTGGTTAAAGAAGGTTTTTGTTACCAATTGTTTGTCTAGGACCATGATTTCCAGATCCAGAAAGTGTATGTTGGAACAGCTTGCCTCATAAGACAAATTAATTCCTACTTGATTATTATTCAGGGTTGACATGAATTCATCCAGAGATTCACGATCAGCATCCCATACGAGGAGGATGTCGTCTATGTATCGAGCCCAGAGAATAATCTCAGGTCTATTTAAAGCATAGACAATATCCTCCTCCCACTTAGCCAGAAAAATGTTGGCTAGACTGGGGGCAAATTTTGCCCCCATAGCCACACCCTTTTGTTGAAGGTAGAATTCCTTGTTGTACCAGAAATAGTTATGTCTGGTGGCGATCTTCAAAAGGTCCATAATAAACCTTTTTTGAGTCCCAGGAATCATTTTGTCCCTGGCCAGAAACATCTCAACTGCTGCTAGGCCAAGATCATGTGAAATACAAGTATACAGCAAAGCTACATCTGCTGTAACCAGCAGCATGCCTTCGCTGTAACTAATCTATACCGTCTTGCAAATAGGACGGTATAGATTTGACTATAGGTTGTAAGTGGAAATCAATGTACTTCCCTATTCGAGAAGTCACCGAATTGATAACACTTATAATTGGGCGACCTGGTGGACAGTTGGCATCCTTGTGTACCTTTGGCAGGTAATACATCACCGGAATGCGTGGGGCCAAGGGTACCAGGAAGTTTTATTATTTTTTATTCAAGATGCCTAACTGTGCTCCTGTATCAATAAGGTCAGACAATGATTTCTTGAAATCTAAAGTGGGATTTTTTGGTAACATAACATAGGTCACGGTATCACACAAGATTTTTGTCATCTCTGAGTGATAATCCAGTTTGTCAAGAATGACAATTCCCCCCCTATCTGCCGGACGAATGACAAGGTCCTTGCGTTCACATAGAGACTTCAAGACAATTTTTATATTAGGATCAAAGTATGTTTTTTTGGGAGGAAGTGCTTCCAGGTCCTTAAGGACCATAACCCTAAAAACTTTGATCGATGGTGCTGTGGGGCACGGGGGATTAAAAAGGAGGGGTTGGAAAGACCTGAATGTACTGTGTGATGTGATCTCTGGAAGACATGATCTCAATGGGTTAGAAGCAAAATATCTTTGAATATTTAACTTTCGTACATATTTATGTAAGTCAATGAATGTAGCAAATTTGTTAAGTGACTTAGGGGGGACACATTTAAGTCCCTTGTCTAGAACTAAATAAACAAAAACTAAATCTCAAGCTTATGGAGACATACAAAAATAAATGACAAGTGAAAAGGAATTATTATATGCACAGCTGCTACAGCATAAGGCACTAACACCTTGAGAAATAAAAAATTATAAAATGCAGCGCTAGCGAATATAAATGTGCTCAATACAAACGTATGTGTGAATGTCAACCATCTAAACCTTTCGGGATGATGATACACACTATTAGTGAAAAGATTATGCACCAAAGATTGGTATCACCAGAAAAGCAGTAGGTGTAATACTAAATGTTACCATTAAAAGTGATCAACTAAGTAAAACCAAAAAATACTGTGCAAAACAATAAATGAACTGAACAACCAGGCAAATAGCTCTAGGAGTAATTCACAGTACTACAGATGATTTTCAACATCAAAGGAATAATGTCCCATATGCAACAGTGGTTGTAATATAGAAGGAAGGAAAACAATTGATTTAAAATAAATAAATAAATAAATAAATAAATAAATAAAATAAAATAAAACAAAAGTCATCCAACATTCGACATCTAGGACCGATAATGTTCGGTGAAATTCAGCAGTTGGCTCAATAATTTCCCCACATGGTCCTCTGATCTCTGCTGTTATTGAGCCAACTGCTGAATTTCACCGAACATTATCGGTCCAAGATGTCAAATGTTGGGTGACTTTTGTCTTATTTATTTATTTATTTATTATTTATTTATTTATTTATTATTATATATTTTTTAAAATCAATTTTTTTCCTTCCTTCTATATTACAACCACTGTTGCATATGGGACATTGTTCCTTTGATGTTGAAAATCATCTGTAGTACTGTGAATTACTCCTAGAGCTATTTGCCTGGTTGTTCAGTTCATTTAATGTTTTGCACTGTATTTTTTGGTTTTACTTAGTTGATCACTTTTAGTGGTAACATTTAGTATTACACCTACTGCATTTCTGGTGACACCAGTCTTTGGTGCATAATCTTTTCACTAATAGTGTGTATCATCATCCCGAAAGTTTTAGATGGTTGACATTCACACATACGTTTGTATTGAGCACATTTATATTTGCTAGCGCTGCATTTTATAACTTTTTGTTCCTTGTCTAGAACTGTCTCTTTTGCATCTGTAAACCTTATTTTGCTTAAATTAAAAATTCCGTCATCTGGTATACCCTTCTTCTTTTTCTTCCTGGAGCGCCTCCCCCCTCTGGAGCCGCGCTTGGTTCTACCTCTCTGTAGTATCCTTCCTGTTCCCTGTAAAAATCCCCTGAGTGTGGGGGTACAGGGTGACTTTGATTCTAGCTATAAGGGGATCTGTCATATCTATTATCCTCTCTATCCATGTAACCGTATTGGGAATTAAAAGGCCTCCTGGTATGTTCCTCTCTCAAGGGTGAAAATCAATTCTGGGTGTGAATATGTGTTCTCTGAGAGTTATATACCTGATGGTCATTATAATTCCTATTTCTATGGGGTGAATGTTCATATCCATAATGGTCATAGGAATTATCTCTGTGTCCTCCATTTCTACCACCGAGCACCTCTGCCCCTCCCCCTGTTAGTGGGTGGGGGACCTTTGTGGTAGGTATTTGGAGTAGGGGGTCCTATTGGTCTGTGCTTGGATCCTCTTATTCCTTGGGGAGGAATGACCTTATCATGTAAAGGTGGAGGAACTGTTCTAGAATCACTAGTGGAAGGTTGGGACATATCCATCTGTGCACCATCCCCATTCTCCACTAGAACATCCTTCTTCTGCCATCTAAAAACACAGTTATTATTATAATCATTTACATCTCTAGTATACTTTTTCTGTTTCTTTAATTTGATCACAATATACAAATATTTAAATGTTGACTCTAACTTTGGGAGAAAAGTATTTATTCCTAGGTCTCAAACTCATAAGGGGTTCTTTACTATTAGAGTGGTAAGTAGGGGTGAGCTGAACAACCCCCGGCTCGGTTCGCGGCAGAACATGCGAACGGACCGAAAGTTTGCGCGAACATTCGAACACCGTTAAAGTCTATGGGACCAGAACACGAAAAATCAAAAGTGCTCATTTTAAAGGCTAATATGCAACTTATTGTCATAAAAAGTGTTTGGGGACCCAGGGGACATGTATCAATGCAAAAAAAAGTTTTAAAAATGGCAGTTTTTTTGGGAGCAGTGATTTTAATAAAGTGAAAAAATAATAAAGTGAAGTAATAAAAGTGAAATATTCCTTTAAATATCATACCTGGAGGGTGTCTACAGTATGTCTGTAAAGTGGCACATTTTTCCCATGTTTAGAACAGTCCCTGCACAAAATTACATATTTAAAGGAATAAAAGTAATTTAAAACTGCTTGCGGCTGTAATGTAATGTCGGGTCCCGGCAATATAGATGAAAATTATTGAGAAAAACGGCATGGGTACCCCCCCCCCAGCCCATTACCAGGCCCTTTGGGTCTTGTATGGATATTAGGGGGAACCCCACACCCAAATTAAAAAAAGAAAAGGCGTGGGGCCCCCAGGCCCTATATACTCTGAACAGCAGTATACAGGCGGTCCAAACAAGACAGGAACTGTAGGTTTGTTCTTAAGTTGAATCTGTTTGTAATTTGGAACAGGTACATTTTGTAAGTGTAGCTCCAGGCAAAAAAAAAAAATTGTAAAGCTTTTTGGATAACATAGGGAAGGGTTATCATCACCCCTGTAACATTTGTTTTGCTGTCTGTTCCCCTTGTTCAGAAGATTTCACCTCACTTTCTGTCCCAATGACAATTGGATTTTGAAAATTTGTTTTTTTTAGGGAAACAAGAATTGGTGATAAAGCATCAGTGGAGACACCCTTTTCCCATATTAATTCTATAGCCTCGTACACACGTAGTTTTTCCTGACGAGATTCTTGAACAAGAATCTTGTCCCGGCCGAGTGTACAGGCGTACGATTCAAAAGAACCGCCGTTCTTTTGAATGGCACGAACGTTGTGACGTCATCGACTACGACGAGCGTGCGCTCGTCACATTCGATGCCGTCGTCGCCATCTTGCTACACCCTACCTATGCCTAGGAAGCTACCGCCCATGCGTCAAAGTCATTTCGAGCATGCGCGGGTTTCCACGGCGACAGGTAAGTGTACACACTCTCTGGTTTCTTGTCAGGAAACAGGCCGACGAGAATCCCGATGAGAAAATAGAGAGCAGGTTCTCTATTTTTCTCGTCGAGATTCTGGCCAGTTTTCCTGACGAGAAACCTGAAAGTCTCGTACACACGGCCGGTTTTCTCGGCAAGAAAGCTCTCCTGGCAGTTTTCTTGTCGTTTCTTGACGAGAAAACCGGCCGTGTGTACGAGGCTTTACAGGAGAGAATTTCTCTTCCTAGGGGTAGATTTCCTCTCACTTCCTGTTGTCTCCCCCATGGGTTACTGGGGACTGAAAATGATCCCTTGAAGACTGCTGCTGATGCTGAGTGTTATTCTTCACCTCTATGCTGACACAATCCTCCTCCTCTTCCTGTGTGATCAGCGGGCTCGCAGGAATACTATCTGGATAAAGGGGGCCTTGAGAGGTAAGGAAGTCCTCCTCTTCCTCCTGCTGTTCTGCCTCAAGTGCCCTGTCCATTATTCCACGTAGTGTGTGCTCCAACAGGAAGATAAGAGGGACAGTATCACCGATGCATGCAATGTCACTCCTCACCATCCTTGTGGCCTTCTCAAATGGTGACAGGACAGTGCATGCATCCTTAATCAGTATCCACTGGCGTGGCAAAAAAAGCCAAGCTCCCCTGACCCTGTCCTGGTGCCATACCCACACAGGTACTCATTGATGGCCCTCTGCTGCATGTGCAGCCGCTGCAGCATTGCCAACGTTGAGTTCCACCTGGTGGGCATGTCACAAATGAGGCGGTTGCATTCCTTTTGAAGGTCAGCCTGCCGAGCACTGGTATTATATGACCGGCGGAAATGACCACAGACTTTCCTGGCCTGCCTCAGGAGATCCTGTAAGCCCGGGTACCTGCACAACAACCGCTGCACCACCAAATTCAGGACGTGAACCAAACAGGGAACATGGGTCAAGTGTCCCTGTCGGAGGGTGGAGAGGAGGTTAGTGCCATTGTCGCATACAACCATTCCTGGCTGAAGCTGGCGTGGCATCAACCACCTCTGAGTCTGCCCCTGGGGAGCTGACAGAATCTCTGCCCCAGTGTGGCTCATGTCCCCTAAGCAGACCAACTCAAGCATCGCATGGCATCTTTTTGCCTAAGTGCTTGCGTAGCCCCGTGAGGACAAATCTGCAGAGGACGAGGCCATAGAGAAAGAAGAAGAGGGGGTGGAGGAGAGAGCTGTGGCAGAATCACCACTACTAGCATTTTGGAGGCATGGTGGCGGAACAAGCTCCAACAATACTGCACCCTGTCCTGCATCCTTCCCAGCTGCCAGCAGAGTTACCCAGTGCGTCGTGAAAGAAAGGTAACGTCCCTGTCCATGCCTGCTGGACCATGAGTCAGCGGTAATATGCACCTTACCGCTGACCGCCCTGTCCAACAAGGCCAAGACATTGCCTTCCACATGCCAGAATGGCGTTTGGGAACCTGCCACTGAGGTACCTCACATTTCACAAATTCACGAAAGGGGGCAGAGTCTACCAGCTAAAAAGGCAGCAGTTGGAGTGCTAGCAATTTATCCAAGCTAGCATTCAGACGCTGTGCATGTGGATGGCTGGGACCGAATTTCTTTTGACGGTATAGAAACTGGGGTAGGAAAATTTGCCTGCTACAATCGGATGTTGGTGTAGCAATAGCAGATTGCCCGCAAGTACTTGGGGCACCTAATTCTACACCTTCATTACTCTCAGTGCAGGTTTCTGAGAGGACTGAATGTATAGTGGGGTTGGAGATCCCAGCTGATGAGGAGCAAGGAGAGGTCCGCCTTGTTGTTTGGTGTTTGTCTTTTAAGTACTGTTGCCAACGGACTGCATGAGAGGTCAATATATGTCTGGTCAAGCATGTGATGCCCAAGCGGCTGCTGTTTTGGCCACACTTGATACGCTTCAGACATATGTTGCAAACAGCAATGGTGTGATCTGCTGCACACGTGTCAAAAAAGGCCCACACCAAAGAACTGTTCAAAATAGGCGGGGAGTCAGCAGCGTCCTGCACATGTGGAGCTCTGAGGTGTGATGCAGTCGGGTGGCTGCCCTTAAGCTGGCCCCTGGAGGGCATCCTGCCTTGCTGGATATGTGCCTCCTCCTCCTCTCTTCTATCAGGCACCCATGTAGAGTCAGTGACCATGACCAGCACTATTGGCTATAGACACAGAGCCTGCTTGCCCACCTTTAGTGGCCTGTGAGCGTCTGCCTCTCCTTGGTGGCCTTCCAGACATGCTGTAAAATTTGATTAGTAAAACACCACCTGAAGTTTACTAGAAAAGCTACACCAGGAATGGCCTGCTGTCAGATATAGGCTTGGCTAGACTGGATGCAGTGGATATATATATGTAGGAGACTGTATATATATTTAATGCACTGCAGATCACTGAATCATCTGCCTGCCTAAAAGTATATTTGAAAATGTACACCAGGAATGGCCTGCAGTCAGATATAGGCTTGGCGAGACTCAATGCAATGGATATATTTATGTATTAGACTGTATATATATTTAATGCACTGCAGATCACTGAAGCACCTGACTTCCTGCCTTAAAGTATATTTTGAAAAGTACACCAGAAATGGCCTGCAGTCAGATATAGGTTTGGCGAGACTGGATGCAGTGGATATATATATGTAGGAGACTGTATATATATTTAATGCACTGCAGATCACTGAATCACCTGCGTGCCTGAAAGTATATTTGAAAAAGTACACCAGGAATGGCCTGCAGTCAGATATAGTCTTGGCTAGATTGGATGTAGTGGATATATATATGTAGGAGACTGTATATATATTTAATGCACTGCAGATCACTGAATCATCTGCCTGCCTGAAAGTATATTTGAAAATGTACACCAGGAATGGCCTGCAGTCAGATATAGGCTTGGCGAGACTCGATGCAATGGATATATTTATGTATTAGACTGTATATATATTTAATGCACTGCAGATCACTGAAGCACCTGACTGCCTGCCTTAAAGTATATTTTGAAAAGTACACCAGAAATGGCCTGCAGTTAGATATAGGCTTGGCGAGACTGGATGCAGTGGATTTATATATGTGGGAGACTGTATATATATTTAATGCACTGCAGATCACTGAAGTTCCTGCCTGCCTGAAGTATATTTGGAAAAGTACACCAGGAATGGCCTGCAGTCAGATATAGGCTTGGCGAGACTGGATGCAGTGGATATATATATGAAGGAGACTGTATATATATTTAATGCACTGCAGATCACTGAAGTTCCTGCCTGCCTGCCTTAAAGTATTTTTGGAAAGTACACCAGGAATAGCCTGCAGTCAGATATAGGCTTGGCGAGACTGGATGCAGTGGATATATATATGTAGGCGACTGTATATATATTTAATGCACTGCAGCTCACTGAAGCACCTGCCTGCCTGAAGTATATTTGGAAAAGTACACCAGGAATGGCCTGCAGTCAGATATAGGCTTTGCGAGACTGGATGCAGTGGATATATATATATATATATGTAGGAGACTGTATATATATATATTTAATGCACTGCAGATCACTGAAGTTCCTGCCTGCCTGCCTTAAAGTATTTTTGGAAAGTACACCAGGAATAGCCTGCAGTCAGATATAGGCTTGGCGAGACTGGATGCAGTGGATACATATATGTAGGAGACTGTATATATATATTTAATGCACTGCAGCTCACTGAAGCACCTGCCTGCCTGAAGTATATTTGGAAAAGTACACCAGGAATGGCCTGCAGTCAGATATAGTCTTGGCGAGACTGGATGCAGTGGATATATATATGTAGGAGACTGTATAATATTTAATGCACTGCAGATCACTGAAACACCTGCCTGCCTGCCTTAAAGTATATTTGGAAAAGTACACCAGGAATGGCCTGCAGTCAAATATAGGCTTGGCGAGACTGGATGCAGTGGATATATATATATATATATATATATATATATATATATATGTAGGAGACTGTATATATATATATTTAATGCACTGCAGCTCACTGAATCACCTGCCTGCCTGAAGTATATTAGTTACAGTACACCAGGAACAGCCTGCAGTCAGATATAGCTACACTGGATACAGTGGATATATATATATATATATATATATATATATATATATACATACATATATATATATATATATACGAGACTGTATATATAAATTAAATGCACTGCATCACCTGCCTGCCTGAAGTATATTAGAAACCGTACACCAGGAACGGCCTGCACTCAGATTTAGCTACACTGGATACAGTGGATATACAGTATATATACGAGACTGTATATATTAAATGCACTGCAGCTCACTGAATCACCTGCGTGCCTGAAGTATATTAGAAACAGTACACCAGGAACGGCCTGCAGTCAGATCTAGCTAAACTGGATACAGTGTATATATATATATATATATATATATATATATACACAAGCCTGGATGTATATATATACTAAATACACTGCATCTAACTGAATAACCTGCCTGCCTGCTCAATCTAAATGACACTCTCTCTCTCGGTCCACGCCAGCAACACACTACACAGGGCTGACGTGCAGGCGGCCTTATATAGTGTGGGGCGTGGACTTAGTCCCCCTGAGCCATAAATGGCCAAAGGCACCTTACCTTTGGCCAATTATCGCTCTCTTTGCTGACGGCGCTGGGATTGGCCAAAGCATGCGGGTCATAGTGCATGCTTTGGCCAATCAGCATACAGCGATGCACTGTGCTCGAATTTGGCGTGAACGCCCCATAATGTTCGTATTTCGACGAACGATCGAACAGCCAATGTTCGAGTCAAACTCATGTTCGACCCAAACATAAAGCTCATCCCTAGCTGTAAGGGTATTGAACTCCTTTCCACAGTTGGTGATGTTAGCGGGGAGTGTAGATACAGTAACCTAGAAAATCTTTTAGATGTGTTTCTTACCAAAGCAATGTACAGGGATATAGAAAATGGTAGTGACACACACACACTTTAACTGAATGGATTGGTGTCTTTATTCAACCTTGACATTGCCAACTATGGAGCTATGTACCTCTTTGATTGCAGCCTCGTAAAACTGCATACATAACGTGCAGCAAGTCTGTACAATATTTCTAGCTGCTGCCTCTGAAATAATACACTTTTATTTGTATTTAATGATAAAAATTACCTCGCCTCTCCCTCTTACATTGTAGACCAATCATCCGTGGCCATTATCTCTTTAATATGGCACTGTGATTCTTTTCCAGGATAAAAAACTGCATCATGGGGTTGTTGTTTTGTCTATTTTTAAGATAATACAGCATGGTACTACAGAAAAACAGGATTGCAAGCTGTATTATGAAACTGTTTTGCCGCTGGGCAATTTATTTGAAATGGAGGGCTTTAGATTTATATTTGTTGTAAAAGTAAAATTTAGGCCAACCAGTTGTGGATACAAAAAAATCAAGTGTTGCAGCCAAAACTACCTAAAAAAGCCCTTTTCCAGGTTGAAATGAATTAAATTGGGGTGCTGTAGTTGTATTCAAGCTAAGCATGTTAAACCAATTCAGGTCTGAGTAAATTTTGTAAATTTTGTTCAAACATGTAAAAATCTGCATTTTTTGCTATAAAATTACTTAAAACCCCAAACAATTATTTATTTTCTAAAAAATAGAGTCCCTATAGAATAATACTGTGGTGGTTGCAATTTAATATGTCAACCAACTTTTTTCATATTTTCAGTAAATAATACACTAAATAGAATTTTAATACAAACAATATAATATCCAATTCTTTGGGAAAATATAAAAGATGGGGTTGCATCGAGTAAATAGGTATCAAACATATAAAGTTTTACCATGCCTGTGAAATGGCAAAAAGCGACAGTACCCAAAATTGTCTGTAGGCAACACTTTAAAAGCCTTTACAGCTCACCAGTTTAGACTTAATCATGAATGATGGACCTAAAATTTATGTTCTCACTGTATTTCTCACTGCATTTCTGGCATTACCTCACATGTGTAGCCCAATCACAGTTTGAACATACATAATCACTCTACGCACATATTTGCAGTTATTTGTGCAGAGAGCCAGGGTTGCTTCTATTTTTTTTTAACACTTTTTTCATTTATTGAGACACCAAACAATCCATATTCTCCAAAAATATTCTATACACATCTATCACTTAATGGCCCTGTAATCTATTTTTTGTGAAATAATTTCTTACTGTGTTTTTATGCCTCCTTGTGAAGTCCTCCATAAGCTTCTAAACCTCTCCTTTCCCCCTCACTTCAATTTGTTTGAAACAAGCAGTGCAGTTGCAGTCATGTGCACTGCTCTATGCTCCCATATCCAAGATCTCAATATTGCATAGTTCATAGTCTCTAGTCGATCTCAGGAATGAGTGATGAAGTCTCCCTCTAGCAGGAAGTCACATCGTAGCAGGACAAAAAAGAAAGTTAAAGGTTTGGAGGAGGCTAACAGCAATAAAAGGTAAATTTTGAGTTAGGAATATACACTTGGATAGTTTTTTTTTAAAACAAGTTTAGTGCCGTAGAGGAGACCAGAAAATCCTGACGTACCGTATATACTCGAGTATAACCTGAGTTTTTCAGCACATCGGCTTATACTCAAGTCACCTTTTTGTGCCTGATCTTTGGGGATGAGATACCGGCCGGCCGTAGGTCCCCTGGACCCTTGGCACACATGTAGCCCCACCCTTTCTCTACAAGCGTGAAAAGTTTTTTGTCCGGGGGACCTATGGCCGGGGAGCACTGATTTTTCAAACCGGGCACCCCTTCCATAGACTCCCATGTTAAACTGTAATTTCTCTGGTAAATTTGGGGACCCGGTATCGGTCGGCCATAGGACCCCTGGACCCAATACATGGCACACATGTAGCCACAGTTCTCCTCTATAAGTGTGCAAAGTTTGCTGTCTAGGGAAACTATGGCCGGGGAGCACCGATTTTTCAAAGCCGGACACCCCTTCCATATACTCCCATGTTAAACATAAGTCTAGTCATGGACACAGTGAGGCATGGACACAGTGAGGCACAGTGAGGCATGGGCACAGTGAGGCATGGGCACAGTGAGGCATGGACATAGTGAGGCATGGACACAGTGAGGCATGGGCACAGTGAGGCATGGGCACAGTGAGATATGGGCACAGTGAGGCATGGACAAAGTGAGGCAAAGTGAGGCACAGTGAGGCATGCAGATGGACACCCTAGGCTTATACTCGAGTCAATACGTTTTCCCAGCTTTTTGTGGTAAAATTGGGTGCCTCGGCTTATATTCAGGTCGGCTTATACTCGATTATTTACGGTATGTACCACAGCCTTGGACTTTCTAGATGGACAGAAGAGCCTGGAAACTGTGGTGAGTGAGGTGGGGAGAGGTTGCCGGTTGGGCGTGTCCAGCACTCCCAAGTGCAGATAAAGTGATCAAGTGGCTCCAAAGCCATTACGCTTTTAGTACATATATGTCTGGTCACTGGCTGAAAAAACATAATATTATCAAGCTTACAGTTCCAGCTGCAGCCATGAGCTTGTTTTAACCCCTTGAATCCAGGCCATTTATAAACAGCCTATGGATGGCAAGTGGTTAAAGAAATGTAATTGTAATACACAAGCAAAATATGCAGTACCAGAATACATTGTCACTGATGCTTTCTATGAGAGTTGTACAATTTTAAAAGATTGCATACAGCTTAAAGGCATCCCCAAAGCATGTATTAGAAATTGATTTTGTCATTTTTTTTCCATGTCTCCCTTTATGTCACATAAAAAGGAGGGTCCATTACTTGCGGATTGGTTTTCAAAAACTTTTTTTTTATATGTACATGCACTTCATGGCAGTGCCCCTGTATCAAGTATACCTTAATCGTTATTAATGCTAAATATTAACAGTATATATCACTTCCAATACACTTCACATTAACCAATCCATTAATATGATGTATATGAAAAAGTTTAGAAATATAATATGTAATCCTGAACTTATTTTTGATAAGATTTACAATGTACTGGGTAACTTATTTTATCATACATCAATAAAATGTCAGTAAGTAAGCCTCTGTTTAAAATGACTAATATGGTGTCCTCTAAATTTTGCAAAACAAACATTTATTACCTAAAATTAAAAATCCTGGTGCTTTTTTGTAGCACATAATACTTTAAAACAGAGCTTTCAGTTGTTGCTTTTAAAGGGAATTTATCATACACTAAACCAAAACCACAACACTCAGCTATGAATGTAAAACTTTTCATACTCATATAAACAGAATTGATTTAATGTCACTAAGAAATACACAGAAAGTCATTAGAGAAAAGACCACATCTTCTCATTCTTTGATAATAGAGAAAGGTCAACATCCTTGTTATGGTGTTATTGTCTTTAAAAATATACCAGGTAGTACTACATTTCTATAGAGTAGCTGAGAAAAAAAAGTCATTATAGATAAAAATTACTGCTGCCTAGAGACAATTACTAACATGCATACCTTCTGGATTACCCATACACAAAAATGCAGTTTACACTTGAAGACAAAGCTTTTAATGGCACTTTTTGTTTACAAGTTTAAATAATTATTTTTTGCTAGAAAATTACTTATAACCCCCAAACCTTATACTTTTTTTTTTTAGCAGAGACCCTTCGGAATAAAATGGCAATCGTTGGCAATTGCAATTTTTTAGAATTTGCCCCTTAATGACCATGACATTTTTTTCGAAATGGCACTGCAATATTTTGCAATATTTTACCTGACAAAATTTACGTCCTTTTTTTCCCCACAAATAGAGCTTTCTTTTGGTGGTATTTGATCACCTCTGCATTTGTTTTTTTTTTGCACTATAAACAAAGAGTGACAATTTTGACATTTCTTTTTACTTTTTGCTATAATACATATCCCATAATATATAACAAAAAACACATTTATTCATTAGTTTAGGCCAATATATATTCTTCTACATATTTTTGGTAAAAAAAAAAATCACAATAGGCGTATATTGATTGGTTTGCGCTGTTATCGCATCTACAAACTATGGGATAGATTTTGGAACTTTTTTTATTTTATTATCTTTACTAGTAATGGTGGCAATCTGCGATTTTTAGCAGGACTGCGACATTGCGGCGGACAAATCACAATGACACTTCTTGGGGACCAGTGACATTATTACATTGATCAGTGCTATAAAAAAATGCACTGATCAATGTAAAATAGACACTGGCAGGGAAGGTATTAAAACTAGGTGGCGCTCAAGGGGTTAACTATGTTCCCTCAGCGTGTTCTAACTGAAGGGGGGATGGGCTACCAGGGACATGACAGAAATCACTGTTCCCGATCACTGGGAACAGTAGATCTCTGACATTTCCCCTGTCAGAACGGGGAATCGCCTTGTTTACAAAGGCAGTTCCTCATTTTGTCTCTGTATTAGGCAATCACGGGTCACTGGCAGACATCGATTTGAGTCTGCCCGACCCGCAACTGTGCCTGCATGAGCCGCCATACAGGTATGGCAATTCACGCAGGAGAGCGGACCTGCCGCAGTATATGTGCATGAGCAGGTCGGCAAGTGATTAAAGAATAATAAAAAAAAAAAAACACAATGTATACCCCCTTTTTTTTGTAAAATGTGAAAGATGATATTGTGTTGAGTAAAAAGATACCTAACATGTCACACTTTAAAATTGCGTGTGCTCATGGAATGGCAACAAACTGCGATACTTAAAAATCACCATAGGCGATGATTTAAACATTTTTACAGATTACCTTTTTGGAGTTACAGAGGAGGTCTAGCGCTAGAATTATTTATCTCACTCTAAGGTTAACGGCAATACCTCACGCGTGGTGCGATTATTGTTTACATACGACTTACGTATGCGTTCGTTTCTGCGCGTGAGCACAGAGGGATGGGGTGCTTTAAAAAAATGTCTTATTTATTTTACTTCTTTTTTTTTTTTTTTTGCACTGTCCCTTTAATTTTTTTCATCACTTTTATTCCTATTATAAGGAATGTAAACAGTCCTTGTAATAGAACTAAGGATGACAGGTCCTCTTTATGGAGAGATTTGGAGTCATAAATACCCCAAATCTCTCCTTTACCTTTAAAAGCAAAAGATCAAAAAAAATGTTGATCTTTTACTTTAAAAAGCAAAACCAAAATTGTTTACTTCCACCCTAGACCAGAAGTGACGTCATGACGTCGCTCCAGTCCTTCAAGGCCATAGAGGCGATCAAAGGCGATCTAGTCTTTGATCGCCTCTGGGACCAGCTGGCCACGCTGTTGGATCATTTCTTGGATGAGCCGATGGAAACGGTAAGCCCGAGAAACTCCAGTGAGTGGAGGGAGGGGACCCTTTCATGAGAAAGCCGGCTGCTTGCTGACTTTCCCTCAAATGGGCTGGCATCCAATGATGAAAATGAGCCTGTATTATTCCCATGCATGGCAAAGAAACAAATTCACTGAATTGTCCACCCATGAGTTATACCTTTCGTTTACTTCTATACATGCTTTGGTCACCCACTAAAACAGAAAGATATTTAAATACTGTATGTAAATATAAACACAACTCTTAACAAGTAACCTGTCTGGTTTTACAATTAAAATGTCAAAACTATGACGAAATGCTAGCATGACTAGGATCATGAAAGACCTGGGGGACCCTGGGATATACCAGAGAAATACCCTTCTGTGGTGTACACAGTGTGCCCTGGTGAACAGTGTGCATAGTCAGATTGCATCTCAGACTACATTTACACCTAAGAGTTTTATACTTTTTTTAATTAGTATTTCTATTATATTCAAAGGTGCCCACTCACATCTGAGTGTAGTGTTGCTTGAAGCTCATTGCTTAAAAAAAGAATATGGGCTTCTTTTGGAGCAGAGTAGTACATTTTGGCCCTAATAGACTTCATTGAGGGTGCACAAAAATCCTATATCACATGTTCTTTTAGAGTTTTAATGCCTAGTAACTTTCCATTGGCCAAAAATAATAAAGAGACGTTGAAGGCTGGAACATGCAAAACTACCTTTACAAATGCTTATAAAAGACACCGGAAAAATGACCAAAGACACTCAGCTCAAATGTGAATGGGGCCTAAGAGTTGGAGTGGCCTAAAGAAAAATTAAACAGAATATGTAACTGTTTACTGTATACACTGCACACATTTGTACCCACAAAATACCCCTAATTACTGTGCTACAAGTAATTATGTCACAGACACACATGAACAATGATATCACAGTGAGAGAAAGCAAGAAAGAGAGGAGGCAGAAGAAAGAGAGGGGAGAATTAGAAACAGAGAAAAAAATGGAAGAAGGAGAACTAGAGGGAGAGGAGGGCAAGAGGGAGAGCAGAAAAATGTGTAAAATAGTGAGAGAAGGAGGGTGAAAGAAATAAAAGGGAAGAACAGGGAGGAAGAATGAGAATCGGGGAGGGAGAGATGTGAGACAGACGGAAAATGAGGGGGAGAGAAAGTGGGAAGGGGGAAAGACAAGGGAAATTAATGGGGGGGGGAGAGAGGAAAAAGGGAGAGTGTGGAGAAACAGGGAGAGGGAGTGGAGAAAATGGGAGAATGAGAGAAGGGGGAAAAGAAAGGGAAGAAGGGGGAGAGAGAGTGAGAATGAGGATAAGAGGGGGAGATGGGAGAAGAGAGAGAGAGGCAGGAAGGAAAGGAAAGATGGGAGCATGAGGGGAGAGAGAAAGGTAGTGAGAGGGAAATAGAGGGGAGAAAAGGGGAAGGGGAGAAAAAGAGAGAACGGGCGAGAGATAAAGAGGGTGGGTAGAGGGGGAGAGGATGATAGGGGGAGAGAGAAAGGGGAGGGGGGAGAGGGGAGATGGAGGGGAGAAAACAGGGGGGAAAGAGAAAAGGAAGGGGGAAGAAGAAAAAAGGAGGGTAGAGTGAGAGGGTGAATGAGGAAGAGAAAGGGGGAGAGGGGAATAAAAAAAAGGAGGGAGGGAGTGGGGAGGAGAGAGAGGGAGGGAGAGAGAGACAGGGAGGGATGACGATAAAAAGGAGGGATAAAGATGGGAGAAAGGAGGGGAGAGAGAGGAAGGGGAGAGACAAGCAGAGGGGGGAGAGAGAACAGGGGAGCGAGAAGGGGATGGAGATAGAGAGAGAGAGAGGGGGAGAGGGGGAAAAGAGAAAGGAAGGGGAGAGCAAAGAATGGGAAGTGAGGGAGGATAAAAGGAAGGAGAGAGAGGGGGGAAAGACAGGGATAGGGGAGAGAGGTGAGGGGAGAGAGAGAAGAATGTGGAGGGAGATGGGAAGAGAGAGAGATGGGGAAAGATAGGGAGTGGATAAGAGAGCGTGCAAAGAGAGTGAGAGAAAGGCAAAAAGAGGAGAGACAGAGATGGAGGGATAGAGAGGAAGGAGGGAGAGAGATGGAGGGATAGAGAGGGGGAGAGAAAGAGATGGAGGGAAAATAGAGATGGGGGAGAAAAAGAGACGGGTGGAGAGAGATGGAAAGAGAAGGAGGAAGAAGCGAGGTATAGGAGTAAGGATGAGCTTCGAGCTCGAGTCAAACTCATGTTCGGCGATGATAAATTACGTTTTTTGTTTACTTTGAGGTGTGTGCATTACATAATAGCTGTATTTAGCACTTGTTTAGATGTGTTTAGATTATCATACAGGACCCTTTAATTTTACTTTTAGTGGACCTGACACATTACTCTGCCTGCTTAAAGGCTCAGGTTCAGAAAACATCTGTGTGTTACAAAAACTCAAATTTGGTTAGTTTTACTTCAGTTTTTTTTATAGCCTGCTTGTAAGTCCCTTTTTCCTTTCACTTACTGGTCTTCTTTTTTCAACATAGAAGAGAAAAAAGTCAATGTCATGGTGTATTAAAGGCGAAAACATTCATAACACAACATGTGTTATGGTTACAGTGTCATTTATATTTAAACACACTAAGAAAACACAACTCTGATGCACATGTGCATTGGCAGTCTAAATGAGCTGCATTAATGCAATGTATGTTAACACGTGACACAACTGTTAACGCACGTGGGTTAATGCAATACACTAAAACAGACAAATGTAAATAGATCTTTAAATTGGTAGTAAAGGCCATTAAAAAAAAAAAAAATTCTTCCCCTGCAAGTTAAGAGCATAATGTGCTAATATGCGTTGAATGCTAGCACATTTTGAAAAACGTACCTTAAAACACAGCCCTCCAGCAGCGCACTGTCACTGCTGACAGGACTTCCATGTTCACTCAGTCTTCCTTCCAGGTTCATGGGCTCCAGCCATTTGAATGGCCGGGCAGTGATGATGTCACTGGTGAACATGGGAGTGATGGCATCATGATTAACATGGGAGTCATGCCACAACACAGCGCTCTGAAGGGACAGCATACTCAGTATGCTTTCTCTTCAGTACGCATGCACCAGTGACATCATCAGCTGCAGAAGCAGTGAATATCTCCTAAATTGTGCACATTTAGGAGATGTTCCTTGTACCTAATGGTAAGCTTTATTATGAGCTTACCTGTAGGTATACCTGTAAGTCACCAAGCAGTGTTTACTACTGCTTTAAGAGTTTTTTTTTGGTCTGCATGCAACCCTCTCAATCCTTCTTTGTGGCTATCACGTGGCTTTAAATTTTAAACTGAATGAGGCCTCATGCTCATCCTTAGTTGGTTAAACTTCCTTACATGATTATGCAACTGAATACTTAAGGAAATGCTTTGTGTCCATTTTGTGTGGAATACAATGTTATAAATTCCAATTATTACTCTAATGATAATTGGTAATGTTCTGTAATGTTTTCTGAAATTAAATTGATGTGGCCATTAGCAGATTTAGTACTGCCCCTTACAGATTAATTTCACAAATTTTGGCATACTGTTTAATTTAAGCAAAGCTCCTCCACTTAAAGCATTGTAAACTCTATTGAACTTCACCTTAACTGAATTTAGTGATCACTTATCAAGAAAACAAAATGTTAGTTCTGCATAATAATGTAAAAGATGAAGGACTATGCAATGTATTATATATATTGGTACAAAAGTACAGTAACCAGAAGCAGTGACTAAAATAGATGTTCAAACTCTCAAGTATACTTTTTAATCAAAATATTTGACAATATCAGTGATACATTTGCCGCATAAAATATATGTGTTCTTCTTGCAATAGAGGTTAATGGAGAGATATGTCATGGAATACTGGTACTAGATTGGTGACAGTGTACAGATATGTGGATCATAAGATATGATAATTAAGTCAGGATGATGAAAGTTTTCCATCTAGAGGAAAGAAAAAAGTACCTTTTCACAGTAAGTTATTTTGGCATACTTCCCAATGTGTTCAGGTGGGGAACTGAAAGATATAATGATAGATGTATTTTAATGTCAAACTGCAAAACTGGGTTCTGCTTGAATAGTTCACTTTAATGTAACACCTGCTTATCTAGATACACTAAAGTTAATTACCAATTGAAACAAAAGATTTTCAGTAGTCTTGCCAACATTTAGATAAGTAGCTAGAATGCCTTGCAGAATACTTTAGAAATAAAACAAGAACATAAATCAAAAAAAGAATAAATTGGTTGACTGTGGAACAAAATTATAGTTTCAGAATGATGTAAAATTATCAGGATAAAGGTGCATGAAAAAGCAGTAGATGTTTATTATTAAAGGCATTTACATTTTTGGTTGGATATGTAAAAAGTTGTACTTTCTGAAAAAAAATAACTATTTGAAACCGGTGTCCTCCTCCATGGGCTCCCATTTAGCAGCACCTTTGTACACAGTAGGCAGGCTGCCTCAATTAACTCCTTAGGCATTCTTAAACAGCTGCGATCTACTAATGTCCAAAAGATGTACATTATTTGAGTCATATAATGATTCCACATTCCAAAGCCCTTCTTTCCATACTTTTAGTTTCATTCCTCTCGATGGGTAATCAACAGTGGAGGAAATATGGCATGCTACAAAAATAGCATGATTTTTGTGTTATCATAATAGCCTTAGATAACTAATAAGTAAGTATAATAGAAAGTAGGCTGCCCTTCTCTGATGCAATTCACTACAATAAGTTTAGCCATAGGGATCTCTATGAATATGCCTAATGTGTTGGAATGTGTGAGATTGGGATGGTTCATACAGTAGGGACTGTCGACTGACTGCTACAAACAGGAGTGGGTGTTTTCACTCATCTATAGTAGATTTTGGAGACAGAGTATTTCTCCTGGCAGATATGTCATCCAGTGTGTGTAAACACAACCATTTCAGCTGCTGTTTGGCTGCTGTACCTCCTTGTTTTTATGAGGAGTTACTTTTATGTTTCATGTTTTATTTTATTTGTTTTATTTTAGTTAGGTTTAAAGAAGGGGTTTTGTGGTTTAGTGTTTATTAAACGTGTTTTAAGATTGAAGATTTTTTGTTAGCAAAATAATAGCACTGAAATTTGGATATTAAAAAGCTGGTTGAAATGGGTCCTGTTAACAAAGTGGCTTAGTTATTGGTTTTAAGGGCCATACATGTCCTTACTCCAACATTTTGGAGGTTGCTAAATAAATACACTTCATAAATAAATACACACTTGTTCTTACTTCTTGAATAAGAAAATTTGTAAAAATGTAAACATTAAAAAGGGCAACACATAATGGGCAGCTTTGCCTCTGTCAGGGACAAGTGGAACACCCAAAGCCAACTTGTTTTAGGGTCACCAGTCTATACCCTTTGTTTTTTTCCTCTGCACCTATGACTCCAAAGCATTAGAATAAAACCTTCAGGTAAAATAAATGTTATGGCAGATATGGCAAACATTGGAACAAAATAAGTTGGCACTCTGGAGTCAACATCTGTTGTGTAGAAGTGTTTGGTGATGTGCCACACACAAAGGGCTGGTTTGCCAGTTAAAACAACACATCTGCAAACCAAGGTCATCTTTTTGGGAGGGCAGAAAGCCTTTTTCCATTAGGTGTTCCCACTTCACCTATACCTACAGGATGGTGGACCCAGCCATCATCAGGAAAGGTGGAAAAGAGGCCCTTTGCTATGATACCTAAGAGTAGGGTGTTTTGGATGGTGACAGAGATCCTTGTACCTTTCTCACCTTGAAAGGGTACCTAAAGGGCCTGACATGATTGATGGCGGAACACCCATGTTGTTTTTATTTTTAACTCTCCCTGATTTTTGGTTTACATGGCTGAGGACTTCACTGGTTGTTAAGGACGTGCAGCTTCCTTAACATCCATTGACACATTGACAATGGAAGATGGAAGCTGTCATGTATATTAGAGGTAGAAAAACACACTAATATATGATGTTTGGCTCCTACCAAATGTGCAGATAGTCCAGCGTTAGGAAAAATGCATGAACAAGCAAAGTTTGGTTTGAACCTGTGTTCTGACAGAACAGCAGGCTTATACTGTACATGCTCAAAACCCTTGCTAAGGGTCCTCCTGTCTGCTGAGTCCTACACTAAAGCCTGGTACACATTGGCTAAATACTGCAGAAGCAGAAACCAGCAGATACAATAGCTCAGCGGGGAGATTGCTGCACTAACATTGGATAGTTAGTACAATGAGCTCCTTGCAAACTCCTCATTTTTTTTTTGCTCAACCTACTGGCTTGAACAAAAAAATCTTCCTGTGTGTACCAGGCATAAGAGTTTTAACAGTACAACAAATCTAATGATTTTTTCTATTGAGCACAGTCCAAGATCACACCCAAGCAATCTTTTGATTGCTAAGAGCAAACATAAAAAAAAAAACATATCTACAGTATGCCTTTGATGAGTTCCAACTTCTAAATTTTGTCTGATTTTCTTGTGGCATGCGTACTTTGCGTTAGGGATTTTAAATTTTATTGTAAACTGAGACATCCAGGAAATTATATCAAGAAAGAGGTCAGTAATGGCAGTTTCCATATTTTACTGACTTATGTAGGAGCAAGTGCTAATTTCCTGGCTGTCCAAAGTCTCTAACTCAGAACAAATATTCAGATCATTGCAGTGAGGAAAAAGTGAAGTGATGAAAATGTGGGAGAAAATCAAATAGAATATAAAAATAAACTGAATTTATTATTTGACAAATGCATTTATCGTAGTTTTATGTTTCTTCAGTGGACTCTGCTTAGTAAACCTACTTGTCTTCATTACATGACACTAAATATATTACACCTAAAAGCATCCAACAGCTTATATTATTAAAAATAATTTGATTCATATTTAAATGTATAAAAATTAGTCTGTCTGAATCTGTTTCACATTATTCTAAAGATGATCATAATTTTTCATCAATGTGAGTCATTCTAGATTAGCATTAGCATTATTCAGTGATGTAACCTTAGTTTATAGGGCTTCCATTATGATTAGGGTTGCTGTTTGTGTCTTGGGAAAGTGGTAAATTCACCTTGAACATGCCTATTCTGTTCTGAAAAGCTAATACTGAATATCTGCAATGTTCTAGTGCATTGAATTTTGTGCACAAAATGAACTAAAGCCATGCAGCATGCATACAGTTTAAATATAAAAGTACAAAAATGTAAAGTGACAAATAAACTAAACAAAGTTTTTTGGTGCCCAACCCCCACATACACACACTTAAATAATGTCCTATTCAGAAGAGGAAGAGTATGTACTAAGAGAGCTTACACTTTGAGAGGCAACATTAGAAATACAAAATTCAGTTAAATAACATGCTTGGAGGATGCCCTAAACCTCCATGTGAAGTAGTGCACCTGTATGACATACTCCTGAAAAAGTGACATTTAGTAAGAAGAAAAAAAATTGCGACTAATGACATTTCTCGGCTGGCTTCATTGGTAAAAAATGGAATAAGTGCCCCAAAATCATAGCAGATCTTTAACCTTTAAAAATCTGTTATTGATATGTATTTAGACCCCAGGCAAAAAAAAAAAAAGAAGAAAAAGTGACATGGGCGTCCCCAATATCCTCACCAGACCCCTATACAAACATTCAGGATGGCTGACCAGATAAGGCGGGGGGGAATTGTGATTCTCCTCCAGAACCTTAACCGCTTGAGGACCGCCGCATGCCGATGTACGTCGGCAGGATGGCTGGCGGCGTGCTCGCGACCCGGTCCTGTTCTCCATGACTGTCCCCGCGGGGACAGCGGACCCGATCGCCGCTGGTGTCCCGCGATCGGGTCACAGAGAGGAAGAACGGGGAGAGGTAAGTGTAAACAAACCTCTCCCCGTGCTTCCTAGTGAGCCTGTCACTGATCGTCTGTTCCCTGTAATAGGGAACGACGATCAGTGATGTCACACGCCCCCCCACAGTAAGAAACACAAATCAGGGCACACTTAACCCCTACAGCACCCCCTCCTGGTTAACCCCTTCACTGCCAGTGTAATTTTTACAGTAACCAGTGCATTTTTCTAGCACTGGTCTCTGTAAAAATGACAATGGTCCCAGAATAGTGTCAAAAGTGTCCCATGTGTCCGCCATAATGTCGCAGTCACGAAAAAAATCACTGATCACCGCCATTACTAGTAGTTATTATTATTATTAGTAAAAAAAAAAAAAAAGAATAGAAATGCCATAAAACTACCTCCTATTTTGTAAACGCTTGTAACTTTTGCGCAAACCAATCAATAAACTCTTATTGCGATTTTTTTAACAAAAATATGTAGAAGAATACGTATCAACCTAAACTGAGGAAAAAAATGTTTTTTTATATATTTTTGGGGGATATTTATTATAGCAAAAAGTAAAAAATATTGCATTTTTTTCTAAATAGTCGCTCTATTTTTGTTTATAGCGCAAAAAATAAAAAATTAAAACCGCAGAGGTGATCAAATACCACCAAAAGAAATCTCTATTTGTGGGAAAAAAAGGACGCCAATTTTGTTTGGGAGCCACGTCGCACGACCGCACAATTGTCAGTTAAAACGACGCAGTGCCGAATCGCAAAAAGGGGCCTGGTCCTTATGCTGCATATTGGTCCGGGTCTTAAGTGGTTAAACAAGGTCACATGCCCACCAGAAAGCGAGGGTAGAAATCAAGCAAACTCGCTCTTCATGTACTACAGAACAAACAAATATTGCTTTGCTTTGATAGACAGTGCAATGTCACTTGCTAATTTTCCCTAGCTGTGTTGCACAGCAAAATAAAAGGCCAATTGATGTTTTCACTGTAAAATCAAGTTTAGCAAATTGATTTGCTCATCCCTAATCCCAAGCTTTTTCAACATCAATTTTTACTATTTGTTATGAAAAGTTGCAAATGTCTATGCTTAATTAATTCTTACAGTAAATTACAAATCCATTATAATTGAGACTGGCGACATTCTATGATCATAACCTGTAATATATTTTCCTATATACAGTATATTATCACTCAAGCTTTCTTGCATGATTTTCTAGCAGTTAGTAGTTAAATATAGATGTTGATTGTACTGTTATACCAGTAAATTCTAACATCTGTGCATTGATTGAGTTACTGCACTGCAAAGCAGTGTGCATACAAGCAGAATTTATTATTTGACAGCTCTATAATTTTATGATGTGATTTGCAGAGCAAGGGTATCAAGGCCTGGGAACAGTTTCTATTACCAACATCTGGCTTTGAATATATTGATAATATCCATTCTTCTGAAAATCATTTTCTATTTTTCGGACAAAGTATGCCCCATTGTACACTGCTGATATGAAGCATAATCCAAATACTTCTGCCAGTGAATACACATTAGGATTAGCTGTACAAAATCTGGAGCTTTTATTAATCTGTTTGGTCTGTTTTATAGAGCATAACAAAACATGCTGTAAGCAAAAGAACCATAAAGTCTAAAATAAATGTGTGGCTTCTGATGCAAGCCATCCAAGTCCGGTTAGGGAGTGGGTGAACCTTCAATGCACTCTAAATATTTGAACGTTAATTTACTGTACAAGAGGAAAAAAATCATAATCAAATTTTAAACTTGGCTATTCAAAATTTCGTTTTAAAGAAATACTTCATCAGTAACACAAACCAAACTAAAGGAATGGCTATCCAGAACCGATTGCGGTAAAAAAAAAAAAGGAAAAAAAGAAAAAGCAAATTAACTAATGGTAAAAAATTGTTAGCCTTCACTTCAAGGTCTCTAATTTCTTATATTTGAAAAGCATTATCAGTTACAGGTACAGTAGTGATAAGTTAGAGCAGAGATAATTGTGCAATTCATGAATCATGTTTTTTTTTTTTTTAAAGGTCAGATAGATTTACATGTAGTAGGACAAATAAAAAGTGCTGAATCTGCATTTGGCCTGATTTCATCATCATTGTTATACGTTATAACATTCTATTTATGCTCTGCTCATAAAGCAATATTCATAGTCCAGTATGATGTGAGACCCCTTAAATTATTCAAGAATTTATACACCCTTACAAGTAACATAGATGCATACATATCAACTGACCCATGCTATCAAAACACCAAACACTTTGTTTGGGCCAAGCTGACACATGTGTACACTGGGAGCATTGTATAAGTTGTGTGTAGCACCGGCAACATACAATATACAGTGCTGTAAGCAGCGGTAAAGGGATTTTCCGTTCCATTCCCAAAACAAAATAAGGTTGGTCTCAGAGGGCTTCATCACAGGCAATCAGATGAAGGCTTGTATTCCTTCATAAAATACAATGCTCCCATGAATGGCTAAGCAGTGCTCAGTTCTACTCAATTTTGTTCTTGGATGAGGTCAGGAAGTCCTAGTACCACTGCCGAAACAAAACACTGTATACTGTATATAGCTAATGCTACATACCGTTTATACAGCGCTGACAGTGCGCACATCTGTTAGTGAAGGAAATAGTTTGTTTGGGCCAGCTTTGTCCAGCTAGTAACCACTTGCTTACTGGGCACTTAAACCCCCCTCCTGCCCAGACCAATTTTCAGCTTTCAGCATTCTGACACTTTGAATGACAATTGCTCAGTCATGCAACACTGTACACAAATGATTTTTGGTCCTTTTTGCATAAAAATAAAGCTTTCTTTTGGTGGTATTTAATCACCTCTGGGTTTTTTTATTTTTTTGCGGTATAAATGAAAAAAGACAGGACATTTAGAAAAAAACTAAATTTTCTTTGTTTTTGTGATAAAATTTAGCAAATTTTAAATTTTTCTTCACAAAATTGTCATTGTAATGGGTTATTTCTCTCACATGGCATGTGCATACCACAAATGACACCCCAAAAAACATTTTGCTACTCCTCCTGGGTATGACAATACCACATGTGTGGGACTTTTTCACTGCCTGGCCACATACAGAGGCCCAGCATGCAGGGAGCACCATCAGGTGGTCTAGGAGCATAAATTACACATCTAAATGGAGAAGAAAAGATTTATGAGCTGAATTGTTGAAAACTTAATTTAAAGGCACCACATCCCTATTAAATATTAGAATATAGATAGGTTTGTTGGGACTTTTAAAGCACACATACAATGAAATTACAAAGATAGAAAATTTATTTGATAAAAGTTCATGATTTGAATACATACAGTCATAGCCAAAATTGTTGGCACCCCAGAAATTTTCCCAGAAAATCAAGTATTTCTCACAGAAAAGTATTGCAGTAACACATGTTTTGCTATACACATGTTTATTCCCTTTGTGTGTAGTGGAACAAAACAAAAAAAGGGAGGAAAAAAATCAAAACGTTTTGGCGCCAAACAAACTGGAGAGGGGTATAAGAGGAGGTTATCATCACTCATTGTGATGTTCAGTCAAAATTAGGTATTTGGGTGATTGATTTAGCCGTCTTACACTACCTGCCCTATCAATTTATTAAGCTTTGAATTTGTTTCATTCAAGGAACACCCGAAACATCACGGCAACAGCCATTAGGAAAAATTAGTTTTATAAGTATTTGTTCCAATTTCAAGTGGGTAATATAATGGTAGGCTTCCTTCTATAGATCATTTTCCTTTTTTGATATTCAGTGATGGACAATTTTTTAGATATGTGTATCTACCTTCAATACAGATGGACTTACAGATCCTCCCAGTCTGTTTCCCCTCTCTATGATACTCCCAAATGATCCCATACATCCTTCCACAATCAATCGGGGCTTTATCCTTGAATACACAGGTTGGTACTAAGATCAGTGCATTGGTTGTATCCTTTTTGTTCAAGTCTGTAATATAATTGGATATTTAAATATTTTGTTTAATATGTTTTGTTTTTCTTTTGTTATCTGATTTGTAACATGTATTTTTCTATTGTAGTGATCAGTTCATATACATTGCCTGTTGTAAAAGATCTCCTGAAGAAGCCATAAAAGACAAAACATGTAGAGATAAATTAGATGTGCACTTATTGTTGTTATATTTCACTGATCTATCTGTGAATACTTTATGTATTCAAATCATTAACTTTTATCAAATAAATTTTCTATTTTTGTAATTTCGTTGTATGTGCGCTTTAAAAGTCCCAACAAACCTATCTATATTCTATGTACACATCTAACTGGTTGACTACCTATTACACTTTTGAAGGCCCTGGAGCACCAGGACAATGGAAACGTCCACAGAATTACCCCATTTTGTAAAGTTAACACCGCAATGTATAATTTATGGGGCATAATGAGTCTTTTGAACGGTTAATTTTTTTCCAGAAGTTTTGTGGAGTGTGGAAATGCATTTTTTTTACATAAAGTTGTCCGTTTATAAGCTATTTCCAACACATAGAATTTACATAGCAAAAATGACATACCAAAATACATTCTGCTACTCCTCCTGAGTATAACAATGCTACATGTGTGAGACTTTTACACAGCCTGGACACATACAGAGGCCCAACATGCAAGGAACACCGTCAGGTCTTCCAGCGGCACATAGAATGCACATACCGAGAATTACATCCCAAAATACATTATGCTGAGCAAAGGGTAAACAAAAGATTACCTGTGGTTTTAGTAGCGCAGTTGTCCACAGGAGGATAGCACTGGTCCAGGCAGCAGGCAGGGACTTGGTCAGCAACAGCGAACACAACCAGGCAGGCAGCAGGCATGGATACTGTCCATATACAGTCCAGAGTCCCTGCAGGCAGAGATTTGGTTCATGTGATGTTGCCAGTGCGACAGGCAGAGGCATGATGGCAGTAAGTACTACAGGCAGCAGGCAGAAATAGGGCCTTGTTCAGGACAGAATGGGGACAGGGGTAGAGGCTTCTCCCACCCAAATCTCTTTGAAGCCTCCGAGTCTCCAGACCCTGATCTAGGAATAAGAAAACAAAAAAAATTCTTCATCCAGAAAAACAATTCTGGAGACCCTCACATATGTGAGACCCCTGTGTTTAATCCCACTAGTCCAGTAGCAGGGTACAAGATCAGTCCAAGAGGCAGGCAAAAAACATGGTCAAACAGTCCAGGATCAGTTTCAGATCAGGAAGAGGTATGTAAAGAATCAGCAAGCAGAAGCGTGGTCGAAATAACAAGCCAGGGACAGTTACAGAGCAGGCAGTGGCATAAGGGGTGTGAAGGTAAATGGCAGGAACTGTGGATTACATTTACCATACCACACTAATAATTTACTGAAGTATGGTAATGGCTGTGGTCTGGTTGGGAAGGACACAGGGGACAATAATAAGATGTGTCTCTTCTGACTTCTTCACTCCTACACATCTTACATTTTTTTATGTCTTTGGCCTGTTGGTTTGGGAGGGATTTTATCGGGAAAGTGGCGTTCGGAGAGTCGATTAATAACATCTGATTGTTTTCTGATGGGCCATTCAGGAATAATAGGGCAGTGAAAATTTCCTCCTGGTAGCCAAGGAAGGGTTGGGGGTTTTGGGTGGAATTGCGGTAAATTATTTAGGAGTTGTATATGGCCAAGTGAAAAAAAATTATTGCTACTTTTTTGTACCAATGGTATGTCCATCTTGTGGCAAGGTAGGGTTCGAGCATTTGGTCATTGAAGTCAACTCCCCCCATGAACAAATTGTATTCATGGACACATGTTGGCTTTTGGATGGGGCCATTCCTTCTGGGGATTTCCACAAAGGTATTATTGTGTATCGAAGACAGCATGTAGACATCCCTTCTGTCCCTCAATTTCACTGCCAGAATCTCCTTGTTTCGCAGACTCACCATCTCTCCTCTTCTCAACTTCATATTGACAAGCCTTTGAGGAAATCCCTTCCGGTTCTTTACCGTGCCACATGCTGGCGTGTTCTTCCAGTGAAGGTTGTAGAACAGAAGCAGACTCGTTTAGACGTTGTCTACATACAAGTGGTAGCCTTTCTCCAGTAGGGGGTGAATGAGGTCCCAAACAACTTTCCCGCTTGATCCTAAGTAGTCTGGGCAATTAGGGGAATGCAGCCTTCCCTTCGTACACTAGGAAGGCATATGTGTACCCTGTGGCTTGGTCACATAATTTGTACGCCGTTTTGCTGGTGATAAATTGCTTGATTCTAAGCCTGCCGCTAAATTTGACAAGGGACTCCTCCACACATATGTGTTGGTCTGGGGTAAACAACTGGGGGAATATTTCTGAAAAATAATTTAGTAGTGGCCGAACTTTGTAAAGCCTGTCATAATTTGGGTAATTTCGGTGGGGGGGGGGCACTGGGTATTATCATTGAAATGTAGGAACCTCATTATCATGAGATATCTGGTTCTGGGCATTACCGTGAAGAAGATCGGCATGTGGTGGATGGGGTGGGTTCACCAATAGGAAAACAATTAATTTTTTTAATGAGTCCCATACAGAATGTGAGGCCCAAAAAAACTACAACTCCTCCACTGTTAGGTCTCTCCACTCTTAGGGACGGGCATAATAGGATGTTGGATTATTCAAAATAAATTTGTTGTGCATACAGGATCCACTGGGCCACAATTGAAGCTAGCATGTCCTCCGTTAAAATGAAATCAAAGAAATTAATTGGGGATAAATTCTCAGTGTCCACCTGGACTCCTGGCTGGGCAGTGAAAGGGGGAATGTTAGCTTTGCCTGAATTAGGAGGAAGCCACAAGGGGTTCTGAAGGGCATAGGGAAGGCTGGCATGGGTCCTAACACTTTGGGACTGAGGTGACACCCCACTGGTACTTGGATTTTCTTGCCGAGGTACTACGGTTCCAGTGGATGGCACTGCAGTGCTGGCGGATGGCACTGCAGTGCTGGTGGATGGATTTGCGGTGCTGGTGGATGCCACTGCGGTGCTGGTGGATGCCACTGCCTCCTCACCAGAATGCCTTCGTTTTGGCGGGCAGAATATCTTCCTCCTCTGAGTCTGTCAGTGTTCCACTACTCAGGACTGACTCGTAATTTACGTCAGACTCAGAATCCGAATTTGAAAGGGAATCCGAAGAAGAGAGCTCCCTGTTGCTCTCGTTGGCCGCGGAAAGTATTTGGTACACCTGCTCGGTGGAAAAGGATCTTTTGGTCATTGTTGCTGGTGGTGATGAGACAGCACAGGTGTTTGCTAAGCCTGCACTGATGGGCACTGATGAGGTGGCAATGGTGAGCCTGCACAGATGTGTGCTAATAAGTAGACTTGTGCACAACGGAAAAATTAGTTTAGTTTCGATTCGTTTCTTTTCGGTCCTGTTGATTCGTAATCGTTCGTAATTTTGCTAGACGGGATTTTTCGTGTTCGGACTAATTCGTACTTCGTATTCGGTAGAGTGCATTGTTGTTCGTCGATTCTGGACACAACTCCTACTTTCGTAACTTTTTTGGGGTTCGTTGATTCGTAATTTTCCGTGTCTCTCTCACAACGACGCTGCCTATTATGCCTAATGTGCTTCAAATGGATTTGTACTTTTCTAAATACATAGCGGTTATTGTAACGATTCGAAATCTCGTATTTTACTTTTGTTTTTGACATGCGGCTATAGCCTCCGCCCCTGTACACCATTTTGAGAGGGAGTTCAGCACAGTGAGGGAGAAGCAGAGAGCAGAGCAGAGTGTTATTGTGCTTCGAATGGATTCGAAATCTCGTATTTTACTTTAGTTTTTGACATGCGGCTATAGCCTCCGCCCCTGTACACCATTTTGATAGGGAGTTCAGCATGGTGAGGGAGAAGCAGAGAGCAGAGCAGAGTGTTATTGTGCTTCAAATGGATTCGTACATTCGTAACTTTTTTTATAACGAATTATGCCGAAGACATTTGGGCATTTGCTATTTGCGATATAATTTATTTCGGATTCGGTTTTATTCATAATTGCTTTGTTCGGAAATTCGAATCCTTCCGAATGTCCGAAAGTTGCTAAATTCAGACTAATTTTGTTTCGTTACGAAATGAATTGCACAAGCCTACTAATAAGCCTGCACTGATGAGGTGGCACTGATGTGTGCTAAGCCTGCACTGATGGGCACTGATGAGACGGAACTGATGAGCACAGATGTGCCCTGATGAGGTGGCACAGATGTGCACTGATTGATGTCACAGATGGGCACTGATGAGGTGGCACAGATGGGCCCTGATGAGGTGGCACAGATGTGCACTGATGAGGTGGCACAGATGTGCACTGATTGATTGCACAGATGTACACTGATGAGGCGGCACAGATGGGCACTAATTAATGGCACAGATATGCACTGATGAGATGACACAGATGGGCACTGATGAGGTGGAACAGATGGGCACTGATGCGGTGGCATATATGGGCACTGATGAGTTGCCACAGATGTGCACAGATGGGCACTGATGAGGTGGCACAGATATGCAGTGATGAGGTGTCACAGATGGGCAATGATGAGGCAGCAGAGATGTGCACTGATTCATTGCACAGATGTGCACTAATGAGGCAGCACAGATAGGCACTGATTAATGGCAGATATATGCACTGATGTCCAAGGGACACGGCCAGCACAGATTTTCCCTGATACACGCTCGCGGGGGCACGTGGGGAGCGACGAAAGGGGAGGACATCTTTTGACGCCCTCCCGGCAATGTAGGTCCGCGCTGTAGCCGTCATTCGGCTATAGCGCGGATGAGAACTGGTTATAAGTCACTGTTAACCTGTAATTCTGATTTAAGCACTAAAATTTCTAATAAAAAAAACTCTTCCACACCAAGCATTGTTTATGCCTGTGTAAGTGGTAATTTAACTGTTTTTTTGTGGAGACTGTCTCTGAAGCAGCCAGGTGTGCAGGCAAAACCAGTCAGACATGGCTATCCTCCTGATTAAATGGATTGCATACTATCTGATTAGTATTGAACCTTCCTTTATGAGGAAGTGATTTATACTCTATCTAATGGAGTTTAAATCCTTTTGCATTGGCTGTATGGGAAAAATATCCTTTTGAATAGAGACTCTAGGGATTTCTATGGACTCTCTGTGCTGAGTAACCCTGGATACTGTATACCTTGCTGATGAGTGGATGTCATATGGTTTGAAAAATTATTTACTTGCATTCTGATAACACATGTGGGAGAAGAGCTCCCTGGGAGGGAGAAGAACCTGTGCCTTTATGAAAGGAAATATGGATCAGATATGTCAATACAAGTTCCTTTACCTCCTTTAGACCAGGAGATAACCGTCTGCACACCAAGCAGCAATTCATTCATCAGTGTGAGGAAGTTGACTGGGGTTGAGCAGTTTGAACAATCCTTAACCACTTGACTACTGGGCACTTAAACCCCCTTAATACCCAGACCAATTTTCAGCTTTCGGTGCTCTCACATTTTGAATGACAATTACTCAGTCATACAACACTGTACCCAAATGAAATTTCTGTCCTTTTTTCCCCACAAATAGAGCTTTCTTTTGGTGGTATTTAATCACCGTTGGGTTTTTTTTTTTTTGCGCTATAAAAGAAAAAAACTGAAAATTCTGTAAAAAAATGAATTTTTCTTTGTTTCTGTTATAAAATTTAGCAAATTAGTATTTTTTCTTCATAAATTTTGGCCAAAATGTATACTGCTTTATCTTTGTTAAAAATAAGTACAAATTGGTGTATATTATTTGGTCTTTGTGAAAGTTATAGAGTCCACAAGCTATGGTGCCAATATCTGAAAATTGAAGTACTGATGGTCTATCTCATTTCTTGAGACCCTAACATGCCAGAAAAGTACAAATACCCCTCAAATGACCCCTTTTTGGAAAGAAGACATTCCAAGGTATTTAGAAAGAGGCATGGTGAGTTTTTTGAAGTTGTCATTTTTTCCCACAATTCTTTGCAAAATCAAGGTTTTTTTTCTCTCAAAATTGTCATATTAAGCCTCACACACACAGGCGGGAATCCCGTCGAAAAAAAAACTTTGGTTTTCTCGACGGGATTCCTGGCAAGCTTGTCTTGCCAAGCCCTGTGTACACACGCGCCATTCTAAAGAACCACCATTCTTTTGAATGGCAAGAACGCGGGGACGTCATCAACTACGACGAGCCAGCGTTCGTCACATTCGATGCCGTCGCCGCCATCTTGCTACACCCTACACTACCCTTGTATGCTACCGTGCATGCGTCGAAGTCTCATCTAGCATGCGTGAGTTTCCCTGGACAGGTAAGCATACAGACGACCGGGTTTCTCGGCAGGAAACACGCTGCCGAGAATCTCGACAAGAAAAATAGAGAGCAGGTTCTCTATTTTTCTCGTCGAGATTCCCGGCAGTTTTCCTGTCGCAAAACCATACACATGAACGGTTTTCTCTGCAAAAGGCTCTCCCAGTAGTTTTCTTGCCGCGAAAACCGGTCATGTGTATGAGGCTTTATTCGTTTATTTCTCACACACAGCATATGTATTACACAAATTACACCCCAAAACACATTCTGCTATTACTCCTGAGTATGGCAATACCACATGTGTGAGACTTTTACACAGCGTGGCCACAAACAGAGGCCCAACATGCAGGGAGCACCTTCAGGCGTTCTGGAGCACCCAGGCCAATTCTGACATTTCTCTCCTACATGTAAAAATCATAATTTATTTGTTAGAAAATTACATAAAACCCCAAAACATTATATATGTTTTTTTAGCAAAGACCCTAGAGAATACAATGGCGGTCGTTGCAACTTTTTTATCTCGCACAGTATTTGTGCAGCAACTTTTCGAACGCGTTTTTTTTGAAAAAAAAAACAGTTTTGTGCTATAAAAAAAAAAAAAAAACAGTAAAGTTAGCCCAATGTTTTTGCATAATGTGAAAGATAATGTTACACCGAGTAAATAGATACCTAACATGTCACCCTTCAAAATTGGACACCCACAAACTCCTGGACCCGCTACAATCAGGTTTCCGCCCAGGCCACTGGACAGAAACAGCACTTATCAAACTATGGGACGACGCTCTCGAAGCAGCAGATGACAGAGAATCGTGTCTCCTGGTGCTGCTGGACCTCGGTGCAGCTTTTGACACAGTAGACCACAAAATTTTACTGACTCGTCTCACAGAAGTAGCCGGAGTTGCAGACTCTGATCTACCATGGTTCGCATCATTCCTGGAGAACCGATCCCAGACAGTGAAACTAGGAGCCTTCACTTCAGAAGCATGGACCATTATATGCAGAGTCCCTCAAGGATCACCCCTGTTGCCCATTCTCTTCAACATCTACCTCCGCCCACTCCTCAAAATCATCAGCAAACAGGACTTGCTCTACCACTCTTACGCTGATGACAACTTTACTTGCGCATCACCAATAAAAAATACCAATATTATGGGTTAGACCAATGCCTTACATTGATAGACAATTGGATGAGTCCCTCAAACTCAATGGATCCAAAACAGAACTTCTCTTTCTTCACGCAAACTGGAAGACTAACTCTAGGATGACAGAGACACCACCCACCATCCTTGGACAAATCATCACCCTAAGCACCAAAGTCAAAAGTCTCAGAGTCATCTTTGGCTCAGACATGACCATGGACGCCCAAATAGGATGAGTAGTCAGTGGATCTCACCATCTTCTCCACTTGCTACAAAGACTCATCTCCTTTATTCTGTAAGAGGATACAGCAGTAGTAGTTGGAACAATCATCAATTTCCGACTTGACTATTCAAACTCCCTCTACCTTGGACTTCCCAAATACCAGATTTCTCTGCAACAAGTCATCCAGAACACAGCAGCCAGACTGGTAACGGGAAAAAAAACCATGGGAATCAATCACCCCATCCCTGAAGACCATTGGCTAGCCATAAAGGATCGGGTGACTTTCAAGACCCTCTGCCTCACTCACAAATGCACACAAGGAAACACTCCTCAATACCTATGCGAGAAAATAAAACGCTACATCCCCAATCGCGTTCTACAATTAATTAACCAAGACCTCCTCCACATCCCTAAATTGCGCTACAAATCTAAAGGAGAACAAAGATTTGCAGTCCAAGGACCATGACTATGAAACGCTCTACCAACGAACATCTGTATGGAAGAAAATCACTGGGCCTTCAGGAAAAAACTTAAGACCCATCTTTTCTGAAGGATCATGATGACAATGGATACAAGCACCTTGTGGCAATTTAGTTCGCATTTGTAGCGCTATATACGTTTTCACTCACTCACTCACACGCTCGTGGAATGGCGCCAAACTTCGCTACTTAAAAATCCCCATAGGCGACGCTTTAAATATTTTTACTGGTTACATGTTTTTAGTTACAGAGGAGGTCTAGAGCCAAAATTATTGCTCTTGCTCTAACGTTCGCAGCGATACCTCACATGTGTGGTTTGAACACCGTTTTCATATGTGGGCGGGACTTACGTATGCGTTTGCTTCTGTATGCGAGCACACGGGGACAGGATCACTTTAAAAAATAAAATAAAAATTATTGTTCATTTTACTTTATTTATTTTAGTTTGACATGTTTTTCCCCAAAAATAATTTTTTGATCACTTTTGTTCCTATTACAAGGAATGTAAACATCCCTTGTAATAGGAATATGGCATGACAGATCCTCTTTACAGTGAGATATGGGGTAAATAAGACCCCACATCTCCCCTCTAGGCTGTGAAGCCTGAAATAAAAAATAAAAAAACGATCCTGGTTTCGATCATATCGGTGAGTCGGCAGAAGCACCGGAGGGTGGCGGGAGGGGGGGCATCCCCTCTCGGCTCCCGTAAGAATGATTAAGTGGCAGAACAGCCACTATGATCATTCGTATGGTGTAGGGAATCGCCGGCTGAAAAAGCTGATATCTGAATGATGCCTGTAGCTGCAGGCATCATTCAGATATCCCAGCACAAAGTCAAGGATGTCATATGACGGCCAGCGGGCGGGAAGTGGTTAAAATGCATTTTTTTTTAACACAAATTTGTACATTTATACAATATTTCTAACACATAGCATGTACATACCAAAAATGACACCCAAAATAGATTCTCCTACTCCTCCTGAGTAAGGCGATACCACATGTGTGAGACTTCCACAGCCTGGCCACATGCAGAGGCTGAGTACGGCTTGGTATTGCAGAGTATGGCTGGGTATCGCAGAGTATGGCAGGGTATCGCAGAGTATGGCAGGGTATCGCAGAGTATGGCAGGGTATCGCAGAGTATGGCAGGGTATTGCAGAGTATGGCAGAGTATTGCAGGGTATTGCAGGGTATTGCAGGGTATTGCAGAGTATTGCAGGGTATTGCAGGGAATTGCAGACTATGGCTGGGTATTGCAGGGTATTGCAGAGTATTGCAGAGTATTGCAGGGTATTGCAGAGTATTGCAGGGTAGGGCAGGGATGGCTGAGCAGGGATGGATGGATCTCTCCCCCTCTCCTACTGTGCCGATCGGTACAGAGAGCGGAGAGATGACATGACGCCGGTTTGTTTACAAATGATCGCTCCTTCATTTGACGGAGCGATCACTTGGTAAACGGCCCCTATCAGCGGCCATTTACCGTGATCCGTGATGCGCCAGGTCCTCTGGACCTGGCGGTCACGGACACTCCCGTGTGCGCGCCCCATGGTGCGTGCGGAAGCGCGATCCTGGGAGGACGTTAAGTAACTTCCTTCCAGAGTTAAGGAACCGCCCTGTAGCTGTTATTCGGCTATGGGCCGGTTATTAAGTGGTTAAGCATCAGAGGACTGGGTGTCCCAATCCCCATGTGTTACCTCCTTTAGACCACAGTTTGGTGAATTCATCATTTTCTGTCAACTACAGTATATTGAAAGGATTTATATTCTGTTCCACAATTTGAATTATATCCACTTATCTATGGAATCTTCAGCACCATAATTTGATAAAGTGTTCATTGTTTTCATCTTTGAAGCAAAGCCAGTTCGATACAGCCACAGTGGGCTTTCACCACCAACTTTATTTGTCCTCTGGAAAGTTTTTCTTCAGTTGGATGGGTGGAGTTGGGGCAGCAGGTTGTTTTTAACCATATATGTTTTTATTTTGTCTGTGGAATAATTTCTAATCTATATGGAATAAACATTTCAATATGTATAAGTGGTATGTTTCATGTAATAGTCATATTTGACAATTTAGTGAGAATGGTGATACATAGAGCCCATATCCATTGTGTATTGGCCCTTTTTCTTTTGCATTTATTTGGTTGAGGAGGGTTCCCTCACCAAGAGTTCTCATATTCTTAGGACCTAGCAGGGTAACTCTTTGGTGCTGTGTATTGAATTTACACTTTTCATAATTTTACCTTTGTGTTCTCATTCTTTATATACATACCATGTGACTGGGATCACACATTACGCCGATGATCTTTACTTATCGCGATTCCCTTTCTTTTTTTCAACTCAATTATCCTTTCCCTTCTTTTTTCTTGTCTGACTCATGTGGCAGAACCTTTATGTACTTACTTTAGTTACACTGTATTATTAAAATAAGCTTCAATAAGTTTTAAGATATACAGTAGATGGTATTCCTACGCTCCTCTAAAGTTAAACTTTTTGATAATTACCGGTAATACTATTACTTAAAGATCAAATTGCGCAACCTAAAAATGTAACATTTTTACCAATAAAAATGTGCTGATGCATAAATATGTGAACAAAGTGTATGATGCTGTCACACTAGGGACTTAATATGATTAATTATTGAAATTAATACACCATGTAATGTGACTGCAAATCATAAAAATAAAATTGGGATGAAAATAAGAGTAAGAATAAAATAATATAGGTCCAAGTGAGCTGTGTATCATTCTAGTCCATGTAATATGTGAACAGAAACCACAAAGAGGATGGATCTGGTGTAACAAAAAAACGTGGATATAAAGCTGTCAACTTTATACAATCACATCCGATGACCAACTGATAAGAGAATGGCTGTTTACCAGACAGATGATGACAATGAGCTCAGTCATGGGCCGATCTGCCCTTGGATATTCCTCCCAAAGCACCTCAAAGACGGATGGACCATTGGCTCCGGGATTGGTTACCGTGGAAGTAACTCTCAATCTTGCTTGTGATTCGATGCTCCTACTGATATGGTAATCTCCTGTGGTGGGAAGGTGTGATCTCCACACTCCGTTTAAAAGTTTCCACACAACCTCAAACAATTTTACCTCTGTATCTTCCGAGCTCACAAATCATTTACCAAGGAGGGAGAAGAAGAAGAGACCTCGTGGTGCAGTATTTCCTTGTTAAAATATTTATTGCAGAAGCTTCACAGCATACTGACATCCATAAGACAGAAACTATATTTTCAAAAACAGCCGCCGCTCAAGCCAGCCAGCTGTAGCGTGATGACGTCAGAGACTTAATGCTCCACCCGACACGTTTCCCCGTACAAGGCTTCTACTGGGAACGGAGGCTGGGGCTGTGTTATATTTTTTCTTGCTCATATTTGATTTTAACCTCTTCTGAATTAAATAAAATATAAAAGTGTTCCTTAAGACATTAGACGTTAAATTAGGTTAAGTTATATATGCCATCTCCAGTTAAACTTTGAAACTACAATAACCTATTGTAACTTCATAAGTTATTTTTCTGCTACCACATATGTACTTATTTGTATTTATCTATGCAATTTGTTAAACTTTAATAAACAAATATGACAATAATTTACACTTTACAGAGCTCAGTGAGGAGAGCTGAGAGCTGATAGGAGGGAAGGGACACAGTACACAGGAACAGAGCTGAGGCTGTCAATCGCAAGGCTGTGTGCTGGAGCTCCCGGCCTTGTCACATTTTTACCTCTTGATGTCAGGAAAACCTGTCAGAAGGGACTCAGAATGCATATAGCAGAGGAACGATGCAGCAGACAGAAATGACACTTAGTACTGTGGATTGAAACAAGTACATACTATAGAAGGATATGATTTGTTCATATTTCGTATCAGAGGTTTACAACTACTTTAAGGTTTGGAATTGGGAGTCTATAGAGAAACCGTTTATGTTTTTTATTCTATTCAGTGCTAAAACCATAATGCCTCTTCTGTTATCTGATGCAATTGTACAAAAACATATTATTTGATTAATACAAAAAAAAAAATATCCACTCCAAACCAAATGTTTGAATAATAACAGTACATGTATTGCAGAGTTGAAAATCTTTTCAGAATGCGCTTCATCTACCATGGTAAGTATATTGTATATCCAATTTAAAAAAAGATAGATACACAGACAGGTAGAGACAGATACATTTTGATATTAAATGTTGGATTTATTTTTCATCTTGTTGGTAAAATGTAAAGCAATGTTTTCTTTGATCAACTTAGTTGTTAAATGACAGCAAATAAACCAAATTACACGAATGTCGCCGGAGTTGATGTTAAGTTTTTGCTTTCAATGCTTTAATAATTGTGCATATTATACATGGTTAATTTTCATGCCTCTTGAATTCAGAATGCACAGCACATAAAATCAATATATAGATATAACTGGGAATGATGTGATTAGATACTCCAATTATAATTGTCTTTCACTGTACAATAAGAGATGAATAATAAAGTGTGCTCTTTTTTGGAAAAATATTTGTTCACAGTGCAGTAAGTGTATTATTTTATTAATATAATACAGGGATTGTTTAGCACCAACAGTTTGTGTAGCACTTTACAACATAAATGGAGACAGTACAGTTACAATACAGTTCAAAATAAAAGGGTTAGGAGGGCCCTGCTTATGACAGCTTACACGCTAAAAGATTTCCATTTCATTGTGAATAGGCACAAATCTTCAGTTAGAAGTGACTATTTAAAGAGCAATCAGGAGCACATCGAAATGACAGTGACAGTTATATTAGTATGATTGCTCATTTCAAGAAAATGCGTGGATGTTGAGGACAATTAGAACAGCTTGGCTGAAGTCATACACTGTGCAGGTCTACTTTCCACCAACGCAGGTCAGACAATTTCCACCATTAATTTGTACATTAACCACATAATAAAATGTGTTGCTTAGTAATTTTCTGATTAAAAAATATTTATTTATTTAATATAAGAAGTAAGCATATTACATTTTAGTAACACTTTTAAAGAACACTTAGAATCATGCAGTGAAAAGGGAAAAATACAATATAATCATGGGACAACTGTCAGTGCAGATATTGGTAAAGTTTTACAATTGTGAGCTAAGTAGCCATATTAGATATTAATTATCACTAGAGGTCAGCCTGGGCATAAACTGTGTCTGTCCAAGAGTATAACATTATTTACACATTATTTATTTGAAATTAGGCATTAAATATTATGTGAGTGCTGTTGCTACTAGAAATTGTTAACGCAAAAATTGTTTTGAATATTCCGTATTTTCTTGACACTAAGGTCAAGTGTTTTTTCAACCATGAATATTTTATATGCATTGAGTTAAAAAAAATGGAATTCTGAATATAAAAACAAAGATCTAGTAATTTCAAATAGAGCAAATGTGTTAACTTTTAGCTGTAAAAATGTTTAGTTTTTTTTGTCTGTGACTGTGTAATGCTTAGAAAAGTAACTCAACTTAAAAAGCGACTCTTTTTTGTATTTAATAGGTTCTTTAAAAATCCCTTCCATATGCACCTTACTTTATAAAGTTAGTTATAAATTGTGTGAAACAGTTTCCATTTTTGTTTAACTTGCTGGATTTGGTGTTGGGACATACTAGAGATCTTCAGCTGCCATTCTACTGTGCTGGGCTTATAATGTGTCTCTGTGCCTTTAAGAAGGAATGGGCTACCTTCAGACACATCTGACCTCAATTAATGTATTCATTGATGTATACTGTATGTTCCATGATGGAGGTTGTGAAAGATTAGAATTAGGGACCCCTCTGCATTGAGAGGCCTTGACGAGGCAGTGTGGCTTCCACATACAGTATATTTGCAAATGTGTGAAACTAAAACTTCTGTTTTTCACACATTGTTAAACAGTGTTAATTTATTTGTGTTTTTATTTATTTTTTGCTGGATGCATATTTGCTGGGTATATATATATATATATATATATTTTATGAAAGTTTATTAAATACCCATAAAAATGATAAGCCAGAAGGCCACACAAATGAAACAAAACATTAACTGTTAACAAATACATCTTGCTGTGTTTAAATCCTTAACCCCTTCCTTACTGGGCACATAACCCCCTTCCTGCCCAGGCGAAATTTCAGCTTTCAGCACTGTCACGCTTTGAATGACAATTGCGCGGTCGTGCGACGTGGCTCCCAAACAAAATTGACGTCCTTTTTTTCGCACAAATAGAGCTTTCTTTTGGTGGTATTTGATCACCTCGGCGGTTTTTATTTTTTGCGCTATAAACAAAAATAGAGGGACAATTTTGAAAAAAAAGCAATATTTTTAGATTTTTGCTATAATAAATATCCCATTTTTTTTTATATATATATTTTTTTCCTCAGTTTAGGCCGATACGTATTCTTCTACATATTTTTGGTTAAAAAAAATCGCAATCAGCGTTTATTGATTGGTTTGCGCAAAAGTTATAGCGTTTACAAAATAGGGGGTAGTTTTATGGCATTTTTATATATATTTTTTTTTTATTAGTAATGGCGGCGATCAGTGATTTTTTTCGTGACTGCGACATTATGGCGGACACATCGGACACTTTTGACACTAATTTGGGACCATTCACATTTATACAGCGATCAGTGCTATAAATATGCACTGATTACTGTATAAATGTGACTGGCAGGGAAGGGGTTAACACTAGGGGGCGAGGAAGGGGTTAAATGTGTTCCCTATGTGTGATTGTTACTGTGGGGGGGAGGGGACTGACTGGGGGAGGTGACCGATCTGTGTCCCTATGTACAAGGGACACAGCATCAGTCTCCTCTCCCTGACAGGACATGGATCTGTGTGTTTACACACAGAGATCCATGTCCTTGTCTCTGTAACCGCCGATCGGGGGTGCCTGGCGGACATCGCGGCCGCCAGGCACGCGCATCGGCATCTCAGTGATGCGCCGGGCGCGCGCGCGTGCCGCCGGCGGCGCTCGCGCGCCCCCCAGTGGCCAAATAGCGGAGGCCGTATATTAACGGCCTCCCGGCATTTGACAACCACCTTGCGGCCGTATATTCTCGTACGGCGGGCGCGAGGTGGTTAACTACTTATAATACCACTTGTTAAGCAAATGCCAAACATTGTATTGATTTAAGCTTACTCTGCATACACAATTACACAATTTGTAATCCCTATTAAATTGTGATACTGCTGTAAGGATAACTGACAGAAACATACGTGGACCCACACTGATCTCCTCCCAAACTACGCCCCTCTAATGCTTTTCACCCTTCCATGGCTTAATCATAGAGGTCTCTAAGGCACCATCATTAGTCTTTTGAATAGGTGCCTTCTTTTTTTTACATTGAAGGTATTTCTATTTTCCTTTTTATTTTATTTGTAAGTTCCAGCTGAGCACAAGTCGCCATTATATCTTGTATTTTCAATCTCTGTTTATTGTTATGAAACATTTGTTTATTATAGAACATACTATTGGAGTCGGGGTTTTTAGTGCTCCATACACTTTTTAATACTAGCATCCTTTTAGTTTCATATTGCTTATGTGACTAGCTAGCTACTTGTTTTCTAGGATTTTGGTCTATATAGCAAAAACTTCAATCACTCAACTTTAATCGGCCCTGTAATCTTAGATCAATTTATATGTACTGCATGTGCATTTATATTTTGAAACAGTGTTTTTGTATTGAACACAAGGGGTTCTTTTTGTTTGTTTACTATAGCTGTGTTCTATTTTGTCTGATGGCTAATGATGCATATAATCTTGAGATATACTGTCCCTCCCACCTTTACTGTGGGACAGTAAAATGCATCACAGGGTTTGGGAGGAGACCAGCTGAAATTAAACCAGTTGAAACATCAGTATATGAACACTCAGCAGACTCCCTTTGACCCTGAGGCTTTCCAATGGGACAGTTTCAGACCTGGTGCTCTTTACCTTAGCTAACACCCCTTTGGGTTCTGTTACTTTTTTATGTATTTGTGAATGTGCGAGCTAAACCACTGATCACAATATTACTTTATTGTATCTCGTAATACCTCATTTGCAGTGTGGTGAGCTAAACCACAGATCACAATCTTACGTTATTGTATCTAGTAATTCCCCATTTGCAGTGTGGAATTGAAAGTGCCTCATGCAACTGTATCTTGAGCTCAGACTTTAAAACCTGGCTAAATAATTTCACTGGCTTGTTAATTATATTTAGAGCCTCATTCACACACAGGTATGTCTGTGTAAATGAGGTTTAGGTGTTAAAAAACTGCTTAGAGCAGATCTTCCACCATTTTATAACTTTAGGCCATTGCATAGAATCTACTAGCGCATCATCATGGTAATGAATGTGTAAGGACAGAAGTAACACCTGGCTCCCAATACTCCAGTATTGAAAATGACAGCACTGAAGAAACGAGGGAGGAGGTAAAATTCAGCTGTGACTTGATATCAGTGAAGCGCAAAGACTTGGTAATAGTGAAGTACATATATATCTAAGTATTTATTTTTAAATTGTAATGTGTTAACATTTTTTGTAGTGTATGAATTAGAATTTTGTCGGATTAGCGGAACGTTTAAGGTACACCTAATTTACGGAATGCCCTTACAATAAAGTTCTCTTTTTTTGCTCTGCTCTCTTTTGGTCTGTAATAAATACCTTAATTGCATTTTGTTTTATTTGATCAATATTTGAAAGTGAGGGAGCGTTGTCACCCTAGGACAAGAAGTGTGTTACTTTTCTGAATCACCAAGTAAAAATAAAGGGATAAGGACAGGTAAGGACAGGTAAGTTGCAATACAGGCGTATCTTGTTTGTAACCCGGGGGGCTGTCTATATACTACATTTTATTTTTTGGTTTTGATTAGATTTTACTAAATTAACTTTCATTTGCTAAATGTTTGGTTTAGGTTGGTGGGTCTTGTATATTAAAGCCAGACACAGCCAGTCAATAACATTTTAGTAAAGAGGCCAATGACGGAAGACCATATATCTACTGTAAGTCATGACTAATAACAAGCTTGGGTTCAGTCCAAACCCATGTTCTGCTGAACCCAGAAGTTAGCTATCACTGCTTTTTTTTTAAATAAAAATATTACGATAATCCTCCTAGTGCTAAAACAGTGTAAAAAAAAGTTTTAGTTTCATGGAAAGCATGTCCACAAATGAGCAAAAGGACATTTCTATTATTTAACTAGACTTGCATAAAAATCTTTCCACAGAAATCAATTCATAGGTACAGTGAATGTCATATAATACATAGGACAAATCCTGCCAAAAATGATGGACAAATCTTGTTGAATTTTACGGGGGAATTTCTTGTCATTGATACAAACACCCCATAGTGTACTTCAATGGCTTTTGCAAAAACCATAAGAGAGTACAACACTGTACAGAAAACATTTCAATATAAGTATAAGTTTGGCTACAATATCTGTTATATACTTCATATATTTCAAATATATGAAAAAATAGCACATAGTAATGCATTTCTTACCATAGCGGGGTGCAGAGAAATGTGACAGAATCAGAAATCAGCTACTGCATAAATATTTTTCACAGTAGTTTAATCTTAGAATACATGTTTGTGTGGGAATTTTGTATAATTTATTCAATGGAACGGTGACACTAAACATCTGTATATTAAATAATGCTTCAGAAATGGTGATTAACAGATTAATTTGCTGTGTCAAAAAAAGTGTAAATGAAGGATGGAATGGGGAAATATGTGAGAAGGCCTATGGCAGTCGATAAGGAAAATACCATGTTACAAACAACCAATGGCAATTACAGGATATTACAAAAAAAGATATGGAGAATACAAGTACAAACACAACAATGGATTAAAGTGTTTGTAAATGCCAGAAGTCTGCCAAGCAAAATAGGAGAGCTGGAAGCATTGGTGCATTAGGAAAACTATGCTCTAATTGATATTGCAGAATCTTGGTTTCCTTCCTCACATGATTGGGCTACTAATATTCCTGGCTATGAGATAAAACAATAAGTTGGAGGTGTCTGTGAGAAGTGATTTAAATGTGAGTGTGAAAAAGGACCTTGTTGATGAAGTGTGCATACTTCAAAGTTAATTACTGGAGTTTGGTACAGGCACCCTAGCGTAAATAAGAAAATAGAGACACCACTTCTTGCACAGATCTAAAAGGCTACAAGGGATGAGACAGTAGTAACAATGGGAGATTTTAACTATGATGAAATTGACTGAAGTAATGGCAGTAAAATGGCAGAAATGTATAAACCTGTTATTATGGTACAGTTTTTAGAACTTCCAACAAGAAATGGACCTGAAAATCTCAAACAATGCAGAGATTTTTACTAATGTTCATATACAGAGAATTTGTATAGCAGTGATCATAGCATGATTTAATTTAATTTAAGCTGTAAACAACTTTAATTTAATTTAAGCTGTAAGTACATGCTTGAAAGGTAAAACACATAATTTTAAGAGAGAAAATTTTCCAAGGCTGAGGGCTGCTTTCCAGAACTTCAACTTGGAAGGAATGTTTTCATCAAAGAACATAGAACAGAAATGGGAATATTTGAAATCAACTTTATGCAAACATATGGAAAATATATTCCCACGGGCAATACATTTAAAAGGATAAAAAACCAACATCAAAACGTGAAGAAACCCATAAAGAATAAGAAAAAAGGATATTTAAAAATATAAAATAAAGGAACACTATCATCATTTAAAAGCTACAAAGAATATAACAAACTATGTTAAAAAGAAATCAAGACTGTAAAAGTAAAAAACAAACAACAGATTGAGAAAGAGAGCAGGGCACATGAATTGTTCACATATATTAATCATTAAAAGGTTAGGTGTGAGCATGTAGTCCCTTCACAAATAACTCAGAGTTGTCGACTGGAGACAAAGAGAAGACAGATTTATTAAATATATTTTTTCAGTGATGTACTGTATATACAAAGGAAAATGGGGAACTTGAGTCCATAATGAAATAATATTGGCATAGCCACAATGGCTCAAAATTGATATGGTCCAGAAACATTTATAGAAAATAAAGGTAATTATCCCTTTCATGCCTAAGCCCATTTCTGACATTTGGTGTTTACAAGTTAAAATGTAAATTTTTGCTATAAAATTACTTAGAAACCCCAAACATTATATATATATTTTTAGCAGAGAATCTAGAGAATAAAATGGTGATCGTTGCAATATTTTATGTCACACAGTATTTGTGCAGCTGTGTTTTAAACGCAACTTTTTTGTAAAAATTTACTTTCATGAATTTTAAAAAATAAAAAAGTAAAGTTAGTCCAATTTTTTTGTATAATGTGAAAGATGATGTTACGCTGAGTAAATAGATACAAACATGTCATGCTTTATAATTGCCCGCACTCGTGGAATGGCGACAAACTACGGTACCTTAAAATCTCCATAGGCGACGCTTTAAATTTGTTGTACGGCTACTAGGTTTGAGTTACTGAGGAGGTCTATGGCTATAATTATTGCTCTCACTCTGACGATCGCGGCAATATCTCACATGTGTGATTTGAACACCGTTTTCATATGCGGGCGTGACTTCCGTATGCGTTTTCTTTGCTGCGCAAGCTCGCGGGGTCAGGGGCGCTTTAACCACTTAACGACCGCTCACTGTATATATACGTCAGCACAATGGCACCGACAGGCACAATCACGTAGAGCATACGTGATTGCCTTTGTACAGTTGGGGGGTCCAATCGGACCCCCCTTCTGTACAGTGAGCGGTCGGAATTCGTCTGGGAGCGATCCGACATGAGGGGACGGCCATTCGATTCCGGCCACCCCCCCGCAATCGCTCCCGGCGAATGGAAATGCCCCCTCTGTCTGTGTAATGTACACACAGGCAGAGGAAGCAGGAGGAAGTGATGTCATCTCTTGTGCGGCGCTCACATATACCGAGCGCCGTACACGAGAAGACATCAAGGTCAGTGCACAAACACTACACTAACACCAGCACACATAGGCACATAAATCACCCCCCCAGGCCCCCCCAGATCACCGCCCAGCCCCCAGTCACAGTGTCACTGATTGCAGTGACCATTTATTTACTGATCACTGCAATCAGCGACATTTGTGACTGTAAAAGTGTCACTACAGTTTAGTTTTAGGTCCAGTGTAGCCCCCTAACCCCCCTAATAAAGGTTTAACCCCTTGATCACCCCCCAGATAACCCTTTCACCCCCTAGCACCGCCGTCGCTAAGCGATCACTTTTCTGATCGCTGTCTTAGCGTCGGTGATGCAGATCGGTAGCCAGTAATTTTTTTTAGGTTCGCCGCAGGTTTTTATAGCGTCAGGTACCCCCATAAATCATCTAATAAAGGTTTAACCCCCTCGATCGCCCCCCAGGTAACCCTTTCACCCCTATCACCACTGTCGCTAAGCGATCATTTTTCTGATCGATGTCTTAGCGTCGGTGATGCAGATCGGTAGCCAGTATTTTTTTTTTAGGTTCGCCGCAGGTTTTTATAGCGTCAGGTACCCCCATAAATTATCTAATAAAGGTTTAACCCCCTTGATCGCCCCCCAGGTAACCCTTTCACCCCCTATCACCACTGTCACTAAGCGATTATTTTTCTGATCGCTGTCTTAGCGTCGGTGATGCAGATCGGTAGCCAGTAATTTTTTTTAGGTTCGCCGCAGGTTTTTATAGCGCCAGGTACCCCCATAAATTATCTAATAAAGGTTTAACCCCCTTGATCGCCCCCAGGTAACCCTTTCACCCCCTATCACCACTGTCGCTAAGCGATAATTTTTCTGATCGCTGTCTTAGTGTTGGTGATGCAGATCAGTAGCCAGTATTTTTTTTTTAGGTTCGCCGCAGGTTTTTATAGCGTCAGGTACCCCCATAAATTATCGAATAAAGGTTTAACCCCCTTGATCGCCCCCCAGGTAACCCTTTCACCCCCTATCACCACTGTCGCTAAGCGATCATTTTTCTGATCGCTGTCTTAGCGTCGGTGATGCAGATCGGTAGCCAGTAATTTTTTTTAGGTTCGCCGCAGGTTTTTATAGCGTCAGGTACCCCCATAAATTATCTAATAAAGGTTTAACCCCCTTGATCGCCCCCCAGGTAACCCTTTCACCCCCTATCACCACTGTCGCTAAGCGATCATTTTTCTAATCGCTGTCTTAGAGTCGGTGATGCAGATCGGTAGCCAGTAATTTTTTTTAGGTTCGCCGCAGGTTTTTATAGCGTCAGGTACCCCCATATATTATCTAATAAAGGTTTTAACCCCCTAATTGCCCCTAGTTAACCCTTTCACCAGTGATCATCATATAAGTGTTACGGGTGACGCTGGTTAGTTAGTTTGCTTTTTATAGTGTCAGGGCACCCGCCGTATATAACCCAATAAAGGTTTAACCCCCTGATCGCCCGGCGGGTGATATCAATTAGGTTTTAGCGTCAGAGAGGGTCTGCGTCACACCCCAGGCAGCGTCAGGTTAGTGCCAGTAACGCTAACACCCACGCGTGAAGCATACACCTCCCTTAGTGGTATAGTATCTGAACAGATCAATATCTGATCTGATCAGATCTATACTAGCGTCCCCAGCAGTTTAGGGTTCCCAAAAATGCAGTGTTAGCGGGATCAGCCCAGATACCTGCTAACACCTTCGTTTTGCCCCTCCGTCCAGCCCAGGCCACCCAAGTGCAGTATCGATCGATCGCTGTCACTTACAAAACACAACACACATAACTGCAGCGTTCGCAGAGACAGGCCTGATCCCTGCGACTCCAGTGCTGTAGGAGGTGATTTCACCACCACAGTTAAAAAAAAAAGCATATATGCCGAAGCATGGGGGCAGCAGGGGCGGAAGAGCGGAGGAGTGATTTTGCTCCTAATGCCGCGTACATACGGTCGAAATTCAGACGGAGGCTTGCCCGTGGAAAAGTCCGACCATGTGTGTGCGGCATAACTTTTTTGCGGGAGGATGTCCCCATGCTTCGGCATATATAAATGGTGCATGTATGCCCATCATTAGAAGTGGGTGGATGAAGGACGGTATTCTAATGGTGGGCATACCCACCGATCAATCTCTTTTTTCATTCAGCCAACTGGCTGCATGAAAAAAAAAGATTACAATACATGTCCAACAAGGACCAGCAACGTACTGGTATGTTGCTGGACTTTGAATGGTTATACCAGATTGATGCCTGCGGGTTTAGGTATCATCTTGGTATCATTCTTTTCAGCCAGCAGCCGGCTTTCATGTAAAAGCAATCCTAGTGGCTAATTAGCCTCTGGACTGCTTTTACAAGCAGTGGGAGGGAATGTCCTGCCCCGGATATAAAAAGCGCCATTGGGAAATTGGGAAAGCATTTTGTCACACCGATCTTGGTGTGGTCAGATGGTTTGAGGGCAGAGGAAAGATCTAGGGTCTAGACCCCAGTTTTTTCAAAAAAAGAGTACCTGTCACTACCTATTGCTATCATAGGGGATATTTACATTCCCTGAGATAACAATAAAAATGATAAAAAAAAAATATGGAAGGAAAAATTTAAAAATAAAATAAAAAAGCAAAATTAATAATAAAAAAAAAAAAATAGCACCCCTGTCCTGCCCTGCTCTTGCCCAATGGCGAACGCAAGCGTTGGTCTGGCGTCATATGTAAACAGCAATTGCACCATGCATGTGAGGTATCACCGCGAAGGTCAGATCAAGGGCAGTAATTTTAGCAGTAGACCTCCTCTGTAAATCTAACGGGGCAACCTGTAAAGGCTTTTAAAGGCTTTTAAAAATGTATGTAGTTTGTCGCCAATGCGCGTTTGTGCGAAATTTTAAAGCATGTCGTGTTTGGTATCTATGTACTCGGCCTAAGATCATCTTTTTTATTTCATCAAACATTTGGGCAATATAGCGTGTTTTAGTGCATTAAAATTAAAAAAAGTGTATTTTTTCCCCAAAAAATGCGTTTGAAAAATCGCTGCGCAAATACTGTGTAGAAAAAAAAATGCAACACCCACCATTTTATTCTGTAGGGCCTTTGCTTTAAAAATATATATAATGTTTGGGGGTTCAACATAATTTTCTTGCAAAACAAAAATATGTTTTCATGTAAACAAAAAGTGTCAAAAAGGGCTTTGTCTTCAAGTGGTTAGAAGAGTGGATGTAAGCTTCCTAATGTTGTGTATAAAATGCCAGAACAGTTCAAAACCCCCCCAAATGACCCCATTTTGGAAAGTAGACACCCCAAGCTATATACTGAGAGGCATGTCGAGTCCATGGAATATTTTATATGTTGACACAAGTTGCGGAAAAAATACAATTTTATTTATTTTTTTTGCACAAAGTTGTCACTAAATTATATATTGCTCAAACATGCCATGGGCATATGTGGAATTACACCCCAAAATACATTCTGTTGCTTCTCCTGAGTACGGGGATACCACATGTGTGAGACTTTTTGGGAGCCTAGCCGCGTACGGGACCCCAAAATCCAATCACCGCCTTCAGGCTTTCTAAGGGTGTAAATTTTTGATTTCACTTCTCACGGCCTATCACAGTTTCGGAGGCCATGGAATGCCCAGATGGCACAAAACCCCCCCAAATGACCCCATTTTGGAAAGTAGACACCCCAAGCTATTTGCTGAGAGGTATTTTGAGTATTTTGCAGATCTCGCTTTATTTCACAAAGTTTTGAAATTTGAAAAAAAAAAGAAAAAAAAAAAGAAATTCTTTCTTCATCTTCAAAAACAAATGAGAGCTGTAAAATACTCACCATGCCTCTCAGCAAACAGCTTGGGGTGTCTACTTTCCAAAATGGGGTCATTTGGGGGGGTTTTGTGCTATTTTGGCATTTTATGGCCTTCGAAACTGTGATAGGTAGTGAGGAGTCAAATCAAAAATTTGTACCTAGAAATCCTGAAGGCGGTGCTTGGTTTTTGGGGTCCCGTACGCAGCTAGGCTCCTAAAAAGTCCCACACATGTGGTATCCCCGTACTCAGGAGAAGCAGCAAAATGTATTTTGGGGTGCAATTCCACATATAACCATGGCATGTGTAAGCAATATATCATTTAGTGACAACTTTTTGTAATTTTTATTATTTTTTTGTCATTATTCAATCACTTGGGACAAAAAAAAAATATTCAATGGGCTCAACAGGCCTCTCAGAAATTTCCTTGGGGTGTCTACTTTCTAAAATGGGGTAATTTGGGGGGTTTTGTGCTATTTTGGCATTTTATGGCCTTCAAAACTGTGATAGGTAGTGAGGAGTGAAATCAAAAATTTGCGCCCTTAGAAATCCTGAAGGCGGTGCTTGGTTTCCGGGGTCCCGTACGTGGCTAGGCTCCTAAAAAGTCCCACACATGTGGTATCCCCGTACTCAGGAGAAGCAGCAGAATGTATTTTGGGGTGCAATTCCACATATAACCATGGCATGTGTGGGAAATTTATCATTTAGTGACAACTTTTTGTATTTTTTTTTTTTGTCATTATTCAATCACTTGGGGAAAAAAAAATATTCAATGGGCTCAACATGCCTCTCAGCAATTTCCTTGGGGTGTCTACTTTCCAAAATGGGGTCATTTGGGGGGGTTTGTACTGCCCTGCCATTTTAGCACCTCAAGAAATGAGATAGGCAGTCATAAATTTAAAGCTGTGTAAATTCCAGAAAATGTACCCTAGTTTGTAAACGCTATAACTTTTGCGCAAACCAATAAATATACGCTTATTGACATTTTTTTTACTAAAGACATGTGGCTGAATACATTTTGGCCTAAATGTATGACTAAAATTGAGTTTATTCGATTTTTCTTATAACAAAAAGTAGAAATATCATTTTTTTTCAAAATTTTCGGTCTTTTTCCGTTTATATCGCAAAAAATAAAAATCGCAGAGGCAATCAAATACCATTAAAAGAAAGCTCTATTTGTGGGAAGAAAAGGACGCAAATTTCTTTTGGGTACAACATTGCATGTCTGCACAATTTACAGTTAAAGCAGCGCAGTGCAAAATTCTGAATTCACCTCTGGTCCTTTAGCTACCAAATGGTCCGGGGTTTAAGTGGTTAAATTTTTTAACATTTTTTTTTTTTTTATAATAAAAAATAGTGTTTTTTTTTTTTTTAAGTGATCACTTTTATTGCTGTCACAAGGAATGTAAACATCCCTTGTGACAGTAATAAGTGGTGACAGGTACTCTTTATGGAGAGATCGGAGGTCTAAAAGACCCCCAATCCCTCCTTTGCACTTCAAAGTATTCAGATCGCCAAAAAACGGCGATTCTGAATACTGTGTACTTTTTTAAATCCATTGGCAGCCGAGTAACCCGGACGTGACGTCATGACGTCGCTTCCGTGGTTACAGTGAAGAGACTGAATCAAAGCCGTTCGCAGCTTTGTTTCAGTCTGTCTCTAGGCGCCCAAGGTGGCGGATCGTGGATCGGGTCTCCCGGTGGGACGTGAGGCCCGGTAAGAGCGGCGGAGGCGGCGGGAGGGGGGATGCCGCCTCGGCGGGAAAGGGATAAAGCACCTGCACCAGATGACATATACCCACATGTCCTCAAAGAGTTAAGCTCTGTTATTTCAAAGCCATCCCCTCAAATGAATACATTTAGGGACTTATTAATGACTGGTTTTCTAGATTGGTGCAAATCCAAGAATTTAAAACAGAATCAAAGTCTTTGCCAAGTAACTACAGACTGGTTAGTTTAACTTTTACAGTCTGGTAGATACTTTTCTACAGTCTGGTAGATACTTGAGAGTTTAATAAAAAAAACACACAGAGTTTTGGCTAGAAAACAATATAAACAATATTCAGCATAGATTCACACAAGTTGGAGGTTTTTCCTACCCAAAACTATTTGAACCTACAAAATCTCCAAATGGCATCAAATTACAGATTAGACATTCTTATAATATGTCAAAAAAAGTTAGATATTATTTCAATCATTTACACTTTCAAAATTCCAGAAAACAAAAAAATGGCATCTGCAAAAGTTTGGGCACCCTGCAGAGTTAATATCTTGTACTGCCCCCTTTGGCAAGTATCACAGCTTGTAAATGCTTTTTGTAGCCAGCCAAGAGTCTTTCAATTCTTGTTTGAGGTATCTTTGCCCATTCTTCCTTACAAAAGTCTTCCAGTTCTTTGAGATTTCTGGGCTGTCTGTCACGCACTGCTCTTTTAAGGTCTATCCATAGGTTTTCAATAATGTTGAGGTCAGGAGATTGTGAAGGCCATGGCAAAACCTTCAGTTTACGCCTCTTGATGTAATCCCCCGTGGATTTTGAGGTGTGTTTAGGATCATTATCCATTTGTAGAAGCTATCCTCTCTTTAACTTCAGCTTTTTCACAGATGGCATCAAGTTACCATCCAAAATTTGCTGAAATTTTATTGAATCCACTTTTCCTTCTACTCGTGAAATTTTCCCCGTGCCACTGGCTGCAATACAACCCCAAAGCATGATTGATCCACCCTAATGCTTAACAGTTGGACAGAGGTTCTTTTCATTAAATTCTGTGCCCTTTCTTCCCCAAAAGTACCTTTGCTCATTCCGGCCAAAAAGTTATATTTTAACCTCATCGGTCCACAGAACTTGTTTCCAAAATGCCTCAGGCTTGTCTATATGTTCATTTGCAAAGTTCAAACGCTGATTTTTGTGGTGAGGACGTAGAAGAGGTTTTCTTCTGATGACTCTTCCATGAAGACCATATTTGTACAAGTATCTCTTTATAGTGGAATAGTGTACCACAACTCCAGTGTCTGCCAGATCTTTCTGGAGGGATTGTGCAGTCAAACGTGGGTTTTGAATTGTTTTTCTCACAATCCTGCGAGCTGTTCTGTCTGATATTTTTCTTGGTCTTCCAGATCTTGCTTTAACTTCCACTGTTCCTTATGACTGCCATTTCTTAATTACATTCCAAACAGAGGATATTGACATCTGAAAACGCTTTGCTATCTTCTTATAGCCTTCTCCAGCTTTGTGAGCGTCAACTATTTTCAGTTTCAGTTTTCTAGACAACTGCTTAGAAGAACCCATGGTGCTGATTGTTGGGGCAAGGTCAGATGAGTCTGGCCATTTAAAACCTTTGAGATTGACATCACCTGGCCTTCCCAGATGATGATTGAGAACAATCCATGACACTGGCAGGTCTCAGCTTTGCAAAGGGGGCAGTGCATGCTATAAATTCTGCAGGGTGCCCAAACTTTTTCAGACGCCATTTTTTTGTTTTCTGTAATTTTGAAAGTGTAAATGATGGAAATAAAATCTAACTTTTTTTGACATATTATAAGAATGTCTAATCTGTAATTTGATGCCATTTGGAGATTTTTCCATCTTTCCTTGGCTTCGTTATACACATTTTTACCTGGGGTGCCCAAACTTTCGATCCCCACTGTATCCCCTTAGGTATGGTATGGATTTTGAAGGGAACTTAGCGCCAAAAAAATGGCATGGTTTCCCCCCAAATCTATAGTAGACCCGTATCCAAGCATGAAGACTGGCAGGCTTTGTTCTCATGTTGATGGGGACAAAGGCTTCTTCCCCACATCCCTGGTCGGTGGTAGTGGGGGTTGACAAAACAGAAAACCCCCTTGGAGGTGGGACTTTATGAGTGACTGAAAACACACAGGAGTATATCAAAAATATAAATGTAATAAATGAGTACAAAAATACAAAGACAATCTGAATAAAAAACACATGGAATATGTACAAATCCAGAAAGCTAAATAAATTGATAAAGAGAAGGTTGGACATTTATGATCAGACCCAAAGTAGTGGGGGTTGGTGGGCAGGTGGCTTATTAAAATCTGGAAGCCCCCTTTAACAGGGGGGCCCCCAGATCCTGACCCCCCCATGGGAATGAGTAGAGGGTACATAGTACCTCTACTCATTCGCCAAAAAAGTGTAAAAAGTAAATGAAAACACAACACAGGTTTTTGACAAGTCCTTTATTAAAAATCAAAAAGAAATGTCCCATCTTCAATCAAGAAGCCCGTCACCACTGCCAACCCAAAAAATATCAAAAAAGACCTCCGGTCCTGACGAAGGCTCCTGCCGCCTGCCAGCTCCTAAATAACTAAGGGGCAAGGCCAGCTGGTGACATCGCCGGGAGTCTCAGCCCTCTTGTGACATCACCGACCCGGCATGCCCTCGGTCGGTGATGTCACAAGGGGGCAGTGCCACCTGGTGATGTCACTGTGTGGCCCACCCCTTGGTTATTTAAGACCTGGCAGACGGAGTAGCTGGCAGACGGTGGGATCCTTTGTCGGGACCAGAGGATTTTTTTCCGGGTTGGAGGGTATCGTGATTGATTATGGATCTACAGTGGGGGACATTTTTTTTTTTTAATAAAGGACGTCGGAAACGTGTTAAATTTCTTTTTAATTAACTTTTTACACATTTATGGTGAATGAGTAAGGGTACTATGTACCTCACACTCATTCACATGGGGGACAAGATTCCAGATTCCGATAAGCCCCTCAACCGTAGACCCTCAATACCACCAGCCAGGGTTGTGGGACAGAGGCCCTTATCCCTATCAACATGGGGACAAGGTGCTTTGGAGGGGGGCAGAGCCCCCTGCCTCAAAGCACCCCCCATGTTGAAGGCATGTGGCCTGGTATGGTTCAGGGGGCAGAAAATGGACTGTATTGATTTTTGGGGGACCCCACAGATTTTTTTTAAATTTTGGCATGGGGGTTCCCCTCAAAATCCATACCAGTCCTAAGGTAGGAGGCCCCACGCAGTTTTTTTCAAATTTTTGTGAATTGTTTTTTTTTTCACATGTCAGCAGGGAACCCTGCCCTGCCCTGGTTCCACTACACACCTGGGGGTATATATATATATATATATATATATATATATATATATATATATATTTTATTATTTCTTTATTAAATACCCATAAAAATGATAAGCCAGGAGGCCACACAAATGAAACAAAACATTTACTGTTACCAAATACATCTTGCTGTGTTTAAATCCTTAAAGGGGTTGTAAAGAGAATTTATTTATTTTTTTAAATAAAAAACATGTTATACTTACCTCCACTGTGCAGCTCGTTTTGCACAGAGTGGCCCCGAACCTGGTCTTCTGGGGTCCCGCGGCGGCTGTCTCGGCTCCTGCCCGCAATAACTGAAAACCTTACTGCAAGCATACACAATTACACAATTTGTAATCCCTATTAATTTGTGATACTGCGGTAAGGATAACTGACAGAAACATACGTGGATCCATTCCACACACAAGGAACAAACTGCCTGATCATTTAATACGGAAATCGTCTTTAACTGAACTCCTCCCAAACTACGCCCCTCTAATGCATTTCACCCTTCCATGGCTTAATCATAGAGGTCTCTAAGGCACCATCATTAGTCTTTTGAATAGGTGCTGTTTTTTTTTACATTTTTGTTTCATTTCCTGATCTTAGATGCTATTTTTAATATGCAATTATTAATAAATATGCTTTTTATTGGGTCTGGGTATTGAACGTATTTCTATTTTCCTTTTTATTTTATTTGTAAGTTCCAGCTGAGCACAGGTCACCATTATATCTTGTATTTTTAATCTCTGTTTATTGTTATGAAACATTTGTTTATTATAGGACATACTATTGGAGTTGGGGTTTTTAGTGCTCCATACAAGTCCTAATACTAGCATCCTTTTAGTTTCATATTGCTTATGTGACTAGCTAGCTACTTTTTTTCTAGGATTTGGGTCTATATGGTATGAACATAAATCACTCAACTGCCATCAGCCCTGTAATCTTAGCTCAATTTATATGTACTGTATATGCATTTATATTTTGAAGCAGTGTTTTTGTATGGAGGTTTTTTTGTGTTTGTTTGTTCACTCAGCTGTGTTCTATTTTGTCTGATGGCTAATGATGCATATAATCTTGAGATAATCTGTCACTCCCACCTCTACTGTGTGACAGTAAAATGCATTAGAGGATTTGGGAGGAGACCAGCTGAATTTAAACCAGTTGAAACATCAGTATATGAACACTCAGCAGACTCCCTTTGACCCTGAGGCTTTCCAATGGGACAGTTTCCGACCTGGTGCTCTTTACTTTAGCGAACACCCCTTTTGGTTCTGTTCCTTTTTTGTAATTGTGAATGTGCGAGCTAAACCTCTGATCACAATATTACTTTATTGTATCTAGAAATACCTAATTTGCAGTGAGGTGAGCTAATTGCGGGCTGAACCACAGATCACAATCTTACTTCATTGAATCTAGTAATTCCCCATTTGCAGTGTGGTGAGATAGTTGGCAGTCCCTCATGCAACTGTATTTGAAGCTCAGACTTTAAAATCTGGTTAAATAATTTCACTGGCTTATTAATTATATTTAGAGCCTCATTCACACACAGGTATGCCTGTGTAAATGAGGCCTGGATGTTGAAATCTGCTTAGAGCAGATCTTCCACCATTTTATAACTTTAAGCCATTGCATTTCTCCCCCTTCCTATTAGAAAAATGTTTAATCTGTGTTTTCAAAATAATTTTTTTGAGCTGTACCACTGTTCTACTTCTTTTTTTCTCAACTACATGAGAATTACATATTCAGGACTGCCCACAGACTCCTTGGACATCCACAGCATATATCCCAGAAGACAGGCTTTAACTCTAAGCTATCACAAGACTTGCCTGTTCTTGATAAAGCTTGTGAACTTGTTGACTTGGTGTCATAACGTGACTATCTGCTGACGTCACAAATACCAATGCAACAAGTAACTAAAATGTCAGCCACCTAGATCTCCTTCCGTGCATGCATAGAATCTACTAGAGCTTCGTCAGGGTAATGAATGTGTAAGGACAGAAGTAACAGCTGGATCCCAATAATTCAGGATTGAAAATGGCAGCACTGAAGAAACGAGGGAGGAGGTACATTTCAGCTGTGACTTGATCAGTGGCGGCTGGTGCTCAAATTTTTTGGGGGGTGCAAACAAACTGAAAAAAATAAATAAATCATCAATTGCCGCCAGTTTGTACCCCATAATGCAGCCAGTTTGTCCCCCATAATGCAGCCAGTTTGTCCCCCATAATTCAGCCAGTTTGTCCCCCAATATACAGCCAGTTTGTCCCCCAATAATACAGCCAGTTTCTCCCCCATAATACAGCCAGTTTCTCCCGCAATAATACAGCCAGTTTCTCCCCCATAATACAGCCAGTTTCTCCCCCATATGCAGCCAGTTTCTCCCCCATATGCAGCCAGTTTCTCCCCCATAATACAGCCAGTTTCTCCCCCATAATACAGCCAGTTTCTCCCCCATAATACAGCCAGATTCTCCCCCATATGCAGCCAGTTTCTCCCCCATATGCAGCCAGTTTCTCCCCCATATGCAGACAGTTTCTCCCCCCCAGCCCTGCACTTACCTTCCTCGGGTCAGCGCCGTCCTTCTTCCGTCCTTGATGTCTTCTCCCGCCCTCGATGTCACTTCAGCCAATCAGGTTACCGGTAACCAGACCCGGTGAACCTGATTGGCCAGGGAACGCACCCCCGTGCGTCCTCTCATTAGATATTTAGAAGCCGATTACAGCCCTCAGGCTGTAGTTGGGAAGCCTATCAGAGCCTGCTGGCTCTGATAGGCACTTCTATAGGCCAATCAGACGCTGTTATTCAGATGGCCGGCGCTCAAGGGGCCGGCCATCTGAATAGTGGGCGGCAGCAATACATAGGTTCATGCAATGCATGAACCTATGTATTGTTGTGAGTGACGGCCAGGCGCAGAAGCGAGCAGTAGCGGCGCTTCTGCGCCCACTATGGTCGCGCCGCCATGTGTGAAAAAAAGAAATAAAAAAAATAAAAAAAAATCTTAAAGGGCCAGTTTTTTTTTTTTTGGTGACCACAGGAGGGGGGGGGGGGGCGGCGCCCGGGCGCCCCCTATGGACGGGCCGCCACTGGACTTGATATCAGTGAAGCACATAGACTTGATATTAGTGAAGTACATAGACTTATAAGTATTTATTTTTAAATTGTAATGTGTAAACATTTATTGTAGTGCCTGAATTAGAATTTTGTTAGATTAGTGGAAAGTTTAAGGTACACCTAATTTACGGAATGCCCTAACAATGAAGTTCTCTTTTTTGCTCTCTTTTGGTCTGTAATAAATACCATTAATTGTATTTTGTTTTATCTGTTCAATAGATGGCAAGAAGTGTGTTACTTGCTGACTCACCAAGAAAAAATAAAGGGATAAAAGCTTGAAAAAAGAAAATGAATGCAACAACTAAATTTAAGGACAGGTAAGTTGCAATATACTACATTTTATTTTTTTGGTTTAGATTAGATTTTACTAAATTAATTTTCATTTGCTAAATGTTTGGTATAGGTTGAGGGGTCTCATGTATTAAAGTCACCTTACAGCCAGTCAATAACATTTTGGTAAAGAGACCAATGATGGAAGACCATATATCTACTGAAGGTCAGTAACAAGCTTGGGTTCAGTCCAAACCCAAGTTCTGATGAACCCAGAAGTTAGCTATCACTGCTTTTTTTTATTATTATTACAATAACCCTCCTAGTGCTGAAACTGTGTAAAAAAATCAGTACCATATGAAGCACGTCTACAAATTCCCATAAAAACCTTCCCATAAAGATCAATCCATAAGTACAAAAACAGCTGCTACTGTACTATCAAGATTCATCCTAGCAATATTTGAACTAATTTGATTTCCCCAATGAATGTCATTTAATACATTCCTCCCAAAAATTGTTGAATTTTACTTTCACATTTTTTTCACTGGGGGAATTTCTTGCCATTGATACAAACACCCCATAGTGTACTTCAATGGTTAACAAAGTTGTTTTTTACAAAAACCATAACAGAGTACAACACTGTACAGAAAACAATTTCAATATAAATATAAGTTTGGCTACAGTATCTGTTATATACTTTATATATTTCAAATATATGAAAACATAACACATAGTAATGAATTTCTTACCATAGCTGGGTTCAGAGAAATGTGACAGAAGTAGAAATCAGCTACTTCATAAATATTTTTCACAGTGGTTTAATCTTAGAATACATGTTTGCATGCCAATTTTGTATAATTAATTCAATGGAACGGTGACACTGAACATCTGTATATTAAATTATGCTGTAGAAATGGTGATTAACAGATTCATTTGGTGTGTCAAAAAAGGTGTCAATGAAGGGTGGAATATCGGAATATGGGAGAAGGCCTATGGCAGTCGATAAGGAAAATAACATGTTACAGACAACCAGGGATGAGCCGAACACCCCCCTGTTCGGTTCGCACCAGAACCTGCGAACAGACAAAATGTTCGTGTAAACTTTAGAACCCTATTAAATACAATGGACTCAAACGTTCGAAATCTAAAGTGTTAATTATAAAGGCTAATATGCATGTTATTGTCCTAAAAAGTGTTTGGGGATCCGGGTCCTGCCCCAGGGGACATGTATCAATGCAAAAAGAAGTTTTAAAAACGGCCGTTTTTTCGGGAGCAGTGATTTTAATAATGCTTAAAATGAAAAAATAAAAGTGAAATATTCCTTTAAATTTCGTACCTGGGGGGTGTGTAGGATATGCATGTGAAGTGGCGCATGTTTCCCGTGCTTAGAACTGTCCCTGCAAAAAATGTCATTTTTGAAAGAAAAAAATGCATTTAAAACTGACTCGCGGCTATTAATGAATTGTCGGCTCCCGGCAATACATACAAAAGTCATTGATAAAAAAAAAAAAAAAAAAGCGTGGGGGTTTCCCAGAATTAAATTACCAGGCCCTTCAGGTCTGGAATGGATATTAAGGGGAACCCCGCCGCAAATTTAAAAAAAAATTGACATGGGGTTCCCCCAAATATCCATTCCAGGCCCTTCAGATCTGGCATGGATTTTAAGGGGAACTCCACCCCAAATTTAAAAAAAATATGGCGTGGAGTCCCCCTAAAAATCTATACCAGACCCCTTATCCGAGCACGCAACCTGGCCGGCCGCAGGGGAAAAGGGGGGGACGAGAGAGCGGCCCCCCCTCCCTCCTGAACCGTACCAAGCCACATGCCCTCAACATGGGGAGGATGTCCCCATGTTGATGGGGACAAGGGCCTCATCCCCACAACCCTTGCCCGGTGGTTGTGGGGGTCTGCGGGCGGGGGGCTTATCGGAATCTGGAAGACCCCTTTAACAAAGGGGACCCCCAGATCCCGGCCCCCCCTATGTGAATTGGTAAGGGGTACATTGTACCCCTACCATTTCACGAAGAAAGCGTAAAAAAATGTTTAAAAAAAACACACAAACACCTTGAAAAAGTCCTTTATTTAAAAAAACAAACAAAACAAAACATTCCAGCGGTGAAATCCAGTGTCCCGGATTTCGGTATGTCGGACCCGCCTACGTCATTTAAATTTACACAGTGAAGGAAGTTCCCCGCTCAAGCCAATGACGTAGGCGGCTCCGACATACCGAGGGGGCGGACCTGATGGGGAACTGCTCTCACTTTGGTAATACATGTATAGACCCGCCCCTTCTCATGTTCCGCATCTGGTCCGCTGAGCGGACCTGATGGGGAACTTTAGAAGGGGCGGGTCTATACATTTAAAATACTGAGAGGGAGTTCCCCATCAGGTCCGCTCAGGCACAACCAATGAAGGACAGCGCTGGACATCGGGATCGCCGCGGGACACTGGATTTCACCGCTGGAATGTTTTTTTTTTTTTTTTTAAATAAAGGACTTTTTCAAGGTGTTTGTGTGTTTTTTTAAACAATTTTTTACGCTTTCTTCGTGAAATGGTAGGGGTACAATGTACCCCTTACCAATTCACATGGGGGGGCCGGGATCTGGGGGTCCCCTTTGTTAAAGGGGTCTTCCAGATTCCGATAAGCCCCCCGCCCGCAGACCCCCACAACCACCGGGCAAGGGTTGTGGGGATGAGGCCCTTGTCCCCATCAACATGGGGACATCCTCCCCATGTTGAGGGCATGTGGCTTGGTACGGTTCAGGAGGGAGGGGGGCCGCTCTCTCGTCCCCCCCTTTTCCCCTGCGGCCGGCCAGGTTGCGTGCTCGGATAAGGGGTCTGGTATGGATTTTTAGGGGGACTCCACGCCATTTTTTTTTTAAATTTGGGGTGGAGTTCCCCTTAAAATCCATGCCAGAGCTGAAGGGCCTGGAATGGATATTTGGGGGAACCCCACGTCAATTTTTTTTTAAATTTGCGGCGGGGTTCCCCTTAATATCCATTCCAGACCTGAAGGGCCTGGTAATTAAATTCTGGGGAACCCCCACGCTTTTTTTTTTTTTTTTTATCAATGACTTTTGTATGTATTGCCGGGAGCCGACAATTCATTAATAGCCGCGAGTCAGTTTTAAATGCATTTTTTTCTTTCAAAAATGACATTTTTTGCAGGGACAGTTCTAAGCACGGGAAACATGCGCCACTTCACATGCATATCTTACACACTCCCCAGGTACGAAATTTAAAGGAATATTTCACTTTTATTTTTTCATTTTAAGCCTTATTAAAATCACTGCTCCCGAAAAAACGGCCGTTTTTAAAACTTCTTTTTGCATTGATACATGTCCCCTGGGGCAGGACCCCGGTCCCCAAACACTTTTTAGGACAATAACTTGCATATAAGCCTTTATAATTAGCACTTTAGATTTCTCCCATAGATTTTTCGAATTTGCCGCGAACACCCCAATTTGTTCGCTGTTCGGCGAACGGGCGAACAGGCAATGTTCGAGTCGAACATGAGTTCGACTCGAACTCGAAGCTCATCCCTACAGACAACCAATGGCAATTACAGGATTATTTATATTACAAAAAAAGATATGGAGAACACAAGTACAAACACAACAATGGATTAAAGTGTTTGTAAATGCCAGTGTTCTGCCCATATCATCATAATAATATGTGCTATGTGCTGTTACAGATTATATTGCAATGTTGGTTTGACATTGTTGCCATCTAGTGGCCAGAGTTAGTTATTATTTTGTCACAGGAAAAGGAATTCCTTCACAGTTAAGGCAGTAACCTTTAACCTGGAACTGTATTTCCTTCATTTCATGTCTGCTCTCTGATCCAAGTAGACTGCATGAGGAAGAGCTCCTGTCTATTCTTGGACTAATGGTGGAATTGTCTTTTTACAAAGTTATTCGGAAAAAGAATACATACAGATTTGATGTCTCCCGTTTCTTGACTTCTGAATTATTGTTAAGCTGTCTGACTAGTGTTATACAACAGTTCAATAACGCGAAGCAGAACAGTAAAAAGACAACCACGTGGCAGTCTGGAATAAACTGAGACGCCATCAGTACAGCATGAGTCTAAGATCAGGAACAAAGTACCAGGCTGATGACACGCTATCGCCAACACAGCAAGACAGGGTGAACATTCCCAGTGACCAGCAAGAGGATGCACAATCGCATGTGTCCAGATCTTCACGGGCTAGCAAGATGTCCTCAGCAAGTTCCTCAGCAGTTAAAGCTCGTGCCAAGGCAGAAGCTGCCCGCATCCAGCTACAGTATGCAGAAAAAGAAGCCATGATGATGCGGGAGTTAGCAGAAAAGAAAGCTACCATAGCACAAAAAGAAGCCATGATGATGCAGGAGTTAGCACAAGAAGAAGCAAAATTGCTCATCCTGAAGCGACAGACCGCTGCTGCAGCTGCTGAAGCTGAGGCCGCTGCCTACATGGGAACTAGTCGGTCAGGAAGTGAAAAATCGTATAAAGACCCAGAGGTTCCAGAAAAACCTCTATCCTCTACAGATCGTACAAGTAAGTACATCCAGAACCTTACTGATGCACATGCGAAAGAACAGCCTCTTAAACCTGAAGCAAAGGAATTCAGACCGAATTCAGGCCCAATCAACCACATGAGGTCAGCGGCTGCTAGCAAATCAAGAGGGAAGCACCAGAAACCCCTAAGAACAAAAAACAAGTGTTCCCATCACCTCAACATATAGATTACATGGGCGAACAACAATGTGCAGTGGATGTCACCAAATATCTCATCCGCAAAGAAATGATTAGCTCAGGCTTTCTCCAATTTGATGACTGTCCTGAAAACTATTGGGCATGGAAATCCTCCTTTCTGAATGCAACTGAAGGTCTGAACTTTTCATCAGCAGACATACTTAATTTGATGATAAAATGGCTCAGTACCGAGTCAGCAGAGCATGCTAAGAGGATGAGAAGAGCAAACCTGTTCAACCCTGCAGCAGGACTCAATATGACCTGGAAAAGACTAGAAGAAACGTATGGATCCCCAGAGGTAATAGAAGGAGCACTGTTGAAAAAACTTGAAGTCTTTCCCAAGGTGGGCTACAGAGACAATGTGCGTCTACAAGAACTAAGTGATCTTCTATTAGAGATAGAATATGCCAAAGAGGATGGCTACTTGCCAGGACTTTCATATCTAGATACAGCTAGAGGCACCAATCCCATAGTAGAGAAACTACCCTCAAATCTGCAAGACAAGTGGATGTCTGTGGGAGGTAAATTCAAAGAAGATTATGGTGTTGCTTTCCCCCCTTTCTCTGTGTTTTCTAGATTTGTCCGACAGCAAGCGAAAATCCGAAGTGATCCTAGTTTCGCCTTCAGCAATCAATCGCACAGACCTGAGAAACCTCACAGACCTCACGGTAGGACTTCTGTATCCACACACAAAACAACTGTACCTCCAGAAGTCACAGACTATCAAAGCATCCACAAGGTACACACCATAGAGAACCCTGATAGACATTGCCCGATACACAAAAAACCACATCCACTAAAGAAATGCAAAGGCTTTAGAAGCAAACCCATTGCAGAGCGGATGTCCTTCCTTAAACAGAACGGCATCTGTTTCAAGTGTTGCAGATCCACTTATCACATTGCCAAAGACTGCAAAATACAAGTAGAATGTACAGAATGTGGCAGTGAGAGACATATAGCAGCTCTACACCCAGGTCCTGCTCACGTCTCACTAGAGACTGTAGAACCCGGGAAAGATCAGGGCAGGGAGCAACAAGAGACCCCACTCTCCTCAGTGATGTCTAATTGCACTAAAGTATGTGGACAAGGCAAGAGTGCACGTTCATGCTCGAAAATCTGTTTAGTGACTGTGTATCCCACTGGCAAGAGAGAAAGGGCAGTGAAAATTTATGCAGTGCTAGATGAACAGAGCAACAGATCCCTTGCAAAGCCAGAATTCTTTGATATCTTTAATCTTAAAGCAAGTGCGGTTCCATACACTCTAAGGACATGTGCGGGGACAATTGATACCACAGTGAGAAGAGCTTCCGACTTTACCATTGAATCCTTCAATAAGAAAGTACAGCTCCCACTTCCTACCCTAATAGAGTGTGGCATGATACCTGACGACAAAACTGAGATTCCCTCTCCAGAAGTAGCCCAACACCACCCTCACCTCCGCTCAATTGCTCACCTTATCCCAGCTGTTGAGCCAGATGTTTCAACTCTACTACTTCTTGGGAGAGACATCCTTCAGGTACACAAGGTGCGCCAGAAAATCAATGGACCTTATAATGCCCCCTATGCACAGAGACTGGACCTGGGGTGGGTCATTGTAGGAGAAGTTTGCCTGGGAACAGTGCACCAGCCTGACAATATCAGCACTTTGAAGATGTCTGTGTTAACAAATGGACGCACATCTCTTCTCAGTCCCTGTCACAACAGCTTTGTTGTCAAGGAAAGCTTTGATAGGTCAACACAACTCTTGGACTCTCCTACACTATGTGGTGAAGAAGAAGTCAATTCCAACATTGAGACAGACAATCTAGGGATTACAGTGTTCCAGAAAACTAAAGATGACGATAAACAGGCCCTCTCTATAGAGGATCAGACCTTCTTGCAGATTATGGATAAAGAGGCTTACCAAGATGACAATCACAGTTGGGTAGCCCCTCTTCCCTTTCGCACACCAAGACGTGTTTTGCCTAGTAACAGGGAGCAAGCCATGAAGCGTCTGAATTCACTCAGCAAAACTCTGCAGAGAAGGCCAGAAGTGAAAAGAGATTTCACTGAATTCATTAAAGGGATGCTAGACAACAATCACGCTGAAGTTGCAGGACCACTTGAAGCAGACAGGGAACACTGGTATCTACCAATGTTTGGTGTTTACCATCCACACAAACTCAACCAAATAAGAATAGTTTTTGATTCCAGCGCAGAGTATAAAGGAGTCTCTTTAAATGATGTACTGTTGAGTGGCCCTGACCTAAACAATACTTTGCTAGGTGTCCTCATGCGTTTCAGAAAAGAGCCCGTTGCCTTCACAGCAGATGTGCAACAAATGTTTTACTGCTTTCTTGTAAGAGAAGATCACAGAGACTTTCTACGTTTTCTCTGGTACAAAGACCATGACATAGACAAAGAAATTGTCGAGTACAGAATGAAAGTACACGTATTTGGTAATAGCCCTTCTCCTGCTGTCGCTATATACTGCATGCAAAAGGCTGCTCAGAAAAATGCAGAGTGCTATGGACAAGAGGCCAAACATTTTGTATTGAGACATTTTTATGTAGATGATGGACTCGCTTCTACTAGCACACCTGAAGAGGCAATTTCCATCCTTAGTAAAGCAAAGAAAATGCTGGCAGAATCCAACCTGCGTCTTCATAAAATCGCTTCCAACAGCCAAAAAGTAATGGAAGCCTTCCCTGTAGCAGACAGGGATAAAGACCTTAAAGATCTTTGCTTGAGTACAGACACCCTTCCCCTGCAGAAACAGCCTGTCATCATACCTTACGATCACCACATTCCAGCACTGCTTGTTAGGTACTATCATGAACAAGTAGTTCACCAAGGGCGACACATCACAGAAGGTGCAATTAGATCTGCAGGTTTCTGGATTATTGGTGGCAAACGCTTGGTATCAGCTGCTATACACAAATGTGTCATCTGTCGCAAGCTGCGGGGAAGATTACAAAGTCAAAGGATGGCAGAGCTACCAGAGGACAGAGTAATTGCTCAACCACCTTTCACCAATGTGGGCTTAGATGTATTTGGTCCATGGTCTGTTTTAACCCGTCGCACTAGAGGAGGCAGTGCAGACAGTAAACGATGGGCAGTCCTTTTTACTTGTTTGTCTACCCGAGCTGTACACATAGAGCTACTTGAAGCCATGTCAACATCAAGCTTTATTAATGCTTTGAGGAGATTCTTCTCAATTCGTGGCCCAGCAAAACTGCTCCGTTCTGACAGAGGAACAAACTTTGTGGGAGCCTGCAAAGAACTTAATATTTGTGACAGTGAATCACAATTGCAAGACTTTCTCCAAGACAGAGGATGTACATGGGTCTTTAATCCTCCACACTCCTCACATATGGGTGGTGTCTGGGAGAGACTTATAGGTATTGCTAGACGAATCTTGGATGCTATGTTGCTACAAACCAAACCTGCTCACTTGACCCATGAGACGTTAAGCACCTTTATGGCAGAGGTTTCAGCTATTATGAATGCCAGGCCTATAGTTTCTGTGTCTTCAGACCCAGATACTCCTATGGTCCTTACCCCAGCAATGTTGTTGACTCAAAAGATGAACTCTTTGTCTGCTCCATCTGGAACCATAAGTACAACAGAAGTTCATGCAAAACAATGGAAGCAAGTACAATGCTTGGCAGACACCTTTTGGAAAAGATGGAAGAGGGAGTATCTGTCAAATTTGCAACGCCGCAGGAAATGGACTGAGGATCGCCCAAATGTAAAAGTGGGTGATGTTCTTCTGTTAAAGGACAACCAAGAGAGCAGAAATGAGTGGCCCGTAGGACTTATTGTCAATGCTCTACCAAGCAGAGATGGCAAGGTCAGAAAGGTGGAGGTCAAGATTGTGAAAAATGAGACCACCAGAATTTATCTCAGACCTGTAACTGACATTATAGTTTTGATCTCGGACTAGCTAGGATTTCATTTTCTTGTTTATATGTTTTTCTGCATAGCAGTGGTATTTATGTAATGACATAATAAATTATGCCAGGCAGGGAGTGTTCTGCCCATATCATCATAATAATATGTGCTATGTGCTGTTACAGATTATATTGCAATGTTGGTTTGACATTGTTGCCATCTAGTGGCCAGAGTTAGTTATTATTTTGTCACAGGAAAAGGAATTCCTTCACAGTTAAGGCAGTAACCTTTAACCTGGAACTGTATTTCCTTCATTTCATGTCTGCTCTCTGATCCAAGTAGACTGCATGTAGAAGAGCTCCTGTCTATTCTTGGACTAATGGTGGAATTGTCTTTTTACAAAGTTATTCGGAAAAAAAATACATACAGATTTGATGTCTCCCGTTTCTTGACTTCTGAATTATTGTTAAGCTGTCTGACTAGTGTTATACAACAGTTCAATAACGCGAAGCAGAACAGCCAGTAATCGCCAAACAAAATAGGAGAGTTGGAAGCGTTGGTGTATTAGGAAAACTATGCTCTAATTGATATTGCAGAATCTTGGTTTCCTTCCTTACCTGATTGGGCTACTAATATTCCTGGCTATGAGATAAAACAATAAGGTGGATGTGTCTGTGAGAAGTGATTTAAATGCGAGTGTGAAAAAGGGTCTTGTTGATGAAGTGTGGGATGGTGCTGAGGCATTATGGGTGGAGCTGCATATTGGTGTGCATACTGCAAAGTTAAATAATGGAGTTTGGTACAGGCCCCCTAGTGTAATTAAGAAAATAACAACTCTAATTCTTGCACAGATCTAAAAGGCTTCATGGGATGGGACAGTAGTAATAATGGGAGATTTTAACTATGATGAAATTGACTGAAGTAATGGCAGTGCCGGAACAGTAAAAAGGCAGAAATGTATAAACCTGTTATTATGGTACAGTTTTTGGAACTTCCAACAAGAAATGGACCTGGAAATATCAAACAATGCAGAGCTTTTTACTAATGTTCATTAGACATGTGCACACTGAAATATTTCGTTTCGGAATTTTGTTTTCGTCCGAAAAATACATTTATTTAGTTACTCCTGAAATTCATTTTTATTTATTTCGTTTTTCGTTAGAAATTGCATTAGTCCGAAAATCTGAATTAATTAAGGTCGAATCTGTCATTGAAGGCTCATGGTGTCTGTCGAATGTTCAAAGAAGATTCGACGGAGCAGCAAAACTGTACGACGCCGCAATCATACATTTCCGGTCGAATGTTCCGCCTACAAGCTATAGTAGAATTCTAATGTTGTATGACTAGTAATAATTATATTTATTAATTACTATTACTAGTCAACCAACATTAGAATTCTTCTATAGCCTATGGGCTGATGCATTTGACCGGAAATGTACGATTGCAGCATCGTACAGTTTAGCTGCACCGTCGAATCTTCTAACTTTCGACAGACACCATAAGCCTTCAATGACAGATTCAACGTTTGTATGTTTTTAGATGCTTTGTCGAATCTTCGTCGTTCTAGCTATTTTACTGCTCCTCCTCTTTGGTTACAATCAGCCAATAACATTCATCATCATCATTATTTTTATTTTACTTCCCCCACCCAATTTCAGCAGTGATCTTTTCTCTCTATAATGTCGAATCTTTTCTCTCTATAATGTCGAATCTTTTCTCTATATAATGTTGAATCTTTTCTCTCTATGTCGAATCTTTTCTCTCTATGTAGAATAATCTTGGACTAATAGAGTTAAGGTTAGGCACATTCGACCACAGGTTCGATAGACACAGATTGTTATTGTCAGCGTCACGTCGAATCTCCTATCTATATCGAACTGTTGTCACGAAAACGAAAATAAAGAATTTGTTTATGTCGGATCTTTCGGTTTTCGGATTCTGTGCTTTCGTTTTCGTTTGTTAAAACGATAACGAAAATACCTGAAATTCGGACGAAAATGCATTCGGACGAAAACGAATGCACATGTCTAATGTTCATATAAAGGAGCATTTGGGTAGCAGTGACTATAGCATGATTTCATTTCATATAACCACTTCAGCCCCGGCCCATTTTGGCTGGCTTTTTGCGATTCGGCACTGCGCCGCTTTAACTGACAAATGCGCGTTCGTGAGACGTGGCTCCCAAATAAACTTGACGTCCTTTTCTTTCCACAAATAGAGCTTTCTTTTGGTGGTATTTGATCACCTCTGCGGTTTTTATTTTTTGCACTATAAAAAAAATAGAGCGACAATTTTGAAAAAAAAAATACATATTTTTTACTTTTTGCTATAATATCCCCCAAAAATATATAAAAAATTGTTTTTTTCCTCAGTTTAGGCCGATACGTATTCTTCTACATATTTTTGGTAAAAAAATCACAATAAGCGTTTATTGATTGGTTTGCGCAAAAGTTATAGTATCTACAAAATAAGGGGTAGTTTTATGCCATTTTTATGAATATTTTTTTTTTACTAGCAATGGCGGCGGTCAGCGATTTTTATCGTGACTGCGACATTATGGCGGACACACTTATGACACATTTTTGGGACCATTGTCATTTTTACAGCGATCAGTGCTATAAAAATGCACTGATTACTGTGAAAATGACACTTGCAGTGAAGGGTTTAACCTCTAGGTGGCGCTGTAGGGGTTAAGTGTGACCTAATGAGTGATTCTAACTGAAGGGGGCATGGCTTGGCGTGTGACATCACTGATCATCGCTCCCTCTGACAGGGAACAGACGATCAGTGACACTGCCACTAGGAAGAACGGGGAAAGGTTTGTTTACACTTACCTCTCCCCGTTCTTCAGCTCTGTGACCCGATCGCGGGACACCAGCGGCGATTGGGTCCCGCGGGCACGGTCACGGAGCTTCGGACCGGTCGCGAGCGCGACCCACGGACAGGTTCTTAAAGGGGACATACCTGTATGCCCTTGTGCCTGTCCGTGCCATTCTGTCGACGTACATTGTCGTGCGGCGGTCCTTAAGTGGTTAATCTGTAAACAACAAGTACATGCTAGAAAGGTAAGCACATAATTTTAAGAGAGCATTTTTTCCAAGGCTGAGGGCTTCTTTCCAGAACTTCAACTGGGAAGAAATATTGTCATCAAAGAACATAAAACAGAAATGGGAATATTTGAAATCAGCTTTATGCAAACACATGGAAAATATATATATATATTTAACCACTTCCTTACCGAGTCATTGTAAAATGACGTCGGCAGGAACCCTCTCTCCCTCTGGGTGGACGTCATATGACGTCCTGGGTTTCCCGGCTGTCTAGGGGGCGCACGAGCGCCCGTCGAATCGCTCGGGACCCGGTGCGTGTGCTCGGCAGCCGCGATCTCTGCCGACACCCGCGATTGCCTGCAATCACAGCAGGACCGTGGATCTGTGTGTAAACACACAGATCCATGTCCTGTCAGAGGTGAGGAGACCGATCTGTGTTCCCAGTACAGAGGAACACAGATCGGTCTCCTCCCCTTCTGAGTTCCCTCCCCCTACAGTTAGAATCACTCCCTAGGGAACATATTTAACCCCTTGATCGCCCCTAGTGTTAACCCCTTCCCTGCCATTTACATTTGCACAGTAATCAGTGCAGTTTTATAGCACTAATCACTGTATAAATGTGAATGGCCCCAAAAACGTGTCAAAAGTGAATATGTCCGTCGCAATGTCACGGTCACAATAAAAATTGCAGATCGTCGCCATTACTAGTAAAAAAAAATAAAAAATAAAAATGCCATAAATCTATCCCCTATTTTGTAGATGCTATAACTTTTGTGCAAACCAATCAATATACGCCTATTACCATATGAATACACATTGGCCTAAACTGAGGCAAAAAAAATTCTTTTTTTTTTTTAAATGTGATGTTTATTAAATCTAAAAGTAAAAAATATTGTGTTTTTTTCAAAATTGGCACTCTTCTTTTGTTTATAGTGTAAAAAATAAAAACTGCAGAGGTGATCAAATACCACCAAACGAAATCTCTATATGTTCGGAAAAAAACATGAAGATTTAATTTGGGTACAGTGTTGCATGATCGCACAATTGTCATTTAAAGTGCAACAGCGCTGAAAAATAAAAATTGGTCTGGGCAGGAAGGGGGTGAAAATGCCTTGTATTGAAGTTGTTAAAAGGCTAAGAAACCAACATCAAAACACGCAAAGAAACACATTCCATAAAGAATAACAAAAAAAGGGCATTTGAAAATATAAATTAAAGTAACACTATAATCATTTGAAAGCTACAAAGAATATAACAATATATATGTTAAAAGTAAATAAAGACTGTAAAAATCCAAAACAAACAACAGGTTGAGAAAGAGAGTAGGGCAAACCCCAAATAATTGTTCACATAAATTAATCATAAAAAGGTCAGGTGTGAGCATGTAGGCCCTTCACAAATAAGTTGGTGACTGGGGACAAAGAGAAGACAGATTTATTAAATATCCTTTTTTTAAAAATGTATATACAAAGGAAAATGGGGAACTCAAGTCCATAATGAAATAATATTCCAAATTCCGATAAGCCCCCCACCCGTAGACCACCACCGGCCAGGGTTGTGTTACAGAGGCCCTTGTCCCCATCAACATGGGGACAAGGTGCTTTGGAGAGGGGCAGAGCCCCCTGCCTCAAAGAACCCCCCCCATGTTGAAGGCATGTGGTCTTGTATGCTTCAGAGTGAGCACTCACCCCCCCCATTCATCGCCTGCCAGGCTGAATGCTCGGGAAAGGGTCTGGTATGGATTTTAGACGGGACACCACAGATTTTTATTTATTTTGGCATGTGGGTTCCCCTCAAAATTGATACCAGCTCTAAGGCAGGAGGCCCTACACAGTTTTTTTTCAAATTTTTGTATTGCTAGCAATGTTTTTTTTACATTCAGCTGTCAGCAGGAAACCCCACTGACAGCTGATGACTCATCCATTGTTAAGGACACAGTGGCTGGTTTCCCGACCCTGCTCCTTAATGTTGAAGATACTAAATGTAGCTTACACACTAAGCTAAACACTGCTGAATGTGGGCATGAAATGCTAAAACATTAACAATTTATTGTCCAGAGTTTCTAAAGCAGTTTTTAGCTTTCTAGTGTGCTTGAAGCAGAACTAATAATACTGCAGCTAAATATTCACTTCACACTGCTGCTGGAAGTTCACCCGATTGAACAACCATTTGTTCAAATGTTCACAAAAGAATCTCTATAGAGATACAGTGCTGAGGTTACCCTCACATTTTTCCTCTATTTGCCTATAGCATTAGCATGAATGTGCGCATGAGTGCGACCGTGACCATTCACACTGGCACATGTTCACGCACATATGCTGCCAGAACTGGCGCCAAATGCCCTATATAAGGTCAGTGGCTGCACTTAAAATTTGCTGGATGATCTTCAGCTACCAGTACTCATTGCTCCTGTGTTTCTTTGGATAACATGTTACCGACCCGGCTTTCCTCTGGATTTCTCTGCTGCCTGGTCCGAGGTTTTGACCCCAGCTTGCTGTTAGGACTCTGCTTCTCTTGCTCTACAATGCATGACCCTGGCTTGCTCCTGACTACCCTTCTGCCTACTCCGTGGCTTGCCTTCCTGTGTATGACTACAGCTCTTCAGACTGGTCCTGCCAGCCTACTCCTGCTTCTTCCCCTGGTGCCACCTTAACTGTGGTCGCTGCCCCGGTTCCACTACACACCAGAGGCTGTGGAGGTCATGCCTTCTGTCCTGACAGGCCAGCTGTGCTGAAAGCAGCTTCCAGCTGATCTACCTAAATAGTACATCCCCGTTTATCACTCCCTGTTCTCACCTTCAGGGGCGCTTGGCACTTAGCCACAAGGGAAGCCCTCTCATCAAATCAGCAAAGCATGATCCAATTTGCTCCAGCAGGAAAAAAAAACATGCACAGTATGGACACTTTGGCCTCTGTACTGCCTCCCACCATGCCTCCTTATGATAAATTCATGTAACTGTTTCCAACAGGTTGCAGGCACCAGCATTTGGCCTGAGGAAGCCCAATACAATTCTAAAGAGTGACTACGATATGAGAAATGCTTAAATTGATAACATGGAAAAAATCCATAAAACATATATCAAGGTAAAATAGAAAAAGTATTTAGTACATGTCTGGAATACATGCACATATGTCCCCCTATGTTTTATCTCTTTAAACACGTTGCAAGTACAGAATCAATGTTAATGTGCCAGAATATAAATATACTCCTACCTTCTGGACATGACAGCCCAACTACAAATTCCTAAGCACGTGTTGTCAGCTTTGCCTACTTCCTTTCTATTGGATTACAAAGCACACAGACCGATCCTTACCCCCCCCCCCTTTCATCTCCATAAGCCTTCATTGTGCACAGGTACAGAGCACAGGAAGTTACCAGATTAAAAGAATTATGGCAAAATCAACAGGTATTTTTGCACTTAGGGTTTACATACACTTCAAATGTCAACATAAGGCAAAGTTTTAGAACAGTGCTCATGTAGTTAGCCCAAAAAACAGGACTGCAGGATACGCTCTACTGGAAAGCAAGAAATAGTGTATTCTTACATTATATAACTTGATTTTACCATTTGCTATATAAATATGGGTGCATGGCTGCATTATCATTGACACTATCGTGACACGCTGAGGCTAAGAACGCTATACGGCTGCTGTGACCCGGAGCTCAGGAGGGGGTGAGAGACCTACACCGAGCGTACACCTTGGGTGCGCTGTGACCGCAAATCCCTGCAGTGCCATCTTACACTTTTTTCTGCTTGCTGTGATTGATTTAAGGCTGGTTTTATTTTCATATCATGTGAGTGAAATATTTGAAGTGTGGTTGTGCATTTTAATAAATTTGGTTGTTACTATTTTACACTATTGGAGCACCTTTTGATTTTTACATGTATGGAATATCCTGTGTTGATACAAAAGCTTTCAGTTGATGGTCGTTCACCCTCTAGTGGTTAACTAGCAAGCCTTTGAGCCGAACACGAGAGTGGGAGGCATATACAGCTGGTGAGTGCATTTTCAAAGGGGAGCTGATACGTGCACGGTGTGGTGGAAGATATTCTCTATTAAGAAGACTACATCTCTCTTTTTGGAATATTTCTTTCTTCTTTGGAACATTATTTCACTTTATGGACTATTGTTTTTGAATTTTATCACAGGTCACGTGGGTACAATTTGATTATCACAGTGTCACTAGTGAATGCTATTATATTAGTTTAGTGATTTTCGTTTATTAGCGCTACATTTTTTCCTATTTTTCACTTGTGTGTTTTTAGGTTTAAATTCTGTTTTCATATATAAATATTGTGCTTGTTACAAAGATAGCCATGTCTCTATATGAGTACTGTTTCAGCCCTAAATCATAACAAAAATTGCTTAAAAGATCAAACACAAAATATGTTTAAGTAACTAGAAGTTGTTTCTGAAATTCTGCTATTTTAGAGATAATTAGCCTTTTATTGTGACTTTGACCTATATTCACAAGAGCATGTAACAAAATTATGAAAGAACATTAGTAAAAGCGGATAACAGCCTCTTACAGACCATACCCTACAGGTTGAAAAGCTTTTAGGTGGTAAAAGACATAATTCAGCTTATAGTTAAAGTAGAAGTACGGTACAGCTACTGTAGATGATGTTTCCTATTTACAGCATTGTCATTAGGGATGAGCCGAACACCCCCCCGGTTCGGTTTGCACCAGAACCTGCGAACGGACCGAAAGTTTGCGCAAACTTTAGAACCCTATTAAATACAATGGACTCGAACATTCAAAATCAAAAGTGCTAATTATAAAGGCTAATATGCAAGTTATTGTCCTAAAAAGGTTTTTGGGACCTGGGTCCTGCCCTTAGGGGACATGTATCAATGCAAAAGAAGTTTAAAAAAGGCAGTGTTTTCGGGAGAAGTGATATTAATGATGCTTAAGTTGAAAAAAAAAAGTGAAATATTCCTTTAAATATGGTATCTGGGGATGTCTAAAGTATGCCTGTGAAGTGGCACGTGTTTAACGTGTTTAGAACTGTCCCTGCACAAAATGACATTTCTAAAGGAAAAAAAAGTCATTTAAAACTGCTTGCGGCTTTAATGTAATTTCTGGTCCCGGCAATATGGATGAAAATCATTGAGAAAAATGGCATGGGTACCCAGCCCACTAACAACCCCTTTGGGTATTGTATGGATATTAAGCACCCAAATTTAAAAAAAGGCCCTATATACTCTGAACAGCAGAATAAAGGCAGTGCAAACAACACAGGGACTGCAGGTTTGTTCTTATGTAGAATCTGTTTGTAATTTGGAACAGGTACATTGTTTAAGTGTAGCTCCAGCCAAAACAATCTATTGTTAAGCTTTTTGGAAAACATAAGAAAGTGTTATCACTCCTGTAACATTTGTTTTGCTGTGCACCTGTTCAGAACATTTCACCTCACTTTCCGTCCCAACGACAAATGTTTTTTTGAAAATGCGGGTTTTTTATTGAAACAAGGATTGGTGATAAAGCATCAGTGGAGAGGAGACACGTTTTTCCCATATTAACTCTTACAGGAGAGAATTTCCCTTCCTAGGGGTAGATTTCCTCACCCTTCCTGTTGTCACCTTCCGTTTACAATTAGGAGTCGTTTGTAAGTTGGATGTTTGAAAGTAGGGGCTTGCCGTATATACTCTGCAGAAATTTGGCCCTTAGGTGTTGGTGTTGCCACAACACTGTAAGCCCTCACAGTTAGTCTTGGTGGGCGCTGGAACACCCTGCTTTGAACCATTATCTCAAGAATTGTAATTACATGCCATTGTTGAACAGTGGTAGGAAAAATTGGGCCTTTGGTGGTGGTGCTGGTGCCACAACACTGTAAGTCCTCACAGTTACCCTTGGTGGGCATAGGAATGGGCCCAGCTGTGAAATATTAGATCAAGAATTGTAATTACATGCCCCTGTTGAACAGGGGCAGAAAAATTGGGCCTTTGGTGGTGGTGGTGGTGTTGCCACAACACTGTAAGCCCTCACAGTTACTCTTGGTGGGTGCAGGAATGGGCCCTGCTGTGAATTATTAGATCAAGAATTGTAATTACATGACCCTGGGCATAAAAATTGGGCCTTAGGCACTGATGCCACAACACTACAACCCATCACAGATACTGTACTTGGAGCACAGCAATGAGCCCTGCTGCAAAGTATTGCATAAAAAATTGTAATTACAAGCCCCTGTTAAACAGGGGCAGAAAAATTGGGCCTTATGCCGCGTACACAAGATAGTTTTTCATGCCATTTTTTTTACCGACGTTTTTCACGTTGTTTTTTTTCATGTTTCCTCTCAAGCCTGTCTTGCATACACACGATAATTTTAAAAAACGTTCAAGCAAAGCGCAGTACACCATGTACGACGGCACTATAAAGGGGAAGTTCCGTTCTAATGATGCCACCCTTTGGGACGCTTTTGCTAATTTCGTGTTACCGCGTGTTAGTAAAAGTTTGGTGAGAGACGATTTGCGCTTTTCAGTCTTCGTGCTTTGAAGATCGTTTTGTGGAGTTCAGTTTGTGCCTGTGGGTTCATATCTGTCTTGCAGTTCTTATAGCCAGTTCGTATCTGTTTATTCAGTGCATTCTTGTCTGCTCGTTCCTGTTTTTCAGCTTGTTCTTCATAGGCCTTGGTGTTCTTCCATGCGTTCTTCTAGTTCGTTCTGAGCTGCCGACCGTTATCTAGCCATGTTGCAGCTACGTACTCGTCGTAGAGTTTGTGCTGTAGTTGGTGCCTGGGTTCATGCTGTATCCCGACTCCAGGCCATGAACAGGGTGAGGAGGAGTTCATGGACCAAGAATTGGTTGCTCCAGCTGCACCAGTTCTGTCATATGCCTTTGTTGCGGGAGATCAGGGAGAATAATCCTGAGGACTACAGGAATTTTCTCAGGATGTCTGACCCCGTATTTCAGCATCTGTTGGCTTTGGTGTCCCCCTACATTACCAGGCAGGACACCGTTATGCGTGAAGCCATCAGTGCTGAACAGAGGCTCATTGCCACGTTGCGATACCTGGTGACTGGGAGAAGCCTGCAGGACCTAAAGTTCTCCACAGGCATATCTCCCCAGGCTCTGGGTATCATTATACCAGAGACGTGTTCTGCCATCCTTCTTCAAGTTTTGCAGGAGGACTATATTAAGGTAAGTGTTCTTATTTCAAACCTCACATTGTATGTATTTCTTTGTTTTAGTTTTTATTTTGGGTTTATTAGCAGTCCCTAATTCCCATGATTCTTAGCTGCAGGGAATGTCCCCTTTCTCCACATGGTTATTTATTTTTGGGAATGTTTTTATTAAGCCTACATTTAAATTTGCCTTACCTAACCTCTCCAGCATGCTATCCTGGGGCCATACCCACCTTGCCTATTCATTTCCATGTTTAATCTATGCTCCATCGTAGTGCTTTACCCTAAACGCCCCCTAAAGATTGCCTAGGAATGTAACATTTTTCAATAATTCATACAGAGTGCTACAGCCTACATTTGTGATCTCCCCAACTCATCTTCAACCCCCCCCCATTTTTTTTTGGGTTTGTTTTTGGTTTGTTGTTGCTTACTAATAATGTTTTAATTTTTCGGTTTCTCCCAATGTTGGCCATGAATGGTTTTCTTAAGTCTGCTTTCAATGTTTCTGTCTCAAAGTATTAATTTATTTTTAATATAATTCCACAGTTCCCTTCTACGCCACATGAATGGCAGAATGTGGCATCTGAGTTTGCCCAACGATGGAACTTTCCAAACTGTGGAGGGGCTATCGACGGCAAACATGTTTGGGTCGTCCCACCACCCCATTCGGGATCCTTTTATTATAACTATAAGGGGTTCCACAGCATCGTCATGATGGCAGTGGTGTCGGCCACCTACAAATTCCTCTATGTGGACGTTGGCAAGAATGGCAGGATGTCTGATGGAGGAGTCTTTGCACAGACGGAGTTTGGGGAATGGCTCCTTTTGGATCGGCTGGCCTTGCCACCAGCGGAGCAGAATGTGGAGGGACTCCCATTTGTCTTTGTGGCGGATGAGGCGTTTGGCCTGGGTCCCCATTTGATGAGGCCATTCCCGCAACGCACCCTCACCCCTGAGAGGAGGGTGTTCAACTATCGGCTGGCCAGAGCAAGAAGGGTGGTGGAAAATGCCTTTGGCATCATGGCCAGCCGATTCCGCCTGTTCCTCACCTCCATCCACCTTGCCCCTTACAAATGGAACCATGTTGTAATGGCTTGTTGTGTGCTCCATAATTATCTCAGGGTGCATTCAACCAATTATCTGACTTTGACTGGGCCTGAGGCCTCATTATTTGAAGCTGAAAATCTTGTGGCCCTGGAAGCTGGCCGTCCAGGCTTGGCCCCCCAAACCGGACGTGAGGTCCGTCAACAATATGTTGATTATTTTGTGGGTAGGGGGGCCATTGATATGCCTGATGAATTTTAACCTTATTATTTGTAAAAATAAAACCTTTTTTTGAGAAAATATTGTTTAGGTGTTTTCATTTAATATTCTTTAAGGTTTCTCGTCGGTTTACCTAGTGCACTTGTATTGCCATGTGTATTTTGCATTCTTAATTAGCCTTCATTGTCAGTGTAAACACAAAACATTGATTAGTTCACTTTGCACAACATTTACATAATGAAGCCACAAATTCGGGTTAAGAAAATACCTTTTTTTATTTTTTTTGAGGAAACTTCCTTTGAAGTGTAGATGTTATAAAAATATTTTTGGGGTTAAAACGCATAAACAGCCATGCATAAAAAAAAATAACAAATAAAAAATCGTGAAAATGTAAACATGTACTATTCATTATAAAGCTTAAAACAAAAACAAACCTGCCAAAACACAGCAAGTTCAACGTTCTTTTGTGTTCGAACATTATACACGCCCAAGCACATCCATTAGCTTTTCCTCAACCCGCTTGGTATTTTGCCTGATCTCTATCAAGTCTCCCTTTATTTTTTCAAGGTCACGACAGCAGACCATGAGGTATTGGATCAGGATCTGGGCACTGTGATGTGTAAACTTTTCGGGGTCTCCGGCCAGAACTGCACCTAAACAAAAACAATTCATGTAGTATAGAATATGTAGGCCTACATCTATTAACCTGCATCTGTCTGGTTTGACACTGACTTCTTGTGGTGCCACTTTCCACTTCCACAACTTCACGTTCCTCTCCATCATGTGGTTCTGGGGGTATTGTTGAAGGTGTTGGATATATAGGCTCATCTGACGTAGCTTTTTGAAGCCCTATGGAGATTGCAATAAAAGGTAGAGTTTCATTAGTAACTAATAATTTTTGGGCCACAAAAAAAACAGAAAAAGAGATTTCTAAAGATTATTTGGAAGTGTGGTCCATATTTAAATGTACCCTCAGTGACAACCGGAACACATGATTGGATACATTGGCAAAACCAGAGCATATACTTTTTGAAACAAAGTTTGACACATTGTAACACCCCAAAGTATATACACAGGATCACCTGTGTGTGACACCCTAAAAATTTAGGGGTTTTGTCCCACACTTGTACTACTGCGTTCAGATGTTTAAGCAGCTGCTGAGCATTCTCTCCTTTAACATTACAATGCCTACCCTTTTTTTAAAAAAAAATGTCATTTGGATTCTAAATATAAAGCAAATTGTTTACCAAATTTGCTCTCCAAAACCAAAAAAATCAATTGTGTGTTCACACTGGATGATCCAAAAACATCGTTTTAGGAACTGGACGGAAAAAGAGGTTTACTACGTCCGTTTAGTGTGCGGACGAACATTGAAAGTTGGTATCTTTCACTGTACTATATCAAAGTCTAATATACACGACTTAATACAAGTAATAATCTTTAGCAGGGAAAATGAAGAAAAAGTACTTACTTTTTCCTATAACTTTCTTGATTCTTTTGTATTGGTCAGGCTCCCGCAACTTCAGATCAGACCATCGTTTTCTGAACTGTTCCTTCGTTCTGCACACCCCAAATTTTTGGTGAAGAGTTTTGACCACTTTGCCCATAATTTTTGTCTTGACAAGATTAGGTCTTTTATACGGCCCATGCTTGGCATCATAATCCTCCCTCCTCAAAATGGCGACCATCTCCACGATTTCCTCGAATGACATGTTGGATGCCTTATATCTCCTGGATTGGGATTTGGGCTCCTCCGGAATTTCCTCCTCTGTAGAGGTAATCTCAGCCACCTGTGTCTCCGCCATGTTGTTAAGCACTACGACGAGCGAGAAGGGGTGGGGAAAGTACAATCTCGAACGTCGGGGCGGGGAAAGCGTGCAGAGTTTCACGCATGCGCAGTGTATATCAAGTGAAGATCCATGTGTCGAAAATACGTTCATTTGGCGGGAGAGGGAGTTAGCAACGAACGTGTTGACCAAGGTACATACGTTTTTAAGGATTTGGGTTTCATCAGAGGAGGAGATTTTGGGCTTGAAAATCTGTCAAAAATGCTGATTTGATGAATGTTGCCTGAAACATATGTATTTTCTTGTTGCTTGATTTTACAGAGAGAATGAATAGTTTCAAAAACCCAGAGTTTATGGGGGAGTTCATTGATAAATGGAAAGACCTCCCTATCCTTTGGCAGACAAAAAGTGCGGGAAATAAAAATAAAGTGGCCAGGACAGCAGCACTGGAGAGCCTGCTTGCATTGGTGCAAACACAGATACCCACAACAACTCTCCAAGGTGTGAAAACCAAAATTGCTACCATCAGGGGGACATACAGGACCCAGAGGAATATGGTCCTGAAGTCCCAGAGGTCAGGTGCTGCAGCAGATAAGGTTTATAAATCCAGTCTGTGGTACTACAGCAAGTTATCTTTCCTGGATGACCAGCTGGAAGTGCGGGAATCTCTGTCCACCCTTCCCCCCAGAGGTCAATCCAGCCTTCCTTGTAGCCAGCCCTCCAGCCTTCCTTGCAGCCAGCCCTCCAGCCTTCCTAGCAACCCTGCTCTGGCTTCCACTGAGGATCAAGATGAGGTCCTTGAGGAGGCAGATTTGGATATTTGGAGCCAGGTAAAGTATTGATATCTCCATTTATATGTTACAAAAGTGATGATTTAAAATTGATGTTAGTATTGTTAGGTATTTAATGTTAAAAAAAAAGAGGATTTAAAGAGCAAGATACAGTAGTGGTCAAATTTGATGGGGACAAGGCAACAATATCAGGTGGCGGAATCTATGCAAATTTAATACCTTTTGACATTCAATTAAAAAATGTCTGGAGGTGAACAATGTGTGTGATTGATGGTGGCAAAAAATAAAGAATGTCCCTTTCTTTTTTTACAGCCAGAGCTGAGCCAGGAAGAGGGTGATGTTGGGGACCAGGAGGAGGCAGGGCCCAGTGGCACACAGGAAGAGGCTGGGCCCAGCACAAGAGCCCAGATGCCTCCCCTGACAATGAAACAACGAGGGACAAGGAGAGCTAGGCAGGTGGAGGAGGAAACAAGAGCCTTTCTAAAAGAGGCTACTGTGGCCCTCAGAGAGGCACCCTCTGCTGAGGAGGGCTTTGCCGCAGTCCTGGCCCATAAGTTAGGCCAAATGGACTTGCGGCAAAAGCTATATAGTGAGAACCTTCTGCTGAAGGTGATTAACAAGGGGTTGCTCGGTGAACTGACCAAGTTCACCGACATCACTGAGGTTGTCCCTACTCCTCCACCTCCTCCTCCTACTACTCCTCCTGCCACCTCCTCTCCTCCTGATCCCCAGCCTCCGAGGAAGCAACCAACAAAGGCTGCAGGGAAGGCTGCAGGGAAGGCTGCAGAGAAGGCTGGAGAGAAGGCTACAAGGAAGAGAAAAAAATAATGCCTGCTGTAGTACCACAGACTGGGGACATATATGACTTATCTGCTGCTGTTCCTGACCTCTGGGAGTTCAAGCCAAGATTCGGCTCCTTTTTTATTTTTTATTAAATAGTTTGGTTTTGACATCTTGGATGGTTGTTGTGGGGTCCAAAGGATGCACAAATGCAAGCAGGCTCTCCAGTGCTGCCTTCACCTTTAATTTGTAATGTACCTAAATAAAGGATTCTTGTTTTTGGCTTCAAATACTTGACTATGTGATTTGTATTTCAAAAGAGACTTTGCTAGGGAGTAGGCAGGGGCATTTCAAATAATATTATTGTTATTAACAAGGGACACAAACCTCCTTGAGGCAAAATGAGACAAATATTGAAGGTTGGTGTGGTAACTTTACACACCAATAATTTAAGCAAAATCCCCCCCAAAAAAAAAAAAAAGCCTACATATATCAAAGAAGCCCATCAAAAATAATAAAGCTAACTTAATTACTAAAAAAAAAAAAAAAAAATATATAAATAAAAATAATTGTGATCTTTACATTTATTTATGAATTTATGAGGGAGATGTGGCTTCAAAAGAATATTTTACAATCATTAGATCAATTAGGAATTACTTAAGAACCAAGTTTGGCATAACTCTCAATGTCATTAGCAAAAGAAGGTAATTATTTAAGCATTATCAAAAGAAGAACGGAATGCGCAGCATTAAAATGATGCTATTAATTCCACCGTGACGAATGTGCCATCTCCATTTCCAACGCTAGCTTTACCAAAACGTGTGCTCCCGTCTCATACTTGATTCTGAGCATGCACGTTTTTTTTCTCCTCGTGAAAGCATACACACTATCGTTTTTCACGTCGTTAAAAAAAACGACATGAAAAACGACGTGAAAAAATAGAGCATGTTCGAAATTTTTAATGCCCGTTTTTCACGTCGTTAAAAATGCTCTGGAGCATACACACGATCGGTTTTAATGGCCATTTTTAAAAATGGCATTTTTAACGGCATGAAAAACGATCGTGTGTATGGGGCATTAGGCACTGGTGCTGGTGCCACAACACTGCAACCCCTCACAGATACTCTAATAGGAGCGCAGCAATGAGCCCTGCTGCAAAGTATTGCATCAAAAATTGTATTTACACGCCCCTGCTAAACAGGGGCTGAAAAATTGGGCCTTAGGCACTGGTGCTGGTGCCACAACACTGCAACCCCTCACAGATACTCTATTAGGAGCGCAGCAATGAGCCCTGCTGCAAAGTATTGCATCAAAAATTGTATTTACACGCCCCTGTTAAACAGGGGCTGAAAAATTGGGCCTAAGCCACTGGTGGCGGTGCCCAGAACCAAAAATGTTCTTACAAGCTATCAGCATGATCATTGAGGAGGAAGAGGATAGTCACTCAGCATAACAGGATAGTCACTCAGCATCAGCATAGGCAGTCTTGAAGTGATCTGACATTTCCAAAAAATAAATTTGGTTACATCAGCATCAGGTGATTGGTAGCTGGTGGTGATCCAAGACTGATTATTTTTTTATGAAGGTCAGTCGATCGACCGAGTCGGTGGACAGGCACACCCTGTGATCGGTTACAAAGCCTCCAGCAGCACTGAATGTGCGTTCCGAAAGAACACTGGATGCAGGACAGGCCAGTAGCTCAATTGCATACTGTGCAAGCTCTGGCCAGTGATCCATCCTCAAGACCCAGTAACCCAGAGGATTTTCGGCGGGAAAGGTGTCCAAGTCTGATCTTGCCCCTAGGTATTCCTGCACCATGTAAACCAGACGCTGGCGATGGTTGCTGGAATCGATCATACCTTGGGGATGCGTATTAAAAAATTGTCTGAACGCATTGGTCAGATGGCCTCCTTCTCCACCGCTCCTTCTTTGACTGACCGAAGCCTCAGCAGCACGTTGTCCAGGACCAGGAATTTGTAACCTCCCAGTTTCTGGGAACGCGTTGCACAGATCTTTCTGCAAGGACTCCCGAAGATGCTTCATCCTCTGCTCCCACTGCGATGGCAAGATAAGGTCTGCAACCTTACCCTTGTAACGTGTATCAAGGAGGGTTGCCAGCAAGTAATGAACCCTCTCCTTGATCACACGAATACGAGGATCCCTCCGCAGGCTTTGCAGGATCAGGGAGGCCATGCAGCATAGGTTTGCTGAGGCATTTGGTCCGGAGTCCTCTGGGTCACTGAGGACGACATGATCCCCAGCCACCTCCTCCCACAAGTACATGGGTGTCTTGGGACAGTAATTGATCCCTTGAAGACTGCTGCTGATGCTGAGTGCTAGGCTCCACCTCCATGCTGACACAATCTTCCTCCTCCTCCTTCTCTTTCTGTGTGATAGCCTGGCCAGCAGGAACATTGTCTGGATAAAGGGGGCCTTGAGAGGTAAGGAAGTCCTCCTCTTCCTGTCTCTTTTCTGCCTCAAGTGCCCTGTCCATTATTCCATGTAGCATGTGTTCCAACAGGTAGACAAGAGGGACAGTGTCACTGATGCATGCACTGTCACTGATCACCATCTTTGTGGCCTCCTCAAATGGTACCAGGACAGTGCATGCATCCTTGATCATGGCCCACTGGCGTGGGGAAAAAAATCAAAGCTCCCCTGACACTGTCCTGGTGCCATATTGGAACAGATACTCATTGATGGCCCTCTGCTGCGTGTGCAGCCCCATGCAGCATGGCCAACGTAGAGTTCCACCTGGTGGGCATGTCACAGGTTAGGCGGTTCTTGGGCAGGTTGTAATCCGTTTGCAGGTCAGCCAGCCGAGCACTGACATTATATGACCATCGGAAATGCCCACATAGTTTCCTGGCCTGCTTCAGGACCTCCTGTAAGCCCAGGTACCTGCCCAAGAACCGCTGCACCACCAAGTTAAGGACGTGAGCCAAACAGGGAACATGGGTCAGTTGCCCCTGTCGGGAAGCGGAGAGGAGGTTGGTGCCATTGTCGCAAACCAGCTTTCCTGGCTTAAGCTGACATTGCGTCAACCACCTCTGAGCCTGCTCCTGCAGAGCTGACAGAATCTCTGCCCCAGTGTGGCTCCTGTCCCCCAAGCACACCAGCTCAAGCACCGCATGGCATCTTTTTGCCTGCGTACTTGCGTAGCCCCTTGAACACCTACGGAGCACCGCTGGTTCCGAGGACGAAGCACAGGTAGAGGCCATGGAGGAAGAAGACGAGGAGGGGGTGGAGGAGAGAGGTGTGTCAGAATCACCAGTAGTAACATTTTGGAGGCGTGGTGGCAGAACAACCTCCAACACTACTGCACCTTGTCCTGCATCCTTCCCAGCTGCCAGCAGAGTCACCCAATGAGCCTTGAAAGATAGGTAACATCCCTGTCCATGCCTGCTGCACCATGAGTCAGCGGTAATATGCACCTTACCGCTGACCGCCCTGTCCAGCGAGGCCAAGACATTGCCTTCCACATGTCGGTAGAGAGCCGGAATCGCCTTCCGTGAGAAAAAGTGGCGTTTGGGAACCTGCCACTGAAGAACCGCACATTCAACAAACTCACGGAAGGGGGCAGAGTCTACCAACTGAAAAGGCAGCAGTTGAAGTTCTAGCAATTTAGCCAAGTTAGCATTCAACCGCTGGGCATGTGGATGGCTGGGAGTGAACTTCTTTCGGCGGTGCAGCAGCTGGGGCAGGGAAATTTGCCTGGTACAATCTGACGTTGGTGTACCAATAGCAGATTGCCCGCAAGTACTTGGCTGTGACACACCTAATTCTACACCTTCATTCCTCTCAGTGCAGGTTTCAGAGAGGACTGAAGATATAGTGGGGTTGGAGAACCCAGCTGATGAGGAGCAAGGAGAGGTCCGCTTTGTTCTTTGCTGTGGGTCTTTTAGGTACGCTTGCCAACTAACTGCATGGCAGGTCGACATATGTCTCGTCAAGCACGTGGTGCCCAAGCGGCTGATGTTTTGGCCACGCGAGATACGCTTCAGACATATGTTGCAAATGGCAATGGTGCGATCTGCTGCACACGTCTGAAAAAAGACCCACACCAAAGAACTTTTGGAATAACGCACAGAGACAGCAGCACCCTGCACATGCGGAGCTCTGCGGTGTGATGCAGTTGGTGTGCTGCCCTTAAGCTGGCCCCTGGAGGGCATCCTGCCTCATTGGAGATGTGCCTCCTCCTCCTCCTCTCTCCTATCAGGCACCCATGTGGAGTCAGTGACCTCATCATCCCCTCCCTCCTCATCACTGGAGCAAATCTGGCAGTATGCTGCAGCTGGAGGAACATGACTGCCAGATAGCTGTCCTTGTTGGGCACCCCCTCTCTCTGGGCTCACGTTACTACTCCCTCTCTCTGGGCTCACGTTACTGCCTTCCTCTAGCTGGGTTCCATCATCTGAGCCTTCAAAATGCTGGCCATCCTCCTGAAGCATGTACCCAACACTGTGGTCAAACAGTTCGAGGGACTCCTCAGGAGGATATGGTGGGGCTATGGAAGGAGTGACTGATGCCATTGAGCCAAGGGAAGAAGCCGCTTTGGCAGCTGCTTTGCCAGACAAAGTACCCTGAGCCTGGGTGAGAGAGGATGAGGAGAATGAGGAAGGCTAGGTCATCCACTCTACAAAGTCTTGGGCATGTTGCAGCTCAACATGGCCAGCTGCCGAAAAGAAGAACAAGCGTGTCCCACGACCACGTGCTGATGAGGATACACTGTGTCCACGACCAGCACTGTTGCCTCTAGACACAGAGCCTGCTTGCCCTCTTTTATTGCCTTGTTACTGTCTGCCTCTCCTTGTTTGTCTTCCAGACATACTAATGGCCTGCAGTGAGATGTTGCTGCACAAAGGTGGGATGTATATATATATATATATATATATATATATATCTGTACTGATTATAATGCAGCTATCAGAATCAACTGCCTGCTGCGCTATTAGTATGAGAAAAGCAGCAATTTTCTTCAGTTATTTTTAGGTGAACACTGTGCAGAGGACACAGTACACTAACTGAAAATACTTGCAGCTCTCTGCCTGTGGTTTTATTATGAGAACCCCACAAATTGTATTCAGGTTCCTTTAAGTGAACGCTGTGTAAAGGACAGAAGTACTGCAGTACACTAAATTAAATTAATGCTGCTCCCTGCCTGTGGTTTTATTATGAGAACACCACTAATTGTATTCAGGTAAGCTTTAGGTGAATGCTATGCAAAGGACACAGTACACTAAGTGAAACACTGCAGCTAGCACAATCACCTGCCTGTCACAGTATAGAGAATAACAGGAATGGATCTAGCTAAACTGAATACAGTGTATAAATATATATACAATACCTAGGATGCATATATATCCTCTACACACTGTAACTGCAGCTAACTGACTCGCCTGCCTGGTCTATCTAACTCAAATCAAAATACACTGTCTCTCTCCGTCTGTATTTTAAACAACACCGCAACACACTACACAAGGCCGACTTCCAAGCCGCCTTATATAGTGTGGGGCATGTACTAAATCCCCTGAGGCATAATTGGCCAAATTATGGCTCTCCGTTTTTTGCATGCTGTGATTGGCCAAAGCATGCGGGTCATAGTGCGTGCTTGGTCAATCATCAGCCAGAAATGCACTGCAATGCTGCAGTGAATTATGGGCCGTGACGCACCACTCGAATTTGGCGCGAACGGCCCATAATGTTCGCAATTCGACGAACAGCCGAACAGCCAATGTTCGACTCGAACATGGGTTCGACTCGAACATGAAGCTCATCCCTACAATTAAGTTAACAGAACTTAGAAACCTTCAGAGGTCCCTTTGACACATTCAAACTCCATTAATGCATCAAGCTTGATTTATCACACTTTCTTAGTAAAAACTTGCCAGCCAAATTAGTTATAAAGTTAAAAACACAATTTCATAGTTACCTGTGTACATACTATATATCGTTTTGTTTAGCAGAACTAGAAAATTACTATATTGTACTGTTTCATAAATTAAGAGTAGACTTTACATTCAAAGGACCAAACTTTTATGTTTAGGAAGACAATCTTTGTTATGTATCTAATGAAGGCATTATTGCTCCTTCAAAATTGCATTTCCTCTGCATACTTCCTATTGTTGAATTAAACCTGAGGATTCTGTCCTTTGAAAGTAAAGTAAATTGAGTTACATTGTTTGCTGCAGTTTCATTGTCATTGTGCCAAGTGGTTTCACATTCTTATGTTTTGAGTAACCGTATGCAATATTTTACAGTTTTGTTTTTATCCTAATCAGCATTGTACTTAAAGGTACCCATAAAACAATTTGCTGTTACATATGTATACCTGACTGGGGGTAGGTGACTGTTGTTGTTCTTTTTCAGGGACAGTTTGTCCGCACAATATTTATTATTAAGTAATTTTTAACAAAGATATTTTTGAATACAGTCTATATATATGACACAGTCTATAATATGAAACGTATTCACGGAGACGTGTGATCATACAAAATAGCTACATTTATTGGTTGACAAAAAGCAAATATTTACATGAAATTAAAATACCAATTGCGTTACAGTGAAAATCAAGAAAAATACCCGCAAAATGGGCATGCAGTCCCTTTGACATAATGCTGTCATGATAAATTCTCAATAGGTTCAATAACCTTGTGTAAATGACAATGAAACAGAACGTCTGTATTTCACACATCTAACCATTACTATACTGCAGGTAAGTAAGTGGTTAACAATGTGAAATAAATTGGGTGTTTGTTTTGTCACTAAGATTGGAACTATGCAAAAGAAAAATATAATGAAAAAATTTAATCTTTACAGAAAAATCTACCAGTTATTGATTGTGAGTAAATCATAATTGCAGAATATTCAATTACTTCAATATCTTAGAGAACAACAATGAATTCAAGATAAAATCAAACATTTCATAATTACCCATTCCAAAGTGGCTATTTCCTACTGGCAAGTGACCAGAGTTAAGATGGCTGCCGTGGCTTTCAGGTATCAGGTGTCTAGGAATCTTCATGAGTGTAAAAATATGTCTTCATGCATGGTGCATGTGTGTCAGTCTGTCTGAGAGTGTGCCCCTCAGGGTGGGTCCCTGAGTGTGTCTCTCCATTTTGTGGGAGTGATTCTATCTTACATCAAATTTTTCTTCTCTTAAGTATTGTCTCTGGACAATAAGGTTATAAAAATTATACTAAGTTCTGCCCAAAGAGAGTGTATCCTCAACTCATTGGTGGCTGCACATATAGGAGTTAACTGCTCTGTTTCTCGCCACCCCTTTCCAGGAGAATATGATTTTAAGGTAATATCCCCTTTAACCACCAGGTGTCTCAAATGGATTTGGAGTTCAACTCTTTAACCACTTAACGACCGCCCACTGTAAAAATACGTCGGCAGAATGGCACCGACAGGCAGAATCACGTATATCTAAGTGACTGCCTTTGTATAGTTGGGGGGTCCGATCGGACCCCCCTTCTTTACAGTGAGCGGCCGTTATTCGTTTGGGAGCGATCAGGGATGAGGGGACGGCCGTTCGATTCCGGCCACCCCCTCTCGATCGCTCCCAGCGAATCGAATCCTTCCCCTGCCTGTGTAATGTTTACACAGGCAGAGGAAGTGATGTCATCTCTCCTGCGGCGCTCACATATACCGAGCGCCGCACAGGAGAAGATGCAGGTTAGTGCACAAAACACTACACTGACACCAGGACACATAGGCACCTAAATCGCCCCCCCAGGCCCCCCCAGACACCCCAGATCACCCCCCTGATCACCCCCCAGCCCCCAGTCACAGTGTCACTGATTGCAGTGACCATTTATTTACTGATCACTGCAATCAGTGACATTTGTGACTGTAAAAGTGTCACTAAAGTTAGTTTTAGGTCCAGTGTAGCCCCCTAACCCCCCCTAATAAAGGTTTAACCCCCTGATCGCCCCCCAGATAACCCTTTCACCCCCTAGCACCGCCGTCATTAAGCAATCATTTTTCTGATCGCTGTCTTAGCGTTGATGATGCCGATCGGTAGCCAGTTATTTTTTTTAGGTTCGCCGCAGGTTTTTATAGCGTCGGGTACCCCCATATATTACCTAATAAAGGTTTAACCCCCTTGATTGCCCCCCAGATAACCCTTTCACCCCCTATCACCACTGTCGCAAAGCCATCTTTTTTTCTGATCGCTGTCTTAGCGTCGGTGATGCAGATCGGTAGCCAGTAATTTTTTTTAGGTTCGCCGCAGGTTTTTATAGCGTCAGGTACCCCCATATATTACCTAAGAAAGGTTTAACCCCCTTGATCGCCCCCCAGGTAACCCTTTCACCCCCTATCACCACTGTCGCTAAGCGATAGTTTTTCTGATCGCTGTCTTAGTGTTGGTGATGCCGATCGGTAGCCAGTAATTTTTTTTAGGTTCGCCGCAGGTTTTTATAGCATCGGGTACCCCCATATATTACCTAATAAAGGTTTAACCCCCTTGATCGCCCCCCAGGTAACCCTTTCACCCCCTATCACCACTGTCGCTAAGCGATAGTTTTTCTGATCGCTGTCTTAGTGTCGGTGATGCAGATCGGTAGTGTCAGGGACGTGCTGGGCTTGAACCTGGGACCTCTTCTGTGTCTGGCATTGACTCTTCCAGCGGAGCTATCTGAGATGCTGGACAGTTCCCTGCCTGATCTGCTGGATAACCTATCTGATCCATTAGACTACTCTGCTTGGTGTCTGATTACTGTTGAACTCTGAACCCCTTGCTCCTCCCATGTACTTCCTATAAAAGACATTCCAGAGATGTTGCCCCTTGTGGTTTGATCTGCTTCTGTTCCCTGAGTTCCTGATTCTGTGCTTGTATCCTGTTCCTGTGTTTGACCCGGCTTCCTGACCACGCTTCTGTCTCCAGTCCTGACCTCGGCTCGTTTGACCCTGCTCAGTTATCTGCCAGTCTGCCTGTTGCCAAGATTCGGCCTGGACTTTGACTACTCTCTGCCTGCCACTTGTGATGTTTACCTTGATGTGTATGACCCGGCTTGTCTGACTCTGCAAACCTGCACCAGCTTACCTGCATCCTCTGCTCTGCAAACTGCACACGCTGACCTGCATCCTTTGCAATGCAAACCTGCACCTGCTGACCTGCATACCTGCTCTGCAAACCTGCACCTGCATCCCTGCTCTGCAAACCTGCACCTGCTGACCTGCAAACCTGCACCTGCTGACCTGCATCCCTGCTCTGCAAACCTGCACCTGCTGACCTGCATCCCTGCTCTGCAAACCTGCACCTGCTGACCTGCATCCCTGCTCTGCAAACCGGCACCTGCTGACCTGCATCCCTGCTCTGCAAACCGGCACCTGCTGACCTGCATCCTCTGCTCTGCAAGCTGAACCTGCTGACCTGCATCCGCTGCTTCCGGAACCAGCTGTTCCAGTCTCCACTCGGCTCCACCACTCCAAGCAGTGAGGATCAGACAGGCACCCTTACCTCACCGTGCTCTTACCACCACTGTCCCCACTCCAGTGGTCTCCGAGCCGGGGTTGTACGGGAGGTCCCTCTCCGCACGTCAGGCTCACACCTAAGGTACGTTACAGGTAGCCAGTAATTTTTTTTAGGTTCGCCGCAGGTTTTTATAGCGTCAGGTACCCCCATATATTATCTAATAAAGGTTTAACCCCCTTGATCGCCCCCCAGGTAACCCTTTGACCCGCTATCACCACTGTCGCTAAGCGATCATTTTTCTGATCGCTGTCTTAGCGTCGGTGATGCAGATCGGTAGCCAGTAATTGAAAATGGAAGAACTTTATTGGTTGAATGCTATATAAAATAATTAACACATTTCAACCTAACAGTATGAATATACTCATTTAGGGGAAAGGATTTCTCCTGAGTATATGCACATTAGAATAAAAAACATGAAAAAAAACATACACAGTGCACTGTTGTAAAAGGTAAAAAATATATTTATAGGTCATCCATTTGGTAATTCAGTGTTCATTCTTAGTAAGGACATTAGGAGTAGTAGAGCAGGCGGCTTATGTCCACCCGGGCCATCTTTTTTACCTTTTACAACAGTGCACTGTGTATGGTTTTTTTTTCATGTTTTTTATTCTAATGTGCATATACTCAGGAGAAACCCTTTCCCCTAAATGAGTATATTCATACTGTTAGGTTGAAATGTGTTAATTACTTTATATAGCATTCAACCAATAAAGTTCTTCCATTTTCAATTACCAAATGTACTGTGGTTGATTCACCCTATAACCGTCTATTGGGCCTCGTCCCAATCTCCCGTTCCCCCCGCTCCCTTATTTATACATATGCCAATTAGTTAGGAGGATCCCGTTTTTTGATTCCAACGAATCTCTCGTTTGGTATATTCTATAATTTGGCTCTATGTGAATCAGGCATATTCATCTCTTTCTTACCCCCATATATTACCTAATAAAGGTTTTAACCCCCTAATTGCCCCTAGTTAAACCTTTCACCAGTAATCACCATATAAGTGTTACGGGTGACGCTGGTTAGTTAGTTTGCTTTTTATAGTGTCAGGGCACCCGCCGTATATAACCCAATAAAGGTTTAACCCCCTGATCGCCCGGCGGGTGATATCAATTAGGTTTTAGCGTCAGAGAGGGTCTGCATCACACCCCAGGCAGCGTCAGGTTAGTGCCAGTAGCGCTAACACCCACGCATGAAGCATACACCCTCCTTAGTGGTATAGTATCTGAACAGATCAATATCTGATCTGATCAGATCTATACTAGCGTCCCCAGCAGTTTAGGGTTCCCAAAAACGCAGTGTTAGCGGGATCAGCCCAGATACCTGCTAGCACCTGCGTTTTGCCCCTCCGTCCAGCCCAGGCCACCCAAGTGCAGTATCGATCGATCACTGTCACTTGCAAAACACAACACACATAAGTGCAGCGTTCGCAGAGACAGGCCTGATCCCTGCGACTCCAGTGCTGTAGGAGGTGATTTCACCACCACAGTTAAAAAAAAAAAAGCAAATATGCCGAAGCATTGGGGCAGCAGGGGCGGAGGAGCGATTTTGCTCCTAATGCCACGTACATACGGTCGAAATTCCGACGGAGGCATGCCCGTGGAAAAGTCTGACCATGTGTACGCGGCATAACTTTTGCGGGAAGATGCCCCCATGCTTCGGCATATATAAATGGTGCATGTATGCCCATCATTAGAAGTGAGTGGATGAAGGGCGGTATTCTAATGGTGGGCATACCCACCGATCAATCTTTTTTTTTTGTTCAGCCAACAGGCTGCATGAAAAAAAAGATTACAATACATGTCCAACAAGGACCAGCAACGTACTGGTATGTTGCTGGACTTTGAATGTTTATACCAGAATGATGCCTGCGGGATTAGGTATCATCTTGGTATCATTCTTTTCAGCCAGCGGCTGGCTTTCATGTAAAAGCAATCCTAGTGGCTAATTAGCCTCTGGACTGCTTTTACAAGCAGTGGGAGGGAATGTCCCCCCCCGGATATAAAAAGCGCCATTGGGAAATTGGGAAAGCATTTTATCACACCGATCTTGGTGTGGTCAGATGCTTTGAGGGCAGAGGAAAGATCTAGGGTCCAATAGACCCCAGTTTTTTCAAAAAAAGAGTACCTGTCACTACCTATTGCTATCATAGAGGATATTTACATTCCCTGAGAAAACAATAAAAATGATAAAAAAAAAAAAAAAATTATGGAAGCAACAGTTTAAAAATAAAATAAAAAAGCAAAATTAATAATAAAAGCCCTGCTCTTGCCCAATGGCGAACGCAAGCGTCGGTCTGGCGTCATATGTAAACAGCAATTGCACCATGCATGTGAGGTATCACCGCAAAGGTCAGATCGAGGGCAGTAATTTTAGCAGTAGACCTCCTCTGTAAATCTAACGGCGTAACCTGTAAAGGCTTTTAAAAATGTATGTAGTTTGTCGCCAATGCGCGTTTGTGCGAAATTTTAAAGCTTGTCGTGTTTGGTATCTATGTACTCAGCCTAAGATCTTCTTTTTTATTTCATCAAACATTTGGGCAATATAGTGTGTTTTAGTGCATTAAAATTAAAAAAGTGTATTTTTTCCCCAAAAAATGCGTTTGAAAAATCGCTGCGCAAATACTGTGTAGAAAAAAAAATGCAACACCCACCATTTTAATCTGTAGGGCCTTTGCTTTAAAAATATATATAATGTTTGGGGGTTCAACATAATTTTCTTGCAAAAAAAAAAATGTTTTCATGTAAACAAAAAGTGTCAAAAAGGGCTTTGTCTTCAAGTGGTTAGAAGAGTGGATGTAAGCTTCCTAATGTTGTGTATAAAATGCCAGAACAGTTCAAAACCCCCCCCAAATGACCCCATTTTGGAAAGTAGACACCCCAAGCTATATACTGAGAGGCATGTCGAGTCCATGGAATATTTTATATGTTGACACAAGTTGCGGAAAAAAGACAATTTATTTTTATTTTATTTTTTTTGCACAAAGTTGTCACTAAATGATATATTGCTCAAACATGTCATGGGCATATGTGGAATTACACCCCAAAATACATTCTGTTGCTTCTCCTGAGTACGGGGATACCGCATGTGTGAGACTTTTTGGGAGCCTAGCCGCGTACGGGACCCCAAAACCAAGCACCGCCTTCAGGCTTTCTAAGGGTGTAAATTTTTGATTTCACTTCTCACTGCCTATCAGTTTCGGAGGCCATGGAATGCCCAGATGGCACAAAACCCCCCCAAATGACCCCATTTTGGAAAGTAGACACCCCAAGCTATTTGCTGAGAGGTATGGTGAGTATTTTGCAGATCTCGCTTTTTGTCACAAAGTTTTGAAAATTGAAAAAAAAAAAAATATATATTTTCTTTCTTCATTTTCAAAAACAAATGAGAGCTGTAAAATACTCACCATGCCTCTCAGCAAATAGCTTGGGGTGTCTACTTTCCAAAATGGGGTCATTTGGGGGGGGTTTTGTGCTATTTTGGCATTTTATGGCCTTCGAAACTGTGATAGGTAGTGAGGAGTGAAATCAAAAATTTGCGCCCTTAGAAATCCTGAAGGCGGTGCTTGGTTTTCGGGGGCCCGTACGCGGCTAGGCTCCCAAAAAGTCCCACACATGTGGTATCCCCGTACTCAGGAGAAGCAGCAACATGTATTTTGGGGTGCAATTCCACATATAACCATAGCATGTGTGAGCAATATATCATTTAGTGACAACTTTTTGTAATTTTTTTTTTGAGGCCTACTCATCCACATCAGTGCCTGACCTCACAAATGTGCTTCTCGAAGGATGGTCAAACATTCCCATAGACACACTCCTAAACCTGTTGGTCAGCCTTCACTGAAGAGTTGAAACTGTTTTAGCTGCAAAGGGTGGGTCAACACAATATTGAACCCTACGGACTAAGACTGGGATGCCATTAAAGTCCATTTGCGTGTAAAGGCAGGTGTCCCAATACTTTTGGTAATATAGTGTGTGTATATATATATATATATATATATATATATATATATATATATATATATATATATATATTGTGACAGCAGGAAGGTAAAGTCACCTGGTTGCATCCAGGGGGGTAGGTATATTTCTCCCAGATTCAGGCTTTATGCCGACTTATACAACTAGGGAGAGAGTTGATGAAGCCCAGCTGAGGCTAGTGGGCTCATGGATGATTCATACCTCTAGGGAGAGTGCTGGGCGTCGTGCAGGCAGGGAGTTGATGAGACCAGCTGAAGCTTGTCAGCTCGTTTAAGGCCTCTATAAAAACTCCCAGCTTCATTAGGTGTTTGCTCATGCCTGGAACCAGACCTGTGTGGACTGTCTAGGGAGAGTGAACCCCTGTGCGGTGAGACAAAGCCTGTGTGGCTATTTGTTTGGACATTTACTAAACCAGGGACTTAGGGACTAGGACAGCACCAGGCTGATCCCAGTTGTTAGTTAGGGAAACCTGCATGTTTAGTCAGAGGTCAAGCTGACCAGGATTTATTTTGTTTATGTTTCTTTTTGCTTTGCTGTGTTTTTGTCACTGTAAATAGAGAAATAAACCGCACCTTTTGATCTTGAAAACCACAACCTCCGTCTGCTGGGCCTGTTTTTGTGTGGGGAGCCCATCCAGGGGGTCACACACACCCGCTACCGAGCTAACCCCCTCACAGTTGGTGGAGAACCAGTGGCAGTTTTTTTTTAAGCCAGCATGGAGGAGATACTGAAACAGCTGGCTCTAGCAAATGCCAATCAACAGCAGACAAATGCAGGTTTGCAAAAGAGCCTTGCAGCTCAACAACAGAGCTTCGCAGCCCAGCAACAAGCCCAGCAGCAATCTGAGGCCCGCTTCATAGACCTGTTGCAGAAGCAAGAGCAGAGACTACAACAACAGATGGAAGCAGTAATGCAGCAACGTCCGCAGACCAGTGAGGAAAGCCGTCCCACTAATACCGCGTCCTTTGGGGTGAGTCGTTTATTGACAAAAATGACTGGAGAGGATGATCCAGAGGTATTTTTGACCACATTTGAAAGGACTGCTGAAAGAGAAAAGTGGCCTGAGGAGCAGTGGGCTGGACTGGTGGCTCCTCTGTTAACTGGTGAATCGCAGAAAGCTTACTATGACCTAGAGCCTGACCAAGCAAAAGACTATGTGATGCTAAAAGCTGAAATATTGGCAAGGCTGGGTGTCACCCTGGCTGTCCGGGCTCAGCGTGTGCATAACTGGACTTTCCAGCTTGGAAAACCCCCCAGGTCTCAAATGTATGATCTCATTCACCTGAGCAGGAAGTGGCTACAGCCAGAGACTTTGTCCGCACCGGAGATTGTGGAACGTGTTGTGATGGATCGTTTCTTGAGAGCTCTTCCTACCGCCATTCAAAAGTGGGTAAGCCATGGAGACCCAGAAACGGCCGGTAAACTTGTGGATCGTGTAGAGAGATACTTGGCTGCAGAGAACCTGACGGCCTCTTCCAGAGACTCTCGGACTTTCCACCCTAAGACCAGACCATCCCCAGGGGCGGATAAGATGATTCCAAGGGGTGAGGGTGGAGAGAGTGAGAGGGTGGGAGCTCTGCCCAGGGTTTGGCGAGAACAGCCTGGGAAGTCGGGGGCTCAAGAGGCAGCCAAAAGGATTGTTTGCTACTGCTGCCGGCAAGCGGGACATATTGCAGCAAATTGCCCGGTTGTGGAGGAACCCATGCAATGTGACTTTCTGACGGACAGACGTCAGTCGCTGTGTGCGACAGTCGCATGCACTGCCATTCGGGGAACTGAGAAACATTTATGCAAAATGTGTATTAATGGTAGAAATGTTGTGGTATTACTGGATTCAGGTAGCCTTGTGACCCTGATAAAGGCTGAGTTAGTTAAAACAGAGGTCTCTGGGAATAGCAAGGTAGCTGTTATTTGTGTGCATGGGGACACCCGAGAGTATCCAGTGACTACAGTGTGTTTCGAGACCCCCAAAGGTACCCTCTCTCATCCAGTGGGGTTAGTATCTCAACTACCGCATGATGCCATTGTGGGAAGGGATTTTCCGAAGTTCTGGGAACTGTGGGATGATCCTGAGCCCCCCACTGGTGCCCCTATGTACCAGGAAGGTGATAGCCAGAACTCCTCTGAGAGTGGTGAGGACTCTCCAGAATTTCCCTTGTCAGTATTGGCAGGCGAGACTCAAGAAACTGGAGAGGAGCCCACCTCCTCAGACGAAAACCTACCGTCTGTGGAGTTTTCTGATCTTGAGGTTCACAGGGAAAATTTTGCCACAGAACAGTTGAAAGACCCCGCCCTAATAAAGGCACGGGAAAACGTAGTGGAAATAGATGGCGAGTTAGTGAACCCAGATAATACCTGCACTTACCCATACTTCAGCGTAGAGAAGGACCTACTGTATCGGGTGGCAAAAAGGGCAGAAGAAACCGTTGAGCAGCTTGTAGTGCCCAAACCTTACAGGAAGTTGGTGTTGGAGTTGGCCCATGGGCACATTCTTGGAGGTCATCTGGGGACAGAGAAAACCCGAGAGAGGGTATTACAGAGATTCTATTGGCCTGGGGTGATGAAGGACATAGAAAATTATTGTTCCTCCTGCCCTGTGTGTCAGAGGTCGGCCCCGATGCCACATTTCCGTAGCCCGCTGGTCCCTCTACCCATCATTGAGGTCCCGTTTGAGAGGATCGCAATGGATTTGGTAGGTCCTATAATCAAGTCCGCTAGGGGGCACCAGTACATATTAGTTATAATGGACTATGCCACCCGTTATCCAGAAGCGATCCCTCTCCGAAATACCTCGGCCAAAACCATAGCCAAAGAGCTATCTCTTGTTTTTAGCCGGGTGGGTATTTGTAAAGAACTGCTTACGGACCAAGGTACACCCTTTATGTCCCGGGTTATGAAAGAGCTGTGTAAATTGTTCAAAGTGACGCAATTGCGTACGTCTGTGTATCACCCCCAAACCGATGGGCTGGTTGAAAGATTCAACAAAACCCTAAAACAAATGTTGAAGAAAGTGGTGGATAGAGATGGAAAGGATTGGGACTGTCTACTTCCTTATTTGATGTTTGCTATTAGGGAGGTGCCCCAATCCTCTACGGGATTCTCCCCCTTTGAGTTACTGTATGGGAGACACCCAAGAGGGCTGTTGGATATTGCCAAGGAAACTTGGGAAAGTGAGAGTTCTCCCCACAGGAGTGTGATTGAGCATGTCGCCCTGATGCAAGATCGAATTGCACAGGTAATGCCCATCGTGAAGGAACATTTGGCCCAAGCGCAGTTGGCACAGCAGAGAGTGTACAACCGTGGAGCCAAGACCCGTACCTTTTCCCCGGGGGATAGGATATTGGTACTTGTCCCCATGGTTGAAAGTAAATTCCTTGCCAAATGGCAAGGCCCCTACGAGATAATGGAAAAAGTGAGCGAAGTGAATTACAAGGTCAGACAACCAGGAAGGCGAAAGCCCGAACAGATCTATCACGTTAATCTGTTGAAAGCCTGGAGGGATAGAGAGTCCCTAGTCGCAGAAACTTGGTCACCAGCTCAAACTGGTTGCGTGATTCCGGAGGTTGGAATAGCAGCCACCTTGTCACAACCCCAACAACAGGAGGTTAAGGAGTTTGTGCTTCGCAACAAGGAGGTGTTCTCTGAGCTGCCGGGACAAACACCTGGGGTAGAGCATGATATTATTACCCCGCCCGGTGAAAGGGTGAAGTTAAAACCCTATCGGATCCCAGAGGCCCGACGGGAGGCAATACGGGAGGAAGTACAGAAAATGCTGAACTTAGGGGTGATAGAGGAGTCCCAAAGTGATTGGTCTAGTCCCATTGTGTTGGTGCCTAAACCGGATGGGAGCTGGCGATTTTTGTAACGATTTTCGTCAGTTGAACAAAGTTACAAAATTTGACACCTACCCCATGCCACGTATAGATGAGTTGATCGACCGGCTGGGAACAGCCCGATACATGACGACTCTTGACCTCACAAAAGGGTATTGGCAAATTCCCCTGGCCAAGTCGGCCAAAGAGAAAACCGCATTTGTAACCCCAGACGGGGCGTTCCAATATAAGAGAATGCCGTTCGGGTTACAGAATGCGCCGGCCACATTCCAGCGGAAAATGGACCAGATACTGAGGCCCCATCGGAAGTATGCTGCGGCTTACCTGGATGACGTAATTGTCCATAGCACAGATTGGGCCTCACATCTGCCAAAAGTGCAAGCAGTCCTAGACTCTATCCGGGAAGCGGGGTTTACGGCTAACCCCAAGAAGTGTACCATTGGGCAGGAGGAGGCCAAATATCTTGGGTACACCATTGGCAGGGGAGTAATAAAACCCCAACTCAACAAAGTCGAGGCCATCCAGAGTTGGCCACGTCCCAACAGCAAGAAGCAGGTACGAGCCTTTCTGGGAATCGCGGGTTATTATCGGCGCTTCATTCCCCACTTTGCTTCTAAGGCTGTGCCGCTAACCAACCTGACGAAAGGGAAAGGGTCGGTCATGATTAAATGGACCCCCGAGGCTGAGGCAGCATTCCAATTCTTGAAACAAGCCTTATGTAGCCAGCCAGTGTTGTACTCACCCGACTTCTCTAAAGACTTTGTCGTACAAAGTGATGCATCAGATGTGGGGTTAGGAGCAGTATTGTCCCAGGTCTGGAACGGGGAAGAGCACCCAGTCATTTACCTCAGCAGGAAGTTGAAGTCCCATGAGGTAAATTACGCCACGGTTGAAAAGGAGTGTTTAGCGGTGAAGTGGGCTCTAGATTCCCTTCGGTACTATCTGCTAGGTAGGCACTTTGACATGGTTACGGATCACGCTCCGTTAAAGTGGATGGCTCAAAACAAGGAGACAAATAGAAGAGTAAATAGGTGGTTACTGGCCCTACAGGAATTCAACTTCACAGTAAAGCATCGCCCTGGCGTTCAAATGGGGAATGTGGATGCTTTGTCTCGAGTACATGAATGCCTGATTGCTGGTGTTCCAACCCCAAGGTTAAAACAAGAGGGGGGGGGTATGTGACAGCAGGAAGGTAAAGTCACCTGGTTGCATCCAGGGGGGTAGGTATATTTCTCCCAGATTCAGGCTTTATGCCGACTTATACAACTAGGGAGAGAGTTGATGAAGCCCAGCTGAGGCTAGTGGGCTCATGGATGATTCATACCTCTAGGGAGAGTGCTGGGCGTCGTGCAGGCAGGGAGTTGATGAGACCAGCTGAAGCTTGTCAGCTCGTTTAAGGCCTCTATAAAAACTCCCAGCTTCATTAGGTGTTTGCTCATGCCTGGAACCAGACCTGTGTGGACTGTCTAGGGAGAGTGAACCCCTGTGCGGTGAGACAAAGCCTGTGTGGCTATTTGTTTGGACATTTACTAAACCAGGGACTTAGGGACTAGGACAGCGCCAGGCTGATCCCAGTTGTTAGTTAGGGAAACCTGCATGTTTAGTCAGAGGTCAAGCTGACCAGGATTTATTTTGTTTATGTTTCTTTTTGCTTTGCTGTGTTTTTGTCACTGTAAATAGAGAAATAAACCGCACCTTTTTGATCTTGAAAACCACAACCTCCGTCTGCTGGGCCTGTTTTTGTGTGGGGAGCCCATCCAGGGGGTCACACACACCCGCTACCGAGCTAACCCCCTCACAATATATATATATTGTGAGGGGGTTAGCTCGGCAGCGGGTGTGTGTGACCCCCGGGATGGGCTTCCCACACAAAAACAGGCCCAGCAGACGGAGGTTGTGGTTTTCAAAATCAAAAAGGTGCGGTTTATTTTCTATTTACAGTGACAAAAACACAGCAAAGCAAAAGAAACATAAACCAAATAAATCCTGGTCAATTTGACCTCTGACTAAACATACAGGTTTCCTAACTAACAACTGGGATCAGCCTAGTGCTGTCCTAGTCCCTAAGTCCCTGGTTTTAAATGTCCAAGCAAATAGCCACACAGGCTTTGTCTCACCGCACAAGGGTTCACTCTCTCCAGGAAGTCCACACAGGTCTGCTTCCAGGCATGAGCTAACATCTAATGAAGCTGGGAGTTCTTATAGAGGCCTAAATGAGCTGACAAGCTTCAGCTGGTCTCATCAACTCCCTGTCTGCACGACGCCCCACACTCTCCCTAGAGGTATGAGTCATCCATGAGCCCACTATCCTCAGCTGGGCTTATACAACTCTCCACCTAGTTGTATAAGTCGGCGTAAAGCCTGAATCTGGGCGAAATATATCTACCCCCCTGGATGCAACCAGGTGACTTTACCTTCCTGCTGTCACATACCCCCCCCCCTCTTGTTTTAACCTCGGGGTTGGAACACCAGCAATCAGGCATTCATGTACTCGAGACAAAGCATCCACATTCCCCATTTGAACGCCAGGGCGATGCTTTACTGTGAAGTTGAATTCCTGGAGGGCCAGGAACCACCTATTCACTCTTCTATTTGTTTCCTTGTTTTGAGCCATCCACTTTAACGGAGCGTGATCCGTAACCAAGTCAAAGTGCCTACCTAGCAGGTAGTACCGAAGGGAATCTAGAGCCCACTTCACCGCTAAACACTCCTTTTCAACGGTGGCGTAATTTACCTCATGGGACTTCAACTTCCTGCTGAGGTAAATGACTGGGTGCTCTTCCCCGTTCCAGACCTGGGACAATACTGCTCCTAACCCCACATCTGACGCATCACTTTGTACGACAAAGTCTTTAGAGAAGTCGGGTGAGTACAACACTGGCTGGCTACATAAGGCTTGTTTCAAGAATTGGAATGCTGCCTCAGCCTCGGGGGTCCATTTAATCATGACCGACCCTTTCCCCTTCGTCAGGTTGGTTAGGGGCACAGCCTTAGAAGCAAAGTGGGGAATGAATCGCCGATAATACCCAGCGATTCCCAGAAAGGCTCGTACCTGCTTCTTGCTGTTGGGACGTGGCCAACTCTGGATGGCCTCAACTTTGTTGAGTTGGGGTTTTATTACTCCCCTCCCAATGGTGTACCCAAGATATTTGGCCTCCTCCTGCCCAATGGTACACTTCTTGGGGTTAGCCGTAAACCCTGCTTCCCGAACAGAGTCCAGGACTGCTTGCACTTTTGGCAGATGTGAGGCCCAATCTGTGCTATGGACAATTACGTCATCCAGGTAAGCTGCAGCATACTTCCGATGGGGCCTCAGCATCTGGTCCATTTTCCGCTGGAATGTGGCCGGCGCATTCTGTAACCCGAACGGCATTCTTTTATATTGGAACGCCCCGTCTGGGGTTACAAATGCGGTTTTCTCTTTGGCCGACTTGGCCAGGGGGATTTGCCAATACCCTTTTGTGAGGTCAAGAGTCGTCATGTATCGGGCTGTTCCCAGCCGGTCGATCAACTCATCTATACGTGGCATGGGGTAGGTGTCAAATTTTGTAACTTTGTTCAACTGACGAAAATCGTTACAAAATCGCCAGCTCCCATCCGGTTTAGGCACCAACACAATGGGACTAGACCAATCACTTTGGGACTCCTCTATCACCCCTAAGTTCAGCATTTTCTGTACTTCCTCCCGTATTGCCTCCCGTCGGGCCTCTGGGATCCGATAGGGTTTTAACTTCACCCTTTCACCGGGCGGGGTAATAATGTCATGCTCTACCCCAGATGTTTGTCCCGGCAGCTCAGAGAATACCTCCTTGTTGCGAAGCACAAACTCCTTAACCTCCTGTTGTTGGGGTTGTGACAAGGTGGCTGCGATTCCAACCTCAGGAATCACGCAACCAGTTTGAGCTGGTGACCAAGTGTCTGCGACTAGGGACTCTCTATCCCTCCAGGCTTTCAACAGATTAACGTGATAGATCTGTTCGGGCTTTCGCCTTCCTGGTTGTCTGACCTTGTAATTCACTTCGCTCACTTTTTCCATTATCTCGTAGGGGCCTTGCCATTTGACAAGGAATTTACTTTCAACCGTAGGGACCAGTACCAGTATCCTATCCCCCGGGGAAAAGGTACGGGTCTTGGCTCCACGGTTGTACACTCTCTGCTGTGCTAACTGCGCTTGGGCCAAATGTTCCTTCACGATGGGCATTACCTGTGCAATTCGGTCTTGCATCAGGGCGACATGCTCAATCACACTCCTGTGGGGAGAACTCTCACTTTCCCAAGTTTCCTTGGCAATATCCAACAGCCCTCTTGGGTGTCTCCCATACAGTAACTCAAAGGGGGAGAATCCCGTAGAGGATTGGGGCACCTCCCTAATAGCAAACATCAGATAAGGAAGTAGACAGTCCCAATCCTTTCCATCTCTATCCACCACTTTCTTCAACATTTGTTTTAGGGTTTTGTTGAATCTTTCAACCAGCCCATCGGTTTGGGGGTGATACACAGATGTACGTAATTGCGTCACTTTGAACAATTTACATAGCTCCTTCATAACCCGGGACATAAAGGGTGTACCTTGGTCCGTAAGCAGTTATTTACAAATACCCACCCGGCTAAACACAAGAGATAGCTCTTTGGCTATGGTTTTGGCCGAGGTATTTCGGAGAGGGATCGCTTCTGGATAACGGGTGGCATAGTCCATTATAACTAATATGTACTGGTGCCCCCTAGCGGACTTGATTATAGGACCTACCAAATCCATGGCGATCCTCTCAAACGGGACCTCAATGATGGGTAGAGGGACCAGCAGGCTACGGAAATGTGGCATCGGGGCCGACCTCTGACACACAGGGCAGGAGGAACAATAATTTTCTATGTCCTTCATCACCCCCGGCCAATAGAATCTCTGTAATACCCTCTCTCGGGTTTTCTCTGTCCCCAGATGACCTCCAAGAATGTGCCCATGGGCCAACTCCAACACCAACTTTCTGTACGGTTTGGGCACCACAAGCTGCTCAACGGTTTCTTCTGCCCTTTTTGCCACCCGATACAGTAGGTCCTTCTCTACGCTGAAGTATGGGTAAGTGCAGGTATTATCTGGGTTCACTAACTCGCCATCTATTTTCACTACGTTTTCCCGTGCCTTTATTTGGGCGGGGTCTTTCAACTGTTCTGTGGCAAAGTTTTCCCTGTGAACCTCAAGATCAGAAAACTCCACAGACGGTAGGTTTTCGTCTGAGGAGGTGGGCTCCTCTCCAGTTTCTTGAGTCTCCCCTGCCAATACTGATAAGGGAAATTCCGGAGAGTCCTCACCACTCTCAGGGGAGTTCTGGCTATCACATTCCTGGTACATAGGGGCACCAGTGGGGGGCTCAGGATCATCCCACAGTTCCCAGAACTTCGGAAAATCCCTTCCCACAATGGCGTCATGCGGTAACTGAGATACTAAGCCCACTGGATGAGAGAGGGTACCTTTGGGGGTCTCGAAACACACTGTAGTCACTGGATACTCTCGGGTGTCCCCATGCACACAAATAACAGCTACCTTGCTATTCCCAGAGACCTCTGTTTTAACTAACTCAGCCTTTATCAGGGTCACAAGGCTACCTGAATCCAGCAATACCACAACATTTCTACCATTAACACACATTTTGCATAAATGTTTCTCAGTTCCTCGAATGGCAGTGCATGCGACTGTCGCACACAGCGACTGACGTCTGCCCGTCAGAAAGTCACACTGCATGAGTTCCTCCACAACCGGGCAATTTGCTGCAATATGTCCCGCTTGCCGGCAGCGGTAGCAAACGATCCTTCTTGCCGCCTCTTGAGCCGCTGATTTCCCAGGCTGTTCTCGCCAAACCCTGGGTAGAGCTCCCACCCTCTCACTCTCTCCACCCTTACCCCTTGGAATCATCTTATCCGCCCCTGGGGATGGTCTGGTCTTAGGGTGGAAAGTCCGAGTGTCTCTGGAAGAGACCGTCAGGTTCTCTGTAGCCAAGTATTTCTCCACACGATCCACAAGACCATCGGCCGTCTCTGGGTCTCCATGGCTTACCCATTTTTGGATGGCAGTAGGAAGAGCTCTCAAAAACCGATCCATTACAACACGTTCCACAATCTTTGGTGCGGACAAAGTCTCTGGCTGTAGCCACTTTCTGCTCAGGTGAATGAGATCATACATTTGAGACCTGGGGGGTTTTCCAAGCTGGAAAGTCCAGTTATGCACACGCTGAGCCCGGACAGCCAGGGTGACACCCAGCCTTGCCAATATTTCAGCTTTTAGCATCACATAGTCTTTTGCTTGGTTAGGCTCTAGGTCATAGTAAGCTTTCTGCGATTCACCAGTTAACAGAGGAGCCACTAGTCCAGCCCACTGCTCCTCAGGCCACTTTTCTCTTTCAGCGGTCCTTTAAAATGTGGTCAAAAATACCTCTGGATCATCCTCTCCAGTCATTTTTGTCAATAAACGACTCACCCCAAAGGACGCGGTATTAGTGGGACGGCTTTCCTCACTGGTCTGCGGACGTTGCTGCATTACTGCTTCCATCTGTTGTTGTAGTCTCTGCTCTTGCTTCTGCAACAGGTCTATGAAGCGGGCCTCAGATTGCTGCTGGGCTTGTTGCTGAGCCTCCAGACTCTGTTGCAAAGTTGCGTTTGTCTGCTGCTGGGCTGCAAGGCTCTGTTGATGAGCTTGCTGCTGGGCTGCGAAGTTCTGTTGTTGAGCTGCAAGGCTCTGTTGATGAGCTGCAAGGCTCTTTTGCAAACCTGCATTTGTCTGCTGTTGATTGGCATTTGCTAGAGCCAGCTGTTTCAGTATCTCCTCCATGCTGGCTTAAAAAAAACTGCCACTGGTTCTCCACCAACTGTGAGGGGGTTAGCTCGGCAGCGGGTGTGTGTGACCCCCGGGATGGGCTCCCCACACAAAAACAGGCCCAGCAGACGGAGGTTGTGGTTTTCAAAATCAAAAAGGTGCGGTTTATTTTCTATTTACAGTGACAAAAACACAGCAAAGCCAAAAGAAACATAAACAAAATAAATCCTGGTCAATTTGACCTCTGACTAAACATACAGGTTTCCTAACTAACAACTGGGATCAGCCTAGTGCTGTCCTAGTCCCTAAGTCCCTGGTTTTAAATGTCCAAGCAAATAGCCACACAGGCTTTGTCTCACCGCACAAGGGTTCACTCTCTCCAGGAAGTCCACACAGGTCTGCTTCCAGGCATGAGCTAACATCTAATGAAGCTGGGAGTTCTTATAGAGGCCTAAATGAGCTGACAAGCTTCAGCTGGTCTCATCAACTCCCTGTCTGCACGACGCCCCACACTCTCCCTAGAGGTATGAGTCATCCATGAGCCCACTATCCTCAGCTGGGCTTATACAACTCTCCACCTAGTTGTATAAGTCGGCGTAAAGCCTGAATCTGGGCGAAATATATCTACCCCCCTGGATGCAACCAGGTGACTTTACCTTCCTGCTGTCACAATATATACTGAACATTTTTACGTTTTAGTGGTGATTGAAAAACAGTGTTTTAGTGATTTTGACTGCTGGTGATTGATTGTGGTTGCAATTGTTTTAATTTATTTTATGGAATCTTTGTTACCTACTTTCTGAAACACCTTTTCTGTCACTTTTAAACAGTATTTTTTTATTTCCTTTATCCAGTCTGCTAATTAAGGAGAGTGGTTTATTGTTCGAAGGTGCTACAGGTAGTATATAACTTTCTATAGAAATCACTTTGACCTTGCTCACATTTGAGCTTGTCCACATTTTGCTTGATGGAACTTTGACAAAATGGGGAATTTAATTTAGTGGAGAGTTAAAAAACAGAAGTTTAAAACATGAGATTAAAAAGGAAGTCTTCTAACCTGTAAGTAAAATCTGAAAATTCCTGTAAGTAATATTAATATTGTAACTGGGATAATGATTGCTAGCAAGGTTAAAGGTTTTGCACAGTGCACAGTTTCCCGCATGTATACAGTTATGGAGCAACAGCTCCAGGATGAATACCGCTGCAACAGATGTGAGCGGAATACCCTTATGGAATCTCACATTAGACATCAGGAGGAGCAAATTGCAATACTGGGCAGAACTGGCAATCTTGAAAGGTGTTTTTTTGGGGTTGATGTGGAGGGGTAATTCAGGATTATCAGGTAGGAAGATGGGTTACTGTAGTCAGAGAGAGTGGTAGGGGCTCACAGAAAATGAAGGACAGCCCTGGGTTTGAGCACCTAAACAAATTTGCCAAGTTGTGAGGGTTGGCAGCCCTAGATGTCATTACTACCCCTAACCGCAGGGGTAGCAGCCCATCTAGTAAGGGTGGTGAGGGCAGTGGTGAAGAAGGCCTAGACAGTTGGTCATAATAGGAGATTCTATAATCAGAAGGACTTATAGAATACTTTGTTGCCAGGACTGCCTCAACCAAATGGTTTGCTGTCTCTGGTGCCAGGGTTCAGCATGTGTTGTACCGGGTTGATAAATTACTGGGAGGTGCTGGGCATGACCCAACTGTCTTGGTCCATGTTGGAACCAGTGACAGAAAACATGGAAGATGGAGGCTTCTTAAGAATTAATTTAAAGAGTCTGTAAGTTGAAGAGAAGGACCTCCAAGGCAATATTCTCTGAAATGTTCACTGTGAAATGAGCAACACAGGAAAGACAGGGGGAGCTTAGAGAACTGAATGCATGGCTAAGGACCTGGTGTTAAAGGGAAGGATTTGGGTTTCTAGAGCACTGGGCTGACTTCCATTGGGGTATAACCTATATGCTAAAGATTGTTTGCACCTAAATGGAAGGGGATCTGTGCTGGGGGAGTAGTTTATGGGAAGGCTGGAAGAATTTTTAAACTAGGAATGAGGGGGGAGGGTGAATTATATTAAAATGGGTCAGACAGGTCAGACAGGGGTCGGTCCCTAATGGTGGGTGTAATGGGGGGAAATGGGGGAAGGCTATGGCAGGTGATAAGAAGGTTCTCATGTTACAAACAACCATTGGAAATTGTACTATTTGTTCTACAAAAAAATATGCATAATATAGGTGAAATATTTGACAATCAATAAAGGTGTTTGTTCAGCAATGCCAGAAGTCTGCCAGGCAGCGTTGGTGCAGGAAGAGAAATATGATTCAATTTTTATTGCTGAATCTTGGCTTCTTTCTTTACATGATTGGACTAATAATATTCCTGGCTGTGCTATCTTTTGTAGAGACAGGGTAAAATGGAAAGGTGGTGGTGTCTGTCTCTATGTGAGAAATGTTCTCAAAGTGAGTGTGGAAGAGGACCTGGTTGATGTAGAGTGTGATGAGGCGGAAGTATTATGGGTAGAACTCCATATGGGTGTCCGTACTACAAAGTTAATCATTGAAGTTTGTCATAGTCCACCCAGTGTTAGAGACTGAGCTACTTGCACAGATATAAAGGGCTGCAAGGGCTCGCACAGTGATGATAATGGGGAATTTTAACTATACTGAAATTGACTGGAGTAATGGCACCACTGGAACAGTTAAAGAGCAAAAATCTATAAACCTATTACAGGACAATTTTTTGGTACTGTTCCTAGAGGCCCCAACTAGAAATGAGGCTCTGCTGAACGTGGTAATCTCTAATTATGCAGGGCTTATTACTAATATTCATAAAAAATAACATCTGGGTAGCCATGACCATAACACGATTTAATTTAATGTTAGCTGTAAACAACCAGCACATACTGGAAAGATTAAGGGAGCAAATTTTCCAAATTTTCCAAGGATGAGGTCTGTTCTCCAAGACTTAAACTGGGAGGGAATATTGGCATCGAAGAACACAGAACAAAAATGGGAATTCCTCAAAATGATTGTATGTGAACACACTGCAAAATATATTTCCATGGGCAATAAATTTAAAAGGCGGGAAAAAAAAACCCTATGCGGTCTTACAGCCAAAGTTAAAAAAGCTATAAATAATAAGAAAAGAGCTGTTAAAAAAATAACAAATGAAGGAACACTATCATCATTTAAACATTACAAATAATATAACAGAATATGTAAAAATGAAATCAACCTGCAAAAATTCAAAATGAACGACAGATTGCAAAGGAGAGTAGGGAAAACCCACAAAAATTCTTCAAATATGTTAATAGTAAAAAGGTCAGGTCTGAGCATGTAGGCCCTTTACAAAATAATCTAGCGTGAGTGTCTGGGGACAAAGAGAAGGCAATTGTATTAAATACCTTCTTCAGCTATGTGTATACAAAGGAGCATGGGGGAGTTCTAGTCAACAATGGGGATGATATTGGCATTGCCCGAAATGAACCACTATGGCTCAAAATTGATATGGTCCAGAAATAATAAATCTGAATAAAGCACCTGGGCCCCCGTGTCCTAAAAGAATTGAGCTCTGTCATTTCAAAGCCATTGTTTCTAAATTTGTAATGGACTCTTTAATGACTGGCATAAATCCCAATGTGGTGCCTATATTTAAAAGGGGTCAAAGTCTTTACCAAGTAACTATAGACCTGTTAGCTTAACTTTAGTTGGGAGGATACTGAAGAGTTTAATAAAAGACCACATAGATGTGTAGAAAAAAATATTTTAAGCAATAGACAGGATGGATTCATAAAGACAGAAGTTGTCAAACAAATCAGATTTTTTTTTATGAGGAGATAAGCAAAGCCTTGAACAAAGGAGTGGCTGTGGATATAAATATAAAAATATGCACTTGGTAGTTAAAAATATGCATGTATTATACATACTAGGGAGTCAATGGTGGGGAAGGATCTGGGTGTTCTGGTAGATCATAGGCTTAATAGCGTGCAATGCCAAGCGGCGCTTTCCAAAGAGAGAGATAATTTTGCCCCTGTACAAATCATTTATAAGACCTCATCTAGAATATGTCGTTCCGTTTTGGCCACCAGTTTACAAAAAGGATATTGAGAAACTGGAGAAAGTGCAGAGAAGGGCAACCAAACTGATAAGAGGCATGGAGGAGCTCAGCTATGAATAGCTGTGCGAGCACCTAATTGTGGCAGGCAAGCATGGACTGACCTGAAGAAACATCAAGGTTTATTGATATTGAATGGTAGCTTTGTTATGTGCCAGCCCAACCACTATAAAAGGGGTGAGTTTACAGCAGCCATTTGTCAGTGTGGGTTGGAGTAGTATCGTGACTCGTGAGAGCTTAACGTCTCTGTAAGCATAAGAAACAGGTAATTTCTCTGTTAGGATAATGTGCTATACTATGTTATATTATGTTATATTGGGGCTGATTTACCAAACGTTTGCGCCATGAGTATTGGCGCATCTGCGTGCGCAATGGCTGTTTTGGTATTTACAAAAAAATAGCGCCGGTATCACAGCCCTATTTCCCATTTACTATAGTGTTCTCTGCGCCCGGGAGGAGGCGCTCAGTGCGCTACTATGTACCTGGCGCAGGGCATGTTAAAATCTAAATATAAAGAAGCTGGAAGTGAGAAAATATTGGGGGTGACATGGGGTGATGTGAGGAAGTGTAGTGACACCTGCCCAAATAACTAATATGCCCAAAATTGAGTGATAAAGTAACTTTTTCAAAACCAGCCCGCTGCGCCGGCAAGTACGATTCGAGCTGCGGGAGTTTTTTTGAGCTCAGCACGGGAATTTCAATGGTTTAAATGCGCCAAGACGCTGCGCCGGCAAAATCTTAGTAAATGTCAAGTCACGTAAACTAATTTGCATAAGTTGAACAGGCGCAGCCCTGAACTTCCCAGTGCGCCTGCAAAATTACATTTCTAAAGGAAAAAAAACCCATTTAAAAGCAGCCGCGGCTGTAATGAATTGTCGGCTCCCGGCAATATAGAGAAAAGTCATAGAAAGTGTTTGCTAACCAAAAAAAAAATGCGTGGGGGTTCCCCCAAATTCCATAACCAGGCCCTTCAGGTCTGGAATGGATATTAAGGGGAACCCCGCTGCAAATTTAAAAAAAAAAATGACGTGCGGGTTCCCCCCACATATCCAAACCAGGCCCTTCAGATCTGGCATGGATTTTAAGGGGAACTCCACCTCAAATTTTCTTAAAAAATGGCGTGGAGTCCCCCCAAAAATCCACACCAGACCCTTATCCGAGCACATAACCTGGCCGGCCGCAGGGGAAAAGGGGGGGATGAGAGCGCCCCCCCTGAACCGTACCAGGCCACATGCCCTCAACATGGAGAGGATGTCCCCTTGTTGATGGGGACAAGGGCCTCATCCCCACAATCCTTGCCCGGTGGTTGTGGGGGTCTGCGGGCGGGGGGCTTATCGGAATCTGGAAGACCCCTTTAACAAAGGGGACCCCCAGATCCCGCCCCCCCACTGTGTGAAATGGTAATGGGGTACAAATGTACCCCTACCATTTCACAAGGAAAGTGTCAAAAATGTAAAAAATTACAAGAGTCGGTTTTTGACAATTCCTTTATTAATGTCTTTTCTTTTCTTCCTTCTTCTTCTTCTTCTTCCATCTTCTTCCATCTTCTTCTTCTTCCATCTTCTTCTTTTCTCCATTCGGGTTTCTTCCTCCATCCTCATCTTCCTCTTCATCTTTATCTTCATCTTCATCTTCCTTCTTCCTTCGGTGTTCTCGTCCGCATCTTGCTCCGGCGTCTTCCCTTCTACTTTCTTCTCCGGCCGCTCCGTTTGAATTGGAGGTTCCCGCTGTGCGACGCTTCAGTTCTCCACTTGGTCCGCTAACCACCCGGTGGCTCCGCCCCCCTCTGTCACCACAGGGAAAGTCCCCGTGAAATCCATGTGCGTCAGAGGGGGGCGGGGTCACCGGGTGTAAGCAGACCCGATGGGGAACTGAAGAACTGAAGCGTCGCACAGCGGGAACCTCCAATTCAAACGGAGCGGCCGGAGAAGAAAGAAGAAGGGAAGACGCCGGGGCAAGATGCGGACGAGAACACCGAAGGAAGAAGGAAGATGAAGATAAAGATGAAGAGGAAGAAACCCGAATGGAGAAAAGAAGAGGATGGAAGAAGAAGATGGAAGAAGAAGAAGATGGAAGAAAAGAAAACACATTAATAAAGGAATTGTCAAAAACCGGCTCTTGTCATTTTTTACACTTTCTTTGTGAAATGGTAGGGGTACATTTGTACCCCATTACCATATCACATAGGGGGGGCGGGATCTGGGGGTCCCCTTTGTTAAAGGGGTCTTCCAGATTCCGATAACCCCCCCGCCCGCAGACCCCCACAACCACCGGGCAAGGGTTGTGGGGATGAGGCCCTTGTCCCCATCAACATGGGGACATCCTCCCCATGTTGAGGGAATGTGGCCTGGTACGGTTCAGGAGGGAGGGGGGCCGCTCTCTCGTCCCCCCCTCTTCCCCTGCGGCCTGCCAGGTTATGTGCTCGGATAAGGGTCTGGTGTGGACTTTTAGGGGGACTCCACGCCATTTTTTTTAAAATTTGGGGTGGAGTTCCCCTTAAAATCCATGCCAGATCTGAAGGGCCTGGTATGGATATTTGGGGGGAACCCCACGTCATTTTTTTAAAAATTTTGCAGCGGGGTTCCCCTTAATATCCATTCCAGACCTGAAGGGCCTGGTTATGGAATTTGGGGGACCCCCACGCATTTTTTTTTTTGGTTAGCAAAGACTTTCAATGACTTTTATCTGTATTGATGGGAACCAGCAATTCATTACAGCCGCAAGGACTTTTAAATTACTATTATTTTACTTTAGAAATGTCATTTTGCTCTTCAACTGTTATAAACATGGAAAACATGTGCTACTTTACAGGCATACTATAGACACCCCCCATGTTGGTGTCCTTATCGAGTTTGTAACACATGTATTTTATTTGTTATGTCTTTGCAAAACAGGTGTTTGGTTTATTTTGTGGATTATATATTTTTGGTGTGGGGGAGATATGTTCCCCTGAAATAATTCTGATGTTGTTAATGTGTGTTTGTTCACTTCGATTTAATTGTCTGCTGCATTTTTTTGGCCAAAAATTGCTCAAGATGTTGAGTCTCTAACTGTTTCAAATTGACCATGTTTTTTATTTTGCCTTCCCTTTTGTTTTGTTGAACAATAAAATTAGATGGAAAATTTTGATGTTTGTTTTGTGTTTTCTTTGCAACAAATGTGACAGCTGATTGGCATGTCAAAACAAAACTGGTGTAATTTGTCTACCCTGGTGCCTTCATGGTAGTATATGCATGTATTGTGTGCTGCCATTGAAAGTCACCAGGAAATTTAAAAATACAGAGCGGTAAGTATTCAATTTTCCTTTTTTTTTACTGCAGTGGTTCTCAGCCTCAGTCCTCAAGTACCCCCAACACGACATGTTTTGTGAATTTATCTTATCGAGAATTGCTGTCCAAAAATCAAAACCATTGACTGTGATTTAAAGCACATGTGCAAGATGAAGGAAAACCTGCAAACATGGCCTGTTGGAGGTACTTGAGAAGCACTGATTTAGAGCACTAGAGTTAAAAATGGCTCAAGGCAATACAATTCTAATTGTGGGCATTTTGAGGGAAACAAAGTAAGTGTTAGAACCCCTGCGTGTGTGTTTTTTTTTTTTATTTTTTTTATTTATTTTTTTGTTGTAGTTTGGCCTTGGTCTCCTTTTTCTTAACATTGGCTTCACTTCCTGTCACACAGCTAAACAGGAAGTGAAGGTAAAACCCTACCAATGGCTTTTCTTGGGGACACACAGATCAATCTAACTAGTGTCCCCATTAAGCAAATTGCACTCTAGCACTTTGTTGTGTACACCCCAAATCATTGGGTAGTTTGGGGTTTAGTAAAGACAAATTCACTCTGCAGTAAAAGTGTAGCTGCTGAAAATCTGAGGGAAAGTACTGGTGATTGGATGTTACAATCATGTAAAAGCAAATTATATTTTTTTGGCTTGCATGTACCCCTCAGATATACAGCAAGTGCACTTGTAGTGCAAAGTAGATTTGCCTTTAGTAAATAAACCCCACAGTCCAAACTACCTAATAAATTGTGGTGTACCCTGCAATATGCTGGAGTGCAATGTGCATAATGGGGAAAGTATTTAGACTGACCTGTGTGTCCCCAAGGAAAGACATTGTTAGGGATTTTCCCTCACTTCCTGTGTGGCTATGTGACAGGAAGTGAATTATTTGGAAGGATAAAGTGGCCAAATTATTTAGTTTAACTTTTCAAAGACTCATTCCTAAGTTGAATTGTAATGCATGTCAATTGACCCATTTAGACCCTCTTTAATCACTTGAGATCAGCGCTATAACTGATCGACGGCCACAGCATGGTCCTCAATTGCCGGGAGTCCGTCAATAAACGTCCTCCCCTTTGTGCGCGCTGTGGTCAGAGTCACTGAGACTCAGGTGATGACAGATCCGAGTAAGGGGCCGATCCCTGCCCTTTACCATGTGATCAGCTGTCAGCAAATGACAGCTGATCACGTGATGTAAACAAAAGCTGGGTAATGGTTTTTGTTTTCGCCTTGTGCTGACAGCGTGAGCATAAAAAAAGGCAATCACTGGCTCATGTGCAAGGGACATGGGGCCCGAAGAGGAAGAGGCAATTCTGCATCATCTGTGACAATTAGTAGCCCCTGCCAGTGCCACCTATCAATGCCCACCACTGGTGCCAATCAGTGGCACCTAGCAGTGCTGCCTATCAATGCCCATCACTGCCAACTATCATTGCCACCTAGCAGTGCCACTTCTCACTGCCCACCAGTGCCAAATAGCAATGCCACCTCTCAGTGCCCACCCTTGCCACCTTATCGGTGCCCATCAGTGCAGTCTCAGTGTACATCAATGAAGAAGAAAAATTACCTTTTTTAAAAATATTAACCAGTTTCCTACCGCCCACCGTCAAATGACATCCTTGGCTTTGTGCGGTGACATCTGAATGTTGGGTGCAGTTGCAGGCATCATTCAGATATCATTCTTTTCAGCCGGCGATTCTGTGCACAATAAAAACGATCATAGTGGCAGTTCCGCCGCTTGTTTGTTCTTATAGGCGGGGGAGGGGACGTCCTCCCCCCCCCTCTTGCCGCCATCCGGTGCTTCTCCGGGCTCTCCCGTGCCATCTGGGGCTCGGAGAACGATTTGGAGATGACTGGTGACCAGATGGTCATCAGTCATCTCTATGACCGTCTGAGGCGCGGGCACGATGTTATGACATCATGCCGTGTTCCCGTATGTTAACCAAGCCGTGATCTCGGCTGTCAGCATGAGATTGGTGGTTTTTTTGGAACAATATCATGCTTTCCAGCCTGGAGGAGAGATGCGGGGTCTTATTGACCCTGCATCTCTCCATAAAGAGGACCTGTCACACACATTCCTATTACAAGGGATGTTTACATTCCTTGTAATAGGAATAAAAGTGATCCCCAAAAAAAAAAAAGAGTAAGAAATACAAAAAGTAAAAAAAAAAGTAAAAAAAAAAAAAAAAAGGCCCATGTCCCCGGTAGCTCGTGCTCAGAAGCGAACACACACGTAAGTCCCGCCCTCATATGTAAACGCCGTTCAAACCACACATGTGAGTTATTGCTGCGTGCGTTAGAACGAGTGCAACAATTGTAGCACTAGACCTCCTCTGTAATGGCAAAATGGTAACCTGTAAAAAAATTTAAAGCATCGCCTAGGGAGATTTTTAAGTACTGAAGTTTGGTGTCATGCCATGTGTGTGCGCAATTTTAAAGCGTGACGTGTTAGGTATCTGTTTACTCAGCATAACAACATCTTTCACATTATACCAAAAAATTGGCCGTAACTTTACTGTTTTGTAATATTTTTAGCAAACAAAAGGCGTTTGACAATTTATTGCGCAAATACCGAGCGCGATAACAATTTGCAATGACCGCCATCTTATTCCCTAGGGTGTCTGCTCCAAAAACATATATAATGTTTGGTGTTTTGAAGTAATTTTATAGCCATAAATTTATGATTTTTACATGAAGGAGAGAAGTGCCAGAATAGGCCCAGTGCTGAAGTGGGTAAAATATTCATTTTTTTTTTTTTTTTTAAGCTCGGTCTTTTGTATTTATAGAAAAAAAATAAAACTTAAACACAAAGGTGATCAAATAGCACCAAAAGCAAGCTCTATTTGTGTGCCAACAAATAAAACATTTTCATTGGGTTACAGTGTTGTATGAGCGCGCAATTGTCATTAAAAGTGCATCAGCGCTGAAATGTGAAACTTGGTCTGGGCAGTGCACAAGTGGTTAATATAAGGCTACATGCACACGGACGTTTTTCAAGCCGCTTGTTTGAGCGTTTTTTGCAGCTTAAAAACATCTCTCCATGTTAGCCTATAGCCTCATGGCCACCATGGCGTTTTTGAGCTGTAAATGGCATAGGCGTTTTTAGGCCCCATGTAGACGGGACGCTGGTGCAAAGTGTTCAGAACTAAGGTTGAAAGTGGCGTTTAGAAAGGCGCGCTTTGTGGCGTTTGCATGCCGTGTTTTACCACATTTGCGTGTATATGATAAGGAGCCGCCCTAAGCTCCAAAAACAGTATTATTTATGATTTTAGCTATTTAGTGAGACCAGAGTGATATGAGCAGCTGAGAGCAGCAGTGTAGTTGTATTTAGCGTGTCACTTGCCATATCACTTGCCACAAGTTGTGGATTGTCCACTTGCCACGTCAGCTGCCCCAAGTTGTGGATTGTCCACAATGCAATGGAAGCAATTTCTTTTATATATATATTGTGACAGCAGGAAGGTAAAGTCACCTGGTTGCATCCAGGGGGGTAGATATATTTCGCCCAGATTCAGGCTTTACGCCGACTTATACAACTAGGTGGAGAGTTGTATAAGGCTAGTGGGCTCATGGATGACTCATACCTCTAGGGAGAGGGCTGGGCGTCGTGCAGACAGGGAGTTGATGAGACCAGCTGAAGCTTGTCAGCTCATTTAGGCCTCTATAAGAACTCCCAGCTTCATTAGATGTTAGCTCATGCCTGGAACCAGACCTGTGTGGACTGTCTAGGGAGAGTGAACCCCTGTGCGGTGAGACAAAGCCTGTGTGGCTATTTGCTTGGACATTTAAAACCAGGGACTTAGGGACTAGGACAGCACTAGGCTGATCCCAGTTGTTAGTTAGGAAACCTGTATGTTTAGTCAGAGGTCAACTTGACCAGGATTTATTTTGGTTATGTTTCTTTTGCTTTGCTGTGTTTTGTCACTGTAAATAGAAAATAAACCGCACCTTTTTGATTTTGAAAACCACAACCTCCGTTTGCTGGGCCTGTTTTGTGTGGGGAGCCCATCCCGGGGGTCACACACACCCGCTGCCGAGCTAACCCCCTCACAGTTGGTGGAGAACCAGTGGCAGTTTTTTTTTAAGCCAGCATGGAGGAGATACTGAAGCAGCTGGCTCTAGCAAATGCCAATCAACAGCAGACAAATGCAGGTTTGCAAAAGAGCCTTGCAGCTCATCAACAGAGCCTTGCAGCTCAACAACAGAACTTCGCAGCCCAGCAGCAAGCTCATCAACAGAGCCTTGCAGCCCAGCAGCAGACAAACGCAACTTTGCAACAGAGTCTGGAGGCTCAGCAACGAGCCCAGCAGCAATCTGAGGCCCGCTTCATAGACCTGTTGCAGAAGCAAGAGCAGAGACTACAACAACAGATGGAAGCAGTAATGCAGCAACGTCCGCAGACCAGTGAGGAAAGCCGTCCCACTAATACCGCGTCCTTTGGGGTGAGTCGTTTATTGACAAAAATGACTGGAGAGGATGATCCAGAGGTATTTTTGACCACATTTGAAAGGACCGCTGAAAGAGAAAAGTGGCCTGAGGAGCAGTGGGCTGGACTGGTGGCTCCTCTGTTAACTGGTGAATCGCAGAAAGCTTACTATGACCTAGAGCCTAACCAAGCAAAAGACTATGTGATGCTAAAAGCTGAAATATTGGCAAGGCTGGGTGTCACCCAGGCTGTCCGGGCTCAGCGTGTGCATAACTGGACTTTCCAGCTTGGAAAACCCCCCAGGTCTCAAATGTATGATCTCATTCACCTGAGCAGAAAGTGGCTACAGCCAGAGACTTTGTCCGCACCAAAGATTGTGGAACGTGTTGTAATGGATCGGTTTTTGAGAGCTCTTCCTACTGCCATCCAAAAGTGGGTAAGCCATGGAGACCCAGAGACGGCCGATGGTCTTGTGGATCGTGTGGAGAAATACTTGGCTACAGAGAACCTGACGGCCTCTTCCAGAGACACTCGGACTTTCCACCCTAAGACCAGACCATCCCCAGGGGCGGATAAGAGGATTCCAAGGGGTGAGGGTGGAGAGAGTGAGAGGGTGGGAGCTCTACCCCAAGTTTGGCGAGAACAGCCTGGGAAATCAGCGGCTCAAGAGGCGGCAAGAAGGATCGTTTGCTACCGCTGCCGGCAAGCGGGACATATTGCAGCCAATTGCCCGGTTGTGGAGGAACCCATGCAGTGTGACTTTCTGACGGGCAGACGTCAGTCGCTGTGTGCGACAGTCGCATGCACTGCCATTCGAGGAACTGAGAAACATTTATGCAAAATGTGTGTTAATGGTAGAAATGTTGTGGTATTGCTGGATTCAGGTAGCCTTGTGACCCTGATAAAGGCTGAGTTAGTTAAAACAGAGGTCTCTGGGAATAGAAAGGTAGCTGTTATTTGTGTGCATGGGGACACCCGAGAGTATCCAGTGACTACAGTGTGTTTCGAGACCCCCAAAGGTACCCTCTCTCATCCAGTGGGCTTAGTATCTCAGTTACCGCATGACGCCATTGTGGGAAGGGATTTTCCGAAGTTCTGGGAACTGTGGGATGATCCTGAGCCCCTCACTGGTGCCCCTATGTACCAGGAATGTGATAGCCAGAACTCCCCTGAGAGTGGTGAGGACTCTCCGGAATTTCCCTTATCAGTATTGGCAGGGGAGACTCAAGAAACTGGAGAGGAGCCCACCTCCTCAGACGAAAACCTACCGTCTGTGGAGTTTTCTGATCTTGAGGTTCACAGGGAAAACTTTGCCACAGAACAGTTGAAAGACCCCGCCCTAATAAAGGCACGGGAAAACGTAGTGAAAATAGATGGCGAGTTAGTGAACCCAGATAATACCTGCACTTACCCATACTTCAGCGTAGAGAAGGACCTACTGTATCGGGTGGCAAAAAGGGCAGAAGAAACCGTTGAGCAGCTTGTGGTGCCCAAACCTTACAGGAAGTTGGTGTTGGAGTTGGCCCATGGGCACATTCTTGGAGGTCATCTGGGGACAGAGAAAACCCGAGAGGGTATTACAGAGATTCTATTGGCCGGGGGTGATGAAGGACGTAGAAAATTATTGTTCCTCCTGCCCTGTGTGTCAGAGGTTGGCCCCGATGCCACATTTCCGTAGCCCGCTGGTCCCTCTACCCATCATTGAGGTCCCGTTTGAGAGGATCGCCATGGATTTGGTAGGTCCTATAATCAAGTCCGCTAGGGGGCACCAGTACATATTAGTTATAATGGACTATGCCACCCGTTATCCAGAAGCGATCCCTCTCCGAAATACCTCGGCCAAAACCATAGCCAAAGAGCTATCTCTTGTTTTTAGCCGGGAGGGTATTTGTAAAGAACTGCTTACGGACCAAGGTACACCCTTTATGTCCCGGGTTATGAAAGAGCTGTGTAAATTGTTCAAAGTGACGCAATTGCGTACGTCTGTGTATCACCCCCAAACCGATGGGCTGGTTGAAAGATTCAACAAAACCCTAAAACAAATGTTGAAGAAAGTGGTGGATAGAGATGGAAAGGATTGGGACTGTTTACTTCCTTATTTGATGTTTGCTATTAGGGAGGTGCCCCAATCCTCTACGGGTTTCTCCCCCTTTGAGTTACTGTATGGGAGACACCCAAGAGGGCTGTTGGATTTTGCCAAGGAAACTTGGGAAAGTGAGAGTTCTCCCCACAGGAGTGTGATTGAGCATGTCGCCCTGATGCAAGATCGAATTGCACAGGTAATGCCCATCGTGAAGGAACATTTGGCCCAAGCGCAGTTGGCACAGCAGAGAGTGTACAACCGTGGAGCCAAGACCCGTACCTTTTCCCCGGGGGATAGGATATTGGTACTTGTCCCTACGGTTGAAAGTAAATTCCTTGCCAAATGGCAAGGCCCCTACGAGATAATGGAAAAAGTGAGCGAAGTGAATTACAAGGTCAGACAACCAGGAAGGCGAAAGCCCGAACAGATCTATCACGTTAATCTGTTGAAAGCCTGGAGGGATAGAGAGTCCCTAGTCGCAGACACTTGGTCACCAGCTCAAACTGGTTGCGTGATTCCTGAGGTTGGAATAGCAGCCACCTTGTCACAACCCCAACAACAGGAGGTTAAGGAGTTTGTGCTTCGCAACAAGGAGGTATTCTCTGAGCTGCCGGGACAAACATCTGGGGTAGAGCATGACATCATTACCCCGCCCGGTGAAAGGGTGAAGTTAAAACCCTATCGGATCCCAGAGGCTCGACGGGAGGCAATACGGGAGGAAGTACAGAAAATGCTGAACTTAGGGGTGATAGAGGAGTCCCAAAGTGATTGGTCTAGTCCCATCGTGTTGGTGCCTAAACCGGATGGGAGCTGGCGATTTTGTAACGATTTTCGTCAGTTGAACAAAGTTACAAAATTTGACACCTACCCCATGCCACGTATAGATGAGTTGATCGACCGGCTGGGAACAGCCCGATACATGACGACTCTTGACCTCACAAAAGGGTATTGGCAAATCCCCCTGGCCAAGTCGGCCAAAGAGAAAACCGCATTTGTAACCCCAGACGGGGCGTTCCAATATAAAAGAATGCCGTTCGGGTTACAGAATGCGCCGGCCACATTCCAGCGGAAAATGGACCAGATGCTGAGGCCCCATCGGAAGTATGCTGCGGCTTACCTGGATGACGTAATTGTCCATAGCACAGATTGGGCCTCACATCTGCCAAAAGTGCAAGCAGTCCTGGACTCTGTTCGGGAAGCGGGGTTTAAGGCTAACCCCAAGAAGTGTACCATTGGGCAGGAGGAGGCCAAATATCTTGGGTACACCATTGGGAGGGGAGTAATAAAACCCCAACTCAACAAAGTCGAGGCCATCCAGAGTTGGCCACGTCCCAACAGCAAGAAGCAGGTACGAGCCTTTCTGGGAATCGCTGGGTATTATCGGCGATTCATTCCCCACTTTGCTTCTAAGGCTGTGCCCCTAACCAACCTGACGAAGGGGAAAGGGTCGGTCATGATTAAATGGACCCCCGAGGCTGAGGCAGCATTCCAATTCTTGAAACAAGCCTTATGTAGCCAGCCAGTGTTGTACTCACCCGACTTCTCTAAAGACTTTGTCGTACAAAGTGATGCGTCAGATGTGGGGTTAGGAGCAGTATTGTCCCAGGTCTGGAACGGGGAAGAGCACCCAGTCATTTACCTCAGCAGGAAGTTGAAGTCCCATGAGGTAAATTACGCCACCGTTGAAAAGGAGTGTTTAGCGGTGAAGTGGGCTCTAGATTCCCTTCGGTACTACCTGCTAGGTAGGCACTTTGACATGGTTACGGATCACGCTCCGTTAAAGTGGATGGCTCAAAACAAGGAAACAAATAGAAGAGTGAATAGGTGGTTCCTGGCCCTCCAGGAATTCAACTTCACAGTAAAGCATCGCCCTGGCGTTCAAATGGGGAATGTGGATGCTTTGTCTCGAGTACATGAATGCCTGATTGCTGGTGTTCCAACCCCGAGGTTAAAACAAGAGGGGGGGGTATGTGACAGCAGGAAGGTAAAGTCACCTGGTTGCATCCAGGGGGGTAGATATATTTCGCCCAGATTCAGGCTTTACGCCGACTTATACAACTAGGTGGAGAGTTGTATAAGGCTAGTGGGCTCATGGATGACTCATACCTCTAGGGAGAGGGCTGGGCGTCGTGCAGACAGGGAGTTGATGAGACCAGCTGAAGCTTGTCAGCTCATTTAGGCCTCTATAAGAACTCCCAGCTTCATTAGATGTTAGCTCATGCCTGGGACCAGACCTGTGTGGACTGTCTAGGGAGAGTGAACCCCTGTGCGGTGAGACAAAGCCTGTGTGGCTATTTGCTTGGACATTTAAAACCAGGGACTTAGGGACTAGGACAGCACTAGGCTGATCCCAGTTGTTAGTTAGGAAACCTGTATGTTTAGTCAGAGGTCAACTTGACCAGGATTTATTTTGGTTATGTTTCTTTTGCTTTGCTGTGTTTTGTCACTGTAAATAGAAAATAAACCGCACCTTTTTGATTTTGAAAACCACAACCTCCGTTTGCTGGGCCTGTTTTGTGTGGGGAGCCCATCCCGGGGGTCACACACACCCGCTGCCGAGCTAACCCCCTCACAATATATATATACATATACGTGGAAATCTTTGGCGTCTGAAGGCATTTTGAGGGTTTGTGAAAAACGATTTTAAACGCAACTGCAGATTTTTTTGGCCAGGACAAAAACAGTGTTTTGGATGTAATAGAATTCAATGGACCCGCATCCAAAACGCAAGTACTGCAATTTTGCTGTGATTTTTTGTTTGACCTGTTTATAGCTGGTTGTTAAAGCAAATGTAAAAAAAAAAAAACAGTTCAAAAAACCAAACCAAAAAAAAAAACAGCGTGGGGGTGATAAAAAAAATGGTGTGGGGGTCCCCCCAGAATCCATACCAGGCCCTTCAGGTCTGGCATGTATTTTAAGGGGAACCCCACACCAAAAACAAAAAAAAATTGCGTGGGGTCCCCTTAGAATACACACCAGACCCTTTATCCGAGCACTCAACCTGGCAGGCCGCAGGGGAAAAGGGGGAGATGAGAGAGTGCCCCCCCCTTCCTCCTGAACCGTACCAGGCCGCGTGCCCTCAACATGGGGGGTTTGGTGCTTCGGGGAAGGGGGGGCGACTTGTGGCCCTCCCCACCCCAAAGCACCCTGCCCCCATGTTGATGGGGACAAGGGCCTCTTCCCGACAACCCTGGCCGTTGGTTGTCGGGGTCTGCAGGCGGGGGGCTTATCGGAATCTGGGAGCCCCCTTTAATAAGGGGGACCCCAGATACCTGCCCCCCACCCTATGTGAATGAGTATAGGGGTACATCGTACCCCTACCCATTCACCTGGTGGCAAAATAAGTCAATAAAAAAAAGACAACACAGGTTTGAAAAGTAATTTATTGGGCAGCTCCGGGGGTCTTTCTGCCGGGCCCCCGCTATCTTCTGCTAGCTCTTTTGCTAGCGGGGGTCCCGGGCTTCGTCGCCGTCTTCTTCCGACTTCGGGGGTCTTTCTGCCGGGCCCCCCGCTATTTTCTGCTAGCTCTCTTGCTAGCGGGGGTCCCGGGCTTCGTCGCCGTCTTCTTCCGACTTCGGGGGTCTCTTGTTCTGTTCTCCGGTTCTTCTCCCGCTCTCCGACGCCTTCTCCTCGATCTCCGGTTCTTTCTCCTGGACGCCCCGCTATCTTCTCGCAGCTCTTTTGCTAGCGGGGGCCGGTCTTCTACGTCGCCTTCTTCCTTCTTCTCTTTGCCCGATGTTGCCTCATCGCTGTCCAACGCCGCAATGATCTGTCCGAGCAGCGGTGCCACTTTTATTGGCATGGGGCGTGGTCACCGGCTTATGCCACCGCTGACCCCGCCCCGTATGATGTCACAGTCCCGGGGAATGATGGGACTGTGACGTGAAACGGGGGCGGGGTCAGTGGTGGCATCATCCGGTGACCACGCCCCATGCTAATAAAAGTGGCACCGCTGCTCAGACGATCATTGCGGCGGTGGACAGCGACGAGTCAACATCGGGCGAAGAGAAGAAGGAAGGAGGCGACGTAGAAGACCGGCCCCCGCTAGCAAAAGAGCTGCGAGAAGATAGCGGGGCGTCCGGCAGAAAGAACCGGAGATCGAGGAGAAGGCGTCGGAGAGCGGGAGAAGAACCGGAGAACAGAACAAGAGACCCCCAAAGTCGGAAGAAGACGGCGACGAAGCCCGGGACCCCCGCTAGCAAAAGAGCTAGCAGAAAATAGCGGGGGGCCCGGCAGAAAGACCCCCGGAGCTGCCCAATAAATTACTTTTCAAACCTGTGTTGTTTTTTTATTGACTTATTTTGCCACCAGGTGAATGGGTAGGGGTACGATGTACCCCATACTCATTCACATAGGGTGGGGGGCCGGCATCTGGGGGCCCCCTTTTTTAAGGGGGCGCCCTGATTCCGAAAAGCCCCCCGCCCGCAGACCCCGACAATCAACGGCCAGGATTGTCGGGAAGAGGCCCTTGTCCCCATCAACATGGGGGCAGGGTGCTTTGGGGTGGGGGGGCCGCAGGTCGCCCCCCTGCCCCGAAGCACCAAACCCCCTATGTTGAGGGCATGCGGCCTGGTACGGTTCAGGAGGGAGGGGGGGCCGCTCTCGTCCCCCCCTTTTCCCCTGCGGCCTGCCAGGTTGCGTGCTCGGATAAGGGTCTGGTTTGGATTTTGGGGGGACCCCCATGCCGTTTTTCGGCTTAAGGGGGTTCACCCTAAAATCCAGACCAGACCTAAGGGTCTGGTTTGGATTTTGGGGGGGACCCCCACGCCGTCTTTCGGCTTAGGGGGTTCACCTTAGAATCCAGACCAGACCTAAGGGCCTGGTATGCTCCTGAAGGGGAACCCATGCCGGTTTTTTCATTAAAATTTGGCCTGGTGTTCCCCTTCATGATTCATACCAAACATGGGACAGCGAGGCTGCCGAGGACCAGCGCGATGACATCGCGCTGGACACATTCTCGGCCGGCTAGTCTCCTCTAGGACACGACTTGAGCGGCTGCCTCACGCGCTCAGGTCGTGTCCAGGTCGCCTGGCAGAGTCCCTGTGTCAGCCGGCACACAAGTCGCTCGCAAGTCGGATCCGACTTCCCGGGCGACCTCTATTCAAATCAATGGGCTCCCATAGGGAACCATTCATTTTCAATAGAGCGCCGCTGACATTTCTATTTACTATAACAGTGCGCCGCTGCTTCCTGCGCCCAGTGAAGGAGTTATCAGGCGCACCAATTAAGGTTAGAAGCAGCGCACTGTTATTAGTAAATCAGCCCCATTGTGTTAAATTACTTTACTTGTAATGTGGTTGACTACATATTCAGACCCCCCCATCCCCCATGTTCACAGTTTAGAAACCTAACAGTGCTTTTTTGAACTAACTTTTTTGTGTTTGTCTGCAATACCTGTAGTTGCTGTTTTATCAGTTGGACTTCCCCTTACAGTTTTTTTGTTGCTATATTTTTTTATTTTCCTTTATTTTGCATTTATATTTTTAAGAGTTGATTATTTGGGGGAGTACAATTTATTTTCTTTTGTATTTTCATGGGCTTTTTTTTTTTGTAAGACAAAGAAGCCCTTTGTTGGCATACTTGTGATGTAAAGTAGTGTGCACTAAAGCGCCTTTATTCCCCCTATTGCCATAGCTGCCAAAAAACTTAGGCAATCTTGTTTACTAAAGTGTCAGGCAAGCCTAACGGAAAGACTAAGATTCTCTGCACAGAGGTAGTAGTTGGGTGAGGGGAAGGTTCTGCAGGACAGATCAGAGGTTGGGCTGCACCATATAGAGGCAGGATACAGCTGCCTTATCTGTCTCAGAGTGATCATGCTATAGAGCCACAGTGCAGAGGAGGTAGCTGAGAGGACACCTTTCTTTCATTCCTTCTTCCAGTCATGGAGCAGCCTGTTGTATGAAACTGATGCTATTGTTATGTCTCCTTCCTTCTCTTCTACTAACTTTCCATAGCTTTGAAAGCTGGCAGTGAGAAGTGCAACACATGAACACTGACCTGCTACATGAGGATATTTTTGGATGTTTGCGGTGATGTTCCAGAAGCTGGAGCTTACTGTTCTCAAGGGCATATATATATTGTTTTTTTTAGGAGATATAGCAAATAGAATGTAAACCTTGTGGATGAGACCACTGATGTTGCAACAATTGGCGCAAGAGCGCAGCACGCTATGAGTGTCTGTATGATCTTCTGCCGGTCACAGAGGTTCTGAACAGGGGCATTACTAGAATTGGACCAAGTAGCTGGAACAGAAGGTGGCAGCAGGAGCAGAAGGCCCTGGACTGGGTAGGCAGCAGGCGGCAGTTGCTTGGCAGACAGCGTCTGGTTGCAGGTGCAGGAAGACTGGCAGCACACGGCAGGTGGAGAGCAAGCAGGAACCAGGCAGTATGCAGAGCAGGACACCTGAGTGTGTGGATAGACGGCAGGCAGAGAATGGTCGGGATACAGGCAGAGGTCAGCAACACAAAATCAGGCAGATGGGTAGGAGGTAAGCGGAGTCCAGAGGCAAGCCAATGTCAGGGCAGGTAGTGTTCAAGCGAGGCCAGGTCAATCACAGAATTTCAACACTAAAGCAGATACAGGAACAGCTGCAGATCAGACAGCAACTGACTAGTGCAGCTGCTGAACTTATATAGGCCACTTGGCATCAGTATTAGTAGCGAATGTGTGCACGCATGCATATGCGCATGCCTGTGCACTGCAAGACGGGCACCAAGAGAGCCTTGTCTGCGCATTTGTGTGCACATCGAAGCTTCACTGCACTATGACCAGCGTGGCCCTGACAGAACCTGAACCCAACTGAAGTCTGGAGTGGTGAATCTTGTAATATTTGTATGCCCTTTTTTTAGGTCAGTTTACAAGTTTTTTGTAAAAAAGGGCATAGGTAGCTGGAAACTGTGACAGGGGAAGTGCACCAATGCAAAAAAAAAAGAAAAAAATACTGTTCAGCGTAGAGTAGTTTGTTTAATATATTTTGAAAGACAAAGTTAAAAATAAACAAAATACATGCTTGGGGCATGGTGGGATTTACACAAGGAAAAAGTGACATTAAAAAAGGCTATTGCCATTAAATTACAGTTAGTTCCTTCCTCATCTGCTTCTGTTATAAGCAAAGCAGCCAGCAGATCCTGGGTGACATCAATGACCCCACATGATTAATACTGTCAGCCAACATCCCTGGCCAGCTTGATTACTCTTTGCAGCTGGCCAAGGAACTGTCATTTGTGATGAGGGTGTAATGTAAGGGATCATTATGGTGTGGGTCACATCACTATGATCATATACTTTAGTAATATTTGAGAACTGTATTTATATGCATACTAGATACAGTATATAGATTTGATGCAGTTAAAAAAAGGAAAAAACTATTTTGGGCAGTATTATATCATCATGTGTGTTTGGTATATATTGCATCCAATAGATATATAGATTTGATGCAATTAAAAAAAAAAAACTCTTCTGGGCAATATTTTACCCTCCTGTTCTTTTGGTATATGTTGCAACTTGACAAATTTTAAGGATATATTGTTCCCTGTTATATGCCCTGTGAGTTGTGCTTGTTTTTCATGTTTTTAATTTTATATAAAATTGCTTCTATTTTTGTACATTTATTTTGTTTTCATATTTTTCATATTTTAAATCATAGTAATCTTTGACACTTATTTGAGAATGACTGACTGTGTTAAATCCAAATTTTTAAGGCTTGCAGCAAGGTAAATCATGCTTTGTATCTCAAAGTTCATGGTATATTTCAAAGGTCTGGTACTAAAAAAATGTTTGTGGCTATTGTCTTTTAGATAATACATGCAAATATTTATTTTAAAATAAAATATGCCACATGTCTCCCTCTTATACTACAGTCTAACCAAGCCACGCTGCTAAGACACTGAACAATATTTTTGGCTATTGTCTCTCAGATAAAACACCTTCATTTTTAACATAAGATCAGGCCTGACTTATATTTTTCTAATAACTGTCTATTCAAATGCCCGCATGCTGTCCTGAAACTGGACAATTTCTTCCAAACACATACCTAAAGTCTATGGGGTGTTGTGGTTATAAAGAGTTTTTATGCACTGTGTTTTGATATTTTATTAACACATTGGGGCTGATTTACTAATAACAGTGCGCTGCGCTGGTTCTAACCTTAATTGGTGCGCCGGATAACTCCTTCACTGGGCGCAGGAAGCAGCGGCGCACTGTTATAGTAAATAGAAATGTCAGCGGCGCTCTATTGAAAATGAATGGTTCCCTATGGGAGCCCATTGATTTGAATAGAGGTCGCCCGGGAAGTCGGATCCGACTTGCGGGCGACTCGTGTGCCAGCTGACACAGGGACAGCGCGACTTTGCGAGGCGATCTGGACACGACCTGAGCAAGTCGTGTCCTAGAGGCGACTAGCCGGCCGAGAATGTATCCAGCGCGATGTGATCACGCTGGTCCTCGGCAGCCTTCCTGTCCCATGTTTGGTATGAATCATGAAGGGGAACTCCAGGCCAAATTTTAATGAAAAAACCGGCATGGGTTCCCCTTCAGGAGCATACCAGGCCCTTATGTCTGGTCTGGATTCTAAGGTGAACACCCTAAGCCAAAAAAATGGCGTGGGGGTCCCCCCAAAATCCAAACCAGACCCTTATCCGAGCACACAACCTGGCAGGCCGCAGGGGAAAAGGGGGGACGAGAGCGGCCCCCCTCCTGAACCGTACCAGGCCGCATGCCCTCAACATGGGGGGGTTGGTGCTTCGGGGCAGGGGGGCGACCTGCGGCCCCCCACCCCAAAGCACCCTGCCCCCATGTTGATGGGACAAGGGCCTCTTCCCGACAACCCTGGAAGGAAGAACCGGAGAGGAGAAGAGGGGAGAAGACGACAGAGAAGACCGGGCCTCCGCTAGCGAAAGAGCTAAAGAAGTTAGCGGTGGCTCGGCAGAAGAAAACCGGAGAGCGGCGGCGATGACACCGGAGACCCCCGAAGTCGGAAGAAGACCCCCGGAGCTGTGCAATAAAATACTTTAAAAAGCTGTGTGGTTTTTTTATTGCAATTTTTTTCCACCAGGTGAATGGGTAGGGGTACGATGTACCCCATACTCATTCACATAGGGTGGGGGGCCGGTATCCGCAGGCCCCTTTATTAAAGGGGGCTCCCGGATTCCGATAAGCCCCCTGCCCGCAGACCCCGACAACCAACGGCCAGGGTTGTCGGGAAGAGGCCCTTGTCCCCATCAACATGGGGGCAGGGTGCTTTGGGGTGGGGGGGACGCAGGTCGCCCCCCTGCCCCGAAGCACCAAACCCCCCATGTTGAGGGCATGCGGCCTGGTACGGTTCAGGAGGGAGGGGGGCCGCTCTCGTCCCCCCCTTTTCCCCTGCGGCCTGCCAGGTTGCGTGCTCGGATAAGGGTCTGGTTTGGATTTTGGGGGTACCCCCACGCCATTTTTCGGCTTGAGGGGTTCACCTTAAAATCCAGACCAGACCTAAGGGTCTGGTTTGGATTTTGGGGGACCCCAGGCGGTTTTTCCGGCATAGGGGTTCCTCTTCAAATCCAGACCAGACCCAAGGGCCTGGTATGCCCCTGGACGGGGAACCCATGCCGGTTTTTTATTTAAAATTTGGCCTGGAGTTCCCCCTCAAGATTCATACTAAACACAGTGCCTGCTATTGGCGGGGATCCAAGTCGGATCCCCGTTCATTGAAAGTCGGACATATGTCAGCTTCATGTCGCAGGGCAAAGTCGGATCCAAAGTAGGACAGATGTCGTGTCGCACTAGTGTGAACCCAGCCTAAATACAACTACACTGCTGCTCTCAGCTGCTCATATCACTCTGGTCTCACTAAATAGCTAAAATCGTAAATAATACTGTTTTTGGAGCATAGGGCGGCTCCTTATCATATACATGCAAATCTGGTAAAACACGGCATGCAAACGCCACAAAGCGCGCCTTTCTAAACGCCACTTTCAACCTTAGTTCAGAACACTTTGCACTAGCGTCCCGTCTACATGGGGCCTAAAAACGCCTATGCCATTTACAGCTGCAAAACGCCATGGTGGCCATGAGGCCATAGGCTAACATGGAGAGATGTTTTTAAGCTGCAAAAAACGCTCAAACAAGCGGTTGGAAAAACGTCTGTAGCCTTATATTAACCACTTGCGCACTGCCCAGACCAAGTTTCACATTTCAGCGCTGATGCACTTTTAATCACAATTGCGCGCTCATACAACACTGTAACCCAATGAAAATGTTTTATCTGTTGGCACACAAATAGAGCTTGCTTTTGGTGCTATTTGATCACCTTTGTGTTTTATTTTATTTTTTTTCTATAAATACAAAAGACCGAGTTTAAAAAATAAATAAATGGATATTTTACCCACTTCAGCACTGGGCCTATTCTGGCACTTCTCTCCTTCATGTAAAAATCATAAATTTATGGCTATAAAATTACTTCAAAACACCAAACATTATATATTTTTTTGGAGCAGACACCCTAGGGAATAAGATGGCGGTCATTGTAAATTTTTATCTTGATCGGTATTTGCGCAATAAATTTTCAAACGCCTTTTGTTTGCTAAAAATATTACAAAACAGTAAAGTTACGGCCAATTTTTTGGTATAATGTGAAAGATGTTGTTATGCTGAGTAAATAGATACCTAACACGTCACGCTTTAAAATTGCGCACACACATGGCATGACACCAAACTTCAGTAATTAAAAATCTCCCTAGGCGATGCTTAAATTTTTTTTACACGTTACCATTTTGGCATTACAGAGGAGGTCTAGTGCTAGAATTGTTGCACTCGTTCTAACGCACGCAGCAATAACTCACATGTGTGGTTTGAACGGCGTTTACATATGTGGGTGGGACTTACGTGTGTGTTCGCTTCTGAGCGCGAGCTACCGGGGACATGGGCATTTTTTCTTATTTTTGTTTTTGTTTTTTGACTTTTTTGTATTTCTTACTCTTTTGTAATTTTTTTAATTTTTTGGGATCTCTTTTATTCCTATTACAAGGAATGTAAACATCCCTTGTAATAGGAATGTGTGTGACAGGTCCTCTTTATGGAGAGATGCAGGGTCAATAAGACCCCGTATCTCTCCTCCAGGCTGGAAAGCATGATATTGTTCCAAAAAAATCACCAATCTCATGCTGACAGCCAAGATCACGGCTTGGTTAACATACGGGAACACGGCATGATGTCATAACGTCGTGCCCGCGCCTCCGACGGTCATAGAGATGACTGATGACCATCTGGTCACCAGTCATCTCCAAATCGTTCTCCGAGCCCCAGATGGCACGGGAGAGCCCGGAGAATCACCAGATGGCAGCAAGAGAGGGGGGGGGACGTCCCATCCCCCCGCCTATAAGAACGATCAAGCGGCGGAAGTGCCACTATGATCATTTTTATTGTGCACAGAATCGCCGGCTGAAAAGAATGATATCTGAATGATGCCTGCAACTGCAGGCATCATTCAGATGTCACCGCCCAAAGCCAAGGATGTCATTTGACGGTGGGCGGTAGGAAACTGGTTAATATTTTTAAAAAAGGTAATTTTTCTTCTTCATTGATGTACACTAGGGATGAGCTTCGTGTTCGAGTCGAACATACGTTCGACTCGAACATCGGCTGTTCGATCGTTCGAAGATCGAACGATTTGGGCCGTTCGCGCCAAATTCGAGTGACGCGAACGGCCCACAATGCACTACGCCATCGCAGTGTCATCCAGGCGCTGTGATTGACCAAGCATGCACTGTGACCCCGCATGCTTGGCCAATCACAGCGCCGGCAGCGAGGAGAGCAATGATTGGCCACAGGCAGGATGCCTGTGGCCAATTATTGCTGAGGGTGTTTAGTACACGCCCCACACTATAAAAGGCCGCCAGCACGGCGGCCTAGTGTAGTGTGTTCCGGAGCAGGGAAAGAGAAACATAGGCAGGGACAGTGACATTTATTTTTTTCTTGCTTAACCTGGATTCCTTTAGTTTAGGGAAAGAGAAGGATAGGTAGGGAGAGTGTCAGTGTGTTTTACTGTGCGAATCCTTGTTTCTAGGGACAGGGAAGGACAGTGAGGGAATTCTCCTTGTGCTATAGTGTGCTTTAAAAAAACATTTTTTCTAGGGACAGAAAACTATAGGTAGGAAGAGTGTCAGTTTCTTTCACTGTGATAATCCTTGTTTCTAGGGACAAAGAAGGAAACTGAGGGAAATTCTCCTTGTGCTATAGTGTGCTTTAAAAAAAAACATTTCTAGGGACAGAAAACTATAGGTAGGGAGAGTGTCAGTGTCTTTTACTGTGCGAATCCTTGTTTCTAGGGACAGGGAAGGACAGTGAGGGAATTCTCCTTGTGCTATAGTGTGCTTTAAAAAAACATTTTTTCTAGGGACAGAAAACTATAGGTAGGAAGAGTGTCAGTTTCTTTCACTGTGATAATCCTTCTTTCTAGGGACAAAGAAGGAAACTGAGGGAAATTCTCCTTGTGCTATAGTGTGCTTTAAAAAAAAAAAATTTCTAGGGACAGAAAACTATAGGTAGGGAGAGTGTCAGTGTCTTTTACTGTGCGAATCCTTGTTTCTAGGGACAGGGAAGGACAGTGAGGGAATTCTCCTTGTGCTATAGTGTGCTTTAAAAAAACATTTTTTCTAGGGACAGAAAACTATAGGTAGGGAGAGTGTCAGTGTGTTTTACTGTGCGAATCCTTGTTTCTAGGGACAGGGAAGGACAGTGAGGGAATTCTCCTTGTGCTATAGTGTGCTTTAAAAAAACATTTTTTCTAGGGACAGAAAACTATAGGAAGGAAGAGTGTCAGTTTCTTTCACTGTGATAATCCTTGTTTCTAGGGACAAAGAAGGAAAGTGAGTGAAATTCTCCTTGTGCTATAGTGTGCTTTAAAAAAACATTTTTTCTAGGGACAGAAAACTATAGGAAGGAAGAGTGTCAGTTTCTTTCACTGTGATAATCCTTGTTTCTAGGGACAAAGAAGGAAAGTGAGTGAAATTCTCCTTGTGCTATAGTGTGCTTTAAAAAAACATTTTTTCTAGGGACAGAAAACTATAGGTAGGGAGAGTGTCAGTGTGTTTTACTGTGCGAATCCTTGTTTCTAGGGACAGGGAAGGACAGTGAGGGAATTCTCCTTGTGCTATAGTGTGCTAAAGCATTCCTCATCAACCATCTTTGAAATCCTTGTTTTTTTGGACAGTCAGGGAAATTGTCGTTGTGCTATTCTGTGCAAAAGCAATCATCCTCAACCATATTTAGAAATCCTTAAGTAAAGGGACAGAGAAGGACACCTGAAGGTAGCCCTTATTGCTTTTTTCCCATCTCCCTGCAGGCCATCTATTAGAATGTCTGGAAGGCAAACAAGGAGAGGCAGACAGTCAGGAGGCAATAAAAGAGGGCAAGCAGGCTCTGTGTCTGGGGGCAACAGTGCTGGTCGTGGACGCGGTGCATTGTCATCAGCACATGGCCATGGGACACGCTTGTCCTTCTTTTCGGCAGCTGGACATGTTGAGCCACATCATGCCAAAGACTTGGTAGAGTGGATGACCAAGCCCTCCTCCTCCTCCTCATCCTCTCTCACCCAGGCTCAGGGTACTGGAAAAGCAGCTGCCAAAGCGTCCTCTTCCCTGGTATCAATGTCAGACTCATCATCAGTCACTCCTTCCCTAGACCCACCATGTCCTCCTCCTGAGGAGTCCCCCGAACTGTTTGAGCACAGTGTTGGGTACATGCTCCAGGAGGATGCCCAGCGTTTCGAAGGGTCTGATGATGAAACCCAGCTAGAGGAAGGCAGTAGCGTGAGAGCAGACAGAGGGGATGCTCAAGAAGGACACCAATCTGGCAGTCATGTTCCAGCAGCTGCAGCATACTGCCAGATTGGCTCCAGTGATGAGGAGGGAGGTGATGATGAGGTCACTGACTCCACGTGGGTGCCTAATAGGAGAGAGGAGGAGGAGGAGGATGAGGAGGAGGCACATCTCCAACGAGGCAGGATGCCCTTTGGTGGCCAGCGTAAGGGCAGTACACCGACGGAATCACACCGCAGAGCTCTGCCCGTGCATATTACCGCTGACTCATGGTCCAGCAGGCATGGACAGGGACGTTACCTTTCTTTCACGGCCCATTGGGTCACTCTTTTGGCAGCTGGGAAGGATGCAGGACAAGGTGCAGTAGTGTTGGAGGTTGTTCCACCGCCACGCCTCCAAAATGCTACTACTGGTTGTGACACACCTCTCTCCTCCACCCCCTCTTCTTCTTCCTCCATGGCCTCTTCCTGTGGTTTGTCCTCGGAACCAGTGGTGCTCCGTAGGCGTTCAAGGGGCTACGCAAGTACGCAGGCAAAAAGATGCCATGCCGTGCTTGCGCTGGTGTGTTTGGGGGACAGAAGCCACACTGGGGCAGAGGTCCTGTCTGCTCTGCAGGGCCAGGCCGAGAGGTGGTTGACGCCACGCCAGCTTAAGCCAGGAATGGTGGTTTGCGACAATGGCACCAACCTCCTCTCCGCCCTCCGACAGGGACAACTGACCCATGTGCCCTGTGTGGCTCACGTCCTTAACCTGGTGGTGCAGCGGTTCTTGGGCAGGTACCCGGGCTTACAGGATGTCCTGAGGCAGGCCAGGAAAGTCTGTGTGCATTTCCGCAGATCTTATAATGCCAGTGCTCGCCTGGCTGAGCTGCAAAAGGAGTTGAACCTGCCCAAGAACCGCCTTATATGTGACATGCCCACCAGGTGGAACTCAACGTTGGCCATGCTGCAGCGGCTGCACACGCAGCAGAGGGCCATCAATGAGTACCTGTGTGACTACGGCACCAGGACAGGGTCAGGGGAGCTTGGTTTTTTTTCTCCACGCCAGTGGGGCATGATCAGGGATGCATGCACTGTCCTGGCACCATTTGAGGAGGCCACGAGGATGGTGAGCAGTGACAGTGCATGCATCAGTGACACTGTACCTCTTGTCCACCTGTTGGAGCACACGCTGCGTGGAATCATGGACAGGGCACTTGAGGCAGAACAGAGGCAGGAAGAGGAGGACTTCCTTGCCTCTCAAGGCCCCCTTTACCCAGACAGTGTTCCTTCTGTCCCACCCATCGCACAGGAAGAGGAGGAGGAGGAGGAGGAGGAGGATTGTGTCAGCATGGAGGTGGAGGCTGGCACTCAGCATCATCAGCAGCAGTCTTTTAGGGATGATTTACAGTCCCAAGAAACCAGTGGACTTGTACGTGGCTGGGAGGAGGTGGCTGCGGATCATGTCGTCCTTAGTGACCCAGAGGACTCCGGAGCGAATGCCTCAGCAAACCTACGCTGCATGGCCTCCCTGATCCTGCAAAGTCTGCGGAAGGATCCTCGTATTCTTCGGATCAAGGAGAGGGACCATTACTGGCTGGCCACTCTCCTTGATCCACGGTACAAGGGTAAGGTTGCGGACCTTATGTTACCATCGCAGAGGGAGCAGAGGATGAGACAACTCCGGGAGGCCTTGCAGAAAGGTCTGTGCAATGCGTTCCCAGAGACTGGGAGGTTACAAACTCCTGGTCCTGGACAACGAGTTGCTGAGGCTTCGGCCAGTCAAAGAAGGAGCGGTGGGGAAGGTGGCCGTCTGACCGATGCGTTCAGACAATTCTTTAGTCCGCAGCCCCAAAGTATGATCGGTTCCAGCAACCATCGCCAGCGTCTGATAAACATGGTGCAGGAATATCTAGGGGCAAGGTCAGACTTGGACACCTTCCCCACCGAAAATCCTCTGGCTTACTGGGTCTTGAGGATGGATCACTGGCCAGAGCTTGCACAGTATGCAATTGAGCTACTGGCCTGTCCTGCATCCAGCGTTCTTTCGGAACGCACATTCAGTGCTGCTGGAGGATTTGTCACGGATCACAGGGTGCGCCTGTCCACCGACTCGGTTGATCGACTGACTTTCATCAAGATGAACCAGTCTTGGATCACCACCAGCTACCACACACCTGATGCTGATATAACAGACTAATTGATTTTAACATGTCACATCCCTTCAAGACTGATGCTGATGCTGAGTGCCTGTGCTGTTATGTTGACTGGCTATCCTCCTCCTCCGAGTCCTCAATGATACGATTGATGATGATAGCTTGGAAGATCATTTTTGTTTATGGGTGCCGCCACCAGTGGCTAAGGCCCAATTTTTCAGCCCCTGTTTTACAGGGGCGTGTCATTACAATTTTTGAAGCAATACTTTGCAACAGGGCTCATTGCTGTGCTCCAAGTACAGTATCTGTGAGGGGTTGTAGTGTTGTGCCACCAGTGCCTAAGGCCCAATTTTTCAGCCCCTGTTCAACAGGGGCATGCAATTACAATTCTTGATCTAATAATTCACAGCAGGGCCCATTGCTGCACCCACCAAGAGTAACTCTGAGGGCTTACAGTGTTGTGGCAACGCCACCACCACCACGAAAGGCCCAATTTTTCAGCCCCTGTTCAAAAGGGGCATGTAATTACAATTCTTGATCTAATAATTCACAGCAGGGCCCATTCCTGCACCCACCAAGAGTAACTCTGAGGGCTTACAGTGTTGTGGCAACACCACCACCACCACCACCACCACGAAAGGCCCAATTTTTCAGCCCCTGTTCAACAGGGGCATGCAATTACAATTCTTGATCTAATAATTCACAGCAGGGCCCATTCCTGCACCCACCAAGAGTAACTCTGAGGGCTTACAGTGTTGTGGCAACACCACCACCACCACCATGAAAGGCCCAATTTTTCAGCCCCTGTTCAACAGGGGCATGCAATTACAATTCTTGATCTAATAATTCACAGCAGGGCCCATTGCTGCACCCACCAAGAGTAACTGTCAGGGCTTACAGTGTTGTGGCACCAGCACCACCATCAAAGGCCCAATTTTTACTACCACTGTTCAACAATTATATGTAATTAAAATTCCTGATATAATAGTTGACAGCAGGGCGTTCCAGCACCAACCAAGAGTAACTGTGAGTGCTTACAGTGTTGTGCCAACACCAACAACTAAGGGGCCTATTTCTGCAGAGTATATACGGCAGGTCCCTACTTTCAAACATCCAACTTACAAACGACTCCTACTTGCAAACGCAAGAAGACAACAGGAAGTGAGAGGAAATCTACCACTAGGAAGGAAAATTCTCTCCTGTAAGAATAAATATGGGAGAAAGGTGTCTCCTCTGTACTGATGCTTTATCAGCAATCCTTGTTTCAAGAAAAACACCACATTTCAAAAACAGTTGTCATTGGGACGGAAAGTGAGGTGAAATGTTCTGAACAGGGGCACAGACAGCAAAACAAATGTTACAGGGGTGATAACCCTTACCTATGTTTTCCAAAAAGTTTAAAAATAGATTTTTGGGCTGGAGCTACACTTCAACAATGTACCTGTTCAAAATTACAAACAGATTCTACATAAGAACAAACCTACAGTCCCTGTCTTGTATGCACCGCCTGTATACGGCTGTTCAGAGTATATAGGGCCTTTTTTATTTTATGTGCGGGGTTCCCCTTAATATCCATACAAGACCCAAAGGGGCTGGTAATGGGCTGGGGTAGGGGGGGGGTCATGGGGTAGCTATGCCATTTTTCTTAAAGATTTTCATCCATATTACCGGGACCAGACATTACATTAAAGCCGCAAGCAGTTTTAAATGGCTTTTTTTCCCTTTAGAAGTGTCATTTTGTGCAGGGACAGTTCTAAACACGGGAAACACGTGGCACTTCACAGGCATACTTTAGACACCCCCCAGGTACGATATTTAAAGGAATATTTGACTTTTTTTTTTTCACTTTATGCATCATTAAAATGACTGCTCCCGAAAAACGACCGTTTTTAAAACTTCTTTTTGCATTGATACATGTCCCCTGGTGCACAACCCGGGTTCCCAAACCCTTTTTAGGACAATAACATGCATAATAGTTGTTATAATTAGCACTTTAGAATTCGAACGTTCGCATCCATTGTATTTAATAGGGTTCTAATGTTCGTACGAACTTTCGGTCCGTTCGCGGGTTCTGGTGCGAACCGAACCCGGGGGTGTTCGGCTCATCACTAATGTACACTGATGAGACTGCACTGATGGGCACCGCTAAGGTGGCAAGGGTGGGCACTGAGAGGTGGCATTGCTATTTAGCACTGGTGGGCAGTGAGAAGTGGCACTGCTAGGTGGCAATGATAGTTGGCAGTGATGGGCACTGATAGGCACTGGCAGCACTGCTAGGTGCCACTGATTGGCACCAGTGGTGGGCATTGATAGGTGACACTGGCAGGGGCTACTAATTGTCACAGATGATGCAGAATTGCATCTTCCTCTTCGGGCCCCATGTCCCTTGCACATAAGACGGTGATTGCCTTTTTTTATGCTCACGCTGTCAGCACAAGGAGAAAACAAAAACCATTACCCAGCTTTTGTTTACATCACGTGATCAGCTGTCATTTGCTGACAGCTGATCACATGGTAAAGGGCAGGGATCGGCCCCTTACTCGGATCTGTCATCACCCGAGTCACAGTGACTCTGTGACCACAGCGCGCGCAAAGGGGAGGACGTTTATTGACGGACTCCCGGCAATTGAGGACCATGCTGTGGCCGTCGATCAGTTATAGCGCTGATCTCAAGTGATTAAAGAGGCTCAAAATGGGCCATTGACATGCATCACAATTCAACTTAGGAATGAGTCTTTGAAAAGTTAAACTAAATAATTTGGCCACTTTATCCTTCCTAATAATACACTTCCTGTCACATAGCCACACAGGAAGTGAGGGAAAATCCCTAACAATGTCTTTCCTTGGAGACACACAGGTCAGTCTAAATACTTTCCCCATTATGCACATTGCACTCCAGCATATTGCGGGGTACACCACAAATTATTATTAGGTAGTTTGGACTGTGGGGTTTATTTACTAAAGGCAAATCTACTTTGCACTACAAGTGCACTTGCTGTATATCTGAGGGGGACATGCAAGCCAAAAAAAAAAACATCTTTGCTTTTACATGATTGTAACATCCAATCACCAGTACTTTCCCTCAGATTTTCAGCAGCTACACTTTTACTGCAGAGTGGATTTGTCTTTGCTAAACCCCAAACTACCCAATGATTTGGGGTGTACACAACAAAGTGCTAGAGTGCAATTTGCTTAATGGGGACCAGGGATGAGCCGAACACCCCCCTGTTCGGTTCGCACCAGAACCTGCGAACAGACAAAATGTTCGTGTAAACTTTAGAACCCTATTAAATACAATGGTCTCGAACGTTCGAAATCTAAAGTGTTAATTATAAAGGCTAATATGCAAGTTATTGTCCTAAAAAGTGTTTGGGGACCCGGGTCCTGCCCCAGGGGACATGTATCAATGCAAAAAAAAGTTTTAAAAACGGCCGTTTTTTCGGGAGCAGTGATTTTAATAATGCTTAAAATGAAAAAATAAAAGTGAAATATTCCTTTAAATTTCGTACCTGGGGGGTGTGTATGATATGCATGTGAAGTGGCGCATGTTTCCCGTGGACTTTTTCAACGTGTTTGTGTGTTTTTTTAAACATTTTTTTACGCTTTCTTCGTGAAATGGTAGGGGTACAATGTACCCCTTACCAATTCACATAGGGGGGGGGGGCCGGGATCTGGGGGTCCTCTTTGTTAAAGGGGTCTTCCAGATTCCGATAAGCCCCCCGCCCGCAGACCCCCACAACCACCGGGCAAGGGTTGTGGGGATGAGGCCCTTGTCCCCATCAACATGGGGACATCCTCCCCATGTTGAGGGCATGTGGCTTGGTACGGTTCAGGAGGGAGGGGGGGCCGCTTTCTCGTCCCCCCCTTTTCCCCTGCGGCTGGCCAGGTTGCGTGCTCGGATAAGGGGTCTGGTATGGATTTTTAGGGGGACTCCACGCCATTTTTTTTTTAATTTGGGGTGGAGTTCCCCTTAAAATCCATGCCAGATCTGAAGGGCCTGGAATGGATATTTGGGGGAACCCCACGTCAATTTTTTTTTTATTTGCGGCGGGGTTCCCCTTAATATCCATTCCAGACCTGAAGGGCCTGGTAATTGAATTCTGGGGAACCCCCACGCTTTTTTTTTTTTTTTATCAATGACTTTTGTATGTATTGCCGGGAGCCGACAATTCATTAATAGCCGCGAGTCAGTTTTAAATGCATTTTTTTCTTTCAAAAATGACACTTTGTGCAGGGACAGTTCTAAGCACGGGAAACATGCGCCACTTCACATGCATATCATACACGCCCCCCAGGTACGAAATTTAAAGGAATATTTCACTTTTATTTTTTCATTTTAAGCACTATTAAAATCACTGCTCCCGAAAAAACGGCCGTTTTTAAAACTTCTTTTTGTATTGATACATGTCCCCTGGGGCAGGACCCGGGTCCCCAAACACTTTTTAGGACAATAACTTGCATATAAGCCTTTATAATTAGCACTTTAGATTTCTCCCATAGATTTTTCGAATTTGCCGCGAACACCCCAATTTGTTCGCTGTTCGGCGAACGGGCGAACAGGCAATGTTCGAGTCGAACATGAGTTCGACTCGAACTCAAAGCTCATCCCTAATGGGGACACTAGTTAGATTGATCTGTGTGTCCCCAAGAAAAGCCATTGGTAGGGTTTTACCTTCACTTCCTGTTTAGCTGTGTGACAGGAAGTGAAGCCAATGATAAGAAAAGGAGACAAAGGCCAAACTACAAAAAAAAAAAAAAAAAACACGCAGGGGTTTTAACACTTTGTTTCCCTCAAAATGCCAACAATTAGAATTGTATTGCCTTGAGCTATTTTTAAGTGCAGTGCTCTAAATCAGTGCTTCTCAAGTACCCCCAACAGGCCATGTTTGCAGGTTTTCCTTCATTTTGCACATGTGCTTTAAATCACAGTCAATGGTTTTGATTTTTGGACAGCAATTCGCGATAAGCTAAATTCACAAAACATGTCCTGTTGGGGGTACTTGAGGACTGAGGCTGAGAACCACTGCAGTAAAAAGGAAAATTGAATACTTACCGCTCTGTATTTTTCATTTCCTGGTGACGCTCCATGGCAACACACAATACAATCCATGCATATACAGGTCCTTCTCAAAAAATTAGCATATTGTGATAAAGTTCATTATTTTCTGTAATGTACTGATAAACATTAGACTTTCATATATTTTAGATTCATTACACACAACTGAAGTAGTTCAAGCCTTTTCTTGTTTTAATATTGATGATTTTGGCATACAGCTCATGACAACCCAAAATTCCTATCTCAAAAAATTAGCATATTTCATCCGACCAATAAAAGAAAAGTGTTTTTAATACAAAAAAAGTCAACCTTCAAATAATTATGTTCAGTTATGCACTCAATACTTGGTCGGGAATCCTTTTGCAGAAATGACTGCTTCAATGCGGCGTGGCATGGAGGCAACCAGCCTGTGGCACTGCTGAGGTGTTATGGAGGCCCAGGATGCTTCGATAGCGGCCTTAAGCTCATCCAGAGTGTTGGGTCTTGCGTCTCTCAACTTTCTCTTCCCAATATCCCACAGATTCTCTATGGGGTTCAGGTCAGGAGAGTTGGCAGGCCAATTGAGCACAGTAATACCATGGTCAGTAAACCATTTACCAGTGGTTTTGGCACTGTGAGCAGGTGCCAGGTCGTGCTGAAAAATGAAATCTTCATCTCCATAAAGCTTTTAAGCAGATGGAAGCATGAAGTGCTCCAAAATCTCCTGATAGCTAGCTGCATTGACCCTGCCCTTGATAAAACACAGTGGACCAACACCAGCAGCTGACATGGCACCCCAGACCATCACTGACTGTGGGTACTTGACACTGGACTTCAGGCATTTTGGCATTTCCCTCTCCCCAGTCTTCCTCCAGACTCTGGCACCTTGATTTCCAAATGACATGCAAAATTTGCTTTCATCCGAAAAAAGTACTTTGGACCACTGAGCAACAGTCCAGTGCTGCTTCTCTGTAGCCCAGGTCAGGCGCTTCTGCCGCTGTTTTTGGTTCAAAAGTGGCTTGACCTGGGGAATGCGGCACCTGTAGCCCATTTCCTGCACACGCCTGTTCGGTGGCTCTGGATGTTTCTACTCCAGACTCAGTCCACTGCTTCCGCAGGTCCTCCAAGGTCTGGAATCGGTCCTTCTCCACAATCTTCTTCAGGGTCCGGTCACCTCTTCTCGTTGTGCAGCGTTTTCTGCCACACTTTTTCCTTCCCACAGACTTCCCACTGAGGTGCCTTGATACAGCACTCTGGGAACAGCCTATTCGTTCAGAAATTTCTTTCTGTGTCTTACCCTCTTGCTTGAGGGTGTCAATGATGGCCTTCTGGACAGCAGTCAGGTCGGCAGTCTTACCCATGATTGCGGTTTTGAGTAATGAACCAGGCTGGGAGTTTTTAAAAGCCTCAGGAATCTTTTGCAGGTGTTTAGAGTTAATTAGTTGATTCAGATGATTAGGTTAATAGCTCGTTTAGAGAACCTTTTCATGATATGCTAATTTTTTGAGATAGGAATTTTGGGTTGTCATGAGCTGTATGCCAAAATCATCAATATTAAAACAAGAAAAGGCTTGAACTACTTCAGTTGTGTGTAATGAATCTAAAATATATGAAAGTCTAATGTTTATCAGTACATTACAGAAAATAATGAACTTTATCACAATATGCTAATTTTTTGAGAAGGACCTGTACTACCATGAGGGCACCAGATTAGACAAATCACACCTGTTTTGTTTTGACATGCCAATCAGCTGTCACATTTGTTGCAAAGAAAACACAAAACAAACATCAAAACTTTTCATGTAATTTTATTGTTCAACAAAACAAAAGGGAAGGCAAAATAAAAAACATGGTCAATTTGAAACAGTTACAGACTCAACATCTTGAGCAATTTGTGGCCAAAAAAATGCAGCAGACAATTAAATCAAAGTGAACAAACAACACACATTAACAACATCAGATTTATTTCAGGGGAACATATCTCCCCCACACCAAAAATATACAATCAACAAAAGTTAACCAATCACTTGTTTTGCAAAGACATAAAAAATAAAATACATGTGTTACAAACGCGATAAGGACACCAACATGTACATTTTACCCCCCACACACACTTGCCTCTTCGTAAGGCAATCGACCGAATGCTCTGTGAGCTTTATATAACATATGTTTGTGTGCTAATGAGGCAATTGAAAACACATGCACAGTCCATGAAACACCCAAAATGCAAGTTCTCCCAATGTAGAGACTGAAATTCAAAGTGGGCACACCTGTTAAGATGTCCTTCAATTACTAACCCAAAAAACACTCTCTGAGTGAGCATGCCCAGAAATATCCAAGCGCTGTTCACACACAAAAAGCACGCCAAAAAAAAAAAAAACTGGCTGGGCATGTGCAGAACAACACCAATGCAGCTAGCAAAAAATAACCCCCCCCTCCCCCCGTCCAAAATTAAGCACATCATCCAGCATGCTACAAAATTAGAGATGGGACAATCACCCCTCCCCCCCACCAACAAATACTATTGCAGTCTATGGGAACTGACTTGTTAATTTTGCTAGGCCCCACTTGGCTGGCTTATCTTCTAGTAGTTATTGGCCTTAAAATGGGGGCCCAGGTCCCACCCTAAGGGACATATATCAATGTCACCAATTTGTAAAACACCAAAAACAAAACAAGGAGAAGTGCCTTTAAATATGCCAAATTGCTTAAGGGCCATTTCACACCACATACCGTCCATTGCGTTTTTTATGCATCCAAAATGCATGGAAAGTTGGTTATATGGTTCTAAATGGCAGTGTTTGTTCCAGTGCGTTCCAGTTCCACCAAAAAAGTAGAACATGCTGCATTTTACCTGCACTGGACTGTACTGGAGCGCATCAAAACGCACCATAAACGCACTGGAACGCACAGGAACACACCTAAATGCACCAAAAACGCACTGGAACACACTTGTCCTTATCTATGGTTAATAAAAAAGAGGGGTGAAAACAAAGCACTGGACTGCATCAAAAACTTACCAAAAATGCACCGGAACGCATGAAAAAAGTGCATGCAAAAAAGCACCTGGAACGCATCCGGATTGTGTTTCTATGGTGTGAACTGGCCCTAGTTCACACTATAGAAACGCAGTCTGGGTGCGTTCCAGGTGCTTTTCTGCATGCGCGTTTTTGACACATTTCAGTGCATTTTTGAGGCGTTTTTGATGCAGTCCAGTGTGTTTTTCCCCCTCTTTTCCCTTAGGACAAGTGTGTTGCAGTGCGTCTTTGGTGCATTTAGGTGCGTTGCGGTGCATTCCAGTGCATTTTTGGTATGTTCCGTTGCGTTTTTGATGTGTTTTACTGGGGTCCAGTACAGTTTTGTACCTAAAAAATGCAGCATGACCAATTATTTTTTGGCTTTCTGAAACGCACTGGAACTGACTGCAGTGGTGTGAACTATGCCATTGGCATTAATGTGATCAACTTTCTTTGCGTTTTTCAGGCATCAAAAAAACGCACCGCACTGCATCCGGTGTGAACAGGCCCTAAATATCATCCCCGGGGGGTGTCTATAGTATGCCTGTAAAGTAGCACATGTTTTCCATGTTTATAACAGTTGGAGAGCAAAATGACATTTCTAAAATAAAATAGTCATTTAAAAGTCCTTGCGGCTGTAATGAATTGCTGGTTCCCATCAATACAGATAAAAGTCATTGAAAGTCTTTTCTAACCAAAAAAAAAATGCGTGGGGGTTCCCCCAAATTCCATAACCAGGCCCTTCAGGTCTGGAATGGATATTAAGGGGAACCCCGCTGCAAATTAAAAAAAAATGACGTGGGGTTCCCCCCAAATATCCAAACCAGGCCCTTCAGATCTGGCATGGGTTTTAAGGGGAACTCCACCCCAAATAAAAAAAAAAATGGCGTGGAGTCCCCCTAAAAATCCACACCAGACCCTTTATCCGAGCACATAACCTGGCCGGCCGCAGGGGAAGAGGGGGGGATGAGAGAGCGCCCCCCCCTCCCTCCTGAACCATACCAGGCCACATGCCATCAACATGGGGAGGATGTCCCCATGTTGATGGGGACAAGGGCCTCATCCCCACAACCCTTGCCCGGTGGTTGTGGGGGTCTGCGGGCGGGGGGCTTATCGGAATCTGGAAGACCCCTTTAACAAAGGGGACCCCCAGATCCCGGCCCCCCCTGTGTGAAATGGTAATGGGGTACATATGTACCCCTACCATTTCACAAGGAAAGTGTCAAAATGTAAAAAATGACAAGAGCTGGTTTTTGACAATTCCTTTATTAATGTCTTTTGTTTTCTTCCATCTTCTTCCTTCTTCTTCTTCCATCTTCTTCTTTTCTCCATTCGGGGTTCTTCCTCCCATCTTCATCTTCCTCTTCATCTTTATCTTCATCTTCCTTCTTCCTTCGGTGTTCTCGTCCGCATCTTGCCCCGGCGTCTTCCCTTCTTCTTTCTTCTCCGGCCGCTCCGTTTGAATTGGAGGTTCCCGCTGTGCGACGCTTCAGTTCGCCTCTGGGTCTGCTTACACCCGGTGACCCCGCCCCCCTCTGACGCACATGGATTTCACGAGGACTTTCCCCGTGGTGACAGAGGGGGGCGGAGCCACCGGGTGTAAGCGGACCAATTGGGGAACTGAAGCGTCGCACAGCGGGAACCTCCAATTCAAACGGAGCGGCCGGAGAAGAAAGAAGAAGGGAAGACGCCGGGGCAAGATGCGGACGAGAACACCGAAGGAAGAAGGAAGATGAGGGTGAAGATAAAGATAAAGAGGAAGATGAAGATGGAGGAAGAAACCCGAATGGAGAAAAGAAGAAGATGGAAGAAAAGAGAAGACATTAATAAAGGAATTGTCTAAAACCGGCTCTTGTCATTTTTTACATTTTTGACACTTTCCTTGTGAAATGGTACCATTTCACACAGGGGGGGGGCCGGGATCTGGGGGTCCCCTTTGTTAAAGGGGTCTTCCAGATTCCGATAAGCCCCCCGCCCGCAGACCCCCACAACCACCGGGCAAGGGTTGTGGGGATGAGGCCCTTGTCCCCATCAACATGGGGACATCCTCCCCATGTTGAGGGCATGTGGCCTGGTACGGTTCAGGAGGGAAGGGGGGCCGCTCTCTCGTCTCCCCCTCTTCCCCTGCGGCTGGCCAGGTTATGTGCTCGGATAAGGGTCTGGTGTGGATTTTTGGGGGAACTCCACGCCATTTTTTTATAAAATTTGGGGTGGAGTTCCCGTTAAAATCCATGCCAGATCTGAAGGGCCTGGTTTGGATATTTGGGGGGAACCCGCACGTCATTTTTTTTTTAAATTTGCAGCGGGGTTCCCCTTAATATCCATTCCAGACCTGAAGGGCCTGGTTATGGAATTTGGGGGAACCCCCACGCTTTTTTTTTTTGGTTAGCAAAGACTTTCTAAGACTTTTCTCTATATTGCCGGGAGCCGACAATTCATTACAGCCGCGGCTGCTTTTAAATGGGTTTTTTTTCCTTTAGAAATGTCATTTTGCTGGCGCACTGGCAATTTCAGAGCTGCGCCTGTTCAACTTATGCAAATTAGTTTACGTGACTTGACATTTACTAAGATTTTGCCGGTGCAGTGAACCGGCGCATTTAAACCATTGAAATTCCCGCGCTGAGCTCAAAAAAACCTGCCGCAGCTCGAATCGGAATTGCCGGCGCAGCGGGCTGGTTTTGAAAAAGTTACTTTCCCACTCTATTTTGGGCATATTAGTTATTTGGGCAGGTGTCACTACACTTCCTCACATCACCCCACATCACCCCCATTATATTCTCACTTCCAGCTTCTTTATATTTAGATTTTAACATGCTGTGCGCCAGGTCCATAGTAGCGCACTGAGCGCCTCCTCCCGGGCGCAGAGAACACTATAGTAAATGGCAAATAGGGCTGCGCTACCGGCGCTAATGTTTTGTAAATACCAAAACAGTCATTGCGCACGCAGATGCGCCAATACTCATGGCGCAAACGTTTGGTAAATCAGCCCCATTGGGTTGTTACTGCTGCATTTAGGTCAATCCAAATATACAAGTTAAAAAAATCAATTAATCATCTTGCTATAGGGGTACCCAAGCCAAACCGCTGCTCTGTGTGTCCATTCAGACATGGAGCTACAGCTCGACCCCATCACCTCTCTCTCCTCATTGGCTCACCGCTGTTTGTCGCGTCTAAGTGAGCAGCCTGCAATTCCAAGCTGCTGCTGCTGCTGAGATGCCATTCAGGGATTTTATTCACCAAGGTGCAAAGTGAGCCATACAATAAGCCCAATTCTCATGTTAGGCATCGATTATGACACAACAATTTGTCTTATCTGTTGTGGTCCACCGCACATTTTGAAGTCTGTTATCCGAAGTTGGAACCTCTCCTTTGCATACTGGATGGGGCTTATTTTCCAAACATCTGCCTTTCCGTGTTGGATTCTGCTGAGGTGTTCTCTCATGACTTCCTGTTTGACTCACATGCTGTATAGTATCTGAGTCCACTAATTTTGGTAAGCGTGCCAACCAGTGGTGGTGCGTCCATAAGGGCGCACGGGCGCCACCCCTTCTTTCCAGCCACCCCCTCTATGACCAATGGATAGATTCATGCATAGCATGAATCTATGCATGGCCGCTATGCATGGCGGGCGGTGTTTTTGCAGCACCTGATTAGAGCCATAGGCTCTAATAGGCTTCAAAATAGGAAAGCGAATATTTGCTTTTCTAATTCACCTAACACTGAACCGCCTCTCCGCAAATCAGGTACTCGGGTCTGTTACCCATCACTTGATTGGCTGAAACGACAGGTGCTGTAATTGGACGCCTATCAGGAGAAGAGGATGGGAGGAGACGTATGGAGGACACCGCTCGCTGCCGTCACCTGCTGCCCCACCAAGACAGGGTAAGTGCCGGGCAAGGGGGTCACAATGGCGGCATTCGATGGCAGAGTGGCGGCGTTTGATGGGCACAGTGGAAGCATTTGATGGCTCAGTGATGGTATTTGATGGCACAGTGGCAGCATTTGATGGCACAGTGGCAGCATTTGATGGCACAGTGGCGGCATTTGATGGCACAGTGGCTGTGTTTTATGGGCACAGTGGCTGCGTTTGATGGCACAGTGGCTGCAATTGATTGGCACAGTGGCGGCATTTGATGGGCACATTGGTGGCATTTGATGGGCACAGTGGCTGCAATTGATGGCACAGTGGCTGCGTTTGATGGCACAGTGGCTGCAATTGATGGGCACAGTGGCAGCATTTGATTGGCACAGTGGCGGCATTTGATGGCACAGTGGCTGTGTTTTATGGGCACAGTGGCTGCGTTTGATGGCACAGTGGCTGCAATTGATTGGCACAGTGGCTGCAATTGATTGGCACAGTGGCGGCATTTGATGGGCACAGTGGTGGCATTTGATGGGCACAGTGGCTGCAATTGATGGCACAGTGGCTGCGTTTGATGGCACAGTGGCTGCAATTGATGGGCACAGTGGCAGCATTTGATGTCACAGTGGCGGTACTTAATGGGCACAGTGGCAGCATTTGATGGCACAGTGGTGGCATTTGATGGCACAGTGGCAGCATTTGTCGGGCACAGTGGCGGCATTTGATAGCACAGTGGCAGCATTTTATGACACAGTGGCAGCATTCGACAGGCACAGTTTCAGCATTTGATGGCACAGTGGCGGCATTTGATGGCACAATGACAGCATTTGATGGTACAGTGGCAGCGTTGATGGGCGCAGTGGCTGCATTTGATGGGCGCAGTGGCTGCATTTGATGGCTGCATTTGATGGGCATGGTGGCAGCTTTTGATGGCACAGTAGCAGCATTCGATGGGCACAGTGGTAGCATTTCTTTTTTCACTTATTTACCATTTATTGTTTATTGATTAGTTTGCCATACCATGGGAAACCTAGGTGTGTATATATATATATATATATATATATATATATGTATATGTATATGTATATGTATATGTATATATATATGTATATATATGTGTGTGTGTGTGTGTGTGTGTGTGTGTGTGTGTGTGTGTTTTTATTCAGGATTTTCACCATTATGAGTGCCACATTATTTTTACATGTTTTTTGCACTATATGTCTAGTGAAGTGTTGGCAACTTAGCAGTCTCTAAGCGCAGTTTTTCCATTTTTCCACTGACTTTGATTGATCGCAGCAGGAGCCAATGGCACCCACTGCTGTGTCTCAGCCAATCAGGAGGGAGAGGCCTGGACAGCCAAGGCTCCCATGCAATATCACTGAATCGCTGGATCGAGATGGAGTTTGGATGAGTATTAGACGGGCTGAGAGGGTTTGCTGCACACAGAAGGTTTACTATGCATTAAGATTAAAACACCTTCTGCCTTTAGAACCACTTTAACCTATTGGCACCCACCGGCCGTCAAATTACAGCTGGGCGGTGCGGCTCTCGTTCTGGGCAGGTGTCATATGACGTCCTCGGCTTCTCGCCCTTTAGGCGTACCCGCCGCGTCACTCGGGTACAGGTGCGTGTGCCCGGTGGGCACCCGCGATTGCCGGTGACACAGCCAAGGACGTGGATCTGTGTGTGTAAACACACAGATCCACGTCCTGTCAGAGGAGAGGAGATCGATGGTGTGTTCCCAGTACAGAGGAACACCGATCGGTCTTCTCCCCTTGTGAGTCCCCTCCCCTACAGTTAGAATCACTCCCTAGGACACACAGTTAACCCCTTGATCGCCCCCTAGTGTTAACCCCTTCCCTGACAGTCACATTTACACTGTAATCAATGCATTTTTATAGCACTGATCGCTGTATAAATGTGAATGGTCCCAAAATGGTGTCAAAAGTGTCCAATATGTCCGCCAAAGTATTGCAGTCACGATAAAAATCGCCGCCATTACTAGTAAAAAAATAATAATAATAAAAATGCCATAATTCTATCCCCTATTTTGTAGACGCTATAACTTTTGTGCAAACCAATCAATATACGCTTATTGTGATTTTTTTTACCAAAAATATGTAGAAGAATACATATGAGCCTAAACTAAGGAAAAAAAATGTTTAAAAAAAAATAAAAAATTGGGACATTTATTATAGCAAAAATTAAGAAATATTGTGTTTTTTTTCAGACTTGTCACTCTTCTTTTGTTTATAGCGCAAGAAATAAAAACCGCAGAGGTGATCAAATACCACCAAAATAAAGCACTATTTGTGGGGGGGAAAAAAACATAAAAAACTTCATTTAGGTACAGTGTTGCATGACCGCACAATGGTCATTCAAAGTGTGACAGCGCCCGAGGGCTTTCACACTGAGGCGATGCGCTTGCGGGAGGAAAAAAAATCTCCTGCAAGCTGCATCTTTGGAGCGGTGAAGGAGCGGTTCATCTTACGTTAAAAAAGTAATTAGTTACAGTTACAAATTACTTCTTCCAAAAAGTAATGGAGTTAGTTACTCAGTTACTACATTGAAAAAGTATTCTAGTATTCAAAAGCCGTGCCTCCTCCTCGTCTGTGATAGGCGGATTACTCAATTTCCCAGCATTCAGTGTTCCGCCTATCACGGACATCCGCTCACCCTCATAACACAGACGAGGATGAGAGGATGTCCGTGATAGGCGGAACACTGCCTGCTGTGAAATTGAGTGTTCCGCCTATCACAGACGATGAGGACTCGGGAGGTGAGGCTTTTGAACACTGCAATGGCCGCCGTCTGTCTGCATGACATGCTGATCAGGTAGGCAGACGGAGGCTTGCGGTTAGTGTTACATCTACTCGCGGCGGCTGCGGCGAGTAGATGTAATTGGGGTAAGTTATGGGAATGGCGTTGCCATGAGGGGAAGAGTAATCAGTTAGATTACTCGTTACCCTCAAAAGTGGCTACGTTACCTAACGCCGTTTATTTAAACGGCGTTAGTTACAACACTGATACGCTTCTTCCCATTGAAATCAATGGGACACCGCGGTAATACCGCCCGCAAACCGCGGCAGTAGCCGCGGTTTGCGGGCAGTATTAACCCATTTTTGGACGCTAGCAGGGGGTTAAAACTCGAATATCACGGTAAATACGACGGTATAGCGGCGCTAAAAATCGTGCCGCTATACCGCCACCGCACCTGCCCGCCCCAGTGTGAAAGGGGCCTTAGAGATGTCTTCACTGCCCTTGTTATCAAGTTAGTGAATTTACCAATGAGGTACTGATAAAGACTTAAAGTGACACTAAATTCTGGTTTAAAAAAAAAATCTATAAAAATTCTTAATTCCAAAAGTACCTTCTATTGCTCTGTCTCCTGAAAATCTCAAAATTCTTTTTTTGTTTACAGTAAGTAGCAGATATGTACAGTATGAATTATTTTTGGGTAATAAGTATATACAGTCACTTTAATCCCAGAAGTTGACCTGTTACATGCTTCTTTTAATGTTTCTTTACCGCTGTATTGTTTTTCAGATTGTATCAGCTTTATGCATATATAAACATCCATTGCTCATTACAAATACTTAGCAGGAACTTACATTTCACAGCCACAATTACAAATAATAACAAGTAGAAGCGAGAATAACAAATTTAAAAACAGATGCACAGCTGCACCAGATTCTGTGTGCACCAGTTTTAGTAAATGTCACCCAAAGAGTCATTAAACTGCAATGTGATTGTACAAAAAACAATATGTGCAGAAAGATTAATCAACCAGTCCGATTTACAGGGGACATTTTTTTAATAAAGTTTTTTTTCTTTTTATTCAGGAAAATTCACCTTAGGAATATTTCATATTTAGCCCTTGTGGGTAGCCATTACTCCTTTTTGTGTTGAAGGTAAGCATTTGTCAGGGGAGAGACAACCTTTCACTCCTACTTATTCAGCTATATTCAGACTACCAAAATTAAATGATAAATATAATGAAAGCTTTTTTTGGCTGTACTTCTCCTATGGATCACAGGAGTGCAATTCGTTCTGCACTCAGGTGAACCCATGTTTAGCCGACAGCAGGCTAAAGCTCTTATCGGCTGACGTTACTTAGTCCAGTCTTCCAGCACCCAGTCCAGGCATCTGGGTGGATCTTAACTGTAAAGTTGGGATCTTTCCCCAGCCTGGTCCGGCAGCTGTCTCAGCCTCTCAGCTGGGCCACAGGGAGACTGAGCAAGCTGCTCCCTCTTCCACCAGCCCATTGCTCCAATGAACACTGGAGGGGCAGAGAAGAGAGTAGTGACTATCGCAGAGTCAGAGGGGAGGGGAGAACTGAGTGATCAGTGGCGTTTGACTGGAAAATTCTTGGTGCAGAGGCAGCAGGGGACAGATGCAGCATCAGATCAATGCTGCGTTCACCTAGGTGAGTATAAGGAGAGGGGGTTTGTAAGCCCATACATCTCTTGCAGTCAGTGTTTTTATTTCTAATTAGATACACCATGTCCCACATATTAATTAATACAATCAAATTATATAGTATATCTGTATACAAATATGTGGCCTTTAAATAAGTTCAAAATTGACCAATACTTTACAGTTTTAATGCAAGCTTTTCTTGTTTAAAGATTTCAGAACTGTGGAAAGTGCTTTCAAATTTTTTGTTGTATGCATGTTTCTTAGAAAATACGGTATATATCCATTGCACACTATACAGTAAATAATGTTCACTCTACTATTTGGTTATGTGTGGATATCAGTATATCTAGGGGGTTGGTCAAATCAGTAGTAATTGCGCAATATCACAGACCTTTTTTACATGTAATGAATATACCTAAAATTGTTTGGAGAGCACTGTGTAAACATCCCACAGGAGTGTAATAAATTATTTCCCAATCGTCTGCTAACAGAGCAGGAATCACTAGGATCATTTATTTCCAGGGATCAAATCAAATTGCTTAGAAATGATGATACTGGCCCTGATGTTTTAGAATTAACACTTCAGGAAGGACGTACAGAAGGAAACCTCTCATCTGCTTTGATGAATGATGCAAGATCTGCTGATTTCACAACATTTCCACATGCTGAAAACTGACTTTTTTTTTTGATTACTTGCACATAGTGAAAGTGCACAATTTTCACTCTGGTGTACTTATTATTAAGTTGTTACTGCTCTGGACTGACTTGGATTGTTTGCATTACTAGCAAACAATTCTATACATTCTTAAATTAAAAAATAGCTTTTTTGCTCTTTGTAATATTTGTAAGAGAAGCATGTGTTTTCTGTGCTTGAATTTTTCTTCTCATAGAAAAGAGCAAACTGAAATAGTTATATATAGCATGGCTATAAAGTAAAAGTGTTGAAACCAGATAGTAGCAATTATAAAAAAAAAATACATTTAAATAATTTTTTAATCAGGTAAATAGCGAATGTTGGAAACTAATATTACGAAGCCTTCTTTTCAGCCAGCAGGTGGAGATTTTAGTTCCATTTGACATGTTTTCTTCTGTCTTCATCTTTACTAGGAATGGCTTTGTTGTTCATGGTCACCCAGGGTTCACACAGACTTTGAGTGTTTGCTGTTCTACTAAATAAGAGTGTTCACCTGCCTGAAAACCTCTGACTGCAGTTGGAAGTCATTTTTGTAGTGGAAGTATTATTACTGCCACTAAACGGCATCTTCCTGCTGTAGAGCCTGTCAGGGATTTTTATGAAATTATAGATAATAATTTTAATGAATTTTTATAAATAAACTCAGGCTGAACCCTTGAATAATGTTTCCCTTTAACTCAGGAAGATATAAAACTCTGAGTCTAAAAAGGTTGAAAAAAAATCAGGACAATTAGTGTATTGCCACGTAAACAAGATAGCACCTGGACTTAAGAGAAAGATTAAACATATATCATGTTTTCAAAGCCTCAACAACCTAACCAGTTTTTACAATTAGAGAAAACACCCATGACCCATTTAAACTACTCCCCTATGTTTACAAAGCCTTCAGGTCACACAAATGTGTATTGTTGAAGAGACATTGTCTGTTCTCCCAAATTATCAAGAGTCAACAATCTTGCATATCACAGTCAATGATTTCTCCTCCATTGTTCGCGGAAGTAACCAAAAAGTCAATATGCAAGAAACTTCCTAAAAGCAGGTCAAGACGATAAAAAAATAAAAATAAATTAACTTAGATTTTTTCACTAGACAAGACAAGATATTAAGACACCAAGAACAAAGATTTCCCCTTTATGGATGGGATATCTTCACATACATATGGGATTCTATCAATTCTCCTTATTTTCAAGGCTGATAGGCAGACAATTGTCAAACAAAGAACATAAGAAGCTGGGTACAGCCAGGGAGAACAATATATAAAACATTTTTTAAAATATCAGTTATCCTGTAGCAGCTCTTTTGTTATGACGTGATTTGAAACTTTAAAAATCCATAATTCCTTTAACAAAGTTGCTTGGGGGACACCTTAAACCTGCCTGTGATGTGGCACACCTCCAGAATGTACAAAGGAAAAAAAAACACATTTGCCACTAATTGGCACTTCCCTGTCCTCCAACATCAAACAAAGGGCATAAAGATCTGGACAATGCCCATCAATAAGGAGACAAGGTTCTTTGCTATGGAGTTTCCTCCTGGAACAGTACTGTTTTGAGGAAATGTGACTTGGTATGGTTCATGGGCTGAGAATATTAAACATCTAGGAATCCATATTTCCCCCAGGGTCCAAGATTTCTGCAAGCTTAATCTCCTCCCTCTCCTGCAAATTTCCCAAAATAGGTTGAAAGCATGGGCTAACCTTCCCCTTACGTTAATTGGGAGAATCAACTTAATAAAAATTAAATCACTTCCCCCCTACTCTATGTGGTTCACCATTCTCCAATATGGATCCCTAAATAGTTTTTTAAGCGGTTTAACTCTCACATCTCAAGCTTTCTCTGGGGCTCCCACCCACCCAGATTCCAATTATCTATTCTTCAAAGTCCGTGGACCCACGGGGGCCTGGCCTGCCCTGATTTTTTTTCTTTATTTCCTTGCAGCAATGCTTACCCCTGCTCACAATTGGCTTATATCGGATGCCTCCAACGCAGCAGTAGCCCTGGAGGCTGCTATAGTGGGCTCATATGAGGCACTGCGGAATGCCCTATTTAGGGGTGCCAAGGCTCCCCACTTCCTCCTTACCTCGATGAAAACCGCGCTTAGGGCATGGTCTGCGGCGGTCGGCCCCCGGGCTGCTGACCCCCAAGTGCGTTCCCCAAATACTCTGTTGTGACTCAATACCTCTTTTCCTGAATTCCACTCAATTCCAGATACGGTCTTATGGGCGTCACGCGGTATCCGATATTTACATCATATTTGTGAGAATGGGGCACTACTGACATTTGACCAACTTAAAGCCAGATTTGATCTGCCCAATGTTTACTTCTTCCAGTTCCTGCAGCTCCGCCATGCCTACAGAGCACAGTTCAGGGATTCCCCCCTGATTCTCTATCAGTCGGATATGGAATCGCTTTTCTGAGAGGAGTCATTAATCAAACCATTGTCCACGATTTACAAGGCCCTTCAACCGACTGTGCATCATGGCCTTGAAAAGCTCCGGGCCTTCTGGATGGTGGAGCTTCCAGAGTTGGACGGGGAGGACTGGGAGGATGTCTGGGACTCCCCTTTTGGCCAATTAGTCTCTTCCAGGGATCGGCTAGTCCAGTTTAAAATACCACATAAGTATTACTATACCCCCTACAGGTTACGCAAAATCTACCCGAATTGCATGCCACAGTGTTGGCGGTGCGGAGCTGACTCTGTGGGTTTTCTACATATGATTTGGTCCTGCCCCATTATACAAACTTATTGGTCATCTATCTTAACCTTTATTACCAGACTGACCACAGTACCTATACCTCAAAAGTTAGAGATCTGTCTACTGGGTTTAGTAGATGCTTTGGCCCACTATTGGGGTTACTCCTCCCTTATGCCAGGAAACTTGTTGTACTCAAATAGAGAGCTCCCACTCCTGCCCTTACCCTAAATGCATGGAAATCATTAGTCAACCTAGCGGTGCCCTTATACAAGGAAACATATTCCAACAAAGGATGCCCCCTAAAAGTCCAAAAGGTCTGGAACATCTGACTGGAGTCCAAAACCACCACTTTGGTACAGGAGGACCCTGTAGGGTCAACAGACTAATCTAATCAATAGTGGTGTCTCCCCCCCTGTGTCTCTTTATGCAAACCGGTTGACCATTTGCTTCTGACTGCCTAACCGCCATTGATACAACCATAAGTGGTACCTATCATAGCTCTCATGGTTTTGTGGGTTATGGGCCAGCGCATCTTTCCTGGCACATACTAGCAGCAAGTTACAGGGGTTTGTATTTAGTTCGCTTAGTATGGTTGTTGAAGTGTTGTACGTCTATTTCTATGCTTTGTACATTTTCGAGCCGGGGAAGGCCCAGAGGCTCTGTTCTGTAATACTAACTTTCTTTCAAAATTAATAAAAAGATAGAAAAAAAATGAGGAGAATTGATTGTCAAGACTTGCCTCCAATTAACTTCAATTGGTTTCACAATAAAGTTTGCAGTTTGTGGATTTTTGGACACCAAACATGCACTTAAATTGAACACAAACTAATTTGCTCAGTATTATATTTTTGTGCATGTAACACAATCCAGGGACCTCTTGTTGCAACCATAAAAAATGTATGTACGTATATATATATATATATATATATATATATATCAGTGTAACTCGGGACTTAAGAAATTGCCTGCAGCCAACTTACCGGTAGTTCCTGTTAGACATGAAGGATGCAGTTGGATGAGGGAAGCATATCTCTTGGGCATTGGCTTGCTCCATAAAACACATACTATACTTTTACATAACACCAGAAGCTAGAAATGTATTTTTGTGACTTAAGCTATATCTAAACTCAAGAACAAAAAATATTTCAGTTTACCAGTCATAAAATGTTGCGACTGCATCAATTTGCATTTTTTTCTATTTATTTTTACCTAGCAGTTCTACTGGTAACACAATTCCTATCCTAGGGCAACAACATTCACTGCAAAAAATATTTTTTTGTTTTGTTTTGTTTCTTTAGATGTTATAGTGTGAAAACAAGGACTCTTATGACACACACAAAGACATGTCTGCAGAGGAGAACAAACAGCTTGATTTCTACTTACAGAGTAACATCATGTGATGTCAAATGATCTTGTGACCCTAAAATGACATCATTGAGTTTGACTTAAACACCCCCAGAGTAACAGATAAATTAATGACTCAAGGTCTTGATATTACTGTAAGCAAAGAATTTAATATTGCAGGAACCGGAGGCTGATTGGGCATAAAAGAACTCATGGCTGAATCATAAATCATAAAGCACATAAAGCAAAGAGAATCCATGCTACTCACTGTACAGCTGAATATAGTCAAAAGTAAACTGTTAGGGCCGGTTCACACTGCTGCGATGCGGGAACCCTGCAAATCACACTGCTGGTTCCCGCATCGCATGTTTCCCGGCGGCAGTTCACACTGCCCTATGCGAACTGCTAGGAGTGTCAGTTAAAAGTTAATGACATCCCCAAATCAGTTTGCAAATCGAAGTGCGATCTGCAAACTCGGACAGGAATCGGATCGCATGGGTGTGAACACCCATGCAATCCGATTCTTCTGCGGACAAAAAAAAGGGTCCTGTGCGAGTTTGATGCAAATTCAGCCATACGATCTTTATGGCTGAAATCGCATCAGAGATTGCATGTGATTTTCACTGCAGTGCGGTGCGAATCACATCCGATCTCTGACATCGCACCAGTGTGAACCGGCCCTTAAAAAGAATCATGGGGAAATGTGGGGAATTACATGAGCAATCCGTTTTCTAAAAGGCGTGGTTCTAAAGATTGTAAATGAAGGTGTAGCGCTAAATATGAAGTGGTAATAAAAAAAAAGTTTGTATATTAAGAGTTCAACTGTGTAAAAATGCCGGAACGATCAAAACATAATCTACAATTAAAGATATTTTGTAAAGTAAGGACAGAAAGACCATCACCATCACCCGATATTACTGACTCTTACCGTCAGTGTATAGTAGGGATGAGCCGAGCACCCCCCTGTTCGGTTCGCACCAGAACCTGCGAACAGACAGAAAGTTTGCGCAAACTTTAGAACCCTATTAAATACAATGGACTCGAACGTTTGAAATCAAAAGTGCTAATTATAAAGGCTAATATGCAAGTTATTGTCCTAAAAAGGGTTTGGGGACCCAGGTCCTGCCCCAGGGGACATGTATCAATGCAAAAAAAAGTTTTAAAAACTGCCGTTTTTTTGGGAGCAGTGATTTTAATAATGCTTAAAGTGAAACAATAAAAGTGAAATATTCCTTTAAATTTCATACCTAGGGGTGTGTGTATAGTATGCCTGTAAAGCCGCGATTGTTTCATGTGCTTAGAACTGTCCCTGCACAAAGTGTAATTTCTGAAGGAAAAAAAGTCATTTAAAACTCACTCGCGGCTATAATGAATTGTCGGCTCCCGGAAATACATAGAAAAGTCATTGGTAAAAAAAATGCGTGGGGGTCCCCCCAAACTCAATTACCAGGCCCTTCAGGTCTGGTATGGATATAAAGGGGAACCCTGCCGCAATTTTTTTTTTTTTAAATGCGTGGGGTTCCCCCAAATATCCATACCAGGCCCTTCAGGTCTGGTATGGATTTTATGGGGAACGCCACCCCAAATAAAAAAAAATGGCGTGGAGTTCCCCCAAAAATCCATACCAGACTCTTTATCCGAGCACGCAACCTGGCAGGCCGCAGGAAAAGAGGGGGAGACGAGAGAGCGCCCCCCTCCTGAACCGTACCAGGCCACATGCCCTCAACATGGGGAGGATGTCCCCATGTTGATGGGGACAAGGGCCTCATCCCCACAACCCTTGCCCGGTGGTTGTGGGGGTCTGCAGGCAGGGGGCTTATCGGAATCTGTAAGAGCCCTTTAACAAAGGGGACCCCCAGATCCCGCCCCCCCCCTATGTGAATTGGTAATGGAGTACATTGTACCCCTACCATTTCACAAAGAAAGTGTAACAAATTGTAAAAAAAACACAGACACCATTGGGAAAGTCCTTTTATAAAAAAAAAAAAAAAAAAAAAAAACATTCCAGCGATGAAATCCAGCGATGAAATCCAGTGTCCCGCGGTGATCCGATGTCCAGCGCTGTCCACACAAAACGTCATTGGCTGAGCCTGAGTGGACCTGATGGGGAACTTCCTCCGCAGTGTATTAAATGAATAGACCCGCCCCTTCTAAAGTTCCCCATCAGGTCCGCTCAGCCAATGACGTAGGTGTAAAGCCCGTACACACGATCGGTTTGACTGATGAAAACCGTCCGATGGATGGTTTTCATCAGACCAACCGATCGTGTATGGTACCCATCGGTCTTTTTTCCATCGGTTGTAAAAAATAGAACTTGTTTTAAAATTTGCCGATGGATAAAAAACCGATGGTAATTTCCGATCGTCTACGGGCAAGTCCATTGGTTAAAAAACCCATGCATGCTCAGACTGAATTAGGAGACGGGAGCGCTCGTTCTGGTAAAACTAGCGTTCCTAATGGAGAGAGCACATTCGTCATTCTGCAAGTTATTGCTTTGTTTAATGCAGCGCATGTTTTGTTGCTTTAGAACGGTGTTTAAAATGTAATTTTGGCAGCAGATCTTTCTCATGAGCTCTGACAAACGTATGTCTTTCTTCTTTCTTGTGATCTTAGGAATAATTAGTTTAATTCTTCAAGGCCGAGCTCACAAATTCCCCCCTTTTTTTTTTTTTTTGTCCTTAAATTTGTTGTGCATTATTTGGTGTGTCAATTTCTCAGAACAACTTTTTTTTTTTTTCGTTTCCTCATGGAGGTTGGTGTCCCTTGTTATTAATTACACATTGTATTTATGAAATGTTATTGCTACTTCAAAAAAAAAACACATCAGGCATGTATGTTGGCTGAAATCAAATTTCCCTTTATTTCGGAAAAAAAGCAAACAAAAAACGAAGGACAACTATTCAGAAATTAGCAGAGAATATCAAGTCCTTAGACCCCGAATGCAGACCTGACTATGATGAATAATAAAATCAACAACAGCATGAAATCAGGAGCAGCAGCCAAAGACATACATCATCCCAAGCTGTGGTACTCCATCAACCTGCAACTTCTGGAAGAGCAGCTTGAGGCCAGAGAATCACCTCCTGCTCTTCCCTGTAGCCTTCCTTCCACGCTTCCCTGCAGCGTTCTCTCCACGGCCCCGTCCTCGCACCCTTGCAGGCAGGGCCACTGTGGGTGGTGATGTGGCAGGAGGAGGAGGAGAAGGAGGAGAAGGAGGAGAGGGATTGGCCTGATGTGACAGATGGGTGGCCTCAGTCAGCAGCCCCCTCGCCCCCATGTGTACGGCCATATATATGAGGTGCTCACAAAGGGCCCGTTGTCCCGCCTCCATTTGGAGCAACTTATCCGCCAGATAGCTGCTAAACCCCTCCATAGGGTTGAGGGGGGCCCTCATGATGGCAGCAGCCTCCTGAATCATCTTTAGTGACTCCTCCTCCACTTGTGTCATCCGCCGTTGTTTTGGCGGTCTGACGTGGAGCGGAGCCACTTGGGAGACGGTGCTGCCACTAGGCCTGGGGACCTGCTGAGTCCCACTTGGCCCTGCCTCCTCCTGCCTGCCACACTCCTGACCCTCTTCCTCCTGGCTTGCCTCATCCTGTTTATAAAATAAAAATAAAAATTGTATTTGGGGAATCTATCACCCACAATTTGGATATCATTACTGGTGCATATTTTTTTTTGGGGGGGGGGGATGATATCATTTATGGGTAATCCAAACAGTTCAACACAATATTACTTAGTGGACAATAATTATCATCAAAAATACTATACCTGGCTGAAGATGCGAAGATCTGGCTCTTCAAGTTCAGGAGGCTCCTCCTCCGCCTCTGCAGGGGTGGAGGGAAGGGTGGAAGGAACGCTGGAGGGAAGGGTGGAAGGAAGGGTTGAGGGAAGGCTGGAAATAGATTCCCTGGCCTCGATCTGGTCATCCAGAAATTGAAGATGTCTGTAGTACCACAGCTTGGGCTTTACTACATCGTCGGCTGCTGCTCCTGATCTCTTTGACTGGCGCACTTCCTTGTATATTTTTTTATAGGAATTACGCAGGTTGTTGATTTTATTATTGATCATAGTGTAGTCTGCCTCTCGGATCCATGGCTTCATATCCTCTGCTAATTTGCAAATAGTTGCCCGACGTACATCACTCTTGTGGTACGCAGGGTGTTTCAGTTCCCACAGGTTGCGCTGTTCCTTATATTTTTCAATAAAAGTCAGCATCACCTCCAGCTCACGTAGTTTATGCATCTTTTTGGATCAGCAAGTAAAAAAACAAGGATAAAAAAAAAAAAAAATCAGATTTGATTCTCCTCAACTTATCACAAAATTGCCCTTTACAATCATGAACCATTATAGGCCACTGCAGGCCCGAGTTCCCTTCTTACCTTAGTTCAGTTCGTTGGTTCACTTCCGGTCGTCCTTACTCCGCGCATCCCTAATAACTTCTTTCCCCTTTTTATACCCTGCGCATGCGTGTAACTTTGCCCTCGTCGCCCGCCCATGACGGACTTTTTCTGCATTTCCCCGCCCCTTAACGATCAGCGCACAGTGTGAGACGGCGACATGTCACAGACACAGGTGGCTTCTTTAGTAGAAATTACCGACGAGGAAAGCCAGGAGGCGGAAACGTCCCGATCCCGTAAAAAAAGATACAAGGCGACTAATATGTCTTTTTCTGAGATGGCGGAGATGGTGGACATTCTGCGGAGGAAGGATTACGACGGCAAGCATGGCCCATACGACACCCCTAATCTCCGGAAGTCACAAATTATGGACAAAGTGGCGAAGACTCTCTATAAAAAATATGGGGTCAGGAGATCCAAGGAACAACTCCGTAAAAGGTGGTCAGACCTCAAGCTGAGGGAGCCGGAGCAGTATAGGAAGCTTCTAAAAAGCATAGAAAAAAGTAATTTTTTTTACTGTGTTCTTTCACATTGTAATATGTATTCTTCTATGTTTTGCAACATGTGCTTGGCTTGACTGGTTTCACATTTTAAAATGTCAACTTTTATGTTAAGTGGAGAGTCCACTTATTTGGTAAATGTGTTGTTAAAAAAAAAATGCTGCTCTTCCCCCAAACATGTTTGGCACATATCCACGTAAACTACATGTGGGCATGCCTCATTTTACTTCAACAATGTTTATCTACACATTGTTGGCTAGATGATGTGTTGTAAGGAAAATTAGAATGTGAATGAAAGGATAAACTGTATTCTGGGTAAAGGAGATGACACTCCAGCAGTTGTGTACTTTTTTTTGTTCTTGATCAAGATACTATACTCTGGGCCACATGACCAAATTTCTTAACGGTGTCACACACAGGTGGTCCAGTGGATACCTTGGTGGTTATCCAAGTGTATTTGTGAGTGTCCTCAAAAATAACATGTTGCTTTGTTGAGTTTGCAAGATCTCATATGTTCATCTTGAAATTCAGGGCCAAATATCAATTGTACCCCACTTCAAAACAATGAGAATCCATTTTCAGGCCTAAAAAGTCTGTGTGCTAAAGGATACATTATTTTTTAAATTCCCATAGGGGAGAGGAGACTGGGAGGACACCATGCTCAGGAGACGAGGAACCAAACACCACAGAAACTCCCCGAAGATCACAAAGCAGACCAAGATCAGCAGGTTCAGGAAGTGGAGGGGGAGAAAGCGGAGGTGGAGGAAGGGGAGGTGGAGGAAGGAGAGGTGGAGCTTATCAGCACAACAGGTCAGTGTCTGTCACCACAACTTCAAGGTAAATACAGATGTAGGCCTGCATAGTTTAAAAAAAAAAAATGTTTTTAGGGACTGAACGTGGGGGTGTGTCAGGAAGTCCAAATCCTCCATTCTCGAGTGCCAGCACCAAAATAATCATTCAGGAAATCATGGAATGCAGTAGCGAAATGGACATTATGAGAAAGAGAATGATTGTGATTGAGCAAAAATATAAAAACATGATAGATATTTTGGGGAGAATAGTGTGAACCCCCCCCCCCTGTTTTTGTGTTTTGTTATGCGTCCGAAATTTCCTATGGGATTTCCACCAGCCCAAAAGTGATGATGCACACACTGACTCAACATGTGCTATCTGCCGTCACAGGATATCTATGTCCCTGTTTTGGGGGTACAACCTCTTCCTCCCTCCTCAAGTAGGTGAGAGGAAGGGTTTTCACCCCTAAAGCACATCCATTGATCCCCCATGATGGCAGATAGCACATGTTTACCTTAGCCATGGGATCATGTTGAAGATACCCATTTGAGCCCCAAAAAGAAAGTGTGGTTCTTCACATTTGGGATGGATCAGGGGTAACATCACCCCATCTCATGTTTGTATTTTTCACTGTGTTATTTTGTTACTTTTTCAGCAAAAAAATATTGGCTTTTGACTAGTGTTGAGCGAACCCGAACTGTAAAGTTCGGGTCCGTACCGAACTTTAGCTTTTTCCCGAACACGAACCCGAACCCGGACTTTGCCCAAAAGTCCGGGTTCGGGTTCGGGTTCGGCAATCTAATTACGCATTTAGAAATGCTTCAGGGGCCAGCCAATCACCTTTTGATTAGCTGGTGTGCCCTTAGAGGCCATCATAGCCATGCCTACTAATGGCATGGCTGTGATTGGTCAGTGCAACATGTGACCCAGCTTCTATATAAGCTAGAGGCACACAGCACACATGTCACTCTGCTTCAGAATAGATAGGGAGAGGATCTAGTCTGCTGCTGCTGCTTTTAGGGAGAGATAGAAAGATAGATGAGGTAGTCCTGATTTCTACAATCTGAGGGAAAAGATAGAGAGATAGTGTAGTGTAGGGCCAGGTTCCTGTGTTGGTGCTTTCAGGGAGAGAGAATATTATATAGGAGTCCAGATTCAGAGATTAAAATCAGCGATCTGCATAGGTTTACCTATTTGTGTTGCAGTGCAGTCTTTTTACACTGCCATGAGCCCAATGTCAGAGAAAATCTAACTTTTAGGGGAAAAAAAAGGCACTTTATTGTGCTCTTTTCCAAAAGACCCATAGGGCAAAAAAAAAAAAAAAAAAAGCATTTTATTTTGCTCGTGCAAAAAAAGACCCGTTTAGGGCAAAAAATAAATAAATAAAAATTTGCACTTTAATGTACGCTTGCAAAAAACGCCGTTTAGGGGCGCAAAAAAAAGTTTGCAGTGTGTTATACATATTTTGAGGTGTGTGAAATAAACAATTTCTATATAGTTTTCTCCTACTGTGCTATACTAAAAAAACAACATTTTTTTTTGAATAGCATTTTCTGCAGTTCTGTAGCTGTGCGATTCAGCGGTTACGTACTGTGGGTGTGTTCTGCTCTTCCAAAAAACGCCGTTTAGGGGCACAAAAAAAGTTTGCAGTGTGTTATACATATTTTGAGGTGTGTGAAATAAACAATTTCTATATAGTTTTCTCCTACTGTGCTATACTAAAAAAACAACATTTTTTTTGAATAGCATTTTCTGCAGTTCTGTAGCTGTGCGATTCAGCGGTTACGTACTGTGGGTGTGTTCTGCTCTTCCAAAAAACGCCGTTTAGGGGCACAAAAAAAGTTTGCAGTGTGTTATACATATTTTGAGGTGTGTGAAATAAACAATTTCTATATAGTTTTCTCCTAACTGTGCTATACTAAAAAAACAAAATTTTTTTTGAATAGCATTTTCTGCAGTTCTGTAGCTGTGCGATTCAGCGGTTACGTACTTTCGTTGTGTTCTGCGCTTCCAAAAACACCCATTTAGGGCAAGATCCTAAATTTGGAAAATATGAGGAGAAGGTCAAAGGGACGTGGTGGCCCCGGTCGTGGTGCTGCTGGTGGAGCTCCTGTTGCAGGGAGAGGACGTGGTGGATCTGTGCCAGATACACGCACAAGTGAAACACCTTCCTCAGGTGCGAGTAGGCGACCGAGCCTGCGGCGGTATTTTGTCGCGCCTAATGAGGCTGTACGAATGTTTAGGCCAGGACAAGTACAGGCGATAGTAGATTGGGTTGCTGACAGTGCCTCGGGTTCCTTCACATTGTCTCCCACCCACTCTTCTGATGAAAGAACAGAGTTGGCACCTGAAACCAATGTCCATCAGTCTTTCACCTCACCCCCTTGCAAATCAGCCAAGCAGTCTGAGCCCCAAATCATGCAGCAGTCTCTTCTGCTTTTCAATGACTCTGTTAGCAGGGTTTCCCAGGGCCATCCACCTAGCCCTGCCCCAGAAGTGGAAGAGATTGAGTGCACCGATGCCCAACCACTTATGTTTCATGATGAGTACATGGGAGGACCATCGCAGTACGTCTCGGATGATGACGAAACACAGATGCCAACTGCTGCTGCTTTCGCAATTGTGCAGACAGACAAGGAGGGCAGGGGTGAAGACTGGGTGGAAGATGATGTGGAGGACGATGAGGTCCTCGACCCCACATGGAATCAACGTTATGCAGGTGACCAGTGTAGTTTGGAGGAAGAGGCGGTGGTCGCACAGAGCCACCAGCACAGCAGAAGAGGGAGCAGGGTGCAAAAGCGGAGCGTCTGTCAGCTAGACAGTATGTCTGCTATTGCCCAACGCAGCAAGGGACCGAGCACACCAAAGCCAGGTCCAAGGAGTTCCCCAGCGTGGCAGTTCTTCACACAATGTGCTGATGACAAGACACGAGTGGTTTGCACGCTGTGCAATCAGAGCCTGAAGCGAGGCATAAACATTCTCAACTTGAGCACAACCTGCATGACCAGGCATCTAAGTGCAAAGCACGAGCTGCAGTGGAGTAGACACCTCAAAAACCAAGAAAGGTCTCTGGCTCCTCCTGCTTCCTCTTCTGCTGCAGTCTCGGCCTCTTCATCCACCTCTGTAGTGACAGTGGCACCTGCCACCCCGCAAACAGAGGATCTGCCAGCAACACTACCACCTGGGTCACCAACCATCTCCACAATGTCCCATGGAAGCGTTCAGCTCTCTATCTCCCAAACATTGGAGCGGAAGAGGAAGTACCCCCCTAGCCACCCGCGATCCCTTGCCCTGAATGCCAGCATTTCAAAACTCCTGGCCTTTGAAATGCTGTCATTCCGTCTGGTGGAGACGCAGAGTTTTAAAAGCCTGATGGCATTGGCTGTCCCACAGTACGTCGTGCCCAGCAGCCACTATTTTTCCAGGCGAGCCATCCCTTCCCTGCACAACCAAGTGGGGGACAAAATCAGGTGTGCACTGCGCAACGCCATCTGTGGCAAGGTCCACCTAACTACGGATGTGTGGACCAGTAAGCACGGTCAGGGACGTTATATCTCCCTAACAGCACACTGGGTAAATGCAGTGGCGGCTGGGCCTGAGGCAGATAGCAGTTTGGCGCATGTCCTTCCACCACCGAGGATTGCAGGGCGCTTCAGTTTGCCTCCTGTTGCTAACTCCTCCTACTCCGCTTCCTCATCCTCTACCGCCTCCTCATCTGGTCAGCGTAACACCTTCACCACCAACTTCAGCACAGCCAGGGGTAAACGACAGCAGGCAGTTTTAAAACTTTCCTATTTGGGGGGAAAAGCCCACACCGCACAGGAGTTGTGGAGGGACATGAAACAACAGACCAATTAGTGGTTGCTGTCAGTGAGCCTCAAGCCCGGCCTGGTGGTGTGCGATAATGGGCAAAATCTCGTAGCAGCTCTGGGCCTAGCCGGTTTGACGCACATCCCTTGCCTGGCGCATGTGCTGAACTTGGTGGTCCAGAGGTTCCTTAAAAATTACCCCAATATGCCAGAGCTGCTGCAGAAAGTGCGGGCTGTGTGTGCGCACTTTCGGCGTTCTCACCCTGCTGCTGCTCGCCTGTCAGCGCTGCAGCGTAACTTCGGCCTTCCCGCTCACCGCCTCATATGTGACGTGCCCACAAGGTGGAACTCCACCTTGCACATGCTGGCCAGACTGTGCGAGCAGCAGCAGGCGATAGTGGAGTTTCAGCTGCAGCAATCACGCGTGAGTCGCTCTGCGGAACAGCACCACTTCACCACCAATAACTGGGCCTCCATGCGAGACCTGTGTGCCTTGTTGCGCTGTTTCGAGTACTCCACCAACATGTCCAGTGCCAATGACGCCGTTCTTAGCGTTACTATCCCAGTTCTATGCCTCCTTGAAAAAACGCTTCGGGCGATGATGGAAGAGGATGTGGCACAGGAGGATGAGGAGGAGGAGGAGGAAGCGGGATCATTTCAAAGGCTTTCAGGGCAGTCTTTCACAAGTGGCTACGAGGGTGGGTTCCTGCACCAACAAACGCCAGGTACACAATTGTCCGGCAGAAAGGGCACAGTTCTGGAGGATGACGAGGTGGAGGAGGAGATGGAGGAGGAGGAGGAGCCATTTTCACAGCAGGGTGGCACCCAGACCAGCTCGTGGCCATCATTGGTGCGTGGCTGGGGGGATACAGAGGACACAGACGATACACCTCCCACAGAGGACAGCTTTTCTTTGCCTCTGGGCAGCCTGGCACACATGAGCGATTACATGCTGCAGTGTTTCCGCAATGACCGCCGAGTTGCCCACATTTGAACTGGTGCTGATTACTGGGTGGCCACCCTGCTGGATCCCCATTAGAAGGACAACGTACCGTCCTTAATTCCCTCACTGGAGCGGAATCGTAAGATGCGCGAGTACAAGCGCACGCTGGTAGACGCGCTGCTGGTGGCATTCCCACCTGACAGTGGGCGTACGGTGGAAGCACAAGGCGAAGGCAGAGGAGGAGGAAGAGGTCGCCAACGCAGCCGGGGCACCGGCAGCACCTCAGAAGGCAGGGTTAGCATGGCTGAAATGTGGAAAAGCTTTGTCAGCCCGCCACAACAACCAGCACCACCAGCTGAGATGGAACGTCTTAGCAGGAGGCAGCATTTCACCAACATGGTTGAGCAGTATGTGTCCACAGGCCTACACGTACTGGATGACGGGTCTGCCCCCTTTAACTTCTGGGTCTCCAAATTGGGCACATGGCCTGAGCTTGCCCTTTATGCCTTGGAGGTGCTGGCCTGCCCTGCAGCCAGTGTATTATCTGAACGTGTATTTAGCACGGCAGGGGGCGTTATCACAGACAAGTGCAGCCGCCTGTCCAGAGCCAATGTGGACAAGCTCACATTCATTAAAATGAACCAGGTGTGGATCCCACAGGACTTGTCCGTACCTTGTGCAGAATAGACATGTATACCGGTGTTGTGACAAAAACTGTCCGGCCATCGGATTGTGTCCGGCCCATACTGCGAAGGCGCAGCGCTTGCGCAGTACAGAGGACAAGGAGATTAAAAAAATCTCCGAAGATGAACGGCGCCTGTGCTGTGAGTGCAGGTTCAAGCCCCACCATCCAAGTGGACATACGGTAGCACATAGTAACAGGACCCCTCACGGGCTCGGTTCGATCGCCACGCTTCGGGCACGGCCTCACTTGGCTCGGCTTGAACCACGGATGGTGTGGCCTTCACCTGAACTCACCAAGCAGGCGCCGTTCGTCTTGGGAGATTTTCGAAATCCCCTTGTCCTACATACTGAGCAAGCGCAGTACAGGGTGGACACTATTTGACGGGGGACAGAATTCGACACATCACCGGCCTTACCCAGCCATTATTGTATTTTTGAATCAGTGTTGGCTACCTCGTCCTCCTCCACCGCCGCTTCCACCTACACAGCCACATCCACCGCCACCTCAACCTCCTACTCCATATGGACCTCGTCCTCCTAGGTCAAGATTAGTATTTTTTATTTTTAGTTTTTTATGTTATTTTAAGTTATTTCCCTATCCACATTTGTTTGCAGAGCACTTGCCATGCTCTTAACAACATTTTGCTGCTGTCATGGATATGCATTAATGTCTGTCTGCCATCTTACCTTTCCTCCTCATGTGTTCATTTTAGAGACCAGACCTCCTTCACCTGGCTTCCTTTATAATCTCCTCCCAGCCTGACTCCACCCCAGGCCCTATCACAGAACACTATATTAACCTGTGCACTGCAAGCCTGCTTTGCTGATCAACGTGTTTGTTAGGCATTGTGTGTTTGGGTTCCTGCCTGCCGTGTGCTACGTCTGTCTCTCTGTTACGTTATTGGCTTGTCCCCGACTATCCCTGTCTGCTCGTGACCCTTGACCTTCGGCTCGTTCTTTCGTTATCCTTGTCTGCTTGTGGCCCCTGACCTTCAGCTTGTTATTCGGTTCTCTCATATCTTGTGCTGCTGCTTCCCCTCTTTTCCCCTTATCCAAGGGGCGTGAGCTAGGAAACTCCAGGGGCTGCGACCTGGTCCCAGCCTGCAGCATAACATCCTCACCACTAGAGGCCCTGGAGAAGACCTGCTGGGTCTTAGACTCCGCGCCCTGGGGAATCTTGGCTCTAGCTTCCGTTAGGATCCCGGTTGTGCTCCTCTGGTCCCGCTTTCCACAACCACCCAGTTTCCTATCCGCAGAAGCCAGCCATAGGGTTCACTACCTCGCGGTGCACTCCTGTCCCCCTACGGTGTGCATCTGTCACCTGGCCACAGGTGACCTTGACAGTTTGATCAGCCATGAACCCGGCTGACATCCCGCTCCCCGCGGATGATCCATTGCAGGGCATAGTTCGCAGACTTGAAACCCAGGAATCAAATCAGACTGAGGTGATGCGATTCCTCCAGGATCTGGCTTCTCGATTCGAGCAGCTTCAGGCCTCCTTGGGAACCCGAATCCGCAACCCCAAGTACAACCAGCGGCTGTACCTATCGCACCAGTCGCAGCCTCACACTCACTAAGATTGCCAGCTCCGTTCCGTTTCTCTGGGGACTCCAAGGCCTGCAGGGGGTTTCTCAGCCAATGCACAATTCATTTTGAGCTTCAGCCTCAAAGCTTCCTGTCTGACCGGGCTAAGGTAGCCTATATCATTTCCCTCCTCTCCGGTGAAGCTTTGGCCTGGTCTGCCCCCCTGTGGGAGAGGAACGATCCGGTGGTTTCCAGCCTGTCCGATTTCTTGAAGCTCTTTCGTAATATCTTCGAAGAGCCGGCTCGGGCTTCTTCAGCGGCTAGTGCTGTCTTACGTCTTCGCCAAGAATCTAGTTCAGTGGGGCAATATGCTCTTCAGTTCCGTATCCACACAGCTGAATTGAGCTGGAATAATGAGGCCCTGGTCGCTACCTTTTTACATGGCCTCTCTGACCGAGTGAAAGACGAATTAGCGGGAAGAGCCATTCCCGTCGGTCTGGACGATGTAATTTCATTATGCAACCAGATCGACATTCGTTTTCAAGAGAGGTCCTTAGAAAAAAGACGCCAGCACTCTCTGGGTCCTAGCCAGTCTGAGCTCCCCTCCCTTCATTCCGTGGAGCATCCTCTACCTGCTGAAGAACCTATGCAGCTGGGCCGGACCAGACTAACCCCCGAAGAACGTGCTAGGCGCAGAACTCTGGGCTTGTGCCTCTATTGTGGGGGCAAGGGTCATTTTCGTGACTCCTGCTCGCTTCGTCCGGGAAACGCTCGGGTCTAATACATTTGGAAGGTGGAGTATTGGACCCAGAAACATCACTTTCTCGCCTGCTCTTGCCGGTGTTCCTTCATGTAGGCACTTCTCCTCAGTCAACCCTTGTATACCTGGATTCCGGGGCTGCCGGCAATTTTATGGATTGGAGAACTGCTTCTTCTATGAAGCTTACCCTTTCACCTCTCACTACCCCATTGGTAGTCTCGGCAATTGATGGCACTGTTCTCCCAGGGGGCCCTATTCGCTTCCAGACGCTACCCATTAGGATGTCGGTAGGGATTCTCCACCAGGAGTGGATATCCTTTCTTATTCTACCCAAGGCCTCTACCCCAGTTGTATTGGGCCTCCCTTGGCTACAGCTCCACTCTCCACATGTGGACTGGGTCTCTGGGCAGATCCTGGCCTGGGGTTCCTCATGTTTCTCCTCGTGTCTTCTCAAGGTGACCCCCAAGGAGAGTCTTCCGGTTGCTGCCACTTCTGTTTCTTCTGATCTTCCTGCTGCATACAGCGATTACCGGGATGTGTTCTGTAAGAAATCAGCTGAGGTGCTTCCTCCCCACAGGTCTTTTGACTGTGCTATTGATCTTGTCCCCGGAGCAACTCTACCCAGGGGTCGTACCTACCCTCTGTCCATCCCAGAGACCCAGGCCATGTCGGAGTATGTCGCAGAGAATCTGGAGAGAGGTTTCATCCGGAAATCCTCATCGCCTGCAGGGGCAGGGTTCTTTTTTGTTGCCAAAAAGGATGGTACCTTAAGACCCTGCATCGATTATCGGGGTTTAAATGCGGTTACTATTAAAAATCGATACCCCTTACCCTTAATATCTGAGCTATTCGATAGGTTGAAGGGTGCCTCCATTTTCACCAAGTTGGATCTCAGAGGCGCGTACAATCTCATTCGAATACGGGAGGGTGACGAATGGAAGACTGCATTCAACACTAGAGACGGGCATTACGAATATCTGGTGATGCCTTTTGGTCTGTGTAATGCTCCAGCCGTGTTTCAAAACTTTGTCAATGAAATCTTCAGAGATCTGCTGTACCAGTTTGTTGTCATCTATCTGGATGACATTCTGATCTTTTCTGAAAATCTGCTCGTCCACAGAAACCATGTCCGCACTGTACTTCAACGTCTTAGAGAGAACAATCTCTATGCCAAGCTGGAGAAATGTTCCTTTGAATGTTCTGAGGTCCTGTTTTTGGGGTGCTTCGTCTCATGTTCGGGTCTTCGTATGGACCCTGGGAAGGTCTTGGCTATCACCAACTGGCCTCTTCCTGCTAGCCTCAAGGCCACACAGCGCTTTCTTGGCTTCACTAATTATTATAGGCAGTTCATAAGGAATTACTCTTCCATTGCCGCGCCTATTATCGCTTTGACCAAGAAGGGTGTGAATGCCAGAGACTGGCCTCCCGAAGCTGTCTCTGCATTTCACAACCTGAAACAGGCCTTTGTTTCTGGCCCCCTCTTGAGGAGACCAAATCCTGGGAATGCATTTTTTATTGAAGTGGACGCTTCCTCAATGGGGGTGGGAGCTGTGCTTCTTCAAATCTTTGAGAAGAGACGCCAACCATGTGCGTTCTTCTCCAAAAAAAATTCTCAGGCAGAGAGGAATTATGCCATCGGTGATCGGGAACTTCTCGCAATTAAATTGGCGTTAGAGGAGTGGCGTCATCTCTTGGAGGGTTCCCCTCACTCCATAACGATCTTTACCGATCACAAGAATTTACAGTATCTACAGAATGCTAAACGTCTGAATCCTAGACAGGCCAGGTGGAGTCTCTTCTTTGCCCATTTTAATTTCACGATTACCTACAAACCTGGTTCCTTCAACGGTCGGGCTGATGCGCTCTCTAGGTCATTTGACACTTTGGACGAGGAGTCCGCCCCTGAACCTGAGCCGATCATTCCAACCTCATGCATTGTTGCCCACTCTACCACCCTGAAGTCAAAAATTCCGCCTGGTAAGACCTTTGTCCCCACTGAGCTAAGAGCTAAGATCCTTCATTGGGGACATGATTCCAAGGTGGCAGGTCATTCTGGATTCCTCCGATCCTTCCTACTCATCAGTCGTCACTACTGGTGGCCTAATCTCCGCTCAGACATCAAAGACTACGTTAAAGCTTGTCATGTCTGTGCTCAGTCCAAATCCTCCACACAAGCTCCTGCTGGTCTCCTCATGCCCTTGCCCATTCCTAAGGAACCCTGGGCCCATATTGCCATGGATTTTATCACCGATCTCCCACTGTCTGAGAATAATACAGTCATTTGGGTGGTAATCGATCGATTCTCCAAGATGGCTCATTTTGTTCCTCTTCCTGGTCTTCCTTCTGCCCCTGCCTTGGTTCCCATTTTCATTCGAGAAATTCTCCGCCTACATGGGGTCCCTTCTCATATTGTTTCCGACAGGGGAGTCCAATTCACGTCTCGTTTTTGGAGAGCCTTTTGCAAATCCCTCAATATTGTCTTGGATTTTTCTTCTTCTTACCATCCCCAATCCAATGGACAGACTGAGAGGGTTAATCAGGAGTTAGAGGTCTTTCTTCGCACCTTTGTGTCTTCTCACCATGACGATTGGTCCTCTCTACTCCCGTGGGCAGAATTCTCCCATAACAATCATGTGAATACCAGTTCGCAGAAGACACCCTTTTTCACAGTTTATGGAAAACACCCTCAACTTCCTCTTCCCATGATCTGTTCTCCAGACATTCCAGCTTTGGCTTCGGTTCAGGAGTCTCTCAATTCAGTTTGGGGTCACGTTCATGATTCCCTCCGGGCAGCTGCTGAAAAATTCAAAGGCTTTGCCGACCGCCGCAGGCATAAACCGCCTTCTCTTCAGCCAGGGGACAAAGTCTGGCTCTCTACCAGGAACATCAAGCTCCGAGTTCCTTCTCTGAAGTTTGCTCCACGATTCATCGGCCCATACACGGTAACTGCTAAACTGAATCCGGTTTGTTTCAAACTCCAGATTCCTAAGAGCCTTAAAATCACTAACTCCTTTCATGTTGCTCTTCTAAAGCCTTTAGTCCTCAATAAATTCTCTTGTCCTCTCCCTACCGTGGCGCCTGTCTCTGAGGATAATCAGGAGTACGAGATCAGTCAAATTCTGGACTCCCGACTCTGTAAAGGCGTTCTTCAGTACCTCGTTCATTGGAAAGGGTTTGGTCCTGAGGAGAGGTCTTGGATCACTGCATCTGAGATCTTTGCACCTCGTCTGTTAAAGGAGTTTCATCTGAAGTTTCCCTCTAAACCTGGGCCCAGGCGGGGAAGGGGGAGGCCTCGTAAGAGGGAGGGTACTGTCATGGATATGCATTAATGTCTGTCTGCCATCTTACCTTTCCTCCTCATGTGTTCATCTTAGAGACCAGACCTCCTTCACCTGGCTTCCTTTATAATCTCCTCCCAGCCTGACTCCACCCCAGGCCCTATCACAGAACACTATATTAACCTGTGCACTGCAAGCCTGCTTTGCTGATCAACGTGTTTGTTAGGCATTGTGTGTTTGGGTTCCTGCCTGCCGTGTGCTACGTCTGTCTCTCTGTTACGTTATTGGCTTGTCCCCGACTATCCCTGTCTGCTCATGACCCTTGACCTTCGGCTCGTTCTTTCGTTATCCTTGTCTGCTTGTGGCCCCTGACCTTCAGCTTGTTATTCGGTTCTCTCATATCTTGTGCTGCTGCTTCCCCTCTTTTCCCCTTATCCTACGGGGCATGAGCTAGGAAACTCCAGGGGCCGCGACCTGGTCCCAGCCTGCAGCATAACATCCTCACCACTAGAGGCCCTGGAGAAGACCTGCTGGGTCTTAGACTCCGCGCCCTGGGGAATCTTGGCTCTAGCTTCCGTTAGGATCCCGGTTGTGCTCCTCTGGTCCCGCTTTCCACAACCACCCAGTTTCCTATCCGCAGAAGCCAGCCATAGGGTTCACTACCTCGCGGTGCACTCCTGTCCCCCTACGGTGTGCATCTGTCACCTGGCCACAGGTGACCTTGACAGCTGCCATTTGCAGCCCTCTAGCCCTTTCCATTACCTTTTTAGAGCCTTTTTAGTCCTTAGAAGTCCGGGTCCCCATTGACTTCAATGGGGTTCGGGTTCGGGTCCGGGTTCGGGTTAAAGTTCGGTCCCGAACCCGAACTTTTTTCCGAAGTTCGGCCGAACCCGTCGAACCCGAACATCCAGGTGTCCGCTCAACTCTACTTTTGACCCATGCATGTTTCTGCAAAAAAAGCCGCACAAACAAAAAAAAGGCTAGAATTTCGTAAACCAACCAAAAATGTTGTGCAATCAATAAAAACATTCGGGAAGTCTAAAAAAGGTGTGCCTTGTTCTTTCTATGCTCAATAGCAGTTCTGAAGATGCAAAAACAGTGTTTTTACCTCTGAGATTTGAGGGTATTTACTAAGGACAAATACACTTGGCACTACTAGAACCTGGGAGACACATAAACCACAAATACAAGAATGGCAACACAAGTTTGTAGTAAATACATTTTTTTTTTTTTTGAAAAAGGTAATAATAAAAGGTCAGATGTGGTCTGGCATTGCGATGGCCCCCCTACCCGTGAAGTACTCTACGTATTTCTGACGTACTTCACGGGCACTTTGGGGGGCCAAGCCAGTACGGGCAGTGCTGAGGACGGTCAGATTTGTCAGTTCAGATGGACCAGCCTCAGGCCCAACTGATGACACATAATTAGCAGAAAATTTTCGCAAAAAGTTGTGCAATAAGCAGCAGCAGTAGACAATGTTGTTCAGTTTATATTCCGCCAAATTGATAGCTGTCTGAAACAGGAGGAACCGGCTGGCCATTATCCCGAAGGCATTCTCCACAACTCTTCGGGCTCTGGCCAGCCGGTAATTAAAAACCCTCCTCTCCGGGGTGAGGGTGCGTTGGGGAAACGGCCGCATGAGGTGTGGTCCTAGTCCAAAAGCTTCATCCGCGATGAAAACGAACGGTAGACCTTCCACGTTCTCTGCATCTGGAGGCAGTGCAAGACCCCCAGCCTGCAGACGGTGAGCGAACTCCGTCTCAGCGAATGCTCCGCCATCGGACATCCGGCAGTTCTTCCCCACGTCCACATACAGGAACTCGTACCGTGCCGACACCACCGCCATTAACACAATACTATTGAAACCTTTATAGTTAAAATAGTATGACCCCGAACGAACGGGGTGGCAGCACTATGTGGACGTGCTTCCCATCAATTGCCCCTCCGCAGTTGGGGAAATCCCACCGCTGGGCAATTTGGGAGGCCACAGTCAGCCATTTCTGTGGTGTGCTAGGGAACTGTGGAGTCAAACAAAAAGAAGACATTAGTATGGTTTATGTTTACAGTGCAAGCAGATTACACGCAAAAACATTGTTGACCAACATCATTCTAACATTATTATTTAAGGGAGTTTTACCTACCAATAAACAAAGGCCCACTTAGCAGATGCCTCACCCCCGCTGAGTGGACATTCTAAAATAATCTAAGGGGGGGGGGCCTAAGGTGATTGTGGGGGATCCAAAAAAAGGCTCTACCACTCTGCTGAGCTTGATTGAGAACTAAAAATATTTTTACATCTTTGGGGGGGGGGGGGGGGGTTGTCAAACTACGAGGGCACTGACCCCAAAAATATGAAAAGGAAAATAGAAGGCTAGCTGGGTTTGCGCCCACGATAGCATGCTGGAGGGGTTAGTGAAGGGAAATAGGCATGTAGGGCCCAAAAAGGCCTTTACAGGTAAAAACATGCATGGGGAAAATGGGGACATTACCAGGATATTACAAACAGGCAAATTTGTGTTAGGAGGAAAAAAAAAAGAGAAGAAGATTCTAAAACAATAAAAACATATAATGTGAGGTTAAAGGAGCAAAATTACCTTCATATAGTCCGTCTGCAGGACCTGAATAATGGCCGAACACGTCTCAGGGATAATGATCCTGAGAGCCTGGGGGGAGATGCCTGTTGAGAACTTGAGGTCCTGCAAGCTTCTCCCAGTCGCCAGGTATCTCAATGTGGCAATAAGCCTCTGCTCGGCAGTGATGGCCTGGCGCATCACAGTGTCCTGCCTCGTGATATAGGGGGACAGCAAATCCAACAGACGGTGAAATACGGGGTCCGTCATCCTGAGAATTCCTGAAATCATCAGGATTATTCTCATGGATTTCCCGCAGCAGAGGCATATGAGAGAATTGGTCCCGCTGGAGCAACCAATTCTTAGTCCATGAACTCCTCCTCACCCTGTTCACAGACTGAACTCGGGTTACAGTGTTAACTGCAACACCAAGTCCAAAGCCAGCACGAGCTCGAGAACGAGAACGCACTTCAAACATGGTTTTAAACCGGTCGGCTGGTCAGAACGCACTCAAACAGAACGCACTGTGGAACAGCAAGGCCTGAGAAGAACGACCTGAAAAACAGTAAACGAACGGCCAAGAAGGCACTGCAAGGCAGTAACGACCTGACTGCACGCACTGAATCACAAATACAAACCCACAAGCACAAACTGAACAACAGGAAACGATCTGCAAAGCACGGAGACTGAAAAGTGCGAATCGGCTCTCACCAAACTTTTACTAACACGCGGTAACACAAAATCAGCAAAAGCAGCCCAAGGGGTGGCGCCATTAGATTTGTTCTGCCCTTTTATAGCACGTCGTACGTTTTGTACGTGCCGTCGTTTTCTTGCCGTTGGTTTTTTGACTGATGGTGTGTGGCCAAGACTGATGAAAAACAGTTTCATCGGATTTCCGATGGACAAATCCATCGGACGAAAAACCATAGGTTATCCGATCGTGTGTACGGGGCTTAAGGCTAAGCGGACCAGATGCGGAATGTGAGAAGGGGCGGGTCTATTCATTTATTACACTGCGGAGGCAGTTCCCCATCAGGTTCGCTCAGCCAATGACGTAGGCGAGGTCTGACATACGAGGGGGCGGACCAGATGGAGAACTTCCTCCGCAGTGTAATAAATGAATAGACCCGCCCCTTCTCACGTTCCGCATCTGGTCGGCTTATCCTTACACCTACGTCATTGGCTGAGTGGACCTGATGGTGAACTTTAGAAGGGTTGAGTCTATTCATTTATTACACTGCGGAGGAAGTTTCCTATCAGGTCCGCTCAGGCTCAGCCAATGACGTTTCGTGTGGACAGTGCTGGACATCGGATCACCGCGGGACACTGGAGTTCATCGCTGGAATGTTTTTTTTTTATATTATTTTTTTTTTTTTTTAATAAAGGACTTTCCCAATGGTGTCTGTGTTTTTTTTTTTACAATTTGTTACACTTTCTTTGTGAAATGGTAGGGGTACAATGTACCCTATTACCAATTCACATAGGGGGGGCCGGGATCTCGGGGTCCCCTTTGTTAAAGGGGTCTTCCAGATTCCGATAAGCCCCCTGCCCGCAGACCCCCACAACCATCGGTCAAGGGTTGTGGGGATGAGGCCCTTGTCCCCATAAACATGGGGACATCCTCCCCATGTTGAGGGCATGTGGCCTGGTACGGTTCAGGGGGGGGCACTCTCTCGTCCCCCCCTCTTTTCCTGCGGTCTACCAGGTTGCGTGCTCGGATAAAGGGTCTGGTATGGATTTTTGGGGGAACGCCACACCATTTTTTTTCTAATTTGGGGTGTAGTTCCCCTTAAAATCCATACCAGACCTGAAGGGCCTGGTATGGATATTTGGGGGAACCCCACGCATTTTTTTCTTAAATTTGCGGCAGGGTTCCCCTTAATATCCATACCAGATCTGAAGGGCCTGGTCATTGAATTTGGGGGGACCCCCACGCATTTTTTTTTTTATCAATGACTTTTCTATGTATTTCCGGGAGCCGACAATTCATTATAGCCGCGAGTGAGTTTTAAATGACTTTTTTTCCTTTAGAAATGACACTTTGTGCAGGGACAGTTCTAAGCACGGGAAACAAGCACGACTTTACAGGCATTATATACACACACCCTAGGTATGAAATTTAAAGGAATATTACACTTTTATTGTTTCACTTTAAGCATTATTAAAATTACTGCTCCCGAAAAAACTGCCGTTTTTAAAACTTTTTTTGCATTGATACATGTCCCCTGGGGCAGGACCCGGGTCCCCAAACACTTTTTATGACAATATCTTGCATATAAGCCTTTAAAATTAGCCCTTTAGATTACTCCCATAGACTTTTCGAATTTGCCGCAAACACCACAAATTGTTCGCTTTTCGGCGAACGGGGCGAACAGGCAATGTTCGAGTCGAACATGAGTTCGACTAGAACTCGAAGCTCATCCCTAGTGTATAGGGTATACACATTAGATATATTATTAGGTAGTGATGTCATCAATTCCTCCTGCTCACAAAGCGATCCACTGCATGCAAGATTACAAGGAACCTTCTTCCATTAAACCACAAGGAGAGTAAGTGATTTGTGCACCTTGTGGCTTAATGGATTATGTTTTGATTGTTCCGGCATTTTTACACTGTTGAACTCTTAATATCTGAACTTTATGTTTATTACCACTTCATATTTAGCGCTACACCTTCATTTCCAATTTCTTCTATTGTATCCAGCAATATGGTGTTAGCAGCTGTTTCTTATTATCTATTGTTCTCTAAGTGCAACAAATTCATATTTTTTTTATTTTTTAGTGGTTCTAAAGATGTACTTTTTATGAATTTATCTTTTAAATGATCCCCACAGCAACTCCCTTTCCATCTTCCAAGTCTTAAACTTAGTATGCAATCCAGTGGTAAACATTCCAGCTTCAGATTTTTAATCTGTACAAATTATGTCTGCTGACTGTAAAGCTACAGAGCTTAGGTTTTGAGAGGACCAAACTGCTCTGGCAGATTTGTCTGGATTTTGCTATCTTCAGATGGGGTTCTGTAGTTTGGAGATTCCTAAGAGTCTTTGGAACGGAATCTCCAATCATGTGTCCGGGTGTTGTGGACAGTCAGCACACAGCCCATATAACGAGGGGCTGGTGAGAGCAGTGAGTGGTGGAAGTTGGAGTATGAGTAGTTGCTGCTTTTTGGATTCAAAACACTGTCAGAGAATCTGCTTGTCACTGGCTGCCACGCCCTTAAACCTGATTGCTGACTACCGTGGACTCACTAAAAAAATGCATCTATCACTGAGCTAAACAGGCCCCAATTTTACAATATGTATAGCTTAAAAACTATACAATCTTATGTTTATTGTAGAATTAGTCCATACTGTGCTCCTGAAGATTCGGAGACGCATAGCATCTCAAATCTATCACTGCATTAGCGTATCTCATGAACATAACATGATGTAGTAGGTTTGAGATCTATGTAAGTTGATTCATGAATATCATGATAGCTAAGGTGTGTTGGAAGGGGGTTATGTATAGGTAAGGGGGCGTATAAGGAGATGATAAATGTTATTGTATTTAATGTAAATGTTTAATAATTTTTATGTAATATTAATATAAGTAATTTTTTATTTTATATGTTGTGATATTTGGGTAGCCTGAAGTCCTTTATGGTTATTACTATATGAAGAAATTACTTAATCTATTAGATGGGGGACCCTTAAAAGTTGCCTTTGGGTTTATTGGCAACTAACGGCATAGGAGAGTTGCAAGTATCTAAATAGGTAGCATGGAATAACATTTTCAAAGAGCATCAAGAGACAAAAGTATATGATCTTGTACAATATCAGTGTCATGGATATGCAGTAGTGTTTGTCTGCCATCTTACCTTCCTCCTCATGTGTTCATCTAGAGACCAGACCTCCTTCACCTGGCTTCCTTTATAATCTCCTCCCAGCCTGACTCCACCCCAGGCCCTATCACTGAACACTATATTAACCTGTGCACTGCAAGCCTGCTTTGCTGATCAACGTGTTTGTTGGGCATTGTGTGTTTGGGTTCCTGCCTGCCGTGTGCTGCGTCTGTCTCTCTGTTGCGTTGTTGGCTTGTCCCCGACCATCCCTGTCTGCTCGTGACCCTTGACCTTCGGCTCGTTCTTCGTTATCCTTGTCTGCTTGTGGCCCCTGACCTTCGGCTTGTTATTCGGTTCTCTCTATCGTGTGCTGCTGCTTCCCCTTATCCTACGGGGCGTGAGCTAGGAAACTCCAGGGGCCGCGACCTGGTCCCAGCCTGCAGCGTAACATCCTCACCACTAGAGGCCCTGGAGAAGACCAGCTGGGTCTTAGACTCCGCGCCCTGGGGAATCTTGGCTCTCGCTTCCGTTGGGATCCCGGTTGTGCTCCTCTGGTCCCGCTTTCCACAACCACCCAGTTTCCTATCCACAGAAGCCAGCCATAGGGTTCACTACCTCGCGGTGCACTCCTGTCCCCCTACGGTGTGCATCTGTCACCTGGCCACAGGTGACCCTGACAGTTTGATCAGCCATGAACCCGGCTGACATCCCGTTACCCGTGGATGATCCGTTGCAGGGCATAGTTTGCAGACTTGAAACCCAGGAATCGAATCAGACTCAGGTGATGCGATTCCTCCAGGATCTGGCTTCTCGCTTTGAGCAGCTTCAGGCCTCCTTGGGAACCCTGAATCCGCAACCTCAAATACAACCAGCGGCTGCACCTATTGCACCAGTCGCAGCCACACACTCACTACAACTGCCAGCTCCGTCCCGTTTCTCTGGGGACTCCAAGGCTTGCAGGGGGTTCCTTAGTCAATGCACAATTCATTTTGAGCTCCAGCCCCAAAACTTCCTGTCTGATCGGGCTAAGGTAGCCTATATCATTTCCCTCCTCTCTGGTGAAGCTTTAGCCTGGGCAGCCCCTCTGTGGGAACTGAATGATCCAGTGGTTTCTAGCCTGTCTGGCTTCTTGAAACTTTTTCGGAATATCTTCGAAGAACCGGCTCGTGTCTCTTCAGCGGCCAGCACCCTTTTACGTCTCCGCCAAGAGTCTGCTTCTGTGGGACAGTATGCCCTTCATTTCCGCATACTGTCGGCTGAGTTGAGCTGGAACAATGAGGCCTTAGTCGCAACCTTTTTGCATGGCCTGTCTGATAGAGTGAAGGATGAATTAGCAGGAAGAACCATCCCCACTGATCTGGCCGGCGTTATCTCCTTGTGTAACCAGATCGATATTCGCTTTCAGGAGAGGACCTTAGAAAAGCAACGCCAGCACTCCTTGGTTCTTAGTCAGCCTGAGCTCCCCTCTCTTCGACCCGTAGAGCATCTCCTACCAGCTGAGGAACCCATGCAGCTGGGTCGGACCAGGCTATCCCCCGAGGAACGTGCTAGGCGCAGAACTCTTGGTCTGTGTCTTTACTGTGGGGGCAAAGGTCATTTTCGTGACACTTGCTCTCTTTGTCCAGAAAAACGTCCGGGTCCACTTCATCTGGAAAGTGGAGTATTGGACCCAGAAATATCACCTTCCCCTTCTCGTCTTCTGCTTTCTGTGTTCCTTCATGTTGGTGCTTCTTCTCATTCGGTCTCAGCATATCTGGATTCCGGAGCCGCTGGTAATTTCATGGACTGGGAAATCGCATCGTCCATGAGACTTACTCTTTTGCCCCTCACCACGCCATTGGTGGTCTTGGCGATTGATGGTACTGTTCTCCCAGGGGGACCTATCCGCTTCCAGACCCTCCCTGTTAAGATGTCGGTGGGTACACTCCACCAGGAGTGGATATCCTTCCTTATCTTACCCAAGGCCTCAACGCCTATAATTTTGGGTCTCCCATGGTTACAGCTCCATTCTCCTCATGTGGACTGGACTACTGGACAGATCCTGGCTTGGGGTCCCTCCTGTTCCTCGTCCTGCCTACCCAAGGTTGCCCCCTGTGAATCTGAGCCGGTCATTCATTCCAGGTTGCATAACCATTTACATTTCTCTGTCCCTAACCACCCTTGGACGCACAGCCAGGCTAGCTTGTCTACAAGTCCTGCAGTCGCTACGTCTTGCGATGCGATTCAGGTAGTCGCTACACCTGACTCAGCTATTCACTCTGCCTCTGTACTAGTTATGCCAGTCCAGCCCATGCCCAGTGAGCCTCTCACTTTTTCTTGTTCGGGACATTCTGCTTGTCCTTCAGCTATTCAGCTTGACTCCGGCGACATGTCACCTTCTAACCAACCTGACTTCAGGGTTCCACTGACATCTGCCCAGTCTGATGGTCCTGTGCAAGATGACCAGTTCCCCTTTAAGGGTCTAGGGGACCCTCCTCAGATTCCTGTTGATCGTCTCATGCCCTTGCTTATTCCTAGAGAGCCTTTGGTCCTCAATAGATCTTCTTGTCATCTCCCTACCTCGTTTTCAGTCTCTGAGGATAATCTTAAGTACGAGGTTAGACAAGTTCTGGATTCTCGGCTCTGCAGAGGCATTCTTCAGTACCTTGTGCATTGGAGAGGTTTTGGTCCTGAGGAGGCGTCTTGGATCGCTGCATCTGATGTCGCTGCACCTCATCTGTTGAGAAGGTTTCATCAGAGATTTCCCTTTAAGCCTGGGTCCAGGCGGGGGAGGGCCCATAAGAGGGAGGGTACTGTCATGGATATGCAGTAGTGTTTGTCTGCCATCTTACCTTCCTCCTCATGTGTTCATCTAGAGACCAGACCTCCTTCACCTGGCTTCCTTTATAATCTCCTCCCAGCCTGACTCCACCCCAGGCCCTATCACTGAACACTATATTAACCTGTGCACTGCAAGCCTGCTTTGCTGATCAACGTGTTTGTTGGGCATTGTGTGTTTGGGTTCCTGCCTGCCGTGTGCTGCGTCTGTCTCTCTGTTGCGTTGTTGGCTTGTCCCCGACCATCCCTGTCTGCTCGTGACCCTTGACCTTCGGCTCGTTCTTCGTTATCCTTGTCTGCTTGTGGCCCCTGACCTTCGGCTTGTTATTCGGTTCTCTCTATCGTGTGCTGCTGCTTCCCCTTATCCTACGGGGCGTGAGCTAGGAAACTCCAGGGGCCGCGACCTGGTCCCAGCCTGCAGCGTAACATCCTCACCACTAGAGGCCCTGGAGAAGACCAGCTGGGTCTTAGACTCCGCGCCCTGGGGAATCTTGGCTCTCGCTTCCGTTGGGATCCCGGTTGTGCTCCTCTGGTCCCGCTTTCCACAACCACCCAGTTTCCTATCCACAGAAGCCAGCCATAGGGTTCACTACCTCGCGGTGCACTCCTGTCCCCCTACGGTGTGCATCTGTCACCTGGCCACAGGTGACCCTGACAATCAGCTATCTTCTTGACTGTTTTAACCAGTATTGGAGATCAGGCATCATAACAACATGAAAAAACAATATTGGGGAACCCAGAGTTCCCCCAATGGCTACTTTTTAGACAATTTTTCAGCTGGCTAGATTTTGCACCCTTGTCAATTTGGCAAGCAATATGCATCAGACAGACTGTCCACATTTCATATCTCAGCTTTACAACACTCTTTTATCATATGCCTTCCCTAAGCGCTCCTTCTATATGCAAGACTGGGCGAGGGAACTGAACCAGTCCATTTTGGAGGTGGACTGGGACAAAGCATATTACACATAAGAATATATCTATAATATAATAGTGATATCAAAAGGAAGGCAAATAACCGCCAACACATTTCAGTGGCCAAAAATCATCCTTCATCAGGCCTATAAAAGACACCTAAAATAAAAATTGAATGTAGAAAAATTTAGGGAGATATAAAGAGCAGAAGTTTTGTGGTTTGTAAGTTTCCTTCCCTGTCTTTGGTAATGTGATTATTAAGGCTTCCAACATTACTTTTTGGAAATAGTCGTGCCAATACATGGCTAAATTGTTTGTAATATTCTCCAGTGAACCTATCTAGAATGGAGGATTTATTATTTTGCAGGCATGTGACAGTCTTAAAGCGGAACTCCACCCAAAAGGGGAAGCTCTGCTTATTCCCCACTCCCCCTCCCCCTCCACTGCCACATTTGGCACTTTTTCGGGGGGAGCAGATACCTGTCAAAACTAGGTGCCCCTGGACAACATCATCTGTGACGAAATGGCGTAGGGAGGAGCGGCAAGCTGACGTCACCGCGATACAACGCTACAGTCCCGGAAGGACGGGCGGATAGTGAGAGCCACCCGGCTTGAATTTTTAGACATGCTTTTTAACTACATCTTAAATGTAAGTGTACATCCTTGTTTTTTTATAATAAACATCCATACAGTATTACACTATGGCAGCCTTTGTATTTGCATGGGGACCACTCACTCGGGAGAAATACTAAGGATTCCAAACGTGGAGGGGACAGGAGTATTTGTGGTTTACCATTGAGAGACCCAGGGCTGGGGAAATTAGCCACAATCTGTTGTGATCTTCTGACAAGAGATCTATGTAGTCGGTAAGCGGATTTGATATAAGAGGTGGAGGACTCCTTTCTATAACATCTTATCACTTCTTCTTGGGTGTACAATTGTTTGAAGTAACCGTTGATCAACATATTAAAGGATTGTTATCAGAACTGTGTTACCTTCGGAGTGCAACTCACTGTTCTTTGTCACTCATTGAATACAGTGATATGGACATACGGAGGGGCACACCTGTTAATTTCATTTGTGTTCAGCTACCTTTTTTGGACTTTAGAGGATTTATCACAGCTTCTATTATCCTCATATTTTATTCATTATATTATTTGATGTTTTTTATTATTTTATTCATCAGTACATTGCAGCGCAGTAATTTTTTTCCAATTGTTTCTAGTGTGTGTATGTCACATAGTTAGTTGCAGCAGCTATTGTACATCACCTTTTCACAATTATTCACTAGCACCCAGACTGAGAAAGCACAGTATTTTCCCACTAACAAAAACTAGGTACCTGCTCCCACTTCCGGGTAAGATCGCCACACGGCAGTCACAGTGATCTACAAAATTTTTGTGCAATAGTGGTAGAGAGTGATGGGCCGAACACCCTTTTCGGTTTGCACCAGAACTCACAAAAAGGGAAAAAGTTCAGACCCAAGCCGTAAACTCTATTAAAGTCTATGGGACTCGAACATGAAAAATTAAAAATCCCCATTTTGAAGGCTTATATACAAGTTATTACAATATGGGATGGTTCCCCCAATGGGGTTTTTTTTTAGCAGCAAAATGTAATGATTACCAAAAGTATATTAATTAAAATTGGTTTCTTTATTGAATATAAACATATATTATACTCATAACAGTTAAAATATGAGCTCTGGTGGGGGAAAATGTGGTATTCCAAATACAAAAAATGCAAACACAAAATTGTTACGCAGCATTAAATATCAAATGTGTCTGTTTGTGTACAATTACTGACGCATTTCGACCCATGCAGACAGGGTCTTCTTCAGAGGATTGGTTTGCTGTAAAGAGATTATATTTAGGAATTCAAATTGTTTACCAAAGATAAAGATTAATAATTTAGTAAAAAATACATGGCATATAGTTACCAATAGAAGATGTATTGGAAAAGATCTTTCTAGCCAGAGTATCTCTAAAAGCCTTCAAGAGGTCCCATAGGCTCCCTGGTCATCCAACACCCTGGGTGGTAGCGTCACTAAACTATGTGCGGCCTGCAAGGAGTCATACTTTAGGGAAGACCCCCTGGTGGCGTGCACAGATAGATGGTCAGCACCTGCAGTGAATCACCAGGGACATCTTTATATAGTGTATTGCACAATACACAAAATAAATTCAAAGGTTGTAGGTTAACGGTCAAGGAGTCTCCAATGTGTGCCTGTATCTATATATATCCTATGATACCATAATGTCTAATGGTAATCCTGGGTGAGGAGGATGAGATCTTAATGAATGTTTATTAATTTGATACATTTTATATTGGGAAATGTGTGAGTGGATGGGACAGTGGGTAATAGTGGGTAAAAATTGAAAATGAGTGATGCAAAAGTTAGTGAGGAAATAAGTTATAAAAATAATATAAATGTTTGTAATTATGCTAGATTAATAGCGATGAAATGATGTGAGGGTGTAATTGTGTGCCTTAACAGGGGGGGGGGGGATTTAGGGAGAACAATGGGAATATAGTGTTGGGTGGGCATGTATTATACCAATAAATAAAGAAAAAAAAAAGAAAAAGTACCCGAAAATGTGAGGGAATGACTTACACCTGTACCCTGTACACACGATCGGAATTTCGATGGATTTTTTCGTCGGAATTCCGATGAAGCTGACTTCCATCAGTCTTGCCTACACACCATCAGACAAAATTCCGACCGTCCAAAACGCTGTGACGTACAACACGTACGACGGCACTATAAATGGGAAGTTCAAATCCAATGGCGCCACCCTTTGGGCTGCTTTTGCTGATTTTGTGTTACCGCGTGTTAGTAAAAGTTTGATGTTAGCCGATTTGCGCTTTTCAGTCTCCGTGCTTTTCAGATAGTTTTCTGGTGTTCAGTTTGTGCTTGTGGGTTCGTATCTGTCTTTCAGTGCATGTAGTCAGGTCGTATCTGTTTTTCAGTGCGTTCTTGTCCGCTCGTTTACTGGTTTTCAGGTCGTTCTTCATAGCCCTTGCTGTTCCTCAGTGCGTTTTGTTTAAGTTCGTTCTGACCAGCCGGCCGGTTTCTAGCCATGTTGGAAGTATGGTCTCATCGTAGAGCTTGTGCTGCGTATGCACTTGGTGTTGCGGTTAATACTTTCACCCAAGCTCAGTCCATGAAAAGGGTGAGGAGGAGTTCATGGACCAAGAATTGGTTGCTCCAGCGGGACCAATTCTCTCATATGCCTCTGCTGCGGGAAATCCAGGGGAATAATCCTGATGACTTCAGGAATTATCTCCGGATGACGGACCCCGTTTTTCACCATCTGTTGGATTTGCTGTCCCCCTATATCACAAGGCAGGACACTGTGATGCGCCAGGCCATCACTGCCGAGCAGAGGCTCATCGCCACGTTGCGATACCTGCCCACTGGGAGAAGTCTGCAGGACCTGAAGTTCACGACAGGCATCTCCCCCCAGGCTCTGGAGATCTTTATCCCAGAAACCTGTTCTGCTATAATTCAAGTTATGCAGAAGGACTATATTAAGGTAAGTTTTCTCCTTTAACATCATATTCTATGTATCTTAATGCTTGCTAATGTATTGTATTTCTTTCTTCATTCCCTAAATACCATGATTGTAATATGCTGTGAATGTCCCCTTTGTCCTCATGCATGCTGTAAGCTTTTTTTGGCCTACATGCATATTTCCCTTCACTAACCTCTCCAGCATGCTATCCTGGGCCCAAACACACCTAGCCTAGTCACTTAACAATGTATTTTGTCAGCTCCATTGTATTGCTTTACCCTCCCTCCCTAAAATGTGTCCAAACGTTTTGCTTCTCACTACATTCTGGCAGAGGCTTTTTTTTGAGGGCCCAAACTCAGCTAGAAACCCCCCCCCAAAATGTCTCCAAATGTTTTGCTTCTCATTACATTCAGGCAGAGTGGTAGAGGTTTTTTTTTTGAGGGCCCGAACTCAGCTAGAACACCTCCCCACCCTAAAATGTGTCCAATGAGCCATCAGAGGGGGTGAGGAATGTGATAATTGTGCCTTCTATTTTTGTCTTTAAATACTCCTAAAAATAAATGTTATACTGATGTTGGCCAAGACTGTTTTTGTGTAATCTGCTTGCAATGTTACGTGCAATAGTACTAATATTATTTTTTCTTGTTTGACTCCACAGTTTCCTTCATCGCCACAGGAATGGCAGACTGTGGCCTCCCATTTTGCAGAGCGGTGGGACTTTCCTAACTGCGGAGGGGCGATAGATGGGAAGCACGTCCGCATAGTGCCACCACCCCATTCGGGGTCGTACTAATATAATTATAAAGGATTTAATAGTATTGTGTTGATGGCGGTGGTGTCGGCACACTATGAATTTATGTATGTGGACGTTGGGAAGAATGGGGGGATGTTGGATGGTGGTGTGTTGGCACAGACGGAATTTGCCCGACGTCTCCAGACTGGTAGCCTGGCACTGCCACCTGATGAAGACAACGTGGAGGGACTTCCGTTTGTCTTTATTGCGGATGAGGCTTTCGGACTGGGACCACACCTGATGAGGCCATTCCCCCAGAGGAACCTCTCCCCGGAGAGGAGGGTTTTTAATTACTGGCTGGCCAGAGCCCGAAGGGTTGTTGAGAATACCTTTGGGATAATGGCCAGCCGGTTCCACCTGTTCCTTACCTCTATCCATATGGCGGAATACAAACTTAATCATATTGTTTTCACCTGCTGCATCCTGCATAACTTTTTACGCAGAAATGCACCTAATTATATCACAACTGTTGGGCCTGGGGCCGGACTTTCGGACACTACCCTGACGGGCCTGGATACTGGCCGTATTGGCTTGGCCCCCCAAAGCGCCCGTGAAGTGCAGGATAAATATGTGGAATACTTTAGGGTAGGGGGGCCATTGCTATGCCAGACAATTTCTGATTTTTGGAGTTAAAAATAAACCAAAATAAAATTTCTGCTAAAAAACTTGATTTGTCATTATTGCTTGTGTTTCTTTTATCTGTCTCCCAGGTTCTCCTATTGCACTTGTAGTGCCAAGTGGATTTGTCTTTAGTAAATAACCACCATTCTCACAGTAAACAAGAACTTAATTTTCAAACTGGTATTGAGCATAGAAAGAAGAAGCCAAACATTGTTGAGTTGAAAAATATTTTTACTCTGTGCACAACTTGTGCGTTATAATTTTTTTTAGAACATTCTAAACAGTGTTTTAACAAAAATATATTTAGTTTTTTTGGTTTTGCATAAACAGGCATGTTTCAAACAATAAAACATATAAAAACAATCGAACTTACAAAGTTCAACCTTTGAAAAACTGAAGGCAATATCAGACATTCTATAGTGTTTCAAAAATGTTTTGCTGTTGTCTTCATGAGATGGGGTGATGTCACCCCTGAACAAGCCAAATTTGTAAGATGCACACAAATTGTGCATCAAAATGGGGATTTCCCTCCTGATCCCATGCCTAATGTCAACATGTGCTATCTGCCATCATGTGACACTGTTTTTATTGTAAAAGCTTAGTAAAGATAAAAAGGATTGCACTCACAAACATTAACTTGTAAATTTGCATGTAGACAGGTTACCTGAAGAAGGAGTTTACTCCGAAACGTGTAGTCATAGCGACTAGAGTTGAGCGGACACCTGGATGTTCGGGTTCGACGGGTTCGGCCGAACTTCGGAAAAAAGTTCAGGTTCGGGACCGAACTTTAACCCGAACCCGGACCCGAACCCGAACCCCATTGAAGTCAATGGGGACCCGGACTTCTAAGGACTAAAAAGGCTCTAAAAAAGTAATGGAAAGGGCTAGAGGGCTGCAAATGGCAGAAAAATGTTGTTAAGAGCATGGCAAGTGCTCTGCAAACAAATGTGGATAGGGAATAACTTAAAATAACATAAAAAAAATAAAAATAAAAAATAATAATCTTGACCTAGGAGGACGAGGTCCATATGGAGTAGGAGGTTGAGGTGGCGGTGGATGTGGCTGTGTAGGTGGAAGCAGCGGTGGAGGAGGACGAGGTAGCCAACACTGATTCAAAAATACAACAATGGCTGGGTAAGGCCGGTGATGTGTCGAATTCTGTCCCCCGTCAAATAGTGTCCACCCTGTACTGCGCTTGCTCAGTATGTAGGACAAGGGGATTTCAAAAATCTCCCAAGACGAACGGCGCCTGCGTGGTGAGTTCAGGTGAAGGCCACACCATCCGTGGTTCAAGCCGAGCCAAGTGAGGCCGTGCCCGAAGCGTGGCGATCGAACCGAGCCCGTTAGGGGCCCTGTTACTATGTGCTACCGTATGTCCACTTGGATGGTGGGGCTTGAACCTGCACCCACAGCGCAGGCGCCGTTCATCTTCGGAGATTTTGTGAATCTCCTTGTCCTCTGTACTGCGCAAGCGCTGCGCCTTCGCAGTATGGGCCGGACACAATCCGATGGCCGGACAGTTTTTGTCACAACACCGGTATACATGTCTATTCTGCAGAAGGTACGGACAAGTCCTGTGGGATCCATGCCTGGTTCATTTTAATGAATGTGAGCTTGTCCACATTGGCTCTGGACAGGTGGCTGCGCTTGTCTGTGATAACGCCCCCTGCTGTGCTAAATACACGTTCAGATAATACACTGGCTGCAGGGCAGACCAGCACCTCCAAGGCATAAAGGGCAAGCTCAGGCCATGTGCCCAATTTGGAGACCCAGAAGTTAAAGGGGGCAGACCCGTCATCCAGTACGTGTAGGCCTGTGGACACATACTGCTCAACCATGTTGGTGAAATGCTGCCTCCTGCTAAGACGTTCCATCTCAGCTGGTGGTGCTGGTTGTTGTGGCATGCCGACAAAGCCTTTCCACATTTCAGCCATGCTAACCCTGCCTTCTGAGGTGCTGCCGGTGCCCCGGCTGCGTTGGCGACCTCTTCCTTCTCCTCTGCCTTCGCCTTGTACTTCCACCGTACGCCCGCTGTCAGGTGGGAATGCCACCAGCAGCGCGTCTACCAGCGTGCGCTTGTACTCGCGCATCTTACGATCCCGCTCCAGTGAGGGAATTAAGGACGGTACGTTGTCCTTGTAACGGGGATCCAGCAGGGTGGCCACCTAGTAATCAGCACCAGTTAAAATGTGGGCAACTCGGCGGTCATTGCGGAAACACTGCAGCATGTAATCGCTCGTGTGCCAGGCTGCCCAGAGGCAAAGAAAAGCTGTCCTCTGTGGGAGGTGTATCGTCTGTGTCCTCTGTATCCCCCCTCTGTATCCCCCCAGCCACGCACCAGTGATGGCCACGAGATGGTCTGGGTGCCACCCTGCTGTGAAAATGGCTCCTCCTCCTCCTCCTCCTCCTCCATCTCCTCCTTCACCTCGTCATCCTCCAGAACTGTGCCCTTTCTGCCGGACAATTGTGTACCTGGCGTTTGTTGGTGCAGGAACCCACCCTCGTTGCCACTTGTGAAAGACTGCCCTGAAAGCCTTTGAAATGATCCCGCTTCCTCCTCCTCCTCCTCATCCTCCTGTGCCACATCCTCTTCCATCATCGCCCGAAGCGTTTTTTCAAGGAGGCATAGAACTGGGATAGTAACGCTAAGAACGGCGTCATTGGCACTGGACATGTTGGTGGAGTACTCGAAACAGCGCAACAAGGCACACAGGTCTCGCATGGAGGCCCAGTTATTGGTGGTGAAGTGGTGCTGTTCCGCAGAGCGACTCACGCGTGAATGCTGCAGCTGAAACTCCACTATCGCCTACTGCTGCTCGCACAGTCTGGCCAGCATGTGCAAGGTGGAGTTCCACCTTGTGGGCACGTCACATATGAGGCGATGAGCGGGAAGGCCGAAGTTACGCTGCAGTGCTGACAGGCGAGCAGCAGCAGGGTGAGAACGCCGGGCAAGGGATGTGCGTCAAACCGGCTAAGCCCAGAGCTGCTACGAGATTTCGCCCATCATCGCACAACACCAGGCTGGGCTTGAGGCTCACTGACAGCAACCACTCATTGGTCTGTTGTTCCATGTCCCTCCACAACTCCTGCGCGGTGTGGGGTTTTTCCCCCAAACAGGAAAGTTTTAAAACTGCCTGCTGTCGTTTACCCCTGGCTGTGCTGAAGTTGGTGGTGAAGGTGTTACGCTGACCGGATGAGGAGGCGGTAGAGGATGAGGAAGCGGAGTAGGAGGAGTTAGCAACAGGAGGCAAACTGAAGCGCCCTGCAATCCTCGGTGGTGGAAGGACATGCGCCAAACTGCTATCTGCCTCAGGCCCAGCCGCCACTGCATTTACCCAGTGTGCTGTTAGGGAGATATAACATCCCTGACCGTGCTTACTGGTCCACGCATCCGTAGTTAGGTGGACCTTGCCACAGATGGCGTTGCGCAGTGCACACCTGATTTTGTCCCCCACTTGGTTGTGCAGGGAAGGGATGGCTCGCCTGGAAAAATAGTGGCGGCTGAGCACGACGTACTGTGGGACAGCCAATGCCATCAGGCTTTTAAAACTGTGCGTCTCCACCATACGGAATGACAGCATTTCAAAGGCCAGGAGTTTTGAAATGCTGGCATTCAGGGCCAGGGATCGCGGGTGGCTAGGGGGGTACTTCCTCTTCCGCTCCAATGTTTGGGAGATAGAGAGCTGAACGCTTCCATGGGACATTGTGGAGATGGTCGGTGACCCAGGTGGTAGTGTTGCTGGCAGATCCTCTGTTTGCGGGGTGGCAGGTGCCACTGTCACTACAGAGGTGGATGAAGAGGCCGAGACTGCAGCAGAAGAGGAAGCAGGAGGAGCCAGAGACCTTTCTTGGTTTTTGAGGTGTCTACTCCACTGCAGCTCGTGCTTTGCACTTAGATGCCTGGTCATGCAGGTTGTGCTCAGGTTGAGAACGTTTATGCCTCGCTTCAGCCTCTGATTGCACAGCCTGCAAACCACTCGTGTCTTGTCATCAGCACATTGTGTGAAGAACTGCCACGCTAGGGAACTCCTTGGACCTGGCTTTGGTGTGCTCGGTCCCTTGCTGCGTTGGGCAGTAGCAGACATACTGTCTAGCGGGCGGACGCTCCGCTTTTGCACCCTGCTCCCTCTTCTGCTGTGCTGGTGGCTCTGTGCGACCACCGCCTCTTCCTCCAAACTACACTGGTCACCTGCATAACGTTCATTCCATGTGGGGTCGAGGACCTCATCGTCCTCCACATCATCTTCCACCCAGTCTTCACCCCTGCCCTCCTTGTCTGTCTGCACAATTGCGAAAGCAGCAGCAGTTGGCACCTGTGTTTCATCATCATCCGAGACGTACTGCGATGGTCCTCCCATGTACTCATCATGAAACATAAGTGGTTGGGCATCGGTGCACTCAATCTCTTCCACTTCTGGGGCAGGGCTAGGTGGATGGCCCTGGGAAACCCTGCTAACAGAGTCATCGAAAAGCAGAAGAGACTGCTGCATGATTTGGGGCTCAGACTGCTTGGCTGATTTGCAAGGGGGTGAGGTGAAAGACTGATGGACATGGGTTTCAGGTGCCAACTCTGATCTTTCATCAGAAGAGTGGGTGGGAGACAATATGAAGGAACCCGAGGCACTGTCAGCAACCCAATCTACTATCGCCTGTACTTGTCCTGGCCTAAACATTCGTACAGCCTCATTAGGCGCGACAAAATACCGCCGCAGGCTCGGTCGCCTACTCGCACCTGAGGAAGGTGATTCACTTGTGCGTGTATCTGGCACAGATCCACCACGTCCTCTCCCTGCAACAGGAGCTCCACCAGCAGCACCACGACCGGGGCCACCACGTCCCTTTGACCTTCTCCTCCTATTTTCCAAATTTAGGATGTTGCCCTAAATGGGTGTTTTTGGAAGAGCAGACGCAACCGCTGAATCGCACAGCTACAGAACTGCAGAAAATGCTATTAAAAAAAAATGTTGTTTTTTTAGTATAGCACAGTAGAAGAAAACTATTTAGAAATTGTTTATTTCACACACCTCCAAATATGTATAACACACTGCAAACTATTTTTTGTGCCCCTAAAAGGCGTTTTTTGGAAGAGCAGAACACACCCACAGTACGTAACCGCTGAATCGCACAGCTACAGAACTGCAGAAAATGCTATTCAACAAAAAATGTTGTTTTTTTAGTATAGCACAGTAGAAGAAAACTATTTAGAAATTGTTTATTTCACACACCTCCAAATATGTATAACACACTGCAAACTATTTTTTGTGCCCCTAAAAGGCGTTTTTTGGAAGAGCAGAACAAACCCACAGTACGTAACCGCTGAATCGCACAGCTACAGAACTGCAGAAAATGCTATTAAAAAAAAATGTTTTTTTTTTAGTATAGCACAGTAGGAGAAAACTATATAGAAATTGTTTATTTCACACACCTCCACATATGTTTAACACACTGCAAACTATTTTTTGTGGCCCTGAATGGCTCTTTTTGCAAGCGTACATTAAAGTGCAAATTTTTTATTTTATTTTTTTTGCCCTAAACGGGTCTTTTTTTGCACGAGCAAAATAAAATGCTATTTTTTTTTTTTTGCCCTATGGGTCTTTTGGAAAAGAGCACAATAAAGTGCCTTTTTTTTCCCCCTAAAAGTTAGATTTTCTCTGACACTGGGCTCATGGCAGTGTAAAAAGACTGCACTGCAACACAAACAGGTAAACCTATGCAGATCGCTGATTTTAATCTCTGAATCTGGACTCCTATATAATATTCTCTCTCCCTGAAAACACCAACACAGGAACCTGGCCCTACACTACACTATCTCTCTATCTTTTCCCTCAGATTGCAGAATCAGGACTACCTCATGTATTTTTCTATCTCTCCCTAAAAGCAGCAGCAGCAGACTAGATCCTCTCCCTATCTATTCTGAAGCAGAGTGACGTGTGTGCTGTGTGCCTCTAGCTTATATAGAAGCTGGGTCACATGTTGCACTGACCAATCACAGCCATGCCATTAGTAGGCATGGCTATGATGGCCTCTAAGGGCACACCAGCTAATCAAAAGGTGATTGGCTGGCCCCTGAAGCATTTCTAAATGCGTAATTAGATTGCCGAACCCGAACCTGGACTTTTATCTACCCCTTTACTAGCATAGACTATTACCAATATCACACATCTCTTTATGAACACATCTTTAACACATTTTGGACAATTTTTTGTTTTAGCAAACACCCGGCCGACCATCGGTCTCACTAATGCTTTTCCATTAAAAAAGTATTTTATTCACTTTTTCAAATAAAATTTTCGCTTCACACATGAGGGACACGTCTTGCTGGAAAGACACCCAATCAAAATATTTCAATTTAACAAAAAATTATTTTTAACAAACACCCGGCTGAGCCAATTTCTTTTTTCAATTTTATTTCAATTTTATTTTAATCTTTTATTTATATATTTATTTTTCTTGTATTTATAATACTCTAAAGTGGATACCGTCATAGGTATACCATCACCTAAAATTTCCTTGTCTATTACATTGCATATCTGGACAGTGCCACATCTACCACCCCCCTTTTTCAGGGAAAGAGATATATTATATAGGAATAGGAGTCCAGATTCAGAGATATAACTCAGCGATCTGCATAGGTTTACCTGTTTGTGTTGTAGTGCAGTCTTTTTACACTGCCATGAGCCCAGTGTCAGAGAATATCTACCTTTTATCTGCAAGCTCAGTGCACCAGCACTGCATATATTAAGTTGAGAGATACACTGTTTCCATACTGTGGGTGTATTCTTCTCTTGGAAAAAGATCCATTTAGGGCAAAAAAAAAAGGCACTTTATTGTGCTCTTTTCCAAAAGACCCATTAAGGGCAAAAAAATATAAAAAAATTGCATTTTATTTTGCTCGTGCAAAAAAAGACCCGTTTAGGGCAAAAAATAAAATAAAAAAATTTGCACTTTAATGTACGCTTGCAAAAAGACCCATTTAGGGACACAAAAAATATTTTGCAGTGTGTTATACATATGTGGAGGTGTGTGAAATAAACAATTTCTATATAGTTTTCTTCTACTGTGCTATACTAAAAAAACTAAAAAAAATTTTAATAGCATTTTCTGCAGTTCTGTAACTGTGCGATTCAGCGGTTACGTACTGTGGGTGTGTTGTGGTCTTCCAAAAAACACCATTTAGGGCCACAAAAAATATTTTGCAGTGTGTTATACATATGTGGATGTGTGTGAAATAAACAATTTCTATATAGTTTTCTTCTACTGTGCTATACTAATAAAACAAATTTTTTTTGGAATAGCATTTTCTGCAGTTCTGTAGCTGTGCGATTCAGCGGTTACGTACTGTGGGTGTGTTGTGGTCTTCCAAAAAACGCCATTTAGGGCCACAAAAAATATTTTGCAGTGTGTTATACATATGTGGAGGTGTGTGAAATAAACTATTTCTATATAGTTTACTTCTACTGTGCTATACTAAAAAAACAACATTTTTTTTTGAATAGCATTTTCTGCAGTTCTGTAACTGTGCGATTCAGCGGTTACGTACTGTGGATGTGTTGTGGTCTTCCAAAAAACGCCATTTAGGGCCACAAAAAATATTTTGCAGTGCGTTATACATATGTGGAGGTGTGTGAAATAAACAATTTCTATATAGTTTTCTTCTACTGTGCTATACTAAAAAACCAAAATTTTTTTGGAATAGCATTTTCTGCAGTTCTGTAGCTGTGCGATTCAGCGGTTACGTACTGTGGGTGTGTTGTGGTCTTCCAAAAAACGCCATTTAGGGCCACAAAAAATATTTTGCAGTGTGTTATACATATGTGGAGGTGTGGGAAATAAACTATTTCTATATAGTTTTCTTCTACTGTGCTATACTAAAAAAACAACATGGTTGAGCAGTATGTGACCACAGGCCTATACGTACTGGATGACGGGTCTGCCCCCTTTAACTTCTGGGTCTCCAAATTGGGCACATGGCCTGAGCTTGCCCTTTATGCCTTGGAGGTGCTGGCCTGCCCTGCAGCCAGTGTATTATCTGAACGTGTATTTAGCACGGCAGGGGGCGTTATCACAGACAAGCGTAGCCGCCTGTCCAGAGTCAATGTGGACAAGCTCACGTTCATTAAAATGAACCAGGCATGGATCCCACAGGACTTGTCCGTACCTTCTGCAGAATAGACATGTATACTGGTGTTGTGACAAAAACTGTCCGGCCATCGGATTGTGTCCGGCCCATACTGCGAAGGCGCAGCGCTTGCGCAGTACAGAGGACAAGGAGATTCACAAAATCTCCGAAGATGAACGGCGCCTGCGCTGTGAGTGCAGGTTCAAGCCCCACCATCCAAGTGGACATACGGTAGCACATAGTAACAGGGCCCCTCACGGGCTCGGTTCGATCGCCACGCTTCGGGCACGGCCTCACTTGGCTCGGCTTGAACCACGGATGGTGTGGCCTTCACCTGAACTCACCACGCAGGCGCCGTTCGTCTTGGGAGATTTTCGAAATCCCCTTGTCCTACATACTGAGCAAGCGCAGTACAGGGTGGACACTATTTGACGGGGGACAGAATTTGACACATCACCGGCCTTACCCAGCCATTGTTGTATTTTTGAACCAGTGTTGGCTACCTCGTACTCCTCCACCGCCGCTTCCACCTACACAGCCACATCCACCGCCACCTCAACCTCCTACTCCATATGGACCTCGTCCTCCTAGGTCAAGATTATCATTTTTATTTTATTTTTTTGTAGCGCACAGATCCTTTCCCCCTTACCTGCCTTTATGTTGTTGGCTCCTCGCAGGAGGGAGAAAGGCACACCGCACTACCAGCCCGTACCCTCCTATATAAAGAGGTTGAGCGGTGTACTTGATGGGCCGTGTCCACAGCCGGAGTCAAAACTCCTCCAGAGGATGATTCTCACCTCTACTGTAGGTAGAGGCAAGTCCTTTAATTCCCAGTAAAGTCAATGTCCACACCAGCTGAAATTACAACTCGTATTCTCTCATGGCAAAATAAACTCTACTCGGATAGAAAAGGTTAGAGCAAAGAAACAGGACAGCTTAAGGTGTGGAGGAGGTCCAGGCACAAACGTAGCACATTCACTTCACTGCTTAGGTTTCTCAAACAGTTTTAGGTGCACGGTCTCTGCCACAGACCTTGAGGTTGGTCTCTGCCACAGACAGGGTGTACAAGGCCCCTGCCACGGACCTGGAGAACTTTGGTCTCTGCCACAGACCAGGGTGTATAAGGCCCCTGCCACGGGCAGGGTGAATAAGGCCTCTGATACAGTCAAGATGACCTTGAGCTTCTCCTTCTACGAACCTAGCCCATATCAAGGGGAAGACATCTCTCCAGGGAGTCAACAGACCCTTCCTTCACCGTGACTCCCGCATCGGTCCATCAGAATGATCCTCCCTTCCCTGGAACATGGTCCCCTACACGAGGCGGCACCCTAAGACTCCTCGACCCTTAGCGGACTCCAGACGAAGGCTCTGGACTCCAGGCTTTACTCCCGCACCTAGGCCTCCATACCCAGGGCAGCAGGAGCTCCAGGATAGTACCTCACCCCGAGCTAAAGGTACCCGAGATGGAACAGGAACACATGCACCCAGGCCGAAGGCACCTGGGCGCGGACCCCACTGGACATCAGCCCCCAGGCCAAAGGTCTGCCCCTTTTATATGCTCTCCCAGCATGCACAGCAGGTTCCCCGCCCCGCTGTACTACTGCCAAGAGGGGACACAAAAGGCACAGCACTGTATCGGCGGTTCAACCCTAGCCTACCATGGCAGCGCCACCTGTAGGCCGCAGGGAACTGCACACCAATACTGTCCCCCGAGAACAAAATGGTCCATGAATCCTACAGAATTAGGGTATTTGAGCAGATTTACCACTCAAACACATCCCTTAAATTTAGCACCCCGCTACATTTTTATTTCAAAGTATTTTATTTTCCCACTAGCTTATCCATTAAATTGAATAATTTATTCCAGAAAGTGCGTATTCTGGGGCATTCCCACCATATGTGTGGCATCGTGCCGTTGAGTTTCTGAGGTTCTTAATGACTTCCCGTACCTCTTCTGCTGAAAAGGGGGCCTCCAGCATATTTTTTTATTTTTTTATTTTTTTTATGTTATTTTAAGTTTCTTCCCTATCCACATTTGTTTGCAGAGCACTTGCCATGCTCTTAACAACATTTTGCTGCCATTTGCAGCCCTCTAGCCCTTTCCATTACTTTTTTAGAGCCTTTTTAGTACTTAGAAGTCCGAGTCCCCATTGACTTCAATGGGGTTCGGGTTCAGGTTAAAGTTCGGTCCCGAACCCGAACTTTTTTCCGAAGTTCGGCCGAACCCGTCGAACCCGAACATCCAGGTGTCCGCTCAACTCTAGTAGCGATACCCCCAGCTAAGAGAACCGCTGTTATGATTTTCGGGCCTGTAACGCACCACTGTCAACCCCCAGTAACTGGCTTTACCCTCCCTTGGCACAGCTAGTAGGGGATGATAGGATTGTGAGACCCGTAGCTTTAGGTAACACAATCCGGCAACAAAGGGCACACAGTGATAATATGTATAACTGACACTAACCGTCTCTACTACACAGTAATAACACCAAACAACTTGTCTGCTTAATCCTGATACTTTTACTTGAGTGAAATAGATAAGCAGATAAACAGTACACATTAATATATGCAGAGCCCTGCAATAAAAGGTATTTAGCAAGTAAACAAATATACAATCCTGTACACATTCAACTAAAGGACCTCGCTGGCAGCTCCCCTCCCTCGTGGGCAAGATGGCGCCCAGCAATATCTAAACTTAGTTGTCAGGCCTGACTGTCCTATATGCAAGTTCTGTAGTGAAGGATCTTCGCTAGCAAATGGTGGTGCACTTTTTGAGGATAAATTGTAATCCACAGGAATAGGTACTGGTAACTCGATGGATAACAGAAAGTGACTAAGCTACTCAATGCACTGTCCCTCCGGCATGCAAATGCAAACTATAAACGGTGGGTCCTGAACAAGAGACACAGGGCCTAGAGATCCTGTAACAATCTTTGAGCAGGTGCTCTCTTACCCAACCGGACCAGTCAATGTCAGTATCTTCCATAGCTGTGTCTCGGTACACAGATCCCACAACACCCGGGGTCTTCGGTCCTCCTGGAAGTAGTAGACAGGCGGCAGGATGAGACGTCCCTTGGGCTCCTCAGTGGAAAACAGAAGGCTCTTTGAAAACACAGGGCCCAAAGTTCAGGCCCTATCAGGAACAACAGACTCAGTACAGAGTTCCACTTGCTGGGCGGGCGATGTCCAAAGAGACCGATTGCCGCCCCGCCCCCCTTTTTTATAGCCCACCCCAGCAGTCCTTGCGCAGGGCAATGCACCCTGGGTGTCCCGCTGTACCCTGGGTATGGTAATCTCTGGGTCCTTAAAGCAACACCCCGCTACACACTCCCCCCACTTAAGAATCTTTGGTCCCCAAAGATATCATCAGCATTATTATATTTACACACAATACAATTTACGGCTACAAAGGAGCCTGGCAGGGGAATCTCCCACCAAACTTGGTAAGGGAGATTGTCTTGCCCACAAGTCACATTGGTGGAAGTGGCCTGCCTAACTGTGCCAGACAGTGAGCTGGGGTTGCCCTCCACCAAATTCACAGTGGAGGGATCAGGTTTCTCCACTGTCCTTCTCGCAGTCACTACAGTATCTTCAGAGCATTCTCCCATCTGGGTGTAGGTTAGTTTTCGGGGAGGGCGAATAGTTCTCTTCACTCTTTGCTCCCTGGGGGACAAGGTATCAGGCACAATGGGTTCTTCCATTCTTCCTTCCACTGGGACAGGTGTAGTGGATCCTACTGCTTCAGGGGCATCCAAATCAGGTGCAGAGAGGTACAAGGAGTCTCTTGGGTCTTCAGCTGGGAATGACTCTAAGGCATCTTCCCATTCCTCAGTCTGAGTACCCGATGGAATGAACTCAACAGCTTCAGCACTTAAGGTGCCATCGATGGTAACTTCAGAGGGTGAAGGATCCATGACCATGGGTTCAGGTGCCTGAGATGGCCACAGTCAGTCCAGTTCCAATTCCTCATCTTCACTCTGGTCTGTGACATCCATCTCTCCTGACAGAGTGGTTTGAGACCTGGTGTTGGGCCTAGGGGTATTGGAGGTTGAAGGTGGCTCAGGAGAATCCGGAGTAGAAGGTATCCAAACTGCTTCGGAGAGGGGCAGTAGGTGGTTCCTGTGCCAGGTTTTCAAGGGTCCCACTTTTCCTTCGGGTTTCAGCTGGTACACTGGCAAACCAGGCAATTTTTTACAAATTACATACGGCTGTGATTTCCTTCGGTCAGCCAGCTTATGCTTTCCTTGAACACCCAGATTCCGCAACAGCACTCTGTCTCCTGGTTGCAAGTCATGGATCCGGACCCTGAGGTCAAACCTTTTGGGTTTTTGGTACCCGGACCCGAACCCGAACAATTTACTGTATGTTCGGGTTCGAGTTCGGTGTTCAGCAATGTAATTGTAAGGTACCTGTGATAGGTAGTGTCCGAAGTGGAACTTGTGTGCTGAGGATTCAGGCGAAAACGTAGTCAGGCAGATTAGGTTGGCAACAGATCAGGCAAAATGGTACACGATCGAAATCCAGAGAGTGGTCAGGCAGGCAAAGGTCATACACGAGCTGGCAGTGAAGTACAAAATCAGCAGGCTGGAGAGTAGTCAGGAATTCAGGCAGAAGTTCAACACGAAAATCAGGATCAAAAAGCAGTCACAACACCCAGGGAGCTATTCCACACAAACGGGCGCTGAGAGATAGCATCACTTCCTTTTTAAGGGCTGCTTTGATTGAAAATTGTCCACAGCTGGCAGTAGGTGGGGCTGGTGAGTCCAAGGTAATGTTTAATACTGAGAGGACATTTCCAAAAGTCTAGATCTGCTCAGTAGCGCAACAGGTAAGGCTGCAGCTTTGGGACCAGGAAGATCCCGGTTCAAATACACCCAGGTACATGACAGGGCCCCCTCCCCAGTGGACCCCTCCGGGGGCCTAGCGGGGCTTAGTGGGAAAGGAGGCATGGAAGTCTCGAATAAGAGAAGGGGCATGCAGATCTTTGGCTGGAACCCAGGAACGGTCTGTGACAGGATATCCCTTCCAATGAACCAGATACCGAAGGCCACGACCCTGTCTTCTAGAATCAAGAATCTTGGAGACTTCAAACTCATTTTGTCCATCAACAAGAACAGGAGGAGGTAGCTGTTGCGTTCTGGAGTAGCGATTGAAAAGTGCTTTTTTGAGGAGGGAAACGTGGAACACAGGATGAATCCTGGAGAGAGGAGGGTAATTTCAACCGATAGGAGACTGGCTCGACTCGAGCAATAATTCTGTAAGGACCAATGAATCGAGGGCCCAATTTGGTAGAAGGTTGTTTCAGTCTCACATATTTGGTTGATAGCCAAACTCTGTCCCCCACCACATATGGAGGTATATGGCGTCTTCGTTTGTTGGAAAAAAGTGCATACTTGCCTGCTGACTTCCGTAGTAATAAGCGAATCTTTTTCCAATGTAGCAGAATATTTTTAACCCGCTGATCTGCTGCTGGTACACCAGAAGAAGGCTGAAGTAGGGGAAAAGTCTGAGGGTGATAGCCTAGGGCTGCGTAGAATGGTGTGGTATGAAGAGCACTGTGCCAACGGGAATTAATGGCGAACTCAGCTAAAGGCAAATACTCAGACCAGTTGGAGTGTAAGGCATTGACATAATGTCGAAGATAGGTTTCTAGGGTCTGGTTCATGCGTTCGGTTTGACCATCTGTTTGAGGGTGATGTGAGGTAGAGAGTGAAAGCGTTACTCCCAGTTTCTTGCAGAACGCTCTCCAGAATCGGGAAACAAACTGGGATCCGCGGTCTGAGACGACATTGGTAGGTATGCCATGATATCTCACAATATGGGAAAGGAAGAGAGTAGACAGTGCTTCCGCTGTAGGTAATCCCGGGAGCGGCACAAAATGAGACATTTTTGAAAAGCGATCCACTATGACCCATATAGCAGTCATGCCCTCGGACTTGGGTAAGTCTGTAATGAAGTCCATAGTCAAATGGGTCCAAGGCTGACGAGGTGCTGAAAGTGGTTGTAACAGTCCAGTAGGCAATGTACGGGGTACTTTATTAGCAGCACAAGTTGGACAGGCAGCCACATAGTCAGTAACATCCCTTTTCATATGAGGCCACCAGACATGACGCTGCAAGGTCTTAAGAGTGATGGTGACACCAGGATGACCAGATAAAACACCATCATGTGCCCAGAGGAGTACAGGTTTTCTGAGGCTAGGGGCTACGAACAGGCGACCTGGTGGTATCTTCAAGCCTTGGGGAACACAATTCTGGGTTTCTTGTAACTGTTGGGAAAGAGCCGTAGAGATCTGTGCGACAATTTTGTGAGGTGGGATTATATACTGCTCGGTAGGTTGGTCTTCTTCAGAGGTAGCAAACTGTCTGGAAAGAGCATCGGCTTTCTTGTTTTTATGCCCAGAACCATAAGAAAGAACAAAATTAAAACGGGAGAAAAACAGAGCCCATCGAGCCTGACGTGAGTTCAAACGTCTTGCAGTCTGAACGTACAGTAGGTTTTTATGGTCAGTGAGGATAGAAAAAGGTTTGGGAGCCCCTTCCAGAAGATGTCGCCATTCAGACAATGCCAATTTGATGGCCAGTAGTTCTCGATTCCCAACATCGTAATTCATCTCCGCTGGAGAAAACTTTCTAGAAAAAAATGCTACTGGATGGATTCTACCAGACTTAGGCTGTCTCTGGGAGAGCACGGCACCTGCTCCTACCTCAGAGGCATCAACCTCAACTATGTACTGGAGATCGGGATTTGGATGCTGAAGAATTGGAGCTTTGCTGAACATGTCTTTTAATTGCTGGAAAGCCGATTCTGCTTCTGAGGACCATACCTTGCAATTTGTACCTTTCTTAGTCATAGCAGTAAGGGGGGCCGCAATGGAGGCAAAACCTTTGATGAAGCGTCTGTAGTAATTTGCGAACCCTAGAAAGCTTTGGAGCCCTCTTAAAGTGGTCGGTTGGGGCCATTGCAAGACAGCGGAACGTTTTTGAGGGTCCATTTGGAAACCGGCAGCACTTATAATGTATCCAAGGAAAGGAATACGGCTTTGATGGAAACTGCATTTCTCAATCTTCGCGTAAAGATGGTTTTCTCTCAGTCGTTGCAATACCTGCTTTACATGCGAGATGTGCTCTAGATGAGTCTTGGAAAAGATTAAAATGTCGTCCAAGTAGATGATCACAAAACTGTTGCTGAAATCATGAAAAATTTCATTCATGAAACGTTGGAAGACAGCAGGGGCGTTACACAACCCAAATGGCATAACCAGATATTCAAAATGTCCATTACGAGTGTTGAATGCTGTCTTCCACTCGTCCCCGTCTTTAATTCGAATTAGATTATAAGCCCCTCGTAGGTCTAGCTTGGAGAAGATAACAGCCCCCTTAAGTACATCAAACAGTTCAAGAATGAGAGGCAAAGGGTAGGAGTCTTTTACAGTGATTTGATTTAACCCTCGATAGTCTATGCATGGTCGAAGACCCCCATCTTTTTTTTCAACAAAGAAAAAACCTGCCCCTACTGGAGAAGAAGAGGGTCGGATAAAACCTCTTTCCAAGTTGTCTTTTATGTATTCCTCCATGGATTTTTGTTCAGGCAAAGACAGGGGATAGGTCCTTCCTTTGGGAAGAGGTGCTCCAGGAATCAATTTAATTGCACAGTCAAAAGAACGATGTGGAGGTAAAACCTCTGCCTTTTGCTTGCAAAATACGTCTGCAAACGCATGGTATTCATGAGGCAAGGTAGGTGGGACGGCCACGGAAACCAACATACAAGCAGGAAGTCTTTTGGGTTGAGACAAACAGCTTGAATGACAGAACGACCCCCAAGAGGTTAGTTCTCCATTTTCCCAATCAAAAGAAGGGTTATGTTGTTGTAACCATGGGTAGCCAAGGATAACAGGCAGAAGTGGAGAATCAATAAGAGACAAGTCAACTTCCTCTTTGTGGAGTACGCCTACCTGAAGGGTGATTGTCATAGTCTCAAATTTTACAATGCCATCTCCCAAGGGTTGTCCATTCACGGTGGTAATGTTCAGGGGTCTAGATTTTGGAACAAATGGGATATTATTTTTTTTAGCAAAAGTGTAGTCCAAGAATATGCCAGCAGCTCCAGAATCCACAAAAGCCTCACAGGAGACAAGTTTAGAGGGTAAATGGATAATTGCAGGAATGGTAATCTTGGTCTTGGAGGATATACCTATAAGGTCTAAGCCAGCTCCTCCAACACTGGTTAGACCCTGCCTTTTACTGGACGGGAAGGGCAGACAGATAATAAATGTCCTTTAAGTCCACAGTATAGGCATAGGCCCAATGCACGCCTCCTTTGTTTCTCAGACTCAGTTAGGTGGAGACGGCCTACATCCATGGGTTTCACAGGTGTCTGGGGTTCAACTGAGATTTCAGGTTCTGGCTGAGGTGGTGCTTGGAAGTTAGGGGCCAAACGGTAGACTGGCCGAGGAAACTTGCGAGTTCTAAGTCTCTCTTGGCATCTTTCATGATACCGGACATCCAGACGAACACAGAGCTCTATGAATTTCTCTAGGTCTTCTGGGGAATCCTTATAGACTAATTCGTCTTTGATGCGATCTGCAAGACCTTTTCGGAAGGCTGCACGTAATGCCCTTGAGTCCCAAGTAGTCTCAGCAGCAAGGGTACGAAACTCAATAGCATATTGTGCCACAGACCTGGTGCCTTGTTGCATGTCCAAGAGTGAGTACTCAGCTGCAGAAGCTCTATCTGGCTTGTCAAATACAGTCTGGAGAGAAGCCAGAAATTTGTCAGCGTCTTGCAGCACAGGATCATTGCGTTCCAGATAAGGAGAGACCCAGGCCAGGGCCTTCCCCTTTAACAAGGAAATTACAAAAGTCACTTTGGCAGAAGAAGTGCTAAAGGTCCCAGGGTTGTTGCGGAAATGCAAACGGCAAACATTTAAAAAGCCTCTGCAGTCCTCAGTATCACCACCAAATTTGTCAGGCATAGGAAGTTTGGGTGGTACAGAAGAGGTGGGTTGGATCGTAGCAGGAGTAGGATCCAGAGTCTGGACCGTTGCAGAGGAAGCAGGCAAACAAGATTTAAGCATAGTACAAAGTTCATCTAACTTGGCGTCCAGGGAAGAAAGATGCTGTTCATGAGCTCCAATCAATTGTCCCTGACGTGAAATCGCCTTAACAATCTCAGCAGGGTCCACTGTCATTGTGGCCCGTTTGTAACGTAAGGTACCTGTGATAGGTAGTGTCCGAAGTGGAACTTGTGTGCTGAGGATTCAGGCGAAAACGTAGTCAGGCAGATTAGGTTGGCAACAGATCAGGCAAAATGGTACACGATCGAAATCCAGAGAGTGGTCAGGCAGGCAAAGGTCATACACGAGCTGGCAGTGAAGTACAAAATCAGCAGGCTGGAGAGTAGTCAGGAATTCAGGCAGAAGTTCAACACGAAAATCAGGATCAAAAAGCAGTCACAACACCCAGGGAGCTATTCCACACAAACGGGCGCTGAGAGATAGCATCACTTCCTTTTTAAGGGCTGCTTTGATTGAAAATTGTCCACAGCTGGCAGTAGGTGGGGCTGGTGAGTCCAAGGTAATGTTTAATACTGAGAGGACATTTCCAAAAGTCTAGATCTGCTCAGTAGTGCAACAGGTAAGGCTGCAGCTTTGCGACCAGGAAGATCCTGGTTCAAATACACCCAGGTACATGACAGTAATGCCACATTTTAAAAAGCTGCAGGGCAGCCAATCAACATTCATTTAACTTGTGTGCCCTTAGAAACCATCACAGCTATGCCTACTAATGGCAAGGCTGTGATTGGCCAGTGCAGCATGTGACCCAGCCTCTATATAAGCTAGAGGCACATAGCACAGCACGTCACTGTGCTTTAGATAGTGTAGGGAAAGGTTGCTGCTGCTGCTTTGAGGGAGAGAATTAGATAGGAGTCCTGATTCAGAAATCAAATTACTCAGCGATCTACCTTGATTTTGTTGTGTGGGTGCAGTGCACAATCTTTTTACCCTGCCCTGAGTCCAGTGCCAGAGAAAAGATATCTGTCTGTTAGTTAGGTTGGCGGGCATTTTATGCAAGCTCGGTGCACCAGCACTGCATATGTTACTGTGAGATACACCCTTTAGATACTGTTGGTCTATTCTGCTATTCTAAAAAAAAACATTTAGGGCAAAAGATATTTTTTGCTGCGTTTCCTGCATATCTGTATTTAGTGAGATACACACTTTAGATACTGTTGTTTCATTCTGCTATTCAAAAAATAATAATTTAGGTAAAAAAAAAATATTTTGGTGCGTTTTCTGCATATCTGTACCTGTGAGATACACCCTTTAGATACTGTTGCTCTATTCTACTATTCCAAAAAAAAACAAAACACATTTAGTGGAAAAATCTTAAATTGCCGCCTAGTCTGTATCTGTACGTGTGAGGTACACCCTTTAGATACTGTTGCTCTATTCTGGTATTCTAAAAAAAAAAACATTTAGGGCAAAAAATTATAATTTGCAGTGTTTCCTGCATATCTGTACGTGTGAGATACACACTTTAGATACTGTTGCTCTATTTTGCTATTCAAAAAAACACATTTAGGTGAAAAATCTTAAATTGCGGCCTAGTCTGTATCTGTACATGTGAGATACACCCTTTAGATACTGTTGTTCTATTTTGCTATTCTAAAAACACCCATTTAGGGCAAAAAAAAATTTTTGCAGCGTTTGCTTCATATCTGTACATGTGAGATACACCCTTTAGATACTGTTGTTATATTCGGCTATTCAAAAAACACCCATTTAGGGCAAGATCCTAAATTTGAGAAATATGAGGAGAACGTCAAATTGCAGGGCGCTTCAGTTTGCCTCCTGTTGCTAACTCCTCCTACTCCGCTTCCTCATCCTCTACCGCCTCCTCATCCGATCAGCGTAACACCTTCACCACCAACTTCAGCACAGCCAGGGGTAAACGACAGCAGGCAGTTTTAAAACGTTCCTGTTTGGGGGAAAAGCCCCACACCGCGCAGGAGTTGTGGAGGGACATGGAACAACAGACCGATGAGTGGTTGGTGGCAGTGAGCCTCAAGCCCGGCCTGGTGGTGTGCGATAATGGGCGAAATCTCTTAGCAGCTCTGGGCCTAGCCGGTTTGACGCACATCCCTTGCCTGGCACATGTGCTGAATTTAGTGGTGCAGAGGTTCCTTAAAAATTACCCCAATATGCCAGAGCTGCTACAGAAAGTGCGGGCCGTCTGTGCGCACTTTCAGTGTTCTCACCCTGCTGCTGCTCGCCTGTCAGCGCTGCAGCGTAACTTCGGCCTTCCCGCTCACCGCCTCATATGTGACGTGCCCACAAGGTGGAACTCCACCTTGCACATGCTGGCCAGACTGTGCGAGCAGCAGCAGGCGATAGTGGAGTTTCAGCTGCAGCACGCAAGCGTGAGTCACTCTGCTGAACAGCACCACTTCACCACCAATAACTGGGCCTCCATGCGAGACCTGTGTGCCTTGTTGCGCTGTTTCGAGTACTCCATCAACATGGCCAGTCCCGATGACGCCGTTCTCATCGTTACTATCCCAGTTCTATGCCTCCTTGAAAAAAATGCTTTGGGCGATGATGGAAGAGGATGTGGCACAGGAGGAGGAGGAGGAGGAGGAGGAAGAGGGATCATTTCCAAGGCTTTCAGGGCAGTCATTCACAAGTGGCTCCGAGGGTGGGTTCCTGCACCAACAAACGCCAGGTACACAATTGTCCAGCAAGGGCACAGTTCTGAAGGATGACGAGGTGGAGGATGAGGAGGAGGAGATGGAGGAGGAGGAACCATGTTCACAGCAGGGTGGCACCCAGACCAGCTCATGGCCATCACTGGTGCATGGCTGGGGGGATACAGAGGACACAGACGATACACCTCCCACAGAGGACAGCTTTTCTTTGCCTCTGGGCAGCCTGGCACACTTGAGCGATTACATGCTGCAGTGTCTCCGCAACGACCGCCGAGTTGCCCACATTCTAACTGGTGCTGATTACTGGGTGGCCACGCTGCTGGATCCCCGTTACAAGGACAACGTACCGTCCTTAATTCCCTCACTGGAGCGTGACCGTAAGATGTGCGAGTACAAGCGCACGCTGGTAGACGTGCTGCTGGTGGCATTCCCACCTGACAGCGGGGGCACAGTGGAAGCACAAGGCGAAGGCAGAGGAGGAGGAAGAGGTCACCAACGCAGCCGGGGCACCGCCAGCACCTCAGAAGGCAGGGTTAGCATGGCCAAAATGTGGAAAAGCTTTGTCAGCACACCACAACAACCAGCACCACCAGCTAATATGCAGGAGGCAGCATTTCACCAACATGGTGGAGCAGTATGTGTGCACACGCCTACACGTACTGGATGACGGGTCTGCCCCCTTCAACTTCTGGGTCTCCAAATTGGGCACATGGCCTGAGCTTGACCTTTACGCCTTGGAGGTGCTGGCCTGCCCTGCAGCCAGTGTATTATCTGTACGTGTATTTAGCATGGCAGGGGGCGTTATCACAGACAAGCGCAGCCGCCTGTCCAGAGCCAATGTGGACAAGCTCACGTTCATTAAAATGAACCAGGCATGGATCCCACAGGACTTGTCCGTGCCTTGTGCAGAATAGACATGTATACCGGCCTTACCCAGCCATTGTTGTATTTTTGATCTTTCTCACTCTTTTGGGGTGTACCCCAATTAAAAAAAAAACCAGTGTTGGCTACCTCGTCCTCCTCCACCGGCTCTTCCACCTACACCGCCACATCCACCGCCACCTCAACCTTCTACTCCATATGGACCTCGTCCTCCTAGGTCAAGATTATTATTTATTTTTTTATGTATTTTATGTTTGTGACAGGGGTCACTTTGGGCACAGGGTGAGCCAGGAAATAATGGGCATTAAGAATGTCTTGGATTGCTTTAAATTGGGATAGTAATATTAATCCACAAAATGTACTGGTTGTTTGATTCTGAACTCAACAAGTTAATTAAGAGATGCTGATGTGTCACCTGTCTGCTTGTGTAATGTTAATGAATCTCAACTATGCTACAGATCCTTTCATTGTGAATAGTGATAATTAACTCTGTACTTGTGTGTATTGTAAAGCAGACAGACAGTCTGGTGAATATAAAGGTCATGCATAGTCATTTAAGATGTAAAGGAATTAGCTAAGAGTTGTTAGGGATGCAGTGGCCAGCTTCCCAGCCCCACTCCTTAACAACCTATTGACTGTGAGCTTGGCGGGCGAACATTCCGCCGAGCGCACAGAAAATGTGGGTGTTCGGCAAACACCCGAATGGGCAATTTTCAAGCCAAACGTATGCTCGGCCTGAACCGTTCGCCCATCCCTTATGGTAGTCTAGGAGCATGGTAAAGCTGAGTAAGTCAAGAAGACAGGGGTGGCTGGGGCTGAGTTTTGTTTTGTGTTTCCAAGGATCTAATTTCAGAGAGCAATTTGTCTATATGCTGCTGCCTTTTGCACTTTAGCCTTGCTCCCATCTTAATTAATATACCATTAATTAATGCCTTATGAGCATTCCAGACCATGAAAGGGCTATCCACAGATAAAGAATTGTAATCTAAATACTCCATAGTAGAAGTCTATAATTACATGGATGAGTTTAGGGTGAAGGATCTTGACTGACCTTCACAGGGTCCTGACTTCAAACTGATAGAATCCCTTTGGGATGAATTAGAGCTGGGTATTGAAAAAGGGTTGATTGATGACAGCGAACACTTGGGAGGCGTTGATGAATCCATTTTGGCGTCACAAGTTAAGTTGTCCCCACAAATCAGTACGGAGCTTGTTAGAGCTTTTTAATCTTGGTAAAAAGTCGATGCAAAAATCGAAACTGGTGAGTAGAGTTGAGCGGACACCTGGATGTTCGGGTTCGACGGGTTCGGCCGAACTTCGGAAAAAAGTTCGGGTTCGGGACCGAACTTTAACCTGAACCCGGACCCGAACCTGAACCCCATTGAAGTCAATGGGGACCCGGACTTCTAAGGACTAAAAAGGCTCTAAAAAAGTAATGGAAAGGGCTAGAGGGCTGCAAATGGAAGCAAAATGTTGTTAAGAGCATGGCAAGTGCTCTGCAAACAAATGTGGATAGGGAAATAACTTAAAATAACATAAAAAAAATAAAAAAATAAAAAAATATGCTGGAGGCCCCCTTTTCAGCAGAAGAGGTACGGGAAGTCATTAAGAACCTCAGAAACTCAACGGCACGATGCCACACATATGGTGGGAATGCCCCAGAATATGCCCTTTCTGGAATAAATTATTCAATTTAATGGATAAGCTAGTGGGAAAATAAAATACTTTGAAATAAAAATGTAGCGGGGTGCTAAATTTAAGGGAAGTGTTTGAGTGGTAAATAGGCTCAAACACCCTAATTCTGTAGGATTCATGGACCATTTTGTCCTCGGGGGACAGTATTGGTGTGCAGTTCCCTGCGGCCTAAAGGTGGCGCTGCCATGGTAGGCTAGGGTTGAACCGCCGATACAGTGCTGTGCCTTTTGTGTCCCCTCTTGGCAGTAGTACAGCGGGGCGGGGAACCTGCTGTGCATGCCGGGAGAGCATATAAAAGGGGCAGACCTTTGGCCTGGGGGCTGACGTCCAGTGGGGTCCACGCCCAGGTGCCTTCGGCCTGGGTGCATGTGTTCCTGTTCCATCTTGGGTACCTTTAGCCCGGGGTGAGGTACTATCCTGGAGTTCCTGCTGCCCTGGGTATGGAGGCCTAGGTGAGGGAGTAAAGCCTGGAGTCCAGAGCCTTCGTCTTGAGTCCGCTAAGGGTCGAGGAGTCTTAGGGTGCCGCCTCGTGTAGGGGACCATGTTCCACTGAAGGGAGGATCATTCTGATGGACTGATGCGGGAGTCACGGTGAAGGAAGGGTCTGTTGACTCCCTGGAGAGATGTCTTCCCCTTGATATGGGCTAGGTTCGTAGAAGGAGAAGCTCAAAGTCATCTTGACTATATCAGAGGCCTTATTCACCCGGCCCGTGGCAGGGGCCTTATACACCCTGGTCTGTGGCAGAGACCAAAGTTCTCCAGGTCCGTGGCAGGGGCCTTGTACACCCGGTCTGTGGCAGAGACCAACCTCAAGGTCTGTGGCAGAGACCGTGCACCTAAAACTGTTTGAGGAACCTAAGCAGTGAAGTGAATGTGCTATGTTTGTGCCTGGACCTCCTCCACACCTTAAGCTGTCCTGTTTCTTTGCTCTAACCTTTTCTATCCGAGTAGAGTTTATTTTGCCATGAGAGAATAAGAGTTGTAATTTCAGCTGGTGTAGACATTGACTTTACTGGGAATTAAAGGACTTGCCTCCACCTACAGTAGAGGTGAGAATCATCCTCTGGAGGAGTTTTGACTCCGGCTGTGGACACGGCCCGTCAAGTACACCGCTCAACCTCTTTATATAGGAGGGTACGGGCTGGTAGTGCGGTGTGCCTTTCTCCCTCCTGCGAGGAGCCAACAACATAAAGGCAGGTAAGGGGGAAAGGATCTGTGCGCTACAAAAAAATAAAATAAAAATGATAATCTTGACCTAGGAGGACGAGGTCCATATGGAGTAGGAGGTTGAGGTGGCGGTGGATGTGGCTGTGTAGGTGGAAGCGGCGGTGGAGGAGTACGAGGTAGCCAACACTGGTTCAAAAATACAACAATGGCTGGGTAAGGCCGGTGATGTGTCGAATTCTGTCCCCCGTCAAATAGTGTCCACCCTGTACTGCGCTTGCTCAGTATGTAGGACAAGGGGATTTCGAAAATCTCCCAAGACGAACGGCGCCTGCGTGGTGAGTTCAGGTGAAGGCCACACCATCCGTGGTTCAAGCCGAGCCAAGTGAGGCCGTGCCCGAAGCGTGGCGATCGAACCGAGCCCGTGAGGGGCCCTGTTACTATGTGCTACCGTATGTCCACTTGGATGGTGGGACATGAACCAGCACTCACTGCGCAGGTGCCGTTCATCTTCGGAGATTTTGTGAATCTCCTTGTCCTCTGTACTGCGCAAGCGCTGCGCCTTCGCAGTATGGGCCGGACACAATCCGATGGCCGGACAGTTTTTGTCACAACACCGGTATACATGTCTATTCTGCACAAGGTACGGACAAGTCCTGTGGGATCCATGCCTGGTTCATTTTAATGAACATGAGCTTGTCCACATTGGCTCTGGACAGGCGGCTGCGCTTGACTGTGATAACGCCCCCTGCCATGCTAAATACACGTTCAGATAATACACTGGCTGCAGGGCAGGCCAGCACCTCCAAGGCATAAAGGGCAAGCTCAGGCCATGTGCCCAATTTGGAGACCCAGAAGTTAAAGGGGGCAGACCCGTCATCCAGTACGTGTAGGTCTGTGGACACATACTGCTCAACCATGTTGGTGAAATGCTGCCTCCTGCTAAGACGTTCCATCTCAGCTGGTGGTGCTGGTTGTTGTGGCGTGCTGACAAAGCTTTTCCACATTTCAGCCATGCTAACCCTGCCTTCTGAGGTGCTGCCGGTGCCCCGGCTGCGTTGGCGACCTCTTCCTCCTCCTCTGCCTTCGCCTTGTGCTTCCACCGTACGCCCGCTGTCAGGTGGGAATGCCACCAGCAGCGCGTCTACCAGCGTGCGCTTGTACTTGTAACGGGGATCCAGCAGGGTGGCCACCCAGTAATCAGCACTAGGGATGAGCTCGGTGTTCGAGTCGAACATACGTTCGACTCGAACATCGGCTGTTCGATCGTTCGACGAAGATCGAACGATTTGGGCCGTTCGCGCCTAATTCGAGTGACGCGAACGGCCCACAATGCACTACGCCATCGCAGTGTCATCCAGGCGCTGTGATTGGCCAAGCATGCACTGTGACCCCGCATGCTTGGCCAATCACAGCGCCGGCAGCGAGGAGAGCAATGATTGGCCACAGGCAGGATGCCTGTGGCCAATTATTGCTGAGGGTGTTTAGTACACGCCCCACACTATAAAAGGCCACCAGCACGGCGGCCTAGTGTAGTGTGTTCCGGAGCAGGGAAAGAGAAGCATAGGCAGGGACAGTGACATTTTTTTTTTCTTGCTTAACCTGGATTCCTTTAGTTTAGGGAAAGAGAAGGATAGGTAGGGAGAGTGTCAGTGTGTTTTACTGTGCGAATCCTTGTTTCTAGGGACAGGGAAGGACAGTGAGGGAAATTCTCCTTGTGCTATAGTGTGCTAAAGCATTGATCATCAACCATCTTTAAAAAATCATTTTTTCTAGGGACAGAAAACTATAGGTAGGGAGAGTGTCAGTGTGTTTTACTGTGATAATCCTTGTTTCTGGGGACAGGGAAGGACAGTGAGGGAAATTCTCCTTGTGCTATAGTGTGCTAAAGCATTGATCATCAACCATCTTTAAAAAAACATTTTTTCTAGGGACAGAAAACTATAGGTAGGAAGAGTGTCAGTTTCTTTCACTGTGATAATCCTTGTTTCTAGGGACAGGGAAGGACAGTGAGGGAAATTCTCCTTGTGCTATAGTGTGCTAAAGCATTGATCATCAATCAGCTTTAAAAAAACATTTTTTCTAGGGACAGAAAACTATAGGTAGGAAGAGTGTCAGTTTCTTTCACTGTGATAATCCTTGTTTCTAGGGACAGGGAAGGACAGTGAGGAAAATTCTCCTTGTGCTATAGTGTGCTAAAGCATTGATCATCAACCATCTTTAAAAAAACATTTTTTCTAGGGACAGAAAACTATAGGTAGGAAGAGTGTCAGTTTCTTTCACTGTGATAATCCTTGTTTCTAGGGACAGGGAAGGACAGTGAGGGAAATTCTACTTGTGCTATAGTGTGCTAAAGCATTGATCATCAATCAGCTTTAAAAAAACATTTTTTCTAGGGACAGAAAACTATAGGTAGGAAGAGTGTCAGTTTCTTTCACTGTGATAATCCTTGTTTCTAGGGACAGGGAAGGACAGTGAGGGAAATTCTCCTTGTGCTATAGTGTGCTAAAGCATTGATCATCTACCGTCTTTAAAAAAACATTTTTCTAGGGACAGAAAACTATAGGTAGGAAGAGTGTCAGTTTCTTTCACTGTGATAATCCTTGTTTCTAGGGACAGGGAAGGACAGTGAGGGAAATTCTACTTGTGCTATAGTGTGCTAAAGCATTGATCATCAACCGTCTTTAAAAAAACATTTTTTCTAGGGACAGAAAACTATAGGTAGGAAGAGTGTCAGTTTCTTTCACTGTGATAATCCTTGTTTCTGGGGACAGGGAAGGACAGTGAGGGAAATTCTCCTTGTGCTATACTGTGCTAAAGCATTCCTCATCAACCATCTTTGAAATCCTTGTTTTTTGGACAGTCAAGGAAATTGTCGTTGTGCTATTCTGTGCGAAAGCAATCATCCTCAACCATATTTAGAAATCCTTAAGTAAAGGGACAGAGAAGGACACCTGAAGGTAGCCCTTATTGCTTTTTTCCCATCTCACTGCAGGCCATCTATTAGAATGTCTGGAAGGCAAACAAGGAGAGGCAGACAGTCAGGAGGCAATAAAAGAGGGCAAGCAGGCTCTGTGTCTGGGGGCAACAGTGCTGGTCGTGGACGCGGTGCATTGTCATCAGCACATGGCCATGGGACACGCTTGTCCTTCTTTTCGGCAGCTGGACATGTTGAGCCACATCATGTCGAAGACTTGGTAGAGTGGATGACCAAGCCCTCCTCCTCCTCATCATCCTCTCTCACCCAGGCTCAGGGTACTGGCAAAGCAGCTGCCAAAGCGTCCTCTTCCCTGGTATCAATGTCAGACTCATCATCAGTCACTCCTTCCCTAGACCCACCATGTCCTCCTCCTGAGGAGTCCCCCGAACTGTTTGAGCACAGTGTTGGATACATGCTCCAGGAGGATGCCCAGCGTTTCGAAGGGTCTGATGATGAAACCCAGCTACAGGAAGGCAGTAGCGTGAGAGCAGACAGAGGGGATGCTCAAGAAGGACACCAATCTGGCAGTCATGTTCCAGCAGCTGCAGCATACTGCCAGATTGGCTCCAGTGATGAGGAGGGAGGGGATGATGAGGTCACTGACTCCACGTGGGTGCCTAATAGGAGAGAGGAGGAGGAGGAGGAGGAGGATGAGGAGGAGGCACATCTCCAACGAGGCAGGATGCCCTTTGTCGGCCAGCGTAAGGGCAGTACACCGACGGAATCACACCGCAGAGCTCCGCCTGTGCAGGGCGCTGCCTCTGCCCGTCATTCAAAAAGTTCTTTGGTGTGGGCCTTTTTTGAGGCTAGTGCATCAGATCGCACAGCTGCTGTTTGCAACATATGTCTCAAGCGTATATCGCGTGGCCAAAACATCAGCCGCTTGGGTACCACATGCCTGACCAGACATATGTTGACCTGCCATGCAGCTCGTTGGCAAGCCTACCTCAAAGACCCACACCAAAGAACAAAGCGGACCTCTCCTTGCACCGCATCAGCTGGGATCTCCAACCCCACTATAACTTCAGTCCTCTCTGAAACATGCACTGAGAGGAATGAAGGTGTAGAATTAGGTGTGTCACAGCCAAGTAGTTGCGGCCACTCTGCTAGCAGTACACCGACGTCCGATTCTAGCAGGCAAATTTCCCTGCCCCAGCTGCTGGACCGTCAAAAGAAGTTCACTCCCAGCCATCCACATGCCCAGCGGTTGAATGCTAGCTTGGCTAAATTGCTAGCGCTTCAACTGCTGCCTTTTCAGTTGGTAGACTCGGCCCCCTTCCGTGAGTTTGTGCAATGTGCGGTTCCTCAGTGGCAGGTTCCCAAACGCCACTTTTTCTCACGGAAGGCTATTCCGGCTCTCTACCGGCATGTGGAAGGCAATGTCTTGGCCTCGCTGGACAGGGCGGTCATCGGTAAGGTGCATATTACCGCTGACTCATGGTCCAGCAGGCATGGACAGGGACATTACCTTTCTTTCACGGCCCATTGGGTCACTCTTTTGGCAGCTGGGAAGGATGCAGGACAAGGTGCAGTAGTGTTGGAGGTTGTTCCACCGCCACGCCTCCAAAATGCTACTACTGGTTGTGACACACCTCTCTCCTCCACCCCCTCCTCTTCTTCTTCCTCAATGGCCTCTTCCTGTGGTTTGTCCTCTGAACCAGCGGTGCTCCGTAGCCGTTCAAGGGGCTACGCAAGTACGCAGGCAAAAAGATGCCATGCCGTGCTTGCGCTGGTGTGTTTGGGGGACAGAAGCCACACTGGGGCAGAGGTCCTGTCTGCTCTGCAGGGCCAGGCCGAGAGGTGGTTGACGCCACGCCAGCTTAAGCCAGGAATGGTGGTTTGCGACAATGGCACCAACCTCCTCTCCACCCTCCGACAGGGACAACTGACCCATGTGCCCTGTGTGGCTCACGTCCTTAACCTGGTGGTGCAGCGGTTCTTGGGCAGGTACCCGGGCTTACAGGATGTCCTGAGGCAGGCCAGGAAAGTCTGTGTGCATTTCCGCAGATCTTATAATGCCAGTGCTCGCCTGGCTGAGCTGCAAAAGGAGTTGAACCTGCCCAAGAACCGCCTTATATGTGACATGCCCACCAGGTGGAACTCAACGTTGGCCATGCTGCAGCGGCTGCACACGCAGCAGAGGGCCATCAATGAGTACCTGTGCGACTACGGCACCAGGACAGGGTCAGGGGAGCTTGGTTTTTTTTCTCCACGCCAGTGGGGCATGATCAGGGATGCATGCACTGTCCTGGCACCATTTGAGGAGGCCACGAGGATGGTGAGCAGTGACAGTGCATGCATCAGTGACACTGTACCTCTTGTCCACCTGTTGGAGCACACGCTGCGTGGAATAATGGACAGGGCACTTGAGGCAGAACAGAGGCAGGAAGAGGAGGACTTCCTTGCCTCTCAAGGCCCCCTTTACCCAGACAGTGTTCCTTCTGTCCCACCCATTGCACAGGAAGAGGAGGAGGAGGAGGAGGAGGATTGTGTCAGCATGGAGGTGGAGGCTGGCACTCAGCATCATCAGCAGCAGTCTTTAAGGGATGATTTACAGTCCCAAGAAACCAGTGGACTTGTACGTGGCTGGGAGGAGGTGGCTGCGGATCATGTCGTCCTTAGTGACCCAGAGGACTCCGGACCGAATGCCTCAGCAAACCTACGCTGCATGGCCTCCCTGATCCTGCAAAGTCTGCGGAAGGATCCTCGTATTCTTCGGATCAAGGAGAGGGACCATTACTGGCTGGCCACTCTCCTTGATCCACGGTACAAGGGTAAGGTTGCGGACCTTATGTTACCGTCGCAGAGGGAGCAGAGGATGAGACAACTCCGGGAGGCCTTGCAGAAAGGTCTGTGCAACGCGTTCCCAGAGACTGGGAGGTTACAAACTCCTGGTCCTGGACAACGAGTTGCTGAGGCTTCGGCCAGTCAAAGAAGGAGCGGTGGGGAAGGTGGCCGTCTGACCGATGCGTTCAGACAATTCTTTAGTCCGCAGCCCCAAAGTATGATCGGTTCCAGCAACCATCGCCAGCGTCTGATAAACATGGTGCAGGAATATCTAGGGGCAAGGTCAGACTTGGACACCTTCCCCACCGAAAATCCTCTGGCTTACTGGGTCTTGAGGATGGATCACTGGCCAGAGCTTGCACAGTATGCAATTGAGCTACTGGCCTGTCCTGCATCCAGCGTTCTTTCGGAACGCACATTCAGTGCTGCTGGAGGATTTGTCACGGATCACAGGGTGCGCCTGTCCACCGACTCGGTTGATCGACTGACTTTCATCAAGATGAACCAGTCTTGGATCACCACCAGCTACCACACACCTGATGCTGATATAACAGACTAATTGATTTTAACATGTCACATCCCTTCAAGACTGATGCTGATGCTGAGTGCCTGTGCTGTTATGTTGACTGGCTATCCTCCTCCTCCGAGTCCTCAATGATACGATTGATGATGATAGCTTGGAAGATCATTTTTGTTTATGGGTGCCGCCACCAGTGGCTAAGGCCCAATTTTTCAGCCCCTGTTTTACAGGGGCGTGTAATTACAATTTTTTTAGCAATAATTTGCCATAGGGCTCATTGCTGTGCTCCAAGTACAGTATCTGTGAGGGGTTGTAGTGTTGTGCCACCAGTGCCTAAGGCCCAATTTTTCAGCCCCTGTTCAACAGGGGCATGTAATTACAATTCTTGATCTAATAATTCACAGCAGGGCCCATTGCTGCACCCACCAAGAGTAACTCTGAGGGTTTACAGTGTTGTGGCAACGCCACCACCACCACCACCACGAAAGGCCCAATTTTTCAGCCCCTGTTCAAAAGGGGCATGTAATTACAATTCTTGATCTAATAATTCACAGCAGGGCCCATTCCTGCACCCACCAAGAGTAACTCTGAGGGCTTACAGTGTTGTGGCAACACCACCACCACCACCACCACCATGAAAGGCCCAATTTTTCAGCCCCTGTTCAACAGGGGCATGCAATTACAATTCTTGATCTAATAATTCACAGCAGGGCCCATTGCTGCACCCACCAAGAGTAACTGTCAGGGCTTACAGTGTTGTGGCACCAGCACCACCATCAAAGGCCCCATTTTTACTACCACTGTTCAACAATTATATGTAATTAAAATTCCTGATATAATAGTTGACAGCAGGGCGTTCCAGCACCAACCAAGAGTAACTGTGAGTGCTTACAGTGTTGTGCCAACACCAACAACTAAGGGGCCTATTTCTGCAGAGTATATACGGCAGGTCCCTACTTTCAAACATCCAACTTACAAACGACTCCTACTTGCAAACGCAAGAAGACAACAGGAAGTGAGAGGAAATCTACCCCTTGGAAGGAAAATTCTCTCCTGTAAGAATTAATATGGGAGAAAGGTGTCTCCTCTGTACTGATGCTTTATCAGCAATCCTTGTTTCAAGAAAAACACCACATTTCAAAAACAGTTGTCAATGGGACGGAAAGTGAGGTGAAATGTTCTGAACAGGGGCACAGACAGCAAAACAAATGTTACAGGGGTGATAACCCTTACCTATGTTTTCCAAAAAGTTTAAAAATAGATTTTTGGGCTGGAGCTACACTTAAACAATGTACCTGTTCAAAATTACAAACAGATTCTACATAAGAACAAACCTACAGTCCCTGTCTTGTATGCACCGCCTGTATACGGCTGTTCAGAGTATATAGGGCCTTTTTTATTTTATGTGCGGGGTTCCCCTTAATATCTATACAAGACCCAAAGGGGCTGGTAATGGGCTGGGGTAGGGGGGGGTCATGGGGTAGCTATGCCATTTTTCTTAAAGATTTTCATCCATATTACCGGGACCAGACATTACATTAAAGCCGCAAGCAGTTTTAAATGGCTTTTTTTTTCCTTTAGAAGTGTCATTTTGTGCAGGGACAGTTCTAAACACGGGAAACACGTGGCACTTCACAGGCATACTTTAGACACCCCCCAGGTACGATATTTAAAGGAATATTTGACTTTTTTTTTTTCACTTTATGTATCATTAAAATGACTGCTCCCGAAAAACGACCGTTTTTAAAACTTCTTTTTGCATTGATACATGTCCCCTGGTGCAGAACCCGGGTTCCCAAACCCTTTTTAGGACAATAACATGCATAATAGTCGTTATAATTAGCACTTTAGAATTCGAACGTTCGCATCCATTGTATTTAATAGGGTTCTAATGTTCGTACGAACTTTCGGTCCGTTCGCGGGTTCTGGTGCGAACCGAACCCGGGGGTGTTCGGCTCATCACTAATCAGCACCAGTTAAAATGTGGGCAACTCGGCGGTCATTGCGGAAACACTGCAGCATGTAATCGCTCATGTGTGCCAGGCTGCCCAGAGGCAAAGAAAAGCTGTCCTCTGTGGGAGGTGTATCGTCTGTGTCCTCTGTATCCCCCCAGCCACGCACCAGTGATGGCCACGAGCTGGTCTGGGTGCCACCCTGCTGTGAAAATGGCTCCTCCTCCTCCTCCTCCATCTCCTCCTCCACCTCGTCATCCTCCAGAACTGTGCCCTTTCTGCCAGACAATTGTGTACCTGGCGTTTGTTGGTGCAGGAACCCACCCTCGTAGCCATTTGTGAAAGACTGCCCTGAAAGCCTTTGAAATGATCCCGCTTCCTCCTCCTCCTCCTCATCCTCCTGTGCCACATCCTCTTCCATCATCGCCCGAAGCGTTTTTTGAAGGAGGCATAGAACTGGGATAGTAACGCTGAGAACGGCATCATTGGCACTGGACATGTTGGTGGAGTACTCAAAACAGCGCAACAAGGCACACAGGTCTCGCGTGGAGGCCCAGTTATTGGTGGTGAAGTGGTGCTGTTCCACAGAGCGACTCACGTGTGATTGCTGCAACTGAAACTCCACTATCGCCTGCTGCTGCTCACACAGTCTGGCCAGCATGTGCAAGGTGGAGTTCCACCTTGTGGGCACGTCACATATGAGGCGGTGAGCGGGAAGGCCGAAGTTACGCTGCAGTGCTGACAGGCGAGCAGCAGCAGGGTGAGAACGCCGAAAGTGCGCACACACAGCCCGCACTTTCTGCAGCAGCTGTGGCATATTGGGGTAATTTTTAAGGAACCTCTGGACCACCAAGTTCAGCACATGCGCCAGGCAAGGGATGTGCGTCAAACCGGCTAGGCCCAGAGCTGCTACGAGATTTCGCCCATTATCGCACACCACCAGGCCGGGCTTGAGGCTCACTGACAGCAACCACTCATTGGTCTGTTGTTCCATGTCCCTCCACAACTCCTGCGCAGTGTGGGGTTTTTCCCCAAAACAGGAAAGTTTTAAAACTGCCTGCTGTCGTTTACCCCTGGCTGTGCTGAAGTTGGTGGTGAAGGTGTTACGTTGACCGGATGAGGAGGCGGTAGAGGATGAGGAAGCGGAGTAGGAGGAGTTAGCAACAGGAGGCAAACTGAAGCGCCCTGCAATCCTCGGTGGTGGAAGGACATGCGCCAAACTGCTATCTGCCTCAGGCCCAGCCGCCACTGCATTTACCCAGTGTGCTGTTAGGGAGCTATAACGTCCCTGACCGTGCTTACTGGTCCACGCATCCGTAGTTAGGTGGACCTTGCCACAGATGGCGTTGCGCAGTGCACACCTGATTTTGTCCCCCACTTGGTTGTGCAGGGAAGGGATGGCTCGCCTGGAAAAATAGTGGCGGCTGGGCACGACGTACTGTGGGACAGCCAATGCCATCAGGCTTTTAAAACTCTGCGTCTCCACCATACGGAATGACAGCATTTCAAAGGCCAGGAGTTTTGAAATGCTGGCATTCAGGGCCAGGGATCGCGGATGGCTAGGGGGGTACTTCCTCTTCCGCTCCAATGTTTGGGAGATAGAGAGCTGAACGCTTCCATGGGACATTGTGGAGATGGTTGGTGACCCAGGTGGTAGTGTTGCTGGCAGATCCTCTGTTTGCGGTATAGCAGGTGCCACTGTCACTACAGAGGTGGATGAAGAGGCCGAGACTGCAGCAGAAGAGGAAGCAGGAGGAGCCAGAGACCTTTCTTGGTTTTTGAGGTGTCTACTCCACTGCAGCTCGTGCTTTGCACTTAGATGCCTGGTCATGCAGGTTGTGCTCAGGTTGAGAACGTTTATGCCTCGCTTCAGGCTCTGATTGCACAGCGTGCAAACCACTCGTGTCTTGTCATCAGCACATTGTGTGAAGAACTGCCACGCTAGGGAACTCCTTGGACCTGGCTTTGGTGTGCTCGGTCCCTTGCTGCGTTGGGCAGTAGCAGACATACTGTCTAGGGGACGGACGCTCCGCTTTTGCACCCTGCTCCCTCTTCTGCTGTGCTGGTGGCTCTGTGTGACTACCGCCTCTTCCTCCAAACTACACTGGTCACCTGCATAACGTTGATTCCATGTGGGGTCGAGGACCTCATCGTCCTCCACATCATCTTCCACCCAGTCTTCACCCCTGCCCTCCTTGTCTGTCTGCACAATTGCAAAAGCAGCAGCAGTTGGCACCTGTGTTTCGTCATCATCCGAGACGTACTGCGATGGTCCTCCCATGTACTCATCATGAAACATAAGTGGTTGGGCATCGGTGCACTCAATCTCTTCCACTTCTGGGGCAGGGCTAGGTGGATGGCCCTGGGAAACCCTGCTAACAGAGTCATCGAAAAGCAGAAGAGACTGCTGCATGATTTGGGGCTCAGACTGCTTGGCTGATTTGCAAGGGGGTGAGGTGAAAGACTGATGGACATGGGTTTCAGGTGCCAACTCTGATCTTTCATCAGAAGAGTGGGTGGGAGACAATGTGAAGGAACCCGAGGCACTGTCAGCAACCCAATCTACTATCGCCTGTACTTGTCCTGGCCTAAACATTCGTACAGCCTCATTAGGCGCGACAAAATACCGCCGCAGGCTCGGCCGCCTACTCGCACCTGAGGAAGGTGTTTCACTTGTGCATGTATCTGGCACAGATCCACCACGTCCTCTCCCTGCAACAGGAGCTCCACCAGCAGCACCATGACCGGGGCCACCACGTCCCTTTGACCTTCTCCTCATATTTTCCAAATTTAGGATCTTGCCCTAAATGGGTGTTTTTGGAAGAGCAGAACACACCCACAGTACGTAACCGCTGAATCGCACAGCTACAGAACTGCAGAAAATGCTATTCAAAAAAAATGTTTTTTTTTTAGTATAGCACAGTAGGAGAAAACTATATAGAAATTGTTTATTTCACACACCTCCAAATATGTATAACACACTGCAAACTATTTTTTGTGCCCCTAAACTGCGTTTTTTGGAAGAGCAGAACACACCCACAGTACGTAACCGCTGAATCGCACAGCTACAGAACTGCAGAAAATGCTATTCAAAAAAAATGTTTTTTTTTTAGTATAGCACAGTAGGAGAAAACTATATAGAAATTGTTTATTTCACACACCTCCAAATATGTATAACACACTGCAAACTATTTTTTGTGCCCCTAAACTGCGTTTTTTGGAAGAGCAGAACACACCCACAGTACGTAACCGCTGAATCGCACAGCTACAGAACTGCAGAAAATGCTATTCAAAAAAATTTTTGTTTTTTTAGTATAGCACAGTAGGAGAAAACTATATAGAAATTGTTTATTTCACACCTCCAAATATGTATAACACACTGCAAACTATTTTTTGTGCCCCTAAACTGCATTTTTTGGAAGAGCAGAACACACCCACAGTACGTAACCGCTGAATCGCACAGCTACAGAACTGCAGAAAATGCTATTCAAAAAAAATTTTGTTTTTTTAGTATAGCACAGTAGGAGAAAACTATATAGAAATTGTTTATTTCACACACCTCCACATATGTATAACACACTGCAAACTATTTTTTGTGCCCCTAAACGGCGTTTTTTGGAAGAGCAGAACACACCCACAGTACGTAACCGCTGAATCGCACACCTACAGAACTGCAGAAAATGCTATTAAAAAAAAATGTTGTTTTTTTAGTATAGCACAGTAGGAGAAAACTATATAGAACTTGTTTATTTCACACAACTCCAAATATGTATAACACACTGCAAACTATTTTTTGTGCCCCTAAACGGCGTTTTTTGGAAGAGCAGAACACACCCACAGTACGTAACCGCCTAATCGCACAGCTACAGAACTGCAGAAAATGCTATTCAAAATTTTTTTTGTTTTTTTAGTATAGCACAGTAGGAGAAAACTATATAGAAATTGTTTATTTCACACACCTCCAAATATGTATAACACACTGCAAACTATTTTTTGTGCCCCTAAACTGCGTTTTTTGGAAGAGCAGAACACACCCACAGTACGTAACCGCTGAATCGCACAGCTACAGAACTGCAGAAAATGCTATTCAAAAAAAAATTTGTTTTTTTAGTATAGCACAGTAGGAGAAAACTATATAGAAATTGTTTATTTCACACACCTCCACATATGTATAACACACTGCAAACTATTTTTTGTGGCCCTGAATGGCTCTTTTTGCAAGCGTACATTAAAGTGCAAATTTTTTTTTTATTTTTTTGGCCTAAACGGGTCTTTTTTTGCACGAGCAAAATAAAATGCAAATTTTTTTTTTTTTTTTTTGCCCTATGGGTCTTTTGGAAAAGAGCACAATAAAGTGCCTTTTTTTTCCCCTAAATGGATCTTTTTCAAAGAGCAGAATACACCCACAGTATGGAAACGGTGTATCTCTCAACGTAATATGCAGTGCTGGTGCACTGAGCTTGCAGATAAAAGTTAGATTTTCTCTGACACTGGGCTCATGGCAGTGTAAAAAGACTGTGCGCTGCAACACAAACAGGTAAACCTATGCAGATCGCTGATTTTAATCTCTGAATCTGGACTCCTATATAATATATCTCTCTCCCTGAAAGCACCAACAGGAACCTGGCCCTACACTACACTATCTCTCTATCTTTTCCCTTAGATTGCAGAATCAGGACTACCTCATGTATTTTACAATCTCTCCCTATTAGCAACAGCAGCAGCCAAGATCCTCTCCCTATCTATTCTGAAGCAGAGTGACGTGTGTGCTGTGTGCCTCTAGCTTATATAGAAGCTGGGTCACATGTTGCACTGACCAATCACAGCCATGCCTTTAGTAGGCATGGCTATGATGGCCTCTAAGGGCACACCAGCTAATCAAAAGGTGATTGGCTGGCCCCTGAAGCATTTCTAAATGCGTAATTAGTCTGCCGAACCCGAACCCGGACTTTTGCGCAAAGTCCGGGTTCGGGTTTGGGTTCGGGAAAAAGCTTTACAGTTCGGTTTCGCTCAACACTACTGGTGAGTGCTAGGGGCATAAACATTCACAATTGCATACCGCTTGGAGTTCAGATCAAAGATAAGAATAAGATCGGAGATTTGTTCATGTAAAGTAAATGAGATGGAGTCTTATATAAACTTCTTCGCCATCATGTTGGCAGTGAAATATATGTGGAAACGCTTTATAGGAGCATGAGAGAGGGGATGCTTAATGGAAATGCATTTCTTGGATGCATAATACATCACATTTATAGATTTGAGCTTCTCTCCATAAGGATGCTCTTTTAGCCGGGTGGTTTAAGCCATATTAAGAAATTAAGTGAAACATAGTGGAGAGTACTCACTCATGTGTAGAAGCCGAGTAAAGGCATAGAAAGCTGTACTTCCCAGGAGGATGCTGGTGATCCAAGAGAGGGTTGTACTGTTGGAAGACCATTCCTGGAAGGTGAAGGGCCATTCCTGGAAGGTGATTCCTGTGATGCTATGATAAAAGAATGCAACAATGTAACAAAACAGGAACAATGGACCAACAGGCTAATAAACATGTAAATGAGTGGATCATCAGGATCCATGGGCAGCACTGAGCTGCTCAAAAACAAAAGGGCATAAGGCCAGCTAACTGAGGCATGAATGTGCCCGGGGTAATGTTGTAGTAACTAGTGAAGAGTTGCAGAAGGTGGCAGGTTTAGTGCTGTCTGGGAGCAGATTTATGAGATATACGGCACCAGCCAGGATCCAGCTTCTCTGGGTGTTTAGATGAAATAGAGGAGGATGATACATCCAGAATAACTTTCCATTCCTTCAGCAGCTGAAGTCCTTTGGATAGGGAGTCGATTACATGAATGGAGCCTTCCTTGTAAATGGTAATCTTAGCAGGATGTTCTCATTTATATTGATGCCTGCATACGGGGCTGGCAATTGTGGTGTCTACCATAAGCAGGAGCTGCTTTTTTGTGTGGAAAAAATTAATACATAAGATAGCATTCCTAAGCACTTGTTCGGGTAAGTGGGGTGGTTTCGGTAAGTGGTGAATTTTATCTATTATGAGTTCTGCTGGAGTTAAGTCAAGAAGTAAGCAGTGAGCAACTTGGTGGTGTATCTGCGTAAATCAGATTTTTAAACCATTTCCCAAACCCCTGATTTTAATGGTATTGTGCCTGGATCTGTCCTCAAGATCAGTCAGTTTTGCTTTCGTCCACTCCTGTTCTTCCATGCATTCGTCATTAGTGTCAATCAAACTGTTAATGGTTGAAGCATATTCTGTGCTCGAGACATAGAGGGTGGGCAGAAGCCAGGAGGAGAGAACGGCAAGCCTGCACCATCTTGCCCATGCTGTTGTGACTGCAGAGAAGAAGGCAATCAATCTTTGTGGCTTGCAATTGTCCTTCCTTTTCCTGGACATATCTGCTGGGTGCTGGAGAGGTTGAGTGCCTGTGCTGTGTGCCCACTGTAGAATAGGCAATAATCGCTGTGAGCTGCTACAGTGTACGCCAGCAGGCCAGCCTAAGCTAGCCACGCCCCCAATGTAGAACATTTTAAAACAACTAAAACAAGACCAGTAGAAGTTATTAATTTTAAAGAACTGGCTGAATGTACACCAAAAAGCATAACAACCAAAACATTGGATCTAACTGAACAGTAAAAGGATACAAATACAATTTGTAATATAGTTGTCCTCTTACAGTAATAAATAGTTAGCTAGGGTCTTAACAGCTAACAAGGTGTAATCCTAACTACTTAAAGACACAAATTTTACACCTAAGCTAAGGTGTAAAAAGACACATTTGTTACAATTGAAAATGTAAACAAAATTAAAGTAGCAAAAACTTTTCTTTTGTTACAAATTGTGTACATCATTGAAATTAACTCACGCTAATGTTACTGGTTAAAAAGCAACTGAATAAATTGATTCTCTTCCCTGTTTTTAATGAAGCCGTGGCATTTCCAAAGGCAATGAATAAGGCAAATTACCTTGAACAACATAGCACAAAGATGCATATTTGACTCAAACAAAACTCCTGTATATAAATATGTTTATATAGAAATGAATCCATGAGGAAACACAAAGCTGTCAGCAAATTGGGACTGAACGGTACACACCCTAGTGATTACCTAAGAGAAAACAGTAATGGTAGTGTGACAGCAGGAAGGTAAAGTCACCTGGTTGCATCCAGGGGGGTAGATATATTTCGCCCAGATTCAGGCTTTACGCCGACTTATACAGCTAGGTGGAGAGTTGTATAAGCCCAGCTGAGACTAGTGGGCTCATTGATGACTCATACCTCTAGGGAGAGGGCTGGGCGTCGTGCAGACAGGGAGTTGATGAGGCCAGCTGAAGCTTGTCAGCTCATTTAGGCCTCTATAAAAAACTCCCAGATTGATTAGGAGCTAGCTCATGCCTGGAAGCAGACCTGTGTGGACTGTCTAGGGAGAGTGAACCCCTGTGCGGTGAGAGAAAGCCTGTGTGGCTATATTTTGCTTGGACATTTAAAACCAGGGACTTAGGGACTGGGACAGCACTAGGCTGATCCCAGTTGTTAGTTAGGAAACCTGTAAGTTTAGTCAGAGGTCAAGTTGACCAGGATTTATTTTGTTTATGTTTTTTTTGCCTTGCTGTGTTTTTGTCACTGTAAATAGAAAATAAACCGCACCTTTTTGATTTTGAAAACCACAACCTCCGTCTGCTGGGCCTGTTTTTGGGTGGGGAGCCCATCCCGGGGGTCACACATACCCGCTGCCGAGCAAACCCCCTCACAGTTGGTGGAGAATGCGGGCAGTTTTTTTTAAGCCAGCATGGAGGAGATACTGAAACAGCTGGCTCTAGCAAATGCCAATCAACAGCAGACAAATGCAGGTTTGCAAAGGAGCCTTGCAGCCCAGCAGCAAGCTCATCAACAGAGCCTTGCAACTTTACAACAGAGTCTGGAGGCTCAGCAACAAGCCCAACAGCAATCTGAGGCCCGCTTCATAGACCTGTTGCAGAAGCAAGAGCAGAGACTACAACAACAGATGGAAGCAGTAATGCAGCAACGTCCGCAGACCAGTGAGGAAAGCCGTCCCACTAATACCGCGTCCTTTGGGGTGAGTCGTTTATTGACAAAAATGACTGGAGAGGATGATCCAGAGGTATTTTTGACCACATTTGAAAGGACCGCTGAAAGAGAAAAGTGGCCTGAGGAGCAGTGGGCTGGACTAGTGGCTCCTCTGTTAACTGGTGAATCGCAGAAAGCTTACTATGACCTAGAGCCTAACCAAGCAAAAGACTATGTGATGCTAAAAGCTGAAATATTGGCAAGGCTGGGTGTCACCCTGGCTGTCCGGGCTCAGCGTGTGCATAACTGGACTTTCCAGCTTGGAAAACCCCCCAGGTCTCAAATGTATGATCTCATTCACCTGAGCAGAAAGTGGCTACAGCCAGAGACTTTGTCCGCACCAAAGATTGTGGAACGTGTTGTAATGGATCGGTTTTTGAGAGCTCTTCCTACTGCCATCCAAAAGTGGGTAAGCCATGGAGACCCAGAGACGGCCGATGGTCTTGTGGATCGTGCGGAGAAATACTTGGCTACAGAGAACCTGACGGCCTCTTCCAGAGACACTCGGACTTTCCACCCTAAGACCAGACCATCCCCAGGGGCGGATAGGAGGATTCCAAGGGGTGAGGGTGGAGAGAGTGAGAGGGTGGGAGCTCTGCCCCAAGTTTGGCGAGAACGGCCTGGGAAATCAGCGGCTCAAGAGGCCGCAAGAAGGATCGTTTGCTACCGCTGCCGGCAAGCGGGACATATTGCAGCAAATTGCCCGGTTGTGGAGGAACCCATGCAGTGTGACTTTCTGACGGGCAGACGTCAGTCGCTGTGTGCGACAGTCGCATGCACTGCCATTCGGGGAACTGAGAAACATTTATGCAAAATGTGTATTAATGGTAGAAATGTTGTGGTATTGCTGGATTCAGGTAGCCTTGTGACCCTGATAAAGGCTGAGTTAGTTAAAACAGAGGTCTCTGGGAATAGCAAGGTAGCCGTTATTTGTGTGCATGGGGACACCCGAGAGTATCCAGTGACTACAGTGTGTTTCGAGACCCCCAAAGGTACCCTCTCTCATCCAGTGGGCTTAGTATCTCAGTTACCGCATGACGCCATTGTGGGAAGGGATTTTCCGAAGTTCTGGGAACTGTGGGATGATCCTGAGCCCCCCACTGGTGCCCCTATGTACCAGGAATGTGATAGCCAGAACTCCCCTGAGAGTGGTGAGGACTCTCCGGAATTTCCCTTGTCAGTATTGGCAGGGGAGACTCAAGAAACTGGAGAGGAGCCCACCTCCTCAGACGAAAACCTACCGTCTGTGGAGTTTTCTGATCTTGAGGTTCACAGGGAAAACTTTGCCACAGAACAGTTGAAAGACCCCGCCCTAATAAAGGCACGGGAAAACGTAGTGAAAATAGATGGCGAGTTAGTGAACCCAGATAATACCGGCACTTACCCATACTTCAGCGTAGAGAAGGACCTACTGTATCGGGTGGCAAAAAGGGCAGAAGAAACCGTTGAGCAGCTTGTGGTGCCCAAACCTTACAGGAAGTTGGTGTTGGAGTTGGCCCATGGGCACATTCTTGGAGGTCATCTGGGGACAGAGAAAACCCGAGAGAGGGTATTACAGAGATTCTATTGGCCTGGGGTGATGAAGGACATAGAAAATTATTGTTCCTCCTGCCCTGTGTGTCAGAGGTCGGCCCCGATGCCACATTTCCGTAGCCCGCTGGTCCCTCTACCCATCATTGAGGTCCCGTTTGAGAGAATCGCAATGGATTTGGTAGGTCCTATAATCAAGTCCGCTAGGGGGCACCAGTACATATTGGTTATAATGGACTATGCCACCCGTTATCCAGAAGCGATCCCTCTCAGAAATACCTCGGCCAAAACCATAGCCAAAGAGCTATCTCTTGTTTTTAGCCGGGTGGGTATTTGTAAAGAACTGCTTACGGACCAAGGTACACCCTTTATGTCCCGGGTTATGAAAGAGCTGTGTAAATTGTTCAAAGTGACGCAATTGCGTACATCTGTGTATCACCCCCAAACCGATGGGCTGGTTGAAAGATTCAACAAAACCCTAAAACAAATGTTGAAGAAAGTGGTGGATAGAGATGGAAGGGATTGGGACTGTCTACTTCCTTATTTGATGTTTGCTATTAGGGAGGTGCCCCAATCCTCTACGGGATTCTCCCCCTTTGAGTTACTGTATGGGAGACACCCAAGAGGGCTGTTGGATATTGCCAAGGAAACTTGGGAAAGTGAGAGTTCTCCCCACAGGAGTGTGATTGAGCATGTCGCCCTGATGCAAGATCGAATTGCACAGGTAATGCCCATCGTGAAGGAACATTTGGCCCAAGCGCAGTTGGCACAGCAGAGAGTGTACAACCGTGGAGCCAAGACCCGTACCTTTTCCCCGGGGGATAGGATATTGGTACTTGTCCCTATGGTTGAAAGTAAATTCCTTGCCAAATGGCAAGGCCCCTACGAGATAATGGAAAAAGTGAGCGAAGTGAATTACAAGGTCAGACAACCAGGAAGGCGAAAGCCCGAACAGATCTATCACGTTAATCTGTTGAAAGCCTGGAGGGATAGAGAGTCCCTAGTCGCAGACACTTGGTCACCAGCTCAAACTGGTTGCGTGATTCCTGAGGTTGGAATCACAGCCACCTTGTCACAACCCCAACAACAGGAGGTTAAGGAGTTTGTGCTTCGCAACAAGGAGGTATTCTCTGAGCTGCCGGGACAAACATCTGGGGTAGAGCATGATATTATTACCCCGCCCGGGGAAAGGGTGAAGTTAAAACCCTATCGGATCCCAGAGGCCCGACGGGAGGCAATACGGGAGGAAGTACAGAAAATGCTGAACTTAGGGGTGATAGAGGAGTCCCAAAGTGATTGGTCTAGTCCCATTGTGTTGGTGCCTAAACCGGATGGGAGCTGGCGATTTTGTAACGATTTTCGTCAGTTGAACAAAGTTACAAAATTTGACACCTACCCCATGCCACGTATAGATGAGTTGATCGACCGGCTGGGAACAGCCCGATACATGACGACTCTTGACCTCACAAAAGGGTATTGGCAAATCCCCCTGGCCAAGTCGGCCAAAGAGAAAACCGCATTTGTAACCCCAGACGGGGCGTTCCAATATAAAAGAATGCCGTTCGGGTTACAGAATGCGCCGGCCACATTCCAGCGGAAAATGGACCAGATGCTGAGGCCCCATCGGAAGTATGCTGCGGCTTACCTGGATGACATAATTGTCCATAGCACAGATTGGGCCTCACATCTGCCAAAAGTGCAAGCAGTCCTGGACTCTGTTCGGGAAGCAGGGTTTACGGCTAACCCCAAGAAGTGTACCATTGGGCAGGAGGAGGCCAAATATCTTGGGTACACCATTGGGAGGGGAGTAATAAAACCCCAACTCAACAAAGTCGAGGCCATCCAGAGTTGGCCACGTCCCAACAGCAAGAAGCAGGTACGAGCCTTTCTGGGAATCGCTGGGTATTATCGGCGATTCATTCCCCACTTTGCTTCTAAGGCTGTGCCCCTAACCAACCTGACGAAGGGGAAAGGGTCGGTCATGATTAAATGGACCCCCGAGGCTGAGGCAGCATTCCAATTCTTGAAACAAGCCTTATGTAGCCAGCCAGTGTTGTACTCACCCGACTTCTCTAGAGACTTTGTCGTACAAAGTGATGCGTCAGATGTGGGGTTAGGAGCAGTATTGTCCCAGGTCTGGAACGGGGAAGAGCACCCAGTCATTTACCTCAGCAGGAAGTTGAAGTCCCATGAGGTAAATTACGCCACCGTTGAAAAGGAGTGTTTAGCGGTGAAGTGGGCTCTAGATTCCCTTCGGTACTATCTGCTAGGTAGGCACTTTGACATGGTTACGGATCACGCTCCGTTAAAGTGGATGGCTCAAAACAAGGAGACAAATAGAAGAGTGAATAGGTGGTTCCTGGCCCTACAGGAATTCAACTTCACAGTAAAGCATCGCCCGGGCGTTCAAATGGGGAATGTGGATGCTTTGTCTCGAGTACATGAATGCCTGATTGCTGGTGTTCCAACCCCGAGGTTAAAACAAGAGGGGGGGGTATGTGACAGCAGGAAGGTAAAGTCACCTGGTTGCATCCAGGGGGGTAGATATATTTCGCCCAGATTCAGGCTTTACGCCGACTTATACAGCTAGGTGGAGAGTTGTATAAGCCCAGCTGAGACTAGTGGGCTCATTGATGACTCATACCTCTAGGGAGAGGGCTGGGCGTCGTGCAGACAGGGAGTTGATGAGGCCAGCTGAAGCTTGTCAGCTCATTTAGGCCTCTATAAAAAACTCCCAGATTCATTAGGAGCTAGCTCATGCCTGGAAGTAGACCTGTGTGGACTGTCTAGGGAGAGTGAACCCCTGTGCGGTGAGAGAAAGCCTGTGTGGCTATATTTTGCTTGGACATTTAAAACCAGGGACTTAGGGACTGGGACAGCACTAGGCTGATCCCAGTTGTTAGTTAGGAAACCTGTAAGTTTAGTCAGAGGTCAAGTTGACCAGGATTTATTTTGTTTATGTTTTTTTTGCCTTGCTGTGTTTTTGTCACTGTAAATAGAAAATAAACCGCACCTTTTTGATTTTGAAAACCACAACCTCCGTCTGCTGGGCCTGTTTTTGGGTGGGGAGCCCATCCCGGGGGTCACACATACCCGCTGCCGAGCAAACCCCCTCACAGTAGTTAATGTGAAAATACTCTACCTCTGACAGAAGAAAGAATAAAACTGCACCTGCATCCACAGCTGAGTAATGTTGAGGCAAGTGTAATCTATTATAATTTTAAATAACATTTTGGTACCGTGAAAGGGAGGAAAATAACCTGAGGTCCTAGGAAGAAAAGAGGTAGGTTCAGTTAGAACTGTGTAAGCTGTTGTAAGAACTCACAACTCACACCAGTGAAAAAGGCCAGTGAAAAACTTGAATCGGATAATTATAAGGGAGGTGGTACTAGTGATACGAATGATACCAAGTGGAACATTGTGAAATAAAAATAAAGAAAGTACTGTCATTTAAAAAAAAGAAAGTAATAGAAAAATTCACACCTGCACATTCGGAGAACACATGCAGAAATGCATGTTTCCACATGCATTCCCAGAATGTGTGAAAAACATGCTGCAAATGGGTTTGCACTCCAAACATGGCCAGTAGATGCACGTTTTAGCAGGGATATGCTGGAGAGATAAAGATTTTGTGCTAGAAGATGATTTTTGAGCAGGAGATTGCAGCGTTGTAGAATGAGGATTTTTGTTTGTAAAGATTTTTTTCTTTTGCTGGGCAGAAAGATTTGTGCAGGGGAAAAATTTGCTTTGCAGTTGGTTATTTTTACAAACGGGGAAGAGGCAGTTTTCTTGGTGGAAGGGGATTTTTGCTGACAGGGGTAAAGAGTGGGATCTTGGGAACTGGATTTTTTTTCTCTGATCGGGAGAGAAGGGGTTTTCTTGGAGGGTGCAGGAACATTACTTAGGGAATGAAAAGGGGTTTGCTTGGGTGTGGGGGACTTTTTTCTGATGAGATGAGAATGGGTTTCTTTGAGGTGGATGATTTTTACTTTGGTGGTGAGGAGGGGTTCATTGGGGGTGGGGGATTTTTTGCTCATGGGTGCAAGGGTTTTTTTTTTTATTGGGGAATGTGGATTCTTTACTGATGGTGGTGAGCAGTGGTTTTCTTGGGGATAGGGAAGGGATTTTCTGATGGGGGTGGGGAGAGATTTTCATGAGGGAGAGGGGTTTGCTTGGGAGGAGTATGATTTGTGTTTAGGGTAGGATATTGGTTTAAGGATGTGTGAGGGAGGTTTTGTTGGGACTAGGAAATTTGTGCTTGGGTATATTCCTGACCCCTACACTCTGTATTTTACATACTACTGACCCCTGCACTTGTGCATTATTTACAACTGACCTCTGTACTCTGTGCATTACATGGGACTGTAGGTCGCACATTCTATCAATAATAATAAATACACACTACAACCAGATGGTGTTTAAAATGGCCGTGGCACCTTTATTGGTATTAAATAATAAATTAAATTCCTTTATTAAAATAATTAATACGGAGTATAATAAATAAATAATATTAAAACATTCAAATAAATTCTAAATCCGCTCAGTCATAGGACTCGAGCTGTAAATAATCAATTAATAAACCAAAGTCCCCCCTTGATCCAAGGGTGACATATCCACATAAATGGTGCCTGCGACAAGGGTGGGAGGGAAGGGAAGCTCAAACTTATGCCGCCTCAGGGGGAACTGTGAGCGGGTCAGTCAGGCAGGGTTATTTATAACCTCCTCTCACCTGCAGAGAACGTTTTCCCGCACATTTCCCTGTGACAAGCCCGCTCAAACTTCTTATCTTTTTTTTTTTTATTAATACATTTTAAAACAAACATTCTTCTTTTTTTTTTTTTTTTTTAACTTTAAGGCGGCCACAATCCCATGTTGCAGGCACTCTATTGTGCCTGCTTTCATGGGACTGTAGGTCGCACATCCTATCAATAATAATAAATACACACTACAACCAGATGGTGTTTAAAATGGCCGCGGCACCTTTATTGGTATTAAATAATAAATTAAATTCCTTTATTAAAATAATTAATTCAGAGTATAATAAATATATAATATTAAAACATTCAAATAAATTCTAAATCCACTCAGTCATAGGACTCGAGCTGTAAATAATCAATTAATAAACCAAAGCCCCAACCAGCCGGATTTGTTGTAAACAAAACGGCTACCCCAGCACCGCGGCCTATTCGATGCAATTCTGAAGACCTAGGTTAAAAATGTCCAAACCGACATCTGACAGGTGAACACCATCCTGTCTATATAATCCGGGGAAACCCCCTTCCAGATCAACGTGACGGAAAGAGATCCCCCCGATTACTGGCAAATTTTTTTCCATCAGATAGTTAATTCTCCGCTTCATTTTTTCAATATAATAACCGTATTTGGAAAAGATAATTTCAAACGGTGTAAATCATGTTTCATCAAGAACATCAAATCTAAAGTTTTAAGTCTACCAATATCGTTACCTCCAAGGTGTAAAATTATAATAGATGGACAAGGCCAAGAATTAAATAAATCAGAAAGATGTAAGAAAAGATTAGTCCATTGCAGCCCTTGAATGCCTTTCCAAAGAATAACAAACTTATCTGGAGGTAATGATAAATTCGAACCATAGCAACGTTGAGAAGCTCTTTTTTTTTGCCCAGTAAATATATAAATGGCCAACTATCCAAATGTACGATTTGTCACCTATAAATTAAAGAGACAAGTTAGGTCGAATGTAAACGTTGAATCTACTAGAATCCCATCTGCCTAAACTCCTAATCACTGAATCATTAAGGCCCAATCTAGCCGCCTCAGTGGCGGCTCCAATCCTGAAAGAATGGGAAGAGAATTTAAAATTGGAGAGGCCTAAATTATGAAACATTTTTTTAATACAGAAGAAAACTGAAATTTTGTCATAGGCGATAAATCCTTATGGCCAAAAAATTGATGACCGGAAACCGGTCTAATGGAAAAATATTTTTTAAGGATTATCACAGGACACAGGATGGAGTCGCCATAAGCAAATAGATTAAGCCAACAGCCTTTACCTAATCAATCTGTTTTTGATCTTTTAATAAAAATGAGAACCTTGTCATCAAACAAAGAAACATCCGATGAAATGAGACCCCCTCGACTGTGTTTGTTATTCGGTAGCATTTCTGAAATACGAAATGCAGCAAAAAACATTAAAACGAACGCTGCGTGAAACAATAAAGCCTCATAATCAGAAATGCAAACGACCGAAGTGGACAAACATCGAGATAATAAATCCAATGTAATTGGTCTACGAAGATCTGGAGCAAAACTAACCTTCCTTAAACCTATTAATGCTTGCCTAACTGAGAAGAAGCTGTTGCAAGCTGGAAAATTATGTAGTTTATAGAAAAATTAAACTCCTGCCAAAATCTTGTTTATATGACTAAAAGAGAACTCCGATTGTATTAATGAGCAAAGAAAAGCCAATATTGAATCCTCAGAGGTAGGCGAACCAGGAGAGCCCAGCTCAGAATTAAAATTCAACCATTTGTTCCATGCAACTGAGTAATCAGCCCATGTTTTTGGAGCGATCAAATTTTTAATAGCCGAAAAAACTGGATTTAGATTAGATCCCAAATATGACTTGGGCAACGAAGTCCCACCCGGTCTGACTGAGGCAACAGCTGTCTGAAACGTGCCATCTGAAATCGAGATAAGGCATCAGCAATGACATTGAGCTTACCTGGTAAATATTTTGCCTTAATCCAAATGTTTAATCTTAAACCTAGTAAGACTAAATATCTCAATAACTTTATTACCAATAAAGATTTTGAGGAAAGACAGTTTAATGTGAATACAACTCCTCTATTATCTGTATTAATGATAATACGCTTGTTAGCCAACTGATCACCCCATAACTCCAAAGCCACCACGACCGGGAAGAGTTCCAACAAGACTATATTTTTTGTAATCATGCTGGAAATCCAATATGGGGGCCATGAGCCTGAACACCAGTGTGAACGAAAAGTGGCCGAAAAGCCAAGAGAGCCAAGAGAACCTGCGGCATCTGTGAATAATTCCAGATCTGCTGCGAATACAAAATCCTCCTGGAAAAAAGATCTGCCGTTATAATCTTGTAAAAATTGAGACCATATGATCAAATCATCTTTCAGATCGCTAGTAAGCCTAATATGGGAAAAAGGAGATTTAAAACCGGACATAGCCAAAGATAACCTTCTTGAAAATATCCTACCCATGGTAATGGTCCGAATGGCAAAAGCCAACAGACCTAAAAAGGATTGAACTTCTTTCAACAAAATTTTCTTTCTGCGCAGGAAGAAAGAAATTTGAGATTGGAGTCTGCAAATTTTTAATGCAGGAAGCTCAAATTTAAATAATACTGTATCAATTTTTATGCCCAAAAATTCAATAATTGTGGAAGGCCAAATAGTCTTTTCTGTGGCTAAGGGTATACCAAAATATTCCGAAATATGAAAAAATAGCTTAAGAATTAATGAACAGACCACAGAATCAGGAGGACCAATGAAAAGAAAATCATCTAGGTAGTGAATTATTCCCGTATGACCAGATTCAAAAAATAATACCCATTGAAGAAAAGAGGCAAAAATTTCAAAGTAATAGCACGACAATGAACAGCCCATTGGCAGGCATTTATCATAGAAAAAATAATCGTCAAAATAAAAACCCAGGGAATTATAAGATTCAGGAGCAATGGGTAGTAATCTAAAGGCTGACTGTATATCTGCTTTTGCAAGAAGTGCACCATGACCAAAAGTTTTGATGACTTGCATGGCGTCATCAAAGGTGGTATATTTTACTGAAGCAGATAAAGGGTCAATTTCATCATTTAAGGAGTGACCAAAAGGGAATGAAAGATGATGAATTAGCGGGTAGCTATTAGGCTCTTTTTTAGGTACTAGACCCAACGGAGACACTCTAAAATTAACGAATGGGGGAGAAATAAAAGGACCAGCAATTCTATTAGCTAAATTCTCTTTTATTAATTTTTCCCTCACTACATCAGTGTGAATTGATACTGACTTTAAATTTTTTGTTAACTGGCAACCAGAACCTGTAAAAATAGGTAATTTAAAGCCTATATAAAATCCATCAAGTAGTAATTGGGCTTTCTCCTTGTCGGGGTACAGCATTAGCCAGGGGCGCATTGCGTGAAGCCTCACTGGCGTGCAGGCTTCTTGAATGAATGACGGATTTGTATTCAAAGTTGACTGGGGCTGTTGTCTTGAAAAAACAGGTTTTTGAGGAATAATAAGGTTCAACCATAACCCTACGTCCTTATTACCCCATTTAAGCGCTGGATAAATTGCGATTTTTTGACGGAAGGATTTGTTGTAATTGAACCAACCCATACCGCCAAAAACCCTTATATGCTTCCAGAATGTGTTCTAAATGCTGAAAAGGCCCAGTGCATCTTTCCGGGTGCTTTTCACCCATTATTGCGGAAAAAATGCAAAAAGCCTGCAACCAATTAAAAAAGGATCTAGACACGGGACGGCGCCTATCTTCAGTACCGTCCTCAGACCTCTTTTCTGATTTTGTGAGAAAATCCTTTGAAATTGGCAGCAAGGATAGTAAATCTAAGAATTCACCTATCCAAATTCTTTCTTTGATAGATGTAGGCAAATGGAATCCTAAAGGAGACATCTCACAAGGAAGCACCTCCTTGAAACATGTCTCAGAAACAGAAGCAGACATACTCATAGGAATATTAGAACAATGTACAGGATTAACACTAGCTACTGGTTTACCTGACCATACATTCGCTGGAGAAGAAGATGCAGGTGCAGACTGGTTAATAGATACATTTTCATTAAATTTAGTCAGAGAAATAAGTAACTGATTTATCAATTCATTCTGCACCGACTCACCAGCATGATTCGGCCCTGGAGAACTGCATACAACTGGTATGTGGGTTCCTTGGAAAACCTGGTTAATTTCTGGACCTGTATGGGAGGAAAGACACACAGGGGCCCTCACTGTATCCAGCCTGGATGGCCTGGATGCAAGTGATGCCACATCTCTGACCTGAGGTGACTGCCTGGGCTGTAACCCAGCAGAAGCGTGAGGCATTACATCTCCATGCAAAGCCATGCTGACATGAGGAGAAGCAGGAGTAGCATCTGCTAGGATTGGAAATGACATTTCCTCCAGGTGAGGGGGGGGCCTGCAATGATGGCGAGTTGCGGGTCCTGCCTCTACCCCCCTTTCCTCGGATAGGGGATGGAGATAATACCCGTCTATTTCTCTTCCCATTCCGACTGGTGCTCCGAAGTTCTGGAACTGTGACCTCCCTCTCTGCTGCTGACTGGGACTGTGCACCACCCCCAATTGCTGTCTCAGATACCCCTCTCTCTGGAGGTATGCTTCTCTGCAAGCCACGAGATGGTGACCGCTGTGTATATGCAGCGTCAGCTGTGAAGGACCCGACTCCCATGCTCTGCATAGGCTGCTGCTCCGGCAGCGCTGACACAGGAGAAGTGTCCTCTCCAGTCAGCGCTAAACATCGCTGAAGCCATTCTTTCCCCCCTTCAGCCTCAGCCCTCTCAAGCACTCTCCTCACTAAAGACTTCATGTCCCACGACGAGCTGAGGAGATGCAAAGAAGCTCAAACTTACGCCGCCTCAGGGGGAACTGTGAGCGGGTCAGTCAGACAGGGTTATTTATAACCTCCTCTCACCTGCAGAGAACGTTTTCCCGCACATTTCCCTGTGACAAGCCCGCTCAAACTTCTTATCTTTTTTTTTTTTTTTATTAATAAATTTTAAAACAAACATTCTTCTTTTTTTTTTTTTTTTTTTAAACTTTAAGGCGGCCACAATCCCATGTTGCAGGCACTCTATTGTGCCTGCTTTCATTCTACTGACCTCTGCATTGTGTTACATACTCCTGACCCTTACACAGTCCTGACCTCTGCACTCTGTGCATTACATACCACTGTTCTCTAAACTCTGTGTGTTACTTACTACTGACTCATGCACTCTGTATTGCATAATACTGACCCCTGAACTCTGTGTTTACATACTTCTGTAATTTGCAGGCTAGTGTTACATACCTCTGCATTTTTTTTGCATTACATTTGAACTCTTAACCCCTGCATGCTGTACATTTTATACTCCAGACTCCAGACTCCTGCATGCTGTACATTACATACCCCTGGGCCCTGACCACAGGATTGTGTATTATGTAATGCTATATTGTACATGACATATTTTGGGGGTACAATGACTTTGTGTGGGTAGATTTAGGTTCTATTCAACCATTTTTTTATTTTATTTTTTATTATTCTATTCAACCATGCCTCCTTAAGCCCCTTCCACTGTCAGTGCATTGTGACCACAACCACCATTTGCCATGGTATGCTAGACTTAGCACATCATTCCTTCCTAGATAATGTCCAAGGATTTCCCGGGTATTTTACGATCCTAGCATCACCTCTGCATAATGTACTTACATGGAATGGAAGACTCACCAATAGCACTGACAGTTGGGAATTGTCCCTTACCACTCTGTCATCTGCCTACATCTGCGCCACTTCTTCTTTGGGCAGTTACTGATAATGTAACATGTGCGCAGGTGTCACTTCATCCTGGCACCCGACTCCATTCTTTGCATCTTACAGATGCCAGGAATGGACCAGGAGTGTATCCTGCAATGCAAATGCGCTAAGGACAATATCTACAGACAGTATACAATTAAAATTGTATGAAGCAAGAGGAATACTTTTTTTTTTTTTTTTTTGCCAGAAGAAGCATGCAAACACTTTATCCACTTTATCTCCTAGAAACGTTTTGCAAATAAGAGCCTAATGAAAGTGGCTGTATGTTTCCCAGAAATAGTTCTACTTAGGGTGATAATGAATGTAATAGTTTAAACCAACAACATGACTTATTTAAAGATCATAAACCAAGGTCTCCTTGTGAGCACTGTGTATTTAGATATTTTATTATTTGACATTATATGACAATTAATGAAAAATCAGTAGTACCTTGGGAAATGAGTAAATAAAAAGCCAGCATTTACATAAATAGGAAAGCATTGAAATGAGTGCTAATATAGTCTAATAAAATATGTAGAATATACAGTATGTTAGTTGGTTTCTTCTCTCATGAGCAGCTGTATGACAGTAGGAAATACACGTTATTGCTATCACAATAAATTCATATTTATTTGAAGGTAGAGGCAGCAGTAAGGTAAGAAACCTGAAGCAGCATTCTTCACTTGCATATTCCCTTAGCCTCATTGCATTCCCAAGTCATTTTTAATTCCATCCTCCCTGTAGAAAAAAGAAACGCCTTGCTTTGCTGAATATCGAGGAGGCTCACTGGCTGCAGATTCACTTGTCTGTTCACTGCACAGGATCTCTTTTTGCTGTCACTGTGGTGACATCCTGAAATTTATAGCAGTTCTAGTTTCCCTTCATTCACTGATGACACGATCTTTTAAACCAGTGCTGGCTAAGCTTCTTCAACTTTCTATGGATTTTATGCAGTGCATGTAAATCATAATATCCTTTCTGAGAGATGTAAGGAAAAGGCACTTGCAGAATTTGTTTCCTGAACCCTTGCCTTCATCTTACTGTATAAAAGGTGGGTGCAAGTGTAGGGTTTTAATCTTATGTACTAATCACTCTGAAATTATCTTTGTGTTACATGCAAGACATTTCTCTTTCTGAACTAACTATACTTGTGATTATGATGAGTTATTGGATGTATTGGCTTTCATATGATTTGAATATTTAAGATTTTGTCAACTGTTTTTATGGACATTGTAAACTAATGCAGTGAAAAGAAATGCACATTTTTTTCTAAAGAAAACTGTTGCATGGAGAGTTAGGATGTTGTGTCTGTTTCTAATGGTTCAGAATATCCCACTTTAATTTATTCGTAGAAAGTGTATAATTATGTGCTTGTCCAAAATGCTGTAATTCTTACAGATCAGTTATGTATATATAAATACAAAATACTTTATCCAGCCATAAGAACAGGAGAAAAAAAAGGTAAAATCACAGCATTCTCCACATGTTGTAAGAGACTCTGGACAAAGGTCAGAGAGCCCATAAATGCTGCAATTTTCTAAATAGATGTTTATCACATAATTGCCATAGTCTTCCTTATTGGAAATAGAATATGTAAGAGATCTTACTTTCATTTCTATGTATAGAATGCATAATTATCTTTGTATCCAAAATAATTTAATTCTTACAGATCAATTACTTTGAAGTGTATCATTGTAATGAAGTATACTTGTATAACTGCATGATACATTGGCCAGCTACAGTTAATGATGAGAAAAGGTAAAACCAGAGCATTATGAAAATGTTGTGGGAACCCTGGGTTAACATTTGAGAGCAATAAATGGTGCTAAAAATAAAGCACTGTACTGCAATTTTCTGAATAGATGTTTGTCACAGAATTGCTAAAGCCTTCTTTGTGTGCTGATAGTGGATGGAGACATTGACCTTGGAAAGGTGTACAGTGCTGTCAGTGTGTTCACATCATTTTCATGTTTGTATCTGCTCTGGTAATGTAAGATGAGGTATGGTTAAAGTTATTATTGTTAACATTATTATTCAAGATTTATTTATATAGTGCCAAGAGTTTGTGCCGTGCAGTGCTTTGCAAACTGAATTGAGATAATATAGTTACAATACAATTCAAAACAATACAATATAAGAGGAATCGGATGGCCCTACTCATTAGAGCTTACAATCTAACAGGAAGGGTCAAGAAAATAACTCAGGGGATGAGCTACATGGAGAAAGTAAGTACAGTTTATTATTTAGAGGTTGGAAAAGTCTATTTGAAGAGATAGGTTTAAGGGATCATCTAACGATAAATAGAGTAGGAGAAAGTTGAACATATTGGGGTAAGGAGTTCCAGAAGATGGGAGAGGCTTTGTAGAAGTATTGGAGGTGAGTGTGGGAGGAGGTGATACAGGAGCTAGAGAGTAGGAGGTCTTGGGAAAAGCGAAGAGAACGGCTTGGTTGGTATTTTGAGATGAGATTGTTGATGTAGCTGGGGGCAGAAGGTGGATAGCTTTGTGGGTTGTTGTTAATATTTTTAATTTTATTCATTGGGTGAGCATAAGCCAGTGGAGGGATTAGCAGAGAGGGGTAACAGACACCATAGAGTTGGTAAGATGGATGAGTCTGGCAGCAGCATTCATGATGGACTGAAGGGGAATAGTCTATTTAAGGAATGATAGAGTTACAGGGAGGGAGTTGAAACAGTCAAGGCAAGAGATAATCAGGGAGTGTATTTGGTAGCTTTGTGGTGTTGTTGGTTAAGAAGGGGCATGTGATATGTCCATTAGTAAATCAGTGATTTGTGAGGAGACTGATGGGGTGAGCTGAGATTTAGAAAGATAGATTTGGGCACTGTCAGCATAAAAATGGTATTGGAAGCCATAGAAGGTTATTAGCTGTCCCATGGAGAAGGTGTAGATAGAGAATAGAAGATTTCTGAGAACAGAATCTTGGGGAACTACGACGGAAATACAAATCGGAAAGGAGGAGATACAGTTGTTAGAGACACTGAAGGTGCGTGAGATGGATAAGAGAAGAACCAACAAATAGAGTCATGGAAGCCAAGGGAATGGAGTTTTTCTGAGATGCAGCAGAAAGGTCCAAGAATAGTAACCATTGGTTTTTAGCCATTAAAACTTAAGTGAGTAGTTTCTGTGGAGTGTTTTGGGTGAAATCTAGCCTGAAAGAGTCAAGAAGATTATTATCAGTGAGGTGGTAGCTCAGATGGTTTGGAGGTAAATGCCAGCAAAGAGATGGATTTTAAAGTTGTTAAAATTGGTGGGGTCTAGTTAGGTTTTTTTTAAGTATGGGGGTGACCAGTGCATGTTTATGAGGGTTGGGGAAGATGCTAGTAGAGAGAGAGTGATCGAAGATGTGAGTTAGAGACTGAAAGGTAGAGCAAGAGTGTGTCCGTAGCAGTTGTGAAGGAATTTGGGTCCAATGGGCAAGTGGTTAGGGGGGCATTAGAAAAAAGTTTGAATTCTTGCTGGTACTTCGTTTTTTGTTTGTTTTTTAAATAAAGTTGTACGATCATATTTGCCATCGTTTAAAGAAAATGCAAATTTTCTTTAAAGAAGCATATTACTAAAATTTTCAGTTATCCCAAAGGATTCCTCTTACATTGCTGATAAAATAATTAACCATATATATTACTATACTACACATTAGACTGAATGATGCCAACATGCATGCATCTATGCATCTTACTGTATTCAAAAGGGTTTTAATAGTGTAAGTGTCTTTCCAAAACTAGTGTCTAATATTAAGGTAGTCATTGCCAGGTTCAGTTACCCAGAGATTGCAAAAAAATTCTTAATGGAAAGTTTTTTTTCCCTAGATATCCTAGTTTTATAGTCAATGTAGACCTGTTCAAATTCTATACTCCATTAAGGGAAAGCTGGAATGCATTTTAGAGATCTTCAAGTACCTGCACTTGTATTTCCTTTATAAGAACCTTAGGTTCCTATAAACCTGCCTTCTGCAGCTTAAAATTGTTTCTTCAAAGTGATGGGCAGCTTTAATCTCCAAAAGGCAGGTCTTGGATGTAAAAGTGGGTGGGACATCCATTGACTTTCTCAATAAAAATGTAAATTATATCAAAGCTTCCGAAGTTTCAGGGGTTCCCGGGGGACTTGTACATATACAAAAATGTAATTAATGGTATAAAAGGGTGACTGTATTATATTCAGGTTCTTACATATGTTATGGTAAGATTACCACCAGGTAAAACTATGCAGAAACAAAAAGGTTATTTCTCTTACACCAAGCAGTATAGTCATGCTCTTGATGGATGCCCCATAGCAATGAAGGTGAAATTACCAGAGATAGCACTACACACTACTTAGTACATGGCTGACCTGTATAAGTTATGGCTAGGGTAATGTAAGGGAGGATCTAGGACAAACATGGCAAGTCTAAAACAGACATATCAGTAGGGTTAACTTAAAATGCCTTTTTATATAAAAAGCCATTTTTAAAACAAATTAAACTTGAAATGTACACATAGACATTATAGCATCATTCACAGCAATATTTGTGTTTTGATTAGGCTAGCCACAGATGATGCGATTTTCTTTTCACGGGAAAGTTGGGAAAGTGCAAATTGACAGTGTCTGTAAAAATTCCTTCCCCCCCACCCACTAATAATCACATTTCCAGGAATCCTCTTCTGCTCCTCTCCTGTCACAGCTGGCACCAACATGTCCAGGATCAGCTGGTGTTGGGGGCCAGAGTTTGGAATTATTTGCAAGATTTGCAGGATTAGGAGACTGGGGAGATCTTTGTACCCTCATGTCGCTTTAGAAATTGTTCCGCCAGGGATGGACTGGCCATTGGGACTACCGGGAGTTTCCCGGTGGACGATGGCTCAGTGGGCCGGCTTCAGTGACAGCGGACCGCCGCCCCCCTCCGCTCCTCTGTCTCTCCCTCCCCGCAGCGCTCACCTCCTCTCCCTTCCTGCAGCGTTCACCTCCTCTCCCTCCCCGCAGCGTTCACCTCCTCTCCAGGAGAATGAGTGCCACTGCCGAGAAAGCTTATGTCACAGCTGTGTGTGGCCGGCGCCGTCCTTCCGGATCGTATGGTGAGCTTCTCAGTGCGACTCCCAAAGAGCATGTCTGTATTCAGTCATGCTGAAGTTAACTAGCCAGGGAGAGGAGGTGAGCGCTGCTGGGGACCAGAGCATCATAGGGGGGGAGAGAGGCACATGGGGGACCAGAGTATCATGGGGGGGATAGAGGCACATGGGGGAACAGAGCATCATGAGGGGGATAGAGGCACATGGGGGACCAGAGCATCATGCGGGGGATAGAGGCGCATGGGGGACCAGAGCATCATGGGGGGATAGAGGCGCATGGGGGACCAGAGAATCATGGGGGGATAGAGGCGCATGGGGGACCAGAGCATCATGGGGGGGAGAGAGGCGCATGGGGGACCAGAGCATCATGGGGGGGATAGAGGCGCTTGGGGGACAAGAGCATCAGGGGGGAAAATAGAGGTGCACGGGAGACCAGAGCAGCATGGAGGGGGGAGATAGAGCATTGGGAACCAAAGCAGCAAAGGGGGGGATAGAGGAGCATGGGGGACCAGAGCAGCATGGGGGGAATAGAGGAGCACAGGGACCAGAGCAGCATGGGGGTATAGAGGAGCATGGGGGGACCAGCAGAGCACATGGAGGACCATAGGAGCAGGTGGGGGACCAGCGGAGCACATGGGGGACCAGAGCAGCAGCATGTGGGGGATCAGCGCAGCATGCGTGGGACCAGCGCAGCACATGAGGGACCAGCGCAGCACATGGGGGACCAGTGCAGCACGCGGGAGACCAGCGCAGCACATGGGGGACCAGCGCAGCATGGGGGAAAATATAGGAGCATGGGGACCAGAGCAGCATGGGGGGAATAGAGGAGCATGGGGGGACCAGCAAAGCATGGGGGGACCAGAGAAGCATGGGGGGGGGCAGAGCAGGAGGGGGGAATAGAAAAGCATGGGGGGGACCAGAGGAGCACGGAGGGAACAGAAGATCAGGAGAGGAATGCAGAAGCATGTGGGGGACCAGAGAAGCAGGGGGAGGACCAGAGGAGCAGGGGGGACAGAGGAGCATGGGGGGGACCAGAAGGAGCACGGGGGAGAAGACAGATGACTCAAGAGCTATGGCCTGGGAGTTTCTCACTTCTGCCTAATCTTGTCCCATTAGGGGGGGCACCGAACTGATTCTTTGCCCCGGGTGAAATAATGTGTAGCTTCCCCACTGGTACTGCCTATAAGAGTACCAGTACCAGCCGTTCTACTCTAATAAAGTAGAACGGCTAATGGCTAGTGAAGGGGGAGGGGGGGCCTGGGTGGCAATCGGGGTTTGCCGGCCGGGGGGGGGGCGGGTTTGTCCGGCCGCCATGGGAGAGACCTGTCAAAGTGGGCCGGTCTGAATATAGTCCAGGGCCAAATTTTTGTCCCAGTCCAGCCCTGAGTTCCGCTGAGGAAAATCAGCTTTTATCACAGGAATGACAGGTTTCTTTTTTGAGCTTTACTAAAGGAAGAGAAAAATAAAAAGATGAAAGAGTAATAGAAATGAACAGGTTAGCAAAAAATCCATTAGAAGAAATAGAAAAAAAAATCATAAATTTGATTAATATTTAGTTAACACATGATCATATCTCCCTTCCTTATAGAGGTTTCTCTCCTACCGATGCAGGTGACAATTTTGAGATTTATAGAGGTCGTAAGATGGGTGCATTTCTGCCTTATGTACTGTATGATAAAACAAATGAAATGGCATGTCAGACTCAGCTTTAATGCCATGAGGATATTTTGGAAGGTTTACAAAAGGAAACAGTATTACTATCCAATTTCTTGGAGGTCTTTCAATGGGAAATACTTTAGACAGAAATATGAAGTGGAAATGGGTGATGCCAGTGCATTATCCTATGCATGCCTGAACCTAGAACAGTAGGAACAAACCAGTGTGTATGGCATGCGTGTTTGGTGAGCATGTACTTCTGTGGATTTACTACGTCAATGAATTGCTGGTGGTGTGGAGAGGTGATGCTAATACATTGGTGTAACAAAAAAAAAATAGTACAACAAAAAAAACTTCTGCGCTCCGATGTTTTACTGCATGCAGATGGTGTAGACCATTCCTTTGTAAAAGGCAAAACTTTAGAATCTTGCAGCCCTCCTCAGAACAATGGGTGTTCATAAAACTGCAAAAAAATAAAAGGAAAGGAGGGCACACCGACCTAGTGCATTACCAGATAAAATGCGTTATTAAAATATATAAAAACAACAACAATGGTCCTACTCACAAAAAGAGCTTTCATATAGGCTTTTCTGTCAATCTGACTGAATCTCGTAGCGACTGCAATCAGAAAAGCCTATATGAAAGCTCTTTTTGTGAGTAGGACCATTGTTGTTGTTTTTATATATTTTAATAACGCATTTTATCTGGTAATGCACTAGGTCGGTGTGCCCTCCTTTCCTTTTCTTTGTATACATTGGTGTACTTCATAGATGACCTGAATCACAATGACAAAAATATTTTTTTGACTTACAAATACAATTAGCAAGAAAATTGATTTCTTGACTTTAACTTTTAAAAACATGACAAAGGAGTAAAAACTACTACTTTTAGGAAACCAACAGCAGGCAATCCTCTCCATCATCCATTGTCACGTAATAGAGGAATTCCAATATAGCATTTCCAGCCGTTATGCTGAAATTGCACTGAAATACAATGCACCAGGAAATTTGTAAGTTACACAGAGATTCCATGTCATAATTACATCCACGAAGAAAGGAAAGTGCACTTGGAAAAATTTGGCGAAGAAGCTCACTCAGAAAGACAAAAAATGAAACAAAAACACAATTTGGGGCTTGTTACATACTTTGGTACCCAATGGGAACAGTTACATTCCCTCCTTGCAAAATATTGCATATTTTGATGCTACCTTGATGCTTATATCTGTAAATTTGTAAAAAAAACAACAAAAAAACTCCATATTCTGGAACTAGTAATCCAACAGAGTTTTGTATCAAATCTTATATTAACTATAACACATATTTTGTTGTATACTGCATGAAGTGTCTATGAGAACAAATGGAACAACAAAGAGGGAACTGAGAGTTAAAGGAGTTGTAAAGGTACATTTTTTATTTTCTAAATAGGTTCCTTTAAGCTAGTGCATTGTTGCTTCACTTACCTTTTCCTTTGATTTACCTTCTAAAGGTTTGTTTTCTTTGTCAGAATTTCTCACTTCCTGTTTCTCCTCACTGAACTCCACACCATCATCCGAGTGGTGTGGAGTCATCCAGAACAGCTTACTGAACAGCTTACTGAGGATAAACAGGAAGTGAGAAATTCAGACAAAGAAAACAAAGAAAAAAAATATTTAGAAGGGAAATCTAAGGAAAAGGTAAGTGAAGCAACAATGCACTAGCTTAAAGGAACCTATTTAGAAAATAAAAAATGTACCTTTACAACTCCTTTAAGCCCTGTACACACGACCGGTTTTCCCAGCAGGAAAACTGCCATGAGAGCTTTTAGCCGGGAATCCCGGCCATGTGTATGCTCCATGGCAGTTTTCCTGACAGGAAAACCGCCGGGAATCCCGGCGGGAAAAAAGAGATCGTGTTCTCTTTTTTCCCGCCGGGATTCCTGGCGGTTTTTAAGCGGGCAGTTTTCCTATGGGGAAAACCTGGGGTGGAGCATACACATGGCGGGGTTTCCCAACCAAAGCTCTCATGGCAGTTTTCCTGTCGGGAAACCCGGCCGTGTGTAGGGGGAAAAAGCTACGGAGCAGGTTCTCAGTTTTCCCCGGTGGACTTTTTACCGCCGGGAAAACTGATCGTGTGTACAGGGCTTTAGAATCAGGGAGCACATTTAGTACATTCTTGGAAAAAAGGTAGTCTTTTTGGTACCTATTTTCAGCAGTACAATAAGTTGTCAGTGGTTGGATACCATATCAACAGGGGAACAGAGTCCTATTACTATTTTTTTTTTGCTGGATCTACACCCTTAGTACAGTGACCCCAAAAGTCATAAACAGGGAATTGAAGATGAATATGCTCTTATAATGTAACTTTTTATCCTTGGTGCAGATGTATATACAATAACAGGCTATAGTGTAATGTACTGTATATACAATAATAGACAATAATAGACTAAACACAAGATATAATTCATTACATATAATCAGGACTTCAGTTCCCCTGAATGTAATGGTACAGGAAATGCATTATCTGTAACTTGTTTTATTATATTTCTATTAATGTATAATATATAATATTTATTAATTATTATTAACCTGTTTGTTGTACTTAGGAATCCACAAAAATGCCCTGTTTTTGTACAGCTCTCACTTCAATAAAAGTACCTCGAGGAAGGATAATCAGAAAAGCCCTAATGATCCACCATATTCTATATACCAGCTTTCTTATAATAAAGAGCCACAAAAGGGCAGTATCGGTGACATTGAGATGGATATGAGGAGATGGTCTAGAGAGGGTGTATAGGTGGCGCTGATGAAGCCCTGGGGGTAAGGGAAAATGCATTGATGACTCCCTGTGTAGCCTCTTCCACCCTGCCATGAGGTCTGACTATGATGAGAGCTTTGTGGCGTTTTCCATGCAAAGGCATGCAGCATCCTGCTCCCTTTCAAGACAATGACTTGAATGAAAACTATATCTCTCCACCTTTATAGGAATTATAAACCTTCCTACCTGCACCTTGTGTTTTTCACTTGCATAAGATGTGCATTGATCATGTAGTTTGGGGTTGTCAATTGCTGCCCTGTATGCACAGCCTACAGTAGAGTAAATCTTTACATTCCAGTGTCTGAAGTTTCTGCTTGTGTTTAAACATGAGGCATGCTACTGCTTGGGTAATGCATGACTTCTGTCTGTAGTCCAAGGCAGGCCATTCCCAATTTATTTTCTTTCATTTAACCAGCAATGTGTGGATGAGGGAATCCCTCCAGTAGATTAATTGTATTCAGACAGTGGGGGGGCTTCCCCGCTGTCAGAACACACTCATCATCACCGCTGGCAATAGCCAGCGGTACTGATTGAGCAAAAAGATTGATCGACTTCTGTACAACCAGCCTGCCCATAGATGGAGAAAAATTCATCCAAGCCCTGCTGAACCAGCCAAATTATGAACCATCTATGGCCAGCTTAAGAACTGTCACTCCCTGTAAAGAAACTATATATTTCATAATCCCTGGGTCTCTCAGTCTAGCCCTGGTGCAGGTGAGAGCTAAATTGTAAGTAGACCTGACATAGATACAAACAGGCAAAGTAGTTAACAAAGAGATCACCATGTTGGAAGAGTTGTGTTTTCATCACATTAGCACTCCCACATTTGTGATGCAACACATAGTGAATAGCTAGGCATACAATGGATGCTGTGTGACCAGGAGCAAGAAATTGCATGCCCTCCTGATGAACAGGGACAGGCTAGCTGCAGCAATACTTGGCCATAGGGGGACTGATCGGCAATGAAACTGCAAACTGCATCCACAACATGTGAGTCTATCATTACAAGGTGTGGCAAACAAACAACACAGTGAAAAACATGTGGAAGTGCACAATACCTTTAACCCCTTTTGGGCTGCCCACCACATATATACCACGGCAGGGCGGCCCAGAAGGCGCAAAATCATGTACCCATACGTGATTTCATACACGTGGTGTAGGGGGGGGGCGCACTGCCAGAGCACTGCTCCCGCTGTGATTGGACACAGCGAAAGCCAACCAGCGGGTGCGGCGGCCGCGATGGCCACCGGGACCCGCGATCGTTCAGGGGAGAGACCAATCAGCCGCCTGCCTGTGTAAACAAGGCAGACCGCTGATCTGTCAGGGAGGAAAAGAGGGATCTTGTGTTTCAGGTAAACAGATCTCTCTTTTCCTTCAGTGAAACCTTCCCCCACACAGTTAGGAAGCACCTCCCTAGGACACAATTAACCCTTTGATTGCCCCTGGTGTTAACCCTTTCCCTACCAGTGTCATTTATACAGTGTCAGTGCATTTTTTTTAGCACTGATCCCTGTATTGGTGTCAATGGTTCCCAAAAAGTGTCACCTAGTGTTAGATTTGTCCACTGCAATGTCGCAGTCCCGCTAAAAATTTCTGATCGCCACCATTACTAGTAAAAAACAATGAAATAAATCAAAAATCCCTAAATCTTATCCCCTATATTGTAGATGTGATAACGTTTGCGCAAACCAATCAATATACGCTTATTGAGATTTTTTTAACAAAAATATGTAGCAAAATACATATTGGCCTAAACTGATGAGGAAAATTGATTTGTTACATTTTTTTATTGGGTGTGTTTAATAGCAGAAAGTAAAATATATTGTTTTTTATTCAAAATTGTCAGTTTTTTTGTTTATAGCACAAAAATTAAAAAGTGCAGAGGCAATCAAATACCAACAAAAGAAAGCTCTATTTGTGGGAAAAAAAGGACATTCATTTTATTTGGGTACAGCATCGCACGACCACGCAGCTGTCAGTTAAAACAGCGCAGTGCCGTATTGCAAAAAATGGCCTTGTCAGGAAGTGAGTAAAACCTTCCGGAGCTGAAGTGGTTAATGTACAACACAAATGGGTATGATGGAAATCATCTATGGGTGTGATGGAAATCTATGATTGGAACCTATGCCTTGCACTTCACTATTCAATACATTCTTTAGCAGCATTTCATTCATAAATGTGTGCACTTTTGTTCACAGTGAACATATGTCTCACATACAGTACAGTATAATGATTTGTGGAAGGTGGATTCATCCATATTTCAAACTTCCTAGGAATTGTTTTTCCTAGTGTTTCCTATGAATGTTTCAGTTTTGGGTGGCGCATCGGCTTGTTGGCCTTTTTTTTAATTTAAAGCGTAACTTCATTGATGTATAAACCCCCTCCCCTCATCCTTTTACTATGTCTCCATCTTCCAAGCTCCTTATGTACATTCGGTGCATTACATCTGTGCCCACGTGCTACTTTAGGCAAATAGCGGTGCATACCTGTGTACTCATTCCTTCACCCCTTTATGTCTATGAGCAGCTGTATGCAGCTCTAGGACATCCTAGGCAGCAGAAATGTCCAGTGTCTTTAACCTCCCTGGTGGTATGATTATGTCAGATTTTTGATGCTCAAAGTGGCACAATTGTTTTGCATGGAAATTTGGCATTTTATATTTTAGGCCTGTAATTCTTAGTAATAACACACTTAAATCTGTCCAAACAAGAGTCTAGTAGACATCCCGGGTATGATAAAGTTTGAAACACAAAATCATAAATTATAATATAATAAATAACTATACATAATTATAACAAATAATAATATAATAATAATAAAAATGATTCAATAATGTAATCAAATCGAAAACACTGAAATTTGCTCAGTTGCAGAATTGTCGCTGTCATTACTTTCAGTGTTTGATGCCGAATTTCCCCACAAATCGCTATCGCTCAATTCTGCAAGTGACTCTAATTTATTATCACTGTTTTCTAGCTGGTCTAAAACCACTTTTGATGTAAAGGGACACTTTTTGGTTGCTATGGACAATCTCCAGTTTCCAGGCAGAAAAAACTGTATTTATAATATAAAAGTGCATGCAGGGCACTGGACAAAGCACTAGGGACAAGAAGGGATGTGAAATAATTTTATACAGTACAGGGGGTCCCCGGGTTATGAACAAGATAGGGACTGTAGGTTTGTTCTTAAGTCAAATTTGTTTGTAAGTCGGGACAGTACCTTTTTTAAGTGCTCCACATAGGCAGATGACATGAGCTCATGCTGGGACACAGGGATAGAATGTACTGTACATTCTATCCCTGTGTTCCAGCATGAGCTTATATCATCTACCTATGTGGAGCTCTCATTCAATCATGTTTGGTACAAGTACAGTACTGTACAGGGCATATGCCCTGGTTCACACTGGTGCGATTTGACATGCGATTTGAAATAGGCCCCTTAGTTGTTGGTGTTGGCACAACACTGTAAGCACTCACAGTTACTCTTGGTTGGTGCTGGAACGCCCTGCTGTCAACTATTATATCAGGAATTGTAATTACATATAATTGTTGAACAGTGGTAGTAAAAATTGGGCCTTTGATGGTGGTGCTGGTGCCACAACACTGTAAGCCCTGACAGTTACTCTTGGTGGGTGCAGCAATGGGCCCTGCTGTGAATTATTAGATCAAGAATTGTAATTGCATGCCCCTGTTGAACAGGGGCTGAAAAATTGGGCCTTTCGCGGTGGTGGTGGTGGTGGTGGTGTTGCCACAACACTGTAAGCCCTCAGAGTTACTCTTGGTGGGTGCAGGAATGGGCCCTGCTGTGAATTATTAGATCAAGAATTGTAATTACATGCCCCTTTTGAACAGGGGCTGAAAAATTGGGCCTTTCGTGGTGGTGGTGGTGGTGGCGTTGCCACAACACTGTAAGCCCTCAGAGTTACTCTTGGTGGGTGCAGCAATGGGCCCTGCTGTGAATTATTAGATCAAGAATTGTAATTACATGCCCCTGTTGAACAGGGGCTGAAAAATTGGGCCTTAGGCACTGGTGGCACAACACTGCAACCCCTCACAGATACTGTACTTGGAGCACAGCAATGAGCCCTGTTGCAAAGTATTGCTTCAAAAATTTTAATCACACGCCCCTGTTAAACAGGGGCTGAAAAATTGGGCCTTAGGCACTGGTGGCACAACACTGCAACCCCTCACAGATACTGTACTTGGAGCACAGCAATGAGCCCTGTTGCAAAGTATTGCTTCAAAAATTGTAATTACACGCCCCTGTTAAACAGGGGCTGAAAAATTGGGCGTTAGGCACTGGTGGCGGCACCCATAAACAAAAATGATCTTCCAAGCTATCATCATCAATCGTATCATTGAGGACTCGGAGGAGGAGGATAGCCAGTCAACATAACAGCACAGGCACTCAGCATCAGCATCAGTCTTGAAGGGATGTGACATGTTAAAATCAATTAGTCTGTTATATCAGCATCAGGTGTGTGGTAGCTGGTGGTAATCCAAGACTGGTTCATCTTGATGAAAGTCAGTCGATCAACCGAGTCGGTGGACAGGCGCACCCTGTGATCCGTGACAAATCCTCCAGCAGCACTGAATGTGCGTTCCGAAAGAACGCTGGATGCAGGACAGGCCAGTAGCTCAATTGCATACTGTGCAAGCTCTGGCCAGTGATCCATCCTCAAGACCCAGTAAGCCAGAGGATTTTCGGTGGGGAAGGTGTCCAAGTCTGACCTTGCCCCTAGATATTCCTGCACCATGTTTATCAGACGCTGGCGATGGTTGCTGGAACCGATCATACTTTGGGGCTGCGGACTAAAGAATTGTCTGAACGCATCGGTCAGACGGCCACCTTCCCCACCGCTCCTTCTTTGACTGGCCGAAGCCTCAGCAACTCGTTGTCCAGGACCAGGAGTTTGTAACCTCCCAGTCTCTGGGAACGCGTTGCACAGACCTTTCTGCAAGGCCTCCCGGAGTTGTCTCATCCTCTGCTCCCTCTGCGACGGTAACATAAGTTCCGCAACCTTACCCTTGTACCGTGGATCAAGGAGAGTGGCCAGCCAGTAATGGTCCCTCTCCTTGATCCGAAGAATACGAGGATCCTTCCGCAGACTTTGCAGGATCAGGGAGGCCATGCAGCGTAGGTTAGCTGAGGCATTCGGTCCGGAGTCCTCTGGGTCACTAAGGACTACATGATCCGCAGCCACCTCCTCCCAGCCACGTACAAGTCCACGGGTTTCTTGGGACTGTAAATCATCCCTAAAAGACTGCTGCTGTTGATGCTGCTGAGTGCCAGGCTCCACCTCCATGCTGACACAATCCTCCTCCTCCTCCTCCTCGTCCTCTTCCTGTGCGATGGGTGGGACAGAAGGAACACTGTCTGGGTAAAGGGGGCCTTGAGAGGTAAGGAAGTCCTCCTCTTCCTGCCTCTGTTCTGCCTCAAGTGCCCTGTCCATTATTCCACGCAGCGTGTGCTCCAACAGGTGGACAAGAGGTACAGTGTCACTGATGCATGCACTGTCACTGCTCACCATCCTCGTGGCCTCCTCAAATGGTGCCAGGACAGTGCATGCATCCCTGATCATGCCCCACTGGCGTGGAGAAAAAAAACCAAGCTCCCCTGACCCTGTCCTGGTGCCGTAGTCGCACAGGTACTCATTGATGGCCCTCTGCTGCGTGTGCAGCCGCTGCAGCATGGCCAACGTTGAGTTCCACCTGGTGGGCATGTCACATATAAGGCGGTTCTTGGGCAGGTTCAACTCCTTTTGCAGCTCAGCCAGGCGAGCACTGGCATTATAAGATCTGCGGAAATGCACACAGACTTTCCTGGCCTGCCTCAGGACATCCTGTAAGCCCGGGTACCTGCCCAAGAACCGCTGCACCACCAGGTTAAGGACGTGAGCCACACAGGGCACATGGGTCAGTTGTCCCTGTCGGAGGGCGGAGAGGAGGTTGGTGCCATTGTCGCAAACCACCATTCCTGGCTTAAGCTGGCGTGGCGTCAACCACCTCTGGGCCTGGCCCTGCAGAGCAGACAGGACCTCTGCCCCAGTGTGGCTTCTGTCCCCCAAACACACCAGCGCAAGCATGGCATGGCATCTTTTTGCCTGCGTACTTGCGTAGCCCCTTGAACGCCTACGGAGCACCGCCGGTTCAGAGGACAAAGCACAGGAAGAGGCCATGGAGGAAGAAGAAGAGGAGGTGGTGGAGGAGAGAGGTGTGTCACAACCAGTAGTAGCATTTTGGAGGCGTGGCGGTGGAACAACCTCCAACACTACTGCACCTTGTCCTGCATCCTTCCCAGCTGCCAAAAGAGTGACCCAATGGGCCGTGAAAGAAAGGTAACGTCCCTGTCCATGCCTGCTGGACCATGAGTCAGCGGTAATATGCACCTTACCGCTGACCGCCCTGTCCAGCGAGGCCAAGACATTGCCTTCCACATGTCGGTAGAGAGCTGGAATAGCCTTCCGTGAGAAAAAGTGGCGTTTGGGAACCTGCCACTGAGGAACCGCACATTGCACAAACTCACGGAAGGGGGCCGAGTCTACCAACTGAAAAGGCAGCAGTTGAAGCGCTAGCAATTTAGCCAAGCTAGCATTCAACCGCTGGCCATGTGGATGGCTGGGAGTGAACTTCTTTCGACGGTCCAGCAGCTGGGGCAAGGAAATTTGCCTGCTAGAATCGGACGTCGGTGTACTGCTAGCAGAGTGGCCGCAAGTACTTGGCTGTGACACACCTAATTCTACACCTTCATTCCTCTCAGTGCATGTTTCAGAGAGGACTGAAGTTATAGTGGGGTTGGAGATCCCAGCTGATGCGGTGCAAGGAGAGGTCCGCTTTGTTCTTTGGTGTGGGTCTTTGAGGTAGGCTTGCCAACGAGCTGCATGGCAGGTCAACATATGTCTGGTCAGGCATGTGGTACCCAAGCGGCTGATGTTTTGGCCACGCGATATACGCTTGAGACATATGTTGCAAACAGCAGCTGTGCGATCTGATGCACTAGCCTCAAAAAAGGCCCACACCAAAGAACTTTTTGAATGACGGGCAGAGGCAGCGCCCTGCACAGGCGGAGCTCTGCGGTGTGATTCCGTCGGTGTACTGCCCTTACGCTGGCCACCAAAGGGCATCCTGCCTCGTTGGAGATGTGCCTCCTCCTCATCCTCCTCCTCCTCCTCTCTCCTATTAGGCACCCATGTGGAGTCAGTGACCTCATCATCCCCTCCCTCCTCATCACTGGAGCCAATCTGGCAGTATGCTGCAGCTGCTGGAACATGACTGCCAGATTGGTGTCCTTCTTGAGCATCCCCTCTGTCTGCTCTCACGCTACTGCCTTCCTCTAGCTGGGTTTCATCTTTAGACCCTTCGAAACGCTGGGCATCCTCCTGGAGCATGTACCCAACACTGTGCTCAAACAGTTCGGGGGACTCCTCAGGAGGAGGACATGGTGGGTCTAGGCAAGGAGTGACTGATGATGAGTCTGACATTGATACCAGGGAAGAGGACGCTTTGCCAGCTGCTTTGCCAGTACCCTGAGCCTGGGTGAGAGAGGATGAGGAGGAGGAGGAGGGCTTGGTCATCCACTCTACCAAGTCTTCGGCATGATGTGGCTCAACATGTCCAGCTGCCGAAAAAAAGGACAAGCGTGTCCCATGGCCATGTGCTGATGACAATGCACCGCGTCCACGACCAGCACTGTTGCCCCCAGACACAGAGCCTGCTTGCCCTCTTTTATTGCCTCCTGACTGTCTGCCTCTCCTTGTTTGCCTTCCAGACATTGTAATGGATGGCCTGCAGGGAGATGGGAAAAAAAGCAATAAGGGCTACCTTCAGGTGTCCTTCTCTGTCCCTTTACTTAAGGATTTCTAAATCTGGTTGAGGATGATTGCTTTCGCACAGAATAGCACAATGACAATTTCCCTGACTGTCCAAAAAACAAGGATTTCAAAGATGGTTGATGAGGAATGCTTTAGCACAGTATAGCACAATCAGAATTTTCCTCACTGTCCTTCCATGTCCCTACAAACAAGGTTTAGCACAGTAAAACACACTGACACTCTCCCTACCTATAGTTTTCTGTCCCTATAAAAAATTTTTTTTTTAAAGATGGTTGATGAGGAATGCTTTAGCACAGTATAGCACAATGAGAATTTCCCTCACTGTCCTTCCCTGTCCCTACAAACAAGGTTTAGCACAGTAAAACACACTGACACTCTCCCTACCTATAGTTTTCTGTCCCTATAATTTTTTTTTTTTTTAGATGGTTGATGAGGAATGCTTTAGCACAGTATAGCACAATGAGAATTTCCCTCACTGTCCTTCCCTGTCCCTACAAACAAGGTTTAGCACAGTAAAACACACTGACACTCTCCCTACCTATAGTTTTCTGTCCCTATAATTTTTTTTTTAAAGATGGTTGATGAGGAATGCTTTAGCACAGTATAGCACAATGAGAATTTCCCTCACTGTCCTTCCCTGTCCCTACAAACAAGGTTTAGCACAGTAAAACACACTGACACTCTCCCTACCTATAGTTTTCTGTCCCTATAATTATTTTTTTTTTAAAGATGGTTGATGAGGAATGCTTTAGCACAGTATAGCACAATGAGAATTTCCCTCACTGTCCTTCCCTGTCCCTACAAACAAGGTTTAGCACAGTAAAACACACTGACACTCTCCCTACCTATAGTTTTCTGTCCCTATAATTTTTTTTTTTTAAAGATGGTTGATGAGGAATGCTTTAGCACAGTATAGCACAATGAGAATTTCCCTCACTGTCCTTCCCTGTCCCTACAAACAAGGTTTAGCACAGTAAAACACACTGACACTCTCCCTACCTATAGTTTTCTGTCCCTATAAAAAATGTTTTTTTAAAGATGGTTGATGAGGAATGCTTTAGCACAGTATAGCACAATGAGAATTTCCCTCACTGTCCTTCCCTGTCCCTACAAACAAGGTTTAGCACAGTAAAACACACTGACACTCTCCCTACCTATAGTTTTCTGTCCCTATAATTTTTTTTTTAAAGATGGTTGATGAGGAATGCTTTAGCACAGTATAGCACAATGAGAATTTCCCTCACTGTCCTTCCCTATCCTTCTCTTTCCCTAAACTAAAGGAATCCAGGTTAAGCAAGAAAAAAAAATGTCACTGTCCCTGCCTATGCTTCTCTTTCCCTGCTCCGGAACACACTACACTAGGCCGCCGTGCTGGCGGCCTTTTATAGTGTGGGGCGTGTACTAAACACCCTCAGCAATAATTGGCCACAGTCATCCTGCCTGTGGCCAATCATTGCTCTCCTCGCTGCCGGCGCTGTGATTGGCCAAGCATGCGGGGTCACAGTGCATGCTTGGCCAATCACAGCGCCTGGATGACACTGCGATGGCGTAGTGCATTGTGGGCCGTTCGCGTCACTCGAATTTGGCGCGAACGGCCCAAATCGTTCGATCTTCGTCGAACGATCGAACAGCCGATGTTCGAGTCGAATGTATGTTCGACTCGAACACGAAGCTCATCCCTAGTCACTAATGTCCGATAGATCCAATCCCCCAGACCTTCTATGTTGAATGAGATGTTTGTGAGAGCAGTGTGCTTTTTTCCCTTGCCACAAGAATTGTTTTAGACACTTGGTAAGATTAGCTAAGTGGGATGATTTTAAAGGTATCGGGAGAAGAATATATACCGAATTTTCGTAAGAATCATCATTTTGAAAGAAGCAATCCTCCCTATCCAGGAGAAGTCTGATTTTGCCATGCATGATAGATCTTGTTGAATTGGATTTAGGAGTGGTTTGATGTTGAATCAATTTAACCCTTTGATGTTTTGAGCTAACAACTATCTTTGCACTTTGAAACAATCTGTTATCTTGCATTGTTCTGTGTGTATTTACTACTGATTTACTTTATATTGGTTTACTTTACTTGCTGGCTAGCTTGAGTAAGGTAATAGGAAGATTTTTACACTGATGTGGATTTTTTTGACATCGTTGTCATTTTCATAAAGGTGGGCATGTGTATATATGTATAGATCTTATAATTGACACTTTTTTGTAATAAAGCCTATTTTTGGAAATATGCAGGTGGTAGTGTCCTTGGATCACAGTTTTCTTTTGTGTATATACTGTATATATAGATTTGTTGAGATGACACCTGGCTTAATTATTGGATTGCAGTTTCCTATCACTTAAAAAATTTATATCACAGCACTCCCTACCTATTTAAAATGTATAGACAAAAAAGAGAGGACACAGCTGCAGTCATTTTACTTAAAGGAGACAACACAGGGGAAGAACATTTCAGCAAAGAAACAAAACATCAGAAGGAAGGAAATGGCTGCTGTGCTGGCTGTAAAGCTAAAGTGCTATTAAACCCCAAATCACACATTTATTAGAATACAGCTTACCATTTCTTGTGATGGCTGCATTCCTTTCCTTTTTTTTTTAACTTTTTTTCTTCAATTTTAGTTTGGTGATCCAGCCAGTAAGTTTTTTTTTTTCAACAGAACAACTTCTCTAGCAGAATGTATCAGTTGCAATAATAAAAAAAAAACATTTAACCCTAGCAGGTGTACTGTACTTACAATGATCAGCCATGGGCATCCGCTCCATAGGGCAAGGGAGGGCGTTTGCCCCCCCCCCTGGAACCAGTGCCATGATTCTCTGAAAGGAAAACAGCGGGGAGTAAAACAGCAAGCAGGAAGCAAGGCGGCGGTGCAGCAAATTCAATTAGAGCCACTCTCTCTCTCTCTTTGGCTGACAGAACGGGGGAGGGGGCGATCGGGGGAGATATACAGACAGCCCGCAGCTCTCCTCTCCCTGTCATGGTTTTCTGGTAAATGGAGCAGCTGCGCATGGTTATTATTATGTACACTGGTACAGATGCTGAAGTTTTTATTCTAGAAATCTGCACCGATGTGGGGGGTTATTATTGTTGCTACTGACACCAATGCTGGCAGCAAAGCTGGGGATTGTTATTGCAGAAACCGGCACTGATCCTGGGGGTTGTTATTTCCTTGGGGGGGAACTCCATTTTTTATGATATTGTTATTCAAATTTGCTAGTTGCTTGATAGTTGCATCAGGTTTCTCAAACCTTTGCATGCCTGCGCTTTATGTGATAATGACTAAGCCCCTCCCCTTCATGACATTGTCAAAAAGGGACCGAGCATGGATGACCTTAAAATGATGCCCATGTGATCAGCTTTGATTTATTTATGTAAAACCTTTATTCTTTAACCTTTATCCCAAAAAGGGGGAAAAACTGTTTGCTGTAACTGCTTACAGTATGTTAGTATTAGCTGAAATTTGTCTTCAATTTGTTAGTGTCTCTAAATCTGTTAATACATCTAACATTCCCTTCCGTTCAGACTGAGAAAACTGCTCTCCAAATGTGCCCCCCTGTGCTCATTCATGCAAAGTGGGGATGCTCTAATACAGGAGGTGTGTTACTGGCCAGATCACCAAGTAAAAACAGCGGGGAAAAAAGCTTAAGGCTACATGTACACTGGTCTACATTTACCGCAGCCATGGAAAAATGCAAAATCCTGCAAAATCACAGCAAAATCGTGCTGCAATTTTGCTGCGATTTTGCTTCATTTCACGTTTTTCCACAGCAGGCCGCAATAACATTCCTATCCTGAACGCGATTCTTCCACATTCAGGAGAATGTGCTCACCTAAATGCGGCAGCTCCTAAACTCTGCTAAAAGCCTATGTGTACATGGACAAATAGGATTTTATAGAATTGAGATTAGGAGATTTGGCAAAAAAATTCCAGTGTAGGCTAGTGTACATAAAGCCTAAAAAAAGGAAACCCAAGCAACCACAACATCTAATGCAATACAATACATTTTTGGTTTTGGGTTTAATGCTGCTTTAATTAACAGGACATCTGCTGTGTGGAATGTACTGGTACTGTAGCCTGAAAGTATCAGGAAGGGTTGCACTTAAGAAAATCTGATCTCTCGTATCTATAAGGAAGCCTCTAAATTGTAACTGCATTTTTGAATGAATTTGGTAGCAAATGCATTATGATTGAGCTGACTGTTTGCTGGATCTATTATTTTAATCCTGCACATCGCAAAAGTTGGGAACCGAAAAAGGAACCCCATTGAAGTCTATGGGACCCAAACTGGAAAATGTGAGGCTTATATGCAAGTAACTGGGCATACAATTGTTATGGGGGGTCTGGGTACAATGAAAACAACGTTTGTAAAAAAAACATCATTTTTAAATGAGCAATGATTTACTGATGCTTAAAGTGAAACCATAAAAATGGGAAATAACAATGAAAATGTAAAAATTCCTTTAAAAATAGTTCCTGGAGGGTCCCCTTAGTCTGCCTGTAAAGTGGCACATCGTTACCATATTTAGAACCTGCTGCAGCAATAATGACATTTATAAAGTCAAAAAAAAATAACACTTTTGACACATTGTGGAAATCAGTGACACTAATACAGTGATCAATGCTAAAAATATGCACTGTCACTGTACTTATGACACTGGCTAAGAAGGGGTTAAACATCTAAGGTGATCAAAGGGTTATCTGTGTGCCTAGCCAGTGTTTTTGTGTATTGTATGTGCTGATTTTACTAAGGGAAGTGATGGATTGTATTCCCTGCTTTGTAATATCTGCCAATGTGCAGACTTGCCATCATTTCCTGCACATTGGCTTCCTGAGTGCTGGCCTCATTAGCAGCGAGGACTACAATAAAAGAGCATCAGAGGCTCCTAATTCAAGCTCCATGCTTACAGCTGTGGGAAGTGTCTGCTCCACTGGAGAACAAGAAGTGGTACAGTGCATTAAAACCCCTAGACATTTTTGCAATGTCCTGCAGTGTATTACAGTATGTGTGTTAAAGTGCTTTGCATTAAGGCAGCTCATTCATTTTAAATGGACTGCCAAAGCACCTCAGTACACCACAAAATGGGCCTAAACCTTACCGTGGAAATAGTGTACAGAATGTAGAGCTGGAGCAGGTCTCTTATAACTAGGGATGAGCCGAACACCCCCCGGTTCGGTTTGCACCAGAACCTGCGAACAGACCTAAAGTTTGCGCGAACTTTAGAACCCTATTAAATACAATGGACTCAAACGTTCAAAATCAAAAGTGCTAATCATAAAGGCTAATATGCAAGTTATTGTCCTAAAAAGGGTTTGGGGACCCAGGTCCTCCCCCAGGGGACATGTATCAATGCAAAAAAAGTTTTAAAAACTGACTTTTTTCTAGAGCAGTGATTTTAATAATGCTTAAAGTGAAACAATAAAAGTGAAATATTCCTTTAAATTTCATACCAGGGGGGGGTGTGTGTAGTATGCCTGTAAAGCAGCGCTTGTTTCCCGTGCTTAGAACTGTCCCTGCACAAAGTGTAATTTCTGAAGAAAAAAAGTCATTTAAAAGCACTCGCGGCTATAATGAATTGTCGGCTCCCGGCACTACAGAGAAAAGTCATTGATAAAAAAAAAAATGCATGGGGGTCCCCCCAAATTCAATTACCAGGCCCTTCAGGTCTGGTATGGATATTAAGGGGAACCCTGCGTCAAATAAAAAAAAATATTATGTGGGGTCCCCCCCAAATATCCACACCAGACCCTTCAGGTCTGGTATGGATTTTAAGGGGAGCTCCACGCCAAATTTTTAAAAATAAATGCCGTGGAGTTCCCCCAAAAATCCATACCAGACCCTTTATCCGAGCACGCAACCTGGCAGGCTGCAGGAAAAGAGGGGGGGACAAGAGAGCGCCCCCCCTCCTGGACCGTACCAGGCCACATGTCCTCTAAATGGGGAGGATGCTTTGGGGGTCTGTGACCCCTCAAAGCACCATGTCCCCATGTTGATGGGGACAAGGTGCTCTGGTCTGATGAGACTAAAATTAAACTTTTTGGCCATCAAAGAAAACGCTATGTCTGGCGCAAACCCAACACATCACTTCACCCAAAGAACACCATAATTTTTCGGGACTGGAAAACCGGTCAGAGTTGAGGGAAAGATGGAAATACAGGGATTTTCTTGAGCAAAACCTGTACCACTGGTGTGTGATTTGAGGCTAGGACAGAGGCTAGGACAGAGGTTCACCTTCCAGCAGGACAATGACCCCAAACACAGTGCTAAAGCAACACTTGAGTGGTTTAAGGGGAAATATGTAAATGTGTTGGAATGGCCTAGTCAAAGCCCAGACCTCAATCCAATAGAAAATCTGTGGTCAGACTTAAAGATTGCTGTTCACAAGCACAAACCATCCAACTTGAAGGAGCTGGAGCAGTTTTACAATGAGGAATGGGCAAAAATTCCAGTGCTAAGATGTGGCAAGCTCATAGAGACTTATCCAAAGCGGCTTGGAGCTGTAATAGCCGCATAAGGTGGCTCTACAAAGTATTGACTTTAGGGGGGTAAATAGTTTTGCACATTGATTTTTATTTTATTTTATCCTATTTGTTGTTTGCTTCACAATAAAAAAAAAAAAAAAATCTTCAAAGTTGTGGGCATGTTCTGTAAATTAAATGATGCAAATCCTCAAACAATCCATGTTAATTCCAGGTTGTGAGGCAACAAAACATGAAAAATGCCAAGGGGGATGAATACTTTTGCAAGGCACTGTGTATATACTGTATATGTATATATATATATATATATATATATATATATATATATATATATATATACGGCCCATCTTTAATTTAGGTAGAATTTCTAATTTGGGGTGCCTTCTGTGCTTAGCAATTTGACCACCACTGGCTTATGTCTTCCAATGCTCTTTGTTACTTTAAAAGTTTCCAGTGGACCTTCATCCTCTTCCACGTGTTCCTTCCATTCCACCCATCTCCCACCCTGCAGAAAGATTGTACTAATTTTTTTCTGTTTGTTTGTTTTTTGGTTTACCTTTTTGTTTGCAAAAATGTCTGGCCCCATTTGCCTTAGGCGAATGATGGACAAACTGTCTGCTGTGCCTCCAGGGATATGCAAGTCACATATCCCAGGAGGAATAGCCTTTCAATCAAGGAAAGAAAGAGGGGACGAGCCTATCAGTGTATCATCGAGAGGCAAGCCTGCTGAACCCGGAAAAGCCGACAAGCCTCTCAATGACGTCAGAGAGAACATGGCGGCGCAGGACAAAGCCGTGGCAGGGCATGAGAGGATCTTAGTGGGACAACACTGGATCCACTGGATGGGTAAGTAGCTGAAATGTGCAGATACCGCTATCAGGTAAGCAGGGCCACAAAAAAAGAAAAAAAAAAGGTCCGCTTTAAAAAGTAAATCTGGATATTCTTGGTCTGGAAATACTAACACCCGGTTAGTCTGTAGCTTAGAATAACAAAAAAAATCTCCCGGGGCAACCTAGGTGTCATGGTTATGCAGTAATGTTTGTCTCCCAGCTTACCCCTTTTCCATGTGTTCACCTTAGAGGCCAGCCACTCTCACCTGGCTGCTTAAATAATCTCTCCTCCAAGCATGGCTCCCCCAGGCCCTATCAGGGAACACTATATTAACCTGTGCACTGCAAGCCAGCCGTGCTGATCAACGTTGTTTGTTAAGCTATTGCGTGTTTGGGTTCCTGCTTGCCGTGTGCTACGTCTGTCTCTGTTTTACCGATCTTGGCTTGTTCTCAACTAACCTTGTCTGCTTGTGACCTTGACCTTTGGCTTGTCCTTTGTTTATCCCTGTCTGCTAGTCGCCCCGATGTTTGGCTTATCCCCTCACTTGTATCCTGAGATGCTGCTTCCCCTCTATCCTCTATAGCCCACTGTGGGCGTGAGCTGGGGTACTCTGGGGGCTGCGACCTGGATCCAGTTGCAGCCCAGTTCATCCTCACCACTAGAGGCTCTGGTGAACACCTGCTGGATTTTAGACTCCGCGCCCTGGGGAATCTTGGGCTCTTGCTCCCTGTGGGATCCCTGTTAGTGCTCCAGTGGACCTGCCTTCCTTAATCACCCAGTGTTCCATCCGCAGCAGTCAGCTATAGGGTTCACTACCTTAGCGGTGCACCCCTGACCCCAACGGTGTGCATCTGTCACCTGGCTTCAGGTGACCTGACACTAGGGAGCATAACTCAGTCGGGGTTATGTGTCAGTGGCAACTTTGTTGTATTATGCAACTGGATACCTATTTTTAGCTTTTGTCCTTATTGTCATGCTGTTTTACCTTGAAAATTGTATAGATAAAGATTATTAAAAAAAAAAATATTTCAATAAAATATTGTTTAACCACTTCAGCCCTGCAAGATTTGGCCATTTTTTGCGATACGGCACTGCGCCGCTTTAAATGACAATTGCGCGGTCATGCGTCACTGTACCCAAACAACATTTTTTTCCAACAGAGTTTTTTCTTTTGGTAGTATTTGATCATCTCTGCGGTTTTTATTTGTTGCGCTATAAACAAAAAAAGAGTGTACATTTTGAAAAAAACACAACATTTTGTACTTTTTGCTATAATAAATATCCCCAATTAAAAAAAAAAAGGTAATTATTTCCTCAGTTTAGGCCGATATGTATTCTTCTATGTATTTTTTGGTAATAAAAATCGCAATAAGCGTATATTGATTGGGTTGCGTCTACAAAATAGGGCATAGATTTATGACCTTTTTATTATTATTTATTTTTTTACTAGTAATGGCAGTGATCAGCAATTTTTATTGGGACCGCGACATTATGGCAGACATATGTATTAGATATAGGGGGCGCTAGTGATATCTACTACACCAAAGTGCTAAATAAATTATACCAATAAACAGACTTGATATATCTTTGCTAGTATCCCAATCTTGTGCAATAATTACAGTCCCAATCTGAGTCCTTCAAAATGTATTACATTTAAAGTCCATAACCAACATAAATTCACATTTGCTGTTGTGATCAATCTTGAAAGAAAATATGTTGAGTTGAAATCCCTCTAACATCAAAACTTGTTCATTCAGTGTCTCTGATAAAGAAATGATAGTGATATAGGAAATGGATCCTCCACCAGTGTTTTTTAAACACACACCCGATGTGTCTGTAGTATGATTCTGCTTACCAGAATTACATGACCTCTTTCACCAAAAAGTAGGTCATTAAGGCTTGCGCAGAATTGTGCCTGCTCACATTGATGATACTGGAGACGTACGGTAACCTTCCTCCTCACAAAGTTATGGCCGGATGATATGTAGAAATGATGGAAAAAATCCCCATAGTGTAAAACCGTTTATTAAATAAAATGTTGTAAAACTGAGAGCCAAGTGGCTTACTCACATTAAAAGGTGCCCATTCCCGGCACTGGGGCTGCTGGCTTTCAAATTGTTGTGCTGGTTGGGAACTAATCCAACGTGGCCACCTCCGTCTGCGGCGTGCGTTCCACCTCCTAGCTTCCGGCAAACCACTCAGTCCTGAAATGACGCACGAACGTGACCAGGTACCGCCTCAGTTATGGCAGACAGATCGGACACTTTTGACACATTTATGGGACCATTGGCTTATACAGCAATCAGTGCTATAAAAATGCACTGATTACTGTGAAAAGGGCACTGGTAAAGAAAAGAGTTAACACTAGGGGGCGATCAAGGGGTTAACTGTGTTCCCTCATGTGTGTTCTAACTGTAGGGGGATGGCACTGACTAGAGGAGATGACAGATCATTGTTCCTACCTAGTAGGAACACACAATCTGTCTCTCCTCTCCTCACAGAACAGAGATTTGTGTGTTTACACACACATGTCCCTGTTCTGGCTCTCGTGCCCACGATGGTGCGTGGCTGGCAGTCATCGCAGCCACGTGCATCGGCACCCTCTGCAGTGCACGCGCGCCTGCTATCCCTGCTTAGAGGGCCGACGTACAGCTATGACGGTTCGCGGGAATGTGCCGACCTGCCGCAGTTTAATGACTGCGGCTGGTCAGCAAGCGGTTAAATAGAAGTTTACATATTGCCCATTAATATCAAGCTTAGGCTCAAAATGTTTCTGGTAAATGTGATATGCATAAAATATATATTTTAAAAATTGCATTTACATTGCGCTTTTACAGAATATTAAGGGGGATGGCAAAAAAATGATGTGCAAAGAATGCAAATGTAATAGCAGGAAGCAATGTATTCTATAGAGTAATAGACTAGATCGTGACTTGAATAAACTCAACATGATCAGATTTGTCTGAGCTATATATAAACCCTCTTTGCTTTACTCCATTTAAGAAAATTTGCTTTTAATGTCACAGCTGAAAAGTATATTAAACAGTGATGCTTGAGGTGTACAACTGCAACAGAATACCGTAATAAAATATACAACAATAAAAGACAATATAATAATTACAACAACACACAAAAGGAGAACATTATATATATTTTACACACTCATCTACAGTATATTATATGAGGAGCATACTCATATGTCTTGTAGTAGGGCTAAATATATTAACAGCTAGGCCAGTATGTCTGCAGAATATCTATTTTCTAGGTTGTTATATATTTTTATAAAAGCAATTTTTTTTTTACTTCTAATTAAAAAGTAAAACTAGTTTATAACTATTGTTTTTAACCACTTAAGACCCGGACCATTATGCAGCTTAAAGACCAGGCCACTTTTTGCGATTTGCCACTGCGTCGCTTTAACTGACAATTGCGCGGCCGTGCTACGTGGCTCCCAAACAAAATTGGCGTCCTTTTTTTCCCACAAATAGAGCTTTCTTTTGGTGGTATTTGATCACCTCTGCGGTTTTTATTTTTTGTGCTATAAACAAAAATAGAACAACAATTGTGAAAAAAATGCAATATTTTTAACTTTTTGCTATAATAATCCCCAAAAAATATATACATTTTTTTTCCTCAGTTTGGGCCGATACGTATTCTTCTACATATTTTTGGTAAAAAAAATCGCAATAAGCGTTTATTGATTCGTTTGCGCAAAAGTTATAGCGTTTACAAAATAGGGGATAGTTTTATGGCATTTTTATTATTTTTATTTTTTTTACTAGTCATGGAGGCGATCAGGGATTTTTTTTGTGACTGCGACATTATGGCGGACATATTGGACACTTTTGACACTATTTTGGGACCATTGTCATTTTTACAGCGATCAGTGCTATTACTGTAAAAATGACACTGGCAGTGAAGGGGTTAACCAGGAGGGGGTGCTGTAGGGGCTAAGTGTGCCCTGATTTGTGTTTCTTACTGTGGGGGGGGGGGGGGCGTGGCTTAGCCTGTGACATCACTGATTGCCGTTCCCTATGACAGGGAACAGACAATCAGTGAAAGGCTCACTAGGAAGCACGGCTGGGCTCTTAAAGGGGACGTACCAGTACACCCATGTGCCCAGCCGTGCCATTCTGCCGACGTACATCGGCGTGCGACGGTCCTCAAGTGGTTAAAGCCTATACTACAATGTATTAAAGTGGTTGTAAACGCTTACATATACCCTGTGAAGTGGCTAGCATCAGGCGATACACAGATTCAACAAATCTTCGTACATAAGTTGCACCTGTTTATGTGTATATTTTTTTCCTCTACAGTCATTCAAAGTCCAGAATTGATACAGCTTGTCTGAGCTTTCAGTAAGCAGGAGGTAGGAAGCCGCGGGTACACTCTGCGGAGCTCAGTGAGGAGAGCTAAGAGCTAATTGGAGGGATGGGACACACCCCCTTCATGTAGCACACAGTAACAGAGCTAAGGCTGAGCCAAGACTGCAATTACAGGCTGTGTGCTGGAGCTTCCTCCCCTGTCCCCATTTTACCTTGTGTCGTCAGGAAAAACTTTTCAGAAGTGACCCATGCAGATAGCAGAGGAACACGGCAGCAAAGACAAATTACACTTAGTGCTCTTGATTGAGACACACTATAGTACACAAGGTGCATACTAATGTAGCGGGTATATGCTTTTCTATTATGTTTAAATTTGGTGGGGGATCTGTGATGTGTGGTTCCCTGGGGCCCAGCGGGTGGCGCTGTCACTTTGGACCCGGGGTTGAGCCATCGTTGCAGTGGCATACCCTTTTTGGCCTCTCGCAGCATGAGTACAGCGGGGCGGGGGCTCTGCTGGGCTTGCTGGGGGAGGGTATGAAGGGGTCGGCCATTTTGGTCACGGGTCGTCAAGTCCCAGGCACCTTCAGCCTGAGGGCTGTGGTTCGTGGTCAGTGTCCAGGCGGCCTAGGCCTGGACACCCGGAGCTCGTGTTCCACCCCAGGCACCTTCAGCCTGGGGTGAGGTACTCAGTTGGAGGCCTGGGGCCCAGTGTCCTCCACTGGGCTCCGCGAGGGAAGGATTTTCTAGGGGACCCCGGAAGTGGGGTACCCGAATCCAGAGGCGTAAGGGACCGGAGGAGTTACTCACCCGAAGACCTGGTGCAGCATATTGCCGGTGCCGGGTGAGCCTCAGGAGACCGCCCGGAGGGGAATCTTCCCAAACAGGGGCCGACTGCAGTCAGGAGGAAGGTTCATCGTTCATCCGGTCGGTGGCAGCGACCAAGATTCTCAACAGGTGGCATAGATCATGTGCCAAACCTATTCGCTGATAGAGGAATAGGAGAGTTCATTGTGCCTGGGCCTACTCGTATCCACACCCCCTGTCTGTTCGTTGAGGGAGTCCAACTGATTGTGTTTCATCCTGACATTGAAGAATAAAGGAGTGTTGGACTTAAATTTGGTGTGGGGCTCATTCACTGGCAGACACGGTTCCACAGAAGAGGCGGAGGCTCCAAATTCAGAACACCGATCCGAAGGTAAATGAACTTTGCTTACACCACACAAACATCTGCGGTGAAGGCTTGGCGTGATGACCCCGCACTCTCTCCTCCAAGGTACCCCTAGACAAGCGGAAACCAGCCAACAGCGGAGTGAGAGAGTGGAGGCCGCTACACTAAGTACACACTATAGAGGTATATGCTTTGTTCATATTTCATGTCAGAGGTTTACAACCACTGTAAACAATATATAAGTACCACAATTATCACTTTTTTGTGTATGTGATGTTAAAAGCAACATGCTGTGAATTTTGTAGTATATTGTTTAATCTTTAAAAATTATGTTTAGGACCAAAAGATACATTTAAAAAAAATGTTATAGCTATTGCATACTATTATTATGTATTTTTTGTGCACCCATAAGGTGGACTTTTAGTCTTCTTTTCACATCATTTACATGGTTCAGCTGTTGGAAAAAGCCTGTTGTTTATCAAAAATTAAAGTGCATTTGAGCATTGACTCCTACTTTATCAGAAGGCCAAGTCAGAGGTTTCTATGAGACAAACAGAGCTGCAAAGCTCCTTTATTTGTAAAAGAAAATTCTATTTAGATGGAGAAAAACATAGAATACACCAGTAAAAGGACATGAACGTAATTTTTTCGTTGCTGGAGGCGAAAACTCAGCCTCTTCGTCACTAGGTGCTTGTGATGATGGAGATGAGTCTTCCAGTATAACTGTCTTATTGATTTCAGCAATAGCTTTGTAATGTTTATTCTTATATTAATCTTTTTTTCTTCTTTTGTACACTTAGTTCAATGTTGGAAATTTCACTAGTTTGTGATAAAAGTGATCAATGTGTGCAACCCCTAAATATTATCCAATCGTCTTGAAATTTGCCATATATATCTTTTACATCACTGAGACTCGGGGAGTAAGCAAAGTCATATGAAAATCACATCTTTGGAAAAATGAAACACCCTAGGGTACCCCTTTAGGGCCACCAACAGCCTCCTCAACACTGTATCTCCATCTTCCACCTGCTGGCATGACCCATGTCTATTTATGGGGTAGTCCCAGCACCCTTCTAATGCCGCGCACACACAACCGTTTTTAATGTCATTGAAAAAAACTGCATTTTTCTCGACGTGATTCTTCTCAAGCCTGCCTTGCCTACACACTATCGTGGAAAAAAATGTTTGAGTAAAGCGCTATGACGTACAACACGTACGACGGCACTATAAAGGGGAAGTTCCATTCGGATGGCGCCACCCTTCATGTTAGTAAAGTTTGTTGAGAGACAATTCGCGCTTTTCAGCCTCGTGCTTTTCAGTCCGTTACAGCGTGACAAATGTGCTATCTCCATTACGAACGCTAGTTTTACCTGAACAGGTGCTCCCGTCTCATACTTGATTCTGAGCATGCGCATTTTTTTTCACGTCGTTAAAGCCTACACACGCCAGTTTTTCATGACGAGAAAAACGACGATGTGAAAAACCTTCCCTACCCAGCCAAAGTCAAATGACGTCCACAGATGGGATCTCCCATCCTGGGTGGACGTCATATGACGTCCTCGGCTTTGAGGGGGGGATATCTGAATGATGCCTGCAGCTAGAGGCATCATTCAGATATCCTTTTCTTGTGCCGGCGATTCTGCGCACCATAAGAATGATCATAGCGGCGGTTCCGCCGCTTGATCATTCTTATAGGCGGCGGGAGGGGACATCCCCCCCTCCCGCCGCCATCCGGTGCTTCTCCGGGCTCTCCCGTGCCATCGGGGACATCGAGAGAATCGTCCGGCGCCGGTGGTGGGTCACGTGACGAGCATAGAGATGACTGGTGACCAGATGGTCACCAGTCATCTCTATGATCGTCGGAGGCCCGGGCGCGATGTGCTGACGTCACGCCCGGGTCCTCATATGTGAACAAAGCCGCCATTGCGGCTAGTAAGTATAGGATCGGTGAAAAAAAATTCACGATCTCATGCTTTCCAGCCTGGAGGAGAGATGTGGGGTCTTATTGACCCCGCATCTCTCAATAAAGAGGACCTGTCACACACATTCCTATTACAAGGGATGTTTACATTCCCTGTAATAGGAATAAAAGTGATCAAAAAAAAAAAAAAAAGGAAAATAAGTGTAAAAAATAAATAAAATAAGTAAAATAAAAAAAAAATAATAAAAAAAAAATTAAAACGCCCCTGTCCCCGGTAGCTCGCGATCAGAAGCGAACGCACACGTAAGTCCCGCCCACATATGTAAACTCTGTTCAAACCACATATGTGAGGTATCGCCACGTGCGTTAGAGCGCGTGCAACAATTCTAGCACTAGACCTCCTCTGTAACTCTAACCTGGTAACCTGTAAAAAAAAATCGCCTATGGAGATTTTTAAGTACCGAAGTTTGGCGCCATTCCATGAGTGTGCGCAATTTTAAAGCGTGACATGTTAGGTATCTATTTACTCGGCGTAACATTATCTTTCATATTTTCACAAAAAATTGGGCTAACTTTACTGTTTTGTTATTTTTTAATTCATGAAACCATTTTTTTTTAAAAAGGCGTTTGAAAAATGATTGCGCAAATACTGTGCAAGAAAAAAAGTTGCAATGACCGTCATTTTATTCCCTAGGGTTTCTGCTAAAAAAAAAACATATATAATGTTTGGGGGTTCTGAGTAATTTTCTAGCAAAAGAATGATGATTTGTACATGTAGGAGAGAAGTGTCAGAATAGGCCCGGTATGGAAGTGGTAAAAAAAGCCCGGTGTTGAAGTGGTTAATGACCATTTTAAAACATTGCATTTTTCTCGTCATTAAAAACGGTCATGTGTACGCGGCATTAGGATTGACTGAGGCCCCACAAATATTTAGGGCAGCCCCTTCTAGCCCCCACCCTCTAGTTATAAACCTTCTCCAACCTTCCAGACAGATGAGTTATCCAGCTCTGGCCTCTAATAACCCTGACCAAATTTAGTGACTCAGGTTATTCCTGGCCAGAATATATTTTACCTATTTTACCAATACTAGTAACACACACTAGAGGGTGCTACAAAAGCCTGAAGGTGACACGGGAACCAGGGAGGTGACAGGAATGTGACTGATAACAACTCTGTACAATAAAATAGATAACTTGTGATAATACAGGTAAAAATAAATAATGAACTAATACGATGCACTAGCATCCTACACTGTGAAACAGGTATAGTGCAACTAGTGACCGGTGAATCCAAAGGAAGGCCAAAGGCAAATAAAACTAGTATAAGAAAGTATAAAAAAGTGCACAGAGTACAAAAATTATCTAAATACACAAGTCCAAATAAAGCTGATGATCCAAAAATCAATGTGCTATATTATACAAGGTTCGTGTGGATAGTGACTCCCACCACCAAGGTAATGACAAAAAAACACACTTGCAGTGCTCCAAAATAATCTTCAGTGATACATCTCTGTGTCTGTAAGCAGCTCACCTCACTGCTGTTGGATAAAAGGCATGCACAGATCACAGAGTGTGGATGAAGATGGTGTATCCCACAGTCTGACGATCCCTTTACTGTTGCTACAGGCTCCTTGATGTTGCTGCAGTCCTCTTTGTTACACAAGGAGCATGGACAAAACTCCACGAACACCGAGTTCGTCGGCCCTCTGTGTAGATATGGCTCTATGTGGGTCCTGTGCTGTCACTAGATCCTGTCAAATGTCTCCCCTCTGTCTCTTATGAGACCTGAAAAAACCGTTTTTTTCAGGTCTCATAACAGACAGAGGGGAGACACATGTGGTATCACCACACTCAGAAGGAGTAGCATGTGTTTTGGGTAAAAGTATGCCTAAGTATGCTGTGTGTTAAATATATATTATCAATTGACAACTTTGTGTAATAAAAAAAGTAGTAATTTTGTGGGTGCTTCTCCTATCCTGGCACTTCAGGGACCTAGAAAGCACAAAAGTGATCCTTGGATTTTGGGTCCCTCTATACATCTAAGCTGTGAAAAAAATCTCACATATGTGTTATCCCTATACTTGGGAGACGTAGAATAATGTGTTTGGGATGTAACTGTAAGTATGTCTATGCGGTGAGAAATAACTTAAAATTACAACTTTGTGAATTTTTTATTATTATTATTGTGTGCTAAAAAGCATCCTAGTTCTTTTCGCTTCCTTTTTGTGAAATGCCTGGTGACTTTGCCAGTCCCCTTGCTTTACTATTTTAAACTGACAATGCTAGGCATGAGAGCATATACATCCCAGCATGGTCAGTTTTCTGGCTGTGCAAGGACAACAGCCTGCCTGTCCTTCAAATGGAAAAATAAATGGTCGTGGGAGCCAACAAATTAGACTACACTAAAAAAAGAAAGAAAATGTGGTAAAAGACACCTACTCAAATGCTACCCGGTCACATATAAAAATGTTTATTTCTATAAAATGTATACAAAAATATGTTTCCAGAATATTAGCTACAAGAAGTACTCAACAAGAATATTATGCCGCGTACACGCGACCGAGTTTCTCGGCGGTGAAAACACCGCAGTGAAACCCAACGGGAAAAACTGGGACCGGCTTGGTCCCCTTTTTCCCAGTCTACACACGGCCGTTTTTCACGACATGTTTTCTCTTGGTCGAGAAAACCGGCCGTGTGTAGGCTCCCTAGCAGTGTTTCCCTATGGGAAAACTGCCGAGGAAAAAAATGCCGCGATTATTCTCGTCCAAATTAAAAAATTACAGTTTTCCCGACGAGAAAAATGGTTGTGTGTACGCAGCATTAAGCACTATATATCTCCTCAGGAAAACCCCCTCTACATTCTCCCAGACAAGAAAACATTCTAAAAACACATACCTCACCACCAGAGAAATATTTCCAATGTGCAAAGTTCTTAAGTGCAATGAATATTGAAATATCACAGAAAAATTTGTTGTACATATAAAACCCTGATATTTACCTATCAATGAGCCTCATAATATGAAAAGTATTTTTAACAATAAAAATAGTAGCGCTAAACCATAGATATGCAACTAAAATTAATATATATCTCAAATAACACCACGTGATAGTGTACAAAAAATATGTATATACAAAAATATATAACCAAAGTTGTAAGTGAAACAAACTTCAAAAAAGGGGGGTAAAAGCAAGTCCCAAAAGGAAATTCCTCTGTGTGTATATCCAAGTGTTTCAACTTAAAAAATGGCACTCAAAGTCCTTTAATTAACTTCAATAAAAAAAAATTCTTTCCACCAACACCGCTGTGACTGTGATTCCTCTCCCAAAGGTTTTGCACTCACCAGAATAAATAGCCTAGCATTCTCATGCATAGGCAACAAGGCTTAAGGACACCAACCAAGGTGATTGCAGCACTTCCAATGGTGTTCGATCAATGCCAAAGTACTCGATGTGAATATGCAAAAAAATAAAGAAGTACTGTCAGAAAACCATTTATTTAAAAAGGCACACGTAACCTTCAAACATTGCACTCACATCACTTCAGAGATCAAAAGGCACTTTACAAATAAAAGGCACTTCACAAATAAAAGGCACTTCACAGCAAATTTCAGGTAAAAACTTCACACAAGAGAGGATTCTAGCGGTATACTGCGATGTATCGTGGTCACGGCGGACCCACCCGGCGTTCTCACCCTCCACACGTTCGCTTCCTCTCCTAAATCTGTAGTTGGTTCAACAGACGGTGCTTTCGAACGTTATAACTCACTTAACGTTTGCCGCACAGCCACGCCCAGACATGTTTCGTCATACGGACTTCTTCATTGGGATTGGCTGAACGGCTAAAACAACCTCCCCTTTATACCCTCACTGAATACACTCCTAATTCGGTATCCAGAGCGCTTGCGCAATACCTGTGTCTCCGTGACCGCGATGCTTCAGCAGTGACACCTTACCACTTGATCATACAGGAAAAAAATGTACTATTAAGGCAGAAATTACAAACATATAATAATCTAAGTAATACTTTAAAATCAATTGAATATTTAAAACCTGCGGGCAGATCCTTTATGATTGCATATTATAAGCTGCAATAAGATGCGATGTGGACAGAAATCGCACCAATCTGCAAACACCCCTTCATAACTGAAACACAAATGAGGTAAATATGCTAAGGATATACTATCTGTATACAAAATACGCTTTTAGAGACTTTAAAGTGACATTAAAATTATATATGCATATATAATACATATATATAAAAATGAATACTAACTTATAAAAACTGCATATTATATTCAGAAATTATAATTAAAATTTCAATTAAAATCTATTAATAAAACAGTTCAGGTCCAATTCAATGTTCAACCCTCTTGGATGGAGACTCTTCAAAAGGAAAATCCATTTGGTTTCCCTCCTCGATAGGTCCCTCACCTGATTAGAGCCCCTCCAAGAGGGTTGCATGACATCTATACCGCAAAATTGCAGAACTGAGGGGTCCTGGCCATGTTTATCCCTAAAATGCAAAGCTAGGTGTTCTGCTATGCGGACCCTCAGTAGGCGTTTTGTTCTTCCCACATAATAAAGGCCGCATGGGCACCACAACAGGTACACAACATAGGACGAATTGCACGTTATGAAGTGATCTATTTCAAACAGTTCATTATCTACATTTGTGATATTCATGCTACCCCTATTACTAATGTTCACGATTCTGCAACATATGCATCTACGGCACGAATAAAAACCTTTAAAATCAATTGACAGGTCTTTTGTTGGGGGATCCAAAATCTTCTGTACCACCCTATCACCAAAATTAGGGGCCCTTCTGTAAATAAATTTTGGTCTTTCTGGTAGAACATTACACACATCTCTATCTCTACATAGTATATACCAGTATTTGGAGAAGATATTCTCTATATCCCTATACTGGTAATGGAAATCAGAGATGAACCCCCATTGATGTTGGTCATTAACCATTATATTATCTTCTTTCTTCCTCAAACACTGTTCCCTTGGTATTTCAGCAATTTATTTTCTATGTGCGCAGTGGTGGTATAATTGGTCAAGGTGCGTGTGATTTTTTAACCAACATTTAGAGCCTCATAATATGCATACCTGTAGATAAGAGAGAACCATACATCACCTTGGGGAGATTCCGTGTAAGTACTGTAAATCCATGCAAATACATTCTAAACGTGTATGGTGCATTGGGATAAACCAGTATGCCATTTAAAAGTTTCTAAAGAAATAATATATCCAATAGGGGAAGCAGCTGCAGCCAACTACTCATAAATCATAATTGTGCAACCAAGATAGTCATATAAAGTTGTCAAGAAACGTGCCATATGCTGAGGAACAGGCAGCCAGCTGGATGTGTCATTATATCCACTCAGATAAAGCAATCATTGCAAAAGTCTTGCTGGACTTACTTGCCTGCAAACCCTAAACACTGTAGTAGTTTAATATGGGTTAACCCACATGAGTATATTCAACATGTTAATGGAAATAGACTGGAATAACATCTAGCAGTTTTTGTAAAAATACCTGCTGCATCCAATAGGTCAGACATCTGTAACATATTACGCCTAAATAATAATTGTGCAGTAAACTCCACAATGAGGCATACTGTACATATCCCTATCAAAAAAACGAATTGAACACTGCTGGCACTCTTATATTTTAAAACTGCATGCATGAGAGGGCAAATGATCCAGTTGTTAGGAAAAGGGGATGATGTAGGATTTATGGAGACTAACAGTCGGGGCACTTCACAATGAAACTTAAAGTGTATGTTAACGCCAACATTTCATTGTCCTGATATGTGTCTGTTGTACCATGTACAGTATTTGTGTTAAAAAGTATCATGTTATTTTTGTATTGTTTCCCTTGTGCGAAATACCTGGTGACCCTGCCAATCCCCCAGCTTTCCTATTTTATACTGACCACTCTAGGCATGTCCAGTGTGGTCATTTTTCTGGCTGTGATGGGAGAACAGCCTTCCTGTCCTCCAATGGTCAGACTTGTGCTGATATGCCCTCCTCGCACATCACTGGGAAGATTAGTGTACTGCTGTTTTTCAACCCCACCCTCTCCAAGCTTTTTATGCAGCTGAGAACAGATCACTTTTACAAAAATATATATTTTTTTAATATTTACACAAATGTTTTGGCTTTCATTTCTATTTTAAACTCAATAGGTTGTTTTACAAGGTAAGGATTCACATATACTTTAACCACTTGCCGCCTGCCCACCGTCAAATGACAGCTGGGCGGTGCGGCTCTCATTCTGGGCAGACGTCATATGACAGCCACCCAGAACGACCACTCTCTCGTGCCCCCGGGGGCGCACAGCGCTGTGATCGCGGCCGCACAGCGCGGCGATCATGACCATGCCATGTTGCTACTACACGACGTGACCCTGTTCTGTGTAAAGAGCTGCGGCTGTGGCTCTTTAACCATGTAAACATCTGTGACCAATCACAGCCGGTCACATGTAAACATGGAGATGCCGGTAATTGGCTCTCCTTGCCTCACACTGACAGAGTGTGAGGAGAGGAGAGCCGATCAGCTGCATTTCCTCACAGGGGACAGCTAGGAATGTAATCAAGGCACTGATCATCAGTGCCCTGATTACAATTAAGTGCCCACCAGTGCCAGCAATGATTGCCCACCACTGCCAGCAATCAGTGCCAACCAGTGCCCACAATTGCCACCAATCTGTTCCCAAAAGTGCCAGCAACCAGTTCTCAAAAGTGCCATAAATCAGTGCCCGCAAGTGATGCCAGTCAGTGCTGGCTATTAGTGCTGCCCATCAATGCCCATCACTGCTGCCCATCAATGCTCATCACTGTTGTTCATCAATGCCACCCATCAGTGCTGCCCATCGGTTCCGCCTATCCATGCCGCTTATCTGTGCCCACCAGCGCTGCCTATCTGTGCCCACCACTGCCACCTATCTGTTCCCAGTGCCCACCAGTGCCACCCATCAGTGCCGCCTATCAGTGCTCATCAGTGCCACATATCAGTGCCACCTATCAGTGCCCATAAGTGCGGCATATTCGTGCCTCCTCATCAATGTCACCTAATTAGTGCCCATAAGTGCCGCCTCATCTGTGCCCATAAGTACCACCTCATCAGTGCCCATCAGTGCAGCCTATCAGTGCCCATCCGTGCCACCTATCAGTGCCTATCAGTGAAGGAGAAAAATTACTTATTTGCAAAATTTACTGACAGAAACTAAGAAAAACTTTTTTTTTTCAAAATTTTGGGTATTTTCTTTGGAAAAAAAAAACAACCTAGGAGTGATTAAATACCACCAAAAGAAAGCTCTATTTGTGGGAAGAAAATGTAAAAAAATTTACATGGTTAGAGTGTGGCATGACCGCGCAATTGTCATTCAAAGTGTGACAGCACTGAAAGCTGAAAAATGGCCTGGGCAGGAAGGGGGTTTAAGTGCCCTGTATAGAGGTGATTAAGTTGGAGAGACACTCAAATATTTCTGTACACAAAAAATGCAAGCACATATGCTTTGCCTGCCCCTTCATTTTTACCTTATGTATTATGCCGCGTACACACGACTGTTTTTAATGACGAGAAAAATGCCATTTTTTTAAAATGGTCATTAAAAATGATCGTGTGTGGGCTTCAGAGCATTTTTTACGACGTGAAAAATGGCCATGAAAAAATTGGAACATGCTTTAATTTTTCTCGTCATTTTTCACCTCGTCGTTTTTCTCGTCATGAAAAACGGCCGTGTGTAGGCTTTAACAACGTGAAAAAAAATGCACATGCTCAGAATCAAGTATGAGACGGGAGCGCTCGTTCTGGTAAAACTAGCGTTCGTAATGAAGATAGCACATTCATCACGCTGTAACGGACTGAAAAGCACGAGGCTGAAAAGTGCGAATCGTCTCTCAACAAACTTTACTAACATGAAGGGTGGCGCCATCCAAATGGAACTTCCCCTTTATAGTGCCGTTGTACGTGTTGTACGTCACTGCGCTTTACTCAAGCATTTTTTTCCACGATAGTGTGTAGGCAAGGCAGGCTTGAGAAGAATCACATCGAGAAAAATGCCGTTTTATTCAATGACATTAAAAATGGTCGTGTGTACGCGGCATTAGGGTTAGGCAGTAGGATCAGGTTAGGGGTAAAGTGCTCAGTATCGGGGTAAAATCTAAAACAACTCTGTTGCTAAAACAAAACTGAAAAGTCTTTTGGAAAGAAGAATGTAAACGCTAATTTCTCCCATTGTCCATATTGCTGAAATCCTCTGTAATGAAGAAAAAAATATTCCAAAAGACTCTTTAACCACTTAAGCCCCGGACCATTTGGTAGCTAGAGGACCAGAGGTGAATTCAGAATTTTGCACTGCGCTGCTTTAACTGTAAATTGCGTGGACATGCAATGTTGTACCCAAACGAAATTTGCGTCCTTTTCTTCCCACAAATAGAGCTTTCTTTTAATGGTATTTGATTGCCTCTGCGATTTTTATTTTTTGCGATATAAACGGAAAAAGACCGAAAATTTTGAAAAAAAATGATATTTTCTACTTTTTGTTATAAGAAAAATCGAATAAACTCAATTGTAGTCATACATTTAGGCCAAAATGTATTCAGCCACATGTTTTTAGTAAAAAAAATGTCAATAAGCGTATATTTATTGGTTTGCGCAAAAGTTATAGAGTTTACAAACTAGGGTACATTTTCTGAAATTTACACAGCTTTAAATTTATGACTGCCTATCTCATTTCTTGAGGTGCTAAAATGACAGGGCAGTACAAACCCCCCCCCCCCCCCCAAATGACCCCATTTTGGAAAGTAGACACCCCAAGGAAATTGCTGAGAGGCATGTTGAGCCCATTGAATTTTTTATTTTTTTGTCCCAAGTGATTGAATAATGACTAAAAAAAAAAAAAAAAAAAAAAAAATTCAAAAAGTTGTCACTAAATGATATATTGCTCACACATGCCATGGTTATATGTGGAATTTCACCCCAAAATACATTTTGCTGCTTCTCCTGAGTACGGGGATACCACATGTGTGGGACTTTTTGGGAGCCTAGCCGCGTACGGGACCCCGGAAACCAAGCACCGCCTTCAGGATTTCTAAGGGCGCAAATTTTTGATTTCACTCCTCACTACCTATCACAGTTTCGAAGGCCATAAAATGCCAAAATAGCACAAAACCCCCCCAAATGACCCCATTTTAGAAAGTAGACACCCCAAGGAAATTGCTGAGAGGCCTGTTGAGCCCATTGAATATAATTTTTTTTGTCCCAAGTGATTGAATAATGACAAAAAAAAATAAAAAATTACAAAAAGTTGTCACTAAATGATATATTGCTCACACATGCCATGGTTATATGTGGAATTACACCCCAAAATACATTTTTCTGCTTCTCCTGAGTACGGGGATACCACATGTGTGGGACTTTTTAGGAGCCTAGCCGCATACGGGACCCCGAAAACCAAGCACCGCCTTCAGGATTTCTAGGCACAAATTTTTGATTTCACTCCTCACTACCTATCACAGTTTCGAAGGCCATAAAATGCCAAAATCGCACAAAACCCCCACAAATGACCCCATTTTGGAATATAGACACCCCAAGCTATTTGCTGAGAGGAATGGCGAGTATTTTACAGCTCTCATTTGTTTTTGAAAATGAAGAAAGAAAATATATATATATATATATTTTTTTTCAATTTTCAAAACTTTGTGACAAAAAGCGAGATCTGCAAAATACTCACAATACCTCTCAGCAAATAGCTTGGGGTGTCTACTTTCCAAAATGGGGTCATTTGGGGGGGTTTTGTGCTATCTGGGCATTCCATGGCCTCCGAAACTGTGGTTAGGCAGTGAGAAGTGAAATCAAAAATTTACACCCTTAGAAAGCCTGAAGGCGGTGCTTGGTTTTTGGGGTCCCGTACATGGCTAGGCTCCCAAAAAGTCTCACACATGTGGTATCCCCGAACTCAGGAGAAGCAACAGAATGTATTTTGGGGTGTAATTCCACATATGCCCATGGCATGTTTGAGCAATATATCATTTAGTGACAACTTTGTGCAAAAAAAATAAAAATAAAAAAAAAATTGTCGTTTTTCCGCAACTTGTGTCAACATATAAAATATTCCATGGACTCGACATGCCTCTCAGTATATAGCTTGGGGTGTCTACTTTCCAAAATGGGGTCATTTGGGGGGGGTTTTGAACTGTTCTGGCATTTTATACACAACATTAGGAAGCTTACATCCACTCTTCTAACCACTTGAAGACAAAGCCCTTTTTGACACTTTTTGTTTACATGAAAACATTTTTTTTTTGCAAGAAAATTATGTTGAACCCCTAAACATTATATATATATTTTTAAAGCAAAGGCCCTACAGATTAAAATGGTGGGTGTTGCATTTTTTTTTCTACACAGTATTTGCGCAGCGATTTTTCAAACGCATTTTTTGGGTTAAAAAATACACTTTTTTTAATTTTAATGCACTAAAACACACTATATTGCCCAAATGTTTGATGAAATAAAAAAGATGATCTTAGGCCGAGTACATAGATACCAAACACGACATGCTTTAAAATTTCGCACAAACGCGCATTGGCGACAAACTACATACATTTTTAAAAGCCTTTAAAAGCCTTTACAGGTTACCCCAGTAGATTTACAGAGGAGGTCTACTGCTAAAATGATTGCCCTCGATCTGACCTTTGCGGTGATACCTCCCATGCATGGTGCAATTGCTGTTTACATATGACGCCAGACCGACGCTTGCGTTCGCCATTGGGCAAGAGCAGGGCAGGACAGGGGTGCTTTTTTTTTTTTTTTTTATTATTAATTTTGCTTTTTTATTTTATTTTTAAATTGTTCCTTCCAAGTATTTTTTTTTTTATCATTTTTATTGTTATCTCAGGGAATGTAAATATCCCCTATGATAGCAATAGGTAGTGACAGGTACTCTTTTTTTGAAAAAACTGGGGTCTTCTAGACCCTAGATTTTTCCTCTGCCCTCAAAGCATTTGACCACACCAAGATCGGTGTGATAAAATGCTTTCCCAATTTCCCAATGGCGCTTTTTATATCCCACTGCTTGTAAAAGCAGTCCAGAGGCTAATTAGCCGCTAGGATTGCTTTTACATGAAAGCCGGCCACAGGCTGAAAAGAATGATACCAAGATGATACCTAAACCCGCAGGCATCATTCTGGTATAAACATTCAAAGTCCAGCAACATACCAGTACGTTGCTGGTCCTTGTTGGACATGTATTGTAACCTTTATAGTTCATGCAGCCAGTTGGCTGAACGAAAAAAGAGATTGATCGGTGGGTATGCCCACCATTAGAATACCGCCCTTCATCCACCCACTTCCAATGATGGGCATACACGCACCATTTATATACGCCGAAGCATGGGGGCATCCTCCCGCAAAAAAGTTATGCCGCACACACATGGTCGGACTTTTCCACGGGCAAGCCTCCGTCGGAATTTCGACCGTATGTACGTGGCATTAGGAGCAAAATCGCTCCTCCGCCCCTGCTGCCCCAATGCTTCGGCATATTTGCTTTTTTTTTTTAACTGTGGTGGTGAAATCACCTCCTACAGCACTGGAGTCGCAGGGATCAGGCCTGTCTCTGCGAACGCTGCAGTTATGTGTGTTGTGTTTTGTAAGTGACAGTGATCGATCGATACTGCACTTGGGTGGCCTGGGCTGGACGGAGGGGCAAAACGCAGGTGCCAGCAGGTATCTGGGCTGATCCCGCTAACACTGCGTTTTTGGGAACCCTAAACTGCTGGGGACGCTAGTATAGATCTGATCAGATCAGATATTGATCTGTTCAGATACTATACCACTAAGGGGGGTGTATGCTTCACGCGTGGGTGTTAGCGTTACTGGCACTAACCTGATGCTGCCTGGGGTGTGACTCAGACCCTCTCTGATGCTAAAACCTAATTGATATCACCCGCCGGGCGATCAGGGGGTTAAACCTTTGGGTTATATACACGGCGGGTGCCCTGACACTATAAAAAGCAAACTAACTAACCAGCGTCACCCGTAACACTTATATGGTGATCACTGGTGAAAGGGTTGACTAGGGGCAATCAGGGGGTTAAAACCTTTATTAGATAATATATGGGGGTACCTGACGCTATAAAAACCTGCGGCGAACCTAAAAAAAATTACCAGCTACCGATCTGCATCACCGGCACTAAGACAGCGTTTAGAAAAACTATTGCTTAGCGACAGTGGTGATGGGGGTGAAAGGGTTACCTGGGGGGGCGATCAAGGGGGTTAAACCTTTATTAGATAATATATTGGGGTACCTGACGCTATAAAAACCTGCGGCGAACCTAAAAAAAAATACTGGCTACGATCTGCATCACCGACACTAAGACATCGTTTAGAAAAACAATTGCTTAGTGACAGTGGTGATAGGGGGTGAAAGGGTTACCTGGGGGGCGATCAAGGGGGTTAAACCTTTATTAGTAAATATATTGGGGTACCTGACGCTATAAAAACCTGCGGCGAACCTAAAAAAAATTACTGGCTACCGATCAGCATCACAGACACTAAGACAGCGTTTAGAAAAACGATCGCTTAGTGACAGTGGTGATAGGGGGTGAAAGGGTTACCTGGGGGTTGATCAAGGGGGTTAAACCTTTATTAGGTAATATATTGGGGTACCTGACGCTATAAAAACATGCGGCGAACCTAAAAAAAATTACTGGCTACGATCTGCATCACCGACACTAAGACAGCGTTTAGAAAAACAATTGCTTAGCGACAGTGGTGATAGGGGGTGAAAGGGTTACCTGGGGGGCGATCAAGGGGGTTAAACCTTTATTAGATAATATATTGGGGTACCTGACGCTATAAAAACCTGTGGCGAACCTAAAAAAAATTACCGGCTACCGATCTGCATCACAGACACTAAGACAGCGTTTAGAAAAACGATCGCTTAGTGATAGTGGTGATAGGGGGTGAAAGGGTTACCTGGGGGGCGATCAAGGGGGTTAAACCTTTATTAGATAATATATTGGGGTACCTGACGCTATAAAAACCTGCGGCGAACCTAAAAAAAAATACTGGCTACGATCTGCATCACCGACACTAAGACAGCGTTTAGAAAAACAATTGCTTAGTGACAGTGGTGATAGGGGGTGAAAGGGTTACCTGGGGGGCGATCAAGGGGGTTAAACCTTTATTAGATAATATATTGGGGTACCTGACGCTATAAAAACCTGCGGCAAACCTAAAAAAAATTACTGGCTTCCGATCTGCATCACAGACACTAAGACAGCGTTTAGAAAAACGATCGCTTAGTGACAGTGGTGATAGGGGGTGAAAGGGTTACCTGGGGGTTGATCAAGGGGGTTAAACCTTTATTAGGTAATATATTGGGGTACCTGACGCTATAAAAACATGCGGCGAACCTAAAAAAAATTACTGGCTACGATCTGCATCACCGACACTAAGACAGCGTTTAGAAAAACAATTGCTTAGCGACAGTGGTGATAGGGGGTGAAAGGGTTACCTGGGGGGCGATCAAGGGGGTTAAACCTTTATTAGATAATATATTGGGGTACCTGACGCTATAAAAACCTGCGGCGAACCTAAAAAAAATTACCGGCTACCGATCTGCATCACAGACACTAAGACAGCGTTTAGAAAAACGATCGCTTAGTGATAGTGGTGATAGGGGGTGAAAGGGTTACCTGGGGGGCGATCAAGGGGGTTAAACCTTTATTAGATAATATATTGGGGTACCTGACGCTATAAAAACCTGCGGCGAACCTAAAAAAAATTACTGGCTGCCGATCGGCATCACTGACGCTAAGACAGCGTTTAGAAAAACAATTGCTTAGCGACAGTGGTGATAGGGGGTGAAAGGGTTACCTGGGGGGCGATCAAGGGGGTTAAACCTTTATTAGATAATATATTGGGGTACCTGACGCTATAAAAACCTGCGGCGAACCTAAAAAAAATTACCGGCTACCGATCTGCATCACAGACACTAAGACAACGTTTAGAAAAACGATCGCTTAGTGATAGTGGTGATAGGGGGTGAAAGGGTTACCTGGGGGGCAATCAAGGGGGTTAAACCTTTATTAGATAATATATTGGGGTACCTGACGCTATAAAAACCTGCGGCGAACCTAAAAAAAATTACTGGCTGCCGATCGGCATCACTGACGCTAAGACAGCGGTCAGAAAAATGATCGCCAAGCGACAGTGGTGATAGGGGGTGAAAGGGTTATCTGGGGGGTGATCAGGGGGTTAAACCTTTATTAGGGGGGGTTAGGGGGCTACACTGGACCTAAAACTAAATGTAGTGACACTTTTACAGTCACAAATGTCACTGATTGCAGTGATCACTAAATAAATGGTCACTGCAATCAGTGACACTGTGACTGGGGGCTGGGGGGTGATCTGGGGGGTGATCTGGGGTGTCTGGGGGGGCCTGGGGGGGCGATTTATGTCCCTATGTGTCCTGGTGTCAGTGTAGTGTTGTGTGCACTGACCTGATATCTTCTCTTGTACGGCGCTCGGTATATGTGAGCGCCACACCAGAGATGACATCACTTCCTCCTGCTCCCTCTGTCTGACACAGACAGAGGGGGCATTTCTATTCGCCGGGAGCGATCGCGAGGGGGTGGCCAGAAACGAATGGCTGCCCCCTCATCCCGGAACGCTCCCGGACACTTAGCCACCGCTCACTGTATAGAAGGGGGGTCCGATTGGACCCCCCAACTGTACAAAGGCAATCACGTACACTCTACGTGATTGTGCCTGTCGGTGCCATTCTGCTGACGTATATATACAGTGAGCGGTCGTTAAGTGGTTAAAAAACTTTACAGCTTTTCTAGGTGTGTTAGTTTCAAGGTCATTCCAGTCATTACTCTTTCCTGAGTCTCAACATTTCTCTTTATCAGATTGAAAGATCATACTAAGCCCTCTGATAAAGGATTAGACACTCCTCAGATGACATATTGGGGTTCATTGACTAAAAAGTTTTCTTAAGCTGGCCACTCATTGATCAAAATTCAGTCCAGTAGGGACTGTCTGAATTCTCACTTATGTATGGGGACAGCCTGTAGAATAAGGCCTCATGCCCACAGACGTTTTTACAGCCTCGTTTTTGAGGATTTTTTACAGCTTAAAAATGCCTGTCCATGTCATTGTATAAATTTTTTGACCATATTTTTTTCGAAAAAAAAAAAAAAAAAACGTCGAAGCTCAAAAACGCAATTGCGGCGTTTTTGCACGCTTTTTAACGCTTTGCGTTTTTTTATGCCTGACGCCGAGGAATGCACTGGTCCTGTTTTTTTTACAGCTTAAAAATGCCTATGCTATTTGCAGCTCAAAAACGCCTAGGTGGGCATGAAGCTATAGAGTAACATGGACAGGCGTTTTTAAGCTGTAAAAAACCCTCAAAAACGTGGCTGTAAAAACGTCCGTGGGCATGAGGCCTTAATGCTGTTCGATCAGCACTGCAAGCTATTTCTTGCAATGCTAATCACGGTATTCTGATGTCACGGAAGTCTTCCCGCTGTCAGAACACAATTGCTCAACAAGATTGATTACCCCATTCACCTCGAATGTGTGGATGAGGGAATCAGGGCATTTCTTTCATTCAATCCACTGGTTGAATGAAAAAAAAAAATAGACTAACATGTGGACTGTTTAAAGTTGGAGTAAACTTCCATCTTTTTCTTTTACTTATAGGTAAGCCTATAATAAGATGTACTAATAGGTAGTTTAAATATCTCCTAAACGTGAACCGTTTGGGAGATATTTCGTTTACATGCAGCCAGTGACATTACTGGCTGCATACGCTCTGAAGGAACGGCCACTCCTGCCATTTATTCAGAGCCCTTGCCATGAACGGCGGCTCTCACAAGCATCCGCTGGAGTGACGTCATCGTGGCTTTGGCTAGTCACAGAGCCGGAGTCAGCAAACTCAGAAGCAAGACAGGTGAAGATAAGAGTGCCTGCAGCACTGACTTCTCAGCGCTGGAAGAGCTTTGCTTTAACGTAAGTTTAACATAATGTGCTAGTATGCGATCACTAATTAAGGGTAGCAGCAGTTTACAACCACTTTTTTTTAAAGTATTAAATGTTCACTTCACAAAGCAAATTGTTTCTGAGCTCAGAAAAATAAGATAATGCTCTGAAAACTTAAATCAATCAGTATTCAATCAAAAATCATGTTTAGATACCACGAATGATTGCGTGTCTGGAGTGAGCACAAATTCACCTGATTTGCTAATATTCACTTGGCAATGTAAACATACATTTAGCAAAATGAACAGTCTCTGCTCCTTTATTAGTCCTTATGAGTTCTGTAAATAACATTCAGCACAGCTAAAAGCTGAAATAGCTAAATTTGTGAAAACGAGACTAGAGTTCTGCAGGATAAAAGACTGTCTTAAAATTGATATGTTTTATATTTGACAACAAAATAAATTATTTTTCAAAATGATGTTCTTGAGGTTAACACATAAAGAAAAAAAATGTGCAAAAATCCACTATAGATTACTTATAGCAATAGGGCAAGCAGGCAGGAGTGACAGCTTTAACACCAGTCCCATATGTATGTTATGGTAAAGCCTCGTACACACGATCGGATTTTCCGACAGGAATTGTGTGATGGCAGGATGTTGTGGGATAATCCGACCGTTTGTATGGTCCATCGGACAATTGTTGTCGGAATTTCCGACAACAAATGTGGGATAGCATGCTTTCAAATTTTCCAACAACAAATGTGTCTTGTCGGATTTTCCGATCGTGTGTACACAAGTCCGTCAGAAAAAAATCCAAAGAACAAACACGCATGCTCAGAAGCAATGCTAACCATAAGACATTATTGGCAGAAGTTGCCCAAAGGGTGGCGCTAAAGAGCTGAAAATACACATAGTTTTGTGTTTGTTGGACGACAACTCTTTGGCGTTTGTATGCAAGACAAGTTCACGGCCAACGCCCTTCGGACAAAAGTCCTACGCTTTGTCCGCGGAAAATCCGATCGTGTGTGCGAGACTTAAGAAGCATTTTTATTCCCTAGTGTATTGCGGTAAAAAGTGAGTTTATGGAAAAGTGGAGTGGCTCTACCAATGCATTAAGACAATACAGTTGAACCTCGAATTACGAGCATAATCCGTTCCAGGAGTATGCTTGTAATCCAAAGTACTCGCATATCAAAGCGAGTTTTCCCATTGAAGTCAATGGAAACTAAAATAATTTGTTTCGCATTGACTTTATTGGGATGCAATACCGAATGCGGCCAAAGGGGGGGCATCGGAGAGCCTCGAAAACGGGCGAAAAGGCCCGAGGACACTTCGGCTGACCTTGGCAAACATTAGAAAGGCACGGAAACTGAGTATTTCCGTGTATTTCCGTGTCTTTCCGAGCATTGCCGAACGGCGGCGATCGTCGCTGTTCGGCAATGCTCGGCTCCTGAGCCCCCGTACCTCAGGCCAAATGCAGTACTGCGGGCCTATTTAGGCTCTGCTCGGCTCCCGGGCCCCCCGTACCTCAGGCCAAATGCGGTAATGCAGGCCTATTTAGCTTGAATTCTGCTCGTTTTGCGAGTCAACACTCGCAAACCGAGTCAAAATTTTAAAAAAAACATTGCTCGCAAATCAAATTGCTCTCAAACCAAGTTACTCTTAAACCGAGGTTCCACTGTAACTCTCTGGCAATGGCCCATAAAAGTTATAACTTAATGGTTCAGGCACTTGACATCTTTAGTTTTGTCCATATGATGTAAGAGATTATTTCTTCATATTCACTTTTATTAAGACCTGTTTCCAGTTTTGCAGTCACATTTGACAAACCCCTACTTTGTTATTTTTTCCCCATAAACTCATATCTAAAAATTATTTAAAAAAATTAACTTTTTCAATTGTTTCTTTGGACCAGGTTTATACATAGGGCTGCATAGTGCATTAATATACAATGAACCACCCATTTTTGAGATCTTTAAAGCCCTGTACACACGATCGTTTTTTCATCGGACAAACCGATCGTGTGTGGGCCCCATCGGACTTATTTCCATCGGTGAAAAAAAATAGAACATGTTTTAAATTTTTCCGATGGAAAAAAAAACTATAGGAAATTCCGATCGTCTGTGTGGAACTCCATCGGAGAAAAAACCCACGCATGCTCAGACTGAATTAGGAGACAGGACCATTCGTTCTGGTAAAACTAGCGTTCGTAATGGAGATAGCACATTCGTCATGCTGTAACAGACTGAAAAGCACGGAGACTGAAAGCGCAAATCGGCTCTCACCAAACTTTTACTAACACGCGGTAACACAAAATCAGCAAAAGCAGCCCAAAGGGTGGCGCCATTGGATTTGAACTTCCCATTTATAGTGCCGTCGTACGTGTTGTACGTCACGGCGTTTGGGACGGTCGTAATTTTGTCTGATGGTGTGTAGGCAAGACTGATGGAAGTCAGCTTCATCGGAATTTTGATGGAAAAATCCATTGGATTTGATTCCATCGGAAATCCAATTGTGTGTACAGGGCTTAACTCTTTTTAAGTCAAGTAATAGTCAATTTAAGTCTAGTTTACAATTGATAATGAGATGTACCAGTATACAGTAGTACAACTAGAGTCATTATGGTGAACATAACTCCACAGCCTCCTCCTTAACAGGGATGAGCCGAACACCCCCCTGTTCGGTTCGCACCAGAACCTGCGAACAGACAGAATGTTCGTGTGAACTTTAGAACCCTATTAAATACAATGGACTCGAACGTTTGAAATCTAAAGTGCTAATTATAAAGGCTAATATGCAATTTATTGTCCTAAAAAGTGTTTGGGGACCCGGGTCTTGCCCCAGGGGACATGTATCAATGCAAAAAAAAAAATAAAAAAATAGACGTTTTTACGGGAGCGGTGATTTTAATAATGCTTAAAATGAAAAAAATAAAAGTGAAATATTCCTTTAAATTTCGTACCTGGGGGGTGTGTATGATATGCATGTAAAGTGGCGCATGTTTCCCGTGCTTAGAACTGTCCCTGCACAAAGTGTCATTTTTGAAGGAAAAAAAGTCATTTAAAACTCACTCGCGGCTATTAATGAATTGTCGGCTTTTATCAATACATAGAAAAGTCATTGATAAAAAAAAAAAAAGCGTGGGGGTTCCCCAAATTCAATTACCAGGCCCTTTAGGTGGGGCGTGGGGTTCCCCCTAAATATCCATACCAGGCCCTTGAGATCTGGCATGGATTTTAAGGGGAACTTCACCCCAAATTTAAAAAAAAATGGCGTGGAGTCCCCCCAAAAATCCATACCAGACCCTTATCCGAGCACGCAACCTGGCCGGCCGCAGGGGAAGAGGGGGGGACGAGAGAGCGGCCCCCCCTCCCTCCTGAACCGTACCAGGCCATATGCCCTCAACATGGGGAGGATGTCCCCATGTTGATGGGGACAAGGGCCTCATCCCCACAACCCTTGCCCAGTGGTTGTGGGGGTCTGTGGGCGGGGGGCTTATCGGAATCTGGAAGACCCCTTTAGCAAAGGGGACCCCCAGATCCCGGCCCCCCCCCCATGTGAATTGGTAAGGGGTACATTGTACCCCTACCATTTCACGAAGAAAGTGTCAAAAAATGTAAATAAAAATACAAACACCTTGAAAAAGTCCTTTATTAAAAAATAAAAAAATAATAATAAAAAAAAAACATTCCAGCGGAGAAATCCAGTGTCCCGCGGCGATCCCGATGTCCAGCGCTGTCCGTCATTGGTTGTGCCTGTGTGGACCTGATGGGGAACTTCCTCCGCTGTGTTTTAAATGTATAGACCCGCCCCTTCTAAAGTTCCCCATCAATCAACACTCAACACAGTGTTTGCTGGAAATGCCTATCACGGAAGGGACCAGGAGAAAGGCGTGATATTTAAACATTGGATGCCGGCCACAGTATAAGAAGATTTTCAGGTACACTAGGGCACAGGGAGGCTACAATGAACACTGTGAGGATGGGCACAGTAAGGTGGCATTGGGCACAGTGAGGTGGCAATGGGCACAGTGAGGTGGCACAGTGAGGTGGCAATGGGCACAGCAAGGTTGGGCAATTGGCACAGTGAGGTGGAAATGGGCACATTTCCCCCCCTAGGCTTATACTCAAGTCAATAGGTTTTCCCAGTTTATTGGGGTAATATTAGGTACCTCGGCTTATACTCGGGTCGGCTTATACTCGAGTATATACGGTAATTGTACCTTCAGAACACTTGTTTTTCAGAAAAAATAGAATCATACAGATAAATATGTTACACAGATACCTTTAGAATAATATAAATATTATAGAAAGAATTCAGCATAGGTTAGTCTTTTTACTTGGATGATTATTACACACTAGGGAAGGTGGGGGAATAAAAACCTGAATCCTGCCCAAGGGCTAACTATAGCCATTGGAGATTATACAACTGCTATGGGACTGGAAGCACATGGGGCCCAGTACTGCTAAACTACTAATCAAAGAGGTTTAAATGGATAAAGGTTTATTAATTGCAAGTTTTCTTAGTAGATACATTGTGACTTGCCTTAAGCATATGGTTTCAACTACATAATGTTAAAGTATGTGGAAATGTAACCTATTTATAGTATCACATCAAAAATGATACTTTTAATAATGCTTTGTATCACTATGGTGGATATTTTTAAAACATTTCTATGAAAGAATGTTTTGATAATTTGCAGTCACATGACTGCTAACCCTTCATCCTGTTCCCTTTCCTGGTGAGTGGTGAGCAATGACTTCCAAGAGTACTGAAACAATGGGGGTTATTTACTAAAGGCAAATCCACTTTGCACTACAAGTTCAAACTACAAGTGAAATTACACTGAAAGTGCACTTGGAAGTGCAGTCGCTGTAGATACGAGGGGGACATGCAAGGAAAATAAAAAACAGCATTTTAGCTTGCACATGATTAGATAATAAAATCAGCAGAGCTTTCCCTTATTTCAGATCTACCCTTCAGATTTACAGCGACTGCACTTCCAAGTGCACTTTCAGTGCAATGTCAAGTGCACTTTGCACTTGTAGTTTGCACTTGTAGTGCAAAGTGGATTTGCCTTTAGTAAATAACCCCCAATGTAACGACATCCTACATACTCTCCCAAAAGCCACCATAACAAAAGGAGGTGGAGAGGAGTCTTTCAGTGCCATTCAGAGCGAGTAGTGCTGGAGCTCAGAGAGTTATAGTTCATGCACAGTAAAGAAATTAGCAAAAAAAATCAGCACATTTTTAAAATTATTGACGAGGTGCAGCTTCCAGTTCCCAACAAAGAGATAAGGCATTTGTATTGCTAATGTATTAAGTTCCCGAGTCAGGAAGGGAACTAAGGCCAAAAGCATGTAAACAGCAAGATCACAAGGTAATTAATTTAATGGCTAATTTGCCAGAGTCTAAGGATCTAAGGAGCCAGCTGGTCCTAACCAGAGCCACTGGAGGTGTGGATGGTGCACTGCAAGGCAGCCCCCAGGTTGCAGCTCTCTAATACACCCGTGCACAGTGAAACCAAATATCACACTGGCAGGGTAGGGTGTACGCACAGGAGACTAGGAATCAAAGAACCCTACTTCAGCTAGCTAGGAAGCAGGGATGAGCCGAACACCCCCCTGTTCGGTTCGCACCAGAACCTGCGAACAGACAAAATGTTCGTGTGAACTTTAGAACCCTATTAAATACAATGGACTTGAACGTTCAAAATCTAAATTGCTAATTATAAAGGCTTATATGCAAGTTATTGTCCTAAAAAGTGTTTGGGGACCCGGGTCCTGCCCCAGGGGACATGTATCAAAGCAAAAAGAAGTTTTAAAAACGGCCGTTTTTTCGGGAGCAGTGATTTTAATAATGCTTAAAATGAAAAAATAAAAGTGAAATATTCCTTTAAATTTCGTACCTGGGGGGTGTGTATGATATGCATGTAAAGTGGCGCATGTTTCCCGTGCTTAGAACTGTCCCTGCACAAAGTGTAATTTTTGAAGGAAAAAAAGTCATTTAAAACTCACTCGCGGCTATTAATGAATTGTCGGCTTTTATCAATACATACAAATGTCATTGATAAAAAAAAAAAAAAGTGTGGGGGTCCCCCAGAATTCAATTACCAGGCCCTTCAGGTCTGGAATGGATATTAAGGGGAACCCCGCCGCAAATTTAAAAAAAAATGGCGTGGGGTTCCCCCAAATATCCATACCAGGCCCTTCAGGTCTGGCATGGATTTTAAGGGGAACTCCACCCCAAATTAAAAAAAAATGGCGTGGAGTCCCACCAAAAATCCATACCAGACCCTTATCCGAGCACGTAACCTGGCTGGCCACAGGGGAAGAGGGGGGGATGAGAGAGCGGCCCCCCCTCCCTCCTGAACCGTACCAGGCCACATGCCCTCAACATGGGGAGGATGTCCCCATGTTGATGGGGACAAGGGCCTCATCCCCACAACCCTTGCCCGGTGGTTGTGGGGGTCTGCGGGCGGGGGGCTTATCGGAATCTGGAAGACCCCTTTAACAAAGGGGACCCCCAGATCCCGCCCCCCTATGTGAATTGGTAAGGGGTACATTGTACCCCTACCATTTCACGAAGAAAGCGTAAAAAAATGTAAAAAAAAACACAAACACCTTGAAAAAGTCCTTTATTAAAAAAAAAAACATTCCAGCGGAGAAATCCAGTGTCCCGCGGCGATCCCAATGTCCAGCGCTGTCCGTCATTGGTTGTGCCTGAGCGGACCTGATGGGGAACTTCCTCCTCAGTGTTTTAAATGTATAGACCCGCCCCTTCTAAAGTTCCCCATCAGGTCCGCTCAGCGGACCAGATGCGGAACATGACAAGGGGCGGGTCTATACATGTATTACCAAAGTGAGAGAAGTTCCCCATCAGGTCCGCCCCCTCGGTATGTCGGACCCGCCTACGTCATTGGCCTGAGCGGGGAACTTCCTTCACTGTATTTACACAGTGAAGGAAGTTCCCCGCTCAGGCCAATGACGTAGGCGGGGTCCGACATACTGAGGGGGCGGACCTGATGCGGAACTTCCTTCACTGCATAATACATGTATAGACTCTATACATGTATTACGCAGTGAAGGAAGTTCCCCATCAGGTCTGCCCCCTCGGTATGTCAGATCCCGCCTACGTCATTGGCCTGAGCAGGGAAACTTCCTTCACTGTGTAAATTTAAATTACACAGTGAAGGAAGTTCCCCGCTCAGGCCAATGACGTAGGCGGGTCCAACATACCGAGGGGGCGGACCTGATGGGGAACTTCTCTCACTTTGGTAATACATGTATAGACCCGCCCCTTGTCATGTTCCGCATCTGGTCCCGCTGAGCGGACCTGATGGGGAACTTTAGTACAATGTACCCCTTACAAATTCACATAGGGGGGGCCGGGATCTGGGGTCCCCTTTGTTAAAGGGGTCTTCCAGATTCCGATAAGCCCCCCGCCCGCAGACCCCCACAACCACCGGGCAAGGGTTGTGGGGATGAGGCCCTTGTCCCCATCAACATGGGGACATTCTCCCCATGTTGAGGGCATGTGGCCTGGTACGGTTCAGGAGGGAGGGGGGCGCTCTCTCGTCCCCCCCTCTTCCCCTGCGGCCGGCCAGGTTGCGTGCTTGGATAAGGGTCTAGTATGGATTTTTAGGGGGACTCCACGCCATTTTTTTTAAAATTTGGGGTGGAGTTCCCCTTAAAATCCATGCCAGATCTGAAGGGCCTGGTATGGATATTTGGGGGAACCCCATGTCATTTTTTTTTTAAATTTGCGGCGGGGTTCCCCTTAATATCCATTCCAGACCTGAAGGGCCTGGTAATTGAATTCTGGGGGACCCCCACGCTTTTTTTTCATTTTTTATCAATGACTTTTCTATGTATTGATAAAAGCCGACAAATCATTAATAGCCGCCAGTGAGTTTTAAATGACTTTTTTTCCTTCAAAAATGACACTTTGTGCAGGGACAGTTCTAAGCACGGGAAACATGCACCACTTTACATGCATATCATACACACCCCCTAGGTACGAAATTTAAAGGAATATTTCACTTTTATTGTTTCACTTTAAGCATTATTAAAATCACTGCTCCCGAAAAAACGGACGTTTTAAAAAAAATTTTTTGCATTGATACATGTTCCCTGGGGCAGGACCAGGGTCCCCAAACACTTTTTATGACAATAACTTGCATATAAGCCTTTATAATTAGCACTTTAGATTTCTCCCATAGACTTTTCAAATTTGCCGCGAACAACCCAATTTGTTCGCTGTTCGGCGAACGGACGAACAGGCAATGTTCGAGTCGAACATGAGTTCGACTCGAACTCGAAGCTCATCCCTACTAGGAAAGGAAACCAGGGGCGGGGACACAGAGAGCAAGCATAAAGCGCAGGAAAGAGGGAGATGCTGAGCAATGGTGGAGGGAAAACACTGAGCACAAAGACAGGATCAAACAACACACATAATATGGGAATACTCAGATGAACATCACAGGAACAGAGGGGTCCAACTTCCACATGAAGACACGTTGCTCGAAAACTAACACACAGGTGCAAAGGCTTAATAAAACCTAGGTTCAGGGTGAATAGGCAAGAACCCAAGCAACACCCATTGCCAGATCGATGTGTACGGATGCGTATCAGTATATAAATGTGCATATTCTCAAATAAAGATCCTCATAATGGATATATCCATATGTCATTTTACACTCATTGTCAGTAGGAAGAATGTATCCTTTGTTGCAATATTCAAAATGATTTGTTGTTGTTCCGTCATTTAGTCGTGTCTGACTCTTCGTGACCTCATGGACCATAGCGCGCCAGGCTTTTCTGTCCTCCCCTGCCTCCCGGTGCTTGCTTAACTTCATGTTCATTGTTTCGATGATGCTTTCTGTCCATCTTGTTTTCTGTCGTCCTCTTTTTCTTTTTCCTTCCATGTTTCCCAGAATCAGGGTCTTTTCCAATGAGTCCTCTCCTCGCATTATGTGGCCAAAGTATTTGCGTTTCAGTTTCAGGATCTGTCCTTCCAGTGAATATTCAAGGTTCATTACCTTCAAGATTGACTGGTTTAATCTTCTTGCCATCCAAGGCACTTTCAAGAATCTTCTCCAACACCATAGTTCAAGCATCAATTCTTCAGCGTTCTGCCTTCCTTATGGGCCAACTTTCACAGCCATAGGTTACTACTGGGAATACCATAGCTTTAACTATACAGCACTTTGTTGGTAGGGTGATGTCTCTGCTTTTTATAATGTTGTCTAGGTTTGCCATTGCTTTCCTCCCAAGAAGCAAGCGTCTCTTAATGTCATAGCTACAGTTACCGTCTGTCGTGATCTTGGAGCCTAGGAAGATAAAATCTGTCACTGTTTCCATTTCATCTCCTTATATTTGCCAAGGAGTAGTAATGTGACTGGTTGCTATGATCTTAGTTTTCTTAATGTTCAAATTCAGGCCAGCTTTTGCACTCTCCTTTTTCACCTTCACTAAGAGACTCTTTAGTTCTCCCTCACTTTCTGCCATTAGTGTGGTATTGTCTGCATATCTCAGGTTGTTAATATTTCTCCCGGCGATCTTAATTCCGGCTTGGAATCGTTGATCCTAGCATTTTGCATGATGTACTCTGCATATAAGTTAAATAGGGTGACAATATACATCCTTGCCGCACTCCTTTCTCAATTTTGAACCAATCAGCTGTTCCATGTCCTGTTCTAACTGTCAAAATGATTGGTGGTAGAAAAAAAAGTATGAAGTAAGTCTGCTGGAGCAAGGTAACCGAAACAAAATTGCTTTGATGTGTTGCAGATCAATTCCTCTGAAGAGACATTATCCAGGGGGGCGTGGTCTGTCCATAGCGGCATGAGCACGCTTGTTTGAGAGCTCTGCACGTAACCGGGCACTGTAACACCCAGTCCAGACACTACAGAAAACCACAATCCATGTCTGGAGACCATAGACCTCCCCTAACTACCGGACCGCAGAGATTACCCGCTACTTCCTCCACCAACACTCATCCTCTTCACCAGCTCCCACAAGCGCCGCTACCTCCAAGATGCGCCGCCGTGGGTCCGACCTTCCAGCTCCTCTGATGGCCCTAAGAAGCTGCATGCACAAGTGACTGTGACAGGTGAGCCCCTCTCTCTTGCATCCCGCCTGATAGGTCCCATACTGTCACCGGAGCTGCCGCGTGCAGACCCCCCCACAGGCTCCACTATTTCCCGGGCTTCAGGGGCACAGCATGAGGGGGACAAAAGGGACTTTCTGGCAGAGCTGCCCATGCGGCAAGATATTCAGGCAATGGCTGCATCCATAGTATCTGCTCTGTCTAGGGTGATACATAATATCAAGCAGCAGATGGACACAGTGCAAGAGCGGGTAGCTACCTTGGAGTACTCCACATTTACAGTTGACACCCGGTTGGAGGCCATGGAGGCGCATCAGGCCACATACCGCCATCACCTAATAGACATTCAGCTTTAAATTGATGACAGAGAAAATAGGAACAGGAGAAATAACCTCTGTCTTTGGGGTATACTAAAGGCAACTATGGGCGTCGACCTGCGTGTAACAGTGATGGACATCCTTAACCATCTCCTAGACAAGGCACCTACAGCAGATCTCGAGCTGGACTGGGTCCATCAGCTGCAGGGCGCTCCGCCTACCCCTTCAGCCGCAGCTTCTTCCCCTACACCCAGGGACGTTCTGTGCAGGGTGCACTTCTATGGAAGTAAGGAAGAGATTCTATGTAGAGCATTCAAGGGGCTATTGACTTTGATGGCGCTGTTGTGCGGGTTTACCCGGATATCTCTCGACAGACCCGTATGATGCAGGGCATGCTTCGTCCCTTACTGGAAGTCATCCGGGTCACGGGGGCTACCTATCGGTGGGGTCATCCTTTCCACCTCATTGTCCAAAAGCAAGGTATCTCTTTCTACTTATGCTCTCCTGACCAGCTTCAACCACTGTTTCAATTCCTTGATAAGCCAGCGGTTCATGTTCCTGATTGGCTGGAATCCCTTCTATGGTTTGATCTTCCAGGCCCACCTTCTCCAAGACCCCAAGACAGGGCGAGATCCCATGCATCCAGCAATGAACCACCCAGATGCACCTTAGCCACCTCGCAAGACTAATATACTGAGGTTACCCCATTGCAGTGTTCCTTGGCAGTGTGATCTCTGTCTTCTCACTAGTTGGGAGTTTCAGTTCAATGTGTAGCGATGATGTCTCAGTGCAGTCTTCTAGACCTTGATCTCACTATTGTGTCATTGTTTTTCATGCCATTTATGTGTTCTGGATCCATCTTTCTATACATACACCACCATTTAGTGTTGTGTCTGCTCAGGCACAAACACAAGGAAACAAACTTTACATACCCAAAAAACATTTGTATTCTATATACTCAGTCTGTGAGGCCTCCCGGGGCTCTTGCGGTTGATATTTCTTGTTCAGTGTTAGTGCCTTTTTATGTATCATTGTTTGTTGGCTGGTGGGTTCCACGCCTCAGAGACTGGACATTTCCTCGCCCCTCTTTGACAGGTGTAACCAGAGAACATCTCAGGTTCACAGAGAATGTGTTCCGCCCTTTTTTTGGGGGGTATGTTAGTCCTCCAACGTTTTTTGGCGCAGCTGGAGCGTGGAACTCATTGAGTTGACGCATTAATGTTGCTGGGTTCTCACCAAACGTGTGGGACGATTAGATCAGCCTGGTTACCTCTTTACTGGGCCTCCTGGTGGTGGCATGGGTGAGTTGCAGGGGGCCCCGTTACTGTTTGACTACAGGGGATCCACCTCACTGGGGAGATACATGACCATATACCTTGCCTATGTGCATCAGACTTTCTATATCCCAGTTTTGGTCCCATTGGGGTCACGGGGACTGGCCTGAGTTCACCACCTGGGGGCCAGGGTTTATGTCCATCAGGTGGGCATTAGCTACTTTTTCAGTTGCAATGATCTATATTGCCTATATATAGGTCTATTTGTTTTTGCAGAAGTATTTACAATTGTCGGAGGCTCGTTCTCTGCATGTCGCTCCCCTTTAGAACGGTAGGCTAAGCGACCCCCCTCCATTCTATTACAGGTTGACGTGGCATATATTTATTTCCTTGATTTATTTTAATGTTATCTTTAGTGGTGTCTATGATTCTTACCCATGTTGCAGTTCTCTGGTTCGTGCACCTCTGCTGTTTAACCTCCTGACCTTACCATCACCCCAGTTAGGGTTTTCCCCCTGCGGAGTGATTTGTGCTCCGTAAGGGGATTTGTTATGTTTAGCACACTTCCCCTTTTCATTACCCTTCTTCACCCTCTCTGTATCTGTCCTCCCCCTCTTGTGTGATTGTTCCCTTTCGCTTTCCCCTTTCCCTTTCCGTCTGCCCCCACTTCTTTTCCGCCCCCTCCCCCATCATCCCCCTCCCAGGTTCCATTCTCTCCTCCTTTAGTAGCTATACCTGAGCACCAGAAGGGCATTGGGCACCATTAAATTCACCTCTTTCAATGTCAGGGGCCTTGGTGTTTCTGAAAAGCGTTCCAGACTCCTAATGGACCTGAAAAAAAAACAAGTCACAGGTGGTCTTTCTCCAAGAAACAGATTTCAAGCTCAACCATGTCCCTCGTCTTTCTAACAGAGCTTTCCCTACAGCCTACCGCAGTTCTTCACCAATTCAAAAATCAAACGGGGTGAGCATCTTGCTGGCAAACATGGTGCCCTGGTCATTGCCCGCAATACAGCAGGATCCAATGGGCCGTTTCCTTTTTGTAAAGGGGAAAATCAGTGAATTAATGGTTACTCCGGCCAACGTATATTTCCCTAATGTGGATCATCTCCCCTTCTTACGAAGCTTGATACCTGCTCTTTTGGAGTTTCAGGAGGGGACCCCGATCTTCAGTGGGGATCTACATTTTGCCATGGACCCAGTCTTGGATATCTCTAGGGGTATGTCTCATCTTTCATATTCCCGCCTTAAATGCCTAAAGGCAGAACTCAACCTTCTACAACTTATTGACCCTTGGCCAGTAATTAGGGGCACTTTGATCAAGATAGGAGCACGTCTGAAGCGGGAAAGCACTATGCAGGTTGACACCCTACTTGCCCGTCTTTGTCGCCTTGAAAGTGCCCACAAAGCCAGTATTGCCCATTTGGTACATTGGAAGCTTCTTAAGACACATGAAGAACTCAACTCCCTCCTTTTGCATAAAACAAAACATAAATTTGCCTGGTCCCATCCTACTATGTACGAATTTTCAAATAAACCCAGCACCCTCCTTGTGAGAGCGCTCCGTGTACCTCGTACCCGGACTTATATTTCACATATCACCTTATCTTCAGGGCAAAAACTGTCTACATCGGATGCTATGGCTGCTGAAATGTACTCCTTTTTCCATGGTTTATATAACCTAGACCCAACGCCTTCCCCATAAACCTCATTAGGTCTTTCCACAAACATTTGCACTTACATTGCATCCTCTGGCATGCCTTCTCTTTCCTCCTCTGTACGAGAACAATTAGAGACTCCTATCACAGAGGAGGAACTATGTAAAGCTCTCGCTCAGTCCAAACCAAAAAAGGCACCAGGGCCTGAAAGGCTGACTACTGTCTACTACAAGACGTTCTGTACTTTACTTACACCACACTTGGTAACAGCCATCAGCTCCCTGGTGGAGGGGAAGACTATGCCGGTAGATGCCCATAGAGCATTTATTTCCCTGATCCCCAAGGAAGGCAAAGATCCAGCCCAGTGCGGCAGTTATCTACCATTTTAAATACCGATCTAAAACTCTTTGCAAAGATTCTGGCCAATAGATTACTGCCCCATCTCCCAAGCCAGATACACAATGACCAGGCGGGGTTTGTCCCACTCCGAGAGCCTTGTGACAATACCATTAGTGTCGTTAATTTGATTCATGCGGCCAGGACTTCCAAGAAACCGCTTATTCTGCTCTCAACGGATGCAGACAAAGCATTCAACAGGGTCCACTGGTCCTTTATACGAGCGACTATGGAACATATTGGTCTTGGGACCTCCATGCATAGCTGGATTTCTACTCTCTACTCACAACCTTCTGCAGCTGTAAAAGTTAACGAGACCAGGTCAGGCTTCTTTGACATATCGGACGGGACACGGCAGGGCTGCCCCCTCTCTCCCCCTATATTTATACTGTCATTGGAACTCTTCCTCTGCACGGTCCATGATGATCCTATCCTCACAGGTTATTGTAAATCCTCGGGGGACCATAAGGTGGCAGCGTTCACTGATGACATGATCTTATTTCTTACGAACCCACTCACTTCTCTACCAAACCTCCTAAAGGCTCTACAGGTGTATGGGACTTTGTCCTATTTCAAAATTAACTGTGGGAAACCCTCTGCCCTAAAATCTCCACGGACCCTGACGTGATCCAGAGTCTCCGGCCTTCTTTTCCCTTCCAGTGGACATTTACGGCGATAAAAAACTTAGGCACCAACATCACTTCTGACCCGTCAAAACCATATGAATCCAATTTTGAGCCACTTCTTATCAAACTGAAGGAGGACCTGTTGCACTGGCATTCTTTAACCCTGAGATGGTTCGGCCATGCTCTCAAAATGACAGTGCTACCTCAGATCCTCTTTCTACTGCAAGCCCTTCCCATACGGCTTCCGCCTCTTTTCTTTCACACTATTGGATCACAGTTCTGGAAATTTGTCTGGTCACATCAGAAACCACGTCAGACGCTGCATAGACTATCGCTACCGCAGGTCTCTTGTGGCCTTGCTCTGGGTCTCCATGGAATTGGAAGACTCTCAGGGTACTGCTTTGTGTTTGCCATAGATATCGTCCCCCATACCTAGAGAGCTGTGCATGCATCCTACCTCGGACAATACTTTACAGGTCGCTCAGGGAAACGTTTCAAAACTCTTATCATAGGTAATCATGAATTCATTCCTGGACTTCAGGTGGGGTTTTGTCGTCTTAAAGCTCAGGGCTATACTCACTTGACGGACTTCCTCACGTCAACAGGGACCTTAATTTCCTCCGAGTTAGCCCATCTTATTGACCCTCCTGTGGACTTTTGGGGTGGCTTTTAACTGTGCTTTTTTCTCCGACGTTGTTCCCGTACCCCAGGTATCTTTCACCCACTCACTTGTTTTGAATCACTGTGTCACAGAGGGAAACTGATATGTCATTCCCTCTCCTTTGCTATGTTCCTCCCTGATTCACCCTGGAGAACAACATGTCCCTTCATTTCTCACTAGATGAAAAACCGATCTGGCTCTGAGCCTTACTTCTGCCCAAAGACTATAGATTCTCCATCTTGCTCAAAAGTCGTCCATTGCCACGTGGGTACAGGAGACTAGTTATAAGCTCCTTACCCGATGGTATAGGGCCCCCACCCAACTTCATTGTATGCTCTCCAGGTCCCAGACCCCTGTTGGCATTGTGGCGCAGTGAGTGGGACTATGATCCACATTTTCTGGGAATGTCCTAAAGTTTAACAGTTTTGGCAAGATGTAACGGATATCAGTAAACAACTTACGGCTGTCGATCTGCATGCTAACCCTGCAGCCTGTTTATTGCATTTGACGAAACGACCTATTAACCACTTGCCGCCCGCCGGCCCTCAAATGATGGCTGGGCGGTGCGGCTCTTGTTCTGGGCGGGCGTCATATGAGGTCCTGGCCTTCACAGGCTATTAGGGGGTGTGTGCGCCCACCGCGTCACTGGGGACCCGATGAGCGTGCCCGGCGGCCGCAATGTCCACCAGGCAACCGCGATTGCCCAGTAATGGAGCAGGACCGTGGATCTGTGTGTGTAAACACACAGATCCACGTCCTGTCAGAGGAGAGGAGACAGATGGTGTGTTCCTTGTACAGAGGAACACTGATTGGTCTCCTCCCCTTGTGAGTCCCCTCCCCCTACAGTTAGAATCACTCCCCAGGGAACACATTTAACCCCTTGACCGCCCCCTAGTGTTAACCCCTTCCCTGCCAGTCACATTTATACAGTAATCAATGTATTTTTATAGCACGGATCGCTGTATAAATGTGAATGGTCCCAAAAATGTGACAAAAGTGTCCAATATGTCCACCGCAATATCGCAGTCACGATAAAAATCGCAGATCGCCGCCATTACTAGTAAAAAAAAAAGAAAAGAAAAAAAATGCCATAAATCTTTCTCCTATTTTGTAGACGCTATAACTTTTGCGCAAACCAATCAATATACGCTTATTGTGATTTTTAAAAAAAAAAATATGTAGAATACATATCGGCCTAAACTGAGAAAAAAATTGTTTTAAAAAAAAAATTGGGATATTTATTATAGCAAAAAGTAAAAAATATTGTGTTTTTTCAAACTTGTCACTCTTCTTTTGCTTATAGTGCAAGAAATTAAAACCGCAGAGGTGATCAAATACCACCAAAAGAAAGCTCTATTTGTGGGGGGAAAAATAATAAATTTAATTTGGGTACAGTGTTGCAGGACCGCGCAATTGTCATTCAAAGTTTGACAGCGCTGAGGGGGGGGGGGGGGGGGTCGTGGCTACCGCACAACTGCATGGACGCTTAACCAGGCAGCTACACTCCAGCAACTGGAATCTTAACACGCAGAGGTGTTCTAACCCAGCTTCCTTCCTGCCAGATTGTCACTGAAGTGTCAGCCGACAGACTGTGATGGCCCGCAAACGAAAGGCTCATCTCAACTCAAGAAACAACCTAATTTCTTTCCGCCGACGGCCAAGATGGCACTGGCGGCGCTTCTCCGGCCTCCTTCAGCGGCTCCAGTTCTGACACGCCGAGCCCGGGATCACAGGGTAACGCCAGCCGCAGATCGCCTGAAGCATCTACACCATTATCCCGCATCCCGGCTAAATCCAAGCCCGGCATGGCAGCTGACCTCTGCAACGATAAGGTGAGCACAGGCCATGAATCCATGGAAAATACTAGAAAACTGGCAGACAATATTAACTCCTTCCTCACCGCTAATCAGCCCATATCTGAATCCACACTGAAGAACATGTTGGTCTCTCTCCACAGCTCCCTCCATGCTGACATTATGGAGTGTGTAAGAAGCTTTAAATCTGAGGTGAGTGAGCTGGGGGAGAGGGTGGACCACGTGGAACAGAAAATGGGGGACTACGCTTCTTCATTCAATGCATTAGTTGATGCCCATAACGACCAGTCTGATGAGGTGACCTGGCTGAATGCCAAGGTGGCCGACCTCAAAGACAGGTCGAGACGGAATAATATTAAACTCCGAGGCAGCCCTGAGTCCACACATCCTGCACAATTACAGCAGTTTGCCCAAGACCTCATGCATTTTTACCTGAACTGTCTGACTCAGAACTAGTGATAGACAGAATACACCGTCTGCCCAAGCCGTCTCATCTCCCAGATAACATACCACGAGACGTACTGATGCAAGTGGATTTTTTTCATGTTAAAGAGCGCTTCATGATGGCTTTTCGCAAAAACAAACACCTGAGAAGTATTCCTCTATTCAACTGTTTGCTGATCTCTCGCAATATACCATGCAGAGGCGGAAGTCCCTATTGCCTATCACAAAAGCATTACGCAACCATGACATTGCCTATCGCTGGGGATACCCCTCTAAACTGACTATCACACGTGATGACCACACTTCTGTGATCAACATTATCGAGGAAGGGCTTGCACTACTATGGTCCTGGGACATTCTTCCTGAACAACCTACTGAAGGACTACCTTCCACATCAAAAATGGGGACCCAGGACACCTGGCAAGTTGTGTCCCACAAGAAAAAGCCCAAAAAGCACAATACTTGAACACCTTAGCTTTCTTACACAACCTACTCAACTAGATTCCTGTGGCACTGTGGAGACACCAGTGCACGGATTTCCCCTCCTAAGAAATGTGCAGTATTTCTGCCATCAGATTCATGTTTGAATCTCCCTTTTTAACCTGTTGGTTTAAACTTGACTTGCTTTTTTATTGTTGTTTTTTTTTTCCTTTCTCCCTTATTTACTCTACCATTCCTGAGATGCACTTTCATCTGACACGGAACGACCCATTCATGATGAGACATAGACTGCATCCTGCTGGACACCACCCAGAGCTGAATTTGTCGGATCCCCAGGAAGTATTATATCTACCACTCTTGCTATACCTAAATCATGGTGCTTAAGATTGTCTCCTTTAACGTGCACGGGTTGAATCACCCGGAAAAAAGATCCTCATTATGGAAGGAGGCCTCAAAGCTTCATGCCGACATACTGTGCATACAAGAATCCCACTTCCTAGCCTCAAACCCACCCTCCTTCCAACATAAGATCTTCCCTCATGTTTACCTAGCCTCGGCTCCACACAAGCAAAAGGGAGTAATTATCGCTATCAAAGACTCTGTTGCCTTTGTACATAGAGAAGTCATAAATGATCCAAAAGGAAGGTTTCTAATACTGGTTGGGTGTGTTCAACAACCGAACATATACAGTAGTTAATTTGTATGCACCCAATACTCACCAAACAAGGTTTTTTGAAACGGCTCCTCAACAAAATTACAGCAGTCAAGAAAGAGGCTCTGATCATTTGTGGGGACTACAATATGACAACAGACTATAGGGTAGACACCACTACTAGATCCAAACGCTCCCTCCCTATGCTACAAACTTTACTCCACTCAGAGGACCTTTTTGATGTCTGGAGGTGTCAACACTCTAACGAGCGCGACTACACCTTCCACTCCTCCAGACACAACTCCTATTTGCGTAGTGATATGATTATTGTAGAGTAGACAGAATCCTCCTCCAGGCAGTGTCCTCCTCCACCATCCATGGCATCTCGTGGTCTGATCACGCACCTGTCTCCATAGAGGTGGTGGAGGAGAACGCACCTGGTCCTGCTTACATTTGGCGAGCTAATGCTAGTCTTTTCCAGATGCCCTCTCATGTTACTTCTTTAACCAACCACCTGAAAGAATATTTTGCATTAAACACTGAATCAGTCTCCAACCCATCAATTCTATGGTGTGCCCACAAGGCCTTTATTAGGGGCATTCTTTTACAACTCAACTCACGAACAAAGAAACAAAGGGCACACAAGTTAGACAACCTGCTAGGTGACATCAAGAGGTTAGAATCTCTAAACAAAACCACACTGAGCACTGACTTAGCTAATAAACTAACCAAACTCTGATCTTAGATTAATGCTCATCAAACACTATGATAAGCACATCTATTCCCTAAAAGTAGCGCATTACCCCTCAGGTAACAGAGCTGGCAAATTTCTAGCCCATCGGTTAAAAGAACGTAAGTCCCGCACGAAAATTCCATACTTACTTTGAGCATCAGATAAAGGTAAAATTTTTATTCATGAAAAGGTGCTAAAGAAAACTGGGCCCTACCTAAGTAAGCACCGCTCAGCGCTTGTGGAGATGTAGCAATTATTGGTGTGAGTTGTGAGAAGGGAAATAATACTAATACATGAATGAGTAAATACAATATAGAAATGAGTCTATTATGTACTGAGCAGCTGCTGAAAAATGAGATTTTTATTCCCAAAGATATAGCGGACACCTTTGCAGACTATTACTCCTCACTATACAACCTTAAAGATGATCCCAATACCCCTCAACCCACAGATGGAGCTATTCAATCCTTTCTAACTGACATCAATCTCCCACCGCTTACAGAGGCACAGTTACAGGCTTTGAATACACCCATTCAGGAACCTGAGATACTAAGAGCAATCAGAACGCTCCCATCTGGTAAATCCCCAGTCCCTGATGGCTTACTCAAAGATTATTACAAAGTCTTCAATAATATTCTATCCCCTACACTAAAATTGGTCTTCTCTCAAGCCGAATCCTCTGCCTCATTTCCCCCCGAAATGCTCAAAGCCTATGAAGTCACCATCCCAAAACCTGGTAAAGACCCCACCACCCCATCTAACTTCCGACCCATATCGCTCCTTAACACTGATGTTAAAGGAGTAGTAAAGTTACATGTTTTTTCACCTTAATGCATCCTATGCATTAAGGTGAAAAAACATTCGACAATACCGCCCCCCCCCCCCCGAGCCCCCGTTTTTCTTACCTGGCCCCTCGAAAGTCCCATGCTCGTCCCCGTCATCCTCTTTGTTTTTCTGCCTGGCCGCCGATTGGCTACACTGGATAGATTGAAAGCAGCGCAGCCATTGGCTGGCGCTGCTGTCAATCACATCCAATGACGCGGCACGCCGGGGGGCGGGGCCGAGTGATACAGTCGGCGGCTATGGCCGCCGCTGTATCACGGGAGCGCGCCCGCAATCACTCCACACCATGCGAGCTCACTCGCATTAAGGTGTGGAGTCCTTGCGGGGAGGAGCCAAAACAGCCGCCGAGGGACCCCAGAAGACCAGGATCGGGGCCACTGTGTGCAAAACGAGCTGCACAGTGGAGGTAAGTATAACATGTTTGTTATTTTTAAGCAAAAAAAAAAAAAGGTATAGTGCTCCTTTAAGCTCTACGCTAAGATCTTTGCCCACAGACTTCTACATATTCTCCCAACATTGATTAATCCAGACCAATCCGGCTTTACATCAGGGAGACAGGCAACAGACGCTACTCGCAGGGTTATTAATATAATCCAGTACGCAAGGACCTGTCAATTGCCTTCTCTGCTCCTCTCTTTGGATGCGGAGAAGGCGTTTAACAGAATAGATTAGAATTACATGACTTACACTTTCAAAAAATTGGGCTTTCATGGACCCATTCATTCTGCCATACTGGCCCTGTATTTATCACCCTCCGTGCATGTATATACATCAAATTCTTTGTCACAACCTTTCCTCATATCTAATGGTACGAGACAGGGGTGCCCCTTGTCCCCCTCAATCTTCAACCTTCTCATTGAACCCCTAGCTGAAAGAATCAGAACTCACCCAAAAATTGCAGGATTCTCAGTTCAAGGTAAATCCCACCATATAAATCTTTTTGCAGATGATATCATTCTTTTTATTACGTCACCATCCCAATCTCTACCCCATGCCCATGATATCCTCAATAGTTTTAGTCTAATCTCCTATTATAAGGTGAACTGTACAAAATCACTCATTCTACCATTAGGATTGCCTCCCCATCTCCAGTCCCAACTGACAACCTCTTTCCCCTATACGTGGAGTCAAAATAGTATAACTTATTTAGGTCCTCAAATTACGGCGGACCCTGCAAAATTGGCAGATGCAAACTACCTACCGTTAATAGGCAAACTAATTAAGGAGACCAGGCGCCTGGCCAGGGTTGAACTATCTTGGTCGGGTCCCACTTAAACTCGCACACCTTTGCTCACTGAACTTTCTCCTCACACAATATATCTGGAGCTCTAAGAGACCAGGTGCTCCAAAGATCTCCTAGTTAAACACTGATCCGCAGGAGGCATGGGATTGACGGATCTGCAGGATTACTATCGGGTGTCTCTACTTACCCAACTGAAATCTTTTTTCGCAATCACATCCGATATTCCCTGGCGCAACATTGAGCAAGCTTTGAGCCCCAATATGGACCTTTGCTTCTTGTTACTCCTTGACATCTGGAAGCCTTCTCCCTTACAACACCTTCCTCTAACAGTCCAAGCCTCGCTGACAGCCTGGAAAGACCTTCACAGATCCATATTTCCACCCTCTAAAAAGATCAAAATCCCTATCCCCATTGATATCTTCACAAAAGCCATCCCTAACATAGCCCTCCTGGATTGGCAAAATAAAGGCATTACATATGTGGCTAACCTATTTTGTAACGATCGACTTAAACCCTTCAATACTCTGGAAAAGGAATACAACCTCCTGCCCAGGGACCACTTCAAATACCACCAAATCACCCACTTTCTCAGATCCATTCAGACTCACCGCATACTAATGCACAAGGGGGTATGAGAATTCTTTACAACACCAACTAAGACTACCAAGGGCATCCCCCTCTTCTACAACCTTTTCCAGCACAAACTCGCCTTCACTAAAACTCCCCCCTATCAAAAATGGGAGGATGGCCTGGGGAAAACTTTTACGAACCTGCAGTGGCAAACTGCTTTCAAAACAACCTATAAGGCTTCAAAATGTGTTAGCCACTGGGAACTCTCCCAAAAGATAGCACTACGGTTGTACCTTACACCATACCGGATGTCCAAGTCCTCCGGGTCTAACTCCCCTTTGTGCTGGAGAGGTTGTGGAGCAGTGGGAAATATTACCCAGGTCTTTTGGTCCTGCAAACATCTAACTAGTTTTTGGCGTAGCATTTTCTGACTAATTTCCTCTATTACTGGTATTTTTTCAGCTCCAGATCCTGGTATGGCTCTGCTGAATATGGGCGTAGAGGCCTTCTCTCCACACTTCCGCACGGTGGTCGCACACATACTCTTAGCAGCCAGATCTCTTATAACCAAAAATTGGAAGTCTAACGTGGTACCTAGTATATCGCAAACACTTGATATCGTACAAACCCACTATGCCTATGAATCACTACTAGCCAACTCCAGTGGCTCTAGGAAAAAATTTGACTCGCGGTGGGAGGTTTGGAGGGAAGCGCTTCGATGACCCAGCCCAAGGTATACTAACATGTGGCCTGTTCTTAATCCTTACTGATAACCACACTGCTTATAGTACCTCTACTCCTCCTCCTACTATTACAGCTGATAATCTCAGATTCATTGTCCATCTCAGTCATTCCTCAACTTTACCTTACCTTAATGTTATTTTATCACTAAGTGCCTTATTGCCATCTCTTCCCTTCTCAGGCCCCAATTTTTCTTTATTATATTTTAGTCCCAATATTTTTTTTTTTCTCCTTTGTTGTTGACTTCCCTGCTCTATGTAATGTTTACACTACAAGTTATGTTTACTAGTTTAACCACTTATTTACTATATGTGGATACTGTATATGACAACTTTGTCAGATGTTTGTTGAGTTCAACCCTCTCAATTGTACCTTTTCCAGCTTTGTACTCTGTATGTTTTCTGAAAACCTTCAATAAAAGCAATATAAAAAATAAAAAAAAAGTTTGACAGCGCTGAAAGCTGAAAAATGGCTTGGGCAGGAAGGGGTGAAAGTGCCCTGTATTGAGGCGGTTAAAAAATACAAATCTTCTCTCAAATGCAACTCCTAAACACAATGAAGGCCTGCATTGCAGAGATGCTGACCCCCCTACAAAGGCTCTGTGGTTCGCTAAAGTCAACAACATACGAGACATGGAAGAACTCACAACCACACTGCGTAACACGGAAGAGTTATGTACGAAAACATGGAGGCCGTTGAATTATTTTGTGTATAATGATGCCTGCCTCAATGAGATCTCCACTGCCCAGTGAACTTCCACATGCCTTGCTCTATCCAGAGTGGTGACCGGGTGACCTTTCTGCCTTCCCTCCCCCCTACCCTCCCTCTCCTATTTTTCTCCTTATCGGTCCTCTTCCCCGTTTCTTTTTCTTTTGTGTCCCTTCCCTGGTCCTGTTTGCCCTCCCTTAGCTCCACTTTCTTTCTCTTCCCTCCCTGTTCCTCCCAATTTCAGAATACTAGATAAGTGGAAGTTACCCCGCCATGTGTGCCTTTTGTTGTTTCATTGCCAATGTTTTGATGTTTGCTCCCCTGACTTATGGGTGAGCGGTACTGTATATGCTACAGTCATGGTATTGGATTGTCCTATTGAATACTTCCTCTGGGATTGTTGTCTTAGTGCTCTTTGTCAGCCGTTCATATGTTGAAGTTTCTATTGATGATGTACTTAAAATAACAGCCATTATATTCCCTTTTGGTTCAACTGTATTGAAGCCATCTGTAAAGTATATTTTTAACACCAGCCTGTCATTGACCTTTGCAATTTTCATTTTAAGAGCTTTTGCTTCAGGTTTAACTGTTAGGTAGAATCAAATGAAATAATCTTAACAGTTATGGCTTGTCTATTATTATTTCTGAGCAAAATTTTGACATTTAGAATACATACAAACAGACATTGAAAAATTGGTTATGGAATCTTTATTCCACCCCTTGTGTGAATTGTTTTCTATGTAAGCTAAAAATAGTCTTCAGTTAAATATATGTTAGCAGAGAAAATACTTGCTGCTGCTCAAACGTGAATAAATCATATGTACATATGGTAAAAAAAAAAAACACCTGGGACTGTTCAAATTCAAGGTAAACTATCCTTACATTACCATTATAATCAAAATCAGTCGTCAGAGATACACGTATGGGTAGGCAGTGATGGATTTGTAAATTGCTGGCTTAATTCAAACTTGCATTCATTAACTTTTGATTTTTAGGTTACAAGTTGGTATTGGGCAAGCTGCTTGCTAAAACGTTGCATCTATTATGCCTCTTGGTAATGAATTATGGAGTATTCTTATTGTATAACTTTCAAATTAATTGAAGTTGCATGTTAGGTTTAATATACAAGTAAGTAGTAGGGTAGGGGAATGCTAGGACCCTGTCAGATTTTTGTCTAATGAAAAGTGGAAGCCAGCATGCCAGGATCAGGTCCCAAAAAGGTCCCCTTTATCAATGTGACAGACAGGGGAATCCAAAAGTGGGTAGACGATAGTATATATATGTATGTATATATATATATATATATATATATATATACTAACATCAGGTGAAATGCAAGCTGGCCACCCACAGTCATGTTATCTAAAAAACTGTAACAGGGTTCAAATATACAAAGAGTAGCATGATCACATGCTGCATGAAGAATCATGTGACAGCCTTGTTTCATCCTGTATTCTCTGTATTCAGGATGAAGAGTGGAGACTCATAGCCAGACTGCACTCTGCTAAACCGGCGTGCTACTGTAGTGTTGTCATGGAAATCCTGCCAGGAACAGACGCCCTGGACTTCCTGGTTCCCGTTTGCGTGCGCACGCGTGCACGTGCGCGCGCCCCCCGCAGGTGACGCCGGAAGGGTTATTTAAACTCCTCACTTGCAGACAGTCCCTGTTGTCTGCTCTACAGCGTTCACCCCAAGTGACCTGATCTGCTCAAATCACCTGTATCTGACCCGGCTTCCTGAGACCTTCCTGCTATCTACCTGTACCTGACCATCGGCCTGTTTCTGACTTCGGTATTGCCTGATCCTTCTGTACCTCGCTGCCCGCCAGTTTACCCGACGCCGGCTTGTCTGTTGATCCTGCCTGATCCAGGCTCTGTTCACCTGCTGCTGTTCAGTGGTTCCAGTCTACCTGCTGTGCCTCCCGGTCCGGGTCACCTGCCGTAGTTCCTGGTTCCTGTTTACTCACCTGCTGTGGTTCCTGGTTCCTGTCTGCTCATCTGCTGGTTCCTGTTCACCTGCTGCTGCTCAGTGGTTCCAGTCTACCTGTTGTGCCTCCCGGTCCGGGTCATCTGCTGTAGTTCCTGGTTCCTGTCTGCTCATCTGCTGTGGTTCCTGGTTCCTGTCTACTCATCTGCTGTGGTTCCTGGTTCCTGTCTACTCATCTGCTGGTTCCTGCTCACCTGCTGCTGCTCAGTGGTTCCAGTCTACCTGCTGTGCCTTCCAGTCTGGGTCATCTGCTGTGGTTCTTGGTTCCTGTCTTCTCACCTGCTGGTTCCTGATCACCTGTGGTTCTTCTTGATCCTGCCAGGCACTCGTACCCCTTCCACCTCCGTGCCTCCTGTTCTACCACCAGGGGCCGCTGGTGGGAGCCGTAAGGGAGGCCTCCCTCTGCTAACCGGGCTCGTCACCGTCAGGTACGTGACAGTAGCAGACAGCCATGTCTGAGCCCGAGCAGGGAGCCTCACCTATGGAGGAACTATGCCGACACCTGGCGGGACTGACCGAGGCCGTCAAGAGCCTCCAGCAAGGCTACACTCACCTGGAAGGACAACAACTCCGATGGAGCTCAAGGGGATTCACGCTCTTCCACTTCCTCCGCCGGGGCAGGAGCTGCGCCCACGGTGGTCATGCTTCCCCCTGAACCCAGGGTTCCTACACCCGAAAGATTCTCCGGGGACCGGAGCAAGTTCAGGGCTTTCCGGAACTCTTGTGAGTTGTACTTTGCCTTACAGCCCCGCACCTTTTCCTTAGAAGCTACCAAGGTGGGCTTTGTAATTTCACTACTTTCCGGAGACGCACAGAACTGGGCCCACCGCCTGCTAGAACGCAAGGATGCGTCCTTGGACAGCCTTACACTTTTTTTTTACGCTATGGCCCAATTGTACGAGGACCCTCAGCTCTCGGTCACTGCAGAGAACGCCCTGCGGACCCTTCAGCAGGGACGCAGAGCAGCGGAAGATTATGTAGCTGAATTCAGGCGCTGGAGCGCAGACACCAGCTGGAATGACGCTGCCCTCCGTCACCAGTTTCGTATAGGCCTTTCTGACCCCCTGAAGGATGAACTGGCTAGGGTAGGAATAGCAGACAATCTGAACCTGCTGATCGATCTGACAATTCAGATTGACCGACGCCTGAGGGAACGGAGGGCTGAGAGGGCCACGGGCTTTACCCGGCCGACCTGGATGCTTCCCCGGGTCCCCAGTCATCTGCACCCAGCTCCTGCAGCACCCTCGACCCCCTCGTACGATGCTCCTGAACCCATGCAGCTTGGGGTCCTCCGCCCTTCCCTTACTCCGGAGGAACGCCAACGCCGACGCACGCATAACTTGTGCCTGTACTGCGGGGAGCCCGGTCACTTCGTTAGGAACTGTCCCCTGAAGCTCCGTAAGTGCTTGTCAGTATCCCCTGCTGTGATCAACCCTCAGACTAAATCCTCCTCTCACTTTGCTCTTTCTATCTCCCTGCAGCTCCCAGGAAGGACCCTACAAGTAGTCGCAATTATTGACTCTGGGGCCTGTAGTTGCTTCATGGACTCAACTTTTGCCCGTACTCAACTGATTCCTCTACTTCCCAAGACCCATGGCCTACGGGTTCACCTGGCTGATGGGTCCATTATCAAGTCGGGGCCCGTAGTCGAAGAGACGGCTCCCCTACCCGTCACTGTCTTCACCTCTACCGGGGTACACCGAGAATATCTACGGCTGGACATTATCTCCTCTCCACTGTTCCCCATAATTCTCGGTATGCCCTGGCTACAAGCCCATAATCCTACCATCAACTGGGTCACAGGGGTGATCACTTTTCCTTCCTCCTACTGCCAACGGTCCTGCGGCTCACACAAACCCCCTGGGCCTGCCACCTTAATGTGTACCGACACTGAGGCCGGAATACGTCAGGCCATCCCTGACGCTTACCTGGACTTTCTCGATGTGTTTAGTAAACAGGGGGCAGAGACACTACCACCCCACCGAGCCTACGACTGCCCCATTGATCTACTCCCCGGAGCAGCTATTCCTTTCGGTAGGATTTTCCCTTTAACGGAGGTAGAACAGGGGGCCCTGAAGGATTACATCGATGAGAACCTTTTAAAGGGGTTCATTCGCCCCTCTACGTCGCCAGCAGGCGCAGGCATTTTCTTTGTGGAGAAGAAGGACCATACCCTCAGGCCATGTGTGGACTACCGTGAACTAAACAAGGTCACCATTAAAAATCGCTATCCTCTCCCTCTGGTACCAGAGTTATTCCAAAGATTGGGAGCTGCCGTCATTTTTACTAAACTCGACCTCCGGGGAGCCTATAACCTGGTTCGAATCAAGGAGGGCGATGAGTGGAAAACTGCCTTCCGCTCCCGGTTCGGACATTTTGAGTATTTAGTGATGCCCTTCGGGCTGTGTAATGCCCCTGCCACCTTCCAGTATTTTATTAATGATGTACCGTATTTTTCGGACTATAAGACGCACTTTTTTCCCCCAGAAATATGGGGGAAAATGTCCCTGCGTCTTATAGTCCGAATACATGACAGGCCCCGCCCCCCGCCATCGCTGGCACCGCCCCTGCCATCTGCTCTCATTGCTCCTGTAGCCGCTGGAATCTCCTTACCACCGCCACTGGCTCCGCCCCCCCCGCCGCCGCTGGCACCGCCCGTCATCCACTCTCATTGCTCCCGTAGCCGCTGGAATCCCCTGACCACCGCCACTGGCTCCGCCCCCCGCCGCCGGTGGCACCGCCCCTTACACATTGCTTGCATTGCGGCGAATTCAATTAGAGCCGATCTCTCTTTCTTTTCTCCCTTCGGGTTACAGAAAGGGAAGGGGGGGCGGCGGGGGATGTACAGACAGCCCGCAGCTCTCCTCTCCCTGTCACAGCGCCGCTGCCAAGTTCTCTGGCAAATAGAGCAGCGGCGCTGTGACAGGGAGAGGAGAGCTGCGGGCTGTCTGTACATCCCCCGCCGCCCCCCTTCCCTTTCTGTAAGCCGAAGAGAAAGAGAGAGCCGCTCTAATTGGATTTGCTGGCCGCCACCCAGCTTACTGCCCACTGTTTCCCTCCCCATGATTGGCCACAGCAGAGGGCCAATCAGAAGACACTGGGGGCATCATGGGAAATAAAGTCCCTGCAGAGTTCTGGCACCAGTTCCTCCAGCATGCAAACACTCTGCTGGAGGGGGTGTTAGAAGAGGAGCAAAAGAGTATACTCTGCTGGGGGACACGCTGTACCCCGCACCACCAGAGCCACGCTGTACCCCGCACCACCAGAGAGCCACGCTGTACCCTGCACCACCAGAGAGCCACGCTGTACCCCGCACCACCAGAGAGCCACGCTGTACCCCGCACCACCAGAGAGCCAAGCTGTACCCCGCACCACCAGAGAGCCACGCTGTACCCCGCACCACCAGAGAGCCACGCTGTACCCCGCACCGCCAGAGAGCCACGCTGTACCCCGCACCGCCAGAGAGCCACGCTGTACCCCGCACCGCCAGAGAGCCACGCTGTACCCCGCACCGCCAGAGAGCCACGCTGTACCCCACACCGCCAGAGAGCCACGCTGTACCCCGCACCGCCAGAGAGCCACGCTGTACCCCGCACCGCCAGAGAGCCATGCTGTACCCGCACCACCAGAGAGGGAGCCACACTGTTCCTGCACCACCAGAGAGGGAGCCACATTGTACCCGCATCACCAGAGAGGGAGAAAGACCGAGCCGCTGCCAGGATACAGACATGCTACATACTGACTAGAGTCACCCCGGGCAACCCAGAGTGAGCGAACGTCCAGCCAGAGGGATCACTGTTGCGATTTCGCTGGGTCTGGTAAGAGGGCCTGTTGGCCATTATTCATTACTGTTCCCAGGGACTGAGCCATTAGGAAGTGCCTAACCTGATATCCTCTAGGCCTTATTGACTGCCACAACATCCCTCTCTGTCCTCTTCCCACAACGTCCCTCTCTGTCCTCTTCCCACGGCGTCCCCTCTCTCCTCTTCCCACGGCGTCCCCTCTCTCCTCTTCCCACGGCGTCCCCTCTCTCCCCTTCCCACGGCGTCCCCTCTCTCCCCTTCCCACGGCGTCCCCTCTCTCCTCTTCCCACGGCGTCCCCTCTCTCCTCTTCCCACGGCGTCCCCTCTCTCCTCTTCCCACGGCGTCCCCTCTCTCCTCTTCCCACGGCGTCCCCTTTCTCCTCTTCCCACGGCGTCCCCTCTGTCCTCTTCCCACGGCGTCCCCTCTGTCCTCTTCCCACTGCGTCCCCTCTGTCCTCTTCCCACGGCGTCCCCTCTGTCCTCTTCCCAGGGTGTCCCACCACTGATGGCATGGTCACTCTACGTTTACTATGACAATGGTCACTCTGCGTTTACTATGGCAATGGTCAGGCTGCATTTCATGGGCACTGGAAAATATTTTAGTACACCATTTGGTTCAGAATATTTTTTTTTCTTGTTTTCCTCCTCTAAATCCTAGGTGCGTCTTATGGTCAGGTGCGTCTTATGGTGCGAAAAATACGGTACTTCGGGACTTTTTAGATCTCTTTGTGATTGCTTATTTAGATGACATACTAATCTTCTCTCCCTCCCTTGACTCCCATCGCAGGCATGTCAGAAGTGTGTTAGGCCGGCTTCGACAGCATAGTCTATATGCGAAGGCTGAGAAATGCGAGTTTGAGCGAGAGAGCATAGCATTTCTGGGATTAATCATTTCTGGCGAAGGCATCAGGATGGACCCACAGAAGATCACCGCGATCTTGGACTGGCCAGCGCCAGTGGATAAGAAGGGAATCCAACGGTTCGTTGGATTCGCCAACTTTTACCGTAAATTCATCCGGGGGTTCTCCGCCATCATTGCTGCCATTACCCAGCTAACCAAGCAAGGTACCCGTTTCCACTGGTCCCCTGAGGCCCAAAAGGCCTTTGAGGATCTCAAAGGGCTCTTCACCTCTGCATCCATCTTAAAACACCCTGATTCCTCCCTACCATTTGTGCTTGAGGTAGATGCTTCTGAGGTTGCAGTAGGAGCAATATTGTCACAGAGGCAAGGAACCAAGGCTTTGCTTCATCCGGTGGCTTTCTTTTCTCGCAAATTATCTGCGGCAGAAAAGATTTATGACGTGGGAGACCGGGAACTCTTGGCGATCAAGTCCGCCCTGGAAGAATGGAGGTATTTACTTGAAGGTGCTGCTCACCCGATCTTAGTATTCACCGACCATAAGAACTTAGAGTACCTGAAAACTGCAAAAAGACTTAAACCACGACAAGCCAGATGGGCCCTGTTTTTTTCCCGGTTCTCCTTCCATGTGACATACCGCCCCGGTGCCAAGAACACTAAACCTGACGCCTTGTCCCGAATGTTTCATGGATCCAAAGAACTCTCCTCACCCGATACAATCCTCGCTCCTGGGAACTTTCTTCTACTTCAGGAGAACCTACTCACCCGGATCAGACAAGCCACCACCAGACAGGAACCCTCTTCTGAACTGGATCTGCAAACCAAGGATGGATTACTCTGGCATCAAGGCAGGATATTCGTACCAGAAGAACTAAAGATAACCGTGCTTGAGCTCTGCCACGATCATGCCCTTGCTGGACACTTTGGCGTGGCTAAGACCACTGAGTTGGTACAACGTACCTTCTGGTGGCCTCGACTACGCGAGGATTGCAGGAGGTTCGTGGAGTCCTGTACTACATGTACCCGGAATAAGGGGTCCAGATCCAAAGCCTGGGGACTAGGGAAGCCCTTACCCGTTCCAGATAGACCGTGGAAAATGCTTTCTATCGACTTCATAGTTGAACTGCCCCCGGCTGAGAACCACACCATCATCTTTGTGATTGTGGACCGCCTGTCCAAGATGGCACATTTTGTCCCTATGAGAGGGACCCCCTCGGCCTCGGAAACTGCACAAATGTTCATTAAAGAAGTCGTCAGGCTCCACGGGGTACCCGCTAATATAGTCTCTGATCGGGGGGTACAATTTACCTCCCGGTTCTGGAGGTCCCTCTGCAAGACCCTGGGAATAGAGCTATCATTCTCTTCGGCTTACCATCCTCAAACCAACGGACAGACGGAGAGAACAAATCAGACCCTCGAGCAATATTTGCGCTGTTTCTCCTCCTTTGCTCAGAATGACTGGCTCTCCCTGCTTCCGCTAGCGGAGTTCTCTTACAATAACTCCATCCACTCCGCAACTAACCAGACCCCACTTTTTGCAAACTTCGGGTTTCACCCCACATTTCTGCCCAACTCTCTCCCTGAGTGCTCGGTGCCAGCAGTTCTGGAAAAGGTGAATTTCTTCTCCTCTAACAACCAACTTCTACGCGAAGCCATGGCAAGAACTCAGGAGTATAACAAGATGGTCTACGACAGGCGGAGACGGGGTGAATTAGTGCTGGCACCAGGCGACCAAGTATGGCTTTCTACCATCAATCTAAGATTGGCTTGTCCATCCAGGAAATTGGGCCCCAAGTTTCTAGGGCCATTTCCTGTCAAAAGGAAAATTAACAAGGTGGCCTACAAGCTGGAGCTCCCCGACTCCCTGAGGGTCCACCCTGTTTTTCATGTTTCTCTGCTGAAACCATCAGTCTCCAACCCATTCCCAGGTCGGACCCCGACTCGCCCTGATCCCGTCATCATAGACGGGGAACAGGAATTCGAGGTAGAAGCTATTCTGGACGCACGAAGAAGAAATAGCCAGAGTCAATTTTTAATAAAATGGAAGGGTTACGGACCAGAGGAGAATTTTTTGGAACCGGAAGAGAACATTCACGCCAAAGACCTGATACAAGCCTTCAGGAGGTCTCACCCCGAGAAGTTTACCCCTAGGGGCATCCGGAGGCTGCCCCTTGGAGGGGCAATGTCATGGAAATCCTGCCAGGAACAGACGCCCTGGACTTCCTGGTTCCCGTTTGCGTGCGCGCGCGTGCACGTGCGCGCGCCCCCCCCGCAGGTGACGCCGGAAGGGTTATTTAAACTCCTCACTTGCAGACAATCCCTGCTGTCTGCTCTACAGCGTTCACCCCAAGTGACCTGATCTGCTCAAATCACCTGTATCTGACCCGGCTTCCTGAGACCTTCCTGCTATCTACCTGTACCTGACCATCGGCCTGTTTCTGACTTCGGTATTGCCTGATCCTTCTGCACCTCGCTGCCCGCCAGTTTACCCGACCCCGGCTTGTCTGTTGATCCTGCCTGATCCAGGCTCTGTTCACCTGCTGCTGTTCAGTGGTTCCAGTCTACCTGCTGTGCCTCCCGGTCCGGGTCACCTGCCGTAGTTCCTGGTTCCTGTTTACTCACCTGCTGTGGTTCCTGGTTCCTGTCTGCTCATCTGCTGGTTCCTGTTCACCTGCTGCTGCTCAGTGGTTCCAGTCTACCTGTTGTGCCTCCCGGTCCGGGTCATCTGCTGTAGTTCCTGGTTCCTGTCTGCTCATCTGCTGTGGTTCCTGGTTCCTGTCTACTCATCTGCTGTGGTTCCTGGTTCCTGTCTACTCATCTGCTGGTTCCTGCTCACCTGCTGCTGCTCAGTGGTTCCAGTCTACCTGCTGTGCCTTCCGGTCCGGGTCATCTGCTGTGGTTCCTGGTTCCTGTCTTCTCACCTGCTGGTTCCTGATCACCTGCGGTTCTTCTTGATCCTGCCAGGCACTCGTACCCCTTCCACCTCCGTGCCTCCTGTTCTACCACCAGGGGCCGCTGGTGGGAGCCGTAAGGGAGGCCTCCCTCTGCTAACCGGGCTCGTCACCGTCAGGTACGTGACAAGTGTGCATTCTAGCTAGACACAAGGGCAGATCCAGGGGGGGGCAATGGGGCAATTGCCACCCCCGAGAAATTAGTTTTAGTTGCAGAACTTGCAGGCGCCTGAGAGTCTAATCGGCGGCTCAGCCTGCGAGTGACAGAGCGGGCGGCTCCACGGGCGGGTGACAGCGTGGGTGTGTGGGCGGGTGGCAAGTGAGAGTCAGAGAGTGGGCGGTCAGCTGGTCGGCTTTGTGGGTGAGCGGGCGGCTGGTCAATCAACAAGCCGGCGGCCAGGGGAGCAGAGAGATGACATCATCTCTCACCACCCTGCGCCCGCCCTGCATCCCTGCAGTAACTTCCGCCCTCACTGTGCAGGCAGCAGAGAGATTACATCATCTCTCTGCTGCCTGACTCTGACAAGAAAAACACCACCTTTGCAAGTGACATTCCGCAAGGTGTGGCAGGTGAGGTGGCAAGTGACAATCCGCAACATGTGGCAAGTGACAATCCGCAACTTGTGGCAGGTGACGTGGCAAGTTACAATCCACAACATGTGGCAGGTGACGTGGCAAGTGACAATGTGCAACGTGTGGCAGGTGACGTGGCAAGTGACAATCCGCAATGTGTGGCAAATGACAATCTGTGTATGGTGGCAGGCAAGTGGCATTCCGCAACATGTGGCAGGTGATGTGGCAAGTGACAATCTGCAATGTGTGGCAAGTGACAATTCACAATGTGTGGCAGGCGACGTGGCAAGTGACAATCCGCAACGTGTGGCAGGTGACGTGGCAAGTGACAAGCTGCATCTGGTGGCAGGTGACGTGGCAAGTGACACACTCGGGGCACCCACTGATTCTGCATTATGGTGAGTTGAACCATTTCATTTTATATTACATGTAATAATATAAATATTGCGCTTCAATCATCCTGACACCATAACAACCATGGTGCCGTGATCATTGAAGCGCTAATACCAGTAATTTCCCTGATAAATTGCCCCCAAAAAAAAAATATTTTCTGGTAGTGCCCCTCCCGAGACTAGACTCTGGATCTGCCCCTGGCTAGACAGGAAGTGCATTCCAACAAACCAGAAATAGCTTATCGCACATTTGTCTACAAACTGCCCCATAGGATCAGTGCATTGTCCTGGGTGATAGATGGATGCTGACTGTAATGAAAAATTAACAATGGCAAAAGAAAAACAGTAACAATGGAACTAAATGAAACGATTAGATTTAGAAATATGATACATGTTCATGTCACATAATTTATGAATTTAAAGTTTTTGTTCCACAAAATATACGGCCACTGGTTTGCCTCTGTTGTGTGTGCTGTTAGTGCTTGTAAACCTTGAAGCCCAAGGGCAACATGAATGTCACTGTGATGCTTCCGAAATTTGAATGTACCCAAGATCCTATCAATGTACACTGGTGAACATGGACACTTCAGTAAGCAAATGCAAAAATTATTACAGTTGTAATAATCAATAATCTGATTGAAGTTGCATTTTGTATAGGGTAAGAAAAAGTAAAACTACAAATCATAGAATTGCAATTATTTCATTTAAATTCCTCTTAGGTATTTTTTCCATTGGCATAATAATGCACAATTCTTTCTGCACTTAGTGAAAGACAATAAGTAACAATCTGAGTACAAAACAGTGGCATAAGTGCTCATGCCATAAATATAAACAATTAAATGATAAAGTATTCAAAGTGTGGTCCTTTAATGTAAAAAAACAAACAAAAAAAACTGACTGGTGTCCTTTCCCAGTGCCCCACACAAAAAGCCTCACAGCCTCCTATCAGAACTCCATGACCTCTATAAACGAAGAGATCAATGCACATGTGTAGGTTACCAGGTGGGCTGCAGCCTCAGTTCCTGTCCAGCAGCCACAGTCCCTGGGCTTCAGATAGAGTCATTAACCCCACTTTAAAATGATATACAGTATACTCTCCATAGGAAACTGGTTGGGCAGCTGTCAAAATCAACAAAATGATGTGGAAAGGATGATGTATCTAGGAAGGTTGAGATTGATGATCTCTTGGCCGGTAGGTGTGTAAAATTTGTATTATTAGAATCCCATGCAAAATATAAAAATTTGTAAACATTTAACTGAAACATGTGTAAAGTCTCTTCCTCCTAAAAATAACTCAGCTTACTTGTCCTGAATCTACTTGAAAGCGATAAGTGTGAATTGTTCTCAATTATTCTTTAAAATGTGTATCACAACACAGGATAAGTATTCAATGAGTGGACTTCTGATGTAAATTGTGGTACTGCCATGCTAATATGCACCTTGAATAATAGAGTGAAGGTACACAGTTCATGATCATGTTCTGGTGCTTCAGAAAATTCTGAAAAATACCATATGTACACTGTTTATCACCCATATTTCAAGCAAACTTTTGCATAATACATATCTGTATATATTACAATAAATGCAATATACAGTATGCATACATAAGGGATCAATTTGACTCAGTTGGACAGCTTGAATATATATTGCAATACATGTATACCAGGAATCCCTGTTTTTATTTAAAAAAAAAAAAGTTTGCTAGAAAGCTGTGATGGGGTATTCCAGTGGGTTAATTCAGTATTTTCAGTGTCACCGTGTGACCACCCCCCTTTATAGCCTCATCTGTTATATGAAAGCTATTTTGGATTTGAGCACAGACATTTCCCCATTTTTCTTGTATAGTACAGGTCAATGACCAGACCTGTGTCTGTAGTTTTCCTCCAGCTGTGTCTATCTACCCCATACTGGCACTATGGGGTTGATTTACTAAAGACAAATTGGCTTTTCACTTTGCAAGGGATGATGCACTTTGTAAGGGAATTTACCCGATATAATAATGTCAGGTCCATAGCAATATGCTGGACCCTCATGGGATAACTCAAAGGGGGCTGCACGGATGTCTCTCCCTGTACTTTCTCCACAGGTTGCCATTGGCTACAAATAGCAGTTTCCTTGTGCAGCAACAGGCAGCAGATTGGTTGGTTGCCCTGCACAGCAACAACCAGCGGATTGGACAGTATTGGCGGGTAGCCAAAGCCCACACTACCAGAGCACATAAAGGGGGATTCCAGCTGTTATCCACTAACCGTCAGGACCGGACCGTGACTCGGCAGGATGAAGCACCGTTCGCCGAAGAGACGAGAGAGCCTCCTCTGCCGCCTCATTGAGACGGTTGAAAGTTCGGGAGGTGAGGAGTGGCTTCTGTGCTGTCTGGAGGAAGGTCACAGCTTGGCTCTGCCTGACGTGTTTGCCAGCCCAGCCCCTGGAACAATGAAGGAGACAGCCGTAGGCATGCGCAGTCCTCGACAACAGCCGGGAAGGAAAAAAGAACAAACAAAGAACAGATGCTTCTCCACAGCCTGGAGGCAAGGAGGGAGCTAGTAGTGTTCCTCACAGGAATACACTTCAAAGAAAAGTGGCTGGCTGAGTGCTACTCAGCCAGCCCCTGCAGCAGCCAGCAGTGAGCAGACAGTGAATTCACCTGGTGGTGAGATGCTATCCATTAACAAAATCTCTAAATTAAATATTATGGTTAATTATTTGGCTAGTATATTAAAAATCTTAAAGGGGCACATACAGTTGGTGCTTTTACTGCAGAGTCTGAAGGGGCACAGAATGCTGGTGTTTTGAATGTTGCTGATAATGACATTAACTTGACAAGTGCACAGTCTCATGGTGCAAAGTTACATTTAAATGCTAACCCTAGCAAGGGCACATTACAAAATGATTATATGGAGGATATTGGTCCAGTCTGGCAAAGTTTGTCAGAATCTGCCCTAAGTGGAAATGTTATAGATAATGGGCTCCTATCTAGAACTCCTGCTAATATTCAAAAAATGTTAACCCTTCTCTTGCTTTGAGGCTCACCCCTCCTGTAGTTGGTGAAACTTCTTTTAAAGAGGCCATGCTTGTGAAGTCTCACCTTTGGGCTTTCACCTAGCTGATTCAGTTAAAGAAAAGATTTGGAGGGGGTGATTTTATTGACATGTTTTCATTATTACCTGTGTCAAAAGAATTCCTGGCAAAATCTGAAAAGAAAGTGGAGGACAATACAGAGGAGCATAGGAGGAGGGCTATCCCCAAAACTTTTCAGAATTGGTTGCAGGCTTTTTGCATTTATGCAACGGTGCTGGGAGAGCGTTGCCCTGAGAAATGCTCAGGCTTATTCCAGCACTTGGATATAATTGCTGAAGCCTTTCGTCATTTTGGTGGTACTGCATGGTTCACATATGACAAAAATTTTAGGCAAAAATTGGAAGTCCACCCCTCTTTACGCTGGGGGTCAAAGGGCGTAGGCTTGTGGTTGAACCTCATGCTACCGCAGAAGCCTCAATTTGCAACAAGAACGATGGCTAACCCACAAACAACTTTTTGAAAAGGATTTTGTTTTGCCTTCAATGAAGGACAATCCAAATTCTTATCAAATTGCAGATATAGACACGAGTGCTCTTACTGCAATAGGAACCATCCAGCTAGCAAATGTTTTCGGAAAGCAGCAGCAGCCTCTTTTCATCACACCCATGGGATGCTATTGCAAAAAAACAGTGAGTCTAACAAGAATGTTGCCTTAGTTAGATCGCTACCCAGATCGTAAGATGGCGGATCTATTAATTAATGGTTCAAGGAAGGTTTTTTTTTTAGTTCCTTCCTTCAATGGTAAAGGCTGCACTAAAGTGAAAAACATACATTCTGTATATATTCATCCCACTATTGTTCAGGATAAAATCTCTAGAGAAGTTTCTGAAGGAAGGGTAGCTGGCCATTTTCCTGTCACGCAGTCTCCAAATTTCAGGCTTTCCCTATTGGATATTGTTCTCAAAAAAGAGCAAGGTATCTTTCGATTAATACACCAGCTATCCTATCCAGCGGATTCATAACCTAACGATGATGTGTCGGATGTGGAAGCTCCAGTTTCCTACTCTTCCTTTGATAAAGCACTGGCTCTGTTGAAGCGATTTGGGTTTGGCGCATTATTAGCGAAGGTAGACATCAAGTCTGCCTTTAGTTTGCTTCCAGTAAATCCACAAGGTTTTGATTCCCATGGTTTCCAACTCCAGGACAGTTTGTATTTTGATAAATGCATGCCCATGGGCTTTTCTTTATCGTGTTTTTATTTAAAGACCTTCTCTAAGTTTTGACATTGGGTTTTGATGGAAATTTATCCTCCAGGAGTTTTTCTGAATTATTTAGATGAATTTTTGTTTGTGGGCCCAGCTGACTCCCCTATATGTCTTGAATCACTAGAAAAAATCTTCCTACTACCACTATCGGTGGCATTCAAGTTGGCTACAACAAGACATTCTACATAACCTAGTACTCCTTGAGCTGTTTCCAGTAACCGTTTCCTTAGTGGTTTAAAAGCATAATTTTCAGAACCGTAGAGTAATGGTGCACATGAACAACAAAGATGTATTCTTTGCTAGCAACACATTATCATCAAAATCGGAACGAGTTATTAAACTACTAGGTTTCCTAGTGTTACACTGCATGCGATTTAATATCTGGTTGAAAGTCAAACGCATAGCAGGAATACATAATAACATAGCTGGTGCTTTATCTCATTTGCAATTCAAGACATTTTGGGAATTGGCTCCATCGGCAGATCCCTTTGGCACTCCTTGCCCAGGTTTCGTCTGGGGCTTAATTTCGGACTGATCTCTTCGAATCTTAGAAAATCTGTATTACAAAAGATATGGCTAGAATATCATCTTGCATGGTCCAGATGGTGTTCTTTTTGCTCTAACATGCATTTGGATGTAATGGAAGTGAATGCATATGTCTCTTTAGCATTTGTATCCAGTTTAATCCAAGCAAAACTCAGTCCTGCCTTAGTGAGTAAAGTGTTGGCAGGTGTTTCATTCTTTCTTAAATATGCAAGCCTGCCAATATTGACTTCTTTCTTTCAGATCAATCAGGTCCTCAAAGAATTTAAGAGATCCCATATTGCTCGGGATTCTAGACGCCCTATTTCTGTTAATTTATTACTAAAACAACTCTCGGTTTTAGATAGTTTGTTTTTCTCAATTTGAGCTTCTACTTTTCAGAGCTGTTTTGCAATTGCCTTTTATGGGGTTCTAGAAGTAAGGGAGTTTACTGTTATGGATGATATGTTTCTTTAACCACTTCCATACAGGGCTTTTTATACCACTTCAATACCGGGCCTATTCTGGCACTTCTCTCCTACATGTACAAATCATCATTCTTTTGCTAGAAAATTACTCAGAACCCCGAAACATTATATATATATGTTTTTTTAGCAGACACCCTAGGGAATAAAATGACGGTCGTTGCAACTTTTTATCTTGCACGGTATTTGCGCAATAATTTTTCAAACGCCTTTTTTTAGGTAAAAAAAATAGGATTTTTATAACAGCTTACCTGTAAAATCCTTTTCTTGGAGTACATCACGGGACACAGAGCGGCATAGTCATTACTATGTGGGTTATATAGATACCTTCAGGTGCTGGCACTGGCAACTTCCAAAACCGGAAGTACCCTCCCCTATATAAGCCCCTCCCATCCGGGAGCACCTCAGTTTTGTAGCAAAGCAATAAGTGTCCCCAAAGAGGGGTGGGAGCTCTGTGTCCCGTGATGTACTCCAAGAAAAGGATTTTACAGGTAAGCTGTTATAAAAATCCTATTTTCTTTCTCGTTCCTTACGGGACACAGAGCGGCATAGTCATTACTATGTGGGATGTCCTAAAGCAATGCCCAATGAGGGGGGGGATACACCATACATAAGCTGAGCGCTATCAGACATGAGGATCTTTTGCGGCCTGCAACACACTGCGCCCAAAGGCGACATCCTCCTGACTTCTAACGTCCACCTGGTGGAACCTAGTAAAACGTGTGTACTGAAGACCACGTTGTGGCCTTACAGATTTGAGCCAGGGAGGCCTGGTGATGCACTGCCCATGAAGTTCCAACTGCTCTCGTGGAGTGCGCCCTAACTTTGAACGGAGGCGGTCTCCTTCTCAAGCCATAGGCTTGCATTATGACCTGTCGAATCCACTTGGCTAAAGTAGATTTTGACGCTGCCTGACCCTTTCTGGGGCCTTCCGGCAGAATAAACAAAGTATCCGTTCTGCGAATCTGAGCAGTGGCTTTTAGATAAGCTTTAACTGCTCTTACTACATCCAAAGAATGCAATAACTTTTCCTCTACTGAACTAGGTTTGGGGAAAAAAGAAGGAAGAACCACATCTTGGTTCAAATGAAAACCTTGATACCACCTTAGGAAGAAAGGCTGGATGAGGACATAACACTACTCTGTCCTTATGGATAACCAGATATGGCTCTTTACAGGACATAGCTGCTAATTCCGAACAAATGGCTACTAGAAAAAACAATTTCCTGGTGAGAAGAACCAAGGAACTATGCTGTAATGGTTCAAATGGTTGTTTCTGTAGAACCGACAGAACCAGGTTTAGATCCCATGGACATATGGGAATATTAACCGGAGGACTAATACGCATCACTCCTTGTCTAAAGGCTTTGACTAGTGAATGCGAAGCCAAGGGCCTTTGAAAAAATATTGACAAGGCCAAAAACTGACCTTTGATAGTACTCAAGGCAAGCTTCCTATCTACAGCCCACTGTAGGAAGTCCAGACTCCTACCTATTACGTACTTATGTGGATGCCATTTCTTGGCCTCACACCACGTGATGTACGCCTTCCAGATTCTATAGTAGATCTGCCTGGATACCGGCTTCCTGGCATTGATCATGGTAGATACCACAGGATTAGAGAGCCCTCTCTTTTTTAGAATGTGGGCTTCAATAGCCAGGTCGTCAAACCTAGGGCTGGTAAGGAAGGGTGGTATATCGGTCCTTGCGAAAGCAGGTCCGGACGACGTGGGAGAGTCCAAGGACTCCCCACTGACATTTTACAATCTCCGCGTACCACGCTCTTCGGGGCCACGCTGGAGCCACCAGAATCACTGGTTTCTTTTCTACCCTGATTCTGCGGAGTAATCGAGGTAACCATTGTGGCGGTGGGAATGCATATATCAGCTTGAACTGATCCCAAGGGAACACTAGGGCATCCGAGCCGCAAGCTAGGGGATCCCTTGTCCGAGAGACAAACCTGTCCACCTTTGCGTTGAATCTGGATGCTAGAAGATCTACATCCGGTGTTCCCCACCGCTGACATATTGTCCAGAAAACCTTGGGGTGAAGGGACCATTCCCCTGGGCATAATTGCTGGCGACTTAGAAAGTCCGCCTTCCAATTCTCCACTCCTGGAATGAATACCGCAGATATGGCTGGGACATATCTTTCTGCCCATTTCAGGATGTAATTTACTTCCCTCTGGGCTGCACGACTCCTGGTGCCCCCCTGATGATTGATATATGCCACTGCTGTGGCATTGTCTGATTGAATTCTGACAGGGGACCCTTGGAGTTTGGATGTCCATGCTACTAGGGCATACCGGGCTGCTCGTATCTCTAAGAGATTCATGGGCAGGGCCTTTTCTGCATCCGACCATCTGCCCTGGAGAGACCATTGCTCCAGTACTGCTCCCCAGCCTATAAGGCTGGCATCTGTAGTGACCACCTTCCAAGAAATCGGACTGAAGGATTTCCCTTTTTCCAGATTCTGGGGAACCAACCACCAACGGAGGCTCTTGCGAACGGAAGGGGACAAGGACATTGTAAGTCTAGGGCCTGAACTTTTTTGTTCCAGGCTGACAGTATGGCCCCTTGCAAATTCCTTGAATGGAATTGACCGTAGGGTACTGCTTCGAATGATGCCACCATTTTTCCCAGCAGCCTCATGCACAGGCGTATGGACGGCTGTCTTTTTTGTACCCACTAAGTGGATCAAATCTTTCAAAGACAACACCTTTCCTCGAGGCAAGAATATTTTTCTCTGGCCTGAATCCAACCTTAGCCCCAAGTATTCCAGACTTTTGACTGTTTTTTAGGGCTGACTTGTCTCGGTTGATAATCCAACCGTGAGATTCCAGATACTTGATTGTCTTGTGAACGACCACGTCTAGTTTTTTCACTGAGTGGTCTATCAGCAACAAGTCATCTATATATGCCATTATCATTACACCTTGTGTTCTTAGATTGGCCAATAAAGGGCCAGAATTTTTGTAAACACTCGTGGTGCTGTGGCCAGACCGAAGGGTAAGGCTCTGAACTGAAAATGGCGCCCTTCTACTGCAAAGCGTAGAAATTTTTGGTGGACTGGAAAGATGGGAATGTGCAAATAAGCATCTTTGATGTCGATCGCGGCTAACCAATCCTCCCCTTGTAGGGCAGTGGCCACCGATCGGATCGACTCCATCGGAAAGTCCTGATATACAGGAATTTGTTTAGCCCCTTTAGAATTAATATGGGCCTCCCGTCCCCGTTTGCTTCGGGACTGTAAAGAGGTTTGAGTAAAACCCGAACCCCCATTCTTCCAGGGGAACCTCCATAATTACTCCTTGGAGCAATAGTTGTTCTAGTGCCAACAGGAGGGACTCTCTCTTCCGGGGATCCCTTGGCACGTTTGACCTCAAAAATGGGAAGGAGGAGAGTCTTTTAACTCCAATCTGTATCCCAACCATACTGCGGAGAGCACCTATCTGTTTTGATCGTGTCCCGTAGGGATGAGCTCGGTGTTCGATCGTTCGACGAAGATCGAACGATTTGGGCCGTTCGCGCCAAATTCGAGTGACGCGAACGGCCCACAATGCACTACGCCATCGCAGTGTCATCCGGGCGCTGTGATTGGCCAAGCATGCACTGTGACCCCGCATGCTTGGCCAATCACAGCGCCGGCAGCGAGGAGAGCAATGATTGGCCACAGGCAGGATGCCTGTGGCCAATTATTGCTGAGGGTGTTTAGTACACGCCCCACACTATAAAAGGCCGCCAGCACGGCGGCCTAGTGTAGTGTGTTCCGGAGCAGGGAAAGAGAAGCATAGGCAGGGACAGTGACATTTATTTTTTCTTGCTTAACCTGGATTCCTTTAGTTTAGGGAAAAAGAAGGATAGGTAGGGAGAGTGTCAGTGTGTTTTACTGTGCGAATCGTTGTTTCTAGGGACAGGGAAGGACAGTGAGGGAAATTCTCCTTGTGCTATAGTGTGCTAAAGCATTGATCATCAATCAGCTTTAAAAAAACATTTTTTCTAGGGACAGAAAACTATAGGTAGGAAGAGTGTCAGTTTCTTTCACTGTGATAATCCTTGTTTCTAGGGACAGGGAAGGACAGTGAGGGAAATTCTACTTGTGCTATAGTGTGCTAAAGCATTGATCATCAATCAGCTTTAAAAAAACATTTTTTCTAGGGACAGAAAACTATAGGTAGGAAGAGTGTCAGTTTCTTTCACTGTGATAATCCTTGTTTCTAGGGACAGGGAAGGACAGTGAGGGAAATTCTACTTGTGCTATAGTGTGCTAAAGCATTGATCATCAATCAGCTTTAAAAAAACATTTTTTCTAGGGACAGAAAACTATAGGTAGGAAGAGTGTCAGTTTCTTTCACTGTGATAATCCTTGTTTCTAGGGACAGGGAAGGACAGTGAGGGAAATTCTACTTGTGCTATAGTGTGCTAAAGCATTGATCATCAATCAGCTTTAAAAAAACATTTTTTCTAGGGACAGAAAACTATAGGTAGGAAGAGTGTCAGTTTCTTTCACTGTGATAATCCTTGTTTCTAGGGACAGGGAAGGACAGTGAGGGAAATTCTACTTGTGCTATAGTGTGCTAAAGCATTGATCATCAATCAGCTTTAAAAAAACATTTTTTCTAGGGACAGAAAACTATAGGTAGGAAGAGTGTCAGTTTCTTTCACTGTGATAATCCTTGTTTCTAGGGACAGGGAAGGACAGTGAGGGAAATTCTACTTGTGCTATAGTGTGCTAAAGCATTGATCATCAATCAGCTTTAAAAAAACATTTTTTCTAGGGACAGAAAACTATAGGTAGGAAGAGTGTCAGTTTCTTTCACTGTGATAATCCTTGTTTCTAGGGACAGGGAAGGACAGTGAGGGAAATTCTACTTGTGCTATAGTGTGCTAAAGCATTGATCATCAATCAGCTTTAAAAAAACTTTTTTTCTAGGGACAGAAAACTATAGGTAGGAAGAGTGTCAGTTTCTTTCACTGTGATAATCCTTGTTTCTAGGGACAGGGAAGGACAGTGAGGGAAATTCTACTTGTGCTATAGTGTGCTAAAGCATTGATCATCAATCAGCTTTAAAAAAACATTTTTTCTAGGGACAGAAAACTATAGGTAGGAAGAGTGTCAGTTTCTTTCACTGTGATAATCCTTGTTTCTAGGGACAGGGAAGGACAGTGAGGGAAATTCTACTTGTGCTATAGTGTGCTAAAGCATTGATCATCAATCAGCTTTAAAAAAAAAAATTTCTAGGGACAGAAAACTATAGGTAGGAAGAGTGTCAGTTTCTTTCACTGTGATAATCCTTGTTTCTAGGGACAGGGAAGGACAGTGAGGGAAATTCTACTTGTGCTATAGTGTGCTAAAGCATTGATCATCAATCAGCTTTAAAAAAACATTTTTTCTAGGGACAGAAAACTATAGGTAGGAAGAGTGTCAGTTTCTTTCACTGTGATAATCCTTGTTTCTAGGGACAGGGAAGGACAGTGAGGGAAATTCTACTTGTGCTATAGTGTGCTAAAGCATTGATCATCAATCAGCTTTAAAAAAACATTTTTTCTAGGGACAGAAAACTATAGGTAGGAAGAGTGTCAGTTTCTTTCACTGTGATAATCCTTGTTTCTAGGGACAGGGAAGGACAGTGAGGGAAATTCTACTTGTGCTATAGTGTGCTAAAGCATTGATCATCAATCAGCTTTAAAAAAACATTTTTTCTAGGGACAGAAAACTATAGGTAGGAAGAGTGTCAGTTTCTTTCACTGTGATAATCCTTGTTTCTAGGGACAGGGAAGGACAGTGAGGGAAATTCTACTTGTGCTATAGTGTGCTAAAGCATTGATCATCAATCAGCTTTAAAAAAACATTTTTTCTAGGGACAGAAAACTATAGGTAGGAAGAGTGTCAGTTTCTTTCACTGTGATAATCCTTGTTTCTAGGGACAGGGAAGGACAGTGAGGGAAATTCTACTTGTGCTATAGTGTGCTAAAGCATTGATCATCAATCAGCTTTAAAAAAACATTTTTTCTAGGGACAGAAAACTATAGGTAGGAAGAGTGTCAGTTTCTTTCACTGTGATAATCCTTGTTTCTAGGGACAGGGAAGGACAGTGAGGGAAATTCTACTTGTGCTATAGTGTGCTAAAGCATTGATCATCAATCAGCTTTAAAAAAACATTTTTTCTAGGGACAGAAAACTATAGGTAGGAAGAGTGTCAGTTTCTTTCACTGTGATAATCCTTGTTTCTAGGGACAGGGAAGGACAGTGAGGGAAATTCTACTTGTGCTATAGTGTGCTAAAGCATTGATCATCAATCAGCTTTAAAAAAACATTTTTTCTAGGGACAGAAAACTATAGGTAGGAAGAGTGTCAGTTTCTTTCACTGTGATAATCCTTGTTTCTAGGGACAGGTAAGGACAGTGAGGGGAATTCTACTTGTGCTATAGTGTGCTAAAGCATTCCTCATCAACCATCTTTGAAATCCTTGTTTTTTGGACAGTCAGGGAAATTGTCGTTGTGCTATTCTGTGCAAAAGCAATCATCCTCAACCATATTTAGAAATCCTTAAGTAAAGGGACAGAGAAGGACACCTGAAGGTAGCCCTTATTGCTTTTTTCCCATCTCCCTGCAGGCCATCTATCAGAATGTCTGGAAGGCAAACAAGGAGAGGCAGACAGTCAGGAGGCAATAAAAGAGGGCAAGCAGGCTCTGTGTCTGGGGGCAACAGTGCTGGTCGTGGACGCGGTGCATTGTCATCAGCACATGGCCATGGGACACGCTTGTCCTTCTTTTCGGCAGCTGGACATGTTGAGCCACATCATGCCGAAGACTTGGTAGAGTGGATGACCAAGCCCTCCTCCTCCTCCTCATCCTCTCTCACCCAGGCTCAGGGTACTGGCAAAGCAGCTGCCAAAGCGTCCTCTTCCCTGGTATCAATGTCAGACTCATCATCAGTCACTCCTTCCCTAGACCCACCATGTCCTCCTCCTGAGGAGTCCCCCGAACTGTTTGAGCACAGTGTTGGGTACATGCTCCAGGAGGATGCCCAGCGTTTCGAAGGATCTGATGATGAAACCCAGCTACAGGAAGGCAGTAGCGTGAGAGCAGACAGAGGGGATGCTCAAGAAGGACACCAATCTGGCAGTCATGTTCCAGCAGCTGCAGCATACTGCCAGATTGGCTCCAGTGATGAGGAGGGAGGGGATGATGAGGTCACTGACTCCACGTGGGTGCCTAATAGGAGAGAGGAGGAGGATGAGGAGGAGGCACATCTCCAACGAGGCAGGATGCCCTTTGGTGGCCAGCGTAAGGGCAGTACACCGACGGAATCACACCGCAGAGCTCCGCCTGTGCAGGGCGCTGCCTCTGCCCGTCATTCAAAAAGTTCTTTGGTGTGGGCCTTTTTTGAGGCTAGTGCATCAGATCGCACAGCTGCTGTTTGCAACATATGTCTCAAGCGTATATCGCGTGGCCAAAACATCAGCCGCTTGGGTACCACATGCCTGACCAGACATATGTTGACCTGCCATGCAGCTCGTTGGCAAGCCTACCTCAAAGACCCACACCAAAGAACAAAGCGGACCTCTCCTTGCACCGCATCAGCTGGGATCTCCAACCCCACTATAACTTCAGTCCTCTCTGAAACATGCACTGAGAGGAATGAAGGTGTAGAATTAGGTGTGTCACAGCCAAGTAGTTGCGGCCACTCTGCTAGCAGTACACCGACGTCCGATTCTAGCAGGCAAATTTCCCTGCCCCAGCTGCTGGACCGTCGAAAGAAGTTCACTCCCAGCCATCCACATGCCCAGCGGTTGAATGCTAGCTTGGCTAAATTGCTAGCGCTTCAACTGCTGCCTTTTCAGTTGGTAGACTCGGCCCCCTTCCGTGAGTTTGTGCAATGTGCGGTTCCTCAGTGGCAGGTTCCCAAACGCCACTTTTTCTCACGGAAGGCTATTCCGGCTCTCTACCGGCATGTGGAAGGCAATGTCTTGGCCTCGCTGGACAGGGCGGTCAGCGGTAAGGTGCATATTACCGCTGACTCATGGTCCAGCAGGCATGGGCAGGGACGTTACCTTTCTTTCACGGCCCATTGGGTCACTCTTTTGGCAGCTGGGAAGGATGCAGGACAAGGTGCAGTAGTGTTGGAGGTTGTTCCACCGCCACGCCTCCAAAATGCTACTACTGGTTGTGACACACCTCTCTCCTCCACCCCCTCCTCTTCTTCTTCCTCCATGGCCTCTTCCTGTGGTTTGTCCTCTGAACCAGCGGTGCTCCGTAGCCATTCAAGGGGCTATGCAAGTACGCAGGCAAAAAGATGCCATGCCGTGCTTGCGCTGGTGTGTTTGGGGGACAGAAGCCACACTGGGGCAGAGGTCTTGTCTGCTCTGCAGGGCCAGGCCGAGAGGTGGTTGACGCCACGCCAGCTTAAGCCAGGAATGGTGGTTTGCGACAATGGCACCAACCTCCTCTCCGCCCTCCGACAGGGACAACTGACCCATGTGCCCTGTGTGGCTCACGTCCTTAACCTGGTGGTGCAGCGGTTCTTGGGCAGGTACCCGGGCTTACAGGATGTCCTGAGGCAGGCCAGGAAAGTCTGTGTGCATTTCCGCAGATCTTATAATGCCAGTGCTCGCCTGGCTGAGCTGCAAAAGGAGTTGAACCTGCCCAAGAACCGCCTTATATGTGACTTGCCCACCAGGTGGAACTCAACGTTGGCCATGCTGCAGCGGCTGCACACGCAGCAGAGGGCCATCAATGAGTACCTGTGCGACTACGGCACCAGGACAGGGTCAGGGGAGCTTGGTTTTTTTTCTCCACGCCAGTGGGGCATGATCAGGGATGCATGCACTGTCCTGGCACCATTTGAGGAGGCCACGAGGATGGTGAGTAGTGACAGTGCATGCATCAGTGACACTGTACCTCTTGTCCACCTGTTGGAGCACACGCTGCGTGGAATAATGGACAGGGCACTTGAGGCAGAACAGAGGCAGGAAGAGGAGGACTTCCTTGCCTCTCAAGGCCCCCTTTACCCAGACAGTGTTCCTTCTGTCCCACCCATCGCACAGGAAGAGGAGGAGGAGGAGAAGGAGGAGGATTGTGTCAGCATGGAGGTGGAGGCTGGCACTCAGCATCATCAGCAGCAGTCTTTTAGGGATGATTTACAGTCCCAAGAAACCAGTGGACTTGTACGTGGCTGGGAGGAGGTGGCTGCGGATCATGTCGTCCTTAGTGACCCAGAGGACTCCGGAGCGAATGCCTCAGCAAACCTACGCTGCATGGCCTCCCTGATCCTGCAAAGTCTGCGGAAGGATCCTCGTATTCTTCGGATCAAGGAGAGGGACCATTACTGGCTAGCCACTCTCCTTGATCCACGGTACAAGGGTAAGGTTGCGGACCTTATGTTACCGTCGCAGAGGGAGCAGAGGATGAGACAACTCCGGGAGGCCTTGCAGAAAGGTCTGTGCAACGCGTTCCCAGAGACTGGGAGGTTACAAACTCCTGGTCCTGGACAACGAGTTGCTGAGGCTTCGGCCAGTCAAAGAAGGAGCGGTGGGGAAGGTGGCCGTCTGACCGATGCGTTCAGACAATTCTTTAGTCCGCAGCCCCAAAGTATGATCGGTTCCAGCAACCATCGCCAGCGTCTGATAAACATGGTGCAGGAATATCTAGGGGCAAGGTCAGACTTGGACACCTTCCCCACCGAAAATCCTCTGGCTTACTGGGTCTTGAGGATGGATCACTGGCCAGAGCTTGCACAGTATGCAATTGAGCTACTGGCCTGTCCTGCATCCAGCGTTCTTTCGGAACGCACATTCAGTGCTGCTGGAGGATTTGTCACGGATCACAGGGTGCGCCTGTCCACCGACTCGGTTGATCGACTGACTTTCATCAAGATGAACCAGTCTTGGATCACCACCAGCTACCACACACCTGATGCTGATATAACAGACTAATTGATTTTAACATGTCACATCCCTTCAAGACTGATGCTGATGCTGAGTGCCTGTGCTGTTATGTTGACTGGCTATCCTCCTCCTCCGAGTCCTCAATGATACGATTGATGATGATAGCTTGGAAGATCATTTTTGTTTATAGGTGCCGCCACCAGTGGCTAAGGCCCAATTTTTCAGCCCCTGTTTTACAGGGGCGTGTAATTAATTTTTTTTTAGCAATAATTTGCCATAGGGCTCATTGCTGTGCTCCAAGTACAGTATCTGTGAGGGGTTGGAGTGTTGTGGCACCAGTGCCTAAGGCCCACCAAGAGTAACTCTGAGGGCTTACAGTGTTGTGGCAACGCCACCACCACCACCACCACGAAAGGCCCAATTTTTCAGCCCCTGTTCAAAAGGGGCATGTAATTACAATTCTTGATCTAATAATTCACAGCAGGGCCCATTCCTGCACCCACCAAGAGTAACTCTGAGGGCTTACAGTGTTGTGGCAACACCACCACCACCACCACCACCACGAAAGGCCCAATTTTTCAGCCCCTGTTCAACAGGGGCATGCAATTACAATTCTTGATCTAATAATTCACAGCAGGGCCCATTCCTGCACCCACCAAGAGTAACTCTGAGGGCTTACAGTGTTGTGGCAACACCACCACCACCACCACCACCACGAAAGGCCCAATTTTTCAGCCCCTGTTCAACAGGGCCATGCAATTACAATTCTTGATCTAATAATTCACAGCAGGGCCCATTGCTGCACCCACCAAGAGTAACTGTCAGGGCTTACAGTGTTGTGGCACCAGCACCACCATCAAAGGCCCAATTTTTACTACCACTGTTCAACAATTATATGTAATTAAAATTCCTGATATAATAGTTGACAGCAGGGCGTTCCAGCACCAACCAAGAGTAACTGTGAGTGCTTACAGTGTTGTGCCAACACCAACAACTAAGGGGCCTATTTCTGCAGAGTATATACGGCAGGTCCCTACTTTCAAACATCCAACTTACAAACGACTCCTACTTGCAAACGCAAGAAGACAGCAGGAAGTGAGAGGAAATCTACCCCTTGGAAGGAAAATTCTCTCCTGTAAGAATTAATATGGGAGAAAGGTGTCTCCTCTGTACTGATGCTTTATCAGCAATCCTTGTTTCAAGAAAAACACCACATTTCAAAAACAGTTGTCATTGGGACGGAAAGTGAGGTGAAATGTTCTGAACAGGGGCACAGACAGCAAAACAAATGTTACAGGGGTGATAACCCTTACCTATGTTTTCCAAAAAGTTTAAAAATAGATTTTTGGGCTGGAGCTACACTTCAACAATGTACCTGTTCAAAATTACAAACAGATTCTACATAAGAACAAACCTACAGTCCCTGTCTTGTATGCACCGCCTGTATACGGCTGTTCAGTGTATATGGTTTTTTTTTTATTTTATGTGCGGGGTTCCCCTTAATATCCATACAAGACCCAAAGGGGCTGGTAATGGGCTGGGGTAGGGGGGGGGGGGTCATGGGGTAGCTATGCCATTTTTCTTAAAGATTTTCATCCATATTACCGGGACCAGACATTACATTAAAGCCGCAAGCAGTTTTAAATGGCTTTTTTTTCCTTTAGAAGTGTCATTTTGTGCAGGGACAGTTCTAAACACGGGAAACACGTGGCACTTCACAGGCATACTTTAGACACCCCCCAGGTACGATATTTAAAGGAATATTTGACTTTTTTTTTTTCACTTTATGCATCATTAAAATGACTGCTCCCGAAAAACGACCGTTTTTAAAACTTCTTTTTGCATTGATACATGTCCCCTGGTGCAGAACCCGGGTTCCCAAACCCTTTTTAGGACAATAACATGCATAATAGTTGTTATAATTAGCACTTTAGAATTCGAACGTTCGCATCCATTGTATTTAATAGGGTTCTAATGTTCGTACGAACTTTCGGTCCGTTCGCGGGTTCTGGTGCGAACCGAACCCGGGGGTGTTCGGCTCATCACTAGTGTCCCGCCAGGTCTCTTGCGAACAACTGGAGTCCTCCCCCCACCCGACTGAGTGGGGGCAACCCTTCAATGAATTTAACTTTGGGGGAGGTTTTGTACCTCCCCTGACCCAGGGTTTCTCATTACCCTGCGATTGTCCCTGTTTTTTACCCCCGGGAATTGACCAAGGAGGCCGTCGGAACTGTTACACAGCCGATGCCCCAGGGACTGGAGAAGCAGGCCTCTTAAAGAGGGACCTCTAACTCTGTTTTTAACCGGCAAGAGTGTATTTTTACCGCTGGAAATTTTCTGGATATATTTGTCCAGGTCTTCCCTGAATAAGCGTTCACCATGAAATGGGACGCTAACCAGCCATTCTTTACAGGGAGCTTCAGCAGACCAGTTTTTGAGCCATAGAAGCCTACGCATATGTACTACAGACAGCGTAAGGCGGGAGGCCTGATGGATTGAATCCTTTATGGCGTCAACCGCAAAGCCTAAGGCTCTAGGTAGATCAGCTAGGGCAAGGGCCTGCTGATCTGTCAAGTCCCTCAAGACCTGTTTCAACTGATCCTTCACTGCTTAGCAGACCCCACTGCTGGTTGTGTCACCAAGCTTGCTGTAGAAAGAAGCAGATTTTCATAAGGACTCCAATCTTTTATCTATTGGGTTCTTGAACATTTGGACATTATCCACTGGACATGTCAGTGATTTATACACACAAGAGATGGCTGCGTCCACTGTAGGGACCTTCCATTTTTTGATGAACTTATCCTCCATGGGATAGACCACCGGAAATCTCTTGGGGGGAATAAATATTTTCTCAGGATGTTCCCAATCCTGGTAAATGAGCCCTTTCAGTAAAGGGTGAAGTGGAAAAGAACAGACAGTCTGGGGGCTTCTAGCGACCCCAACAAGGATACAGTAGTGGTTGATGGTTCCGCAAGGTGCATTTTTAAATGCTGATCGGACCATGTTAGTCAGAGACTGAACCCATAATCTTTCAGCTTGAGATGCTGAGAAAAGGTTCCTCCACTGTTGATTCCTCTATAACAGAATCAACATCATCATGATCCCCTTCAGGCAGGTCGATCCCTGTATGGGACTGTTGCTCTGCTAACAGGCACTCTGAAGGAGGAGACAGAGATCGGGCGTGCTTTCCCTGTGACAGGGAGGCAGCGATCAATGTTGACAATCTCTCTCTAATCCTCCCAGAGCTGAGGAAAAAACCTCCTCTGTTACATACACAGGAGCAGGTGAACTGAGGACAGCCACAGTACCAAGTACCCCTGCGGGGTCTCTACGGTCACTTACCTCTGAACTTCAGGGGAGACTGGTGCAGCAGAAGCATGCCCAAGATCCTCAGAGCCCGATGAGACCCTCTTCGCTTCCTGGAAGATTCAGTTCCGGAGCTTCTGGACGGCATATTCCTAAGCCTAAAGCTGAGGTATTCCAGCCGTAATACACCACTTTTACTGAGAATAGTCTAGCACAATTGCTGCTATATTACAGTTGGTGTCTACTAAAGTGCCTTTCTAGGGGATGCCTGCATCAACCGCCTCTGTGTGCCTTTATACTGTTGCTAGCTCTGTCTGTGCACTTCAATAGCCAGCTATGATTGTGCTTTAAAACACGCTGGACGCCCGCACATGCGCAGTAGCGCCGCGGCGCACACCGAGCGTCATCCACCCGCTCCGCCCCTTTTTCCAGATCGCCTCTATATATAGAGCCGCTGCACGCGCACGCGCGCGGGCACGTGCGCTTTCGGCGCCTTTTTTGAAAAAAATAAGGAGCTAGACGGGAGCCAGGGTCCCTGCCGCAGGGCCCGGGGATGGATGAGCGCAGCAACAGGGCAGAGGAGACAGCTTCCCAGCAGAGAACTTACCAACTGCCTGGATTTGATTTTGGAAGAAAAAAATCCACATTACAAGAAAAAGAACCATAGCGGCCTCTAGTGTCTAACACAGGTACCGCGGTCTTACATTTTTTTTTTTTTTTTTTTTCTTGCCTACTATTAAATTTTTTTACATTTTCTCAGTAGTAACAGGCATACACAGAATATTAGCGGGAATACCTTAGGTAACAGGCAGAAAGACAAAATAGGCTTGGGGGTCCCTCAATAGAACCAAGTTCCTGAGGGCCCCCACTTACCTTTCCCTCGCCGCAGGACTCTGTTTGGTCCACAGAAGCCCAAACTTCACCTATCACGGCAGGCATTGTAATTAAACCTTCAGGGACCGGGTTCCCAAGGATTCCACTACCCTGGACCTGTATAGCACCCTGCACAGAAAACATCTTGGTCGTGGGTATGACCAGAGCTCTGGATCCCAGGGTCCAGCCCTCCTAAGAGAGGCATTACAGGCAAAACCTTGCTCTTCTCTTGCAAGGCCCGGGTACCGACCGTTTAGCTATGAAGCTTTTTTGGTCGGATCCGGAATAGCTTACTGAGGCCCAAAAGAACCTGTACGCAAGCTCAGTGAAAAACACATGTTACTTCTTGGCCAACACCTTAGACACTGGCAAAAAACTGAGGTGCTCCCGGATGGGAGGGGCTTATATAGGGGAGGGTACTTCCGGTTTTGGAAGTTGCCAGTGCCAGCACCTGAAGGTATCTATATAACCCACATAGTAATGACTATGCCGCTCTGTGTCCCGTGATGTACGAGAAAGAAATGGTGTCATGAATTAAAAAATAACAAAACAGTAAAGTTAGCCCAATTTTTTTGTAAAATATGAAAGCTTATGTTATGCCGAGTAAAAAGATACCTAAGATGTCACGCTTAAATATTGCGCACACTTATGGAATAGCGCCAAACTTCGGTACTTAAAAATCTCCATAGGCGACGCTTTGAAAATTTTTACAGGTTACCAGGTTAGAGTTACAGAAGAGGTCTAGTGCTAGAATTGTTGCACGCGCTCTAACGCACGCAGCGATACCTCACATGTGTGGTTTGAACGGCGTTTACATATGCGGGCGGGACTTAAGTATGTGTTCGCTTCTAAGCGCGAGCTATTGGGGAAGGGCGTTTTAAAAAAAAAACTTTTTTTATTTTTTTTATTTTACTTACCGGTATTTTTTATTTTTTTTTACTTTTTTCTTTACCCTTTTTTTTTTGTTTATCACTTTTATTCCTATTACAAGGAATGTAAACATCCCTTGTAAAAGGAATGTGTGTGACAGGTCCTCTTTATGGAGAGATGCGGGGTCAATAAGACCCCACATCTCTCCTCCAGGCTGGAAAGCATGAGATCAGTGAATTTTTTTTCACGATCTCATACTTACAGCCACAATGGCGGCTTTGTTTACATTTGAGGACCCGGGCGTGACATCATCACATCGCGCCCGGGCCTCCGACGATCATAGAGATGACTGGTGACCATCTGGTCACCAGTCATCTCTATGCTCATCACGTGACCCACCCCCGGCTCCGACGATTCTCTCCGTGTTCCCGATCGCACGGGAGAGCCCGGAGAAGCACCGGATGGCGGTGGGAGGGGGGAGATGTCCATTTCCCGCCGCCTATAAGAACAATCAAGCGGCGGAACCGCCGCTTTGATCATTCTTATTGTGCGCAGGATCGCCGGCTGAAAAAAAGGATATCTGAATGATGCCTCTAGCTGCAGGCATCATTCAGATATCCCCCCTCAAACCCAGGACGTCATATGACGTCCACCCGGAGGGAGAGAGGGTTCCTGCCGGCGTCATTTTGCTATGGCCCGGTATGGAAGGGGTTAAATGCAACTCTATAGTGCATCTCTGTTGTACTTCTGTTGTACTAATTCCTGTGTTGTGTTTCCTGTTCCTGCTGGGTCTTCCAGTAAACATGGCTTATGTACAGTAATGGCTTGTGCTGTCTCTCTACATATATCACAACAAACATGGTGTCAAAAGTTTTTCTGGATCCATGCTCTTTCTACACATTTGATGCTGAGAGCCTGCCAGCCTTGATGTGAGTGTTCTTGGAACTGATTGTGCCTCCTGACAATTGCAGTTCTGTCCTGGATGCTGAGTATTTGCAGCAAGGAAAACAGCATCATGGCGGCTAACAGCATTCCACTGCCTGAGGCAATGAGGGTGAGTGAAGATGTCGGCAGTAACTGGGACAATTTCAGGGCTGAGTTTGAGGACTATTCCCAAGCCACAGGGTAAATGAGAAGCCTGCAGTAGTGCAAGCAGCCACACTGAGGAGGGTAATGGGCAGTGAATGCCTCCATGTTTACAAACATAATATGAACCTCACAGAGGAGCAAAAGAGTGACACCAAAACCATTCTGGATGCATTAGAAGCTTTCTTCAGACCCTCTAAAAATGTCATCTATGAAAGATATATATTTGGCTGCTGTAAGTAAGAAGACTGTGAATTAATAGACAGGTTTGTCACACGGCTAAGAGAAAAAGCTGCAAGCTGTGAGTATGGCTCTCTGAGAGATGAACTTATTCGTGATAAAATAGTTTTAGGTATCACCGGTGAAAGCACACGCCGCCACCTATTGAGGAAACGTGATTTAGATCTACAAACAGCAATTGAGATATGTCGCATTGCAGAACTTACTGACAAACATATGAAAGCTATGGAGCAGGATAAACTGATTGACAATATCAATGCAGCCTCTAAACAACAGCAAAGCTTCAAAAACCACCAGCATAAGTTTCAGCACAAGGGTCACCTACACAACTCACCTGGGAGGAAGCCTGCATCATGCAAGTATTGCGGCAATGTGCATGTACGAGAGAAAGAAAAGTGTCCTGCATATGGGAAAATCTGTACTGCATGTGGTAAACCAAATCACTTTGCAAGAGTGTGTCTCTCCAGTAAAATGGAAACAAAGAAGCTGCACACAATTGAGCAAATGTCAGATCCGGAGGATGCACACCCGCTTAGCACTGATATAGTTTACTCCTCAGAATTCATTGGTGCTGTAAACACAAAGGGCAAAAAATGGTTTGTAAACCTCAGATTAAACAATATAATCCAACCCTGCCAGCTGGACTCGGGTGCAACGTGTGATGTCATGAGTAAAGGACAAAATGAAACTGGCACTCAGAGCACCCCTTCAGCCTAGTAGCACCAATCTAAAGTTGTATTCAGGGGAACTAATGGAATCATTGGGGCTATTCCAAACAGAATGCAGCATACGTGATTGTATACACAAACTGAACTTTGAGATTGTTGATGCCAATCAGAAACCGCTATTATCAGGTTCAACATGTGAGCGCCTTGGACTGATGCTGTTCACCATTCCTGCTGAGCTACATAATGTTGATAATCAAGCCTGCAAAATCTCTGACTAGGCCACTGACAAAAGAGCAAATGCTTCACACCTACAGTGATGTGTTTGAGGGCCCGATAGTCTCTGTTCCAGGAGAGGTTAGTTTTGAACTTGATCCTACCATTCAACCTGTACAATGTGCCCTACGGAATGTGCCTATCACCATTAAGCCACAGATTAAAGCTCAACTAGATAAATATGAAGCTGAAGGACATCTAACTACAGTAACAGAGCCTACAGGTTGGATCAGTAACATGGTTGTTATCAGAAAGCCTGAGAAGGTCGGAATATGCATTGATCCCAAGTTTCTGAATATGGCCCTGAAACGGTCACACTACTTGATGCCAACACTCGATGATATTTTACACAAACTACCTAAAGCACGTGTCTTCACACTTGTGGATGCTAGAGATGCCTTTTTACAGTGCAAACTGGATTAAAAGAGTAGCTACATGACCACGTTCTGGACTCCTTGGGGCAGAAAGAGATGGCTCAAACTACCATTTGGAGTCTCTGCAGCACTGGAGGTATACCAGCGAAAGCAGCATGAACTATTAGGTGGTCTTGACGGAATTGAGCCAATAGGTGATGACATTCTTATAGTTGGCTGCGGTAATACAGATGAGGAGGCTGAGCAAGATTATTATGAAAAGTTAATAGCGCTACTGGATCGTTGTAGGCAGGTGATGCTGAGGCTTAGTGTGAAGAAATTGCAGTTCAAGGTGGAAGAAGTCAGTTTCCATGGACATATCCTGTCTTCACAAGGCTTAAAAGCTGACCCGGATAAGATTAAAGCCATTGTGGACATGCTACAACCTGCTGATGCCAAAGCGGTACAGAGATTTATTGGCTTTGTTACATACCTAGTGAAATTCCTGCCACACTTATCTGAGGTGTGTGAGCCACTAAGGCGACTTCTGGAGAAAGATGCAGTTTGGCACTGGCTTCCCAAGCATGACTGGGCAGTAGAGGATATAAAACACTTGGTCACCTCTGCCCCAGTGTTGAAATACTATGATGTCACAAAGTCTGCTACGATACAAAGTGACTCCAGTAAAAATGGTCTAGGCTGTTGCCTTTTGCAGAAAGGTCAGCCAGTTGCATATGCATCCAAAGTTCTTTCATCAGCTGAGCAAAATTATGCTCAAATTGAGAAGGAATGCTTAAGCATTGTATTTGCTTGCCAGCGTTTCCATCATTATCTTTATGGACAGGATTCAATTACAGCTGAAACTGATCACAAACATTTGATAGCCATATTCAAAAAGCCCCTTTTGTGTGCTCCCAAGCGTTTGCAGAGCATGATGCTTACATTGCAGCATTACAACCTCAATGTTGTCTACAAGCCAGGATGTGAAATGTATATCAGTGATACCCTGAGCAGAGCTACGTCAGATAATGTGGCACCTGGAGGTGAGCATGAGCATCAAACAATTTGTCTGCTGGAACAGGAACAAAATTTATTTGCCGATATCAATCAAGCAGACTATCTTAATGTCACAGATCAGCGACTACATCAACTCATACAGCACACTGACAGTGATGCAACTTTACAAGCTTTGAAGTCTATTGTTTTGAGTGGGTGGCCAGATGAAAAAGAGGCAGTACCTGGAATTGTAAGGGAATACTGGTCCTTTAGAGATGAGATCAGCATACAAAATGGTATCTTGTACAAAGGTCCAAGGGTCATCATGCCGAAGTCACTGAGACCAGAGATTTTATTACGCATACACTCCGGCCATATTGGTGGTGAAGCATGCTACAGACAAGCTTGTGATACTCTTTACTGGCCCAACATGCATGGTGAAATCAAAGACTTTGTCAGTAATTGTCCCACCTGCAATGAATATGCCCATTTGCAACAAAAAGAAACCATGATGTCACATGAGATACCTACACGTCCGTGGCAGATTATCAGTATGGACTTATTCAACTACGCAGGCAAAGAATACCTGCTATTAGTCAATTATTATTCAGACTTCTGAGAAATAGACCTTCTTCCCGACTTATCCACTGAAGCTACAATTAAGAGGTGCAAAGCTCAGTTTGCACGTCATGGCCAACCAGATACAGTGATCTCCGACAATGGCCCTCAGTTTGCAAGCCTACAATTCAGAAAATTTGACACTGAATGGGAGTTTGAGCATGTAACTTCCTCACCACGTCATCCACAGGCTAATGGCAAAGCTGAATCAGCTGTAAAGATTGTTAAAAATGTATGCAAGAAAGCACAAAGTGATAGTAAAGACCCATGGAAGGCCATTTTACATTGGAGAAACACTCCGACTGAAGGCATGGATAGTAGCCCGGCACAAAGACTGATGTCAAGGAGATTAAAGACCTCCTTACCAGTAGCAAATAGGCTGCTTGAACCCTCTGTCATACAAGGTGTTCCAGAAAAGATAAGGATTAAGAGACAAGTGTCAAAGGCACGAAATGTAACATCGGCCAGAGATTTGCCAGAATTGAATATTAGAGAACGAATCCGTATGAAACCATTACCTGGAGATCGAACAGGTCCTTGGAGAATAGGTACTTGTCTGCAAAAGGTTGCACCACGCTCCTATCTTGTGGACGTTGAAGGAACTCTCTAACGCCGCAATTGAGTGGATTTGAGAGTGGCAGAGCAGCCTGATTCTCAGTATCCCGCTGATAGATCGGACTCACCCAGTATCACAAGGACATATTCACCCATTGACAGTGAGGCATGTACAGAGGGAATGCCTCATACCAACGGCAATGACAGTTCTGGGCAAGCAAGTATACCCGACAGCTGTCAAGTGTAGAGCATGCCAGTATGTGATGAGAGGAGCCCATTAACTTCAGAGAGGTCTAAAGGAATCCTTGCACAAGGGCCAGTCTTCACCCGTAGTGGTAGATGTCCAAAACCACCTATGAGACTTAACCTGTAGAATGTATTATTGCTGTGTCTCTTTTGAATTTCACAATGTTCATTTATTAACACTAAAAGGGGGAGATGTTATGGATGATATGTTTCTTTAAATGCAACTCTATGGTGCATCTCTGTTGTACTTCTGTTGTACTTCTTCCTGTGTTGTGTTTCCTGTTCCTGATGGGTCTTTCAGTAAACATGGCTTATGTACAGTAATGGCTTGTGCTGTCTCTCTACAAATATCACGACAAACATTTACAGCACACAATAGATCTTCAAGTTAATTTCTTCTAATTTCTCATGTATCGCTGGGAGCAGAGTGCTTGAACCTGTTCATTTGCAGGTCAAAAACCTTTTGTTTGGGCAAGGGTCATTGGATCACTTTGGGTAAATCTCCCAATCCTTTTGTATGTCCAGTCACCCATGTTCCTAGGTATCTATCAGTTAGACCTTCTTCCAATAATTACTTTTTTATACACCAGGATTTGTCCCCTTTAACGAGATAACAGTTTTCTGCTGTGCTGTCTTCATGCTTTAAATGTCTTAATCTTTCAGTTTGGCAATTTTCATCACATTCCTTTAGGATTGGGGCAGTCACTACAGTTAATTCATTGGGTTTCTCACCAGATAATCTTAAAAGGGTGGGACGTTGGGCTAGTAATAGATACAAAATACATGTCCACCCTGATCTCTTAATTATGTAATTTCTTTTTCAGATTCATCCAAATGAAAACTATGGATAGTAGGTCATGCTTACGTTTTCTGGGCTAAGAAACATGCTGGATCCAGGATTTGCTCAAGCAATTTAGGTCTGAATGTTAATGACTTTATAGTTTTTTGGTCAGGCATTAGGGGTCTAAAATGGCGTAATCTTGGGGACCATTTGATTCATTTATCCAGCATTTGGCCTTCTCCACAAGTTTTGGTCATTCATGCTGGGGCAAATGATATAAGGAAAATCAAAAAGTAGGAGTTACAATGTGAGATGAAAAGAGACCTTTATTCTATTAAGCTTTTGTTCCCAAATACCATTTTAGCATTTTCTGAAATGATTCCCAGCCTTATCTGGTTCCCCTCTGGTAATTTATTTTATGTAGACAGAATTAGGAAACGTCTAAATAGGACTATTCATAACTTTCTAGTTTCTTCAGGTGGCGTGTCATTCCGCCACGTTGAATTAGAAGGTTTTGTGCCTGGTTTATTTCAAAATTATTTAGTACATTTATCAAAAATTGGTCTAGACGTAATTAATAAGGGCTTACAGAACCTAATCGAAAGAGCCGCGGTGTTGGAGGGGCCTCAGCCAGCAAGTTGCCTTCTGACCTCAGTCGGTGGGGAGTAGTCGTCCAGTATTGTCTGAATGGAAATCATGTAATTTTGTGTTGATATATTTTAGCCAGGATGGCTTCATATTTCATAAAAAATAACACCATGGCCAATGTTTAAATTTTGCCAAACAAATAGATATTTTAAAAATAGTTAATGGTGTATGGTCTCTTTATTGGTTACGACAATCCCTTTGTGCTAGCCCATGAATGAAGTTAAGTTTTACTTTGCAAAGAATATCCAATCACGTGCAAGGAAAATAATATTAATTTTTAGTTTTGCTTGCACATGATGATGATCATCTCATTCACCAAGCTCTGGGGCAACTATCATTCAAAGTGTACCTTCCCTTGCAAAGCCAACAGTCTATTTTCCTTTAGTAAGTCGATCCCTATATGTCCATGAAAGTATGTTTTAACAAGTAAGTATTTAGCATTTTGCACAGCAGATTAGGGACTTGCTAAAAAGGGGTCACTTTATTGCATTTGGCCAGCTTAAATATGCTTTGAAATACAGTGGAACCTTGGTTTATGAGTAACACGGTTTAAAAGCGTTTTGAAAGACGAGCAACTTTAAAAAAAAAAAATCTGACTCGGTTTGCGAGTGTTGTCTCGCAAAACTAGCAGGATTCAAGCCAATGGGGTGTGCAGTACTGCAATTGAGGTGCGGGGGCGCCAGTGACCCTTGGAGCCGTTCGGCGCAGTCCGGAAAAACTCGGAATCACTCGGAAATACTCGAAAATACTCAGACCTTTCCGAGGGTTTCTGAGTTCAGCCGAGCTGTCTCTGAGTATTTCCGAGGCTCTCCAGCACCCCCCACCTCTGGCCACATGTGGTATTGCATGCAATAGAAGTCAATGCGGAATAAATTATCTTTGTTTCCATTGACTTCTATGGGGAAAGTCGCTTTGATATGCGAGTGCTTTGGATTACAAGCATTCTGTGTATAGTCATGTGCAGAGGGTTAACTCAGTATCTTTAGTGTTAGCATGTACTTGCACCCCTTTTAGCACTTCATGTGTTATATATATATGTAAGCTATATGGATTTGACAACAAACATCTTTCCATTTCTTCACCTTATACCTTATACCTAATATTAAAAAAATATTGCTTTGCAAAAATAAACCAAAACAAACAAAAATTAGGTGCAGTGCTTACTAGTGTTGAAAACATAATATATGCTCAATAAACCAATAAATCAAGAATTATCTTAGCGAAAAAATTACATCAGTGCCATCATCCCACAATAATAAGTGAAAATCATAAAATTCCTACTCTTCAAAATTTTACAATGCTGTCCTTTTTTAACCACTTCAGCCCTGGAAGGATATACCCATATAGTGACCAGGCCATTTTTTGTAAGACGACACTGCGTCGCTCTAACGGACAATTGCGCGGTTGTGTGAGATTGTACCCATATTAAATTGATGTCCTTTTTTTCTCACAAATAGATGTGGTATTGTCATGAATGTCACGTCTACCCCAACGTAGGTGGTCAGACACTATAGCTTGCTACTGTGCACTTCACCTATAGCAGTCCCCTTTCCTATAAGGCAAGCAGGCCTACCGATACTTGGTTGCCCACGGGACTTAAACACAATGCTATAGTGTCTGGCCAGCCCAGCCAGGCAGATGTGAACAGAGCAAACAACAGGTTACTTGCAGTTAGCAGATAGCGTGGTTCAAAGACATTCCAGATAGAGGCAGGCTGAGTACAGGGGATAATCCAGTATCCGTTCCAGGTAGAAGGACAGGCTGCGTTCAGGGGATAATCCAGTCCAATCCGGGTCAAACACAAGGGATCCAACAACAGACAAGGCAGACTAACAGGGGCTTGGTCTAGAACCATACAGGTAGATGTCTCTCTATCACAAGCGAGGGATAAAGTGTTCAGTTTGCTTATATCAGGTGACTGAGCAGATCAATCACCTAACAGGTGAACACAGACAGGGAGAATGCAAGAGCCAACACCGGCTGCTGGAATAGGGAGCAGGAGCACTTAAGTGATCATGACAGGTATTTGGTGGTATTTGATCACCTCTGCTGTTTTTATTTTTTGCGCTATAAACAAAAAAAGAGCGACAATTTTGAAAAAGAAAAAATATTTTTTACTTTTTGCTATAATAAATATCCCCCCCCCCCCCCAAAAAAAAATGAATTTCTTCCTCAGTTTAGGCCAATATGTATTCTTCTACATATTTTTGGTAAACAAAATCCCAATCAGCGTATATTGATTGGTTTGCGCAAAAGTTATCTTGTCTACAAAATAGGGGATATATTTATGGCATTTTTATCATTATTGTTTTTTTTACTAGTAATGACGGTGATCTGTGATTTTTAGAGGGACTGCAAGATGTTATGCTAGTAGCTTTTCCTTCCAGAGTTGTCTTTCCAGAAACTGGAAACTGCTGCTTCTGGAACATCACAAAGTGTTTCTGCACCAGCAGCACCTTCAAGTAAGAAAGTGTTGCAAACCACTACCTATCAAAAATAAATAATACCTTCATTTATAGAGAAAATTACACCTGAAAATCAGGAGAACATTGATGAAGCTTGCAATATACTGTATGCTTCTGTATCAGCATTGGTAATAACTGAAAATACATATTGGCAGGTAACTTATAAATTATTATGAGGAAAAGGTATGAGGTGTAGTTGAAATGTTCTTAACATATACAGTCCTCCTTATTCAATTTGTAATATAAAAACCATTTTTTAAAAGCAAATTTTGTTTATTTACTGAATAATCTGTACTTTTATTCAAGCATAATACTTGTATATACACTGCATTTAACCTTCCCAGTATAACAAAATGACTTTCAATCTGTAAAACTACTTCATACTGATTTTGTTTTTGAAAATTTCAATATTTCCTGGAAAAAACAGGAAAACAGATGTTGCAATATGGCTGGAAGGAAAGAATATTGCTTGATTTCTCCATCAACCCAATCAGTGTTGATGGGGGAATTCCTCCCACAGCACTATTGTGTTCTGCCGACGGGAAGCATGGGGAGCCTTCCCCACCAGCAGAATACAATGATCCCAAATAGTCACCAGCAGAGATCAGGTGAAAAAAACATGACAAGCTAGTTGTACTGAAGTGTATCGATGGATCGACTTCAGTACAACCAGCCTGCCCATAGGCAGATCAACTTTTTGTCTGGTTCCTTCTGAACTGGACAACATTTTGATTCGTCTTTGGCCGGAATAAGCCATTCACTTGAAGAAGCTAAACTAGCTGATAAGTATGACACGTATAAAAAAAGCTTAACTGATAGTTACGTGATAGTTTCACAATGGATGCGTGGAAATACATATTATTACTAAAATCTAATATAGAATTACGCTGCAAATAAGGTAATTAAATCGAAACGAACAGTCTGCAAAATTGATTTTGCACTACAGTGTCAACAAACATGTTCCATAAGGGACAACAAAAGGGCCAGCTCAAATAATTGTAATAATTGCAGCCACTAGTATAGGTTATAGACAGCATTCAATGAATACTCTATTGTAAGTCTCTGTTTTCCATCAGAAGAAATGTTCTGGAGTGGGATGAACTCACACACCCTGAATTTTGTAACAGAAGGTTAAATTCAATAGAATAAATACAACTTTGGACATTATTAAACGTAAAGATAGTACTCACATGCTTTTATGTTATTATGATTTTTGGCAAATATATAGAACAAACAAGCTTTGTGTAATTATAATAATTATTATAATGAATCCGTTTTGAAGGAGGAACTCTGGTTTCTCCACACTGGTTGTCTAACTACTAAGTCACTGAAATTGTTCAGGAAACATAAAGATTGTAGCTTTTCACTAAATATAAACAATGCCCACTGAGAAAAATAGTTTTTTCTGTGTATCCATCTGCATTGGTAACATGCGCTAGAATATAAGGGTCAATTAGAGAAAAGTCAAATGACAACTGTAGCTAGTAAACAAATTCCATGAAAATATTCCACTGTACAATGGAAGCTATAATTAATGTACGCCATACAAACTATATTGTGTTGCACATTAGGCAGCAGTAATAAAACAATACAGGTTTTATTTTTGTGAAATGTATAACAATGACCAGTCATTTTGGATAGGATAGCTCACACTATAATCAGAACAACATTTTTAATTTAGATGTTTGATATGTATAGCTTTCAAGATTGTTTATCTTTAAATATGTTTAGAAAGTTACCATAAGAATGCAAATTAAAAACTTTACTAACCTAAATAAAAAAATCTTTATTTAACCCAACATATTACTATAGGCCCGATGGGAGTCCTTTTATCCTGGAAGGACGTGGTATGATGTCCTTCCGGGATCGCTCCTTGCACACGTCCCACAGGCTGCACTCTGCCGTGATCTGTCACCCGCTTTGTCCATCGGACACAGCTGATGGACACAGCCGATGACAGATCACTGTACTGGCCCACTGCCAGTACCATGTGATCGCTGTGGCCAAGTACAGCAGATCACATGAGAATTGTACACAAAGGATGGCTTTGTTTCATGCTATTCATTTTGTACTAGTGTGATGATTTTTTTTTTTTTGTAAAATGCACAGTTATAAGCAATCATACTGTGTAAAAAAATATTCCTGATAATCTCCCCAGAGTAGTACAGTATTACTAGTGTAACATTGTATTACTCTGAGCACTGTATGCAAAAAAAATTGTATAAAAAATTTAATGTATTTATCTTTTATTTTTTACGTACTGTCACCAGTCATGATGATGCTGTACTGCATTGGTGACGGTATATAAAAAATCCAAAATAAATGACATTTCTTAATTTTTCTAAAAAAATTGTGAAAAAAAAAAATCAAAAACTCACCATGCCTATTGCCTTCTTTCCAAAAATGGGTACATTTTCAAATATATATACCATAGTTTGTTAACTTTCCTACAGACTAAATATTAAACACTAAGGCCCCTTTCACACTGGGGCGGGGTCGGCAGTAAAGCGCTGCTATTTTTAGCGGCGCTTTACCGTCAATTTTGCTGTGCTATTCGGCCGCTAGCAGGGCGGTTTTACCTCCGCTAGCGGCCGAGAAAGGATTAAAAACCACTGCAAAGCACCTCTGCAGAGGCACTATGCCGGCGGTATAGCCGCGGTCAGTGGCGTATCTAGGGTATGGCACATATGGCAAGTACCATGGGCATCATATGAAGGGGGCGCATGATGGAGAAAAGCGAGAATGTCAAAGCTGGTGTATTTCACAGAAAAGCTGCGCACCAGGTGTCTCTCTTGCACAGGCTGAGTGTGGGTAATGCGCCTGGTGTGCGGTGATTACTGTGAGGTGGACCGGCCTGCTGAGGTCCCCGGTGGTGTCAGGTGATCGGTGCTGTGCGCTGTGTGTATGGAGCTGAATGAAGAAGATGCACGATGGCCTGCTGGCAATGTGACGGGCTGCTGGGCTCTGTATTCCCCCACTCCTCCCAGGATCCATTGATTGTCGAGCTCCAGCACATGTACAATTCCGGAGCCATGGGCCTCTGCTAGAGCCTCTGACCGCAGCTGTTCGGTGATCCCAGTGGCTCCATCTCCAATGCCCCCACCAACTCGGACACCGAGCAGCCCCCTGGAGCTGTCAGTGCCTATGAGAGCCGGGGACCTGAGGCACTGGGATCTGCACCGGACCGGGACCCGCGCCAGATCACAGCAGCAGCTCAGGGACGGGCAACCTCGCGCGTGGGGGGGGGAGCTCTGCAAACCGACCAGAGAGGGGAAGTTCCGGACGGGCTGCTTCTACTACTGCAGAACGGGGGTGGCAGCACCAGCGGAAGCGGGGACAGCAATAAGCAGCAGCACAAGCCCAGCAAGGGCCAGCAGGTGCACCATCAACAGCAACATCCTCTGCAGAAGGGATGGGACAAACTCTGACTGGAGGAGAAGGAGGCCAAGAAAGTCAGCAAGAGCATAGATCGGGTACTGAAGGGGCAGAAGAGGAAGTACAAGCAGACCCATAGACTGCTTCTCCTAGGTAAATGCCTCTCCTTCCATTTCTACACTTACATGGGGGATAGGTGGCCAGCCATGCCTGCTGACACTACCTGTCTGCTTTATGTTTTCCTTGACATTTTATGATTGGCCTGCATCCTGGGCATGCCTCTGGACTCTACATTCTGGAGGGTGCCAGCTGTGAGAGGATCCCCCCACGGCCCCACCCATAGTGGGCAGCGGGAGCAAGGAGAGCATGGAGAAGCAGGTACCCCCTCACCAATGTCTATATATAGATATATATATATATAGATATATATCTATCTATAAATATATATATATATATATATATATATATATATATATATATATATATTAGGCTTCACTCCTGCCCAGGACATTAGCTGCATAGAGTTTGCTTGTTCTCCCTGTGGGGTTCCTCTCCCACTCCAAACACATGCAGATAGATGAATTGTACCCTGTGTACAGACTGGCAGTGTACATGGCTGATCACATTCTACACTGACCCTACAATCATAGAGGACCCTACACATATCTATGTATACTTCCGTTCAGTCCTGTCCAGCTCTTGGTGGATTTTGGGCCGGGGCTCATCTTAAATCATTTTTCGGACATGGGGGGTGGCATGCAGAATGTGAACGGCCATGTACATTTCCACTTCATACCAACACGGGACCATCACCAACAACATGGCTTTGGAGTGTGCCAGGAAACTGGAGTACCTGGAGGATTCCCACACCAAGAGAACATGCGAAGTGAGGCAAGTGCCAACCACTAACCTACTGTTCTCCATATATAACTGTATATACTGACAGTATTATCTGAAAGATGGGTTTCAAATGTTTTGACAGGGGTGCAGTTTCAGTGCTTGCCATAGGTGCCATCTTTGCTAGATACGCCTCTGGCCGTGGTGCCCCATTGATTTCAATGGGCAGGAGCAGTGAAGGAGCGGTATACACATCGCTCCTTCACCGCTCCAAAGATGCTGCTAGCAGGACATTTTTTACCGTCCTGCTAGCGCACCGCTCCGGTATGAAAGCTCTCGGGGCTTTCACATTGGAGAGACAGAAGCGGCTGTTTCAGGTCGCTTTGCAGGCGCTATTTTTAGCGTTTTAGCGCCAGCAAAGCGACCCAGTGTGAAAGGGGTCTAACTTGGGCTATGTTTACCAAAGGAATGTAGCCTAAATTTATGAAGAAAGATTATTTATTTGCAAAACAAAAACAAAGAAAAATTGTGGTTTCTTTTATTTGTTTATTTAGAATAAAATAAAATAAAATAAACCAGTGGTGAATAATCACCACCGAAAGAAAGCTCTTTTTAGGTAAAAAAAATTATACAAATTTCATATGGGTACAGTGTTGCCTGACCAATTGTCACAATTGTCATTTAAAGCTGAAAATTTGCCTGGGCAGAAAGGGGGTAAATGTGTCTAGTATTGAAGTGGCTAATTTACAGCTAGAGGCAGCCGGCACCCATGCACTGACATTGTTCCTGTAACACCAAGGAATTACAGTGAGTCGAGTTGATAAGGTCAGGTATGTCTTCCTGATTTTGGAAAGCAACAAATTATTGGATTTATTCAGTGGGGAGATATTGTTATTAGGTGATAATTTTTAATTCAAGTAACCAATAACAACCTATCGAAATCCAACTTTCACTCGTCTGACCTCAATAGATTGAATTGTGATTGTTCGCTATAATCCATATTCTTAGGAATTACCACTTAAAGAGGAGGTCCGCCCACCCTGCAAAAATTAAAAGCCAGCAGCTACATATACTGCAGCTGCTGACTTTTCATAATAGGACACTTACCTGTCCTGGAGTCCAGTGACGTCGGCTCGCAGCTGATGTTTCCATCAGCTGTCGGGGGCTGCCGCCGCCGCCATTACCAGAAAGGGAACCCGGCATTGCAGCATTGTGGCTTCACGCTGGGTCCCTACTTCACATGCGCGAGGCACCACTGCACTCTTCTACTTGCCCAGTGGCGAGGGGAAGGAAGAGGGAGGAGGAGGGAGCCGAGCCACTGATGTAATGTCCATCTTTCTTCAATCACGGCGTTGCCGGAGATGAATAATAGAAAAAAAAAGCTCTGCCTCGATAGGAGGTGCCCCGCCAACTGCTGTCTTTTCGTGGTGACAGCCGCTATAAAGCCAAGGGCGGGGCCACCTGCTGACATAACCCATTCACATAGGGGGGTGGGATCTGGGGGCACCCTTGTTAAAGGGGGTTTCCAGATTCTGATAAGCCCCCTGCCCACAGACCCCCACAACCACTGGGCAAGGGTTGTGGGGATGAGGCCCTTGTCTCCATCAACATGGGGACAAGGTGCTTGGGGGGGACCCCCAAGCACCCTCCCCATGTTGAGGGCAATCAGCCTGGTATGGTTCAGGAGGGGGGGCGCTCACTCGGCCCCCCTATCCAGGCCTGCCAGCCTGCTTGCTCAGATAAAGGTATGATATGGATTTTGGAGGGACCCCAAGCCAATTTTTAAAAAGAAAATTGTCATTCAGTTCCCCTAAAATCTATGCCAGACCCAAAGGGCCTGGTATGGATTTTTTTTGGGGGGGGGGGGGCCACGCTGTTTAAAAAAATAAAAGTTGGCCTGGAGTTCCGCTTAAAATCTATACCAGACCCAAAGGAACTGGTATGGACTGCCATTTTTTTTTTCTTAAATCTGTCATAGGGTTCCCCTTAGCCATGTCAATACACTATATTATATACTGTACACTTACTGCACTGTATATATATATATATATATATATATATATATATATATATATATTGTGACAGAACGCGGCTCTGTCACTATAAAATTGGAGGTAAAAGAGACACAGAGTTTGCATATCTGCGGACCGCAAGACTACAGAGTGTAGAGTTTAAATGGAGAAAACTGCTCTGTCAGTTTTCTCCAGGTTTTGTTAGTTTAGTATATGACTCTGTAGTTTGGAGATCCCTAAGAGACTTGGGTGGGATGGGATCTCCAACCCTGTGTCTGGGTCTTGTGGACAGCCAGCAGGGTGTGTGCCCAGGTGCACACAGCCCATGTAACAAGGGACTGGTCCATAGGCGTCCGCTGAACTTTTTTCAGGGGGGGGGGGGGGCATCATTTTAAGGTCATCCATGCATCTTTGGGGCAGTGGAGCAGCGCTGTATACACCACTCCTCCGCCGCCCCTGGCCATTGAAATAAATGGGCAGGGGCGGTGGAGCAGCAGCTTCGACAGCAGCGATACACAGTTGCATTTAACCCTGTCTTCGACCGCTTGCTGGGGTTAAAAGAGCCCCACTAGCGGCCGAATAGCGACACTAAAACGATGGTAAAGCTTTACCGACAACCCGGCCAGCTGGCAGTGTGAAATAGCTCTTTAGGGTAATTCAGCTTCACTCCACCATGTCCATATAAATATAGCCTAGAGAATGTACATCTTTCTATATTGCAATACATCTGTTGTGGCCATATTTTGATCTTTATGAAAATGGCCTATACTGTATAGGTTGTTTTCATCAAGTTCAAAATATGGCCGCCCACAACAGATGTATTGCAATACATTGCAATACAAAAAGATGTACACAGTGGTGTCGTGGCACAGGCACTGCTGTTACCTGTAGTTCTTCAGCGATAGTCCCAGGGCAGGCACTGGCAGCGTATTCTCTCGTCTTGGCCACTGCACGCCACGCACCTGTGGGAGGAGCCAGCGCATACATTTTCACAGGCAGAGGCAGGCTGAGGCAGCAGCCAATCATGGAACAGCCGGGTCACGGACGGTGATGTTAAGCAGAGGCCCAAGCGGCAGAGCCAATAGGATGCTCGGGCCGGGGGTGAGGAGGGAGGGACGGATGTGTAGTCAGAAAAAACAGAGCAGCCCCAGCTCCCAGGCCAGCAGCAGACTTAGAAAAAAAAGCCCACGGTTGCCGCAAAGGTGGCCATTGCAACACAGGGGGCAAGTGTCTTCACTCTGACTTCCGATTCCAGGGGGGCAATTGACCCCCCTTGCCCTATGGAGCGGACGCCCATGGACTGGTCAGAACAGTGTGTGGAGGAAGGTGGAGTGTGTGCAGCTTGTTACTGCTGCTGTATGAAGACAGACCTGTGTCTGGAAAGCTGTCTGCCCTGTGTGAGACTACATCCCTGGTGAGGGGGGACTTTGTGTCCGATAGACTGGGAGGCTGGGAGAGCTGAGGCGACTAGCAAGTCCAAGGGGGCTGAAGGAAGTCCTGAAGTCTGGGAGACAGTGAACTAACCCAGGGGCTGGAGAATCCTGTTGAGACCAGGAGTAGGCCGATTTAGGAGGGAATTGCAAGGCAAAGTAAGCCTTGGAGCCAGGAGGCTTGGCATTTTCTGTTATGTGAATTTACTGGAGAAGAACCCCTGTGTGGGAAATCATGTGTATACATTTTTATTTTATTTCCTTTTAATAAAAATGGGCTGTCATGCCCTCAAACCTGATAACTGACTGCTGTGTACTCGCTGGAAAAACGCATCTACTACTGAGCTAAACACCCCATGTCACAATGTATATATATATATATATATATATATATATATATATATATATATATATATATTGTGACAGCAGGAAGGTAAAGTCACCTGGTTGCATCCAGGGGGGTAGATATATTTCGCCCAGATTCAGGCTTTACGCCGACTTATACAACTAGGTGGAGAGTTGTATAAGCCCAGCTAAGGCTAGTGGGCTCATGGATGACTCATACCTCTAGGGAGAGTGTGGGGCGTCGTGCAGACAGGGAGTTGATGAGACCAGCTGAAGCTTGTCAGCTCATTTAGGCCTCTATAAGAACTCCCAGATTCATTAGGTGTTTGCTCATGCCTGGACCCAGACCTGTGTGGACTGTCTAGGGAAAGTGAACCCCTGTGCGGTGAGACAAAGCCTGTGTGGCTATTTGCTTGGACATTTAAAACCAGGGACTTAGGGACTAGGACAGCACTAGGCTGATCCCAGTTGTTAGTTAGGAAACCTGTATGTTTAGTCAGAGGTCAAGTTGACCAGGATTTATTTTGTTTATGTTTCTTTTGCTTTGCTGTGTTTTGTCACTGTAAATAGAAAATAAACCGCACCTTTTTGATTTTGAAAACCACAACCTCCGTTTGCTGGGCCTGTTTTTTGTGTGGAGAGCCCATCCCGGGGGTCACACACCCCCGCTGCCGAGTAAACCCCCCCCACAGTTGGTGGAGAACCAGTGGCAGTTTTTTTTTTTTAAGCCAGCATGGAGGAGATACTGAAGCAGCTGGCTCTAGCAAATGCCAATCAACAGCAGACAAATGCAGGTTTGCAAAAGAGCCTTGCAGCTCATCAACAGAGCCTTGCAGCTCAACAACAGAACTTCGCAGCCCAGCAGCAAGCTCATCAACAGAGCCTTGCAGCCCAGCAGCAGACAAACGCAACTTTGCAACAGAGTCTGGAGGCTCAGCAACAAGCCCAGCTGCAATCTGAGGCCCGCTTCATAGACCTGTTGCAGAAGCAAGAGCAGAGACTACAACAACAGATGGAAGCAGTAATGCAGCAACGTCCGCAGACCAGTGAGGAAAGCCATCCCACTAATACCGCGTCCTTTGGGGTGAGTTGTTTATTGACAAAAATGACTGGAGAGGATGATCCAGAGGTATTTTTGACCACATTTGAAAGGACCGCTGAAAGAGAAAAGTGGCCTGAGGAGCAGTGGGCTGGACTGGTGGCTCCTCTGTTAACTGGTGAATCGCAGAAAGCTTACTATGACCTAGAGCCTAACCAAGCAAAAGACTATGTGATGCTAAAAGCTGAAATATTGGCAAGGCTGGGTGTCACCCAGGCTGTCCGGGCTCAGCGTGTGCATAACTGGACTTTCCAGCTTGGAAAACCCCCCAGGTCTCAAATGTATGATCTCATTCACCTGAGCAGAAAGTGGCTACAGCCAGAGACTTTTTCCGCACCAAAGATTGTGGAACGTGTTGTAATGGATCGGTTTTTGAGAGCTCTTCCTACTGCCATCCAAAAGTGGGTAAGCCATGGAGACCCAGAGACGGCCGATGGTCTTGTGGATCGTGTGGAGAAATACTTGGCTACAGAGAACCTGACGGCCTCTTCCAGAGACACTCGGACTTTCCACCCTAAGACCAGACCATCCCCAGGGGCAGATAAGAGGATTCCAAGGGGTGAGGGTGGAGAGAGTGAGAGGGTGGGAGCTCTACCCCAAGTTTGGCGAGAACAGCCTGGGAAATCAGCGGCTCAAGAGGCGGCAAGAAGGATCGTTTGCTACCGCTGCCGGCAAGCGGGACATATTGCAGCCAATTGCCCGGTTGTGGAGGAACCCATGCAGTGTGACTTTCTGACGGGCAGACGTCAGTCGCTGTGTGCGACAGTCGCATGCACTGCCATTCGAGGAACTGAGAAACATTTATGCAAAATGTGTGTTAATGGTAGAAATGTTGTGGTATTGCTGGATTCAGGTAGCCTGATAAAGGCTGAGTTAGTTAAAACAGAGGTCTCTGGGAATAGCAAGGTAGCTGTTATTTGTGTGCATGGGGACACCCGAGAGTATCCAGTGACTACAGTGTGTTTCGAGACCCCCAAAGGTACCCTCTCTCATCCAGTGGGCTTAGTATCTCAGTTACCACATGACACCATTGTGGGAAGGGATTTTCCGAAGTTCTGGGAACTGTGGGATGATCCTGAGCCCCCCACTGGTGCCCCTATGTACCAGGAATGTGATAGCCAGAACTCCCCTGAGAGTGGTGAGGACTCTCCGGAATTTCCCTTATCAGTATTGGCAGGGGAGACTCAAGAATCTGGAGAGGAGCCCACCTCCTCAGACGAAAACCTACCGTCTGTGGAGTTTTCTGATCTTGAGGTTCACAGGGAAAACTTTGCCACAGAACAGTTGAAAGACCCCGCCCTAATAAAGGCACGGGAAAACGTAGTGAAAATAGATGGCGAGTTAGTGAACCCAGATAATACCTGCACTTACCCATACTTCAGCGTAGAGAAGGACCTACTGTATCGGGTGGCAAAAAGGGCAGAAGAAACCGTTGAGCAGCTTGTGGTGCCCAAACCTTACAGGAAGTTGGTGTTGGAGTTGGCCCATGGGCACATTCTTGGAGGTCATCTGGGGACAGAGAAAACCCGAGAGAGGGTATTACAGAGATTCTATTGGCCGGGGGTGATGAAGGACATAGAAAATTATTGTTCCTCCTGCCCTGTGTGTCAGAGGTCGGCCCCGATGCCACATTTCCGTAGCCCGCTGGTCCCTCTACCCATCATTGAGGTCCCGTTTGAGAGGATCGCCATGGATTTGGTAGGTCCTATAATCAAGTCCGCTAGGGGGCACCAGTACATATTAGTTATAATGGACTATGCCACCCGTTATCCAGAAGCGATCCCTCTCCGAAATACCTCGGCCAAAACCATAGCCAAAGAGCTATCTCTTGTGTTTAGCCGGGTGGGTATTTGTAAAGAACTGCTTACGGACCAAGGTACACCCTTTATGTCCCGGGTTATGAAGGAGCTGTGTAAATTGTTCAAAGTGACGCAATTACGTACATCTGTGTATCACCCCCAAACCGATGGGCTGGTTGAAAGATTCAACAAAACCCTAAAACAAATGTTGAAGAAAGTGGTGGATAGAGATGGAAAGGATTGGGACTGTCTACTTCCTTATCTGATGTTTGCTATTAGGGAGGTGCCCCAATCCTCTACGGGATTCTCCCCCTTTGAGTTACTGTATGGGAGACACCCAAGAGGGCTGTTGGATATTGCCAAGGAAACTTGGGAAAGTGAGAGTTCTCCCCACAGGAGTGTGATTGAGCATGTCGCCCTGATGCAAGACCGAATTGCACAGGTAATGCCCATCGTGAAGGAACATTTGGCCCAAGCGCAGTTAGCACAGCAGAGAGTGTACAACCGTGGAGCCAAGACCCGTACCTTTTCCCCAGGGGATAGGATACTGGTACTTGTCCCTACGGTTGAAAGTAAATTCCTTGCCAAATGGCAAGGCCCCTACGAGATAATGGAAAAAGTGAGCGAAGTGAATTACAAGGTCAGACAACCAGGAAGGCGAAAGCCCGAACAGATCTATCACGTTAATCTGTTGAAAGCCTGGAGGGATAGAGAGTCCCTAGTCGCAGACACTTGGTCACCAGCTCAAACTGGTTGCGTGATTCCTGAGGTTGGAATAGCAGCCACCTTGTCACAACCCCAACAACAGGAGGTTAAGGAGTTTGTGCTTCGCAACAAGGAGGTATTCTCTGAGCTGCCGGGACAAACATCTGGGGTAGAGCATGACATCATTACCCCGCCCGGTGAAAGGGTGAAGTTAAAACCCTATCGGATCCCAGAGGCCCGAAGGGAGGCAATACGGGAGGAAGTACAGAAAATGCTGAACTTAGGGGTGATAGAGGAGTCCCAAAGTGATTGGTCTAGTCCCATTGTGTTGGTGCCTAAACCGGATGGGAGCTGGCGATTTTGTAACGATTTTCGTCAGTTGAACAAAGTTACAAAATTTGACACCTACCCCATGCCACGTATAGATGAGTTGATCGACCGGCTGGGAACAGCCCGATACATGACGACTCTTGACCTCACAAAAGGGTATTGGCAAATCCCCCTGGCCAAGTCGGCCAAAGAGAAAACCGCATTTGTAACCCCAGACGGGGCGTTCCAATATAAAAGAATGCCGTTCGGGTTACAGAATGCGCCGGCCACATTCCAGCGGAAAATGGACCAGATGCTGAGGCCCCATCGGAAGTATGCTGCGGCTTACCTGGATGACGTAATTGTCCATAGCACAGATTGGGCCTCACATCTGCCAAAAGTGCAAGCAGTCCTGGACTCTGTTCGGGAAGCGGGGTTTACGGCTAACCCCAAGAAGTGTACCATTGGGCAGGAGGAGGCCAAATATCTTGGGTACACCATTGGGAGGGGAGTAATAAAACCCCAACTCAACAAAGTCGAGGCCATCCAGAGTTGGCCACGTCCCAACAGCAAGAAGCAGGTACGAGCCTTTCTGGGAATCGCTGGGTATTATCGGCGATTCATTCCCCACTTTGCTTCTAAGGCTGTGCCCCTAACCAACCTGACGAAGGGGAAAGGGTCGGTCATGATTAAATGGACCCCCGAGGCTGAGGCAGCATTCCAATTCTTGAAACAAGCCTTATGTAGCCAGCCAGTGTTGTACTCACCCGACTTCTCTAAAGACTTTGTCGTACAAAGTGATGCGTCAGATGTGGGGTTAGGAGCAGTATTGTCCCAGGTCTGGAACGGGGAAGAGCACCCAGTCATTTACCTCAGCAGGAAGTTGAAGTCCCATGAGGTAAATTACGCCACCGTTGAAAAGGAGTGTTTAGCGGTGAAGTGGGCTCTAGATTCCCTTCGGTACTACCTGCTAGGTAGGCACTTTGACATGGTTACGGATCACGCTCCGTTAAAGTGGATGGCTCAAAACAAGGAAACAAATAGAAGAGTGAATAGGTGGTTCCTGGCCCTCCAGGAATTCAACTTCACAGTAAAACATCGCCCTGGCGTTCAAATGGGGAATGTGGATGCTTTGTCTCGAGTACATGAATGCCTGATTGCTGGTGTTCCAACCCCGAGGTTAAAACAAGAGGGGGGGTATGTGACAGCAGGAAGGTAAAGTCACCTGGTTGCATCCAGGGGGTAGATATATTTCGCCCAGATTCAGGCTTTACGCCGACTTATACAACTAGGTGGAGAGTTGTATAAGCCCAGCTAAGGCTAGTGGGCTCATGGATGACTCATACCTCTAGGGAGAGTGTGGGGCGTCGTGCAGACAGGGAGTTGATGAGACCAGCTGAAGCTTGTCAGCTCATTTAGGCCTCTATAAGAACTCCCAGATTCATTAGGTGTTTGCTCATGCCTGGACCCAGACCTGTGTGGACTGTCTAGGGAGAGTGAACCCCTGTGCTCTGAGACAAAGCCTGTGTGGCTATTTGCTTGGACATTTAAAACCAGGGACTTAGGGACTAGGACAGCACTAGGCTGATCCCAGTTGTTAGTTAGGAAACCTGTATGTTTAGTCAGAGGTCAAGTTGACCAGGATTTATTTTGTTTATGTTTCTTTTGCTTTGCTGTGTTTTGTCACTGTAAATAGAAAATAAACCGCACCTTTTTGATTTTGAAAACCACAACCTCCGTTTGCTGGGCCTGTTTTTTGTGTGGGGAGCCCATCCCGGGGGTCACACACCCCCGCTGCCGAGTAAACCCCCCCCACAATATATATATACACACACTACACTGCATGCACTGTATATATAATCTACCCTGACTGTGCTGTGTGTGTATATATATATATTGTGGTAGTGTGGTACCCCACCATTGTATAAATACAGGATTCTCAACCAGGCAGGTTGAGGGGCTCCAGGGTATTTACTTGTTTTGGAGGAAACTGGCTTTTCAGTTTCCTCATGATTTACTAAAGTCCACTTTGGGACCTGGAGCTTGGGGATTTCTTAGAGATCCGGGTGGGATGAAATCCCCAGTCCTGGATCCGGGTTTTGAGACTCAACTGCACACTGATTGTTCAGGTGTGTGTGGGCCTGATAGTAGGGTCAGGACCAGCATTCTGGGCTCCACCCTCCTGACGAGTGCAGGTGTGCACTGGGGAAGCCACAGAGTGCAAGTGTGCACTGGAGAAGCCAGAGAGTGCTTGTGTGCACAGTGGAAGCCAGAGACCCAGGTCTGAGGATCAGAGCAGTGAGGGTCTGCTATCTAAATGGACGGTGTTGCCAAGGGAATAGTCTGTAGGAGACAGATGAAAGCCTGAAGTGGAAGGCCTGAGCAGCACTGCTGTATGTATAAGCCAGGAGGCTAAATTACATTTTGTTGATGAATAGGAGTGCTGAAACCCCTGCGAGGGAAACCTTTCATTTTGTTTTGAACTTCTTTTAATAAAAATGGGCAAACAAAGCCCTTAAAAAGAAGAACTAGCGAGTGGCGGTGTCCTTCAAGTTCTACATTTGATGCTAGTCCTTCACACGTGGTGGAGAATGCGGGCACAATCTGAGATCCCTACAATCAAGTAAGTTCATCTGTTATATGAACTGTGTTTTTGGTGCATGAGACTTAATAATCTGTGTGTGTGCAGGTGAGGAGAACCTGCAAGCGAAAGGTAACTAGCCTTAACCACTTAAGCCCCGGACCATTTGGTAGCTAAAGGACCAGAGGTGAATTCTGAATTTTGCACTGCGCTGCTTTAACTGTAAATTGTGCGGACATGCAATGTTGTACCCAAACGAAATTTGCGTCCTTTTCTTCCCACAAATAGAGCTTTCTTTTAATGGTATTTGATTGCCTCTGCGATTTTTATTTTTTGTGATATAAACGGAAAAAGACCGAAAATTTTGAAAAAAAATGATATTTTCTACTTTTTGTTATAAGAAAAATCGAATAAACTCAATTGTAGTCATACATTTAGGCCAAAATGTATTCAGCCACATGTTTTTAGTAAAAAAAATGTCAATAAGCGTATATTTATTGGTTTGCGCAAAAGTTATAGAGTTTACAAACTAGGGTACATTTTCTGAAATTTACACAGCTTTAAATTTATGACTGCCTATCTCATTTCTTGAGGTGCTAAAATGACAGGGCAGTACAAAACCCCCCCAAATGACCCCATTTTGGAAAGTAGACACCCCAAGGAAATTGCTGAGAGGCATGTTGAGCCCATTGATTTTTTTTTTTTTTGTCCCAAGTGATTGAATTATGACTAAAAAAAAAAAAAATTACAAAAAGTTGTCACTAAATGATATATTGCTCACACATGCCATGGTTATATGTGGAATTTTACCCCAAAATACATTTTGCTGCTTCTCCTGAGTACGGGGATATCACATGTGTGGGACTTTTTGGGAGCCTAGCCGCGTACGGGACCCCGGAAACCAAGCACCGCCTTCAGGATTTCTAAGGGCGCAAATTTTTGATTTCACTCCTCACTACCTATCACAGTTTCGAAGGCCATAAAATGCCAAAATAGCACAAAACCCCCCCAAATGACCCCATTTTAGAAAGTAGACACCCCAAGGAAATTGCTGAGAGGCCTGTTGAGCCCATTGAATATATATTTTTTGTCCCAAGTGATTGAATAATGACAAAAAAAAAAAATTACAAAAAGTTGTCACTAAATGATATATTGCTCACACATGCCATGGTTATATGTGGAATTACACCCCAAAATACATTTTTCTGCTTCTCCTGAGTACGGGGATACCACATGTGTGGGACTTTTTAGGAGCCTAGCCGTGTACGGGACCCCGAAAACCAAGCACCGCCTTCAGGATTTCTAGGCACAAATATTTGATTTCACTCCTCACTACCTATCACAGTTTCGAAGGCCATAAAATGCCAAAATTGCACAAAACCCCCCCAAATGACCCCATTTTGGAATATAGACACCCCAAGCTATTTGCTGAGAGGCATGGCGAGTATTTTACAGCTCTAATTTGTTTTTGAAAATGAAGAAAGAAAATATATATATATATATATTTTTTTTTTTCAATTTTCAAAACTTTGTGACAAAAAGCGAGATCTGCAAAATACTCACATTACCTCTCAGCAAATAGCTTGGGGTGTCTACTTTCCAAAATGGGGTCATTTGGGGGGGTTTTGTGCTATCTGGGCATTCCATGGCCTCCGAAACTGTGATAGGCAGTGAGAAGTGAAATCAAAAATTTACACCCTTAGAAAGCCTGAAGGCGGTGCTTGGTTTTTGGGGTCCCGTACGTGGATAGGCTCCCAAAAAGTCTCACACATGTGGTATCCCCGTACTCAGGAGAAGCAACAGAATGTATTTTGGGGTGTAATTCCACATATGCCCATGACATGTTTGAGCAATATATCATTTAGTGACAACTTTGTGCAAAAAAAAAAAAAAATTGTAGTTTTTCCGCAACTTGTGTCAACATATAAAATATTCCATGGACTCGACATGCCTCTCAGTATATAGCTTGGGGTGTCTACTTTCCAAAATGGGGTCATTTGGGGGGATTTTGAACTGTTCTGGCATTTTATACACAACATTAGGAAGCTTACATCCACTCTTCTAACCACTTGAAGACAAAGCCCTTTTTGACACTTTTTGTTTACATGAAAACATTTTTTGTTTGCAAGAAAATTATGTTGAACCCCCAAACATTATATATATTTTTAAAGCAAAGGCCCTACAGATTAAAATGGTGGGTGTTGCATTTTTTTTTCTACACAGTATTTGCGCAGCGATTTTTCAAACGCATTTTTTGGGTTAAAAAATACACTTTTTTAATTTTAATGCACTAAAACACACTATATTGCCCAAATGTTTGATGAAATAAAAAAGATGATCTTAGGCCGAGTACATAGATACCAAACACGACATGCTTTAAAATTTCACACAAACGCGCATTGGCGACAAACTACATACATTTTTAAAAGCATTTAAAAGCCTTTACAGGTTACCCCAGTAGATTTACAGAGGAGGTCTACTGCTAAAATGATTGCCCTCGATCTGACCTTCACGGCGATACCTCACATGCATGGTGCAATTGCTGTTTACATATGACGCCAGACCGACGCTTGCGTTCGCCATTGGGCAAGAGCAGGGCAGGACAGGGGTGCTTTTTTTTTTCTTTTTTTTATTATTAATTTTTCTTTTTTATTTTATTTTTAAATTGTTCCTTCCAAGTATTTTTTTTTTAATCATTTTTATTGTTATCTCAGGGAATGTAAATATCCCCTATGATAGCAATAGGTAGTGACAGGTACTCTTTTTTTGAAAAAACTGGGGTCTTCTAGACCCTAGATTTTTCCTCTGCCCTCAAAGCATCTGACCACACCAAGATCGGTGTGATAAAATGCTTTCCCAATTTCCCAATGGCGCTTTTTATATCCGGGGGGGGCATTCCCTCCCACTGCTTGTAAAAGCAGTCCAGAGGCTAATTAGCCGCTAGGATTGCTTTTACATGAAAGCCGGCCGCAGGCTGAAAAGAATGATACCAAGATGATACCTAAACCCGCAGGCATCATTCTGGTATAAACATTCAAAGTCCAGCAACATACCAGTACGTTGCTGGTCCTTGTTGGACATGTATTGTAATCTTTTTTTTTCATGCAGCCAGTTGGCTGAACGAAAAAAGAGATTGATCGGTGGGTGTGCCCACCATTAGAATACCGCCCTTCATCCACCCACTTCCAATGATGGGCATACACGCACCATTTATATATGCCGAAGCATGGGGGCATCCTCCCGCAAAAAAGTTATGCCGCACACACATGGTCGGACTTTTCCACGGGCAAGCCTCCGTCGGAATTTCGACCGTATGTACGCGGCATTAGGGGCAAAATCGCTCCTCTGCCCCTGCTGCCCCAATGCTTCGGCATATTTGCTTTTTTTTTTTAACTGTGGTGGTGAAATCACCTCCTACAGCACTGGAGTCGCAGGGATCAGGCCTGTCTCTGCAAACGCTGCAGTTATGTGTGTTTTTGTTTTGTAAGTGACAGTGATCGATCGATACTGCACTTGGGTGGCCTGGGCTGGACGGAGGGGCAAAACGCAGGTGCCAGCAGGTATCTGGGCTGATCCCGCTAACACTGCGTTTTTGGGAACCCTAAACTGCTGGGGACGCTAGTATAGATCTGATCTGATCAGATATTGATCTGTTCAGATACTATACCACTAAGGGGGGTGTATGCTTCACGCGTGGGTGTTAGCATTACTGGCACTAACCTGACGCTGCCTGGGGTGTGACGCAGACCCTCTCTGACGCTAAAACCTAATTGATATCACCCGCCGGGCGATCAGGGGGTTAAACCTTTATTGGGTTATATACACGGCGGGTGCCCTGACACTATAAAAAGCAAACTAACTAACCAGCGTCACCCGTAACACTTATATGGTGATCACTGGTGAAAGGGTTAACTAGGGGCAATCAGGGGGTTAAAACCTTTATTAGATAATATATGGGGGTACCTGACGCTATAAAAACCTGCGGCGAACCTAAAAAAAATTACCAGCTACCGATCTGCATCACCGACACTAAGACAGCGTTTAGAAAAACGATCGCTTAGTGACAGTGGTGATGGGGGTGAAAGGGTTACCTGGGGGGCGATCAAGGGGGTTAAACCTTTATTAGATAATATATTGGGGTACCTGACGCTATAAAAACATGCGGCGAACCTAAAAAAAATTACTGGCTACCGATCTGCATCACAGACACTAAGACAGCGTTTAGAAAAACGATTGCTTAGCGACAGTGGTGATAGGGGGTGAAAGGGTTACCTGGGGGGCGATCAAGGGGGTTAAACCTTTATTAGATAATATATTGGGGTACCTGACGCTATAAAAACCTGCGGCGAACCTAAAAAAAATTACCAGCTACCGATCTGCATCACCGACACTAAGACAGCGTTTAGAAAAATGATCGCTTAATGACAGTGGTGATGGGGGTGAAAGGGTTACCTGGGGGGCTATCAAGGGGGTTAAACCTTTATTAGATAATATATTGGGGTACCTGACGCTATAAAAACATGCGGCGAACGTAAAAAAAATTACTGGCTACCGATCAGCATCACCGACGCTAAGACAGCGTTTAGAAAAACAATTGCTTAGCGACAGTGGTGATAGGGGGTGAAAGGGTTACCTGGGGGGCGATCAAGGGGGTTAAACCTTTATTAGATAATATATTGGGGTACCTGACGCTATAAAAACCTGCGGCGAACCTAAAAAAAATTACCGGCTACCGATCTGCATCACAGACACTAAGACAGCGTTTAGAAAAACGATCGCTTAGTGACAGTGGTGATAGGGGGTGAAAGGGTTACCTGGGGGCGATCAAGGGGGTTAAACCTTTATTAGATAATATATTGGGGTACCTGACGCGATAAAAACATGCGGTGAACCTAAAAAAAATTACTGGCTGCCGATCGGCATCACTGACGCTAAGACAGCGATCAGAAAAATGATCGCTTAGCGACAGTGGTGATAGGGGGTGAAAGGGTTATCTGGGGGGTGATCAGGGGGTTAAACCTTTATTAGGGGGGGTTAGGGGGCTACACTGGACTTAAGACTAAACTTTGGTGACACTTTTACAGTCACAAATGTCACTGATTGCAGTGATCACTAAATAAATGGTCACTGCAATCAGTGACACTGTGACTGGGGGCTGGGGGGGGGTGATCTGGGGGGTGATCTGGGGTGTCTGGGGGGGGCCTGGGGGGGCGATTTATGTCCCTATGTGTCCTGGTGTCAGTGTAGTGTTGTGTGCACTGACCTGATGTCTTCTCTTGTACGGCGCTCGGTATATGTGAGCGCCGCACCAGAGATGACATCACTTCCTCCTGCTCCCTCTGTCTGACACAGACAGAGGGGGCATTTCCATTCGCCGGGAGCGATCGCGAGGGGGTGGCCAGAAACAAATGGCTGCCCCCTCATCCCGGAACGCTCCCGGACACTTAGCCACCGCTCACTGTATAGGAGGGGGGTCCGATTGGACCCCCCAACTGTACAAAGGCAATCACGTACACTCTACGTGATTGTGCCTGTCGGTGCCATTCTGCCGACGTATATATACAGTGAGCGGTCGTTAAGTGGTTAAAGAGACAGTGCTCCAATTTGTTGCAGGTGGTGTACCTGTGAACAAAAAGTAATTTTTTTTTCTCTGCAGTGAACTGCTGCTAGCTGTGTGTGGCAGCCAGGCAAACTGCATTGCGCAGAAGTTTATTTGATGGACTGTTGCATGCAGGTTGTGTACCTGTGAAAGGAGAAACAAACAGATTTTTTATTTTTTCCCTTTTTCTCCGCCAAGAACTGTTACAAGTTGCTGTGTGCAAGACCGCAAGGATGGGGCGATCAAAACGCCTAAAAGAAGCAAGGATGGCTGAGATGATAGATAGAGCTCTGTGGCTGGAGGGGTTGTTACCGCCTGATCGAACCCCATACATTCCTAAACAGAGTTTTCCAAGGGAAAAGAGGGCTGCTGTTGTCCCTAGCAACCCTGGTGCAATGAATGCACAGATGACGGCTAGTGTGGAGAATCCACCAGCGTTTGAATCTGCAGTGGATTGGTGCAAGTGACACCTGGCAGGATTGGACCAAGCTAAAGTGGAAGGCAAGCCAGCCTTCGATACAAAAAGAGAGCTGCCGGATGTCCATGCCTGGGAGAGGGGTGTTGTTGCCCCTGGCAACGCTGATGCAGTTAAACCAGCAGCTGTTGTGAAAAGTGTGAAAGTGATACAGCTTGAGACAGGGTCCAGCAGATGCAGTGTGGGAAACCCTGACAAGACATGGAACCAAGTGCGCTGTTTGCGGTGCAGTGAGTGGGGGCATGCAGTCTCCAAGTACTTTTTGTCCCTGGCTCCAGTGCAAAGCTACCTAGCAAAACAAAGGTCTGAGAAGCCTGTGTTACATGCCAGAAGAGAGGCTGATCAAAGGCCAAGACAGAGAGTGGTTGCCCATAGCAACACAGTCGGGCTGTCTGCGGACCATGGGGTGTGCCTCCCAAGGGTCGTGACAAGTGGCTTTCGGAGGAGCCAATACAGCATGTTGGAGAGAGCCAGCAAAGCTCTGCTGGGAGACTGCGATCTCCCATGGCAACGAGAGTGGAAGTTGTGCCTGGAAGGAATCATCAGGAGAGAAACGCACTGGGGAAAAGTCGTCCAGTACCATGCCTGGAATGTGGCCAGCTGGGGCACGAAATATTGTCTTGCCCTAGATTCTGGGGTGCACCTGGAGGTAATGTTGCTGAGCAGAACTCTTTACCTGTGGGCCAAGATCCCTTTGCAAATATGTTTGCAGTCACCCCTGGCAACAAGGAGGAGTTTTCTGTGGTGTCTGCAGGGGGTGCTAAACAGTGGGAGATGCCTGCTGTGATTTCATCCCATGGCCACCAGGAGTTGGCCAGTAAATGTGCGGCTGAGGACTGGTTCTTAAGACAACGTACTCAAATGAAGATGGTGACCCCAACTACTGTGGTGGGTAAGACAATCTTTAATGAAATGATGCCTGGAACTGCTGATTTCAGGTATAAAAGAACTGGCTATGAGACTGTCCATGATGATGTGAGAGTGACCCCAGTTAGTGGGGCCACAGAATGTGCACTTGAGAATGACTTTTTCATACCCAGTGGGAATGCAGGGGTTAAAGTCCAAACAGAACCTGTGTTGATGACTAAAAGTGTTGTGTCTAATGTCTGCCAGCCTCAAGTTGGCAGTGGGCTAGGACAGCCTGCAAAAACTAAAAATGCTCTAAGTATTACTGTTAATGAAAAGTTTGCTGCTGTTGGTAAAACCCCAGGTTCTTCCAGAGCAAAAGCTGTTGTCACAAATGGGTCATTGCCTGTACCAATTGGTGGTAAGACAGCACAGTTGTCCCCAGAAATCTCCAGGGAACTTCATGTATTGGAGTCGGAGGTTGCCATGGACAACTGCGATGTCACTCTGGTGGGACAGAGTGGAACTGTACCGTGTAATGGTAATGTGTTAGTGCAAGCTGCTAGTACTAAAAATGTGCCGGTAAATGGTGGGTTAACACAACCTGTGAAAAATGCAAAGGTGTGTGAGGCCTCGTACACACGACCGATTTTCTCGTCGTAAAAAACACGTCGTTTTTTTCGACGAGATTCTTGTTAAGCTTGTCGATTTTCTCGTCAAGCTTTCTATGCGTACACACTGTCATTTTCCAATTTCCTCGTGGTTCTCTGCGCTCACGTCCAGCACGTACGACGGCACTATAAAGGGGAAGATCTTTTTTCTTGGCGCCACCCCTTGGGCTGCTTTTGCTGATCTCGTGTTACCGCGTGTGAAGTAAAAGTTTGGGAAGAGACGATTCGCGCTTTTCAGTCTTCGTACTTTTCAGATCGTTTTCTGCCGTTCAGTTTGTGCTTGTGGGTTCGTATCTTGACTTTCAGGGCGTCTAGGCAGGTCGTATCTGTTTTACAGTGCGTTATTGCCTGTTCGTTTCTGAATTTCAGTTCGTTATTCATAGGCCTTGCTGTTCTAAAGTGCGTTCTGTTCTGTACGTTCTGATTAGACGACCGTTTCCTAGCCATGTCGCCTGGACGTTCTCGTCGTCGAGTTCGTGCTGTGCGTGCGCTTGGTGTTGGTCTGCTTGTTTTGGACCAAGACCAGTCCATGAATGGTGTGAGGAGGAGTTCATGGACCAAGAATTGGTTGCTCCAGCGGGACCAATTCTGCCACATGCCTCTGCTGCGGGAGATCGTCGAGAATAATCCTGAGGACTACAGGAATTTTCTGAGGATGTCTGACCCCGTTTTTCAGGAACTGTTGGCTTTGGTGTCCCCCTATATTACCAGGAAGGACACCGTTATGCGGGAAGCCATCAGTGCTGAGCAGAGACTCCACGTTGCGTTACCTGGCGACAGGGAGAAGTCTTCAGGACTTGAAGTTCACCACAGGCATCTCCCCCCAGGCTCTGGGCCTCATAATCCCAGACACCTGTTCTGCTATTATACAAGTCCTGCAGGAGGACTATATTAGGGTAAGTTTTCTCCCTTAACATCACATTTTATGTATTACATGTATGCTAATGTATTGTATTTCTTTCATCCTTCCCTAATTACCATGATTGTAATATGCTGAGAATGTCCCCTTTGTCCCCATGCATGTTGGAAGCTTTAGATTGCCCCTTTTTTTTCCTCCCTAAATATTTCCCCTCACTAACTTTTCCAGCAGGGGCGCCTGTTGCTCCAAATGTTGGGGGGTTCCAACCCCAATTTCGGAAATAAACTTCCTCCTTTTTTGCTCTGTTGCCTAATAAACGCCCCCAGTTGTCCCCTCCAATGCAGCCATTTAGTCCCCTCTAATGCAGCCAGTTTCCCCCCAGCCCTGCACTTACCTTCTTGTGGTCAGCGCCATCCTTCTTCTGTCCTTGATGTCTTCTCCTTCCCTTCATGTTGCATCAGCCAATCATGTTACCATTAAACAGACTTGGTGAACATGATTGCCAGAGCAGCCTGTCAGTGTTTACACAAGGAATGCCCCCCTCCTTGCGTCCCCGATTTTTCTTTGAGGAAGCCAATTACATCCCTCAGGTTGTAATTTGCAAGACTTTTTTAATACCTGTTTCTGCTCTGCAATTTTAACCCCCTAAATGACGCAATTATTGATATGTCGGTCGCTTTACAAGAGGCCATCCACCTGAATAGTGGGCGGCATAGACAATACATAGGTTCATGCAACGCATGAACCTATGTATTGTTCTGAGTGATGGGCACAGGAGAGAGGGGACAGTGCTCCAGCGCCCACTCTGGACGCACCGCCACTGCAATGCTATCCTGTGGCCAAACACATCTCCCCCCCCCCAAAATAATTTAGTAATGGCCCATCAGAGGGGGTAATGAATATGATAAATGAGCCTTCCATTATACTTTTTTTACACACCTTAATAAACGTATAATTTGATTGATGTTGGTCTCTAATTTTTTGGGATAGAATTTCCTTGTAATGTATGCCTTTGTTTTTCTAATATTATTTCATCTTGTTTCACTCCACAGCTTCCTTCCACGCCACAGGAATGGCAGACTGTGGCATTGGAGTTTGCCACGCGGTGGGACTTCCCCAACTGCGGTGGTGCCATAGACGGGAAGCACGTCCGCATCGTGCCGCCACCCCGTTCTGGATCCTACTACTACAATTACAAGGGGTTTCATAGCATTGTGCTGATGGCGGTGGTGTCAGCACGGTATGAATTCCTCTATGTTGATGTAGGGAAGAATGGCCGGATGTCCGATGGGGGATCCTTCATCCAGACGGAGTTTGCCCTCCGTCTCCAGAGTGACGACCTTGCATTGCCACCGGATGCAGGGAATATTGAAGGACTCCCCTTTGTTTTCTTGGCTGATGAAGCCTTCGGACTCGGACGGCATCTTATGAGGCCATTTCCACAGAGGACCCTGACCCCAGAGAAGAGTGTGTTCAATTACCGGCTGGCCAGGGCCCGAAGAGTCGTTGAAAATGCCTTTGGCATAATGGCCAGCCGGTTCCGCCTTTTTATGACTTCCATCCACTTGGCGGACTACAAAATAAACTATGTAGTGTTATGCTGCTGTGTGCTACACAACTTTCTGAGCCAAAAATCACATTCCTATATGGCCTCAGTTTTGCCAGAGGCTGGACTTTCCCCTGCAAATCCCCTTCCGGGCCTGGAATCTGCCCGTCTTGGCTTGCCCCCCCAAAATGCCCGTGTGGTTCGTGACAAATACATGGAGTATTTCACGGGTAGGGGGGCAATTCCTATGCCAGCCTATGTCTAAGTATCCCAATAAAAATCTTGTTTAAACCTTTAATTATTTGTTCTTTCCTGTCTCCTAGTTTGTCTTTGTGCATTTGTAGTGGCAAGTATATTTTACTTTAGTAAATAACAACCAATTTCACTATGTTACCTTACAAAAGAACCAAATAAGCTTAGAGAGTATTATAAAAAGAAGCTACACGTTGTTTGTGGTCAAAAATTTTACTCTCTGCACATTTTTTTTGGTTTTACTTTGGGGTTGGCCTGGCCACAACCCGGCAAATTTTGGCTTATGAAAATACAAAAATACCACTTGCATTTCTAAAATTACAACATTGGATACCTCTGAGCAATCTGAGACATTCAGTTACACAAACTATGTCTCTATGTGCCCGTCCTAATATGGGGTCCTGCCACCCCTTGCCCAGCCCAAAATTCAATATGCACACATTTTTACTTTTTTGCAAATAGGAAGTTTACAATCCTGATCCCTATTGTCAACATGTGCTATCTGCCATCAGGGGTGATCAATGGACGTGTTTTGGGGGTGCATCCCCTTCCTCAGTTCACCGACTTTTGATACGAGGAAGGGGTTGCACCCACAAAAGACGTACATGGATATCCCCTGATGGCAGATAGCACATGTTCACACACTGTGTGCATATTCAATTTTTGGCTGTTTTGTTACTCAAAAAATTAGAAAAAATATAAAAACAAACTTGTAAAAACAAATGTGTTTGGATGGCTTATTGAATTCTCCCCAAAACATCGAGAATGTCTTTAAATGTTTGTTCCATCACATGGATTCTTTGTTTAATTAGGTCCAGTTCCGTGCTACATTCCATCACTTGCTGGATGAGGCGGAGGGCACTGTCAGCAGAGAACGGTGTGCTATCCTTCACAACATTTCCATCCCCTAAAAACCATAAAAAAAAATTAATCAAACTCTGCAGGCCTACCTCGCTTACCTTAAGCTGTGGTGTCAGATACTGACCTGTTGTGGTGACCAGATCCACAACGTCATCCACCTCTCCTTCCTGCACTTCTCCTTCCTCCACCTCAACTTCCTGCACATCTTTCGGTTGTGGATCTTTGGGAGTTTGGGGTTGCTTGGAAGTTGTGGGGTGCATGTGCTCCCTGGAGTGTCCTCCTCCCAGGCTTCTCTCCCCTATGAGAATAAAACCAAAGGTCTATTTATCACACTGTAAAAATCTCATTGTTAAACTTAAAACAGGCTAAATTGTTTGGAAGTGGGGTACAAGTGTGTGTTTGTGCGGAATTTAAAGAAAAATGCATTATTTATGACCCCAAATATGTTTAGTATTCACATTTGGATGTAATTTTTTGGACATGGAGGCACCACAAATAAACTCTGATGCACCTGTGTGGGACACCCAAAAAAGGCGGGTCTGGTGGCCCACACTATAGTGCTCCAAAGTACAGATGTAGAAGCAGCTGCTGAGTGTCCTCTCCTTTACACTGATTAAAGTTTGCATTTCATTCTCCTTACAAACACATCATCTAGACTTAAAAATTATCCACAATACTTGGTCAAAAATGGCAGATGTCTAATTACTTTTGGGGGTCTTAAATAAGCCAAAACCGCGGATAGTGGCCGAACGAAGTGTCGGTAACGTAACGAACGATTACTGTGCCCAACCTAGTTCAAAATATTACATTTTGGAAGGGAGTACAATATGATAAAAAAAAAAAAAATGACAGTTTCTAAAAAGATTAATAGCAGAAAGGTCGTCATTTTACTTACTTTTAGCGAGCATCCTCTTTATGATCCTCAACTGGTCTGGCTCCCTCAGTTTGAGGTCTGACCACCTCTTTCTGAGCTGCTCATTTGAGCGTTTCACCCCGAACTTCGCCCTCAGACTCTTCACAACTTTAGTGAGGATTTTGGCCTTCCTTCTATTTGGTTTGATATACGGCCCATGCTTGGCATCATAATCAGCCTTGACCAAGATGTCCACCATCTCCGCCATCTCCGCAAAAGACATATTCGATGCCTTGAATCTCCTCCTTGATCGTGACGTGTCCTCGGTCTCCGGGCTTGTCTCTTAGCTAGTTGCGGAATTATCAGACACCTGCTGTAACTCCGCCATATCTGTCTGCGCGCCGAAAGAGAAGGGGCGGGGAAAAGATGTTAGTTAGAACGTCATGGGCGGGCGACGTGTGCGGAGCGACGTGTTCGAATTTGGACGCATGCGTGGTGTGTATATAGCAAACACACATGTGACTATAGTACGTTCGGTGTGCGGAGAGAGGAGTTCAAGTGACGGACGTGCGAACGAAGGTATGTGATTTTGTGAGACTTGTAAAAATTGTTGGCCTATACTGTCTTGAGATTGGTGGAGGATATATATGGTGACTAGGATGTGAAGGAGGTTAGACTGTTTGCCTCACATTATTTAAATATAATTTATTTTACTTGCAGATACAATATGAATGTCTTTATTAGCGACAAAGAGTTCCTGGCGGAATTTATTGACCGGGTAAGGGAGCTGCCGGCTCTGTGGGAGACCAAAAACCCCATCCATAAAAAAAAGGGGTGAGAAAAGCAGCGCTGGAGAAGCTGCTCCCATTTGTGCATACCAAGGTGCCCACAGCCACAGCAAAACAAGTGGACACTAAAATTGGGAGCTTGAGAGGTACCTACAGGACTGAACGCTCTAAGGTGCTGGCTTCTCAGAGGTCAGGAGCAGCAGCAGATGATGTTTATGTCCCGATTTTGTGGTACTACAGCAGGATGTCCTTCCTGGATGACCACATTGAGCCAAGGCCATCACTCTCCACTCTTCCCCCCAGACTTCCCTGCAGCCAACCTGAGCCTTCTCTGGAGCAAGAGGAGGCAGCCATCCTGGATGATCCTGATTTGTCCATCTGGAGCCAGGTATAGTATTAACTGAAAATGTAGTGGGATAAAATTAATGTTTCCCAAATATGTCAGGATGAGAAACATACATTATTTTGTATTACACAAGTGAAATCATGATCTGTAGACATTATTCTGCACTTAATTGTGTGGTAAATAGTCAAGCTGATGTAGTGGTAAATTTAAAGCAAGGATTTATGCATTTACATTCTAATTGCTTCCATCAGGATTACAAAGTTTGATGCAAAGATTAAACCAACATATTAAACTATGTTTCTTTTTCATACACAGGATGAAATCAGCCAGGAGGAGGGTCTGGAAACTGTCAGGCAGGAGAAGGAAGGGCCCAGTGGCAGCCAGGAGGTGGCAGGGCCCAGTACCAGCCAGGAGGAGGAAGGGCCCAGTGGCAGCCAGGAGGTGGCAGGGCCCAGTACCAGCCAGGAGGTGGCAGGGCCCAGTGGCAGCCAGGAGGTGGCAGGGCCCAGTGGCAGCCAGGAGGTGGCAGGGCCCAGTGGCAGCCAGGAGGTGGCAGGGCCCAGTGGCAGACAGGAGGTGGCAGGGCAAAGGAGAAGCACCAGATCCCAGGTGCCTCCCATCAGGCTTCACAAAAGAGGCAGGAGGGACAGGACCACCAGTGAGGCAGAAATGGCCCTTATTAAAGAGGCCCATGCCACCCTCAAGGAGCCCACATCCCCTGAAGAGGCCATTGCCGGCCTAGTGGAGGCTAAGTTCAAGGTGATGAGCATGGAGCAACGCCTCCTATGCGAACCCCTGCTCATCACCTTGCTCAACAAGGGGGCGATGGAGCAAATTACCCCCAATACCGCCATATGTGAGGTGGCCCAACTGACCCAACCTCAACCTCCACCTCCACCTTCCTCTTCTGCCCCACCCCCTTCTGCTACACCTCCACCTTCTGCCCCACCCCCTTCTGCTACACCTCCACCTTCTGCCCCACCCCCTTCTGCTACACCTCCACCTTCTGCCCCACCCCCTTCTGCTACACCTCCACCTTCTGCCCCACCCCCTTCTGCTACACCTCCACCTTCTGCCCCACCCTCTTCTGCTACACCTCCACCTTCTGCCCCACCCCCTTCTGCTACACCTCCACCTTCTTCTTCTGCCCCACCCCCTTCTGCTACACCTCCACCTCCTCCTCCTGACAGGAGTACCCCTCCAGTGGGCCAGCCTCCAGCTAAACGAAGAAGGAAGGCTGCAGGAAAGGCTGCAGGAAAGGCTTCAGGAAAGGCTTCAGGAAAGGCTGCAGGAAAGGTTGCCAGGAAGAAGAGGAAGTGATGGCCTTGCTTCATTGTGGTCGCACTGGTCGGACAGAAGGCAGCCTGTTGTAGTACCACACACTTGGGACATATATCTCACCTGCTGCTGTTCCTGACCTCTGGGAGGCCAGCATCAGATTGTGTTCTGAAATGTGGGCCTTCTCAAGCTCCCAATTTTAGTGTCCACACAGGGTTGCTGTGTGCTCTGGGGTCCCTGGGATGCACAAATGGCAGCAGCTTCTCCAGCGCTGCCTTCTCTTTATTTAATTTATAAACATGAATAAATGTGTTTTTTGTTTAAGTTCATACTTGACTATGTGTATTTTTAAATAAAAAAAAACAAGCTTTGGAGTAAGCAGATACATTTGACTGACAATAAAAGGCACAGATATCACCCCCCCAAAAGAATAACTAAATCTGATTAGCTCAAAAACATGGTGTGAAATTTTAAAAATATAGATTAGAAAATTAAATGGGAGATCGCTATCAAAACATTGAGAAATTATAATTAACATCATTTTGAAAAATCTAACCATTTAAATTATTCCTAAAAACTTGCACGATATAATACACATAAATCTTATAAAGAGCAGCATGAAAAAGGTTAAAAATAAGGCAGAACTCTGTGTGAATATCAGCAGCAAAAGAAGGTCTCTCGTTTTGATTAATGTAACATTCTAACGAAGAATTCAATGCAGAACATTTAAACGATGAAATATTTATGAGCGTGACGAATGTGCTCTCTCCATTATGAAGGCTTGTTTTACCAGAAGATGCGCTCCCGTCTCATAGTTGCTTGTGAGCATGCGCGCTTTTGGAAGAGTCGTAAAAGCATACACACGAACCATTTTCTCGTCACAAAACAGGCCGACGAGAAACACGACGAGGAAATCTGGAATCCTGACGAGAAAATAGAGAGCAGGTTCTCTATTTTCTCGTCGAGATTCTCGTCAAGTTTCTCGTCGTAAAACCATACACACAAACGTTTTTCTAGACAAAAAAACTCTCGCGCCACTTTTCTTGACTGTTTTGGATGAGAAAATCGGTCGTGTGTACGAGGCCTGAGGCTTATGAAGCGCCGCCCGAGCAAGGTGGTGGTTGTGGTGTATTGCAACCTGTGGTGCTAAAACATGGGTTACCGAAGTCTGCCATGATTCGTAATTTGGGTGATGAATCTGCAACTAAACCCGTCTGTTCTAATGTGTCTCCTTGGGCGGATGTATCAGGGCTGAGGAACGCCAGTGAATGGAGCACAGCTACAACGGATTGGGATAGTTGGGGTAAAAATCTAATGTCCCTGATAGATGAGGCTTTCATGCACAAAAATAAGGTGGACAAAGTTTCTGCTGTGCCAGCAGGAGGGACGGCAGAACAGCTTATACCTGAGGGCGCGGTGGCTGCTGCAGGGGTTAACCCTAGTGAGAAATATGGACCATATAAGGGCGAGCACACAGCAGACACTTTGTCAGTAACCTACAAAAATGATGCTGACATGGCGTGTCAAAGTGACGTTGTCACTGGTAATGTGAAGCAGTTCATTGGTGCTGAACCTGAGAAGTTGGGTATGAGTCAAGCACCTGGCAGCGCTCTGGTAGAGCACCAGGCTGTGGTTGTCTCCAGCTGGGAGAAGGTTCCATTAAACCTTGCAACCTCTCACGTCTCAGCAAGTGAGTCTGTCTGCATCCCCAGTGTCAGGAAAGTCCCCAGGAAGGACTTGGGTCTGGAGCCAGGGGTATGGTTTCTAACAAAAGTATTAAAGGAGATGCTTAAACTTTGGGATGTACAGCCAGTCTATACTGGGGTGTCTCCACCACAGTCAGACAGTCTGGTACTGCGGAGTACCATTAGGTGGACGCCTGAGTGGCAGGTGCTACAGCACAAAGGAAGACAAGACAGAAATGGTTTATTCATGACTGTATTACTAGTGTTAAAAATCGCCTCTAGGTATGCTGATGGGTTACTTCCTGTACAAGAGGTATATGGGAGAGGCTTTGGTGAAAAGAAAGTGTCTGAGGTTTCACCACCTAACAGCCAGGTAGAAGGCATTTCTGCTGCTATGGTCCAAGGTAGTACTGATCAGCTGTCGGTGAAGGGCGTGTATGCTGTACCAGTGGAAGAATCACATGAGATGGAAGGGCCAAGTGTGGACCAGAAAGCAGCAGAAATCCTGACCGGGGCTCAACCGAAGATGGTTAAAAAGACTGGGGTCCCCAGTCCAATGTTTGGTTTAGGTGACAAACCTAATAAGGTCCCCGAGACAGGGAAACGGATAAGAAGTGCGGTAAAAATTGTATGTGGATCAGACAATAGCTTGTCTGTTCAGGTGGATAACAATACAGATGGCATCAGAACAGGTCAAGTGGTAGGACAGCTGCCTGCAGAGTGGGTGAACCCAGGGGAGGTGACGTCCTGTGAGGTTCCCGTGGGTGATGGCGGCCCTCCATTATGTGTGCCCTCTGCAGACTCTGCCCTAGCAAATACTAAAAAAAAGGCATTGGTGATCTGTGCAACGTTGAGAGGTGTAATGTTGGTTTGAATATGTCTGTCAAAGATGAACCAAATAGTTTGTTAAAGGTACATGACAGTGTGGTGTCCAAAGGTATTGGGAAACCTGGGAACCTGAAGCATGGAGGCAGAAGGGTTGGTAGAAAGACCAGGGGTGCCCTGTTAAAATTTCAGGAGAGGCAGTGCTTATGGAACCCCAAAAGAAGAGGGAGAAGGCTGAGTATAGGGAAATATAGGACCTTGTTAAGATCCAGGGTGGGACGTACCTGGAAGCGCACCCGGAAAAAAGGTTGGGCCTACATGGCTGACAGCCAGCACAGAGGTGTCCCAACCATAATGACGAGTGCTGGTGTTCCTCCCTCCGGATCGAAACAAAGGGGGAGGGTATGTGGTAGTGTGGTACCCCACCAGTGTATAAATACAGGATTCTCAACCAGGCAGGTTGAGGGGCTCCAGGGTATTTACTTGTTTTGGAGGAAACTGGCTTTTCAGTTTCCTCATGATTTACTAAAGTCCACTTTGGGACCTGGAGCTTGGGGATTTCTTAGAGATCCGGGTGGGATGAAATCCCCAGTCCTGGATCCGGGTTTTGAGACTCAACTGCACACTGATTGTTCAGGTGTGTGTGGGCCTGATAGTAGAGTCAGGACCAGCATTCTGGGCTCCACCCTCCCGACGAGTGCAGGCGTGCACTGGGGAAGCCACAGAGTGCAAGTGTGCACTGGAGAAGCCAGAGAGTGCTTGTGTGCACAGTGGAAGCCAGAGACCCAGGTCTGAGGATCAGAGCAGTGAGGGGCTGCTATCTAAATGGACGGTGTTGCCAAGGGAATAGTCTGTAGGAGACAGATGAAAGCCTGAAGTGGAAGGCCTGAGCAGCACTGCTGTATGTATAAGCCAGGAGGCTAAATTACATTTTGTTGATGAATAGGAGTGCTGAAACCCCTGCGAGGGAAACCTTTTATTTTGTTTTGAACTTCTTTTAATAAAAATGGGCAAACAAAGCCCTTAAAAAGAAGAACCAGCGAGTGGCGGTGTCCTTCAAGTTCTACATTTGATGCTAGTCCTTCACAATATATATACTGTATATATATATATATATATATATATATATATATATATATATATACTGTATATATATATTGTAACATTACATTGGGGATTATTAGCTCTCGTTGTAGATGCTTTTGTCAGTGATCAAAGCCAGTCAGGAATTATATTTTAGGGCATGGTAGCCCATGTTTATTAAAACAGGAAAATAAAAGTCTGTAACAAAGGTCTCCCACGCAGGGGTTCTTCTTCAGCAAAAACACACAACAGAAAGTACTATCCCACCTGGCTCTCTTTAGCAGCACCTCTGCTCTTTATCCTGGTCACACAGACCACCGGATTCCTCAATGTGGACGGCTTCACTTTAGCGCCCACAGCTCCACTCTGGCCTTAGTCCTCAGGCCGTTGCACTGCCTCTTGCAGTCACACGTTCTGGCTGCCTTCTGCAGCCCCTCTGACTCCTGGAGACCTCCTGTCTCTCTGGGTGTGGAGCAATCTCCAACTGGGAGCCATGAGGTCTCATTATAAGTGCTGTGCTCACCTGAGCACACATCCTGCTGGTAATCTACAAAGCCTGGACACAGGGTTGGAGATCCCGTCCCACCCAAGATACTATGGAATCTCCAACTACAGAGCCCCATGACAGAATACCAAAACCTGGAGAAAGCAGTTTTCTCCACTCCACATCTATACTCTGCAGTCTTGCACCAAGCAAATGTGCATACCCCGTGTCCCCCAAACTACCAATTTTACCGTGACAGCATCTCCTACTGTCACGATACACACACATATATATATATATATATATATATATACATATATATATATATTGTGAGGGGGTTAGCTCGGCAGCGGGTGTGTGTGACCCCCGGGATGGGCTCCCCACACAAAACAGGCCCAGCAAACGGAGGTTGTGGTTTTCAAAATCAAAAAAAGGTGCGGTTTATTTTCTATTTACAGTGACAAAACACAGCAAAGCAAAAGAAACATAACCAAAATAAATCCTGGTCAAGTTGACCTCTGACTAAACATACAGGTTTCCTAACTAACAACTGGGATCAGCCTAGTGCTGTCCTAGTCCCTAAGTCCCTGGTTTTAAATGTCCAAGCAAATAGCCACACAGGCTTTTTCTCACCGCACAGGGGTTCACTCTCCCTAGACAGTCCACACAGGTCTGGTTCCAGGCATGAGCTAACATCTAATGAAGCTGGGAGTTCTTATAGAGGCCTAAATGAGCTGACAAGCTTCAGCTGGTCTCATCAACTCCCTGTCTGTACGACGCCCAGCCCTCTCCCTAGAGGTATGAGTCATCCATGAGCCCACTAGCCTTATACAACTCTCCACCTAGTTGTATAAGTCGGCGTAAAGCCTGAATCTGGGCGAAATATATCTACCCCCCTGGATGCAACCAGGTGACTTTACCTTCCTGCTGTCACATACCCCCCCCTCTTGTTTTAACCTCGGGGTTGGAACACCAGCAATCAGGCATTCATGTACTCGAGACAAAGCATCCACATTCCCCATTTGAACGCCAGGGCGATGCTTTACTGTGAAGTTGAATTCCTGGAGGGCCAGGAACCACCTATTCACTCTTCTATTTGTTTCCTTGTTTTGAGCCATCCACTTTAACGGAGCGTGATCCGTAACCATGTCAAAGTGCCTACCTAGCAGGTAGTACCGAAGGGAATCTAGAGCCCACTTCACCGCTAAACACTCCTTTTCAACGGTGGCGTAATTTACCTCATGGGACTTCAACTTCCTGCTGAGGTAAATGACTGGGTGCTCTTCCCCGTTCCAGACCTGGGACAATACTGCTCCTAACCCCACATCTGACGCATCACTTTGTACGACAAAGTCTTTAGAGAAGTCGGGTGAGTACAACACTGGCTGGCTACATAAGGCTTGTTTCAAGAATTGGAATGCTGCCTCAGCCTCGGGGGTCCATTTAATCATGACCGACCCTTTCCCCTTCGTCAGGTTGGTTAGGGGCACAGCCTTAGAAGCAAAGTGGGGAATGAATCGCCGATAATACCCAGCGATTCCCAGAAAGGCTCGTACCTGCTTCTTGCTGTTGGGACGTGGCCAACTCTGGATGGCCTCGACTTTGTTGAGTTGGGGTTTTATTACTCCCCTCCCAATGGTGTACCCAAGATATTTGGCCTCCTCCTGCCCAATGGTACACTTCTTGGGGTTAGCCGTAAACCCCGCTTCCCGAACAGAGTCCAGGACTGCTTGCACTTTTGGCAGATGTGAGGCCCAATCTGTGCTATGGACAATTACGTCATCCAGGTAAGCCGCAGCATACTTCCGATGGGGCCTCAGCATCTGGTCCATTTTCCGCTGGAATGTGGCCGGCGCATTCTGTAACCCGAACGGCATTCTTTTATATTGGAACGCCCCGTCTGGGGTTACAAATGCGGTTTTCTCTTTGGCCGACTTGGCCAGGGGGATTTGCCAATACCCTTTTGTGAGGTCAAGAGTCGTCATGTATCGGGCTGTTCCCAGCCGGTCGATCAACTCATCTATACGTGGCATGGGGTAGGTGTCAAATTTTGTAACTTTGTTCAACTGACGAAAATCGTTACAAAATCGCCAGCTCCCATCCGGTTTAGGCACCAACACGATGGGACTAGACCAATCACTTTGGGACTCCTCTATCACCCCTAAGTTCAGCATTTTCTGTACTTCCTCCCGTATTGCCTCCCGTCGAGCCTCTGGGATCCGATAGGGTTTTAACTTCACCCTTTCACCGGGCGGGGTAATGATGTCATGCTCTACCCCAGATGTTTGTCCCGGCAGCTCAGAGAATACCTCCTTGTTGCGAAGCACAAACTCCTTAACCTCCTGTTGTTGGGGTTGTGACAAGGTGGCTGCTATTCCAACCTCAGGAATCACGCAACCAGTTTGAGCTGGTGACCAAGTGTCTGCGACTAGGGACTCTCTATCCCTCCAGGCTTTCAACAGATTAACGTGATAGATCTGTTCGGGCTTTCGCCTTCCTGGTTGTCTGACCTTGTAATTCACTTCGCTCACTTTTTCCATTATCTCGTAGGGGCCTTGCCATTTGGCAAGGAATTTACTTTCAACCGTAGGGACAAGTACCAATATCCTATCCCCTGGGGAAAAGGTACGGGTCTTGGCTCCACGGTTGTACACTCTCTGCTGTGCCAACTGCGCTTGGGCCAAATGTTCCTTCACGATGGGCATTACCTGTGCAATTCGATCTTGCATCAGGGCGACATGCTCAATCACACTCCTGTGGGGAGAACTCTCACTTTCCCAAGTTTCCTTGGCAATATCCAACAGCCCTCTTGGGTGTCTCTCATACAGTAACTCAAAGGGGGAGAATCCCGTAGAGGATTGGGGCACCTCCCTAATAGCAAACATCAAATAAGGAAGTAAACAGTCCCAATCCTTTCCATCTCTATCCACCACTTTCTTCAACATTTGTTTTAGGGTTTTGTTGAATCTTTCAACCAGCCCATCGGTTTGGGGGTGATACACAGACGTACGCAATTGCGTCACTTTGAACAATTTACACAGCTCTTTCATAACCCGGGACATAAAGGGTGTACCTTGGTCCGTAAGCAGTTCTTTACAAATACCCACCCGGCTAAAAACAAGAGATAGCTCTTTGGCTATGGTTTTGGCCGAGGTATTTCGGAGAGGGATCGCTTCTGGATAACGGGTGGCATAGTCCATTATAACTAATATGTACTGGTGCCCCCTAGCGGACTTGATTATAGGACCTACCAAATCCATGGCGATCCTCTCAAACGGGACCTCAATGATGGGTAGAGGGACCAGCGGGCTACGGAAATGTGGCATCGGGGCCAACCTCTGACACACAGGGCAGGAGGAACAATAATTTTCTACGTCCTTCATCACCCCCGGCCAATAGAATCTCTGTAATACCCTCTCTCGGGTTTTCTCTGTCCCCAGATGACCTCCAAGAATGTGCCCATGGGCCAACTCCAACACCAACTTCCTGTAAGGTTTGGGCACCACAAGCTGCTCAACGGTTTCTTCTGCCCTTTTTGCCACCCGATACAGTAGGTCCTTCTCTACGCTGAAGTATGGGTAAGTGCAGGTATTATCTGGGTTCACTAACTCGCCATCTATTTTCACTACGTTTTCCCGTGCCTTTATTAGGGCGGGGTCTTTCAACTGTTCTGTGGCAAAGTTTTCCCTGTGAACCTCAAGATCAGAAAACTCTACAGACGGTAGGTTTTCGTCTGAGGAGGTGGGCTCCTCTCCAGTTTCTTGAGTCTCCCCTGCCAATACTGATAAGGGAAATTCCGGAGAGTCCTCACCACTCTCAGGGGAGTTCTGGCTATCACATTCCTGGTACATAGGGGCACCAGTGAGGGGCTCAGGATCATCCCACAGTTCCCAGAACTTCGGAAAATCCCTTCCCACAATGGCGTCATGCGGTAACTGAGATACTAAGCCCACTGGATGAGAGAGGGTACCTTTGGGGGTCTCGAAACACACTGTAGTCACTGGATACTCTCGGGTGTCCCCATGCACACAAATAACAGCTACCTTGCTATTCCCAGAGACCTCTGTTTTAACTAACTCAGCCTTTATCAGGGTCACAAGGCTACCTGAATCCAGCAATACCACAACATTTCTACCATTAACACACATTTTGCATAAATGTTTCTCAGTTCCTCGAATGGCAGTGCATGCGACTGTCGCACACAGCGACTGACGTCTGCCCGTCAGAAAGTCACACTGCATGGGTTCCTCCACAACCGGGCAATTGGCTGCAATATGTCCCGCTTGCCGGCAGCGGTAGCAAACGATCCTTCTTGCCGCCTCTTGAGCCGCTGATTTCCCAGGCTGTTCTTGCCAAACTTGGGGTAGAGCTCCCACCCTCTCACTCTCTCCACCCTCACCCCTTGGAATCCTCTTATCCGCCCCTGGGGATGGTCTGGTCTTAGGGTGGAAAGTCCGAGTGTCTCTGGAAGAGGCCGTCAGGTTCTCTGTAGCCAAGTATTTCTCCACACGATCCACAAGACCATCGGCCGTCTCTGGGTCTCCATGGCTTACCCACTTTTGGATGGCAGTAGGAAGAGCTCTCAAAAACCGATCCATTACAACACGTTCCACAATCTTTGGTGCGGACAAAGTCTCTGGCTGTAGCCACTTTCTGCTCAGGTGAATGAGATCATACATTTGAGACCTGGGGGGTTTTCCAAGCTGGAAAGTCCAGTTATGCACACGCTGAGCCCGGACAGCCTGGGTGACACCCAGCCTTGCCAATATTTCAGCTTTTAGCATCACATAGTCTTTTGCTTGGTTAGGCTCTAGGTCATAGTAAGCTTTCTGCGATTCACCAGTTAACAGAGGAGCCACCAGTCCAGCCCACTGCTCCTCAGGCCACTTTTCTCTTTCAGCGGTCCTTTCAAATGTGGTCAAAAATACCTCTGGATCATCCTCTCCAGTCATTTTTGTCAATAAACGACTCACCCCAAAGGACGCGGTATTAGTGGGACGGCTTTCCTCACTGGTCTGCGGACGTTGCTGCATTACTGCTTCCATCTGTTGTTGTAGTCTCTGCTCTTGCTTCTGCAACAGGTCTATGAAGCGGGCCTCAGATTGCTGCTGGGCTCGTTGCTGAGCCTCCAGACTCTGTTGCAAAGTTGCGTTTGTCTGCTGCTGGGCTGCAAGGCTCCTTTGCAAACCTGCATTTGTCTGCTGTTGATTGGCATTTGCTAGAGCCAGCTGCTTCAGTATCTCCTCCATGCTGGCTTAAAAAAAACTGCCCGCATTCTCCACCAACTGTGAGGGGGTTAGCTCGGCAGCGGGTGTGTGTGACCCCCGGGATGGGCTCCCCACACAAAACAGGCCCAGCAAACGGAGGTTGTGGTTTTCAAAATCAAAAAAAGGTGCGGTTTATTTTCTATTTACAGTGACAAAACACAGCAAAGCAAAAGAAACATAACCAAAATAAATCCTGGTCAAGTTGACCTCTGACTAAACATACAGGTTTCCTAACTAACAACTGGGATCAGCCTAGTGCTGTCCTAGTCCCTAAGTCCCTGGTTTTAAATGTCCAAGCAAATAGCCACACAGGCTTTTTCTCACCGCACAGGGGTTCACTCTCCCTAGACAGTCCACACAGGTCTGGTTCCAGGCATGAGCTAACATCTAATGAAGCTGGGAGTTCTTATAGAGGCCTAAATGAGCTGACAAGCTTCAGCTGGTCTCATCAACTCCCTGTCTGTACGACGCCCAGCCCTCTCCCTAGAGGTATGAGTCATCCATGAGCCCACTAGCCTTATACAACTCTCTACCTAGTTGTATAAGTCGGCGTAAAGCCTGAATCTGGGCGAAATATATCTACCCCCCTGGATGCAACCAGGTGACTTTACCTTCCTGCTGTCACAATATATATATATATATATACCAGGGCTCAAATTTTCAAGTCCTGAGCTACTAGCCAGGCCTTAAAAGTTACTCGCCACAAGTTGCCCCATCCAACCCCGCCCCTAAACACGCCCCTTGTAAATGATCATATTTTATTCAGATCATACATTGTATGCAGGGTCATCTAATATTAACTGGACCCTGGGCAAACATTTCCGTGCCCCCTGTAGAAACACTACAGGCGAGAGTCAGAAAAACTGTAGACATACTACAGGAGATGGTCAGAGAGACTGCAGACATGGTAAGGAGAGTGTCAGAGAGACTGCAGACATGGTAAGGAGAGTGTCAGAGAGACTGCAGACATGGTAAGGAGGGTGTCAGAGAGACTGATGATCCCTGACCCCTCCCCCTGCTCTGAGTGCCGACTCCTCTGCTCACTTTCTCCCCAGGACCCTCACTCTAAACATCAGCAGTGTCCAGATCCAGACAGCATGCAGGTCCTCTCATACTCCCGGCCAGTCAGCTCAGCAGTGTCCAAGTGCAGAACGCGAGTGCTATCCTGTTCCCTTCCATTGTCAGCAGGTCGGAAGCCGGGAAGGAGGAAGTTACATCTTCCTCCTCTGAATGCCGGGTCCTCCAAGCACCTGATTGGTTGTTGGGACGCTAGCAACCAATCGTTTTGACAGGTGGGACTTGGGAGACAACAGGAGAAAGCCAGTAGTTCCACTTGATTGGGCGCCTCTTCTCCTCCCCCAGAAGGATACTGGCTGCTGCTACTCGCAATCAGTTATTTTGTACTCGCCAAATGCAAGCAGGCGAGTACAAATTTTGAGGGCTGTATATACAGTATCTCACAAAACTGAGTACACCCCTCACATTTTTGAAAATATTTTATTATATCTTTTCATGTGACAACACTGAATAAATTACACTTTGCTACAATGTAAAGTAGTGAGTGTACAGCTTGTATAACAGTGTAATTTTAAATACGTCTATTTTCCCAAGACAACCTCTGGCTATGACGCTGAGCACGTGCACTCAACTTCTTTGGTCGACCATGGCGAGGCCTGTTCTGAGTGGAACTTGTTAAACCGCTTTATAGTCTTGGCCACCATGCTGCAGCTCAGTTTCAGGGTCTTGGCAATCTTCTTATAGCCTAGGCCATCTTTATGTAGAGCAACAATTCTTTTTTTCAGATCCTCAGAGTGTTCTTTGCCATGAGGTGCCATGTTGAACTTCCATTGACCAGTATGAGAGAGTGAGAGCGATCGATAACACCAAATTTAACACACCTGCTCCAGATTCACACCTGAGACCTTGTAACACTAACGAGTCACATGACACTGGGGAGGGAATATTGCTAATCGGGCCCAATTTGGACATTTTCACTTAGGGGTGTACTCACTTTTGATGCCAGCGGTTTAGACATTACTGTGTTGAGTTATTTTGAGGGGACAGCTAATTTACACTGTTATTCAAGCTGTACACTCACTACTTTTTATTGTAGCAAAGTGTAATTTCCTCAGTGTTAAAGACTTGATTACTTGTGCCCTCGGGTGGTAATCTATCACCCTTGATAGCTAAAGTGCCACATCCTGATTAATAGTAGAAGAATATGTGGAAAGAATGGACTTTATAGGCACTACTATAGAAAAATATATAATTTTAATAATATCATATAAAATAAATAGATAATAAAACACAAATGATTGAAAAAATTAGGTAAAAGGAAAATGGTAACCCGTGGGTCACAACCACAGGGGAACACTCAAAGATAACTGTCGCTGGATGCAGGGATGAACATGCTGAAATGCCCACGCTAGACTTATTGAGAGATGTTTCCCAGGTAGGTATCCACCGGGTTCCTGAAGAAATTTAAGAGATGCTCAACATGTTTCGCGATTTTCAGGAGCTTCTAAATTCCAATAAAGAAACATAAATTATAGTACATAGACAAAAATATATATATAACAAACATATATATACATATACATATATATATATATATATATATATATATATATATATATATATATATATATATATATATATACATATTGTGACAGCAGGAAGGTAAAGTCACCTGGTTGCATCCAGGGGGGTAGATATATTTCGCCCAGATTCAGGCTTTACGCCGACTTATACAACTAGGTGGAGAGTTGTATAAGGCTAGTGGGCTCATGGATGACTCATACCTCTAGGGAGAGGGCTGGGCGTCGTGCAGACAGGGAGTTGATGAGACCAGCTGAAGCTTGTCAGCTCATTTAGGCCTCTATAAGAACTCCCAGCTTCATTAGATGTTAGCTCATGCCTGGAACCAGACCTGTGTGGACTGTCTAGGGAGAGTGAACCCCTGTGCGGTGAGACAAAGCCTGTGTGGCTATTTGCTTGGACATTTAAAACCAGGGACTTAGGGACTAGGACAGCACTAGGCTGATCCCAGTCGTTAGTTAGGAAACCTGTATGTTTAGTCAGAGGTCAACTTGACCAGGATTTATTTTGGTTATGTTTCTTTTGCTTTGCTGTGTTTTGTCACTGTAAATAGAAAATAAACCGCACCTTTTTGATTTTGAAAACCACAACCTCCGTTTGCTGGGCCTGTTTTGTGTGGGGAGCCCATCCCGGGGGTCACACACACCCGCTGCCGAGCTAACCCCCTCACAGTTGGTGGAGAACCAGTGGCAGTTTTTTTTTAAGCCAGCATGGAGGAGATACTGAAGCAGCTGGCTCTAGCAAATGCCAATCAACAGCAGACAAATGCAGGTTTGCAAAAGAGCCTTGCAGCTCATCAACAGAGCCTTGCAGCTCAACAACAGAACTTCGCAGCCCAGCAGCAAGCTCATCAACAGAGCCTTGCAGCCCAGCAGCAGACAAACGCAACTTTGCAACAGAGTCTGGAGGCTCAGCAACGAGCCCAGCAGCAATCTGAGGCCCGCTTCATAGACCTGTTGCAGAAGCAAGAGCAGAGACTACAACAACAGATGGAAGCAGTAATGCAGCAACGTCCGCAGACCAGTGAGGAAAGCCGTCCCACTAATACCGCGTCCTTTGGGGTGAGTCGTTTATTGACAAAAATGACTGGAGAGGATGATCCAGAGGTATTTTTGACCACATTTGAAAGGACCGCTGAAAGAGAAAAGTGGCCTGAGGAGCAGTGGGCTGGACTGGTGGCTCCTCTGTTAACTGGTGAATCGCAGAAAGCTTACTATGACCTAGAGCCTAACCAAGCAAAAGACTATGTGATGCTAAAAGCTGAAATATTGGCAAGGCTGGGTGTCACCCAGGCTGTCCGGGCTCAGCGTGTGCATAACTGGACTTTCCAGCTTGGAAAACCCCCCAGGTCTCAAATGTATGATCTCATTCACCTGAGCAGAAAGTGGCTACAGCCAGAGACTTTGTCCGCACCAAAGATTGTGGAACGTGTTGTAATGGATCGGTTTTTGAGAGCTCTTCCTACTGCCATCCAAAAGTGGGTAAGCCATGGAGACCCAGAGACGGCCGATGGTCTTGTGGATCGTGTGGAGAAATACTTGGCTACAGAGAACCTGACGGCCTCTTCCAGAGACACTCGGACTTTCCACCCTAAGACCAGACCATCCCCAGGGGCGGATAAGAGGATTCCAAGGGGTGAGGGTGGAGAGAGTGAGAGGGTGGGAGCTCTACCCCAAGTTTGGCGAGAACAGCCTGGGAAATCAGCGGCTCAAGAGGCGGCAAGAAGGATCGTTTGCTACCGCTGCCGGCAAGCGGGACATATTGCAGCCAATTGCCCGGTTGTGGAGGAACCCATGCAGTGTGACTTTCTGACGGGCAGACGTCAGTCGCTGTGTGCGACAGTCGCATGCACTGCCATTCGAGGAACTGAGAAACATTTATGCAAAATGTGTGTTAATGGTAGAAATGTTGTGGTATTGCTGGATTCAGGTAGCCTTGTGACCCTGATAAAGGCTGAGTTAGTTAAAACAGAGGTCTCTGGGAATAGCAAGGTAGCTGTTATTTGTGTGCATGGGGACACCCGAGAGTATCCAGTGACTACAGTGTGTTTCGAGACCCCCAAAGGTACCCTCTCTCATCCAGTGGGCTTAGTATCTCAGTTACCGCATGACGCCATTGTGGGAAGGGATTTTCCGAAGTTCTGGGAACTGTGGGATGATCCTGAGCCCCTCACTGGTGCCCCTATGTACCAGGAATGTGATAGCCAGAACTCCCCTGAGAGTGGTGAGGACTCTCCGGAATTTCCCTTATCAGTATTGGCAGGGGAGACTCAAGAAACTGGAGAGGAGCCCACCTCCTCAGACGAAAACCTACCGTCTGTGGAGTTTTCTGATCTTGAGGTTCACAGGGAAAACTTTGCCACAGAACAGTTGAAAGACCCCGCCCTAATAAAGGCACGGGAAAACGTAGTGAAAATAGATGGCGAGTTAGTGAACCCAGATAATACCTGCACTTACCCATACTTCAGCGTAGAGAAGGACCTACTGTATCGGGTGGCAAAAAGGGCAGAAGAAACCGTTGAGCAGCTTGTGGTGCCCAAACCTTACAGGAAGTTGGTGTTGGAGTTGGCCCATGGGCACATTCTTGGAGGTCATCTGGGGACAGAGAAAACCCGAGAGAGGGTATTACAGAGATTCTATTGGCCGGGGGTGATGAAGGACGTAGAAAATTATTGTTCCTCCTGCCCTGTGTGTCAGAGGTTGGCCCCGATGCCACATTTCCATAGCCCGCTGGTCCCTCTACCCATCATTGAGGTCCCGTTTGAGAGGATCGCCATGGATTTGGTAGGTCCTATAATCAAGTCCGCTAGGGGGCACCAGTACATATTAGTTATAATGGACTATGCCACCCGTTATCCAGAAGCGATCCCTCTCCGAAATACCTCGGCCAAAACCATAGCCAAAGAGCTATCTCTTGTTTTTAGCCGGGTGGGTATTTGTAAAGAACTGCTTACGGACCAAGGTACACCCTTTATGTCCCGGGTTATGAAAGAGCTGTGTAAATTGTTCAAAGTGACGCAATTGCGTACGTCTGTGTATCACCCCCAAACCGATGGGCTGGTTGAAAGATTCAACAAAACCCTAAAACAAATGTTGAAGAAAGTGGTGGATAGAGATGGAAAGGATTGGGACTGTTTACTTCCTTATTTGATGTTTGCTATTAGGGAGGTGCCCCAATCCTCTACGGGATTCTCCCCCTTTGAGTTACTGTATGGGAGACACCCAAGAGGGCTGTTGGATATTGCCAAGGAAACTTGGGAAAGTGAGAGTTCTCCCCACAGGAGTGTGATTGAGCATGTCGCCCTGATGCAAGATCGAATTGCACAGGTAATGCCCATCGTGAAGGAACATTTGGCCCAAGCGCAGTTGGCACAGCAGAGAGTGTACAACCGTGGAGCCAAGACCCGTACCTTTTCCCCGGGGGATAGGATATTGGTACTTGTCCCTACGGTTGAAAGTAAATTCCTTGCCAAATGGCAAGGCCCCTACGAGATAATGGAAAAAGTGAGCGAAGTGAATTACAAGGTCAGACAACCAGGAAGGCGAAAGCCCGAACAGATCTATCACGTTAATCTGTTGAAAGCCTGGAGGGATAGAGAGTCCCTAGTCGCAGACACTTGGTCACCAGCTCAAACTGGTTGCGTGATTCCTGAGGTTGGAATAGCAGCCACCTTGTCACAACCCCAACAACAGGAGGTTAAGGAGTTTGTGCTTCGCAATAAGGAGGTATTCTCTGAGCTGCCGGGACAAACATCTGGGGTAGAGCATGACATCATTACCCCGCCCGGTGAAAGGGTGAAGTTAAAACCCTATCGGATCCCAGAGGCTCGACGGGAGGCAATACGGGAGGAAGTACAGAAAATGCTGAACTTAGGGGTGATAGAGGAGTCCCAAAGTGATTGGTCTAGTCCCATCGTGTTGGTGCCTAAACCGTGGGAGCTGGCGATTTTGTAACGATTTTCGTCAGTTGAACAAAGTTACAAAATTTGACACCTACCCCATGCCACGTATAGATGAGTTGATCGACCGGCTGGGAACAGCCCGATACATGACGACTCTTGACCTCACAAAAGGGTATTGGCAAATCCCCCTGGCCAAGTCGGCCAAAGAGAAAACCGCATTTGTAACCCCAGACGGGGCGTTCCAATATAAAAGAATGCCGTTCGGGTTACAGAATGCGCCGGCCACATTCCAGCGGAAAATGGACCAGATGCTGAGGCCCCATCGGAAGTATGCTGCGGCTTACCTGGATGACGTAATTGTCCATAGCACAGATTGGGCCTCACATCTGCCAAAAGTGCAAGCAGTCCTGGACTCTGTTCGGGAAGCGGGGTTTACGGCTAACCCCAAGAAGTGTACCATTGGGCAGGAGGAGGCCAAATATCTTGGGTACACCATTGGGAGGGGAGTAATAAAACCCCAACTCAACAAAGTCGAGGCCATCCAGAGTTGGCCACGTCCCAACAGCAAGAAGCAGGTACGAGCCTTTCTGGGAATCGCTGGGTATTATCGGCGATTCATTCCCCACTTTGCTTCTAAGGCTGTGCCCCTAACCAACCTGACGAAGGGGAAAGGGTCGGTCATGATTAAATGGACCCCCGAGGCTGAGGCAGCATTCCAATTCTTGAAACAAGCCTTATGTAGCCAGCCAGTGTTGTACTCACCCGACTTCTCTAAAGACTTTGTCGTACAAAGTGATGCGTCAGATGTGGGGTTAGGAGCAGTATTGTCCCAGGTCTGGAACGGGGAAGAGCACCCAGTCATTTACCTCAGCAGGAAGTTGAAGTCCCATGAGGTAAATTACGCCACCGTTGAAAAGGAGTGTTTAGCGGTGAAGTGGGCTCTAGATTCCCTTCGGTACTACCTGCTAGGTAGGCACTTTGACATGGTTACGGATCACGCTCCGTTAAAGTGGATGGCTCAAAACAAGGAAACAAATAGAAGAGTGAATAGGTGGTTCCTGGCCCTCCAGGAATTCAACTTCACAGTAAAGCATCGCCCTGGCGTTCAAATGGGGAATGTGGATGCTTTGTCTCGAGTACATGAATGCCTGATTGCTGGTGTTCCAACCCCGAGGTTAAAACAAGAGGGGGGGGTATGTGACAGCAGGAAGGTAAAGTCACCTGGTTGCATCCAGGGGGGTAGATATATTTCGCCCAGATTCAGGCTTTACGCCGACTTATACAACTAGGTGGAGAGTTGTATAAGGCTAGTGGGCTCATGGATGACTCATACCTCTAGGGAGAGGGCTGGGCGTCGTGCAGACAGGGAGTTGATGAGACCAGCTGAAGCTTGTCAGCTCATTTAGGCCTCTATAAGAACTCCCAGCTTCATTAGATGTTAGCTCATGCCTGGAACCAGACCTGTGTGGACTGTCTAGGGAGAGTGAACCCCTGTGCGGTGAGACAAAGCCTGTGTGGCTATTTGCTTGGACATTTAAAACCAGGGACTTAGGGACTAGGACAGCACTAGGCTGATCCCAGTCGTTAGTTAGGAAACCTGTATGTTTAGTCAGAGGTCAACTTGACCAGGATTTATTTTGGTTATGTTTCTTTTGCTTTGCTGTGTTTTGTCACTGTAAATAGAAAATAAACCGCACCTTTTTGATTTTGAAAACCACAACCTCCGTTTGCTGGGCCTGTTTTGTGTGGGGAGCCCATCCCGGGGGTCACACACACCCGCTGCCGAGCTAACCCCCTCACAGTATACATATATATATATATATATATATATATATATATTATATATATACATATATACATGCACAACATGATATAATACAGATTTATATGATGCATATGACTGTCAATGGCTGCAGCCCATGACGCTCACCAAATAAACGGGTTGTTTGCAAAATGTCGAGTACGATTGCTTCACCGCCCAACAACTCCTCCAGGGGAACCAACCACCTGGGGGTGGCTGACAATACCCAAACAATCCTTGGCTGTAGGATCCGATCAGAGGAGGTGAGTATGATGGGGGATACGGGGATGCACCGGGAAACTAAAATATACCAAGCATATATAGATAATAGGGCTGATTAATAATAGGTGAAAGTGCCTTATGATAGAGATAATGTATGATAAGTAAAACAACTTACATATACGAGAGGTTCAATAAAATGCGAACACCAGGGAAGTTTATATGTCGGCTAGGGGCCCTATTAGTAGATAAGGGTAATAGATCTCTAAAGAATACATGAAAGAGAGCATAATTTAGAAAAAGATAATCTGTTCTAAATACCACCTGTATGGCATTATATAGCTGCACTAGAACAATTTAGTGTGAAACCAGCATATAAAGGAGGGGTAACCCAGGTATTGCACGGATGTCTCAATCAGGGAGTCATCTCGCTGCAATTAAGAACATAGAGATGATATATGTTAAATTTGAAAAACTTGGTAGGTGGGTCCCTAAAAATTGCACACATGCTGGTGCCCTGCAATAATAAACCATTTGAAACAAATAGGCCTCTCTACCTGCAAGATTCTGCTTTTCAGATGCCCCAAGCTGAAAGTCGACCAGGGATAAATTACTGGTCTGCTGGCAACGCCAATATACAGCGGGTCTAGAAAAAAAAAAAACGGGACTAATGAGTGCCAAGTACTAGTTTAGCACATTAGCAATTGATATCAGCCAGACAAAAAGAGTAAATGTGCCGCGCCAAACCTACCTTGATGCTGAAGGCTACCGCATACAGGATGATTTCCCCTTGTTAAATTGTAACGTATTGCGAGCGACCGCACTCCACAAACAACACTGTGGAGTGAGCGGTTTGTCTCGCTTTTTGTGCATCCCGCTCGCGTGTGAGTCAGAAGCGTCTAACGTCACGCGGGCCGGCCGAGACGCATCTCACGTCCCTGCCTGTGATGGCGCCTGTGCACTACCGGACTGCTGGCAGGTCCTGGGCGCAGGTAAGGGCGGAAGCGCGACTAGGGCACATCATGTGATGTGTCCTAAATTGCCATTGGGTGATTGGAAATCCCTCCTGCTGATGGAGTGAGGGGGAGGGGGCCAGTTCCCCAATGGCTTGGGTGGCCGCGTATTCCCCACATCCCCTCCAAAAGAGAAAATCAACAAGCCTGGATAAATAGCTAGATGTATTGCATGTAGCGTTCAACCGTGGGCGGAGGTTATCACCATTGGGCAATCGAAAATGTGTTCCTGTTTGAACCCATGGACAGTATGAACACTGCCCACAGGTAAACAGGCCGCACTCCATGACATTTCTGTCATGTATTGGTTTGTATTCACTGATGGTTAATTTGTTGCCAATTGATGAAGCCCTGCTGTACACAATCTCAGGTGTTTCTCGAACATATTTGCCCAGTGTAACATCTTCACTGAGGAGATGCCAGTGTCGTTCAAGACAGTTTTTTAGGGTATTATGTTGTGCGGAGTATTTCGTTATAAACGTGGTGGTTTGTAAGTTAATGTTGGTTCAAGATCTAGAATACAATAATGCTGTTCTTTCCATGCCCTTAGCCTTGTTGAAGGCCTTTCATAGAAGGCTTTTGCTGTAGCCTCGATGCAGTAAGCGAGTGCGCAGCTCATTCGCCTGCTGCTGGAAATCTGCATCATAGGTGCAGTTTCTGCGCAGGCGAATGTACTGTGCGTACAGGATACTGTGGACTAAAGATCTTGGGTGTCCACTATTAGTATGTAACAAAGTGTTGCCTGCTGTATTTTTCCGACATAGTTTGGTGACAATGTTGTCACAGGAGTCTCTATAGATGAGCAGGTCAAGAAATGAAATGGAATTCAGATGCCAATCAAAAGTACATTTTAAGTTAAACTCGTTCTACGACGCCTCGTTCTACGGTAAGTATTTCATAGTGAGCTAGTATGCGGTGCATACTAGCTCATTATGCCTTTTGCCTTTCAGGTATGAAAAAAAAAAAGTAGGAACGGGTATACAACCGCTTTAAACCACAGTGCACAGCACAGAAGCAGACATGTGACACACCCAGAAGTGTGTCAGATGTCAACTGTCCACCTATTTGGAGAACATCCCCGTCTCTTCAGTACTACCCCAAATTAAAGCAGAGATGGATGTTCCACATTACCACAGCTGAGATAGAAATTGCTATCCACCAACTGCCCTGTCATAAGCCTAGGAAGCTTGACAGTTGAAAAGTATGTTATTTTGTAAATTCCTACCAGTTGCAAGTCCTTTTGCCCACTCCTTAATTAATGCAGACATCAAAATATTAGCTATTGCTATTGTGACATTATTGTACCTGTGATGATATACTTATATAGTTATAGTTTCCAAATGGTGGAAAATCTCAAGGGGTATGAATACTTTTTCAAGACACTGTGTGTGTATATATATATATATATATATATATATATATATATATATATATATATATATATAGATATATATATATATCTATATATATACACATTTTGTATTTGAAACACAAGTTGTAACAGGCATGTGTACATTTCACTACCAGCAGCGCCACATCCACTTCGATATTTTCACATGCCTGGGATTGGTTGCCTGTGAGGCCAAGACCCTTTTAGTAGCTAACATGCCTGCGTTCCTTTTGCAGTCTACCATTTTCTGTTGCTCCAAAGCATAGTAATCCCAAAACTCACTTTTAGAACTGGTAGTTATATGCACAAGAACAGCCCTAGTAGAGATCCCCTGGAGAATGACACAGTTAAATTTCAGCTTTCCTGGGGTCAAGATGGAAATGCTGTTACTCCAGGAGTGTTATGCCGTGTACACACGATCGGTTTTACCGATGAAAACAGTCCGATGGACTGGAGTTACGGCCGACACATTCAAGCTGATCGGGTGATTATTTGCAGACCAGGAAAAGATGACGTTGTGTATTTTATCACTACCCTGGACAAGCAAGGAAAACCATTGACTCTGCCGGATCCCAGGTTTTACCTGTGATCATACAAAGTGACCATTTGTTTCTTTTTCACGCAAGAAAGAAAATCTTCAAGTGAGAGGAGGGTTTTGTTTACCTTCTCCTCCTTTGCTGTGCTAACTGGATTCTGGAGTCTGGACAGAATTAGTCGGTTAGGATTAGGGTTGCTGAGGACTTTCGGGGTCAAGATGTTCATCTGCTTCAGCCTTTGTATTTAACGGAATTTTGTGTTCTACTTCTGACGCAAGGTGGCAGTGGTTAGTAAAGTAGGGAGAGACTTTGTTTTTTTTTCTTCTACCCAAGTTTAGTCACATCTTTAAAAGTAAGAAGGGAAGTTCCACCTCTTAGGAGATGCAGCTTTGCTTCTTTTGAAGTGCCTTGATGTTGTCATGATATTTGGCTGTGTGGGTCTGTTTTCTTTTTTCAGGTGAGCCAGATCTTCTGTCAAGACTGCTAGAGAGTGGGTGGTCTAGACCAGGGGTGTCCAAACTTTTTTCAAAGAGGGCCAGATTTGATGAAGTGAACATGCGTGAGGGCCGACCATTTTGCCTGATATTTTTTGAACCATTAAAATTTGGTCTAAGTGTGTTCGTCCGAGCACTAAGACACTGCCCAACAAGAATTCTCTTGACTTTGTCACACTCGTTCCCGACACACAGACAAATGCTCTGCTCTTTAGGGGTACCGTTAATTCTTAATGGTACCCCACACATTGGAAAACGTGGGGTGCTTTTGATGCAGTGCAATAAAAAAAAGGTCGGGGACTTCTTTCCGTGCATTTTTGTGGGTAGGGAAGCCCATTAAAATGAATGGGCTGCCCTGCATGCAGCCACGCAGATGTGAACCAAGGGCTTGTTCACATGTCAGGTTGGAGGGGCAGTAAAACCACACGGTTGAGCTGTTTTTACCACCCCCAACTTCTCCCCCTCCAGAGAGCCCCCCATACAGCAAGGTCCCCAGAGAGCCCCCCTTACATCAGGATTCCCAGGGAGCCCCCTTACATCAGGGTTCCCAGAGAGCCCCCTTACATCAGGGTTCCCAGAGAGCCCCCCTTACATCAGGGTTCCCAGAGAGCCCCCCTTACATCAGGGTTCCCAGAGAGCCCCCCTTACATCAGGGTTCCCAGCGAGCCCCCCATACATTAGGGTCCCCAGAGAGCCCCCCATACATTAGGGTCCCCAGAGAGCCCCCCCATACATCAGGGTTCCCAGAGCCCCCCCATACATCAGGGTTCCCAGAGCCCCCTCATACATCAGGGTCCACAGAGAGCCCCCCCATACATCAGGGTTCACAGAGAGCCCCCCAATACATCAGGGTTCACAGAGAGCCCCCCCATACATCAGGCTTCACAGAAAGCCCCCCCATACATCAGGGTTCACAGAGAGACCCCCATACATCAGGGTTCACAGAGAGACCCCCATACATCAGGGTTCACAGAGAGCCCCCCCACACTTCAGAGTCCCCAGAGAGCCCCCCCTCACTTCAGGGTCCCCAGAGAGCCCCCCCATACATCAGGGTCCCCAGAGAGCCCCCAATACATCAGGGTCCCCAGAGAGCCCCCCCATAAGTCAGGGTTCACAGAGAGCCCCCCATACATCAGGGTCCCCAGACTTAAACATTAGCACAGTACCTTGTTTCCTCATTCAGCCGGGTACTGCACTGTAGGGGGAAGCAGAGAGCACAGCACATTCCCCTGCATAGTTTACTTTCGCTTTTGAGGCTGACGGTTCTCACAGTGCCGATGTATATTTCGGCACGGGGTTGGGCTCATCTGACAGCCCTTCTCTCCCCTGATTCCGCGGCATACTAGTTGAGAAAGGCTGGTTTAGATAACCAGGCCGGCGGGCAGTTCAAAACCGGCCCGCGGGCCGCCATTGGCCCGCGGGCCGGACTTTGGACATGCCTGGTCTAGACAGTTAGTGAGAGGGGTCATAATGTGTATGCTATTGTGATTTTATTACAAGTTCATGTTAATGTTTTATGTCTATAGTTCCCTTCTCCTTTTCCCTTCCCATCCAAGTTTTTTTTTTTGAGGTTCAGGTACTGGTCCTCAGGATTGAGGACCATATTTTTTCCAGACACTGGGGACAGTGTCTTGTTGTGGTGGGGGTAGTATGTAGTGCCCTGCTCCTGATGACCAGGCGCTATGTCTAAATTTAGTGGGTGTCTGAGCTGGTAGTTAGCTCAGACTCTTATGATTAAGGCTAAATCAGCCTCTGTTCTGGCTATGGCTGTGCTTGGAGGGATTTTCCCATTGTTTGTCTGAGGGTGGCACAGGCCAGTGTTGGAAAACAGGCAGGCCAGAGCGTATTGGGTGTTTTTCCCCAGGAACAGCCCAGAGGGAGTGGTCTCCCCGCTGAGCATGCTGGGGAAGGGTACTTAAGGGGCAGACGCCATTTTTTGGGGCTCTCTTAGCCTCATGGTCCTCCTGGCTCGAGGTATGTGATACTGAAAATTCAGCCGCGGAGCCATGTTGGCCCGAGGCTGCATCTCTGCCAGGTAGACCCAGTTTCGGACTTTTGAAACTTAGAAATTTCCCCAGTGATCTGCATTGTGTGCCTGAATCTTCCCCTAACCCTCCATCCCTCTACCTATGCATGTTTGTGTGAAATAAAACTCAATGAAAAGGATTTATAACTTGTGTGGACATTGAACTTTCTATAGTCTCTCATCCCCTAGACAACGAACGGTGAGCTAACGTGCAAGGCCCAAATCTAAACCAGCATCTCCTACGGGGGTAGTGCTACATATATGTTTAATAAAAAGTTGCACAAATATTGTGTAGAATAAAACTTGCAACTGCAAGCATGGTATTCTAAAAGGGCATCAGGAAATATATTATTGTTTTGAGGTTTATAGTGATTTACCTGCAAAAAAATGCATATTTTGACATGTGGGAAAAATTTTAAAAATTCCCTGGCAGAAAAGGGGTACATTTACCGTATAACACGCACCCCAGTTTAGGAGGAAATTTTAGGGAAAAAAACTTACATTTAAATGCAGCCTTACCAGTGTCCATTGCAGCCTTGTCAATGCAGCCTTGCCAGCAGTGTCCATTGCAGCCTTTCCCCAGTGTCAAGTGCAGCCTTGCCAGCAGTGTCCACTGCAGCCTTGCCAGCAGTGTCCATTGCAGCCTTGCCCCAGTGTCCATTGCAGCCTTTTCAGTGCAGCCTTGCCAGCAGTGTCCATTGCAGCCTTTCCCCAGTGTCCAGTGCAGCCTTGCCAGCAGTGTCCATTGCAGCCTTGCCAACAGTGTCCATTGCAGCCTTTCCCCAGTGTCCAGTGCAGCCTTGCCCGAATTTCAAAATTGGCGCCGCTGAGATCGTCGCTGAGACTGGGCGGAGCGGGGCGAACGCCGCCGAGAACGCAGGGACTGGGTGGAGCCGAGATACACATAGCCAAGTGTACTCGGCTCTAGTCGGCTCTTCTCGGCTCCGCTCACAGTCACGCCGAGTCCCGCCCTATGATGGACATAACACAGGTCCAATGGCGGGACTGGGCATGACTGTGAGCGGAGCCGAGAAAAGCCGAGTACACTCGGCTATGTGTATCTCGGCGGCGATCGCTGCGCTCCGCTCAGTCAGCGGAGATCGCCCGGGATCTGTGAGTATCGGCGTATAACACGCACCCACGATTTTCCCCTAATTTTAAATACAGTAATTATTATTACTGCAAATAATTGTTATGTAGTGTATAGGAGATATAAACAGGCCTGCCTATCAAATACGTTAGGTATGCCACTGATATAAGATTCTATATTTAGAAATATGAACCGATTTTCAGAATCATACCATGCTTTGTTGTAATGCATATACAGATACAGGCAGTTCGCTACGCAGGTTTTTAATAACACTAAAAATTGCTTAAGTTATGCCAATCTAGCCAGCTGACATCAGTAGTAAGGAAGATTCATTACATTTCTGTGCAGGCAGACTGCCTAGGAACACATGTAGCTTCATACACTAAGCGGATAATGTCCCCTTGTAATTGTTATAATATTGGACTTGAAAAATGTTTTGGACATTGTGCTTTATTTTCTTGTAAAAGTTAACTAGTTTATATTGTATTTTTGTTATTTATTCAAAACATTTTATTTTGCAAACACACATTTAATAGAGAGGCACTTTCATTACTTGTTTTTAACCACTTCCGCCCCGGAAGAAATTTACCCCCTACCTGACCAGAGCGCGATTCGGCACTGCAACGCTTTAACTGACAATTACGCATTAATACAAAGGCTTTGTATTAATCACTTAAGCCCCGGACCATTTCGCTGGCCAAAGACCAGAGCATTTTTTGCGATTCTGCACTATAATTGCGACAATTGCGCGGTCGAGCGACGTTGCACCGAAACAAAATTGACGTCCTTTTTTTCCCACAAATAGAGCTTTCTTTTGGTGGTATTTGATCACCTCTGCGATTTTTTATTTTTTTTGCGCTATAAACAAAAGAAGAGTGACAATTTTGAAAAAAATTCAATATTTTTTGCTATAATAAATATACCAAACAAATATATAAAAAAACTACTTTTTTCCTCAGTTTCGGCCGATATGTATTCTGCTTATTCTTGGTAAAAAAAAAAACGCAATAAGCGTATATTGATTGGTTTGCGCAAAAGTTATAGCGTCTACAAACTAGGGGATAGTTTTATGGCATTTTTATTATCATTTTTTTTTTTTACTAGTAATGGCGGCGAACTGCGATTTTTTTTTTTATATCATGACTGTGACATGGTGGACACATCGGACACTTTTGACGCTATTTTGGGACCATTGTCATTTATACAGCGATCAGTGCTATAAAAATGCACTGATTACTGTGTAAATTACACTGGCAGGGAACCACTAGGGGTCGAGGAAGGGGTTAAGTGTGTCCTAGGGAGTGATTCTAACTGTGTGGGGGCTGGGCTACGACTAACACAACAGTGATCACTGCTCCCGATGACAGCCACGGCAAATTCGGGCGCAACCGTGCCATTCTGCCGACGTGTATATATACAGGCGGTGGTCGGCAAGTGGTTAAAGAATTCTGAGCTTTCTACTGTACTTTTTTTATGGCTCCTGCAGATAGAAAGTTCAGATGGTTCCCATCTCAACTGAGACTAAAAAATTCTAAAATGTGAATTGCTTTATGGCTAGAAAAGACCAAAGGCCTAGTGTCGGAAAAATATTTCTTAAGCATTTCCAATGCAAGCAATTAAATATTATATTCTGGCAGTTAAGGTAGAAGATGTATAGTAGGCAAGTTGAATTTTATCAGTTAAAATACCTCCTGGGCAAGTTGAAATACATTTTCGGGGATTTGCCCATTGCTTGTGCATATAGTCAAATACACAACCAATAAATAGCTTTAGCTGCAGCTGGTGTTAGGGACCTCCTTTTTAAACAGGTTAAACAGCGATCGTCACTTTTTGTGGAGGGGGGTTCATTTATAGAAATGTACATTGACCTCACCTTATGGAGGGATGAGGGCATTTCCAGTATCAACTTTAAAGGGTTTACAGATGTGACAATTTATCAAGTTATGGAGTCAAAGGATATTTTAGTGCAGGATTGTGTCCTGGTGAATGGAAAGTGGCAGGATTCTTGAGGAATTTAGTACTCCTTGAATTTTTTTACAACTGACCAGGTAGCAAAAATAACGAATGAAACCTAAGGACAAGGAAGTATATTTTTGTGTACAGTGACAACATAGGTGTGGTTCTTTCTGTTGAAATTTCCCTTTCCTCCGGTTATGTATCCTTGTTATTACTTGGTGTTATCTTGCATGCATTTTGAATTATTTTATAAATGCTGAATACTTTTTAGGGTTGTCTAATGGTATTGGTGACTGTTTCGTCTTTGTTCCAGAGTAAGAAGCCCTGAAAGTTGGTACTGGAAGCAAAAGAGGTTCCTTGTCCTTCTTATCTTTGGATCATTGTTTTGAATCACTATGGGTTTGATAAAGAAATCAATATGCTTTTTTAAGATGGTAAACCTATTGAATGGTTTGACCAGACTAGCACGATCTGGTGAGTACATTGGTAGGTGTTTTTCCATAGAGCATATTCTGGATTTTTTGGACATTATTGGTCTAAAATTTGAAAAGTGGTTCAATAGGTTCACTGGATATGCTTTCTATTCAAATTTTCAGTGCTTGGGGATTGTATTCTGCTTAGTTTTGTGATATATTAATATGATGAACTTAATGATGGTTATCCTACAGTTATAAGCAGTATACTTTCCTGCAGTAGTGGTATGATTTTGTACAGCTTATTTTTTTTGTGTGGTAAATTTACATTTCTTTTCTAGTTTCATTGGTGATATTGATATGGGTTTAAACTCTTTTTATACTAACTAGTAGATATGATGGGTAATAGTTTTTGGTTTGGTCCTATAAATATAGAAGCGTGTTTCATTCAAAACATGTATATGTTTTCCTTGTTGCAGCAAAGACAGATGCCGGGTTTAATGGCAGATGATTAGAATTAGGGTGGATAAGGCAATACAGTAGAACCTCCTGTACCAGGCACAGGCCCCATCAGTTCATAAGGGGGACTCAGGCAACTAACGAGCAGAAACACCGGCTGTACTGCCTTATTTCTGAAACAAATCCTCCTGTGGCCCCCCTGAAACCCAGCGTCTTCTCCTCCCATTGTCTTTCTCATTATCTGGCCCCTCCTACTTCAGTGTTCCAAGGAACCCATTGTCTTCTTAAAACGATCTCACTGGGCTCAGGATTATCCAATACCATTAAGTGTACCAACGTCTTGAAGGGCCCCAACATAGCTGACAGAAGACTAATTGTGAGGACTGTACATAGTTGGGGGACTGTTGCTGTTAAAGGGTAATTACCATTCTATTGCAATGTTCTCATACAAAAGGCCTAGCATAGCTCCCTTATAGCAAGAACCCATTGGCAACTTAGCCTCTAGCTTTGTTAATACCTATCTTGGTTGCCTTTTTGCCACTCATTTAGTGAGGAGGGCTACAATTTATGCTGGTCAGATTTGAGTTCACTTCTGTACCTCAAATATCTAAAGAAACGCTCAGTGTCTTGTGTATGCTTTTATATTTTCATTCACTATTATGCTCTGTCTTATCTAACAATTATTTGACAGTATACTCTGTTGTTTGCTACAAAGTCTCAAGTCTAATTTCAGCGTGTTCCTAAGGCATTAGGAAACTGCTAACATACACCTGCTACAGTGATGTACCCTGAGGCGTCAGTGGGGCTAAGGCCTTTGTCAGAGTCAGGGCAAGAACAGAGGACCTAACATAACCAGCGTCTCCTGCGGGTGTAACACTACATTTATACAGTATAAGATGCTTTACTTGATTTCTTTAAATGCTCCCTACATATTTATAAAATAGCACTCTAGAAAATGACTTTCACTCTGTAAGATGGTAGGTTAATATTCAGTTACAGTTCTATTTTATCTCCTCTGAGTTCAGGAGTAATATACATTGCATCAAATGCAATGACAACATCCATATTCTAGGATAGGCCATTTTTCTTGCTAAAAGACATTTCAGCACAGAAATTAATTTCCCCTATCTTTATTGGCAAAGACAGCTTTAGAAGTTATGTATATGCTGTTTTCTCTATTGAGCGTGTGTGTCTAAAACCAGCCCTGTGCTTGGTCAACACAGGGCTGTTTTGATAGATAGTCTTGATAAAAAAAAGACTAGATTTCTAAAAATATTCTTGCTGACTTTGCAGACAAGATTTTCATTTTTTTTTTTTTTTTTTTTTATACTCATAAGGATTTTCTTTATGTTTCCACAGCATATCTTCAAAGTTATTGAACCTGAGTGACAAATGCATTATGCTATCATGTTGGAGAGGCTGTAACATATGGTAACAATATATTAAAGTGTCAGGAAACAAATGTGAGCCTTCTGTTACATTGAAAAACCCTGTCAACAGCTATATACTGAGTGACCTGTGTGTCATGAAATCAGCAGAAGTATCTTGTAATGTATGTATAAGTATATAGCAGCATGGCTCGATTGTTCATGGACGATTTGAGTGCAATTGAAATCCCTTATTTACACTGTTCAATAAATGTTTGGTTACGTTGGCTCAGCTACATGCACAACAGATACTTAAGTGCAAAACATTGTCAAGGAGAAGGACATTTACATGTTTTCATTAATTTAGTATTAAAATGTAAAGTGTTTTTTCTATGCTGAACTCTTCTTTGCTTTGACACCCACTGAGAATGGTAGGCAGGCACGTGCTATAGCAGTGTAATGGTTTTGAAAACCTCAATTTAGTCAGACAAGAAAAGTTAAGGGACTGTGTGATAGACTAATTATTACAACAGGGATTAGAAAGGAAAAGACAAAGAGATACTGGTACTTTTCTTCAAGGATTCCATGGTTGTTATGTGAGAAGCAATAGAAATAACTAATATACAGTAGATACATTCAAACAAAAGATTACAGGAAAGTCAGAAGATGATTACAAGAATGTACTTACATGGCTTTTTTTTTTACAGTTCAGAGGACAATATTTCCGACAATATTAAACATGTTGCACCTAACAATTCTACCTTTTAATTAGGCGACCCCCCTGTAGCACAGAATTGCCGCTTATGATGTTCTACAGTTACTGGAAGACAAAATTGATCTTCACATGTAATTCGTGCATCCAATGAGTATCTGATAACCACAACTTCTTCCTTAAAAATATTGAAGAGTATACCAAACAGATGGATTTTTCAGTTTGGCCCAAAAGTGTGTATGGCCATATCTGATAATTATTCAACTGGCGCATAACCATGTTGAGTGTCTGGATCTTTTGGTGTTCTGCCATATTGGAAATTCTGCCATGTGGGAAAACAGTTTTTTTACTGTTTGTGCTAACTGATCCATGTTATTCATAAAAGTGGGCCAGCAAGCCCTTAAAGATGACTTTTGGAGTGGACTCACTGAGAAGCACTACCATCACAATATTGCACTGTGATTTTTATTTCAGCATAGCAACTACTTCTTTAGAAATTAATGATTGTTGTTTTGAAGTGTTTTTGGGCACTTTGTGTTTAAATGTTATTAAACTTTGTAGATGATACAGTGTGGTACTACATCTAAAGAAGACAAGCTACAAAATAAAAATGTTTTGCATTTTTTGACAGTTGATAGAAAGTAGAGAGCTTCAGTTTTTTGGGGGAATTAATAACCTTATAATAGATTTCAGATCTTATGTGACTGCTACTTCCAATGCTCATTTCTGGCTTATTACTACTAGTTATAAAAAAAGTCAGAAGTCGCAGCATAAATAACTTAATAAAGATTTTTTTTCAATTTGAAATGAATCAGATGGGGCGCTGTATGTAGGCCAAAGAATTATGTAAAAGTCAAAAAATGTAGTATACATGTGATTTATGTGAAGCCAGAATACGACGTCCCTGACTGGGAGAATGATACTGTTCTGTGATGCCACATATAGCTAAAGTGATTCTAAAGCTATTAATTTAATAAAAACAAAAAACACACATGTTATACTTACCTGCTCTGTGCAATGGTTTTGCATAGAGCAGCTCCGATCTTCTTCTTTTTGGCCCCCCGACGGCGGTCCTGACTCTTCCCCCCTATCAAGTGGCCCAAATAGCAAGCTTTTTGCTTTGGGGGCACTTAAGCAGGCTCGCTCCCAAGCCGAGCTCCTGTGAATGGACATTGTCCCCGCCCCCCGTTCTCTCCTCCTTTGCTCACTGGCTGTGATTGACAGCAGCAAGAGCCAATGGCTCCCTCTGCTGTGTGAGTCAATGAGGAGAGAGAGAGAGACCCCTGGAGAGCCGCTGCTCTCATGCACATCGCTGGATCGAGATGGGACTCGGGTAAGTATAAGAGGGGCCAAGGGGGAGGGGAGCTGCACCCAGAAGGTTGTCTACCTTAATGCATAGAATGCATTAAGGTAAAAAACATTCTGCCCTTAGAACTACTTTAAATATAATCTGAAGAATTGGCATTTTCCCATTTAACCCTTGAAATTGTGTAAATTTGAGAGACCTCTTCCCTCTAAATTATAATTCTTAAAATTGTTTTTGCATTTGTATATGTCCCCTATGCCACTACTCACCCCCTTGTACCTTTTATTTGATAATACATTGCCTATTAGCCTTAAAAATTTCCAAAATAGATTTTCAAGATTATCCCTATTGACTTTAATGGGGTTTAGACTAAAATTTGTATTTCCAGGAACTTTATGATGGTACTAAGGTCTGTGAAATACGTAAAAAAAAAAACTACCACCACTACATGTGTTTATATATTCATACTTTGACATCTTAAAGTAGAACTATAGACAAAACTTGATTTTTTTTTTCCATTTTAATGCAATCTTGATAAGGGTGTAAATAAATGTTCTTTAATCATTAAAGCATGACTCTAGATAGATATAAAAGACACATTTTTAGATAGATATAAAACACATAAATGTATTCAGATCTATACCTGAATGTGACTTGTTATCAGCCCCTCGCTATCCCTGCACAATAGAGTGGAAGATGAAGAAGCAGCACAAAGGCCCAGTCAGTTAAAGAGCTGATGAGGAGCATACTTTTATGAGGAGAAGCAGAGTAAATAGAGACGAGTTAATCAGAATGCTGCTTCTCCTTCATTGTCCAATCAGAGGCTGGGTGTAGGTCCATGAGAGGCTGGACTCAAAGGAAGTAGGTTGGATGATGCTGGCCACCAGTAAACCCAGAAGACTGAGAACATATAGTTGCAAATAAAGTACTGCATGGGACTGCTTCAGGATTGAAGATGTGTACTGTATTTCAGCAAAAGTTTTTTTTTTTTTTTTTTTTTTACTCAGTAGGCTAATTTTGTTCTTGTTGTAGGTCTTATTTTAGGTTTTAAATGGCTTTGATTACCACTTTTCATTGGAGTGTTCTAGTATCTTGGTGACAAGTAAAGTGCATTAAATAAAAGTTAACCAAGGGTGAACTAAATATTTATTTTCTTTTTGCAGATTAACAAAAAAGAAGAGCATAACAATGAATGAAATTCAAATAACTTCCTGGAATAATACCAATGACCTACTTAATAAATCATGGAGTATGAGGAACGAAAACCATCTCATTAATACAGCAGAAACAGTTATTCTTCCATCTTTTATTGGAATTATCTGTTCCACTGGATTAGTTGGAAATATCTTAGTGTTGGTCACTATTATAAGGTATAATATAATCATTGAGTGCCATGTTTAGTATTTGCAGAATACTTTTTGTTTTAGATTTCCATGATAGATATTATGTTTTTTAGACAGAGACGTCTGAGCAGAATTGTTTTTCCCTTAACCAGATTAATTACAAACAAATGAATCAGATTACTTACAACACTTTTACAAAGCATACTAGAAACATAAACCCCAAAATCTGGTTGTGCATTGGAAATGAGATGACCAAATTATGAGGACACAGATGTGACCTGGAATAATTGAGCAGATATATTTAAACATTGGCAAATCACCCCAAAACAGCCAACACCATCTTGATCATGCTACTTTAAAACTCTTCACTTCTTAGCATCTCTGTGCCGCCTGCCTACCGGTCTACTGTTTTATATTATTATGGGATTAAACAGAGGGCAATGCATCATTACACAAAAACAACATCAAAAAAAGTACTGGGATTGCTATTTTGCCCAGTGCCTTCCTCACAGTCATATGAGCATGCAGCAGGGAGAGGCAGGATTCAGCTTGCCATGAACGTAGGGGGAGTCATTGAATATAAATGTGTTGTATGAACACAGTTAAAAAAAAAATTGCATCTTGTGACATCACATTTATCCAGAAATTGCCTTATTGTCACACACCTGGTGCAGGCCGAGCTGACGAGAGGGCTTCCACTAACACCTCCTGTCATGACAGGACAGAGAGTGACAAAGTGCCTGTGATGAGCCCTTGTCAGAGGAAGGTCTGGATCATACAGCATAGCAGAGGATGTTGAGCAGGAACTCATGCAGGATATTATCACAGGAACTTGTGGATCATGCAGCATAGTAGACAAAGTTGAGCAGGAACTTGTGCAGGATGTAATCACAGAAATTTGTAGATCATACAGCATTGCAGAAGATCTTGAGCAGGAACTCGTAAAGAATGTCATCACAGGAACTTGCGCAGACAGAACTGTTACAGGACCAGCAGAAATTGGCAGATTCAAGAGACAAGGGCAGAAACAGAAACCAAGACAAAGAGCAAGGGGCAAAGTCAGATTACAAGCCAAAGTTCAGGTACAGAAGGAGCAAGATAAAACAAAGTCAGAAGGCAAACAGGGTCAAACACAGAAAAATCAGCAAATGGGGTCTGGTCATAGGCCACTGGAGCTGATGACCAACTCAAGCACTTATCTTGAGCTCTGCAGTGCTTTAAATGAGCCACTGGGCACCAAAATCAGGGCCACAATACACATGAAAATTCTTGCGCCTCAGCACACACATGCAGATGCATGCACCTCCCTGATCTTGTGCACCGGTCTGATGCCCATTCTTTGCACACACGCAGATCTTAGGGCGTAATCACTGAAACGTAATATCTTATTTCCTATTTTTTAAACAAGGCAGGGGAGAGATGGTTTCATGTTTCCAGAACTATAATAATCCCTTCAGTTTTTATAATGAATTCAGTTATAAATGTCCTGTCAAGATAGCAGCTTTGCTGGTGACTGTCTGAATAGCATCTTCACAAGCATGTACCCTTTTACTACATTGTGCTGGATACCTAATGTAGATGTACCTGAGTGGTGTAAGCTAACAGCAGGTTCCCAGGAGATCAGAGCACACTGAAAGTAGATAGAAACTGGAACTATAGAATTAAGTCTTTGCAGGATCTGTACTTCACCATGGTATTCAAGGACAGTCCCAAAGGAGAGCAGGTGATGCAGAATCCTCCAAAGTGTAGAGTCTAAGGGCAAGCTGGCATTCATTGGTCACAGCCCCTGGGTTCACTCTGCTCTAGGCATGAGGGACCTCAAATTATACAGTTCAAGAGATCACCAAATGGCATCAGATGGGAGGGCTATGAATCACACTTAAGCCATCAGTAACAAGGACTATGCAGAAAATGCAGATAACAAGGATATTCACCAAGGTCAGGGCAGGCAGCAGTCATGGATAACCAGGAACAAACTTAAGGTCTGGACAGACAGCAGACAAGGAAAGGTTGGCACATGATAGTCAAATAGTAGGGGTTTCAGGAGAGGGATACTAGCAGAACCCACTACTGAGAAACAGGGCACAGCAGCTAGCTACAAGAAGTATTGTTTGGACAGTGAGCTGAGAGCTGCACTGAGTTTAATCAGGCCACCCAGGAGAGAAGCACCACGCTGATTAGCCAGAACCAGAAGGATGAAGCCATGCGGATGGCAACTGTAGTGACAATCTGGGCAAATCCTGTAAATGTGTGAAGCCACAAGAGGCCAGTGTATTCCTGGAACATGTAAAGTATTGCTGACATAAGTAACAGAGTAAAAATGATCTCACCAATCCACAACCATGTGTGGAAAGGTATGTAGCACCAACTAATTTCTTGTGAAAAGTCTATTAGATGTATGCATTGCAGACTAAAAATATGAGAATTGTTAATGTTGCCTTGCTTTTGTAAATGCTCCAGAGTTGTTATCCACATCCTTTCCCTCACTACCTGGTGAGTAACAGACCTGAAACGAGCATGCACAAACTAGCTGTCAAACATGGTTATACTTGTTTCAGATCAGTGTGGGAGATAAGATGAGCATGACACTGAACCATGCATATTCAAACACAGTAAGCAAAGACAGCTCCTATATTTCTTTCCTTTACATTCTGTTGTGCTATGCATGTTTTACCTAACGTATTTTGCACACTTACTTTCTTAACCACTTCAGCCCTGATAGAATTTACCCTCTTCCTGACCAGGCCATTTTTTGCGATACGGCACTGCGTCGTTTTAACTGACAATTGTGCGGTCGTGAGACAATGTACCCAAACAAAATTTATGTCCTTGTTTCCCCACAAATTGAGATTTCTTTTGGTGGTATTTGATCACCTCTGCAGTTTTTATTTTTTGCTCTATAAACAAAAGAAGCGACAATTTAAAAAAAAAAAACAATATATATTTTACTTTTTGCTATAATAAATATGCCAATTTTTATTTTTTATTTTTTTCCTCAGTTTAGGCTGATATGTATTCTACATATTTTTGTTAAAAAAAAAATGCACTAAGCGTATATTTCGTGGTTTGCGCAAAAGTTATAGCATCTATAAAATAGGGGATAGATTTTAGGCATTTTTATTAATAATTTTTTTTACTAGTAATTTTACTTAGTAATGTTACTTTAATCAGCGATTTTTATCGGGACTGCAATATTGCGGCAGACAAATCAGACACTTTTGATGCTTTTTTGGGACCATTGACATTTATACAGCGATCAGAGCTAAAAATAGCCACTGATTACTGTATAAATGTCACTGGCAGGGAAGGTGTTAACACTAGGGGGCGATCAAGGGGTTTAGTGTGTGTTCCCTAGGTGTGTTCTAACTGTGAGGGGATTGGACTGACTGGGAGAGAAGACAGATCGTTGTTCCTACTTAGTAGAAACACACAATCTGCTTCTCCTCCCCTGACAGGACAGGGATTTGTGCGTTCACACACACAAATCCCCATTCATGCTCTTGTGACCGCAATTGTGGGTGGCCGGCTAGGACCGCGCCCGCCAGACACGCACATCAGGCCCCCTGCCGTGCAGCGGACACCCGCTATGGCTCTTAAAGCAGCCGCAGTATATATACGGCGATTCGCGCAGTAGTGACAGTCTGCCACCGTATATATACAGGAGTCGGTCGGGAAGCGGTTATTGTTAAGTTAAATTATTCAGAATCACAGATTCCTTTTAATAGACAGGAACACTCCTTAACTCATCTGTTACAGAAATAAATTAGCAGGATGGAAAAAGGATGGCTCTTTCGCTCTATGATATGGTTTACTTAATTTTATCATAATTCTATGAGATATCAAATGAACACAAATTGCAGGTTTATGATCCTCTCTAAACTGTATCATAAAATTAGATTGAAAATGATGTTCTTCCAAGCAGCTGTCATTTCTTCCTACTCTGTTTCATCCAATCATAAACAGTGCAAACTAAATAGGAATATACTCAAGTGGATTTACTGATGGCAAATAGACTGTGCACTTTGTAAGTGCCGTTGCACTCTTTTTTCTTTGTAAATGTAAATGTGGTAAAGATTTACTTCGTAAAGAATACCTAATCGGGTCAAGGGAAATAAATAAAAAGCATTTTTGTTTGCACATGATTGTATGATGGAATTCAGCAGAGCTTTATCACATTTACTAAGCTCTGGTTAAAATTGGTGCAACTGAATTTGCAAAGTGCACAGTCTATTTGCTTTTAATAAATCAACCCCAGTGTGAAATCTAAGTGATGTATTGATAGCATTTACAAAATGTTGATTCTCTACATACATTTGCATCCTAAAAGAAAACTCTATAAATTGCATGCTTGATGACACATTTTACTGAAGCTTTCAAATGGACATGGTTTGGAACTCCATATTTCCATGTGCATATTTCCGTAGCATAATTTCATATGCTACACATTGCTTTGAATATACATGAGTGAAGTGCTAATCTAAAGTTGTAAATTGCATTACTTTATGATTTTTAAAGGATACATGGAAGGTCAGATCTCTCCAGGTGCCAAAAATATGTGACAAATGCAGGTCAGCTCCAAGTCATGCTACCACCAATACATGACAATGGGAGCATCAGTTTCACCCGACACAGAGATTTTAAAGCTTGTGGGACCACAATCTAAGTGCCCACAGATTGGGAGTAAGGGGCACCGGGAGTCGTTTAACTACACAGTTAACCTATTACATATCCTTATAGCTGCATCCTATTCACAATACCTGCATTAACAATTCAGATTTTTTTCAAATACACACTGTCACACCAGACAGAAGTATTACAGAGAGTAAAAATATAGCAGCACTTCTTCAAAGAGCAGGGATTGTTTTAGTTATTCAGAACATCTAGAGAAAAGATTTAACAATTTTAAAATTGTGGTTTAATACAAGAAAAAGGAAAGATGGTGCAAGTAAATTATTTACAGAAAAGGAATTTTACAAAATAGACAAGAACGGCAACAGAAAAAAATACATGGGAAAAGCAACCAAGGACACTGCAGGCCAGCCACATGCATACTAGAAACTGATGAAGTAATTGGTTATGATGCCAGTGGTCATAGATTGGTGTGGTGCAACATGAATCATTAATGCTGTGTAAAAAAAAAATATGTGTTGTTCCCTCCTACATTCATACAAGATCAAGATGGATTTGAAAGAGGGATCCCACATAAATAAAAAAAAGTTATGGATTTTACCCCAAAATCCATCCATCTCCCCTAGTGTTTAACCCCTTCCCTGCCAGTGTCACTTATACCATAATCAATGGCTATTTGTAGCTCTGATCGCTGTATAAATGACAATGGTCGCAAAATAGTGTCAAAAGTGTCCGATGTGCCCGCCATAATGTGTCCGCCATTACCAGTAAAAAAAAATAATAATAATAAAATAAAAATAATAATAAAATGCCATAAATCTATCCCCTATTTATCCCCTATTTTGTAGACACTATAACTTTTGCGCAAACCAATCAATATGCACTTATTGTGATTTTTTTTATACCAAAAATATGTAAAATGATACATATCGGCCTAAACTGAGGAAAAAAATAGTTTTTTTATATATTTTTTTGGGGATATTTATTATAGCAAAAAGTAAAAAATTTTGTTTTGTTTTTTCAAAATTGTCGCTCTTTTATTGTTTATTGCGCAAAAAATAAAAACTGCAGAGGTGATCAAATACCACCAAAAGAAAGCTTTATTTCTGGGGCTGAAGTAGTTAAAGGTGCAATTTGACACAACATTCGTAAAATTTAAACATTACTTTTTTCATTTAAAATAAAAAAAAGTATATAAAAATCAAGATCATACATCATAGACACATTTGTTTGTTAAACAGACATAGTTTACATAGTCCGCATTACAGTAGATGCATCAATTTTGACAAGTTTTGCCAAACAACTTTCGGCTTCTTTAGGAGTCTATGCATCAATCTGAACTGAAAGACAAACGGTCTATAGAGAAAAAAATAAATACAATTGTTCAAAAATCTGTTTTATATATAAACAACTGTATTAATCAAGTATACATAGGATAAAAAAAAAAACGAAACAAAAATAAAACAAAACAATATAGCATTCAAAAATTGTATACAATTGAATATGTTTTATTTGTGTTGCACATCTGATAACACTCTGGCTGCTTTATAATTTTTTGTGTATTGGATTACATATCTGTTTAAATTTGAATTTAATATTATCTATGCTTGTGGTAACATTAGGAGCCCATAGTGTAATGGTTTGAGCAGCTATGTACACGGTCATAGGGAGGAGAAAGATCCAGGCTACACAAAAAACATAATCGGATTTATGATTTAATTGTGGTAACACCAAATGTAGGTGATACCTAATTAATAAACATTTATGTCTTAACTTACAAGGAACCTAAGTTCCTGCATAGCATTCGGAAGCAAGCTTTGACTCGGTTTTTGTATCGGTTTTGTATAAGATAGGGTAATATGAAGACGTATAGACCTATAATAGGGAGTGTAATTAATAGTGATTAAAAGGTCATATTGAATTTATTTAAACATTAATTTAGCTAACTTTATCTGGATGTCAGGATTATCTATATTTCTAATACACATATTCACTCATAAAAAAGGAAACTATATATTTAAAATGTTATATCTTTAAAGAGGTTCTCTTGAAAGAACATATATATTCTGTGATGGTTATATTTCAATTACTTAATATTATATTGTCTGTTTCAATGATACATCCAGCACAGTAGTTTTACCCAATTAAATCCACCCTCCCTGTCAGGGCTGGGCTCTCAGCCCTTCCTTTTCCTTGCTCAGCTATTGGTTAATTGCCAGTACTCATCGTTCCACAGTGGCTCACCTGCCTGGTTCATTTCTTTGGTTTGCCTTTGCCTTTGGTTTGGTCAACATATCTAGAAACTCTCTGCTGTGTTCCTGTTGAATAGTTGCCTGGCTGACATCCCTTCTGGTTCCTGATCCTGTCTGCTGCCTCTGACTATGCCGCTGATCTCTGGCTTCCTGATTTCTTGGCTTGTTCTGACTACCCGATTTGGCTACCGAACCCTGGCGTGTTCTGACTACCCGATTTGGCTACCGATCCCTGGCTATGTTTACAAGTTGTACCATTTTTACCATTTTATAGACATGTGCATTTTCGTCCGAATGCATTTTCGTCCGAATTTCAGGTATTTTCGTTATCGTTTTAACAAACGAAAACAAACGTGCAGAATCCGAAATCCGAAAGATCCGACATAAAAAAATGCTTTATTTTCATTTTAGTTGCTACAACAGTTCGATATAGATAGGGGATTCGACATGACACTGACAATAACAATCTGTGTCTATCGAACCTGCGGTCGAATGTGCCTAACCTTAACTCTATTAGTCCAAGATTATTCTACATAGAGAGGAAAGATTCGACATAGAGAGAAAAGATTTGACACTATAGAGAAAGTGTTGGGGTAGACCATTCGACATGAACGACGAAGATTCGACGAAGCAGCGAAAAACATACAAACATCCAATCTGTCATTGAAGGCTTATGGTGTCTGTCGAAAGTTCTAAGAAGATTCGACAAGCAGCTAAACTGTACGACGCCGCAATCATAGATTTCTGGTCAAATACTCGGCCCATAGGCTATAGAAGAATGTTTGTTGACTAGTAATAATAATTTACAAATATAATTATTACTAGTGTCATACAACATTAGAATTCTTCTATCGCTTTTAGGCGAAACATTCGACCAGAAATGTACGATTGTGGCGTCTAATCTTTTAGCTGCTCCGTCGAATCTTCTTAGAACATTCAACAGACACCATGAGCCTTCAATGACAGATTCGACCTTAATTAATTCAGATTTTCAGACAAATGCATTTTTTAACGAAACAAAATAAATAAAAACGAATTTCGGGAGTAATTAAATAAATTTATTTTTCAGACGAAAACGAAATATTTCAGTGTGCACATTTCTACCATTTTATTAAAAGGTGTGATTTTTATTGCATTTTCTGTCTCCATCTGTTTCATGGATCCTGACAGTAGGCAATGTATTCAGAAGATGCAGGCAATCCACCTAGTGGTAATATTTTTTCCAGGTTGAATGAGCAGGATCACTGCATAGATCAGTTTGCCAAAGCATTACAGGCGCTCCTGATTTGCCTTGCTCACCTGGATCCTTCCACTGCAGCTGTTCCGGTACAGCCTGTATTGCAGGCTGTCCCTGATGCTGCTCCAGTCTCTGTGCAGACACCCACCTTGAATATTACCTCTGTAAGAGGTATGTCTGGTTCCACTACGCTTCCCCAGCAATTTGGGGGCAATCCAGTTCAATGCAGAGGGTTTCTCAACCAGGCAAACCCTCTATGGGAGACACAAAAAACAATTGTCCTGAGTTACCCAGAGTTTGTGGCTTCCTTTAAAAGGGTATGTAACGTTCCCGCACAATCCACTTCTGCTACCAAGAGCCTCTTGTCCATCAAACAGAGTACGAGAACTGCTGCCAATTACGCCATTGAATTCCGTATTCTGGCAGTAGAGGTCGCTTGGAACAATGAGGCCCGCATGTCTGCTTTTTCTCATAGTCTCTCAGATAACATCAAAGATGAGATAGCAGCCTAAGACATACCTACAGATCTGGATAATTTGATCCTGTTTGCCTTTCTCATTGACTCTAGACTCTGAGAGAGACCTTCCTTTAAGGAGTGCTTGCAGAAGCCTCCTGTCCATTTGGCTCCGAGCTCTGCAGCTCCACCTTTGCCTCCCTCACCTCCGATGCCTGCTGGTACCAAGTCTGCCAGTGAAGTAGAACCCATGCAGTTGGGCTTCACACGTCTCTCTGTGGATGAGAGAGCCTTTAGGAGGAGGGAGAGATTGTGCCTTTATTGTTGCCAGGCAGGTCACTTCTTTAAGTCTTGTCCTACCCGTCCAGGAAACACTTGCAACTGAGGTCCTGTAGGGGACAGACCTTAGGTGGCGTTGTTACGTCCCCAGTTATCTTGAAGGATAAGCTTCTAGTTTCAGTTACCCTTTCATGGTCTGAGTTGTCCATTGATACACAGGCTCTAATCGACTCTGGGGCCTGTTCATAGACAATGCCTTTGTGTCTAAGCACTCTATTCCACTGCAGCTTTGTGCCACTCCACTTGCCATTGAGGCTATTTATGGGAGACCTCTACAGCCTGCCCATGTGACTCATGAGACTGCTCCATTGACTATGGCTGTAGTGGCACTTCACCATGAGATAATCCAATTTCAAGTCATTTCCTCTGAGATATGTTGCAGCAATGTGTGGTGGTTTATCTTGATGATATTCTCATATATTCTAAATCCCTAGAGAGCTACCACACAGATGTCTCCCATGTGCTACAGAGGTTGAGAGATAATAACCTGTATTGTAAGTTGGAGAAGTGTGAGTTCTATCGCAAACAGGTTAAATTTCTGGGTTATGACATTTCTACTGCTGGTTTTTCGATGACCCAGAGAAATTATCTGCAGTTCTACAGTGGCCTCGACCCGTAGGTCTACTATATCCATTACAATGTTTTCTTGGGTTTCGTCTCTGGTCAAACCCCTGACTGATATGACCAGAAATGGTAATCCACAGAATATGTCTTGGGATTCCATTAAAGCCTTTGAGTCTCTCAAGGCTGCCTTTGTTTCAGCTCCTGTGCTGGCACATCCTGATCCTACGCTACCCTTCATTCTTGAGGTTGATTCATCTGAGACTGGAATGGGTGCGCTTGCGACGCACTTATACGTCAGCAGAATGGCACAGGCAGACAAAGCAATGTATATATACATTGCTTAAAATCTGGCGCCTAGCGAGCGCGCGCGTGCCTGACACGGTCTCCATGACCGTGCCCGCGGGACCCGTGGACTCGATGTCCGCCGGTGTCCCGCGATCGGGTCGCGGAATGGCAGAACGGGGGATGCCTTTGTAAACGAGGCATCTCCCTGTTCTGCCTAGTAACAGGACACTGATCGTCTGCTCCCTCTCATCGGGAGCAGCGATCAGTGTCGTGTCAAGGAAAGCCCCGCCCCCACACAGTTAGAACACCCCTTCACTGCCAGTCACATTTACACAGTAATCAGTGCATTTTTATAGCACTGCTCGCTGTATAAATGTGAATGGTCCCAAAATAGCGCCAAAAGTGTTTGATGTGTCCGCCATAATGTCGCAGTCACGATAAAAATCGCTGATCGCAGCCATTGCTAGTAAAAAAAATATTAATAAAGATGCCATAAAACTATCCCCTATTTTGTAGACGCTATAACTTTTGCGCAAACCAATCAATAAACGCTTTTGATTACCAAAAATATGTAGAAGAATATGTATCGGCCTAAACTGAGGAAAAAAATAGTTTTTTTATACATTTTTGGGGGATATTTATTATAGCAAAAAGTAAAAAATATTGCTTTTTTTTCAAATTGGTCGCTCTATTTTTGTTTCTAGCGCAAAAAATAAAACCCACAGAGGTGATCAAATACCACCAAAAGAAAGCTCTATTTGTGTGAAAAAAAGGATGTCAATTTTGTTTTGGAGCCACGACCGCGCAATTGTCAGTTAAGTTGACGCCGTGTCGAATCGCAAAAAATGCTCTGGTCAGGAAGGGGGTAAATTCTTCCGGGGCTGAAGTGGTTAAAGAATGGAGGCATCTCCTCGAAGGTACCACTGTGCCAGTCCTCATTTTGACTGACCATAAGAATCTCACATTCTTGTATGAGGCTAAATGCTTATCTCCCAGAAGAGTGCGGTGGGCTCTTTTTCTAACAGGCTTCAATTACATAGTCTCATTCTTACCCGGTACTAAGAATGTAGGGGCTGATGCATTGTCACAACAGTTTTCCTCCGCTTCCAAGATTGAGTCAGTGCCTATTCCTGTAATACTTTCCGATCGCATTCTGGCTACTGTTCGTACCAGTCTCACCTCACATTTGGGTGACAGAATTTTTGCCACTCAGATCCAGTATCCTCCCGAGAAAGCTGGTGACCGCTGCTTTGTCCCTGAGAATCTCCGTACTGCTTTCCTCCAGACCATTCTCCCAAGGAGGCTGCCCACCTAGGGAAGAATGAACTCATTTGGGCTATTTCTCAACAATTCTGGTGGTCTCCACGCTGATGTAACCGCTTTTGTAGCCGCTTGTTCCATGTGTGCACAGACTAAGAAACCACTAAACTTTCCAGTGGGCCTCCTACAACCCATACCCAATAGAGATATGTCTTTGACCCACCTGTCTATGGATTTTATTGTGGAGTTACCCAACTCCCAGGGTAACACAGTTATTCTTATGGTCGGTTCTCAAAAATGTCACATTGTATTCCACTAAAGAAGTTGCCCACATCCAAAGAACTGGCATCATTTTTGCTCGGGAGATCTTTCAGTTACATGGGCTACCCAAGGTTATCATCTCTGACAGGGGTACCCAGTTTGTCTCCAGGTTTTGGCAGGCCTTTTGTGCACAGTTAGGAATTCAGATTTCCTTCTCCTTTGCATATCACCCGCAGTCCAATTGGGCCACAAAACGAGCCAACCATGCCTTGGAGCAGTTTTTCTGACCACCATAACAACTGGTCAGACCTCCTACCTTGGGCGGAGTTTGCTCACAATAGTGCCGTCAAAACCGCTTCCCGGTTGTCTCCGTTTATGGTGAATTATGGTGTCCAACCATACATGTTGCCTGACTCATTTGTTCCTCAAAGGATTCCTGCATTTTAGGAGCATCTCCGTGATCTTCGTTCCATTTGGGTGCAGGTCCAAGAGTCCTTGCAACATGCCAGAGAGAGGTACAGACTCCATGCTGACAGCATACCTGCGCCTTCCTATCAGGTTGTAGAGAGGGTCTTGCTGTCATCTCGTAACCTCTGACTCCATGTTCCCTTACTGAAACTGGCACCACGATTTATTGGGTCTTTCCATATTTTCCGTAGGATCAACCCAGTGACTTATGCATTAGACCTTCCTTCTAACATGCATATTTCAAATGTTTTTAATGTCTCCTTATTAAAACCTTTGGTGTGCAACCACTTCCCCACCTCGATACCAATGTCCTCGTGCAGGTTGAGAACCATGAGGAGTATGAGATACAATCGATCATTATCTCCCATAGGTTCCGTGGGCGCATACAGTACCTGGTTCATTAAAAAGGGTACGGTCTCATACTCTCGTACATGCTCCTGTCCTCCTTCGTGCTTTCCATAGACATTTTCCCCTCAAACCTGGTGGTCTTCCGAGGGGGATGGGGTCATTGAGGAGGGGGCACTGTCAGGGCTCTCAGCCCCTCCTTCTCTGTGCTCAGGTTGCTCAGCTGCCGGTTAATTGCCAGTACTCATCGTTCCACAGTGGCTCACCTGTTGATCATCGCCTGCTCATCAGTCAAGCCCACAGCCAGCCCCCTCTGGCTATTTAAACTGCCTGGTTTATATCTTCAATGCCTTAGCCTTGGCCAACATATCTAGAGACTCTCTGCTGTGTTCCTGTTAAAGACTTGCCTGGCTGATGTCTCTTCTGGTTCCTGATCCTGTCTGCTGCCTCTAACTATGCTGATCTCTGGCTTCCTGATTTCCTGGCTTGTTCTGACTACCTGATTTGTCTACTGAACCCTGGCTATGTTTTGACTACATTTACCAGTTGTACCATTTTTACCAATTTTATTAAAAGGTGTGATTGTTTACTGTATTTTCTGTCTCCGTCTGTTTCATGGTTCCTGACACTCCTCTTCAGGTTAATAGTTAGCCGTCCAATAATGTATCCATCAATAGTTTGAGTCAGGGCTGGCCCAAGACATTGTGCTGCCTGGGCCCAAGAATTAAATGTTGCCCCCCAAAAAAACAATCACCCCCATCAAAAAGCCCCCACATCCATTATTTTATATCATGACAATTGAATGTATCAGGGAGTTAGATTTGGTGGTGGTGGTGGGGGTTTCATCCAATGCAGCTGTGGTGGTGGTGGGGGGTTCAGTCAGAGGAGGCAGTGGTGGTGGGGGTTCAGTCAGAGGCAGCGGTGGTGGTGGGGGGTTTCAGTCAGAGGCTACAGTGATGATGGTGGTGGGGGGGTTCTGTCAGAGGCAGTGGTGATGGTGGTGGAGGGGGGGTTTAGTCAGAGGCAGCAGTGATGGTGGTGGGGGGTTCAGTCAGAGGCAGTGGTGATGGGGAGGGGGGTTCAGTCAGAGGCAGATGTGGTGGTGGGGGAGTTCAGCCAGAGGCAGTGGTGATGGGGAGGGGGGTTCAGTCAGAGGCAGATGTGGTAGTAGGGATGGGGGTTCAGTTAGAGGCAGTGGTGATGGTGGTGGTGGGAGGTTCAGTCAGAGGCAGCCGTGATGGTGGTGGGGGGTTCAGACAGAGGCAGTGGTCATGGTGGTGGGGGGTTAAGTCAGAGGATGTGGTGATGGTGGTGGTGGGGGGTTCAGTCAAAGGCAGTAGTGGTGGTGGTGGTGGGGGGGTTCAGCCAGAGGCAGTCGTGATGGTGATGGGGGGTTCAGTCAGAGGCAGATGTGGTGGTGGAGGGGATTCAGTCAGAGGAAGTGGTGGTGGGGGGTTCAGTCAGAGGCAGCAGTGGTGGGGGGTTTAGTCAGAGGCAGCAGTGGTGGGGGGGTTCAGACAGTCAGCGGTGGTGAAGAGGTTCAGTCAGAGGCATCAGTGGTGGGGGGATTCAGACAGAGGCAGTGGTGGTGGGGGGTTCAATCAGGGGTAGATGTAGTGATGGGGAGGGAGGGTTCAGCCAGAGGCAGTGGTGAAGTGGTGATGGTGGTGGTGGGGGGTTCAGTCAGAGGCAGTGGTGGTGGGGGTTTCAATCAGGGGTAGATGTGGTGGTGGGGAGGGAGGGTTCAGTCAGAGGCAGTGGTGGTGGGGGTTTCAATCAGGGGTAGATGTGGTGGTGGGGAGGGAGGGTTCAGTCAGAGGCAGTGGTGAAGTGGTGATGGTGATGGTGGGGGGTTCAGACAGAGTAAGTGATCATGGTGGTGGTGGGGGGGTTAAGTCAGAGGAGGTGGCGATGGTGGTGGTGGTGGGGGGGTTCAGTCAGAGGCAGTGGTGATGGTGGTGGTGGGGAGGGGTTCAGCCAAAGGCAGTGGTGATGGGGAGGGGTGTTCAGTCAGAGGCAAATGTGGTGGTGGGGGGGATTCAGTCAGAGGAAGTGGTGGTGGGGGGTTCAGTCAGAGGCAGCAGTGGTGGGGGGTTCAGACAGAGTCAGCGGTGGTGGGGAGGTTCCGTCAGAGGCAACAGTGGTGGGGGTTCAGTCAGGGGCCGGTGTGGTGGTGAGGAGGGGGGTTCAGTCAGAGACAGCAGTGGTGGGGGGGGGTTCAGTCAGAGGCAGTGGTGGTGGTGAGGGGGTTCAGTCAGAGGCAGCGGTGGGGGGGGTTCAGTTAGAGGCAGTGGTGGTATGGAGGGGATCAATGACACTAGCACTTACTTGCTTACAGTGTCCGTTGTGCCTCCAGCAATGCCTTTTCCAACATGGGGTCTCTGCTCACAGCAGAAAGCTCCCCCACCTTCACGCTGTTGGCCATCAGCTGGTCAGCTGACTTTCTCCTGCAGTTTCTGCCTCTTGTCCCGAAAATGCATTTGTCACTTGCCACGACGTTACCTGCCACATGTTGTGGATTGTTACTTGCCACAATGTCACCTGCCACAAGTTGCAGATTGTCACTTGCCACGTCACCTGCCACATGTTGTGAAATGTCACTTGCCACGTCACCTGCCACACGTTGCGGATTGTCACTTGCCACGACATCACCTGCCACACATTGCGGATTGTAACTTGCCACTGTATCTCTGCCCTTTCTTAAATTTTGGTAACAAATTAGCTTTTCTTCAATCAGCTGGTACCATTGCGGTCACTGAGCTGTCCATAAAAATTAGGAACGTGGGTCTAGCTATTACCTGTTTAGGTTCTTTAAGGATTCATGGGTGTAAGCCATTCGGTCCTGATGATTAATTTGCATTAAGTTTTTCAAGTCAATTTAGTACAGTTGTCTTCTCCTTGTGATGTGTAACCAAGTTCCCCTGATCATCCTTTATAGTACGTGTAGCGATACCTCCAACTAAGAAGGCCGCAGATTTAGTTTGGGCCCTGAAGACAGCTCCGCCAACCCCCGGCAATATGCTCTACCCCCTACTGGCACAGCTAGTACTGACAGTAAATTGTATATCTTATACTGTATGAATAACTGAGCATTGAGACAATATTAAATTGAAATAAAGGTAAGATTTTACTTGAGCTATTTGTAAAGAAAAGGGTAACATCAATGACAGTTTACAGAATAATCATTTGTAATGCAGAGCCCAACCACACTAACACACTATAAGGTTAACACATAACAAGTGCGCCACGCGGGCGACCGTTAGCTAAGTGCCCTGTGGCGCAGTAACCAAAACACCTTAGAAATCCCACCAGGCCTGGTTCTGATATCTACAACTTAGTCCTTTTTCTTCACCGGCAGATCTTTAACGGTGGTGCACATTAATAGAGTACAAACTTTGTAATCCAATGGGGTAAGTAAAGATGGAGTAGAAACTTGACTATGTGAACGGTAGGTTCAGTTCTAACAAGGGGTCTTCAATAAGAGCACTAAGAATAACTCATAGGCCACGGCAGTCTATAGGCCTATATGCAGTAACAGTATATCGTTTGGGCATATGCCCTCTCACCCGCCCGGACTACGATCCCAGTCCGGGAACTTCCACCTGTTGTGTCCTCACACACACACTCCGTCTCTTCAGCGATCGGGTCCCCGATCCAACAAGGCTGTAGTCGAGCAAAGTCAGATGCCACCCAGGCTTGCAGAGGGGTGGAAGGCTCTTTGGTGCTGCGCAAGGTCTCAGGCTTCAGGCCCTGCACTCCGACACATCCGCACAGGAGGATCAGTCTGTGAGGTCTCGTGTCCCAAAGAGGCCGAGCCCAGCCACGCCACCTCCTTTTATAACCCCTCCCATGAGTCTCTGCGGCGGAACATTGCCGAATGGGGTTCTGGGTAATGTAGTCTCTCGGCATTAAAGGGGAACACCCCGCTACACACTCCCCCCACTTGAACTCTTTGGTCCCCAAAGATAAACCTTAACAAAGACTATGTACAACTCTAGACAATTCTACAAACGATGTTGGCATAGGGAATTCCCACCAATTCAGCATTCCTCCTAGCGGTAACTACAGAATCCTCTGAGCTATTCCCCATTTGTGGGTAGGTCAGCTTCTTAGGAGGCCGGATGACTCTTCGAGCCCTTTGCTCTCTTGGGATTTCTGGCTCTGATGCCACAGGCTCCTCTTCCTCTGAGTAACCATCATGGGCATCTTCCCAGTAATCTGCTGAAGGACTAGAGGGGATGAACTCTGTGGCTTCTGGGTTCAGAGTTTCATCTATGGTGTCCTCAGTGGTTGGAAGATCTATGGTATAAGTCCTGGAGTTGGGGAAGGCCACAGCCAATTAAGTTCTCCATCCTCATTTTCACTAAGTTGAGAGGCCTCTCCATCTTCATCTCGAGAAGCCTGCGACCGAGTGTTCGGCCTAGGAGTATCCAGGATAGAGGCCGGTTCAGTGGAGTCTCCCACGGGAGGTATTCTAACTGCCTCAGCAAGAGGGAGCAGGTGGTTTCCATGCCACGTCTTCAGAGGGCCCACCTTTCCTTCCGGCTTCAACTTGTAGACAGGCAGGCCCGGCAACTTCCTACAGATGACATAAGGTTCAGATCTCCATCTATCTGCAAGTTTGTGCTTCCCAGGGACCCCCAGATTGCGTAACAGTACTCGATCCCCGGGCTGTAGGTCTTGTACCCGGACCTTCAAGTCGAAGTTTCTTTTGTTTCGAGCCCCCCTTTGATCTGAGGCCGCTTGAGCTTGTTCATAGGCTACTTTCAGGCTATGTCTGAGCCTGTCCACATATCCTTTGTGGGATGTGGCTGAGGAATGGTCCAGAGAGGTGCCAAAGGCCAAGTCTACAGGTAGTCTCGCTTCTCTCCCAAACATGAGTCGATATGGGGAGTAGCCTGTAGCATCACTGATGGTGCAGTTGTAAGCATGTACTAGAGCTGCTATATGTTTGCTCCAATGTTGCTTTTTCTCACTTTCCAGAGTCCCCAACATGTTGAGCAAGGTTCGATTAAACCTTTCCGGCTGAGCATCTCCTTGTGGGTGGTAAGGTGTAGTTCGAGTCTTCTTGATTCCCAAAAAATCCAGGAGTTTCCGGATCAGTTTACTCTCAAAGTCCCTTCCTTGATCTGAATGAAGTCGCTGTGGCAGCCCATAATGGACAAAGTACTTCTCCATGAGTACCTTGGCTACGGTGGAGGCCTTCTGATCTTTGGTTGGGAAAGCTTAGGCATACCGGGTGAAATGGTCGGTTATCACCAGAACATTTCCTAGTCCACTCAGGTCGGGTTCAAGGCAGAGAAAGTCAATGCATACCAGATCCATTGGGCCTTGACTTTGTAGATGGCCCATTGGGGCAGCTTGATGGGGTAAAGTCTTCCTCTGGATGCATCGTGCACATGAGTGGCAGTACTCTTCTACCTCTGCCCTCATGCAGGGCCAATAGAACCGACTTCTGACAAGTTGAAAGGTCCTTTCAGCCCCTAGATGGCCATGATTGTCATGCAGGGCAATCAGAACAGTCTCTCGATGTTTCTCTGGGAGGAACAGTTGCCACTTATCTTCTGAGTCATCAGAGGGGCCCCTTCAGTAGACCACTCCCTGATGTACCTGCAACCTGTCCCATTCTTTCCTCAACAAGCGAGCTTCCTTTGAGGGATGACACAGGAGTTTGTTTGGATCCTGATTCTCCAGGGCCTCCAGGACCAATCTCCCCATGGGGTCTTCCAATTGGTCACTCCTCAAATCCTTCTTGGACAATCTCGGCAGGTTGTCTTCGTCCAATTGAGTCACTCCACAGTAGTGTTTTGGGACTCCCACCATGGTAACTCCTATTTCTTCTGCTCTGGAGCCTCCTCTTGCCTGGAATTCAGCTCCTTGACAAAGGGCCCGCACCCCGTCCGGTGTCACTTGGGTCCAATCTTCTATATCACTGGTGGGGGCATGAGATCTCCTGGACAGAGCGTCTGCGTCTCTATTCCCAGCCCCTGGCCTATACTTTAGGCTGAAGTTGAATCCAGACAGTGCGGCCAGCCGCCTGTGTCCAGTGGCGTCCAGCTTGGCCGTGGTGAAAAGGTAGGTAAGGGGGTTGTTGTCGGTCTTCACAGTGAACTCTGCCCCATACAGGTAGTCTTTGAGCTTGTCTACTACCGCCCACTTGAGGGCCAGGAACTCCAGCTTGTGAGTGGGGTAGTTCTTCTCAGAGGGTGTCAGGCTCCTGCTCACATAGGCAACAGGCCGTTGTTGCCCTTCGTGTTCTTGATAAAGTACTCCTCCCAGACCGTCATGACTAGCATCTACGTGTAGTTCATAGGGCTTGGTTGGGTCTGCGTAGACCAAGACTGGGGCAGTGGTTAGGCTCTCCTTTAATGCCTGGAAGGCCTCTTCACACTTCTGGTTCCACTGATTTCTGACTGACTCTCCCGGCTTCCTGGGCCCTGAGTCGTCCTCTTCCCCCTCAGTCTTGAGCAGTTCATTCAATGGTCTAGCAATTCGGGCGAATCCCTCCACAAACCTCCTATAGTAGGAGCAGAAACCCAAGAAGGATCTGAGTTCTGTTACTGTGGTGGGCCGTGGCCAGGAGGTAACTGCCTCCAATTTCTCGGGGTCTGTGGCCACCCCTTCTTCGGACACTATGTGCCCCAGATAGTTCACAGAAGACTGGTAGAACCGACACTTTTCAGGTGAAAGTTTGAGTCCCTCCTCACTGAGTCTCCTCAAAACTTTTTCCAGCCTCTCCTCATGTTCCTCCAGAGTTCTTCCAAAGACTACGACATCGTCCAGGTATACAAGGACTTCAATAAGGTTCATGTCTCCTACAGTCTTCTCCATGAGATGCTGGAAGGTAGCTGGGGCTCCAGACAGACCTTGGGGCATCCGGTCTAATTCAAAGAACCCTACTGGGGTTATAAAGGCTGTCTTCTCCTTGCCTTCTGGGTGCATAGGGATCTGATAGTACCCACTTTTGAGATCCATAACACTGAACCACTTGGCCCCAGACAAGCTCCGTAGGGCATCCTCTATCCTTGGAGTGGTATACTGGTCGGGTATGGTTCTCCTGTTGAGAGTCCTGTAGTCAATACAGAGCCTCAATGACCCATTCTTCTTCCTGACCACCACTATCGGGGATGCATAGGGGCTTCTAGATTCCCGTATCACTCCAGTCCTTTTGAGTTCTGAGAGTTGTTCCCTTAGATCCTCCAGATCCGCTAGGGGGACCCGCCTAACTCTCTCTCGGAAGGGCTTATCTTCCTGGAGGCGGATCCGATGGGTGGCACTCCTTGCACACCCCACATCGAACTCATCTTTAGAGACGATCTTCTCCCATCTGTTCAGCTGGGCCTTGGCTCTCTCTTTCCAAGCCCTGGGCAGATTCGGGTTTTCCATGGATATCTTCTCCCAAGCATCTCCTCCTTCGCCCACCTCTGACAGGTTGACAGGGGCAGCAGGGCTCACCTGGCCTAGCAGCATCCTGGCTGGGACCTCCATGGGGCCATCCGTATTGTTCCTAACACTCACTGGGACTCTACAATGGGCCTTCTTTAGGGCCTTCAGTGGAATTACTTCTGGTATCACTTCCAGACCGTGGGACCCTTCTCTTGGATCAGATTCCAACATGACAAAGGCTCCAGGCTGCTCCCAAGTAAGCTTCACAGTGCCTCTGAGACAGGTTACTTCGCCGGGCTGCAGCACTATCCCTCCTCTTCCAAGTCTCCACACCTTCCCTATCCCCTCTCCTGGGGTCTTCTGCTCTAAGACTAGCCTTTGGTAAGCTGTCTTCAGCATGGGGTGGATCTTGGTGACCGCTGCCCCTTTCTCTTTCACTAGAGGGGTCAGAAGTCTTCGGACCAGGTCCGTGTTTGTCCCTATTATCAGGGAACTCTTGTTGGCTCCTGGTGGCCGAGGGCACACAACTGCCAGGGTGTCAAACACTTCGGTTTTCCCAGCCACAGATGGATCAAAGGTCATCCTGACAGGCTGATAGCCATCGTAGGGGAAGTTCTAGGTTCCAATCCCACATATCTCTAGTCCCTCTATTTTCCGGATGGGTAGGTGACTCAAGTACTTATCGTAAAAGTCTCTGTATAGCAGGGTTACTTGTGCCCCAGTATCCAAGATTGCTCTGGTGTAGACTCCCTCCACTTGAATGGACACTATAGGAGATGGTCCTACCAGCTTCTCCGGGTAAGGCCCGGCAGGGGTCGCTTTCTTCAGATTTTTTTTCTTTGAACCTCCTCTCGTCCAATCCCCTTTGGACTTCAGTCTTTCTTGAGTCTGGTATGCATTGACTCCCCCCCTTTACTGGGTGTAGGGACCCGCTGCGGGACACTATTGTTTTTCCTAGGTGTGCACCCCCTCTGGGGAGTGCTGTGCCTCTTCTGAGGGGTCTTACCCCCTTTCTCTGGGGTGTATCTCTGTTGAGGAATGTTGTGTTTCCCCCGAGGCGTTTTATCTCCTGTTGTTTTCTGCTTTGCTTTCAGCTTGGAGCTCACTGAAGGTGATGGGCACCCAGTTGACTCCTTCACCGGGGCCCTCTGAAGTTTCCCACCGGCTTGCGGTTGTCTATTTTCTTCTTTTTGGGACTGGAGCATGTAGCCGCAATATGTCCAATTCCTCCACAGTTAAAGCAGACGATATCTCCCCATTCTTGTAAAGATGCGGGTGCTGAGGCAACTGGGAATAATTCCTTCCTTGGTACTTCTCTCTTGGGACTCTCTGTGTCTTTTTCCATCAGAGAGGTCAACATCTCTAACACCTTGGACATTTGAGCTTTCAGGGTGTCTATCTCCGAATCTCTTTCAGGGGTCATTACTGGATTGACTAGCACCTGTGCGGGTACAACACTTGTCCTAATCAACTGCTGGTCCTGTTGCAGTGCCTCCTCATCTCTGATGATTTTTATCAAGTCAGCATAAGTCAGCAATGTTCCTCCTCCTGAGGTTTTCAGGTGCAACCAGACTGGATCCGAGCGCAGCGCTCCCTTTAAGACTTGCTTCATTCTTGCCGCATCTGTGTCTTGGGGCCTCATCCCCTTCTTCAACTCAATCTTGCACAACAACCTGTTCAGTCTTCTAACATACTCGGAAAGTTTCTCCTCCGGTTGTTGGAAAGTGTGTTCAAACTGGTAGACCATCTCAGTCACCTTTTCCAATTGACCAAACTCTTCTTGCAGCATGCTAGACAGTCTTGAGCCGTGCAATCTGCGTTCCCAAACCGAAAGCTTTTCACTGCTTCTGCTGCTGCGCCTTTAAGGCTTTCCATCACTCGTTGCCTCTTCTGCGCTTCAGGCACCTCCCATGCCTCTACTGCCTGCAATGCCTGCTCCACCCAGGTGTCAAAGTCTTCTTCCCCTGCGGGGATAGGGAGCTTCCCTGAGAATGTCTTTAGTCTCCGGTAGCTAGTCTCTACATGCACCGTGTTTGCCTTCTGACACTTGGTTAGCAGATCCCCTATCGCACCTATCAGTTCTGGTGATATAACAGTGGCAGGTGCAGGCGCCACCGGGGGCGTCGCCCTGTCCCTTTCTCCCGGTGGGGTACGGACCGCAGCCTGCGGTGATCCCGTTGGTGATGGTTCCTTTCTTTCAGTTACTGCGTGCGCCAACCTATAAGTTCTGTTGTCTGGCGTCCGCACACACTTGCGCTTACAGGCCTCTGGCATCCCGTTCCAGTACTCCACTAATGCATACTGATATGAGATGTCTGGGTCTGACTTTATCTCCGTCACCCACGGTGTGTGATTTGGGGACACTGACTTCATCAATTCCTCTACCGTTTCAGTCGACCATGCCCCCCTGGGAGGCTGATGACTATCGACTGGTTTGGCTCTGCGTTAGAGGCTTTGCACCATTCTTCTACCGCTCGTGGATCCATGGGGTCCATGCCGGCACCTCTGGCGTTCACTTGCTGCATCAGGATCCCGGACGAGAACCCCCATGTGTAGCGATACCTCCAACTAAGAAGGCCGCAGATTTAGTTTGGGCCCTGAAGACAGCTCCGCCAACCCCCGGCAATATGCTCTACCCCCTTCTGGCACAGCTAGTACTGACAGTAAATTGTATATCTTATACTGTATGAATAACTGAGCATTGAGACAATATTAAATTGAAATAAAGGTAAGATTTTACTTGAGCTATTTGTAAAGAAAAGGGTAACATCAATGACAGTTTACAGAATAATCATTTGTAATGCAGAGCCCAACCACACTAACACACTATAAGGTTAACACATAACAAGTGCGCCACGCGGGCGACCGTTAGCTAAGTGCCCTGTGGCGCAGTAACCAAAACACCTTAGAAATCCCACCAGGCCTGGTTCTGATATCTACAACTTAGTTATTTTTCTTCACCGGCAGATCTTTAACGGTGGTGCACATTAATAGAGTACAAACTTTGTAATCCAATGGGGTAAGTAAAGATGGAGTAGAAACTTGACTATGTGAACGGTAGGTTCAGTTCTAACAAGGGGTCTTCAATAAGAGCACTAAGAACAACTCATAGGCCATGGCAGTCTATAGGCCTATATGCAGTAACAGTATATCGTTTGGGCATATGCCCTCTCACCCGCCCGGACTACGATCCCAGTCCGGGAACTTCCACCTGTTGTGTCCTCACACACACACTCCGTCTCTTCAGCGATCGGGTCCCCGATCCAACAAGGCTGTAGTCGAGCAAAGTCAGATGCCACCCAGGCTCGCAGAGGGGTGGAAGGCTGTTTGGAGCTGCGCAAGGTCTCAGGCTTCAGGCCCTGCACTCCGACACATCCGCACAGGAGGATCAGTCTGTGAAGTCTCGTGTCCCAAAGAGGCCGAGCCCAGCCTCGCCTCCTCCTTTTATAACCCCTCCCATGAGTCTCTGCGGCGGAACATTGCCGAATGGGGTTCTGGGTAATGTATTCTCTCAGCATTAAAGGGGAACACCCCGCTACATACCAATATGCTCTGACATTGCTTTCTTACTATTAACATATTAAAAATTTGGGATTTTATTAACTCTCCTCTGCTATGTGTCTCTCCTGGTCTATTTTAACTAGCCCGATTGTACTCCTACATCTCTTATTACATTCCTTGTAGTGTTGGAATGCTGACAATGACCCCTTCGCCTTATATTTTCGGAAGGGCATTTTTTTCTTGTATATGCCTTTTTACATTAAAGTTTAGCCACCCAGGTTTAACCTTTGCTCTATAATTGTTGCCAATTGCAATACACTGGCTAATACCTTTATTTAATATATTCTTAAAGAACTCTTATTTTTCTTCAGTGTTCATTGTTTCTAGAACTTTATCCCAATTAATATCTTGTCGCGTTGAACGCAGTTTAGAAAAGTTGGCTCTTTTGAAATTTAGTGTTCTTGTACTACCCTTGTGTCTCCTTTTCCTGAGAAATATACTGAATGTAATTACCCTGTGAGCGCTGTTACCTAAGTTGTCCTATATTTCCCGATCTTCGATCAGATCAGTGTTATTTTTAAACAGGATTTCTAGCCATGCATTATTTCAAGTCAGGGAATCCACCAATTGACACATGAAGCTGTCCTGTAAGACATTTAACCACTTCCCTACCCAGCCATAGTAAAATGACGTCCACAGATGGGATCTCCCATCCTGGGTGGACGTCATATGATGTCCTGGGCTTTGTAGGGGGATATCTGAATGATGCCTGCAGCTGCAGGCATCATTCAGATATCCTTTTGTTGTGCCAGCGATTCTGTGCACCATAAGAACGATCATAGCGGCGGTTCCGCCGCTTGATCGTTCTTATAGGCGGCGGGAGGGGATTTTTTTCACAATCTCATGCTTTCCAGCCTGAAGGAGAGATGTGGGGTCTTATTGACCCCGCATCTCTCAATAAAGAGGACCTGTCACACACATTCCTATTACAAGGGATGTTTACATTCCTTGTAATAGAAATAAAAGTGATCAAAAAAAAATAGTAAAATAAGTGTAAAAATAAAAAAAATTAAGTGAAATAAAAAAATAATAATGAAAAAAATAACATAAAAACGCCCCTGTCCCCGGTAGCTCGCGATCAGAAGCGAACGCACATGTAAGTCCCGCCCACATATGTAAACGCCATTCAAACCACATATGTGAGGTATCACCGTGTGCGTTAGAGCACGTGAAACAATTCTAGCACTATACCTCCTCTGTAACTCTAACCTGGTAACCTGTAAAAAAAATTAAAGCGTCGCCTATGGAGATTTTTAAGTACCAAAGTTTGGCGCCATTCCATGAGTGTACGCAATTTTAAAGTGTGACATGTTAGGTATATATTTACTCGGCGTAACATCATCTTTCATATTTTCTAAAAAATTAGGCTAACTTTACTGTTTTGTTATTTTTTAATTCATGAAACCATTTTTTTCCCCAAAAAAGGCGTTTGAAAAATCATTGCGCAAATACCGTGCAAGAAAAAAAGTTGCAATGACCGTAATTTTATTCCCTACGGTGTCTGCTAAAAAAACATATATAATGTTTGGGGGTTCTCAGTAATTTTCTAGCAAAATAATGATGATTTGTACATGTAGGAGAGAAGTGCCAGAATAGGCCCGGTATTGAGGTGGTAAAAAAAGCCTGGGGTTGAAGTGGTTAATAAATGACTAGCCTTAAATGTATGAGCAGTTCCTTTCTTCCCAGTCGATATCTGGATAATTGAAGTCCCCCATTATGATAAAAATTTGCCTGCCTCACCACCACTTTTAACTTTTAACTGTGATAGAAGAACCAATTCCTCCTCATCCTTCAAGTCAGGGGGGCAGTAGCATACACTCACTAATAATTTCCTATTTATTTCTTCTCTTTGAAGCTCCAGCCACAAGGATTCCACCTCATTCCTTTCCCCATTAGCAATGTTGTCCCTCATGTTCACTAGCAAATCATTCTTGATACTGTAAACAGGCACATTCCTCCCCCTCTTCTACCCTCCCAGTGACTTTGATACAAGGAATAGCCCTGGACAGTTGCAAGGCAGTCATGTGAGCTGTGAAACCAAGCTTCTGATATTCCCACAGTCAAAATCCTCCTCGTGTATCAGTTCCAGTTCTTCCATTTTATTAGCTAGGCTTCAAGAAGTGCATATTATTTCCTCATTAGTTGTTCTGAGGCTGCAATTAAATTTTGCCAACCTACTTACCTTGGATTTAGGTATTGTAGCTACACTAAATAGATAAAAGCTCAACAACAAGGCAAACGCATTATACTGCAGCAGATCGGCAAGATCCCGCGAACCGTCGTAGCTGTACGTCGGTCTCTTTAAGCGGGATAGCAGGTGTGCACGGTGGGTGCCAATGTAAACACACAAATCCCTGTTCTGTTCTGTGAGGAGAGACAGATTGTGAGTTCCTAATAGCTAGGAACGATGATCTGTCATTTCCTCTAGTCAGTCCCCTCCACCCACAGTTAGAACACACAGTCAGGGAACACAATTAACCCCTTGATCGCCCTCTAGTGTTAAACCCCTTCCCTGCCAGTGACATTTTGACAGTAATCAGTGCATTTTTATAGCACTGATCGCTGTATAAATGCTAATGGTCCCAAAAATGTGTCAAAAGTGTCTGATGTGTCCGCCATAATGTCGAAGTTTAGACACTATAACTTTTGTGCAAACCAATCAATATATGCTTATTGCGATTTTTATTACCAAACATGTGTAGAAGAATACATATTGGCCTAAACTGAGAAAAAAATAGCTTTTTTTAAAAAAAAAAACAGGGGATATTTATTATAGCAAAAAGTACAAAATATTGTGTTTTTTTTCAAAATTGTCGCTCTTTTTTTATTCATAGTGCAAAAAAAATAAAAAATTGCAGAGATGGTCAAATACCACCAAAAGAAAGGATGGCAAAAAAAATTATACTGCGCTATTTACATAGAAATATCAAGCAGCATAAAAGCTGCGCTATAAATGAACCTGTGTAACACTAACAACCATATTAGTATTAAGTGCACTCACAGATATTGTGAAAGTGAAAAAGAAATTGATACTAAACCATATATATATGAAACAAATGCCTGGTGGTCAAAAATGGCCTATCAAACCTCAACTTGTGTGACTATGAATATGACATAAACAAAAGTTGATAATAACACCAAGACCAAATGAGGGTCAAAAGAAATAAAATAAAAAAAAGTGAATAGGATCTCAATCCGTGTATGTAAAAAACTGAATAAATGATGAAACAGGAAAAAAAAAAAAAAATTCCTCAGTGTTTACAATGACAGTCAATATCGGTGATTTTAGATGGCAAAAGGAAATGTCCATATGAATGAGAGCATTGAAACATCCACGGTGAAATAAATAATCCATAGCACTCAGGGAAAAAGTGATGATAGAAAAGTGCCTCCACCTGGGTACACACTGCCGCTTAACAAATAGGTGTGATCTCTTAATTACAGGAGATCAATGAACGCATATGGCTAATAACCCAGCCTGGGGTCTCTGTATCATGCAGTAAACGCCTCAGCTTCCATTGCATATCGGATTTAGGGTATCATCACATAAGGACAAAAAAAGGCTGACATAGTATAAAACCCTTTTAAGATTTATTAAAGGAGTAGTAAAGTTACATGTTTTTTCACCTTAATGCATCCTATGCATTAAGGTGAAAAAACATTCGACAATACCGCCCCCCCGAGCCCCCGTTTTACTTACCTGGCCCCTCGAAAGTCCCACGCTCGTCCCCGTCATCCTCTTCGTTTTTCAGCCTGGCCGCCGATTGGCTACACTGGATGGATTGAAAGCAGCGCAGCCATTGGCTGGCGCTGCTGTCAATCACATCCAATGACGCGGCGCGCGGGGGGCGGGGCCGAGTGATACAGTCGGCGGCTATGGCCGCCGCTGTATCACGGGAGCGCGCCCGCAATCACTCCACACCATGCGAGCTCACTCGCATTATGGTGTGGAGTCCTTGCGGGGAGGAGCCAAGACAGCCGCCGAGGGACCCCAGAAGACCAGGACCGGGGCCACTGTGTGCAAAACGAGCTGAACAGTGGAGGTAAGTATAACATGTTTGTTATTTTTGGGAAAAAAAAAGGGAAGCTTTAGTGCTCCTTTAAGTAACATGACGAATGGACACAAAGTTGAGAAGTTTAAAATCAGCATGTAGAAAAACACAATTGAGCCGGCCGGCTCTTCGATTAGCAGCCCGTATACTTCTGGGTCTGGCACACAACGCGGTGACGTCAGAACGTCATTCCTCCCTGAAAAAAAAAAAGGGAGGAACGATGTTCTGACGTCACCGCATTGTGCGCCAGACCCGGAAGTATACGGGCTGCTAATCGAAGAGCCGGCCGGCTCGATTGTGTTTTTCTACATGCTGATTTTAGACTTCTTAACTGTAAAGCCCTGTACACACGATCGGATAACCTATGGATTTTCGTCCGATGGATTTGACCATCGGAAATCCGATGAAACTGTTTTTCATCAGTCTTGGCCACACACCATCAGTCAAAAAACCGACCGTTCCAAACGTGGTGACGTAAAACACTCCGATGAGCCGAGAAAAATGACGTTTAATGCTTCTGAGCATGCGTCGACTTGATTCTGAGCATGCGTGGGTTTTTTAACCGATGGACTTGCCCATAGAAGATCGCAAATTACCATCGGTTCTTGATCCATCGGAAAATTTTAAAACAAGTTCTATTTTTTCCATCCGATGGAAAAAAGACCGATGGGTACCATACACGATCGGTTTGTCTGATGAAAACCATCCATCGGACGGTTTTCATCAGTTAAACCGATCGTGTGTACGGGGCTTGAGTGTCCATTCGTCATGTTACTTAATAAATCTTAAAAGGGTTTTAAAAAAAAAAGGAGGAACGACGTTCTGATGTCACCGCGTTGTGCGCCAGACCCGGAAGTATACGGGCTGCTAATCGAAGAGCCGGCCAGCTCGATTGTGTTTTTCTACATGCTGATTTTAAACTTCTTAACTGTAAAGCCCCGTACACACAATCGGTTTGACTGATGAAAACTGTCCGATGGATGGTTTTCATCAGACCAACCGATCGTGTATGGTACCCATCGGTCTTTTTTCCATCGGTTGTAAAAAATAGAACTTGTTTTAAAATTTTCAGATGGATAAAAAACCGATGGGAATTTCCGATCGTCCATGGGCAAGTCCATCGGTTAAAAAACCCACGCATGCTTAGAATCAAGTCGACACATGCTCAGAAGCATTAAACGTCATTTTTCTCGGCTCATCAGAGTGTTTTACGTCACCGCGTTTGGAACGGTCGGTTTTTTGACTGATGGTGTGTGGCCAAGACTGATGAAAAACAGTTTCATCAGATTTCCGATGGACAAATCCATCGGACGAAAATCCATAGGTTATCCGATCGTGTGTACGGGGCTTAAGTGTCCATTCGTCATGTTCGTCATGTTACTTAATAAATCTTAAAAGGGTTTTATACTATGTCAGCCTTTTTTTGTCCTTATGTGATGATACCCTGAATCCGATATGCTTTATGAGACATACATCAATGGAAGCTGAGGCTTTTACTGCATGATACAGAGACCCCAGGCTGGGTTATGAGCCATATGCGTTCATTGATCTCCTGTAATTAAGAGATCATACCTATTTGGTAAGCGGCAATGTGTACCCAGGTGGAGGCACTTTTCTATCATCACTTTTTCCCTGTGCTGTGGATTATTTTTTTCACTGTGGATGTTTTGATGCTATCATTTATATGGACATTTTCTTTTGCCATTTAAAATCACCGATATTGACTGTCAATGTGAACACTGAGGATTTTTTATTTTTTTTCCTGTTTCATCATTTATTCAGTTTTTTACATACACGGATTGAGATCCTATTCACTTTTTTATTTTTTATTTCCTTTGACCCTCATTTGGTCTTGGTGCTATTATCAACTTTTGTTTATGTCATATTCACAGTCACACAAGTTGAGGTTTGATAGGCCATTTTTGACCATCGGGCATTTGTTTCATATATATATATGGTTTAGTATCAATTTCTTTTTCACTTTCACAATATCTGTGAGTGCACTTAATACTAATATGGTTGTTAGTGTTACTCAGGTTCATTTATAGCGCAGCTTTTTCTTTTTCTACCACCAAAAGAAAGCTCTATTTGTTGGAAAAGAAGGTTGTTTGGCTGCAGCGTTGCACGACTGCACAATTGTCAGTTAAAGCGACGTAGTGACTAATTGTAAAAATGGCCCGGTCTTTGAGCAGCGAATTCTTCCAAGGCTGAAGTGGTTAAACATCCATCACGACATAATAGGAGGAATCCAATACAGAGCAAAATTAACACTTTTCAGCCCCTTTGTGGCCCTTAGTTGTAACAAATTAAAGCATGGAACAGCACAGATAAATACACATCACCTTGTACCTAAGGCAAGATCAGACAGGGAAATAAACCCTATACAGCACCCTCACACCCGGAGAGGTGAAAACACAAAGAAATAATTGGTAACCTAAACGCACATATCTTACATCATAATTCAACAAAAAGAGACACCAAAAAGAAAAAATAACCAACTATTAAAAACTATAAAAAATATTTATAACAAAAATAGATAAACGAGTGCCAGGAGACAAAGTTAACGCCAAAGAGACAGCAGAGAAGAAATACCAGAGGTACAAATAAAGGTCCCACCGTGTTTTTTAAGGATTCATAAATCCTTAAAAAACACCAAGCCTCTCTCTCAAGCAGCTTCCGATGGTGATCACATTAAGAGTAATGTGCTCTATAACATGAAATCTAAATGCACTTACATTTCCTCCATGCTGCTTTCTAAAATGCTGCAAGGCATAGCCAATTCTTCCAAGGCTGAAGTGGTTAAACATCCATCACGACATAATAGGAGGAATCCAATACAGAGCAAAATTAACACTTTTCAGCCCCTTTGTGGCCCTTAGTTGTAACAAATTAAAGCATGGAACAGCACAGATAAATAGACATCACCTTGTACCTAAGGCAAGATCAGACAGGGAAATAAACCCTATACAGCACCCTCACACCCGGAGAGGTGAAAACACAAAGAAATAATTGGTAACCTAAACGCACATATCTTACATCATAATTCAACAAAAAGAGACACCAAAAAGAAAAAATAACCAACTATTAAAAACTATAAAAAAAATTTATAACAAAAATAGATAAACGAGTGCCAGGAGACAAAGTTAACGCCAAAGAGACAGCAGAGAAGAAATACCAGAGGTACAAATAAAGGTCCCACCGTGTTTTTTAAGGATTCATAAATCCTTAAAAAACACCAAGCCTCTCTCTCAAGCAGCTTCCGATGGTGATCACATTAAGAGTAATGTGCTCTATAACATGAAATCTAAATGCACTTACATTTCCTCCATGCTGCTTTCTAAAATGCTGCAAGGCATTATAGATACATTTAGCATTAGGGTTGTTAGAATCACTGTAGTGTTCACTTATCCTAGTCCTAAGAGGACATAGCCCACGTAATGTAAACAGCATGAAATGCATACTATCAAGTAAACAACAAAACTTAAACCACAGTTTATAATGATGTTTCATATCAAAATGTCCTTCTGTAGCAGTAGACTCAAAGGTTTTAGAACACAAAATCAAATGACAATATCTACATGTTACGAACATAGGGGAAAGAACCAAAACATGTCAACCAAGTGGATACAGTTTTGCCATCAGAAACAAATAAACTAGTTGAAAGTAGGCTGCCTAAAGTGGGAGCATGGCTACTCACACATCTGCACCCTTGCTGTAACACCAAAAAAAGCTGCTTGTCAGAATACAAAAACAGGTAATTTCTTTTTAGTGATCCCAATTACCTGTCAGTATTCTTTTGAGTATGTGGTTACAAATGTAACTGGCTGTGCTGAAGAATCTTCACTAGTAATGTCTCTATTTCTCTTTTTTTTTTAAAAAAAAGATTTATTTGTTTTTTGCAATAAAAACAATACAATATTCAGTAAGATTTATTTTCAGTGATGTAATAGACAACTTGACCTGCGAATAAATGATACAGATCATCATAATGGGAAAGTGAGGGTCCACATGAAAAGATGTGAGGGGGTGGGGGGGAATAGGGGAGAGGAGGGGAGTGATCCCTAATCGAATTTACATCGCCAAAGCAAACAAGAAGCTCGAACATTCTAACAAATGTACATAGATCATAAATCATGCATGCATAGCTTGAATGTGCAGAGTGTAATTTGAAACATTAGTAAACTATGGTCTCTCAAGAGGTTCCCTTGTTCCTGTGTTTCTGCCAACAAATTTTCAGTAGATATCAGGTGATAGTCAGGTAGCCAGCGTATGTAATCTTGCGTGAGAGTGGATGCAAAGACCGGTTACACACTTGCGTTGGTATGAATGCGTTCTCGCCATAGATCCAGAAGGGAATTAAGTCAGTTGTGGTTGCCTTTTGTCGTGTGATAAGTCCATAATGGCCTGTCGGTCTACCGTTGTATGCATTTTACTCATAAAAGTGGTCCATTTATGGTGAAATCGTAAGGATTTCTGGTGGTTATAGGATACCAGGTCCAGTTTCTCTAACTTGAGGAGGTTGAATAGATCAGACTTTAAGTCTTTGACGGTAAGAGGAAGGGAGGAAGTCCACTGTTTGAGAATTGTTCTTCTGGCTGACATGTAGCAGGTAGAGAGCCAGGCCTTGTGATATTGTATAAGAGTAGCCTGAGTCCTGGGTAAGTCGTGGTTGAGAGCATCGTATGATCCGAATAGTAGGAGGAAAATGTTCTTGTGAGGGTGGATTCCTGTGATTGTTGTCACTAAGAATTCAACTTGGTTCCAATAGCGCAGAATGGAGGGGCATGACCAAAGCCTGTGTAATAGAGAAGGTTTGTGACTATTGCACAGTGGGCAGTGAGAGCGGTCAGGGGGTTCTTTCGATTTCAGGTGAAGGGTGTAAGCTCGGGGGAGGATTTTAACCTGCTGTTCACGCCAGAATTTGTTTGTTACATAAGGGCACATGGTTTTGCAGCCAGCTAGGATTGTGGTATGCGCCTCTGGGGATTGTAGGTCTTTGTTCCAAGCGGTAGAAGTAACGGAGTGGGCTGGTGTAATATAGAAGGAGTTCAGAGGTTTGTAGAGGTTGGAGATTTTGTGTCGGTTTTGCTCAAGAATGGTGTCCAATAGTGAAGTTTTAAAGCGTACGCTTCTAGGAGGGCACATGCTGGCCACAAAGCTTGTTGCCTGATGAATATGTAAGAGGTGATGAGTGTATAGTCCATACGAGTGAATAATTTGGGATGTGGGGAAAGGTGTCACTGAAGGGACATCAAATAGTTGGGCAAACCTGTGCAATCCCTGTGAGGCCCATGTAAATGACATTGGGTGTTGTTACACCTGCGGAAACAGAGGGTGGCCACAGATAGGGAGATGACTGGACATAAAGGGTGAAATTCCCAATTTTTTGCTGATCTCGCTCCAGGCCACCGCTGTGTCCCTGATGAGGAGGTTATGTTTCAGATTAGAGGGGATCGATCTGATTCCGCAGTACAGCAAAGAAGACAGATTATATTGGCTTGACATCATCAACTCCAGCTCATAGTTGGAGTATCTGGATGTCCTTGTCGTCCAATCTAACCCCACTCTCAGAAGACAAAAAAGGTTGTAGATTCTAATGTTGAGAAGGTTGACTCCTCCACCATGTTTAGGTAAGAATAGTTTCTGAAGGGATATGCAAGGTTTACAGCCCTTCCAGATAAAAATGGATATAGCGTTGTGTAGTTTCTGGAGGTCTTTGTGTTTTAGTAATAATGGGATCATCTGGATCTTTAATAGATGGCATCTGCCGAATAATGAGAGGGGGAGGTCAGTTTTCTAGTTCTGATTTTTTTTTGTGTATAACAGGAAGGAAATTGAGTTGGTAAAGCGACAAAGGTAATTTTTCTATTTTTATCCCCAGATAGGTGATATGGTTTTTGGCAATTGGGAAGACCGATTTTGCCGCCCGGGGGGTTGTTCACGTTTGGAAGAGGGGTAGGATCTCACTTTTAGAAAAATGTATTCTCAGGCCTGAACAGGCCCTGAATGTTGTAAATATCTCTTGGATGTGTATTATGTCTGTCTCAGGTCTTAATGTGAAAATTAGAATATCATCCACAAATAGTGCGATGTGTAGCTCTCGAGAGCCCATTTTAATGCCATGAAGATTGGAGTGAAAGCGTAAGAAACGCAAGAGGGTTCAAGCGCTAGATTAAACAGAAGGGGGATAGGGGGCACCCTTGCCTAGTGCCTTTGTGCAAGCGTATACTATTGGAGATGTGACGTGCAGCAATCATATAGGCAGCTGGAGCGGAATACATGGCATGGATGAGATGTAGGAATGGGCCCGTGAAGCCAAACTTTGACAAGACCAAGCTCAACCAGTGAAAGCTGACATTGTCAACTGCCTTTTCGGCATCAAGTGTGACTATAGCATCCTCATCGGATGGATTGGCCCTAGCCATTTCTAGCACTGTCAGGACTTTTCGGATATTGGACGTAGAGGACCTCCCTTGGGTAAAACCCGCTTGGGAGGGATGGATTATAGATGGCATAATGGGTGCAAGCCTGTTCGCTATGATTTTGAATAGAAGCTTGGAATCTATATTGAGCAGAGAAATCGGGCAGTAAGAACCTGGTTCAGTGAGATCTTTACCCCTTTTTGAGAGGAGTTTGATGTGGACTTGGAGTCCTGAGGGTAAATATTGATTCTCATCTAATATATTTTGGTAGGCTAACATCAAAGTAGGGGCTATGGTTTCCATAGAAAGCTTATAAAATTCAGATGTATAACCGTCTGGGCCAGGTGCTTTGCCTGGGATAATGATTTAATTGCATGGGTGATCTTCTTGAGAGATATTGGGGCATTGAGCTGTATCAGGAGTTTATCATCTATAATGGGAAGTGGGACTTTGTCCAGAAAGGATAAGGCTATAGATTCATCTATGGGGTCGGGGCCATATAGAGATTCATATAATTTTTCTAAGATGAGATTTATGTCTTTGGGTGTGGTGGCAAGATGACTGGAGTTATCGTTCAGGGCAGCTATGTGTGTAGGGATGTGGGGGCCTTTGCATAGACTGGCCAGGAGTTTGCCTGGCTTGTTACCGTATTTGTGGTAGCAAAGGTCAAGCATAGATTGATGTAATCTTTCCTGTGCCTCTGCCCAGAGATCAAAATGTTCTTTGGCCTTGCGCTATGTGTCCCTATGTTTCTGTGAATTGTTTTGTGCCAGATTAGCTTGTGCTATTCGCAAAGCTTTGCTCGCAGCACAGTATTCTCTAGAATTTTTTTCTTATAGCCAGAGGCATACGAAATAATCATAATGAAAATAGATTGGGGTTCTCGCAGTGTTCGGAGTTGGTAGATGTATACTTATTCCAAATGTCATTGATAATTTGTTGTAATTCCTTATTGTGTGCTAGGTATGTGGGGAAGTGCCAGAGCTCTGGGTAACTAGGCCTGACAAATTGACCGAGATCGGTGCGTGATCTGAAATGGCTATGCCGTGTATGCAGGGGTCGGAAGTGTGTGTAAGAAGGAGGGCATTCAGAAGGGTATAATCTATTCTCGGCAACAAGTTGTGGGGGGGGTATATTCTCTTTGCTACGGATGCGTTAATCTCCAGAGGTCTGTCAGATGAAGACTATCGGCAAATTGCATTAAATGTGTGGGAGAGTTTGGAAAGCCTGTAGACGCATAGCGATTACCGACTGCTTTATCTTCCCATGTATCTAAGACTGAGTTGAAGTCCCCGGCTACCAATAAAAGCGAGGTGGAAATGCGAAGCTAGGTTGTATGTGAGAATTTGGAAAAATGGTTTGGATGGGGAGTTTGGGGTGTATACATTGATTATTACCCATTTCCGAGCAGATATTTTAAGTGTCGCCGTGAGTATTCGGCCCTCACTATCCGCTTGGAATGAGGTCACTTCACAGGGGAGATTTTTGTGTATCAAGAGGAGGACTCCTGCTTTGCCCTTTACCGTTGGTGACCCAAACACCTGTCTTACCCAAAGTTTTCGCATGCGGACAAAATCCGCTGTTGTGAGGTGTGTTTCCTGAAGCAAAGCAATGTCTGCCTTTAGGCATTTCAGATAACATAGAATCGCCATTAGTTTATTAGGCGATCGCAGCCCTTTAACGTTCCAAGGTATTACTTTAATGAAGTATGAATTCATTAAGGGAGGTCTTGCTAGCATGATGTGATTCTGTAATGAGAGTGCTAGTTGTAGGGATGTAGATGCAACAGGGGTGTCACTAATGGACCAGAGAACGGGTATCAAGTAGGGAAGTCTTAAGCCCTGTACACACGATCGGATTTCTTATGGATTCTAGTCCGATGGATTTGTCCATCGGAAATCCGATGAATCTGTTTTCCATCAGTCTTGCCCACACACCATCAGTCAAAAAACCGACTGTACCAAAACGACGGCACGTACAACACGTACGACGGCGCTATAAAAGGGAAGTTCAAATCTAATGGTGCCACCCCTTGGGCTGCTTTTGCTGATTTCGTGTTACCGCGTGTTAGTAAAAGTTTGGTGACAGCCGATTCGCGCTTTTAAGTCTCCATGCTTTGCAGATCGTTCCCTGGTGTTCAGTTTGTGCTTGTGGGTTCGTATTTGTTATTCAGTGCATGCAGTCAGGTCGTTACTGTTTTGCAGTGCCTTCTTGGTCGTTCGTTTACTGTTTTTCAGGTCGTTCTTCTCAGGCCTTGCTGTTCCACGGTGCGTTCTGTTTGAGTTCGTTCTGACCAGCCGACCGGTTTAAGACCATGTTTGAAGTGCGTTCTCGTTCTCGAGCTCGTGCTGGCTATGGACTTGGTGTTGCGGTTAACACTGTAACCCGAGTTCAGTCCGTGAACAGGACCAAGAATTGGTTGCTCCAGCGGGACTAATACTCTCATATGCCTCTGCTGCGGGAAATCCATGACAATAATCCTGATGATTTCAGGAATTATCTCAGGATGGCGGACCCCGTTTTTCACCGTCTGTTGGATTTGCTGTCCCCCTATATCACAAGGCAGGACACTGTGATGCGCCAGACCATCACTGCCGAGCAGAGGCTTATTGCCATGTTGAGATACCTGGCGACTGGGAGAAGCTTGCAGGACCTCAAGTTCACAACAGGCATCTCCCCCCAGGCTCTCGGGATCATTATCCCTGAAACGTGTTCTGCCATCATTCAGGTCCTGCAGAAGGACTATATGAAGGTAAGTTTGCTCCTTTAACATCACATTATATGTTTTGATTGTTTGCTAATGTATTTTTTTTCTTTCCTCGTTCCCAAATTACCCTGATTTTAATATGCTGGGAATGTCCCCTTTCTCCCCATGCATGTTTTTACTTCTAATGGCCTTTTTTGGGGCCTACATGCCTATTTCCCTTCACTAACCTCTTCAGCATGCTATCCTGTGCCCAAACACAGCTTGCCTAGTTTTTTACTACCGTTTTTTGGGTCAGTGCCATAGTAGTTTTGAACCCCTCCCCCCCCTAAAAAGTGTCCAAATGTTTTAGTTCTCATTCAAGTTCAGCAGAGTGGTAGAGCCTTTATTTGGGGCCCCCAAAATCACCTCAGACACCCCCCCTTAGAATTTTTTCTAATCTCCCCTCAGCGGGGGTGAGTCATCTGATAAGTGGGCCTTCTATTTTTGTGTTGAAATACTCCTTTAAATAATAAATGTTATACTGATGTTGGTCAACAATGTCTTTGTGTAATCTGTTTGCAATGTAAAGTGAAAACGTACTAATGTATTCTTTTTGTTTGACTCCACAGTTTCCTTGCACACCACAGGAATAGCAGACTGTGGCTGATCAATTTGCCCAGCGGTGGGACTTCCCCAACTGTGGAGGGGCAATTGATGGCAAGCACGTCCACATAGTGCCGCCACCCTGTTCGGGGTCATACTATTTTAATTATAAAGGTTTTAATAGTATAGTGTTAATGGCGGTGGTGTCGGCACGGTATGAGTTCCTGTATGTGGATGTGGGGAAGAACGGCCGGATGTCCGATGGCGGAGTGTTCGCTCAGACGGAGTTCGCTCACCGTCTGCACTCCGGGGGTCTGGCACTGCCTCCAGATGCAGACAATGTGGATGGACTACCATTTGTTTTTATCGCGGATGAAGCCTTTGGACTGGGACCACACCTGATGCGGCCGTTTCCCCAACGCACCCTCACCCCGGAGAGGAGGGTTTTTAATTACCGGCTGGCCAGAGCCTGGAGAGTTGTGGAGAATGCCTTCGGGATAATGGCCAGCCGCTTCCGCCTGTTTCAGACAGCTATCCATATGGCGGAATACAAGCTCAACCATCTAATTTACTGCTGCTGCATTTTGCACAATTTTTTGAGACATTTCTCGGCGACATACTGTATGTGTCTACAGTTGGACCTGAGGCCGGTCCATCAGAGATGAACATTATGACCGGCCTGGACACTGCCCATACTGGCTTGGCCCCCCAAAGTGCCAGTGAAGTACGTGATAAATACATTGAGTACTTCACGGGTAGGGGGGCCATCGCAATGCCAGACCCTATCTGACCTTTTTTGAAAGAAAATAAAATATAATTATATATTTTCAAATCTTGTTTTGTCATTCTTGTTTTTTTTAATTATGTGTCTCCCAGGTTCTTGTAGTGCCAAGTGTATTTGTCCTTAGTAAATAGCCACAATTGTCACGATAAAAAACATGGATTTAGCATTTTCGGAACTGCTATTGAGCATAGAAAGAACAAGCCACACCTTTTTGAGTGTCCAAGATAGTTTTTACTCTGTGCACCACATTTTATTTATTTTTTTAAGAAATACAATGTAGAAAGTTTTACCTCCACAATTTTTTTTTTTTGCAGGTTTGTTTTGCAGAAACATGCATGGGTCAAAATAGTAAACATTTAAAAAAAAAGGAAATATAAAAATTCAATATGAAAACGAGAAACCTGAGATGGGGTGATGTCACCCCTGATCCATCCCAAATGTGAAGATCCCCACTTTATTTTTGTGGCTCAAATGGGGATTTTCTACATGATCCCATGACTAAAGTAAACATATGCTATCTGCCATCATGGGGGATCAATGGACGTGCTTTGGGTGTGCAAACCCTTCCTCTCACCTACTTGAGTAGGGAGGAAGAGGTTGCACCCCCAAAACAGGGACATAGATATCCTGTGACGGCAGATAGCACATGTTGACACACTGTGTGCTTCTTCACATTTTGGCTGGTGGGAATACCAGTGCAAATTTGTTAGGCGACAAAATACACAAAAAGAGGGGGGGGGTCAGACTATTCGCCCCAAAATATCTATAATGTTTTTATATTTTTGCTCAATCACATTCATTCTATTCCTCATAATGTCCATTTCGCTACTACATTCCATTATTTCTTGAATAATTATTTTGGCACTAGCACTTGAGAATGGAGGATTTGTAGTTCCTGACACACCACCACTAGGGATGAGCTTCGTGTTCGAGTCGAACATACGTTCGACTCGAACATCGGCTGTTCGATCGTTCGACGAAGATCGAACGATTTGGGCCGTTCGCGCCAAATTCGAGTGACGCGAACGGCCCACAATGCACTACGCCATCGCAGTGTCATCCAGGCGTTGTGATTGGCCAAGCATGCACTGTGACCCCGCATGCTTGGCCAATCACAGCGCCGGCAGCGAGGAGAGCAATGATTGGCCACAGGCAGGATGCCTGTGGCCAATTATTGCTGAGGGTGTTTAGTACATGCCCCACACTATAAAAGGCCGCCAGCACGGCGGCCTAGTGTAGTGTGTTCCGGAGCAGGGAAAGAGCAGCATAGGCAGGGACAGTGACTTTTATTTCTTTCTTGCTTAACCTGGATTCCTTTAGTTTAGGGAAAGAGAAGGATAGGTAGGGAGAGTGTCAGTGTGTTTTGTGCTTGTGCTATAGTGTGCTTAAAAAAAACATTTTTTCTAGGGACAGAAAACTGTAGGTAGGGAGAGTGTCAGTTTCTTTCACTGTGCAAGTCCTTGTTTCTAGGGACTGGGAAGGACAGTGAGTGAATTCTCCTTGTGCTATAGTGTGCTTAAAAAAAACATTTTTTCTAGGGACAGAAAACTGTAGGTAGGGAGAGTGTCAGTTTCTTTCACTGTGCAAGTCCTTGTTTCTAGGGACTGGGAAGGACAGTGAGTGAATTCTCCTTGTGCTATAGTGTGCTTAAAAAAAACATTTTTTCTAGGGACAGAAAACTGTAGGTAGGGAGAGTGTCAGTTTCTTTCACTGTGCAAGTCCTTGTTTCTAGGGACTGGGAAGGACAGTGAGTGAATTCTCCTTGTGCTATAGTGTGCTTAAAAAAAACATTTTTTCTAGGGACAGAAAACTCTAGGTAGGGAGAGTGTCAGTTTCTTTCACTGTGCAAGTCCTTGTTTCTAGGGACTGGGAAGGACAGTGAGTGAATTCTCCTTGTGCTATAGTGTGCTTAAAAAAAACATTTTTTCTAGGGACAGAAAACTGTAGGTAGGGAGAGTGTCAGTTTCTTTCACTGTGCAAGTCCTTGTTTCTAGGGACTGGGAAGGACAGTGAGTGAATTCTCCTTGTGCTATAGTGTGCTTAAAAAAAACATTTTTTCTAGGGACAGAAAACTGTAGGTAGGGAGAGTGTCAGTTTCTTTCACTGTGCAAGTCCTTGTTTCTAGGGACTGGGAAGGACAGTGAGTGAATTCTCCTTGTGCTATAGTGTGCTTAAAAAAAACATTTTTCTAGGGACAGAAAACTCTAGGTAGGGAGAGTGTCAGTTTCTTTCACTGTGCAAGTCCTTGTTTCTAGGGACTGGGAAGGACAGTGAGTGAATTCTCCTTGTGCTATAGTGTGCTTAAAAAAAACATTTTTTCTAGGGACAGAAAACTGTAGGTAGGGAGAGTGTCAGTTTCTTTCACTGTGCAAGTCCTTGTTTCTAGGGACTGGGAAGGACAGTGAGTGAATTCTCCTTGTGCTATAGTGTGCTTAAAAAAAACATTTTTTCTAGGGACAGAAAACTGTAGGTAGGGAGAGTGTCAGTTTCTTTCACTGTGCAAGTCCTTGTTTCTAGGGACTGGGAAGGACAGTGAGTGAATTCTCCTTGTGCTATAGTGTGCTTAAAAAAAACATTTTTTCTAGGGACAGAAAACTCTAGGTAGGGAGAGTGTCAGTTTCTTTCACTGTGCAAGTCCTTGTTTCTAGGGACTGGGAAGGACAGTGAGTGAATTCTCCTTGTGCTATAGTGTGCTTAAAAAAAACATTTTTTCTAGGGACAGAAAACTGTAGGTAGGGAGAGTGTCAGTTTCTTTCACTGTGCAAGTCCTTGTTTCTAGGGACTGGGAAGGACAGTGAGTGAATTCTCCTTGTGCTATAGTGTGCTTAAAAAAAACATTTTTTCTAGGGACAGAAAACTCTAGGTAGGGAGAGTGTCAGTTTCTTTCACTGTGCAAGTCCTTGTTTCTAGGGACTGGGAAGGACAGTGAGTGAATTCTCCTTGTGCTATAGTGTGCTTAAAAAAAACATTTTTTCTAGGGACAGAAAACTGTAGGTAGGGAGAGTGTCAGTTTCTTTCACTGTGCAAGTCCTTGTTTCTAGGGACTGGGAAGGACAGTGAGTGAATTCTCCTTGTGCTATAGTGTGCTAAAGCATTCCTCATCAACCATCTTTGAAATCCTTGTTTTTTGGACAGTCAGGGAAATTGTCGTTGTGCTATTCTGTGCAAAAGCAATCATCCTGAACCATATTTAGAAATCCTTAAGTAAAGGGACAGAGAAGGACACCTGAAGGTAGCCCTTATTGCTTTTTTCCCATCTCCCTGCAGGCCATCTATTAGAATGTCTGGAAGGCAAACAAGGAGAGGCAGACAGTCAGGAGGCAATAAAAGAGGGCAAGCAGGCTCTGTGTCTGGGGGCAACAGTGCTGGTCGTGGACGCGGTGCATTGTCATCAGCACATGGCCATGGGACACGCTTGTCCTTCTTTTCGGCAGCTGGACATGTTGAGCCACATCATGCCGAAGACTTGGTAGAGTGGATGACCAAGCCCTCCTCCTCCTCCTCATCCTCTCTCACCCAGGCTCAGGGTACTGGCAAAGCAGCTGCCAAAGCGTCCTCTTCCCTGGTATCAATGTCAGACTCATCATCAGTCACTCCTTCCCTAAACCCACCATGTCCTCCTCCTGAGGAGTCCCCCGAACTGTTTGAGCACAGTGTTGGGTACATGCTCCAGGAGGATGCCCAGTGTTTCGAAGGGTCTGATGATGAAACCCAACTACAGGAAGGCAGTAGGGTGAGAGCAGACAGAGGGGATGCTCAAGAAGGACACCAATCTGGCAGTCATGTTCCAGCAGCTGCAGCATACTGCCAGATTGGCTCCAGTGATGAGGAGGGAGGGGATGATGAGGTCACTGACTCCACATGGGTGCCTAATAGGAGAGAGGAGGAGGAGGAGGATGAGGAGGAGGCACATCTCCAACGAGGCAGGATGCCCTTTGGTGGCCAGCGTAAGGGCAGTACACCGACGGAATCACACCGCAGAGCTCCGCCTGTGCAGGGCGCTGCCTCTGCCCGTCATTCAAAAAGTTCCTTGGTGTGGGCCTTTTTTGAGGCTAGTGCATCAGATCGCACAGCTGCTGTTTGCAACATATGTCTCAAGCGTATATCGCGTGGCCAAAACATCAGCCGCTTGGGTACCACATGCCTGACCAGACATATGTTGACCTGCCATGCAGCTCGTTGGCAAGCCTACCTCAAAGACCCACACCAAAGAACAAAGCGGACCTCTCCTTGCACCGCATCAGCTGGGATCTCCAACCCCACTATAACTTCAGTCCTCTCTGAAACATGCACTGAGAGGAATGAAGGTGTAGAATTAGGTGTGTCACAGCCAAGTACTTGCGGCCACTCTGCTAGCAGTACACCGACGTCCGATTCTAGCAGGCAAATTTCCCTGCCCCAGCTGCTGGACCGTCGAAAGAAGTTCACTCCCAGCCATCCACATGCCCAGCGGTTGAATGCTAGCTTGGCTAAATTGCTAGCGCTTCAACTGCTGCCTTTTCAGTTGGTAGACTCGGCCCCCTTCCGTGAGTTTGTGCAATGTGCGGTTCCTCAGTGGCAGGTTCCCAAACGCCACTTTTTCTCACGGAAGGCTATTCCGGCTCTCTACCGGCATGTGGAAGGCAATGTCTTGGCCTCGCTGGACAGGGCGGTCAGCGGTAAGGTGCATATTACCGCTGACTCATGGTCCAGCAGGCATGGACAGGGACGTTACCTTTCTTTCACGGCCCATTGGGTCACTCTTTTGGCAGCTGGGAAGGATGCAGGACAAGGTGCAGTAGTGTTGGAGGTTGTCCCACCGCCACGCCTCCAAAATGCTACTACTGGTTGTGACACACCTCTCTCCTCCACCCCCTCCTCTTCTTCTTCCTCCATGGCTTCTTCCTGTGGTTTGTCCTATGAACCAGCGGTGCTCCATAGCCGTTCACGGGGCTACGCAAGTACGCAGGCAAAAAGATGCCATGCCGTGCTTGCGCTGGTGTGTTTGGGGGACAGAAGCCACACTGGGGCAGAGGTCCTGTCTGCTCTGCAGGGCCAGGCCGAGAGGTGGTTGACGCCACGCCAGCTTAAGCCAGGAATGGTGGTTTGCGACAATGGCACCAACCTCCTCTCCGCCCTTCGACAGGGACAACTGACCCATGTGCCCTGTGTGGCTCACGTCCTTAACCTGGTGGTGCAGCGTTTCTTGGGCAGGTACCCGGGCTTACAGGATGTCCTGAGGCAGGCCAGGAAAGTCTGTGTGCATTTCCGCAGATCTTATAATGCCAGTGCTCGCCTGGCTGAGCTGCAAAAGGAGTTGAACCTGCCCAAGAACCGCCTTATATGTGACATGCCCACCAGGTGGAACTCAACGTTGGCCATGCTGCAGCGGCTGCACACGCAGCAGAGGGCCATCAATGAGTACCTGTGCGACTACGGCACCAGGACAGGGTCAGGGGAGCTTGGTTTTTTTTCTCCACGCCAGTGGGGCATGATCAGGGATGCATGCACTGTCCTGGCACCATTTGAGGAGGCCACGAGGATGGTGAGCAGTGACAGTGCATGCATCAGTGACACTGTACCTCTTGTCCACCTGTTGGAGCACACGCTGCGTGGAATAATGGACAGGGCACTTGAGGCAGAACAGAGGCAGGAAGAGGAGGACTTCCTTGCCTCTCAAGGCCCCCTTTACCCAGACAGTGTTCCTTCTGTCCCACCCATCGCACAGGAAGAGGAGGAGGAGGAGGAGGAGGATTGTGTCAGCATGGAGGTGGAGGCTGGCACTCAGCATCATCAGCAGCAGTCTTTTAGGGATGATTTACAGTCCCAAGAAACCAGTGGACTTGTACGTGGCTGGGAGGAGGTGACTGCGGATCATGTCGTCCTTAGTGACCCAGAGGACTCCGGAGCGAATGCCTCAGCAAACCTACGCTGCATGGCCTCCCTGATCCTGCAAAGTCTGCGGAAGGATCCTCGTATTCTTCGGATCAAGGAGAGGGACCATTACTGGCTGGCCACTCTCCTTGATCCACGGTACAAGGGTAAGGTTGCGGACCTTATGTTACCGTCGCAGAGGGAGCAGAGGATGAGACAACTCCGGGAGGCCTTGCAGAAAGGTCTGTGCAACGCGTTCCCAGAGACTGGGAGGTTACAAACTCCTGGTCCTGGACAACGAGTTGCTGAGGCTTCGGCCAGTCAAAGAAGGAGCGGTGGGGAAGGTGGCCGTCTGACCGATGCGTTCAGACAATTCTTTAGTCCGCAGCCCCAAAGTATGATCGGTTCCAGCAACCATCGCCAGCGTCTGATAAACATGGTGCAGGAATATCTAGGGGCAAGGTCAGACTTGGACACCTTCCCCACCGAAAATCCTCTGGCTTACTGGGTCTTGAGGATGGATCACTGGCCAGAGCTTGCACAGTATGCAATTGAGCTACTGGCCTGTCCTGCATCCAGCGTTCTTTCGGAACGCACATTCAGTGCTGCTGGAGGATTTGTCACGGATCACAGGGTGCGCCTGTCCACCGACTCGGTTGATCGACTGACTTTCATCAAGATGAACCAGTCTTGGATCACCACCAGCTACCACACACCTGATGCTGATATAACAGACTAATTGATTTTAACATGTCACATCCCTTCAAGACTGATGCTGATGCTGAGTGCCTGTGCTGTTATGTTGACTGGCTATCCTCCTCCTCCGAGTCCTCAATGATACGATTGATGATGATAGCTTGGAAGATCATTTTTGTTTATGGGTGCCGCCACCAGTGGCTAAGGCCCAATTTTTCAGCCCCTGTTTAACAGGGGCGTGTAATTACAATTTTTGAAGCAATACTTTGCAACAGGGCTCATTGCTGTGCTCCAAGTACAGTATGTGTGAGGGGTTGGAGTGTTGTGCCACCAGTGCCTAAGGCCCAATTTTTCAGCCCCTGTTTAACAGGGGCGTGTCATTACAATTTTTGAAGCAATACTTTGCAACAGGGCTCATTGCTGTGCTCCAAGTACAGTATGTGTGAGGGGTTGGAGTGTTGTGCCACCAGTGCCTAAGGCCCAATTTTTCTGCCCCTGTTTAACAGGGGCGTGTCATTACAATTTTTGAAGCAATACTTTGCAACAGGGCTCATTGCTGTGCTCCAAGTACAGTATCTGTGAGGGGTTGCAGTGTTGTGCCACCAGTGCCTAAGGCCCAATTTTTCAGCCCCTGTTCAACAGGGGCATGTAATTACAATTATTGATCTAATAATTCACAGCAGGGCCCATTCCTGCACCCACCAAGCAAGAGTAACTCTGAGGGCTTACAGTGTTGTGGCAACACCACCACCACCACCACCACCACGAAAGGCCCAATTTTTCAGCCCCTGTTCAACAGGGGCATGCAATTACAATTCTTGATCTAATAATTCACAGCAGGGCCCATTGCTGCACCCACCAAGAGTAACTGTCAGGGCTTACAGTGTTGTGGCACCAGCACCACCATCAAAGGCCCAATTTTTACTACCACTGTTCAACAATTATATGTAATTACAATTCCTGATATAATAGTTGACAGCAGGGCGTTCCAGCACCAACCAAGAGTAACTGTGAGTGCTTACAGTGTTGTGCCAACACCAACTAAGGGGCCTATTTCTGCAGATTATATACGGCAGGTCCCTACTTTCAAACATCCAACTTACAAACGACTCCTACTTGCAAACGCAAGAAGACAACAGGAAGTGAGAGGAAATCTACCCCTAGGAAGGAAAATTCTCTCCTGTAAGAATTAATATGGGAGAAAGGTGTCTCCTCTGTACTGATGCTTTATCAGCAATCCTTGTTTCAAGAAAAACACCACATTTCAAAAACAGTTGTCATTGGGACGGAAAGTGAGGTGAAATGTTCTGAACAGGGGCACAGACAGCAAAACAAATGTTACAGGGGTGATAACCCTTACCTATGTTTTCCAAAAAGTTTAAAAATAGATTTTTGGGCTGGAGCTACACTTAAACAATGTACCTGTTCAAAATTACAAACACATTCTACATAAGAACAAACATACAGTCCCTGTCTTGTATGCACCGCCTGTATACGGCTGTTCAGAGTATATAGGGCCTTTTTTATTTTATGTGCGGGGTTCCCCTTAATATCTATACAAGACCCAAAGGGGCTGGTAATGGGCTGGGGTAGGGGGGGGGGGTCATGGGGTAGCTATGCCATTTTTCTTAAAGATTTTCATCCATATTACCGGGACCAGACATTACATTAAAGCCGCAAGCAGTTTTAAATGGCTTTTTTTCCCTTTAGAAGTGTCATTTTGTGCAGGGACAGTTCTAAACACGGGAAACACGTGGCACTTCACAGGCATACTTTAGACACCCCCCAGGTACGATATTTAAAGGAATATTTGACTTTTTTTTTTTTCACTTTATGCATCATTAAAATGACTGCTCCCGAAAAACGACCGTTTTTAAAACTTCTTTTTGCATTGATACATGTCCCCTGGTGCAGAACCCGGGTTCCCAAACCCTTTTTAGGACAATAACATGCATAATAGTTGTTATAATTAGCACTTTAGAATTCGAACGTTCGCATCCATTGTATTTAATAGGGTTCTAATGTTCGTACGAACTTTCGGTCCGTTCGCGGGTTCTGGTGCGAACCGAACCCGGGGGTGTTCGGCTCATCACTAACCACCACGTTCATCCCCTAAAAAAAAAAGAGAAATTTAGAACAATGCAGGCCTGCATCTGTATTTACCTTGAAGTTGTGGTGACAGACACTGACCTGTTGTGGTGATAAGCTCCACCTCTCCTTCCTCCACCTCTCCTTCCTCCACCTCCGCTTCCTCCACCTCCGCTTCCTCCACCTCCGCTCCCTCTACATGCTGATCTTATGGTGCTTTTGGATCTTGGGGGTGTTTATGTGGTCTGTGCTTCCTAGGCTCCTCAGATTGGTGTCCTCCCAGTCTCCTCTCCTCTATGAGAATGCAAAAAACAAAAGGTAACCTTTAGCACACAGAGATTTGATGGCAGAAATTGGAAACATTGCTTGGAAGTGGGGTCCAATTGATATTTGGGCCTGAGTTCCAAGATGAACACATGAGATCTTGAGAACTCTACAAAGCTGGAATACCTTTTTTTTTGGGCCTAAAAAACACACTTGGAGACAGACCAAGTTATCCACTGGAGCACCTGTGGGTGACACCCTTAAAACGTTGGTCATGTGGCCCACACTATAGTATATTGCTCCTGAGTAAAAAGCTGTGTAACCAACTGCTTGAGTGTCATCTCCTTTACACAGAATCCAGTTTAGCCTTTCATTCACATTCTACTTTACTTACAACACATCATCTAGCCAACAATGTGTAGAAACGTTGTTTTATTAAAAAGAGGCATGACCACATGTGGTTTACGTGTATATGTGCCAAACATGTTTTTGGGAAGACGATCAAGTGTTTACTACGAAACATTACCAAATAAGTGGACACTCAACTTAACATAAAAGTTGCCATTTTACAATGTGAAACCAGTCAAGCAAAGCACATGGAGCAAAACATGCAAGAATACATATTACAATGTGAAAGAACACAGTAAAAATAAAAGCTTACTTTTTTCAATGCTTTTTTTAAGCTTCCTATACTGCTCCGGCTCCCTTAGCTTCAGGTCAGACCACCTTTTACGGAGCTGCTCCTTGGATCTCCTGACTCCATATTTCTGATAGAGACTCCTCGCCACTTTGTCAATTATTTGCGACTTCCTGAGATTAGGGGTGTCGTATGGCCCATGCTTCCCATCGTAATCTTTCCTCCGCAGGATGTCCACCATCTCCGCCATCTCAGCAAATGACATATTAGTCGCCTTGTATCTTTTATTCCTGGATCGGGACGTTCCCGCCTCCGGGCTTTCCTCGTCGGTACTTTCTAATAAAGAAGCCACCTGTGTCACCGACATGTCGTCGTCTCCCACTGTGCGCCGAACGAGAAGGGGCGGGGAAATGCAGGAAAAGACCATCATGGGCGGGCGACGCGGGCGGAGTTACACGCATGCGCAGGGTATAAAAATGGGAACAAAGTTATTAGGGTTGCACGGAGTAAGAACGACCGGAAGTGCAGAAAAGACAACAACAAAGGTAAGAAGGAAACTTGGGCCTGCAATGGCCTATAATGGTTTCTGATTGTAAAGGCCAATATTGGGATAAGATTAGGAGAATGGAATCTGACCTCTACTGTTTTTTTCTTGTGTTTTAACTTGCAGACATTAAAATGCATAAATTAAGGGAGCCGGAGATAATGTTGGTGTTCATAGAAAAGTATAAAGCACTGCGCAATCTGTGGGAGCTCAAAAATCCTGCTTACCACAAGAGTGGTGTACGTCGGGCAACTATTGAAAAATTTGTGGATTATATGAAGCCCGGGGTCCCAGAGGCAGACTACAGTATGATGAACAATAAGATAAACAATATGTGCTTATAAAAAAAACTACACAGCAGTCTGCGCTTTGATGAGATCAGGAGCAGTAGCAGATGATGTAGTACAGCCCAAGCTGTGGTACTACAAACATCTTCAATTTCTGGAAGACCAGATTGATGCCAGGGAATCAATTTACAGCCTTCCCTCAACTCTTCCTTCCACCCTTCCCTCCAGCGTTCCTTCCACCCTTCCCTCCAGCGTTCCTTCCACCCTTCCCTCCACCTCTGCAGAGGGGGAGGAGGAGCCACCTGTGCTTGAAGAGCCGGATCTGCGCATCTTCAGCCAGGTATAGTATTTTATAACATAATTATTGGCCTCAAAGTACTATTGTGATGAACTAGATTTTTGGACAAAAAATACTAAAATTACCCCCCCCCCCAAAAAAAAAAAAAAAAAAAAAGGAACATAAAGGATTGGTAAAGTATCTAAAAAGAGCGGGACAGAATGAAACTCTTTTCTATTTTTATAACAAGCAAATTGCAACAGTCATGAGATAAAAATTGTGTGTGATTGATTCACCAAAATATCAAACTATGTCCCTTTTTCCTACACAGGATGAGGCCAGCCAGGAGGAAGAGGCTCAGGAATGTGGCAGGCAGGAGGAGGCAGGGGTGAGTGTCAGCCAGGAGGAGGCAGGGCCAAGTGGCACGCAGCAGGTCCCCAGGCCTAGTGGCAGCACAGTGTCACAAGTGGCTCCCCTCCACGTAATACCGAAAAAACATCGGTGGATGACACAGGTGGAGGAGGAGTCACTTAAGATTATCCGTGATGCTGCTGCCACCATGAGGGCCTAAGACAAAAAAGTGTAGCGCTAAACTAAATGAGAACTGCACTGGAATGAAGTGCAGTATGTAACAGTGATAAACAGTCAAAATAAACAACGTAACATTCAAGAAGTGATAAATGAATAAATTAAAATATTAAAATAGTCCTCAGTGATATGAGTTGTGTAACGTAAAAGTCACCAGAAAATACTTCATTAATAAAAACAAAATTGATAGATGCTGGTGAGAATCAAAATAATGGTGCTCCTAAATGAACTTGACGTGAAGCGAGTGCACTTAAAGTGACCACCACCAATCGATAGTAGAAAAGGTTTACCAGAGAGAGTGGACCCCAAAAACATACGTTCAGAGGGTCAACCAGACATGGGTAAGCCGCTGTGAACAGCGAATCTCCAGCTGCGATTCAAACAGGAACCTCAAACTTCAATCAAATACAGAAGGTAGGGAGAAGTGTCTCTTGTATCCAGATGGTGATGACACTTGCAGGTAGTGCCCGGTTAGGGCCAGGTGGTGATACCAGATATATGCCAGAAAGTAAAAGGAAAGAAAAGGCACATAGTGTAATACTGTATAAAAAGGGTATTTAATGTAGGTAGGAACACTTACATTTAGAAGAATGTAACAGCGCTTTATCAAATGATCAAATGGCAACAGTAGGGTCAACCGACGCGTTTCGCATCCAAATGCATCGATGCATTTAAAACATGTTCTATTTTTTAAAACCGATGGGTCCCATACACGATCGGTTTGTCCGATGAAAAAAATCCATCAGACGCTTTTCATCGGTAAAACCGATCGTGTGTACAGGGCTTCAGAGAGCGGGGTGGAGAGTGGAGAACATACCAGTAAAAATGTAAGTATACTAGCATGCAGTAACATATCCAATGAAGTCTTTACTTCGCTCTTTTCCACATGTGTGTCCAACATCTGCCAACAGCGTTACCGGGGGGTGGTTTGACTCTCGCCCGCGAACCATGTGGCCACCCTCCATCTGATACATGCTGGAGGGGTGACTGTACAGTGTCCGTAGTTCAGACTGGGACCGATGTGTTCAGAGTGGAAAAACCCACTGTAAGATTTTCCGCCTCTAAAACAGATAAAAAAACATCTAGTAAACATCGAACAGGTAAAAGGTAACCATAGTTAGCTATAACAACAAACTCGGTGAACAACATTCAAAGCAGTATCCATTAGGATGGCATTACCCACATGACTTCATGTAAGAGGGGAGAATCAAGGGTGTTGCTATGGATATTTTTTTCCATTGCGGCCATAAGAGTCAGTAAGACGGAGTTTCTTGGCGGGGTCCTTTCTTGAGCTGCGTTGGCCCCTCGGTGCAGGCAAGCATGAGGGGGTGGAAGAGGCAGAAGTATCAATTGGAATATGGAGATCTGCTTGTAGGAAGTGTATAGCTTATTCTGGGTGAGAAAAAGACTTTGAATTGTCTGATGGGTCTGTAAAGCGTAGTACTGCTGGGTAGGCCAAGGTGAATTTGATCTTCTTTTTATAAAGAGCAGCACATATGGGTTGGAAAGCTTTGCATCTGCGGGAGACCTTTTGGGAGTAGTCCGCAAACAGTAGACGTTTGTGGCCATCCAGCTGCAAAGATTTGCAGTGCAGTGTGCCGTTATACCTAGGGCGCCTGTAATGCAGATGTTGTGTAATGAATCTGCATTAATAGACTCTGGGAGACCAATAAACCTCAGGTTATTGCGCCTAGAGGGTTTTTCTAGGTCATCCAGTTTATCAAGTATGTATTGCTGGGCCTGTTTCGATTGTTGTTAAGATGTAAAAGAGTTTTGCACTTCGTATTTTATATCAGACATGCAGTGTTCTAACTCAGAGATCCGTTTAGTGTGATCTCCCAGCTCTTTTCTAAGCTGGAATATTCCCACAGCTATAGCCCTATCCACTGCCGCCGTTATAGTGGGGGACAGTAAAGCAGCCACAGCCTGTGCCAGTCCTAAATACTGGTCATCGGGCAGAGGGGGGCGCCATGGCCATATGGTGCACAGTGTCAGCAGCTGCAGCAGATGTGCCTGAGGCGTCCGCTCCGTCCACCCTATTGCCTGCATGTGGACCTGGCAGGGAGAGCTCTGATCACAGGGCTGCGGAAGAGCCGTAGACTACAAATTTGTCCATCCGCTGCTATCACCGATCCAATGTGAGGGAGACCGAGGGCTGCTCACCGTTCGCGGGCGTGTATTGCTGGATTTGTATGCGGGTAAGTCCCGGAGCCGCCGTTCCTCACTACCTCACATGTGGCGCCGGAAGTCTATTTCTTTTAACCCTTCTGCCACTAACCAGGAGAGTTTCCCTATTCCTATAAGTGGTGGCAATATCCATACCTCTTTTAATGGACCACTTAGTACTCTGTCTAAGACAAGTACTAATGAGACTACATTCCTCATTAAATGCTGAGTCCATCGTCTCCTGATGTGCCTGAGCCCAGACATACAGCGCGATAGCGCTGCCGCAAGTGAGTGGATGCCAAGCGATTTGTGACAAGCCTTCTTTGATCTTTATCTTGTAAGCATTTTTTGTATGCGGGGGGGATTTTTATGTTTAAATAAAGGGATTTACACTATGTAGTGCATACCCTTTTTATTTTTACATGCCCGCACTGCCACACTCAAAAAATCCTCTGACTTGCACCGCTGCATGCAATCAGGCTGACAACAGGATCATCGCCTTTCCAGGGAGACTTCTGCCACAGCATCTAGAGAGATCTTGCTACAGGCTTTTACCAACTCATCATCTGAGTAGATTCCCATAAGGGAGTGTACAAGTTCAAGCAAGGAGGGGATAGAATGGATAAGTTGTATACAGCATATTCCAGCCTGCTGATATTATGAACTGTGTAGTGTGGTGCACAAGTTTTGGATGAACATTTATTTTGCTTACTCAGTTTTTAGACCAGAAAGGGACTTTTTGATATTTATTTTTCCCTTTACTGGCCTATTCGGTTATTGACATTTATCTCCTCTTTTTTTTAGATTAGAGGAATATTCTATACCGTGTTTTACTGCAATATATGGAAATGTGTAGTTTGTGGAAATTTGTATTCCATTTATAGCGCTGTTAATGCATTTTATATTTTTAAGACGCATATATTTTTTATGACTTTTACTTTTATATAATAGCAGCTTTTTATGCAGATCATTTATTTATCTATTTGGGATCTGGGCACTTTAGGGAGTGTTCTGATAATCTTTTTGTGTGATAAGTACAAGTGGAAAATTCCCCTGTTTTCAAATTCCCCGCAATGTGACATCCAAAAAGTTAACCACTTAAGCCCCGGACCATTTCGGGCCATTAGGACCAAGCCTGTTTTTGGGATTCGGCACTGCGCTGCTTTAACTGTAAATTGTGCGGACATGCAATGTTGTACCCAAATGAAATTTGCGTCCTTTTCTTCCCACAAATAGAGCTTTCTTTTAATGGTATTTGATTGCCTCTGCGATTTTTATTTTTTGCGATATAAATGGAAAAAGAACGAAAATTTTGAAAAAAAAAGATATTTTCTACTTTTTGTTATAAGAAAAATCGAATAAACTCAATTTTAGTCATACATTTAGGCCAAAATGTATTCAGCCACATGTCTTTAGTAAAAAAAATGTCAAAAAGGGTATATTTATTGGTTTGCGCAAAAGTTATAGCGTTTACAAACTAGGGTACATTTTCTGAAATTTACACAGCTTTAAATTTATGACTGCCTATCTCATTTCTTGAGGTGCTAAAATGGCAGGGCAGTACAAAACCCCCCCAAATGACCCCATTTTGGAAAGTAGACACCCCAAGGAAATTGCTGAGAGGCATGTTGAGCCCATTGAATATTTTTTTTTTTTGTCCCAAGTGATTGAATAATGACAAAAAAAAAAAAATTACAAAAAGTTGTCACTAAATTATATATTGCTCACACATGCCATGGTTATATGTGGAATTGCACCCCAAAATACATTCTGCTGCTTCTCCTGAGTACGGGGATACCACATGTGTGGGACTTTTTAGGAGCCTAGCCACGTACGGGACCCCGGAAACCAAGCACCGCCTTCAGGATTTCTAAGGGCGCAAATTTTTGATTTCACTCCTCACTACCTATCACAGTTTCGAAGGCCATAAAATGCCAAAATAGCACAAAACCCCCCCAAATGACCCCATTTTGGAAAGTAGACACCCCAAGCTATTTACTGAGAGGCATGTTCAGTCCATGGAATATTTTATATTTTGCCACAAGTTGCGGGAATATGACAAACTTTTTTTTTTTGCACAAAGTTGTCACTAAATGATATATTGCTCACACATGCCATGGGCATATGTGAAATTACACCACAAAATACATTCTGCTGCTTCTCCTGAGTATGGGGATACCACATGTGTGGGACTTTTTGGGAGCCTAGCCGCGTACGGGACCCCAAAAACCAAGCACCGCCTTCAAGGTTTCTAAGGGCATACATTTTTGATTTCACTCCTCACTACCTATCACAGTTTTGAAGGCCATAAAATGCCAAGATGGCACAAAACCCCCCCAAATGACCCCATTTTGGAAAGTAGACACCCCAAGCTATTTGCTGAGAGGCATGTTGACCCCATTGAATATTTTTTTTTTTTGTCCCAAATGATTGAATAATGACAAAAAGAAAAAAAAAATGTACAAAAAGTTGTCACTAAATGATATATTGCTCACACATGCCATGGTTATATGTGGAATTGCACCCCAAAATACATTCTGCTGCTTTTCCTGAGTACGGGGATACCACATGTGTGGGACTTTTTGGGAGCCTAGCCGCGTACAGGGCCCCAAAAACCAAGCACTGCGAACGCTGCAGTTATGTGTGTTGTGTTTGGTAAGTGACAGTGATCGATCGATACTGCACTTGGGTGGGCTGGGCTGGGCTGGGCTGGGCGGAGGGGCTAAACGCAGGCGCTAGCAGGTATCTGGGCTGATCCCGCTAACACTGCGTTTTTGGGAACCCTAAACCGCTGGGGATGCTAGTATAGATCTGATCAGATCTGATCAGATACTATACCACTAAGGGGGGTGTATGCTTTGCGCGTGGGTGTTAGCGTTACTGTCACTAACCTAACACTGCCTGGGGCGACGCAGACCCTCTCTGGCGCTAAAACCTAATTGATCTCACCCGCCGGGCGATCAGGGGGGTTAAACCTTTATTGGGTTATATACGGCGGGTGCCCTGATGCTATAAAAAGCAAACTAATCAACCGGCGTCACCCGTAACCTTTATATGGTGATCACTGGTGAAAGGGTTAACTAGGGGCAATCAGGGGGTAAAAAAACCTTTATTAGGTTAAATATGGGGGTACCTGACACTATATAAAAACCTGACGGGTAACCTAAATAACTAAATAACTTACTGGCTAACCAGTGACACCAGTGACCCTTATACGGCGATCACTGGTGAAAGGGTTAACTCTAGGGGCAATCAGGGGGTTAAAATAATATATGGGGGTACCTGACACTAATAAAAACCTGCGGCGAACCTAAAAAAAAATAACTGCCTATCTAAAACACCAGCGACACGAATACAGCGATCGGAAAAACAATCGCTTAGTGACGCTGAAGTTAGGGGGTGAAAGGGTTACCTGGGGGGTGATCAAGGGGTTAAACCTTTATTAGGGGGGGTTAGGGGGCTACCCTGGACCTAAAGGGGCCTAATCCTAACTGCCCTGCAACTTTTTACAATCACAGATGACACTAAATGCAGTGATCAGTAAAATAAATGATCACTGCAATCAGTGACACTGTGATTGGGGGCTTTGGGGTGACCTGGGGGGTGATCTGGGGGTGACTGGGGGGTGATTTGTGTGCCTATGTGTACCTACGTGTCAGTGGACTGTTGGTGCACTAACCTGCTTCTTCTCTGCTCGGCGCCGGGAACGGAAAGACCGCGGCGAGGGAGATGACATCACTTCCTCCAGCCTTGTTTACATCACATGGCGGAGGAAGCATTTTCATTGGCCGGGAGCGATCGCGAGGGGGGGGGCGGAATCGAGCGCCCCCCCCTCATGCCTGATCGCTCCCGAACACTTAACGGCCGCTCACTGCAGTGAAGGGGGGTCCGGATGGACCCCCCAACTGCACAAAGGCGATCACGTAGATCTACGTGATTCTGCCTGTCCGTGCCATTCTGCCGACGTAAATCGGCGGTGGGCGGTCGTTAAGTGGTTAAAGCAGAATTATGCTCATTAATGACAAGAAGATTAAGCTGGTTATTATTGATGTAATCCAAAAAGCTATCCAAAGCCTAATGCCCCATACACACGATTGTTTTTCATGCCGTTAAAAATGCCATTTTTAAAAATGGGCACTAAAACCGATCGTGTGTATGCTCCAGAGCATTTTTAACGACGTGAAAAACGGCCATTAAAAATTTCGAACATGCTCTATTTTTTCACGTCGTTTTTCATGTCATTTTTTTTAACGACGTGAAAAACGATGGTGTGTATGCTTTGACGAGGTGAAAAAAAACGTGCATGCTCAGAATCAAGTATGAGACGGGAGCGCACGTTCTGGTAAAACTAGCATTTGTAATGGAGATAGCACATTCGTCACGCTGTAACGGACTGAAAAGCAGGAGGCTGAAAAGCGTGAGTCGTCGCTCAACAAACTTTACTAACATGAAGGGTGGCCCCATCCGAACGGAACTTCCCCTTTATAGTGCCGTCGTACGTGTTGTACGTCACTGCGCTTTGCTTGAATGTTTTTTAAAATGATTGTGTGTACGCAAGACAGGCTTGAGAGGAAACATGAAAAAAAACGACGAGAAAAACGTCGGTTTAAAAAATGGCATGAAAAACGATCGTGTGTACGCTGCATTAGTCTCTGCCTCCCAGACCAATAGCAGGTCATAAATTTAGAAAACAGTGTATGAATGGCTTAAAAGGACTGTGAGGAGAAAACAAAAGCAATTCCTCCCACCACCCCATATACAAGTTTGCCATGGAGGGTGAGAAATAAGCCCACACCAATGCCCCACAGCACTGAATATAATATTGGTCATCAAATAAAATAAAATAAAATTAGTTAACAAAAATTTGACCGACAAGAGAAGAAAGCTCTGATGAATAAAAACTATATTTAGACAATTTTTTTTTCATCAAAAAATTGTTGTAATAGAGTCAGGAGAAAACAGTGTATTAATTGTTTGTCGTTTACACAGTATCATAGGCAGTTTAATACATAGATACATGCTTATGTATCGACTAACAGAAAACTCTGCTCTAAAGCTTATACATTAGATATATGTTTATCATGAAATTGTGGTACACACTCCCCCAAGAACCCCCATTGGGATCTCTTTGAGTACCTGGGGGAGGGCTGCTTTTTGTGTCTTTTGCGTAACATATATTTCAGTCAATGTGAAGATATTAGAAACTAACTTACTGCTAAATCATGACTGAACTAAGTGTGAGCTCCACTATGTTAAAGGAACTTCGCAGCTCCAGACCATTGTTCCCACGGTAACCACGCTCTCTTTTCTTTAGCTAGATAGCCTCCGCTAGAGGCCATTGTCATTTCATAATTATAATGGAGGCTTACCAATTCAAGGGTGGTTTCCATGGGAGGTGCCCTTTCTGTTTTCCACAGTCTTGTTATGCTCAATCTGGCCGCTAATAGAATGTGTGTTGTCACATGTCTGACGGGCTGAGGCACGAAGTCTATGTTTAGGTTTATGATCGCCAAGTCAGGTGCCTGTGGTATGAGTTGTTTTGATATGTCCGATAGGACTTAGAAAATACCTTTCCAATATTTTTGGATATGGCTGCACTTTCAAAATATGTGGAATATGTCTCCTTTGGCAGAATTGCATCTCCAGCACTTATCTGGGGTATTGGAGCTAAACTAATCAAGTTTTGAATGGGTTAAATACCATCTGAGGGACAGTTTTTGAGTGAGTTCCCATAGCGCGGTGCACTTAGTTGCTTTGTATATTAATTGTAAGGTTCGTTGCCATTGGTGTTCTGTGTACGTTTGACCCAAGTCATTTTCCCAGTGAGTGTGGGTGGGGGGATGATTTCGTGAATTGCAGTTTTTGGTGAAGAATATTGTAGAATAGAGATATCCCTTTTGTTTTGGGGGATTAGTTGTTAGAAATTCCCAAGCTTTTGGGTGTACCGTATATAGAGGAAATTGAATTGTTTCTAGGCAGCGTTTGACTCGGGTATATGTAAAAAAGTCAGTAGAGGGAAGTTTAAATTTGCGATGTACTTGTTCGAAGGAGTTAAGGAGTAAGGACCTCAGTTCATGTCTTAATGTCAGTAGCTGGGACAGTTGTGCTGGGTGTGGGTTGGTTTTGTGTTGGGTCTCAATACTAGAAATTTGTGAGGTTAGGTTGTCAATGCACTGCATCCTCTTCTTTTTACATAGAGAACTTAATTTCATTATGATGCCTCGAATAACAGCTTTTTGCGCGTTCCACACCATGGCAGGGTCACCCACTGATCCACTATTAAGGTTGAAGTATTCTTTTAGGTGTTCCTTAATTTCCTGGGAGTGAATTTGGTGTTACAGAATGTAATTGTTGGCCCGCCAGAGAAAAGTATTCCGCTGGCGTTCAGCGTCATTGATGGAGATTGTGATTGGAGCTTGGTCCGACCACGTCAACTTTTTGTAACAACCACTTATCTGTGAGGAACATATCTATTCTCGAGTAAGATTCATGGTGTGGGGAGAAGTAGGTGTAGTCCTTTTCAGAACCATGATGACATCTCCACACATCAAATATATCCTGTGATTGAGGAAAAGTTTCTCTTCTCTTTGCTGCTGATGTGGTATCCATATGGATTTCTGCTACCAGATTGAAGTCACCACAGATGAGTAGATGACCTTGTCGGACTGCTTGGGCTTTGCGTATGGCCTTCCGGATGAAGTTCATCTGGCGGATGTACCATCAGCAGTGGTGCTGGAAGTGATGTATTGGAAGTGAATCAGCGGACATCGGGTGAACCTAAACCCCATTTTATTGTTCCTTCTGGCACAATACATCATGCAGGCTGAGTTACTTTAGTAATGCTGGATTGTTTTAGCTTCTTGTGAGTGTGTTTTAAATATAAATATATTTTAGTAATAAGGTTTTACACTATTGGAGCCCCTTTTTCCTTTCTTGTTTACCATATGGGGAGTTCCACAAGACAAGGCCAGAAACTATATTAGAGAAGTAATCTGTCTAAGCATTATATGCCAATCTGTAAAAGGAGAGGCATTGGAGCACTTTTTATTCACAGTGGAGTCATTGAACTTTCTTGAGAAGAGTTTTTTTTAGAACTGTTGCAGGATGGACTAATCTTTAACAACTGGGGCACTTTTCATTCATGGTGAAGACTGAGCTTTCAAGTTTATTTAGAACTGTTGCAGGATGGACTAAACTTTATTTGCCATACACCTTGTTATATTGGTGTTTATTTGATATAACGCATATATTATGTTATCAGTGCCTTTCCAATTGTTATGCTGTATTTGAAGTCATACACACCTTTCTCACAAAATCAAATAGTGTTAGTCTATGTCAGTGATAGTGAACCTTGGCACCCCAAATGTTTTGGAACTACATTTCCCATAATGCTCTTGCACTCTGCAGTGTAGATGAGCATCATAGGAAATGTAGTTCAAAACCATCTGGGGTGCCAAGGTTCGCCATCACTGGTCTATGTTGTATATTTAGTTTAAGATGTTATTACCATGATTTGTAGTATATTATTTCTGGGTATGAGTTGGTAGTTTGTGGAGGATAACATGTATGATGCTGTCTCACTGATTGCTTTAGTGGTGCATTATTGTGATATGTGCTCCGGTACACAGGTAGTTAACATTATCGTTCCCATTTAGGGAAGTATTGACATACTGCCAGATTATGCAGTTGAGAAAGTTGTCTCATGATGAAACATGTTGGGGGTCGAGTCGGACAGTGTGTGACAGCAGGAGATCCTGCATGTTTGAGAGAGCCAGGAGTGGCTTTCTATCACAGAGCAGCCAGACATTTATCCAGCTTCAGCAGAGGTCTGAGAATCTCACCCGGGGTCGTGCTGTAGTGGTTTTATCTTGATAAAATATGATATACTCTGTGATTTTGGTTAATAAAAAACTGTATTACAATAGCTGAAGACCTCACTTACTGTGATCCTAACTTAGACCACATATGATATACACAAAAAAAAAAAGAAAAAGTGCTGCACTCTGCCTATAAGACTTTTCACAACCCATTAATCTCATATTCAAATCATAGCTATTGAGTGCAAAATAAACAGAGAGTTGATATTTTATCAACGGTTCATACTGTAGATGATATTATTGTAGTAATGTAGTAATCTACACAAAATATCTAATACAGTAATTACAAAGGAACACTGCACTGTATATAAAAATGATAAACACAACAAAGTCTGGCGCTATAGGATCCTGCCAGGAGATCTCTCCATGCAAATGTCTGTAAACTGGTTGAGTGATCATGAAGCAGCTGTGTGGAAGTTCAGCAACCAAATTAAATCCCATGAAAAGCGCTACATGGAAACTCCTATGAGTAAGAGCGGAATACCGCTAAGTCAGCTGCAAATGACTCCAATGGTGCAATTGTCATCAAAACAAGGAACTTTATTAGGATCAGAACGATAAACATGTAAAAACCATAGTCAGTGAAAAAAACCTCCTCATTGATGGCAAGGAGCAGACAGCGTGAACCAACATTGGATGGATACCTGATACAAGCCATGAGAGATGGTGAATCCATACAGAGCACTGCTGTGGTGGTAGAGGCTGAGCCGGTTGTCTGTCTGTCACTGCAGCCCGGTAGGTGGTGTAATGACTGCTGAGTGAGCCATGCAGCGTGCCAGATGGTTCGGAAACAGGGCTACAAGCCACAAGAGGTGTGTACCCTCTGGTCGGCAGGTATGGTAAACAGCCTGACCAGAAACTCCATGGAGAGTGGACCAGATGCCCGAGTGTGACGTCATGCACTCGGAAGAATACAAATCCAAACCGAGGCGTGTGTGGAGAGGCAGGAGCTGTCACCTTGATGACGTTGGGTCAGCACCAGGGAAGAAGGCCGAGCAAGGTCCAGGAGCAGATTGAGTTCAGTACCAGGGAAGCAGGCAGAGAATAATCAGAGGCAAGCTGAGGTCGATATCCAGAATCCACAGAACAAGGTCAGTAACAAGCTAGGTCAGCAACAAAAGATCATTCAGAGAAGCCAGGAACACAGGAACATGGGTTATGGGAAAGCTGAAGAACATCCAACAATTATCCCACACCACGATCTCATTTAAATAGGCAGCTTGGTAGCCCGGATGTCATAGGCCTCAGGCGGGGAGACTCCTGGGAATAGATAGGCCTTTACACTGATGATACAGTACTTTATCTAGCTGACCAGTGACCTTCATTGCAGGCGGCGTTGAATATTATAGAGACAATGGGTAAATACTGAAGATTAATTGGGACAAGTCTCAAACTCTCCCTCTGGACCATTTTCCTCCTCCGGAGGTAGTTCCGGAACTTCCCTTGAGGAGAGTGGCAGAGATAAAATACCTGGGAGTGAAGGTCACCAGAAATCTTGGGGATTATGTATCTCTTAATGTGAAGCCACTGTTTGCGGTCCTTAAATCCAAAACCCAGACCAGGGCGAAACTACTCCTAGGGGCGATGGGTAGAATCAATTTAGTGAAAATTATTTTGTTGCCCAAAATTTTATATGCGGTCTGGCATGCCCCTCTGTATATCCCCCTTAAAGTCTTTAAGCAGATGGAGGCCATTCTAAACTCATTTGTTTGGGGCCCATGTAGGCATAAGTTGGCATGGCATATTCTTAAAAACCCCACTCTAGAAGGTGGGTGCTCCCTTCCTGATATCCAAGATTATTATGTGGCGTCGCAACTCTCGCACTTGTAATATTTTAACACTACAGAGTCCCACCAATATAGATCTTTAGTGTGCGATAAACCGGGAAACCCCTTACACACCCCTATTCAGACCATTCTCCGTAAGGGACACTGTGGCCGCACATCTTCCCGCTTCAATGCGGGGATGCTGTTACATCACTGGAGGATTTGGGATATAGCATTAAAAAACCTGAGCCGGATGCATTTTCACTCACACACTCCATTATGGTTTAACGGCCACTTGCCTGAGTTGAGTACCGTACCTGATCCACAGCTTTGGGCTGCGTACGGTATACTCTACCTGTCCCAGGTCCTGACGGAGACTGGGCCAAAAACCTTTCAAGTACTCAAGGAAGAATTTTCACAAACCATTTACTGTTTCGGTATCTGCAACTCAGGCATGCGGTTCGAGCTCAGGCTGCCGCCACTGTTATCGCCCTCAAAACTCCTCCGGTCCTTGACATAATATTTTGGGCAGACCCAACCTTTACTATATTCTCCGACTTCACAGGGTGCATAGGGTTTCCCAAACAGCTAAAATTGCATGGGAGCAGGATGTTGGCCCTATTGATAACTCAGACTGGGAAGAAATTCTGGAAGTTTTCCCCTAAACTCTCAGATAGGTTGTCACAACTATATATTGTGCACCGTGCTTATCACACACCCTTGAAACTAGGTAAATTTCAACCCGCGAGAAGCCCCTTGTGCCCCATGTGCTCGCTAGCCCCTGGCACGTTCTATCATTTGATATGGAGTTGCCCGAACATTCAGACTTACTGGCTACAGGTGATCCAGTTTCTGCATGATAACATGGGCTCTCCTGTGGGTCTAGACCCGAAGCTATGCCTCCTGGGTCTACTGCCCGATATAGATGTAGACAAATATCAAGCTATATTTCTATATGAGACCCTATTCTTAGCAAGGTAAGTTATCACCAAGGGTTGGATGCAGGCATTACCCCCGACACTACAGAGCTGGAAAAAGGAAATGAATAATACCCTTCCGTATAGAAAAATTATATATACCCACAGAGGTTACCCACAGAAATTTTAGAATGTTTGGGACAGATGGCTGGAGGACGGTGAAACTTGAACTTCGTGATCTCGTTTTTGGGCGTGCCGATCACTTGGGAATAAGCCCAATGTCACTCTGTACCTTACTATTCTTATACCCTGTTATGTATAACCTTCTATGTTTACTATCATTGGCACTTTTAGGCTTGTACTGCTAATTTTTTTTTTGTTTGTTTTGGTTTACCATGTTTTTGCCTCATGTTTGTATGTATACCTTGTTTGCATCTCAATAAACTTGTTTTTTCTGGTTAAAAAATAAATAGGCAGCTTGGTGCCGATGTGTGTGGATTTGTGCACCGATGTACGCTGGTGTACAAAAATTTGCACCTATGTGTCAGTACACGCTGGATATTAGCCTGAGCTCATCTGTGTGCTGGTACATGAGCACGAGCCCTAGCTGCACAGGAATAAGCAGTAGCTGTGCGAAAATGAGCATTAGCTGCATAAGAATGAGCATTAGCTGTATTAGTTTGCTGATAACAGTGTAGTACCAATTTTTATGAGTGGGGAAATTATACAAAAAGTCTGAGAGTACTATTTAAAGAGCAATAAGACCAAACATTTTTGGATGCTGCTATTGATGATTCTGAGGGTGCTTTTTAAAGAACACTACTAGGTTTTTATTAATATATACTAATTTAAGATCTGATGGCCATCACTCTTTTTCCCTTTTTTCTGTGTGTTTTATTAATAAAATATGAATTGTTAATCTAAATAAAGGAAGCAGATTTGTCTTATAAGACTAGACAATGATCTTTTTACTATTTTACCATTTATCAGCTGTATTAGGATTAATACCTGCTTCGTTCTCCCTCTCTTGTTGTTTGATTTTATATATAACTATATATATATATATATATATATATATATATAAATATATATGTAGCGCACCAACCCCAGACTTTACCAGATTTTCTTCTGCTTGGCTCCTCCGCAGGAAAAGAATGAGGCACACCGCACCACAAGCCCGTACCCTCCTGAATAGACTCTTTGAGAGCAGACGGGTTGGGACAAGGCACAGGTCAGATAAGGTGGGAGGAGGTCCAGGCACAAACTTGAATTTGGGTTTCTCCTGTTCTGATCAGCACGAACAGGCTTGGCGCACGGTCTCTGCCACAGACCATGAGGTTGGTCACTGCCACTGACCGGGTGAAAAAGGTAAAAGTCACTGCTACTGACCTTGGGTGCGTAGTGTCACTTCCACTGTGATTTAAAGAACACGCACTTCCTTCCATTAGTGAACTAGCCCTTATAGGACAAGAACATCCCTCCGGAGAGTTACCAGAGGCCCCATCTGTCACCACGACTCTGCGCTGGGTCTTCAGAAAGGGTCACCTACCTGGCCTCCTCGTCCTGGATACGGGTCCCCTCGCAAGGCAGATCCCTGGGAGTCCCGGTCCCCGGCGGATCCCAGCCAAAGGCTGCTGGGCTGCTGGGCTCCGGGCCTTTCTCCAAAGTACCTCACCCCAGACTGAAGGTGTCTGAGATGGAACAGCAGCTTCATCTCTGGGCCTAGGGCCTTTCTCCAAAGTACCTCACCCCAGACTGAAGGTGTCTGAGATGGAACAGCAGCTTCGTCTCTGGGCCTAGGGCACCCAGAGACAACCCGACCAGGCCTCTGGGCCTAGGGCACCCGGAGGCGACACACACGCACCCAGGCTTAAGGTGCCTGAGCGCGGAACCGATGACCCCTCTGGAAGATGGCCGCCCCCTTTTATATCCTCTCCCGACAGGCACAGCAGGTTCCCCGCCCCGCCGTACTGCTGCCGAGAGGGGAAAAAAAAGGACACAACCTTGTACTGCGGTTCAACCCGGGCCCATGGCAACAGCGCCACCCATAGACCCCAGTGAAATTACACACCAGTACTATCTCCCAGGGATAGAAATGGTCCATGAGACCTAACAATTAGTGCATCTGAGCCTAGTTACCACTCAGATGCTTCCCCCTAAATGTAACCACCGGCTACACATATATATATATATATATATTTTTATATATATATATATGTAAAAATATCAGAATGGTCACCGTAGTGTATCTGATCCTAGCGCTCAAGGATAATTAAATGTTAATCTGCTTAGTTAGCTGCCGTTATAAAAAAGGGGTAGTATATCAAATAAAATTATGTTTCAACAAGTGTAACATTAACAGCGCTGGTGTAAATCATATGAGAACATTACACCTTGGTTATAAATTATATATCCTGCAGAATATAAGCAACAAAAGAGTTACATCAAGATCATACAAAGAGATGACAGCCTGACCCGAAAGGGTTAAAAGTTTCCTCACAAACTCCAAGGTCCACCAGCTGTTATATAACACCAGGGTAAAAGTCACTAAACTTCCCAAGTGAATAAGTTCAAAAACAGCTACAGCAAACTAAGCAAAGCAGTAATGTTGATCCAGAACCAGTACGTTTTTCATATGAGTACTCTCTGATGATTCAATCACTGTAGTTCTCCAGTAGATCAGATGTAGTTGCATTTTATACTCCCATCATTGTCTTAGCAGTGACACTCCCCCAAGGTCATGTACTCACCAGACTCTAGATGGTTAAACTCCTGTCAGCTCCTCTCCGAATCCCCAGCCAGCTCCCTTCAGGAAATCCTAAGGCTCTCAGACAGTGAGCGTGTGTGCGTGCAGCAGTGCGGGCATGCAAAACAAAGTAAGCTTCACATAGCATAAAAACCGTTATTAAAATTAAATATGCCCCTACATATAAAACATGCTTACAAGGAAAAAAATAAAGTATAGCATATCACCCGGGGATGATCCGTCAGCTCAGTCAGGCTAATGATTGCTCACACCATTCAAAGCTCTCATGAGTCCCGGGAAGACGATCGTTCCCCTGGCATGATTGGTCGCGTGGTCACGCCCTGACGCGTTTCGTGATTGGTTCACGTCTTCAGAGGGCCGTATTCAACTCTTGGGGAGTACTATTATTATAGCTTCTTGCATACTTTTTGGCAGGCTACCTGTCTCCGCTGCCTCTGATATGGCCTCCAGTAAGGGTGGAAGAAGAATCTCTCCATGCTGGGAGTACACCTCCGCCGGTAATCCATCCGAGCCTGGGGACTTATGGTGCGGGGCTTCATCTAGGGAATCTTTCAATTCTGTCAATGCTCATCTTTTATTTAAATGTGTCTGCAATAAATACAGGATATTGTATGCATTTAAATATTTATCAAAATAATATTGTTAAATATTGTCCTATACAAGCTTCTTGTTTGTATTCTACTAATACTTTTATTTTACCTTATTTTTTATTAAATTATTGTGCTATATTTTCTTCAAAATGAACTAAATTTCACTTATTTATTTGCTAGTTGTTTATCTGAAGTAAGCTATGTTACAGAAAACACCAACTAAGCATAGCCATCATCCACAAGCTGGCCATACACATGTGCACTAGAGTCTCATTCTGCCAGTGCAGGAAAGTGAATTCATAGCCTGGTTTAAGACCCTACACATCTGGAACCAGCTATTATTGCCCTTTTCATCTGCAAAAAAAAATACATTTGAAAGACCACTATCTTCAAGATGAAATATGGATAGGTTCAATGGCCATAATAGACTTAAAAAAGTCAAACTCAAAGGAGATGACTTATTTTTGTTTAGTATGTGTTCTTCTGGAGCAGGCATGTCCAAAGTCTGGCCCGCGGGCCAATCGCAGCCCACGTTACGGTTTCGGGCAGCCCGCCTGGTAATTTTGACATGTACAGTAGGGATGAGCTTCGATACGTTCGACTCGAAAATCGGCTGTTCGATCGTTCGACGAAGATCGAACGATTTGGGCCGTTCGCGCCAAATTCGAGTGACGCGAACGGCCCACAATGCACTACGCCATCGCAGTGTCATCCAGGCGCTGTGATTGGCCAAGCATGCACTGTGACCCAGCATGCTTGGCCAATCACAGCGCCGGCAGCGAGGAGAGCAATGATTGGCCACAGGCAGGATGCCTGTGGCCAATTATTGCTGAGGGGGTTTAGTACACGCCCCACACTATAAAAGGCCGCCAGCGCGGCGGCCTTGTGTAGTGTGTTCCGGGGCAGGGAAAGAGAAGCATAGGCAGGGACAGTGTCATGTTTTTTCCTTTACTAATCCTGGATTCCTTGTGTTTAGGGACAAATAAGGATAGGTAGGGAGAGTGTCAGTGTATTATTCTGTGCTAAACCTTGTTTGTAGGGACAGAGAGGTACAGTGAGGGAAAGTGTCAGTGTGCTATTCTGTTCTAAACCAATCTTGCTGAAACATATTTGAAATCCTTGAGTTTAGGGACAGAGAGGTACAGTGAGGGAAAGTGTCAGTGAGCTATTCTGTTCTAAACCAATCTTGCTGAACCATATTTGAAATCCTTGAGTTTAGGGACAGAGAAGGACACTCGTGGAAACTATCAGTGTGCTATTCTGTGCTAAATCTTGTTTGTAGGGACAGAGAAGGACAGTGAGTGAAACTGACAGTGTGCTATTCTGTTCTAAACCAATCTTGCAGAACCATATTTGAAATCCTTGAGTTTAGGGACAGAGAGGTACAGTGAGGGAAAGTGTCAGTGTGCTATTCTGTTCTAAACCAATCTTGCTGAACCATATTTGAAATCCTTGAGTTTAGGGACAGAGAGGTACAGTGAGGGAAAGTGTCAGTGTGCTATTCTGTTCTAAACCAATCTTGCTGAACCATATTTGAAATCCTTGAGTTTAGGGACAGAGAAGGACACTCGTGGAAACTATCAGTGTGCTATTCTGTGCTAAATCTTGTTTGTAGGGACAGAGAAGGACAGTGAGTGAAACTGACAGTGTGCTATTCTGTTCTAAACCAATCTTGCTGAACCATATTTGAAATCCTTGAGTTTAGGGACAGAGAGGTACAGTGAGGGAAAGTGTAAGTGAGCTATTCTGTTCTAAACCAATCTTGCTGAACCATATTTGAAATCCTTGAGTTTAGGGACAGAGAAGGACACTCGTGGAAACTATCAGTGTGCTATTCTGTGCTAAATCTTGTTTGTAGGGACAGAGAAGGACAGTGAGTGAAACTGACAGTGTGCTATTCTGTTCTAAACCAATCTTGCTGAACCATATTTGAAATCCTTGAGTTTAGGGACAGAGAAGGACACTCGTGGAAACGATCAGTGTGCTATTCTGTGCTAAATCTTGTTTGTAGGGACAGAGAAGGACAGTGAGTGAAACTGACAGTGTGCTATTCTGTTCTAAACCAATCTTGCTGAAACATATTTGAAATCCTTGAGTTTAGGGACAGAGAGGTACAGTGAGGGAAAGTGTCAGTGAGCTATTCTGTTCTAAACCAATCTTGCTGAACCATATTTGAAATCATTGAGTTTAGGGACAGAGAAGGACACTCGTGGAAACTATCAGTGTGCTATTCTGTGCTAAATCTTGTTTGTAGGGACAGAGAAGGACAGTGAGTGAAGCTGACAGTGTGCTATTCTGTTTCAAACCAATCTTGCTGAACCATATTTGAAATCCTTGAGTTTAGGGACAGAGAGGTACAGTGAGGGAAAGTGTCAGTGAGCTATTCTGTTCTAAACCAATCTTGCTGAACCATATTTGAAATCCTTGAGTTTAGGGACAGAGAAGGACACTCATGGAAACTATCAGTGTGCTATTCTGTGCTAAATCTTGTTTTTAGGGACAGAGAAGGACAGTGAGTGAAACTGACAGTGTGCTATTCTGTTCTAAACCAATCTTGCTGAACCATATTTGAAATCCTTGAGTTTAGGGACAGAGAGGTACAGTGAGGGAAAGTGTCAGTGAGCTATTCTGTTCTAAACCAATCTTGCTGAACCATATTTGAAATCCTTGAGTTTAGGGACAGAGAAGGACACTCGTGGAAACTATCAGTGTGCTATTCTGTGCTAAATCTTGTTTGTAGGGACAGAGAAGGACAGTGATTGAAACTTCAGTGTGCTATTCTGTTCTAAACCAATCTTGCTGAACCATATTTGAAATCCTTGAGTTTAGGGACAGAGAGGTACAGTGAGGGAAAGTGTCAGTGAGCTATTCTGTTCTAAACCAATCTTGCTGAACCATATTTGAAATCCTTGAGTTTAGGGACAGAGAAGGACACTCGTGGAAACTATCAGTGTGCTATTCTGTGCTAAATCTTGTTTGTAGGGACAGAGAAGGACAGTGAGGGAAACTGTCAGTGTGCTATTCTGTGCTAAACCAATCTTGCTGAAGCATATTGCAAATCCTTGTGTTTAGGGACAGAGAAGGATAGGCAGGGGACAGTGTCAGTGTCATTGTTGCTAAGCCTCCTGCACAGTATACACCTGAAGGTAGCCCTTATTGCTCTTTTTCCCATCTCCCTGCAGGCCATCCATTAAAATGTCTGGAAGGCAAACAAGGAGAGGCAGACAGTCAGGAGGCAAAAAAAGAGGGCAAGCAGGCTCTGTGTCTGGGGGCAACAGTGCTGGTCGTGGACGCGGTGCATTGTCATCAGCACATGGCCATGGGACATGCTTGTCCTTCTTTTCGGCAGCTGGACATGTTGAGCCACATCATGCCGAAGACTTGGTAGAGTGGATGACCAAGCCCACCTCATCCTCCTCATCCTCTCTCACCCAGGCTCAGGGTACTGGCAAAGCAGCTGCCAAAGCGTCCTCTTCTCTGGTATCATTATCTTCATTAGTCAATCCTTCCCTAGACCCACCATGTCCTCCTCCTGAGGAGTCCCCCGAACTGTTTGAGCACAGTGTTGGGTACATGCTCCAGGAGGATGCCCAGCGTTTCGAAGGATCTGATGATGATACCCAGATAGAGGAAGGCAGTAGCGTGAGAGCAGAGAGAGGGGATGCTCAAGAAGGACACCAATCTGGCAGTCATGCTCCAGCAGCTGCAGCATACTGCCAGATTGGCTCCAGTGATGAGGAGGGAGGGGATGATGAGGTCACTGACTCCACGTGGGTGCCTAATAGGAGAGAGAAGGAGGAGGAGGATGAGGAGGAGGCACATCTCCAACGAGGCAGGATGCCTTTGGGTGGCCAGCGTATGGGCAGCACACCGACGGAATCACATCGCAGAGTTCCGCCTGTGCAGGGCGCTGCCTCTGCCCGTCATTCAAAAAGTTCTTTGGTGTGGGCCTTTTTTGAGACGAGTGCATCTGATCGCACAGCTGCTGTTTGCAACATATGTCTCAAGCGTATATCGCGTGGCCAAAACATCAGCCGCTTGGGCACCACATGCTTGATCAGACATATGTTGACCTGCCATGCAGCTCGTTGGCAAGCCTACCTTAAAGACCCACACCAAAGAACAAAGCGGACCTCTCCTTGCACCGCATCAGCTGGGATCTCCAACCCCACTATACCTTCAGTCCTCTCTGAAACCTGCACTGAGAGGAATGAAGGTGTAGAATTAGGTGTGTCACAGCCAAGTACTTGCGGCCACTCTGCTAGCAGTACACCGACGTCCGATTCTAGCAGGCAAATTTCCCTGCCCCAGCTGCTGGACCGTCGAAAGAAGTTCACTCCCAGCCATCCACATGCCCAGCGGTTGAATGCTAGCTTGGCTAAATTGCTAGCGCTTCAACTGCTGCCTTTTCAGTTGGTAGACTCGGCCCCCTTCCGTGAGTTTGTGCAATGTGCGGTTCCTCAGTGGCAGGTTCCCAAACGCCACTTTTTCTCACGGAAGGCAATTCCGGCTCTCTACAGGCATGTGGAAGGCAATGTCTTGGCCTCGCTGGACAGGGCGGTCAGCGGTAAGGTGCATATTACCACTGAATCATGGTCCAGCAGGCATGGACAGGGACGTTACCTTTCTTTCACGGCCCATTGGGTCACTCTTTTGGCAGCTGGGAAGGATGCAGGACAAGGTGCAGTAGTGTTGGAGGTTGTTCCGCCGCCACGCCTCCAAAATGCTACTACTGGTTGTGACACACCTCTCTCCTCCACCCCTCCTCTTCTTCTTCCTCCATGGCCTCTTCCTGTGGTTTGTCCTCGGAACCAGCGGTGCTCCGTAGGCGTTCAAGGGGCTACGCAAGTACGCAGGCAAAAAGATGCCATGCCGTGCTTGCGCTGGTGTGTTTGGGGGACAGGAGCCACACTGGGGCAGAGGTCCTGTCTGCTCTGCAGGGGCAAGCCGAGAGGTGGTTGACGCCACGCCAGCTTAAGCCAGGAATGGTGGTTTGCGACAATGGCACCAACCTCCTCTCCGCCCTCCGACAGGGACAACTGACCCATGTGCCCTGTATGGCTCACATCCTTAACCTGGTGGTGCAGCGGTTCTTGGGCAGGTACCCGGGCTTACAGGATGTCCTGAGGCAGGCCAGGAAAGTCTGTGTGCATTTCCGCAGATCTTATAATGCCAGTGCTCGCCTGGCTGAGCTGCAAAAGGAGTTGAACCTGCCCAAGAACCGCCTTATATGTGACATGCCCACCAGGTGGAACTCAACGCTGGCCATGCTGCAGCGGCTGCACACGCAGCAGAGGGCCATCAATGAGTACCTGTGCGACTACGGCACCAGGACAGGGTCAGGGGAGCTCGGGTTTTTTTCACCACGCCAGTGGGGCATGATCAGGGATGCATGCACTGTCCTGGCACCATTTGAGGAGGCCACGAGGATGGTGAGCAGTGACAGTGCATGCATCAGTGACACTGTACCTCTTGTCCACCTGTTGGAGCACACGCTGCGTGGAATAATGGACAGGGCACTTGAGGCAGAACAGAGGCAGGAAGAGGAGGACTTCCTTGCCTCTCAAGGCCCCCTTTACCCAGACAGTGTTCCTTCTGTCCCACCCATCGCACAGGAAGAGGAGGAGGAGGAGGAGGATTGTGTCAGCATGGAGGTGGAGGCTGGCACTCAGCATCATCAGCAGCAGTCTTTTAGGGATGATTTACAGTCCCAAGAAACCAGTGGACTTGTACGTGGCTGGGAGGAGGTGGCTGCGGATCATGTCGTCCTTAGTGACCCAGAGGACTCCGGACTGAATGCCTCAGCTAACCTACGCTGCATGGCCTCCCTGATCCTGCAAAGTCTGCGGAAGGATCCTCGTATTCTTCAGATCAAGGAGAGGGACCATTACTGGCTGGCCACTCTCCTTGATCCACGGTACAAGGGTAAGGTTGCGGACCTTATGTTACCGTCGCAGAGGGAGCAGAGGATGAGACAACTCCGGGAGGCCTTGCAGAAAGGTCTGTGCAACGCGTTCCCAGAGACTGGGAGGTTACAAACTCCTGGTCCTGGACAACGAGTTGCTGAGGCTTCGGGCAGTCAAAGAAGGAGCGGTGGGGAAGGTGGCCGTCTGACCGATGCGTTCAGACAATTCTTTAGTCCGCAGCCCCAAAGTATGATCGGTTCCAGCAACCATCGCCAGCGTCTGATATACATGGTGCAGGAATACCTAGGGGCAAGGTCAGACTTGGACACCTTCCCCACCGAAAATCCTCTGGCTTACTGGGTCTTGAGGATGGATCACTGGCCAGAGCTTGCACAGTATGCAATCGAGCTACTGGCCTGTCCTGCATCCAGCGTTCTTTCAGAACGCACATTCAGTGCTGCTGGAGGATTTGTCACGGATCACAGGGTGCGCCTGTCCACCGACTCGGTTGATCGACTGACTTTCATCAAGATGAACCAGTCTTGGATCACCACCAGCTACCACACACCTGATGCTGATATAACAGACTAATTGATTTTAAAATGTCACATCCCTTCAAGACTGATGCTGATGCTGAGTGCCTGTGCTGTTATGTTGACTGGCTATCCTCCTCCTCCTCCTCAATGATACGATTAATGATGATAGCTTGGAAGATCATTTTGGTTTATGGGTGACACCACCAGTGGCTAAGGCCCAATTTTTCAGCCCCTGTTTAACAGGGGCGTGTAATTACAATTTTTTATGCAATACTTTGCAACAGGCCTCATTGCTGTGCTCCAAGTACAGTATCTGTGAGGGGTTGCACTGTTGTGCCACCAGTGCCTAAGGCCCAATTTTTCAGCCCCTGTTCAACAGGGGCATGCAATTGTAATTATTGATCTAATAATTCACAGCAGGGCCCATTGCTGCGCCCACCAAGAGTAACTGTCAGGCCTTACAGTGTTGTGGCACCAGCACCACCATCACCACCACCACCACCACCAAAGGCCCAATTTTTCAGCCCCTGTTCAACAGGGGCATGCAATTATAATTATTGATCTAATAATTCACAGCAGGGCCCATTGCTGTGCCCACCAAGAGTAACTGTCAGGCCTTACAGTGTTGTGTCAACACCACCACCACCACCACCACCACCAAAGGCCCAATTTTTCAGCCCCTGTTTAACAGGGGCATGCAATTATAATTATTGATCTAATAATTCACAGCAGGGCCCATTGCTGCGCCCACCAAGAGTAACTGTCAGGCCTTACAGTGTTGTGGCACCAGCACCACCATCAAAGGCCCAATTTTTACTACCACTGATCAACAATTATATGTTATTACAATTCCTGATATAATAGTTGACAGCAGGGCGTTCCAGCACCCACCAAGAGTAACTGTGAGTGCTTACAGTGTTGTGCCAACACCAACACCTAAGGGGCCAATTTCTGCAGAGTATATACGGCAGGTCCCTACTTTCAAACATCCAACTTACAAACGACTACTACTTGCAAACGGAAGAAGACAACAGGAAGTGAGAGGAAATCTACCCCTTGGAAGGAAAATTCTCTCCTGTAAGAATTAATATGGGAGAAAGGTGTCTCCTCTCTACTGATGCTTTATCACCAATCCTTGTTTCAATAAAAACACCACATTTCAAAAACAGTTCTCATTGGGACGCAAAGTGAGGTGAAATGTTCTGAACAGGGGCACAGACAGCAAAACAAATGTTACAGGGGTGATAACCTTTCCCTATGTTTTCCAAAAAGCTTAAAAATAGGTATTTGGGCTGGAGCTACACTTAAACAATGTAGCTGTTCAAAATTACAAACAGATTCTACATGAGAACAAACCTACAGTCCCTGTCTTGTATGCACCGCCTGTATACGGCTGTTCAGAGTATATAGGGCCTTTTTTATTTTGTGTGCGGGGTTCCCCTTAATATCCATACAAGACCCAAAGGGGCTGGTAATGGGCTGGGGTAGGGGGGGGGGGGTTGATGGGGTAGCTATGCCATTTTTCTTAAAGATTTTCATCCATATTACCGGGACCAGACATTACATTAAAGCCGCAAGCAGTTTTAAATGGCTTTTTTTTCCTTTAGAAATGTTATTTTGTGCAGGGACAGTTCTAAACACGGGAAACACGTGGCACTTCACAGGCATACTTCAGACACCCCCCAGGTACAATATTTAAAGGAATATTTGACTTTTTTTTTTCACTTTATGCATCATTAAAATGACTGCTCCCGGAAAACGTCCGTTTTTAAAACTTCTTTTTGCATTGATACATGTCCCCTGGTGCAGAACCCGGGTTCCCAAACTCTGTTTAGGACAGTAACATGGATAATAGTCGTTATAATTAGCACTTTAGAATCCGAACGTTCGCATCCATTGTATTTAATAGGGTTCTAATGTTCATGCGAACTTTCGGTCCGTTCGCGGGTTCTGGTGCGAACCGAACCCGGGGGTGTTTGGCTCATCACTAATGTACAGTATATCTTTTGTGGCCCCAAACTAATCCCCGAGCCCCGGGGGCCACAAAAGAAATACATTCTGGCTGCCGAGGAGGAGGCGGGACGAGCGCCGTGCATACAGGAGTATTTCCTGTTTACACAGCGTCCTGTGTAAAAGAAAGTCCCGTCTCCTGCGCTGCCATTGGACGACTGTTCTGTCCATCACAGGAGGCGGGACTTTCTATTAAAGAGGCCGCCGATAAAACAGGAGTTTCTCCTGTATGTCTGTCGGCACTCTTCCCGCCCCCCTCCCTGTCTCCTCCAATGCTGCAGATGGGCATGAATCAGGCTGCACTGGTGAGTCTGCATTCATGTCAAGGGGGGTGCTGCATTCATGGCAAGGGGCTGCTGAATTCAGGGCAAGGGGGTGCTGCATTCATGGCAAGGGGGGTGCTGCATTCATGACAAGGGGGGTGCTGCATTCATGGCAAGGGGGGGTGCTGCATTCATGGCAATGGGGGTGCTGCATTCAGGGCAACGGAGGTGCTGCATTCAGGGCAACGGAGGTGCTGCATTCAGGGCAATGGGGGTGCTGCATTCAGGGCAAGGGGGGTGCTGCATTCAGGACAACGGGGGTGCTGCATTTATGGCACTTGTGAGGTTGCATTGATGGGCAGTGACCCTTATTTTGCTTCACAGTTCTTTATTTAAAATTTAAGATTTTTTAAAGTGAAGGTGCGTGTTATATGCCGATTAAATACGGTATATCCAAATAGCACGCCTGAGCTCATCTCTTCACTACACACAGCCACAAAGGCAAGAGAATTCTTGTTGGGCAGTGTATTAGTGCTCGATCGAACACACTTAGACCGAATTTTAATGGTTCACAGAATCTCAGGCAAAATGGTCGGCCCTCACGCATGTTCACGCATGTTCACTTCATCAAATCTGGCCCTCTTTTCTTCTGGAGCTTGTACCAAGTATATTGATTATCCTTTCCAATTGTTTTGTTTTGTTTTGTTTTGTTAACCGTGTCTTAATATTCCCAAAAAGGTGTTTCTATCATTGGCCTGTGTTGCAACCTAAAGCTCCTTTCCAGATTAGAAACTTATTTAAAGAATGTGGCAAAGCTGGGATTTATCTAAGAGCAATGAAGTAAACAACTTTACCAGAACATAAATTGGTGGCTAAATATAGAGTTAGGCTCACAAAGGGAAGTCATCTGTAAATGGAAAATATTTCAGATTTTTTTTTGCCAACCTGTAATTGACTTTGCTGAATAATTTGTCTTGAAACATTTTTATAACTGCAACTGTACTTAAAAAGGTTATATTTGCAGTTGGGAACATCATTCCTTGTAATACTGTACTATTACATTATTAGAATTCACGTTGTTTTAATTACTGTTTATTGAGCTAGAAATGTAAGTGCTTTGGAAAAAATATTAGTAGGGTCATTTACTAAAACACATCCAAATCCTGGCTCGATTTGAGCATAAACTCTGACAATTTGGCCAGGATTAGGAAATTTGTAACAGCATATATTTTCCTTTTCTATAGAGAAAAGGATGAGAAGATATTATTAGGTGAGTATATAATTAAACAGCATTGGCCATGTTGCACAGAAAATTGTGGCAGGTCTGAAGAATCTCTCCAACCACTGTCATCCGCAAAACATCCGCCCCTAGTTTTTTTTGTATTACACGCAAAGTTATCACTAATAGTATAATTTATTAGCAGTGCTTAGTCCATGTAGTTTTACTTAGAAAGCAGTTAAAATTGCTTCAATTTGTAGGAAGTGCTCTGCATTGGACTTCCACTTTTTACAAAAACATCTAATACAGAATTATTTTTTTTTCTGAGGGAAAAAGTGTTTGAACATTTAACAAGAAAATTATCTAAAAGAACATTGTGACAGTTACCCTCAGAGCAGCAAATCAAGCAACAACATGCTAAATTGAAAACATAATGAAACACCAACTATGGAAAATATTTTAAAGAAGCTTATTTTTAATTTTAAAAAGTTTAACATGTTGCTTACCCAAAATAAATATGACATACACATGTGCTGCATAGACCACCTAGTTCAGCTTGAAATACATAAAAATATAGCCCATCCCAAAAAATATTTAGGTAAGTTAGACTTACAGCTTGTAATGCAAAATGTATCTAATAATTAACCTGTGATCTAAAACAGATAACTTATAAATGAGGCAGCCTAAACGTGTGTTAAATTTCCATGAAAGGCAAAATTAGGCCAAAATGAGGAGTGCCAACTCATTTTGCCCCTTAGCGAATCAGACAAATTTACTAAATAGGAAGATTTTTGACAAGGGAAAGGCCTGTCACTTTTTGTGAGAAATCAGCCAATTTAGGCTGTACCAATGTTACGTTGCCTGTTTTCCAACAAAAATACATTATTAAATACATTTTTCATTAGAAACATTGTGTTATTTTAATATATTCCAAGCTGTGTAGGCAAAATATTAAACTTTTATACATACACAAAAATAACCTCTATAAAATGTTTCTAGTCATTGGTGTTCTGACTTTAATTTTATATTATTTTGCTTCATTTGGTAGGTAGTCAGGATCCCTCTGCTTACCATGGCTCTCAAGAACTGTTTTGTTTAACTGCCTCAAAATCCACCAGTGATCCCCAAGAAGCACTCCCTTCCCTTTTATTGTTTGGGTTTCCATGTTTTCTGGTATTACAATATGTGAATGTGTATATATATATCCCAGCTTAGATGCAAAAATAATTTCATGCACGCTATATTGGCAGGGGTATGTGCATGACCTTGCATTATATTGGTGCATCAGATCTCAAGTGTCTCCTGACATGGGTACATTGGTTATAAATATCCCTAGCTGCATATATTATTCTCCAAAAATCTATTTTATTTTGGAATAACCAAAGACACTGAATTCCATGTACCATTTGTATATGATTTATGATTTGCAAAACGTCTAAAATATCCATTATTGAACACCTAATGGAGAGTACAATGGAAATATAGTTGACTGATAGTCAGAACTAGATTAATATTAATGAAGGTAAAAAAAACAAGGAAATCTTATACTACCAGTTTAATTATTACAACTGGTAGACATTGGGGGTTATTTACAAAAAGGCAAATCCACTTTGCACTACAAGTGCAAAGTGCACTTGAAAGTGCACTGAAAGTGCACTTGGAAGTGCAGTCGCTGTTAATCTGAGGGGTAGATCTGAAATGAGGGGAAGCTCTGCTGATTTTACCATCCAATCTTGTGCAAGCTAAAATGCTATTTTTTATTTTCCTTGCATGTCTCCCTCAGATCTACAGCGACTGCACTTCCAAGTGCACTTTCAGTGCACTTTCAAGTGCACTTTGCACTTGTAGTGCAAAGTGGATTTGCCTTTCGTAAATAACCCCCATTATGTCAAAAATGATCTCGGGAAGAAAAATATTAGCTGTATCGCATTTGGTGAGATGATTAATTTCTTGATTTAATATGTTGAGCATTTTTTAGTAACAACAGGAGTGTCAGGAACTGGCAACCTTTAATTTGTAGAATTTCTGCATATAGGTATTTAATTTTTGTCTTCACAAATACAATTCTGTACCCACTAAAGCTCACACTGCTGGTGCCTTGCAAAGAATCTTCGAGTACAGAGATGTATTGCTCAGTATCACATGTGCCTTACATTCAGAGTTCACCCGAAAGGTTAATAGATAGCTTCATATATATGCAATTATGCACTGAACACAACTGAGCACTAAGAATCAATATGTGTCTGCCAAGATGCATTAATGTTCCTATGTTCATGAACCACAGATAAATGATCACATTTAGTTAATTTAGGAGTTCATTATGTTACTTTGGTGTGTACTACTACTAGCAAATGTGAACCTGTTTCTTTATTTTTGTTTTTAATGGGAACATTCTAAATAAATTTGTATATGAATTTGATGTATGTGCATATGCATTCACTTTGTAAAAGGGTTAAAGCACAGTTAATGGAAAGGAGGGTGGTAAAAGTTAGAGACCTTGATTTGCTAAAAGATTAGAGATTCTCTCTTTTCTTTCTTTTGTTTTTTAGTTTTTTGCAAAGTTAATTTTCACTTGGTTTAACCACTTCAATACAGGGCACTTCCCCCCTTCCTGCCAAGGCCAATTTTCAGCTTTCAGCGCTGTCGCATTTTGAATGACAATTGCATGGTTATGCAACACTGTAACCAAACAACATTTTTGTAATTTTTTCCCACAAATAGAGCTTTCATTTGGGGGTATTTGATTCCCACTGGGGTTTTTATTTTTTGTGCTACTAATAAAAAACGACAGAAAATGTGAAAAAAATAGTTTTTCTTAGTTTCTGTTACAAAATTTTGAAAAATAGGATTTTTTACTCACCGTAAAATCCTTTTCTCTGAGTTCATGGACGGACACAGCTTCCTATTGACAAGCGGGTATTATCCTTCATTTAGAAGTGACTAGGCAGAAAACTTGTTGAAAGTGTTAACACACCACACCCTCTACAGCACCGCCCAGGGGGCGGACCCTCTGGGTATAATCCCTCTCTCTGCACCTCGCAGATCAGTTCGTCAAAAAGCAGTACAAACTTAAAAACGAGGGGTGGGTGCTGTGTCCGTCCATGAATTTAGAGAAAAGGATTTTACGGTGAGTAAAAAATCCTATTTACTCTTTCGTTCATGGACGGACACAGCTTCCTATTGACAAGTTGGACGTCCCAAAACAGTGTCAAAAACGAGGGGTGGGAACAGCATTAAAACAACTTCACCCCAAAACAAAACAGAGCTCCTCAACGGAGGAGTTGCAACTCTAAACAGCCGCCTGCAATACCTTGCGGCCGAAAGAAGCATCCGAAGATGCACACACATCAACTTGTAAAGTTTAGTGAAAGTGTGAACGGACTAGCAGGTCGCCGCCTTACACACCTGGTGAAACAGAGCTCGGGCAGCGTCCAAAAATACTACGTCGTCTCCTAGGATTTGACGGATGAGGACACAAGGATGGCAGAACAATGTCTTCCTTGAGATAGAAGGTCGAAACGATCTTAGGAAGAAAAGAAGGCTGCAGACGTAGCACCACCTATCCTTTTGGAAGATCAGATAAGGAGCCTTGCATGACAAGGCTGCCTGCTCAGAAACCCGTCTTAACTGACGTAACACGAAGAGGCACCTCTTGCCCTGGTCGAATGCGCCGGGAAAGGGAGGCGCCTGACCCTTCATGGCGTAAGCCTGATCACGATCTGTCGGATCCACCTAGAGATGGTGGCCAACGAGACTGCTGGGCCCTACTGGGACCAGCCACCGAAACAAACAGTGAGTCTGGAACATAGCAGTACCAGACAAGCTTTCTCTCAGAGTTTGGACAACATCCAAGGAATGCAACGTCATCTCCTTAGGATTCGACGGATGAGGACACAAGGATGCCAGTACAATGTCTTCCTTGAGATGGAAGGTCGAAACACGACCTTAGGAAGAAAATAAGGCAGCACCACCTTATCCTTGTGGAAGATCAGATAGGGTGGCTTGCATGACAAGGCTGCCCGCTCAGAAACCCGCCTTAACTGGCATAACAGCCACCAAAAGGACCACTTTCTGAGAAAGTGTCAACAAGGGAATCTCCCTGATGTTCTCAAATGGTGGTTTCTGAGGCACCTAGAGGCCACGCCATTGAAGCCATTGACTGCAAGCAGGATGGCATATGGGACAATGCACCAGCAGGTCCTCTTGTAGTGGTAGACGTCAAAAGGACGTCTGCTACACAAGCCCCACGGAGGTAGTGGAGGGTGGACCGGAGGGGTCGCCTGCCGAACCCACTGTACAAACATTCTCACTGAAGAGTGAACCACCTGGGGTCGTTGAAAAAGACAGCCAGGCAGATACCTGCCCCCTAATTGTACTTTTGGCCCGTTCCCTGCTGAAGAACAGCAGGACTCTGGAACAAAATAAGTATGCGGATGCCATCTCATTTCCTCACAAATGGATATGCAGGTCTTCCAAGTGCGATGGTAATCTTCCTAGGGGATGATTTCCGAGCACTCCTCATGGTAGAGATCACAGAGTCTGAGAGACCCCGGTCTCTTAGCACCTGGCTCTCAAGCCATGCCGTTAAGCCAGTGGCTGTAAAAAAACAGGATGGCGTATGGGACCTTGCGGCAGCAGGTCCTTCTTTGCGGTAGATGTCAAAAGGCGTCTGCTACCAGACGCACTAGATCGGCATACCAAGGACGCCAAGGCCAATTCAGAGCAAGTGGGACCATTGTAATCCTCTCTGCCTCCAGTCTACTAAGCAGATGAGGAAGGAGCTTCCGAGGAGGAAAGGCATAGATTAGCCGGTACTGACTACACAGTGCCATCAACACATCTGTCGTGTTTGCCCATGGGTCTCTTGACCTGGCCACAAACCTCCATACCTTCCGATTGAGTCAAGAAGCCAGGAGATATACGACTGGTGTCCTTCCCTCCTGGTAAAGGAGCTGAAATGCCTCCGGGTGTAAAGACCATTCTCCTTGGTCCAGCATCTGGCAACTCAGGTAGTTCTCCTGCCAGTTTTCCACACTTGGAATGTATACGGCCGAAAGGCCTGGTATGCTCCTTTCTGCATCCCTTAGGAGGTGAGCGACCTCCGATGCTGCAGCAGAGTAAGGATGAGCTCGGTGTTCGAGTCGAACATACGTTCGACTCGAACATCGGCTGCTCGATCGTTCGACGAAGATCAAACATTTTGGGCCGTTCGCGCCAAAATCAGTGCAATCCCGGCGCTGTGATTGGCCAAGCATGCACTGTGACCCTGCATGCTTGGCCAATCCCAGCGCCGGCAGCGAGGAGAGCCATAATTGGCCACAGGCAGGGTGCCTGTGGCCAATTATAGCTCAGGGGGGTTTAGTACATGCCCCACACTATAAAAGGCCACCAGCGCGGCGGCCTTGTGTAGTGTGTTCCGGTTCAGGGAGAGAGAAGGATAGGCAGGGCAGTGTTAGTGATATTTGTTCATTTACCTTGTGTGTAGGGAGAGAGAAGGATAGGCAGGGACAGTGTCAGTGATATTCTGCTAAACCTTGCGTGCAGGGAGAGAGAAGGATAGGCAGGGACAGTGTCAGTGATATTCTGCTAAACCTTGTGTGCAGGGAGAGAGAAGGATAGGCAGGGACAGTGTCAGTGATATTCTGCTAAAACTTGTGTGCAGGGAGAGAGAAGGATAGGCAGGGGACAGTGTCAGTGATATTTTTGCTAAGCCTCCTGCACAGTATACACCTAAAGCTAGCCCTTATTGCTGTGTTTTCCTGTTGTGTAACACAGGCAGGCATCTGCAGCAGTTATAGCAGGCGTAGTGTGCCTCCTGCAAAATATACACCTGAAGCTAGCCCTTATTGCTGTGTTTTCCTGTTGTGTAACACAGGCAGGCATCTGCAGCACTTACAGCGGGCGTAGTGTGCTTCTTGCAAAATATACACCAGAAGCTAGCCCTTATTGCTGTGTTTTCCTGTTGTGTAACACAGGCAGGCATCTGCAGCAGTTATAGCAGGCGTAGTGTGCTTCCTGCAAAATATACACCTGAAGCTAGCCCTTATTGCTGTTTTTTCCTGTTGTGTAACACAGGCAGGCATCTGCAGCACTTACAGCAGGCGTAGTGTGCCTCCTGCAAAATATACACCTGAAGCTAGGCCTTATTGCTGTGTTTTCCTGTTGTGTAACACAGGCAGGCATCTGCAGCACTTACAGAAGGCGTAGTGTGCCTCCTGCAAAATATACACCTGAAGCTAGGCCTTATTGCTGTGTTTTCCTGTTGTGTAACACAGGCAGGCATCTGCAGCACTTACAGCAGGCGTAGTGTGCCTCCTGCAAAATATACACCTGAAGCTAGGCCTTATTGCTGTGTTTTCCTGTTGTGTAACACAGGCAGGCATCTGCAGCACTTACAGCGGGCGTAGTGTGCCTCCTGCACATTATACACCTGAAGCTACCCCTTATTGCTCGTAGTTTTTTCTCTTTTGTGTTACACTAACAGGCATCTGCAGCACTTACAGCGGGCGTAGTGTGCTTCTTGCAAAATATACACCAGAAGCTAGCCCTTATTGCTGTGTTTTCCTGTTGTGTAACACAGGCAGGCATCTGCAGCAATTACAGCAGGCATAGTGTGCTTCTTGCAAAATATACACCTGAAGCTACCCCTTATTGCTGGTTTTCCCATCTCCCTGCAGGCCTTTAGAATGTCTGGAAGGCAAACAAGGAGAGGCAGACAGTCAGGAGCCAACAAAAGCGGGCAAGCAGGCTCTGTGTCTAGAGACAACAGTGCTGGTCGTGGACGCGGTGCATCGTCATCAGCACGTGGCCATGGGACAAGCTTGTCCTTATTTTCGGCAGCTGGACATGTTGAGCCGCATCATGCCGAAGACTTGGTAGAGTGGATGACCAAGCCCTCCTCATCCTCCTCATCCTCTCTCACCCAGGCTCAGGGTACTGGCAAAGCAGCTGCCAAAGCGTCCTCAATGTCATCATCAGTCACTCCTTCCCTAGACCCACCGTGTCCTCCTGAGGAGTCCCCTGAACTGTTTGAGCACAGTGTTGGGTACATGCTCCAGGAGGATGCCCAGCGTTTCGAAGGGTCTGAAGCTTATACCCAGCTAGAGGAAGGCAGTAGCGTGAAAGCAGAGAGAGGGGATGCTCAAGAAGGACACCAATATTGCAGTCATGTTCCAGCAGCTGCAGCATAGTGCCAGATTGGTTCCAGTGATGAGGAGGGAGGGGATGATGAGGTCACTGACTCCACGTGGGTGCCTGATAGGAGAGAGGAGGAGGAGGATGAGAAGGAGGCACATCTCCAACGAGGCAGGTTGCCCTCCGGGGGCCAGCGTAAGGGCAGCACACCGACTGAATCACACCGCAGAGCTCCGCCTGTGCAGGGCGCTGCCTCTGCCCGTTATTCCAAAAGTTCTTTGGTGTGGGCCTTTTTTGAGTCGAGTGCATCAGATCGCACCGCTGCTGTTTGCAACATATGTCTCAAGCGTATCTCGCGTGGCCAAAACATCAGCCGCTTGGGCACCACATGCTTGACCAGACATATGTTGACCTGCCATGCAGCTCGTTGGCAAGCCTACTGTCAGAAACATTGACACATCTCAGCATAGTGCCTACAAGTATGTCAGAATGTTTATACTGAAATATAAAATAATTATTGCATTATGGAAATAGGTAAATCTTAATTTTGGAGATTCCCCATTTCCTGCAATATCAAGAAATTCTAAGTTCTTTTATCCATGCTAGTTTGAAGACAAGTAACACAAATGAATATTGCTTAAAATATTATATATATTTATTAACTAAAGTACAGTGCAAATTAAAATCAGGTATAAGTCGTGATAAAACAACTGAATGGATATACTTCTACATTCAGAGATAAATGATGATTAAGGTTCAGATAATTTTTACATACATTTCTATGCAAGCTCTATATGACAACTATATGAATATTTCACAATTCAATACTTAAAGGGGTTGTAAAGGTTCATTTTTTATTTTCTAAATAGGTTCCTTTAAGCTAGTGAATTGTTGGTTCACTTACCTTTTCCTTAGATTTCCCTTCTAAATATTTTTTTTCTTTGTTTTCTTTGTCTGAATTTCTCACTTCCTGTTCCGCCTCAGTAAGCTGTTCAGTAAGCTGTTCTGGCTGACTCCACACCACTCGGATGATGGTGTGAAGTTTAGTGAGGAGAAACAGGAAGTGAGAAATTCAGACAAAGAAAAAAAACATTTAGAAGGTAAATTAAAGGAAAAGGTAAGTGAACCAACAATGCACTAGCTTAAAGGAACCTATTTAGAAAATAAAAAACGAACCTTTACAACCCCTTTAAATGATACTTGTACATCTAACACTTGGTAGCTCTTGAAATGTCACCTTCCGTGACTTCACGGCTTTAGATAAACAAACTTGTTTACATTATGTTATCTTTCTCAAGACAAACAGATCTCCTAATTACACTTCTTGAAAATATGGACAATATGTTGTCCTGTGGACAAGTTTTGGTAATTTAGCCAAGAATGTCTATTTAAACACAAAGCTATCTCTAATGCATTGCTTGTTTAAACAGATCCCAACATCGGGCCATTCACTAAGGTTCACAATAGTACTGTGATATATATAAGTATGTATTTATATATGTTTCTTCCTTAATTGCCTCCGTAGGATGTCATACTGCAGTTAGCCATCTCTCAGAACCAATTAACACTTACTAACATAATAGAGTGGCCGCATTTGGTATCTGTTCAAACCATCTATTGCATGTAGGATAAAAGATTTATACGTTACCAATAACTGAGAGTTTTGTCTGTTTGAGAAGTTAAGTCCCAAGAGGGACTTCTTTCACCATGGCTACATGTTTGCGTTAAGATCACCCCCTCCAACTTCAGAGAGTCAGTGCCTTCAGAGATCAACTCTTCTTCAGCTCCCTCCGATCTCTCCGCTCTCTGCCCTCTCAGCTCCAGGGTCTCTTTCAGTTCCCTTTTTCTTATCTCAGCTGCTACTTTTATCTCACTCCAAAAGTGGGTGTGTATCTTACATTACTACGTAACTGAGACGTCAAATGATGATGTGATTGGGTAGGTTGTCATAGCAACCAAACATCACATTATCTCGAACAACTACGTATTTTTACCACCAGAGGGCAGTAGCGTATTAGAAATAATTTCTAATGTTATTTTCACGGAGGCCGAAAGTAATTTAAGACTACCCTTTGATCTAACTTAGTAAAACACACTTAATTGTCTAAGGGTGTCAAAATGTGTCAAGTATACCAGACATTTCGGCGAATGGCTCAGAGTAATGTCTTGGGAAAATCTACCCACCTCTCTGCTAATGGGTTGTTAACATTCCTCGAAGCTGAAGTCATTTGGAATAACTTTTAACTTACTTTTGACAAATACCGCTAGGATGTCACAATTTGTAATAATATATATATGTAGATATGGGTTTATACATATATATATATATATATATATATATATATATATATATCCAACACATAGATATACTATAAGAGAAACACAACAGGAATTTTGAATAAGCCCTACAGTTTTGTAACTTATTCTGAAATACTACTTTAGGTTTTTATACTCCCTTGAAACAAGAGTCCCTTATCTTGTTTATTTTACCAAGTGTCCAAACCTTTGAATTACCACCCGGGGAGGCTGGTATGGTCAAGACCCCCTTAGTGAGATATAAGAACAAAGCCTATTCATGTCTGTGAATCTAATTTAAACTTTCCTTTTCAGTTGGTAGACTCGGTCCCCTTCCGTGAGTTTATGCAATATGCGGTTCCTCAGTGGCAGGTTCCCAAATGCCACTTTTTCTCACGGAAGGCGATTCCGGCTCTCTACCGGCATGTGGAAGGCAATGTCCATGCCTCGCTGGACATGGCGGTCAGCGGTAAGGTGCATATTACTGCTGGACAGGGACGTTACCTTTCTTTCACCGCCCATTGAGTCACTCTTTTGGCAGCTGGGAAGGATGCAGGACAAGGTACAGTAGTGTTGGAGGTTGTTCCGCCGCCACGCCTCCAAAATGCTACTACTGGTTGTGACACACCTCTCTCCTTCACCCCCTTCTCTTCTTCTTCCTCCATTGCCTCTTCCTGTGCTTTGTCCTCGGAACCAGCGGTGCTCCGTAGGCGTTCAAGGGGCTACGCAAGTACGCAGGCAAAAAGATGCCATGCCGTGCTTGCGCTGGTGTGTTTGGGGGACAGGAGCCACACTGGGGCAGAGGTTCTGTCCGCTCTGCAGGGGCAGGCCGAGAGGTGGTTGACGCCACGCCAGCTTAGGGCAGGAATGGTGGTTTGCGACAATGGCACCAACCTCCTCTCCACCCTCCGGCAAGGACAACTGACCCATGTGCCCTGTGTGGCTCACGTCTTTAACCTGGTGGTGCAGCGGTTCTTGGGCAGGTACCCGGGCTTACAGGATGTCCTGAGGCAGGCCAGGAAAGTCTGTGTGCATTTCCGCAGATCATATAATGCCAGTGCTCGGCTGGCTGAGCTGCAAAAGGAGTTGAACCTGCCCAAGAACCGCCTTATATGTGACATGCCCACCAGGTGGAACTCAACGTTGGCCATGCTGCAGCGGCTGCACACGCAGCAGAGGACAATCAATGAGTACCTGTGCGACTACGGCACCAGGACAGGGTCAGGGGAGCTCAGGTTTTTTTCACCACGCCAGTGGGGCATGATCAGGGATGCATGCACTGTCCTGGCACCATTTGAGGAGGCCACGAGGATGGTGAGCAGTTACAGTGCATGCATCAGTGACACTGTACCTCTTGTCCACCTGTTGGAGCATACGCTGCGTGGAATAATGGACAGGGCACTTGAGGCAGAACAGAGGCAGGAAGAGGAGGACTTCCTTGCCTCTCAAGGCCCCCTTTACCCAGACAGTGTTCCTTCTGTCCCACCCATCCCACAGGAAGAGGAGGAGGAGGAGGATTGTGTCAGCATGGAGGTGGAGCCTGGCACTCAGCATCAACAGCAGCAGTCTTTTAGGGATGATTTACAGTCCTAAGAAACACATGGACTTGTACGTGGCTGGGAGGAGGTGGCTGCGGATCATGTCGTCCTTAGTGACCCAGAGGACTCCGGACCGAATGCCTCAGCTAACCTACGCTGCATGGCCTCCCTGATCCTGCAAAGTCTGCGGAAGGATCCTTGTATTCTTTGGATCAAGGAGAGGGACCATTACTGGCTGGCCACTCTCCTTGATCCACGGTACAAGGGTAAGGTTGCGGACCTTATCTTACCATCGCAGAGGGAGCAGAGGATGAGACAACTCCGGGAGGCCTTGCAGAAAGGTCTGTGCAACGCGTTCCCAGAGACTGGGAGGTTACAAACTCCTGGTCCTGGACAACGAGTTGCTGAGGCTTCGGTCAGTCAAAGAAGGAGCGGTGGGGAAGGTGGCCATCTGACCGATGAGTTCAGACAATTCTTTAGTCCGCAGCCCCAAGGTATGATTGGTTCCAGCAACCATCGCCAGCATCTGATATACATGGTGCAGGAATATCTAGGGGCAAGGTCAGACTTGGACACCTTTCCCACCGAAAATCTTCTGGCTTACTGGGTCTTGAGGATGGATCACTGGCCAGAGCTTGCACAGTATGCAATTGAGCTACTGGCCTGTCCTGCATCCAGCGTTCTTTCGGAACGCACATTCAGTGCTGCTGGATGCTTTGTCACGGATCACAGGGTGCGCCTGTCCACCGACTCGGTTGATCGACTGACCTTCATAAAGATGAACCAGTCTTGGATCACCATATAACAGAATAATTTATTTTCAAATGTCACATCCCTTCAAGACTGATGCTGATGCTGAGTGACTGTCCTGTTATGTTGACTGACTATCCTCCTCCTCCTCAATGATCCGATTCATGATGATAGCTTGGAAGAACATTTTTGTTTCTGGGTGCCGCCACCAGTGGCTAAGGCCCAATTTTTCAGCCCCTGTTTAACAGGGGCGTGTAATTACAATTTTTGATGCAATGCTTTGCAGCAGGGCTCATTCCTGCACTCCAACTAGAGTATCTGGGAGAGGTTGCAGTGTCGTGGCACCAGCACCAGTGCCTAAGGCCCAAATTTTCAGCCCCTGTTTAACAGGGGCGTGTAACTACAATTTTTGATGCAATACTTTGCAACAGGGCTCATTACTGTGCTCCAAGTACAGTATCTGTGAGGGGTTGCAGTGTTGTGGCACCAGTGCCTAAGGCCCAATTTTTCTGCCCCTGTTTAACAGGGGCGTGTAATTACAATTTTTGATGCAATACTTTGCAACAGGGCTAATTACTGTGCTCCAAGTACAGTATCTGTGAGGGGTTGCAGTGTTGTGGCACCAGTGCCTAAGGTCCAATTTTTCTGCCCCTGTTTAACAGGGGCGTGTAATTACAATTTCTGATGCAATACTTTGCAACAGGGCTCATTACTGTGCTCCAAGTACAGTATCTGTGAGGGGTTGCAGTGTTGTGGCACCAGTGCCTAAGGCCCAATTTTTCAGCCCCTGTTCTACAGGGGCATGTAATTACAATTATTGATCTAATAATTCACAGCAGGGCCCATTCCTGCGCCCACCAAGAGTAACTGTGAGGGCTTACAGTGTTGTGGCAACACCACCACCACCACCACCACCACCAAAGGCCCAATTTTTCTGCCCCTCTTCAACAGGGGCATGCAATTACAATTCTTGATGTAATATTTTACAGCAGGGCGTTCCAGCACCCACCAAGAGTAACTGTGAGGGCTCACAGTGTTGTGGCAACACCAACATGTAAGGGGCAAATTTCAGCAGAGTATATACGGCAGGCCCCTACTTTCAAACATCCAACTTATAAACGACTCCTACTTGCAAACGGAAAGAGACAACAGGAAGTGAGAGGAAATCTACCCCTAGGAAGGGAAATTCTCTCCTGTAAGAGTTAATATTGGAAAAAAGGTGTCTCCTCTCTACTGATGCTTTATCACCAATCCTTGTTTCAATAAAAACCCCACTTTTCAAAAACAGTTGTCATTGGGACGGAAAGTGAGGTGAAATGTTCTGAACAGGGGCACAGACAGCAAAACAAATGTTACAGGGGTAATAATCCTTCCCTATGTTTTCCAAAAAGCTTAAAAATATATTTTTTGTCTGGAGCTACACTTAAACAATGTATCTGTTCAAAATTAAAAAACAGATTCTACTTAAGAACAAACCTACAGTCCCTGTCTTGTTTGCACCGCCTGTATACTGCTGTTCAGAGTATATAGGGCCTTTTTTATTTTGTGTGCGGGGTTCCCCTTAATATCCATAGAAGACCCAAAGGGGCTGGTAATGGGCTGGGGTAGGGGGGGGGGGGTGATGGGGTAGCTATGCCATTTTTCTCAAAGATTTTCATCCATATTACCGGGACCAGACCTTACATTAAAGCCGCAAGCAGTTTTAAATGGCTTTTTTTCCTTTAGAAATGTCATTTTGTGCAGGGACAGTTCTAAACACGGGAAACACATGCCACTTCACAGGCATACTTTAGACACCCCCCAGGTACGATATTTAAAGGAATATTTGACTTTTTTTTTCACTTTATGCATCATTAAAATGACTGCTCCTGAAAAACGGCCGTTTTTAAAACTTCGTTTTGCATTGATACATGTTCCCTGGGGCAGAACCCGGGTCCCCAAACCCTTTTAAGGACAATAACATGCATATTAGTCGTAATAATTAGCACTTTAGATTTCGAACGTTCGCGTCCATTGTATTTAATAGGGTTCTAACGTTCGTGCGAACTTTCGGTCCGTTCGAAGGTTCTGGTGCAAACCGAACGGGGGGGTGTTCAGCTCATCCCTACAGCAGAGCTGCTTGTTCCTCCTTGATGATTGACATACGCTACCACTGTGGTGTTTGTCCGACTGGATTCTGACTGGATGCCCTTGTAGCCTCCGAGACCATGTGGAGAGGCAATGCCAGGTCGCCCGGATTTCAGACCAATGATCTGCAAGTGGGATTCCTCCTGAGTCCAGCGACCCAGGTAGACTGAGCTCCTCAGACTCTTCTGCAACCGGGAAGACATGCGTCAGCCGTAACCCCCATCCAGTAAAAAGGAAGGAACAACTTCCCAGACAGAAATGCCGGTGATGTCGGCCACCAACTAGGGAGCTCCTGATTAGGTGGCTCATGCAGATTTTGATAATCCAGGGATGAAGGGCACTTGACCCTTCAGGACAGAGTTACCTTCTGTAACACTCGCATGTGAAATAGTGCCTATGGTACCGCCTCAAAGGAGACTACCATGAGGCCCAGGACTCGCCTGCAAAAGTGGCGTGACAACCATCTTTGGGACGTCAACTGCCGCACCGCAGCCCGAAGGGTCTGCAACTTTCCCATAGGGAGAAAAAAAACTTTCGCCTCCGAGGAGTCCTGAATCAACCCTTCATACACTAGGAGTTGGGACGGTACCAATACTGACTTCTGAGTGTTCAGCACCCAGCCAAGTATCGGCGGGTCTGACAGGTTATAGACACGCTCACTTCTAATTTTGAGTTTGAAGTGACCCTCAGAAGAAGATGGTCCAAGTTGCCCATGATAGCGATGCCACGCTGTCTTAGTAGGGCCAGAATCGGGGCAAGCACCTTGGTGAACACCCTTGGTGCCGATGTCAGGCCAAAGGGGAGAGCCACCATTGGTAGCGGTCTTCCCCGGCCGCCAATGCAGACATCTCTGATGCCTGGTGCATATGGAGACATGCAAGCATGCGTCCTTGCACTCCGAACAGATTTGAGTAGAACCCCTGAACCCGTTCCTGTACTAAGATAGGAAGGCTCACCCTGCGTATCAGCAGGTCTTGGACCGCCCCATATAGGGCTTCCTGACAAGTCGGCTGAAGCTGGCAGTTTAAAGGGAAAAAATCTGTTCAGTAGGCAAGCAAGGTTGGGCTTGCGAACCCAAGGACGCTTCTGTCCCTCAGCAGGCGCTTTATCAGCCTGGGGTCGTTTACCTGCCGCACTAGGCGGACGAAAGGACCCCTTGTGCGCGGTGAAGGAGGGCCCTTGCCTTTGGCGTGGCTCCTTACCTTTTTTGGATTGCGGAAGCAACGTGCTCTTATCCCCTGGGGCATCTTTAATTATGTCATCCAGAGAGGTCCCAAAAAGTCTGTCGCCTTAAAAGGACAGATCCAACAGGGCTTTCTTGGAAGATTGGTCCACAGACCAGCACCTTAGCCAGATCAGGTGGCGTAACGCCACCGCCTAAACCGAGGCCCAAGACAGCAAGGGGATAGTATCCATGTCTGACTCGCAGACAGACTTAAGGCCCTGTACCAACTGGTCGGCCAGAGCTACCTCGTTTGGAGGAGTCTCCCGTGCTTTTAACCCCTGGAGTAGCATCTTAGCCTACTCAGTAAGTGTCTGAGACATCAGAAAACCCCAGCTAATGCAGGACGCACTGCTGAGCCCCCCACTGTGTATAGGTAGTGAGTGTCCCTGAAGACAGGAGCCCCTTCCACTGAAATCGTGGTAAATTGTTAAGTCTGGACACAGGGGGGTGCACTATCGGGGGAGAGGTCCATTTTTTCAGGAAACTCACCTCAAAGGGTTACCGCACCGCAAAATTCTTTGGGGCTGCAAAGACCCTCAGTGGGTTTTCCCACTCCTTGTACAAAAGCTTATCAGGATAAGACACACAAGGAAACACCTTAGCAGTGCAGGCCGGTTTAAGGAACCCAAAGGGGACCGGTGTCTCTGCTGCTTCTGCAGCATTCTCCAATATTAGCATATCCCGCACTGCAGTGATAAGGTCAGATACCAAAGCCTTTTCGCGTGTTGACCTGGACCTGGATTCAGTCTCACTGTCCGATCGGTCACGGTCTGCAGTCTCTGAAGCATCAGATTCCGGGCCATGAGCCATAGCTGGGCCTGGTTCTGCATCAGAATTATCCCCAGAAGATGGCAGGGGATGGGGGCATTTCCCATGTGCCGCTTCCACCTTGGCAACCAAAGCCTCCAGGATTGCCGACATAGCGTCCACAGATACATCAGGGGCACCAGTTGCTAACTCAGGTGTTTCAGGGAAGAAGACGTCTGCTTCTGACGTCATACTGACCCACGTGCCTGACACCCACAGGGACTCCAGGCAAGGTATCAATAGGCCACCCTCCTAGCTGCTACAGAGATGCAGGGTCTCCCAGAGGACTCACCACCCTTAGAAACGGTACCACTATCGCTGCCGCCTGCTCCCGCCTGAGATGCTCTCCCACCGCTGCCTGTGTCAGTCTGATTCTTATCAGTGTTTCTCTGTATGATTTCGCGCCAGTGAAATGCACCCTAGAGGCCGAAGCCTTCGGCAAAATGGCCACCAAGCGGCCGTACTGAACTAGTGTGGGCCATAAGAAAATGGCCGCCGAGCCATCAATAGAGGCAAAAGCGGCCGCGGACCACAAAAAGATGGCTGCCAAATGGCCGTACTGAACTAGTGTGGGCCATAAGAAAATGGCCGCCGAGCCATCAATAGAGACAAAAGCGGCCGTGGACCACAAAAAGATGGCCGCCAAACGGCCGTACTGAACTAGTGTGGGCCATAAGAAAATGGCCACCGAGCCATCAATAGAGGCAAAAGCGGCCGCGGACCACAAAAAGATGGCCGCCGAGCGGCGGTATATACATACAGGTGTGAACCATAAGAAAAATTGCCGCCGAGCAGTCGATAGAGGCCAAAAGCGGGCGCGAATCACAAGAAAATGGCCGCCGACAGCATGGAGCATGGAGAATGCACACACAGGTAAGCAGCAAAATTACATTTCTAATGACAGCCTACAGCGCAGTCCCGCTACAGATGGAGCCCTCTAGGTGACCCCCAGCACCCAGCAACCAGCCTTAGCTCAGAGCCCAGGGAGGAGGGAAGGCAGGGAGAGAGGAAAGAAAGGGCCACAACCACTTACTTGATCTCTCCAGGAATGTCCAGCCAAGTCACCCTGCCGAAGCAGGGGAGCTACTTACCTTTCCTGCATGGATTATGCTGGAAGACCTTCCGTACAGATCATCTTCCGCGCACGGAGGTGACTGTCGGCCCGGCCTGCTGTGATTGAACACTAGGGAACGATCATATGCCTGCCCTGGAGCGCGAAGCTCACTGGCCACCCATGGAGCGACGGGCATGTTGTGGAAAACCCAGCGCGTATCTAGGGTCGGCACACGCTCGATGGCCGAAACTGGGGAGACTACAAGGATCTGGGATCCAGCCTGTCACCCAGTCGGCAGTTGATCGAAGATCGCAGGAAACAAAAACCAACGTAGAAACATAGAAAAAAATCCCCCGACCAGTGGGCCCGAAGGGAGCCATGTCCTTCTCCTTACTAGGCAGAAAAAAGCTGATCTGCGAGGTGCAGAGAGAGGGATTATACCCAGAGGGTCCACCCCCTGGGCGGTGCTGTAGAGGATGTGGTGTGTTAACACTTTCTACAAGTTTTCTGTCTAGTCACTCCTAAATGAAGGATAATACCCACTTCTCAATAGGAAGCTGTGTCCGTCCATGAATGAAAGAGTAATATGTACTTTTTTCCTTCACTGATGGGCACTGATGAGGCTGCACTGATGGGCACTGATGAGGCAGTACTGATTGGCACTGATGAGGTGACACTGATGAGGAGGCTCTTATATGAAGCACTGATGGGCACTCATAGGTGGCACTGGTGGGCACTTATAGGTGGAATTGGTAGCTGGCACTAATAGGCAGCACTGATCAGGAGGCACTGACAGGCATCACCCATGGACACAGAGTGCCATCCCAATGGGCACTGATTGGCACGCCTGGTGGGCTCACCTGGTGGTCTGAGGTTGACATTCTCGATGGGTCTGCACTAGGGTTTAGCGAACCCGAACTGTAAAGTACCAGACTTTTGGGTTTTTGGTACCCGGACCCGAACAATTTACTGTATGTTCGGGTTCGGTGTTTGGCAATGTAATGGCGCATTTTAAAAAGCTGCAGGGCAGCCAATCTACATTTGTTTAACTCGTGTGCCCTTAGAAGCCATCACAGCCATGCCTACTAATGGCATGGCTGTGATTGGCCAGTGTAGCATGTGACCCAGCCTTTATATAAGCTAGAGGCACATAGCACAGCAGGTCACTCTGCTTTAGATAGTGTAGGGAAAGGTTGCTGCTGCTGCTGCTTTGAGGGAGAGAATTAGATAGGAGTCCTGATTGAGAAATCAAATTACTCAGCGATCTTGCTTTTGTTGTGTAGATGCAGTGCACAATCTTTTTATCCTGCCCTGAGCCCAGTGCCAGAGAAAAGATAACTTTGGCGTCGGCGGGCATTTTATGCAAGCTCAGTGCACCAGCACTGCATATGTTACTGTGAGATACACACTTTAGATACTGTTCTCCTATTCTGCTATTCAAAAAAAGAATAATTTAGGGCAAAAAAAATATTTTTGCTGCATTTTCGGCATATCTGTACATGTGAGATACACACTTTAGATACTGTTCTCCTATTCTGCTATTCAAAAAAAAATAAAAAATAAGGGCAAAAAAAAAAATTTTGGTGCGTTTTCTGGGCAAAATTTTTTTTTTGGTGCATTTTCTGCATATCTGTACGTGTGAGATACTCACTTTAGATACTGTTCTATTCTGCTATTCGAAAAGTAATAATTTAGGGCAACAAAAAAAAATTTTGGTGCGTTTTCTGCCCAAAACAATTTTTTGGGTGCATTTTCTGCATATCTGTACGTGTGAGATACACACTTTAGATACTATTCTCCTATTCTGCTATTCCAAAAAAATTTTTTTTAGGGCAAAACTAAATTTTTTTGGTGCATTTTCTGCATATCTGTACCTGTGAGATACACCCTTTAGATACTGTTGCTCTATTCTGCTATTCAAAAAACACCCATTTAGGGCAGGATCCTAAATTTGAAAAATATGAGGAGAACGTCAAATAAGGGACGTGGCCCCGATTGTGGTGCTGCTGGTGGAGCTCCTGGTGCAGGGAGAGGACGTGGTTGATCTGTGCCAGCTACACGTACAAGTGAAACACCTTCCTCAGGTGCGAGTAGGCGACAGAGCCTGCAGTGGTATTTGGTCAGGCCTAATGCGGCTCTACGAATGTTGAGGCCAGGACAAGTACAGGCGATAGTAGATTGGGTTGCTGACAGTGCCTCCAGTTTCTTCACATTGTCTCCCACCCAGTTTACTGCTGAAAGATCAGAGTTGGCACCTGCAGCCGATGTCCATCAGTCTTTCACCTCACCCCCTTGCAAATCAGCCAAGCAGTCTGAGCCCCAAGTCATGCAGCAGTCTCTTATGCTTTTTGATGACTCTGTTAACAGGGTTTCCCAGGGCCAACACAAGAAACACAAGAAACACAGGAGCCAACTGCTGCTGCTTTTGCAATTGTGCAGACCGACAAGGAGGGGAGGGGTGAAGACTGGGTGGAAGATGATGTGGAGGACGATGAGGTCCTCGACCCCACATGGAATCAACGTCATGCAGGTGACCTGTGTAGTTCGGAGGAAGAGGGGGTGGTCACACAGAGCCACCAGCACAGCAGAAGAGGGAGCAGGGTGCAAAAGCGGAGTGTCTGTCCCCTAGACAGTACGTCTGCTACTGCCCAACGCAGAAAGGGACCGAGCACACCAAAGCCAGGTCCAAGGAGTTCCCTAGCGTGGTAGTTATTCAGGCAATGTGCTGATGACAAGACACGAGTGGTTTGCACGCTGTGCAATCAGAGCCTGAAGCGAGGCATGAACATTCTCAACCTGAGCACAACCTGCATTACCAGGCATCTAAGTGCAAAGCACGAGCTGCAGTGGAGTAGACACCTCAAAAACCAAGAAAGGTCTCTGGCTCCTCCTGCTTCCTCTTCTGCTGCAGTCTCGGCCTCTTCATCCACCTCTGTAGTGACAGTGGCACCTGCCACCCCGAAAACAGAGGATCTGCCAGCAACACTACCACCTGGGTCACCAAACATCTCCACAATGTCCCATAGAAGCGTTCAGCTCTCTATCTCCCGAACACTGGAGCGGAAGAGGAAGTACCCCCCTACCCACCCATGATCCCTGGCCCTGAATGCCAGCATTTCAAAATTCCTGGCCTTTGAAATGCTGTCATTCCGTCTGGTGGAGACGCAGAGTTTTAAAAGCCTGATGGCATTGGCTGTCCCACAGTATGTCGTGCCCAGCCGCCACTACTTTTCCAGGCAAGCCATCCTTTCCCTGCACAACCAAGTGGGGGACAAAATCAGGTGTGCACTGCGAAACGCCATCTGTGGCAAGGTCCACCTAACTACGGATACGTGGACCAGTAAGCACGGTCAGGGACGTTATATATCCCTAACAGCACACTGGGTAAATGCAGTGGCGGCTGGGCCAGAGGCGGATAGCAGTTTGGCGCATGTCCTTCAACCACCGAGGATTGCAGGGCGCTTCAGTTTGCCTCCTGTTGCTAACTCCTCCTATTCCACCTCCTCATCCTCTACCGCCTCCTCATCCGGTCAGCGTAACACCTTCACCGCCAACTTCAGCACAGCCAGGGGTAAACGACAGCAGGCAGTTTTAAAACTTTCCTGTTTGGGAGAAAAACCCCACACCGCGCAGGAGTTGTGGAGGGACATGGAACAACAGACCAATGAGTGGTTGGTGGCAGTGAGCCTCAAGCCCAGCCTGGTGGTGTGCGATAATGGGCGAAATCTCGTAGCAGCTCTGGGCTTAGCCGGTTTGACGCACATCCCTTGCCTGGCGCATGTGCTGAATTTGGTGGTGCAGAGGTTCCTTAAAAATTACCCCAATATGCCAGAGCTGCTGCAAAAAGTGCCATCTGTGCGCACTGCCGGCGTTCTCACCCTGCTGCTGCTCGCCTGTCAGCGCTGCAGCGTAACTTCGGCCTTCCCGCTCACAGCCTCATATGTGACATGCCCACAAGGTGGAACTCCACCTTGCACATGCTTGCCAGACTGTGCGAGCAGCAGCAGGCGATAGTGGAGTTTCAGCTGCAGCACACACGCGTGAGTCGCTCTGCGGAACAGCACCACTTCACCACCAATAACTGGGCCTCCCTGCGAGACCTGTGTGCCTTGTTGCGCTGTTTCGAGTACCCCACCAAAATGTCCAGTGCCGATGACGTCGTTCTCAACGTTACTATCCCAGTTATATGCCTCCTTGAAAAAACGCTTCGGGTGATGATGGAAGAGGATGTAGCACAGGAGGAGGAGGAGGAAGAGGGATCATTTCCAAAGCTTTCAGGGCAGTCATTCACAAGTGGCTCTGAGGGTGGGTTCCTGCACCAACAAACGACAGGTACACAATTGTCCAGCAAGGGCACAGTTCTGGAGGATGACGAGGTGGAGGATGAGGAGGAGGAGGAGATGGAGGAGGAGGAACCATTTTCAAAGCAGGGTGGCACCCAGACCAGCTCATGGCCATCACTGGTGCATGGCTGGGGGGATACAGAGGACACAGACGATACACCTCCCACAGAGGACAGCTTTTCGTTGCCTCTGGGCAGTCTGGCACACATGAGCAAATACATGCTGCAGTGTCTCCGCAACGACCGCTGAGTTGCCCACATTCTAACTGGTGCTGATTACTGGGTGGCTACGCTGCTGGATCCCCATTACAAGAACAACGTTCCGTCCTTAATTCCCTCACCGGAGCGTGATCGGGGCACAGTGGAAGCACAAGGCAAAGGCAAATTCAGAGGAGGAGGAAGAGGTCGCCAACGCAGCCGGGGCAGCGCCAGCACCTCAGAAGGCAGAGTTAGCATGGCCGAAATGTGGAAAAACGTTGTCAGCACGCCACAACAACCACCACCACCAGCTGATATGGAACAGGAGGCAGCATTTCACCAACATGGTGGAGCAATATGTGTGCACACGCCTACACGTACTGAATGATGGGTCTGCCCCCTTCAACTTCTGGGTCTCCAAATTGGGCACATGGCCTGAGCTTGCCCTTTACGCCTTGGAGGTGCTGGCCTGCCCTGCAGCGAGTGTATTATCTGAACGTGTATATAGCACGGCAGGGGGCGTTATCACAGACAAGTGCAGCCGCCTGTTCAGAGCCAATGTGGACAAGCCCACGTTCATTAAAATGAACCAGGCATGGATCCCACAGGACTTGTCCGTACCTTGTGCAGAATAGACATGTATACCGGCTTTAACCAGCCATTGTTGTATTTTTGATCTTTCTCACTCTTTTGGGGTGAACCCTAATTTAAAAAACAAGAAATTAAAAACAAAAACCAGTGTTGGCTACCTCGTCCTCCTCCACCGCCGCTTCCACCTACACCGCCACATCCACCGCCACCTCAACCTCCTACTCCATATGGACCTCGTCCTCCTAGGTCAAGATTATTATTTTGTATTTTTATGTATTTTATGTTATTTTAAGTTATTTCCCTATCCACATTTGTTTGCAGAGCACTTACCATGCTCTTAACAACATTTTTGTCAGGGTCACCTGTGGCCAGGTGACAGATGCACACCGTAGGGGGACAGGAGTGCACCGCGAGGTAGTGAACCCTATGGCTGGCTTCTGCGGATAGGAAACTGGGTGGTTGTGGAAAGCGGGACCAGAGGAGCACAACCGGGATCCCAACGGAAACGAGAGCCAAGATTCCCCAGGGCGCGGAGTCTAAGACCCAGCTGGTCTTCTCCAGGGCCTCTAGTGGTGAGGATGTTACGCTGCAGGCTGGGACCAGGTCGCGGCCCCTGGAGTTTCCTAGCTCACGCCCCGTAGGATAAGGGGAAGCAGCAGCACACGATAGAGAGAACCGAATAACAAGCCGAAGGTCAGGGGCCACAAGCAGACAAGGATAACGAAGAACGAGCCGAAGGTCAAGGGTCACGAGCAGACAGGGATAGTCGGGGACAAGCCAATAACGTAACAGAGAGACAGACGTAGCACACGGCAGGCAGGAACCCAAACACACAATGCCTAACAAACACGTTGATCAGCAAAGCAGGCTTGCAGTGCACAGGTTAATATAGTGTTCTGTGATAGGGCCTGGGGTGGAGTCAGGCTGGGAGGAGATTATAAAGGAAGCCAGGTGAAAGGGTTCTGGCCTCTAAGATGAACACATGGGAAGGAAGGTAAGCTGACAGACAAACACTACTGCATATCCATGACAGTACCCTCCCTCTTATGGGCCCTCCCCTGCCTGGGCCCAGGCTTAAAGGGAAATCTCAGATGAAACCTCCTCAACAGATGAGGTGCAACGACATCAGATGCAGCGATCCAAGACGCCTCCTCAGGACCAAAACCTCTCCAATGCACAAGGTACTGAAGAATACCTCTGCAGAGCCGAGAATCCAGAACTTGTCTAACCTCGTACTTTAGATTATCCTCAGAGACCAGAACCGAGGTAGGGAGATGACAAGAAGATCTATTGAGGACCAAAGGCTCTCTAGGAATAAGCAAGGGCATGAGAGGATCAACAGAAATCTGAGGAGGGTCCCCTAGACCCTTAAAGATGAACTGGTCATCTAGCACAGGACCATCAAACTGGGCAGATGTCAGTGGAACCCTGAAGTCAGGTTGGTTAGAGGGTGACATGTCACAGGAGTCAAGCTGAATAGCTGAAAGACAAGCAGAATGTCCTGAACAAGAAAAAGTAGGCGGCTCACTGGGCATGGGCTGGACTGGCATAACTAGTACAGAGGCCGAGTGAATAGCAGAGTCAGGTGTAGCGACTACCTGAATCGCATCGCAAGACGTAGCGACTGCAGGACTTGTAGACAAGCTAGCCTGGCTGTGCGTCCAAGGGCGATTAGGGACAGAGAAATGTAAATGGTTATGCGACCTGGAATGAATGACCGGCTCAGGTTCACAGGGGGCAACCTTGGGTAGGCAGGACGAGGAACAGGAGGAACCCCAAGCCAGGATCTGTCCAGTAGTCCAGTCCACATGAGGAGAATGGAGCTGTAACCATGGGAGACCCAAAATTATAGGTGTTGAGGCCTTGGGTAAGATAAGGAAGGATATCCACTCCTGGTGGAGTGTCCCTACCGACATCTTAACAGGGAGGGTCTGGAAGCGGATAGGTCCCCCTGGGAGAACAGTACCATCAATCGCCAAGACCACCAATGGCGTGGTGAGGGGCAAAAGAGTAAGTCTCATGGACGACGTGATTTCCCAGTCCATGAAATTACCAGCGGCTCCGGAATCCAGATATGCTGAGACTGAATGAGAAGAAGCACCAACATGAAGGAACACAGAAAGCAGAAGACGAGAAGGGGAAGGTGATATTTCTGGGTCCAATACTCCACTTTCCAGATGAAGTGGACCCAAACGTTTTTCTGGACAAAGAGAGCAAGTGTCACGAAAATGACCTTTGCCCCCACAGTAGAGACACAGGCCTAGAGTTCTGCGCCTAGCACGTTCCTCTGGGGATAGCCTGGTCCTGCCCAGCTGCATGGGTTCCTCAGCTGGCAGGAGATGCTCCACGGGTCGAGGAGAGGGGAGCTCAGGCTGACTAAGGACCAAGGAGTGCTGGCGCCGCTTTTCTAGGGTCCTTTCCTGAAAGCAAATATCGATCTGGTTACACAAGGAGATAACTCCGTCCAGATCAGTGGGGATGGTTCTTCCTGCTAATTCATCCTTCACTCTATCAGAAAGGCCATGCAAAAAGGTTGCGACTAAGGCCTCATTGTTCCAGCTCAACTCAGCCGACAGTATGCGGAAATTAAGGGCGTACTGTCCCACTGAAGCAGACTCTTGGCGGAGACGTAGAAGGGCGCTGGCCGCTGAGAGACACGAGCCGGTTCTTCAAAGATATTCCGAAAAAGTTTCAAGAAGCCAGACAGGCTAGAAACCACTGGATCATTCAGTTCCCACAGAGGGGCTGCCCAGGCTAAAGCTTCACTGGAGAGGAGGGAAATGATATAGGCTACCTTTGCCCTATCAGACAGAAAGTTTTGAGGCTGAAGCTCAAAATGAATCGTGCATTGGCTAAGGAACCCTCTGCAGGCCTTGGAGTCCCCAGAGAAACGGAACGGAGCTGGCAGTGTTAGTGAGTGTGTGGCTGCGACTGGTGCGATAGGTACCACCGCTGGTTGTACTTGAGGTTGCGGATTCGGGGTTCCCAAGGAGGCCTGAAGCTGCTCGAATCGAGAAGCCAGATCCTGGAGGAATCGCATCACCTGAGTCTGATTCGATTCCTGGGTTTCAAGTCTGTGGACTATGCCCCGCAATGGATCATCCGCGGGGATCGGGATGTCAGCCGGGTCCATGGCTGATCAAACTGTCAGGGTCACCTGTGGCCAGGTGACAGATGCACACCGTAGGGGGACAGGAGTGCACCGCGAGGTAGTGAACCCTATGGCTGGCTTCTGCGGATAGGAAACTGGGTGGTTGTGGAAAGCGGGACCAGAGGAGCACAACCGGGATCCCAACGGAAGCGAGAGCCAAGATTCCCCAGGGCGCGGAGTCTAAGACCCAGCTGGTCTTCTCCAGGGCCTCTAGTGGTGAGGATGTTACGCTGCAGGCTGGGACCAGGTCGCGGCCCCTGGAGTTTCCTAGCTCACGCCCCGTAGGATAAGGGGAGGCAGCAGCACACGATAGAGAGAACCGAATAACAAGCCGAAGGTCAGGGGCCACAAGCAGACAAGGATAACGAAGAATGAGCCGAAGGTCAAGGGTCACGAGCAGACAGGGATAGTCGGGGACAAGCCAATAACATAACATAGAGACAGACGTAGCACACGGCAGGCAGGAACCCAAACACACGATGCCTAACAAACACGTTGATCAGCAAAGCAGGCTTGCAGTGCACAGGTTAATATAGTGTTCTGTGATAGGGCCTGGGGTGGAGTCAGGCTGGGAGGAGATTATAAAGGAAGCCAGGTGAAAGGGTTCTGGCCTCTAAGATGAACACATGGGAAGGAAGGTAAGCTGACAGACAAACACTACTGCATATCCATGACAATTTTGCTGCCATTTGCAGCCCTCTAACTTCAATGGAGTTCGGGTTCCGGGTCAAGTTCGAGTCAAGTTCGGGTCCCGAACTCGAATTTTTTTGCGAAGTTCAGGTGAACCCGTCGAACTCGAACATCCAGGTGTCCACTCAACTCTAGTCTGCACTCATAATCAATGCGCTGATTATCAGCGCAGACCGCCTGTCTGGAGAGCAGCAGATTGGCTCTCCTCTTCTTGCGTCTGTCAGTGCGAGTCGAGGAAAAGCTGATAAACGGCTCTTTCTGTTTACATTGTAATCTGCTGTGATTGGACACAACTGATCACAAAGTAAAGAGCCTACGTCAGCGGCTCTTTACCGGGATCGGAGATGCAGTGTGTCAGACCGACACACCACACCACTGATCGCCACGCTGCGTGCCCCCACGCGCTAGTGGCTTATCTTGCTGGGCGTCATATGACGCCCAGTCAGGTTAATGAAACCACTTTCCGGCCGTCATTTTGCTATATGGCGGACGGGAAGTGGTTAATGAATGAGGTGAAGCTAAGTAAAAAATTATGTAGCTTTGCAAAACACCCAATCATGTGCAAGGTTAAAAACATGATATTTATACACTGTTTATAGGGGGAAAGTGGGAGGGAGACCATGAGAGAAATGGACTATTCATAATGGTGTCTATGCTCATATATTATCACAAGCTATACATATAAAGGTATTTGTAATACAAATTCTCAAACACACAAAAGGAATACATGTAAACATCCAACTCCCTATACTTCAAAATTAAAAAATGAACTCCATTAAATAAAATGATACAAAAATACATTTTCAAATCTATATTCTTTAAACAGTATTTTCATCCATTCTGTTTTGGAAATGGCCTAAACAATAAATAATTTAATAATGTAATAAAACGAAAGCAAATGCAATAAAAATACCGTTGCATTTTATCTTTTTGACCTTTTTAAAAAAAAAAGTGATCCTAAACCGTTTTTGTTTGTTTATTCTAGATCTAGAAGAAAAACAATACCTGATATTTATATATGTAATCTGGCAGTGGCAGATCTTGTCCACATTATTGGAATGCCATTTCTAATCCATCAGTGGGCTCGAGGAGGAGAGTGGGTGTTCGGAAGCCCACTTTGTACTATAATTACATCCTTGGATACGTGCAATCAGTTTGCATGCACAGCCATTATGACAGCCATGAGCCTGGACAGGTAAATAAAATGTTATTTGCAAGATTCGATAGTAATTTTACAAACATGCCTATGTAGGTAAATCGGTGTTATATGTATTCATTTTGTGAAAGAAAATAAAGGTTTAGCTGAAGGCTTCCAACCATGATAATTAAGGACAAGGTTAGATGGGTTATTTTCCTAGCACATGTTGAAATTGAGAAAGTTTAAATAAAGGAAAAAAAGGCATTTTAATACCAGTTTGCCATTCTGACAAATATAGGTGTTTGTAATCACGGTACACAATACATGTCACAGGTCTACAGTGAATCACTATTTTCAAGGCACATTACTCACCACATGTGCACATTGTTTAAAGAAGCTACCTTCAGCTTATACAAAACGGTGTTGCCTACCTGCTGTTAGATGTTTGTTTAGGAGGATTGATTTTTTTTCTTACTATTGAAATAGGTTAGAAAAAAAGTAAACTGAAGTAGTTAACATGACACTAAAAGATATCCCTATTCTCCAAATATAATCCATACACATCCACTACTTAATTGCCCTGTAATCTGTTTTTCATTAAATTGTTTCTTACTGTATTTTTCTGTTTCCATGTAACATCATCTGTGAGCTCAGTTCCATTTATTTGGAATGAGCAGTGCATGTTAGTTGCGATCATATGCACTGCTCTATGCACCCTACATATCCCATTGTCCCTAGTCCACCTTAGGAGTAAGCTAGAGAGGGTGGTTACATGGGGCGCATGCGCAAAGCTGACTAGGCAGGACGTGGCTGCTTAGCGCTCCGCATCCACCGCGACCTGACAGCCTCGCAACGCAGAGTCACAACCGACTACCGCATCCCCAAGGTGACCCACTTATTGCTGAGACTCCCGGGCACAAATTGATGAAATGTACAGCGGGAGGAAGTCCAAGCTGAAACCGGCAAAGACCCAAGAAGCGCTCACGAGAGCCGAGTCTAAGATGGCGGGGCTCCATCTTCCCGCTCTGCACTCACACAAGCGGAAAATGAAATTTCTGTGGGCATTCCATTCAGCAATGATGTATGGAACACCTCCAGGTTGCCATATCACATTGATTTTTACAGAAAATAACAGCCTGCAGATTGAAAAGGAAAAGTAATTCTTAACAACATTCAATTACAATATGGCTTATTTAGTAGTTATATACTGTATAACTGTATTAATGTATTTCTTTTTTTTTCTTGTTTGCTAAGTGGAGTCACCCTTTAAAAGATTTTTTTTTAAAGCCAGAGTTTAGTGTCACTTTAACCTTCTTATAAAGTCACTATACAGCCTAAATTGAAGTATCTATGTTGATTCTGTAACCTACAGCTTGAAATGTCCTTTAACCACTTAAGCCCCGGACCATTTTGTAGCTAAAGGACCAGAGGTGTTTTCAGAATTTGGCACTGCGCTGCTTTAACTGGAAATTGTGCGGACATGCAATGTTGTACCCAAACTAAATTTGCGTCCTTTTCTTCCCACAAATAGAGCTTTCTTTTAATGGTATTTGATTGCCTCTGCGATTTTTTATTTTTTGCGATATAAACGGAAAAAGCCTGAAAATTTTGAAAAAAATGATATTTTCTACTTTTTGTTATAAGAAAAATCGAATAAACTCAATTTTAGTCATACATTTAGGCCAAAATGTATTCAGCCACATGTCTTTAGTAAAAAAAATGTCAATAAGCGTATATTTATTGGTTTGCGCAAAAGTTATAGCGTCTACAAACTAGGGTACATTTTCTGGAATTTACACAGCTTTTAATTTATGACTGCCTATCTCATTTCTTGAGGTGCTAAAATGGCAGGGCAGTACAAAACCCCCCCAAATGACCCCATTCTGGAAAGTAGACATCCCAAGGAAATTGCTGAGAGGCATGTTGAGCCCATTGAATATTTTTTTTGTCTCAAGTGATTGAATAATGACAAAAAAAAATTACAAAAAGTTGCCACTAAATGATATATTGCTCACACATGCCATAGTTATATGTGAAATTGCACCCCAAAATACATTTAGCTGCTTCTCCTGAGTACGGGGATACCACATGTGTGGGGCTTTTTAGGAGCCTAGCCGCGTACGGGACCCCGAAAACCAAGCACCGCCTTCAGGATTTCTAAGGGCGCAAATTTTTGATTTCACTCCTCACTACCTATTACAGTTTCGAAGGCCATAAAATGCCAAAGTAGCACAAAACCCCCCCAAATGACCCCATTTTGGAAAGTAGACACCCCAAGCTATTTGCTGAGAGGCATGGTGAGTATTTTACAGCTGTCATTTGTTTTTGAAAATGAAGAAAGACATTTTTTTTTTTCAATTTTCAAAACTTTGTGACAAAAAGAGTGATCTGCAAAATACTCACCATACCTCTCAGCAAATAGCTTGGGGTGTCTACTTTCCAAAATGGGGTCATTTCAGGGGGTTTGTGCCATCTGGGCATTCCATGGCCTCCGAAACTGTGATAGGCAGTGAGGAGTGAAATCAAAAATTTACACCCTTAGAAAGCCTGAAGGTGGTGCTTGGTTTTTGGGGTCCCGTATGCGGCTAGGCTCCCAAAAAGTCTCACACATGTGGTATCCCCATACTCAGGAGAAGCAACAGAATGTATTTTGGGGTGTAATTCCATATATGCCCATGGCATGTTTGAGCAATATATCATTTAGTGACAACTTTGTGCAAAAAAAAAAAAAAAATTGTCTTTTTTCCTCAACTTGTGTCAACATATAAAATATTCAATGGACTCGACATGCCTCTCAGTATATAGCTTGGGGTGTCTACTTTCCAAAATGGGGTCATTTGGGGGGGTTTTGAACTGTCCTGGCATTTTATACACAACATTAGGAAGCTTACATCCACTCTTCTAACCACTTGAAGACAAAGCCCTTTCTGACACTTTTTGTTTACATGAAAACATATTTTTTTTTGCAAGAAAATTATGTTGAACACCCAAACATTATATATTTTTTTAAAACAAAGGCCCTACAGATTAAAATGGTGGGTGTTGCATTTTTTTTTCCACACAGTATTTGCGCAGCGATTTTTCAAACACATATTTTGGCTAAGAAATACACTTTATTTAATTTTAATGCACTAAAACACACTATATTGCCCAAATGTTTGATGAAATAAAAAAGATGATCTTAGGCCGAGTACATAGATACCAAACACGACATGCTTTAAAATTTCGCACAAACGCGCATTGGCGACAAACTACATACATTTTTAAAAGCCTTTAAAAGCCTTTACAGGTTACCACGTTAGATTTACAGAGAAGGTCTACTGCTAAAATGACTGCACTCGATCTGACCTTCGCGGTGATACCTCACATGCATGGTGCAATTGCTGTTTACATATGACGCCTGACCGACGCTTGTGTTCGCCATTGCGCAAGAGCAGGGCAGGACAGGGGTGCTTTTTTTTTTTTTTTTTTTTTTTTATTATTAATTTTGCTTTTTTATTTTATTTTTAAACTGTTCGTTCCATATTTTTTTTTTATCACTTTTTTGTGTTATCTCAGGGATTGTAAATATCCCCTATGATAGCAATAGGTAGTGACAGATACTCTTTTTTTTGAAAAAAACTGGGGTCTATTAGACCCTAGATCTTTCCTCTGCCCTCAAAGCATCTGACCACACCAAGATCGGTGTGATAAAATGCTTTCCCAATTTCCCAATGGCGCTTTTTATATCCGGGGGGGTCATTCCCTCCCACTGCTTGTAAAAGCAGTCCAGAGGCTAATTGGCCACTAGGATTGCTTTTACATGAAATCCGGCCGCTGGCTGAAAAGAATGATACCAAGATGATACCTAAACCCGCAGGCATCAATCTGGTATAACCATTCAAAGTCCAGCAACATACCAGTACGTTGCTGGTCCTTGTTGGACATGTATTGTAATCTTTTTTTTCATGCAGCCTGTTGGCTGAACGAAAAAAGAGATTGATCGGTGGGTATGCCCACCATTAGAATACCTCCCTTCATTCAAGCACTTCTAATGATGGGCATACATGCACCATTTATATATGCCGAAGCATGGGGGCATCCTCCCGCAAAAGTTATGTGGAATTTCGACCGTATGTACGCGGCATTAGGAGCAAAATCGCTCCTCCGCCCCTGCTGCCCCAATGCTTCGGCATATATGCTTTTTTTTTAACTGTGGTGGTGAAATCACCTCCTACAGCACTGGAGTCGCAGGGATCAGGCCTGTCTCTGCGAACGCTGCAGTTATGTGTGTTGTGTTTTGTAAGTGACAGTGATCGATCGATACTGCACTTGGGTGGCCTGGGCTGGACGAAGGGGCAAAACGCAGGTGCTAGCAGGTATCTGGGCTGATCCCGCTAACACTGCATTTTTGGGAACCCTAAACTGCTGGGGACGCTAGTATAGATCTGATCAGATCAGATATTGATCTGATTAGATACTATACCACTAAGGGAGGTGTATGCTTCACGCGTGGGTGTTAGCGTTACTGGCACTAACCTGACGCTGCCTGGGGTGTGACGCAGACCCTCTCTGATGCTAAAACCTAATTGATATCACCCGCCGGGCGATCAGGGGGTTAAACCTTTATTGGGTTATATACGGCGGGTGCCCTGACACTATAAAAAGCAAACTAACTAACCAGCGTCACCCGTAACACTTATATGGTGATCACTGGTGAAAGGGTTAACTAGGGGCAATTAGGGGGTTAATACCTTTATTAGATAATATATGGGGGTACCTGACGCTATATAAAAACCTGACGGGGAACCTAAATAACAAAATAACTAACTGGCTAACCAGTGTCACCAGTAACACTTATACGGTGATCACTGGTGAAAGGGTTAACTAGGGGCATTTAGGGGGTTAAAACCTTTATTAGATAATATATGGGGGTACCTGACGCTATAAAAACCTGCAGCGAACCTAAAAAAAATAACTGGCTACCTATCGGCACCAGCATAACTAATACAGCGATCAGAAAAACGATTGCTTAGTGACACTGGCAAAAGGGGGTGAAAGGTTTACCTGGGGGGGGCGATCAAGGGGTTAAACCTTTATTAGGTAATATATGGGGGTACCTGACGCTATAAAAACCTGCGGCGAACCTAAAAAAAATAACTGGCTACAGATCGGCATCACCGACACTAATACAGCGATCACAAAAACGATCGCTTAGCGACAGTGGTGATAGGGGGTGAAAGGGTTACCTGGGGGGCGATCAAGGGGTTAAACCTTTATTAGGTAATATATAGTGGTACCTGACGCTATAAAAACCTGCGGCGAACCTAAAAAAAATAACTGGCTACCGATCGGCATCATCGACACTAATACAACGATCAGAGAAATGATCAATTAGTGACAGCGGTGCTAGGGGGTGAAAGGGTTACCTGGGGGGCGATCAAGGGGTTAAACCTTTATTAGGGGGGGTTAGGGGGCTACACTGGACCTAAAACACTCTGCCCTGACACTTTTACAGTCACAAATGTCACTGATTGCAGTGATCAGTAAATAAATGGTCACTGCAATCAGTGACACTGTGACTGGGGGCTGGGGGGTGATCTGGGGGGTGATCTGGGGGGTCTGGGGGGCCTGGGGGGGCGATTTATGTGCCTATGTGTCTTGGTGTCAGTGTAGTGTTAGTGCACTAACCTGTGTGTCTTCTCTCGTACGACGCTCGGTATATGTGAGCGCCGCATGAGAGATGACATCACTTCCTCTGCCTGTGTTTACATTACACAGGCAGAGGAAGCTTTCTCATTCGCCTGGAGCGATCGCGAGGGGGTGGCCGGAATCGAACGGCCATCCCCTCATCCCGGATCGCTCCTCAACAACTAACGACCGCTCACTGTATAGAAGGCGGGGTCCGATGGGACCCCCCAACTATACAAAGGCAGTCACGTACCGGTACGTGACTTTGCCTGTTGGTGCCATTCTGCCGACGTATATATACAGTGAGCGGACGTTAAGTGGTTAAAGTATGCCTCTTCTGAACTGTACCTAATGTTTATAATCCAATGTCTAAAAAATGCTCTTTTTAAACCCTTTATCAGCAAACTGATCTCTATGTCACTTTACACCTCTTAAGCCTCGTACACACGACCGAGTTTCTCGTCGTAAAAAACACGTCGTTTTTTTTGACGAGATTCTTGTTAAGCTTGTCGATTTTCTCGTCAAGCTTTCCATGCGTACACACTGACATTTCCCAATTTCCTCGTTGTTCTCCGCGGTCACGTCCATCACGTACGACGGCACTATAAAGGGGAAGATCTTTTTTCTTGGCGCCACCCCTTGGGCTGCTTTTGCTGATCTCGTGTTACCGCGTGTGAAGTAAAAGTTTGGGAAGAGACGATTCGCGCTTTTCAGTCTTCGTACTTTTCAGATCGTTTTCTGCGGTTCAGTTTGTGCTTGTGGGTTCGTATCTTGACTTTCAGGGCGTCTAGGCAGGTCGTATCTGTTTTACAGTGCGTTCTTGCCTGTTCGTTTCTGATTTTCAGTTCGTTATTCATAGGCCTTGCTGTTCTAAAGTGCGTTCTGTTCTGTACGTTCTGATAAGACGACCGTTTCCTAGCCATGTCGCCTGGACGTTCTCGTCGTCGAGTTCGTGCTGTGCGTGCGCTTGGTGTTGGTCTGCTTGTTTTGGACCAAGACCAGTCCATGAATGGTGTGAGGAGGAGTTCATGGACCAAGAATTGGTTGCTCCAGCGGGACCAATTCTGCCACATGCCTCTGCTGCGGGAGATCGTTGAGAATAATCCTGAGGACTACAGGAATTTTCTGCGGATGTCTGACCCCGTTTTTCAGGAACTGTTGGCTTTGGTGTCCCCCTATATTACCAGGAAGGACACCGTTATGCGGGAAGCCATCAGTGCTGAGCAGAGGCTCATCGCCACCTTACGGTACCTGGCGACAGGGAGAAGTCTTCAGGACTTGAAGTTCATGACAGGCATCTCCCCCCAGGCTCTGGGCCTCATAATCCCAGACACCTGTTCTGCCATTATACAAGTCCTGCAGGAGGACTATATTAGGGTAAGTTTTCTCCATTAACATCACATTTTATGTATTACATGTATGCTAATGTATTGTATTTCTTTCATCCTTCCCTAATTACCATGATTGTAATATGCTGAGAATGTCCCCTTTGTCCCCATGCATGCTGGAAGCTTTAGATTGACCCTTTTTTCTCCTCCATGCATATTTCCCTTCACTAACCTTTCCAGCAGGGGCGCCTGTTGCTCCAAATGTTTGGGGGTTCAAACCCCAATTTAGGAAATAAACTTCCTCCTTTTTTGCTCTGGTGCCTATTAAACGCCCCCATTTGTCCCCTCCAATGCAGCCATTTTGTCCCCTCCAATGCAGCCATTTTGTTCCCTCCAATGCAGCCATTTTGTTCCCTCCAATGCAGCCATTTTGTCCCCTCCAATGCAGCCAGTTCCCCCCCAGCCCTGCACTTACCTTCTTGTGGTCAGCGCCATCCTTCTTCTGTCCTTGATGTCTTCTCCTTCCCTTGATGTTGCATCAGCCAATCATGTTACCATTAAACAGACTTGGTGAACATGATTGGTAGAGCAGCCTGTCAGTGTTTACCCAAGGAATGCCCCCCCTGCGTCCCCTATTTAACTTTTCTGAAGTCAATTACATCCCTCAGGCTGTAATGTGCAAGACAATTTTCCATACTGTTTTTGATATGCAATTTTAAGCCCATAAATGCCGCAGTTCTTCATATGTCGGTCGCTTAACAGGGGGCCATCCACCTGAATAGTGGGCGGCATAGACAATACATAGGTTAATGCAAGGCATAAACCTATGTATTGTTCTGAGTGACGGGCACAGGAGAGAGGGGGCAGTGCTCCAGCGCCCACTCTGGACGCACCGCCACTGCAATGCTATCCTGTGGCCAAACACATCTCCCCCCCCTCCCCATTAGAATTTATTAATGGACCATCATAGGGGGTGATGAATATAATACATGAGCCTTCCATTATACTTATTTAAAACACCTTAATAAACGTAGACTTTGCTTGATGTTGGCCTCTAATGTATTTTCGTAGAATATACTTGTAATGTTTGATTTGTGTATTCCAATATTTTTTCATCTTGTTTGACTCCACAGCTTCCTTCCACGCCACAGGAATGGCAGACTGTGGCATTGGAGTTTGCCACGCGGTGGGACTTCCCCAACTGCGGTGGTGCTATAGACGGGAAGCACGTCCGCATCGTGCCGCCACCCCGTTCTGGGTCCTACTACTACAACTACAAGGGGTTTCATAGCATTGTGCTGATGGCGGTGGTGTCAGCACGGTATGAATTCCTCTATGTTGATGTAGGGAAGAATGGCCGGATGTCCGATGGGGGATCCTTCATCCAGACGGAGTTTGCCCTCCGTCTCCAGAGTGACGACCTTGCATTGCCACCGGATGCAGGGAATATTGAAGGACTCCCCTTTGTTTTTTTGGCTGGTGAAGCCTTCGGGCTCGGACCACATCTTATGAGGCCATTTCCTCAGAGGACCCTGACCCCAGAGAAGAGGGTGTTCAATTACCGGCTGGCCAGGGGCCGAAGAGTCATTGAAAATGCCTTTGGCATAATGGCCAGCCGGTTCCCGCCTTTTTATGACTTCCATCCACTTGGCGGACTACAAAATAAACTATGTAGTGTTATGCTGCTGTGTGCTACACAATTTTCTTTGCCGCAAATCGAATTCATATATGGCCTCAGTTTTGCCAGAGGCTGGACTTTCCCCTGATAATCCCCTGCCGGGCCTGGAATCTGCCCGTGCTGGCTTGCCCCCCCCAAAATGCCCGTGAGGTTCGGGACAAATACATGGACTATTTCACGGGTAGGGGGGCAATTCCTATGCCAGGCTATGTCTAAAGATTGCTGTCTAACAATCCAAATAAAAATCTTGTTTAAACTTCTAACTTTTGTTGGTTTCCTGTCTCCTAGTTTGTCTTAGTGCATTTGTAGTGCCAAGTGTATTTTCCTTTAGTAAATACCAAGCATTTCACTATTAACCTTTAAAAATTTACGAAATAAGGTTAGAGCATATTAGAAAAAGAAGCTACACGTTGTTTGTGTTCAAATCTTTTACTATGTGCAAATTCACACACCTTTTTTTTTTTATTTTACATTTTTTGTTTGCCTGGCCACAAACCGGCAATTGTTTTCTTAGGAAAATACAAAAACAACAGTTGCATTCCAAAAATTACAAAATTGGATACCTCGGAGCAATCTGAGACATTCACTTACACAAACTATATGTCTCTATGTGCCTGTCCTAATATGGGGTCCTGCCACCCCTTGCCCAGCCAAAAATTGAATATGCACACAATTGGGATAATTTTCCTATAGGGATTTTAGACTCCTGATCCCTATTGTCAACATGTGCTATCTGCCATCAGGGGTGATCAATGGACGTGTTTTGGGGGTGCAACCCCTTCCTCAGTTCACCTACTTTAGATACGAGGAAGGGGTTGCACCCCCAAAAGACGTACATGGATATCCCCTGATGGCAGATAGCACATGTTGACACACTGTGTGCAGATTAAATTTTTGGCTGGTTTGATTGTCAAAAAGTTTTTTAAAAGTTGAAAAACAAACATGAGAAAAAAGGGGGTTGGGATGCCTTATTAAATTCTCCCCAATACATCGAGAATGTCTTTAAATGTTTGATCCATCACATGTATTCTTTCTTTAATTTTGTCCAGTTCCGTGCTACATTCCATCACTTGCTGGATGAGGCGGAGGGCACTGTCAGCAGAGAAACCTGTACTATCCTTCACCCCAACATTCACATCCCCTAAAAACAAAATAAAAAGGTATTATAACTCTGGAGGCCTACCTCTCTTACCTGAAGCTGTGGTGACAGATACTGACCTGTTGTGGTGACCAGTTCCACAACGTCATCCACCTCTCCTTCCTGCACTTCTCCTTCCTCCACCTCAACTTCCTCCACATCTTTAAGTTGTTGGTCTTTGGGAGTTTGGGGTTGTTGTGAAGCTGTGGGGTTCTTGTGCTCCCTGGAGTGTCCTCCCCCCAGTCTTCTCTCCCCTATGAGAATCAAACAAAAGGTAGAGTTATCACACAGAAATTCTCTATGTTAAACCAAAAAACAGGCTAAATTGCTTGGAAGTGGGGTACAAGTGTGTGTTTGGGCGGAAGTTAAAGATGAATGCATTATTTCTGACCAAGAATATGCTTAGTATTCACCTTTGTCTGTCATTTTTTAGACATGTAGGCAACACAAAAATTCTCTGAAGCACCTGTGTGGGACACCCAAAAAAGGCGGGTCTGTTGGCCCACACTATAGTGCTCCAAAGTACAGATGTGGAAGCAGCTGCTGAGTGTCCTCTCCTTTACACTGACAAAAGTTTGCATTTCATTCTCTTTACAAATACATCATCTAGCCTAAAACTTTGTGCCCCAAATTTCACAAAAAATGGCAGATGTCTAATTACTTTTGTGGCTGTAAAATAATCCAAAACAGCGGATAGTGGCCAAACGAAGTGTCTGTAACGTTACGAACGATTACTGTGCCCAACCAAGTTCAAAATATAACATTTTGGAAGGGAGTCCAATAAGAAAAACAAAAAAAAACAGCAACATGTCAGTTTAGAAAAGGATTAATAGCATAAAAGTGTACATTTTACTTACTTTTAGCGAGCATTCTCTTAATGCTCCTTAACTGCTCTGGCTCCCTCAGTTTGAGGTCTGACCACCTCTTTCTGAGCTGCTCATTTGAGCGTTTCATCCCGAAATTCGTCTTCAGACTCTTCACGACTTTAGTGAGGATTTTGGCCTTCCTTCTATTTGGTTTGCTATACGGCCCATGCTTTGCGTCATAATCAGACTTGAGCAAGATGTCCACCATCTCCGCCATCTCGGCAAAAGACATATTCGATGCCTTGAATCTCCTCCTTGATCGTGACATTTCCTCGTTCTCCGGGCTTGTCTCCTCCTTGTTAGTTGCGGAATTATCAGACACCTGCTGTAACTCCGCCATATCTGTCTGCGCGCCAAAAGAGAAGGGGCGGGGAAAAGATGTTAGTTAGAACGTCATGGGCGGGCGACGTGTGCGGAGCGACGTGTTCGAATTTTGACGCATGCGTGGTGTGTATATAGCAAACACACATGTGACTATAGTACGTTCGGTGTGCGGAGAGAGGAGTTCAAGTGACGGACGTGCGAACGAAGGTATGTGATTTTGTGACTTGTACAAATTGTTGGCCTATACTGTTTTGAGAATGTTGTAGGATATATATGGTGACTACGATGTTAAGGAGGTTAGACTGTTTGCCTCACATTAGTTATATATTATTTCTTAAACTTGCAGATACAATATGAATGTCTTTATTAGCGACAAAGAGTTCCTGGTGGAATTTATTGACCGGGTAAGGGAGCTGCCCGCTCTGTGGGAGACGAAAAACCCCATCCATAAAAAAAGAGGGGTGAGAAAAGCAGCGCTGGAGAAGCTGCTCCCATTTGTGCAGACCAAGGTGCCCACAGCCACAGCAAAACAAGTGGACACTAAAATTGGGAGCTTGAGAGGCACCTACAGGACTGAACGCTCTAAGGTCCTGGCTTCTCAGAGGTCAGGAGCAGCAGCAGATGATGTGTATGTCCCGATTTTGTGGTACTACAGCAGGATGTCCTTCCTGGATGACCACATTGAGGCAAGGCCATCACTCTCCACTCTTCCCCCCAGACTTCCCTGCAGCCAACCTGAGCCTTCTCTGGAGCAAGAGGAGGCAGCCATCCTGGATGATCCTGATTTGGCCATCTGGAGCCAGGTATAGTATTAAATGAAAATGTATTGGGATAAAATTAATGTTTGACAAATATGTCAAGATGAGAAACATACAATATTTTGGGTTCCACAAGTGAAATCAAGATCTCAAGACATTAGTCTGCACTTAATTGGGTGCTAAATAGTCAATCTGATGTAGGTGTAAATTATAAAAGATGATTTCTGGATTTACATTCTAATTGCTTCAATCATGTTTATAAAGTTTGATGCAAAGATTAAAACAACATATTAAACTATGTCCCTTTTTCATACACAGGATTAAATCAGCCAGGAGGAGGGTCTGGAAACTGTCAGGCAGGAGGAGGAAGGGCCCAGTGGCAGCCAGGAGGTGGCAGGGCCCAGTGGCAGCCAGGAGGTGTCAGGGCCCAGTGGCAGCCAGGAGGTGTCAGGGCCCAGTGGCAGCCAGGAGGTGGCAGGGCCCAGTGGCAGGCAGGAGGTGGCAGGGCAAAGGAGAAGCACCAGATCCCAGGTGCCTCCCATCCGGCTTCCCAAAAGAGGCAGGAGGGACAGGACCACCAGTGAGGCAGCAATGGCCCTTATTAAAGAGGCCCATGCCACCCTCAAAGAGCCCACATCCCCTGAAGAGGCCATTGCCGGCCTAGTGGAGGCAAAGTTCAAGGTGATGAGCATGGAGCAACGCCTCCTATGCGAGCCCCTGCTCATCACCTTGCTCAACAAGGGGGTGATGGAAAAAATTACCCCCAATACCGCCATTTGTGAGGTGGCACAACTGTCCCAACCTCAACCTCCTCCTCCACCTCCACATTCTTCTTCCGCCCCACCCCCTTCTCCTCCACCTCCACCTTGTTCTTCCGCCCCACCCCCTTCTCCTCCACCTCCACCTTGTTCTTCTGCGCCACCCCCTTCTCCTCCACCTCCTCCTCCTCCTGACAGGAGTACCCCTCCAGTGGCCCAGCCTCCAGCCAAACGAAGAAGGAAGGCTGCAGGGAAGGCTTCATGAAAGGTTGCAGGGAAGGTTGTCAGAAAGACGAGGAAGTGATGGCCTTGCTTCATTGTGGTCGGACAGAAGGCAGCCTGTTGTAGTACCACACACTTGGGACATATATATCACCTGCTGCTGTTCCTGACCTCTGGGAGGCCAGCATCAGATTGTGTTCAGAAATGTTGGCCTTCTCAAGCTCCCAATTTTAGTGTCCACACAGGGTTGCTGTGTGCTCTGGGGTCCCTGGGATGCACAAATGGCAGCAGGTTCTCCAGCGCTGCCTTCTCTTTATTTTATTTGAAACATGAATAAATGTTATTTTTGTTTAAGTTCATACTTGACTATGTGTATTTGTAAAAATGTAAAATCTAGCTTTGGAGTAAGCAGATACATTTGACTGACAAAAAAAGGGACAGATAACAACCCCCCAAAAAAATAACTAAATCGTGTTTCCCAAAAAAGTGTGTAAATTTAAATCATATATATTAAAAGATTCAATGGGAGATCACTACCAAAACATTGCGAAATTACAATTAACATCAGTTAGAAAAATAACTAATTTTTAAATATTCCTAAAAACTTGCACGATATAATACACATAAATCTTCTTAAGAGCAGCATGAAAAAGGTTAAAAAAAGATAGTCATAACTCTGTGTGAATATCAGCAGCAAAAGAAGTTCATTCGTTTGGATTAATGTCACATTCTAACGAAGATTTCAATGCACAACATTTAAACGATGCAAAAATTTGGAGCGTGACGAATGTGCTATCTCCATTACGAAGGCTTGTTTTACCAGAAGATGCGCTCCCGTCTCATAGTTGCTTGTGAGCATGCGCGCTTTTGGAAGAGTCGTAAAAGCATACACACGAACCATTTTCTCGTCACAAAACAGGCCGACGAGAAACACGACAAGGAAATCTGGAATCCTGACGAGAAAATAGAGAGCAGGTTCTCTATTTTCTCGTCGAGATTCACGGCAATTTTCTCGTCGTAAAACCATACACACGAACTGTTTTCTCGACAAAAAAGCTCTCGCGGCACTTTTCTTGCCGGTTTTGGACGAGAAACTCGGTCGTGTGTACGAGGCTTTATTCCCACTTTGCACTTCTTCACTTCCTCCTCCTCTTTCTATACTGACTCATGTTCAGACTAGCTGGTGAGCCCTGCATTCAGTTACCACAGAAAATGATGATTCTGCATGTGCTTTCCCTAAAGTATATATACAATCTTGACCACAGAATTTACATTTCAATTAAACAACTTATATGATGATAGGTATGAAGAAACTATTCTGTAGCTTTGGGAGCTTATGTGACAGGTGGTGCTGTGCTCTCCAATTGCTAAAGGCCCATACACACTATTAGATTTTCTGCAGATTTTTGTCTTCAGATTTACCAAAACCATGTAGTGCAAGGGCCTGCCTGATTGCATACAAATTGAAACTCTTAAGGTTTGACCTCATATTATATGGTTTTTGGTAAATCTGAAGACAAAAATCTCCAGAAAATCTAATAGTGTGTATGGGGCTTAAGTTAGAACCTGGGAGGACACAGGACAAACTTTTTTCTGTCACACAAGGTCTTGAAGCTATAGGAAAGGTTCTGCAGTAATGTAATGCCCAGTTGTATTATGCTAGAGGTGCTGTCACCAACTTGAACAAAGTAAGTTTGAATATTTTGCTTATGGTTACTTTAATTCTTTAAAATAATGGGGTTAATTGTCTTAATTGGGGTAATGTGTGATAGAGGGCACTATTATACAGTGCTGAACAGTATATTGGACAATTAAATATTATTACTTAATATTAATCATTCATGATTAGACAAACATGATAATAAAGTGCATAGTGCTTGACAATGATACAAATAAATACAATTCATCTAAATTAATAATAATAGTCCTCAATTAGTGATAATGACGATGCTATCAATAAACAAATTATCCATCAATTCAAAGTCCATAAATCTTTTAGTGATGTGGCTCTATCCATGCACCATCACCAAAGGGAAATCTTTATATATATCACCTAAAGAGTGTGAGAAAATTGCCTACTCACCAGACAGATGTGATCTCTTTAGCTAAAAAGAAGGTCAAAACAGGCTGTTTGTGTGGATCAGTGGGCTTGCTGGTAAGCCAATGGAGACCTATCTGGAAACCTTTTCATTAATATCCTCCTCTCCACCATGGTAACCCATTAAGAAATAGATATAAATGGGACCATAGCGTATTCTTCTACATATTTTTGGTAAAAAAAATCGCAATCAGCGTTTATTGATTGGTTTGCGCAAAAATTATAGCGTTTACAAAATAGGGGATAGTTTTAAGGCATTTTTATTAATCTTTTTTTTTTTTACTAGTAATGGCGGCGATCAGCAATTTTTTTTATGACTGCGACATTATGGCGGACACATCGGACACTTTTGACACATTTTTGGGACCATTGTCATTTTCACAGCGATCAGTGCAATAAAAATGCACTGGTTACTGTGAAAATGACACTGGCAGTGAAGGGGTTAACCACTAGGGGCACTGGAGGGGTTAAGTGTTTCTAGGGGAGTGTTTACTAATGTGTGGGGGCGTGGCTATGACTGACACGTCACCGATCTGATTACACAGAGCGGAGATCGCTGACATTGTCAGTAGAGGAGCGGGGAGATGTTGTGTTTACACTGACATCTCCCCACTCCGAGCCTCCGTGAGACGATCGCGGGGATCCCCGCGGTGATCGAATCCGCGGGACCCGCGGTCCCACTCACGGGGAAGGCAGGGGGTCGCGAGCGCGCCGCCGGCGGCACGCGCGCGACCCTGATGTCGGCAGTTAAAGGGCCACGTACAGGTACGTGATTGTGCCTGTACGAGCCATTCTGCCGATGTATATATACCGTGAGCGGTCGGCAAGTGGTTAAATGGGACGTACAGGTACGTGCTTATGCCTGTCCGTGCCGCTCTGCCGACGTAAATGTACAGGCGACGGTCCTTAAGTGGTTAAATTAGCTTAGTGATTGAAATGAAGCTCTGCTTGCGTCCAACCAATCATGTGCAACCAAAAATACATTAGATTAAAAAGGACTCTCTGCTCCAAGCTACTACTCCCCAACTCCATTTGAACTTCAGGTGCAGGTAGCAGGCTGAGCCATCCACGCTCTGTAACTGAAAGTCTCAGAAAAAGGTGGCACACACTGGATAGATAAAAAGTATCCACATTTATTGTAGAAACTGTCTGCAGACATGGCAATGGCAGTCCCTGCCCTAGGACCACCCTTCTAAAGAGTGTTACCCAATCAGGGCTTAATGATAGAGATGGGGTCCCAATTTCTATGATTAAGCCCTGATTGGATGAAATGTGTTAGAGGGGTGATCCTAGGGTGAGGACTGCCATTGCCATGTCTGTGGACAGTTTACACAATAAACATAGATGCTTGTGATCTATCAAGTTTTCTTTCACTTACAAACAAAAATGTGTATGACTGGCTATTCTTTGCAAACTGAATTTTTATCACATTCACTAAGCCAAGGGGAAATTCCCTTACAAAGTGAACAGCCTGTTTGCCTTCAATATATTAATTCTGCTGAGTCCCCCTTGACATCCTCTCAATTCCACCCACTATTTAATCTGTTTGCCATGTCTATTTTAGTGCCTGCATGGAGGTTGCAGTTACATTGCAGTTTTTCTTAAAAAAACAAACATGCACCATGAGGCAGCTGTATACAGTATACCTACATTTGTCACACCATTAGAAAACGTAAAACTTATGGTATATATTAATTTGAAATCTATTAAGGAGAATATATTCTGCTAGACCCTGCAGTGGTTAAGCCATGCTGCACTTGCACTTTACACTTCATACATAAAATACAGCCCATAGTATAGAGAGTAGAGGCATGTCAAATAACTCTGACTGGGCCCCCCCCCCATACATTTTTCTATTTATTTACATGTACCAAAGCAAGCAGAGCACTTAGAACATTTGCACCACTGTGCTTTATAAATGGGCAGTTTAAATGCCCACAACAAGCATGGACACCCAGGGTAGTATTGGTTGTTTATATACTTAAAATGTTTGCCAAGGAAGAATAAAAAAATACATATTTCACACTTCTCTGCATTACATGCACAATCCCCTATGCTTTATCCCTTTAAAAAGTCTGATTACATAAAAATACCTGCTGGTGTGGAAATAAACATAGTGTACCTTCAACTTTGATATGACAACACAGTGTAGTTTTAAATTCCAATGCGTTGGTTTTCAGTCCTTTTCTACTTTATTTATGATGAATTATAAAGACCTCAGAGCTCTTGTCACTACCCCATACCCCCCCCCCCCCATAGTCCACAAGTTATGAATGTACAAGATTTTTTTATAAAATCAACAGGTTATTCTTTTTTACACTTATCAAACAGATATAACAAAAAAATGTTCAAATTAATATTTAGGCGACCAAAAAGGAGCAAATACTGTAAGAGAAATTCATAGTTAGGGTTAATATTCGTAGTTAGGGTAAATATTGCTATTGGCTACAACTTTTTTTCATGATCTTTTCTACAATTTTAATGACTCAGGGACTTCTCTAAATGCTACAACAGATAAGGCTATTGCAGATATGGGGTAGCTAATTGAGAACTAATTTAAAATGTGTTCAGTGAATTTCATGTGCACAGAAGGTAACATTTACCATTTTATAAAGTCATTCACATTTTTTGGCCCAGGGCTGCCAGCTTTCACATTCCATCGGCAACATCTGCATCATATGGTGGGAGATTATCTAGGGGCAAAAACAGACATGGAAAGCTTTCTAGTTGACGATCCACTGGGTTACTGGGTCATGAGAATAGACTACTAGCCGGAACTTGCCCAGTATGCAATTGAGCTGTTAAGCTATCCTGAATGGGAAATCAGTGCTGCTGAAGGTTTTGTGACAGATAAAAGAGCATGTCTGTTCACAGACTTCGTTGACCGGCTGACATTTATCAAAAATAATCATTCCTGGATTAGCAGCAGCTATCAAGCCCCTGATGCCGATGTCACCGATTAAGTGTTTTTGTGATGTGGAATCTCTGCAAGACTGTCTAGGCTGCCTAGCTTTGTGAGTGTTGATTTTACCTGGAATAATTTTTTTGGTATAGGTTTCATGAAAACAATTAATACCCAAGTACCAATTTTTTCGTACCAGTTTGGCAGGTGCATACAATTTGAATTTTTTACAGAAAAGCCAATTCTTGCTTTCATCAACAGTACCTCTATAGGGTTACGGTGTGAAGGCACCACCAACACTGAAAGACCATTTTTTCCACACCTGTTACTTCTATCCAAACTCTGCGAAACAGAGACCAGAATTTATCCAAAAAAATGTAATCTTGTTCCGAGTGCACTAAATTGTGGCCTCATCATACAGACTGGCTCTTCAAGCCGTTGTTTACAAAATAAAGAAAGCTTGCAGGGAAAATATAATTTTTTTCTTTAGACAGTAAATGTCATTTTTGCTGCAGCAAGTTCTATACATGGTACAGATGTGCCACTTTACAGGCAGACTAAGGGGACTAAGCACTATATTTAAAGGAATTTTTCATTTTTATTGTTTCACTTTAAGCATCATTAAATCACTGCTAATTTAATTTTTTTATTTTTTTAATACTTTTTTGCATTGATACATGTCCTCCAGGGCAGTACCTGGACCCCATACCCTTTGTAAGCCCAAACACTTGCATATTTATCCTTCAAAATGGGCACTTTAGATTTTTCCAGTTCGGGTCCCATAGACTTTAATGGGGTTCATTGTTCGGCCCTGAACTTTGTTCGAAAGTTCTGGCACAAACCAAACCAGGGGGTGGGGAGTGTTCGGCACATCTCTAATGCCAGGAAATTTATTTTTCAGCTGGGGACTGTTGGGTGAATGTGCATGGCATGTGCTTTATAAATAGAAAGAATTTAACCCAGTGTTTGGTCACCATATCCTTTTTATATATACCCTTTAGTCTCGAATAAAGTATATAAGTATATATCAAGGCAAAAAAAAAGTACACAAAACCATCTGTTAATGTTCCAGAATATAGTGTGCTCCTACGTTCCTTCTACCTTCCTCTGTCACAGAATCATGCAATAACTAAAACATGAATGTGATACCTTAACTGTAAGAAAGAAATACAAAAAAAAAAGACATAAAATGTGTTGAATTTTGCGATTTGTATTTGATAAATATAATTACAATTTCTAAAACATGGAAAGATAGGGAGATGAATGCCTAATGGAAAAAAACAGGCCTTTTTGTTCCTCGGAGAATAGGTGCAGGTACTCCTCACCTGGGGTCACCCTTGTCTCCACAGCCTACCCTCCTCCCATCACCACCCACTTTTTAAAGAATACATTCCCCAGGAGCAACAATAGATTCCCTCACCAGCAACAGACCCCCCTCCCCCAGCAATAACAATAAAACCCTCAGCACCAACAATAATGCCCCAAACAGCATCAATAAATCCTCCAGCAGCAACAATAAATCCCCCAAAAGCAACAGTAGATACCCAGCAGCAAACATAAATCTGCAGAATCATTAATAAATACACAGTAGCAACAATAAATCATCCAGCAGCAAAAATAGATCCCCCTGCAGCTATATCAAATCCCCCAGCAGCAACAATATGGAACAAGACAGTGTGTAATAAGGAACATACAGCATGGCATATGGAATGAGGTAGTGCAGAATAGGAAACATGCACTATGACATAAATATGAGGCAGTGCAAAATAATCTACAGCATAGCATAATGAATTGGATGTTACAGAATAAGGAAAATATGGGGTATAAAAGGGGGTGTGGAAAAGGAAATGTTCATCATGGTAAATGAAATGAGGTGGTATAAAATAGGGAATGTGCAGCATGATATACAGAATTTGGTGGTACAGAATAAGGAACGTACAACATTTTATATGGAATTAGATGGTTCAGAATAGGTAATGTACAGCACAGCATACAATATGAGGCAGTGCAGAATAGAGAGTGTACATCATAGTATACATAATAAGGAGGTGCAGAATAGAGAACATACAGCAAGACATGTGGAATGAGGCTGTGTGGAATAGAGACAGTACAACATGGTATGTGAAAAGAGGCAGTGCAGAATAGCAAACACAGCATAGCATAAGAAAAAGGAGGTATGGAATAGGGAATACACAACATGGTATACTAGCTGTCACATACCTGGTTAGTGAGCCTGATGTGAAGAGAAAGGCCTCTCGTACAGCTCTGGCTTGGAGGCCACTGGTAGTGAGAGACAGCAGTCAAGGAAGCACGTGAGGTATGAGTGCCTGTGATCAGTCCAGCAGTCTGCGTGGGTGGCAGCAGTCAGCAGGTGGATGTGGCAGCAGAACAGGCTGGTGACAGATGAGCTGGCACAAAGCTTGACTGACAGCAGACTGTGGATATGCAGCAGGAAGCAGGAACCAGATGTGAGCTCGCTGGACTGAGAAGCTGTAGCAGACTGGATTCACAGGATGCAGGGTCAGGCAAGCAGCAGGATAGTGCGGTGATATGCCAAGTCAGCAACAGGAGGTAGATCAGGCAAGAACAGGAGGCAGAAGCAGGATCCAGAGACCAGCCAAAGTCAGTGCAGGGAGCAGACGAACGAAGGTCAGGAGCAAGCAGGGTCAGGATCAGAGATCACACACAGGAATCAGGAACGAGCACACAGAAGCTGTAGACCAAGCTGCAATTATCCAATACTGCAGCCTGTTTAAATAGCCCATTTGGAGCCAGCATTAGTGACATGCACGCACAAGGATGCGCGAGTGCGCATGTACGCACGTGGATGTGTGCGTGCTTATACCCATGTCCGTGCGCATCTGACCGGCTAGTTGCCAGCCTATGCACACCCATATGTATGCACTGGGACACCTCATTTGCACTATGGGCAAACCTTCCCTGACACTAGCAGTTATTTTTGTACCCTAAAAGATTTATCCCAGCCACCGTCATACCACCATCAGCATGGACCCATCATTGATGGCAGTGATAGGGTAGCCAATCAGTCTCCCGGATGAGGAGAGTTGTTTGCATCTATAGTTAAGCTGTGCTCCATTCAGTTAGTGTGGGCCTGTAGTGATTGCAGGGACAGACAGCAAAACCGATCACTGCTGTCACGTGGAAACAAGCAGCTAGAGCAAAAGAACACTTAAACTGCTTATTCCTTTTGCTGTGCTCTTCCTTACATCATCAGTGCCCAGCAAAGGAAGTAAGTAGTGTAATCCCAGCCAGGACCTGTGTCTGCCAATACTCCAATGCAAATAAGGCCTATGTTGTACGAATTCTTACTATGTGAAATAGAATATATTTCATATACTCAACAAAAACTCTTCGTAGTTACATATACAGTAAGCAGTGTTCATAAGAATTCTGTTGTAGTGTTCCTTTTGACTGTCCTGCTCTAGTTAAGGTTTCAGCCCACAGTCCCTAAATACATTTGTTAATGGTGTTAACCAAATTAAAGTACTGTAGAGGTCAAAACTTTTTTTTGTTTTGATAAAGAGCCTCTGGCTGTAATCACGTGCTTCTAAAAAAAAACAAAAAAAAAACCTTATTGGGATCCATGTGTCCAGCACCCCGCATGTAGATTAGGGGGCCGGACGCATGGATTAGGGGGGTGGCGCCTCTGCGCCCTGCATTACGGGCCACCACTGGTTATATCCCCTGTTAGTTTTTATTATCATCTGTGTCCGATTGGGAGGATTTCCCTTCACCTTCTGCCCCAAATCCACAACAGGAAGTGAGGAGCAAAGGAAATCCCTGGTTGTCACCAAAATTAACAGAGATGAGATTCAGTTCGAACCTAGGTTATGCATCCTAATTTCTCTAAGGCAATCTTATGCCGCGTACACACGATCGATTTTTTCGACGGTGAAAGCACCGTCGAGAAAATCGACGTGAAAAACAAGGAACAGCTTGTTCCCCCCACACACGGCCGTTTTAAATTACATATTTTTTTTTGGTCGAAAAAAAACGACCGTGTGTGGGCTCCGCGGCAGTGTTTCCCTATGGGAAAACTGCCGTGGAAAAAAACGACGGGAATCACGACGAGAAAAATTTGAGCATGTTCTAATTTTTCTCGTCGTGATTAATGCCGTTTTTCCCATCGAGAAAAACTACAAAAAGCCCACAGACGATCGTTTTTCTCGTCCAAAGGGAAAAATTTCATTTTTCTCGACGGGAAAAACGGTCGTGTGTACGCGGCATTAAAACCATCTTTTCCACTGTAAAAAAAAAATAATAATAATCTTTTAGTTGCTTATTATTAGTTATCTCCAGTTAATTCTAAACAAAAACTTTTTCTGACACCAAATTTTTATGGTGGTTTCCTGGAAACTATCTCCATTTTTCTCTTACTACTTGCTGATGCCTATCTGTTGTGATAATATGTTTCCAAAAAAAATCTCTGAGCTAAAAGTAATCTCCTCTCTGACACTAATGATGATGCATGCCAGATAAAATCAAATTTTTAATTAATGTGCTATTCTATCCTTCTGTTGTTAGCTGAAACTCATTGCACTCTTTCCATGCTGGACTTTTGTGACCTTTAAGCATTTGGGTCTGTTTTATGTATTTGCTTATGGCTTCAATATTTTATAGAATGCCACAAGGCTAAAGGAAGAATAAATAGATTGCTAGAACATATTGATGGAACACATTGAGATGTTTTTTCGTGAAAGAATTTATGAGTTTCTTTCACAGACTTAAATGTTTTCATGTGGTAGTACTATCTTTTTGCAATAAATAAAATATCAGATTTTCCAGTTTTCTCTTCCTGGTTGAAAACAGGGGAATTCGGGGGAGGAGAGGAACATGGCGCCAAGCAATGTGATACTGTGAGTTCCCGGGTGCCTCTCCCCAGACAGACATGTTGAAGAAGCCTGATTACTAATGGTAAAACTGACCCACACCCTCACCTGTAGCTGCAAATTGGCATGATACGGATCGTTGGTCCCGCTGTGCTGTGCTGCTGTGATTAGTGTTCGTCGGCAGCTCCCTGTCCACCAGCTTTCTACCCGCTTCTACCTTCCTTCCGGCTCTTGGAGCCCAGTGGAGCTATCTCCCCTGCCCTAAGTGTCGGAATTTGAACTTTCGTTATTTCTGAGATCTGGGGTGCATTACCTACAGGCTTTGTGGCTTGATTGGTGGTGGGCTAGATATATTATTATTCATTTTTATTTTGTTTGGTCTTTGATATTTGATATTTTTCCTTTTTTTTGAGTTATACACCATCAGTTTCACTGGTTTGTCCTGTAAAAAAAAAAGAAAAAAAAAGGGTAAAGAGGAGGAAGAATATTCTCCCCCCCTTATATACAGGACTTGTATTGTCTTGACTCAAAGGATTTGGAAGCGTTTTTTTTTGTTTAAGTAAGTGTGAATAAGTACCTGTATCTATTATTTTTGTGGTGGTTCTTCTCTTATTTCCCTTTATTTTTCCCTTGGTCTTGCCTAGGGGTAAATTGGTCTTGTTGAACTATAAACTCTGTATAAAGATATAAAGGTATACATTTTCAGGGGTTCATAGTATGAGACCAGAAGGGTTAAACGGGGTTGGTATATATGCTCAGTGGTATCTATAACATCTTTAAGACACAAACCTCATTTGTATTGACCGGGAAGGAGACTAGGTGGGTATAAACACACAGAGTGAATAGAAAAGAAGAACATTTAGCTATGGAGGAAGAATGGGGAGAAGAGGAGAAAAAACTAATCAGGCCGACAGTGGAAGCAGTAATTCCATAAAAACCTATATGGTGCAGGAGAAAGTGGATCAGGGGGTAGAAAAAATAACAGAAAATGTAGAAGAAATAACCCCCCTCCCGGAAGAGCAAAATAATATTAGGGATTCAGGAGAAGAAGGGACCCTACAGCAAGATCAACATCAAAAGAAAATGAAGAAAGAAATAGATAAACTTCAGGCACTCCCTACAAAGAAAGACATGGTACAAATGATGGCCCACTTAGAAGGCATGATTAAAAGGGAACTGAGCGCTACCAGAACGGATTTACAAAATGTGTTACAAAGAGTGGAAGAATCCGAAGTTCATTTGGTTGAACACAAACAGGCTATTGTGGAGTTGCGGGAGAGGGCTGAGTTGGATTGGGCAGAAATAAGGAGTTTCCGGTATAAGCTTGAAGATCAAGAGAATCGTAACACACGTAATAACTTGAGGATATGTGGATTACCGGAGTCAGTTAAAAATAGCGACTTAGAAATAACAATTCGTGAGTTGTTCAATAAAATATTGAAAAGAGAAGTAACAACTCCCATGCTGTTTGAAAGAGTGCATAGAGTACAAAGAATGACTACCCCACCAACAGATTTAGTTAGAGACGTGATAGCGAGGTTCTCAAACTTCGAAATAAAACAAAAAGTCTCACAGGGCCTGAGAAGTTCTGCACCAATTGAATATATGGGCGCTGAGATCCTTGTCTTTACAGATTTATCACAAGAAACTCTGGCTCGTAGGAGGGCTGTTGAAACCCCTTACAATTACCCCAAAACAATTACAGAACAAAAAGATTGAGTACAGATGGGGCTTCCCAGCCTGCCTAACAGCAAAGAATCAGAGGATCTGAAGGGTTTCTGTAGTAAATTAGATATGCCAATGCCACAGTTAGAAAACTGGAAAAAAAAAAAGAATGGAAGAAGATCAGCCTTGGAATAAAGTTTAAAACCTTGAAGAAGTATTAATAAAAGAAATAAACAATATTTAAGGTGGGGAGGGGAGGGGGTAAGAGAAAGGGTGTCCGTTCGGGGAAGGTACGGTGGGGATTGGCGATGCCCTTCCATCTCCCTTGGGACCATCTCCATCGAGGGGATGAGGCCCGGGCGGCCGGGCGGTCATACAAGGGCCCCTAGGGTATGCCCCACCCAGTTGGACACCTTCCACTTGGGCGACAGCTGGATGGGCCATAGCATTGATATTCAATGTAATTTGGGTGGGGACAGGGGAGGGGGGATGTACATGAGGGAGGGGTTATGTTGTCTTGTTATGTTTTTTTTTTTATATTGTGTGACAGCAGGAAGGTAAAGTCACCTGGTTGCATCCAGGGGGGTAGATATATTTCGCCCAGATTCAGGCTTTACGCCGACTTATACAACTAGGTGGAGAGTTGTATAAGCCCAGCTGAGGCTAGTGGGCTCATGGATGACTCATACCTCTAGGGAGAGTGTGGGGCGTTGTGCAGACAGGGAGTTGATGAGACCAGCTGAAGCTTGTCAGCTCATTTAGGCCTCTATAAGAACTCCCAGCTTCATTAGATGTTAGCTCATGCCTGGACCCAGACCTGTGTGGACTGTCTAGGGAGAGTGAACCCCTGTGCGGTGAGACAAAGCCTGTGTGGCTATTTGCTTGGACATTTAAAACCAGGGACTTAGGGACTAGGACAGCACTAGGCTGATCCCAGTTGTTAGTTAGGAAACCTGTATGTTTAGTCAGAGGTCAAGTTGACCAGGATTTATTTTGTTTATGTTTCTTTTGCTTTGCTGTGTTTTGTCACTGTAAATAGAAAATAAACCGCACCTTTTTGATTTTGAAAACCACAACCTCCGTTTGCTGGGCCTGTTTTTGTGTGGGGAGCCCATCTCGGGGGTCACACACACCCGCTGCCGAGCTAACCCCCTCACAGTTGGTGGAGAACCAGTGGCAGTTTTTTTTTTAAGCCAGCATGGAGGAGATACTGAAGCAGCTGGCTCTAGCAAATGCCAATCAACAGCAGACAAATGCAGGTTTGCAAAAGAGCCTTGCAGCTCATCAACAGAGCCTTGCAGCTCAACAACAGAACTTCGCAGCCCAGCAGCAAGCTCATCAACAGAGCCTTGCAGCCCAGCAGCAGACAAACGCAACTTTGCAACAGAGTCTGGAGGCTCAGCAACAAGCCCAGCAGCAATCTGAGGCCCGCTTCATAGACCTGTTGCAGAAGCAAGAGCAGAGACTACAACAACAGATGGAAGCAGTAATGCAGCAACGTCCGCAGACCAGTGAGGAAAGCCGTCCCACTAATACCGCGTCCTTTGGGGTGAGTCGTTTATTGACAAAAATGACTGGAGAGGATGATCCAGAGGTATTTTTGACCACATTTGAAAGGACCGCTGAAAGAGAAAAGTGGCCTGAGGAGCAGTGGGCTGGACTGGTGGCTCCTCTGTTAACTGGTGAATCGCAGAAAGCTTACTATGACCTAGAGCCTAACCAAGCAAAAGACTATGTGATGCTAAAAGCTGAAATATTGGCAAGGCTGGGTGTCACCCAGGCTGTCCAGGCTCAGCGTGTGCATAACTGGACTTTCCAGCTTGGAAAACCCCCCAGGTCTCAAATGTATGATCTCATTCACCTGAGCAGAAAGTGGCTACAGCCAGAGACTTTGTCCGCACCAAAGGTTGTGGAACGTGTTGTAATGGATCGGTTTTTGAGAGCTCTTCCTACTGCCATCCAAAAGTGGGTAAGCCATGGAGACCCAGAGACGGCCGATGGTCTTGTGGATCGTGTGGAGAAATACTTGGCTACAGAGAACCTGACGGCCTCTTCCAGAGACACTCGGACTTTCCACCCTAAGACCAGACCATCCCCAGGGGCGGATAAGAGGATTCCAAGGGGTGAGGGTGGAGAGAGTGAGAGGGTGGGAGCTCTACCCCAAATTTGGCGAGAACAGCCTGGGAAATCAGCGGCTCAAGAGGCCGCAAGAAGGATCGTTTGCTACCGCTGCCGGCAAGCGGGACATATTGCAGCCAATTGCCCGGTTGTGGAGGAACCCATGCAGTGTGACTTTCTGACGGGCAGACGTCAGTCGCTGTGTGCGACAGTCGCATGCACTGCCATTCGAGGAACTGAGAAACATTTATGCAAAATGTGTGTTAATGGTAGAAATGTTGTGGTATTGCTGGATTCAGGTAGCCTTGTGACCCTGATAAAGGCTGAGTTAGTTAAAACAGAGGTCTCTGGGAATAGCAAGGTAGCTGTTATTTGTGTGCATGGGGACACCCGAGAGTATCCAGTGACTACAGTGTGTTTCGAGACCCCCAAAGGTACCCTCTCTCATCCAGTGGGCTTAGTATCTCAGTTACCGCATGACGCCATTGTGGGAAGGGATTTTCCGAAGTTCTGGGAACTGTGGGATGATCCTGAGCCCCCCACTGGTGCCCCTATGTACCAGGAATGTGATAGCCAGAACTCCCCTGAGAGTGGTGAGGACTCTCCGGAATTTCCCTTATCAGTATTGGCAGGGGAGACTCAAGAAACTGGAGAGGAGCCCACCTCCTCAGACGAAAACCTACCGTCTGTGGAGTTTTCTGATCTTGAGGTTCACAGGGAAAACTTTGCCACAGAACAGTTGAAAGACCCCGCCCTAATAAAGGCACGGGAAAACGTAGTGAAAATAGATGGCGAGTCAGTGAACCCAGATAATACCTGCACTTACCCATACTTCAGCGTAGAGAAGGACCTACTGTATCGGGTGGCAAAAAGGGCAGAAGAAACCGTTGAGCAGCTTGTGGTGCCCAAACCTTACAGGAAGTTGGTGTTGGAGTTGGCCCATGGGCACATTCTTGGAGGTCATCTGGGGACAGAGAAAACCCGAGAGAGGGTATTACAGAGATTCTATTGGCCGGGGGTGATGAAGGACATAGAAAATTATTGTTCCTCCTGCCCTGTGTGTCAGAGGTCGGCCCCGATGCCACATTTCCGTAGCCCGCTGGTCCCTCTACCCATCATTGAGGTCCCGTTTGAGAGGATCGCCATGGATTTGGTAGGTCCTATAATCAAGTCTGCTAGGGGGCACCAGTACATATTAGTTATAATGGACTATGCCACCCGTTATCCAGAAGCGATCCCTCTCCGAAATACCTCGGCCAAAACCATAGCCAAAGAGCTATCTCTTGTGTTTAGCCGGGTGGGTATTTGTAAAGAACTGCTTACGGACCAAGGTACACCCTTTATGTCCCGGGTTATGAAGGAGCTTTGTAAATTGTTCAAAGTGACGCAATTACGTACATCTGTGTATCACCCCCAAACCGATGGGCTGGTTGAAAGATTCAACAAAACCCTCAAACAAATGTTGAAGAAAGTGGTGGATAGAGATGGAAAGGATTGGGACTGTCTACTTCCTTATCTGATGTTTGCTATTAGGGAGGTGCCCCAATCCTCTACGGGATTCTCCCCCTTTGAGTTACTGTATGGGAGACACCCAAGAGGGCTGTTGGATATTGCCAAGGAAACTTGGGAAAGTGAGAGTTCTCCCCACAGGAGTGTGATTGAGCATGTCGCCCTGATGCAAGACCGAATTGCACAGGTAATGCCCATCGTGAAGGAACATTTGGCCCAAGCGCAGTTAGCACAGCAGAGAGTGTACAACCGTGGAGCCAAGACCCGTACCTTTTCCCCGGGGGATAGGATACTGGTACTTGTCCCTACGGTTGAAAGTAAATTCCTTGCCAAATGGCAAGGCCCCTACGAGATAATGGAAAAAGTGAGCAAAGTGAATTACAAGGTCAGACAACCAGGAAGGCGAAAGCCCGAACAGATCTATCACGTTAATCTGTTGAAAGCCTGGAGGGATAGAGAGTCCCTAGTCGCAGACACTTGGTCACCAGCTCAAACTGGTTGCGTGATTCCTGAGGTTGGAATAGCAGCCACCTTGTCACAACCCCAACAACAGGAGGTTAAGGAGTTTGTGCTTCGCAACAAGGAGGTATTCTCTGAGCTGCCGGGACAAACATCTGGGGTAGAGCATGACATCATTACCCCGCCTGGTGAAAGGGTGAAGTTAAAACCCTATCGGATCCCAGAGGCCCGACGGGAGGCAATACGGGAGGAAGTACAGAAAATGCTGAACTTAGGGGTGATAGAGGAGTCCCAAAGTGATTGGTCTAGTCCCATTGTGTTGGTGCCTAAACCGGATGGGAGCTGGCGATTTTGTAACGATTTTCGTCAGTTGAACAAAGTTACAAAATTTGACACCTACCCCATGCCACGTATAGATGAGTTGATCGACCGGCTGGGAACAGCCCGATACATGACGACTCTTGACCTCACAAAAGGGTATTGGCAAATCCCCCTGGCCAAGTCGGCCAAAGAGAAAACCGCATTTGTAACCCCAGACGGGGCGTTCCAATATAAAAGAATGCCGTTCGGGTTACAGAATGCGCCGGCCACATTCCAGCGGAAAATGGACCAGATGCTGAGGCCCCATCGGAAGTATGCTGCGGCTTACCTGGATGACGTAATTGTCCATAGCACAGATTGGGCCTCACATCTGCCAAAAGTGCAAGCAGTCCTGGACTCTGTTCGGGAAGCGGGGTTTACGGCTAACCCCAAGAAGTGTACCATTGGGCAGGAGGAGGCCAAATATCTTGGGTACACCATTGGGAGGGGAGTAATAAAACCCCAACTCAACAAAGTCGAGGCCATCCAGAGTTGGCCACGTCCCAACAGCAAGAAGCAGGTACGAGCCTTTCTGGGAATCGCTGGGTATTATCGGCGATTCATTCCCCACTTTGCTTCTAAGGCTGTGCCCCTAACCAACCTGACGAAGGGGAAAGGGTCGGTCATGATTAAATGGACCCCCGAGGCTGAGGCAGCATTCCAATTCTTGAAACAAGCCTTATGTAGCCAGCCAGTGTTGTACTCGCCCGACTTCTCTAAAGACTTTGTCGTACAAAGTGATGCGTCAGATGTGGGGTTAGGAGCAGTATTGTCCCAGGTCTGGAACGGGGAAGAGCACCCAGTCATTTACCTCAGCAGGAAGTTGAAGTCCCATGAGGTAAATTACGCCACCGTTGAAAAGGAGTGTTTAGCGGTGAAGTGGGCTCTAGATTCCCTTCGGTACTACCTGCTAGGTAGGCACTTTGACATGGTTATGGATCACGCTCCGTTAAAGTGGATGGCTCAAAACAAGGAAACAAATAGAAGAGTGAATAGGTGGTTCCTGGCCCTCCAGGAATTCAACTTCACAGTAAAGCATCGCCCTGGCGTTCAAATGGGGAATGTGGATGCTTTGTCTCGAGTACATGAATGCCTGATTGCTGGTGTTCCAACCCCGAGGTTAAAACAAGAGGGGGGGTATGTGACAGCAGGAAGGTAAAGTCACCTGGTTGCATCCAGGGGGGTAGATATATTTCGCCCAGATTCAGGCTTTACGCCGACTTATACAACTAGGTGGAGAGTTGTATAAGCCCAGCTGAGGCTAGTGGGCTCATGGATGACTCATACCTCTAGGGAGAGTGTGGGGCGTCGTGCAGACAGGGAGTTGATGAGACCAGCTGAAGCTTGTCAGCTCATTTAGGCCTCTATAAGAACTCCCAGCTTCATTAGATGTTAGCTCATGCCTGGACCCAGACCTGTGTGGACTGTCTAGGGAGAGTGAACCCCTGTGCGGTGAGACAAAGCCTGTGTGGCTATTTGCTTGGACATTTAAAACCAGGGACTTAGGGACTAGGACAGCACTAGGCTGATCCCAGTTGTTAGTTAGGAAACCTGTATGTTTAGTCAGAGGTCAAGTTGACCAGGATTTATTTTGTTTATGTTTCTTTTGCTTTGCTGTGTTTTGTCACTGTAAATAGAAAATAAACCGCACCTTTTTGATTTTGAAAACCACAACCTCCGTTTGCTGGGCCTGTTTTTGTGTGGGGAGCCCATCTCGGGGGTCACACACACCCGCTGCCGAGCTAACCCCCTCACAATTGTTAGTAGAATGGGTCGATCCTGGAAAAGTACAAGAATTGCCTGTCGCCCCTACGGCTATAAACAATCAGCAATATGAGCCATATTTATTTAAGAAATGGCCCCTTTAAAGATAGTTACCTACAATGTTAGAGGCTTAAACAGCCCCAGTAAACGCCATCAAATATTGCAAGAACTGAAAGGTTGGGCATCAAATATAATTTTTTTGCAAGAGACTCACTTTAAGTGCTCATCCAGGGCGGGATTGAACTCTAAGGGCTTCCCAATGTGGTTTCATGGATACTCTCCAAATAAGAGATCTAGGGGGGTAGAAGTGGGGTTTGACAGGAATACTCAATTTATTTTTAAAAGCAATGGAATCAGACTCAGAAGGAAGGTATTTGTTTGTAAAAGGTTATCTGTTTAATAAAGAGTATACACTAGTAAATATTTACTGCCGTAATGTCCACCCTAGCTTGTTCTTAAAAAATGTACTGAAAAAAATTGAAAATTTCAGAGAAGGAAAAGTGATTATGGCAGGAGACCTAAACTTTGTGTTTGTTCCAAGTCTAGATACTCAACCTATTTCTCTCTGGTCAGAGGGGAAAAATCTAAGGACAGTAAAACAAAAACTACACCAGCAGCAACTAGTGGAGGTTTGGAGAATTTTATGCCCGAGGGGGAGGGATTTTACATATTATTTCCAGGTACATTCCTCTTATTCAAGAATAGACTACGTGTTCTTGGATCATCAGCTCTTAGAAGGTTTAATAAAGGCAGAAGTGAAATCGATCACCCTCTCCGATCATGCACCGGTTGTGGTCAGCTTGGAGCTGAAAGATATACCGGATAGGCAAAGATCCTGGAGGCTGGACGAATCACTTCTATATGATCAGGCTATATTGGAAGACTTGGAAAAGGAACTGAATTTCTTTTTTACAGAGAACAATGTAGAGGATATCGCACCAACCGTCCTGTGGGAAGCCCATAACGTTTTTATGAGGGGGAGATTAATAGCAGAAGGGGAGAAGAGAAAAAAAATTTGGATAGCCCAAAAACAATTGCTTTTACAGGAAATTCAAGAGTTGGAACAGAAACATAAAAGAGCAAATGACAATGAGGTAATGGCTGAGCTGATGGGAAAGCGGGAAGCTTTGAGGGATCTGTTGGAGCAAGATACTAAACAAGCTTTTACAAGAATGGCCAAAAAACAGTATGAATTCGGTAATAAATCGGGGAGATGGTTGGCAGGGCAGATTAAACCCAGAAGGAACCCGAATTTTATAGCTAAGATGGAAAACAAAATAGGGGAGATGAAATACTCTACTAGAGATATCAGTAAAAATTTTAAGGAGTACTATCAACTACTATATAAAGTTAATGACCTACAGGACCCTGCGGATATACAGGATAGAAAAGATAGAACAGAAAGATACCTAAGGGGGATAAAACTGACGGAAATAGCAGAAGAGGATTCAAGGAGATTAGATAGTGATATCTCTATAGAAGAAATAGAGCAGGCAATTAAAAACAGTAAGGCAGGGAAAAGCCCCGGTCCCGATGGATACACGTCCTTATATTTTAAAAAGTTTATTGAAATCCTGTTCCCTCACTATCGTTTATACATGAACTCCATAGGGGGTGATCTTGAGATACGAGGGGAAGCCCTGGATGACTATATATCCCTCTTAGTAAAAGAGGGAAAAGATCCTACAATGTGCTCTAGCTTCAGGCCAATATTCCTGATCAATGAGGATATGAAAATTTATGCAAGGATATTGGCCGAGAGACTAAAGCTTTATATGCCACAACTTATAGGGAAAGACCAAGCGGGCTTTGTCCTCGGAAGAGAGACTAGAGATAACATCTTAAAAACAATCCTCCTAATACATGAAGCAAAGAAGTGTAAAAGGCCAGCCCTGTTCCTGTCAATAGATGCCGAGAAGGCCTTTGACAGGCTGGACTGGGATTTTATGTTACAGACATTACATAAATTTAGTATAGGACCCCGCATGCTCAGATGGATAGAGGCCTTGTACTCTATCCCTACGACCCAAATTCAAGTAAATGGAACCCTCTCGGAAAGTTTTCATCTTTTTAATGGCACACACCAGGGCTGTCCACTGTCCCCCTTACTCTTTGTGTTCTCACTAGAACCTTTTCTAACATCCATAAGTGCTAATCAGGAAATTCAAGGTATGGAGGCGGGGGGTCAAGAACATAAGATATACGCTTTTGCGGATGATATTATGGTATATATAACAAACCCTATGCAGACCCTTCCAAAAATTCTGGAGGAATTGGGAAATTGTTCGGGTGTATCAAATTTAAAGGTAAACATGGAAAAAACTGAAATATTAAATATCTCGGTCCCGTCAAGTGAGAGCAGAGACCTTCAAAGACTATATCCCTTTAGGTGGAAACAAAAGGGTCTGAAGTATTTGGGAGTGTTCCTGTCAAAATCAACTGTAGATTTATATAAAGATAACTACATGCCTCTCCTGAATAAAATTAAATGTGAACTGAAGGGATACCCTGCTCACAGACTGTCTTGGTTTGGCAGGATAAGCGTGATTAAAATGATGATCCTACCAAAAGCCCTGTATATATTTCAGAGTTTGCCAATAAATATCCCTGAGTAGTGATGAGCCGAACACCCCCGGGTTCGGTTCGCACCAGAACCCGCAAACGGACCGAAAGTTCGCACGAACATTAGAACCCTATTAAATACAATGGATGCGAACGTTCGAATTCTAAAGTGCTAATTATAACCACTATTATCCATGTTATTGTCCTAAACAGAGTTTGGGAACCCGGGTTCTGCACCAGGGGATATGTATCAATGCAAAAAGAAGTTTTAAAAACGGACGTTTTTCGGGAGCAGTCATTTTAACCACTTAACGACCGCCCACTGTAAATATACGTCGGCAGAATGGCGCCGACAGGCAGAATCACGTATATGTACGTGATTGCCCTTGTATAGTTGGGGGGTCTGATCGGACCCCCCTTCTTTACAGTGAGCGGTCGTTTTACCTTCGGGAGCGCTCCGGCATGAGGGGACGGCCATTCGATTCTGGCCACCCCCTCTCGATCACTCCCGGCGAATGAGAGCTTCCCCTGCCTGTGTACTGTTTACACAGGCTGGAGGAAGTGATGTCATCTCTCCTGCGGCGCTCACATATACCGAGCGCCGTACAGGAGAAGATGCAGGTTAGTGCACACAACACTACACTGACACCAGGACACATAGGCACATAAATCGCCCCCCCAGGCCCCCCCAGACACCCCCAGATCACCCCCCAGCCCCCAGTCACAGTGTCACTGATTGCAGTGACCATTTATTTAGTGATCACTGCAATCAGTGACATTTGTGACTGTAAAAGTGTCAGTACATTCAGTTTTAGGTCCAGTGTAGCCCCCTACCCCCCCTAATAAAGGTTTAACCCCCTGATCACCCCCCAGATAACCCTTTCACCCCCTAGCACCGCCGTCACTAAGCGATCATTTTTCTGATCGATGTCTTAGCGTCGGTGATGCTGATCGGTAGCCAGTATTTTTTTTTAGGTTCGCCGCAGGTTTTTATAGCGTTGGGTACCCCCATATATTACCTAATAAAGGTTTAACCCCCTTGATCGCCCCCCAGGTAACCCTTTCATCCCCTATCACCACTGTCACTAAGCGATAATTTTTCTGATCGATGTTTTAGCGTCGGCGATGCTGATCGGTAGCCAGTAATTTTTTTTAGGTTCGCCGCAGGTTTTTATAGCGTCGGGTACCCCCATATATTACCTAATAAAGGTTTAAGCCCCTTGATCACCCCCCAGGTAACCCTTTCACCCCCTAGCACCGCCGTCACTAAGCGATCATTTTTCTGATCGATGTCTTAGCGTCGGTGATGCTGATCGGTAGCCAGTAATTTTTTTTAGGTTCGCCGCAGGTTTTTATAGCGTCGGGTACCCCCATATATTACCTAATAAAGGTTTAACCCCCTTGATCACCCCCCAGGTAACCCTTTCACCCCCTATCACCACTGTCACTAAGCGATAATTTTTCTGATCGCTGTCTTAGCGTCGGTGATGCAGATCGGTAGCCAGTAATTTTTTTTAGGTTCGCTGCAGGTTTTTATAGCGTCAGGTACCCCAATATATTACCTAATAAAGGTTTAACCCCCTTGATCGCCCCCCAGGTAACCCTTTCACCCCCTATCACCACTTTCGCTAAGCGATCATTTTTCTGATCGCTGTCTTAGCGTTGGTGATGCCGATCGGTAGCCAGTAATTTTTTTTAGGTTCGCCGCAGGTTTTTATAGCGTCAGGTACCCCCATATATTATATAATAAAGGTTTAACCCCCTGATCGCCCCCCAGGTAACCCTTTCACCCCCTATCACCACTGTCGCTAAGCGGTCGTTTTTATGATCGTTGTCTTAGTGTCGGTGATGCAGATCGGTAGCCAGTAATTTTTTTTAGGTTCGCCGTCAGGTTTTTATATAGCGTCAGGTACCCCCATATATTACCTAATAAAGGTTTTAACCCCCTAATTGTCCCTAGTTAACCCTTTCACCAGTGATCATCATATAAGTGTTACGGGTGACGCTGGTTAGTTAGTTTGCTTTTTATAGTGTCAGTGCACCCGCCGTATATAACCCAATAAAGGTTTAACCCCCTGATCGCCCGGCGGGTGATATCAATTAGGTTTTAGCATCAGAGAGGGTCTGCGTCACACCCCAGGCAGCGTCAGGTTAGTGCCAGTAACGCTAACACCCACGCGTGAAGCATACACCTCCCTTAGTGGTATAGTATCTGAACAGATCAATATCTGATCTGATCAGATCTATACTAGCGTCCCCAGCAGTTTAGGGTTCCCAAAAACGCAGTGTTAGCGGGATCAGCCCAGATACCTGCTAGCACCTGCGTTTTGCCCCTCCGTCCAGCCCAGGCCACCCAAGTGCAGTATCGATTGATCACTGTCACTTGCAAAACACAACACACATAACTGCAGCGTTCGCAGAGACAGGCCTGATCCCTGCGACTCCAGTGCTGTAGGAGGTGATTTCGCCACCACAGTTAAAAAAAAAAGCATATATGCCGAAGCATTGGGGCAGCAGGGGCGGAGGAGCGATTTTGCTCCTAATGCCGCGTACATACGGTCGAAATTCCGACGGAGGCTTGCCCGTGGAAAAGTCTGACCATGTGTACGCGGCATAACTTTTGCGGGAAGATGCCCCATGCTTCGGCATATATAAATGGTGCATGTATGCCCATCATTAGAAGTGGGTGGATGAAGGGCGGTATTCTAATGGTGGGCATACCCACCGATCAATCTTTTTTTTTCGCTCAGCCAACAGGCTGCATGAAAAAAAAGATTACAATACATGTCCAACAAGGACCAGCAACGTACTGGTATGTTGCTGGACTTTGAATGTTTATACCAAAATGATGCCTGCGGGTTTAGGTATCATCTTGGTATCATTCTTTTCAGCCAGCGGCCGGCTTTCATGTAAAAGCAATCCTAGTGGCTAATTAGCCTCTGGACTGCTTTTACAAGCAGTGGGAGGGAATGTCCCCCCCCCGGATATAAAAAGCGCCATTGGGAAATTGGGAAAGCATTTTATCACACCGATCTTGGTGTGGTCAGATGCTTTGAGGGCAGAGGAAAGATCAGGGTCCAATAGACCCCAGTTTTTTCAAAAAAGAGTACCTGTCATTACCTATAGCTATCATAGGGGATATTTATATTCCCTGAGATAACAATAAAAATGATAAAAAAAAAAAAATATGGAAGCAACAGTTTAAAAATAAAATAAAAAAGCAAAATTAATCATAAAAAAAAAAGCACCCCTGTCCTGCCCTGCTCTTGCCCAATGGCGAAAGCAAGCGTCGGTCTGGCGTCATATGTAAACAGCAATTGCACCATGCATGTGAGGTATCACCGCGAAGGTCAGATCGAGGGCAGTAATTTTAGCAGTAGACCTCCTCTGTAAATCTAACGGGGTAACCTGTAAAGGCTTTTAAAGGCTTTTAAAAATGTATGTAGTTTGTCGCCAATGCGCGTTTGTGCGAAATTTTAAAGCATGTCGTGTTTGGTATCTATGTACTCGGCCTAAGATCATCTTTTTTATTTCATCAAACATTTGGGCAATATAGTGTGTTTTAGTGCATTAAAATTAAAAAAAGTGTATTTTTTCCCCAAAAAATGCGTTTGAAAAATCGCTGCGCAAATACTGTGTAGAAAAAAAAATGCAACACCCACCATTTTATTCTGTAGGGCCTTTGCTTTAAAAATATATATAATGTTTGGGGGTTCAACATAATTTTCTTGCAAAAAAAAATATGTTTTCATGTAAACAAAAAGTGTCAAAAAGGGCTTTGTCTTCAAGTGGTTAGAAGAGTGGATGTAAGCTTCCTAATGTTGTGTATAAAATGCCAGAACAGTTCAAAACCCCCCCAAATGACCCCATTTTGGAAAGTAGACACCCCAAGCTATATACTGAGAGGCATGTCGAGTCCATGGAATATTTTATATGTTGACACAAGTTGCGGAAAAAATAAATTTTATTTTTTATTTTTATTTTTTTTGCACAAAGTTGTCACTAAATGATATATTGCTCAAACATGCCATGGGCATATGTGGAATTACACCCCAAAATACATTCTGTTGCTTCTCCTGAGTACGGGGATACCACATGTGTGAGACTTTTTGGGAGCCTAGCCGCGTACGGGACCCCAAAAACCAAGCACCGCCTTCAGGCTTTCTAAGGGTGTCAATTTTTGATTTCACTTCTCACTGCCTATCACAGTTTCGGAGGCCATGGAATGCCCAGATGGCACAAAACCCCCCCAAATGACCCCATTTTGGAAAGTAGACACCCCAAGCTATTTGCTGAGAGGTATTGTGAGTATTTTGCAGATCTCGCTTTTTGTCACAAAGTTTTGAAAATTGAAAAAAAAAAGAAAAAAGAAAAAAAATGTTCTATCTTCATTTTCAAAAACAAATGAGAGCTGTAAAATACTCACCATGGCTCTCAGCAAACAGCTTGGGGTGTCTACTTTCCAAAATGGGGTCATTTGGGGGGGTTTTGTGCTATTTTGGCATTTTATGGCCTTCGAAACTGTGATAGGTAGTGAGGAGTCAAATCAAAAATTTGTGCCTAGAAATCCTGAAGGCGGTGCTTGGATTTTGGGGTCCCGTACGCGGCTAGGCTCCTAAAAAGTCCCACACATGTGGTATCCCCGTACTCAGGAGAAGCAGCAAAATTTATTTTGGGGTGCAATTCCACATATAACCATGGCATGTGTGAGCAATATATCATTTAGTGACAACTTTTTGTAATTTTTATTTTTTTTGTCATTATTCAATCACTTGGGACAAAAAAAAATATTCAATGGGCTCAACAGGCCTCTCAGCAATTTCTTTGGGGTGTCTACTTTCTAAAATGGGGTCATTTGGGGGGATTTTGTGCTATTATGGCATTTTATGGCCTTCAAAACTGTGATAGGTAGTGAGGAGTGAAATCAAAAATTTACACCCTTAGAAATCCTGAAGGCGGTGCTTGGGTTCCGGGGTCCCGTACGTGGCTAGACTCCTAAAAAGTCCCACACATGTGGTATCCCCGTACTCAGGAGAAGCAGCAGAATGTATTTTGGGGTGCAATTCCACATATAACCATGGCATGTGTGAGCAATATATCATTTAGTGACAACTTTTTGTAATTTTTTTTTTTTGTCATTATTCAATCACTTGGGACAAAAAAAAAATATTCAATGGGCTCAACATGCCTCTCAGCAATTTCCTTGGGGTGTCTACTTTCTAAAATGGGGTCATTTGGGGGGGTTTTGTACTGCCCTGCCATTTTAGCACCTCAAGAAATGAGATAGGCAGTCATAAATTTAAAGCTGTGTAAATTCCAGAAAATGTACCCTAGTTTGTAAACGCTTATTGACATTTTTTTTACTAAAGACATGTGGCTGAATACATTTTGGACTAAATGTATGACTAAAATTGAGTTTATTCGATTTGTCTTATAACAAAAAGTAGAAAATATCATTTTTTTTCAAAATTTTCGGTCTTTTTCCGTTTATATCGCAAAAAATAAAAATCGCAGAGGCAATCAAATACCATTAAAAGAAAGCTCTATTTGTGGGAAGAAAAGGACACAAATTTTGATTGGGTACAACATTGCATGTCGGGACAATTTACAGTTAAAGCAGCGCAGTGCAAAATTCTGAATTCACCTCTGGTCCTTTAGCTACCAAATGGTCCGGGGCTTAAGTGGTTAATGATGCATAAAGTGAAAAAAAAAAAGTCAAATATTCCTTTAAATATCGTACCTGGGGGGTGTCTAAAGTATGCCTGCGAAGTGCCACGTGTTTCCCGTGTTTAGAACTGTCCCTGCACAAAATGACATTTCTAAAGGAAAAAAAAGCCATTTAAAACTGCTTGCGGCTTTAATGTAATGTCTGGTCCCGGTAATATGGATGAAAATCTTTAAGAAAAATGGCATAGCTACCCCATCACCCCCCCTACCCCAGCCCATTACCAGCCCCTTTGGGTCTTGTTTGGATATTAAGGGGAACCCCGCAACACAAAATAAAAAAGGCCCTATATACTCTGAACAGCAGTATACAGGCGGTGTAAACAAGACCGGTGTAAACAAGACAGGGACTGTAGGTTTGTTCTTAAGTAGAATCTGTAGAAAGTGTAGCTCCAGCCAAAAAATCTATTTTTAAGCTTTTTGGAAAACATAGGGAAGGGTTATCACCCCTGTAACATTTGTTTTGCTGTCTGTGCCCCTGTTCAGAACATTTCACCTCACTTTGCGTCCCAATGACAACTGTTTTTGAAATGTGGTGTTTTTATTGAAACAAGGATTGGTGATAAAGCATCAGTAGAGAGGAGACACCTTTCTCCCATATTAATTCTTACAGGAGAGAATTTTCCTTCCTAGGGGTAGATTTCCTCTCACTTCCTGTTGTCTTCTTCCGTTTGCAAGTAGGAGTCGTTTGTAAGTTGGATGTTTGAAAGTAGGGACCTGCCGTATATACTCTGCAGAAATTGGCCCCTTAGGTGTTGGTGTTGGCACAACACTGTAAGCACTCACAGTTACTCTTGGTGGGTGCTGGAACGCCCTGCTGTCAACTATTATATCAGGAATTGTAATAACATATAATTGTTGAACAGTGGTAGTAAAAATTGGGCCTTTGATGGTGGTGCTGGTGCCACAACACTGTAAGGCCTGACAGTTACTATTGGTGGGCGCAGCAATGGGCCCTGCTGTGAATTATTAGATCAATAATTATAATTGCATGCCCCTGTTGAACAGGGGCTGGAAAATTGGGCCTTTGGTGGTGGTGGTGGTGGTGGTGGTGGTGTTGACACAACACTGTAAGGCCTGACAGTTACTCTTGGTGGGCGCAGCAATGGGCCCTGCTGTGAATTATTAGATCAATAATTATAATTGCATGCCCCTGTTGAACAGGGGCTGAAAAATTGGGCTTTTGGTGGTGGTGGTGGTGGTGTTGACACAACACTGTAAGGCCTGACAGTTACTCTTGGTGGGCGCAGCAATGGGCCCTGCTGTGAATTATTAGATCAATAATTATAATTGCATGCCCCTGTTGAACAGGGGCTGGAAAATTGGGCCTTTGGTGGTGGTGGTGGTGGTGGTGGTGGTGTTGATAAAACACTGTAAGGCCTGACAGTTACTCTTGGTGGGCGCAGCAATGGGCCCTGCTGTGAATTATTAGATCAATAATTATAATTGCATGCCCCTGTTGAACAGGGGCTGAAAAATTGGGCCTTAGGCACTGGTGGCACAACACTGCAACCCCTCACAGATACTGTACTTGGAGCACAGCAATGAGCCCTGTTGCAAAGTATTGCATCAAAAATTGTAATTACATGCCCCTGTTAAACAGGGGCTGAAAAATTGGGCCTTAGCCACTGGTGGCACAACACTGCAACCCCTCACAGATACTGTACTTGGAGCACAGCAATGAGCCCTGTTGCAAAGTATTGCATCAAAAATTGTAATTACACGCCCCTGTTAAACAGGGGCTGAAAAATTGGGCCTTAGCCACTGGTGGCGGCACCCATAAACCAAAATGATCTTCCAAGCTATCATCATTAATCGGATCATTGAGGAGGAGGAGGAGGATAGCCAGTCAACATAACAGCACAGGCACTCAGCATCAGCATCAGTCTTGAAGGGATGTGACATTTTAAAATCAATTAGTCTGTTATATCAGCATCAGGTGTGTGGTAGCTGGTGGTGATCCAAGACTGGTTCATCTTGATGAAAGTCAGTCGATCAACCGAGTCGGTGGACAGGCACACCCTGTGATCCGTGACAAATCCTCCAGCAGCACTGAATGTGCGTTCTGAAAGAACGCTGGGTACAGGACAGGCCAGTAGCTCAATTGCATACTGTGCAAGCTCTGGCCAGTGATCCATCCTCAAGACCCAGTAAGCCAGAGGATTTTCGGTGGGGAAGGTGTCCAAGTCTGACCTTGCCCCTAGGTATTCCTGCACCATGTATATCAGACGCTGGCGATGGTTGCTGGAACCGATCATACTTTGGGGCTGCGGACTAAAGAATTGTCTGAACGCATCGGTCAGACGGCCACCTTCCCCACCGCTCCTTCTTTGACTGCCAGAAGCCTCAGCAACTCGTTGTCCAGGACCAGGAGTTTGTAACCTCCCAGTCTCTGGGAACGCGTTGCACAGACCTTTCTGCAAGGCCTCCCGGAGTTGTCTCATCCTCTGCTCCCTCTGCGACAGTAACATAAGGTCCGCAACCTTACCCTTGTACCGTGGATCAAGGAGAGTGGCCAGCCAGTAATGGTCCCTCTCCTTGATCCGAAGAATACGAGGATCCTTCCGCAGACTTTGCAGGATCAGGGAGGCCATGCAGCGTAGGTTAGCTGAGGCATTCAGTCCGGAGTGCTCTGGGTCACTAAGACGACAGGATCCGCAGCCACCTCCTCCCAGCCACGTACAAGTCCACTGGTTTCTTGGGACTGTAAATCATCCCTAAAAGACTGCTGCTGATGATGCTGAGTGCCAGCCTCCACCTCCATGCTGACACAATCCTCCTCCTCCTCTTCCTCCTCCTCTTCCTGTGCGATGGGTGGGACAGAAGGAACACTGTCTGGGTAAAGGGGGCCTTGAGAGGCAAGGAAGTCCTCCTCTTCCTGCCTCTGTTCTGCCTCAAGTGCCCTGTCCATTATTCCACGCAGCGTGTGCTCCAACAGGTGGACAAGAGGTACAGTGTCACTGATGCATGCACTGTCACTGCTCACCATCCTCGTGGCCTCCTCAAATGGTGCCAGGACAGTGCATGCATCCCTGATCATGACCCACTGGCGTGGTGAAAAAAACCCGAGCTCCCCTTACCCTGTCCTGGTGCCGTAGTCGCACAGGTACTCATTGATGGCCCTCTGCTGCGTGTGCAGCCACTGCAGCATGGCCAACGTTGAGTTCCTCCTGGTGGGCATGTCACATATAAGGCGGTTCTTGGGCAGGTTCAACTCCTTTTGCAGCTCAGCCAGGCGAGCACTGGCATTATAAGATCTGCGGAAATGCACACAGACTTTCCTGGCCTGCCTCAGGACATCCTGTAAGCCCGGGTACCTGCCCAAGAACCGCTGCACCACCAGGTTAAGGACGTGAGCCACACAGGGCACATGGGTCAGTTGTCTCTGTCGGAGGGCGGAGAGGAGGTTGGTGCCATTGTCGCAAACCACCATTCCTGGCTTAAGCTGGCGTGGCGTCAACCACCTCTCTGCCTGCCCCTGCAGAGCAGACAGGACCTCTGCCCCAGTGTGGCTCCTGTCCCCCAAACACACCAGCGCAAGCACGGCATGGCATCTTTTTGCCTGCGTACTTGCGTAGCCCCTTGAACGCCTACGGAGCACCGCTGGTTCTGAGGACAAAGCACAGGAAGAGGCCATGGAGGAAGAAGAAGAGGAGGGGGTGGAGGAGAGAGGTGTGTCACAACCAGTAGTAGCATTTTGGAGGCGTGGCGGTGGAACAACCTCCAACACTACTGCACCTTGTCCTGCATCCTTCCCAGCTGCCAAAAGAGTGACCCAATGGGCCGTGAAAGAAAGGTAACGTAGCTGTCCATGCCTGCTGGACCATGAGTCAGCGGTAATATGCACCTTACCGCTGACCGCCCTGTCCAGCGAGGCCAAGCATTGCCTTCCACATGCCTGTAGAGAGCCGGAATCGCCTTCCGTGAGAAAAAGTGGCGTTTGGGAACCTGCCACTGAGGAACCGCACATTGCACAAACTCACGGAAGGGGGCCGAGTTTACCAACTGAAAAGGCAGCAGTTGAAGCGCTAGCAATTTAGCCAAGCTAGCATTCAACCGCTGGCCATGTGGATGGCTGGGAGTGAACTTCTTTCGACGGTCCAGCAGCTGGGGCAGGGAAATTTGCCTGCTAGAATCGGACGTCGGTGTACTGCTAGCAGAGTGGTCACAAGTACTTGGCTGTGACACACCTAATTCTACACCTTCATTCCTCTCAGTGCAGGTTTCAGAGAGGACTGAAGGTACAGTGGGGTTGGAGATCCCAGCTGATGCGGTGCAAGGAGAGGTCCGCTTTGTTCTTTGGTGTGGGTCTTTAAGGTAGGCTTGCCAACGAGCTGCATGGCAGGTCAACATATGTCTGATCAAGCATGTGGTGCCCAAGCGGCTGATGTTTTGGCCACGCGATATACGCTTGAGACATATGTTGCAATCAGCAGCTGTGCGATCTGATGCACTCGCCTCAAAAAAGGCCCACACCAAAGAACTTTTTGAATGACGGGCAGAGGCAGCGCCCTGCACAGGCGGAGCTCTGCGGTGTGATTCCGTCGGTGTGCTGCCCATACGCTGGCCACCCAAGGGCATCCTGCCTCGTTGGAGATGTGCCTCCTCCTCATCCTCCTCCTCCTCCTCTCTCCTATTAGGCACCCACGTGGAGTCAGTGACCTCATCATCCCCTCCCTCCTCATCACTGGAGCCAATCTGGCAGTATGCTGCAGCTGCTGGAGCATGACTGCCAGATTGGTGTCCTTCTGGAGCATCCCCTCTCTCTGCTCTCACGCTAATGCCTTCCTCTAGCTGGGTATCATCATCAGATCCTTCCAAACGCTGGGCATCCTCCTGGAGCATGTACCCAACACTGTGCTCAAACAGTTCGGGGGACTCCTCAGGAGGAGGACATGGTGGGTCTAGGGAAGGAGTGACTAATGATGACATTGATACCAGAGAAGAGGACGCTTTGGCAGCTGCTTTGCCAGTACCCTGAGCCTGGGTGAGAGAGGATGAGGAGGATGAGGTGGGCTTGGTCATCCACTCTACCAAGTCTTCGGCATGATGTGGCTCAACATGTCCAGCTGCCGAAAAGAAGGACAAGCGTGTCCCATGGCCATGTGCTGATGACAATGCACCGCGTCCACAACCAGCACTGTTGCCCCCAGACACAGAGCCTGCTTGCCCTCTTTTTTTGCCTCCTGACTGTCTGCCTCTCCTTGTTTGCCTTCCAGACATTTTAATGGATGGCCTGCAGGGAGATGGGAAAAACAGCAATAAGGGCTACCTTCAGATGTATACTGTGCAGGAGGCTTAGCAACAATGACACTGACACTGTCCCCTGCCTATCCTTCTCTGTCCCTAAACACAAGGATTTGCAATATGCTTCAGCAAGATTGGTTTAGCACAGAATAGCACACTGACAGTTTCCCTCACTGTCCTTCTCTGTCCCTACAAACAAGGTTTAGCACAGAATAGCACACTGATAGTTTCCCTCACTGTCCTTCTCTGTCCCTACAAACAAGATTTAGCACAGAATAGCACACTGATAGTTTCCACGAGTGTCCTTCTCTGTCCCTAAACTCAAGGATTTCAAATACGGTTCAGCAAGATTGGTTTAGCACAGAATAGCACACTGACAGTTTCCCCGAGTGTCCTTCTCTGTCCCTAAACTCAAGGATTTCAAATATGGTTCAGCAAGATTGGTTTAGCAAAGAATAGCACACTGACACTTTCCCTCACTGTCCTTCTCTGTCCCTACAAACAAGGTTTAGCACAGAATAGCACACTGACAGTTTCCCCGAGAGTCCTTCTCTGTCCCTAAACTCAAGGATTTCAAATATGGTTCAGCAAGATTGGTTTAGCACAGAATAGCACACTGACACTTTCCCTCACTGTCATTCTCTGTCCCTACAAACAAGGTTTAGCACAGAATAGCACACTGATAGTTTCTCTCACTGTCCTTCTCTGTCCCTACAAACAAGATTTAGCACAGAATAGCACACTGATAGTTTCCACGAGTGTCCTTCTCTGTCCCTAAACTCAAGGATTTCAAATACGGTTCAGCAAGATTGGTTTAGCACGGAATAGCACACTGACAGTTTCCCCGAGTGTCCTTCTCTGTCCCTAAACTCAAGGATTTCAAATATGGTTCAGCAAGATTGGTTTAGCACAGAATAGCACACTGACACTTTCCCTCACTGTCCTTCTCTGTCCCTACAAACAAGGTTTAGCACAGAATAGCACACTGATAGTTTCCCTCACTGTGCTTCTCTGTCCCTACAAACAAGATTTAGCACAGAATAGCACACAGATAGTTTCCACAAGTGTCCTTCTCTGTCCCTAAACTCAAGGATTTCAAATATGGTTCAGCAAGATTGGTTTAGCACAGAATAGCACACTGACACTTTCCCTCACTGTCCTTCTCTGTCCCTACAAACAAGGTTTAGCACAGAATAGCACACTGATAGTTTCCCTCACTGTCCTTCTCTGTCCCTACAAACAAGATTTAGCACAGAATAGCACACTGATAGTTTCCACGAGTGTCCTTCTCTGTCCCTAAACTCAAGGATTTCAAATACGGTTCAGCAAGATTGGTTTAGCACAGAATAGCACACTGACAGTTTCCCCGAGTGTCCTTCTCTGTCCCTAAACTCAAGGATTTCAAATATGGTTCAGCAAGATTGGTTTAGCACAGAATAGCACACTGACACTTTCCCTCACTGTCCTTCTCTGTCCCTACAAACAAGGTTTAGCACAGAATAGCACACTGACAGTTTCCCCGAGTGTCCTTCTCTGTCCCTAAACTCAAGGATTTCAAATATGGTTCAGCAAGATTGGTTTAGCACAGAATAGCACACTGACACTTTCCCTCACTGTCATTCTATGTCCCTACAAACAAGGTTTAGCACAGAATAGCACACTGATAGTTTCCCTCACTGTCCTTCTCTGTCCCTACAAACAAGATTTAGCACAGAATAGCACACTGATAGTTTCCACGAGTGTCCTTCTCTGTCCCTAAACTCAAGGATTTCAAATATGGTTCAGCAAGATTGGTTTAGCACGGAATAGCACACTGACAGTTTCCCCGAGTGTCCTTCTCTGTCCCTAAACTCAAGGATTTCAAATATGGTTCAGCAAGATTGGTTTAGCACAGAATAGCACACTGACACTTTCCCTCACTGTCCTTCTCTGTCCCTACAAACAAGGTTTAGCACAGAATAGCACACTGATAGTTTCCCTCACTGTCCTTCTCTGTCCCTACAAACAAGATTTAGCACAGAATAGCACACTGACAGTTTCCCCGAGTGTCCTTCTCTGTCCCTAAACTCAAGGATTTCAAATATGGTTCAGCAAGATTGGTTTAGCACAGAATAGCACACTAACACTTTCCCTCACTGTCCTTCTCTGTCCCTACAAACAAGGTTTAGCACAGAATAGCACACTGATAGTTTCCCTCACTGTCCTTCTCTGTCCCTACAAACAAGATTTAGCACAGAATAGCACACTGATAGTTTCCACGAGTGTCCTTCTCTGTCCCTAAACTCAAGGATTTCAAATACGGTTCAGCAAGATTGGTTTAGCACAGAATAGCACACTGACAGTTTCCCCGAGTGTCCTTCTCTGTCCCTAAACTCAAGGATTTCAAATATGGTTCAGCAAGATTGGTTTAGCACAGAATAGCACACTGACACTTTCCCTCACTGTCCTTCTCTGTCCCTACAAACAAGGTTTAGCACAGAATAGCACACTGACAGTTTCCCCGAGTGTCCTTCTCTGTCCCTAAACTCAAGGATTTCAAATATGGTTCAGCAAGATTGGTTTAGCACAGAATAGCACACTGACACTTTCCCTCACTGTCCTTCTCTGTCCCTACAAACAAGGTTTAGCACAGAATAGCACACTGATAGTTTCCCTCACTGTGCTTCTCTGTCCCTACAAACAAGATTTAGCACAGAATAGCACACAGATAGTTTCCACAAGTGTCCTTCTCTGTCCCTAAACTCAAGGATTTCAAATATGGTTCAGCAAGATTGGTTTAGCACAGAATAGCACACTGACACTTTCCCTCACTGTCCTTCTCTGTCCCTACAAACAAGGTTTAGCACAGAATAGCACACTGATAGTTTCCCTCACTGTCCTTCTCTGTCCCTACAAACAAGATTTAGCACAGAATAGCACACTGATAGTTTCCACGAGTGTCCTTCTCTGTCCCTAAACTCAAGGATTTCAAATACGGTTCAGCAAGATTGGTTTAGCACAGAATAGCACACTGACAGTTTCCCCGAGTGTCCTTCTCTGTCCCTAAACTCAAGGATTTCAAATATGGTTCAGCAAGATTGGTTTAGCACAGAATAGCACACTGACACTTTCCCTCACTGTCCTTCTCTGTCCCTACAAACAAGGTTTAGCACAGAATAGCACACTGACAGTTTCCCCGAGTGTCCTTCTCTGTCCCTAAACTCAAGGATTTCAAATATGGTTCAGCAAGATTGGTTTAGCACAGAATAGCACACTGACACTTTCCCTCACTGTCATTCTATGTCCCTACAAACAAGGTTTAGCACAGAATAGCACACTGATAGTTTCCCTCACTGTCCTTCTCTGTCCCTACAAACAAGATTTAGCACAGAATAGCACACTGATAGTTTCCACGAGTGTCCTTCTCTGTCCCTAAACTCAAGGATTTCAAATATGGTTCAGCAAGATTGGTTTAGCACGGAATAGCACACTGACAGTTTCCCCGAGTGTCCTTCTCTGTCCCTAAACTCAAGGATTTCAAATATGGTTCAGCAAGATTGGTTTAGCACAGAATAGCACACTGACACTTTCCCTCACTGTCCTTCTCTGTCCCTACAAACAAGGTTTAGCACAGAATAGCACACTGATAGTTTCCCTCACTGTCCTTCTCTGTCCCTACGAACAAGATTTAGCACAGAATAGCACACAATTAGTTTCCACGAGTGTCCTTCTCTGTCCCTAAACTCAAGGATTTCAAATATGGTTCAACAAGATTGGTTTAGCACAGAATAGCACACTGATAGTTTCCCTCACTGTCCTTCTCTGTCCCTACAAACAAGATTTAGCACAGAATAGCACACTGACAGTTTCCCCGAGTGTCCTTCTCTGTCCCTAAACTCAAGGATTTCAAATATGGTTCAGCAAGATTGGTTTAGCACAGAATAGCACACTAACACTTTCCCTCACTGTCCTTCTCTGTCCCTACAAACAAGGTTTAGCACAGAATAGCACACTGATAGTTTCCCTCACTGTCCTTCTCTGTCCCTACAAACAAGATTTAGCACAGAATAGCACACTGATAGTTTCCACGAGTGTCCTTCTCTGTCCCTAAACTCAAGGATTTCAAATACGGTTCAGCAAGATTGGTTTAGCACAGAATAGCACACTGACAGTTTCCCCGAGTGTCCTTCTCTGTCCCTAAACTCAAGGATTTCAAATATGGTTCAGCAAGATTGGTTTAGCACAGAATAGCACACTGACACTTTCCCTCACTGTCCTTCTCTGTCCCTACAAACAAGGTTTAGCACAGAATAGCACACTGACAGTTTCCCCGAGTGTCCTTCTCTGTCCCTAAACTCAAGGATTTCAAATATGGTTCAGCAAGATTGGTTTAGCACAGAATAGCACACTGACACTTTCCCTCACTGTCCTTCTCTGTCCCTACAAACAAGGTTTAGCACAGAATAGCACACTGATAGTTTCCCTCACTGTCCTTCTCTGTCCCTACAAACAAGATTTAGCACAGAATAGCACACTGATAGTTTCCACGAGTGTCCTTCTCTGTCCCTAAACTCAAGGATTTCAAATACGGTTCAGCAAGATTGGTTTAGCACAGAATAGCACACTGACAGTTTCCCCGAGTGTCCTTCTCTGTCCCTAAACTCAAGGATTTCAAATATGGTTCAGCAAGATTGGTTTAGCACAGAATAGCACACTGACACTTTCCCTCACTGTCCTTCTCTGTCCCTACAAACAAGGTTTAGCACAGAATAGCACACTGACAGTTTCCCCGAGTGTCCTTCTCTGTCCCTAAACTCAAGGATTTCAAATATGGTTCAGCAAGATTGGTTTAGCACAGAATAGCACACTGACACTTTCCCTCACTGTCCTTCTCTGTCCCTACAAACAAGGTTTAGCACAGAATAGGACACTGATAGTTTCCCTCACTGTCCTTCTCTGTCCCTACAAACAAGATTTAGCACAGAATAGCACACTGATAGTTTCCACGAGTGTCCTTCTCTGTCCCTAAACTCAAGGATTTCAAATATGGTTCAGCAAGATTGGTTTAGCACGGAATAGCACACTGACAGTTTCCCCGAGTGTCCTTCTCTGTCCCTAAACTCAAGGATTTCAAATATGGTTCAGCAAGATTGGTTTAGCACAGAATAGCACACTGACACTTTCCCTCACTGTCCTTCTCTGTCCCTACAAACAAGGTTTAGCACAGAATAGCACACTGATAGTTTCCCTCACTGTCCTTCTCTGTCCCTACGAACAAGATTTAGCACAGAATAGCACACAATTAGTTTCCACGAGTGTCCTTCTCTGTCCCTAAACTCAAGGATTTCAAATATGGTTCAACAAGATTGGTTTAGCACAGAATAGCACACTGATAGTTTCCCTCACTGTCCTTCTCTGTCCCTACAAACAAGATTTAGCACAGAATAGCACACTGACAGTTTCCCCGAGTGTCCTTCTCTGTCCCTAAACTCAAGGATTTCAAATATGGTTCAGCAAGATTGGTTTAGCACAGAATAGCACACTGACACTTTCCCTCACTGTCCTTCTCTGTCCCTACAAACAAGGTTTAGCACAGAATAGCACACTGATAGTTTCCCTCACTGTCCTTCTCTGTCCCTACAAACAAGATTTAGCACAGAATAGCACACTGATAGTTTCCACGAGTGTCCTTCTCTGTCCCTAAACTCAAGGATTTCAAATACGGTTCAGCAAGATTGGTTTAGCACAGAATAGCACACTGACAGTTTCCCCGAGTGTCCTTCTCTGTCCCTAAACTCAAGGATTTCAAATATGGTTCAGCAAGATTGGTTTAGCACAGAATAGCACACTGACACTTTCCCTCACTGTCCTTCTCTGTCCCTACAAACAAGGTTTAGCACAGAATAGCACACTGACAGTTTCCCCGAGTGTCCTTCTCTGTCCCTAAACTCAAGGATTTCAAATATGGTTCAGCAAGATTGGTTTAGCACAGAATAGCACACTGACACTTTCCCTCACTGTCCTTCTCTGTCCCTACAAACAAGGTTTAGCACAGAATAGGACACTGATAGTTTCCCTCACTGTCCTTCTCTGTCCCTACAAACAAGGTTTAGCACAGAATAGCACACTGATAGTTTCCACGAGTGTCCTTCTCTGTCCCTAAACTCAAGGATTTCAAATACGGTTCAGCAAGATTGGTTTAGCACAGAATAGCACACTGACAGTTTCCCCGAGTGTCCTTCTCTGTCCCTAAACTCAAGGATTTCAAATATGGTTCAGCAAGATTGGTTTAGCACAGAATAGCACACTGACACTTTCCCTCACTGTCCTTCTCTGTCCCTACAAACAAGGTTTAGCACAGAATAGCACACTGACAGTTTCCCCGAGTGTCCTTCTCTGTCCCTAAACTCAAGGATTTCAAATATGGTTCAGCAAGATTGGTTTAGCACAGAATAGCACACTGACACTTTCCCTCACTGTCCTTCTCTGTCCCTACAAACAAGGTTTAGCACAGAATAGCACACTGATAGTTTCCCTCACTGTCCTTCTCTGTCCCTACAAACAAGGTTTAGCACAGAATAGGACACTGATAGTTTCCCTCACTGTCCTTCTCTGTCCCTACAAACAAGGTTTAGCACAGAATAGCACACTGACAGTTTCCCCGAGTGTCCTTCTCTGTCCCTAAACTCAAGGATTTCAAATATGGTTCAGCAAGATTGGTTTAGCACAGAATAGCACACTGACACTTTCCCTCACTGTCCTTCTCTGTCCCTACAAACAAGATTTAGCACAGAATAGCACACTGATAGTTTCCACGAGTGTCCTTCTCTGTCCCTAAACTCAAGGATTTCAAATACGGTTCAGCAAGATTGGTTTAGCACAGAATAGCACACTGACAGTTTCCCCGAGTGTCCTTCTCTGTCCCTAAACTCAAGGATTTCAAATATGGTTCAGCAAGATTGGTTTAGCACAGAATAGCACACTGACACTTTCCCTCACTGTCCTTCTCTGTCCCTACAAACAAGGTTTAGCACAGAATAGCACACTGACAGTTTCCCCGAGTGTCCTTCTCTGTCCCTAAACTCAAGGATTTCAAATATGGTTCAGCAAGATTGGTTTAGCACAGAATAGCACACTGACACTTTCCCTCACTGTCCTTCTCTGTCCCTACAAACAAGGTTTAGCACAGAATAGCACACTGATAGTTTCCCTCACTGTCCTTCTCTGTCCCTACAAACAAGATTTAGCACAGAATAGCACACAGATAGTTTCCACGAGTGTCCTTCTCTGTCCCTAAACTCAAGGATTTCAAATATGGTTCAGCAAGATTGGTTTAGCACAGAATAGCACACTGACACTTTCCCTCACTGTCCTTCTCTGTCCCTACAAACAAGGTTTAGCACAGAATAGCACACTGACAGTTTCCCCGAGTGTCCTTCTCTGTCCCTAAACTCAAGGATTTCAAATATGGTTCAGCAAGATTGGTTTAGCACAGAATAGCACACTGACACTTTCCCTCACTGTCCTTCTCTGTCCCTACAAACAAGGTTTAGCACAGAATAGCACACTGATAGTTTCCCTCACTGTCCTTCTCTGTCCCTACAAACAAGATTTAGCACAGAATAGCACACTGACACTTTCCCTCACTGTCCTTCTCTGTCCCTACAAACAAGGTTTAGCACAGAATAGCACACTGATAGTTTCCCTCACTGTCCTTCTCTGTCCCTACGAACAAGATTTAGCACAGAATAGCACACAATTAGTTTCCACGAGTGTCCTTCTCTGTCCCTAAACTCAAGGATTTCAAATATGGTTCAACAAGATTGGTTTAGCACAGAATAGCACACTGATAGTTTCCCTCACTGTCCTTCTCTGTCCCTACAAACAAGATTTAGCACAGAATAGCACACTGACAGTTTCCCCGAGTGTCCTTCTCTGTCCCTAAACTCAAGGATTTCAAATATGGTTCAGCAAGATTGGTTTAGCACAGAATAGCACACTAACACTTTCCCTCACTGTCCTTCTCTGTCCCTACAAACAAGGTTTAGCACAGAATAGCACACTGATAGTTTCCCTCACTGTCCTTCTCTGTCCCTACAAACAAGATTTAGCACAGAATAGCACACTGATAGTTTCCACGAGTGTCCTTCTCTGTCCCTAAACTCAAGGATTTCAAATACGGTTCAGCAAGATTGGTTTAGCACAGAATAGCACACTGACAGTTTCCCCGAGTGTCCTTCTCTGTCCCTAAACTCAAGGATTTCAAATATGGTTCAGCAAGATTGGTTTAGCACAGAATAGCACACTGACACTTTCCCTCACTGTCCTTCTCTGTCCCTACAAACAAGGTTTAGCACAGAATAGCACACTGACAGTTTCCCCGAGTGTCCTTCTCTGTCCCTAAACTCAAGGATTTCAAATATGGTTCAGCAAGATTGGTTTAGCACAGAATAGCACACTGACACTTTCCCTCACTGTCCTTCTCTGTCCCTACAAACAAGGTTTAGCACAGAATAGCACACTGATAGTTTCCCTCACTGTCCTTCTCTGTCCCTACAAACAAGATTTAGCACAGAATAGCACACTGATAGTTTCCACGAGTGTCCTTCTCTGTCCCTAAACTCAAGGATTTCAAATACGGTTCAGCAAGATTGGTTTAGCACAGAATAGCACACTGACAGTTTCCCCGAGTGTCCTTCTCTGTCCCTAAACTCAAGGATTTCAAATATGGTTCAGCAAGATTGGTTTAGCACAGAATAGCACACTGACACTTTCCCTCACTGTCCTTCTCTGTCCCTACAAACAAGGTTTAGCACAGAATAGCACACTGACAGTTTCCCCGAGTGTCCTTCTCTGTCCCTAAACTCAAGGATTTCAAATATGGTTCAGCAAGATTGGTTTAGCACAGAATAGCACACTGACAGTTTCCCTCACTGTCCTTCTCTGTCCCTACAAACAAGGTTTAGCACAGAATAGGACACTGATAGTTTCCCTCACTGTCCTTCTCTGTCCCTACAAACAAGATTTAGCACAGAATAGCACACTGATAGTTTCCACGAGTGTCCTTCTCTGTCCCTAAACTCAAGGATTTCAAATATGGTTCAGCAAGATTGGTTTAGCACGGAATAGCACACTGACAGTTTCCCCGAGTGTCCTTCTCTGTCCCTAAACTCAAGGATTTCAAATATGGTTCAGCAAGATTGGTTTAGCACAGAATAGCACACTGACACTTTCCCTCACTGTCCTTCTCTGTCCCTACAAACAAGGTTTAGCACAGAATAGCACACTGATAGTTTCCCTCACTGTCCTTCTCTGTCCCTACGAACAAGATTTAGCACAGAATAGCACACAATTAGTTTCCACGAGTGTCCTTCTCTGTCCCTAAACTCAAGGATTTCAAATATGGTTCAACAAGATTGGTTTAGCACAGAATAGCACACTGATAGTTTCCCTCACTGTCCTTCTCTGTCCCTACAAACAAGATTTAGCACAGAATAGCACACTGACAGTTTCCCCGAGTGTCCTTCTCTGTCCCTAAACTCAAGGATTTCAAATATGGTTCAGCAAGATTGGTTTAGCACAGAATAGCACACTGACACTTTCCCTCACTGTCCTTCTCTGTCCCTACAAACAAGGTTTAGCACAGAATAGCACACTGATAGTTTCCCTCACTGTCCTTCTCTGTCCCTACAAACAAGATTTAGCACAGAATAGCACACTGATAGTTTCCACGAGTGTCCTTCTCTGTCCCTAAACTCAAGGATTTCAAATACGGTTCAGCAAGATTGGTTTAGCACAGAATAGCACACTGACAGTTTCCCCGAGTGTCCTTCTCTGTCCCTAAACTCAAGGATTTCAAATATGGTTCAGCAAGATTGGTTTAGCACAGAATAGCACACTGACACTTTCCCTCACTGTCCTTCTCTGTCCCTACAAACAAGGTTTAGCACAGAATAGCACACTGACAGTTTCCCCGAGTGTCCTTCTCTGTCCCTAAACTCAAGGATTTCAAATATGGTTCAGCAAGATTGGTTTAGCACAGAATAGCACACTGACACTTTCCCTCACTGTCCTTCTCTGTCCCTACAAACAAGGTTTAGCACAGAATAGCACACTGATAGTTTCCCTTACTGTCCTTCTCTGTCCCTACAAACAAGATTTAGCACAGAATAGCACACTGATAGTTTCCACGAGTGTCCTTCTCTGTCCCTAAACTCAAGGATTTCAAATACGGTTCAGCAAGATTGGTTTAGCACAGAATAGCACACTGACAGTTTCCCCGAGTGTCCTTCTCTGTCCCTAAACTCAAGGATTTCAAATATGGTTCAGCAAGATTGGTTTAGCACAGAATAGCACACTGACACTTTCCCTCACTGTCCTTCTCTGTCCCTACAAACAAGGTTTAGCACAGAATAGCACACTGACAGTTTCCCCGAGTGTCCTTCTCTGTCCCTAAACTCAAGGATTTCAAATATGGTTCAGCAAGATTGGTTTAGCACAGAATAGCACACTGACAGTTTCCCTCACTGTCCTTCTCTGTCCCTACAAACAAGGTTTAGCACAGAATAGGACACTGATAGTTTCCCTCACTGTCCTTCTCTGTCCCTACAAACAAGGTTTAGCACAGAATAGCACACTGACAGTTTCCCCGAGTGTACTTCTCTGTCCCTAAACTCAAGGATTTCAAATATGGTTCAGCAAGATTGGTTTAGCACAGAATAGCACACTGACACTTTCCCTCACTGTCCTTCTCTGTCCCTACAAACAAGATTTAGCACAGAATAGCACACTGATAGTTTCCACGAGTGTCCTTCTCTGTCCCTAAACTCAAGGATTTCAAATACGGTTCAGCAAGATTGGTTTAGCACAGAATAGCACACTGACAGTTTCCCCGAGTGTCCTTCTCTGTCCCTAAACTCAAGGATTTCAAATATGGTTCAGCAAGATTGGTTTAGCACAGAATAGCACACTGACACTTTCCCTCACTGTCCTTCTCTGTCCCTACAAACAAGGTTTAGCACAGAATAGCACACTGACAGTTTCCCCGAGTGTCCTTCTCTGTCCCTAAACTCAAGGATTTCAAATATGGTTCAGCAAGATTGGTTTAGCACAGAATAGCACACTGACACTTTCCCTCACTGTCCTTCTCTGTCCCTACAAACAAGGTTTAGCACAGAATAGCACACTGATAGTTTCCCTCACTGTCCTTCTCTGTCCCTACAAACAAGGTTTAGCACAGAATAGGACACTGATAGTTTCCCTCACTGTCCTTCTCTGTCCCTACAAACAAGGTTTAGCACAGAATAGCACACTGACAGTTTCCCCGAGTGTCCTTCTCTGTCCCTAAACTCAAGGATTTCAAATATGGTTCAGCAAGATTGGTTTAGCACAGAATAGCACACTGACACTTTCCCTCACTGTCCTTCTCTGTCCCTACAAACAAGATTTAGCACAGAATAGCACACTGATAGTTTCCACGAGTGTCCTTCTCTGTCCCTAAACTCAAGGATTTCAAATACGGTTCAGCAAGATTGGTTTAGCACAGAATAGCACACTGACAGTTTCCCCGAGTGTCCTTCTCTGTCCCTAAACTCAAGGATTTCAAATATGGTTCAGCAAGATTGGTTTAGCACAGAATAGCACACTGACACTTTCCCTCACTGTCCTTCTCTGTCCCTACAAACAAGGTTTAGCACAGAATAGCACACTGACAGTTTCCCCGAGTGTCCTTCTCTGTCCCTAAACTCAAGGATTTCAAATATGGTTCAGCAAGATTGGTTTAGCACAGAATAGCACACTGACACTTTCCCTCACTGTCCTTCTCTGTCCCTACAAACAAGGTTTAGCACAGAATAGCACACTGATAGTTTCCCTCACTGTCCTTCTCTGTCCCTACAAACAAGATTTAGCACAGAATAGCACACAGATAGTTTCCACGAGTGTCCTTCTCTGTCCCTAAACTCAAGGATTTCAAATATGGTTCAGCAAGATTGGTTTAGCACAGAATAGCACACTGACACTTTCCCTCACTGTCCTTCTCTGTCCCTACAAACAAGGTTTAGCACAGAATAGCACACTGACAGTTTCCCCGAGTGTCCTTCTCTGTCCCTAAACTCAAGGATTTCAAATATGGTTCAGCAAGATTGGTTTAGCACAGAATAGCACACTGACACTTTCCCTCACTGTCCTTCTCTGTCCCTACAAACAAGGTTTAGCACAGAATAGCACACTGATAGTTTCCCTCACTGTCCTTCTCTGTCCCTACAAACAAGATTTAGCACAGAATAGCACACTGATAGTTTCCACGAGTGTCCTTCTCTGTCCCTAAACTCAAGGATTTCAAATACGGTTCAGCAAGATTGGTTTAGCACAGAATAGCACACTGACAGTTTCCCCGAGTGTCCTTCTCTGTCCCTAAACTCAAGGATTTCAAATATGGTTCAGCAAGATTGGTTTAGCACAGAATAGCACACTGACACTTTCCCTCACTGTCCTTCTCTGTCCCTACAAACAAGGTTTAGCACAGAATAGCACACTGATAGTTTCCCTCACTGTCCTTCTCTGTCCCTACAAACAAGATTTAGCACAGAATAGCACACTGATAGTTTCCACGAGTGTCCTTCTCTGTCCCTAAACTCAAGGATTTCAAATATGGTTCAGCAAGATTGGTTTAGCACGGAATAGCACACTGACAGTTTCCCCGAGTGTCCTTCTCTGTCCCTAAACTCAAGGATTTCAAATATGGTTCAGCAAGATTGGTTTAGCACAGAATAGCACACTGACACTTTCCCTCACTGTCCTTCTCTGTCCCTACAAACAAGGTTTAGCACAGAATAGCACACTGATAGTTTCCCTCACTGTCCTTCTCTGTCCCTACGAACAAGATTTAGCACAGAATAGCACACAATTAGTTTCCACGAGTGTCCTTCTCTGTCCCTAAACTCAAGGATTTCAAATATGGTTCAACAAGATTGGTTTAGCACAGAATAGCACACTGATAGTTTCCCTCACTGTCCTTCTCTGTCCCTACAAACAAGATTTAGCACAGAATAGCACACTGACAGTTTCCCCGAGTGTCCTTCTCTGTCCCTAAACTCAAGGATTTCAAATATGGTTCAGCAAGATTGGTTTAGCACAGAATAGCACACTGACACTTTCCCTCACTGTCCTTCTCTGTCCCTACAAACAAGGTTTAGCACAGAATAGCACACTGATAGTTTCCCTCACTGTCCTTCTCTGTCCCTACAAACAAGATTTAGCACAGAATAGCACACTGATAGTTTCCACGAGTGTCCTTCTCTGTCCCTAAACTCAAGGATTTCAAATACGGTTCAGCAAGATTGGTTTAGCACAGAATAGCACACTGACAGTTTCCCCGAGTGTCCTTCTCTGTCCCTAAACTCAAGGATTTCAAATATGGTTCAGCAAGATTGGTTTAGCACAGAATAGCACACTGACACTTTCCCTCACTGTCCTTCTCTGTCCCTACAAACAAGGTTTAGCACAGAATAGCACACTGACAGTTTCCCCGAGTGTCCTTCTCTGTCCCTAAACTCAAGGATTTCAAATATGGTTCAGCAAGATTGGTTTAGCACAGAATAGCACACTGACACTTTCCCTCACTGTCCTTCTCTGTCCCTACAAACAAGGTTTAGCACAGAATAGCACACTGATAGTTTCCCTTACTGTCCTTCTCTGTCCCTACAAACAAGATTTAGCACAGAATAGCACACTGATAGTTTCCACGAGTGTCCTTCTCTGTCCCTAAACTCAAGGATTTCAAATACGGTTCAGCAAGATTGGTTTAGCACAGAATAGCACACTGACAGTTTCCCCGAGTGTCCTTCTCTGTCCCTAAACTCAAGGATTTCAAATATGGTTCAGCAAGATTGGTTTAGCACAGAATAGCACACTGACACTTTCCCTCACTGTCCTTCTCTGTCCCTACAAACAAGGTTTAGCACAGAATAGCACACTGACAGTTTCCCCGAGTGTCCTTCTCTGTCCCTAAACTCAAGGATTTCAAATATGGTTCAGCAAGATTGGTTTAGCACAGAATAGCACACTGACAGTTTCCCTCACTGTCCTTCTCTGTCCCTACAAACAAGGTTTAGCACAGAATAGGACACTGATAGTTTCCCTCACTGTCCTTCTCTGTCCCTACAAACAAGGTTTAGCACAGAATAGCACACTGACAGTTTCCCCGAGTGTACTTCTCTGTCCCTAAACTCAAGGATTTCAAATATGGTTCAGCAAGATTGGTTTAGCACAGAATAGCACACTGACACTTTCCCTCACTGTCCTTCTCTGTCCCTACAAACAAGATTTAGCACAGAATAGCACACTGATAGTTTCCACGAGTGTCCTTCTCTGTCCCTAAACTCAAGGATTTCAAATACGGTTCAGCAAGATTGGTTTAGCACAGAATAGCACACTGACAGTTTCCCCGAGTGTCCTTCTCTGTCCCTAAACTCAAGGATTTCAAATATGGTTCAGCAAGATTGGTTTAGCACAGAATAGCACACTGACACTTTCCCTCACTGTCCTTCTCTGTCCCTACAAACAAGGTTTAGCACAGAATAGCACACTGACAGTTTCCCCGAGTGTCCTTCTCTGTCCCTAAACTCAAGGATTTCAAATATGGTTCAGCAAGATTGGTTTAGCACAGAATAGCACACTGACACTTTCCCTCACTGTCCTTCTCTGTCCCTACAAACAAGGTTTAGCACAGAATAGCACACTGATAGTTTCCCTCACTGTCCTTCTCTGTCCCTACAAACAAGGTTTAGCACAGAATAGGACACTGATAGTTTCCCTCACTGTCCTTCTCTGTCCCTACAAACAAGGTTTAGCACAGAATAGCACACTGACAGTTTCCCCGAGTGTCCTTCTCTGTCCCTAAACTCAAGGATTTCAAATATGGTTCAGCAAGATTGGTTTAGCACAGAATAGCACACTGACACTTTCCCTCACTGTCCTTCTCTGTCCCTACAAACAAGATTTAGCACAGAATAGCACACTGATAGTTTCCACGAGTGTCCTTCTCTGTCCCTAAACTCAAGGATTTCAAATACGGTTCAGCAAGATTGGTTTAGCACAGAATAGCACACTGACAGTTTCCCCGAGTGTCCTTCTCTGTCCCTAAACTCAAGGATTTCAAATATGGTTCAGCAAGATTGGTTTAGCACAGAATAGCACACTGACACTTTCCCTCACTGTCCTTCTCTGTCCCTACAAACAAGGTTTAGCACAGAATAGCACACTGACAGTTTCCCCGAGTGTCCTTCTCTGTCCCTAAACTCAAGGATTTCAAATATGGTTCAGCAAGATTGGTTTAGCACAGAATAGCACACTGACACTTTCCCTCACTGTCCTTCTCTGTCCCTACAAACAAGGTTTAGCACAGAATAGCACACTGATAGTTTCCCTCACTGTCCTTCTCTGTCCCTACAAACAAGATTTAGCACAGAATAGCACACAGATAGTTTCCACGAGTGTCCTTCTCTGTCCCTAAACTCAAGGATTTCAAATATGGTTCAGCAAGATTGGTTTAGCACAGAATAGCACACTGACACTTTCCCTCACTGTCCTTCTCTGTCCCTACAAACAAGGTTTAGCACAGAATAGCACACTGACAGTTTCCCCGAGTGTCCTTCTCTGTCCCTAAACTCAAGGATTTCAAATATGGTTCAGCAAGATTGGTTTAGCACAGAATAGCACACTGACACTTTCCCTCACTGTCCTTCTCTGTCCCTACAAACAAGGTTTAGCACAGAATAGCACACTGATAGTTTCCCTCACTGTCCTTCTCTGTCCCTACAAACAAGATTTAGCACAGAATAGCACACTGATAGTTTCCACGAGTGTCCTTCTCTGTCCCTAAACTCAAGGATTTCAAATACGGTTCAGCAAGATTGGTTTAGCACAGAATAGCACACTGACAGTTTCCCCGAGTGTCCTTCTCTGTCCCTAAACTCAAGGATTTCAAATATGGTTCAGCAAGATTGGTTTAGCACAGAATAGCACACTGACACTTTCCCTCACTGTCCTTCTCTGTCCCTACAAACAAGGTTTAGCACAGAATAGCACACTGATAGTTTCCCTCACTGTCCTTCTCTGTCCCTACAAACAAGATTTAGCACAGAATAGCACACTGATAGTTTCCCCGAGTGTCCTTCTCTGTCCCTAAACTCAAGGATTTCAAATATGGTTCAGCAAGATTGGTTTAGCACAGAATAGCACACTGACACTTTCCCTCACTGTCCTTCTCTGTCCCTACAAACAAGATTTAGCACAGAATAGCACACAGATAGTTTCCACGAGTGTCCTTCTCTGTCCCTAAACTCAAGGATTTCAAATATGGTTCAGCAAGATTGGTTTAGCACAGAATAGCACACTGACACTTTCCCTCACTGTCCTTCTCTGTCCCTAAAAACAAGGTTTAGAACAGAATAGCACACTGACAGTTTCCCCGAGTGTCCTTCTCTGTCCCTAAACTCAAGGATTTCAAATATGGTTCAGCAAGATTGGTTTAGCACAGAATAGCACACTGACACTTTCCCTCACTGTCCTTCTCTGTCCCTACAAACAAGGTTTAGCACAGAATAGCACACTGATAGTTTCCCTCACTGTCCTTCTCTGTCCCTACAAACAAGATTTAGCACAGAATAGCACACTGATAGTTTCCACGAGTGTCCTTCTCTGTCCCTAAACTCAAGGATTTCAAATACGGTTCAGCAAGATTGGTTTAGCACAGAATAGCACACTGACAGTTTCCCCGAGTGTCCTTCTCTGTCCCTAAACTCAAGGATTTCAAATATGGTTCAGCAAGATTGGTTTAGCACAGAATAGCACACTGACACTTTCCCTCACTGTCCTTCTCTGTCCCTACAAACAAGGTTTAGCACAGAATAGCACACTGATAGTTTCCCTCACTGTCCTTCTCTGTCCCTACAAACAAGATTTAGCACAGAATAGCACACTGATAGTTTCCACGAGTGTCCTTCTCTGTCCCTAAACTCAAGGATTTCAAATACGGTTCAGCAAGATTGGTTTAGCACAGAATAGCACACTGACACTTTCCCTCACTGTACCTCTCTGTCCCTAAACTCAAGGATTTCAAATATGGTTCAGCAAGATTGGTTTAGCACAGAATAGCACACTGCCACTTTCCCTCACTGTCCTTCTCTGTCCCTACAAACAAGGTTTAGCACAGAATAGCACACTGACAGTTTCCCCGAGTGTCCTTCTCTGTCCCTAAACTCAAGGATTTCAAATATGGTTCAGCAAGATTGGTTTAGCACAGAATAGCACACTGACAGTTTCCCTCACTGTCCTTCTCTGTCCCTACAAACAAGGTTTAGCACAGAATAGGACACTGATAGTTTCCCTCACTGTCCTTCTCTGTCCCTACAAACAAGGTTTAGCACAGAATAGCACACTGACAGTTTCCCCGAGTGTCCTTCTCTGTCCCTAAACTCAAGGATTTCAAATATGGTTCAGCAAGATTGGTTTAGCACAGAATAGCACACTGACACTTTCCCTCACTGTCCTTCTCTGTCCCTACAAACAAGATTTAGCACAGAATAGCACACTGATAGTTTCCACAAGTGTCCTTCTCTGTCCCTAAACTCAAGGATTTCAAATACGGTTCAGCAAGATTGGTTTAGCACAGAATAGCACACTGACAGTTTCCCCGAGTGTCCTTCTCTGTCCCTAAACTCAAGGATTTCAAATATGGTTCAGCAAGATTGGTTTAGCACAGAATAGCACACTGACACTTTCCCTCACTGTCCTTCTCTGTCCCTACAAACAAGGTTTAGCACAGAATAGCACACTGACAGTTTCCCCGAGTGTCCTTCTCTGTCCCTAAACTCAAGGATTTCAAATATGGTTCAGCAAGATTGGTTTAGCACAGAATAGCACACTGACACTTTCCCTCACTGTCCTTCTCTGTCCCTACAAACAAGGTTTAGCACAGAATAGCACACTGATAGTTTCCCTCACTGTCCTTCTCTGTCCCTACAAACAAGATTTAGCACAGAATAGCACACAGATAGTTTCCACGAGTGTCCTTCTCTGTCCCTAAACTCAAGGATTTCAAATATGGTTCAGCAAGATTGGTTTAGCACAGAATAGCACACTGACACTTTCCCTCACTGTCCTTCTCTGTCCCTACAAACAAGGTTTAGCACAGAATAGCACACTGACAGTTTCCCTGAGTGTCCTTCTCTGTCCCTAAACTCAAGGATTTCAAATATGGTTCAGCAAGATTGGTTTAGCACAGAATAGCACACTGACACTTTCCCTCACTGTCCTTCTCTGTCCCTAAAAACAAGGTTTAGCACAGAATAGCACACTGACAGTTTCCCCGAGTGTCCTTCTCTGTCCCTAAACTCAAGGATTTCAAATATGGTTCAGCAAGATTGGTTTAGCACAGAATAGCACACTGACACTTTCCCTCACTGTCCTTCTCTGTCCCTACAAACAAGGTTTAGCACAGAATAGCACACTGATAGTTTCCCTCACTGTCCTTCTCTGTCCCTACAAACAAGATTTAGCACAGAATAGCACACTGATAGTTTCCACGAGTGTCCTTCTCTGTCCCTAAACTCAAGGATTTCAAATACGGTTCAGCAAGATTGGTTTAGCACAGAATAGCACACTGACAGTTTCCCCAAGTGTCCTTCTCTGTCCCTAAACTCAAGGATTTCAAATATGGTTCAGCAAGATTGGTTTAGCACAGAATAGCACACTGACACTTTCCCTCACTGTCCTTCTCTGTCCCTACAAACAAGGTTTAGCACAGAATAGCACACTGACAGTTTCCTCGAGTGTCCTTCTCTGTCCCTAAACTCAAGGATTTCAAATATGGTTCAGCAAGATTGGTTTAGCACAGAATAGCACACTGACAGTTTCCCTCACTGTCCTTCTCTGTCCCTACAAACAAGGTTTAGCACAGAATAGGACACTGATAGTTTCCCTCACTGTCCTTCTCTGTCCCTACAAACAAGGTTTAGCACAGAATAGCACACTGACCGTTTCCCCGAGTGTCCTTCTCTGTCCCTAAACTCAAGGATTTCAAATATGGTTCAGCAAGATTGGTTTAGCACAGAATAGCACACTGACACTTTCCCTCACTGTCCTTCTCTGTCCCTACAAACAAGATTTAGCACAGAATAGCACACTGATAGTTTCCACGAGTGTCCTTCTCTGTCCCTAAACTCAAGGATTTCAAATACGGTTCAGCAAGATTGGTTTAGCACAGAATAGCACACTGACAGTTTCCCCGAGTGTCCTTCTCTGTCCCTAAATTCAAGGATTTCAAATATGGTTCAGCAAGATTGGTTTAGCACAGAATAGCACACTGACACTTTCCCTCACTGTCCTTCTCTGTCCCTACAAACAAGGTTTAGCACAGAATAGCACACTGACAGTTTCCCCGAGTGTCCTTCTCTGTCCCTAAACTCAAGGATTTCAAATATGGTTCAGCAAGATTGGTTTAGCACAGAATAGCACACTGACACTTTCCCTCACTGTCCTTCTCTGTCCCTACAAACAAGGTTTAGCACAGAATAGCACACTGATAGTTTCCCTCACTGTCCTTCTCTGTCCCTACAAACAAGATTTAGCACAGAATAGCACACAGATAGTTTCCACGAGTGTCCTTCTCTGTCCCTAAACTCAAGGATTTCAAATATGGTTCAGCAAGATTGGTTTAGCACAGAATAGCACACTGCCACTTTCCCTCACTGTCCTTCTCTGTCCCTACAAACAAGGTTTAGCACAGAATAGCACACTGACAGTTTCCCCGAGTGTCCTTCTATGTCCCTAAACTCAAGGATTTCAAATATGGTTCAGCAAGATTGGTTTAGCACAGAATAGCACACTGACAGTTTCCCTCACTGTCCTTCTCTGTCCCTACAAACAAGGTTTAGCACAGAATAGGACACTGATAGTTTCCCTCACTGTCCTTCTCTGTCCCTACAAACAAGGTTTAGCACAGAATAGCACACTGACAGTTTCCCCGAGTGTCCTTCTCTGTCCCTAAACTCAAGGATTTCAAATATGGTTCAGCAAGATTGGTTTAGCACAGAATAGCACACTGACACTTTCCCTCACTGTCCTTCTCTGTCCCTACAAACAAGATTTAGCACAGAATAGCACACTGATAGTTTCCACGAGTGTCCTTCTCTGTCCCTAAACTCAAGGATTTCAAATACGGTTCAGCAAGATTGGTTTAGCACAGAATAGCACACTGACAGTTTCCCCGAGTGTCCTTCTCTGTCCCTAAACTCAAGGATTTCAAATATGGTTCAGCAAGATTGGTTTAGCACAGAATAGCACACTGACACTTTCCCTCACTGTCCTTCTCTGTCCCTACAAACAAGGTTTAGCACAGAATAGCACACTGACATTTTCCCCGAGTGTCCTTCTCTGTCCCTAAACTCAAGGATTTCAAATATGGTTCAGCAAGATTGGTTTAGCACAGAATAGCACACTGACACTTTCCCTCACTGTCCTTCTCTGTCCCTACAAACAAGGTTTAGCACAGAATAGCACACTGATAGTTTCCCTCACTGTCCTTCTCTGTCCCTACAAACAAGATTTAGCACAGAATAGCACACAGATAGTTTCCACGAGTGTCCTTCTCTGTCCCTAAACTCAAGGATTTCAAATATGGTTCAGCAAGATTGGTTTAGCACAGAATAGCACACTGACACTTTCCCTCACTGTCCTTCTCTGTCCCTACAAACAAGGTTTAGCACAGAATAGCACACTGACAGTTTCCCTGAGTGTCCTTCTCTGTCCCTAAACTCAAGGATTTCAAATATGGTTCAGCAAGATTGGTTTAGCACAGAATAGCACACTGACACTTTCCCTCACTGTCCTTCTCTGTCCCTACAAACAAGGTTTAGCACAGAATAGCACACTGATAGTTTCCCTCACTGTCCTTCTCTGTCCCTACAAACAAGATTTAGCACAGAATAGCACACTGATAGTTTCCACGAGTGTCCTTCTCTGTCCCTAAACTCAAGGATTTCAAATACGGTTCAGCAAGATTGGTTTAGCACAGAATAGCACACTGACAGTTTCCCCGAGTGTCCTTCTCTGTCCCTAAACTCAAGGATTTCAAATATGGTTCAGCAAGATTGGTTTAGCACAGAATAGCACACTGACACTTTCCCTCACTGTCCTTCTCTGTCCCTACAAACAAGGTTTAGCACAGAATAGCACACTGATAGTTTCCCTCACTGTCCTTCTCTGTCCCTACAAACAAGATTTAGCACAGAATAGCACACTGATAGTTTCCCCGAGTGTCCTTCTCTGTCCCTAAACTCAAGGATTTCAAATATGGTTCAGCAAGATTGGTTTAGCACAGAATAGCACACTGACACTTTCCCTCACTGTCCTTCTCTGTCCCTGCAAACAAGATTTAGCACAGAATAGCACACAGATAGTTTCCACGAGTGTCCTTCTCTGTCCCTAAACTCAAGGATTTCAAATATGGTTCAGCAAGATTGGTTTAGCACAGAATAGCACACTGACACTTTCCCTCACTGTCCTTCTCTGTCCCTAAAAACAAGGTTTAGCACAGAATAGCACACTGACAGTTTCCCCGAGTGTCCTTCTCTGTCCCTAAACTCAAGGATTTCAAATATGGTTCAGCAAGATTGGTTTAGCACAGAATAGCACACTGACACTTTCCCTCACTGTCCTTCTCTGTCCCTACAAACAAGGTTTAGCACAGAATAGCACACTGATAGTTTCCCTCACTGTCCTTCTCTGTCCCTACAAACAAGATTTAGCACAGAATAGCACACTGATAGTTTCCACGAGTGTCCTTCTCTGTCCCTAAACTCAAGGATTTCAAATACGGTTCAGCAAGATTGGTTTAGCACAGAATAGCACACTGACAGTTTCCCCGAGTGTCCTTCTCTGTCCCTAAACTCAAGGATTTCAAATATGGTTCAGCAAGATTGGTTTAGCACAGAATAGCACACTGACACTTTCCCTCACTGTCCTTCTCTGTCCCTACAAACAAGGTTTAGCACAGAATAGCACACTGATAGTTTCCCTCACTGTCCTTCTCTGTCCCTACAAACAAGATTTAGCACAGAATAGCACACTGATAGTTTCCACGAGTGTCCTTCTCTGTCCCTAAACTCAAGGATTTCAAATACGGTTCAGCAAGATTGGTTTAGCACAGAATAGCACACTGACAGTTTCCCCGAGTGTCCTTCTCTGTCCCTAAACTCAAGGATTTCAAATATGGTTCAGCAAGATTGGTTTAGCACAGAATAGCACACTGACACTTTCCCCGAGTGTCCTTCTCTGTCCCTACAAACAAGGTTTAGCACAGAATAGCACACTGACAGTTTCCCCGAGTGTCCTTCTCTGTCCCTAAACTCAAGGATTTCAAATATGGTTCAGCAAGATTGGTTTAGCACAGAATAGCACACTGACAGTTTCCCTCACTGTCCTTCTCTGTCCCTACAAACAAGGTTTAGCACAGAATAGGACACTGATAGTTTCCCTCACTGTCCTTCTCTGTCCCTACAAACAAGGTTTAGCACAGAATAGCACACTGACAGTTTCCCCGAGTGTCCTTCTCTGTCCCTAAACTCAAGGATTTCAAATATGGTTCAGCAAGATTGGTTTAGCACAGAATAGCACACTGACACTTTCCTCACTGTCCTTCTCTGTCCCTACAAACAAGATTTAGCACAGAATAGCACACTGATAGTTTCCACGAGTGTCCTTCTCTGTCCCTAAACTCAAGGATTTCAAATACGGTTCAGCAAGATTGGTTTAGCACAGAATAGCACACTGACAGTTTCCCCGAGTGTCCTTCTCTGTCCCTAAACTCAAGGATTTCAAATATGGTTCAGCAAGATTGGTTTAGCACAGAATAGCACACTGACACTTTCCCTCACTGTCCTTCTCTGTCCCTACAAACAAGGTTTAGCACAGAATAGCACACTGATAGTTTCCCTCACTGTCCTTCTCTGTCCCTACAAACAAGATTTAGCACAGAATAGCACACAGATAGTTTCCACGAGTGTCCTTCTCTGTCCCTAAACTCAAGGATTTCAAATATGGTTCAGCAAGATTGGTTTAGCACAGAATAGCACACTGACACTTTCCCTCACTGTCCTTCTCTGTCCCTACAAACAAGGTTTAGCACAGAATAGCACACTGACAGTTTCCCTGAGTGTCCTTCTCTGTCCCTAAACTCAAGGATTTCAAATATGGTTCAGCAAGATTGGTTTAGCACAGAATAGCACACTGACACTTTCCCTCACTGTCCTTCTCTGTCCCTACAAACAAGGTTTAGCACAGAATAGCACACTGATAGTTTCCCTCACTGTCCTTCTCTGTCCCTACAAACAAGATTTAGCACAAAATAGCACACTGATAGTTTCCACGAGTGTCCTTCTCTGTCCCTAAACTCAAGGATTTCAAATACGGTTCAGCAAGATTGGTTTAGCACAGAATAGCACACTGACAGTTTCCCCAAGTGTCCTTCTCTGTCCCTAAACTCAAGGATTTCAAATATGGTTCAGCAAGATTGGTTTAGCACAGAATAGCACACTGACACTTTCCCTCACTGTCCTTCTCTGTCCCTACAAACAAGGTTTAGCACAGAATAGCACACTGATAGTTTCCCTCACTGTCCTTCTCTGTCCCTACAAACAAGATTTAGCACAGAATAGCACACTGATAGTTTCCCCGAGTGTCCTTCTCTGTCCCTAAACTCAAGGATTTCAAATATGGTTCAGCAAGATTGGTTTAGCACAGAATAGCACACTGACACTTTCCCTCACTGTCCTTCTCTGTCCCTACAAACAAGGTTTAGCACAGAATAGCACACTGACAGTTTCCCCGAGTGTCCTTCTCTGTCCCTAAACTCAAAGATTTCAAATATGGTTCAGCAAGATTGGTTTAGCACAGAATAGCACACTGACACTTTCCCTCACTGTCCTTCTCTGTCCCTACAAACAAGATTTAGCACAGAATAGCACACTGATAGTTTCCACGAGTGTCCTTCTCTGTCCCTAAACTCAAGGATTTCAAATACGGTTCAGCAAGATTGGTTTAGCACAGAATAGCACACTGACAGTTTCCCCGAGTGTCCTTCTCTGTCCCTAAACTCAAGGATTTCAAATATGGTTCAGCAAGATTGGTTTAGCACAGAATAGCACACTGACACTTTCCCTCACTGTCCTTCTCTGTCCCTACAAACAAGGTTTAGCACAGAATAGCACACTGATAGTTTCCCTCACTGTCCTTCTCTGTCCCTACAAACAAGGTTTAGCACAGAATAGCACACTGACAGTTTCCCCGAGTGTCCTTCTCTGTCCCTAAACTCAAGGATTTCAAATATGGTTCAGCAAGATTGGTTTAGCACAGAATAGCACACTGACACTTTCCCTCACTGTCCTTCTCTGTCCCTACAAACAAGGTTTAGCACAGAATAGCACACTGATAGTTTCCCTCACTGTCCTTCTCTGTCCCTACAAACAAGATTTAGCACAGAATAGCACACTGATAGTTTCCACGAGTGTCCTTCTCTGTCCCTAAACTCAAGGATTTCAAATACGGTTCAGCAAGATTGGTTTAGCACAGAATAGCACACTGACAGTTTCCCCGAGTGTCCTTCTCTGTCCCTAAACTCAAGGATTTCAAATATGGTTCAGCAAGATTGGTTTAGCACAGAATAGCACACTGACACTTTCCCTCACTGTCCTTCTCTGTCCCTACAAACAAGGTTTAGCACAGAATAGCACACTGACAGTTTCCCTGAGTGTCCTTCTCTGTCCCTAAACTCAAGGATTTCAAATATGGTTCAGCAAGATTGGTTTAGCACAGAATAGCACACTGACACTTTCCCTCACTGTCCTTCTCTGTCCCTACAAACAAGGTTTAGCACAGAATAGCACACTGATAGTTTCCCTCACTGTCCTTCTCTGTCCCTACAAACAAGATTTAGCACAGAATAGCACACTGATAGTTTCCCCGAGTGTCCTTCTCTGTCCCTAAACTCAAGGATTTCAAATATGGTTCAGCAAGATTGGTTTAGCACAGAATAGCACACTGACACTTTCCCTCACTGTCCTTCTCTGTCCCTACAAACAAGGTTTAGCACAGAATAGCACACTGACAGTTTCCCTGATTGTCCTTCTCTGTCCCTAAACTCAAGGATTTCAAATATGGTTCAGCAAGATTGGTTTAGCACAGAATAGCACACTGACACTTTCCCTCACTGTCCTTCTCTGTCCCTACAAACAAGATTTAGCACAGAATAGCACACTGATAGTTTCCACGAGTGTCCTTCTCTGTCCCTAAACTCAAGGATTTCAAATACGGTTCAGCAAGATTGGTTTAGCACAGAATAGCACACTGACAGTTTCCCCGAGTGTCCTTCTCTGTCCCTAAACTCAAGGATTTCAAATATGGTTCAGCAAGATTGGTTTAGCACAGAATAGCACACTGACACTTTCCCTCACTGTCCTTCTCTGTCCCTACAAACAAGGTTTAGCACAGAATAGCACACTGATAGTTTCCCTCACTGTCCTTCTCTGTCCCTACAAACAAGGTTTAGCACAGAATAGCACACTGACAGTTTCCCCGAGTGTCCTTCTCTGTCCCTAAACTCAAGGATTTCAAATATGGTTCAGCAAGATTGGTTTAGCACAGAATAGCACACTGACACTTTCCCTCACTGTCCTTCTCTGTCCCTACAAACAAGGTTTAGCACAGAATAGCACACTGATAGTTTCCCTCACTGTCCTTCTCTGTCCCTACAAACAAGATTTAGCACAGAATAGCACACTGATAGTTTCCACGAGTGTCCTTCTCTGTCCCTAAACTCAAGGATTTCAAATACGGTTCAGCAAGATTGGTTTAGCACAGAATAGCACACTGACAGTTTCCCCGAGTGTCCTTCTCTGTCCCTAAACTCAAGGATTTCAAATATGGTTCAGCAAGATTGGTTTAGCACAGAATAGCACACTGACACTTTCCCTCACTGTCCTTCTCTGTCCCTACAAACAAGGTTTAGCACAGAATAGGACACTGATAGTTTCCCTCACTGTCCTTCTCTGTCCCTACAAACAAGGTTTAGCACAGAATAGCACACTGACAGTTTCCCCGAGTGTCCTTCTCTGTCCCTAAACTCAAGGATTTCAAATATGGTTCAGCAAGATTGGTTTAGCACAGAATAGCACACTGACACTTTCCCTCACTGTCCTTCTCTGTCCCTACAAACAAGATTTAGCACAGAATAGCACACTGATAGTTTCCACGAGTGTCCTTCTCTGTCCCTAAACTCAAGGATTTCAAATACGGTTCAGCAAGATTGGTTTAGCACAGAATAGCACACTGACAGTTTCCCCGAGTGTCCTTCTCTGTCCCTAAACTCAAGGATTTCAAATATGGTTCAGCAAGATTGGTTTAGCACAGAATAGCACACTGACACTTTCCCTCTTTGTCCTTCTCTGTCCCTACAAACAAGGTTTAGCACAGAATAGCACACTGACAGTTTCCCCGAGTGTCCTTCTCTGTCCCTAAACTCAAGGATTTCAAATATGGTTCAGCAAGATTGGTTTAGCACAGAATAGCACACTGACACTTTCCCTCACTGTCATTCTCTGTCCCTACAAACAAGGTTTAGCACAGAATAGCACACTGATAGTTTCCCTCACTGTCTTTCTCTGTCCCTACAAACAAGATTTAGCACAGAATAGCACACTGATAGTTTCCACGAGTGTCCTTCTCTGTCCCTAAACTCAAGGATTTCAAATACGGTTCAGCAAGATTGGTTTAGCACGGAATAGCACACTGACAGTTTCCCCGAGTGTCCTTCTCTGTCCCTAAACTCAAGGATTTCAAATATGGTTCAGCAAGATTGGTTTAGCACAGAATAGCACACTGACACTTTCCCTCACTGTCCTTCTCTGTCCCTACAAACAAGGTTTAGCACAGAATAGCACACTGATAGTTTCCCTCACTGTGCTTCTCTGTCCCTACAAACAAGATTTAGCACAGAATAGCACACAGATAGTTTCCACGAGTGTCCTTCTCTGTCCCTAAACTCAAGGATTTCAAATATGGTTCAGCAAGATTGGTTTAGCACAGAATAGCACACTGACACTTTCCCTCACTGTCCTTCTCTGTCCCTACAAACAAGGTTTAGCACAGAATAGCACACTGACAGTTTCCCCGAGTGTCCTTCTCTGTCCCTAAACTCAAGGATTTCAAATATGGTTCAGCAAGATTGGTTTAGCACAGAATAGCACACTGACACTTTCCCTCACTGTCCTTCTCTGTCCCTACAAACAAGGTTTAGCACAGAATAGCACACTGATAGTTTCCCTCACTGTCCTTCTCTGTCCCTACAAACAAGATTTAGCACAGAATAGCACACTGATAGTTTCCACGAGTGTCCTTCTCTGTCCCTAAACTCAAGGATTTCAAATACGGTTCAGCAAGATTGGTTTAGCACGGAATAGCACACTGACAGTTTCCCCGAGTGTCCTTCTCTGTCCCTAAACTCAAGGATTTCAAATATGGTTCAGCAAGATTGGTTTAGCACAGAATAGCACACTGACACTTTCCCTCACTGTCCTTCTCTGTCCCTACAAACAAGGTTTAGCACAGAATAGCACACTGATAGTTTCCCTCACTGTCCTTCTCTGTCCCTACAAACAAGATTTAGCACAGAATAGCACACAGATAGTTTCCACGAGTGTCCTTCTCTGTCCCTAAACTCATGGATTTCAAATATGGTTCAGCAAGATTGGTTTAGCACAGAATAGCACACTGACACTTTCCCTCACTATCCTTCTCTGTCCCTACAAACAAGGTTTAGCACAGAATAGCACACTGACAGTTTCCCCGAGTGTCCTTCTCTGTCCCTAAACTCAAGGATTTCAAATATGGTTCAGCAAGATTGGTTTAGCACAGAATAGCACACTGACACTTTCCCTCACTGTCCTTCTCTGTCCCTACAAACAAGGTTTAGCAGAGAATAGCACACTGATAGTTTCCCTCACTGTCCTTCTCTGTCCCTACAAACAAGATTTAGCACAGAATAGCACACTGATAGTTTCCACGAGTGTCCTTCTCTGTCCCTAAACTCAAGGATTTCAAATACGGTTCAGCAAGATTGGTTTAGCACAGAATAGCACACTGACAGTTTCCCCGAGTGTCCTTCTCTGTCCCTAAACTCAAGGATTTCAAACATGGTTCAGCAAGATTGGTTTAGCACAGAATAGCACACTGACACTTTCCCTCACTGTCCTTCTCTGTCCCTACAAACAAAGTTTAGCACAGAATAGCACACTGACAGTTTCCCCGAGTGTCCTTCTCTGTCCCTAAACTCAAGGATTTCAAATATGGTTCAGCAAGATTGGTTTAGCACAGAATAGCACACTGACACTTTCCCTCACTGTCCTTCTCTGTCCCTACAAACAAGGTTTAGCACAGAATAGCACACTGACAGTTTCCCCGAGTGTCCTTCTCTGTCCCTAAACTCAAGGATTTCAAATATGGTTCAGCAAGATTGGTTTAGCACAGAATAGCACACTGACACTTTCCCTCACTGTCCTTCTCTGTCCCTACAAACAAGGTTTAGCACAGAATAGCACACTGACAGTTTCCCTGAGTGTCCTTCTCTGTCCCTAAGCTCAAGGATTTCAAATATGGTTCAGCAAGATTGGTTTAGCACAGAATAGCACACTGACACTTTCCCTCACTGTCCTTCTCTGTCCCTACAAACAAGGTTTAGCACAGAATAGCACACTGATAGTTTCCCTCACTGTCCTTCTCTGTCCCTACAAACAAGATTTAGCACAGAATAGCACACTGATAGTTTCCACGAGTGTCCTTCTCTGTCCCTAAACTCATGGATTTCAAATATGGTTCAGCAAGATTGGTTTAGCACAGAATAGCACACTGACACTTTCCCTCACTATCCTTCTCTGTCCCTACAAACAAGGTTTAGCACAGAATAGCACACTGACAGTTTCCCCGAGTGTCCTTCTCTGTCCCTAAACTCAAGGATTTCAAATATGGTTCAGCAAGATTGGTTTAGCACAGAATAGCACACTGACACTTTCCCTCACTGTCCTTCTCTGTCCCTACAAACAAGGTTTAGCAGAGAATAGCACACTGATAGTTTCCCTCACTGTCCTTCTCTGTCCCTACAAACAAGATTTAGCACAGAATAGCACACTGATAGTTTCCACGAGTGTCCTTCTCTGTCCCTAAACTCAAGGATTTCAAATACGGTTCAGCAAGATTGGTTTAGCACAGAATAGCACACTGACAGTTTCCCCGAGTGTCCTTCTCTGTCCCTAAACTCAAGGATTTCAAATATGGTTCAGCAAGATTGGTTTAGCACAGAATAGCACACTGACACTTTCCCTCACTGTCCTTCTCTGTCCCTACAAACAAAGTTTAGCACAGAATAGCACACTGACAGTTTCCCCGAGTGTCCTTCTCTGTCCCTAAACTCAAGGATTTCAAATATGGTTCAGCAAGATTGGTTTAGCACAGAATAGCACACTGACAGTTTCCCTCACTGTCCTTCTCTGTCCCTACAAACAAGGTTTAGCACAGAATAGGACACTGATAGTTTCCCTCACTGTCCTTCTCTGTCCCTACAAACAAGGTTTAGCACAGAATAGCACACTGACAGTTTCCCCGAGTGTCCTTCTCTGTCCCTAAACTCAAGGATTTCAAATATGGTTCAGCAAGATTGGTTTAGCACAGAATAGCACACTGACACTTTCCCTCACTGTCCTTCTCTGTCCCTACAAACAAGGTTTAGCACAGAATAGCACACTGATAGTTTCCCCGAGTGTCCTTCTCTGTCCCTAAACTCAAGGATTTCAAATATGGTTCAGCAAGATTGGTTTAGCACAGAATAGCACACTGACACTTTCCCTCACTGTCCTTCTCTGTCCCTACAAACAAGGTTTAGCACAGAATAGCACACTGACAGTTACCCCGAGTGTCCTTCTCTGTCCCTAAACTCAAGGATTTCAAATATGGTTCAGCAAGATTGGTTTAGCACAGAATAGCACACTGACAGTTTCCCTCACTGTCCTTCTCTGTCCCTACAAACAAGGTTTAGCACAGAATAGGACACTGATAGTTTCCCTCACTGTCCTTCTCTGTCCCTACAAACAAGGTTTAGCACAGAATAGCACACTGACAGTTTCCCCGAGTGTCCTTCTCTGTCCCTAAACTCAAGGATTTCAAATATGGTTCAGCAAGATTGGTTTAGCACAGAATAGCACACTGACACTTTCCCTCACTGTCCTTCTCTGTCCCTACAAACAAGGTTTAGCACAGAATAGCACACTGATAGTTTCCCTCACTGTCCTTCTCTGTCCCTACAAACAAGATTTAGCACAGAATAGCACACTGATAGTTTCCACGAGTGTCCTTCTCTGTCCCTAAACTCAAGGATTTCAAATACGGTTCAGCAAGATTGGTTTAGCACAGAATAGCACACTGACAGTTTCCCCGAGTGTCCTTCTCTGTCCCTAAACTCAAGGATTTCAAATATGGTTCAGCAAGATTGGTTTAGCACAGAATAGCACACTGACACTTTCCCTCACTGTCCTTCTCTGTCCCTACAAACAAGGTTTAGCACAGAATAGCACACTGACAGTTTCCCCGAGTGTCCTTCTCTGTCCCTAAACTCAAGGATTTCAAATATGGTTCAGCAAGATTGGTTTAGCACAGAATAGCACACTGACACTTTCCCTCACTGTCCTTCTCTGTCCCTACAAACAAGGTTTAGCACAGAATAGCACACTGACAGTTTCCCTGAGTGTCCTTCTCTGTCCCTAAGCTCAAGGATTTCAAATATGGTTCAGCAAGATTGGTTTAGCACAGAATAGCACACTGACACTTTCCCTCACTGTCCTTCTCTGTCCCTACAAACAAGGTTTAGCACAGAATAGCACACTGATAGTTTCCCTCACTGTCCTTCTCTGTCCCTACAAACAAGATTTAGCACAGAATAGCACACTGATAGTTTCCACGAGTGTCCTTCTCTGTCCCTAAACTCAAGGATTTCAAATACGGTTCAGCAAGATTGGTTTAGCACAGAATAGCACACTGACAGTTTCCCCGAGTGTCCTTCTCTGTCCCTAAACTCAAGGATTTCAAATATGGTTCAGCAAGATTGGTTTAGCACAGAATAGCACACTGACACTTTCCCTCACTGTCCTTCTCTGTCCCTACAAACAAGGTTTAGCACAGAATAGCACACTGACAGTTTCCCTGAGTGTCCTTCTCTTTCCCTAAGCTCAAGGATTTCAAATATGGTTCAGCAAGATTGGTTTAGCACAGAATAGCACACTGACACTTTCCCTCACTGTCCTTCTCTGTCCCTACAAACAAGGTTTAGCACAGAATAGCACACTGATAGTTTCCCTCACTGTCCTTCTCTGTCCCTACAAACAAGATTTAGCACAGAATAGCACACTGATAGTTTCCATGAGTGTCCTTCTCTGTCCCTAAACTCAAGGATTTCAAATATGGTTCAGCAAGATTGGTTTAGCACAGAATAGCACACTGACACTTTCCCTCACTGTCCTTCTCTGTCCCTACAAACAAGGTTTAGAACAGAATAGCACACTGACAGTTTCCCCGAGTGTCCTTCTCTGTCCCTAAACTCAAGGATTTCAAATATGGTTCAGCAAGATTGGTTTAGCACAGAATAGCACACTGACACTTTCCCTCACTGTCCTTCTCTGTCCCTACAAACAAGGTTTAGCACAGAATAGCACACTGATAGTTTCCCTCACTGTCCTTCTCTGTCCCTACAAACAAGATTTAGCACAGAATAGCACACTGATAGTTTCCACGAGTGTCCTTCTCTGTCCCTAAACTCAAGGATTTCAAATACGGTTCAGCAAGATTGGTTTAGCACAGAATAGCACACTGACAGTTTCCCCGAGTGTCCTTCTCTGTCCCTAAACTCAAGGATTTCAAATATGGTTCAGCAAGATTGGTTTAGCACAGAATAGCACACTGACACTTTCCCTCACTGTCCTTCTCTGTCCCTACAAACAAGGTTTAGCACAGAATAGCACACTGACAGTTTCCCCGAGTGTCCTTCTCTGTCCCTAAACTCAAGGATTTCAAATATGGTTCAGCAAGATTGGTTTAGCACAGAATAGCACACTGACACTTTCCCTCACTGTCATTCTCTGTCCCTACAAACAAGGTTTAGCACAGAATAGCACACTGATAGTTTCCCTCACTGTCCTTCTCTGTCCCTACAAACAAGATTTAGCACAGAATAGCACACTGATAGTTTCCACGAGTGTCCTTCTCTGTCCCTAAACTCAAGGATTTCAAATACGGTTCAGCAAGATTGGTTTAGCATGGAATAGCACACTGACAGTTTCCCCGAGTGTCCTTCTCTGTCCCTAAACTCAAGGATTTCAAATATGGTTCAGCAAGATTGGTTTAGCACAGAATAGCACACTGACACTTTCCCTCACTGTCCTTCTCTGTCCCTACAAACAAGGTTTAGCACAGAATAGCACACTGATAGTTTCCCTCACTGTCCTTCTCTGTCCCTACAAACAAGATTTAGCACAGAACAGCACACAGATAGTTTCCACAAGTGTCCTTCTCTGTCCCTAAACTCAAGGATTTCAAATATGGTTCAGCAAGATTGGTTTAGCACAGGATAGCACACTGACACTTTCCCTCACTGTCCTTCTCTGTCCCTACAAACAAGGTTTAGCACAGAATAGCACACTGACAGTTTCCCCGAGTGTCCTTCTCTGTCCCTAAACTCAAGGAATTCAAATATGGTTCAGCAAGATTGGTTTAGCACAGAATAGCACACTGACACTTTCCCTCACTGTCCTTCTCTGTCCCTACAAACAAGGTTTAGCACAGAATAGCACACTGATAGTTTCCCTCACTGTCCTTCTCTGTCCCTACAAACAAGGTTTAGCACGGAATAGCACACTGATAGTTTCCCTCACTGTCCTTCTCTGTCCCTACAAACAAGATTTAGCACAGAACAGCACACAGATAGTTTCCACGAGTGTCCTTCTCTGTCCCTAAACTCAAGGATTTCAAATATGGTTCAGCAAGATTGGTTTAGCACAGAATAGCACACTGACACTTTCCCTCACTGTCCTTCTCTGTCCCTACAAACAAGGTTTAGCACAGAATAGCACACTGACAGTTTTCCCGAGTGTCCTTCTCTGTCCCTAAACTCAAGGATTTCAAATATGGTTCAGCAAGATTGGTTTAGCACAGAATAGCACACTGACACTTTCCCTCACTGTCCTTCTCTGTCCCTACAAACAAGGTTTAGCACAGAATAGCACACTGATAGTTTCCACGAGTGTCCTTCTCTGTCCCTAAACTCAAGGATTTCAAATACGGTTCAGCAAGATTGGTTTAGCACAGAATAGCACACTGACAGTTTCCCCGAGTGTCCTTCTCTGTCCCTAAACTCAAGGATTTCAAATATGGTTCAGCAAGATTGGTTTAGCACAGAATAGCACACTGCCACTTTCCCTCACTGTCCTTCTCTGTCCCTACAAACAAGGTTTAGCACAGAATAGCACACTGACAGTTTCCCCGAGTGTCCTTCTCTGTCCCTAAACTCAAGGATTTCAAATATGGTTCAGCAAGATTGGTTTAGCACAGAATAGCACACTGACAGTTTCCCTCACTGTCCTTCTCTGTCCCTACAAACAAGGTTTAGCACAGAATAGGACACTGATAGTTTCCCTCACTGTCCTTCTCTGTCCCTACAAACAAGGTTTAGCACAGAATAGCACACTGACAGTTTCCCCGAGTGTCCTTCTCTGTCCCTAAACTCAAGGATTTCAAATATGGTTCAGCAAGATTGGTTTAGCACAGAATAGCACACTGACAGTTTCCCCGAGTGTCCTTCTCTGTCCCTAAACTCAAGGATTTCAAATATGGTTCAGCAAGATTGGTTTAGCACAGAATAGCACACTGACACTTTCCCTCACTGTCCTTCTCTGTCCCTACAAACAAGGTTTAGCACAGAATAGCACACTGACAGTTTCCCCGAGTGTCCTTCTCTGTCCCTAAACTCAAGGATTTCAAATATGGTTCAGCAAGATTGGTTTAGCACAGAATAGCACACTGACACTTTCCCTCACTGTCCTTCTCTGTCCCAACAAACAAGGTTTAGCACAGAATAGCACACTGATAGTTTCCCTCACTGTCCTTCTCTGTCCCTACAAACAAGATTTAGCACAGAATAGCACACTGATAGTTTCCACGAGTGTCCTTCTCTGTCCCTAAACTCAAGGATTTCAAATATGGTTCAGCAAGATTGGTTTAGCACAGAATAGCACACTGACACTTTCCCTCACTGTCCTTCTCTGTCCCTACAAACAAGGTTTAGCACAGAATAGCACACTGACAGTTTCCCCAAGTGTCCTTCTCTGTCCCTAAACTCAAGGATTTCAAATATGGTTCAGCAAGATTGGTTTAGCACAGAATAGCACACTGACACTTTCCCTCACTGTCCTTCTCTGTCCCTACAAACAAGGTTTAGCACAGAATAGCACACTGATAGTTTCCCTCACTGTCCTTCTCTGTCCCTACAAACAAGATTTAGCACAGAATAGCACACTGATAGTTTCCACGAGTGTCCTTCTCTGTCCCTAAACTCAAGGATTTCAAATACGGTTCAGCAAGATTGGTTTAGCACAGAATAGCACACTGACAGTTTCCCCGAGTGTCCTTCTCTGTCCCTAAACTCAAGGATTTCAAATATGGTTCAGCAAGATTGGTTTAGCACAGAATAGCACACTGACACTTTCCCTCACTGTCCTTCTCTGTCCCTACAAACAAGGTTTAGCACAGAATAGCACACTGATAGTTTCCCTCACTGTCCTTCTCTGTCCCTACAAACAAGATTTAGCACAGAACAGCACACAGATAGTTTCCACGAGTGTCCTTCTCTGTCCCTAAACTCAAGGATTTCAAATATGGTTCAGCAAGATTGGTTTAGCACAGAATAGCACACTGACACTTTCCCTCACTGTCCTTCTCTGTCCCTACAAACAAGGTTTAGCACAGAATAGCACACTGACAGTTTCCCCGAGTGTCCTTCTCTGTCCCTAAACTCAAGGATTTCAAATATGGTTCAGCAAGATTGGTTTAGCACAGAATAGCACACTGACACTTTCCCTCACTGTCCTTCTCTGTCCCTACAAACAAGGTTTAGCACAGAATAGCACACTGATAGTTTCCCTCACTGTCCTTCTCTGTCCCTACAAACAAGATTTGGCACAGAATAGCACACTGATAGTTTCCACGAGTGTCCTTCTCTGTCCCTAAACTCAAGGATTTCAAATACGGTTCAGCAAGATTGGTTTAGCACAGAATAGCACACTGACAGTTTCCCCGAGTGTCCTTCTCTGTCCCTAAACTCAAGGATTTCAAATATGGTTCAGCAAGATTGGTTTAGCACAGAATAGCACACTGACACTTTCCCTCACTGTCCTTCTCTGTCCCTACAAACAAGGTTTAGCACAGAATAGCACACTGACAGTTTCCCCGAGTGTCCTTCTCTGTCCCTAAACTCAATGATTTCAAATATGGTTCAGCAAGATTGGTTTAGCACAGAATAGCACACTGACAGTTTCCCTCACTGTCCTTCTCTGTCCCTACAAACAAGGTTTAGCACAGAATAGGACACTGATAGTTTCCCTCACTGTCCTTCTCTGTCCCTACAAATAAGGTTTAGCACAGAATAGCACACTGACAGTTTCCCCGAGTGTCCTTCTCTGTCCCTAAACTCAAGGATTTCAAATATGGTTCAGCAAGATTGGTTTAGCACAGAATAGCACACTGACACTTTCCCTCACTGTCCTTCTCTGTCCCTACAAACAAGGTTTAGCACGGAATAGCACACTGATAGTTTCCCCGAGTGTCCTTCTCTGTCCCTAAACTCAAGGATTTCAAATATGGTTCAGCAAGATTGGTTTAGCACAGAATAGCACACTGACACTTTGCCCGAGTGTCCTTCTCTGTCCCTAAACTCAAGGATTTCAAATATGGTTCAGCAAGATTGGTTTAGCACAGACTAGCACACTGACACTTTCCCTCACTGTCCTTCTCTGTCCCTACAAACAAGGTTTAGCACAGAATAGCACACTGATAGTTTCCCTCACTGTCCTTCTCTGTCCCTACAAACAAGGTTTAGCACAGAATAGCACACTGACAGTTTCCCTGAGTGTCCTTCTCTGTCCCTAAACTCAAGGATTTCAAATATGGTTCAGCAAGATTGGTTTAGCACAGAATAGCACACTGACAGTTTCCCCGAGTGTCCTTCTCTGTCCCTAAACTCAAGGATTTCAAATATGGTTCAGCAAGATTGGTTTAGCACAGAATAGCACACTGACACTTTCCCTCACTGTCCTTCTCTGTCCCTACAAACAAGATTTAGCACAGAATAGCACACTGATAGTTTCCACGAGTGTCCTTCTCTGTCCCTAAACTCAAGGATTTCAAATACGGTTCAGCAAGATTGGTTTAGCACAGAATAGCACACTGACAGTTTCCCTCACTGTCCTTCTCTGTTCCTACAAACAAGGTTTAGCACAGAATAGCACACTGATAGTTTCCCTCACTGTCCTTCTCTGTCCCTACAAACAAGGTTTAGCACAGAATAGCACACTGACAGTTTCCCCGAGTGTCCTTCTCTGTCCCTAAACTCAAGGATTTCAAATATGGTTCAGCAAGATTGGTTTAGCACAGAATAGCACACTGACAGTTTCCCTCACTGTCCTTCTCTGTCCCTACAAACAAGGTTTAGCACAGAATAGGACACTGATAGTTTCCCTCACTGTCCTTCTCTGTCCCTACAAACAAGGTTTAGCACAGAATAGCACACTGACAGTTTCCCCGAGTGTCCTTCTCTGTCCCTAAACTCAAGGATTTCAAATATGGTTCAGCAAGTTTGGTTTAGCACAGAATAGCACACTGACAGTTTCCCTCACTGTCCTTCTCTGTCCCTACAAACAAGGTTTAGCACAGAATAGCACACTGATAGTTTCCCTCACTGTCCTTCTCTGTCCCTACAAACAAGATTTAGCACAGAATAGCACACTGATAGTTTCCACGAGTGTCCTTCTCTGTCCCTAAACTCAAGGATTTCAAATACGGTTCAGCAAGATTGGTTTAGCACAGAATAGCACACTGACAGTTTCCCCGAGTGTCCTTCTCTGTCCCTAAACTCAAGGATTTCAAATATGGTTCAGCAAGATTGGTTTAGCACAGAATAGCACACTGACACTTTCCCCGAGTGTCCTTCTCTGTCCCTACAAACAAGGTTTAGCACAGAATAGCACACTGACAGTTTCCCCGAGTGTCCTTCTCTGTCCCTAAACTCAAGGATTTCAAATATGTTTCAGCAAGATTGGTTTAGCACAGAATAGCACACTGACACTTTCCCTCACTGTCCTTCTCTGTCCCTACAAACAAGGTTTAGCACAGAATAGCACACTGACAGTTTCCCCGAGTGTCCTTCTCTGTCCCTAAACTCAAGGATTTCAAATATGGTTCAGCAAGATTGGTTTAGCACAGAATAGCACACTGACAGTTTCCCTCACTGTCCTTCTCTGTCCCTACAAACAAGGTTTAGCACAGAATAGGACACTGATAGTTTCCCTCACTGTCCTTCTCTGTCCCTACAAACAAGGTTTAGCACAGAATAGCACACTGACAGTTTCCCCGAGTGTCCTTCTCTGTCCCTAAACTCAAGGATTTCAAATATGGTTCAGCAAGTTTGGTTTAGCACAGAATAGCACACTGACAGTTTCCCTCACTGTCCTTCTCTGTCCCTACAAACAAGGTTTAGCACAGAATAGCACACTGATAGTTTCCCTCACTGTCCTTCTCTGTCCCTACAAACAAGATTTAGCACAGAATAGCACACTGATAGTTTCCACGAGTGTCCTTCTCTGTCCCTAAACTCAAGGATTTCAAATACGGTTCAGCAAGATTGGTTTAGCACAGAATAGCACACTGACAGTTTCCCCGAGTGTCCTTCTCTGTCCCTAAACTCAAGGATTTCAAATATGTTTCAGCAAGATTGGTTTAGCACAGAATAGCACACTGACACTTTCCCCGAGTGTCCTTCTCTGTCCCTACAAACAAGGTTTAGCACAGAATAGCACACTGACAGTTTCCCCGAGTGTCCTTCTCTGTCCCTAAACTCAAGGATTTCAAATATGGTTCAGCAAGATTGGTTTAGCACAGAATAGCACACTGACACTTTCCCTCACTGTCCTTCTCTGTCCCTACAAACAAGGTTTAGCACAGAATAGCACACTGATAGTTTCCCTCACTGTCCTTCTCTGTCCCTACAAACAAGGTTTAGCACAGAATAGCACACTGACAGTTTCCCCGAGTGTCCTTCTCTGTCCCTAAACTCAAGGATTTCAAATATGGTTCAGCAAAATTGGTTTAGCACAGAATAGCACACTGACAGTTTCCCTCACTGTCCTTCTCTGTCCGAACAAACAAGGTTTAGCACAGAATAGGACACTGATAGTTTCCCTCACTGTCCTTCTCTGTCCCTACAAACAAGGTTTAGCACAGAATAGCACACTGACAGTTTCCCCGAGTGTCCTTCTCTGTCCCTAAACTCAAGGATTTCAAATATGGTTCAGCAAGATTGGTTTAGCACAGAATAGCACACTGACACTTTCCCTCACTGTCCTTCTCTGTCCCTACAAACAAGGTTTAGCACAGAATAGCACACTGATAGTTTCCCTCACTGTCCTTCTCTGTCCCTACAAACAAGATTTAGCACAGAATAGCACACTGATAGTTTCCACGAGTGTCCTTCTCTGTCCCTAAACTCAAGGATTTCAAATACGGTTCAGCAAGATTGGTTTAGCACAGAATAGCACACTGACAGTTTCCCCGAGTGTCCTTCTCTGTCCCTAAACTCAAGGATTTCAAATATGGTTCAGCAAGATTGGTTTAGCACAGAATAGCACACTGACACTTTCCCTCACTGTCCTTCTCTGTCCCTACAAACAAGGTTTAGCACAGAATAGCACACTGACAGTTTCCCCGAGTGTCCCTCTCTGTCCCTAAACTCAAGGATTTCAAATATGGTTCAGCAAGATTGGTTTAGCACAGAATAGCACACTGACACTTTCCCTCACTGTCCTTCTCTGTCCCTACAAACAAGATTTAGCACAGAATAGCACACTGATAGTTTCCACGAGTGTCCTTCTCTGTCCCTAAACTCAAGGATTTCAAATATGGTTCAGCAAGATTGGTTTAGCACAGAATAGCACACTGACACTTTCCCTCACTGTCCTTCTCTGTCCCTACAAACAAGGTTTAGCACAGAATAACACACTGACAGTTTCCCCGAGTGTCCTTCTCTGTCCCTAAACTCAAGGATTTCAAATATGGTTCAGCAAGATTGGTTTAGCACAGAATAGCACACTGACACTTTCCCTCACTGTCCTTCTCTGTCCCTACAAACAAGGTTTAGCACAGAATAGCACACTGATAGTTTCCCTCACTGTCCTTCTCTGTCCCTACAAACAAGATTTAGCACAGAATAGCACACTGATAGCTTCCACGAGTGTCCTTCTCTGTCCCTAAACTCAAGGATTTCAAATACGGTTCAGCAAGATTGGTTTAGCACAGAATAGCACACTGACACTTTCCCTCACTGTCCTTCTCTGTCCCTACAAACAAGGTTTAGCACAGAATAACACACTGACAGTTTCCCCGAGTGTCCTTCTCTGTCCCTAAACTCAAGAATTTCAAATATGGTTCAGCAAGATTGGTTTAGCACAGAATAGCACACTGACACTTTCCCTCACTGTCCTTCTCTGTCCCTACAAACAAGGTTTAGCACAGAATAGCACACTGATAGTTTCCCTCACTGTCCTTCTCTGTCCCTACAAACAAGATTTAGCACAGAATAGCACACTGATAGTTTCCACGAGTGTCCTTCTCTGTCCCTAAACTCAAGGATTTCAAATACGGTTCAGCAAGATTGGTTTAGCACAGAATAGCACACTGACAGTTTCCCCGAGTGTCCTTCTCTGTCCCTAAACTCAAGGATTTCAAATATGGTTCAGCAAGATTGGTTTAGCACAGAATAGCACACTGACACTTTCCCTCACTGTCCTTCTCTGTCCCTACAAACAAGGTTTAGCACAGAATAGCACACTGACAGTTTCCCCGAGTGTCCTTCTCTGTCCCTAAACTCAAGGATTTCAAATATGGTTCAGCAAGATTGGTTTAGCACAGAATAGCACACTGACACTTTCCCTCACTGTCCTTCTCTGTCCCTACAAACAAGGTTTAGCACAGAATAGCACACTGATAGTTTCCCTCACTGTCCTTCTCTGTCCCTACAAACAAGGTTTAGCACAGAATAGCACACTGACAGTTTCCCTGAGTGTCCTTCTCTGTCCCTAAACTCAAGGATTTGAAATATGGTTCAGCAAGATTGGTTTAGCACAGAATAGCACACTGACAGTTTCCCCGAGTGTCCTTCTCTGTCCCTAAACTCAAGGATTTCAAATATGGTTCAGCAAGATTGGTTTAGCACAGAATAGCACACTGACACTTTCCCTCACTGTCCTTCTCTGTCCCTACAAACAAGATTTAGCACAGAATAGCACACTGATAGTTTCCACGAGTGTCCTTCTCTGTCCCTAAACTCAAGGATTTCAAATACGGTTCAGCAAGATTGGTTTAGCACAGAATAGCACACTGACAGTTTCCCTCACTGTCCTTCTCTGTTCCTACAAACAAGGTTTAGCACAGAATAGCACACTGATAGTTTCCCTCACTGTCCTTCTCTGTCCCTACAAACAAGGTTTAGCACAGAATAGCACACTGACAGTTTCCCCGAGTGTCCTTCTCTGTCCCTAAACTCAAGGATTTCAAATATGGTTCAGCAAGATTGGTTTAGCACAGAATAGCACACTCACAGTTTCCCTCACTGTCCTTCTCTGTCCCTACAAACAAGGTTTAGCACAGAATAGGACACTGATAGTTTCCCTCACTGTCCTTCTCTGTCCCTACAAACAAGGTTTAGCACAGAATAGCACACTGACAGTTTCCCCGAGTGTCCTTCTCTGTCCCTAAACTCAAGGATTTCAAATATGGTTCAGCAAGTTTGGTTTAGCACAGAATAGCACACTGACAGTTTCCCTCACTGTCCTTCTCTGTCCCTACAAACAAGGTTTAGCACAGAATAGCACACTGATAGTTTCCCTCACTGTCCTTCTCTGTCCCTACAAACAAGATTTAGCACAGAATAGCACACTGATAGTTTCCACGAGTGTCCTTCTCTGTCCCTAAACTCAAGGATTTCAAATACGGTTCAGCAAGATTGGTTTAGCACAGAATAGCACACTGACAGTTTCCCCGAGTGTCCTTCCCTGTCCCTAAACTCAAGGATTTCAAATATGGTTCAGCAAGATTGGTTTAGCACAGAATAGCACACTGACACTTTCCCTCACTGTCCTTCTCTGTCCCTACAAACAAGGTTTAGCACAGAATAGCACACTGATAGTTTCCCTCACTGTCCTTCTCTGTCCCTACAAACAAGGTTTAGCACAGAATAGCACACTGACAGTTTCCCTGAGTGTCCTTCTCTGTCCCTAAACTCAAGGATTTCAAATATGGTTCAGCAAGATTGGTTTAGCACAGAATAGCACACTGACACTTTCCCTCACTGTCCTTCTCTGTCCCTACAAACAAGATTTAGCACAGAATAGCACACTGATAGTTTCCACGAGTGTCCTTCTCTGTCCCTAAACTCAAGGATTTCAAATACGGTTCAGCAAGATTGGTTTAGCACAGAATAGCACACTGACAGTTTCCCTCACTGTCCTTCTCTGTTCCTACAAACAAGGTTTAGCGCAGAATAGCACACTGATAGTTTCCCTCACTGTCCTTCTCTGTCCCTACAAACAAGGTTTAGCACAGAATAGCACACTGACAGTTTCCCCGAGTGTCCTTCTCTGTCCCTAAACTCAAGGATTTCAAATATGGTTCAGCAAGATTGGTTTAGCACAGAATAGCACACTGACAGTTTCCCTCACTGTCCTTCTCTGTCCCTACAAACAAGGTTTAGCACAGAATAGGACACTGATAGTTTCCCTCACTGTCCTTCTCTGTCCCTACAAACAAGGTTTAGCACAGAATAGCACACTGACAGTTTCCCCGAGTGTCCTTCTCTGTCCCTAAACTCAAGGATTTCAAATATGGTTCAGCAAGTTTGGTTTAGCACAGAATAGCACACTGACAGTTTCCCTCACTGTCCTTCTCTGTCCCTACAAACAAGGTTTAGCACAGAATAGCACACTGATAGTTTCCCTCACTGTCCTTCTCTGTCCCTACAAACAAGATTTAGCACAGAATAGCACACTGATAGTTTCCACGAGTGTCCTTCTCTGTCCCTAAACTCAAGGATTTCAAATACGGTTCAGCAAGATTGGTTTAGCACAGAATAGCACACTGACAGTTTCCCCGAGTGTCCTTCTCTGTCCCTAAACTCAAGGATTTCAAATATGGTTCAGCAAGATTGGTTTAGCACAGAATAGCACACTGACACTTTCCCCGAGTGTCCTTCTCTGTCCCTACAAACAAGGTTTAGCACAGAATAGCACACTGACAGTTTCCCCGAGTGTCCTTCTCTGTCCCTAAACTCAAGGATTTCAAATATGGTTCAGCAAGATTGGTTTAGCACAGAATAGCACACTGACACTTTCCCTCACTGTCCTTCTCTGTCCCTACAAACAAGGTTTAGCACAGAATAGCACACTGACAGTTTCCCCGAGTGTCCTTCTCTGTCCCTAAACTCAAGGATTTCAAATATGGTTCAGCAAGATTGGTTTAGCACAGAATAGCACACTGACACTTTCCCTCACTGTCCTTCTCTGTCCCTACAAACAAGGTTTAGCACAGAATAGCACACTGATAGTTTCCCTCACTGTCCTTCTCTGTCCCTACAAACAAGGTTTAGCACAGAATAGCACACTGACAGTTTCCCCGAGTGTCCTTCTCTGTCCCTAAACTCAAGGATTTCAAATATGGTTCAGCAAGATTGGTTTAGCACAGAATAGCACACTGACAGTTTCCCTCACTTTCCTTCTCTGTCCCTACAAACAAGGTTTAGCACAGAATAGGACACTGATAGTTTCCCTCACTGTCCTTCTCTGTCCCTACAAACAAGGTTTAGCACAGAATAGCACACTGACAGTTTCCCCGAGTGTCCTTCTCTGTCCCTAAACTCAAGGATTTCAAATATGGTTCAGCAAGATTGGTTTAGCACAGAATAGCACACTGACACTTTCCCTCACTGTCCTTCTCTGTCCCTACAAACAAGGTTTAGCACAGAATAGCACACTGATAGTTTCCCTCACTGTCCTTCTCTGTCCCTACAAACAAGATTTAGCACAGAATAGCACACTGATAGTTTCCACGAGTGTCCTTCTCTGTCCCTAAACTCAAGGATTTCAAATACGGTTCAGCAAGATTGGTTTAGCACAGAATAGCACACTGACAGTTTCCCCGAGTGTCCTTCTCTGTCCCTAAACTCAAGGATTTCAAATATGGTTCAGCAAGATTGGTTTAGCACAGAATAGCACACTGACACTTTCCCTCACTGTCCTTCTCTGTCCCTACAAACAAGGTTTAGCACAGAATAGCACACTGACAGTTTCCCCGAGTGTCCTTCTCTGTCCCTAAACTCAAGGATTTCAAATATGGTTCAGCAAGATTGGTTTAGCACAGAATAGCACACTGACACTTTCCCTCACTGTCCTTCTCTGTCCCTACAAACAAGGTTTAGCACAGAATAGCACACTGATAGTTTCCACGAGTGTCCTTCTCTGTCCCTAAACTCAAGGATTTCAAATATGGTTCAGCAAGATTGGTTTAGCACAGAATAGCACACTGACACTTTCCCTCACTGTCCTTCTCTGTCCCTACAAACAAGGTTTAGCACAGAATAGCACACTGACAGTTTCCCCGAGTGTCCTTCTCTGTCCCTAAACTCAAGGATTTCAAATATGGTTCAGCAAGATTGGTTTAGCACAGAATAGCACACTGACACTTTCCCTCACTGTCCTTCTCTGTCCCTACAAACAAGGTTTAGCACAGAATAGCACACTGATAGTTTCCCTCACTGTCCTTCTCTGTCCCTACAAACACGATTTAGCACAGAATAGCACACTGATAGTTTCCACGAGTGTCCTTCTCTGTCCCTAAACTCAAGGATTTCAAATACGGTTCAGCAAGATTGGTTTAGCACAGAATAGCACACTGACAGTTTCCCCGAGTGTCCTTCTCTGTCCCTAAACTGAAGGATTTCAAATACGGTTCAGCAAGATTGGTTTAGCACAGAATAGCACACTGACAGTTTCCCCGAGTGTCCTTCTCTGTCCCTAAACTCAAGGATTTCAAATACGGTTCAGCAAGATTGGTTTAGCACAGAATAGCACACTGACACTTTCCCTCACTGTCCTTCTCTGTCCCTACAAACAAGGTTTAGCACAGAATAACACACTGACAGTTTCCCCGAGTGTCCTTCTCTGTCCCTAAACTCAAGGATTTCAAATATGGTTCAGCAAGATTGGTTTAGCACAGAATAGCACACTGACACTTTCCCTCACTGTCCTTCTCTGTCCCTACAAACAAGGTTTAGCACAGAATAGCACACTGATAGTTTCCCTCACTGTCCTTCTCTGTCCCTACAAACAAGATTTAGCACAGAATAGCACACTGATAGCTTCCACGAGTGTCCTTCTCTGTCCCTAAACTCAAGGATTTCAAATACGGTTCAGCAAGATTGGTTTAGCACAGAATAGCACACTGACAGTTTCCCCGAGTGTCCTTCTCTGTCCCTAAACTCAAGGATTTCAAATATGGTTCAGCAAGATTGGTTTAGCACAGAATAGCACACTGACACTTTCCCTCACTGTCCTTCTCTGTCCCTACAAACAAGGTTTAGCACAGAATAGCACACTGACAGTTTCCCCGAGTGTCCTTCTCTGTCCCTAAACTCAAGGATTTCAAATATGGTTCAGCAAGATTGGTTTAGCACAGAATAGCACACTGACACTTTCCCTCACTGTCCTTCTCTGTCCCTACAAACAAGGTTTAGCACAGAATAGCACACTGATAGTTTCCACGAGTGTCCTTCTCTGTCCCTAAACTCAAGGATTTCAAATATGGTTCAGCAAGATTGGTTTAGCACAGAATAGCACACTGACACTTTCCCTCACTGTCCTTCTCTGTCCCTACAAACAAGGTTTAGCACAGAATAGCACACTGACAGTTTCCCCGAGTGTCCTTCTCTGTCCCTAAACTCAAGGATTTCAAATATGGTTCAGCAAGATTGGTTTAGCACAGAATAGCACACTGACACTTTCCCTCACTGTCCTTCTCTGTCCCTACAAACAAGGTTTAGCACAGAATAGCACACTGATAGTTTCCCTCACTGTCCTTCTCTGTCCCTACAAACACGATTTAGCACAGAATAGCACACTGATACTTTCCACGAGTGTCCTTCTCTGTCCCTAAACTCAAGGATTTCAAATACGGTTCAGCAAGATTGGTTTAGCACAGAATAGCACACTGACAGTTTCCCCGAGTGTCCTTCTCTGTCCCTAAACTGAAGGATTTCAAATACGGTTCAGCAAGATTGGTTTAGCACAGAATAGCACACTGACAGTTTCCCCGAGTGTCCTTCTATGTCCCTAAACTCAAGGATTTCAAATATGGTTCAGCAAGATTGGTTTAGCACAGAATAGCACACTGACACTTTCCCTCACTGTCCTTCTCTGTCCCTACAAACAGGGTTTAGCACAGAATAGCACACTGACAGTTTCCCCGAGTGTCCTTCTCTGTCCCTAAACTCAAGGATTTCAAATATGGTTCAGCAAGATTGGTTTAGCACAGAATAGCACACTGACACTTTCCCTCACTGTCCTTCTCTGTCCCTACAAACAAGGTTTAGCACAGAATAGCACACTGATAGTTTCCACGAGTGTCCTTCTCTGTCCCTAAACTCAAGGATTTCAAATATGGTTCAGCAAGATTGGTTTAGCACAGAATAGCACACTGACACTTTCCCTCACTGTCCTTCTCTGTCCCTACAAACAAGGTTTAGCACAGAATAGCACACTGACAGTTTCCCTGAGTGTCCTTCTCTTTACCTAAACTCAAGGATTTCAAATATGGTTCAGCAAGATTGGTTTAGCACAGAATAGCACACTGACACTTTCCCTCACTGTCCTTCTCTGTCCCTACAAACAAGGTTTAGCACAGAATAGCACACTGATAGTTTCCCTCACTGTCCTTCTCTGTCCCTACAAACACGATTTAGCACAGAATAGCACACTGATAGTTTCCACGAGTGTCCTTCTCTGTCCCTAAACTCAAGGATTTCAAATACGGTTCAGCAAGATTGGTTTAGCACAGAATAGCACACTGACAGTTTCCCCGAGTGTCCTTCTCTGTCCCTAAACTGAAGGATTTCAAATACGGTTCAGCAAGATTGGTTTAGCACAGAATAGCACACTGACAGTTTCCCCGAGTGTCCTTCTCTGTCCCTAAACTCAAGGATTTCAAATACGGTTCAGCAAGATTGGTTTAGCACAGAATAGCACACTGACACTTTCCCTCACTGTCCTTCTCTGTCCCTACAAACAAGGTTTAGCACAGAATAGCACACTGACAGTTTCCCCGAGTGTCCTTCTCTGTCCCTAAACTCAAGGATGTCAAATATGGTTCAGCAAGATTGGTTTAGCACAGAATAGCACACTGACACTTTCCCTCACTGTCCTTCTCTGTCCCTACAAACAAGGTTTAGCACAGAATAGCACACTGATAGTTTCCCTCACTGTCCTTCTCTGTCCCTACAAACAAGATTTAGCACAGAATAGCACACTGATAGCTTCCACGAGTGTCCTTCTCTGTCCCTAAACTCAAGGATTTCAAATACGGTTCAGCAAGATTGGTTTAGCACAGAATAGCACACTGACAGTTTCCCCGAGTGTCCTTCTCTGTCCCTAAACTCAAGGATTTCAAATATGGTTCAGCAAGATTGGTTTAGCACAGAATAGCACACTGACACTTTCCCTCACTGTCCTTCTCTGTCCCTACAAACAAGGTTTAGCACAGAATAGCACACTGATAGTTTCCCTCACTGTCCTTCTCTGTCCCTACAAACAAGATTTAGCACAGAATAGCACACTGATAGTTTCCACGAGTGTCCTTCTCTGTCCCTAAACTCAAGGATTTCAAATATGGTTCAGCAAGATTGGTTTAGCACAGAATAGCACACTGACAGTTTCCCTCACTGTCCTTCTCTGTCCCTACAAACAAGGTTTAGCACAGAATAGGACACTGATAATTTCCCTCACTGTCCTTCTCTGTCCCTACAAACAAGGTTTAGCACAGAATAGCACACTGACAGTTTCCCTGAGTGTCCTTCTCTGTCCCTAAACTCAAGGATTTCAAATATGGTTCAGCAAGATTGGTTTAGCACAGAATAGCACACTGACAGTTTCCCTCACTGTCCTTCTCTGTCCCTACAAACAAGGTTTAGCACAGAATAGCACACTGATAGTTTCCCTCACTGTCCTTCTCTGTCCCTACAAACAAGATTTAGCACAGAATAGCACACTGATAGTTTCCACGAGTGTCCTTCTCTGTCCCTAAACTCAAGGATTTCAAATACGGTTCAGCAAGATTGGTTTAGCACAGAATAGCACACTGACAGTTTCCACCGAGTGTCCTTCTCTGTCCCTATACTCAAGGATTTCAAATATGGTTCAGCAAGATTGGTTTAGCACAGAATAGCACACTTACACTTTCCCTCACTGTCCTTCTCTGTCCCTACAAACAAGGTTTAGCACAGAATAGCACACTGATAGTTTCCCTCACTGTCCTTCTCTGTCCCTAAACTCAAGGATTTCAAATACGGTTCAGCAAGATTGGTTTAGCACAGAATAGCACACTGACAGTTTCCCTCACTGTCCTTCTCTGTCCCTACAAACAAGGTTTAGCACAGAATAGCACACTGATAGTTTCCCTCACTGTCCTTCTCTGTCCCTACAAACAAGGTTTAGCACAGAATAGCACACTGACAGTTTCCCCGAGTGTCCTTCTCTGTCCCTAAACTCAAGGATTTCAAATATGGTTCAGCAAGATTGGTTTAGCACAGAATAGCACACTGACAGTTTCCCTCACTGTCCTTCTCTGTCCCTACAAACAAGGTTTAGCACAGAATAGCACACTGATAGTTTCCCTCACTGTCCTTCTCTGTCCCTACAAACAAGATTTAGCACAGAATAGCACACTGATAGTTTCCACGAGTGTCCTTCTCTGTCCCTAAACTCAAGGATTTCAAATATGGTTCAGCAAGATTGGTTTAGCACAGAATAGCACACTGACACTTTCCCAGAGTGTCTTTCTCTGTCCCTACAAACAAGGTTTAGCACAGAATAGCACACTGACAGTTTCCCCGAGTGTCCTTCTCTGTCCCTAAACTCAAGGATTTCAAATATGGTTCAGCAAGATTGGTTTAGCACAGAATAGCACACTGACACTTTCCCTCACTGTCCTTCTCTGTCCCTACAAACAAGGTTTAGCACAGAATAGCACACTGATAGTTTCCCTCACTGTCCTTCTCTGTCCCTAAACTCAAGGATTTCAAATACGGTTCAGCAAGATTGGTTTAGCACAGAATAGCACACTGACAGTTTCCCCCACTGTCCTTCTCTGTCCCTACAAACAAGGTTTAGCACAGAATAGCACACTGACACTTTCCCTCACTGTCCTTCTCTGTCCCTACAAACAAGGTTTAGCACAGAATAGCACACTGACAGTTTCCCTCACTGTCCTTCTCTGTCCCTACAAACAAGGTTTAGAGCAGAATAGCACACTGACACTTTCCCTCACTGTCCTTCTCTGTCCCTACAAACAAGGTTTAGCACAGAATAGCACACTGACAGTTTCCCTCACTGTCCTTCTCTGTCCCTACAAACAAGGTTTAGCACAGAATAACACACTGACACTCTCCCTACCTATCCTTCTCTGTCCCTAAACACAAGGAATCCAGGATTAGTAAAGAAAAAAAAGAAAACTGTCCCTGCCTATGCTTCTCTTTCCCTGCTCCGGAACACACTACACAAGGCCGCCGCGCTGGCGGCCTTTTATAGTGTGGGGCGTGTACTAAACCCCCTCAGCAATAATTGGCCACAGGAATCCTGCCTGTGGCCAATCATTGCTCTCCTCGCTGCCGGCACTGTGATTGGCCAAGCATGCGGGGTCACAGTGCATGCTTGGCCAATCACAGCGCCTGGATGACACTGCGATGGCGTAGTGCATTGTGCGCCGTTCGCGTCACTCGAATTTGGCGCGAACGGCCCAAATCGTTCGATCTTCGTCGAACGATCGAACAGCGGATGTTCGAGTCGAACGTATGTTCAACTCGAACATGAAGCTCATCCCTATCCCTGAGGCTTATTTTAAAACTTTGAGATCGGTAATTCAGAAATTTGTTTGGAATAACAGAAGTAACCGTATTGCCTTCAGGATGTTAACTAGATCAAAAGAGAATGGCGGGTATTCCTCCCGGATCTGGAAAAATATCATGAAGCAGCAATACTGCGGAGAGTTATGGATTGGACCCTTGCCCCATGGAAAAAAAAAATGGGTGGAGCTGGAAGAAAAAAATTGTAAATCTCCGGTGGGACAGATTATTTGGATCCCAAGGCAGTTCAGAGGTCCCTTGGTTGAAGCGACACGATTACTCTAGAAGCATTGAGAATGTGGGATAAATTAATCAAAAATATACAGGGACAGTACAACAGCCCCCTAATGCCTTTAACAGGAAATAATTATTTTCCACCGGGGAAAGATAATAAATTATATCTAAAATGGACCACATTGCCATATCTGAGATTAAGCTCAGGTTCACACTGGGCTGCGGGAGTGAAGCCGTGCGAGTTCAGCTGAACTCGCACGATTTCACTCTCGCTGGCAGTCCCGATTTCAGCCGCGATTACAAAGACATCTGACACAGATGTCAATGTAAATCGTGGCCGAAATCGCAAAAAAGTAGTACAGAAACTACTTTTTGAAATCGGTGCAGCGCTGCAGATGCGGCATCGCACCAATTAGGACAGTGCCGTTGCCGGCAATTTGCGGAAAATATTGGCGTTTTGACATGCGATTTGACATGCCGCATGTCAAAACGTACCCGTGTGAACCAGGGCTATAGGATGTTATGAAGGGGAATGTCCTATGTTCACTATCTGAATTTCGTGAAAGATATGGGTCCACCCCATGGGAAGTTTGGAGATATAAACAACTTCAACACTTTGTAGGTTCCCTCCCAAAACCCCTTTGGGGGGTCAGTAGGCTGAACTCATGGGAAAAACTAGTCGATCAAGCGGGGACAGAGAGATATAGAATTTCTAATATTTACAAGTTGTTGATGACATACCTAGAGGGAGGAGCCGTGTGCCCAATGGAAAGCTGGGAAATAGAATTGAATCAGTCATTGCCAGAAACAATGAGAAGTAAAGTCTTAGATTATGTTCACTCCACCTCTGTGGACACACGGATAAAAGAAATTAATTTTAAATTACTAACTAAGTGGTACTATGTCCCAGCAAAATTACATAAGATAAACCCCCAGGTGTCACCTTTATGTTGGAGGGAATGTGGGGAGGTGGGAACCCATGCCCACATATGGTGGCAGTGCCCTAAGATCCAGCCATACTGGGTGGAAATATTAGATCTAATCAAGAAGATCAGTGGAATTGAGAATTGTTTGGACCCATGGCAATGTTTGTTCCATGTAATAGCTATCCCTAGGAAGAAATACAAAGCAGCAATTATTCCAATCCTTCTGAATGCAGCGAAGATATTGATTCCGAAACAGTGGAGGGTAAAGCAAGCCCCGATGATACAGGAATGGCTGAGGGAAGTAGATGAAATAAGAATTATGGAAGAGGCAATACATCTACATAAGGAATCTAAAAATGGAGATACTAGAATTTGGAGGGGTTGGGTGGAGTTTAGACATCCCCTGGTATATGCAAGTTATATGGGTAGTGAAAGCAGAACTTAAGGAATTCTGGTTGGTTTAGCCTAAGGTAGGAGGGGCAGGCTTTCCCCTTTTCCCCCCCTTGGGGTGTTTTTTTTTTTGTTTCCGTGATCCACGAGGAGGTTAGGGGGTACTGGGGGAAGAAAGGGATACTCTTATAAATAATAAAATATTTTTAGATGTCACAAAAGTTAATTACAGGATAAGATATGGGAAACTGAGCACAATGCATTTAAAATAACACAGGTGGGGGGGGGGGGGGTGGGGGGTTTTATATACACGTGCGGTAGTGGGAAATGGGGAAAGAGAGTAATTCTCTTGTCCCCTCAAAAAACAAAACAATATTGAGGCCACAGTCACGAAGGACAGGAAATGGGAAATTGAGCACATAGCACTTTAATAAAACAGGGGGGAGGAAGGGTGGGGAGACTGGGGTCTTTTTTTTTTTCTTCCCCACGGGTGGTATAGGGGAAAGCTGAGGCAGCAGAAAGAAGAAAAATTTTGAGGATGTAGGATAGACCCATAGTATTATTGTTGTTGTTGTTGCTAATGTGATGATGTGTTTATTTTAAATGTCATTTCTTTTTTATATGCTTATTGGAAATGTAATGAAAGCTATATTTATGTATAAACGAAAACAGGGGAATTCTCCAAAACTGGAGTTCCATGTTTTTTTTTGCTGTATTCAAAATCACAATTATAAAGTTTAAGACCACTGTACATGCATAGATAACCGTGCATATTCTGCCAATTCAAGCAATAACTTCACAAAAAAATCACATGGGAAGACTGGCTTTGTCACCTCTATTGATAAGGTCTGTTGAATTTTTAAATCCTAACTTCTAGCCAACTCTGTTGAGAATTATATATAAAATCCTGTTTTACAGTTAGTTTGGAAGTAATCACCCTAAGGCTCCATTCACACATGAGCGTATCTTTTTACTAGCATTTTTCAGGTGTTTTTAAAGCTTTTTTTGCAGCTTTTTACAAGCTATACTAAAGCGATGTAGAAGTGTATTACAAGCATTTTAGAGTTCTTCCACACTGAGCCGTGCCAGGCGTTAGCAGTAAAGCGCCACTAGTTTTAGCAGCGCTTTACCGTCATTTTAGCAGCACTTTTTGGCGCTTTTAACCTCCAATAGCGACCAGTTTATTTTAACGTCATATAGTTCTGTTTGTGTTACTGCCAGTTTAACGCCATATAGTTCTGTGTGCGTTACTGCCAGTTTAACGCCATATAGTTTTGTGTGCGTTTCTGCCAGTTTAACGCCCTATAGTTCTGTGTGCGTTACTGCCAGTTTAACGACATATACTTTTGTTTGCGTTACTGCCAGTTTAACGGCATATACTTTTGTGTGCGTTACTGCCAGTTTAACGCCATATAGTTTTGTGGGCGTCACTGACAGTTTTACGCCATATAGTTGTGCGTGAGTTACTGCCAGTTAAACGCCATATAGTTTTGTGTGCGTTACTGCTAGTTTAACGCCAAATAGTTATGTGTGCGTTACTGCCAGTTTAACGCCATATACTTTTGTGTGCGTTACTGACAGTTTAACGCCATATAGTTTTTTGGGCGTCACTGACAGTTTTACGCCATATAGTTGTGCGTGAGTTATTACCAGTTTAACGCCATATAGTTTTGTGTGCGTTACTGCCAGTTTAACGCCATATAGTTCTGTGTGCGTTACTGCCAGTTAAACGCCATATAGTTTTGTGCGTTACTGCCAGCTCAACATCATTTACTTTTGTGTGCGTTGCTGCCAGTTTAACGCCATATAGTTTTGTGTGTTACTGTCAGTTTAACGCCATATAGTTTTGTTTGCATTACTGCCAGTTTAACGCCATATCGTTTTGTGTGTTACTGCCAATTTAACGCCATATAGTTCTGTGTGCATTACCGCCAGTTTAACACCATATAGTTTTGCGTGCGTTACTGCCAGTTTAACGCCATATAGTTCTGTGTGCGTTACTGCCAGTTTAATGTCATATAGTTCTGTGTGCGTTACTGCCAGTTTAACGCCATATAGTTTTGTGCATTACTGCCAGTTTAACGCCATTTACTTTTTTGTGCGTTACTGCCAGTTTAACTCTGTATAGTTCTGTGCGTCACTGTATGTTTGGTGCATTATATTGCATTATATTATAGTGTATCGGTGGATTGTGTCTGTGTAGTGTGAGTACTCAAATTAAAGTGCACCTTTACATTGATTAAAGTACATCTACGTACAGATTTCAACTTCTTCTTTACATTTGCTTATTAACACCGCCCCCTCCCTCCCAATAATGTCTGGGAGGACAACAAGTAGAGGCAGACGTTTCCTTGGCACTGTAAGGGGGCCAGCAACAAATGTGTCCACAGGAAAAGGTGGACGTGGTGGTCAGTCCTCAGGCAGGGCATCATTTCCTCTGTTTAGTGAGTTTGCCCGTGCTATCCAGCCACAGCTTGCAGAGGAGGTGGTGGACTGGCTTACTAAACCTTCCTCATCCTCCTCATCCTTTGTCACACAAGCAGAAACAAGTGTGCAGTCCCCTGATGTTGCCAGAGTGGATAAACCTGCCTCCTTGTCCACATCTATTCCTGCCATAGCCCCAACATCAGCCATTGAGGAGTCAGCTGAGTTATTTGACCACAGCGTCAGCCACTTGCTCCTTGATGATGCCCAGCCATTACTGGATTCAGATGTTGGTTCTGAGGTTGAGGATGACAGGAACATGAGCCTAGAGAGAGGGAGGAACACTGGTAGACAAATTGGCATTCATGTTCGCCAAGCCACAGCGTATTGCCAAGTTGTCTCCAGTGGTAATGATGAAGATGGAGGAGATGGAGATGATGATGATGACGATGATGAGGTCACTGATGCGACTTGGGTGCCAGATAGAGGAGGAAGCTGAAGCTGAGTCGGCACAACCCCAAAGAGGCCAACATCAATAAAGAATAGACAGTAGCCACCCTATTCCATCACATTCTGCAGCTGTTATCTCCCGGCCCACTCCCCAAAGCTCAGCTGTCTGGGCCTTTTTCAGCACATCTGCAGCAGATTGCACTGTTGCTATCTGTAAACTGTGTCTCAGGCACATCAAACGTGGCAAAAATACCAGCCATTTAGGTACCACATGCTTAACAAGACATTTAACGTTCAACCACTCCGCCCGTTGGCAAGAGCACCTAAAAGCCACACAAAAGGGGCACAAATCTGTCCCTTCTCCTCCTCCTCCTCCTCCTTACCCACTTCAGTCTGCCCCTGCTATACCGAGTCATTACCTCTCAGCAGCCTCCACTGACAGGGAAGGTGGTATAGCACAGGGTGCCCCAGGTCCTAGCAGAACATCTGCCAGCAGCACACCACCAGCTGTAGACTGTAGCCGGCAAATTTATCTGCCCATGTACTGCAGCGGGAAAAAAATACAGTCCCTGCCACCCACATGCCCAGCGTCTAAATGCAAGTTTGTTAAAGCTGTTGGCTCTCCAACTTCTGCCTTTCAGCCTGGTGGATTCTGCCCCCTTCCATGAATTTGCACAATGTGCTGTACCACAATGGCAGGTTCCCAGTCGCTACTACTTTTCACATAAGGTCGTTCCATCTCTTTACCATCACGTGGAAGGGAATGTTCTAGCATCATTGGGCAAGGCAGTCAGCCGTAAAATCCACCTTACTGCTGACACGTGGTCCAGCAAGCATGGACAAGGACGATACATTTAGTTCACAGCACACTGGGTAATGCTGCTTGCAACTCGAAAGGATGCAGGACAGGGCTCGGTGCTGCAGCTTGTTGTGCCCTCACGTCTCCAAACAGCTGGTTGAGATGATGCCAGACCTGTGAGCTCTACCCCCTCCTCCTCCTCCGCCACCCCCATGCCCTCCTCTGCAGAATTGTCCTATGAACATCAGGTACCCTCTAAGTATTCAAAGGGCTATTCCCAGAGTCAGGCTAAAGGGTGCCATGCAGTGCTTCAGCTGGTGTGTTTAGGAGACAGGAACCACACCGAAGCAGAAATTCTTGCAGCTCTGCAGGGACAGGCCCAGAGGTGGTTCACACCATGCCAGCTGGAGCCAGGAATGGTGGTGTGCGATAATGGCTCAAACCTCCTGCCCGCCCTTAGACAGGGAAAGTTGATACATGTGCCATGCCTGGCACATGTCCTCAATTTGGTGGTGCAGTGTTTCCTAAATACATACCCAGGGTTGCAAGTTGTGCTACAGCTGGCCAGAAGAGTCTGTAGCCATTTCAGGCGGTCATACACAGCCAGTGCTCAGTTGTCTGAAATTCAGCAGGAAATCCATCTGCCCGTAAACTGCCTGATTTGTGACATGCCCACCATGTGGAACTCGACTTTGTCGATGCTGCAGTGGCTATACATGCAGCAGAGGGCCGTCAACAAGTACCTGTGTGAATACGGAACGACGACAGGCTCAGGCCGCCTCAGCTTTTTTCCCCACGCCAATAGCTACATAAATACAATGCTCCTATTTGTAACTGTACATTAATGGTTACACACACTTTTTCCTATAATGTTCCAAGAAGTATCTGGAATGTTATCAAACTATTAATTTGTATGCAACCCAAAAGGGCACACAAACTCACTCACACATAACTATACAAATAAATCAACACTGTTTTACTGGAATCATGCCTAAATCTATAAAGTGGGTTTCCACCTGTAATTTGTAATTGGTACATAAAAATAAAACACCTACTTTCTGTTTTTTAACTGAGCCTTTCTGTGTGAAATTACATACATTTACAAAAGGTGGTGGTTTTGAAAAAGGCAAGTAGACTGTGCACTTTGCAAGAAAAGTTGGTCCAGAGCTCAGTAAATGAGATTTCCCTTTGCAAAGAATACCCAATCACATGCAAGGAAAATAAAGAAAAACTGGCTTTTTGCTTGCAGGTGATTGGATGATGGAAGTCAGCAGAGTTTTCCCTCATTTACTAAGCTCTGGAGCAATTGCACTTGCAGAGTGCACTGGCCCTTGCAAAGTGCACAGTGTTTTTACCTTTACTAAATCCACCCATTTGGTCTGTAAGAAAATTAAGCATTTGAAGCTCAAAAGGAAAAGTTATACAGCCAGACAGATGGTACAGAAAATTATAGAGTTCTGCAGTGTACTTCTGATTTCTTCTTGTTTGCATAAACAATGTTTTTTGTTTTTTTAAGGTTAGCACATTTCACACTATTTACTTACTGTCCACAGTACAAACGTATCTAAAGCCAAAACTCATTTTAGTTGTGGATACAGAGGGGGAGTTGTAAAACTCCTGTCATGTTTTTATTGTTTTCTTTGTTTTACCTGGTATTATTTGAACTTCATATTTGTATTGGTGACCATTGCCATAAAGTGATGAAAAATGAAAATTTTTACAGTTGTCACTTGAATAGGAAGTGAGGGAAAATATTCCAAAGGACAGAGTGTCTATGCCAACTGTTCAAGAGGGTGTTTCCCTCACTTTGGAAAGACATCTACTCACCTCCTTGTCATCAAAGACAGGTAGCAGGAGAGCTGTCAGTATAGTCAGTACATTACCAGGGACCAGGGATGCGGACAAAAATGTCAGGGTGGAGTGGCATCATTGCATGAGATGAAATTGTAAACTTCATTTTCTAGCTGTGGAATAATAAATATATAGCACAGTGCATAAAGCATTAGTGTGTAATATAAAATGTTCAGCCCAGTGTACAAAATTTGGCAGTTCAAAATAGAGGGCATATAGTGCAGCATACAGAATCAGATGGCGCAGAAGAAATATTGTGCAGCATTGCATACCAAATTGTGCAGTTTGGAATATATCATGTACAACAAGGAGTATAGTATGAGTCAGTGCAAAATAAGGAATGTACAGCATGGGATATGAAATTAGCCAGTGCAGAATAGGAAACATAAAGCATGGTACATGAAACGAAGCCGTGCGAAAAAGGGAACTTACAGCATAGCATATTAATTGAGGCATTGCGGAATAGGGAACATACAGCATGACATATGGAGTAAGGCGCTACAGATTTGGGCATGTGCAGCATCTATATAACTGTATATAACTGCGGCGGCTGGTCCAGAACTGCTTAATAAATATTGAATTGCCTTTTAATACTACACTATGAGATGGTTCTATTCTTCTTTCTGATATGTATGAGTTGGCAATCTGACTTTTGGAGCGATTATCCATGAAGGAAGACTGCATGTAAGCCATACCCCCTATGGCGCTAGACAGGAATCTGATGGTGTTCATTGGTTAATTGAGCACTGGTTGATTGCTTATGTAGCGGGTGTCAAATTTAGTGGGGTGTATCTGGGCTATAGATGGCCCAGATACATTGATTTTTAGGGATTTATGGACACTTTGGAGTATGGGAGGTATGAATGGTGTCATGTTCCCTGCGGTCCCTAGGTGGCGCTGTCACCTGGGACCAGGGTTGAACTGCCATTCTAGAGCCGTGCCCTTTGTGTCCTCTCGCAGCAGTAGTACGGCGGGGCGGGGAACCTGCCGTGCCTGCTGGGAGAGAATATAAAAGGGGCGGACATCTTGCGCACGAGGTCCATTTCCCAGGCACCTTCAGCCTGGGGTCTGCTGCGGTTTGTCTGTGCCCAGGCGCCCTTGGCCTTGGCACGTGGAGTCGAGTTCCATCCCAGGCACCTTCGGCCTGGGGTGAGGTACTTTACAAGGAGGCCTGGGGCCCAGTACCTTCGACTGGGTCCCGCGAGGGCGAAGCATTCCTAAGGTGCCCCCGGTATTGGGTGCCTGAATCCAGGGCATAAGGGACGGGAGAGGTGACCTCTCCGAAGAGCCAGCGCAGCATTTGCTGGTGACGGTGGAGGCCTCTGGTGACCGTCCGGATGTATGTCTTCCTCTGACAGGGGTTGTATGTTCTAAAGGAGGTAGTTCATGTTCTCACGGTCTGTGGCAGAGACCCATCTTCATCAGGTCAGTGGCAGGCCTCATCCAAGGCCTGTGGTAGAGGCCTCAACATTCACCCAGGTCAGTGGCAGGGAGCAAATTCACAGTCTGTGGCAGCGACTGTGCGCCAAGCCTGTTTGCACTAAACGGAACAGGAGAAACTTTATTCATTGTGTTGTGCCTGGACCTACTCCTTCCCACACCCTGTCTGTTTTTTTAAAGTTCAACCAGCCTACCTATTGATCAAAGCAATAAAACAGAGTTGGACTTTTATTGGTGTGGAACTTGTGTTACTGGGAGCTAAGTGTCCCTGTCAGTGACAGTGGCAATCATCCTCCATAGGAGAAGCTGAGGCTCCGGCCTAAAATCATAACATACTATAAATAAAGTCTATGCTGCATGCACAAATATAAATAAAGAAGTGCAAAAAGCACTAACAATTCACAAGATTCCGAGACTGGTTTACCACTTACCAAGATAAGTTTATAAACCTCATGGTAGACAAGTGGTTAAATCAAGCTCACAGCTGTTGCTGCAGCTGTGAGTTTGATACCAGCATAAAGAGTCGGCAAAGGGCTTTCTTATAAACGTCTTATCAAAATCTGCCAGCAATTCCTGCGGTAGTTCCTTGGCTCTTCTGTTCCACCAGGAAGCCCGGGAACATGGGAAACTGCTTCCCTGGTAAAAGCAGGAGGAATTTGGGGAACATTCATTCCATGATCCCTCATGCGACTAATGACACCATAAGTGACATGTATTATGACCCTGCAGCGATCACTGCTATCGTTCTACAGTTAGCATATCCAAGCATGGAGCTATTCCAGCACAATCTCTGCTGGAGTAGCTGCATTAAAAGGCAGGGGAGACCTTGACGGTCTAACAGTGGTTCTTAAAGTGTAGGGGTACTATCAAAAAATGACTGTAATCCATCATTCTTTTCCCTTCTGTACTAAGCTATCCTAAAAGCCCCTACACCAATTGCTTTGTTCTGATGCTCTATGGCCAAATATCTCTTCACCGTTGACCACACCTGATAGATTTTATAAGTCTCCAAAAGCTAGAAGACAGAGTCTTACAACTCAGTGGGGCTCACCGTAAAGACACAGGCAGTGGAGAAGAGGATTATAGCCAGAGGGGATAAAAAGAACCTTACCAACACCTCTTAAAATGTGTTGGTAAGTACATGGAAAAACATAAAATTATACAGAATATCATGAAAGAGACTATGACATAATTTTATCCAAGCAAAATGAGTTTATTAAACAGATATTTTTGACAAATTCTCTAAGTAATAGTCAAAGCCATCATTCCTGTGTTGCCGTATCATTTAATTCTGTGTTTCTGTGAATAGTAATCACATTAACTACAAAAAATAGCTTGATGTATTTATATTAATAAAACTACAGAGGCTAACTCAACCATTTATATAGGAAAATTGTTGTAATTATTCCTGCTGTGTTCCAAGGCTCCCTTTAACACAACATAACAGGAACCCAATTAGTAAATACTTTCTGTAAAGGTGTCACGGTGAACTAGATCACATTATAGGCAATTTTTTTTAGATAATTACACGATTTTCTGAAATCTTATGAACCTGGTGTCTCAAACCACAGCAAAATAGTAAGACTTTTTTTACAGCTCTACACAGGAGGAAAGCCACGTATTTAGGAGAACTGACATACCATAATGGAACACTGGAGAGAGAAAATATGTAGGGTTTTGTAACCTAGACCAGTCTGGCACAGAGACACAAAGAAGCACTCACCTTAGGTGCTGCTGCATCTTGAGCCACTTCAGACTGTTCTTTCTACCCATCAAGTTTTGGACTGTCTAATTTTATTATTCATGCCTGTTGTTCTGTATGGTTTTATCTATGGTTCCCATTATTTATTTTGATTGAGTCTATATGCAGTCTATAGCGTTTCTGCAGAGATCTGCAAGTAGATACCTAATCAATATCATCTTACATTTAAGATTTAGGAAGTGTCACTAATGTTTGTAAGTGACTTTATTAGACAAAATTGAAAGGGTGGAGGGGCCAGGCCTAGCCATGTGTCAAGTAAAGCTCCCATACCCCTCTCCTATACCTAGCAGCGTTTTAAATACTTGATTTTTCACCTAAGTGCCAGAAAGCTGAAGGCTCTCTCTTTCCCACATTGCCAAAAAGTTATGAAGTTGCCTAGTTACCTTCGTAACACTAAGCAACTCCTGCTGAAATTACATTTTTTAAAATGGAACAGCAATTATAGCTGGATTTCATGTGACGTGACAAGTCTCTATTCCTCTATTCCACACACTTTGGGTTTGCAAGCAGTTGCATATTTCCTAGCTAGATCAGGGAAGTTTGCATTGGTTGTGCAAGAGTTCATTTTGATGAGCCTACAGTAGCTACTGACACATAACTTTTTCATGTTCGATGGGGACTACTACCTCCAGAGATGCGGAGCATCCATGGGGGCTAAATTCTCACCATCCCTAGCTAATTTATACATGGGATGGTGGGAGAAATTCCTCTGTGTGTGTTATGTTATGCATGTTATTGTCCTAAAAAGGGGTTGGGAACCCGGGTTCTGCACCAGGGGACATGTATCAATGCAAAAAGAAGTTTTAAAAACTGCCGTTTTTCGGGAGCAGTCATTTTAATGATGCATAAAGTGAAAAAAAAAGAGTCAAATATTCCTCTAAATATCGTACCTGGGGGTGTCTAAAGTATGCCTGTGAAGTGCCACGTGTTTCCCGTGTTTAGAACTGTCCCTGCACAAAATTACATTTCTAAAGGAAAAAAAGCCATTTAAAACTGCTTGCGGCTTTAATGTAATGTCTGGTCCAGGTAATATGGATGAAAATCTTTAAGAAAAATGGCATAGCTACCCCATAACCCCCCCCACCCCAGCCCATTGCCAGCCCCTTTGGGTCTTGTATGGATATTAAGGGGAACCCCGCACACAAAATAAAAAAGGCCCTATATACTCTGAACAGCCCTATACAGGCGGTGCATACAAGACAGGGACTGTAGGTTTGTTCTTATGTAGAATCTGTTTGTAATTTTGAACAGGTACATTGTTTAAGTGTAGCTCCAGCCAAAAAAATCTATTTTTAAGCTTTTTGGAAAACATAGGGAAGGGTTATCACCCCTGTAACATTTGTTTTGCTGTCTGTGCCCCTGTTCAGAACATTTCACCTCACTTTCCGTCCCAATGACAAATGTTTTTGAAAAGTGGGGTTTTTATTGAAACAAGGATTGGTGATAAAGCATCAGTAGAGAGGAGACACCTTTTTCCCATATTAACTCTTACAGGAGAGAATTTCCCTTCCTATGGGTAGATTTCCTCTCACTTCCTGTTGTCTCCTTTCGTTTGCAAGTAGGAGTCGTTTGTAAGTTGGATGTTTGAAAGTAGGGGCCTGCCGTATATACTCTGCTGAAATTTGCCCCAACACTGTAAGCCCTCACAGTTACTCTTGGTGGGCGCATGAATGGGCCCTGCTGTGAATTATTAGATCAAGAATTGTAATTGCATGCCCCTGTTGAACAGGGGCTGAAAAATTGGGCCTTTGGTGGTAGTGGTGGTGGTGGTGTTGACACAACACTGTAAGGCCTCACAGTTACTCTTGGTGGGCGCAGGAATGGGCCCTGCTGTGAATTATTAGATCAAGAATTGTAATTACATGCCCCTGTTAAATAGGGGCAGAAAAATTGGGCCCTAGGCACTGGTGCCACAACACTGCAACCCCTCACAGATACTGTACTTGGAGCACAGCAATGAGCCCTGTTGCAAAGTATTGCATCAAAAATTGTAATTACACGCCCCTGTTTAAACAGGGGCTGAAAAATTGGGCCTTAGGCACTGGTGCTGGTGCCACGACACTTCAACCTCTCCCAGATACTCTAGTTGGAGTGCAGGAATGAGCCCTGCTGCAAAGCATTGCATAAAAAATTGTAATAACACGCCCCTGTTAAACAGGGGCTGAAAAATTGGGCCTTAGCCACTGGTGCTGGTGCCACGACACTGCAACCTCTCCCAGATACTCTAGTTGGAGTGCAGGAATGAACCCTGCTGCAAAGCATTGCATAAAATATTGTAATTACATGCCCCTGTTAAACAGGGGCTGAAAAATTGGGCCTTAGCCACTGGTGGCGGCACCCAGAAACAAAAATGTTCTTCCAAGCTATCATCATCAATCGGATCATTGAGGAGGAGGAGGATAGTCAGTCAACACAACAGGACAGTCTCTCAGCATCAGCATCAGTCTTGAAGGGATGTGACATTTGAAAATAAATTAGTCTGTTATATCAGCTTCAGGTGTTTGGTAGCTGGTGGTGATCCAAGACTGGTTCATCTTTATGAAGGTCAGTCGATCAACCGAGTCGGTGGACAGGCGCACCCTGTGATCCGTGACAAATCCTCCAGCAGCACTGAATGTGCGTTCTGAAAGAACGCTGGATGCAGGACAGGCCAGTAGCTCAATTGCATACTGTGCAAGCTCTGGCCAGTGATCCATCCTCAAGACCCAGTAAGCCAGAGGATTTTCGGTGGGGAAGGTGTCCAAGTCTGACCTTGCCCCTAGGTATTCCTGCACCATGTATATCAGACGCTGGCGATGGTTGCTGGAACCGATCATACCTTGGGGCTGTGGACTAAAGAATTGTCTGAACGCATCGGTCAGACGGCCACCTTCCCCACCGCTCCTTCTTTGACTGACTGAAGCCTCAGCAACTCGTTGTCCAGGACCAGGAGTTTGTAACCTCCCAGTCTCTGGGAACGCGCTGCACAGACCTTTCTGCAAGGCCTCCCGGAGTTGTCTCATCCTCTGCTCCCTCTGCGACGGTAACATAAGGTCCGCAACCTTACCCTTGTACCGTGGATCAAGGAGAGTGGCCAGCCAGTAATGGTCCCTCTCCTTGATCCGAAGAATACGAGGATCCTTCCGCAGACTTTGCAGGATCAGGGAGGCCATGCAGTGTAGGTTAGCTGAGGCATTCGGTCCGGAGTCCTCTGGGTCACTAAGGATGACATGATCCGCAGCCACCTCCTCCCAGCCACGTACAAGTCCACGGGTTTCTTGGGACTGTAAATCATCCCTAAAAGACTGCTGCTGATGATGCTGAGTGCCAGGCTCCACCTCCATGCTGACACAATCCTCCTCCTCCTCCTCCTCTTCCTGTGCGATGGGTGGGACAGAAGGAACACTCTCTGGGTAAAGGGGGCCTTGAGAGGCAAGGAAGTCCTCCTCTTCCTGCCTCTGTTCTGCCTCAAGTGCCCTGTCCATTATTCCATGCAGCGTATGTTCCAACAGGTGGACAAGAGGTACAGTGTCACTGATGCATGCACTGTCACTGCTCACCATCCTCGTGGCCTCCTCAAATGGTGCCAGGACAGTGCATGCATCCCTGATCATGCCCCACTGGCGTGGTGAAAAAAACCAGAGCTCCCCTGACCCTGTCATGGTGCCATAGTCGCACAGGTACTCATTGATGGCCCTCTGCTGCGTGTGCAGCCGCTGCAGCATGGCCAACGTTGAGTTCCACCTGGTGGGCATGTCACATATAAGGCGGTTCTTGGGCAGGTTCAACTCCTTTTGCAGCTCAGCCAGGCGAGCACTGGCATTATAAGATCTGCGGAAATGCACACAGACTTTCCTGGCCTGCCTCAGGACATCCTGTAAGCCCGGGTACCTGCCCAAGAACCGTTGCACCACCAGGTTAAGGACGTGAGCCACACAGGGCACATGGGTCAGTTGTCCCTGTCGGAGGGCGGAGAGGAGGTTGGTGCCATTGTCGCAAACCACCATTCCTGGCTTAAGCTGGCGTGGTGTCAACCACCTCTCGGCCTGCCCCTGCAGAGCAGACAGAACCTCTGCCCCAGTGTGGCTCCTTTCCCCCAAACACACCAGCGCAAGCACGGCATGGCATCTTTTTGCCTGCGTTCTTGCGTAGCCCCTTGAACGCCTACGGAGCACCGCTGGTTCCGAGGACAAAGCACAGGAAGAGGCCATGGAGGAAGAAGAAGAGGAGGGGGTGGAGGAGAGAAGTGTGTCACAACCAGTAGTAGCATTTTGGAGGCGTGGCGGCGGAACAACCTCCAACACTACTGCACCTTGTCCTGCATCCTTCCCAGCTGCCAAAAGAGTGACCCAATGGGCCGTGAAAGAAAGGTAACGTCCCTGTCCATGCCTGCTGGACCATGAGTCAGCGGTAATATGCACCTTACCGCTGACCGCCCTGTCCAGTGAGGCCAAGACATTGCCTTCCACATGCCGGTAGAGAGCCGGAATCGCCTTCCGTGAGAAAAAGTGGCGTTTGGGAACCTGCCACTGAGGAACCGCACATTGCACAAACTCACGGAAGGGGGCCGAGTCTACCAACTGAAAAGGCAGCAGTTGAAGCGCTAGCAATTTAGCCAAGCTAGCATTCAACCGCTGGGCATGTGGATGGCTGGGAGTGAACTTCTTTCGACGGTCCAGCAGCTGGGGCAGGGAAATTTGCCTGCTAGAATCGGACGTTGGTGTACTGCTAGCAGAGTGCCCGCAAGTACTTGGCTGTGACACACCTAATTCTACACCTTCATTCCTCTCAGTGCAGGTTTCAGAGAGGACTGAAGGTATAGTGGGGTTGGAGATCCCAGCTGATGCGGTGCAAGGAGAGGTCTTTTTTGTTCTTTGGTGTGGGTCTTTAAGGTAGGCTTGCCAACGAGCTGCATGGCAGGTCAACATATGTCTGGTCAAGCATGTGGTGCCCAAGCGGGTGATGTTTTGGCCACGCGATATACGCTTGAGACATATGTTGCAAACAGCAGCTGTGCGATCTGATGCACTCGACTCAAAAAAGGCCCACACCAAAGAACTTTTTGAATAACGGGCAGAGGCAGCGCCCTGCACAGGCGGAGCTCTGCGGTGTGATTCCGTTGGTGTGCTGCCCTTACGCTGGCCCCCCAAGGGCATCCTGCCTCGTTGAAGATGTGCCTCCTCCTCATCCTCCTCCTCCTCTCTCCTATTAGGCACCCACGTGGAGTCAGTGACCTCATCATCCCCTCCCTCCTCATCACTGGAGCCAATCTGGCAGTATGCTGCAGCTGCTGGAACATGACTGCCAGATTGGTGTCCTTCTTGAGCATCCCCTCTCTCTGCTCTCACGCTACTGCCTTCCTCTAGCTGGGTATCATCATCAGACCCTTCGAAATGCTGGGCATCCTCCTGGAGCATGTACCCAACACTGTGCTCAAACAGTTCGGGAGACTCCTCATGAGGACATGGTTGGTCTAGGGAAGGAGTGACTGATGATGACATTGATACCAGGGAAGAGGACGCTTTGGCAGCTACTTTGCCAGTACCCTGAGCCTGGGTGAGAGAGGATGAGGAGGATGAGGAGGGCTTGGTCATCCACTCTACCAAGTCTTCGGCATGATGCGGCTCAACACGTCCAGCTGCCGAAAAGAAGGACAAGCGTGTCCCATGGCCACGTGCTGATGGCGATGCACCGCGTCCACGACCAGCACTGTTGTCTCTAGACACAGAGCCTGCTTACCCTCTTTTATTGGCTCCTGACTGTCTGCCTCTCCTTGTTTGCCTTCCAGACATTCTAATGGGCTGCAGGGAGATGGGAAAACCAGCAATAAGGCCTAGCTTCAGGAGTATATTTTGCAGGAATCACACTACGCCTGCTGTAAGTGCTGCAAATGCCTGTCGGTGTAACACACCAGGAAAACACAGCAATACGGGCTAACTTCAGGTGTATAATGTGCAGGAGGCACACTCCGCCCGCTGTAAGTGCTGCAAATGCCTGTTGGTGTAACACACCAGGAAAACACAGCAATACGGGCTAACTTCAGGTGTATAATGTGCAGGAGGCACACTCCGCCCGCTGTAAGTGCTGCAAATGCCTGTTGGTGTAACACACCAGGAAAACACAGCAATACGGGCTAACTTCAGGTGTATAATGTGCAGGAGGCACACTCCGCCCGCTGTAAGTGCTGCAAATGCCTGTTGGTGTAACACACCAGGAAAACACAGCAATACGGGCTAACTTCAGATGTATAATGTGCAGGAGGCACACTCCGCCCGCTGTAAGTGCTGCAAATGCCTGTTGGTGTAAAACACCAGGAAAACACAGCAATACGGGCTAACTTCAGGTGTATAATGTGCAGGAGGCACACTCCGCCCGCTGTAAGTGCTGCAAATGCCTGGTGGTGTAACACACCAGGAAACACAGCAATACTGGCTAACTTCAGGTGTATACTGTGCAGGAGGCTTAGCAACAATGACACTGACACTGTCCCCTGCCTATCCTTCTCTCTCCCTGCACACAAGGTTTATCAAAGAATATGACACTGACACTCTCCCTGCCTATCCTTCTCTCTCCCTGCACACAAGATTTATCAAAGAATATGACACTGACACTCTCCCTGCCTATCCTTCTCTCTCCCTGCACACAAGGTTTAGCAAAGAATATGACACTGACACTGTCCCCTGCCTATCCTTCTCTCTCCCTGCACACAAGGTTTAGCAAAGAATATGACACTGACACTCTCCCTGCCTATCCTTCTCTCTCCCTGCACACAAGAATAGCACAAAGAATATCAACACTGTCCCTGCCTATCCTTCTCTTTCCCTGCTCCGGAACACACTACACAAGGCCGCCGCGCTGGCGGCCTTTTATAGTGTGGGGCGTGTGCTAAACCCCCTGAGCTATAATTGGCCACAGGCAACCTGCCTGTGGCCAATTATGGCTCTCCTAGCTGCCGGCGCTGTGATTGGCCAAGCATGCGGGGTCACAGTGCATGCTTGGCCAATCACAGCGCCGGGATTGCACTGCGATGGCGCAGTGTATTGTGGGCCGTTCGCGTCACTCGAATTTGGCGCGAACGGCCCAAATCGCTCGATGTTCGCCGAACGGTCGAACAGCCGATGTTCGAGTCGAACGTATGTTCGACTTGAACACCGAGCTCATCCCTACTCTGACAAAGTAGTTGAACTAAACCACACATAACTAGGATTTTCAGAGACTACTATAAAAACATGTATAACATTATAGGAACCATTAGAGGAAACAAAACTCCTTGTGCAAAGGAAAATTAAAATCCAAGAATCTTTTAACCACTTAAGCCCCGGACCATTTTGTAGCTAAAGGACCAGGCCCCTTTTTGTGATTCGGCACTGCGTCGTTTTAACTGACAATAGCACGGTCGTGCAACGTGGCTCCCAAACAAAATTGACGTCCTTTTTTCCCCACAAATAGAGCTTTCTTTTGGTGGTATTTGATCACCTCTGCGTTTTTTTTTTTTTTTTTTGTGCTATAAACAAAAATAGAGCAACAATTTTGAAAAAAATTACATATTTTTTACTTTTTGCTATAATAAATATCCCCAAAAAATATATAAAAACTTTTTTTTCCTCAGTTTAGGCTGATATGTATTCTTATACATATTTTTGGTAAAAAAAATCGCAATAAGCATTTATTGATTGGTTTGCGCAAAAATTATAGCGTCTACAAAATAGGGGGTAGTTTATGGCATTTTTATTAATATTTTTTTTTTACTAGTAATGGCGGCGATCAGTGATTTTTATCATGACCGCGACATTATGGCGGACACATCGGACACTTTTGACACATTTTTGGGACCATTGTCATTTTTACAGCGATCAGTGCTATAAATATGCACTGGTTACTGTGAAAATGACACTGGCAGTGAAGGGTTTAACCTCTAGATGGCTCTGTAGGGGTTAAGTGTGACCTAATGAGTGATTCTTACTGTAGGGGGGCGTGGCTTGGCGTGTGACGTCACTGATCGTCATTCCCTATGACAGGGAACAGATGATCACTGACATGCCACTAGGAAGAAGGGGGAAAGGTTTGTTTACACTTACCTCTCCCCGTTCTTCAGCTCTGTGACCCGATCGCGGGACACCGGCGCCGATCAGGTCCTCGGGTCCCACTGGCATGGTCATGGAGCTTCGGACCGTGTCATGAGCGCGCGGGCGACCCACGGATGGGTTCTTAAAGGGGACGTACCTGTGCCTGTCAGTGCCATTCTGTCGATGTACATCGTCGTGCGGCGGTCCTTAAGTGGTTAAAGACCCTCCTAACCCAGTTTATCAAATTACAATTTCCACCTTGTGAATGAATGAATGACTTATATAGCGCTACAAATGCAAACTGAATCGCCTCAAGGCGCTTTTTGCAGCCAGTGTCTGCTTGGCTGGTGCGGTCATTTACCTTGTAGGTCATACACATATATGTACACATATATACTGGGCCAATTTGGACAAGATCCAATTAACCTACCAGCATGTCTTTTGATTGTGGGAGGAAACCAGAGTACCTGGAGGAAACGCACGTAGACGCAGGGAGATCATGCAAACTGCAGGCAGATGGTGTCGTGGTCGGGATTCAAACCAGCAACCCTTTTGCTGCTAGGTGAAAGTGCGAACCACTACACCATTGTGGACTATAATATCACAACGACTGAATTAGAAACCACAATTAAAGTTATGGAGAAAGGAAAAAGTCAAGGCCCTGATGATCTAACTAGGCCTATTATCTTAAATTTGCATGTATCTTGGTGCAACTTTTATGTGTGAGTATTTCTCTCTGCATAAGAAAGAATCCATTCCTCTTTGTGCCCTTCTTGCACATATCACACTATCACCAAAAGAGAGTAATGAGCAGGACCCAGCATTTTGTCCAAGTTTTAACCCCATGTCATTTTATGTGGGTTTAGATACACGTTATTAAATTTGAATAAAGACATGAGTTAGTAAGTTGGGATTTTTCCTAAAATACAGTGTAACTGGACTAAAACCAAACACTTATCAAGGTCTTCCCTAAACTTTTTATTAAATTAATTGATGCCTACATTGTCTGTCATTACCCTGAGTTCTGCATTAGCAGAAGAAATTTAAGCCCTGTCAACTAGACTTGTGCACAACGGAAAAATTTGTTTACTTTCAGTTCGTTTCTTGTGCACAACGGAAAAATTTGTTTCGTTTCGGTTATTTCTTTTCGGACCTGTTGATTCGTAATCATTCGTAATTTTGCTAGACGGGATTTTTCGTGTTCGGACTAATTCGTATTTTCGCAAGCGACATTTTTCGTTGAATTTTTAGTTGATTTATAATTCGTACTTTCGGTAGGGTACATTGTTTTTCGTTGATTCTGGACACAACGCCTACTTTCGTAACTTTTTTTGGGTTCGTTGATTCGTAATTTTCCGTGTCTCTCTCACAACGACGCTGCCTAATGTGCTTCAAATGGATTTGTACTTTTCTAAATACATAGCGGTTATTTGTAACGATTCGAAATCTCATATTTTACTCTCGTTTTTTACATGCGGCTATAGGCTCCACCCCTGTACACCATTTTGAGAGGGTTCAGCACCATGAGGGAGAAGCAGAGAGCAGAGCAGAGTGTTATTGTGCTTCAAATGGATTAGAAATCTTGTATTTTACTTTCGTTTTTTACATGTGGCTATAGTCTCCGCCCCTGTACACCATTTTGAGAGGAGTTCAGCACGGTGAGGGAGAAGCAGAGAGCAGAGCAGAGTGAGTGTTATTGTGCTTCGTATGGATTCGTACATTCGTGACTTTTTTCATAACGAATTATGCCGAAGACATTCGGGCATTCGCTATTTGCGGTATAATTTATTTTGGATTCGGTTTTATTCGTAATTGCTTTGTTCGGAAATTCAAATGCTTCCGAATGTCCGAAAGTTGCTAAATTCGGACGAATTTCGATTCGTTACGAAACGAATTGCACAAGCCTACTGTCAACCATGGAGTGACAATTGCCTTTTTTGCTCTGAATGGTTAATTGTGTCCTATGGGAACATCGCCTTCTTCTATGGCAATATGAAGATTTTTCTTACAGCTAGGGTACTCACATTTTTGGAAAGCTCTGTGAGAACCAGGAGCACTCTCTGGCATTATTGAAAGCAAAATGACAAATATAGAGTAATTATCTAAATAATGCCTTATAATTTTTGCTCACACTGTTGCTTTGACATGTGGTACAGTGCTTAAAACATATTGAACCCAATATAAGTATAACTGTAGATCAAAAAAATTCTTGTGTTTTTTGAGACACTTGCTTGAAAGAGTGTATCCATTATCACTGAATTATATTACTAATTACATTGTTTATTGTTACAGGTACATGGCTCTTGTACAGCCATTTCGCCTAACAAGCTTGAGGACAATATCAAAGACTATACGTGTAAATATCCTTCTATGGGCAGCATCTTTCGTTGTTGTGTTCCCGGTCTGGGTCTATTCAAAGGTCATCCAGTTCAAGGATGGATTAGAAAGTTGTGCATTTGATCTAACAACACCTAATGATGTTCTCTGGTGAGTATTATAAAATGTAAACTAGTTTTGACTCTCGTTTTAATGGATCAACAAAAGCTATGTAAACTGTTTATAGGCTGTAATATGTACAGTGAGGGCAAAAAGCATTTGATCCCCTGCTGATTTTATACGTTTGCACACTGACAAAAAAATGCTCTGTCTACAATTTTAACTGTAGGTTTATTTTAACAGTGAGAGACAGAATAACAACAAAAATATCCAGAAAAACACATTTAAAAAAGTTATAAATTGCTTTGCATTTTAATTATTGAAATAAATATTTGATCCCCTATCAATCAGTAAGATTTCTGGCTCTCATTTGTCTTTTATACAGGTAACAAACTAAGATTAGGAGCACTCTCTTAAAGGGAGTGCTCCTAATCTCAGCTTGTTACCTGTATAAAAGACACCTGTCCACAGAAGCAATCAATCAATAAGATTCCAATCTCTCCACCATGGCCAAGACCAAGGAGCTGTCCAAGGATGTCAGGGACAAGATTGTAGATCTACACAAGGCTGGAATGGGCTACAAGACCATAGCCAAGCAGCTTGGTGAGAGGTTTACAACAGTTGGTGAGGTTATTCGCAAATGGAAGTGTAGCGGCCTCCACTCTCTCCCTCTTTATATCAGTTCTTCTGGCTCTGGCTTTTGTCTAGGGGTACTCTGAAGGAGAGAGTGCGGGGTCACCACGCCAAGTCCCCCTGCAGATGTATGTGCAGTGTGAAACAATCCTCTTTTACCTTCGGGTCGGTGCTCTGCATCTGGAGTCTCCTCCTGGTGGTTTCCTGAACAATGTCTGACAGAAAATGAGCCCCACACCAATAAAGTCCAATGCTCCTTTATTCTTCCGATAACAGAGTAATGCACAGACAGTTGGACTCCCTCAACGAGTAGAACAGACAGAGGGGTGTGGATACGAGTAGGCCCAGACACAATGAACTCTCCACTTTCCTTCCTGAAAGTGGGTTGCGGTCTCTAATTGAGGGGGAATATCCTTCCAGGCGGTCTCCGGTGGAGGCTCACCCGTCACTGGCGATATGCTGCACCAGGTCTTCAAGCAAGTACCCCCTCCCGGTCCATTACGCCTCTGGATTTGGGTACCCACTCCCGGGGTCCCCTAGGATCTCCTTCCCTCACAGGAGTCAGTGGTGGGCACTGAGCTCCAGACCTCCATCCGAGTACCTCACCCCAGGCCAAAGGTGCCTGGGATGGAACACGACCTCCGAACGTCCTCCAGGCCTAGGCCGTCTAGAGGACCGACACGAACCACCGCCCTCAGGCTGAAGGTGCCTGGGACTCGACCCCGTGACAAATATGGCCGCCCCCTTTATCCCCTCTCCCAGCAGGCACGGCGGGTTCCCCGCCCCACCATACCACTGCCGAGGGAGGACAAAAAGGGGTACGGCACACAGTAATGGTTCAACCCCAGCCCAAGGCGACAGCGCCACCCGCTGAGCTGCAGGGAACTGCACATCACTGGTGTCTCTGCCAGTTTAAATACACAAGGAAAGTGTATGCCCGCTACACTCTCCCCCTGGTGGTTTGACACTGGTCCCCAGTGTCTGGAATAAACTATGCCCTCAATGGCTGACATAGCCTAGTCCAGAAACCAACTATAAATTGTACAAAAATAAAAACGTTTGGAAACTTACTAACTGAAGCAATTGTGTCTGAGCCTTACATGAAAGGGAAAGGAAACAATAACACCTAACCATAACACTGAAAATCACATTTTCACATTGCATTTTTCCCACCCATCCTGACTAAGACCCACCCCATTCTCAGTGGTCTTGATGGGATGCTCTCCTGCAGAGGGAAAAAGAAAATGAACACACATAAACCCTGACACATGTATTCGTGTAAGAATGAAAAAACTTCTCCGCAGAGAAATCCTTTCCTTCATAAAAGTGTGTGTGTGAACAGTGATATCGATGTGCAACACTGCCACCTGGGGACAGCATCGCGGTAACTGCACTCGTGGAACTTTCCTTCTTCTTTGGGCCCTATCTACCCCAGAGTCCATGATTACTTGCTGGACAACTGAAGAACAACACAGGAACAGTCCTTCAATTCCTCTGGGTAACAAGAACAACAACCCCGGAAAGTTCAGCAATGCAAAGAACAAAAACTGAATCTCTCTTCTCCTATAGATAGAATCGAGGGTGCGGCAGGACAAGTGTCTTCAAGTGCTGATCCATGGTCTCCAGATGGTACTCGATATCTTCCCCTTCCTTGTGTCGGATCAGAACCTTGTCCGCGTGGATATGTCATCCCAACATCCATTCTGCTTTGCAGCCCTTAAAGCGCTGAGAGGCCTTGGGGGAACACGCAAGGTACCTGCGGGCGTGTGGAACCTGAAGGTGGGTCCACACAAAGTCATTGTACCAGCGCTCCCGGCAAACTTCCACTTCATACAATAACTCCTTGGACAAGTATGGGTACTCCCACCCATACTCAGCAGCAACCTTCTGGCCAAATAGGCGTTGTAGTCTCGCCAGAGGAGGCATAGTGGCTCTGTCCCCTTCGCCAGACAAAACTATTGAGTCCGGGTGGCGAGGGACCTTGATCACATCTGGTCTGGGCATAGGTGCCCGCAACAACAGTCTCTTTTCCCCGGTACTGGGTGTAGGTGGTACCGGGAATGTAAGGGCAGGCTGGGGACGGGACCCCTTCTCAGGCACTGGTGCCTCCACCCGGGTGTACTATCCCCTGTAGACATGGGTGGGTCCCTGGTTCTGCGGGACGAGGCGAGAGGTACTTTGTCCCAGCCCTTTTGAGCAAACAGTTCGTCTATGGTGACATCGTCTCCCAGATCGGAGAGCGACTCCAGGTCGGAGGTGTCACACTCCTCCGCGGGCAGGTAGCCTGTAGTGGAGACTGAGTTTCCACCTCCGCCCACACACCAAGTCTCTCTCCGCCCGGCTTACCTCGGCCTTTCCTTGAGGCAGGACGTCCGGAACTCTTCTTAACGGTACCATCCGGGCCGGGCGTAGGCGGGCGGGGTGGTCCACCACAACCGCTGGTCGGGGCTACCATGCCGGTCTTTCTCTTCGGTGGTGGACACTGTGAGACAGTGGTGACCGAGTCAGCATCCTCGGATTTCTCCCGTTGAGAACTCGCGACCTCCTCCGCGGTCGCTGCAGTGCGCACAGGGATGGCTGTCAAAGCAGTGATTCCTCCTCTCTGAGTGGTGTTGCCTGCAGCACGGCCGGGGTAGATGGTCCTTGGTTTCTCAATGACTGAATCCACCTCGAATAAGAACTCCCCACAGGCCTCGCATCGCCCGAATGGCTTCACATGACACACCAGTCCAGAGCAGCCGGGACAAATCACACCCAGGGCCTCAACGTCCATGCATGAATACAGGGCGAATCGTCCCCTTGGCTTTAGCTGAATCCCTGTATCGGTCACCGGAGCAGCAGCAGTCAATGACGTGGTGGAAGGGTGAAGTGGAACCCACGCTGTTTGTCCGAACATTGTGACTTGCTGCTGGTCCATTGCGCACTGCAAGTTTTTGCGCCAATGTCCCACGTGTAGTCCTTCACACGTATTGGACTCCTCCCCTCTTTACTCCAGTTTGCGGGCTTTTCTTCTCCTTCTTTCCTGAGTCACACCCATGAACTAAGCAGGGAGGGTGTGCCTGATGGTGCAGTGCAAATAGAAGCCCCCACGTGTAGTCCCTCACATGGCTGAGCTCCCCCCTCTTCTCGCTCTTCTGCACGGGCCTTTCCCTTCACTGGGTCATGTCCACGACTTCGAGCAGGGATGAACTTTGGCCAATAATATGGCCGACCTACTCGGAACTCCTCCGGGCAGACACGTACAAACTCCGTAGTAGCACGAACACCATACCGGACCCGAGCCCCCACGTGTAGCAGCCTCCATTCTCTCCCTCTTTATATCAGTTCTTCTGGCTCTGGCTTTTGTCTAGGGGTACTCTGAAGGAGAGAGTGCGGGGTCACCACGCCAAGTCCCCCTGCAGATGTATGTGCAGTGAGAAACAATCCTCTTTTACCTTCGGGTCGGTGCTCTGCATCTGGAGTCTCCTCCTGGTGGTTTCTTGAACAATGTCTGCCAGAAAATGAGCCCCACACCAATAAAGTCCTACACTCCTTTATTCTTCCAATAACAGAGTAATGCACAGACAGTTGGACTCCCTCAATGAGTAGAACAGACAGAGGGGTGTGGATATGAGTAGGCCCAGACACAATGAACTCTCCACTTTCCTTCCTGAAAGTGGGTTGCGGTCTCTAATCGAGGGGGAATATCCTTGCTGGCGGTCTCCGGTGGAGGCTCACCTGTCACTGGTGATATGCTTCACCAGGTCTTCAAGCAAGTACCCCCTCCCGATCCATTACGCCTCTGGATTCGGGTACCCACTCCTGGGGTCCGCTAGGATCTCCTTCCCTCGCGGAACTCAGTGGTGGGCACTGAGCTCCAGACCTCCATCCGAGTACCTCACCCCAGGCCAAAGGTGCCTGGGATGGAACACGACCTCCGAATGTCCTCCAGGCCTAGGCCGCCTAGAGGAACGACACGAACCACCGCCCTCAGGCTGAACGTGCCTGGGACTCGACCCCGTGACAAAGATGGCTACCCCCTTTATCCCCTCTCCCAGCAGGCACGGCGGGTTCCCCGCCCCACCATACCGCTGCCGAGGGAGGACAAAAAGGGGTACGGTACACAGTAATGGTTCAACCCCAGCCCAAGGCGACAGCGCCACCCGCTGAGCTGCAGGGAACTGCACATCACTGGTGTCTCTGCCAGTTTAAATACACAAGGAAAGTGTATGCCTGCTACAGAAGAAACACAAAATAGCTGTCAATCTCCCTCGGTCTAGGGGCTCCATGCAAGATCTCACCTCATGGAGTTTCAATGATCATGAGAATGGTGAGGAATCAGCCCAGAACTGCACAGGAGAATACTGTCAATGATCTCAAGGCAGCTGGGACCATAGTCGCCAAGAAAACAATTGGTAACATACTACTCTGTGAAGGACTGAAATCCTGCAGTGCCCGCAAGGTCCTCCTGCTCAAGAAAGCACATGTACAGGCCTGTCTGAAGTTTGCTAATGAACATCTTTAGGATTCAGAGAAGAACTGAGTGTTGTGGTTAGATGAGACCAAATTGAGCTCTTTGGAATCAACTCAACACGCCGTGTTTAGAGGAGGAGGAATGCTGCCTATGACCCCAAGAACACCATCCCCACCGGCAAACATGGAGGTAGAATCATTATGCTTTGGGGGCGTTTTTCTGCTAAGGGGACAGGACAACTTCACTGCAACAATGGGCCATGTACCATCAAATCTTGGGTGAGAACCTCCTTCCCTCAGCCAAGGCATTGAAAATGGGTCGTGGTTGGGTATTCCAGCATGACAATGACCCAAAACACACGGCCATGGCAACAAAGGAGTGGCTTCAGAAGAAGCACTTTTAGGTCCTGGAGTGGCCTAGCCAGTCTCCAGACCTTAATCCCAGAGAAAATATATGGAGGTAGCTGAGAATTCGAGTTACCAAACGTCCACCTCTAAATCTTAATGACTTGGAGAGGATCTGCAAAGAGGAGTGGGACAAAATCCCTTCTGAGATGTGTGCAAACCACATGGCCAACTACAAGAAATGTCTGATCTCTGTGATTGCCAACAAGGCTTTTTCCACTAAGTACTAAGTCATGTTTTGCGAAGGGGTCAAATACTTATTTCACTCATTAAAATGCAAATCAATTTATAACTTTTTTTAAATGCATTTTTCTGGATTTTTATGTCGCTATTCTGCCTCTCATTGCTAAAATAAAACTACCATTAAAATTATAGACTGATTATTTCTTTGTCAGTGGCCAAACATACAAAATCAGCAGGGGATAAAATACTTTTTTCCCCAACTGTACAAGGTGTTTACAGAAAGTCTTTATTACTTTCTCAGCAAATGTACTTCAAATTAGTATCTATCATATTAAAATATAAAATGTTTGACTAAGGCTAAATTAAATAGCCTAGCACAAACTGTATAGCAACTATGATTAATTAATGTGCATTTTTTTAATGAATTTTTAATAAGTATTTTGCATATTGTAAATTCCAAGTTAATGTAAAATATAAAAACTTTTTTTTACCAGCAATTTCTGTATTTCAAATAATCATACCAGAACTAAATTAAAGTATATCTAAAGCAAAACATTTTATTGGCTTTGCTCCCAGTCCAGGGATTTTTTCCTTCACTTCCTGTCTGGAGAAAGACATAACAGTAGGTTGGAGAACATCTCTCCCAAGTAAGGGAAATCCCAGAGGTGTAGCTAGAACCTTCAGGGCCCTGGTATAAGAAACAATGAGGGATCCCCCTAACCCCTCTTCCCTCTGAGCCCGGGGCCCTTTACTTCCATCACAGGGCCTTTTATTATAGTCCCTCAGTGGGACCCTTTCACATGTTCTGCAGCGGGCCCCCTTCTTGCTGTCTTGGGTAGGGTTGCCACCTTTTCTTCAAGCCAAACCCAAGAACTTTAGCGGTGCACAGAAACATTTTTTGTAGTATACACTATACATTTACAGTGCCTTGGAAAAGTATTCACACCCCTTCAAATTTTTCACATTTTGTCATGTTACAACCAAAAACATAAATGCATTTTATCAGGATTTTATGTGATAGTCCAACACAAAGTGGCACATAATTGTGAAGTGCAAGGAAAATGATAAATGTGTAGCACTACCCCCGTAGGAGCTGCTGGTTTAATTTTGGGCCGTTCGTTACCTTACTGTTACTCGTCTCAGGGGTTCTCCTTGAAGAGTTGTCCTGAAGAAAGTTCGCACCAACACAAAGTCTCTTTCAAGGGGTTTTATTGATTAAAGTTTCCAAAAGAGGGGAGGGTGAAGGGATGGGGAGGACTCAGGTACCTTAATTACAGATCACAAGTATTTTCTTAGGTCCAGAGGAACAACTGTCTCCACGTTGGACTCAGCAACTACCCGATAGGCCTAGCAAACGGTGCGTAGCTCGATCACAGATAGTCTCTGCCACAGACTTGTGAAAGTAGAATTTGTTCCATAGTCTCTGCCACAGACTTGTGCAACCACTCACTGGGTTACCTTCTGATGAAAAAGAACACAGCCCTCAGTGCCAGGATCTTTCAACCGCTCCGGCAGCACTGTGAGGTAGATTTTGATCCGGATACATCTTCCAATTGAGTCCTCAATTGCTCGGTCCCTTCCCACATGCAAGGCGACACAGGATCATCCCTGGATCAGTAGGCCCCAGCGACTCCCACCCATACTCAGCAGCAACCTTCTGGCCAAATAGGCATTGTAGTCTCGCCAGAGGAGGCATAGTGGCTCTGTCCCCTTCGCCAGGCAAAACTATTGAGTCCGGGTGGCGAGGGACCTTGATCACATCTGGTCTGGGCATAGGTGCCCGCAACAACAGTCTCTTTTCCCCGGTACTGGGTGTAGGTGGTACCAGGAATGTAAGGGCAGGCTGGGGACGGGACCCCTTCTCAGGTGCTGGTGCCTCCACTCGGGGTGTACTATCCCCTGTAGACATGGGTGGGTCCCTGGTTCTGCGGGACGAGGCGAGAGGTACTTTGTCCCAGCCCTTTTGAGCAAACAGTTCGTCTATGGCGACATCGTCTCCCAGATCGGAGAGCGACTCCAGGTCGGAGGTGTCACACTCCTCCGCGGGCAGGTAGCCTGTAGTGGAGACTGAGTTTCCACCTCCGCCCACACACCAAGTCTCTCTCCGCCCGGCTTACCTCGGCCTTTCCTTGAGGCAGGACGTCCGGAACTCTTCTCAACGGTACCATCCGGGCCGGGCGTAGGCGGGCGGGGTGGTCCACCACAACCGCTGGTCGGGGCTACCATGCCGGTCTTTCTCTTCGGTGGTGGACACTGTGAGACAGTGGTGACCGAGTCAGCATCCTCGGATTTCTTCCGTTGAGAACTCGCGACCTCCTCCGCGGTCGCTGCAGTGGGCACAGGGATGGCTGTCAAAGCAGTGATTCCTCCTCTCTGAGTGGTGTTGCCTGCAGCACGGCCGGGGTAGATGGTCCTTGGTTTCTCAATGACTGAATCCACCTCGAATAAGAACTCCCCACAGGCCTTGCATCGCCTGAATGGCTTCAGATGACACACCAGTCCCGAGCAGCCAGGACAAATCACACCCAGGGCCTCAACGTCCATGCATGAGTACAGGGCGAATCATTCCCTTGGCTTTAGCCGAATCCCTGTATCAGTCACCGGAGCAGCAGCAGTCAATGACGTGGTGGAAGGGTGAAGTGGAACCCACGCTGTTTGTCCGAACATTGTGACTTGCTGCTGGTCCATTGCGCACTGCAAGTTTTTGCGCCAATGTCCCACGTGTAGTCCTTCACACGTATTGGACTCCTCCCCTCTTTACTCCAGTTCGCTGGCTTTTCTTCTTTTTTCCTGAGTCACGCCCACGAACTAAGCAGGGAGGGTGTGCCTGATGGTGCAGTGCAAATAGAAGCCCCCACGTGTAGTCCCTCACACGGCTGAGCTCCCCCCTCTTCTCGCTCTTCTGCACGGGCCTTTCCCTTCACTGGGTCATGTCCACGACTTCGAGCAGGGATGAACTTTGGCCAATAATATGGCCGACCTACTCGGAACTCCTCCGGGCAGACACGTACAAACTCCGTAGTAGCACGAACACCATACCGGACCCGAGCCCCTACGTGTAGCGGCCTCCATTCTCTCCCTCTTTATATCAGTTCTTCTGGCTCTGGCTTTTGTCTAGGGGTACTCTGAAGGAGAGAGTGCGGGGTCACCACGCCAAGTCCCCCTGCAGATGTATGTGCAGTGAGAAACAATCCTCTTATACCTTCGGGTCGGTGCTCTGCATCTGGAGTCTCCTCCTGGTGGTTTCTTGAACAATGTCTGCCAGAAAATGAGCCCCACACCAATAAAGTCCAACACTCCTTTATTCTTGGTTATAAAAAGTAAAAATTTGCGCTAGGTGCAAAGTGATTTAAAAAAAATATATAAATGAATATGTCCCTTAAGGAAACCTGCTGCTAAACACCAAAAAAACCTTTGATATAAGGTACAAACAAAATGAGTATACAAAAATAGTGTAGCGCTGGAAAGAACTGTATATATCTATACAGTTAAAATTAAATACGTGAAAAAAGTATCAAAAACACTAATAAAACAATGCAAATAAACCAATCAAGTTCATAAGTGCCCGTGAAGAAAGAAGATTATCAAATAAATGTGTAGAGGATTTCCTCTATATTGATGATAAGAGTTCCACAGAGAAGATATCCGATGAAACTGGTAAGTGCTATTCCAACAATAAGTGAAGATCCCGCCACCAAAGTGAGAAATGAAGGCTTACCAAACAGCCTGCGATCGCCCTTCTCAGGGGGGTCAAAACAAGCTTAGTAGAGCGATGTTCACTCCATGGAAGGCAGAGAAATTCCAGTGAAGACACTTCATCCACAATAGGCGAGTCTCCAGAGACGTGTCTGCACAGCTGATCCAAATCGGAGATGAAAAACACTCTTGATTGATCAGAGTGAATAATCCTCAGCAGTTAAAACGATGTCCAAAGAGAAGAAAGAAAAACTTTCCATAGTGTAGCATTCATCAGGGAAGTTTTATTAGAAATGAACAGGAGAGAAAACAGCTCTCACATAGGTATAAAAATAATGATAAAACGAGAAAATCCTTGCAAGGAAATAAAAAAGCTCTGAGTTTCTGTCAAAGGCTGATTCGCGCGTGCGCAATACATGTGCGTGTCACCCTACGCCGTTTCGTCAAATGTGACATCATCAGGGGCACGCCCACATGAGCACGCACACGCTATTTGTAGCCAAAGGGCCCACTCGGGGTTCTCTCATTGGCTACATGTCAAATTGGCAGACGGAGCAGAAAATTGTACTAGCCTCTGCATTGATCTCTCAATGGAGAGGTCTTGACATAAAACACAGTTGCACCATCACCCCCAGTGGAACTTACAGATATTGCACCAATTTTTAAAACTGATTTTCAAAATAATCTCCACACTGACATCTTGTGGATCATGGTGCAACTGTTATTAAACCATTTTTTCAAAAACATTCTTTATTCAAAAAAAACATTCTTTTTCCAAAAAACATTCTCTTTTTTAAAAAAAACATTCCTTTAAAACATTCTTTTTTTAAAAAAAATTCTTTTTTTCAAAAAATGAATACTAAGCAGGTTTACACTTAACCAATATAGAAATACTTAAAAAAAACTTTTTATATTAAAATAAAGCTTATGATATACTTAGTTAGTCAGGCCCAAACAAAACACTGGACCAAAATTGCACAGGAAGAAAAATGGGAACAAATTGCTTATGAGGGGAACAAATAATATGTCACCCATTGTTGATAAAGCAATTTATATCCCATTCAACGTTGAGGCCACCCGGTGTGTGACAACCCAATTTATGTATCCAACTGGTTTCGGATCTAGAGATGCTTCTTTTGCCATTGCCCCCTCTCCAGTTGGGCACATATTTCTCCAAACCAATGAAAATGGTACCTTTTGGGTTTCTGTTATGCGCAAGATCATAGTGCTTAGACACACTATGTTTGTCAAAACCACTTTTTATGTTGGTGATGTGCTCACCTAATCTGGTACTCAATTTTCTAATGGTCCGGCCCACATATTCCAAACCGCATGGGCATCGCAAAAGGTACACCACGCACTTTGTAGCACATGTTATAAGGGACCTGATAGGATATGTGGCTCCTGTTCCTGATGAAGTAAACTCCATAGTTCTTCTACCTTGGAGGGCATTCACCCTGCAGACTTTACATCGTCTACACGGGTAAAATCCCTTCAAGTCCCCAAAAAAAGAAGGACGAGTTGGGGGATCTGGTACATTAGGTGCTAGTAGATGTCTGAAGTTATAGTTATGTTTTTTAATGATCCTTTTTATAGCCCAATGCTGACTTGAGTACGTGGTCAGAAAGGCTAAGCCAAAGTCCTCCCTATTTTCCAATTCTGGAGGTCTGTCACACAGAAGTGTCTGTCTATCTCTAAAGCCCACATCTGTAATAGCAGAGTCCAGTTTGGCAATGTCATACCCCTTGGCTACAAATCTTAATTTAAGGATTTCTGCCTCTTTGTGATATTGTTCCAAGTCAGTGCAATTTCGCTTAGAGATAGACAGACACTTCTGTGTGACAGACCTCCAGAATTGGAAAATAGGGAGGACTTTGGCTTAGCCTTTCTGACCACGTACTCAAGTCAGCATTGGGCTATAAAAAGGATCATTAAAAAACACTGGTCGGTGCTAAAGAACGACCGAGTATTGGGCCCTTTATTGTCTAACACCCCGAGAGTACTCTTTAGGGGTGCTTCTAACTTCAGACATCTACTAGCACCTAATGTACCAGATCCCCCAACTCGTCCTTCTTTTTTTGGGGACTTGAAGGGATTTTACCCGTGTAGACGATGTAAAGTCTGCAGGGTGAATGCCCTCCAAGGTAGAAGAACTATGGAGTTTACTTCATCAGGAACAGGAGCCACATATCCTATCAGGTCCCTTATAACATGTGCTACAAAGTGCGTGGTGTACCTTTTGCGATGCCCATGCGGTTTGGAATATGTGGGCCGGACCATTAGAAAATTGAGTACCAGATTAGGTGAGCACATCACCAACATAAAAAGTGGTTTTGACAAACATAGTGTGTCTAAGCACTATGATCTTGCGCATAACAGAAACCCAAAAGGTACCATTTTCATTGGTTTGGAGAAATATGTGCCCAACTGGAGAGGGGGGCAATGGCAAAAGAAGCATCTCTAGATCCGAAACCAGTTGGATACATAAATTGGGTTGTCACACACCGGGTGGCCTCAACGTTGAATGGGATATAAATTGCTTTATCAACAATGGGTGACATATTATTTGTTCCCCTCATAAGCAATTTGTTCCCATTTTTCTTCCTGTGCAATTTTGGTCCAGTGTTTTGTTTGGGCCTGACTAACTAAGTATATCATAAGCTTTATTTTAATATAAAAAGTTTTTGTAAGTATTTCTATATTGGTTAAGTGTAAACCTGCTTAGGATTCATTTTTTGAAAAAAAGATTTTTTTTAAAAAAAAGAATGTTTTAAAGAAATGTTTTTTTTAAAAAAGAGAATGTTTTTTGGAAAAAGAATGTTTTTTTTTTGAATAAAGAATGTTTTTGAAAAATGGTTTAATAACAGTTGCACCATGATCCACAAGATGTCAGTGTGGAGATTATTTTGAAAATCAGTTTTAAAAATTGGTGCAATATCTGTAAGTTCCACTGGGGGTGATGGTGCAACTGTGTTTTATGTCAAGACCTCTCCATTGAGAGATCAATGCAGAGGCTAGTACAATTTTCTGCTCCGTCTGCCAATTTGACATGTAGCCAATGAGAGAACCCCGAGTGGGCCCTTTGGCTACAAATAGCGTGTGCGTGCTCATGTGGGCGTGCCCCTGATGATGTCACATTTGACGAAACGGCGTAGGGTGACACGCACATGTATTGCGCACGCGCGAATCAGCCTTTGACAGAAACTCGGAGCTTTTTTATTTCCTTGCAAGGATTTTCTCGTTTTATCATTATTTTTATACCTATGTGAGAGCTGTTTTCTCTCCTGTTCATTTCTAATAAAACTTCCCTGATGAATGCTACACTATGGAAAGTTTTTCTTTCTTCTCTTTGGACATCGTTTTAACTGCTGAGGATTATTCACTCTGATCAATCAAGAGTGTTTTTCATCTCCGATTTGGATCAGCTGTGCAGACACGTCTCTGGAGACTCGCCTATTGTGGATGAAGTGTCTTCACTGGAATTTCTCTGCCTTCCATGGAGTGAACATTGCTCTACTAAGCTTGTTTTGACCCCCCTGAGAAGGGCGGTCGCAGGCTGTTTGGTAAGCCTTCATTTCTCACTTTGGTGGCGGGATCTTCACTTATTGTTGGAATAGCACTTACCAGTTTCATCGGATATCTTCTCTGTGGAACTCTTATCATCAATATAGAGGAAATCCTCTACACATGTATTTGATAATCTTCTTTCTTCACGGGCACTTATGAACTTGATTGGTTTATTTGCATTGTTTTATTAGTGTTTTTGATACTTTTTTCACGTATTTAATTTTAACTGTATAGATATATACAGTTCTTTCCAGCGCTACGCTATTTTTGTATACTCACTCCTTTATTCTTCCAATAACAGAGTAATGCACAGACAGTTGAACTCCCTCAATGAGTAGAACAGACAGAGGGGTGTGGATACGAGTAGGCCCAGACACAATGAACTCTCCACTTTCCTTCCTGAAAGTGGGTTGCGGTCTCTAATCGAGGGGGAATATCCTTGCTGGCGGTCTCCGGTGGAGGCTCACCCGTCACTGGTGATATGCTTCACCAGGTCTTCAAGCAAGTACCCCCTCCCGGTCCATTACGCCTCTGGATTCGGGTACCCACTCCCGGGGTCCCCTAGGATCTCCTTCCCTCGCGGAACTCAGTGGTGGGCACTGAGCTCCAGACCTCCATCCGAGTACCTCACCCCAGGCCAAAGGTGCCTGGGATGGAACACGACCTCCGAATGTCCTCCAGGCCTAGGCCGCCTAGAGGAACGACACGAACCACCGCCCTCAGGCTGAAGGTGCCTGGGACTCGACCCCATGACAAAGATGGCTACCCCCTTTATCCCCTCTCCCAGCAGGCACGGCGGGTTCCCCGCCCCACCATACCGCTGCCGAGGGAGGACAAAAAGGGGTACAGCACACAGTAATGGTTCAACCCCAGCCCAAAGCGACAGCGCCACCCGCTGAGCTGCAGGGAACTGCACATCACTGGTGTCTCTGCCAGTTTAAATACACAAGGAAAGTGTATGCCCGCTACAGAAGAAACACAAAATAGCTGTCAATCTCCCTCGGTCTAGGGGCTCCATGCAAGATCTCACCTCATGGAGTTTCAATGATCATGAGAATGGTGAGGAATCAGCCCAGAACTGCACAGGAGAATACTGTCAATGATCTCAAGGCAGCTGGGACTATAGTCGCCAAGGAAACAATTGGTAACATACTACTCTGTGAAGGACTGAAATCCTGCAGTGCCCGCAAGGTCCTCCTGCTCAAGAAAGCACATGTACAGGCCTGTCTGAAGTTTGCTAATGAACATCTTTAGGATTCAGAGAAGAACTGAGTGTTGTGGTTAGATGAGACCAAATTGAGCTCTTTGGAATCAACTCAACACGCCGTGTTTAGAGGAGGAGGAATGCTGCCTATGACCCCAAGAACACCATCCCCATCGGCAAACATGGAGGTAGAATCATTATGCTTTGGGGGCATTTTTCTGCTAAGGGGACAGGACAACTTCACTGCAACAATGGGCCATGTACCATCAAATCTTGGGTGAGAACCTCCTTCCCTCAGCCAAGGCATTGAAAATGGGTCGTGGTTGGGTATTCCAGCATGACAATGACCCAAAACACACGGCCATGGCAATAAAGGAGTGGCTTCAGAAGAAGCACTTTTAGGTCCTGGAGTGGCCTAGCCAGTCTCCAGACCTTAATCCCAGAGAAAATATATGGAGGTAGCTGAGAATTCGAGTTACCAAACGTCCACCTCTAAGGCCTCGTACACACGGTCGAGATTCTCGTAGAAAAAAACATGTCGTTTTTTTCAAAGAGATTCTTGGACAAGAAAATTGTCCCGGCCGAGTGTACACACGCTCGATTCAAAGAACCCGCGGTTCTTTGAATGGAGCGTACGCGGTGATGTCATCGACTACGACGAGCATGCGCTCGTCACATTCGATGCCGTTGCCGCCATCTTGGTATACCCTATCTGTGCCTAGGAAGCTACCGCGCATGCGTCAAAGTCATTTTGAGCATGCGCAGGCTTTCCTGGCGAAATGGTAAGTGTACACACACACAATTTTCTCGTCGAGAAACAGGCTGACGAGAATCTCGACGAGAAAATAGAGAGCAGGATCTCTATTTTCTCATCGAGATTCTTGTCGCTTTTCTTGACGAGAAACCATACACACGAACGAATTTCTCGGCAAAAAATCTCTGCCAGCAAGTTTCTTGCTGGTTTTTGCAGAGAAACTCGTTTGTGTGTACGAGGCTTAAATCTTAATGACTTGGAGAGGATCTGCAAAGAGGAGTGGGACAAAATCCCTTCTGAGATGTGTGCAAACCACGTGGCCAACTACAAGAAATGTCTGATCTCTGTGATTGCCAACAAGGCTTTTTCCACTAAGTACTAAGTCATGTTTTGCGAAGGGGTCAAATACTTATTTCACTCATTAAAATGCAAATCAATTTATAACTTTTTTTAAATGTATTTTTCTGGATTTTTATGTCGCTATTCTGCCTCTCATTGCTAAAATAAAACTACCATTAAAATTATAGACTGATTATTTCTTTGTCAGTGGCCAAACATACAAAATCAGCAGGGGATAAAATACTTTTTTCCCCAACTGTACAAGGTGTTTACAGAAAGTCTTTATTACTTTCTCAGCAAATGTACTTCAAATTAGTATTTATCATATTAAAATATAAAATGTTTGACTAAGGCTAAATTAAATAGCCTAGCACAAACTGTATAGCAACTATGATTAATTAATGTGCATTTTTTTAAATGAATTTTTAATAAGTATTTTGCATATTGTAAATTCCAAGTTAATGTAAAATATAAAAACTTTTTTTTACCAGCAATTTCTGTATTTCAAATAATCATACCAGAACTAAATTAAAGTATATCTAAAGCAAAACATTTTATTGGCTTTGCTCCCAGTCCAGGGATTTTTTCCTTCACTTCCTGTCTGGAGAAAGACATAACAGTAGGTTGGAGAACATCTCTCCCAAGTAAGGGAAATCCCAGAGGTGTAGCTAGAACCTTCAGGGCCCTGGTATAAGAAACAATGAGGGGTCCCCCTAACCCCTCTTCCCTCTGAGCCCGGGGCCCTTTACTTCCATCACAGGGCCTTTTATTATAGTCCCTCAGTGGGACCCTTTCACATGTTCTGCAGCGGGCCCCCTTCTTGCTGTCTTGGGTAGGGTTGCCACCTTTTCTTCAAGCCAAACCCAAGAACTTTAGCGGTGCACAGAAACATTTTTTGTAGTATACACTATACATTTAGAGTGCCTTGGAAAAGTATTCACACCCCTTCAAATTTTTCACATTTTGTCATGTTACAACCAAAAACATAAATGCATTTTATCAGGATTTTATGTGATAGTCCAACACAAAGTGGCACATAATTGTGAAGTGCAAGGAAAGTGATAAATGTGTAGCACTACCCCCGTAGGAGCTGCTGGTTTAATTTTGGGCCCTTCGTTACCTTACTGTTACTCGTCTCAGGGGTTCTCCTTGAAGAGTTGTCCTGAAGAAAGTTTGCACCAACACAAAGTCTCTTTCAAGGGGTTTTATTGATTGAAGTTTCCAATAGAGTGGGGGGGTGAAGGGATGGGGAGGACTCAGGTACCTTAATTACGGATCACAAGTATTTTCTTAGGTCCAGAGGAACAACTGTCTCCACGTTGGACTCAGCAACTACCCGATAGGCCTAGCAAACGGTGCGTAGCTCGATCACAGATAGTCTCTGCCACAGACTTGTGAAAGTAGAATTTGTTCAATAGTCTCTGCCACAGACTTGTGCAACCACTCACTGGGTTACCTTCTGATGAAAAAGAACACAGCCCTCAGTGCCAGGATCTTTCAACCGCTCCGGCAGCACTGTGAGGTAGATTTTGATCCGGATATATCCTCCAATTGAGTCCTCAATTGCTTGGTCCCTTCCCACAGGCAAGGCGACACAGGATCATCCCTGGATCAGTAGGCCCCAGCGACTCCTGGGCCTACATCTCAGTAACGGAGCCTCCGGCCAACGTGGCCCAGAGGCGGGAACTGCCAACACATCCCTGAGGCCAGAAGGGCCCTCAGGTTGGGATATGGGTGGCGCCCACCACCCACGAATGAACCCCACAAAATGGTGTCTGTCCCTTAACCACTTCCATACTGGGCACTTAAACACCTTCCTGCCCAGACCAATTTTCAGCTTTCTGCGCTGTTGCACTTTGAATGACAATTGCGCGGTCATGGTACACTGTACCCAAACTAAATTTTTATCATTTTGTTCCCACAAATAGAGCTTTCTTTTGGTGGTATTTGATCACCTCTGCGATTTTTATTTTCTGCTAAAAAATAAAAAAAGACCGAAAATTTTGAAAAAAAAAAAGGTTTTTTTTGGTTTCAGTTACAAAACTTTGTAAATAAGTTAGTTTTATCCTTCACTGATGGGCACTGATGGGGCTGCACTGATGGGCACCGATGAGGTGGCACGGATGGGCACTGATGAGGTGGCACGGGTGGGCAACGATCGGTGGCACGGGTGGGCAACGATCGGCGGCACGGGTGGGCAACGATCGGCGGCACGGGTGGGCAACGATAGGCGGCACGGGTGGGCACAGATAGGCAGCACGGGTGGGCACAGATAGGTGGCACGGATAGGCGGCATGGATGGGCACTGATAGGTGGCATGGATGGGCACTGATAGGTGGCACGGGTGGGCATGGGTGGGCACTGATAGGTGGCATGGGTGCCAAACAATAATGCCTGCCAATCAGTGGTGCCCATTGTGGGCACTGATTGGCATCCATTGTGGCACTGATTGGCATCCATTATCCCTGGTGGTCTAGGGTGGCATACCTTACATGGTGTGCTTCCATGGTGGTCCAGTGGCATCCCTGGTGGTCTAGTGGCATCCCTGGTGGTCCAGTGGGCATCCTCGGGGGGCTGTGCTGATAATCGATCAGCACAAACCACCACCCTGTCTGACAGACGCGAGTGAGGAAAAGCCGATGACCGGCTTTTCCTGTTTACACTGTGATCAGCCGTGATTGGACAAGGCTGATCACGTGGTAAAGAGTCTCCGCTGGAGACTCTTTACCTAGATCGGTGTTGCGGGGTGTCAGACTGACACCCCGCAGCAACGATCGCCGCGATGCGCACCCCCGGGGGTGCGCAGCGGCTCAAAATCCTGAGGACGTCATATGACGTCCTGTCAGGATTCTGCAACCACTTTGCCGCCGTCAATCCTCTATAGGGCGGGCGGCAAGTGGTTAAGTACCCTCTCCCAGAATGCACAGTGTGTTGACCACGCCCCCTGGGCTGCTTCTGGGAAAGAGATACCCAATGCATCCAGCCAGTTGCCTTTCCAACCCTGACCAGTGACGACAGCGACACCCACCGCCAGGGGGAAAAATCATGCAACCAGCTGAACTGAAACAATAATTGTAATAATGAATTGTAATTTGAACACAATCCTTCTGAGCCAAACTATTGCTCAGACAACTATAATTTTAACACATAGCGCCCACTCATTGGGAGCAGGGTGCTACACACTCCCCTAGCCGCAAAAAGACGATGTCGGAGGGGCGGAGTGACGCACTGATGTCACCTCGTGCTTCACACGGTTCCCAGAAGGACGGGTGTCTGTTGTATGTGCACCGGCTGACACACCAGACTTAAAGGCTTTATAATATCTGCATAATTGTAAGTGCAACACTTTATTTTAATATCAGGTGATGGTTGTCGGAAGCTGTTGCCTCAAGCATCATATGTGTGTTTGCTGATCTTCGGAGAGAGCTGCTTGTTTTCATGCATTCACTGATCCTCTGTCATGGGGGATCGTGACAAGTAGGGATGAGCCAATTAACCCCCCTGTTCGGTTCGCACCAGAACCTGCGAACAGACCTAAAGTTCGCGCAAACTTTAGAACTCTATTAAATACAATGGACTCGAACGTTCGAAATCTAAAGTGCTAATTATAAAGGCTAATATGCAAGTTATTGTCCTAAAAAGGGTTTGGGGACCCGGGTCCTGCCCCAGGGGATATGTATCAATGCAAAAAAAAGTTTGAAAAACTGCAGTTTTTTCGGGAGCAGTGATTTTAATAATGCATAAAGTGAAACAATAAAAAGTGAAATATTCCTTTAAATTTCGTACCTGGGGGGGTGTAAAGTATGCCTGTAAAGCAGCGCTTGTTTCCCGTGCTTAGAACTGTCCCTGCACAAAATGTAATTTCTGAAGGAAAAAAAGCCATTTAAAACCACTCGCGGCTATAATAAATTGTCGGCTCCCGGCAATACAGAGAAAAATCATTGATAAAAAAATAAAATAAATGCGTGGGGGTCCCCCCAAATTCAATTTACCAGGCCCTTCAGGTCCGCTCCTGATGGGGAATGTGAGAAGGGGCGGGTCTATTCATTTTTTTACACTGAAGAGGAAGTTCCCCATCAGGTCCGCTAAGCCAATGATGTAGACGGTGTCTGAGATACGAGGGCGCGCCTGCCCCCTCGTACCTCAGACCCCGCCTACGTCATTGGCTGAGCGGACCTGATGGGGAACTTCCTCCGCAGTGTAGGTCCGCTCAGCCAATGACGTTTCGAGTGGAGACTGCAGCGCTGGACATCGGATCGCTGCAGGACATTGGATTACATCGCTGGAATGTGTTTTTATTTTTTTATTTTTTTATTTTTAATAAAGGACTTTTCCAAGGTGTGTGTGTGTTTTTTTTTTACATTTTTTTTTACACTTTCTTCGTGAAATGGTAGGGGTACAATGTACCCCTTAGCAATTCACATAGGGGGGGCCGGGATCTGGGGGTCCCCTTTGTTAAAGGGGCCTTCCAGATTCCGATAGGCCCCCTGCCCGCAGACCCCCACAACCACCGGGCAAGGGTTGTGGGGATGAGGCCCTTGTCCCCATCAACATGGGGACATCCTCCCCATGTTGAGGGCATGTGGCCTGGTACGGTTCGGGGGGGGGGGGGCGCTCTCTCGTCCCCCCCCTCTTTTCCTGCGGCCTGCCAGATTGCATGTTCGGATAAAGGGTCTGGTATGGATTTTTGGGGGAACTCCAAGCCATTTATTTTTTTAATTTGGGGTGGAGTTCCCCTTAAAATCCATACCAGACCTAAAGGGCCTGGTATGGATATTTAGGGGGAACCCCACGCATTTTGGGGGGACCCCCACGCATTTTTTTTTATCAAAGACTTTTCTATGTATTGCCGGGAGCCGACAATTCATTATAGCCGCGAGTGAGTTTTAAATGACTTTTTTTCCTTCAGAAATGACACTTTGTGCAGGGACAGTTCTAAGCACGGAAAACAAGCGCAAATTTACAGGCATACTATACACACACCCTAGGTACGAAATTTAATTTAAAGGAATATTTCACTTTTATTGTTTCACTTTAAGCATTATTAAAATTATTAAAATCACTGCTCCCGAAAAAACAGCCGTTTTTAAAACTTTTTTTTGCATTGATACATGTCCCCTGGGGCAGGACCCGGGTCCCCAAACACTTTTTATGACAATAACTTGCATATAAGATTTAAAATTAGCACTTTAGGTTTCTCCCATAGACTTTTACAGGGTGTTCCGCGGCTTTTCGAATTTGCCGCGAACACCCCAAATTGTTCACTGTTCGGCGAACATGCGAACAGACAATGTTCGAGTCGAACATGAGTTCGACTCGATCTTGAAGCTCATCCCTGGTGACAAGCTGGTAAAAAGTGATTCCTGCTGATTGGTGGTGGAACTACAAGTTATTTTTGGATACAACATTTCACTATATGGATTTCCTTTTTCACAGAGCACTGGTGTTTTAGAATGGACATTATTCTGTAAATTCATTTATGGACTATATGATTTTTCAGTCATTTTTATTTTTTATTTTTGTGGTTCACAATCAGTGTGTTCCAAAATCTTCTGTTTTCTTCATAGTCACTTATGCACTATTTGAGTCACATATGTAACGTTGAGTTAAAATAGTTTTTACACATTCAACCATTAGTTGATGGTTATGGGTTAGCGTGATTTATTTCTTTCCTACTGTATAAATGTCACTGGCAGGGAAGGGGTTAACACTAGGGGGCGATCAAGGGGTTAACTGTGTTCCCTCACTGTGTTCTAACTGAACACACAATCTGTCTCCTCTCCCCTGAAAGAACCGGGATCTGTGTGTTTTTTGCCCCTAGTGGCCAAAAGGCAAAGGGAACGTCGCTCCGCACAGCCGTGCCATTCTGCCGCAGTAAAACTGCGGGGGATGGTCGGCAAGTGGCTAAAGACACTTCTGAATACAAAAAAAAAATGCTCAGGTACAAAAATATTTAGAAAAACTAATTAGGGATACCAAACATCTCTCCCCTCTGTGTACCGATCGGTACAGTAGGAGAGGGGGAGAGATCCATCCATCCATGCTCAGCCATCCCTGCCATACTCTGCAATAACCTGCCATACTCTGCAATACCCTGCCATACTCCGCAATACCCTGCCATACTGTGCAATACTCTGCAATACCCTGCCATACTCTGCAATACCCTGCCATACTCTACAACACTCTGCAATATCCTGCCATACTCTGCAATACCCTGCCATACTCTGCAATACCCAGCCATACTCTGCAATAGCCTGCCATACCATGCCATACCCTGCCATACTCTGCCATACTCTGCAATACCCTGCCATACTCTGCAATACCCTGCCATACTCTGCAATACCCTGCCATACTCTGCAATACCCGGCCATACTCTGCAATACCCGGCCATACTCTGCAATACCCGGCCATACTCTGCAATACCCGGCCATACTCTGCGATACCCAGCCATACTCTGCAATACCTTGCCATTCTCTGCAATACCTGGCCATACTCTGCAATACCCAGCCATACTCTGCAATACCCAGCCATACTCTGCAATACCCAGCCATACTCTGCAATACTCAGCCATACTCGGCGATACCCAGCCATACTCGGTGATACCCAGCCATACTCTGCAATACCCAGCCATACTCGGCGATACCCAGCCGTACCCAGCCATACTCGGCTGTACCCAGCCATACTCGGCCATACCCAGCCATACCCAGCCATACTCAGCCATACTCTGCCATGCTCGGCCATACTTGGCCATTCTCGCCCATGCTCCGCCATGCTCCGCCATACTCTGCCATGCTCAGCCATACTCTGCCATGCTCAGCCATACTCTGCCATACTCGGCTGTACTCTGCCTCTGTATGTGGCCAGGCTGTGGAAGTCTCACACATGTGGTATCACCGTACTCAGGAGGAGTAGGAGAATCTATTTTGGGGTGTCATTTTTGGTATGTACATGCTATGTGTTAGAATATTGTATAAATGGACAACTTTGTGTTAAAAAAAATGCGTTTTAACCACTTCCCGCTCGCCAACCGCCATATGATGTCCTTGACTTTGTGCAGGGATATCTGAATGATGCCTGCAGCTACAGGCATCATTAGAATGGCTTTTTCAGACGGCGATTCCCTACACCATAAGAACAATCATATCGGCTGTTCCACCGCTTGATTGTTCTTACGTGAGGCGAGAGGGGACGTCCCGCCCTCCGGTGCTTCTACCGACTCACCGCTACAATCGAAGCCAGGGTAGTTTTTTTATTTTTTTTATTTCAGGCTTCCCAGCCTAGAGGTGAGATGTGGGGTCTTATTGACCCCATATCTCACTGTAAAGAGGACCTGTCATGCCATATTCCTTTTACAAGGGATGTTTACATTCCTTGTAATAGGAATAACAGTGATCAAAACATTTATTTTTGGGGGAAAAAGTGTCAAACTAAAATAAATAAAGTAAAGTAAAATGAACAATAAAAAAAATAAATAAAATAAAATAATTTAAAGCGCCCCTGTCCCCGTGTACTCACATGCAGAAGCGAACGCATACGTAAGTCCCGCCCACATATGAAATTGGTGTTCAAACCACATATGTGAGGTATCGCTGCGAACATTAGAGCGAGAGCAATAATTTTGGCCCTAGACCTCCTCTGTAACTCAAAACATGCTACCTGTAAAACAATTTAATGCGTCACCTATGGGGATTTTTAAGTAGCGAAGTTTGGCGCCATTCCACGAGGAATTTTGAAGAGTGACATGTTAGGTATCTATTTACTTGGTGTAACTTCATCTTTCCCATTATGCAAAAACATTGGGCTAACTTTACTGTTTTTTTTTTTTTTAAAGCACAAAATTTTTTTTTTTCCCACAAAAACACATTCGAAATATTGCTGCGCAAATACCGTGCAAGATAATAGGATTTTTATAACAGCTTACCTGTAAAATCCTTTTCTTGGAGTACATCACGGGACACAGAGCGACATAGTCATTACTAATGGGTTATATAGATACCTTCAGGTGCTGGCACTGGCAACTTCCAAAACCGGAAGTACCCTCCCCTATATAAGCCCCTCCCACCCGGGAGCACCTCAGTTTTGTAGCAAAGCAATAAGTGTCCCTAAAGAGGGGTGGGAGCTCTGTGTCCCGTGATGTACTCCAAGAAAAGGATTTTACAGGTAAGCTGTTATAAAAATCCTATTTTCTTTCTCGTACATCACGGGACACAGAGCGACATAGTCATTACTAATGGGATGTCCTAAAGCAATGCCCAACGAGGGGGGGGATACACCATACATAAGCTGAGCGCTATCAGACATGAGGATCTTTTGCGGCCTGCAACACACTGCGCCCAAAGGCGACATCCTCCTGACTTCTAACGTCCACCTGGTAGAACCTAGTAAACGTGTGTACTGAAGACCATGTTGCGGCCTTACAGATTTGAGCCAGGGAGGCCTGGTGATGCGCTGCCCATGAAGTTCCAACTGCTCTCGTGGAGTGCGCTCTAACTTTGAATGGAGGCGGTCTCCTTCTCAAGCCATAGGCTTGCATAATGACCTGTTGAATCCACTTGGCTAAAGTAGATTTTGACACTGCCTGACCCTTTCTGGGGCCTTCCGGCAGAATAAACATAGTATCCGTTCTGCGAATCTGAGCAGTGGCTTTTAGATAAGCTTTAACTGCTCTTACTACATCCAAAGAATGCAATAACTTTTCCTCTACCGAACTAGGTTTGGGGAAAAAAGAAGGAAGAACCACATCTTGGTTCAAATGAAAACCTTGATACCACCTTAGGAAGAAAGGCTGGATGAGGACGTAACACTACTCTGTCCTTATGGATAACCAGATATGGTTCCCTACAGGACATAGCTGCTAATTCCGACACTCTTTTAGCCGAACAAATGGCTACTAGAAAAAACAATTTCCTGGTGAGAAGAACCAAGGAAATATGCTGTAATGGTTCAAATGGTTGTTTCTGTAGAACCGACAGAACCAGGTTTAGATCCCATGGACATATGGGAATATTAACCGGAGGACTAATACGCATCACTCCTTATCTAAAGGCTTTGATTAGTGAATGCGAAGCCAAGGGCCTTTGAAAAAATATTGACAAGGCCGAAAACTGACCTTTGATAGTACTCAAGGCAAGCTTCCTATCTACAGCCCACTGTAGGAAGTCCAGACTCCTACCTATTACGTACTTATGTGGATGCCATTTCTTGGCCTCACACCACGCGATGTACGCCTTCCAGATTCTATAGTAGATCTGCCTGGATACCGGCTTCCTGGCATTGATCATGGTAGATACCACAGGATTAGAGAGCCCTCTCTTTTTTAGAATGTGGGCTTCAATAGCCAGGCCGTCAAACCTAGGGCTGGTAAGGAAGGGTGGTATATCGGTCCTTGCGAAAGCAGGTCCGGACGACGTGGGAGAGTCCAAGGACTCCCCACTGACATTTTACAATCTCCGCGTACCACGCTCTTCGGGGCCACGCTGGAGCCACCAGAATCACTGGTTTCTTTTCTACCCTGATTCTGCGGAGTAATCGAGGTAACCATTGTGGCGGTGTGAATGCATATATCAGCTTGAACTGATCCCAAGGGAACACTAGGGCATCCGAGCCGCAAGCTAGGGGATCCCTTGTCCGAGAGACAAACCTGTCCACCTTTGCGTTGAATCTGGATGCTAGAAGATCTACATCCGATGTTCCCCACCGCTGACATATTGTCCAGAAAACCTCGGGGTGAAGGGACCATTCCTCTGGGCATAATTGCTGGCGACTTAGAAAGTCCGCCTTCCAATTCTCCACTCCTGGAATGAATACCGCAGATATGGCTGGGACATATCTTTCTGCCCATTTCAGGATGTAATTTACTTCCCTCTGGGCTGCACGACTCCTGGTGCCCCCCTGATGATTGATATATGCCACTGCTGTGGCATTGTCTGATTGAATTCTGACAGGGGACCCTTGGAGTTTGGATGTCCATGCTACTAGGGCATACCGGGCTGCTCGTATCTCTAAGAGATTGATGGGCAGGGCCTTTTCTGCATCCGACCATCTGCCCTGGAGAGACCATTGCTCCAGTACTGCTCCCCAGCCTATAAGGCTGGCATCTGTAGTGACCACCTTCCAAGAAATCGGACTGAAGGATTTCCCTTTTTCCAGATTCTGGGGAACCAACCACCAACGGAGGCTCTTGCGAACGGAAGGGGACAAGGACATTGTAAGTCTAGGGCCTGAACTTTGTTGTTCCAGGCTGACAGTATGGCCCCTTGCAAATTCCTTGAATGGAATTGACCGTAGGGTACTGCTTCGAATGATGCCACCATTTTTCCCAGCAGCCTCATGCACAGGCGTATGGACGGCTGTCTTTTTTGTACCCACTAAGTGGATCAAATCTTTCAAAGACAACACCTTTCCTCGAGGCAAGAATATTTTTCTCTGGCCTGAATCCAACCTTAGCCCCAAGTATTCCAGACTTTTGACTGGTTTTTAGGGCTGACTTGTCTCGGGTGATAATCCAACCGGGAGATTCCAGATACTTGATTGTCTTGTGAACGACCACGTCTAGTTTTTTCACTGAGTGGTCTATCAGCAACAAGTCATCTAGATATGCCATTATCATTACACCTTGTGTTCTTAGATTGGCCAATAAAGGGCCAGAATTTTTGTAAACACTCGTGGTGCTGTGGCCAGACCGAAGGGTAAGGCTCTGAACTGAAAATGGCGCCCTTCTACTGCAAAGCGTAGAAATTTTTGGTGGACTGGAAAGATGGGAATGTGCAAATAAGCATCTTTGATGTCGATCGCGGCTAACCAATCCTCCCCTTGTAGGGCAGTGGCCACCGATCGGATCGACTCCATCGGAAAGTCCTGATATACAGGAATTTGTATAGCCCTTTTAGAATTAATATGGGCCTCCCGTCCGCGTTTGCTTCGGGACTGTAAAGAGGTTTGAGTAAAACCCGAACCCTCATTCTTCCAGGGGAACCTCCATAATTACTCCTTGGAGCAATAGTTGTTCTAGTGCCAACAGGAGGGACTCTCTCTTCCGGGGATCCCTTGGCACGTTTGACCTCAAAAAATGGGAAGGAGGAGAGTCTTTTAACTCCAAACTGTATCCCAAACATACTGCGGAGAGCACCTATCTGTTTTGATCGTGTCCCGCCAGGTCTCTTGCGAACAACTGGAGTCCTCCCCCCACCCGACTGAGTGGGGGCAACCCTTCAATGAATTTAACTTTGGGGGAGGTTTTGTACCTCCCCTGACCCAGGGTTTCTCATTACCCTGCTATTGTCCCTGTTTTTTACCCCCGGGAATTGACTGAGGAGGCTGTCGGAACTGTTACACAGCCGATGCCCCAGGGACTGGAGAAGCAGGCCTCTTAAGGAGGGACCTCTAACTCTCCCATCCAGGTACTAACCAGGCCCAACCCTGCTTAGCCTCCGAGATCAGACGAGATCGGGCGCTTTCAGGGTGATGTGGCCGTAGGCCCCTGAATAAGCGTTCACCATGAAATGGGACGCTAACCAGCCATTCTTTACAGGGAGCTTCAGCAGACCAGTTTTTGAGCCATAGAAGCCTACGCATATGTACTATAGACAGCGTAAGGCGGGAGGCCTGATGGACTGAATCCTTTATGGCGTCAACCGCAAAGCCTAAGGCTCTAGGTAGATCAGCTAGGGCAAGGCCTGCTGATCTGTCAAGTCCCTCAAGACCTGTTTCAACTGATCCTTCACTGCTTAGCAGACCTCACTGCTGGTTGTGTCACCAAGCATGCTGTAGAAAGAAGCAGACTTTCATAAGGACTCCAATCTTTTATCTATTGGGTTCTTGAACATTTGGACATTATCCACTGGACATGTCAGTGATTTATACATACAAGAGATGGCTGCGTCCACTGTAGGGACCTTCCATTTTTTGATGAACTTATCCTCCATGGGATAGACCACCGGAAATCTCTTGGGGGAATAAATATTTTCTCAGGACGTTCCCAATCCTGGTAAATGAGCCCTTTCAGTAAAGGGTGAAGTGGAAAAGAACAGACAGTCTGGGGGCTTCTAGCGACCCCAACGAGGATACAGTAGTGGTTGATGGTTCCGCAAGGTGCATTTTTAAATGCTGATCGGACCATGTTAGTCAGAGACTGAACCCATAATCTTTCAGCTTGAGATGCTGAGAAAAGGTTCCCCCACTGTTGATTCCTCTATAACAGAATCAACCTCTGATCCCCTTCAGGCAGGTCGATCCCTGTATGGGACTGTTGCTCTGCTAACAGGCACTCTGAAGGAGGAGACGGAGATTGGGCGTGCTTTCCCTGACAGGGAGGCAGCGATCAATGTTGACAATCTCTCTCTAATCCTCCCAGAGCTGAGGAAAAAACCTCCTCTGTTACATACACAGGAGCAGGTGAACTGAGGACAGCCACAGTACCAAGTACCCCTGCGGGGTCTCTACGGTCACTTACCTCTGAACTTCAGGGGAGACTGGTGCAGCAGAAGCATGCCCAAGATCCTCAGAGCCCGATGAGACCCCCTTCACTTCCTGGAAGATTCAGTTCCGGAGCTTCTGGAAGGCATATTCCTAAGCCTAAAGCTGAGGTATTCCAGCCGTAATACACCACTTTTACTGAGAATAGTCTAGCACAATTGCTGCTATATCACAGTTGGTGTCTACTAAAGTGCCTTTCTAGGGGATGCCTGCATCAACCGCCTCTGTGTGCCTTTATACTGTTGCTAGCTCTGTCTGTGCACTTCAATAGCCAGCTATAATGTGCTTTAAAACACGCTGGACGCCCGCACATGCGCAGTAGCGCCACGGCGCACACCTGAGCGTCATCCACCCGCTCCGCCCCTTTTCCAGATCGCCTCTATATATAGAGGCGCGTGCACGCGCACGCGCGCGGGCACGTGCGCCTTCGGCGCCTTTTTTGAAAACAATAAGGAGCTAGATGGGAGCCAGGGTCCCTTTGCCGCAGGGCCCGGGGATGGATGAGCGCAGCAACAGGGCAGAGGAGACAGCTTCCCAGCAGAGAACATACCAACTGCCTGGATTTGATTCTGGAAGAAAAAAATCCACATTACAAGAAAAAGAACCATAGCGGCCTCTAGTGTCTAACACAGGTACCGTGGTCTTACATTTTTTTTTTTTTTTTTCTTGCCTACTATTAAAATGTTTACATTTTCTCAGTAGTAACAGGCATACACAGAATATTAGCAGGAATACCTTAGGTAACAGGCAGAAAGACAAAATAGGCTTGGGGGTCCCTCAATAGAACCAAGTTCCCGAGGGCCCCCACTTACCTTTTCCTCGCCGCAGGACTCTGTTTGGTCCACAGAAGCCCAAACTTCACCTATCACGGCAGGCATTGTAATCAAACCTTCAGGGACCGGGTTCCCAAGGATTCCACTCCCCTGGACCTGTATAGCACCCTGCACAGAAAACATCTTGGTCGTGGGTATGACCAGAGCTCTGGATCCCAGGGTCCAGCCCTCCTAAGAGAGGCATTACAGGCAAAACCTTGCTCTTCTCTTGCAAGGCCCGGGTACCGACCGTTTAGCTATGAAGCTTTTTTGGTCGGATCCGGAATAGCTTACTGAGGCCCAAAAGAACCTGTACGCAAGCTCAGTGAAAAACACATGTTACTTCTTGGCCAACACCTTAGACACTGGCAAAAAACTGAGGTGCTCCCGGATGGGAGGGGCTTATATAGGGGAGGGTACTTCCGGTTTTGGAAGTTGCCAGTGCCAGCACCTGAAGGTATCTATATAACCCATTAGTAATGATTATGTCGCTCTGTGTCCCGTGATGTACGAGAAAGAAAAAAAGTTGCAAAGACCGCCATTGTATTCTCTAAGGTCTTTGCTAAAAAAAAACATATATATAATGTTTTGGGGTTCTATGTAATTTTCTAGCAAATAAATGATGATTTTTACATGTAGGAAAGAAATGTCAGAATTGGCCTGGGTGCTCCAGAACGCCTGAAGGTGCCCCCTGCATGTTGGGCCTCTGTATTTAGCCACGCTGTGTAAAAGTATCACACATGTGGTATTGCCATACTCGGGAGTAATAGCAGAATGTGTTTTGGGGTGTAATTTGTGGTATGAATGTGCTGTGTGTGAGAAATAACCTGCTAATATGAAAGTTTTGTGAAAAAAAAAAGATTTATTTTTTTGATTTTGCAAAGAATTGTGGGAAAAAATTACAACTTCAAAAAACTCACCATGCCTCTTTCTAAATACCTTGGAATGTCTTCTTTCCAAAAAGGGGTCATTTGGGGGGTATTTGTACTTTCTGGCATGTTAGGGTCTCAAGAAATGAGATAGGCCGTCAGTACTTCAGGTGTGATCAATTTTCAGATATTGGCACCATAGCTTGTGGACTCTATAACTTCACAAAGACCAAATAATATACACCAATTTATACTTATTTTTTACCAAAGATATGTAGCAGTTGTGACAGCAGGAAGGTAAAGTCACCTGGTTGCATCCAGGGGGGTAGATATATTTCGCCCAGATTCAGGCTTTACGCCGACTTATACAACTAGGTGGAGAGTTGTATAAGGCTAGTGGGCTCATGGATGACTCATACCTCTAGGGAGAGGGCTGGGCGTCGTGCGGACAGGGAGTTGGTGGGGCCAGCTGAGGCTTGTCAGCTCATTTGGGCCTCTATAAGAACTCCCAGCTTCATTAGATGTTAGCTCATGCCTGGAACCAGACCTGTGTGGACTGTCTAGGGAGAGTGAACCCCTGTGCGGTGAGAAAAAGCCTGTGTGGCTATTTGCTTGGACATTTAAAACCAGGGACTTAGGGACTAGGACAGCACTAGGCTGATCCCAGTTGTTAGTTAGGAAACCTGTATGTTTAGTCAGAGGTCAACTTGACCAGGATTTATTTTGGTTATGTTTCTTTTGCTTTGCTGTGTTTTGTCACTGTAAATAGAAAATAAACCGCACCTTTTTGATTTTGAAAACCACAACCTCCGTTTGCTGGGCCTGTTTTGTGTGGGGAGCCCATCCCGGGGGTCACACACACCCGCTGCCGAGCTAACCCCCTCACAGTTGGTGGAGAACCAGTGGCAGTTTTTTTAAGCCAGCATGGAGGAGATACTGAAACAGCTGGCTCTAGCAAATGCCAATCAACAGCAGACAAATGCAGGTTTGCAAAGGAGCCTTGCAGCCCAGCAGCAAGCTCATCAACAAGCCCAGCAGCAATCTGAGGCCCGCTTCATAGACCTGTTACAGAAGCAAGAGCAGAGACTACAACAAATGGAAGCAGTAATGCAGCAACGTCCGCAGACCAGTGAGGAAAGCCGTCCCACTAATACCGCGTCCTTTGGGGTGAGTCGTTTATTGATAAAAATGACTGGAGAGGATGATCCAGAGGTATTTTTGACCACATTTGAAAGGACTGCTGAAAGAGAAAAGTGGCCTGAGGAGCAGTGGGCTGGACTGGTGGCTCCTCTGTTAACTGGTGAATCGCAGAAAGCTTACTATGACCTAGAGCCTAACCAAGCAAAAGACTATGTGATGCTAAAAGCTGAAATATTGGCAAGGCTGGGTGTCACCCAGGCTGTCCGGGCTCAGCGTGTGCATAACTGGACTTTCCAGCTTGGAAAACCCCCCAGGTCTCAAATGTATGATCTCATTCACCTGAGCAGGAAGTGGCTACAGCCAGAGACTTTGTCCGCACCAGAGATTGTGGAACGTGTTGTAATGGATCGGTTTTTGAGAGCTCTTCCTACTGCCATCCAAAAGTGGGTAAGCCATGGAGACCCAGAGACGGCCGGTGGTCTTGTGGATCGTGTAGAGAAATACTTGGCTACAGAGAACCTGACGGCCTCTTCCAGAGACTCTCGGACTTTCCACCCTAAGACCAGACCATCCCCAGGGGCGGATAAGAGGATTCCAAGGGGTGAGGGTGGAGAGAGTGAGAGGGTGGGAGCTCTACCCAAAGTTTGGCGAGAACAGCCTGGGAAGTCAGCGGCTCAAGAGGCGGCAAGAAGGATCGTTTGCTACCGCTGCTGGCAAGCGGGACATATTGCAGCCAATTGCCCGGTTGTGGAGGAACCCATGCAGTGTGACTTTCTGACGGGCAGACGTCAGTCGCTGTGTGCGACAGTCGCATGCACTGCCATTCGAGGAACTGAGAAACATTTATGCAAAATGTGTGTTAATGGTAGAAATGTTGTGGTATTGCTGGATTCAGGTAGCCTTGTGACCCTGATAAAGGCTGAGTTAGTTAAAACAGAGGTCTCTGGGAATAGCAAGGTAGCTGTTATTTGTGTGCATGGGGACACCCGAGAGTATCCAGTGACTACAGTGTGTTTCGAGACCCCCAAAGGTACCCTCTCTCATCCAGTGGGCTTAGTATCTCAGTTACCGCATGACGCCATTGTGGGAAGGGATTTTCCGAAGTTCTGGGAACTGTGGGATGATCCTGAGCCCCTCACTGGTGCCCCTATGTACCAGGAATGTGATAGCCAGAACTCCCCGGAGAGTGGTGAGGACTCTCCGGAATTTCCCTTATCAGTATTGGCAGGGGAGACTCAAGAAACTGGAGAGGAGCCCACCTCCTCAGACGAAAACCTACCGTCTGTGGAGTTTTCTGATCTTGAGGTTCACAGGGAAAACTTTGCCACAGAACAGTTGAAAGACCCCGCCCTAAGAAAGGCACGGGAAAACGTAGTGAAAATAGATGGCGAGTTAGTGAACCCAGATAATACCTGCACTTACCCATACTTCAGCGTAGAGAAGGACCTACTGTATCGGGTGGCAAAAAGGGCAGAAGAAACCGTTGAGCAGCTTGTGGTGCCCAAACCTTACAGGAAGTTGGTGTTGGAGTTGGCCCATGGGCACATTCTTGGAGGTCATCTGGGGACAGAGAAAACCCGAGAGAGGGTATTACAGAGATTCTATTGGCCGGGGGTGATGAAGGACGTAGAAAATTATTGTTCCTCCTGCCCTGTGTGTCAGAGGTTGGCCCCGATGCCACATTTCCGTAGCCCGCTGGTCCCTCTACCCATCATTGAGGTCCCGTTTGAGAGGATCGCCATGGATTTGGTAGGTCCTATAATCAAGTCCGCTAGGGGGCACCAGTACATATTAGTTATAATGGACTATGCCACCCGTTATCCAGAAGCGATCCCTCTCCGAAATACCTCGGCCAAAACCATAGCCAAAGAGCTATCTCTTGTTTTTAGCCGGGTGGGTATTTGTAAAGAACTGCTTACGGACCAAGGTACACCCTTTATGTCCCGGGTTATGAAAGAGCTGTGTAAATTGTTCAAAGTGACGCAATTGCGTACGTCTGTGTATCACCCCCAAACCGATGGGCTGGTTGAAAGATTCAACAAAACCCTAAAACAAATGTTGAAGAAAGTGGTGGATAGAGATGGAAAGGATTGGGACTGTTTACTTCCTTATTTGATGTTTGCTATTAGGGAGGTGCCCCAATCCTCTACAGGATTCTCCCCCTTTGAGTTACTGTATGGGAGACACCCAAGAGGGCTGTTGGATATTGCCAAGGAAACTTGGGAAAGTGAGAGTTCTCCCCACAGGAGTGTGATTGAGCATGTCGCCCTGATGCAAGATCGAATTGCACAGGTAATGCCCATCGTGAAGGAACATTTGGCCCAAGCGCAGTTGGCACAGCAGAGAGTGTACAACCGTGGAGCCAAGACCCGTACCTTTTCCCCGGGGGATAGGATATTGGTACTTGTCCCTACGGTTGAAAGTAAATTCCTTGCCAAATGGCAAGGCCCCTACGAGATAATGGAAAAAGTGAGCGAAGTGAATTACAAGGTCAGACAACCAGGAAGGCGAAAGCCCGAACAGATCTATCACGTTAATCTGTTGAAAGCCTGGAGGGATAGAGAGTCCCTAGTCGCAGACACTTGGTCACCAGCTCAAACTGGTTGCGTGATTCCTGAGGTTGGAATAGCAGCCACCTTGTCACAACCCCAACAACAGGAGGTTAAGGAGTTTGTGCTTCGCAACAAGGAGGTATTCTCTGAGCTGCCGGGACAAACATCTGGGGTAGAGCATGACATCATTACCCCGCCCGGTGAAAGGGTGAAGTTAAAACCCTATCGGATCCCAGAGGCTCGACGGGAGGCAATACGGGAGGAAGTACAGAAAATGCTGAACTTAGGGGTGATAGAGGAGTCCCAAAGTGATTGGTCTAGTCCCATCGTGTTGGTGCCTAAACCGGATGGGAGCTGGCGATTTTGTAACGATTTTCGTCAGTTGAACAAAGTTACAAAATTTGACACCTACCCCATGCCACGTATAGATGAGTTGATCGACCGGCTGGGAACAGCCCGATACATGACGACTCTTGACCTCACAAAAGGGTATTGGCAAATCCCCCTGGCCAAGTCGGCCAAAGAGAAAACCGCATTTGTAACCCCAGACGGGGCGTTCCAATATAAAAGAATGCCGTTCGGGTTACAGAATGCGCCGGCCACATTCCAGCGGAAAATGGACCAGATGCTGAGGCCCCATCGGAAGTATGCTGCGGCTTACCTGGATGACGTAATTGTCCATAGCACAGATTGGGCCTCACATCTGCCAAAAGTGCAAGCAGTCCTGGACTCTGTTCGGGAAGCGGGGTTTACGGCTAACCCCAAGAAGTGTACCATTGGGCAGGAGGAGGCCAAATATCTTGGGTACACCATTGGGAGGGGAGTAATAAAACCCCAACTCAACAAAGTCGAGGCCATCCAGAGTTGGCCACGTCCCAACAGCAAGAAGCAGGTACGAGCCTTTCTGGGAATCGCTGGGTATTATCGGCGATTCATTCCCCACTTTGCTTCTAAGGCTGTGCCCCTAACCAACCTGACGAAGGGGAAAGGGTCGGTCATGATTAAATGGACCCCCGAGGCTGAGGCAGCATTCCAATTCTTGAAACAAGCCTTATGTAGCCAGCCAGTGTTGTACTCACCCGACTTCTCTAAAGACTTTGTCGTACAAAGTGATGCGTCAGATGTGGGGTTAGGAGCAGTATTGTCCCAGGTCTGGAACGGGGAAGAGCACCCAGTCATTTACCTCAGCAGGAAGTTGAAGTCCCATGAGGTAAATTACGCCACCGTTGAAAAGGAGTGTTTAGCGGTGAAGTGGGCTCTAGATTCCCTTCGGTACTACCTGCTAGGTAGGCACTTTGACATGGTTACGGATCACGCTCCGTTAAAGTGGATGGCTCAAAACAAGGAAACAAATAGAAGAGTGAATAGGTGGTTCCTGGCCCTCCAGGAATTCAACTTCACAGTAAAGCATCGCCCTGGCGTTCAAATGGGGAATGTGGATGCTTTGTCTCGAGTACATGAATGCCTGATTGCTGGTGTTCCAACCCCGAGGTTAAAACAAGAGGGGGGGGTATGTGACAGCAGGAAGGTAAAGTCACCTGGTTGCATCCAGGGGGGTAGATATATTTCGCCCAGATTCAGGCTTTACGCCGACTTATACAACTAGGTGGAGAGTTGTATAAGGCTAGTGGGCTCATGGATGACTCATACCTCTAGGGAGAGGGCTGGGCGTCGTGCGGACAGGGAGTTGGTGGGGCCAGCTGAGGCTTGTCAGCTCATTTGGGCCTCTATAAGAACTCCCAGCTTCATTAGATGTTAGCTCATGCCTGGAACCAGGCCTGTGTGGACTGTCTAGGGAGAGTGAACCCCTGTGCGGTGAGAAAAAGCCTGTGTGGCTATTTGCTTGGACATTTAAAACCAGGGACTTAGGGACTAGGACAGCACTAGGCTGATCCCAGTTGTTAGTTAGGAAACCTGTATGTTTAGTCAGAGGTCAACTTGACCAGGATTTATTTTGGTTATGTTTCTTTTGCTTTGCTGTGTTTTGTCACTGTAAATAGAAAATAAACCGCACCTTTTTGATTTTGAAAACCACAACCTCCGTTTGCTGGGCCTGTTTTGTGTGGGGAGCCCATCCCGGGGGTCACACACACCCGCTGCCGAGCTAACCCCCTCACACAGTATAAATTTTGGCCAAAATGTATGAAGAAAAATTACTAATTTGCTACATTTTATAAAAGAAAAATATTTTTTTTTACAGAATTTTCAGTCTTTTTTCTCTTATAGCGCAAAAAATAAAAAACCCAACGGTGAATAAATATCACCAAAAGAAAGCTTTATTTGTGTGAAAAAAAGGCCAAAAATGTCATATGGGTACAGTGTTGTATGACTGAGTAATTCAAAATGTGAGAGCACTGAAAGCTGAAAATTGGTCTGGTTAGGAAGGGGGTTTAAGTGCCCAGTAGTCAAGTGGTAATAAGTTTGATGCCTTCATCGATACTGAAAAACGTATTAAGAAAATGAAATATTAAAATAGATTTTGCAGAGAAACCCACCATAGAAAGCACCAGCACGAGTGTATTTCAGGATAGTGGTCTGAGGAACCAATCCACATTCAATCCCAAAAAGTCCTCCAACCATTTCTTGCAAGTTTTTAGAGCCAAGGTTGAACAGGAAATTAGGTTAATTCAAACTAGAGTGGGAAAGAGGAAAGGGAACCTACAGAAAGGCATATAAGTCTTGGAGAAAAGGAAAAATATAGCAATTAGAATGGCCGACAAAGGGGGAGGAATTGTGGTGCTGAAAAGAGAGGAATATAACAAAGAACTGAATAGATTGCTAGGAGACACTAACACATATAAGAAGATTAGAGGTAACCCTACAAATAAGCTCAAAGCATCCCTAAAAAGGATTGTCAAGCAGGCTCAACACAAAGGGATTTTAACCAAAAAAGAAGCAGGATACCTTGTTCCAGACACCCCTAGACTACCAGCAATATACCAATTACCAAAAATTCATAAAAATAAGGAATGTCCACCTGGAAGACCCATCATAAGAGGGATTAACTTGGTGTTCTCTCGTATAGGTGAATATGTGGACTTTTTATACAGCCCATTGTACAAACCTATCTATCCTATTTGAGAGATAGTAAACATCTCATGAATATTCTTAAAGACACTCCAATTAAAGATAATACACTTATTGTTACAATAGACGTTGAATCATTGTACACCAATTGGGGCCAACAGGATGTCTTATTTAACACCAGAAAGGCCTTAGACCATAAGTCTGATCTGAGGAGGGAACAAAAATTTTTTGGTGGAAGCTCTCATTCTAGCTATCTCAAAAAACTATTTTTGGTATGAGGGCTGTCATTATAATCAGATCAGGGGAGTGGCCATGGAAGCGAAGTATGCTCCTAGTGTGGCCAACCTACTAATGAGTCAATGGGAGGAATCCAGTATTTTTGGTCAAGCCATACCAGAAATACCTTTGTATAAAAGATACATTGACGATATAATTATACCAAGGGGATGGCACAGAGCAAAGTTTACGTTTTTTTTAGCTGGTATCAACAATAACTACTATGGACTAAAGTTCACTGGTAGTTGGGATTCGCAAGAACTCAGTTTTCTGGATTAGGTCCTGATGAAATATGGTGGACAGATTAACACTAAAACATTTTTTAAAGAAACTGACATTAACAGCTACATCCTCAAAGCCAGTTGCCATCATCCCACATGGTTGGGGGGATCCCAAAGGGTCAATTGATGCGCATTCGACAAAATTGTGATAGTCTAGGGGATTATCTACAACAGTCTGAAAGTGTTATTAATAAGTTCAAAGAAAAAGGTTACCATGAAAAAGTGTATGCTACCTATACAAAGACAGGTAGTAGAGATGGATAGAAAGGAACTATTGAAGGATAGACCGGAAAAGAGAGGTACTCGGGAGCAATTGGCCTTTTTGACAAATTTTTTAACAGAGAGTACAAAACATTAGAGCATATTGTCAAAAAACATTACTAAAGGATAAGACATGAATTAATTTCATTCCTAAGCGTCACCAATTTATTTATTTTAGAATGCCCAATCTAAGGAATAAACTAGCCCCTAATATCCACGACCCCCCCAAGAAGAAAGTGCCATTTCTGGACCAAACTGGCTTCTATTATTGTCGTAAGTGTAAAGCATGTAAAACCACAAGGAAAAACAAAAGAAAATAGATACATTTAAATCTTTCAGTTCGGGAAAGGAATATAGTATTGAGAAGTTTATCATGTGTAAATCAACCCATGTGGCCTATTTGCTATCCTGCCCTTGTGGGTTGCAATATGTTGGTCCACAAGGAATTTGGGAATCAATGAGCATCTTAATATTATAAAGAAAAGATTCCCAAAACATAGTCTCTCAAATCACTTTAGGGTACATCACAATAAAGACCCAAGTTTAGCAACATTCTTTGGTATTGATAGGGTAGAACCCCACTGGAGAGGGGGCAATATAACTCAAAGAATATCAAACAATGAAAAAGAGTGGATTTTTAAATTCAATACACTTAATCCTGCAGGTATTAATGTGGATATAGATAGTTTTTAATTATTAGGCTGTTATATGTACCTGTATTGCTTGTTTAAGATGTTCTAATTGAATTGAATCTATTTTGAGTAATACCATATATCACCACAAGATGCTTTTACTAACCATTGATTATTGGTTTAAAATTATTGGTTTTATTTTGCACATTTGATGGTGTGTTGTTGGTTCAACTATTCAATAGTGCACTGCACTGAGGTTGGTTTTTGCGGCTGGTTAGCCCAATCAGCCAGTGCAGTTCTTACAGGCAGGCTGGTGTTCATATATATTTATTAATTTTATTATTTAGATAATTAATATACAATATTGGTTATTAGCGCCCCCCAATATATTTGTAATTTTTTTTGCACATATAACCACTCACATTTATTGTTTCATATTTTGAAATTTTGGGGTACAGCAGCTTATTTAGATTATATATTTATTTACTAGGCGCAAGATCATATATATATATACATTAATGTATTCATTACCCAATATAACTTTGCATTAGATTAATATGGTTCAATATAGTTAGGTTATTGGTCGAGCAATATATTGAAAATTTGATTAAGAGGTTTTTTTTTCACTAATTGAGAAGATTACATTGGATTGGATATCCTCAATGGGTGACAGTATATAAGCATGGAAGCGACGTATCCGGTCATGTGACCCCTGATGACATCAGGCGTGCTAACGAAACCCGTTGGGTGTGGTCTAGCATGATACATCACTTCCTCCCACAGTGGAATGCAGGTAAAGCGCAAATCAGCATCCCTGCTTTCACTTTCTTATTTACATTTGTATGCACTTGTATTAAGTGTATTTTTATCTTTTTTTAAATAAATTTAAGTACTTCACCATGGGAGATTGTCTCTTTCTTAATGATGCCGGGAGGTTTGGTGGTGTTTAATCCCAGTTGTCCTTGGAGGCTTCCTTTGCTGAATCGTGGAGCTTAGCATCGGGACTCAATCTGTGCCATTTTGCTGTATTTGACTCCTGTAATGGAAGTCATTAAGATCTGTTGAGTAGGCTGTGTGACCAGTGTTGGTGGAGGAAGATCTCTAGTTACCTATTGTTGGATCGATTAACCACTTAAGGACCGCCTCACGCCGATATACTTCGGCAGAATGGCATGGCTGGGCACAAGCACGTACAGGTATGTCCTCTTTAAGAAGCCCAGCCGTGGGTCGCGCAAGCGCCGCCGGCGGCGCGCTCGCAACCCGGTCCTGAGCTCCGTGACCACGCCAGCGGGATCCGTAGTCCCGATCGCCACCGGTGTCCCGCGATTGGGTCACAGAGCTGAAGAATGGGGAGAGGTAAGTGTAAACAAACCTCTCCCCGTCCTTCCTAGTGTGAGTGTCACTGATCGTCTGTTCCCTGTCATAGGGAACGACGATCAGTGACGTCACACGCCAAGCCACGCCCCCACACAGTAGTAATCACTCCCTAGGAAACACTTAACCCCTTCAGCGCCCCCTACAGGTTAACTCCTTCACTGCCAGTGTCATTTTCACAGTAATCAGTTCATTTTTATAGCACTGATCGCTGTAAAAATGACAATGGTCCCAAAATGGTGTCAAAGGTGTCCCATGTGTCCGCCATAATGTCGCAGTCACGATAAAAATCGCTGATCGCCGCCATTACTAGTAAAAAAAAAAATATTAATAAAAATGCCATAAAACTATCCCCTATTTTGTAGACGCTATAACTTTTGTGCAAACTAATCAATAAACGCTTATTGCTTTTTTTTTACCAAAAATATATAGAAGAATACGTATCGGCCTAAACTGAGGGGAAAAAAAATTGCCGAATCTCAAAAAGGGGCCTGGTCCTTTAGCTACAAAATGGTCCGGGGCTTAAGTGGTTAAACCATATGCACCATTGGAAATTATGCGATGGAAGTAGTTTGGACATTGCTCTACTCACAATATATTGACTTTCTGGACACGGTACTAAAAGTTTAATCCATATAATTTGCTTTGTCAAAGGAATAGGGTGGGCAGTTTACTACATCTTTATAGCACAATTATTACATGACATAAAAAATTGCAATTGCCACAATTTTATTCTACAGAGTCTCTGCATTTATAACATACTGTATGTAGCATTTTGAGGTTTTAAGTACATATTTTTTGTACAAAACTTTCTTTTTTTGTATGTGTGTGCAAAATGAAAAAATAAAAGGCCCAGGTACCGAAAGGTCTAAAGTGTATAAAAAGCAAAAAAATATTAATTCTTATAGAGTAGGTATGGGTTAGACCCTTTGTCAAGTTTTTATTGCTGCTTGTGTCCCTGCTGCAGAAATTAATCTTTCTTTAAGCCCTGCTTCACACTGGTGCGATTTGACATGCGATTTGACATGTCAAATCGCATGTCAAATCTGCGAAATTTGCCGCAAATTGCGGGCAATGGCACCGTCCTAATCGGTGCTACACTGCATCTGCGGCGCTGCACCGATTACAAAAAGTAGTTTCTGTACTACTTTTTGCGATTTCAACCGCGATTTACATTGACATCTGTGTCAGATGTCTCTGTAATCGAGCTGAAATCGGGACTGACATGCAGGAGTAAAATCGTGCGAGTTCAGCTGAACTCGCACGGCTTCACTCCCGCAGCCCCAGTGTGAACCTGGGCTAACTGAAACAAAGTGAGAGGAAATCTAAAAAATTTGAGTTGTCATCAGAGCAAGAAACAAAAGGAAAATCCTTAACTGAGGACACCTGTTCCTATAACAACTCTCTAAGATAAGAATTATCCTTATTTTGGAGAGATTTTCCTCTTATTTCATGTTTTTTCTCCAGGGCAGGAAGTGAATGGAAATCTCCCTAGTGGGACACAGCAAAAAATAAGTTGATACGGATATTAACCCTTCCCTACTATATGTAAAACAAAATAATAATTTGCTTTACAAATATCAATTTTACTGGTACCAGAGAGGAACAACCACAAAGATAATAAAATATATTGTTTATTACAAATTCTTAAAATTATACATAAAAACATAGAACAGTCTATTATGCGATGTTAGCCATCATATTACTGTAACCAATAAACCGTGCTGTATGGTGCCAGAGGCCGACATGTTTCACATATATCAGCTTCCTCAGGGCATCATTCTCTTCACAGCAATGAGTGTGGCTAAGAGGTGGTGGTGAAAAGTATGGCGTGGGCACAACATTTATGTGGCCTGGTGGTGCGGAAGATTAAACCATTGGTATGAGGGAGATCAAATCACCACTTAAGTTCAAGTACCCGCATGTCAAAGCTCTTTTCAATATAAGGGGTGTATTATACCAGTCATGTTCTTCTAGCCATAGCCCAAATTAACCTTGCAATAACGCGCTAAAAACTATTAGCTGTTTTACCGTGTTTTTAATGCGTTTTTACCGCGTTAGCGTTAAAAATAGCGCTAACGCCTATGCGTTTTTACCTCGGTTTTACCGCGGTTTTACAGCGGTACTCATTCATTTCAATGGGGATAGGCATTTTAAAGGCGCTATTTTATGCGCCCCAAAGATGCTCCAAAAAAGCTGTTTGCAGGATTTTTTCCAACGCACAGCCAGCACAACGCCTCAGTGTGAAAGCCCTCACGGCTTTAACATTGAGAATGCTGGGGCAGGATTATTTCAGGCGTTTTTACAGCGCTATTTTTAGCGCTAAAATGCCTGAAAAACACCTCAGTGTAAAAGGGGCCTTAGTGAAAAAAAATAAATAAAATTTTACCTTTTAATATGTTGATAAATGTAGGTGTTATGTATAACATACGTATAACAAATTTATGTTTTAAGTTATGTGTTAGTAAACGGTCAACAAGTTTGGTCCAGTAAAACCTGAATAGATGCATTAACATAATGCATGCCAACATGTTCTTTTTCCAAATAAAGACTTGACTTAATATTATATCATAGATTCATGGAATTCAGTAATCTGTATTATTTTCAAACAATAGCTACAGATACAGATTGTGGACTACAGTAGGCTGTTATCTCAGTAAAATACATAAATATATTATGTACTGTATTTAAAAATGCATGTGACTTCTTTTTTAAATTTTTTTTTTCAGGTATACGTTGTATTTGACGATCACAACATTCTTCTTTCCTTTACCATTAATAGTGGCTTGCTACATTTTAATTCTGTGTTACACATGGGAGATGTACCATCAAAATAAAACTGCTGGATGGTAAGGAAAATATATGTCTGTTTGCTAGTAAAAAAAAAAAACAAAAAAAAAACTGCATGTTATATATGTTGTTTTATTTATATATATATATATATATATATATATATATATATATATATACTGTATATATTAACTTGTAGTGTGCCACTTATAAAAAAAACTCTGGTCCTCATGTATTACATGTATCTGAGGGAGAATTTTTGTATCACATGTATCAAAAAAATTACTTTCTGTGTTGCTTAAAGAAACCGATTCACCAAAAAAAAAAAAAAAATGCAGGTAAAAGCTCATAGGAATCAAGTATTTTAAGTCCTGCAAATGTGAGCAATTCAGGAGGATTCAATTCCCCAGCACAACTCCATCCCTCCAACACATTATAGCTGTTTCCTCTTATGAGAGTGTCTGTAATTCCCTACCCTTGCTCTGCGACATAACCTTTTATGTAGCAGCTAGGGAAGGAGCAAAGGAAAATATTACAGACCAGGGGAGGGCTGGCACCAGTGTCCATCAATGCAGCCTGATCAGCCTGATCAGTGCCCATCAATGAAGCCTCGCCAGTGTCCATCAATGCAGTCTGTTTATTGCATGGGGATTAGAGAGAGAAGAGCCGCCGGATTACACAGCGTGGAGATCTACTGCCTACCCGGTGTGGCTGCTGTCATAAGAAGTCCCGCCTCCAGGACCAGCTTCTATGCTAGACGTCACCAGTGTGCTGTCTATCATAGGAGCCAGTCCAGGAGGCGGGACTTTGTATATCAGCAGCCGCCGGGTAAGCTGGAGGTCCCCGCTCTGTGTAATCCAGCGGCGCTTGCCCCCCCTTCCCTTCTGAGGCAACCCAATAGGCCCAGCAGGACCCATGGTAGGGCTGGCCCTGGGCGCTCTCCCTCTGCCTCAGCTCGCGGTGCACCCTCCCAGGATTGGCCCTGCGAAGTGGGGACAGAATCAGGCACGGACTTGGTCCAGGGACAGTGTCCTCAGTCCGGGGACTGTCCCGGGAAACCGGGGACATCTGGTCACCCTAGGCTAGTAGCCAGCAGACCCAACAGGCCATGGTCAGCTCCCAGCAGGACCCAGAGGCCAGAGGCCAGCGGCCAGCAGGACTTACAGGCCAGTGGCCAGCAGGACCCACAGGTCAGTGGCCAGCAGGACACACAGGTCATTTTATTCTGGCTGCGCTGCTCTCAGTTCTCCACTCACTGGGAGCTTGAGAGCGCGTGGACTACTTAGCAGTGCTGATATGCACTGGTAGGTGGCACTGGTGGGCACTACTTAGCAGCAGTGGGTCTGGAGTGTGCGGGACTGATGTCCCGTTTACACAAGACGATAAACTACTTTTTTTTCTCCTCACACTGTCAGCATGAGGGGAACAAAATGCCAATTACTAGCTTCTGTTTTCATCACGTGATCAGCTGTCATTGGCTGACAGCTGATCACATGGTAAGGGGCCGATATCTGCCCCTCACTCCGATCTGTGATCAGCCGAGTCTCATGGACTCACTGATCACAGGGCATGCCGCGTGTGACCCCACACATTAGGTATCTATTTACTCTGAATAATATCATCTTTCACATTATACAAAAAAATTGGGCTAATGTTAGTGTTTTTATTTTTATTATTCATGACAGTGTATTTTCCCAAAGAAATTGCATTTGAAAAACCGCTGTGCAAAATATTGCAACAATCGCCATTTTATTCTCTAGGGTTTCTGCTAAAAAAAATACATATACAGTATATATATATGTTTGGGGGTTCTAAGTAATTTTCTAACAAAAATACAGATTTTTGACAAGTGTCAAAAAAAGGTTTAGGCATGAAGGGGTTTATAATATCAGCTCCCAGCATGAAACAATGAGAAGGAAGAGAGAAATCTTTATTTTCAATAAAAAATAAATAAATAAAAAAACAAACGAACCACATTCACCAAAAAACTTACATTATCTCTGCTCTGCTCTCTCACCTCATGGAGTGACAGTCCGCTCCCCGCAGCCTCTCGTCCGTCCTCCTGCTGTAGGCAGGCTGGGGAGTTTCTGCCCCCAGGGACTGCTACTGGGCAAGCAGGCGATAGGGACTATATGTCCCATGATGCTTTGCAGCTGCTGGAGGCCTGGCTGATGGGCACCCTCCACCTACCAATGAGGAAGCAGGGGAGGGAACAGAGTGGGCGGCCGGGCTCTGCAGGTGGAGCCCGCACATGCTGCAGTGTTTGGACGAGAGGGAGGGGGAAATCTCCCACAGGAGCTGACAGGCTGGCTCTCACTCCTCTGTCAGTGGATTAGTGTGAGCACGACCGACAGTCTGAGTGCCGCTTCAGCACCCCTCCCTCTGCCTCAGCTCATGGCCCCTGCCCTGACTCGACTTCCTCCGGGGAAAAAAAATCGTGAGCGGGCAGCCGCCGACCGTTATGCATTAGGCTGCCCTAACTTATGTTAGGGCAGCCTAGGGGGAAATTGCCACCCTGCCCTCCAGCCCAGCCCGCCCCTGTTATAGACTGTCACCTGAATGAGTCTACTGAGGCTGCTAACATCAAGTCCAAGATGGTGGCACCCAACAGCAGTCTCTGGACTTTTTGAATACCTACACAGGGGAGACTTTTACAGGAAAATAACATGTTGCAAATACTTCAAACTCACATGTAATCTTATGGGAAGTTTGTTTTTGAAATTATTGGTCTGGCAACAGGGTCTTTTTAAAGAAACCATTCTTCTTTCTTGTAGCCTAGGACATTAAATTAGGGAACAATATAAATGTTTTCTATGGGTATTAGAAACTGTACATAGTTCAAGCATTTTAAAGCCTTAGTTCATCTTTTGTAGCAGAATTTAAGATTTATTATTGAAATTAAGTATTTTCTATGCACATCTGTGCCCCAGCCATTTCTATAAAGCTCTCATTCCTTCCCCCCTACTAACCACTGTGAATCTGCCTCTTCACTGAATTGCATAAATACATTTCTAATAATGCAAATTGTCCTGCAGTGGGAAGGAGGAACTTGAAGTGTTGGATGAATGAGGTGGGCATGATAGGTGATGCAAATTCAATTGCATTGGGAAGGAAGGAGAGAGTGATGGCTGAGATATGTCGGTGTGAGTGGTTGGAAGTCTAGCCACATGATGTCAGCACACACATAAGAGACAAAGATCTTCCAGACTCTGCCAATGATCAGGACATTTTGCATTGTGCACAGAATGCCTGATTTAATACAAGTAGAAACTTTTTGTGCAAAGGGATGGCTGCAATGGGCCATTTCCAGCATTTAGATATGGCTTTAGACATTCTGGAGAAAGAGGTATTACATTATTTTCATTGTATGTAATTATACTGAAATTCAACAAAAAATGAACTAAGCTTTCTATTAATTGATGCGGTTCCCTTAGTTTCTTATAGTATTTCCTTTACTTACTACTTCTCTGACCCACTGTTTTACTTCATCCACCTCTTTTAATAGTTGTTTCTTTCTGTATTATTTTTACAATGTTTGCTGCTCTCCTTTTCATTGATCCTTTAGGCCTTTTAGCTCTCTCACCTATATTGCCAAGGGCCCCAGATATTGCTATACCCACTACAGCCATTGCCAGGCAGCAAACTCCTACTTTTACCCTCACAGATGAATCACCAACTGCCAAAAAAGCTTCATCCACTCCATATACTCCCTCCAGCCAATCAGCCAGAATTGAAAGTGCATATAGTGATGGCTGGGCAAAGTCCTTTCCTTGTGAAAAAGTGCTGTATTGCTCCGTGTCCCATCGGTGTCAATGCATCCACCTCATGGGGGGCTGTAAAAGATCTGCACTCGCTAGATATGTTGGACTCCCTTGCCTTATAGCAGATTGCACATTTTTGTCCCTGGAGCCCCGGGTAACCCACCATAGAGGATATCGCATTTGGATTGGTCCCCATTATGGACCTACAAGCATATCTGGTGTGTGCGGATCTTTTACAGCCCCCATGAGGTGGATGCATTGACACCGATGGGACATAGAGCACTACAGCACTTTTTCACAAACACAAAGAAAGGACATTGTTTGCACAGCCATCACCATATGCACTTTAAATTGTCACTGTAAAGAATGTATATGTCTCTATTGAATTATTTGATGAAATTATTTGCATTGGACTTCGGTTAACACAGTCATCTATGCATGCACTTTATAAATTTCACTGTTGTATTATTAATTTGTTATATTCATTATAAGTCATTCTAGGTTACAGATATCTATATGATATAGATAAGGTATAGTCACTGACACAGAGTATCACATTGGGATCTAATATATTCTATAGGTGGAGCAGGTGCTGTCTATTATTCATTGATTCCCAATTTGCCCTCCAGTGAGGACAGTATTGACAGCAGCGGCTCAAACACATTCCCATCTATTACCAAGGTGCGAGTGTTCTACATTACAGCCAGAATTTAATCCATGCTACTACCAACCAATTACACAACACTTATAATAACAAACTAATTGTATAAAATAAAAATTCAACAGTTATACAGTATCTCACAAAAGTGAGTACACCCCTCACATTTTTGTAAATATTTTATTTTGCTACAATGTCAAGTAGTGATTGTACAGCTTGTATAACAGTGTAAATTTGCTGTCCCCTCAAAATAACTCAACACACGGCCATTAATGTCTAAACCACTGGCAACAAAAGTGAGTACACCCCTAAGTGAAAATGTCGAAATTGGGCCCAAAGTGTCGATATTTTGTGTGGCCACCATTATTTTCCAGCACTGCCTTAACCCCTGTGGGCTTGGAGTTCACCAGAGCTTCACAGGTTGCCACTGGAGTCCTCTTCCACTTCTCCATGACGACATCGCGGAGCTGGTGGATGTTAGAGACCTTGCGCTCTGCCACCTTCCATTTGAGGATGCCCCACAGATGCTCAATAGGGTTTAGGTCTGGAGACATGCTTGGCCAGTCCAATACCTTTACCCTCAGCTTCTTTAGCAAGGCCGTGGTCGTCTTGAAGGTGTGTTTGGTTTCGTTATCATGTTGGAATACTGCCCTGCGGCCCAGTCTCCTAAAGGAGGGGATCATGTTCTGCTTCAGTATGTCACAGTACATGTTGGCATTCATGGTTCCCTCGAACTGTAGCTCCCCAGTGCCAGCAGCACTCATGCAGCCCCAGACCATGACACTCCCACCACCATGCTTGACTGTAGGAAAGACACACTTGTCTTTGTACTCCTCACCGGGTTGTCGCAACACACGCTTAACACCATCTTAACCAAATAAGTTTATCTTGGTCTCATCAGACCACAGGGCATGGTTCCAGTAATCCATGTCCTTAGTCTGCTTGTCTTCAGCAAACAGTTTGCAGGCTTTCATGTGAATCATCTTTAGAAGAGGCTTCATTCTGGGACAACAGCCATGCAGACGAATTTGATGCGTGTGTGGCGTATGGTCTGAACACTGACATTCTGACCCACCACCACTTCCACCTCTGCAGCAATGCTGACAACACTTAAGCCCCATACACACTATCAGTTTTCCTGCAGGTTTTTGTCTTCAGGTTTACCAAAACCATCTAATATGAGGTCAAACCTTGAAGCCCCGTACATACGATCGGATATCCTATGGATTTTCGTCCGATGGATGCTTTTCATCAGACAAACCGATCGTGTATGGGACCCATCGGTCTTTTTTCCATCGGTTTAAAAAAATAGAACATGTTTTAAATTTTTCCGATGGATAAAAAAACGATCGAAAACTCAGATCGTCTATGGGCAAGTCCATCGGATCAAAAACCCACGCATGCTCAGACTGAATTAGGAGACAGGAGCGCTTGTTCTGGTAAAACTAGCGTTCCTAATGGAGAGAGCACATTCGGCATTCTGCAAGTTATTGCTTCATTTAATGCAGCGCATTGTATTTTTCTTTAGAATGGTGTTTAAAATGTCATTTTTGCTGCAGATCCTTATCACGAGCTCTGACAAACTTATGTCTTTCTTGTTTCTTGCGATCTTATTACGAATTATGATTTATTATTAAAGGCCGACCTCACATTTTAAAAAAATATTTATTTTTTCCATTTTTTTGTGTGTTAATTTCTCACAACAACATTTCATTTTTTAATTTTTCCCTCACGGACGTTGGTGTCCCTTGTTATTAATTACACATTGTATTTAGGAAATGTTATTGCTACTCCCCAGAAAAACACATCAGGCAAGTATTTTTGCTGAAATCAAATATCCATTTATTCTGGTAAAATATCAAACAAAAAAGGAAGGGCAACAATTCAGAAATTAGCGGAAAATATGAAGTCATTGGACCCCAAAGGCAGACATGACTATGATGAACAATAAAATAAACAACAGCATGAAATCAGGAGCAGCAGCCAAAGACATACATCATCCCAAGCTGTGGTATTCCATGAACCTGCAACTTCTGGAAGAGCAGCTCGAAGCCAGAGAATCACCTCCTGCTCTTCCCTGTAGCCTTCCCTCCACGCTTCCCTGCAGTGTTCCCTCCACGCCTCTCTGCAGCGTTCCCTCCATGGCCCCATCCACGCACCCTTGCAGGCCGGGCCACTGGGGGTGGTAATGTGGCAGGAGGAGGAGGAGAAGGAGGAGAAGGATTGGCCTGATGTGACAGATGGGTGGCCTCAGTCAGCTGCCCCCTCGCCCCCATGTGTACGGCAGTATATATAAGGTGCTCACAGAGGGCACGTTGTCCCGCCTCCATTTGGAGTAACTTGTCCGCCAAGTATGTACTAAACCCCTCCACAGGGTTTAGGGGGGCCCTCATGATGGCAGCAGCGTCACGTATCATTTTGAGTGACTCCTCCTCCACCTGTGTCATCCTACGATTTTTTTTAGGTCTGATGTGGAGGGGAGCCACTTGTGACACTGTGCTGCCACTAGGCCTGGGGACCTGCTGCATGCCACTTGGCCCTGCCTCCTCCTGGCTGACACTCACCCCTGCCTCCTCCTGCCTGCCACATTCCTGCGCCTCTTCCTCCTGGCTGGCCTCATCCTGTGTATTAAAAAGGCACATAGTTAGATATTTTTGGCAAACTATCACACACAATTTTCATCTCATGACTGTTTCCCTTTTTTGGAGATACTTAAACAATCATTTTGGTCCCCCTTGTTTCTTTTTTTTGGGGGGGGGATGGTAGCATTTTGGCAGAATAAATCAAGTTCATCACAATAGTACTTGGAGGCCAATATTTATTTACGAAAATACTATACCTGGCTGAAGATGCGAAGATCAGGCTCTTCAAGCACAGGTGGCTCCTCCTCCACCTCTGCAGGGGTGGAAGGAAGGGTGGAAGGAACGCTGGAGGGAAGGGTGGAAGGAACGCTGGAGGGAAGGGTGGAAGGAAGGGTTGAGGGAAGGCTGGACATTGATTTCCTGGTCTCAATCTGGTCATCCAGAAATTGCAGGTGCTTGAAGTACCACAGCTTGGGCTGTAGTACATCGTCTGCTGCTGCTCCTGATCTCTTGGAAACACAGACTTCTTTGTAGATTTTTTTGTATGCATTACGCATGTTGTTTATTTTATTGTTCATCATAGTGTAGTCTGCGCCTGGGACCCAGGGCTTCATATAATCCGCCAATTTCTCGATTGTTGCCCGATGTACAGCACTCTTGTGATAAGAGGGATGGTTAACTTCCCAGAGGTTTCTCATTTCTTTATATTTCTCTATCAAAATCATCATGACATCCGGATCACGCAGTTTATTCATCTTTTTATGTCTGCAAGTAAAAAACCCAGTGGAAACCCAAAAAAATCAGATTTGATTCTCCTCAACTTATCACAATATTGGCCTTTACAATCATGAACCATTATAGGCCATTGTAGGCCCCAGTTCCCTTCTTACCTTAGTTGTGGTGTTTGCAGCACTTCCGGTCGTTCTTACTCTGCGCAACCCTAATAACTTCGTTCCCATTTTTATACCCTGCGCATGCGTGTATCTCCGCCCGGGTCGCCCGCCCATGATGGACTTTTTCTGCATTTCCCCGCCCCTTAACGTTCGGTGCACAGTGGGAGACGGCGTAATGTCGGTGACACAGGTGGCTTCTTTACTCGAAAGTAACGACGAGGAAAGGCCGGAGGCGGAAACGTCCTGATCCAGGATTAAAAGATATAAGGCGACTAATATGTCATTTGCTGAGATGGCGAAGATGGTGGACATTCTGCGGAGGAAGGATTACGATGGGAAGCATGGGCCATACGACACACCTAATCTCCGGAAGTCACAAATAATGGAGAAAGTGGCGAAGACTCTATATCAGAAATATGCGGTCATGAGATCCAAGGAGCAGCTCCGTAAAAGGTGGTCTGACCTGAAGCTGAGGGAGCCGGAGCAGTATAGGAAGCTTAAAAAAAGCATAGAAAAAAGTAAGCTTTTATTTTTACTGTGTTCTTTCACATTGTAAGATGTATTCTTCCATGTTTTGCACCATGTGCTTGTATTGACTGGTTTCACATTTCAAAAAGGCAACTTTAATGTTAAGTTGAGGGTCCACTTCTTTGGTTTCCTTTTCTTCCCCAAAAAATGTTCGTCTTTCACAAAACATGTTTGCCACATATCCACGTAAACTACATGTGGTCATGCCTCATTTTCCAAAAACAATGTTTATCTACACATTGTTGGCTAGATGATGTGTTGTAACTAAAGTAGAATGGGAATGAAAGACTCAAATGGATTCTGGGTAAAGGAGATGACACTCAGGAGCAAGTACAGGAGCTTGTTCAGGAGCAAGATACTATAGTGTTGCCCGCATGACTAAATTGTAAAGGGTGTCACACCCAGGTGCACCAGTGGATACCTTTGTTGGATCTCAAAATTTGTTTTTTAGGCCCCTTAAAAAAAAAATGCGGCTTTGTAGAGCTCTCAGGATCTCTTGTGTTCATCTTTGAACTCATGGCCAAATATCAGTTGTACCCCACTTCAAAACAATGTATATAATATCTGGCCGAAAATCTCTGTGTGCTAAAGGATACCTATTTTTTGGCATTCCCATAGGGGAGAGGAGACTGGGAGGACAACAATCTGAGGAGACGAGGAAGCACAGACCACCTAAACTCCTCCCAAGATCCCAAAGCAGGCCAAGATCAGCATGTTGAGGAAATGGAGGTGGAGGAAGGGGAGGTGGAGGAGGGAGAGGTGGAGCTTATCCCCACAACATGTCAGTGTCTGTCCACACAACTTCAAGGTCAATACAGATGTAGGCGTGCATATTTCTAAATGTCTTTTTTTTTTTAGGGGATGAACGTGGTGGTGTGTCAGGAACTCAAAATCCTCCATTCTCGAGTGCAAGTGCCAAAATAATTATTCAAGAAATAATGGAATGCAGTAGCGAAATGGACATTATGAGAAAGAGAATGAATGTGATTGAGCAAAAATATGAAAACATTATAGATATTTTGGGGAGAATAGTGTGACCCCCCCCCTGTTTTTGTGTTTTGTTATGCATCACAAATTTGCAATGGGATTTCCACCAGCCCAAATGTGAAGATGCACACAGTGACTCAACATGTGCTATCTGCCGTCACAGGATATCTATGTCCCTGTTTTGGGGGTGCAACCTCTTCCTCCCTACTCAAGTAGGTTCGAGGAAGGGTTTGCACCCCCAAAGCACGTCCATTGATCCCCCATGATGTCAGATAGCACATGTTTACCTTAGCCATGGGATCAGGTTGAAAAGACACATTCGAGACACAAAAAGAAAGGGGTTCTTCACATTTGGGTTGGATCAGGGATGACACCACCCCATCTCAAGTTTCTCCTTTTCACTTTGTTCTTTACTTTCAATGTTTTTACCGCAAAAATTACGAGTTTGACCCTTGCATGTTTCTGCAAAACAATCCTTCCCCAAAAAAAGATAAAAAATGGGGAGCTCCAACTTTCTACATATTTGTATTAAAACCAAACAAAAGGGTTGCACAGAGTTTCTGGAAGACGCAAAAAGGTGTGGCTTGTTATTTCGATGCTCACTAGCATTTTTGGAAATGCCCAAACAATGTTTTTTATAGTGCCAATTGGGGCTATTTACTAAGGATAAATACACTTGGCACTTGGCACTACAAGAACCTGGGAGACACATAAACCCAAAAATCAAGAATGACAAAACCATGCTTTTTATACGATAAAAATTTATTTGGATTATACAAATAGTCAGATGTGGTATTTATCACGTACTTCACGGGCACTTTGGGGGGCCAAGCCATTACGGGCAGGGTCGAGGCCAGTCAGAATGGTCATCTCGGATGGACCGGCCTCAGGCCCAACTGTTGACAGATATGAAGGTGAAAAATGTCTCAGGAAATTGTGCATTATGCAGCAGCAGTAAACTATGGTGTTCAGCTTGTATTCCGCCAAATGAATTGCTGTCTGAAACAGGTGGAACCGGCTGGCCATTATTCCGAAGGCATTTTCCACAACTCTCCGGGCTCTGGCCAGTCGGTAATTAAAAACCCTCCCCTCCGGGGTGAGGGTGCATTGGGGAAACGGCCGCATGAGGTGTGGTCCAAGTCCAAATGCTTCATCTGCGATGAAAACGAACGGTAGTCCTTCCACGTTCTCTGCATCTGGAGGCAGTGCAAGACCCCAGCCTGCAGACGGTGAGCGAACTCCGTCTCAGCGAATACTCCGCCATCGGACATCCGGCCGTTCTTCCCCACGTCCACATACAGGAACTCGTACCGTGCCGACACCACCGCCATTAACACAATACTATTAAAACCTTTATAGTTAAAATAGTATGGCCCCGAACGGGGTGGCGGCACTATGAGGACGTGCTTGCCATCAATTGCCCCTCCACAGTTGGGGAAGTCCCACCGCTGGGCAAATTGATCAGCCACAGTCAGCCATTCCTGTGGTGTGCAAGGAAACTGTGGAGTCAAACAAAAAGAAGACATTAGTACGTTTTAAGTTTACAGTGCAAACAGATAACACAAAGACATTGTTGACCAACATCAGGCTACCATTATTATTTAAGGCAGTATTTCATGGCCTAAAAAGAAGGCCCATAAAAGCTAGACCACTCTGCTGAACTTGAATGAGTAATAAAACATTTGTCAACATTTTAGGGGGGGCCGGGGATTGCTAAACTACGATGGTAATGAGCCCAAACAAATCCTGAGTAAAAAAATAGGCTAGCTGTGTTTGGGCCATGGATAGCATGCTGGAGAGGTTAGTGAAGGGAAATAGGCATGTAGGCCCCAAAAAAAGACCAATAGAGGTAAAAACATGCATGGGGGAAATTACCAAGGATATTACAAACAGGCAAATTTGGGAAGGAGGGAAAAACAAAATTATGTAGCAAACAATCCAAACATATAATGTGATGTTATAGGAGCAAACTTACCTTCATATAGTCCTTCTGCAGGACCTGAATAATGGCCGAACACGTTTCAGGGATAATGATCCCGAGAGCCTGGGGGGAGATGCCTGTTGTGAACTTGAGGTCCTGCAAGCTTCTCCCAGTCGCCAGGTATCTCAACGTGGCAATAAGCCTCTGCTCGGCAGTGATGGCCTGGCGCATCACAGTGTCCTGCCTCGTGATATAGGGGGACAGCAAATCCAACAGACGGTGAAATACGGGGTCCGTCATCCTGAGATAATTCCTGAAATCATCAGGATTATTCTCATGGATTTCCCGCAGCAGAGACATATGAGAGAATTGGTCCCGCTGTAGCAACCAATTCTTGGTCCATGAACTCCTCCTCACCCTGTTCACGGACTGAACTCGGGTTACAGTGTTAACCGCAACACCAAGTCCATAGCCAGCACGAGCTCGAGAACGAGAACGCACTTCAAACATGGTTTTAAACCGGTCGCCTGGTCGGAACGAACTCAAACAGAACGCACCGTGGAACAGCAAGGCCTGAGAAGAACGACCTGAAAAACAGTAAACGAACGGCCAAGAAGGCACTGCCAAGCAGTAACGACCTGGCTGCACGCACTGAAGAACAAATACGAACCCACAAGCACAAACTGAACAGCAGGAAACGATCTGAAAAGCACGGAGACTGAAAAGCGCGAATCGGCTCTCACCAAACTTTTACTAACACGCGGTAACACGAAATCAGCAAAAGCAGCCCAAGGGTTAGATTTGAACTTCCCTTTTATAGCGCCGTCGTACATGTTGTACGTGCCGTCGTTTTGTTGCCGTCGGTTTTTGGACTGATGGTGTGTGGCCAAGACTGATGAAAAACAGTTTCATCGGATATCCGATCGTGTGTACAGGGCTTCAGAGTTTCAATTTGTATGCAATCAGGCAGGCCCTTGTACTACATGGTTTTGGTAAACCTGAAGACAAAAACCTGCAGGAAAACTGATAGTGTGTATGGGGCTTCATACGTCTATCGCCCCAAAGACAACCTCTGAATATGACATTGAGCACCAACTTCTTTGGTCGACCATGGCGAGGCCTGTTCTGAGTGGAACCTGTCCTGTTAAACCGCTGTATGGACTTGGCCACCGTGCTGTAGTTCAGTTTCAGGGCCTTGGCAATATTCTTATAGCCTAGGCCATCTTTATGTAGAGCAACAATTCTTTTTTTTCTGATCCTCAGAGAGTTATTGCCATGAGGTGACATGTTGAACTTCCGGTGACCAATATGAGAGAGTGAGAGCGATAACACCAAATTTAACACACCAGCTCCCCATTCACACCTGAGACCTTGTAACACTAACAAGTCACATAACACCGGGGAGGGAAAAAGGCTAATTGGGCCCAATTTGGACATTTTTACTTAGGGGTGTACTCACTAGTTTAGACATTAATGACATTAGACAGTTTAGACATTAATGGCTGTGTGAGTTATACAAGCTGTACACTTACTACTTTACATTGTAGCAAAGTGTAATTTCTTCACATGAAAAGATATAATCAAATATTTACACAAATGTGAGGGGTGTACTCACTTTTGTGAGATACTGTATATGTTAACAGTAAAATGTAAACAGGCATGAATATATGAAACAATATATGCATTGTGACAATGCAAGCAACTCCAGAGTGTCGATTTTGAGCAAAGAAAACAGTTTTTACTGCTTTCTCTGGATTTTGGTATTCTCAGATTGGGCTCCGGGGTTTGGAGATTTCAAAGAGCTTTGGGAGGGAAGAAATCTCTAACCCAGTGTCCAGGATGTGGTCAAAGACCAGCCGGGTGTGTTGCTAGGTGCACATAGCCATTATATAGAAGGCTTGGGAATAACTCAGTGTTCCAGCCAGAAGGGAGGTGTGCTCCCAATTGAAGTCAAATGTGTGAAGTTGTCTTACAATATGCAAGGCAGAGAATTTATACCAATACTGCAATGTAATTTAAAAATTGTTTACTGTATTGTCTTGAAACGGTAGGCATAGATTAACCGTCCCCTGTCCAACCCATGTTTATAAATGTCAGCATGGGAGCTTTTCCGATGTGGGTGGACATACCTGTATGCCCTCCACATCAATGGCTACTTTGCAGCTCCTAGAGCACACACCAGTGATCCCAGTGATCCCGGTGTCCCCTGGACACAGAGGATTACATGACCAGGTACAGGACCAATAACATTGGAAAAAAACAGCCACTTGGAACCCCCTTTATGCCCATCATTTAAGGGTAGCAGCAGAAAGATCATGTGGGACCTTATGTCACCCCTATTCCAGGGGCGGCTCGTCCATTAGGGGTGCCTGGGCGCACCCCCTATCCTTGCCACCCCCTATATGCAGTGGATAGATTTATGCATAGCATAAATCTATCCATGGCTGCCGCGGCCGCCTCCTATTCATGTGTCAGGCCCCTTTCGGGTCTCCATGATATGAATTAGAGTGGCCAGGTTTTTTTTTAAGAACCTGATTAGAGCCATAGGCTCGAATAGGCTCATTCAAAGTCCCACTTATTTTCTTGTTTTGTTCTTATCCATGATACTAGGGATGGAGGTTTGTTGCTGTGGCCATAGTTGCTGTGGCCATGTCAGGTCATCTTTTTCTTTTTCTTTTTCCAATACCTGTCTCAAGACAGGATCACTGTGTTGTCTGCTATAGCAATCTTGTATTTAACCCGTTTGCGCCTAAGGGTAAAACAAATCTAAATAGCTAAGCACAGTTTTGCAACTTCGACATGTGTTAGTAAAACCGTACATATAATCTAAACTACTTTGTCCATCCAGATGGATTATACCTTGTTTTGTTTTTTTCAGAACAAATTAGGCTTTTTTATTTGGAGGTAAATGGTAATGGATATCTCCTGATCCCGAACTGGTCCAAAATAGTAAAAAATTAAATCCTTCTCATTTAAATATAGCTGTATATTTCTTACTACTACCATAGCCTTCCACCAAAGAACAACCCAAAATAAATTCTCCTGCTCCTGACGATCACAGCTATACCACAAATGTGTATGTTAGTTGTCGTTTGTACCCATAGTACAGCCCAGAAACATTAGTGCGCATTTTGCTTTTTTTATCCTACCTAAAACACACTGACACTGACACTAACTGACACTAATACTAATGTAAAAAAAATCCTGTCCAAAAAAATACTGACCCTGACCTTGACCCAAACACTAACCCTGGCACTGACCTAGACCAAACCTTGATCTAAGTATTTTATTTTTTTTCTGCAAGGAAAGAAATCACAGCAATCAGGTGAGCCTGAGAGCCCTGGGCCCCTTACTACCGATAGGGACCTGGAACACCCATTAGTATGGGCCCAGGGAACTCGTGGAGACCCTCGTGCAGCATGCTCTCAGCACAAAGGGAGATATGCAAATGTGTAGCCTCACAGAAAAAAAGCCCAGTCTAGCTCCTCCACCGCTCCTGCCCATTGAAACGAATGGGCACTGCTGCCGAAGCGCCTGAAAAGTGCTTCGGCAGTGGTGCTACACGGCTGGTAATAACCCCTTCATTGGCCGCTGGCAGCCGAATAGCGCCGCTAAAATGACAGTAAAGCACCGCTAAAACGTATTCTCTTTCTCTTTTCAATTTTTTTTTTTTTTTGTTTTCTATTTTATTGGCCATTAATATCTAAATATTTTTGTTTGATTGTTCTGTTCCTTTACATTTTTACACATTAAACATATTGTATATTTACACTTTTGTGCTTTGCTTATTTTTTATGTTTTTTTGTCCTAGAATTGTGAAAAAAAGATTGTTGCAAGACAATATCATGAAAGAAAGCCTTGTTTTTTCTTTAAAACAACATATACCTGTATATTACCTTGCTATCTTAAGTAGGGATGAGCTCGATGTTCGGGTCGATTGTAAGTTCGACTCGAACATCGGGTGTTCGCCCGTTCCCCGAAGAACGAACATTATGGGGCGTTCGCGGAAAATTTCATTTGAGCGCCGTGGAACGCCCCACAATGCACTGCGAGATCACAGTGCATTGTTGTATAATGATTGGCCAAAGCATGCACCTGACTTGCATGCTTTGGCCAATCCCAGCGCCCTCTGCTAAGAGAGCCATAATTGGCCAAAGGCAGGGTAACTGCACAAAACAGTGCAGCCGTAGTGCAGTTGCTACTACACTTCTGGTGGTGTACACAGTACACGATACAGTGCAACCGTAGTGCAGTTGCTACTACTTTTCTGATGATGTACACAGTACACAATACAGTGCAGCCGTAGTGCAGTTGCTACTACTTTTCTGATGATGTACACAGTACAAAATACAGTGCAGCCGTAGTACAGTTGCTACTACACTTCTGGTGATGTACACAGTACACAATACAGTGCAGCCGTAGTGCAGTTGTTACTACACTTCTGGTGGTGTACACAGTACACAATACAGTGCACCACCACCATCAAAGGCCCAATTTTTCTGCCCCTGTTTAACAGGGGCATGTAATTACAACTCTTGATCTAATATTTCACAGCAGGGTCCGTTCCTGCGCCCACCAAAACTAACTGTGAGGGCTTACAGTGTTGTGGCACCACCACCATTACCAAAGGCCCAATTTTTCTGCCCCTGTTTAACAGGGGCATGTAATTACAACTCTTGATCTAATATTTCACAGCAGGGCCCATTCCTGCGCCCACCAGGAGTAACTATGAGGGCTTACAGTGTTCTGATACCACCAACACCTAAGGCCAAATTTTCTGCAGAGTATATAGGGCAGGCCGTATAGTATATATACTGCTGTTCAGTATATAGTGCCTGGGGACCTGGGGGACCCCCATGCCATTTTTTTTAAATGTTCCCTTATTATCCATTCCAGACCCAAAGAGCCTGGTGATGGATTGGTGGGGTGGAACCCATACCGTTTTTCTCAATGATTTTCATCTATATTGCTGGGACCCGACAATACATTACAGCCGCAAGCAGTTTTAAATTACTTTTTTTCCTTTAGAAATTTTATTTTGCTGTGGTATTGTTATAAACACAGGAAAAATTAGCCACTTTACAGGCATACTATAGACACCCCTCATGATATTTAAAGGAATATTTCATTTTTATTGTTTCACTTTAAGCATTATTAAAATCACTGCTCCCGAAAAAACGGGGCAGGACCCGGGTCCCCAAACACTTTTTATGGCAATAACTTGCATATAAGCCTTTAAAATTAGAACTTTTGATTTTTCAAGTTTGTGTCCCATAGACTTTAATGGTGTTCGCGCTTTCGAACTAACTTTCTGCCTGTTCGCATGTTTTGCTGCAAACCGAACCGGGGGGGGGGGGGGGGTGTTCGGCTCATCCCTAATCTTAAGTAATGACCAAGTTATTATCAAATAAACAGGCCCATTGCAGAATTGTAAAAATTTATCTGATCCATATGGAGTGAACAGGTGTGAGGGGGGAAGTGGTTTATTCAGATTTGTTTAAAACTGAAATGAAAAATGAACTGCCAGAAATGCAACTAATAAATACATCTAGCCAGTCGACTTATGACCATAACTGTTCATTAATTAAAAAAGATCAAAGAATAAATGTTAGAAGGAAATGAACATTTATACTAAATTTTAACCCTTACTTTAAATAGAAAAAAGCAGAGTGAGGGGAGGCTGTCAGAATAGCTATGAGAATATTGTATTATCATAAAATTCAGTAAGAGCCCATTCACACAGGGGCAACACGACTTCCAGTGCGATTTTATGAGGCAACTCAGACACGACTTGAGAATGAATCACAGCGCGACCTGGAGCTATTTACAAGGCAACTCCAAGTTGCCTGCAGGACAGGAGACATTCCAGTGGCCAATCAAACAAGAATCAGCTCTGTGGGAGGGAGGGGGGAGGGAGAGTTTTGCAGGAGAAATGTATGTTTTCTTCCTGGAGAGTCGCTCCTATTAAGACAGTGAGAGGCGACTCCCATTGAAATGAATGGTTACAGGTCGCCTAGAAGTCGGATTGAAGTAGTACAGGGACCTTTTTTGAAGTCGGAGCGACTGCAGTAGTGTGCATAAGGACGGCTCCATTAACTTACATTGATTTCTTCAGCCAGCGCGACCTGAGGCGACTAGGGGCGACCTGGGGCGATTTGGAGTCGGATCCAAAGACGCCCCTGTGTGAATGGGCTCTAAGGATCAGAACCTTTTAAATGTTATGTTTGATTTTAGAACAACAAACAAACAAAAGAGTTTTGCCTATTTGGATATGTGTCTTGATCCCAATATATAAATTACAATGTACCGTAATTAACATAAGGGAAATTGATATTTGTCAAGTATTTTAGAGGTTCTGGAACAACCCAAAAAAAAAATATTAATAAAATGTGCTTCTTTAAAACTTTCCCATTGATAATTTTATACATAATAAAGAGTAAAATTGTTCTTTTTTGTGATCTTTTCATTTGCATTCCTTCCTCATGGGAGAGGTCAGGCAGAGGCAAATTGAAATGTTTGATATCGGAAGGCCATATTATATTGGACTGCAACAAATCTTCATCTTAAAAATAGTAAAGCACAGAAATAGAAATAGTAACATCATGCCCAAGCCATGTTAGATTATTCTATATTACATTTCGTGATCATACATTTTCCAGAAAAATACTATATGTCATACGTATATACTGTATATATTTTTAGAGATAATGAACTTATTGTATCATTGAAGCAGATTCTACATTTTGATCACGCGTGTTTTTATTTCTATTTTTTAAATGTTTGCTGGTTTGGGTGTTACTTTATACGTTTATTTGATTTATGGCTGTTGTAATGCTACTTTTAGGTTAATCACGTCTTTTATCAGAGGTTCTCTGGCTGTTGATCATCTGCTTTGACTGTATTCTGCATTTATTATTAAATATATTTTGTTGTTTTAATATCTATGTGCAAACTACCACATTTTCTACAGCATAATGTATAATGAGCCTAGCAAGCTATTGAACTGTATCATACATTTGCCTTTATAGATAATGGATATTCCAGACCTAATCAGCTTATTCATTGTCTCTTGGATATTATTTGTTGTTCCTCCTTCACAATTGCAGAGACTGTGAAGGGGGCCTCTTGGATTGGGGGGGGGGGGGGGTGTGCTTGGAAGGTGGCTGGGGGAGTTGCCACAATTCCCTTTTAGCTGTCCTTGTATTGTGACATTTGCCACTTTTAGCTCACATATTGTCATAATTGCCCAATTGTTGTTCACATATTGTAATGATTGCCCGTGTGTTGCATTAAAACAGTTTAACTGTTTGTTGTCCATGTATTGTGTATGATTGGCCTCTAGTTCCTTACTGGTATGTATTGTCAGGATTGCCATTTTTTGCCTACATATTGTCAAGTAGCTGCTGTTTAAAGAAAAATATTGCTATAAATAAATCCCCTATAGGCAGGAAATTTCAAACCATCCCACTTTTAACCCAATGTTTTGCTGTGGCACGCATGTGCACCACTTTTGAACCACCAAGTTTTAGATTACATTTTTTCTTTCTACTGGCTTAACCACATATACTACTTTTATATAAAGAAAATATTACATGCTTCTTCATCTCTTGTGCCTGTTATTGATGTTTAAAAAATCTAATAATTATTACTAAAAAAAATTTTTGACACATAATCTCACTTGAATGTCAAATATATGAGGGACATCAATGTCTTGCTCTTTTCCCTTTTTGGATTTACCTTGTGTATGTAAATTCTCATTCCTATGAACTTACAGCATATGGAAGATCTTTTAAAATCTCAAATGCTCACTTGATCGTGACTGACTACTTAAATTAAAGAATGTAGAGCCCAGTACTCAAAGATAACAATCCAAATATAATTTTTCTTTAATAAAAACAGCCTGATAAAGTCCATTTGTGTTGCCAACACATTTCAGGAGCCAAAAGAATGCCCCCTTTATCAGGGTTTGGAATACTGATGAAGATGGAGGTTAGACTCAAGGAGTGAGGAGAAGAGAAAATCTGATGAGAAATTATGATAAGATGGTAGTTACAACCAGCTGCTAAGAAGCATGCTGATTTTTGTTACCAGATTTATTCTTCTCCCCACCCCCAGTCCATCCTCCATTTTCATCAATATTCCAGTCCCTGGAGGTGGTGGCATTGTTTTGGACAAAAAACACACCGGTTACACAAATGGAATGTATCATATTGTTTTAATAAATTCATTTGATGTTTGGATTTTTTTTTTATTTGGGTGTTGGAGCTATATTCCTGCTCTTAAACTTACAGATATTTTTTTAAGCATGAGCTGCTCGCCCAGCATGAAACCCCAAGACAATGCACCAAACTTAAAGAAATCCTATTGCCGCGTACACACGTACGTTTTTAATGTCATTTTTAAAAAAGACGTTTTTCACGACGTGATTTTTCTCGTTTCCTCTCAAGCCTGTCTTGCACACACACACGTTCATGAAAAAAAACGGTCGAGCAAAGCGCAGTGATGTACAACACGTACGACAGCACTATAAAGGGGAAGTTCCGTTCGAATGGCGCCACCCTTTGGGATGCTTTTGCTAATTTCGTGTTACCGCGTGTTAGTAAAAGTTTGGTGAGAGACGATTCGCGCTTTTCAGTCTTCCTGCTTTTAAGATCGTTTTGTGGAGTTCAGTTTGTGCTTGTGGGTTTGTATCTGTCTTTCAGTGCTTGTAGTCAGTTCGTATCTGTTTATTCAGTGCATTCTTGTCTGCTCGTTTCTGTTTTTCAGCTCGTTCTTCATAGGCCTTGCTGTTCTTCCATGCGTTCTTTTAGTTCGTTCTGACCAGCCGACCGTTATCTAGCCATGTTGTGGCTACGTACTCGTCGTAGAGTTCGTGCTGTAGTTGGAGCAGGGGTTCTTGCTGTATCCTGACTCCAGGCCATGAACAGGGTGAGGAGGAGTTCATCGACCAAGAATTGGTTGCTGCAGCGGCACCAGTTCTGTCACATGCCTTTGTTGCGGGAGATCAGGGAGAATAATCCTGAGGACTACAGGAATTTTCTCAGGAAGTCTGACCCCGTATTTCAGCATCTGTTGGCTTTGGTGTCCCCCTATATTACCAGGCAGGACACCGTTATGCGGGAAGCCATCACTGCTAAGCAGAGGCTCATCGCCACGTTGCGATACCTGGCGACTGGGAGAAGCCTGCAGGACCTCAAGTTCTCAACAGGCATCTCCCCCCAGGCTCTGGAGATCATTATACCAGAGGCTTGTTCTGCCATCCTTCAAGTTTTGCAGGAGGACTATATTAAGGTAAGTTTGCTACTTTCAAACATCACATTTTATGTATTTCTTGCTTAATAATGTTTAATATTTCTTTCATCAGTCCCTAATTCCCATGATTGTAATATGCTGGGAATAGGGATGAGCTCGGTGTTCGAGTCGAACATACGTTCGACTCGAACATCGGCTGTTCGACCGTTCGACGAACATCGAACGATTTGGGCCGTTCGCGCCTAATTCGAGTGACGCGAACGGCCCACAATACACTGCGCCATCGCAGTGCAATCCCGGCGCTGTGATTGGCCAAGCATGCACTGTGACCCCGCATGCTTGGCCAATCACAGCGCCGGCAGGTAGGAGAGCCATAATTGGAAACAGGCAGGTTGCCTTGGCCAATTATAGCTCAGGGGGTTTAGCACACGCCCCACACTATAAAAGGCCGCCAGCGCGGCGGCCTTGTGTAGTGTGTTCCGGTGCAGGGAAAGAGAAGGATAGGCAGGGACAGTGTTGATATTCTTTGTGCTATTCTTGTGTGCAGGGAGAGAGAAGGATAGGCAGGGAGAGTGTCAGTGTCATATTCTTTGCTAAACCTTGTGTGCAGGGAGAGAGGAGGATAGGCAGGGGACAGTGTCAGTGTCATATTCTTTGCTAAACCTTGTGTGCAGGGAGAGAGAAGGATAGGCAGGGAGAGTGTCAGTGTCATATTCTTTGCTAAACCTTGTGTGCAGGGAGAGAGAAGGATAGGCAGGGGACAGTGTCAGTGTCATATTCTTTGCTGAACCTTGTGTGCAGGGAGAGAGAAGGATAGGCAGGGGACAGTGTCAGTGTCATATTCTTTGATAAATCTTGTGTGCAGGGAGAGATAAGGATAGGCAGGGGACAGTGTCAGTGTCATATTCTTTACTAAACCTTGTGTGCAGGGAGAGAGAAGGATAGGCAGGGAGAGTGTCAGTGTCATATTCTTTGATAAACCTTGTGTGCAGGGAGAGAGAAGGATAGGCAGGGGACAGTGTCAGTGTCATTGTTGCTAAGCCTCCTGCACAGTATACACCTGAAGCTAGCCCTTATTGCTGTGTTTTCCTGGTGTGTTACACTAACAGGCATTTGCAGCACTTACAGTGGGCGGAGTGTGCCTCCTGCACATTATACACCTGAAGTTAGCCCGTATTGCTGTGTTTTCCTGGTGTGTTACTCCAACAGGCATTTTCAGCACTTACAGCGGGCGGAGTGTGCCTCCTGCACATTATACACCTGAAGTTAGCCCGTATTGCTGTGTTTTCCTGGTGTGTTACACCAACAGGCATTTGCAGCACTTACAGCGGGCGGAGTGTGCCTCCTGCACATTATACACCTGAAGCTAGCCCGTATTGCTGTGTTTTCCTGGTGTGTTACACCAACAGGCATTTGCAGCACTTACAGCGGGCGGAGTGTGCCTCCTGCACATTATACACGTGAAGTTAGCCCGTATTGCTGTGTTTCTCTGGTGTGTTACACCAACAGGCATTTGCAGCACTTACAGCGGGCAAAGTGTGCCTCCTGCACATTATACACCTGAAGCTAGCCCGTATTGCTGTGTTTTCCTGGTGTGTTACACCAACAGGCATTTGCAGCACGTACAGCGGGCGGAGTGTGCCTCCTGCACATTATACACCTGAAGTTAGCCCGTATTGCTGTGTTTTCCTGGTGTGTTACACCAACAGACATTTGCAGCACTTACAGCGGGCGGAGTGTGCCTCCTGCACATTATACACCTGAAGTTAACCCGTATTGCTGTGTTTTCCTGGTGTGTTACACCAACAGGCATTTGCAGCACTTACAGCGGGCGGAGTGTGCCTCCTGCACATTATACACCAGAAGCTAGCCCGTATTGCTGTGTTTTCCTGGTGTGTTACACCAACAGGCATTTGCAGCACTTACAGCGGGCGGAGTGTGCCTCCTGCACATTATACACCTGGAGTTAGCCCGTATTGCTGTGTTTTCCTGGTGTGTTACACCAACAGGCATTTGCAGCACTTACAGCGGGCGGAGTGTGCCTCCTGCACATTATACACCTGAAGTTAGCCCGTATTGCTGTGTTTTCCTGGTGTGTTACACCAACAGGCATTTGCAGCACTTACAGCGGGCGGAGTGTGCCTCCTGCACATTATACACCTGAAGCTAGCCCGTATTGCTGTGTTTTCCTGGTGTGTTACACCAACAGGCATTTGCAGCACTTACAGCGGGCGGAGTGTGCCTCCTGCACATTATACACCTGAAGTTAGCCCGTATTGCTGTGTTTTCCTGGTGTGTTACACCAACAGGCATTTGCAGCACTTACAGCGGGCGGAGTGTGCCTCCGGCACATTATACACCTGAAGCTAGCCCGTATTGCTGTGTTTTCCTGGTGTGTTACACCAACAGGCATTTGCAGCACTTACACTGGGCGGAGTGTGCCTCCTGCACATTATACACCTGAAGTTAGCCCGTATTGCTGTGTTTTCCTGATGTGTTACACCAACAGGCATTTGCAGCACTTACAGCAGGCGTAGTGTGATTCCTGCAAAATATACTCCTGAAGCTAGGCCTTATTGCTGGTTTTCCCATCTCCCTGCAGGCCATTAGAATGTCTGGAAGGCAAACAAGGAGAGGCAGACAGTCAGGAGCCAATAAAAGAGGGCAAGCAGGCTCTGTGTCTAGAGACAACAGTGCTGGTCATGGACGCGGTGCATCGCCATCAGCACGTGGCCATGGGACACGCTTGTCCTTCTTTCTTTTTCGTACATCACGGGACACAGAGCGACTTAGTCATTACTAATGGGTTATATAGATACCTTCAGGTGCTGGCACTGGCAACTTCCAAAACCGGAAGTACCCTCCCCTATATAAGCCCCTCCCATCCGGGAGCACCTCAGTTTTTTGCCAGTGTCTAAGGTGTTGGCCAAAGAGTAACTTGTGTTTTCCTGGGCTTGCGTACAGGTTCTTTTACGGGCCTTAGTAAGCTGTTCCGGATCCCACCAAAAAAGCTTCATAGCTAAACGGTCGGTACCCGGGCCTTGCAACAGAAGAGCAAGGTTTTGCCTGTAATGCCTCTCTTAGGAGGGCTGGACCCTGGGATCCAGAGCTCTGGTCATACCCACGACCAAGATGTTTTCTGTGCAGGGTGCTATACAGGTCCAGGGGAGTGGAATCCTTGGGAACCCGGTCCCTGAAGGTTTAATTACAATGCCTGCCGTGATAGGTGAAGTTTGGGCTTCTGTGGACCAAACAGAGTCCTGCGGCGGGGAACAGGTAAGTGGGGGCCCCCAGGAACTTGGTTCTATTGGGGGACCCCCAAGCCTAATTTGTCTTTCTGTCTGTTACCTAACGGTATTCCCGCTAGTATCTGTGTATGCCTGTAACTACTGAAAAATGTAAAATTTTAATAGTAGTCAAGAAAAAAAAAAAAAAAAAGAGGACCGCGGTACCTGTGTTAAACCATTAGAGGCCGCTGTGGTCCATTTTTTCTTGTCATGTGGATCTTTGGTTTTCTCAAGTCAAAAGATCCAGGCAGTTGGTAAGTTCTCTGTGGGAATCCACTTCCTCTGCCCTGTTACTGCGCTCATCCACCGCACAGGCCCTCCGGACACAAGGGATCCCCTAGCTTGCGGCTCGGGTGCCCTAGTGTTCCCTTGGGATCAGTTCAAGCTGATATATGCATTCCCACCGCCACAATTGTTACCGCGATTAATCCGCAGAATCAGGGTAGAAAAGAAACCAGTGATTCTGGTGGCTCCAGCGTGGCCCCGAAGGGCATGGTACGCGGAGATTGTAAAAATGTCAGTGAGGAGTCCTTGGACCCTCCCACATCGTCCGGACCTGCTGTCGCAAGGACCGATATACCACCCTTCCTTACCAGCCCTAGGTTTGACGGCCTGGCTATTGAAGCCCACATTCTGAAAAAGAGAGGGCTCTCTAATCCTGTGGTATCTACCATGATCAATGCCAGGAAGCCGGTATCCAGGCAGATCTATTATAGGATCTGGAAGGCGTACATTACATGGTGTGAGGCCAAGAAATGGCATCCACGTAAGTACGTAATAGGTAGGATTTTGGACTTCCTACAGTGGGCTGTAGATAGGAAGCTGGCCTTGAGTACTATCAAGGGTCAGATTTCGGCCTTGTCAATATTTTTTCAAAGGCCCTTGGCTTCGCATTCACTAGTCAAAGCTTTCATACAAGGAGTGATGCGTATTAGCCCTCCGGTTAGTATTCCCATATGTCCATGGGACTTAAACCTGGTTCTGTCGGTTCTACAGAAACAACCGTTTGAACCATTGCAACACATTTCCTTGGTTCTTCTCACCAGGAAATTGATTTTCTTAGTAGCCATTTGTTCGGCTAAAAGCGTATCGGAATTAGCCGCCTTGTCCTGTAAGGAGCCATATCTGGTTGTCCATAAGGACAGAGTAGTATTACGTCCTCATCCAGCCTTTCTTCCTAAGGTGGTATCGAGGTTTCATTTGAACCAAGATGTGGTTCTTCCTTCTTTTTTCCCCAAACCTAGCTCGGTAGAGGAAAAGTTATTGCATTCTTTGGATGTAGTAAGAGCAGTTAAAGCTTATCTAAAAGCCACTGCTCAGATTCGCAGAACGGATACTTTGTTTATTCTGCCGGAAGGCCCCAGAAAGGGTCAGGCAGCATCAAAATCTACTTTAGCCAAGTGGATTCGACAGGTCATAATACAAGCCTATGGCTTGAGAAAGAGACCGCCTCCATTCAAAGTTAGGGCGCACGCCACAAGAGCAGTTGGAACTTCATGGGCAGTGCATCACCAGGCCTCCCTGGCTCAAGTCTGTAAGGCCGCAACATGGTCTTCAGTACACACGTTTACTAGATTCTACCAGGTAGACGTTAGAAGTCAGGAGGATGTCGCCTTTGGGCGCAGTGTGTTGCAGGCCGCAAAAGATCCTCATGCCTGATGGCGCCCAGCTTATGTATAGTGTATCCCTCCCCTCATTTGGCATTGCTTTGGGACGTCCCATTAGTAATGACTAAGTCGCTCTGTGTCTCGTGATGTACGAAAAAGAAAAAGGGATTTTTATAACAGCTTACCTGTAAAATCCTTTTCTTGGAGTACATCACGGGACACAGAGCTCCCACCCCTCTTTTTGGGACACTTATTGCTTTGCTACAAAACTGAGGTGCTCCCGGATGGGAGGGGCTTATATAGGGGAGGGTACTTCCGGTTTTGGAAGTTGCCAGTGCCAGCACCTGAAGGTATCTATATAACCCATTAGTAATGACTATGTCGCTCTGTGTCCCGTGATGTACTCCAAGAAAAGGATTTTACAGGTAAGCTGTTATAAAAATCCCTTTTTTCGGCAGCTGGACGTGTTGAGCTGCATCATGCCGAAGACTTGGTAGAGTGGATGACCAAGCCCTACTCATCTTCCTATCTTCCTCATCCTCTCTCACCCAGGCTCAGGGTACTGGCAAAGCAGCTGCCAAAGCGTCCTCTTCCCTGGTATCAATGTCATCATCAGTCACTCCTTCCCTAGACCAACCATGTCCTCCTCCTGAGGAGTCCCCCGAACTGTTTGAGCACAGTGTTGGGTACATGCTCCAGGAGGATGCCCAGCGTTTTGAAGGGTCTGATGATGATACCCAGCTAGAGGAAGGCAGTAGCGTGAGAGCAGAGAGAGGGGATGCTCAAGAAGGACACCAATCTGGCAGTCATGTTCCAGCAGCTGCAGCATACTGCCAGATTGGCTCCAGTGATGAGGAGGGAGGGGATGATGAGGTCACTGACTCCACGTGTGTGCCTAATAGGAGAGAGGAAGAGGATGAGGAGGAGGCACATCTCCAACGAGACAGGATGCCCTCGGGGGGCCAGCGTAGGGGCAGCACACCGACGGAATCACACCGTAGAGCTCCGCCTGTGCAGGGCGCTGCCTCTGCCCGTTACTCAAAAAGTTCTTTGGTGTGGGCCTTTTTTGAGTCGAGTGCATCAGATCGCACAGTGGCTGTTTGCAACATATGTCTGAAGCGTATATCGCGTGGCCAAAACATCACCTGCTTGGGCACCACATGCTTGACCAGACATATGTTGACCTGCCATGCAGCTCGTTGGCAAGCCTATCTTAAAGACCCACACCAAAGAACAAAGCGGACCTCTCCTTGCACCGCATCAGCTGGGATCTCCAACCCCACTATACCTTCAGTCCTCTCTGAAACCTGCACTGAGAGGAATGAAGGTGTAGAATTAGGTGTGTCACAGCCAAGTACTTGCGGGCACTCTGCTAGCAGTACACCGACGTCCGATTCTAGCAGGCAAATTTCCCTGCCCCAGCTGCTGGACCGTCGAAAGAAGTTCACTCCCAGCCATCCACATGCCCAGCGGTTGAATGCTAGCTTGGCTAAATTGCTAGCGCTTCAACTGCTGCCTTTTCAGTTGGTAGACTCGGCCCCCTTCCGTGAGTTTGTGCAATGTGCGGTTCCTCAGTGGCAGGTTCCCAAACGCCACTTTTTCTCACGGAAGGCGATTCCGGCTCTCTACCGGCATGTGGAAGGCAATGTCTTGGCCTCGCTGGACAGGGCGGTCAGCGGTAAGGTGCATATTACCGCTGACTCATGGTCCAGCAGGCATGGACAGGGACGTTACCTTTCTTTCACGGCCCATTGGGTCACTCTTTTGGCAGCTGGGAAGGATGCAGGACAAGGTGCAGTAGTGTTGGAGGTTGTTCCGCCGCCACGCCTCCAAAATGCTACTACTGGTTGTGACACACTTCTCTCCTCCACCCCCTCCTCTTCTTCTTCCTCCATGGCCTCTTCCTGTGCTTTGTCCTCGGAACCAGCGGTGCTCCGTAGGCGTTCAAGGGGCTACGCAAGTACTCAGGCAAAAAGATGCCATGCCGTGCTTGCGCTGGTGTGTTTGGGGGACAGGAGCCACACTGGGGCAGAGGTTCTGTCTGCTCTGCAGGGGCAGGCTGAGAGGTGGTTGATGCCACGCCAGCTTAAGCCAGGAATGGTGGTTTGCGACAATGGCACCAACCTCCTCTCCCCCTCCGACAGGGAGAACTGACCCATGTGCCCTGTGTGGCTCACGTCCTTAACCTGGTGGTGCAGCGGTTCTTGGGCAGGTACCCGGGCTTACAGGATGTCCTGAGGCAGGCCAGGAAAGTCTGTGTGCATTTCCGCAGATCTTATAATGCCAGTGCTCGCCTGGCTGAGCTGCAAAAGGAGTTGAACCTGCCCAAGAACCGCCTTATATGTGACATGCACACCAGGTGGAACTCAACGTTGGCCATGCTGCAGCAGCTGCACATGCAGCAGAGGGCCATCAATGAGTACCTGTGCGACTACGGCACCAGGACAGGGTCAGGGGAGCTCAGGTTTTTTTCACCACGCCAGTGGGGCATGATCAGGGATGCATGCACTGTCCTGGCACCATTTGAGGAGGCCACGAGGATGGTGAGCAGTGACAGTGCATGCATCAGTGACACTGTACCTCTTGTCCACCTGTTGGAACATACGCTGCGTGGAATAATGGACAGGGCACTTGAGGCAGAACAGAGGCAGGAAGAGGAGGACTTCCTTGCCTCTCAAGGCCCCCTTTACCCAGACAGTGTTCCTTCTGTCCCACCCATCGCACAGGAAGAGGAGGAGGAGGAGGAGGATTGTGTCAGCATGGAGGTGGAGCCTGGCACTCAGCATCATCAGCAGCAGTCTTTTAGGGATGATTTACAGTGCCAAGAAACCCGTGGACTTGTACGTGGCTGGGAGGAGGTGGCTGCAGATCATGTCGTCCTTAGTGACCCAGAGGACTCCTGACCGAATGCCTCAGCTAACCTACACTGCATGGCCTCCCTGATCCTGCAAAGTCTGCGGAAGGATCCTCGTATTCTTCGGATCAAGGAGAGGGACCATTACTGGCTGGCCACTCTCCTTGATCCACGGTACAAGGGTAAGGTTGCGGACCTTATCTTACCGTCGCAGAGGGAGCTGAGGATGAGACAACTCCGGGAGGCCTTGAGGAAAGGTCTGTGCAACGCGTTCCCAGAGACTGGGAGGTTACAAACTCCTGGTCCTGGACAACGAGTTGCTGAGGCTTCGGTCAGTCAAAGAAGGAGCGGTGGGGAAGGTGGCCGTCTGACCGATGCGTTCAGACAATTCTTTAGTCCGCAGCCCCAAGGTATGATCGGTTCCAGCAACCATCGCCAGCGTCTGATATACATGGTGCAGAAATACCTAGGGGCAAGGACAGATTTGGACACCTTCCCCACCAAAAATCCTCTGGCTTACTGGGTCTTGAGGATGGATCACTGGCCAGAGCTTGCACAGTATGCAATTGAGCTACTGGCCTGTTCTGCATCCAACGTTCTTTCAGAACGCCCATTCAGTGCTGCTGGAGGATTTGTCACGGATCACAGGGTGGGCCTGCCCACCGACTCGGTTGATCGACTGACCTTCATAAAGATGAACCAGTCTTGGATCACCACCAGCTACCAAACACCTGAAGCTTATATAACAGACTAATTTATTTTCAAATGTCACATCCCTTCAAGACTGATGCTGATGCTGAGAGACTGTCCTGTTATGTTGACTGACTATCCTCCTCCTCCTCCTCAATGATCCGATTGATGATGATAGCTTGGAAGAACATTTTTGTTTCTGGGTGCCGCCACCAGTGGCTAAGGCCCAATTTTTCAACCCCTGTTTAACAGGGGCATGTAATTACAATTTTTTATGCAATGCTTTGCAGCAGGGCTCATTCCTGCACTCCAACTAGAGAATCTGGGAGAGGTTGCAGTGTCGTGGCACCAGCACCAGTGGCTAAGGCCCAATTTTTCAGCCCCTGTTTAACAGGGGCGTGTTATTACAATTTTTATGCAATGCTTTGCAGCAGGGCTCATTCCTGCACTCCAACTAGAGTATCTGGGAGAGGTTGCAGTGTCGTGGCACCAGCACCAGTGCCTAAGGCCCAATTTTTCAGCCCCTGTTTAACAGGGGTGTGTAATTACAATTTTTGATGCAATACTTTGCAACAGGGCTCATTGCTGTGCTCCAAGTACAGTATCTGTGAGGGGTTGCAGTGTTGTGGCACCAGTGCCTAAGGCCCAATTTTTCTGCCCCTGTTTAACAGGGGCATGTAATTACAATTCTTGATTTAATAATTCACAGCAGGGCCCATTCCTGTGCCCACCAAGAGTAACTGTGAGGCCTTACAGTGTTGTGTCAACACCACCACCACCACCACCACCAAAGGCCCAATTTTTCAGCCCCTGTTCAACAGGGGCATGCAATTACAATTCTTGATCTAATAATTCACAGCAGGGCCCATTCATGCGCCCACCAAGAGTAACTGTGAGGGCTCACAGTGTTGTGGCAACACCAACATGTAAGGGGCAAATTTCAGCAGAGTATATACGGCAGGCCCCTACTTTCAAACATCCAACTTACAAACGACTCCTCCTTGCAAATGGAAGGATACAAGAGGAAGTGAGAGGAAATCTACCCCTAGGAAGGCAAATTCTGTCCTGTAAGAGTTAAAGTGGTTGTAAACCCACTTTATAAACAAACACCTACAGGTAAGCCTAGATTAAGGCTTACCTGTAGGTGCATGAAATATCTCCTTAACCTACACGGTAAGGAGATATTTGCATTTAAATGCGGCGACGCTGACGTCACACGCATGCGCATGGGGTTAACCCCATTCACAAATTCGGCTAGGTCGCAACATTCGACGACGTAGCCGAATTCGACGGCTCACGCGCGCATGCGCGGAGTCACGTCTTCGCCGCTCCGGCCAATCACAGCACCGGAGCGGCGCTGTGATTGGCTGCAGCGGCGATACCCGGAAGTAACCATCCGGCTATCGCCACAGCGATGGATGCGGCTGAAGAGGGAGACGAGGATGGCTTCGGGGGCCCCGATATAAGGTAAGTGATGCATAATGAGCTATTATGCTAGTCATAATAGCTCATTATGCCTTTCTCTTACAGCTAGTTAAAAAAAAAAAAAAATTAGGAGGGTTTACAACCACTTTAATATGGGAAAAAAAGTGTCTCCTCTCCACTGATGCTTTATCACCAATTCTTGTTTCAATAAAAAACCCAAATTTTCAAAAAACATTTGTCATTAGGACGGAAAGTGAGGTGAACTGTTCTGAACAGGTCACACTGCACAGACAGCAAAACGAATGTTACAGGGGTGATAACTCTTCCCTATGTTTTCCAAAAAGCGTAAAAATTGATTTTTTGGCTGGAGCTACACTTAAACAATGTACCTGTTCAAAATTACAAACAGATTCTACATAAGAACAAACCTACAGTCCCTGTCTTGTATGCACCGCCTGTATACGGCTGTTCAGAGTATATAGGGCCTTTTTTATTTTGTGTGCGGGGTTCCCCTTAATATCCATACAAGACCCAAAGGGGCTGGTAATGGGCTGGGGTAGGGGGCGGGGTGTGATGGGGTAGCTATGCCATTTTTCTTAAAGATTTTCATCCATATTACTGGGACCAGACATTACATTAAAGCCGCAAGCAGTTTTAAATGGCTTTTTTTCCTTTAGAAATGTAATTTTGTGTAGGGACAGTTCTAAACACGGGAAACATGTGGCACTTCACAGGCATACTTTAGACACCCCCCAGGTACGATATTTAAAGGAATATTTGACTTTTTTTTTTTCACTTTATGCATCATTAAAATGACTGCTCCCAAAAAACGGCCGTTTTTAAAACTTCTTTTTGCATTGATACATGTCCCCTGGTGCAGAACCCGGGTTCCCAAACCCTTTTTAGGACAATAACATGCATAATAGTCGTTATAATTAGCACTTTAGATTTCAAACGTTCGCATCCATTGTATTTAATAGGGTTCTAACGTTCGTGCGAACTTTCGGTCCGTTCTCGGGTTCTGGTGCGAACCGGACACGGGGGGTGTTCGGCTCATCACTAGCTGGGAATGTCCCCTTTCTCCCCATGCATGTTGTATATTTTTTGATGTTCTTTTTTTGGCCTACATGCATATTTCCCCTAACTAACCTCTCCAGCATGCTATCCTGGGGCCATACCCACCTAGCCTAGTCACTTCCCTTTCTTTTGTTGTCTGCTCCATTGTAGTGCTTTACCCTAAACAGCCCCTAATAAAGATTGCTTAGGAATGTTATATTTTCTTTCAATTCATACAGAGTGCTACAGCCTTGATTTGTGTGGTCCCCAACTCATCTTCAAACCCCCCCCCCCCTAAAATATCTTAAATGGCTCATCAGAGGGGTTGTTGAATTTGATAAGTGACTGTTTTTTTTTTTTCATTTTTTTGGTGGTTACAAATCATTTAAAAATCTATCTAAGTTTATCTTGATGTTGGCCAGGAATGATTTTGTCAAATCTGTCTGCAATCTTTATGTATGAAAGTATTAATCTTTTTTTGGTTTAACTCCACAGTTCCCTTCTACGCCACATGAATGGCAGAATGTGGCATCTCAGTTTGCCCAACGATGGAACTTTCCACACTGTGGAGGGGCCATCGATGGCAAGCATGTACGGGTCGTACCACCACCCCATTCGGGATACTATTACTACAATTATAAGGGGTTCCACAGCATCATCATGATGGCAGTGGTGTCGGCCACCTACAAATTTCTTTATGTGGACGTTGGTAAAAATGGACATATGTCGGATGGAGGAGTCTTTGCTCAGACAGAGTTTGCCCAACGGCTCCTCTCAGATGAGCTGGCCTTGCCACCAGCGGAGCAGAATGTGGAGGGACTCCCATTTGTCTTTGTAGCGGATGAGGCGTTTGGCCTGGGTCCCCATTTAATGAGGCCATTTCCTCAACGAACCCTCACCCCTGAGAGGAGGGTGTTTAACTATCGGCTGGCCAGAGCCAGAAGTGTGGTGGAAAATGCCTTTGGCATCATGGCCAGCTGATTCCGCTTGTTCCTCACCTCCATCCATCTTGCCCCATATAAATGGAACCATGTGGTCATGACCTGTTGTGTCCTTCATAATTTTTTACGGGTCCATTCCCCGAATTATCTTCATTTGAGTGGGCCTGAGGCCTCATTACAGGGCATGAACAATTTTTTTTAATTGGAAACCAACTTTATTGAAAAGTATGCATGGTACATAAATCAACATAAGCCAGTATGGCCAATATAATAGTACATACATGAACACAGTGAAGCATCTGTGTGTCACAAAGATAATAACAGCAGTGAAAGTAGAGCCGGTATACAACAAAAACAAAAAATCAACATGTCAGGTACACGTTTCACCGTCCGCCATCCATCTGTCCCAGACCTTCTCATACTTTAGCGGACACCCTCTATGTACATAAATCAGTTTTTTATATGGGAGAGCATCGTTAACCGCCTTTTTCCAGCACTGAACTGTAGGGGGCAGGGCCTGCATCCAATTACGGGCCACTACTTTTCTTGCCAAGAATAGCGTCTCATGTAAAAAGGTACGGAGGGGTTTGTCGGCATCCAAGTCTGGCAACAGGCCAAGTAGGCACATCTTTGGGTCAAGGGTAACAGGGGAGCCCATCTGATCGTGTAGGAAGTGTATCACCTGTGTCCAATATGCCTAAATGGTAGGACAGAACCATATGAGGTGGTAAAAGGAGCCCGGGGTATGGTCACAGAGGCGGCATCCTGGATTGTACGTGGGCCTGAAACGTGCCACTCTCTGAGGGGTCAGATATGTTCTATGTATAATGTACAGCTGTGTGAGGCGGTCCGACAGCTTGGGGGAAACCTTTTTCACGTCCTCCAAAATCTCGCCCAAGTCCTCATCCTCTATAAGTCCAACATGGGCATGAACAATTTAGTGGCCCTGGAAGTTGGCCGTCCAGGTTTGGCCCCCCAAACCGGCCATGATGTTCGGCAGCAATATGTGGACTATTTTGTGAGTAGGGGGGCCATTGATATGCCTGTGGATTATTAATTATTGTAAAATAAATTCTTTCTGCCAATTGTCTTTTTGTTTGGGTTTCTTTTATGTTTCTCCTAGGTTCTCCTAGTGCACTTGTAGTGCCATGTGTATTTTGCATTATTAAATACCCTTCATTGTCAGTGTAAACACCAAACATAATTTTGTTTACTTTGGGCAACATTTAGATAATAAGCCACACATTTTTTTGGGTTCAAATCTTTTTATTGGTTGTACATAAATTTTAGGCTGATTTTTTTTAACAAAAGTCGTTTTTAAATTTGTAGTGTTCAAAAATATTTTTGGGTTTAAAACGCATGATCTTTTTGTCAGTAGGTAGAAGGGGTTTTTTTTTTCCCCTTCTTTATCTCTCTCCCTTCCTCACTGCTCTGTTTCTATTTCTGATTACTCCTTGCCCTCTCTCCCGCCCAGCCTTGATTCCCCTAGGCATTGGGAGATTTCATGGCTGGGCCTTTTATATATAGGAGTGTAGAGTATTGTTTTTTTTTTTTTTGTTTTTTTTTTGTTACTGTTTGGAAATATTGAGAGTGTGTATGTGTCCTATGTACTGTATTGTAAAATATGTGATGTGTTGTTAAAAAAACAATAAAAAGATATTAAATAAAAAAAAAAAAAAACGCATGAACAGGCATGCTTAAAAAACTTTTATAAAATGTTTTAGCGTAGTTTCTACATGTAGTATTAATTAAACATTAAGCGACACAAAAACCTGCAAAAACAAAACAAGTTCAAAGTTCTTTTGTGGCCAAAAATTAAACCCGTCCAAGCACAGCCATGATATTTTGTAGCCTTTGCTCCACCCGATTGGTATTTTGCCTGATCTCTATCAAATCTCCATTTATTTTTTCAAGGTCACGACAGCAGACCATTAGGTATTGGATCAGGATCTGTGCACTGTGACTTGTAAAATTTTCGTGGGTCTTCAGGCAGAACAGCACATAAAAAATTAAAAATCAACATGTAGTATAAATATGTAGGCCTACATCTATTAACCTGCATCTGTGGTGTTTGACACTGACCTGTTGTGGTGCCACTTTCCACTTCCTCCACTTCACGTTCTTCTACATCATGTGGTTCTGGGTGTCTTATTGGAGGTGTGGGATTTCTAGGCTCATCTGTCGAACCTTTTTGAAGCCCTATTGAGATTGCAATAAAAAGTATAGTTTAATTCCTAAATAATAATTATATATAAAAAAAAGCCCTGAAAGAGAAATATAAAACAATCTTTGGAAGTGTGGTACAATTGTCTTTTTAGCCAAAGTTACAAGCTGAACACATGATTGGATCCATACCCAAAACAGGAACATCTAATTAGTTTTATTAAGTTTGACACATGGAAACACCCCAAGTATATACACTGGATCACCTGTGTGTGACACCCTAAAAAGGTTGTTCTGTTGGTCCACACTTGTACTACCGAGTCCAGATGTTTAAACAGCTGCTGAGCATTCTCTCCTTAACATTACAATGCATACCCCTAATCTTTTAAAAATATAGTTCCTGAAAAAAATATTCCATCATCATGTCCCAAAAATCATCTCCCCCAAAACTACATGGTAACTTTATTTTCAACGCTGGATCATCCCAAAACATCGTATTAATAAGTGTACGTAGAAAGAGGTTTACTACGACCGTTTACTGTGCCCACGAACATGAAAGTTGCTATCTTTCACTATACTACCTTAAAGCAAAAAACCCGCAGCATAATACAAGTATTAATAATTAGCTTTTCAAATACATGAAATTTACTTACTTTTTTCAATAACTTTCTTTATTCTTTTGTATTGGTCGAGCTCCCGCAACTTGAGATCTGACCAACGTTTTCTGAGCTGTTCCTTCGTTATGCACACCCCGAATTTTTGGTGAAGAGTTTTAACCACTTTCCCCATAATTTTTAACTTGACAAGATTAGGCCTTTTATACGGCCCATGCTTGGCATCATAATCCTCCCTCCTCAAAATGGCGACCATCTCCACCATTTCCTCGAATGTCATGTTGGATGCCTTATATCTCCGGGATCGGGTTTTTGGTTCCTCAGGAATTTCATCCTCTGTTGAGGTAATCTCAGCCACCTGTGTCTCCGCCATGTTGTGTAGCACTACGACGAGCAAGAAGGGGCGGGGAAAGTACTATTTTGAATGTCAGGGGTGGGGAAAACGTGCGGAGTTTCACGCATGCGCAGTGTATATCAAGCTAATACCAATGTGTCGAAAATACGTTCATTTGGTGGAAGAGGGAGTAAGCAACGAACGTGTTAACGAAGGTACATAAAATTTTTCTGATTTTGGTTTCATCAGTGGATGAGATTGTGGCCTATATATGGTCCTAAAGATTATTTGATGAGTCTTGACTGACACTAGTATTTTTGTGTTGTTTTTGACTTTCAGAAAACATGCAGGCTTTCAAGAGTCCCGAGTTTCTGGGGGAGTTCCTGGACAGATGGAAGGAACTCCCTGTTCTGTGGCAAACGAAAAATGCCAAAAATAAAAATAAAACAGCCAGGACAGCAGCACTGGAGAGCCTGCTTGGATTTGTACAAACCCAGATCCCCACAGCAACCAAGAGGTGAACAACAAACTAGCTACCATTAGGGGCACATACAGGACACAGCGGAATATGGTCCTGAAGTCACAGAGGTCAGGAGCTGCAGCAGATAAGGTTTATAACCCCAGTCTGTGGTACTACAGCAAGTTATCATTTCTGGATGACCATCTGGAAGTCAGGGAATCTCTATCAACCCTTCCCCCCAGAGGTCTCTCCAGCCTTCCTTGCAGCCAACCCTCCAGCCTTCCTTGCAGCCAACCCTCCAGCCTTCCTTGCAACCCAGCTCTGGCTTCTTCGGTGGATCAACCAGAGGTCCTTGAGGAGCCTGATTTGGACATATGGAGCCAGGTATAGTATTGATATCAAGATTTATATGTAACAAAAGTGAGGATGTAAAATAGATGTTACTATTGCTAACTATTTAATGTTTGTTTAAAAATTGGTTTACATAGCAATAGACAGTAGTGGGCAAAATTGATGGGGACAAGATAAAAAAATACAGGGGTCAGAATCATTGTATTTTTAATTACTTTTTGCATTCAATTTTCTAATGTCTTGAGGTGAAAAATGTGTGTGATTGATGATGCCAAAAATATAAGTATGTCCCTTTTTTTTACACAGACAGAGCAAAGCCAGGAAGAGGGTGACGTTGGGGACCAGGAGGAGGCAGGGCCCAGTGGAACACAGGAGGAGGCTGGGCCCAGTGGCACACAGAAGGAGGCCAGGCCCAGCACAAGAGCCCAGATGCCTCCACTGAAAATGCAACAGAGAATGCCCAGGAGGGTTAGGCAGGTGGAGGAGGAAACCCGTGCGTTTCTTCGAGAGGCTACTGCGGCCCTCAGAGAGCCCCCCTCTGTTGAAGAGGGCTATGCCGCAGTACTGGCCCATAAACTAGGCCAAATGGACATGAGGCAACGCCTATACAGTGAGAATTTAATGTTGAAGGTGATCAACAGGGGGTTGCTGGGTGAACTAACACAGTTCACTGATCTAACAGAGGTCGTCCCTCCTCCTCCACCTCCTCCTCCTTCTCCTACTCCTCCTCCTGCCACAAGCTCTCCTCCTGAGACCCAGCCTCCGAGGAAGCGCTCAACAAAGGCTGCAGAGAAGGCTGGAGAGAAGGCTACAAGGAAGAGGAAAAAATAATGACTGTTCTAGTACCACAGACTGGGGACATATATCTGACTTATCTGCTGCTGTTCCTGACCTCTGGGAGTCCAAGACAAGATTGTGCTCCTTTTTTTTGATTTTTGTTATTACAGAGTTTGGTGTTCTATTCTTGGATGTTTGCTGTGGGGTCCAAAGGATGCACAAATTCAAGCAGGGTCTCCAGTGCTGCCTTCCCCTTTAATTTGTTATCTGCCTAAATAAATGATTTTTTTATTTACAGCAAATACTTGACTATGTGATTTAAAATCAAAAAGAGAGTTTTCTAGTGAGTAGGCAGGGACATTTCAAAAAATATTTTTTTTTTATTAACAAGGGACACAAACCTCCTTGAGGGGAAATAATACAAATGAATAATGTTGGTGTGGTAACTTGACATACAAAAGAAAAGTAAAAAAAAAAACATTCCTAAATATAAAAGAAAAAAAAAATGTTTGAAGCTATTTTTAATTATTTAATAATTTGTTACGGAGATCTGGCTTACCAACAAAAAATTAAGTTCATGAGATCACTAACAATTACTAATAATTAAGTTTGTCATAACTCAGAATATCATTAGCTAAAGAAGTTCATTATTTAAGCATTATATAAAGAAGAAAGGAATGCGCTGCATTAAACGATGCAATAATTTCCAGCGTTACAAATGTGCTATCTCCTACACGGTTTAGGAGATATTTGCCAAAAAGAATGCACCGATGTCTACGGCGCATGCGCGCCGTAGACAACAGCGCAGGCGCACTGACCATGCCAGTTTTGGGAATGGGTAATGCCAGCTTTGATGACTCCCGCGCGCATGCGCGGAGTGACGTCTTTGCTGCTCCGGCCAATCACAGCGCGGGAGCGGCGATTCCCGGAAGTAACCTCTGGGAGAGATGTCTGTGGCCGGAGGGGGAGACGAGGGCGGCTTCGGGGGCTTCAATCTAAGGTAAGTAATTCATCATGAGCTAGTATGCTAGTCATACTAGCTCATTATGCCTTTGTCTTGCAGGTTTTTATTTATTTTAAATTTGGGGTTTACAACCACTTTAAGCTTTTAGCTGCACAGCATACCCATTGACATCTTAGCCTGTACTGATCAGATACTGGCCACACAACCTGATGCATTTGCTGAAACTGGGACAGTATCTGCCAAAGAGAATAATACCAATCCATCTTCACATGCATTGATGTGTTATTTTCTATGACAATAAACCCCTTACTCTAATGCTAGTTGGAACATACAGCTGAAGGTCAGGGTTTGACATTTGCATGGGGAGGGGAAACTTCCAAAGATTAGATTTAAAGTCTAAATCCACCCACATTTGGGTGGGTAAGAATTCAGATTTCTATTTGGTTCCTATTTCTGTTTGACCCCATTGGGAAGTTTTCTCTCACTTTATGTCCATTTGCCATATAAGAAATGAGTGGTTGCAGGCATCACTGGGACAGGAAGACACAGACAGGAATAAAACACTGTCAGAATTAAAAAAAAGTCCTTACTCTACTAAATATGTGTTTTTGTCTGTTACCCCATTGAAGGAATTTCCCATCACCTCCTAAGGGAATATGGGCCCCCAATAGGGACATAGAGAAAAATAAAAACCTGATAAAAGCTCTTACGAAATTTAAGAAACAAAATAATTTGACATAGAGTGTTGAGTAGTTTGGGATAGAGTTTGTACATTATACTATTATTTAACTGCTATGGCATAAAGGAAACAAGCCATAATTTTTATTTAGTTATTGTACTTAAAGGGAATGTATAGTGGTTTTCTATAATTCCCAATAGGTAGAACTCTAGACTACTTTTCACAGACTTAACATTTTTTTTCTTTTATGCTTTACTGAAGCAAGTCCAATTATTTCCATAGCTCAGTAGCTCAAGCGCCAATTTACGCACACACAGATGAATAATTCAGAATAGTGACTTATCTCTTCCCCCTCCCCTTTTCAACCAAATGTAATTAGAGAATTAGGTATGACTTTACAGTTATAGAGATGCTCACTCGTTAGAAATCCTATAATGTTCTATAAATCCTATGCCATAGACAAACCCTGTATCAAATATGTAATTTTACAAGGAATATGTTCTTGAAATAGTAAAAAACTGACATAAATAGTAAGGTATACATTTTTTAAATATAAAACCAAATTATCCAACAACTATCATAGTCATATGCTGTCAGACTATGCAAATTATAGGAGAGGATTGCCCAAGCTTTTGGCATTGGAACTTTCTTTTGTAAGATCAACTAATTTTTGAACCAACTAATACCAGCAATCTGGAATAAATTTAAAATTTTATTGTACAAAAAATACATATCAAAACACGACAAAATTTTACAATATTAAAATCATAAAAATTGGATAATGCTTGGGTGATTCCAGTAGCTGAGTCCGCTTGTCATCCAACGCGTTTCGGGATGTATCATATCCCTTCGTCAGGGGCTGTAATACGGACGAAACTGAGCGGCAAGCATACGGACAAACATGGCGGCAATAATACAAGATTGGGCTTCCTACTCGTTTCCACACTTTGCACATACCATCCTGTGCAGTCACCTGTGGAGTTCAATAGGGAAGCTCTTTATTTGACTACCCATCTATACAAACTTAGTATGTTTCTGCATGAGATGGTAGAGTTATCGTCTCCCTCCCCGTTGTAAGGGATAATCAGGGCATCCTGGGATGATTAAAGTCTTTATATAAAAAGGATCTGGGTGCTTTCCGTAGGTGGTTGTCACCAGACCCTTATGCTTGTGTCAGTGGTGCCCCTTGGGATTCGCTGGGAGGTGAGGGTATCGACCCAAATTTGGCGCTTTTTGCGCTGGAGACGCCGCTGTGTTACCGCTGTAGGGGTCTTACTTGCCGGTCTCTTATGAGTTTGCTCTTCCTAGTAGTGTGATTTCGTCCGTATTACAGCCCCTGACGAAGGGATATGATACATCCCGAAACGCGTTGGGCGACAAGCGGACTCAGCTATTGGAATCACCCAAGCATTATCCAATTTTTATGATTTTAATATTGTAAAATTTTGTCATGTTTTGATATGTATTTTTTGTACAATAAAATTCAAAATTTATTCCAAATCTTCCAAAATTTGTTGCCGTTAAAGTCCCGTCCTATGTGGGGGGTTTCTCTCTTTATTCTTATCTCAGGGATGTTGGCAACTACCCAGGTCCAAATTGATGTCCACACCTTTATTTAAATACCAGCAATCTAGCCCAAGTGAGCTGATGTCTTACATCCATATCCTAATCCCACTTTTATTGAACATTATATATAATACACATAGAACATTACATTATACATTTCACTGCTGTTTTCCTATCATAGCTGTAAGATTGCTGTCTGCCCTCCTTTCCCAGCCAACCAGGCAGCATGTCCGGAGAAGGGTCTTATATGAAATTTTATTTCAGTGGCAGTGATCCTGAGAATGCCCAAAATCCCAGTTTTTTTCTTTCTAGGAGCTTCGGGAATCAGTCATTTGCAATGAAAGTAGCTGTGGGGCATCAACTTCATGGTGGCAGATAAAACCCTTATAGGAGCTCTTACCATTCCCCATTGTACTCAAAGTGAAATAAAATGTTTTGTCTCAAGTTATACCTTAAGCTTACAAAGTTAATGTCTGCCTAGAATTATAAAATTCATGATAGGTAATTTTGCCTAATAATCAGTTTATTGTCATATTTTTTTTCAGTTACAGCAACAGCTTACCAAGGCAAAGAGTGCTACGACTGACCAAGATGGTTCTCGTGTTGGTGGGAGTATTCATTGTCAGTGCAGCCCCCTACCACGTCATACAGATTGTAAACCTTCAGATTTCTAAACCAACATTAATTTTTTATGTAAGCTATTACTGCTCTATCTGCCTCAGCTATGCCAGCAGCGGTATTAATCCTTTTCTGTATCTACTTCTTAGTGGAAACTTTCGTAAAAGACTTTCTGAATGCACAAAAAGTAGGATGAAAATGTCAGAGCGTGAACTGAACAATTTTGACAATACTTTGAAATCTAGCTTTTAGTTCTTTCTGCTGCTTGAATTATTTTTTAAATGTAATATTCTATATATTACAGTATAAATGAAAGTAAAACTGTACTTCCTCAGTCAAAAAATCAGGTATTATATACAGGAAATCATGTATAATCAATATGGAAAAATAAACCAACCTAAAGTGTATCTATCATTCATCGCCATTTCTTGCAGTACCGTTTTGTATGATGCCACAGATGTCACATCACCAAACATTCAGCATGACTAGTAGTAAAGTACTATAACAGGAGACTGTAGCTAGACTCCATGACACTTATATTGTAAGTAACACTAAAGAGAGATGGGAATCCAGCCTATAATATTGTAAGTAATGCATTTTTGGCATTTCAGTGACTTGTTAAAAACCTTACCAGCATGTCAAACCCGCTGTTGATATAATCACTTTAAAATCTAAGCCTAGTCAGTCATTCTTGATCTAACTTTTGAAATTCCCGTACCATTCACTTGTGAATCATCATACAGATAACTTTGACAGAATTTCTGTAATTTGCCTTGACATCACATACACTCCCTCATCCTTTTTAAAACAAAATAGCTAATTTCTATATGGATTCAGAGACTTTTATGAATCTGGCAGCGAAAGGCTTGTAGTTTAAAGCAGACAATGATGATCTGAAAAAAGTAGTAAAATAAATTAGATACAACACTTTAACAACTTGAGTATCATACACCTGGATTCTATTCGTTTCTGTAGGTTACTGCAATAAAGTAACTTTTTAACACCCTCAATAAAGATGCCTGTTGTTGCAGACAGAGGGGGTGTGTGTATGTTGGGAACAGAGCATTATGGGAACTGTTCCAAACATGTATATCTGTGTTATGATAATATTCCACCCTAAAAGTTATACCATTGAAGTTAAAACAGAATTTCACAAATTTCTTTATCAGCATTAAGGGAGTAGCTTGAATACAAAGACAGATTGGAGGACTGGCTTCCACTATCCAAATCTGTTGCATTCTATCTCTCCCTCCTCCACAATCCAGTCTTGTTGCTTCTAGCTCTCTCTTTTTTTTTTATATATCATGTTGGTGTCCCTGCCCCTTCATACTGATTTCCTTCACCATCCAACCCATGTCCTCTAAAGCCCTGTACACACGATAGGTTTAACCGATGAAAACAGGCCGATGGACTTTTTTCATCGGACAAACCGATCGTGTATGGGCCCCATCGGTCTTTTTTCCATCGGTGTTTAAAAATAGAACATGTTTTAAATGTATCCGATGGTTAAAAAACCGATAGCAAATTACTATCATCTGTGGGGAACTTCATCGGATAAAAAACACATGCATGCTCAGAATCAAGTCGACGCATGCTCAGAAGCATTGAACTTCATTTTTCTCGGCTCATCGGAGTGTTTTACGTCACCGCGTTTGGAACGGTCGGTTTTTTGACTGATGGTGTGTAGGCAAGACTGATGAAAGTCAGCTTCATCGGTTTTCCGATGGAAAAATCCATCGGTTAAAAAACCATAGGAAATCCGATCGTGTGTACAGGGCTTAAGACTGCATTCACCTTCCACCATGTCTAACAACCACTGCAGTGCTGTGACATGCTTTGTGTGAGACATTTTCTTTAGCATACAGGAAATGGTGCCTACAAATAACAGGTTTAAAATGTGATCAAACTATGGTTTCAACATAGATAAATCCATGGTAAAGAAATGTTCATGTGCAATGTGCAACAATCAAAAAGTTATTGATCCATAAAAGGTACTTTGTATTTACCAGGTTGTATAGAGCTAACCTATGCCTCTTTTTACTGTCTACGCAGTTACTCTGTGAAGAAGACTAAAATAAGATTTATGGACCTGTGTACAGTTTATAAGTGACACATTTGCAAAGCTGAAACATATGCTGTATAGTGTTTTCTGCTGGCTAGCAACAGGTTGAACAATAAATCTAGTCAAAGTTTACTCTTTGTGTCATGAAAATGCAGATTTGTTCAGCATGGTTTTTAAAAACATATGAAACATATAAGCACACTTTACAACTATCTTGCATCTTAAATGGAGTCTTATATGAGCAGTTCAGGATAGAATTTGTACATGATGGTACAAACTAATACCATGCAATATATATCTGCTGTAGCATAAAGAAACAAAGCTATCATTTTTGTTTGGTCATGTACTTCAAGGGAATGTATAGTGGTTATGTATATATTTTTGCTCTTTATTAATATTTATTTCAGGTCCAAAAAACTACATCCATGTAAAGCGGGCAGTATATTGTACTCTGATTTTCAGCCTTCAACAGGCTACTTTTCACAAACTTACCTTTCTCTTCTTATATGCTTGGCTGAAATTTCCATAGCTCAAAATCTTAAACATTATTTTACACTCATATATGAACAAACATATTATAGTGCATTATATTCGATTAGAAATGGAGACAGCCCCCTATATAGGGAAATGGGAAAAATAAATAGGTATGAAATTAGAGGAACAACAAGTCGAGAGAATGATAGGAGCAGTCAAAAACTATGCTACAGATATAAATACAATAGAAATGAACCATAAGTTGCTAGTGAGATGGTATATAACCCCTGATAAAATCCACAAATACCAGCAAGGAAAATCCCCACTGTGTTGCAGGGAATGCGGCCAGATTGGCACAATGACCCATATCTGGTGGGATTACCCTAAAATAAAGGATTACTGGCAGGAAATTCAGAAATACATAGGAGAAAAAAATGGAGAAAAGATATGTAATAACCTGCAGATGTGTTTGTTCCACAGAAAAAAAGTGTCAAAAAAGCAATATAGGAAAACACTAACCCCAAAATTGTTAAATGCAGCGAAAGGACTGTTTCCAAAAAAGTGGCTATGCGTAAGAAAACCGGAAATAAAGTGGTTCGAGCGAATAGAATACTTCAGTAAAATGGAATACCTATGCAGTAGAGAGATGGGGTAAGCCTAAAAAATAAAACAGCATCTGGAGCAGATGGAAAGACTTTAAGGCCTCTGAAAAATATTTGGAAAAGATAATGGAGGGCGACAGGGACTGACAGAGTTGAAAATAGCAGAGAGGGAGAGGGCAAGCCATATGGTGTATTTCTAAAAATAGAAATTCGTAAACACGATATAGAGGGAAACAGAGCTTGTTTAGATTTTTTTTAAGATTAAACTTTGAATATGCTGTAAGCAGAAGTAATTGAATAATAGGATTTTTATAACAGCTTACCTGTAAAATCCTTTTCTTGGAGTACATCACGGGACACAGAGCGACATAGTCATTACTAATGGGTTATATAGATACCGTCAGGTGCTGGCACTGGCAACTTCCAAAACCGGAAGTACCCTCCCCTATATAAGCCCCTCCCATCCGGGAGCACCTCAGTTTTGTAGCAAAGCAATAAGTGTCCCTAAAGAGGGGCGGGAGCTCTGTGTCCCGTGATGTACTCCAAGAAAAGGATTTTACAGGTAAGCTGTTATAAAAATCCTATTTTCTTTCTCGTACATCACGGGACACAGAGCGACATAGTCATTACTAATGGGATGTCCTAAAGCAATGCCAAATGAGGGGGGGGATACACCATATATAAGCTGAGCGCTATCAGACATGAGGATCTTTTGCGGCCTGCAACACACTGCGCCCAAAGGCGACATCCTCCTGACTTCTAACGTCCACCTGGTAGAACCTAGTAAACGTGTGTACCGAAGACCATGTTGCAGCCTTACAGATTTGAGCCAGGGAGGCCTGGTGATGCACTGCCCATGAAGTTCCAACTGCTCTCGTGGAGTGCGCCCTAACTTTGAACGGAGGCGGTCTACTTCTCAAGCCATAGGCTTGTATTATGACCTGTCGAATCCACTTGGCTAAAGTAGATTTTGACGCTGCCTGACCCTTTCTGGGGCCTTCCGGCAGAATAAACAAAGTATCCGTTCTGCGAATCTGAGCAGTGGCTTTTAGATAAGCTTTAACTGCTCTTACTACATCCAAAGAATGCAATAACTTTTCCTCTACCGAAGTAGGTTTGGGGAAAAAAGAAGGAAGAACCACATCTTGGTTCAAATGAAACCTCGATACCACCTTAGGAAGAAAGGCTGGATGAGGACGTAACACTACTTTGTCCTTATGGATAACCAGATATGGCTCCTTACAGGACATAGCTGCTAATTCCGACACTCTTTTAGCCGAACAAATGGCTACTAGAAAAATCAATTTCCTGGTGAGAAGAACCAAGGAAATATGCTGTAGTGGTTCAAATGGTTGTTTCTGTAGAACCGACAAAACCAAGTTTAGATCCCATGGACATATGGGAATATTAACCGGAGGACTAATACGCATCACTCCTTGTATAAAGGCTTTGACTAGTGAATGCGAAGCCAAGGGCCTTTGAAAAAATATTGACAAGGCCGAAATCTGACCCTTGATAGTACTCAAGGCAAGCTTCCTATCTACAGCCCATTGTAGGAAGTCCAGAATCCTACCTATTACGTATTTACGTGGATGCCATTTCCTGGCCTCACACCAGGCGATGTACGCCTTCCAGATTCTATAGTAGATCTGCCTGGATACCGGTTTCCTGGCATTGATCATGGTAGACACCACAGCATTAGAGAGCCCTCTCTTTTTTTTTTTTTTTTTTTAGAATGTGGGCTTCAATAGCCAGGCCGTCAAACCTAGAGCTGGTAAGGAAGGGTGGTATATCGGTCCCTGCGAAAGCAGGTCCGGACGATGTGGGAGGGTCCAAGGACTCCCCACAGACATTTTTACAATCTCCGCGTACCATGCTCTTCGGGGCCACGCTGGAGCCACCAGAATCACTGGTTTCTTTTCTACCCTGATTCTGCGGAGTAATCGAGGTAACAATTGTGGCGGTGGGAATGCATATATCAGCTTGAACTGATCCCAAGGGAACACTAGGGCATCCGAGCCGCAAGCTAGGGGATCCCTTGTCCAAGAGACAAACCTGTCCACCTTTGCGTTGAATCTGGATGCTAGCAGGTCTACATCCGGTGTTCCCCACCGCTGACATATTGTCCGGAAAACCTCGGGATGAAGGGACCATTCCCCTGGGCATAATTGTTGGTGACTTAGAAAGTCTGCCTTCCAATTCTCCACCCCTGGAATGAATACCGCAGATATGGCTGGGACATATCTTTCTGCCCATCTCAGGATGTAATTTACTTCCCTTTGGGCTGCACGACTCCTGGTGCCCCCCTGACGATTGATATATGCCACTGCTGTGGCATTGTCTGATTGAACTCTGACAGGGGACCCTTGGAGTTTGGATGTCCATGCTACTAGGGCATACCGGGCTGCTTGTATCTCTAAGAGATTGATGGGCAGGGCCTTTTCTGCTTCTGACCACTTGCCCTGGAGAGACCATTGCTCCAGTACTGCTCCCCAGCCTATAAGGCTGGCATCTGTAGTGACCACCTTCCAGGAAATCGGACTGAAGGATTTCCCTCTTTCCAGATTCTGGGGAACCAACCACCAGCGGAGGCTCTTGCGAACGGAAGGGGACAAGGACATTGGTAAGTCCAGAGCCTGAACTTTTTTGTTCCAGGCTGACAGTATGGCCCTTTGCAATTTCCTTGAATGGAATTGACCGTAGGGTACTGCTTCGAATGATGCCACCATTTTTCCCAGCAGCCTCATGCACAGGCGTATGGATGGCTGTCTTTTTGAGCCCACTAAGTGGATCAAATCTCTCAAAGACGACCCCTTTTCTTGAGGCAAGAAAATTTTTCTCTGGTCTGAATCCAGCCTTAGCCCCAAGTATTCCAGACTTTTGACTGGTTTTAGGGCTGACTTGTCTCGGTTGATAATCCAACCGTGATATTCCAGATACTTGATTGTCTCGTGAACAACCACTTCTAGTTTTTCCACTGAGTGGTCTATCAGCAACAAGTCGTCTAGATATGCCATTATCGTTACACCTCGTGTTCTTAGATTGGCCAATAATGGGGCCAAAATTTTTGTGAACACTCTTGGTGCTGTGGCCAGACCGAAGGGTAAGGCTCTGAACTGAAAATGGCGGCCTTCTACCGCAAAGCGTAGAAATTTTTGGTGGGCTGGAAAGATGGGAATGTGCAAATAAGCATCCTTGATGTCGATCGAGGCTAACCATTCCTCCCCTTGTAGGGCAGTGGCTACCGATCGGATCGACTCCATCCGGAAAGTCCTGATATGCAGGAATTTGTTTAGCCCTTTTAGATTTAGTATGGGCCTCACGTCCCCGTTTGGCTTCGGAACTGTAAAGAGGTTTGAGTAAAACCCGAACCCCCACTCTTCCAGGGGAACCTCTATAATTACTGCTTGAAGCAATAATTGTTCTAGTGCCAACAGGAGGGATCCTCTCTTCTGGGGATCCCTTGGCACGTTTGACCTTATAAAGCGGGAAGAAGGGGAGTTTTTAAACTCCAATTTGTATCCCAGATTTACTGCGGAGAGCACCCATCTGTCTCGGATCGTGTCCCGCCAGGTCTCTGTGAACAACTGAAGTCTTCCCCCCACCCGATTGGGTGGGGGCAACCCTTCATGCATTTGACTTTGGGGGAGGTTTTGTACCTCTCCTGCTCCAGGGCTTTTTGTTACCCTGCAACTGTCCCTGATTTCTACCTCCGGGATTTGACCGAGGAGGCCGTCGGAACTGTTTCACAGCCGATGCCCTAGGGACTGGAGAGGCCGGCCTTTTAAAAGAGGGACCTCTAACTCTATTTTTAACCGGCAAAAGTGTACTTTTACCGCTGGAAATTCTCTGGATATACTTGTCCAGGTCTTCCCCGAATAAGCGCTCCCCATGAAATGGGAAGCTGACCAGCAATTTTTTACAGGGAGCTTCAGCAGACCAGTTTTTGAGCCATAGAAGCCTGCGCATATGTACTACAGACAGCGTGAGGCGGGAGGCCTGATGGATTGAATCCTTTATAGCGTCCACCGCAAAGCATAAGGCTCTAGGTAGATCAGCTAGGGCAAGAGCCTGCTGATCCGGCAAGTCCCTTAAGACCTGTTTCAACTGATCCTTCACTGCTTGGCAGACCCCAATAGCTGCCACTGCTGGTTGTGTCACCAATCCTGCTGTAGAAAAAGCAGATTTTAATAAGGACTCCAATTTTTTATCTATTGGGTCCTTGAACATTTGGACATTTTCCACCGGACATGTCAGTGATTTATTCACACAAGAGATGGCTGCGTCCACTGTAGGGACCCTCCATTTTCTGATGAACCTATCCTCCATGGGATAGACCACCGGAAATCTCTTGGGGGGAGTAAATATTTTGTCAGGATGCTCCCAATCCTGGTAAATGAGCCCCTCCAGTAAAGGATGGATCGGAAAGGAACAAACAGTCTGGGGAGCTTTTAGCGACCCCAACGAGGAGACAGAAGTGGAGGATGGCTCCGCAAGTGGCATTTTAAATGCTGATCGGACCATATTAGTCAGGGACTGAACCCATAACCTTTCAGCATGTGATGCTGAGAACGGCTCTTCCACTGTTGATTCCTCTGCAACCGAATCGACCTCATCCTGATCCCCCTCAGGTAGGTCGACCTCTGTATGGGACTGTTGCTCTGTTAACAGGCACTCTGAGGGGGGAGACGGAGATCGAGCGCTTTTCTCCTGTGACAGGGAAGCAGCGATCAATGCTGACAATCTCTCTTCCAGCCCTCCCAGAGCTGAGGAAAAAACCTCCTCTGTTACATACACAGGAGCAGGTGAACTGAGGACAGCCACAGTACCAGGTACTCCTGAGGGTGCTCTACGGTCACTAACCTCTGATTCTTCAGGGGAGACTGGTGCAGCCAAAGCATGCCCAAGATCCTCAGAGCCCGATGGAGACCCCCTATTCCTCCTGGAATTTCTAGTCCCGGAGTTTTTAGACGGCATATTCCTAAGCCACAAAGCTGAGGTATTCCAGCCGAAATACACCAGTTACTGATAATAGTCTAGCATAAATGCTGCTATAAGAAACAGTTGGTGTCTACTAATGTGCCTTTCTAGGGGATGCCTGTATCAACCGCTTGCTGTATGCCTTTAAATGTTGCCAGCTCTGTCTCTGTACTTCATAGCCAGCTTACTACAATATTGTGTTTTTTTTAAACTGCTGGGACGCCCGCACATGTGCAGAAGCGCTGCGGCGCGCACAGAGCGTCATCCCCCAGGCTCCGCCCCCTTTCCCGACTCACCTCTATATATAGAGGCGCGTGCACGCGCACTCGCGCGGCCACGTGCGCCTTCGGCGCTAATTTCAAAAATGGAAACAAGGGACAGGAGCCAGGGCCCCTCTTTGCCGCAGGCCGGGGGATGGACGAGCACTGCAACATGGCAGAGGAAGCAGTTTCCTATAAGAGAACTCACCATCTGCCTGGACTTTGCTCTGCTGAGAAGAAACTAGTCCACATGACAAGAAAACATTCCACAGCGGCCTCTAGTGGACAAACACAGGTACCACAGTCTAATATATTAAATATATATAAAAAAAAAATTATTTTTATTTTTTTTCTTGACCACCATTAAAAATTATTACATTTTTTTAGTAGTTACAGGCATGCACAGAATTTTGCGGGAATACCATTAGGTAACAGACAGAAAGACAAATTAGGCTTGGGGGTCCCCCAATAGAACCAAGTTCCTGGGGGCCCCCACTTACCTGTTCCCCGCCGCAGGACTTTGTTTGGTCCACAAAAGCCCAAACTTCACCTATCACGGCAGGCATTGTAATCAAACCTTCAGGGACCGGGTTCCCAAGGATTCCACTCCCCTGGACCTGTATAGCACCCTGCACAGAAAACATCTTGGTCGTGGGTATGACCAGAGCTCTGGATCCCAGGGTCCAGCTCTCCTAAGAGAAGCATTACAGGCAAAACCTTGCTCTTCTCTGCAAGGCCCGGGTACCGACCGTTTAGCTATGAAGCTTTTTTGGTGGGATCCGGAATAGCTTACTGAGGCCCAAAAGAACCTGTACGCAAGCTCAGTGAAAAACACATGTTTCTTCTTGGCCAACACCTTAGACACTGGCAAAAAACTGAGGTGCTCCCGGATGGGAGGGGCTTATATAGGGGAGGGTACTTCCGGTTTTGGAAGTTGCCAGTGCCAGCACCTGACGGTATCTATATAACCCATTAGTAATGACTATGTCGCTCTGTGTCCCGTGATGTACGAGAAAGAAAAAGTCTTGAAGAAATACCACTATGATGTGAAACTGAGATCAAGACAGTGAATGAACGTAAAGTTGAATAAGCCTCTCAATAAAATTCTCTGAAGTGGTAAAAAAAAGAAAATATATGAACAAGTCAAAATAGAAACCTACCCTTTTCCCTGTCCTTTCCAACCAAGACAGCTATGAACAATATATCAGTTATAGAGATGCTCTATCTTTAGAAATCCTATAATGTTCTGTAAATTTTGTGCCATAGGTGAACCCTGTATTAAATATGTAGTTTTGCAACAAGTATGTTCTTAAAATAACCTCAATGCCTGGATAAGAGTCCAGCGTCACTTTATTTCAGTGACGGGGAACCTACTGTTGTTTACATTCAAGCAGTGCTGGAGATCATTCATTTGCAACAGTAGTGAAAGGGCAGCATCTTTGTAGTGGCGGGGCATTGTAGTGGCAGGTCAATATTGTTGGGCATTGCCCATCAAGACTGACATGGATATACATAACTGAATGCATAATTGATATTGGATTAACATTGGGGGATATTGTTTATTCTTATTTTTCTTAAATAAGAGATATTTTTGTTGCTATTTTTTAAATGTTATTTTTTGAAAATGAGCAACAAGGGCTACTATGTACCCACTACTTAGTACCTAGTACCTGAAGGGGTGGATATCTGAGGGCCCCTTATTCTAAAGGGGGCTACAGATTCCTAGAAGTCCCCCTGAGGTCCCTTTTGAGGGATAGGATGTGTGAAAAAAGTATTTTTGCTCATCAACATGGAACAAGATGCTTGGATATAGGGTGAGGCTTTGCCACTCTTCCTTGCAGGGTACTTGGCAAGAGAGCTGGGGCTGCTACTTCTTTGCAGCCAGCAGCTGTTCTTCTATGTTTACTTAATTTGCCCCCTGTCCTGAAAGGCCAAAAGAGGTGCACCTCTCCAGGCAAGTGTCCTAGTTTCTAGGCAGTGGTCTGATTAGGCCACCCTGCATCTTATGACTGTCATTGGCTGTGCTACTGTGGGAGCATCACGAACCCAGAGCTTTCAATGTGTAACAGTGTTGTTGTTTCCTGACTCCCTGTGTGTTTCCAAGCCTGACATAGATCTGCTGTACCTGACATTGGATTCTACGTTGCTGACATCCTTGCTAGTGCTTATGACTCCTTTGGATTGACATCTGCCTTGGCCTAACATTTTACTGGATTTCACTTTCATGCTACCTGCCCTGACCTCAGAAACATTTAGTGGAAGGCGTTGCCTGCAGCCTGCCCGAAAATGGACTGTTTCCGGAATAATGATAATAGCTTTCTCTCCAGTTCAGTATCAGCTTCTGGACTGCTGTACTCATACTCTGCTGTAATGTCACAGACCTCACCAGACCTGCCTCAAGACCACTTGTACTCTTTCTGTTTCCTATGCTCAGTCCTGGTGCCATCTCATCAGAAACCATAGCATTGTGTACTAAGACTAGGGAGTAACCAAGTATCTCTAGGGCTGCTTGTCACCCAAAAGGGGAAGCTCCACTTATTTGCCTCCTCCCCATTCTGCTGCTGCATTTGATACCTTTCAGGGTGGAGGGGGGAGCAGGTAACTGATTTTCAGTTTCACTTCCGTCTGGCTTCCCCACAGCGACCTCATCCGGAAGTTTGCCCCCTCCTTCTCCCCCTGCTGCCGGGCCATTCACAAAGCCCACGCGCTTCACACATGTGCAGTAGGGAACCGGCTTCCCCTAGCTGAGATGGTGGTGGCAGCACCTGTGAGCCGATTGAAAAATCGGCTCAGGTAAAGACACCGCTCCATTCATGGACAGGTACGTGTCCTAATATTAAAAGTCAGCAGCTACAGTATTTGTAGCTTCTGACTTTTATTTATTTTTCTAAAGGAGCCCGGAGCTCCGCTTTAAGGAAACGGAGGCTCTTTAGGCGGAATAGACACTTGCCAGCTAAGGCTCTTGACCTAAGCATCAGGCTGAGGGTCACAGTACCCTGCCACTGTTAAGGACATGTGGCATGGTATTGTTCAGGAGGGAGGACGTACACTTGCCATCCCCCCCTTTCTGGGCCACAGACACAGTGCCTTGGAAAAGTATTCATACCCCTTGAAATTTTCCACATTTTGTCATGTTACAACCAAAAACATAAATGTATGGTGTGTTTTTTTTTTATGATATACCAACACAAAGTGGCAAATAATTGTGAAGTGGAAGAAAAAAAAGAAATAGTTTTCAATTTTTTTTACAAATAAATATATGAAAAGTGTGGCGTGCATTTGTATTCCCCATTTAATACTTTGCACATCCACCTTTCGCTGCAATTACAGCTTCAAGTCTTTTTGGGGATGTATCTACCAGCTTTGCACATCTAGAGAGTGAAATTTTTGCCCAGGTCTGTTCCTGTGTGCTGTGTAAAGGGGTGTGTCCCTTGCCTCTAAATCAGCTTTCTGAGCTCTCCTAGCTAAGCTGTGCCATGTATAATTTCAGCTCTCCATCCCCCTTTTCTGACAGCTCAAACAACATTTTTAAATTCTGGACTTTGAACAGCTGAAGAGAAATGAAAAGTGCAGATAAACAGGTATACCTTATGTAGGAAGATTTTTTTCAACCTTGTATATCACCTGAGGTCAGTCATTTTACAAACCACTTTAAGCATTTGATTATATGGGTAAACCATAACTAAATGCAAACCTTTATTTTTAAAATTTGGCTAGGGGGTCATGTTTTTAATGCTGTCTGTGCCCCTTTAAGGGAGATTCAACCTTTTCATTTGTCCTGTTTACAGTTATTTCTGACATTGAAAATAAAAAAAAAAAAAAAAAAAATCCCAAATTTTGAGTTGTCAGGAATAGAAAGAAAATCTTCCAATGGAGACAATCGTTCTGGTGACCCAGGTGACAACCAGGGATTATCTTAATTTAGAGAAAATTACTTTCACGTCCTGTTTTGGCTATTGGACAGGAAGTAAAGGTAAATCTCCCTCTCTGTCAAAAGTTATAGCCCTCTCTCACTATTCAAAATAAAAACAAAAATGTTTTCCCTTTAGTTCTACTTTAAAGAGCAAATGCAGGAAACATGTGAAACAAAAAGTCAGTGTTGCAGAGGTCTGTGTCTCCTGCCATGTTCTGTGACTTACAAGCTAATATAACAAAGACTAACATAAAGAGTCGCGTTGCATAAACTTGAGCAAAGTGATATACAATATATACACAAAGAAATGATATCATCCATAAATATTATACATGCAAATAAGTCCACGTGCAAAGAAAAGGTTCTCCTCTCTAGTGTTTATATGGCCACATATGCGTAGTGAACATCCATCACCAATATAGGAAAATGCAAATACATGAAACCACCACCTCTTATGGAAAAAATAAAAGCTTACCAGATATATATGACCCTCTAGTAAAAAAAGAAAGCAACCAGGTCATCCGAAGCGACTCCAGAGGTTTTCCCTAAAGGAGCACATTGTCTGAGGCACCTCACATGTGATGAAACACTTGGGGGAGCGGGTGCTGAAGTGCTCGCACCACCGTGTTCTCAGAAATGTGGGTGACTGTGTTTGTATTCGACCAGAAAGAATTATATTGTACAGCGCTATGATTACTTTATGGATGTGTGATTTTTAACTTTAAGTAAATTAAGAGAAAGGTTTTACACTATTGAAGCGTTTTTTTTCATACCCTTATGTTAATGTATACGGGATGATGCTGGGTGGAACTACCATGTAACCTCCTAGTTGGGGAGAACTTCTGGGGCCGCTACTGATGACCTGGAGCCTAGTTGCTTGGTTCTAAGGTCTGATGACCTTTCTTTAATTAAAGGGTCATATATACATACAGTAGCTGGTAAACTTGTATTTTTTCCATAAAAGGTGGTGGTTTCATGCATGGACATTTTCCTATATTAGTGATGGATGCTCACTACGTATATGTGACCATATAAACCCTGGAGAGGAGGACCTTTTCCTGCACGTTGACTTTTTTGCATTTATAATATTTACTGGATGATATCATTTCCTTGTGTATATATTGTATATTACTTTACTCAATTCTATGTTAGAACTTGTATATACTATCTCATGCCGTGTACACACGATCGATTTTTTTCGACGGTGAAAACACCGTCGAGAAAATCGACGTGAAAAACGAGGAACAGCTTGTTCCCCCCACAGACGGCCGTTTTAAATTACATTTTTTTTGGTCGAAAAAAACGACCGTGTGTAGGCTCCCCGGCAGTGTTTCCCTATGGGAAAACTGCCGCGGAAAAAAACTACGGGAATCACGACGAGAAAAATTAGAGCATGTTCTAATTTTTCTCGTCGTGATTAATGCCATTTTTCCCGTCGGGAAAAATGACAAAAAGCCCACAGACGATCGTTTTTCTCGTCCAAAGGAAAAAATTTAATTTTTCCCGACGGGAAAAATTATCGTGTGTACGCGGCATCACGGTTAAATTGCTGCTCATGTTAATCTTTTTTATTTTATCTATTTATTTATGAGCGCAGTTTCTTTTACATTTTTTAATATAAAGTGTGCACATGGTTAATAATGTACTGTAAGTGTCCCTATGATGACTGTAGACACTGTAAAATGATTTTATCATGCAAATGGATTATCCACTGTTCTCATTTTTTTAGTGATCAAATATTGATTTACCGCAAAAGTAGTCTGATTTTTACACATGGGATTGTGCGCAGTAGACTAGAAGAAAAGTAAAAAATAAAATATAAGCCAGCTTTATTTATTTATTTTATTTAATTATTTATTTATTTTTTACATTTAGGTTAGTTTATTAAAGAGCCATTAATTGTATGAGAGCATTTATATTGAGTTTTTTTATATAAATGTATGTATTTTTTTTTGAGATCTGAGATTGCATTACCTCTTCTTTGTTTTAGGTGAATAAACACTTGTAAATATTTTGACACCAGAATGTTTTAGGTATTGCAATAGTGTACAGTATATGTTCTTAGTTTCTTTATCAAAGCTTAAATGTGTTATTGTTAAAGCTAAAGTGATGATTGGTGTGATATTATTTATTCCCTTGTTTCCCTTCCGCCCTCCTGATCATCATACAATTAAAAGTTTTCAATCAAATAATTTTGCTTTTTAAAAAATACCTCTTTTGAGACCCAGTGACAGCATCATGCTCTTTGTCCAAGATTGTTGGGAGGGGCTGGCAGGCTTCTGTAAACATCAAAGCAATCTACCCCAGATCTTTTTTTCAAAACTGCTATATGAAAAGACAAAAAACAAATCCCTAGCATCCCTTTAGATGTGCTTGCTCCTCCCTGCCAGTCACTGGGTGATGCAAACTTTAGCCGGGCATTCTGCTGATTCGTTACTTGATCATGCATGTCTATTGGGATGGCAGGGATGTGTTCTTCATATAACGCTCAGGAACAATGATGATTGACAGCAGCTTATAAAGCTTACAATGAGTGGGGGGCAGCCAATGACAGTACAGATCAATAGGAGAGGTGACTGATGAATGAATGGAAACATTCAGATAGAACATAAAGTTGGGCTCAGGATAGCTGCTGAAACCTCAAGGGTTTTTATTGCGGAGATGCAATTTTTCAGGGAATCAAGAGTAAGGATAATCCTTTTGAACCTGGGTTCAGTTCAAGGTGGCGTTTGGCTAACACTACTAAAATTTGGGTGCTGAATCGAAACCCCACTGAAGTCAATAGAAGCAGAATGCTAAAAACACAGTAATGGTCAATTTATAGACTAATAGGCATAGTATGGTCAAAAAATGACACGGGGGACTGGGCACTGCCCTGGAGAATTTTTTTTTTTTAAATTATTTTAGGCATGAAGCAACAGTTTTGGTAATGATTAAAAGATAACATTAAATAGCTAAATTCCTATAACATACCTACCTGAAGTTGCCCATAGCCTGTCTGTAAAGGCATGATGTATGCAACCTACTGCAGCAAAACTGACATTTACAAAGAAAAAAATGTAAATTTAAATTGCTGTTAAATGACAGCTCCCAGCCACTTACTTTTGTCAGTAAACAAAATGCCTAGTGACTCTCTGAATCCATACCAGACCCTTATCCTAGACAAGGAGCTGGTATAGATGTTAGTGGGGGACCCCACACAAAATAAAAGGTGTATACTCAGTCACAAAACATGTAAATAATAAAGAAACACATTAATACTTTTTGGCAAGTCCTTTGATAAAAATAATAATAATATGCTTTAGGTGATTGTCGTCTTATTAGTGCACTAATAATGTAGTCTTATTAGTGAATTAGAGTGCATCCACTCTAGATGAAGGAGCACAGGCGCACCTTTGGACAGCAGCATTGTCAGTCTGTTACAGTAACAATCAGTTACAGCAACAGTTTTTCTTTCTTTTGGGATAAAGGTTTTACAGGAATAAATAAAAGCTGGTCATTGTAAGCACCTCTGTCAGTGTTAAATGGTTTGTATCAACACTCTAACTGAGCGCTTGTTTTATTGAAAAACAACAGACTTATTGACTGGATTACCAGATTAATATAAGAAAAGAAATAAGGAAAGAAAGCCTAAAAATTTAAAATAATGCAGCCATCACATCTAAGAATTAGTAAGCTGCAATGTAATAAATGTTTGCTTTGGGGTTTAATACCACTTTATTTGTTGTATTAAAAAAATATAAAAACCTCAAAATGTCCCACAATATAAATCCATCATCAATCAAGTTGTCCAGCAATGCAGGTCCACATCAATTATTATTATTATTAAATACGATTTATATAGCGCCAACAGTTTACACAGCGCTTTACAATGTATAGGGGTGACATCAATCAGGATAAACGACAACCACCGACCTGTTGAATGAAAAAAACCTGCTGACTGATGGACACGACCTGCCGATACTGTTGCTTAATGTATCACTTCCTGCCAATGTAAGTTCAGCCGGACACCAATTTAGTTAATCTATTTGCATAAACTCCAAACAAGCAAAATTTGGCAGCTCATCCCTAATTAAATGCAATTTGTTTTAACAAAGGCAAGGACTTGTGGTAAGTTTGGGAAAAAACGGTAAGGCCAGAGTTATGCTTTAAGGTTATCGTGTGTAGAGAAATCACTAATAATATGAACTATTATCACTATTTCAAGTATTTATATAGTGCTGACAATTTACACAACAATTTATGCAACTGGAGATTCACATCAGTCCTTACTTTCATGGAGATTGTAGACTAAGGTCCCTATCTCACTTGGTTACATACACATACCGTATGCTAATGGCCAATTTAGACAGGGATCAATTAACCTACCAGCCTTTTGGAGTGTGGGAACAAACTGGTATAGCCAGAGAAAACCAATGCAAGCACAGGAAGAACTGGCAAACTCCATTCAGATATTCCAGTTGGGATTTGAAGATCTGATGCTGCAGGAAGATAATGCAAGCTAAGGCTTCTCCGAACAAAATACTTCCCATTTGTTGCTCTGAAATGTACTATTTAATAAATGCTTTCAGTCAAATAAGCATCTCTGTGCTTTATTTCAGGACTAAAATGGGGTTTGCATTAAAGGGTTACTAAACCCTTGTTTTATTTTTATTTTTTTAAATAACTAACATATCATACTTACCTTCTCTGTGCAGTTGGTTTTGCACAGAGTGGCCCCGATCGATCCTCCTCTTCTGGGGTCCCTCAGTGGCGCTAGTGGCTCCTCCTCTTCTCGAGTGCCCTGTCGAAGAAACGCACTCCTTCAGGAAACCTGTGCGGGTGCACTCCCGAGTCCTGCTGCTGCGTCTATTGACACAGACAGTAGGACTCGGCCCCACCCCTCGGTGCCCGCGTCATTGGATTTGATTGAGAGCAGTGGGAGCCAATAGCTGCGCTGCTATCAATCTATCCAATCAGGATATGAGACATCGGCAGGAGGTGGTGTGCTTGTTCCTGTCGCGGGAATTATGGGGCTCAGGTAAGTAAAAAAGGGGTTGGGGGGTGGTGGGGCTGCTGCATGACAGGAGGTTTTTCACCTTAATGCATAGAATCTGGGCGTGCAGCCCGGCCAGTCAGGAAAGGGGGGATGGGAAGCATGACCTCCCCAACCTGGACAATGCCAGGCTACAAGCCCTTAACATGCTGGACAATGCCAGGCTACAAGCCCTTAACATGGGGGGGGGCTTAAAAAGGCGAAGCTCCTTGTCCCCATGTTGTTGAAGACAAGGGCCATGTCCCCACAACCCATGTGTGGTTATTGTGGGTGTCTGCAGGTGGGACACTTATTGGAATCTGGAAGCCCCCTTTAATAATAAGCCCTCCCCTGATACTAGCACCCCCTACATAAATGAGTAAAGTATCCCTATTCATTCACAAAGAAACAATGTCCCCCAGAAATAAAGACACCCAAACATTTGACAAGCCCTATATTAAAAAAAAAAAATACTTACTAAAGTCCTTTGTTGTGAATCCTTAATCAATCACAATGTCCCCACCTGCTTCTTCCAAAAAGAACATATTTTCCATATTTAGGCAATGATGTAACCCCTCTGATCTCTGACCATGTAAGTGAATGGGTCGGGTGACTTTAGTGGTTGGTAAGGATGAAGTGGGTGCAAGCAACCATTGAAAGCCAGAAGCTGTCACGTTTGCCAACACTGAACACCCTAAAATTTCAGCATTCGGACAACAAACAAATAATTTAAGACAGTCCTATATAAAGATGTATTCATATATCATAATAAGATCAGACAAAAGTGCACAGATAGGAATATATCATTCATACAGTTTTTTTAATCTCACCTTCTCACTATCTGTGCACTTTTGTCTAATCTTTTTATGATATATGAATGCACTAATATATAGGGCCATGTTATATTATTTGTTTGTCTGCTGCAGCAATTTGGGTTAACTAGTGGCCAAGGTGAAGGAGGAGAGCATATGATGATTGCAGTGCCCCTGGCTGGCATATCTGGCAAATCCTAAGATTGAGGCATTTAGTGCTTCCTTTTGAATGGTGTCAATAGTTCCCTGCATATTTTTCCCCTGTATAAGGAAGGAGTGAACATCCCCCTTGAAGCATCCCCAAAATTATTCCTCCTCCCTACTGCCAGCATCCCAACACTCTTCACCCTCATAACCAAAAGCATCCCAGCACCCTGGGCACCTACCATCGCGGTGTAGCACAGGCCACGGGAAATAGGTGTGTTAGCAGTTCAATAAAAAAATAGCTGCTATGTGACCTTGAGAAGGAGGAGGAACAGCCCAATTTGGAAGTCCACAAAAAAATGGCTGATATGTGCACCTGTGGGAGAGGATGAAGAGGAGAAAGGCAAGTTTACTGTGTTTCTTCAGGCAAATGGCTGCTCTGTACCTGAAAGGATCTAAAAGAGAAATAGTTTGTTGATCATTTCACTACCTTCAGCACCATTACACCACTAGTGTTGTGGAAAGGATGACTTTGCAAAGAGTAGGTGGCCTAAGGCCGTAGAATTCAAAGCTTCCCCTTCCCCCTGGCCATAGAATTCCACCCTCCCTTTTCCTGCCCTTCCCTTCCTCTTTTCACCAGTCATGTCCCCTGCATTGTGGACAGGCATCTTTTTTTATTTTTGCATAGAAAAAAGCGTGTATATTTTTCTAGTAATTTCTTTTGTTGTCCGTTATTGCTATAAAAAAAAAAGGAAATGTGTACATACTGTTAAATAAATCTACGAGCTTCACATGCAGAACCTACTCCACTGACTTTAGGCCTGCCTTTCGCCTTTTTAAAAAATATTAGCAGGTGAGAGGGGTGAAAGAATTGTAAATTTGTGTTATTTTGGTGCACTTTATCGCTCAATTTTGCATTGTGTATGAGCAGTAGGGATGAGCTTTATGTTCGAGTCAAACATGAGTTTGACTCGAACATCGGCTGTTCGCCCGTTCGGCGAACAATTTGGGGTGTGCGCGGCAAATTCGAAAAGCCGCGGAACACCATTAAAAGTCTATGGGAGAAATCAAAAGTGCTAATTTTAAAGGTTAATATGCAAGTTATTGTCATAAAAAGTGTTTGGGGACCGGGTCCTGCCCCAGGGGACATGTATCAATGCAAAAAAAAGTTTTAAAAATGTCTGTTTTTTCGGGAGCAGTGATTTTAATAATGCTTAAAGTGAAACAATAAAGTGAAATATTCCTTTAAATTTCGTACCTGGGGGGTGTCTAAAGTATGCCTGTAAAGTCGCGCATGTTTCCCGTGTTTAGAATTGTCCCTGCACAAAATGTAATTTCTGAAGGAAAATAAGTCATTTAAAACCACTTGCGGCTATAATGAATTGTCGGCTCCCCAGCAATATAGATCAAAGTCATTGAAAAAAACGGCAGGGGTCCCCCCCACAGTTCATTACCAGGCCCTTTGGGTCTGGTATGAATATTAAGGGGAACCCCGAACCAAAAAAAATGTGGGGGTCCCCCCAAATTCCATATCAGGCCCTTCAGGTTTGGTATGGATATTAAGGGGGAACCCTGCACCAATTATTTTTTTTAAATGGCGTGGGGTCCCCCCAAAAATCCATACCAGACCCTTATCTGAGCACGCAACCTGGCAGGCCACAGGAAAAGAGGGGGGACGAGAGAGCGCCCACCCTCCTGAACCATACCAGGCCACATGCCCTCAACATGGAAAGGCTGTCCCCATGTTGATGATGACAAGGGCCTCATCCCCACAACCCTTGCCCGGTGGTTGTGGGGGTCTGCGGGCGGGGAGCTTATCAAAATTTGGAAACCCCCTTTAACAAAGGGGAACTCCAGATCCCGGCCCCCCCTATTTAAATTGGTAACGGGTACATTGTACCCCTACCATTTCACAAAGAAAGTGTAAAAATTTGTAAAAAACACACAGACACAGTTGGACAAGTCCTTTATTTAAAAAAATAAAATACAAATTCCAGCGATGTAATCCCGTCGATGTCCAACAATGATCCATTCTCTAGCGACGCTGCAGTCTCCCCTCTCCAGCAGGAACAAAACCCCCATGACGCGTAAGAGGGGGCGGGGTCACCCGTCTTTATCATATGGAACCCCGGGGGATAATCGTTGGACACTGATGGGATTACATTGCTGGAATTTATTTATTTATTTATTTAATTTTTAAATAAAGGACTTGTCCAACTGTGTCTGTGTGTTTTTTTTACAAATTTTTACACTTTCTTTGTGAAATGGTAGGGGTACAATGTACCCCGTTACCAATTCACATAGGGGGGCCGGGATCTGGAGTTCCCCTTTGTTAAAGGGGGCTTCCAGATTTCGTTAAGCCCCCGCCCGCAGACCCCCACAACCACCGGGCAAGAGTTGTGGGATGAGGCCCTTGTCATCATCAACAAGGGGACTTGTCCAACTGTGTCTGTGTGTTTTTTACACATTTTACACTTTCTTTGTGAAATGGTAGGGGTACAATGTACCCCGTTACCAATTCACATAGGGGGGGCCGGGATCTGGAGTTCCCCTTTGTTAATCACTTAAGCCCCGGACCATTTGGTAGCTAAAGGACAAGAGGTGTTTTCAGAATTTTGCACTGCGCTGCTTTAACTGGAAATTGTGCGGACATGCAATGTTGTACCCAAACAAAATTTGCGTCCTTTTTTTCCCACTAATAGAGCTTTCTTTTAATGGTATTTGATTTCCTCTGCGATTTTTATTTTTTGCGATATAAACGGAAAAAGACCGAAAAAGACCGAACATTTTGAAAAAAAATGATATTTTCTAATTTTTGTTATAAGAAAAAATGAATAAACTCAATTTTAGTCATACATTTAGGCCAAAATGTATTCAGCCACATGTCTTTAGTAAAAAAAATGTCAATAAGCGTATATTTATTGGTTTGCGCAAAAGTTATAGCGTTTACAAACTAGGGTACATTTTCTGGAATTTACAGAGCTTTAAATTTATGACTGCCTATCTCATTTCTTGAGGTGCTGAAATGGCAGGGCAGTACAAACCCCCCCCCCCCAAATGACCCCATTTTGGAAAGTAGACACCCCAAGGAAATTGCTGAGAGGCATGTTGAGCCCATTGAATATTTTTTTTTGTCCCAAGTGATTGAATAATGACAAAAAAAAAAAAATACAAAAAGTTTTCACTAAATGATATATTGCTCACACATGCCATGGTTATATGTGGAATTGCACCCCAAAATACATTCTGCCGCTTCTCCTGAGTATGGGGATACCACATGTGTTGGACTTTTTAGGAGCCTAGCCGCATACGGGACCCCAAAAACCAAGCACCGCCTTTAAGGTTTCTAAGGGCATAAATTTTTGATTTCACTCCTCACTACCTATCACAGTTTTGAAGGCCATAAAATGCCATGATGGCACAAAACCCCCCCAAATGACCCCATTTTGGAAAGTAGACACCCAAAGCTATTTGCTGAGAGGCATGTTTAACCCATTGAATATTTTTTTTTGTCCCAAATGATTGAATGACAAAAAGAAAAAAAAATGTACAAAAAGTTGTCACTAAATGATATATTGCTCACACATGCCATGGTTATATGTGGAATTGCACCCCAAAATACATTCTGCTGCTTCTCCTAAGTACGGGGATACCACATGTGTAGGACTTTTTGGGAGCCTAGCCGCGTACGGGGCCCCAAAAACCAAGCACCGCCTTTAGGATTTCTAAGGGCGTAAATTTTGGATTTCACTCCTCACTACCTATCACAGTTTTGAAGGCCATAAAATGCCAAAATAGCACAAAACCCCCCCAAATGACCCCATTTTGTAAAGTAGATACCCCATGCTATTTACTGAGAGGCATGTTGGGTTCATGGAATATTTTATATTTTGCCACAAGTTGCGGGAATATGACAAACTTTTTTTTTTGCACAAAGTTGTCACTAAATGATATATTGCTCACACATGCCATGGGCATATGTGAAATTACACCCAAAAATACATTCTGCTGCTTCTCCTGAGTACGGGGATACCACATGTGTGGGACTTTTGGGAGCCTAGCCGCGTACGGGACCCCAAAATCCAAGCACCGCCTTCAAGGTTTCTAAGGGCATACATTTTTGATTTCACTCCTCACTACCTATCACAGTTTTGAAGGCCATAAAATGCCAAGATAGCACAAAACCCCCCCAAATGACCCCATTTTGGAAAGTAGACACCCCAAGGAAATTGCTGAGAGGCATGTTGAGCCCATTGAATATTATTTTTTGTCCCAAGTGATTGAATAATGACAAAAAGAAAAAAAAATTACAAAAAGTTGTCACTAAATGATATATTGCTCAAACATGCCATGGTTATATGTGGAATTGCACCCCAAAATACATTTTGCTGCTTCTCCTGAGTACGGGGATACCACATGTGTGGGACTTTTTGAGAGCCTAGCCGCGTACGGGGCCCTGAAAATCAAGCACCGCCTTCAGGATTTCTAAGGGCACAAATTTTTGATTTCACTCCTCACTACCTATCACAGTTTTGAAGGCCATAAAATGCCAAGATAGCCCAAAACCCCCACAAATGACCCCATTTTGGAAAGTAGACACCCCAAGCTATTTGCTGAGAGGCATGGTGAGTATTTTACAGCTCTCATTTGTTTTTGAAAATGAAGAAAGACATTTTTTTTTTTTTTTTTCAATTTTCAAAACTTTGTGACAAAAAGCGAGATCTGCAAAATACTCAACATACCTCTCAGCAAATAGCTTGGGGTGTCTACTTTCCAAAATGGGGTCATTTGGGGGGGGGGGTTTGTGCCATCTGGGCATTCCATGGCCTCCGAAACTGTGATAGGCAGTGAGGAGTGAAATCAAAAATTTACACCCATAGAAATCCTGAAGGCGGTGCTTGGTTTTCGGGGTCCTGTACGTGGCTAGGCTCCCAAAATGTCTCACACATGTGGTATCCCCGTACTCAGGAGAAGAAACAGAATGTATTTTGGGGTGCAATTCCACATATAACCATGGCATGTTTGAGCAATATATAATTTAGTGACAACTTTTTGTACATTTTTTTTTCTTTTTGTCATTATTCAACCACTTGGGACAAAAAAAAAAATATTCAATGGGCTCAACATGCCTCTCAGCAAATAGCTTGAGGTGTCTACTTTCCAAAATGGGGTCATTTGGGGAGGTTTTGAACTGTCCTGGCATTTTATGCACAACATTAGGAAGATTATGTCACACATCATCCACTCTTCTAACCACTTGAAGACAAAGCCCTTTCTGACACTTTTTGTTTACATGAAAACATTTTTTTTTTGCAAGAAAATTATGTTGAACCCCCAAACATTATATATTTTTTTAAAGCAAAGGCCCTACAGATTAAAATAGTGGGTGTTGCATTTTTTTTTCCACACAGTATTTGCGCAGCGATTTTTCAAACGCATTTTTTGGGGGAAAAACACACTTTTTTTATTTTTAATGCACTAAAAAACACTATATTGCCCAAATGTTTGATGAAATAAAAAAGATGATCTTAGGCCGAGTACATGGATACCAAACATGACATGCTTTAAAAGTGCGCACAAACACGCAGCGGGGACAAACTACATTCATTTTTAAAAGCATTTAAAAGCCTTTACAGGTTACCACGTTAGATTTACAGAGGAGGTCTACTGATAAAATTACTGCCCTCGATCTGACCTTCGCGGTGATACCTCACATGCATGATGCAATTGCTGTTTACATATGACGCTAGACTGACGCTTGTGTTCGCCTTTGCGCAAGAGCAGGGGGGGACAGCGGTGCTTTTTTTTTTTTTATTTATTTTTTTATTATTATTATTTATTTTGCTTTTTTATTTTATTTTTAAACTGTTCCTTCCATATTTATTTTTTTTACCATTTTTATTGTTATCTCAGGGAATGTAAATATCCCCTATGATAGCAATAAGTAGTGACAGGTACTCTTTTTTTAAAAAAAATTGGGGGGTTAGACCCTAGATCTTTCCTCTGCCCTCAAAGCATCTGACCACATCAAGATCGGTGTGATAAAATGCTTTCCCAATTTCCCAATGGCGCTGTTTATATCCGGGGGGGGGGGGACATTCCCTCCCACTGCTTGTAAAAGCAGTCTAGAGGCTAATTATCTGCTAGAATTGCTTTTACATGAAAGCCGGCCACTGGCTGAAAAGAATGATACCAAGATGATACCTAAACCTGCAGGCATCATTCTGGTATAAACATTCAAAGTCCAGCAACATACCAGTACGTTGCTGGTCCTTGTTGGACATGTATTGTAATCTTTTTTTTCATGCAGCCTGTTGGCTGAACGAAAAAAAGAGATTGATCGGTGGGTATGCCCACCATTAGAATACCTCCCTTTATCCACCCACTTCTAATGATGGGCATACATGCACCATTTATATATGCGAAGCATGGGGGCATCCTCCCGCAAAAAAGTTATGCCGCGTACACACGGTCGGACTTTTCCACGGGCAAGCCTTCGTCGGAATTTCGACCATATGTACGCGGCATTAGGAGCAAAATCGCTCCTCCGCCCCTGCTGCCCCCATGCTTCGGCATATATGCTCTTTTTTTTAACTGTGGTGGTGAAATCACCTCCTACAGTGTTGGAGTCACGGCTTTATGTATCGTGGGAGCAAATGCTGTTGCTGTCAAGATAAATAGATCCACGCTGCAACTGAATGGCGTACCTGCTAAGCAAATGATGGTTAACATTAAAACAAAGTAACATTACAGTACAACAGTAAGACCTTACCATACCATACCTGCAAAGCAAATACCAAAACAAAACCTAGTAAAAAATAAAACATTTTTTTAAGGCAACCTGTGCCTAAAATATATATATATATGCCGAAGCATGGGGGCATCCTCTCGCAAAAAAGTTATGCTGCGTACACACGGTCGGACTTTTCCACGGGCAAGCCTCCGTTGGAATTTCGACCGTATGTACGCAGCATTAGGAGCAAAATCGCTCCTCCGCCCCTGCTGCCCCCATGCTTCGGCATATATGCTCTTTTTTTTAACTGTGGTGGTGAAATCACCTCCTACAGTGTTGGAGTCACGGCTTTATGTATCGTGGGAGCAAATGCTGTTGCTGTCAAGATAAATAGATCCACGCTGCAACTGAATGGCGTACCTGCTAAGCAAATGATGGTTAACATTAAAACAAAGTAACATTACAGTACAACAGTAAGACCTTACCATACCATACCTGCAAAGCAAATACCAAAACAAAACCTAGTAAAAAATAAAACATTTTTTTAAGGCAACCTGTGCCTAAAATATATATATATATGCCGAAGCATGGGGGCATCCTCTCGCAAAAAAGTTATGCTGCGTACACACGGTCGGACTTTTCCACGGGCAAGCCTCCGTCGGAATTTCGACCGTATGTACGCAGCATTAGGAGCAAAATCGCTCCTCCGCCACTGCTGCCCCCATGCTTCAGCATATATGCTCTTTTTTTTACCTGTGGTGGTGAAATCACCTCCTACAGCACTGGAGTCACGGCTTTATGTATCGTGGGAGCAAACGCTGTTGCTGTCAAGATAAATAATTCCACGCTGCAGCTGAATGGCGCACCTGAAAACAAAAAATTACATACCTGAAAAGCAAGCATGATAAAACATTGCAGAATAGAATACAGTAAAAAAGAGCAGAACAATAGAGAGAAAATAGAGAGAGAGAGAACAATAAAACGACAACTATTTTTGTTTTTTTTCTTTTATATTTTTTTGTGTTTTGTTTTTTTACGTTTTTATTTTTATTTTTTACACTTTTTTTTGTAACTTTAACAACTGTAATGGTTCGGGTCTCTCAAAATGTAATGGCATCTTGGGAGACCCTGTGTAAGTGTGTCCTAGTCTGTGAAATGCTGTACCCAGTGGCACACTTGTGTAATAATTGTCCACATACAAGTGGTACCCCTTTCCGAATAAGGGTGACACCAAGTTCCACACTATCTTGCCAGCGCTCCCTGTGTAATCCGGGCAGTTGACCGGCTCAACCTGACTGTCTTTTCCCTCATAAACCGTAAAGCTCCATATATAGCCTGTTGCCCTGTCACAGAACTTATAGAGCTTTACCCCGTATCTGGCACGCTTGCTGGGAAGGTACTGCTTGAAAGACAAGCGGCCAGAAAATGTAATCAGGGACTCATCAACGCAGACAACTTGTTCGGGAATAAACAAGGCTGCAAAACATTCGTTGAAGTGGTTTATGAGGGGCCGAATTTTAAAGAGCCGGTCGTATTCAGGGTCTCCACGTGGACGACAAAGTTGATTGTCATTGAAGTGCATGAACCGCAAAATCTGCTCGTATCGTGTCCTGGGCATGGAGGCAGAGAACACGGGCATGTGGTCAATTGGGTGCGTGGACCAATAAGCATGCAATGACGGGAATTTATGTGTGCCCATGTTGAGGGAAAGGCCCAGAAAGGTCTTAAATTCGGAAACCGTAATTGGTTTCCAATCTTTGGCAATGGAAGGCAACTGGGGGTTAGCGGCGATGAATTGACCAGCATATAAATTACTCTGGTCCACAATAGATCTATAGAGATCTTCCGTGAAAAACAGCGAATAAAAATCAATTGGCATAAAATCAGCTGTTTCCACCTGAATACCGGGTTGGGCAGTGAATGGGGGAAGTACGGGTTCTGCAGAAGTGGTGGGGACCCAATCAGGATAGGCGAATTCTGCAGGAAGGGCACTATGGGCACGACGGGCCTGCCTTTGTCTTCCTGGTGGCAGCATGGACACTACTTGTGCTTGCCACCTCGCCAGCTTGAACTGCACTTATGGGACTCGCCACGTCACCACGTGATACTGCAGTGCCGGATGTACGCCCAGGCTGTACTAGGCCGCTGGTGCTTGCCAATTCACCAGAAGGAATAGCGGCGCTAGTACTTCTCTGCTCCATGATACGAGAGACCTGCGGTTCTTGCTTCTCAACAACCTCAGAAGATCGGGAACGCCTGACCTTAGCAGGGACCTCACCTTCGTCGTCAGAGCTATCTGACGTGGAGCCGCTGACTTCACTGTCTTCTACGGGAAGATATTCTGAGCCTGAATCTGACAGATGCGTGACCTCCTCTTCACTATCTGTCATGCTCAGAATCTCGTAGGCCTCTTTACTAGTGTACCTTCATCTTGCCATTTTGGGCTCTAAATTTAGGGGTACACTAGTAAGATTCACAGGTAAAAAAAGCACCTGACTGTCAGCAAATGTATCAAACGCTACCAAAAAAACTGTTAGCGATCGCAGGGATCAGGACTGTCTCTGCGAACGCTGCAGTTATGTGTGTTGTGTTTGGTAAGTGACAGTGATCGATCGATACTGCACTTGGGTGGGCTGGGCTGGGCTGGGCGGAGGGGCTAAACGCAGGTGCTAGCAGGTATCTGGGCTGATTCTGCTAACACTGCGTTTTTGGGAACCCTAAACCACTGGGGATGCTAGTATAGATCTGATCAGATCAGATATTGATCTGTTCAGATACTATACCACTAATGCCGCGTACACACGATCGTGATTCACGGCGGTGAAAACACCGCCGTGAATCACGGCATGAAAAAAAATGAAAAACGAGGGAACGGCATGTTCCCCCACACACGACCGTTTTTCCCGTCATTTTTTTCTTTGACGAGAAAAACGACCGTCTGTGGGCTCCGCGGCAGTGTCTCCCTATGGGAAAACTGCTGCGGAAAAAAATGATGGAAAAAACGATGAGAAAATTTAGAACATGTTCTAATTTTTCTCGTCGTTTTTCCTTCCGTTTTTCTCAACGAGAAAAACGGCATAAAGCCCACAGACGATCGTTTTTCTCGGCGAAAAAAAAAAATGTAATTTTTCCCGACGGGAAAAATGATCGTGTGTACGCGGCATTAGGGAGGTGTATGCTTTGCGCGTGGGTGTTAGTGTTACTGGCACTAACCTGACACTGCCTGGGGTGACGCAGACCCTCTCTGGTGCTAAAACCTAATTGATATCAGCCGCCGGGCGATCAGGGGGTTAAAACTTTATTGGGTTATATACGGCGGGTTCCCTGATGCTATAAAAAGCAAACTAACCAACCAGCGTCACCCGTAAAACTTATATGGTGATCACTGGTGAAAGGGTTAACTAGGGGCAATCAGGGGGTTAAAACCTTTATTAGGTTATATATGGGGGTACCTGACGCTATATAAAAACCTGACGGGTAACCTAAATAACTAAATAACTAACTGGCTAACCAGTGTCACCAGTAAAACTTATACGGTGATCACTGGTGATAGGATTAACTCTAGGGGCAATCAGGGGGTTAAAATAATATATGTGGGGACCTGACGCTATAAAAACCTGCGGCGAAACTAAAAATAAATAACTGGCTATCTAGGGCACCACCGGCACTAAAAACAGCGATCGCTTAGTGACGCTGGCGTTAGGGGGTGAAAGGGTTACCTGGGGGGCGATCAAGGGGTTAAACCTTTATTAGGGGGGGTTAGGGGGCTACCCTGGACCTAAAGGGGCCTAAACCTAACTGCCCTGCAACTTTTTACTGTCACAAATGACACTGATTGCAGTGATCAGTAAAAAAATGACATCTGCAAACGGTGCACTGTGACTGGTGGTACAAAGTGTGCCTATGTGTACTGGTGTCAGTGGGCTGTTGGTGCACTTACTATGTGATGTCTTCTCTCCTCGCGCCGGATCGAAAAGACCGACACGAGGAGAGATGACATCACTTCCTCTGCCTGTGTTTACATTTACACAGCAGAGGAAGCTTTTCATTCGCCGGGAGCGATCGCGAGGGGGTGGCCGGAATCGAACGGCCGTCCCCTCATCTCGGATCGCTCCCCAACGGAAAACGACCGCTCACTGTATAGGAGGGGGGTCCGATCGGACCCCCCAACTATACAAAGGCAATCACGTAGATATACGTGACTGCCTGTCGGTGCCATTCTGCCAACGTATTATTACAGTGGGCGGTCGTTAAGTGGTTAAAGGGGGCTTACAGATTTCGATAAGCCCCCCGCCCGCAGACCAGGAGGGGGGAGCTCTCTCGTCCCCCCCTCTTTTCCTGCAGCCTGCCAGGTTGCGTGCTCGGATAAGGGTCTGGTATGGATTTTTTGGGGGACCCCACGCCATTTTTTTTTTATTTGGTGCGGGGTTCCCCTTAATATCCACACCATACCTGAAGGGCCTGATATTGAATTTGGGGGAAACCCCACGTTTTTTTTTTTGTTCGGGGTTCCCCTTAACATTCATATCAGACCCAAAGGGCCTGGTAATGGACTGTGGGGGGGGACCCCTGCTGTTTTTTTCAATGACTTTGATCTGTATTGCCGGGGAGCCGACAATTCATTATAACCATGAGTGGTTTTAAATTACTTTTTTTCTTTCACAAATTACATTTTGTGCAGGGACAATTCTAAACACGGGAAACATGCGCGACTTTACAGGCATACTTTAGACACCCCCCAGGTACGAAATTTAAAGGAATATTTCACTTTTATTATTTCACTTTAAGCATTATTAAAATCACTGCTCCCGAAAAAACAGCCGTTTTTAAAACTTTTTTTTGCATTGATACATGTCCCCTGGGGCAGGACCCTGGTCCCCAAACACTTTTTATGACAATAACTTGCATATTAGCCTTTAAAATTAGCACTTTAGATTTTTCATGTTCGTGTCCCATAGACTTTAACGGTGTTCGTGTGTTTGAACAAATTTTTTGCCTGTTCGCATGTTCTGGTGCGAACCGAACAGGGGAGTGTTCGGGTCATCCCTAATGAGCAGCTTTGGCTGTGTCAGACACTAGTGTACACTGCCAAAAGTCTTACCCCAAAAAAGTTATAGTATAAGAAGATATACCTTCACAAAATAGAAACATGATTTGCCCTTGAGTAGGAGGAGGAGGAGAAGGACACAGCGTTCTGCCTATTAATTGCTCATGTTAAAGCGTATGTTACCCCAACACTTCATATTCCTGATATGTGCCTGCTGTAGCATGTACTTGTATAAGAAAGTATCCTGTTCTCATAGTATTGCTTCCTTTATGTGTTCCCTGGTGTTCCTGCTAGTCCCCTTGCTTCCTATTAAAAACTGGCCACACTGAGCAGGAGAACACACCATAGTCTGTTCTCTAGCTATGCTGGGAGCTCAGTGTACTCTCCTCCAATGATCAGACTTGTCCTGACCCCCTGCACAGACATTTATTGGGAAGCTCGGTGTGCTGCTGCTTCTCCAACCCCCAGCTCTTATGCAAGGGGTAGCTCTTATGCAGATGAGAACAGAGGGAATGTGATTATTTGTAAGAAAGGAAAAAGGGTACTTAGAATGTTTTTTTTTATATCTATTGCCTTTCATTTCTTTTTTACCTGGGTTGTTTTACCAGGTGATCGTTTACACACTAGGGATTTTTTATTGTAGTACTAGATAGATTAGAGAATGATTATAACACTTCCAATTTTTTTTACTGTTGTCTATGTCCCCACTGGGTGGATTCACCTTTTCTATTTGCCCTTTTGACCGTTTTAAATTAGACAGAAAGCAATGGGAAATCCAAAACCTTGCAGTTGTCACCAGAACATTAGGTAAATCTTCCAGTAGAGACACCTGTTTTGCCTGTTTTCATGACATCATTCTAAGAAGGGAATCCTAACATATTGTTATATTGTGGAGATTTCCTCTCACTTCCCAGGTGTTTACAGCACAGGAAATGGAGAGAAATCTCCCCAATGGGACACAGATAACAAAAGATAACTGACAGGAATTTAAACCATTCCCTACTCCATGCAAAACTAAAAATAATGTTTTGGCTTTACATAACCTGTTTTTACTATAGAACATTTGCCTCACTTATAGAGTAAATGATGGCCATTACTCATTTTTGAGGAACAGCCTCTTGACATCTCTCAGAAATGCTGCCCCACTCATATATTCACTTTCTTTAAAGGGTATACAATAAATGTCAGCTTAACTAACCCATGTTTGTTACAAAGACCACATCAAGTTAAAGGTGAAGTGAGTATCACCAACTGAGTGACTGAAGTACTGATGAATGTAATTCTAGTGGACAGTTTATCCAATACTTTAATTTCAGACAGAGGTAGATGCTGGTATGCTTATTTACCTACTGGCTTACTGTATGTGTCATCAGTTCAGTACTTATGATATTCTTCTGGTCTGGTTCATATTTTATTTTATTTTATAAAATCGGCTTGTTCCTAATGTCATTAAAGTATAACTAATTGCCTCATCTAAATGTTTGTATTTTTTTTTTTTTTGAAAACCTTAATTAAAAACATTGAAACATGAAGTATAACTAAATGCATTTTTTTTTGTTTTGTTTTGGATAGAGTGCAGAGGGATGGGAACACCTGTCAGTTTGTATTGCTTTCTGTGGCCCCTTTAAGAGATTCATCCCCTCTATTTGTCCCATTTACCATTATCATCGAAAGTGAATGTAAAAGAAAATCACAAATTTTGGGTTGTCCCCAGAAAAGTATAAAAGAGGAAATCTTACAATGGGGACACTAGTTCTGGTGAAAAAATAAATCTGACAGGGGTTATTACCCTCTCTTACTCTATCCAAACTGAAAACAAAATGTTTTCCTATAGTTCTACTTTAAAGTTTATGTCCAGCCAAAACTTTGTTTCTCAGTGTTAGAAAAAAAAGTGGAAGGGTTACGACTAGGGATGCACCAATACCATTTTGTTTACCGATACTTTTTTTTAGTACTCGCAGACACCAATTACCGATACCTACCGCAACTGTTTTGTTTAAACTTCAGCTGCCAGCAATGGTAGAAAGCATTAAAAAGTTATTTACAGATGTTAAAGGTGTAAAAATATTAACAAACAAAAAAAAGTTTTAATTATTAATAGTTTATTAAAGAGAAGTAAACCAAAAAAATCAGCAGGAAAGTAATATTTAAATGGAGAATGAGGAGTTAATTAGGGCTGATTAGAGTAAATTAATGGTTAATAAAGGGGTTAAACAGAGGAACATTTCTTAAAAAAAACTAAAAATTGTTTTTTTTTTTTTACTTGACTGGTTTCTTTTAACTGCCTGCATCTGGAGATTGAAGTTCATTCCTTTGATCTTTAGATGAATAAACAGAAAGCTACAAAACAAAACAATGTTTCTTTTTATCTTTCTTTTTCAGCAGCAGAGCAATGTTGTTGATAAACATTGCCCAGCTGGGTTTTTTTGACAGCTCCAATTGCCAGGACTTCGTTTACACTTCAGCTGTCAATAAGGGAACCCCACTGACAGCTGAATGAGTCATCGGTTGTTAAGGAGCGAAACCGCCGCGTCCTTAACAACTGAGAATTGCTGATTTTTTATTTACATTTAAATTTTTACGAGAACCAAGCTTCAAAGTATTGGTTTGAGGTATCGGAGCATTTGCGCAAGTACCGATATTTGTGAAAATGCTTAGTATCGGCGCCAATATTGTTACCGATATCAGTGCAACCCTAGTTAGAACCCATGTCAGGTTTTACCCACTTTCCAGGGCTCTGTTAGAGAGATTTGACCTCACTTCCTGACAGCAAACCAGGCAGAACTCTACAATTTACAGTAAATACAAACCACCTGGCCCCTTTAATAATGTGCCAAAAGTAGATGTGCATATGTGCCAAAATTACATATTGCTGGTCAATGTTGAAAAACATGCAGCAAATGCAGCTAAACTTGGCATAGCTAAAACTCGCTTAGCAGAGTAAATTTTTACTTTTAGGAAATATAAAATAATTAAGGTAAACGGTATACTAAAAATACACAATGATGAATTTGCTTCTCTTGCTCATCATAGGGGCCTTTAGTGATCTCTGCTTTCTTGTGCATACTACTTATATAATCAACCTAACGGTAAGCAAGAGGACTATGTGGATTCCTCACTATTGATTTGCAATATGAGGGTATGCTGAGCAGGCTCCCTTGTGTCAGCAAGGACTTTGCTGATGTAAAGCATCTTATGCGAGGAAAATTGAAAAACTGAAATTTTGCATTGACATGGGTAAATAGTGACAGAAGTGAACAAGGCTTCACTTTATTTTCTAATCTCAGTGAATATTCACTTTGCTAAATGCAAGCCCTCTACGATTTTGGTAAATATACCCCATTTTATGATTTTTTTGTTTTTTGCATTGTTTAAAATTTACATACAGTTAAGGGTAAAGAATAATTTTCTGTGGTTTACAGGTCACCTTGGTTCAAGCTATACACCTGAATATTCCATTGTCTGTGTGATGTTTAGAGAACTAGTTAGATTTCATAGCATAATATTAGGACACTTTCAAAAAGCTTATAAAATTATATACATTATGAAAATGAAACAGAATAATTCCATCTGTCTCCCAGTCACAGTAACGCAGTAAAGGAAAACTCAAATATTTGTTTAGGATTAACACTGTTCACCACAGATAAAATCAGCACACACATAATCTGCTGCTTTACAAATATGAGCAGTGGGCAGTCAACTGAAAACATCTAGAAATATGAAGCTTAATAGCAAGAAAACCCATAATATTTCAGATATAGAGTAAAACCTGACCCAATATGTTGTGTCTATCATTGACGAAATCAACTATTATATGTTTTTGACAGTATGAAAAACAGTATGATTTATGTTGTATGTAATTTGACATAACTTTTTTTAAATTCTATAATTTGATATTCAGGACTGTCTTCAGCATGTGTAACATTTAATACCGACAACAGTTTTTTTACATTGGTATTTGCCAGATATTAATATGGCTTTGATAATAGGACATTATGTGCTGTTTTTTTTCAGATCCTGTAAAACATGTAGCCTAATTAACCACTTCAGCTTTTGTAACCATTAGGAGCAAACCAATTTTTACATGCTTGTTTATTTGGTGACAGCTTTGTAATAAATTAGGGTTATTAAGTAAAACAAACTTTTTTTTTTTTTTTTTTCATTTGCTAATATTGTTTTTCAAAAATTATTTTATTTATAAATAGATGATATAAATGATAAAAGTGTTTTTTTTTTTTTTAATTATGCACTTTTTAATGTAACACTGATAAAAATAACAAACAAAATGAATGAAAACTAAAAAAAAAATATAAATTAAAAAAAATCAGCATAAAAATATTAGCAAATGGGAGAAAAAAGAAAGGAGATAAATAGGTCGATTTTAGTTGAGTAATAGTTAAGGGGTTAAATTGGAATACATTTTGTTTTTAAAAAATAAATAAATTTTACTTGATGCAAACTGCATGCTACACTTCCTTCAATAAAGGAATGTTTATTGAAATAATAAAGCATTACACATGAAAACAATGCATTGGCATAACAGAGGGTATCGTCTCAACAGTGCTGTTGTAATTAGTTATGTACCACAAGAGGCAGTAATGTTAGGATAACATATCACTACATACTTAATATTCAACAACAGTTAACATCGTCCCAACCTCCGAATGAGGGTCAGCAGTGGGAGCTGTACATCTAGTTAAGGATGGAGCACACCTCACAGGTGCTACACTCCCACTGGGGGGAGCAATGGAAGGGGAGAGAGGGGGAGAGGGAGAGAGGGGGGAAGAGAGGGGGGGAGGGGAGACAGAAAGAATTTACCTCCGTACGAAGACAGAGAATATAATCCTGTCTACTGGCAAGCAAAAAGAGGGTCCATCCGTAGTGACACAGTCCTAATGTCACCCAGGCGGTGCCACATCCTGCTTTGGCTAAGTTCGGCTAAACTGGCACAATCCCCCCGGGAACTCCTCTCCCTGGGCACTCCTCCCTAAAACATGGCATCTGCTCCTTATATACCCTCTCCCGGCATGCACAGCAGGCAAAACCCCGCCCACTGCAAGCAGCCGAGAGAGGACATCCAATCACGCCACTGTGTCACCTGAGGTTTGACCCTAGGCCCAGGCAACAGTGCCACCCACACGCTAAAGGGGAACTGCACACCAGACAACACCACAGCAGAGCAGAGTCCAGCATTAAATTAGAAAGCCTGGGCCAAACTATTGCCCAGGTTGTCCCTTAAATTTGGGCATAGCGACCCCCTAATTTTAGGGGTCCGCTACATATACCCCCCCTTAAAGGGCCACTGTCCCCAGTGACTGGAAGAGATCAGAAGACCCCCTTCAATCCTGAATGGGTTCTGGTCTTTTCCAGAACTATGTACAATAAATTGGTTAGGTGCCTGCATCAAATTCTGGAAACAGAGCAAAGAGGAGAAGGAAAATAAAGAAGCATATAGCAAAACACATTACACACATATATATATATATATATATATATATATATATATATATATATTTTTTTAATATACAATCCCTTCCGCAATCCTATCATATCTTCCCCATTCTCCGGTAGAGTTGGCGATCGCCTGCAGAGGGAGAAATCAAACACACAATAAACACATCCTAATGCCGCATACACACGATCATTATTCACCGCGGTTAAAAAACCGCCGTGAATAATGACATTAAAAACGAGGGAATGGCTTGTTCCCCACACACGGTCCTTTTTCACGTCATTTTTTCTCTTGACGAGAAAAACGACCGTCTGTGGGCTCCGCGGCAGTGTTTCCCTATGGGAAAACTGCTGCGGAAAACATGTTGAAAAAAACGACGAGAAAAATTAGAACATGTTCTAATTTTTCTCGTCGTTTTTAATGCCGTTTTTCTCGTCGAAAAAAACGGCAAAAAGCCCACAGACGATCGTTTTTCTCGTCGAAAGGAAAAAAATTCCGTGTGTACGCGGCATAACTCCTAGAAAACAGAAGCAAACCATTCCTCCTAGAAGGAATGACTGGCTTCTGCAGCATAAATTTCTGCAGAACACCACCACCTAGTGGCAGCACACATCACTACATTTTTTATTTTTTTTTTAAAAGCCCATGGCGTGTGAAACACACCCAAAAACTCCACCCGGTGGCAAAAAAAGTGCACACACATAAAGAGTGACACAAAACGTTCAACGGGTGTTACACTTGTCCTCCACTAGGAAGGACCTTACCCTGATCCCCCGGGGTGTTAGGCTCCTGACGGGGACTGAGGTACATCACGTGGTCCGACTGGCCGAAACCACACATCACTACACTGTCATTTGATGCGCATAGGCATGTTTTAACACACAGGAACCTTCCTTCTTGAACACGGCGGCTTCCTGCTTTGGCCCTGACTAACTTACCCAGTGTCCAGTTTTCTCTTTCTTTCCCTTTTTAAAAAAAAACAAAAGCAAAAAAAACTTCCTTTTCTGCCGTACTGCAGAGGGGAGAAAAAAAACAAACAGTTCTCCGATTCCTCTATAGATTAAGTTCCCCCTTTGAGCGGAGGGCCAAGTCAATAGTTCAAGGCAGTTTCCCTGAAGTGGAATAATAAAAAAAACACAAGTTCCCACTTCAGGAGGTAATACTTGGGATTAGGGAGGACAAGAGTTTTCCACTGTCTGTCCAAAGTCTCTATGAAATAAACAGCATCTTCTCTGTCCTTGCTGCAGATTACCACACGGTCCGCATGGATGTGCCGACCATAAGTCCAGTCTTTGCGGCAGCCTTTATAACGGGTTGTCATTTCAGCTGAACACTTGAAATACCTGTAGCCTCTTGGTACTTTTATATGATCCCACACAAAGTCAGCGTACCAGCGTTCACGAGAGGCCTCCACCTCAAAGAGCAGTTCTTTGGGAACATAGGGGTATTCCCAACCATAGTCCGTGGCGACCTTTTTGTTGAAGAGCCGCTGTAATCGGGCTAAGGGTGGCATGGTCGCCTGATCTCCTGCTCCAGGAATTACAATAGCATCCGGAGACGTTCTCAATGGTGCTAGCTCCAGCAGTGGCAAAGGTGGCCGCAGTGATGCTCGGACATCAGTAACAACAAGCACAGAGGATGCCGGAGCAGGCAAAGCGGGCGTGGGATTAGTCTCTTCCTTCTGAGTAGGGGTTTCCACTCGGGGTGTAGTTTCCCCAGAGTCCATTGGCGAAACTCCCGAGACTGCGGGGTGAAGCTACCGGAATTTTATCCCAACCGTTTTTGATAAAAACGTCATCAACATCGTGATCATCTCCCACATCCGAAGATGAATCCAACTCGGAGGTATCATACTCCTCCGCCGGCAGGTAGTTGGTGGTGGAGACTGACACATTGTCCCCGAAAATAGAGGGTTTCTGTGGGCTTGTTGTCCATGCATCCCCAATAGTGTTGGGTGTGGGCTTCCTTCCCTTCCCCGGTAAACACAATGTCACAGTTCCCCCAGCCTCCTTACCGTCCCCTGACGTGGATCTCCTGGAGGTCCCTCCGGCTTGAAGATCCGGTTCAGGTAGGCGCTGGGGCAGGCTTCGACCGCGGCCGCGGGAGGCCTTAACGTATTCCACCTTCCGCTTGGCGGGTGGAAGAGAGGTCTCTGTTGTAACGGAGGCAGCATCTGCGATGACATCCGTCGCAAGCTCCGTAATGGCCGGAACTCCATCCTCCACATCCGTGGCAGTCGGAGCGGTGTGCGTGGGCCTGGCTGTGGGAGTATTGGTTTCCTCTTCAAGAGTGGCGATGCCTGTAAGGCAGTTGACCCGGTAACCCCTGGGTTTCTCAGTCGGCTGATCCACTTTGAAAAGGAACTCTCCGCACGTAGTACATCTTCCAAACGGCCGAAGTTGTACCGCCAGTCCTTGGCATCCAGGACAGAGCATGCCCAGGGCCTCCGCATTCCTGCACGTGTAGAGAGCGAAGCGGCCCCTAGGCTTGAGTCGGATCCCTGTATCCATCAGGGGGGCAGTGAGGGGAGCAACGTCCATGGTTGGAGTAGGTGGGAACATCCGTGGTCCCGGTGCAACAGAAATCCATGGGGCGGCAGACATGTTGCTTCTCCTTCACTAGTTCCGCTCGTACTGTCCCTTGGCGCCAAGACGCCACGTGCAACACACAAGTTGGCGAGGCTCCTCCCCCTTTTTCCTCTCTGCACGTAGCTCACTGGCTTTTCTACATTTGAGGCACGCTCACGAACTACGCAGTTAGAAATCCAGTATAGGTTTAGGCCTGTACCTCCATTTCTCTCACAAGTGACCCAGTTAAAAAAAAAATGTCCACACGACTTTAACTCCAACAAAGAGTTTATTTTCCTTTGTTTCAGTTACCAGGAAATTGAAGAGAGAAAGGAGCTAGTGAAGATCGGAGGTAGATCCAGGCACACAACATCCGACTCACTCGTCGCCACTTGATCCCGAGTGGGTTTAGCTCACCCGGATAGATCCCTCTCACAGTCTAGCAGCCGGAGTGGAGCTCGAACGGTACTATCACTTTGTCCCCTCCAGGGACGGGTTCAGGAGATCCTCTATAGTAGCAGAATCCTGTTATTCCTGAATCCAGAACTTCCCTTAACCCTCTGTAGAATTCAGAGAACAGACGATGCCAATGGGCACTCTCCAGGGTTAACTTTGTTGAGTAAGGAATCCTTCCCTCTGACAGGTCACCAGGCCTTTCCCGAGACAGCAACCTACTATCACTCGTCTCCTATGTGGGACCGATCCTCCCCTGGCTTCCTCTCGGTCAAAGCAGGTACCCTCACCTGGGCACCCTGGGACTCCAATGTGCTGATTGTAGACCCAGTTGAAGGTACTGGGCCTACCTGGAATGCTGCAGCCTCGGGCCAAAGGTGCCCGAGACTCCTCGGCCAGTCCACGCACCCCCATGGGGCACACTCCCCCGGGTACTCCTCTCCCCGGGCACGCCTCACTAAAACATGGCGTCTGCCCCTTATATACCCTCTCCCGGCATGCACAGCAGGTGAAACCCCGCCCACCGCACGGCAGCCGAGAGAGGACATCCAATCACACCACTGTGTCACCTGAGGTTCGACCCTAGGCCCGGGCAACAGTGCCACCCACAGGCTAAAGGGGAACTGCACACCAGACAACACCACAGCAGAGAAGAGTCCAGCATTAAATTAGAAAGCCTGGGCCAAACTATAGCCCAGGCTGTCCCTTAAATTTGGGCATAGCGACCCCCTAATTTTAGGGGTCCGCTACATATATATGTAGCACACAAACCTTTTTCTCGCCTGGCTCACTTGCGAGTCAAGGCACACCGTGCTATATGCCCGTACCCTCCTGTTTGAAGAAGTTAAGCAGTGTTCATAAATTTGGGTCTTTCAGCGAATCACCCTTCCCACTGATTCTCTCCCCCAGGGCATGGGGTCAAGTCTCTGTTTCTTCCCCCAAAGAAAATAATGTCCAGAAGTACTTTAACTTCAACAGAGAGTTTATTTTCTATTTGCTGCGTAATAGATAGAGACAGGTGGATGAAAGAAGAAATAGTGTGGAGAATAGGTCCAGGCACAACCAACAATCTCGTCGCCACTCGATCCCGAGTGGGTTTAGCTCACCCGGATAGTCCTCTCTCAAAGTCCTAGCAGCCGGTGTGGAGCTCGAACAGTTCCGCAATCCTATCCCCTCCTGGGACGGGTGTTAAAAATCGTCCAACCTCTGTAGACTTCAAGAACAAGACAATGCCAATTGGGCACTCTACAGGTTAGCTTCCCCAAATAACAGATCCTTCCCTCTGACAGGTCACCAGACCTCTCCCGAGACAGCAATCTTCTATTACTCATCTCCTCAATGGGACCGATCCTCCCCTGGCTTCCTCTTGGTCAGAGCGGGTACCCTTCCCCGGGCTCCCTGGGACTCTTCTTTCGGGGACAGGCCCTAGCTGAAGGTGATAGGCCCACTAGTAGAGTTGCAGGTCCCAGGCTAAAGGTGCTTGAGCCTGATCGCGCCCACACGTACCCCCGGCCATGAGGGCCACAGGAGGTGGGGTACGTGTCTACTCCTCCGACTCTGACGGGGACCACCCCACCGAACCACGAACCGACTCTATTACGTCTGCCTCTTAAGTACCCTCCCCCGGCATGCACAGCAGGTTGACCATGCCCACTGTACCGCTGACGAGAGAGGACACTCCAAGGCGTAGCAATGCCACCCCTGGCTCAACCCTGACCTGATGTGACAGCGCCAACTACAGGCCGCAGGGAACCACACACCAGGCAGCATCACATAGGCAGAAGCAAAACCTAGCAATAAGAATGGTCTGAGCCTTACTAATAGCTCAGACCAGCCCCTAAATTTAGGCACATAACACCCCTAAAAGTAAAGACCCGCTACATATATGTAGCACTACCCTAGGGGAAAGAAGAGAGGCACCCATGCCACAAGCCCATGTCCTCTAGTTTAGAGGTCAGGCGGTGTATATGTACCTGGGTCCCGCAGAGAGTTACCTCCTTCCACTGGTTCCCATCTCCAGGATGTAGAGACGAGTCTGTACTTTTCTCTTCTTTAATAAAGTCAATGTCGAAACCACTTAAACTCCAACGTTGAGTTTATTTTGCATCTTTGCTTGATAGGTAAGAGAGAGTAGATGAGAGAGATAGTAGTTGAACTAAAGCAGATTCAGGCACAGAACTCCCAGATTTATCACCACTCTGTCCCGAGTGGGTACAGCTCACCCGGATAGTCCCTCAATGATCCTAGCAGCCGATGTGGAGCTTGAATAAACAATTTAAATCCTCCAAGGACAAGTTCAGTATGTCCTCGGAGAGCAGCAGCACTCCGCAGGGTCAGTTCTGCGGAGCATAGGATCCTTCCCTCCGAAAGGTCACCAGGCCTTTCCCGAGACAGCAATCTGACTATCACTCATCTCCTGTTATGGGACCGATCCTCCCCTGGCTTCCTCTTGGTCAGAGTGGATACCCTCACCGGGGCATTCTAGTACTCCCAGAGATTCTGCCTGTAGACCCAGTTAAAGGTACTGGGCCTACCTGGAACGTTGCGGTCTCGGGCCGAAGGTGCCCGAGACACTTCAGTCGGGGTACGCACCCCCTACTTAGAGGCGCACTCCTCCGGGTACTTGTCCCGGGTCTCTCCCTGAATAATGGCGTCTGCCTCTTTTATATCCTCTCCCGGCATGCACAGCAGGCAGAACCCGCCCACTGCATGGTAGCCAAGAGAGGACATCCAATACGCCAATGTAACCTATGGTTCAACCTTGACCCAATATGGCAGCGCCACCTGCAGGTCACAGGGAACCCTACATAGGCACATAGCATCAAAGCAGAGTCCAGCACAATTAGAAGGCCCGAGCCATACTAGTGCTCGGGTCATCCCCCTAAATTTGGACCTAGCGACCCCCCTAAATTTGGAGTACCCGCTACATTTATATATATATATATAACGACAAGGGGACATGCGCTCCAGTTGAAAACTATTTTTACTCACTTCTTCAATTCATGTCATAAAAAGACAGCAAACAGCTACTGTACAGTTGTGAGCATCCCTGCTCTTCATCAGGCTGAAAGGCTTTGTGTGAAGTTTTAGCAAAAGAAACCTCTCTTTATCCCAACACCTGAGGGTGTAACCGCACAGGTGAGTCCCATCTATCCAGATCAGGAACAATCCGACTGGGCAGTTCGGACTCAAATTAACGCTATACAGGTTTATCTGTACTGATATGGGCTGGGTAATGATAACGATCGCGGGCACCCGGCGGACATTGAGTATGCGCCGGGGGCGCATGCCCGCACAGCAGCAAATTCAAAGGGACGTACAGGTATGTCCCTTTAGGAAGCCGTGTCATTCTGCCGATGTATATATACATGCGGCGGTCGGCAAGTGGTTAATAAAATATACTTCCTCCCCCAACCCCCCCCCCCTCAAAAAAAAACATTGAAACAATGCACTAATACCCATAGCTGAAAACTGAAAGAATGCATAAAGGTGAAAACATGAACTAAACAGCAACTATATTTGTTGTTGACATACACAAAGGTAGCCCCTAAAAAGGACTGTAGGGTCTCTGAGCTGTGAACAAAGGAGGGCACACACGAATATGTAGCTCTATACACTACAAATCACAGTAATTTAGCACAATATAGCACTTTATAGCAACTAACTCTTCCTACACAGAATATCAGCTCATTCTAAACTGCTTCAACTCAAACTTTTATAGTGAGGGGGGTGGCACATAACAAAGCTCACACTATCGGTCTTCTAAGCCAGGCAAGGCATTATGGTTACAAAAAAAATTTGGCCTTGTGAAATCCATCATAAATATGAACATAAATTCCTGTTAGTAGGCTTTTTGTGTTCCCGTATTATCATGCATGTGAATTTACCTTCTATGTACTGTATATATATTAAAGCGTATGTTACTCCAAAATATGATATTTCATAACCGTGTTTGTATTTCCATGTACTTGTTGATAAAGGTAGCCTGTTATTTTTGTATTTCCTTTGCAGGAATTTACTCTCACTACCCATTTTGGCTATGGGGCCAGGAGTTAAGGGGAATCTCCCCAATGGGTCTCAAATGGCAAAACTGACAAAGGTTATTACCCTCCTTTACTATAACAGGCAGTCCCCCGGGTTACAAACAAGATGGGGGCTGTAGGTTTGTTCTGAAGTTGAATCTGTTTGTAAGTCGGAACATGTACTTTTTTTTAGTTGTAGCTCCAGCCAAAAAAACGATTTTTAAGCTTTTTGGATAGCATAGGGAAGGGTTAACACCCCTGTAATGTTTGTTTTGCTGTCTGTGCCCCTGTTCAGAAGATTTCACCTCACTTTCTGTCCCAATGACAATTGGATTAGAAAATTTTGGGATGTTGTGAAAACAAGCCTTGGTGATAAAGCTTCAGAGGAGACACCTTTTTCCCATAACTCTTATAGGAGAGAATTTCCCTTCCTAGGGGTAAATTTCCTCTGACTTCCTGTTGTCTCCCTCCGTTTGTAAGTAGGAGTCGTATGCAAGTCGGATGTTTATAACTAGGGGACTAGGGACTAGTTTCTAGGAACTAGGGCCTGTAGTGTTCTACTACCACTTTTCAACCGCCTAACTAGGAAAAAACCTCATTAGTTTGATGTTAAATACGGGGGATATGGCTGCAGCTTGATGCCATAACCCCAATGGCGTCCCTAGGGGGGCCATAGGGGGCCCTGGCCCCCCCAACATTATGCTGTGCCCCAACATTATGCTGTGCCCCACAATTTTTTTTTGTATTTTGCTCGGGCCGCCGCTGGAGTAACACAGTCTCTCCTGAGAGGGAGAGCATCCCCAGTCAGCTCCTGCAGGGGATTCCTCCCCCCTCCCTCTGCTCGCTGACACTACATAATGCGAGCGCTCACACAACCACAGCCGCCCGATCTGCTCCTTCCCCTGCATCCTCATTGGCACGGAGAAGAGCGAGTTGCAGGAAGGACTCCACGAGCACTTTGGGGGGGGGGAGGGGGGCCCAAGCCTTCATCTCAGTTACTGAAAAAACAGACTGATTTTTCCCATCCTTAGGACAGAACAACCAGCCTGTAAATTCCGAGAGTGGTGACTGCAAGCTGAGCCGAGTGTCAGTCTATGACATTCTTTCACAGCCCAGCGAGTCCAGCCACCCCCCCTCACTCTCCTGACATACGAGCAGGGAGGAATACAGCTCCGCCTCCTCCCAGTCACGCCCACACTATCCCGGCATGCTGTACCTGAAGAGAGGGGATGTGTGGGCGGGAAATATGAAAATCAGCAGCATTCCTGGCTGTGTGTGAATGATGCCTGAGATTCTAGCCTGGACTGTGGGTAAGTGTGTGCACTGCAGACTGCAGTACACTGTAATCACTGAACTGCATTATCTCCATCCCTTCTCTCCCCCATCTGTCTCCCTCCCCTTCTCCTGTTCTTTCAAGACATTCACAATTTACTTTCACTTTCAGTTAGGCAGGTAATATACGGTGCAAATTTCTTTCCTGCATCCACAGATTGCAGGAAAGAAACTTGCATGATCCCCCCATCAACACAGACAGTGCTGACAGGGGAATATCCCTCCTGCCCAGCAATTGTATTCTCCCGACAAACAGTGATTATCACTAATGGCTATAGCAACCACTAGTGATAATCATAAGAGAATCTGCTCATTAATGGTTCAAATCTTTGCCAGTTCCTGCTGAACCAGCTGAGATTTAAACTGTCTATGGCTGGTCTTAGCTCTTAGGCAGCCCATACATTGATCACTTTTTTTCATTCAAATATTAGGTTGAATGAAAAAAAAAGAAATGATCCAATTCCCCCATCTACATGTAGCGCCTCCCCCCCAATATTTGGGGCGCTATGTGTAAATTTAAGGGTAGTCTGAGCCAGTAATTGGGCTCAGACCAATTGATTGTTCTGGATTTGCTTCTGCTCTTGGTGTGATACTGCCTGGCAGTAGTGTTCCCTGTCTGCCTGTAGGTGGCACTGTCATCACCGGCATAGGTTGAACCACAGGGGGAATCACAACACCTTGGGTGTCATTTCTCGGCAGCCGTACAGTGGGCATGGTCTACCCGCTGTGCATGCTGGGAGAGGGCACATAAGGGGCAGACGCCATTAGTTGGGGTCCTGTTCTGGGGTTTCGCCCTGGGAGCCCACCCGTCGGTGTGCACCTCGTGGCCCTCATGGCACGGGGTGCGTGTGTTCTGGCCCCGGGCACCTTTAGCCCAAGGCTACATCGCTGCATGATAGGCCCAGCTCTGCTGGCTGAGGCCTATACTTAAGAAAAAGGATCCTCAGCTGCCCACTTGAGGGAAGCCACTCTTAGGAAAGGAGACCAGGGGAGGATCTGCCCCGGAGGAGACTAGCGACGGTACTGCTCTCTCAGGAGGAGGCCTGGAGCTCACCTAAGGAGGGATCCATCATTACAAGCCCTGCAATACGCCAATCCGGCCTAAAGGTTCTTCACTATTGCTTGGCTGGGAGGTTCGGGACTTTTAACAATCCTGTGGCAGAGGATTCCTGATTGCATCCCTAGAAATAATGATTTGTGCTTCATCCCGGCTGCTAGGACCACTAAAACGGGACTATCCGAGTGAGCAATACCCACTCAGGCTCAAGCACGATTGTGACTTTAGTGTTGCATGCCTGAACCTTCCCTGTGTTTCTCTCGTTTCCTACTTTCCTCTAAAGTTTTCTACTTCAGCAAAGTAAAATAAAGCCTGACTGTTTGGGTTTTACATTGTGTGGACATTGGCCTTTCTAAAGACTTTTCTCACACCCTGACAACGGAAGCCTTGGAGGTAGTTTGCAGACCCAACAAAACCAGCCAGTCCCTTAAATGGGGGTAAGTGCTACATACACATTATAGGTGGATGGGGGAATGTTCCCAGTGTGGACCAGTGCTGGAACAACCAGAGTTGCGCTGTTACTAGTGATAGAATCAAATAGTAAAATTAGATAACTGATATCACCAGAATGGGAGTGCAACAGATTGCTAAACACATGAATGCTAAACGCATAAACATAAATCCAAAAAACAATAATAACAAAGTGCAGCGTGCATATTAAACTCAGAATCTGGAATATACATAAATATCCATAGGGGCTGTGCAAAATAGCTAAACAAATGTGCAAAGTCCAACATGTAATCCTGTGCAAAGTGCAAAACAAACACTAGGTGCAACTGTGCAAAGCAAAATATAAAAATGTCCAATCTGTAATAAATAGTGCAAAGTCGCAATCAAATTGTGAGCATAGCAATCTGATATTCTTTCTTCAGTGTGCAAACAGATTCCATGTGCAAAAGTGCTGGAGAGGTGTAACAGTCTCCTCTTCGTGCAAAGGACACACCAGTGAGAGTGGCCTCTTACCTTGCGATAAAAGGACAACTGCATATATGTGTATATATATCACAGGGGTGGCTGCTCCTCCCTTTTGATCCTGGACCAGATGTGGGTCTTGGGCTTTAGTCTTTGTCACTCAGTGGCAGCAAGGATTTAAAAAAGAAATGGGGTCCCAAATAGTGTAGTATGTTTAAAACCAACAGTAGTATTTATTATATCAACAGTAAGGGTACTCACATAATACATATAAACACAACACTTATCTCCTACGAGCAGCGAGCTTGTCTGCTTACGTCTAGCTGTGTGCCTGTTCGTCCCACTGAGTGACAATCACCTGGATCACATCCCGATCAGCATGTCAATAGAGAAGGTTATACAGCATTACTGCTGCTAGGTGACCAGCTGGGGGCTCGGCTCTCTATAACCAATAGTGTCACCAGCATTAGGTCCTAATAGACTGCCGCCGCTGCCAATGAGACAGATGCCAGACTAGCACTGTCAATAGCAGTGACAGGACAGCTGGGGAACCCCACAGTGGCAGAACACCAGGGCCCGGTGGCAAGACAACCTTTGCAACCCTGATAGTTCTCCCACTGCTTTGGACCCATATATTTTCTTGGTGTGCTGGTGACATATATCTCTTGTTTTCTGCCACCCTGGGGGGCCCCAGTATAGTAGGAAGGGAGCTCACTGCAGAAAATGTGAAAGGGCCAGTTGTGGGATCGTAGTAAAGGGCCCCAGGATATATATATATATATAATTGCATTTTTTAGTTGGCCCCCCTACTTTTGTCCCTGTCCCCCCATGTGCCCCCCCTAAATATGAAAGCTGGAGACGCCACTGCATAACCCCAGTATAATCTTTCCCCTTAGACAGCTGGCTTTCCGAAAAAAATGATCCCAGCAGGTGATTCACTGCGGGGTCACTTTTAGAAGTGGCTGGAGAGGTGCTCCCCGCTGCTTCCCGGACTTACCTTACTGATCGGTGAACCTGGGAACCATCTGGCATTGGCAGTGTTTTTCTATAGAGATGAGTGATGGCAAGGTGGCCACCACTCACCGCTAGGGATGAGCCGAACACCCCCCGGTTGAGTTTGCATCCAGAACATGCGAGCGGACCGAAAGTTTGCGCAAACTTTCGAACCCCGTTAAAGTCTATGGGACTCAAACGTGAAAAATCAAAAGTGTGAATTTTAAAGGCTAATATGCAAGTTATTGTCCTAAAAAGGGTTTGGGGACCCGGGTCCTGCCCCAGCGTACATGTATCAATGCAAAAAACAGTTTTAAAAACGGTCGTTTTTTTTCAGGAGCAGTGATTTTAATGATGCTTAAAGTGAAAAAATAAAAGTGAAAAATAAGTGGCGCGTGTATCCCGTGTTTAGAACTGTCCCTGCACAAAATGACATTTCTAAAGGAATAAAAGTCAGTTAAAACTGTTTGCGACTTTAATGTAATGTCTGGTCCCGGCAATATGGATGAAAATCCATATTGCCCCCCCCAGCCCATTACTAGCCCCTTTGGGTCTTGTATGGATATTGAGGGGAACCCCGCACCCTAATTAAAAAAAGGAAAGGTTTGTTCTTAAGTAGAATCTGTTTGTAATTTTGAAATGGTACATTTAAAATTTCTGGAAAACATAGGGAAGGGTTATCACCCCTGTAACATTTATTTTGCTGTCTGTGCACCTGTTCAGAAGATTTCACCTCACTTTCTGTCCCAATGACAATTGGATTTTGAAAATGTGGGTTTTTTAGGGAAACAAGGATTGGTGATAAAGCATCAGTGGAGAGGAGACACCTTTTTCCCATATTAACTCACAGGAGAGAATTTCTCTTCCTAGGGGTAGATTTCCTCTCACTTTCTATTGTCTCCCTACGTTTGTAAGTAGGAGTCATTTGAAAGTCGGATGTTTGAAAGTAGGGGCCTGCCCTATATACTCTGCAGAAATTTGGGCCTTAGGTGTTGGTGTTGCCACAACACTGTAAGCCCTCACAGTTACTCTTGGTGGGCGCAGGAATGGGCCCTGCTGTGAAATATTAGATCAAGAATTGTAATTACATGCCCCTGTTGAACAGGGGCAGAAAAATTGGGCCTTAGCCACTGGTGCTGGTGACACAACACTGCAACCCCTCACAGATACTCTAATTGGAGCGCAGGAATGAGCCCTTTTGCAAAGTATTGCAGCAAAAATTGTAATTACCCGCCCCTGCTAAACAGGGGCAGAAAAATTGGGCCTTAGGCACTGGTGCCACAATACTGCAACCCCTCACAGATACTGTAGTTGGAGCGCAGGAATGAGCCCTGCTGCAAAGTATTACAGCAAAAATTGTAATTACACGCCCCTGTTAAACAGGGGGAAGAAAAATTGGGCCTTAGGCACTGGTGTTGGTGCCACAACACTGCAACCCCTCACAGATACTCTAGTTGGAGCGCAGGAATGAGCCCTGCTGCAAAGTATTGCAGCAAAAATTGTAATTACACGCCCCTGTTAAACAGGGGCAGAAAAATTGGGCCTTAGGCACTGGTGCTGGTGCCACAACACTGCAACCCCTCACAGATACTCTAGTTGGAGCACAGGAATGAGCCCTGCTGCAAAGTATTGCAGCAAAAATTGTAATTACATGCCCCTGCTAAACAGGGGCAGAAAAATTGGGCCTTAGGCACTGGTGCCACAATACTGCAACCCCTCACAGATACTATAGTTGGAGCGCAGGAATGAGCCTTGCTGCAAAGTATTACAGCAAAAATTGTAATTACACGCCCCTGTTAAACAGGGGGAAGAAAAATTGGGCCTTAGGCACTGGTGCTGGTGCCACATCACTGCAACCCCTCACAGATACTCTAGTTGGAGCGCAGGAATGAGCCCTGCTGCAAAGTATTGCAGCAAAAATTGTAATTACACGTTCCTGTGAAACAGGAACAGAAAAATTGGGCCTTAGCCACTGGTGGCGGTGCCCAGAACCAAAAAATTTCTTACAAGCTATCAACATGAACATTGAGGAGGAAGAGGATAGTCACTCAGCATAACAGTCTAGTCACTCAGCATAGGCAGTCTTGAAGGGATCTCACATTCAAAAAAAAATTATTTGATTACATCAGCATCAGGTGCTTGGTAGCTGGTGATCCAAGACTTCTTCATTTTTATGAATGTCAGCCAATCGACCGAGTCGGTGGACATGCGCACCCTGTGATCGGTTACAAAGCCTCCAGCAGCACTGAATGTGCATTCCAAAAGAACGCTGGATGCAGGATAGGCCAGTAGCTCAATTGCATGCTGTGCAAGCTCTGGCCAGTGATCCATCCTCAAGACCCAGTAACCCAGAGGATTTTTGGTGGGAAAGGTGTCCAAGTCTGATCTTGCCCCTAGGTATTCCTGCACCATGTAAATCAGACGCTGGCGATGGTTGCTGGAACCGATCATACCATGGGGCTGCGGACTAAAAAATTGTCTGAACACATCGGTCAGACGGCCACCTTCTCCACTGCTCCTTCTGTGACTGACCGAAGCCTCAGAAAACACGTTGTTCAGGACCAGGAATTTGTAACCTCCCAGGCTCTGGAAACGCGTTGCAAAAACCTTTCTGCAAGGCCTCCCGAAGATGTTTCATCCTCTGCTCCCTCTGCGACGGCTGGATAAGAACCGCAACCTTACCCTTGTAACGTGGATCAAGGAGGGTTGCCAGCCAGTAATGATCCCTCTCCTTGATACCAGGCTTTGCAGGATCAGGGAGGCCATGCAGCATAGGTTTGCTGAGGCATTCGGTCCAGAGTCCTCGGGGTCACTAAGGACGACATGATCCACAGCCACCTCCTCCCAGCCATGTACAAGTCCATGGGTTTCTGTGGACTGTAAATGATCCCTTAAAGACTGCTGCTGATGCTGACTGCTAGGCTCCACCTCCATGCTGACACAATCCTCCTCCTCCTCCTCCTTGTCCTCTTCCTGTCTGATCGGCGAGCCTGCAGGAACACTATCTGGATAAAGGGGGCCTTGAGAGGTAAGGAAGTCCTCCTCTTCCTCCCTCTGTTCTGCCTCAAGTGCCCTGTCCATTATTCAATGCAGCGTGTGCTCCAACAGGTGGACAAGAGGGACAGTGTCACTGATGCATGTACTCTCGCTGCTCACCATCTTTGTGGCCTCCTCAAATGGTGACAGGACAGTGCATGCATCCCTGATCATGACCCAGTGGCGTGGCAAAAAAAAAACAAGGTCCCCTGACCCTGTCCTGGTGCCATAGTCTTACAGGTACTCATTGATGGCCTTCTGCTGTGTGTGCAGTCACTGCAGCATGGCCAACGTTGAGTTCCACCTGGTGGACATGTCACAGATTAGGTGGTTCTTGGGCATGCTGTATTCCTTTTGGAGGTCAGCCAGCCGAGCACTGGCATTAAATGACCGGCGGAAATGCACACAGAATTTCCTGGCCTGCCTCAGGGCATCCTGTAAGCCCAGGTACCTGCCCAAGAACCGCTGCACCACCAAGTTAAGGACGTGAGCCAAACAGGGAACATGGGTCAGCTGTCCCTGTTGGAGGGCGGAGAGGAAGTTGGTGCCATTGTCGCAAACCACCATTCCTGGATTAAGCTGGCGTGGCGTCAACCACCTCTGAGCCTGCCCCTGCAGAGCTAACAGAATCTCTGCCCCAGTGTGGCTCCTGTCCCCCAAGCACACCAGCTCAAGCACCGCATGGCATCTTTTTGCCTGCGTACTTGCGTAGCCCCTTGAACGCCTACGGAGCACCGCTAGTTCCGAGGACAAATAAGCACAGGAAGAGGCCATGGAGGTAAAAGAAGATTAGGGGGTGAAGGAGAGAGGTGTGTCAGAATCACCACTAGTAGCATTTTGGAGGTGTGGTGGCGGAACAACCTCTAACACTACTGCAACCTGTCCTGCATCCTTCCCAGCTGCCAGCAGAGTCACCTAGTGCGCCGTGAAAGATAGGTAACGTCCCTGTCCATGCCTGCTGGACCATGAGTCAGCAGTAATATGCACCTTACCGCTGACCGCCCTGTCCAGTGAGGCCAAGACATTGTCTTCCACATGCCGGTAGAGAGACGGAATCGCCTTCCGTGAGAAAAAGTGGCATTTGGGAACCTGCCACTGAGGAACCGCACATTCCACAAACTCACGGAAGGGGGCAGAGTCTACCAACTGAAAAGGCAGCAGTTGAAGTGCTATTAATTTAGCTAAGCTAGCATTCAACCGCTGGGCATGTGGATGGCTGGGAGAGAATTTCTTTCGCTGGTGTAGCAACTGGGGCAGGGAAATTTGCCTTGTTTAATCAGACGTTGGTGTACCGATAGCAGATTGCCTTAAAGTACTTGGCAGTGACACACCTAATTCTACACCTTCATTCCTCTCAGTGCAGGTTTCTGAGAGGACTGAAGGTATAGTGGGGTTGGAAATCCCAGCTGATGAGGAGCAAGGAGAGGTCCGCTTTGTTCTTTGGTGTGGGTCTTTTATGTATGCTTGCCAACGGACTGCATGGCAGGTCGACATATGTCTGGTCAAGCATGTGGTGCCCAAGCGGCTGATGTTTTGGCCAAGCTTGATACGCTTCAGACATATGTTGCAAATAGCAATGGTGCAATCTGCTGCACATGTCTCAAAAAAGGCCCACACCAAAGAACTTTTGGAATAACGCGCAGAGACAGCAGCGCCCTGCACATGCGGAGCTCTGCGGTGTTATGCAGTCTGTTGGCTGCCCTTAAACTGGCCCCTGGAGGGCATCCTGCCTCGTTGGAGATGTGCCTCCTCCTCCTCCTCCTCTTCCTACTCTCTCCTATCAGGCACCCACGTAGAGTCAGTGACCTCATTATCCCCTCCCTCCTTGTCACTGGAGTAAACCTGGCAGTATGCTGCAGCTGGGGGAACATGACTGCCAGTTTGCTGTCCTTCTTGGGCACCCCCTCTCTCTGGGCTCACGTTACTGCCTTCCTCAAGCTGGGTACCATCATCGGAGTCTTCAAAACGCTGCGCATCCTCCTGCAGCATGTACCCAACACTGTGGTCAAACAGTTTGGGGGACTCCTCAGGACAGGGAAGGAGTGACTGATGCCATTGAGCCAATGGAATAGGCCTCTTTGGCAGCTGCTTTGGCAGAAAAAGTACCCTGAGCCTGGGTGAGAGAATGAGGACGATGAGTCCGGCTTGGTCATCCACTCTACCAACTATTCTGCATGTTGCGGCTCAACACGGCCAGCTGCCGAAAAAAAGGACAAGCGTGCCCCACGTGCTGATGAGGATGCACCGTGTCCACGACCAGCACTGTTGCCTCTAGACACAGAGCCTGCTTGCCCTCTTTTATTGGCCTGTGTGTGTCTGCCTCTCCTTGTTGGCCTTCCAGACATACTGTATTTGATGTATTGGAATAGGTACACAAGGAATCGTCTGCAGTCAGCTTTAGCTGCACACTGTGCCCAGTATACAGTACACTGACTTAATATACTGCAGGTTAGCTCAATCAACTGCCTGTATTATTAGGAATAGAACAGGAATTGGCTGCAGTCAGCTTTACGTGCACACTGTGTCCAGTATACAGTACACTGACTTAATATACTGCAGGTTAGCTCAATCAACTGCCTGTATTATTAGGAATAGAACAGGAATAGTCTGCAGTCAGCTTTACCTGCACACTGTGCCCAGTATACAGTACACTGACTTAACTCCTTGAGGCCCGCGCTATAGCCAAATGACGGCTTCAGCGCGGACCTGAAAATCCGGGAGGCCGTCAATAGACGTCCTCCCCTTTGCTCGTTCCCCGCGCGCGCTCCCAAGCGCGCAGCGGGGAAACTGTATGCTGCCTGTGTCCCTTGGACACAACGAATCACAGATCGCTGTGAATGGCCAATCAGAGTGGCCATTTACTATGCGATCTGTGCGGCCTATGAGAGATGATCTCAAATGTAAACATATGAGATCATCTCTCATTGCCAGCTCTCCATCCTCACACAGAGATCGCGTGTGAGGAGGGAGAGCGAATCTGCAACATTGTATCAGAACAGTGAGTGATTTTACAGTGCCCACAAGTGCCCACAAGTGCCCACAAGTGCCCATACAGTGACTACAAGTGCCCACAAGTGCCTATACAGTGCCCACAAGCGCCAGTCAGTGCCCACAAGTGCCAGTCAGTGCCCACAAGTGCCAGTCTGTGCCCACCTGTGCCAGCCTGTGACCACCTGTGCCAGCCTGTGACCACCTGTGACATCAGTGATCTGTGCAATCAGTGCCCACCTGTGCCACCTCATCAGTGCCTACCTGTGCCACCTCAGTGCCTACCTGTGCCACCTCAGTGCCCACCAGTGCCCACCTGTGCCAATCAGTGCCCACCTGTGCAATCAGTGCACATCTATGTAATCAGTCAGTGCACATCTGTGCCGCCTCATCAGTGCCCATCTGTGCCGCCAAACAGTGCCCATCTGTGCCGCCAATCAGTGCCCATCTGTGCCACCAATCAGTGCCCATCTGTGCCACCAATCAATGCCCATCTGCTCCACCTCATCAGTGCCCATCTGTTCCACCTCATCAGTGCCCATCTGTTCCACCTCATCAGTGCCCATCTGTTCCGCCTCATCAGTGCCCATCTGTGCCGCCTCATCAGTGACCATCAGTGAAGGCTTAGCACACTGTGTAGTCTCACCACCACCAGCAACCATGTCAAAAAGAGTATTTTCCGCCGAGGAGGCATACCAAATCCTGTCCATGCCCGACGAGAGCAACGTGGAGCTCTCTCTTTCAGATTCCCTTTCCAATTCCGATTCTGAGTCAGACGTCAATTACGAGCCAATCCTCAGTAGTGATGAGCCGAACACCCCCGGGTTCGGTTCGCACCAGAACCCGCGAACGGACCGAAAGTTCGTACGAACATTAGAACCCTATTAAATACAATGGATGCGAACGTTCGAATTCTAAAGTGCTAATTATAACAACTATTATGCATGTTATTGTCCTAAAAAGGGTTTGGGAACCCGGGTTGTGCACCAGGGGACATGTATCAATGCAAAAAGAAGTTTTAAAAACGGTCGTTTTTCGGGAGCAGTCATTTTAATGATGCATAAAGTGAAAAAAAAAAGTCAAATATTCCTTTAAATATCGTACCTGGGGGGTGTCTAAAGTATGCCTGTGAAGTGCCACGTGTTTCCCGTGTTTAGAACTGTCCCTGCACAAAATGACACTTCTAAAGGAAAAAAAAGCCATTTAAAACTGCTTGCGGCTTTAATGTAATGTCTGGTCCCGGTAATATGGATGAAAATCTTTAAGAAAAATGGCATAGCTACCCCATTACCCCCCCCCTACCCCAGCCCATTACCAGCCCCTTTGGGTCTTGTATGGATATTAAGGGGAACCCCGCACATAAAATAAAAAAGGCCCTATATACTCTGAACAGCCGTATACAGGCGGTGCATACAAGACAGGGACTGTAGGTTTGTTCTTATGTAGAATCTGTTTGTAATTTTGAACAGGTACATTGTTTAAGTGCAGCTCCAGCCCAAAAATCTATTTTTAAACTTTTTGGAAAACATAGGTAAGGGTTATCACCCCTGTAACATTTGTTTTGCTGTCTGTGCCCCTGTTCAGAACATTTCACCTCACTTTCCGTCCCAATGACAACTGTTTTTGAAATGTGGTGTTTTTCTTGAAACAAGGATTGCTGATAAAGCATCAGTACAGAGGAGACACCTTTCTCCCATATTAATTCTTACAGGAGAGAATTTTCCTTCCAAGGGGTAGATTTCCTCTCACTTCCTGTTGTCTTCTTGCGTTTGCAAGTAGGAGTCGTTTGTAAGTTGGATGTTTGAAAGTAGGGACCTGCCGTATATACTCTGCAGAAATAGGCCCCTTAGTTGTTGGTGTTGGCACAACACTGTAAGCACTCACAGTTACTCTTGGTTGGTGCTGGAACGCCCTGCTGTCAACTATTATATCAGGAATTTTAATTACATATAATTGTTGAACAGTGGTAGTAAAAATTGGGCCTTTGATGGTGGTGCTGGTGCCACAACACTGTAAGCCCTCAGAGTTACTCTTGGTGGGTGCAGGAATGGGCCCTGCTGTGAATTATTAGATCAAGAATTGTAATTACATGCCCCTTTTGAACAGGGGCTGAAAAATTGGGCCTTTCGTGGTGGTGGTGGTGGTGGTGGCGTTGCCACAACACTGTAAGCCCTCAGAGTTACTCTTGGTGGGTGCAGGAATGGGCCCTGCTGTGAATTATTAGATCAAGAATTGTAATTACATGCCCCTTTTGAACAGGGGCTGAAAAATTGGGCCTTTCGTGGTGGTGGTGGTGGTGGCGTTGCCACAACACTGTAAGCCCTCAGAGTTACTCTTGGTGGGTGCAGCAATGGGCCCTGCTGTGAATTATTAGATCAAGAATTGTAATTACATGCCCCTGTTGAACAGGGGCTGAAAAATTGGGCCTTAGGCACTGGTGGCACAACACTACAACCCCTCACAGATACTGTACTTGGAGCACAGCAATGAGCCCTGTTGCAAAGTATTGCTTCAAAAATTGTAATGACACGCCCCTGTTAAACAGGGGCTTGAAAAATTGGGCCTTAGGCACTGGTGCCACAACACTCCAACCCCTCACAGATACTGTACTTGGAGCACAGCAATGAGCCCTATGGCAAATTATTGCTAAAAAAATTGTAATTACACGCCCCTGTAAAACAGGGGCTGAAAAATTTGGCCTTAGCCACTGGTGGCGGCACCCATAAACAAAAATGATCTTCCAAGCTATCATCATCAATCGTATCATTGAGGACTCGGAGGAGGAGGATAGCCAGTCAACATAACAGCACAGGCACTCAGCATCAGCATCAGTCTTGAAGGGATGTGACATGTTAAAATCAATTAGTCTGTTATATCAGCATCAGGTGTGTGGTAGCTGGTGGTGATCCAAGACTGGTTCATCTTGATGAAAGTCAGTCGATCAACCGAGTCGGTGGACAGGCGCACCCTGTGATCCGTGACAAATCCTCCAGCAGCACTGAATGTGCGTTCCGAAAGAACGCTGGATGCAGGACAGGCCAGTAGCTCAATTGCATACTGTGCAAGCTCTGGCCAGTGATCCATCCTCAAGACCCAGTAAGCCAGAGGATTTTCGGTGGGGAAGGTGTCCAAGTCTGACCTTGCCCCTAGATATTCCTGCACCATGTTTATCAGACGCTGGCGATGGTTGCTGGAACCGATCATACTTTGGGGCTGCGGACTAAAGAATTGTCTGAACGCATCGGTCAGACGGCCACCTTCCCCACCGCTCCTTCTTTGACTGGCCGAAGCCTCAGCAACTCGTTGTCCAGGACCAGGAGTTTGTAACCTCCCAGTCTCTGGGAACGCGTTGCACAGACCTTTCTGCAAGGCCTCCCGGAGTTGTCTCATCCTCTGCTCCCTCTGCGACGGTAACATAAGGTCCGCAACCTTACCCTTGTACCGTGGATCAAGGAGAGTGGCCAGCCAGTAATGGTCCCTCTCCTTGATCCGAAGAATACGAGGATCCTTCCGCAGACTTTGCAGGATCAGGGAGGCCATGCAGCGTAGGTTTGCTGAGGCATTCGCTCCGGAGTCCTCTGGGTCACTAAGGACGACATGATCCGCAGCCACCTCCTCCCAGCCACGCACAAGTCCACTGGTTTCTTGGGACTGTAAATCATCCCTAAAAGACTGCTGCTGATGATGCTGAGTGCCAGCCTCCACCTCCATGCTGACACAATCCTCCTCCTCCTCCTCCTCCTCTTCCTGTGCGATGGGTGGGACAGAAGGAACACTGTCTGGGTAAAGGGGGCCTTGAGAGGCAAGGAAGTCCTCCTCTTCCTGCCTCTGTTCTGCCTCAAGTGCCCTGTCCATTATTCCACACAGAGTGTGCTCCAACAGGTGGACAAGAGGTACAGTGTCACTGATGCATGCACTGTCACTGCTCACCATCCTTGTGGCCTCCTCAAATGGTGCCAGGACAGTGCATGCATCCCTGATCATGCCCCACTGGCGTGGAGAAAAAAAACCAAGCTCCCCTGACCCTGTCCTGGTGCCGTAGTCGCACAGGTACTCATTGATGGCCCTCTGCTGCGTGTGCAGCCGCTGCAGCATGGCCAACGTTGAGTTCCACCTGGTGGGCATGTCACATATAAGGCGGTTCTTGGGCAGGTTCAACTCCTTTTGCAGCTCAGCCAGGCGAGCACTGGCATTATAAGATCTGCGGAAATGCACACAGACTTTCCTGGCCTGCCTCAGGACATCCTGTAAGCCCGGGTACCTGCCCAAGAACCGCTGCACCACCAGGTTAAGGACGTGAGCCACACAGGGCACATGGGTCAGTTGTCCCTGTCGGAGGGCGGAGAGGAGGTTGGTGCCATTGTCGCAAACCACCATTCCTGGCTTAAGCTGGCGTGGCGTCAACCACCTCTCGGCCTGGCCCTGCAGAGCAGACAGGACCTCTGCCCCAGTGTGGCTTCTGTCCCCCAAACACACCAGCGCAAGCACGGCATGGCTTCTTTTTGCCTGCGTACTTGCGTAGCCCCTTGAACGGCTACGGAGCACCGCTGGTTCATAGGACAAACCACAGGAAGAGGCCATGGAGGAAGAAGAAGAGGAGGGGGTGGAGGAGAGAGGTGTGTCACAACCAGTAGTAGCATTTTGGAGGCGTGGCGGTGGAACAACCCCCAACACTACTGCACCTTGTCCTGCATCCTTCCCAGCTGCCAAAAGAGTGACCCAATGGGCCGTGAAAGAAAGGTAACGTCCCTGTCCATGCCTGCTGGACCATGAGTCAGCGGTAATATGCACCTTACCGCTGACCGCCCTGTCCAGCGAGGCCAAGACATTGCCTTCCACATGCCGGTAGAGAGCCGGAATAGCCTTCCGTGAGAAAAAGTGGCGTTTGGGAACCTGCCACTGAGGAACCGCACATTGCACAAACTCACGGAAGGGGGCCGAGTCTACCAACTGAAAAGGCAGCAGTTGAAGCGCTAGCAATTTAGCCAAGCTAGCATTCAACCGCTGGGCATGTGGATGGCTGGGAGTGAACTTCTTTCGACGGTCCAGCAGCTGGGGCAGGGAAATTTGCCTGCTAGAATTGGACGTCGGTGTACTGCTAGCAGAGTGGCCGCAAGTACTTGGCTGTGACACACCTAATTCTACACCTTCATTCCTCTCAGTGCATGTTTCAGAGAGGACTGAAGTTATAGTGGGGTTGGAGATCCCAGCTGATGCGGTGCAAGGAGAGGTCCGCTTTGTTCTTTGGTGTGGGTCTTTCAGGTAGGCTTGCCAACGAGCTGCATGGCAGGTCAACATATGTCTGGTCAGGCATGTGGTACCCAAGCGGCTGATGTTTTGGCCACGCGATATACGCTTGAGACATATGTTGCAAACAGCAGCTGTGCGATCTGATGCACTAGCCTCAAAAAAGGCCCACACCAAAGAACTTTTTGAATGACGGGCAGAGGCAGCGCCCTGCACAGGCGGAGCTCTGCGGTGTGATTCCGTCGGTGTACTGCCCTTACGCTGGCCACCAAAGGGCATCCTGCCTCGTTGGAGATGTGCCTCCTCCTCATCCTCCTCCTCCTCCTCTCTCCTATTAGGCACCCACGTGGAGTCAGTGACCTCATCATCCCCTCCCTCCTCATCACTGGAGCCAATCTGGCAGTATGCTGCAGCTGCTGGAACATGACTGCCAGATTGGTGTCCTTCTTGAGCATCCCCTCTGTCTGCTCTCACGCTACTGCCTTCCTGTAGCTGGGTTTCATCATCAGACCCTTCGAAACGCTGGGCATCCTCCTGGAGCATGTACCCAACACTGTGCTCAAGCAGTTCGGGGGACTCCTCAGGAGGAGGACATGGTGGGTCTAGGGAAGGAGTGACTGATGATGAGTCTGACATTGATACCAGGGAAGAGGAAGCTTTGGCAGCTGCTTTGCCAGTACCCTGAGCCTGGGTGAGAGAGGATGAGGAGGAGGAGGAGGGCTTGGTCATCCACTCTACCAAGTCTTCGGCATGATGTGGCTCAACATGTCCAGCTGCCGAAAAGAAGGACAAGCGTGTCCCATGGCCATGTGCTGATGACAATGCACCGCGTCCACGACCAGCACTGTTGCCCCCAGACACAGAGCCTGCTTGCCCTCTTTTATTGCCTCCTGACTGTCTGCCTCTCCTTGTTTGCCTTCCAGACATTCTAATAGATGGCCTGCAGGGAGATGGGAAAAAAGCAATAAGGGCTACCTTCAGGTGTCCTTCTCTGTCCCTTTACTTAAGGATTTCTAAATATGGTTGAGGATGATTGCTTTTGCACAGAATAGCACAACGACAATTTCCCTGACTGTCCAAAAAACAAGGATTTCAAAGATGGTTGATGAGGAATGCTTTAGCACACTATAGCACAAGGAGAATTTCCCTCACTGTCCTTCCCTGTCCCTAGAAACAAGGATTATCACAGTGAAAGAAACTGACACTCTTCCTACCTATAGTTTTCTGTCCCTAGAAAAAATGTTTTTTAAAGCACACTATAGCACAAGGAGAATTTCCCTCACTGTCCTTCCCTGTCCCTAGAAACAAGGATTATCACAGTGAAAGAAACTGACACTCTTCCTACCTATAGTTTTCTGTCCCTAGAAAAAATGTTTTTTTAAAGCACACTATAGCACAAGGAGAATTTCCCTCACTGTTCTTCCCTGTCCCTAGAAACAAGGATTATCACAGTGAAAGAAACTGACACTCTTCCTACCTATAGTTTTCTGTCCCTAGAAAAAATGTTTTTTTAAAGCACACTATAGCACAAGGAGAATTTCCCTCACTGTCCTTCCCTGTCCCTAGAAACAAGGATTATCACAGTGAAAGAAACTGACACTCTTCCTACCTATAGTTTTCTGTCCCTAGAAAAAATGTTTTTTTAAAGCACACTATAGCACAAGGAGAATTTCCCTCACTGTCCTTCCCTGTCCCTAGAAACAAGGATTATCACAGTGAAAGAAACTGACACTCTTCCTACCTATAGTTTTCTGTCCCTAGAAAAAATGTTTTTTTAAAGCACACTATAGCACAAGGAGAATTTCCCTCACTGTCCTTCCCTGTCCCTAGAAACAAGGATTATCACAGTGAAAGAAACTGACACTCTTCCTACCTATAGTTTTCTGTCCCTAGAAAAAATGTTTTTTTAAAGCACACTATAGCACAAGGAGAATTTCCCTCACTGTCCTTCCCTGTCCCTAGAAACAAGGATTATCACAGTGAAAGAAACTGACACTCTTCCTACCTATAGTTTTCTGTCCCTAGAAAAAATGTTTTTTTAAAGCACACTATAGCACAAGGAGAATTTCCCTCACTGTCCTTCCCTGTCCCTAGAAACAAGGATTATCACAGTGAAAGAAACTGACACTCTTCCTACCTATAGTTTTCTGTCCCTAGAAAAAATGTTTTTTTAAAGCACACTATAGCACAAGGAGAATTTCCCTCACTGTCCTTCCCTGTCCCTAGAAACAAGGATTATCACAGTGAAAGAAACTGACACTCTTCCTACCTATAGTTTTCTGTCCCTAGAAAAAATGTTTTTTTAAAGCACACTATAGCACAAGGAGAATTTCCCTCACTGTCCTTCCCTGTCCCTAGAAACAAGGATTATCACAGTGAAAGAAACTGACACTCTTCCTACCTATAGTTTTCTGTCCCTAGAAAAAATGTTTTTTTAAAGCACACTATAGCACAAGGAGAATTTCCCTCACTGTCCTTCCCCCTGTCCCTAGAAACAAGGATTATCACAGTGAAAGAAACTGACACTCTTCCTACCTATAGTTTTCTGTCCCTAGAAAAAATGTTTTTTTAAAGCACACTATAGCACAAGGAGAATTTCCCTCACTGTCCTTCCCTGTCCCTAGAAACAAGGATTATCACAGTGAAAGAAACTGACACTCTTCCTACCTATAGTTTTCTGTCCCTAGAAAAAATGTTTTTTTAAAGCACACTATAGCACAAGGAGAATTTCCCTCACTGTCCTTCCCTGTCCCTAGAAACAAGGATTATCACAGTGAAAGAAACTGACACTCTTCCTACCTATAGTTTTCTGTCCCTAGAAAAAATGTTTTTTTAAAGCACACTATAGCACAAGGAGAATTTCCCTCACTGTCCTTCCCTGTCCCTAGAAACAAGGATTATCACAGTGAAAGAAACTGACACTCTTCCTACCTATAGTTTTCTGTCCCTAGAAAAAATGTTTTTTTAAAGCACACTATAGCACAAGGAGAATTTCCCTCACTGTCCTTCCCTGTCCCTAGAAACAAGGATTATCACAGTGAAAGAAACTGACACTCTTCCTACCTATAGTTTTCTGTCCCTAGAAAAAATGTTTTTTTAAAGCACACTATAGCACAAGGAGAATTTCCCTCACTGTCCTTCCCTGTCCCTAGAAACAAGGATTATCACAGTGAAAGAAACTGACACTCTTCCTACCTATAGTTTTCTGTCCCTAGAAATTTTTTTTTTTTAAAGCACACTATAGCACAAGGAGAATTTCCCTCACTGTCCTTCCCTGTCCCTAGAAACAAGGATTATCACAGTGAAAGAAACTGACACTCTTCCTACCTATAGTTTTCTGTCCCTAGAAAAAATGTTTTTTTAAAGCACACTATAGCACAAGGAGAATTTCCCTCACTGTCCTTCCCTGTCCCTAGAAACAAGGATTATCACAGTGAAAGAAACTGACACTCTTCCTACCTATAGTTTTCTGTCCCTAGAAAAAATGTTTTTTTAAAGCACACTATAGCACAAGGAGAATTTCCCTCACTGTCCTTCCCTGTCCCTAGAAACAAGGATTATCACAGTGAAAGAAACTGACACTCTTCCTACTTATAGTTTTCTGTCCCTAGAAAAAATGTTTTTTTAAAGCACACTATAGCACAAGGAGAATTTCCCTCACTGTCCTTCCCTGTCCCTAGAAACAAGGATTATCACAGTGAAAGAAACTGACACTCTTCCTACCTATAGTTTTCTGTCCCTAGAAAAAATGTTTTTTTAAAGCACACTATAGCACAAGGAGAATTTCCCTCACTGTCCTTCCCTGTCCCTAGAAACAAGGATTATCACAGTGAAAGAAACTGACACTCTTCCTACCTATAGTTTTCTGTCCCTAGAAAAAATGTTTTTTTAAAGCACACTATAGCACAAGGAGAATTTCCCTCACTGTCCTTCCCTGTCCCTAGAAACAAGGATTATCACAGTGAAAGAAACTGACACTCTTCCTACCTATAGTTTTCTGTCCCTAGAAAAAATGTTTTTTTAAAGCACACTATAGCACAAGGAGAATTTCCCTCACTGTCCTTCCCTGTCCCTAGAAACAAGGATTATCACAGTGAAAGAAACTGACACTCTTCCTACCTATAGTTTTCTGTCCCTAGAAAAAATGTTTTTTTAAAGCACACTATAGCACAAGGAGAATTTCTCTCACTGTCCTTCCCTGTCCCTAGAAACAATGATTATCACAGTGAAAGAAACTGACACTCTTCCTACCTATAGTTTTCTGTCCCTAGAAAAAATGTTTTTTTAAAGCACACTATAGCACAAGGAGAATTTCCCTCACTGTCCTTCCCTGTCCCTAGAAACAAGGATTATCACAGTGAAAGAAACTGACACTCTTCCTACCTATAGTTTTCTGTCCCTAGAAAAAATGTTTTTTTAAAGCACACTATAGCACAAGGAGAATTTCCCTCACTGTCCTTCCCTGTCCCTAGAAACAAGGATTATCACAGTGAAAGAAACTGACACTCTTCCTACCTATAGTTTTCTGTCCCTAGAAAAAATGTTTTTTTAAAGCACACTATAGCACAAGGAGAATTTCCCTCACTGTCCTTCCCTGTCCCTAGAAACAAGGATTATCACAGTGAAAGAAACTGACACTCTTCCTACCTATAGTTTTCTGTCCCTAGAAAAATGTTTTTTTAAAGCACACTATAGCACAAGGAGAATTTCCCTCACTGTCCTTCCCTGTCCCTAGAAACAAGGATTATCACAGTGAAAGAAACTGACACTCTTCCTACCTATAGTTTTCTGTCCCTAGAAAAAATGTTTTTTTAAAGCACACTATAGCACAAGGAGAATTTCCCTCACTGTCCTTCCCTGTCCCTAGAAACAAGGATTATCACAGTGAAAGAAACTGACACTCTTCCTACCTATAGTTTTCTGTCCCTAGAAAAAATGTTTTTTTTAAAGCACACTATAGCACAAGGAGAATTTCCCTCACTGTCCTTCCCTGTCCCTAGAAACAAGGATTATCACAGTGAAAGAAACTGACACTCTTCCTACCTATAGTTTTCTGTCCCTAGAAAAAATGTTTTTTTAAAGCACACTATAGCACAAGGAGAATTTCCCTCACTGTCCTTCCCTGTCCCTAGAAACAAGGATTATCACAGTGAAAGAAACTGACACTCTTCCTACCTATAGTTTTCTGTCCCTAGAAAAAATGTTTTTTTAAAGCACACTATAGCACAAGGAGAATTTCCCTCACTGTCCTTCCCTGTCCCTAGAAACAAGGATTATCACAGTGAAAGAAACTGACACTCTTCCTACCTATAGTTTTCTGTCCCTAGAAAAAATGTTTTTTTAAAGCACACTATAGCACAAGGAGAATTTCCCTCACTGTCCTTCCCTGTCCCTAGAAACAAGGATTATCACAGTGAAAGAAACTGACACTCTTCCTACCTATAGTTTTCTGTCCCTAGAAAAAATGTTTTTTTAAAGCACACTATAGCACAAGGAGAATTTCCCTCACTGTCCTTCCCTGTCCCTAGAAACAAGGATTATCACAGTGAAAGAAACTGACACTCTTCCTACCTATAGTTTTCTGTCCCTAGAAAAAATGTTTTTTTAAAGCACACTATAGCACAAGGAGAATTTCCCTCACTGTCCTTCCCTGTCCCTAGAAACAAGGATTATCACAGTGAAAGAAACTGACACTCTTCCTACCTATAGTTTTCTGTCCCTAGAAAAAATGTTTTTTTAAAGCACACTATAGCACAAGGAGAATTTCCCTCTGTCCTTCCCTGTCCCTAGAAACAAGGATTATCACAGTGATAGAAACTGACACTCTTCCTACCTATAGTTTTCTGTCCCTAGAAAAAATGTTTTTTTAAAGCACACTATAGCACAAGGAGAATTTCCCTCACTGTCCTTCCCTGTCCCTAGAAACAAGGATTATCACAGTGAAAGAAACTGACACTCTTCCTACCTATAGTTTTCTGTCCCTAGAAAAAATGTTTTTTTAAAGCACACTATAGCACAAGGAGAATTTCCCTCACTGTCCTTCCCTGTCCCTAGAAACAAGGATTATCACAGTGAAAGAAACTGACACTCTTCCTACCTATAGTTTTCTGTCCCTAGAAAAAATGTTTTTTTAAAGCACACTATAGCACAAGGAGAATTTCCCTCACTGTCCTTCCCTGTCCCTAGAAACAAGGATTATCACAGTGAAAGAAACTGACACTCTTCCTACCTATAGTTTTCTGTCCCTAGAAAAAATGTTTTTTTAAAGCACACTATAGCACAAGGAGAATTTCCCTCACTGTCCTTCCCTGTCCCTAGAAACAAGGATTATCACAGTGAAAGAAACTGACACTCTTCCTACCTATAGTTTTCTGTCCCTAGAAAAAATGTTTTTTTAAAGCACACTATAGCACAAGGAGAATTTCTCTCACTGTCCTTCCCTGTCCCTAGAAACAATGATTATCACAGTGAAAGAAACTGACACTCTTCCTACCTATAGTTTTCTGTCCCTAGAAAAAATGTTTTTTTAAAGCACACTATAGCACAAGGAGAATTTCCCTCACTGTCCTTCCCTGTCCCTAGAAACAAGGATTATCACAGTGAAAGAAACTGACACTCTTCCTACCTATAGTTTTCTGTCCCTAGAAAAAATGTTTTTTTAAAGCACACTATAGCACAAGGAGAATTTCCCTCACTGTCCTTCCCTGTCCCTAGAAACAAGGATTATCACAGTGAAAGAAACTGACACTCTTCCTACCTATAGTTTTCTGTCCCTAGAAAAAATGTTTTTTTAAAGCACACTATAGCACAAGGAGAATTTCCCTCACTGTCCTTCCCTGTCCCTAGAAACAAGGATTATCACAGTGAAAGAAACTGACACTCTTCCTACCTATAGTTTTCTGTCCCTAGAAAAATGTTTTTTTAAAGCACACTATAGCACAAGGAGAATTTCCCTCACTGTCCTTCCCTGTCCCTAGAAACAAGGATTATCACAGTGAAAGAAACTGACACTCTTCCTACCTATAGTTTTCTGTCCCTAGAAAAAATGTTTTTTTAAAGCACACTATAGCACAAGGAGAATTTCCGTCACTGTCCTTCCCTGTCCCTAGAAACAAGGATTATCACAGTGAAAGAAACTGACACTCTTCCTACCTATAGTTTTCTGTCCCTAGAAAAAATGTTTTTTTTAAAGCACACTATAGCACAAGGAGAATTTCCCTCACTGTCCTTCCCTGTCCCTAGAAACAAGGATTATCACAGTGAAAGAAACTGACACTCTTCCTACCTATAGTTTTCTGTCCCTAGAAAAAATGTTTTTTTAAAGCACACTATAGCACAAGGAGAATTTCCCTCACTGTCCTTCCCTGTCCCTAGAAACAAGGATTATCACAGTGAAAGAAACTGACACTCTTCCTACCTATAGTTTTCTGTCCCTAGAAAAAATGTTTTTTTAAAGCACACTATAGCACAAGGAGAATTTCCCTCACTGTCCTTCCCTGTCCCTAGAAACAAGGATTATCACAGTGAAAGAAACTGACACTCTTCCTACCTATAGTTTTCTGTCCCTAGAAAAAATGTTTTTTTAAAGCACACTATAGCACAAGGAGAATTTCCCTCACTGTCCTTCCCTGTCCCTAGAAACAAGGATTATCACAGTGAAAGAAACTGACACTCTTCCTACCTATAGTTTTCTGTCCCTAGAAAAAATGTTTTTTTAAAGCACACTATAGCACAAGGAGAATTTCCCTCACTGTCCTTCCCTGTCCCTAGAAACAAGGATTATCACAGTGAAAGAAACTGACACTCTTCCTACCTATAGTTTTCTGTCCCTAGAAAAAATGTTTTTTTAAAGCACACTATAGCACAAGGAGAATTTCCCTCACTGTCCTTCCCTGTCCCTAGAAACAAGGATTATCACAGTGAAAGAAACTGACACTCTTCCTACCTATAGTTTTCTGTCCCTAGAAAAAATGTTTTTTTAAAGCACACTATAGCACAAGGAGAATTTCCCTCTGTCCTTCCCTGTCCCTAGAAACAAGGATTATCACAGTGATAGAAACTGACACTCTTCCTACCTATAGTTTTCTGTCCCTAGAAAAAATGTTTTTTTAAAGCACACTATAGCACAAGGAGAATTTCCCTCACTGTCCTTCCCTGTCCCTAGAAACAAGGATTATCACAGTGAAAGAAACTGACACTCTTCCTACCTATAGTTTTCTGTCCCTAGAAAAAATGTTTTTTTAAAGCACACTATAGCACAAGGAGAATTTCCCTCACTGTCCTTCCCTGTCCCTAGAAACAAGGATTATCACAGTGAAAGAAACTGACACTCTTCCTACCTATAGTTTTCTGTCCCTAGAAAAAATGTTTTTTTAAAGCACACTATAGCACAAGGAGAATTTCCCTCACTGTCCTTCCCTGTCCCTAGAAACAAGGATTATCACAGTGAAAGAAACTGACACTCTTCCTACCTATAGTTTTCTGTCCCTAGAAAAAATGTTTTTTTAAAGCACACTATAGCACAAGGAGAATTTCCCTCACTGTCCTTCCCTGTCCCTAGAAACAAGGATTATCACAGTGAAAGAAACTGACACTCTTCCTACCTATAGTTTTCTGTCCCTAGAAAAAATGTTTTTTTAAAGCACACTATAGCACAAGGAGAATTTCCCTCACTGTCCTTCCCTGTCCATAGAAACAAGGATTATCACAGTGAAAGAAACTGACACTCTTCCTACCTATAGTTTTCTGTCCCTAGAAAAAATGTTTTTTTAAAGCACACTATAGCACAAGGAGAATTTCCCTCACTGTCCTTCCCTGTCCCTAGAAACAAGGATTATCACAGTGAAAGAAACTGACACTCTTCCTACCTATAGTTTTCTGTCCCTAGAAAAAATGTTTTTTTAAAGCACACTATAGCACAAGGAGAATTTCCCTCACTGTCCTTCCCTGTCCCTAGAAACAAGGATTATCACAGTGAAAGAAACTGACACTCTTCCTACCTATAGTTTTCTGTCCCTAGAAAAAATGTTTTTTTAAAGCACACTATAGCACAAGGAGAATTTCCCTCACTGTCCTTCCCTGTCCCTAGAAACAAGGATTATCACAGTGAAAGAAACTGACACTCTTCCTACCTATAGTTTTCTGTCCCTAGAAAAAATGTTTTTTTAAAGCACACTATAGCACAAGGAGAATTTCCCTCACTGTCCTTCCCTGTCCCTAGAAACAAGGATTATCACAGTGAAAGAAACTGACACTCTTCCTACCTATAGTTTTCTGTCCCTAGAAAAAATGTTTTTTTAAAGCACACTATAGCACAAGGAGAATTTCCCTCACTGTCCTTCCCTGTCCCTAGAAACAAGGATTATCACAGTGAAAGAAACTGACACTCTTCCTACCTATAGTTTTCTGTCCCTAGAAAAAATGTTTTTTTAAAGCACACTATAGCACAAGGAGAATTTCCCTCTGTCCTTCCCTGTCCCTAGAAACAAGGATTATCACAGTGATAGAAACTGACACTCTTCCTACCTATAGTTTTCTGTCCCTAGAAAAAATGTTTTTTTAAAGCACACTATAGCACAAGGAGAATTTCCCTCACTGTCCTTCCCTGTCCCTAGAAACAAGGATTATCACAGTGAAAGAAACTGACACTCTTCCTACCTATAGTTTTCTGTCCCTAGAAAAAATGTTTTTTTAAAGCACACTATAGCACAAGGAGAATTTCCCTCACTGTCCTTCCCTGTCCCTAGAAACAAGGATTATCACAGTGAAAGAAACTGACACTCTTCCTACCTATAGTTTTCTGTCCCTAGAAAAAATGTTTTTTTAAAGCACACTATAGCACAAGGAGAATTTCCCTCACTGTCCTTCCCTGTCCCTAGAAACAAGGATTATCACAGTGAAAGAAACTGACACTCTTCCTACCTATAGTTTTCTGTCCCTAGAAAAAATGTTTTTTTAAAGCACACTATAGCACAAGGAGAATTTCCCTCACTGTCCTTCCCTGTCCCTAGAAACAAGGATTATCACAGTGAAAGAAACTGACACTCTTCCTACCTATAGTTTTCTGTCCCTAGAAAAAATGTTTTTTTAAAGCACACTATAGCACAAGGAGAATTTCCCTCACTGTCCTTCCCTGTCCCTAGAAACAAGGATTATCACAGTGAAAGAAACTGACACTCTTCCTACCTATAGTTTTCTGTCCCTAGAAAAAATGTTTTTTTAAAGCACACTATAGCACAAGGAGAATTTCCCTCACTGTCCTTCCCTGTCCCTAGAAACAAGGATTATCACAGTGAAAGAAACTGACACTCTTCCTACCTATAGTTTTCTGTCCCTAGAAAAAATGTTTTTTTAAAGCACACTATAGCACAAGGAGAATTTCCCTCACTGTCCTTCCCTGTCCCTAGAAACAAGGATTATCACAGTGAAAGAAACTGACACTCTTCCTACCTATAGTTTTCTGTCCCTAGAAAAAATGTTTTTTTAAAGCACACTATAGCACAAGGAGAATTTCCCTCACTGTCCTTCCCTGTCCCTAGAAACAAGGATTATCACAGTGAAAGAAACTGACACTCTTCCTACCTATAGTTTTCTGTCCCTAGAAAAAATGTTTTTTTAAAGCACACTATAGCACAAGGAGAATTTCCCTCACTGTCCTTCCCTGTCCCTAGAAACAAGGATTATCACAGTGAAAGAAACTGACACTCTTCCTACCTATAGTTTTCTGTCCCTAGAAAAAATATTTTTTTAAAGCACACTATAGCACAAGGAGAATTTCCCTCACTGTCCTTCCCTGTCCATAGAAACAAGGATTATCACAGTGAAAGAAACTGACACTCTTCCTACCTATAGTTTTCTGTCCCTAGAAAAAATGTTTTTTTAAAGCACACTATAGCACAAGGAGAATTTCCCTCACTGTCCTTCCCTGTCCCTAGAAACAAGGATTATCACAGTGAAAGAAACTGACACTCTTCCTACCTATAGTTTTCTGTCCCTAGAAAAAATGTTTTTTTAAAGCACACTATAGCACAAGGAGAATTTCCCTCACTGTCCTTCCCTGTCCCTAGAAACAAGGATTATCACAGTGAAAGAAACTGACACTCTTCCTACCTATAGTTTTCTGTCCCTAGAAAAAATGTTTTTTTAAAGCACACTATAGCACAAGGAGAATTTCCCTCACTGTCCTTCCCTGTCCCTAGAAACAAGGATTATCACAGTGAAAGAAACTGACACTCTTCCTACCTATAGTTTTCTGTCCCTAGAAAAAATGTTTTTTTAAAGCACACTATAGCACAAGGAGAATTTCCCTCACTGTCCTTCCCTGTCCCTAGAAACAAGGATTATCACAGTGAAAGAAACTGACACTCTTCCTACCTATAGTTTTCTGTCCCTAGAAAAAATGTTTTTTTAAAGCACACTATAGCACAAGGAGAATTTCCCTCACTGTCCTTCCCTGTCCCTAGAAACAAGGATTATCACAGTGAAAGAAACTGACACTCTTCCTACCTATAGTTTTCTGTCCCTAGAAAAAATGTTTTTTTAAAGCACACTATAGCACAAGGAGAATTTCCCTCACTGTCCTTCCCTGTCCCTAGAAACAAGGATTATCACAGTGAAAGAAACTGACACTCTTCCTACCTATAGTTTTCTGTCCCTAGAAAAAATATTTTTTTAAAGCACACTATAGCACAAGGAGAATTTCCCTCACTGTCCTTCCCTGTCCCTAGAAACAAGGATTATCACAGTGAAAGAAACTGACACTCTTCCTACCTATAGTTTTCTGTCCCTAGAAAAAATGTTTTTTTAAAGCACACTATAGCACAAGGAGAATTTCCCTCACTGTCCTTCCCTGTCCCTAGAAACAAGGATTATCACAGTGAAAGAAACTGACACTCTTCCTACCTATAGTTTTCTGTCCCTAGAAAAAATGTTTTTTTAAAGCACACTATAGCACAAGGAGAATTTCCCTCACTGTCCTTCCCTGTCCCTAGAAACAAGGATTATCACAGTGAAAGAAACTGACACTCTTCCTACCTATAGTTTTCTGTCCCTAGAAAAAATGTTTTTTTAATTCAATCTTATTTTATTTGTTTATGCAATGAAACGACAGAAAAAGACATACATTGTCTTAAACATTACAAACATTAATAGGATACATCCTCAACAGGCATCATGTGTGTCAGAACAGAGCAGGGCTAAGTACCATCAGATGAAAGTATACACAAACCTATTTGGAGAGTATGAAGTAGGGTCACTCAATGGGTTATAGGTAGTAGGTAAATTGAAGCCCTGGTACGTTATCCTACTGGGTTCTTAGAGGTGTATTTATGTGTAGAGAAAAGAGAAAGAGTCAGAGTCAGGGGCAATAAGTAGGGGTACACAGATAGGGGACAGGGATCAGAATCACTCCATCAAGGTCCGAGAGTGGTCTCGTCCAGGGCACACACCGCCCAAGAGATAAACTCCGAGGAGTACCGAAACACGGACCACGAAGTCCATGTGAGAGAGAACTGTTCACTTTTGTCATTTTCCTCCGCCACCAGGCGCTCAAGGTCCCTAATGCGGTCCACCTCAACAGCCCAATCCCCCAGGGAAGGCATGGTTGCCGTTCTCCAATGACGGGGAATCACTACCCTGACCGCCGCCAGAAAGTGTCGCAAGACATCATTTCTGATGGATTTAAATGATCCTGGGATAATAGACAAGAGAGCCACCTCAGGTGAAGGGTGGATAGAGGTCGCCATCAATTTGCAGTAGAGTGTGAAAATCCGCTGCCAGTACCTCCGCACAGGAGGGCACTCCCACCAAATGTGGAGCATGGTTCCCCGGGAGCCGAGGCACCGCCAGCAGGCATCCGACACCTCCGGATTGAAGTGGTGAAGAGTTGATGGACATCTGTACCATCTTGTTAACAGTTTAAACCCCTTCTCCTGGGTCTTGGTGGCTATGGACAATTTGTGCGTCAGGGTAAAACATTTTTGCCAGTCAATAGGGGAGATAGTGTGACGGAGGTCTGTCTCCCAGGCCACCGTAAACGGTGGGAGGCCAGGGGAGTAAACATCGAGCAGAAGGGAGTATAGTTGCGATACAACATGCGTTGGAGGTTCCACCTGCAGGAGCAGTTCCTCGAATCCCGTCGGTTCAGCAAGAATGTCTGTAATAGATGGGAAAGTCCAGATGTAGGAGGCAGTCTGTTGCCTCTGAAGCCACTGCATGGGGTGACGGGAGGTCAGACCGGTAGAGGTATCTGACCTCAAAGTGGGGTCTGCACGAAGGACCTGGGCAAGTCGCCTATGATCCTCTCTTCGCCATGGTCCGAATCTTGCTACCGACAGGCCCCATGCGGTTTGATAAGCCCCTTCTGGACAGCATGCGATCCCAAATCTGGATCGTTTGATGGGTAAGGTCAATAAGAGGGCCCGAACCCCCCCGTACCGTAGGCAAGGTCCAGGGGAGAGCGGAGAGCTCAATTGGGCTCATGTGGCTTTCCAACTGAACCCAAAGCTTGGTTGAAGAATGATGGAACCAATCTAGTATGCGGGTGAGCACCGCTGCTTTATGGTATAGGGAGGCATCTGGGGCTCCAGCCCCCCCCCGAGCCTTTGGAAGAGAAAGTGTTTCATACCGTATCCTGGGACGGGCCGCATTCCAAATAAATTTGGAAAACAGTTGGCGTATTTTCTTAAAGTACGAATTAGGTATGTGAATAGGGATGGTCTGAAACAAATACAGGAACCTAGGGAGAACATCCATTTTCAGGGCATTCACTCTACCTAGCCATGAGAGCTGTTTGGACGCATAATTGATTAAATCTGCCTGGGTCCTAAGAAGTAGGGGGGCAAAGTTCAAGGAAAAAAGTATTTGAATTCCGAGATACCTTATGGAGGGGGAACCAGTTTTGAAGGGGAAAGAAGACGATAGTCTTCGCAGGGCCGACGTAGGCAGAGATATGTTGAGGATTTCCGATTTATTGTAGTTGACCTTGAAGTTGCTAACTTCTCCAAATTTCCGAAACTCCTGCAATACCAAGGGCAAGGATGTGTGAGGGTGTGTCACGAACAGGAGCAGATCATCTGCAAAGAGGGCAAGTTTAGTATGTGTGGGCCCGACTGTTATGCCTTGGATAGAAGAATTGTTACGTAGAGCAATAGCTAGGTGTTCCATAGTGAGAACGTAGAGGAGGGGGGACAGTGGGCATCCCTGTCGCGTCCCGTTAGATACAGAGAAGGCTGGAGATAGCGAGCCATTTAGTCTAATCCTAGCATATGGAGAGGAGTAAAGGGACATTATTCTCGCCATCATATTGGTTCCCACGCCTATTTGTTGCAGGGATAGTCGAAGGAACTGCCAGTCTACTCGGTCGAATGCCTTCTCGGCATCGACTGTTAAGAGGCATAGTGGGATATCGTGGGACCGGGCATAGTTGGTTAAAAGAAGGGTCTTCAGGGTATTGTCCCTAGCCTCACGGCCACTCACAAAGCCGACCTGGTCTAGGTGTATTATCCCAGGCAACAATGGTTGTAATCTATTGGCTAGGATTTTAGCAAAGACTTTCAAATCGACCCCAATCAAGGAGATCGGCCTATAGCTTGCACAAAGAGTGGGGTCTTTGCCTGGCTTTGGGATGAGGGATATGTGAGCCTCAAGTGTTTGTGGAGGGAACACTGAACCCTCGGACAAAGAGTGGAACACCTTAGTTAGAAAGGGCGTGAGGAGGGCGGCAAAAAGTTTGTAGAACTTAGGAGTAAAGCCGTCTGGGCCCGGGCTCTTTCCACTCGGTGTACCCGCTATGGCTTTGGTGACTTCGTCTTCTGTGATTGAGGTTTCCAGATCAGCGATGACGTCATCTTCTAACGTAGGGAGCGCGGTTTCCAATACATATGACATCTGGTCCTCCACCCCGGAGGAAGGGGAACTTGTCCCTTGAGTCTTAGGGATATTGTACAGGGACTGATAAAAGTCCCTGAATTCCCCCACCATCTTAGTGGGTGAGGATACCATTTCCCCCTGTGCCCCCCGAATATGAGGCACAAAGGCGGAGGTTGTTTTTGGGTGCAGGGAGCGAGCCAGTGGCCTACCACATTTATCTCGAAACTTATATTGATGGAAAGTGAGCTTATCTGCATATGTACGTGCAGAGGCTTCATAAAGTTCTCTAAGTTGTGATCGTGCCCTAGAAACGTCCGCCAGCATTGTCACTGTCGGGGATCGTTTGTGCTCAGTTTCTAAGTTTCTAAGCGTTTTATTTGCTGCCTCTATGGCGGCTGAGCGCTCCTTTTTAAGACGCGTACCCATTTGGATAAAGGTACCACGTAGGACAGCCTTAAGTGCCTCCCATTGAAAGGGCAACGATGTCGTATCCAAAGCGTGGTCCGCAAAAAAGTTAGAGATTGTATCTGAAACCCTTGTCACACATTCCGGGTTCGTAAGCAGCGAATCGTTCAAGCGCCATGACCATTCCCTAATCGGAGTGGAAGGGAGCGAGAATGTCATGTGTATAGGAGAATGGTCAGACCAGACCATTGGGTCTATGGTGCATTCCGGGGACCAGTCCAGGCAGCTATGGTCACTCATTAGGTAGTCTATGCGACTATAGGTGTGATGAACATGGGAGAAGTGGGTATAGTTACGGACCGTGGGGTACAGCACTCTCCAAACGTCCACCAGACGCAGATCGTAGAATGCCCGTTTCAGAGCCCTCAGTTTGGGGAAGGAGATACACGATCGCGAGGTGGAGGAATCTAAAAGTGGTTCAAGAGGGGTGTTAAAATCTCCCCCCAATATGAGCTTACCCTCCCTGAATCCTGACAAAATCCTCATGTATTGTAACGCGGCCGATACTTGATTAACATTAGGAAGGTAAATGTTAGCTACTGTAAATTTGGTACCCCATAACACGAATTTCACAAAAACATACCTCCCCTGGGGGTCCGAGAGATGGTCAAGCACCTCTATAGGGAGCATCTTATGGAAGGCCACAGACACTCCCTTGGCTTTCTGGGTTGGGCTAGTGCTGTGGAACCACCTGTTGAAGTATCTGTTGGAACAGGAAGGGGTGGAGGCAGAGTGAAAATGTGTCTCTTGGAGAAGAAGCACATTGACTTGGCGTTTGTGCATTTGATACAGGATTTGTCCTCTTTTGGAGGCAATATTGAGCCCATTGACATTGTAGGAACAGAATTGTAACCTAGGGTGAGAGGTCACTGTGTGGGCCATGATGGAGCGATGGGGGGGAGGGGGGGAAGGAGAGAGAGAAGAAAAAAAAAAGAAAAGCGGGGAAGAAAAAAAGGGGGGAAACACAACAGGGGAGGAAGAGAGAAGGTAGAGCGAGGCGGGGGAGAGATTGAACGTAGAGAGCACCTGGGGAAGGCGGCTCAAGAATACTAAAGTGTGCGCAAAAACGTAACACTTCGTGAAATATCACGTAGTAGGCACTAACTGTGCCAATCCTATTTAGGGGGAGAGAACGGGGTTAGAACAGCTGAGTTGTGATCCCGACAACCTAACAGGCATATATAACATAACTGTAAGTGTAACACACCCAATGACCGTGGCATCTAATGCTCAACTGCCTAGTCACTAAAGGGCAGAGTGTCAGACTAATACCATTGGTACGCTGGAGTGTAATAAACAGTCTAAAATTACATAGAAAAATAACATCAACGTAGAACAAGGTGTACACAAACTGGTGACAGAATAAAGGCACAGGTATTCCCGCGTAAGCATGCGAGGGTTGGAAGCACCAATTACTACATTTATAGCAGCATTAACTATGATAGTTGTCACGGCTTAGCTCAGATATCTGTGTAAACGCACAGAAGGTGTCAGTGATAAGGCCAGTCAGTCCCAAGCTCCAGGGACATAGATGTCCAGAGCCCGAGGGAAGACCCGGAGGTCCCCGGACAAGCCAAAGGGCTATGCCCGGGAAACACCAAGCCAGCCAGTAGAGCCAATGCCGTGAAAGAACATATCAACACCACCGACCGCCTTTCCAAAGCCCCCGCAAGCACAACCGCACCAGCTGAGGGCAAGGAAACATTCTCCGTGCCAAGCGAGACAACTAAACCGTCAGCAGCACTTAGATAACAAAGTGAGCAAGAGTCAGCGGGGTGGATACGCAAGTAAAACCGTGAGTACAAAACAAAATAGAGAAAACAGTAGGCAAACCTGGCCGGAGTCTCATAAAGGAACTGTAGTCACCTGGTGGACTAAAGGACATATCAAAAAAGAACCATTTCAGGTCTCGGACGACAGAATCTGGATCAGTCTTCTGGTGACGTGGCTCGCCGTACTCTAGGATCGGAAGGTACCGATCTAGACTGTGGGCGTCCTCGACGCTGTAGAGGAGGGCCCGGTAGCCGCTGACGGTCATCTGGGGGGTCCAACCAGTTCGGGATGACAATAGGGTCCCGGTCCAGGAACAGGAAGAAGGCAGGAAGCTGGTCCGGGTCTGACAGCACAAATTTGTGGTTATCTTCTCGGGTCACTTTGATGCTGAAGGGGTGGCCCCAAGTGTACGTGGCGCCTACTTGGCGAATCAAGTCCAGCAGAGGACGGACCGCTCGCCGCATGTACAGCGTGTTGCGGGAGAGGTCCGGGTAGAGGTGTATAGGTGATCCGTGAAAGTCCAGTGGCCCCAGGCGCCAGGCCTTGCGCAAAATTTCTTCCTTCAGGGTATAGTAGTGCACCCGGCAAAGTACGTCACGAGGGCGGTCCCTGCGGTCACCCCCCATGCCTCCCACTCTATGCACTCTGTCCAATTCAATGGGAGATGTAACTTCCCTGCCCAGGACCTGATTGAGGATAGCGATGACAGTGGGTTTGAGATCGGCACCTGATGTAGCCTCCGGGACCCCCTGCAGCCGGATGTTGTTCCTGCGGCTCCGGTTCTCACTATCTTCTATCCGGAGCTGGTGTTGCCGTAGACGGGAGAGGTGAGCCGTAGATGCATTTTCAAGCGCCTTTATGCGGGCTGAATGGTCCTCCTGGGTGGTGGCCATAGCAGAAACCGTAACCTCCGACGCGGAAACCCGTTGTTTGAGGGCATTCAGTTCAACATGGAGAGAAGTTTCCATTTTGGAAGCCCAGGAATCAAAGTCAGCTCGGAAAGCAGAAAGTACGGCAGCGGATGTGGAGCCCTGGGAGAGCATCTCTGCTGAGGCCGTGTTCACGCTAAGAGTAGCGGGATCCATCGGAGGGGTCGGGTGTACACCTGGGCCGGTCCCACCGACAGAGAAAGCTGCTGCAGCCGGGGGATGAGGTGTTGGTTTGCCTGGAGTTCGGGCTGATGAAGCCCTGTCTTTCCCTGTACGGGAGTCCTGTGAGGCTGTGCGTAGCAGGTACCGTTGGATATTACCTGGTTGCAGTGCAGCGGAATCAGTAGAGGTAGAGCTGGAAGCCGCCATCAGCAGATTGGGCGTGATTGGTTGGGAACGCAGCCTGCGGTCGTCGGGAGAGCACAATGCTCAGCAGTACATGTCTTCAGCCGTCCATCCTCAGCCACGCATCCCCATAGGTGGAGTGGAAGAACAGAAAGTGCGACCCGTGTCGTACATGGGAATAGACGCTTGCTTTGCTGCTACTGACGTCTTGGAGCAGGCGCAGGGGAGTGCCGGTGTTTGCGTTACAGGACAGCGGTACGGCAGCCTGGGCAGCACTGGCGGCTGAGGAGGGGGCAGAGCAAGGCTAGTGGCAAGGGGGAGCACGGAGTCCGGGTGGAGCAAGATGGCCACTACACTGCTTGCTAGTCTGTGACTGGAGGGTTACGGGGAGGGCAAGATGAATGAGGTGGAGGCCCAGCCGCCCCGTACACCAGAGTAATTAGACCTTGATGGGTAGGGCAAAGCGGTTTTAAACGGGCAAGGGGGGACCCAGCAGTCCTATGGTCGGGTATAGCAAGATGGCCGCCCCTCGAACCTATGGGGTCAGGGCTCCCACCGAGTGCTCCTTTCTGACTGCCAGCTGGGGAGGGATCAGCCTACTTCTGGTGCCTTTTACTCTGCCCCCGCCCTGCTTACCCCGTGCGAGATGGTGCTTTGTGCTGGATGTTGCTCTGGGTGTATTGGGAGCAGCAAGATGGCCGCCGACTTCCAGGAGTAGGCCGAAGCCGCGGACTTTCCTAGAACTGGCCGCCGCGGGTGTGTCAGGCCGAACGTCCCGGGATCCCTCAGGTATGTAGACCAGACCAGTGCAGGCACACTTGCGGCCGATCCGCCCGCCGCACACTCCGCCGACCGCAGCACTTTAGGCCGGAGGATGCTGCTGTTCCCGCAGGCCGCAAGATGGCGGCCAGGCCCCGGAGCCGGCCACGGGCCGAAAAGAAGACCGAGGGGGTTCCCTAAGAATCAAACACCTCCATCCGAGCCTGGATGGAGATGTAGAATGTCCGTGGGGTATCCGGAGACCCTCCGGGAGGCGGTGGAGGCTTTGTGGGCCCCAAGATGGCGTCGGGCCTGGGCTGTGTAGAGCAGGCCTGGTAGTTGCCGCACGGCCGGCCCGGAGTCACAATTCAGACTGGGTTGCAGGTATGGAATCCTCAGGAACGACAGGGGAAGAGTTGGAGCAATTTCCAGTGGATTAGGAGCGAGGATGGCTATAGATTGAGGGTGCAGTTGTGGAGCTCAATGTCTGCACGTCCTCCTCAGTCGGCTCCCGGACACGCCCCCCCGAAAAAATGTTTTTTTAAAGCACACTATAGCACAAGGAGAATTTCCCTCACTGTCCTTCCCTGTCCCTAGAAACAAGGATTATCACAGTGAAAGAAACTGACACTCTTCCTACCTATAGTTTTCTGTCCCTAGAAAAAATGTTTTTTTAAAACACACTATAGCACAAGGAGAATTTCCCTCACTGTCCTTCCCTGTCCCTAGAAACAAGGATTATCACAGTGAAAGAAACTGTCACTCTTCCTACCTATAGTTTTCTGTCCCTAGAAAAAATGTTTTTTTAAAGCACACTATAGCACAAGGAGAATTTCCCTCACTGTCCTTCCCTGTCCCTAGAAACAAGGATTATCACAGTGAAAGAAACTGACACTCTTCCTACCTATAGTTTTCTGTCCCTAGAAAAAATGTTTTTTTAAAGCACACTATAGCACAAGGAGAATTTCCCTCACTGTCCTTCCCTGTCCCTAGAAACAAGGATTATCACAGTGAAAGAAACTGACACTCTCCCTACCTATAGTTTTCTGTCCCTAGAAAAAATGTTTTTTTAAAGCACACTATAGCACAAGGAGAATTTCCCTCACTGTCCTTCCCTGTCCCTAGAAACAAGGATTATCACAGTGAAAGAAACTGACACTCTTCCTACCTATAGTTTTCTGTCCCTAGAAAAAATGTTTTTTTAAAGCACACTATAGCACAAGGAGAATTTCCCTCACTGTCCTTCCCTGTCCCTAGAAACAAGGATTATCACAGTGAAAGAAACTGACACTCTTCCTACCTATAGTTTTCTGTCCCTAGAAAAAATGTTTTTTTTAAAGCACACTATAGCACAAGGAGAATTTCCCTCACTGTCCTTCCCTGTCCCTAGAAACAAGGATTATCACAGTGAAAGAAACTGACACTCTTCCTACCTATAGTTTTCTGTCCCTAGAAAAAATGTTTTTTTAAAGCACACTATAGCACAAGGAGAATTTCCCTCACTGTCCTTCCCTGTCCCTAGAAACAAGGATTATCACAGTGAAAGAAACTGACACTCTTCCTACCTATAGTTTTCTGTCCCTAGAAAAAATGTTTTTTTAAAGCACACTATAGCACAAGGAGAATTTCCCTCACTGTCCTTCCCTGTCCCTAGAAACAAGGATTATCACAGTGAAAGAAACTGACACTCTTCCTACCTATAGTTTTCTGTCCCTAGAAAAAATGTTTTTTTAAAGCACACTATAGCACAAGGAGAATTTCCCTCACTGTCCTTCCCTGTCCCTAGAAACAAGGATTATCACAGTGAAAGAAACTGACACTCTTCCTACCTATAGTTTTCTGTCCCTAGAAAAAATGTTTTTTTAAAGCACACTATAGCACAAGGAAAATTTCCCTCACTGTCCTTCCCTGTCCCTAGAAACAAGGATTATCACAGTGAAAGAAACTGACACTCTTCCTACCTATAGTTTTCTGTCCCTAGAAAAAATGTTTTTTTAAAGCACACTATAGCACAAGGAGAATTTCCCTCACTGTCCTTCCCTGTCCCTAGAAACAAGGATTATCACAGTGAAAGAAACTGACACTCTTCCTACCTATAGTTTTCTGTCCCTAGAAAAAATGTTTTTTTAAAGCACACTATAGCACAAGGAGAATTTCCCTCACTGTCCTTCCCTGTCCCTAGAAACAAGGATTATCACAGTGAAAAAAACTGACACTCTTCCTACCTATAGTTTTCTGTCCCTAGAAAAAATGTTTTTTTAAAGCACACTATAGCACAAGGAGAATTTCCCTCACTGTCCTTCCCTGTCCCTAGAAACAAGGATTATCACAGTGAAAGAAACTGACACTCTTCCTACCTATAGTTTTCTGTCCCTAGAAAAAATGTTTTTTTAAAGCACACTATAGCACAAGGAAAATTTCCCTCACTGTCCTTCCCTGTCCCTAGAAACAAGGATTATCACAGTGAAAGAAACTGACACTCTTCCTACCTATAGTTTTCTGTCCCTAGAAAAAATGTTTTTTTAAAGCACACTATAGCACAAGGAGAATTTCCCTCACTGTCCTTCCCTGTCCCTAGAAACAAGGATTATCACAGTGAAAGAAACTGACACTCTTCCTACCTATAGTTTTCTGTCCCTAGAAAAAATGTTTTTTTAAAGCACACTATAGCACAAGGAGAATTTCCCTCACTGTCCTTCCCTGTCCCTAGAAACAAGGATTATCACAGTGAAAGAAACTGACACTCTTCCTACCTATAGTTTTCTGTCCCTAGAAAAAATGTTTTTTTAAAGCACACTATAGCACAAGGAAAATTTCCCTCACTGTCCTTCCCTGTCCCTAGAAACAAGGATTATCACAGTGAAAGAAACTGACACTCTTCCTACCTATAGTTTTCTGTCCCTAGAAAAAATGTTTTTTTAAAGCACACTATAGCACAAGGAGAATTTCCCTCACTGTCCTTCCCTGTCCCTAGAAACAAGGATTATCACAGTGAAAGAAACTGACACTCTTCCTACCTATAGTTTTCTGTCCCTAGAAAAAATGTTTTTTTAAAGCACACTATAGCACAAGGAGAATTTCCCTCACTGTCCTTCCCTGTCCCTAGAAACAAGGATTATCACAGTGAAAGAAACTGACACTCTTCCTACCTATAGTTTTCTGTCCCTAGAAAAAATGTTTTTTTAAAGCACACTATAGCACAAGGAGAATTTCCCTCACTGTCCTTCCCTGTCCCTAGAAACAAGGATTATCACAGTGAAAGAAACTGACACTCTTCCTACCTATAGTTTTCTGTCCCTAGAAAAAATGTTTTTTTAAAGCACACTATAGCACAAGGAGAATTTCCCTCACTGTCCTTCCCTGTCCCTAGAAACAAGGATTATCACAGTGAAAGAAACTGACACTCTTCCTACCTATAGTTTTCTGTCCCTAGAAAAAATGTTTTTTTAAAGCACACTATAGCACAAGGAGAATTTCCCTCACTGTCCTTCCCTGTCCCTAGAAACAAGGATTATCACAGTGAAAGAAACTGACACTCTTCCTACCTATAGTTTTCTGTCCCTAGAAAAAATGTTTTTTTTAAAGCACACTATAGCACAAGGAGAATTTCCCTCACTGTCCTTCCCTGTCCCTAGAAACAAGGATTATCACAGTGAAAGAAACTGACACTCTTCCTACCTATAGTTTTCTGTCCCTAGAAAAAATGTTTTTTTAAAGCACACTATAGCACAAGGAGAATTTCCCTCACTGTCCTTCCCTGTCCCTAGAAACAAGGATTATCACAGTGAAAGAAACTGACACTCTTCCTACCTATAGTTTTCTGTCCCTAGAAAAAATGTTTTTTTAAAGCACACTATAGCACAAGGAGAATTTCCCTCACTGTCCTTCCCTGTCCCTAGAAACAAGGATTATCACAGTGAAAGAAACTGACACTCTTCCTACCTATAGTTTTCTGTCCCTAGAAAAAATGTTTTTTTAAAGCACACTATAGCACAAGGAGAATTTCCCTCACTGTCCTTCCCTGTCCCTAGAAACAAGGATTATCACAGTGAAAGAAACTGACACTCTTCCTACCTATAGTTTTCTGTCCCTAGAAAAAATGTTTTTTTAAAGCACACTATAGCACAAGGAAAATTTCCCTCACTGTCCTTCCCTGTCCCTAGAAACAAGGATTATCACAGTGAAAGAAACTGACACTCTTCCTACCTATAGTTTTCTGTCCCTAGAAAAAATGTTTTTTTAAAGCACACTATAGCACAAGGAGAATTTCCCTCACTGTCCTTCCCTGTCCCTAGAAACAAGGATTATCACAGTGAAAGAAACTGACACTCTTCCTACCTATAGTTTTCTGTCCCTAGAAAAAATGTTTTTTTAAAGCACACTATAGCACAAGGAGAATTTCCCTCACTGTCCTTCCCTGTCCCTAGAAACAAGGATTATCACAGTGAAAGAAACTGACACTCTTCCTACCTATAGTTTTCTGTCCCTAGAAAAAATGTTTTTTTAAAGCACACTATAGCACAAGGAGAATTTCCCTCACTGTCCTTCCCTGTCCCTAGAAACAAGGATTATCACAGTGAAAGGAACTGACACTCTTCCTACCTATAGTTTTCTGTCCCTAGAAAAAATGTTTTTTTAAAGCACACTATAGCACAAGGAGAATTTCCCTCACTGTCCTTCCCTGTCCCTAGAAACAAGGATTATCACAGTGAAAGAAACTGACACTCTTCCTACCTATAGTTTTCTGTCCCTAGAAAAAATGTTTTTTTAAAGCACACTATAGCACAAGGAGAATTTCCCTCACTGTCCTTCCCTGTCCCTAGAAACAAGGATTATCACAGTGAAAGAAACTGACACTCTTCCTACCTATAGTTTTCTGTCCCTAGAAAAAATGTTTTTTTAAAGCACACTATAGCACAAGGAGAATTTCCCTCACTGTCCTTCCCTGTCCCTAGAAACAAGGATTATCACAGTGAAAGAAACTGACACTCTTCCTACCTATAGTTTTCTGTCCCTAGAAAAAATGTTTTTTTAAAGCACACTATAGCACAAGGAGAATTTCCCTCACTGTCCTTCCCTGTCCCTAGAAACAAGGATTATCACAGTGAAAGAAACTGACACTCTTCCTACCTATAGTTTTCTGTCCCTAGAAAAAATGTTTTTTTAAAGCACACTATAGCACAAGGAGAATTTCCCTCACTGTCCTTCCCTGTCCCTAGAAACAAGGATTATCACAGTGAAAGAAACTGACACTCTTCCTACCTATAGTTTTCTGTCCCTAGAAAAAATGTTTTTTTAAAGCACACTATAGCACAAGGAGAATTTCCCTCACTGTCCTTCCCTGTCCCTAGAAACAAGGATTATCACAGTGAAAGAAACTGACACTCTTCCTACCTATAGTTTTCTGTCCCTAGAAAAAATGTTTTTTTAAAGCACACTATAGCACAAGGAGAATTTCCCTCACTGTCCTTCCCTGTCCCTAGAAACAAGGATTATCACAGTGAAAGAAACTGACACTCTTCCTACCTATAGTTTTCTGTCCCTAGAAAAAATTTTTTTTAAAGCACACTATAGCACAAGGAGAATTTCCCTCACTGTCCTTCCCTGTCCCTAGAAACAAGGATTATCACAGTGAAAGAAACTGACACTCTTCCTACCTATAGTTTTCTGTCCCTAGAAAAAATGTTTTTTTAAAGCACACTATAGCACAAGGAGAATTTCCCTCACTTTCCTTCCCTGTCCCTAGAAACAAGGATTATCACAGTGAAAGAAACTGACACTCTTCCTACCTATAGTTTTCTGTCCCTAGAAAAAATGTTTTTTTAAAGCACACTATAGCACAAGGAGAATTTCCCTCACTGTCCTTCCCTGTCCCTAGAAACAAGGATTCGCACAGTAAAACACACTGACACTCTCCCTACCTATCCTTCTCTTTCCCTAAACTAAAGGAATCCAGGTTAAGCAAGAAAAAATAAATGTCACTGTCCCTGCCTATGCTTCTCTTTCCCTGCTCCGGAACACACTACACTATGCCGCCGTGCTGGCGGCCTTTTATAGTGTGGGGCGTGTACTAAACACCCTCAGCAATAATTGGCCACAGGCATCCTGCCTGTGGCCAATCATTGCTCTCCTCGCTGCCGGCGCTGTGATTGGCCAAGCATGCGGGGTCACAGTGCATGCTTGGCCAATCACAGCGCCTGGATGACACTGCGATGGCGTAGTGCATTGTGGGCCGTTCGCGTCACTCGAATTAGGCGCGAACGGCCCAAATCGTTCGATCTTCGTCGAACGATCGAACAGCCGATGTTCGAGTCGAACGTATGTTCGACTCGAACACCGAGCTCATCCCTATTCACCAATCACTTTATCTATTACAACAGGTCAACAAGGCCTAACGTCAACCCTTTGGAAGAATAATACATTTCTTTTCTCTCAAGAGAGATACGTGTCTGCAATGCAGAACATATTGACAGAATTCTTTGATTTTAATGATAATGGCTCTACATCCACTACAAATCTGTGGTGTACTCACAAAGCTTTTATTAGTGGTAGCCTTATCCAGATGGCATCTAGGGATAAAAGAGAAAGGCTAAACTTTGTTAATACCCTTTTAAAAGATATATCTAGTCTTGAAAAAGAGCATAAACAATCTCCAGATAATTCTAACAAAAACTCAACAACAAAAGGAATGAGCTTAGGTCAACTTTATTAACTAACCATGACAAATACCTCAAACGACTGAAATTGAATTATTACTCCCAAAATAATAGGGCAGGCAAATTGATGGCCTCTGTACTACGTCACCGCCAAGGAACACAAAAAATTCATAGATTAATTCATCATAAATCTGGGAAAGCATTAAAGTGGTTGTAAACCCCCCAAAAAAAATAATATATACCTGCAAGGCAAAGGCATAATGAGCTAGTATGACTAGCATACTAGCTCATTATGAATTACTTACGTTAGATCGAAGCCCCCGCAGCGGTGCTCGGACACCTCCGCCATCTTGCCTCGATGTTCCTTCCGTGTATCGCCGCTCCGGAGCGGCGATGACGTCACACGCATGCGTGCTCGGGCCGGCTAAATCCATTCAGAAATCCGGCTACTATGCCGGCCTGCTAGTGTGCATGCGCGTGACGTCAGCGGCGCCGGTTTTAAAAGCAAATATCTCCTTAACTGTGTAGGTTAGGGAGATATTTTATGCACCTACAGGTAAGCCGGTCATCTGTCAGACGCGAGTAGAGGAGAGCCGATCGGCTGCTCCTCTGACAGGGGGGGTTTGTGCTGATCGATTATCAGCACAGCCCCCCCGAGGATGCCCACTGGACCACCAGGGATGCCACTAGACCACCAGGGATGCCACTAGACCACCAGGGAACCACACCATAAAGATATATAAGGTATGCCACCCTAGACCACCAGGGATAATGGATGCCAATCAGTGCCACAATGGATGCCAATCAGTGCCCACGATGGGCACCACTGATTGGCAGGCATTATTGTTTGGCACTGATTGGCATCCATTAGTACAGTACAGTGCCACCTATCAGTGCCCACCCATGCCACCTATCAGTGCCCATCCATGCCGCCTATCCGTGCCCATCAGTGCCCACCCGTGCCGCCTATCTGTGCCCACCCATGCTGCCGATCTGTGCCCACCCGTGCCGCCGATCTGTGCCCACCCGTGCCGCCGATCGTTGCCCATCCGTGCCGCCGATCGTTGCCCATCCGTGCCACCTCATCGGTGCCCATCCGTGCCGCCTTATCCGTGCCCGTCAGTGAAGCCCCATCAGTGCCCATCAGTGAAGGAGAAAACTAACTTATTTACAAAGTTTTGTAACTGAAACAAAAAAACAACTTTTTTTTTCAAAATTTTCGGCCTTTTTTTATTTTTTAGCAGAAAATAAAAATCGCAGAGGTGATCAAATACCACCAAAAGAAAGCTCTATTTGTGGGAACAAAATGATAAAAATTTAGTTTGGGTACAGTGTACCATGACCGCGCAATTGTCATTCAAAGTGCAACAGCGCAGAAAGCTGAAAATTGGTCTGGGCAGGAAGGTGTTTAAGTGCCCAGTATGGAAGTGGTTAAAAAATGACAAGGATACTATCCAACCAACATTACAAGACATTACAGTATTCTTAGACAAAGTGAACTTACCCAAAATTGACTCCAATACACTTGACGCACTAAATCAACCCATATCGTTAATGGAAACCCAGAAAGGTATAAAAGACCTTCCGCTGCATAAATAGCCAGGTAATGACGGTCTATCCAACAAATATTACAAAACATTCATTAATATTTTGGCTCCGCACTTAACAAACCTGTTTAATTGCATAGCTACAGCCAAATGTTGCCCGAAAAAACTGTTAGAAGCGGTAATAATTACTCTCCCGAAATCTGACAAAGACTTGACATCTCTTTTAACCACCTCGCGCCCGCCGTACGACTATGTACGGCCGCAAGGTGGTTCTCAAATGCTGGGAGGCCGTCTTTTTACGGCCTCCGCTCCTCCGACCACTGGGGGGCGCGCGAGCGCCGCCAGCCGGCGCGCGCACGTGCCCGGCGCGTCACTGTAAGGCCGATGCGCGTGCCTGGCGGCCGCGATGTCCGCCAGGTACCCGCGATCGGCCGGTACAGAGACAAGGACATGGATCTGTGTGTGTAAACACACAGATCCATGTCCTGTCAGGGAGAGAGGAGACCGATGCTGTGTCCCTTGTACATAGGGACACAGATTGGTCACCTCCCCCAGCCAGTCCCCTCCCCCCCACAGTAGTAATCACTCCCAGGGCATACATTTAACCCCTTCCTCGCCCCCTAGTGTTAACCCCTTCCCTGCCAGTCACATTTATACAGTAATCAGTGCATATTTATAGCACTGTTCGCTGTATAAATGTGAATGGTCCCAAAATAGTGTCAAAAGTGTCCGATGTGTCCGCCATAATATCGCAGTCACGAAAAAAATCGCTGATCGCCGCCATTACTAGTAAAAAAAATAATAATTATACAAATGCCATAAAACTACCCCCTATTTTGTAAACGCTATAACTTTTGCGCAAACCAATCAATAAACGCCGATTGCGATTTTTTTTTACCAAAAATATGTAGAAGAATACGTATCGGCCTAAACTGAGGAAAACATTTTTTTTTTTTAATTGGGATATTTATTATAGCAAAAATCAAAAAATATTGTGTTTTTTTGAAAATTGTCGCTCTTTTTTGTTTATAGCGCAAAAAATAAAAACCGCAGAGATGATCAAATACCACCAAAAGAAAGCTCTATTTGTGGGGGAAAAAGGACGTCAATTTTGTTTGGGAGCCATGTCGCACGACCGCGCAATTGTCATTCAAAGCGTGACAGTGCCGAAAGCTGAAATTTCGCCTGGGCAGGAAGGGGGTATATGTGCCCAGTAAGGAAGTGGTTAAACTATCGACCAATCTCGTTGCTCAATTTGGACATTAAAATTTATGCCAAAATATTGGCCAATCGTTTGTTAGAAATAACCCCTTACCTGACCAAGTAGGCTTTGTTAAGGGTTGTCAAGCCCCGGACAGCACGAGAAGGATGATCAATTTGATTAACTACGTTGAGAACACACGAACGCTTTCTCTGCCCCTAGGTCTGGACTTAGAGAAGGCATTCTATAGAGTGCATTGGAACTATATCTCCAGGACTCTTGAGAAGTTTGGATTTTCAGGATTTATCCATGAAGCAATTATGCTACTTTATACACAACCATCAGCAAAAGTTTCCACTTTGGGAATGTTGTCTAAGACTTTTAACCTCACGAACGGCACCAGACAGGGTTGCCCACTCTCACCCATTATATTTTCTTTTGTAATTGAACCCTTGGCGGAAACCATTAGGTCCAATGAAAATATTTCAGGAATAAAGATAGGTGATAGAATACATAAAATTGGGCTATTTTCCGATGACATCATTCTATCTTTAACTAATCCCAACAAATCCCTGCACGTGCTACAAGCAGTACTTAACTCCTTTAGTAAAGTATCTTATTACAAAATTAACAATAGGAAAAGCTTTGGCCTACCTATGAATATATCTAACGATACCTTTACCATCCTCAAAGAAAAATATAATTATAATTGGGATGCATCTTTGTTCACCTATCTAGGTATCAACCTTACATTTCCCACCAAAAAACTATATGCAGCTAATTTTCCTAAGTTATTAGACTTGATTTCAAAAGATTTTCAAAATCTAAAACAAACGCACCTATCCTGGATAGGCAAAATTGCGGCATTTAAAATGCAAACCCTACCCAAGATACTCTATCTTTTTAGATCCATACCTATTCCAATACCTTCAAGCTTTTTCAAGATTCTAAATACTAAATTGAGAAACCTGGTCTGGAATAACAAAAAACCAAGGGTAGCTTTCTCTATTTTAACATCTTTTAAAAACAAAGGGGGTATGAACTTACCTGATATGCATAAATACTACTACGCAACACTTTTGGATCAAATGAAATACTGGTTCTTCCCAAATGACAATAAGCTGTGGTTATCCATTGAAAGAGAAATCACCAAGGGAAATGATTTATTTGCCCTGTCAGTGGCTTACATGATATTCCCTAAGGTCATAGTTCCTAAATTGCTTTCCATTAACCACTTAAGGACCGCTGCCTGTACATTTACGTCGGGCAGAGTGGCACGGACAGGCATAAGCACGTACCTGTACGTCCCCTTTAAGATGCCGCTGTGTGGTCGTGCGCGCGCCACCGGCGGCGCACTCGCAACCCTGCCGCTTTCTCCGTGAGCCTGACCGTGGGTCCCGCGGACTCGATCGCCGCGGGGATACCCGCGATCATCTCACGGAGAGATAGAGCGGGGAGATGCTAGTGTAAACAAGCATCTCCCCGTTCTGCCTAGTGACAATGACACTGATCTCCGCTCCGTGTAGTCGGAGCGGAGATCAGTGTCATGTCACACACAGCCCATCCCCCCTACAGTAAGAAGCACTCCCTAGGAAACACTTAACCCCTACAGCGCCACCTACTGGTTAATCCCTTCACTGCCAGTGTCATTTTCACAGTAATCAGTGCATTTTTATAGCACTGATCGCTGTAAAAATTACAATGGTCCCAAAAATGTGTCAAACGCGTCCAATGTGTCCGCCATAATGTCCCAGTCATGATAAATAATCGCTGATCGCTGCCATAACTAGTAAAAAAAAATATTAACAAAAATACCATAAAACAGTCCCCTACAAGCTATAACTTTTGCGCAAACCAATCAATAAACGCTTTTTGCGATTTTTTTAACCAAAAATATGTAGAAGAATACGTGTCGGCCTAAACTGTGGAAAAAAATGGTTTTTTATATATTTTTTGGGGATATTTATTATAGCAAAAAGTAAAAAATATAGCATTTTTTTCAAAATTGTCGCTCTCTTTTTGTTAATAGCGCAAAAATAAAAACCGCAGAGGTGATCAATTACCACCAAAAGAAAGCTCTATTTGTGGGGAAAAAAAGGATGTCAATTTTGTTTGGGAGCCACGTTGCACGACCGCGCAATTGTCAGTTAAAGCGACGCAGTGCCGAATCGCAAAAAGTGGCCTGGTCTTTGACCAGCAAAATGGTCTGGGGCTGAAGAGGTTAAAGCTACCCTGCTAGCATGGAAGTTTCTTGTCTCAAACTTCCATGCTCTAGGGCACTTACAAAAGATACCTATTCCACTCAGAGCCCTTGACTACTGTAGAGGCCGACTCCCGATGAACAAATGGCTTGCTGAGGGCTTTAACTTTTACGTACACCTTCCCTCAGGATACAAAGCCACAATTGATGATAAGTTAAATAAGCTTAACTGTCTGCAAAGCTTTAATCCACATCAAGATTTTGAAGTCCCATCTTTAATTTGGTCACACCTCACCATTAACAAACCTTTAAAACATAAAAGTATAGCTTTCTTCTATAAAGTTTTTTCTCAGTATCATAAATATGAGAAAAACCCTAATATGTATAAATGGGAAAAAGATTTAGGACAATCCTTTTCGGATGAATGTTGGTACAATGCTATGAGAATGAAGGTAGGGGGAGCGCAATAGCTCCCCCTACCTATGGGAATAGGAACAAATCAACAGTTATAATTGGTAATTTAACTGTCAGCTGACATAAATTTTCTAGAAAGTTCTTCAGTTGGTCAGGTGATTCAACGAACCTATAAGAAAAAAGAAGAGGTCATAAAAGACATCCAGACCAATGGTTTTAACAGAACAACGGCTGCAGCAGAAGAAAAGGCATCTCCTGTGTTTGTTCTCCCTCTCACCATGGATTCTTTGCTGCGTCAGCTGATGGAGAGGGCCTCAGCTCCTGATGGCGATGCCTGGATGAGGTTTTGCCTGTCTTCTGGCCCTTCCATGGCTTCTTTGCCTCTTCTCCCTCCTCCTCTCTCGGCTGTCATGCCTGAATTCCCCCATCCTGTGTCCTCTCCCCCTCCGGTTTCCACTGCTCCTTCTTTTACCCCCCTTTTTTCACTTCCTGGTCCGCCTGTATCTCCTCCCCTTCTGAGCACCTCTGTTCCGCCCCCCCCCCCCGGTTCGGCCTCCTTTCATGCCCCCACCTTCTTCCTCACTTGGCCGAGCCTCCGTACCGCCCAGGCCGCTTGTTTCCTCCCCTCCTTCACCATCCGTGCGGGAGCTGAATGACAATTGCAGTGCTGGAGCACGCGCAGTGGTGTCGGGACGCCCATTGAGGACTAAGCAGAAGCCGGTTCGCTGGATCGAATCCAGGGACCAGCCAGCTTCAAAAAAGTCAAGAACTGCTGGTAAAAATATTAACTCTTTGCGCGCTATTGACTCTAGTTCCTGTAGTAAGCTCTTTAGAAAAAACTCTTTTGACTAATCCTAAGCTGCCGGCTGAGGCTAATGTGTTTGTGAATCCACAAGCAGTGCAGCTTGCCACTTCTGCTTTTCAGCAGAATTTTTCTTTTATTAACCCTATCTATTCAATGGCTGGAAATTATATCCCTGCTACTTGTTCGTCTGTGACATGTTCACCCGCTTCTTTGTCATTTGAAAATGTCATGCCTGTAGTTTCTCTGCCTCTTGTTAATTTTACAGATTGTGTGTCAGATTCATCGCCTGCAACTGAAGTATTACGTGACACCCCTATTCAGACTACATCTGTATCCTCTATCACGCTGAGTCGTATTGACGGTGAGTCTGAGCAATTGCGTTCATTATTGATGTCGTTTAATTCCTTTACTGACTATTTTAAAAAATGCATTAGTAATTTACCTTCTAATACAGAGAATCCTTTATTGCAAGCTGGAAAGATGTTGATAATTCTGCCCCGACATTATCCCTGCTTGCTCAAGCTTTATCTGTACATGATCGAATTTCTTCCCATTCGGTCCCCGAAAACTGCTTGAAGGAAGCATTGGTCTGTGAAATTTCACCTCTCGGCTTTCATTTATCTACTTCTACAAAAGAAAAAATTTGGAGAGGCGATTATATCGACCTTCTTTCTCTCCTCCCTTCCTTCAAGGATAATCGGCTAGATAAGAAGGATTCGGATAAATTAGAGGATGATAGGCGTAAGTCAGCTCAACGCTCTTTCAACAATTGGCTTCAAGCCTTTTGTATATACGCTAGTATCATGAGCGAAAAACGTCCTGATTTGTGTTGCGGGATGTTTCAACACATTGAGATTATCCTTGAAGCTTATAAGAATTTTTCTGGATTAGCGTGGTTCTATTACGACGAGTCTTTCAGACAGAAATTAGCGGTTCATAAAAGCTTAAAATGGGGTTCTAAAGACGTGGGTTTGTGGTTAAACCTGTTGATACCTAGGAAACAAGTATTTACACCACTATCCCAACAACCTGTGCCTTTTAAAAAAGGTTTATGCTTCGGATTTAATGAAGGGCAATGTAAATGGCCAAATTCCTGTCGCTACAAGCACGAATGTTCTGCTTGCGCTGGTGCCCATCCTGCTGTTCGTTCGCTTTAAAAATTATCTCAGGCTCCTGCATCTCATTCTAGGGATAATTTTCGTTCTGGCAATAACGCCAGTGATTCTACCCGCCATGTTGCCGTTTCTTCAAATATGGCCAGACCGTCAGACAGCGGATCTCATAATTAGTGGTTTCTCTGTTGGTTTTCATTTGCCGACATATAATGGCACAGGTTGTGTTTGTCATGAAAATCTCCCGTCTGTTCGACGTTTCCCTGATGTTGTATATAATAAAATTTTGAAAGAAGTCAATGAGGGTAGAGTTGAAGGCCCCTTTCAGTCACCTCCGTTTCTGAATTTTAGAGTCTTGCCTCTTGGTTTAATACATAAAAAGGAAAAGAACAGTTTTCGATTGATCCATCACTTGTCATATCCTGTGGGTTCATCTCTTAATGACACTATTGACCCTATTGAAAGCTCGGTCTCTTATGCGTCTTTTGATGATGCAATTTCCAAGATACGTGTCCTTGGACAGTCCGCTGTGCTTGCCAAAGCTGACATTAAATCGGCTTTCCGCCTATTGCCGATTCATCATTCTGCTTTTAGTTCCCTGGGTTTTTACTTTGATGGAGCCTATTACTTTGATAAGTGCCTGCCAATGGGCTGATCATTGTCTTGTAGGTATTTTGAAGCTTTTTCTTCTTTTCTTGAATGGACAGTCTCATTTCAAGCCAAGTCTTCTAATTTAATACATTATTTAGACGACTTCTTATTTATGGGTCCGGCCGACTCTTCTCATTGTCTTTATTTGTTTAGTGAATTTAGGGTCATCTGTAGACGTTTTGGAGTTCTTCTAGCTGAAGAAAAATCTGTTTGGCCTACTACTTGCCTTGAATTTCTTGGCATTACGATTGACACAGTTCAGATGGAGTGTCGCCTCCCTTCTGCTAAAATAGACCGTTTGCGTGCATTAGTATCCCTTGTTCTTTCTAAACGTAAAGTGACAGTTCGAACCTTACAATCATTACTCGGTCTGCTTGCCTTTGCAACGCGAATCATCCCTATAGACCGTGTTTTTTCTAAACGCTTATATAAGACTTTATCTGGTTTTACATCGCCTTTCAATTTTGTACGTATTACGTCTGATTTAGTTTCAGATCTTTTGGTTTGGGATGAATTTTTTCATCTTATAATGGCTGTTCTTTTTGGCAGACCCCTTTTTGTGATGCATTTGCAATTTCATTATTTACTGATGCAGCTGGTTCAGTGGGCTTTGGCGCATTTTGGTGTGGCCATTGGTCTATGGATTTTTGGCCTGCTTCTTGGGGGGAACAAGGTTTGACTAAGAACATAGTGTTACTGGAAAATTTTCCTATTATAGTAGCTCTTGAACTATGGGGTGATCGGCTGCGGAATTCTCGTATTTTATTTAATTCCGACAATAAAAGCGTTGCGTTTGCCATCAATTGTTTGACATCTAAGTCTCTACCTGTTTTGGCTGTCTTAAGACAATTAGTTTTCAAATGCCTTGCTTTTAATTTGTGGATAAAAGTAAAATATGTTCCTGGTCATGTTAACACTACTGTCGATTCTTTATCCCGCTTTCAGCTGGACCGATTCCACAGTTTGGTGCCGGATGCAGATCTATTGGGCTCTCCATGCCCGGAACAGTTGTGGTCGGTGGTTTGTCCTCGGTAACGTCAGCCATCACGGATTCTTTGGCCCCCTCCATGTGGACGCAGTACAACGCCGCGTGGACCTTGTGGTGCTCTTTTCTACAGTCTGCCAATTTGTCTATCCTTTCTTTCTCTGAAAGGTTGGTTCTGTTTTTTCTTGAGGATTTAATGAGTAGATCTTATTCTTATTCTCATTTGGTCAAGGTGTTGGCAGGTATTGATTTTTTCAATAAAATGAGAGGTTTTCCCCCCTGCTCAAATTTATTTTCAGTTTCACAAGCCCTTAAAGGCTACCGTAAAAAATATTTTAAAGTTGACAACAGGGTGCCGATTACTTCTGCTATTTTGCATCGCCTTTTACTTGCCTCCTCCTCTATTTGTTTTTCGGAATATGAAGAGCTTCTTTTACAAGTTTCTTTTTGCCTCTGTTTCTTTGGAGCGTTTTGCATTTCCGAATTATTGCCGAAAACTTCATCGTCTTCGGGAGGCCTTTTTATTTCTGATGTCGTTATGAATACTGATCGCGTCAGAATATTATTACGTTTTAGTAAAACGGACCAATTGGGTAAAGGTCGTTGGATTGTTATACACAAAATACATGATTCGCCGATTTGTGTTTTCTCCTTATTGGCAAGATATCTGCTTTTTCGCCCTGAATCATTTGGTCTTCTTTTGATACATAACTCCGGCCTTCCACTTACCCAATACCAATTCAGGATGATTTTGAATAGATGCCTTCGCCATGCCGATTTAGGCCACTTGCATATCACATCTCATTCTTTTCGAATTGGTGCTGCCACAGAAGCCTCTGGGTTGGGTTTGTCGTCTAATGCTATAAAAAGTTTGGGTAGTTGGAAATCTGAATGTTTCCGGTCTTATGTCAGGCCTAATTTATGCTCTTTTTAATTTTATAGGATTGCCATGCTATATTTGGATTATAGGACACTCTTTCGTGCATTGGGCGAACGTAAGAGCTTCATTTAGGAGTTATGGACTCAACTTGGGTCTCGACAGTCCGGCTTACGAGATATTATGGTATGGCTGCAGAGGCATGTCCTGGTTTAATCTTCGTCCTACTCTGACTTTTTTAATTTCCTCTTGGCCTCATCCGGCTGTTATTATTTTACATCTATCTGGTAATGACTTGGGTACTTATAGGACATTAGATTTGGTTGCTCAAATTAAAACAGATTTTTTTACATCTTCATGTAGTTCTGCCATCTACCATTTTGGTCTTCTCTGAGCTCATTCCAAGGTTTAAATGGTTATTTAATCCGGAATTTTTATATCTGGAGAAGATCCGTAAAAGAGTTAACAGACTGGTAGCAAAATGTATGCCTTCAGTTGATGGACTGTCCTTCCGTCATCTTGATTTGGAAGGTGGTTTGCCTGGTCTTTATCGTTCTGATCAGGTCCATCTATCTGACATTGGTTGTGATATTCTCAACCTAGATTTTAATTCTTGTATAGAATTGGCCGTGGCTCGGGTGGGGTGCCAGGCTCTTTTTAAATGAGGAGCCTGGCGGGTGGGATAGTAGTTGATTGGTACAAGTTGGTAGGTTTGAGCTTGTAAAGCTAAACCTTTGGTACGTTATATTATATAAATTGGAAAGTATTATATCGTCAAATAAACGAACATGGTTTTTATTAGTTGTGTATCATCATACAAGTAATAAAAGGGCCGCGGCCAATCATACCACAGTTTAAAGATTATTTATTTATTATATTTAAAGTTTAAGATATTAATTGAGTTTGGTCTCTAGTCCCATGAAGGTAGGGGGAGAGCGCAATAGCTCCTCCTACCTATGTGAATAGGAACAAATCAATAAGTTTACTGCACTGTATATTTAAATAATAAAATACAGTTATAATTGGTCATTTACCTGTCAGCTGACATAAATTTTCTAGAAAGTTCTTCAGTTGGTCAGGTGATTCAACGAACCTATAAGAAAAAAGAAGAGGTTATAAAAGACATCCAGACCAACGGTTTTAACAGAACAACGGCTGCAGCAGAAGAAAAGGCATCCCTCCCTCCCTCCCCTTGTTGCGGTCCTTCCCCATTTTGAATATCCTTTCTTTTGAAAGGGATAGTAGTTGATTGGTACAAGTTGGTAGGTTCGAGCTTGTAAAGCTGAACCTTTGGTACGTTATATTATATAAATTTGAAAGTATTTTATCGTCAAATAAACGAACATGGTTTTTATTAGTTGTGTATCGTCATACAAGTAATAAAAGGGCCGCGGCCAATCATACCACAGTTTAAAGATTATTTATTTATTATATTTAAAGTTTAAGATATTAATTGAGTTTGGTCTCTAGTCCCATAAACCAAACGGCAACATCTTGCTTAGAGCATTGGGACAACTCCCAGAAAATATTGAATAGATGGTACCTAACTCCTTAAAAATTTGCTAAAATATATCCATCTACATCACCACTATGCTGGCGTTGTACGGATCAAGTTGGTTCCTTATTCCACATTTTATGGAGTTGTAAAAATCTGACTAGTTTCTGGAACTCGATATCCACCTTTTTTGCCTCTCTCAAAGGCAACTTGTTAAAACTATCACCTGCTATGGCCCTTTTAGGTATCAACCTTGACACTTTCCCATTTCAATACATAATATTAGTGGCGAATATTCTTATAGCGGCTAGACTTACCATAACAAAAATGTGGAAATCAATTGAGGCCCCTAACCTGTGTGATGTCATTCTTAGAGTCAACACCCAGCCATACTATGAATTACTGTTAGCACTTAAAAATGATAACATAATTCACTTTAAGAAGCACTGGCATGTATGGATCATGCATCCTAAAGCATCTACAGCACTAAAAGACTTGTACGCTCATTCTTAACTACCACTAGGTAGCCTGTTGGTATCACGTATTCCTTGCAGAGACTTATGCTGATTTAATTTCCTGATTGGTTTGGTTTGACTCGCTAAAATACATTGATTTACTTGACGACATTCTGTCTCTATTTTGTTTATTCATGTTAGAATAGACCTGTTCACAGTTTGCTCCCCTAGGGGTGAATAGGTTTATTCTTGGAGGTTTAATAGCTAGAAACTGAATTTAAAGATATGAATTTGAAGGATTATTCACGATTATTATACTGACTTAATGTATTTATCAAATATGCATTCGATATACTATGTGACTGTAATGGTGTGAATCTTGTTATACTTAATGTCTTTACTTGTTATTTTATGTTCTGATAACTAAATAAAAAATTGAATGTTAAAAAAAAAACTGAAAATGCAAAACAGAAAATGCATACACACTAAAACATAAAAGCCACGCGGTATCACTTAGTGAGTTGTCACCAGTGTATGGTGAGTTTGAAGTACATCAGCATTTTATTATTCTTAAGACAACGTGGTTTGCTAACCTTAATGGGCTGTACATTTTATATTAGCCTATGTTCTCTTAAAAGAACAAACCACCAATATGATTATTATGCCGCATTTAAAAGGGCAGTTTGCGTCAATGCTGCCACCTACTGGAGAGTATATGTTTTATCATTCAATCGAATAGTATAGAAACTGTAGTAAACGCTTTCTTTGGAAAAAACAAACCAAAAACATTAATGTGCAATGGTTAAATGTTTTACTAAAAATAATTGTAAATGCCTTTTTTTAAATTGTTTAAGTTTCACTGGGAGAATCAGTGATGAAAAAAGTGGACCACAGACTTAGTAATAGCAAGCAATATCAGGCCACTGCTAGCAAAGCAAGCAGAATACTTTCATGCAGAAAACAGTTCATTTTTGGTAAACAGTGAACAGAAATTATGTCCTAGAACTAGAAAGAGTCATGTGAAAAGCAAAACAATTATTAATCGAGGCTGAGGCTGGAGGGCCTCAACTTTGTGGAAAGGTTAAAGTGTTACTAAACCCAGGACCCTGCAATCACTATTTCTGTTCTCCCACAGTACACAGAACATGAAAATTAAATTAGTAAATATGAACCGCTATATTTATTTTCTCATCAGCAGTATATAGCAATCTTGTAGCTTCTATCAGTGTGTTCGGCCAAGTACTGGTTAAAGCTTGTAGGCAGAGTATTTATTCTCCTCTGATTTAGCCTCGTATGAGGCTGCATGACCCCTGACCCTCTGTCTGTACAGTGCTGATTTGCCCTGTGCTGATCACATGCATCCCCCCCCAAAAAAAAACGATTGAGTAATACACACCAAACTGAGCATGTTCAGAGTGCCTCCAATGCTCTGTTCTATCAGCAGATGGATTGGAGACAGTAAAATAAGTGAAGGATCAGAGAAGGCAGGATCAACCATCCTCTTTACACAATGCAGGGGATAAACCGCTTAGGTTCCACAGTAAGTATAACAAGCATGTTTTTACTGCATATACAGACTGATTTTACTACTGTGGGCTTAGCAAAGCTTTAAGCGATAAAAATATATCTTCCTTAGAGATGAGGTGCTTAAAGTGGTTGTAAACCCTTACAGCCCACTTTTACCTACAGGTAAGCCTATAATAAGGCTTACCTGTAGGTACTGGAAATATCTCCTAAACAGTGGTGGCTGGTGCTCAAAATTTTTGGGGGGTGCAAACAAACTGAAAAAAACATCAATTGCCGCCACTGTGCCCTTTAAACGCAGCCACTGTGCCCATCAAACGCTGCCAGCTTGCCCCCTCAAATGCAGCCAGTTTCCCCTCAAATGCAGCCAGTTTCCCCCCAAATGCACAGGCTCTAATCGGGAAGCCTATTAGAGCCTTTTGCTCTAACCAGGCACTTCCAAAACACGCCCACCACTGTTATTCAGATGGCCGGCGCTCAACAGTGGGCCAGACACCTGAATAGTGGGCGGCAGCGGCGACAATAGATATATTCATGCAGTGCATGAATATATATATTGTTGAGTGACGGGTACATTTTAATGATTTAAAAAACAAAACAACATAATATATGCCGCCAATTTTTTTTTTGTCTAAGATGTCACGTCGAGTAAATAGATACCTTACATGTCATGCTTTAAAATTGCACAACTCGCGGAATGGCGCCAAACTATGGTAAAAAATCTCCATAGGTGACACTTTAAAAATTTCAACAGGTTACCAGTTTTGAGTTACAGAAGAGGTCTAGTGCTAGAATTATTGCTCTTGCTCAGACGTTTGTGGCAATACCTCAGATGTGTGGTGCAAACACTGTTTACATATGTGGGTGTGACCTAAGTATGCATTCACTACTGCGCGCAACTCACAGGGACAGGGCACTTTAAAAAAATATATATATTTTTTATTTTTATTTTTACACTGTCCCTTTAAAAAAAATTTTTTTGATCACTTTTATTGCTATCACAAGGAATGTACACATCCCTTGCGAATAACAAAACAGCATGATAGGTCCTCTTTATGGAGAGATCTGGGGTCTGGCTGATGATTTGCCAAGCATGCACTATGAACCACATGCCTTGGCCAATCACAGCGCTGTCAGCACAGAGAGCCATAATTGGCCAAAGTCAGGGTGCCTTTGGCCAATCATGGCTCAGGGGATTAGGTACACGCCCCACACTATATAAGGCCACCTGCGTGTCGGCCTTGTGTAGTGTGTTCCGGCGTTCAGAGAGAGAGCGAGAGAGATTGTGACTTTATTTCAGTTAGCAATAGCTAGATTGAGCAGGCAGTTGATTGAGCTAGTTAGATCCAGTATTCCAGTAGATTTAGTATATATATATATATATATGCATTGCACGCTTTGTGTATATATATATATACTGTATACAGTTTAGCTAGATCTCATTGCAGAGCATTCCTGTTATTCTATTCCTACTAATAATACAGGCAGGCAGTTGATTGTGCTAACCTGCAGTATATTAACCACTTGCTTACTGGGCACTTAAACACCCCTCCTGCCCAGACCAATTTTCAGCTTTCAGTGCTCTCACATTTTAAATGACAATTACTCAGTTATGCAACACTGTACCCAAATGATTTTTTTGTCCTTTTTTTTATACAAATAGAGCTTTCTTTTGGTGGTATTTGATCACCTCTGGGTTTTTTATTTTTTGCGCTATAAATGAAAAAAGACCGAAAATTTTGAAAAAAAACTAATTTTTCTTTGTTTCTGGAATAAAATTTTGCAAATTATTAATTTTTCTTCATAAATTTTGGCCACAATTTAGACTGCTACAAATCTTTGATAAAAATAACCCAAAATTTTTGGAAATTATTTGGTCCGTGTGAAAATTTTAGAGTCTACAAGCTATAGTGCAAATCATAAAAAATTTATCACATCTGATGTACTGGCGGACTATCTCATTTCTTGAGACCCTAACAAGCCAGGAAAGTACAAATGCCCCCCAAATAACTCCTTTTTGGAAAGTAGACATTCCAAGGTATTTAGTAAGAGGCATGGTGAGTTATTTGAAGTTGTAATTTATTCCCACGATTCTTTGCAAAATTAAGATTTTTTTTTTTTTTCAAAATTGTCATTGTAATAGCTTATTTCTCTCACATGGCATGTGCATACCACAAATGACACCCCAAAATATATTTTGCTACTCCTCCTGAGTATTACAATACCACATGTGTGGGACTTTTTTACTGCCTGGCCACATACAGAGGCCCAACATGCAGGGAGCACCATTAGGTGTTCTAGGAGAATAAATTACACATCTAACTAGTTGACTACCTATTACACTTTTGAATGCCCTGGAGCACCAGGACAATGGAAACACCCACAAAATGACCCAATTTTGGAAATCTAACACGCTAACGTATAATCTATGAGGCATAATGAGTCTTTTGAACGGTTCATTTTTTTCCAGAGGTTTTTGGAAAATGTGGAAAATAAATTAAAACGCATTTTTTTACGCAAAGTTGTCCATTTATAAGATATTTCGAACACATAGCATGTACATAGCAAAAATGACACCCCAAAATACATTCTGCTACTCCTCCTGAGTATGGCAATACCAAATGTGGGGGACTTTTACACAGCCTGTCCACATACAGAGGACCTAAATTGAAGTAGCACCTTCAGGCGTTCTAGGAGCATAAATTACACATCTCATTTCTCAACCACCTATTACACTTTTGAAGGCCCTGGAGCACCAGGACAATGGAAACACCCACAAAATGACCCCATTTTGGAAAGCTAACACCCTAACATATAATCTATGAGGCATAATGAGTCTTTTGAACAGTTCATTTTTTTCCAGAAGTTTTTGGAAAATGTGGAAAATAAATGAAAGCGCATTTTTTTTACGCAAAGTTGTCCATTTATAAGATATTTCGAACACATAGCATGTACATAGCAAAAATAACACCCCAAAATACATTCTGTTACTCCTCCTGAGTATGGCAATACCAAATGTGGGGGACTTTTACACAGCCTGTCCACATACAGAGGACCTAAATTGAAGTAGCACCTTCAGGCGTCCTAGGAGCATAAATTACACATCTCATTTCTCAACCACCTATTACACTTTTGAAGGCCCTGGAGCACCAGGACAATGGAAACGCCCACAAAATGACCCCATTTTGGAAAGCTAACACCCCAATGTATAATCTATGAGGCATAATAAGTCTTTTGAACGGTTAATTTTTTTCCAGAAGTTTTTGGAAAATGTGAAAAAAACTGGAAACGCAAAAATAACACCCCAAAATACATTCTGCTACTCCTCCTGAGTATGGCGATACCAAATGTGTGGGACTTTTACACAGCCTGTCCACATACAGAGGCCCAACATGCAAGGAACACCATCAGATGTTCTAGGGACACATAGCATGCACATACCAAGAATTACACCCCAAAATACATTATGCTGAGCAAAGCGTAAACAAAAGATTACCTGTGGTTTTAGTAGCGCAGTTCTACACAGCAGGATAGCACTGGTCCAGGCAGCAGGCAGGGACTTGGTCAGCAACGGCATACACAATTTTCCAGGCAGCAGGCAGGGATACTGTCCATATACAGTCCAGGGTCAGTGCAGGCAGAGATATTGTCAACAGTGCCAAAAATATTGGTCCTGGTAGTAGGCAGGTCCATGCGGTGTGGTCAGTTCATGCGACAGGCAGAGGCATGATGGCATAGGTCCTACAGGCAGCAGGCAGAAGTAGGGCCTTGTTCAGGACAGAATGGGGACAGGGGTAGAGGCTTCTCCCACCCAAATCTCTTTGAAGCCTTCGAGTCTCCAGACCCTAATCTAGGATGAGAAAACAAAAAAAAAATTTTCTTCATCCAGAAAAACTTTTCTGGAGCCCCTCACATATGTGAGACCCCTGTGTTGAATCCCACTAGTCCAGTAGCAGGGTACAAGATCAATCCAAGAGGCAGGCAAAAAGCATGGTCAAACAGTCCAAGGTCAGTTCCAGATCAGGCAGAGGTATGTACAGAATCGTTAGGCAGAAGCGTGGTCTAATAACAAGCCAGGGTCAGTTCCAGATCAGGCAGAGGTAGTACAGAATCGTTAGGCAGAAGCGTGTTCGAATAACAAGCCAGGTCAGTTACAGAGCAGGCAGTGGCATAAGGGGTGTGAAGGTGTGTGAAGGCAGAAACTGAGGATTACGTTTACCATACTTCACTAATAATTTAGTGAAGTATGGTAACGGCGAAAACAGTCTACTACACAGAGGCCTGGTTGGGAAGGACACTCGGCACAATGATAAGCTGTGTCTCGTCTGACTCCTCCACTGGTACACACCTTACATTTTTTTTGACGTCGTCGGCCTGTTGCTGTGGGAGGGACTTTATCGGGAAAGTGACGTTCGGTGAGTCGACTCATAACATCAGATCGGATGTTTTGGGGTGGGCCGTTCGGGAATATAAGGGCAGTGATAAGGTCCTCCTGGTAGCCAAGGAAGCATTTGGGGTTTTGGGTTCATTTGCGGTATATGATATACGAGTTATAAATGGCCAATTGAAAAAAATAAATTGCAACTTTTTTGTACCAATGGTAGGTCCGTCTTGTGGCAAGGTAGGGTTCGAGCATTTGATCATTGAAGTCGACTCCCCCCATAAACAAATTTTAGTCCTGGATGCAAGTGGGCTTTCGGATGGGGCCATTCCTTCTGGGGATTTCCACGAAGGTGTCGTTGTGGATGGAAGACAACATGATACATCCCTTCTGTCCTTCCACTTCACTGCCAGAACCTCCTTGTTTCTAAGACTTGCTGATTCTCCTCTTCTCAGCTTCTTATTTACAAGACTCTGAGGAAAGCCCTTCCGATTTTTTCTGATGGTGCCACATGCTGGCGTCTGCATCCGGTGAAGGTTATGGAACAGGGGAAGGGATGTATAAAAGTTGTCAACGTAGAGATGGTAGCCTTTTTTCAGCAGGGGGTATATGAGGTCCCAAACTATTTTCCCACTTGATCCCAAGTAGTCTGGGCAATTAGGGGGATTCAGCTGGCTGTCCTTCCCCTTCCCCTCTTCCCCGTGTACCCTGTGACTCGGTCACATAGCTTGTACACCTTCACACCATAGCGGGCCCTTTTGCTGGGAATGAATTGCTTTATTTGAATAAGGGACTCATCCACACATATGTGCTGGTCCGGGGTATACAACTGGGGGAATTTTTCGGAAAAATAATTCAGTAAGGGCCGAATTTTGAAAAGCCTGTCAAAATTTGGGTGATTTCGGGGATGGCACTGGGTGTTATCGTTAAAATGTAGGAATCTCATTATCATGAAGTATCTGGTTCTGGGCATTACTTTGGAGAACATTGGCATATGGTAGATGGGGCGTTTTGACCAAAAGGAACGCAAAGTGTTTTTTGGGTTGAGTCCCATACAAAACGTGAGGCCTAAAAAAATCTTCAACTCCTCCACCGTTAGGTCTCTCCACTCAAAGGGACGGGCATAATATGATGTAGGATTGTTCAAAATAAATTGTTGGGCATATAGATTGCACTGGGTAACAATGTTGGATAGCATGTCCTCGGTAAAGATAAGATCAAAAAAATCGATTGGGGTAAAATTCTCCGTGTTTACTTGGACTCCTGGCTGGGCAGTGAAAGGGGGAATGTTGGCTTCTCCTGAATTAGGAGGAAGCCACAAGGGGTTCTGAAGGGCATAGGGAAGGCTGGCATGGGTCCTTCCACCTGCGGTGCTGGTGGATGGCACTGCGGTGCTGGTGGATGGCACTGCGGTGCTGGTGGATGGCACTGTGGTGCTGGTGGATGGCACTGCGGTGCTGGTGGATGGCACTGCGGAGCTGGTGGATGGCACTGCCTCCTCAGCAGAACGCCTTCGTTTGGCGGGCCGACTAGCTTCCTCCTCTGAGTCACTCAGTGTTGCACTACTGAGGATTAGGGATGAGCTCGGTGTTCGAGTCGAACGTACGTTCGACTCGAACATCGGCTGTTCGATCGTTCGACGAAGATCGAACGATTTGGGCCGTTCGCGCCTAATTCGAGTGACGCGAACGGCCCACAATGCACTACGCCATCGCAGTGTCATCCAGGCGCTGTGATTGGCCAAGCATGCACTGTGACCCCGCATGCTTGGCCAATCACAGCGCCGGCAGCGAGGAGAGCAATGATTGGCCACAGGCAGGATGCCTGTGGCCAATTATTGCTGAGGGTGTTTAGTACACGCCCCACACTATAAAAGGCCGCCAGCACGGCGGCCTAGTGTAGTGTGTTCCGGAGCAGAGAAAGAGAAGCATAGGCAGGGACAGTGACATTTATTTTTTCTTGCTTAACCTGGATTCCTTTAGTTTAGGGAAAGAGAAGGATAGGTAGGGAGAGTGTCAGTGTGTTTTACTGTGCGAATCCTTGTTTCTAGGGACAGGGAAGGACAGTGAGGGAAATTCTCCTTGTGCTATAGTGTGCTTTAAAAAAACATTTTTTCTAGGGACAGAAAACTATAGGTAGGAAGAGTGTCAGTTTCTTTCACTGTGATAATCCTTGTTTCTAGGGACAGGGAAGGACAGTGAGGGAAATTCTCCTTGTGCTATAGTGTGCTTTAAAAAAACATTTTTTCTAGGGACAGAAAACTATAGGTAGGAAGAGTGTCAGTTTCTTTCACTGTGATAATCCTTGTTTCTAGGGACAGGGAAGGACAGTGAGGGAAATTCTCCTTGTGCTATAGTGTGCTTTAAAAAAACATTTTTTCTAGGGACAGAAAACTATAGGTAGGAAGAGTGTCAGTTTCTTTCACTGTGATAATCCTTGTTTCTAGGGACAGGGAAGGACAGTGAGGGAAATTCTCCTTGTGCTATAGTGTGCTTTAAAAAAACATTTTTTCTGGGGACAGAAAACTATAGGTAGGAAGAGTGTCAGTTTCTTTCACTGTGATAATCCTTGTTTCTAGGGACAGGGAAGGACAGTGAGGGAAATTCTCCTTGTGCTATAGTGTGCTTTAAAAAAACATTTTTTCTAGGGACAGAAAACTATAGGTAGGAAGAGTGTCAGTTTCTTTCACTGTGATAATCCTTGTTTCTAGGGACAGGGAAGGACAGTGAGGGAAATTCTCCTTGTGCTATAGTGTGCTTTAAAAAAACATTTTTTCTAGGGACAGAAAACTATAGGTAGGAAGAGTGTCAGTTTCTTTCACTGTGATAATCCTTGTTTCTAGGGACAGGGAAGGACAGTGAGGTAAATTCTCCTTGTGCTATAGTGTGCTTTAAAAAAACATTTTTTCTAGGGTCAGAAAACTATAGGTAGGAAGAGTTCAGTTTCTTTCACTGTGATAATCCTTGTTTCTAGGGACAGGGAAGGACAGTGAGGGAAATTCTCCTTGTGCTATAGTGTGCTTTAAAAAAACATTTTTTCTAGGGACAGAAAACTATAGGTAGGAAGAGTGTCAGTTTCTTTCACTGTGATAATCCTTGTTTCTAGGGACAGGGAAGGACAGTGAGGGAAATTCTCCTTGTGCTATAGTGTGCTTTAAAAAAACATTTTTTCTAGGGACAGAAAACTATAGGTAGGAAGAGTGTCAGTTTCTTTCACTGTGATAATCCTTGTTTCTAGGGACAGGGAAGGACAGTGAGGGAAATTCTCCTTGTGCTATAGTGTGCTTTAAAAAAACATTTTTTCTAGGGACAGAAAACTATAGGTAGGAAGAGTGTCAGTTTCTTTCACTGTGATAATCCTTGTTTCTAGGGACAGGGAAGGACAGTGAGGGAAATTCTCCTTGTGCTATAGTGTGCTTTAAAAAAACATTTTTTCTAGGGACAGAAAACTATAGGTAGGAAGAGTGTCAGTTTCTTTCACTGTGATAATCCTTGTTTCTAGGGACAGGGAAGGACAGTGAGGGAAATTCTCCTTGTGCTATAGTGTGCTTTAAAAAAACATTTTTTCTAGGGACAGAAAACTATAGGTAGGAAGAGTGTCAGTTTCTTTCACTGTGATAATCCTTGTTTCTAGGGACAGGGAAGGACAGTGAGGGAAATTCTCCTTGTGCTATAGTGTGCTTTAAAAAAACATTTTTTCTAGGGACAGAAAACTATAGGTAGGAAGAGTGTCAGTTTCTTTCACTGTGATAATCCTTGTTTCTAGGGACAGGGAAGGACAGTGAGGGAAATTCTCCTTGTGCTATAGTGTGCTTTAAAAAAACATTTTTTCTAGGGACAGAAAACTATAGGTAGGAAGAGTGTCAGTTTCTTTCACTGTGATAATCCTTGTTTCTAGGGACAGGGAAGGACAGTGAGGGAAATTCTCCTTGTGCTATAGTGTGCTTTAAAAAAACATTTTTTCTAGGGACAGAAAACTATAGGTAGGAAGAGTGTCAGTTTCTTTCACTGTGATAATCCTTGTTTCTAGGGACAGGGAAGGACAGTGAGGGAAATTCTCCTTGTGCTATAGTGTGCTTTAAAAAAACATTTTTTCTAGGGACAGAAAACTATAGGTAGGAAGAGTGTCAGTTTCTTTCACTGTGATAATCCTTGTTTCTAGGGACAGGGAAGGACAGTGAGGGAAATTCTCCTTGTGCTATAGTGTGCTTTAAAAAAACATTTTTTCTAGGGACAGAAAACTATAGGTAGGAAGAGTGTCAGTTTCTTTCACTGTGATAATCCTTGTTTCTAGGGACAGGGAAGGACAGTGAGGGAAATTCTCCTTGTGCTATAGTGTGCTTTAAAAAAACATTTTTTCTAGGGTCAGAAAACTATAGGTAGGAAGAGTTCAGTTTCTTTCACTGTGATAATCCTTGTTTCTAGGGACAGGGAAGGACAGTGAGGGAAATTCTCCTTGTGCTATAGTGTGCTTTAAAAAAACATTTTTTCTAGGGACAGAAAACTATAGGTAGGAAGAGTGTCAGTTTCTTTCACTGTGATAATCCTTGTTTCTAGGGACAGGGAAGGACAGTGAGGGAAATTCTCCTTGTGCTATAGTGTGCTTTAAAAAAACATTTTTTCTAGGAACAGAAAACTATAGGTAGGAAGAGTGTCAGTTTCTTTCACTGTGATAATCCTTGTTTCTAGGGACAGGGAAGGACAGTGAGGGAAATTCTCCTTGTGCTATAGTGTGCTTTAAAAAAACATTTTTTCTAGGGACAGAAAACTATAGGTAGGAAGAGTGTCAGTTTCTTTCACTGTGATAATCCTTGTTTCTAGGGACAGGGAAGGACAGTGAGGGAAATTCTCCTTGTGCTATAGTGTGCTTTAAAAAAACATTTTTCTAGGGACAGAAAACTATAGGTAGGAAGAGTGTCAGTTTCTTTCACTGTGATAATCCTTGTTTCTAGGGACAGGGAAGGACAGTGAGGGAAATTCTCCTTGTGCTATAGTGTGCTTTAAAAAAACATTTTTTCTAGGGACAGAAAACTATAGGTAGGAAGAGTGTCAGTTTCTTTCACTGTGATAATCCTTGTTTCTAGGGACAGGGAAGGACAGTGAGGGAAATTCTCCTTGTGCTATAGTGTGCTTTAAAAAAACATTTTTTCTAGGGACAGAAAACTATAGGTAGGAAGAGTGTCAGTTTCTTTCACTGTGATAATCCTTGTTTCTAGGGACAGGGAAGGACAGTGAGGGAAATTCTCCTTGTGCTATAGTGTGCTTTAAAAAAACATTTTTTCTAGGGACAGAAAACTATAGGTAGGAAGAGTGTCAGTTTCTTTCACTGTGATAATCCTTGTTTCTAGGGACAGGGAAGGACAGTGAGGGAAATTCTCCTTGTGCTATAGTGTGCTTTAAAAAAACATTTTTTCTAGGGACAGAAAACTATAGGTAGGAAGAGTGTCAGTTTCTTTCACTGTGATAATCCTTGTTTCTAGGGACAGGGAAGGACAGTGAGGGAAATTCTCCTTGTGCTATAGTGTGCTTTAAAAAAACATTTTTTCTAGGGACAGAAAACTATAGGTAGGAAGAGTGTCAGTTTCTTTCACTGTGATAATCCTTGTTTCTAGGGACAGGGAAGGACAGTGAGGGAAATTCTCCTTGTGCTATAGTGTGCTTTAAAAAAACATTTTTTCTAGGGACAGAAAACTATAGGTAGGAAGAGTGTCAGTTTCTTTCACTGTGATAATCCTTGTTTCTAGGGACAGGGAAGGACAGTGAGGGAAATTCTCCTTGTGCTATAGTGTGCTTTAAAAAAACATTTTTTCTAGGGACAGAAAATTATAGGTAGGAAGAGTGTCAGTTTCTTTCACTGTGATAATCCTTGTTTCTAGGGACAGGGAAGGACAGTGAGGGAAATTCTCCTTGTGCTATAGTGTGCTTTAAAAAAACATTTTTTCTAGGGACAGAAAACTATAGGTAGGAAGAGTGTCAGTTTCTTTCACTGTGATAATCCTTGTTTCTAGGGACAGGGAAGGACAGTGAGGGAAATTCTCCTTGTGCTATAGTGTGCTTTAAAAAAACATTTTTTCTAGGGACAGAAAACTATAGGTAGGAAGAGTGTCAGTTTCTTTCACTGTGATAATCCTTGTTTCTAGGGACAGGGAAGGACAGTGAGGGAAATTCTCCTTGTGCTATAGTGTGCTTTAAAAAAACATTTTTTCTAGGGACAGAAAACTATAGGTAGGAAGAGTGTCAGTTTCTTTCACTGTGATAATCCTTGTTTCTAGGGACAGGGAAGGACAGTGAGGGAAATTCTCCTTGTGCTATAGTGTGCTTTAAAAAAACATTTTTTCTAGGGACAGAAAACTATAGGTAGGAAGAGTGTCAGTTTCTTTCACTGTGATAATCCTTGTTTCTAGGGACAGGGAAGGACAGTGAGGGAAATTCTCCTTGTGCTATAGTGTGCTTTAAAAAAACATTTTTTTCTAGGGACAGAAAACTATAGGTAGGAAGAGTGTCAGTTTCTTTCACTGTGATAATCCTTGTTTCTAGGGACAGGGAAGGACAGTGAGGGAAATTCTCCTTGTGCTATAGTGTGCTTTAAAAAAAAAAAATTTCTAGGGACAGAAAACTATAGGTAGGAAGAGTGTCAGTTTCTTTCACTGTGATAATCCTTGTTTCTAGGGACAGGGAAGGACAGTGAGGGAAATTCTCCTTGTGCTATAGTGTGCTTTAAAAAAACATTTTTTCTAGGGACAGAAAACTATAGGTAGGAAGAGTGTCAGTTTCTTTCACTGTGATAATCCTTGTTTCTAGGGACAGGGAAGGACAGTGAGGGAAATTCTCCTTGTGCTATAGTGTGCTTTAAAAAAACATTTTTTCTAGGGACAGAAAACTATAGGTAGGAAGAGTGTCAGTTTCTTTCACTGTGATAATCCTTGTTTCTAGGGACAGGGAAGGACAGTGAGGGAAATTCTCCTTGTGCTATAGTGTGCTTTAAAAAAACATTTTTTCTAGGGACAGAAAACTATAGGTAGGAAGAGTGTCAGTTTCTTTCACTGTGATAATCCTTGTTTCTAGGGACAGGGAAGGACAGTGAGGGAAATTCTCCTTGTGCTATAGTGTGCTTTAAAAAAACATTTTTTCTAGGGACAGAAAACTATAGGTAGGAAGAGTGTCAGTTTCTTTCACTGTGATAATCCTTGTTTCTAGGGACAGGGAAGGACAGTGAGGGAAATTCTCCTTGTGCTATAGTGTGCTTTAAAAAAACATTTTTTCTAGGGACAGAAAACTATAGGTAGGAAGAGTGTCAGTTTCTTTCACTGTGATAATCCTTGTTTCTAGGGACAGGGAAGGACAGTGAGGGAAATTCTCCTTGTGCTATAGTGTGCTTTAAAAAAACATTTTTTCTAGGGACAGAAAACTATAGGTAGGAAGAGTGTCAGTTTCTTTCACTGTGATAATCCTTGTTTCTAGGGACAGGGAAGGACAGTGAGGGAAATTCTCCTTGTGCTATAGTGTGCTTTAAAAAAACATTTTTTCTAGGGACAGAAAACTATAGGTAGGAAGAGTGTCAGTTTCTTTCACTGTGATAATCCTTGTTTCTAGGGACAGGGAAGGACAGTGAGGGAAATTCTCCTTGTGCTATAGTGTGCTTTAAAAAAACATTTTTTCTAGGGACAGAAAACTATAGGTAGGAAGAGTGTCAGTTTCTTTCACTGTGATAATCCTTGTTTCTAGGGACAGGGAAGGACAGTGAGGGAAATTCTCCTTGTGCTATAGTGTGCTTTAAAAAAACATTTTTTCTAGGGACAGAAAACTATAGGTAGGAAGAGTGTCAGTTTCTTTCACTGTGATAATCCTTGTTTCTAGGGACAGGGAAGGACAGTGAGGGAAATTCTCCTTGTGCTATAGTGTGCTTTAAAAAAACATTTTTTCTAGGGACAGAAAACTATAGGTAGGAAGAGTGTCAGTTTCTTTCACTGTGATAATCCTTGTTTCTAGGGACAGGGAAGGACAGTGAGGGAAATTCTCCTTGTGCTATAGTGTGCTTTAAAAAAACATTTTTTCTAGGGACAGAAAATTATAGGTAGGAAGAGTGTCAGTTTCTTTCACTGTGATAATCCTTGTTTCTAGGGACAGGGAAGGACAGTGAGGGAAATTCTCCTTGTGCTATAGTGTGCTTTAAAAAAACATTTTTTCTAGGGACAGAAAACTATAGGTAGGAAGAGTGTCAGTTTCTTTCACTGTGATAATCCTTGTTTCTAGGGACAGGGAAGGACAGTGAGGGAAATTCTCCTTGTGCTATAGTGTGCTTTAAAAAAACATTTTTTCTAGGGACAGAAAACTATAGGTAGGAAAAGTGTCAGTTTCTTTCACTGTGATAATCCTTGTTTCTAGGGACAGGGAAGGACAGTGAGGGAAATTCTCCTTGTGCTATAGTGTGCTTTAAAAAAACATTTTTTCTAGGGACAGAAAACTATAGGTAGGAAGAGTGTCAGTTTCTTTCACTGTGATAATCCTTGTTTCTAGGGACAGGGAAGGACAGTGAGGGAAATTCTCCTTGTGCTATAGTGTGCTTTAAAAAAACATTTTTTCTAGGGACAGAAAACTATAGGTAGGAAGAGTGTCAGTTTCTTTCACTGTGATAATCCTTGTTTCTAGGGACAGGGAAGGACAGTGAGGGAAATTCTCCTTGTGCTATAGTGTGCTTTAAAAAAACATTTTTTCTAGGGACAGAAAACTATAGGTAGGAAGAGTGTCAGTTTCTTTCACTGTGATAATCCTTGTTTCTAGGGACAGGGAAGGACAGTGAGGGAAATTCTCCTTGTGCTATAGTGTGCTTTAAAAAAAAAAATTTCTAGGGACAGAAAACTATAGGTAGGAAGAGTGTCAGTTTCTTTCACTGTGATAATCCTTGTTTCTAGGGACAGGGAAGGACAGTGAGGGAAATTCTCCTTGTGCTATAGTGTGCTTTAAAAAAAACATTTTTTCTAGGGACAGAAAACTATAGGTAGGAAGAGTGTCAGTTTCTTTCACTGTGATAATCCTTGTTTCTAGGGACAGGGAAGGACAGTGAGGGAAATTCTCCTTGTGCTATAGTGTGCTTTAAAAAAACATTTTTTCTAGGGACAGAAAACTATAGGTAGGAAGAGTATCAGTTTCTTTCACTGTGATAATCCTTGTTTCTAGGGACAGGGAAGGACAGTGAGGGAAATTCTCCTTGTGCTATAGTGTGCTTTAAAAAAACATTTTTTCTAGGGACAGAAAACTATAGGTAGGAAGAGTGTCAGTTTCTTTCACTGTGATAATCCTTGTTTCTAGGGACAGGGAAGGACAGTGAGGGAAATTCTCCTTGTGCTATAGTGTGCTTTAAAAAAACATTTTTTCTAGGGACAGAAAACTATAGGTAGGAAGAGTGTCAGTTTCTTTCACTGTGATAATCCTTGTTTCTAGGGACAGGGAAGGACAGTGAGGGAAATTCTCCTTGTGCTATAGTGTGCTTTAAAAAAACATTTTTTTCTAGGGACAGAAAACTATAGGTAGGAAGAGTGTCAGTTTCTTTCACTGTGATAATCCTTGTTTCTAGGGACAGGGAAGGACAGTGAGGGAAATTCTCCTTGTGCTATAGTGTGCTTTAAAAAAAAAAAAATTTCTAGGGACAGAAAACTATAGGTAGGAAGAGTGTCAGTTTCTTTCACTGTGATAATCCTTGTTTCTAGGGACAGGGAAGGACAGTGAGGGAAATTCTCCTTGTGCTATAGTGTGCTTTAAAAAAACATTTTTTCTAGGGACAGAAAACTATAGGTAGGAAGAGTGTCAGTTTCTTTCACTGTGATAATCCTTGTTTCTAGGGACAGGGAAGGACAGTGAGGGAAATTCTCCTTGTGCTATAGTGTGCTTTAAAAAAACATTTTTTCTAGGGACAGAAAACTATAGGTAGGAAGAGTGTCAGTTTCTTTCACTGTGATAATCCTTGTTTCTAGGGACAGGGAAGGACAGTGAGGGAAATTCTCCTTGTGCTATAGTGTGCTTTAAAAAAACATTTTTTCTAGGGACAGAAAACTATAGGTAGGAAGAGTGTCAGTTTCTTTCACTGTGATAATCCTTGTTTCTAGGGACAGGGAAGGACAGTGAGGGAAATTCTCCTTGTGCTATAGTGTGCTTTAAAAAAACATTTTTTCTAGGGACAGAAAACTATAGGTAGGAAGAGTGTCAGTTTCTTTCACTGTGATAATCCTTGTTTCTAGGGACAGGGAAGGACAGTGAGGGAAATTCTCCTTGTGCTATAGTGTGCTTTAAAAAAACATTTTTTCTAGGGACAGAAAACTATAGGTAGGAAGAGTGTCAGTTTCTTTCACTGTGATAATCCTTGTTTCTAGGGACAGGGAAGGACAGTGAGGGAAATTCTCCTTGTGCTATAGTGTGCTTTAAAAAAACATTTTTTCTAGGGACAGAAAACTATAGGTAGGAAGAGTGTCAGTTTCTTTCACTGTGATAATCCTTGTTTCTAGGGACAGGGAAGGACAGTGAGGGAAATTCTCCTTGTGCTATAGTGTGCTTTAAAAAAACATTTTTTCTAGGGACAGAAAACTATAGGTAGGAAGAGTGTCAGTTTCTTTCACTGTGATAATCCTTGTTTCTAGGGACAGGGAAGGACAGTGAGGGAAATTCTCCTTGTGCTATAGTGTGCTTTAAAAAAACATTTTTTCTAGGGACAGAAAACTATAGGTAGGAAGAGTGTCAGTTTCTTTCACTGTGATAATCCTTGTTTCTAGGGACAGGGAAGGACAGTGAGGGAAATTCTCCTTGTGCTATAGTGTGCTTTAAAAAAACATTTTTTCTAGGGACAGAAAACTATAGGTAGGAAGAGTGTCAGTTTCTTTCACTGTGATAATCCTTGTTTCTAGGGACAGGGAAGGACAGTGAGGGAAATTCTCCTTGTGCTATAGTGTGCTTTAAAAAAACATTTTTTCTAGGGACAGAAAACTATAGGTAGGAAGAGTGTCAGTTTCTTTCACTGTGATAATCCTTGTTTCTAGGGACAGGGAAGGACAGTGAGGGAAATTCTCCTTGTGCTATAGTGTGCTTTAAAAAAACATTTTTTCTAGGGACAGAAAATTATAGGTAGGAAGAGTGTCAGTTTCTTTCACTGTGATAATCCTTGTTTCTAGGGACAGGGAAGGACAGTGAGGGAAATTCTCCTTGTGCTATAGTGTGCTTTAAAAAAACATTTTTTCTAGGGACAGAAAACTATAGGTAGGAAGAGTGTCAGTTTCTTTCACTGTGATAATCCTTGTTTCTAGGGACAGGGAAGGACAGTGAGGGAAATTCTCCTTGTGCTATAGTGTGCTTTAAAAAAACATTTTTTCTAGGGACAGAAAACTATAGGTAGGAAAAGTGTCAGTTTCTTTCACTGTGATAATCCTTGTTTCTAGGGACAGGGAAGGACAGTGAGGGAAATTCTCCTTGTGCTATAGTGTGCTTTAAAAAAACATTTTTTCTAGGGACAGAAAACTATAGGTAGGAAGAGTGTCAGTTTCTTTCACTGTGATAATCCTTGTTTCTAGGGACAGGGAAGGACAGTGAGGGAAATTCTCCTTGTGCTATAGTGTGCTTTAAAAAAACATTTTTTCTAGGGACAGAAAACTATAGGTAGGAAGAGTGTCAGTTTCTTTCACTGTGATAATCCTTGTTTCTAGGGACAGGGAAGGACAGTGAGGGAAATTCTCCTTGTGCTATAGTGTGCTTTAAAAAAACATTTTTTCTAGGGACAGAAAACTATAGGTAGGAAGAGTGTCAGTTTCTTTCACTGTGATAATCCTTGTTTCTAGGGACAGGGAAGGACAGTGAGGGAAATTCTCCTTGTGCTATAGTGTGCTTTAAAAAAAAAAATTTCTAGGGACAGAAAACTATAGGTAGGAAGAGTGTCAGTTTCTTTCACTGTGATAATCCTTGTTTCTAGGGACAGGGAAGGACAGTGAGGGAAATTCTCCTTGTGCTATAGTGTGCTTTAAAAAAAACATTTTTTCTAGGGACAGAAAACTATAGGTAGGAAGAGTGTCAGTTTCTTTCACTGTGATAATCCTTGTTTCTAGGGACAGGGAAGGACAGTGAGGGAAATTCTCCTTGTGCTATAGTGTGCTTTAAAAAAACATTTTTTCTAGGGACAGAAAACTATAGGTAGGAAGAGTATCAGTTTCTTTCACTGTGATAATCCTTGTTTCTAGGGACAGGGAAGGACAGTGAGGGAAATTCTCCTTGTGCTATAGTGTGCTTTAAAAAAACATTTTTTCTAGGGACAGAAAACTATAGGTAGGAAGAGTGTCAGTTTCTTTCACTGTGATAATCCTTGTTTCTAGGGACAGGGAAGGACAGTGAGGGAAATTCTCCTTGTGCTATAGTGTGCTAAAGCATTCCTCATCAACCATCTTTGAAATCCTTGTTTTTGGACAGTCAGGGAAATTGTCGTTGTGCTATTCTGTGCAAAAGCAATCATCCTCAACCATATTTAGAAATCCTTAAGTAAAGGGACAGAGAAGGACACCTGAAGGTAGCCCTTATTGCTTTTTTCCCATCTCCCTGCAGGCCATCTATTAGAATGTCTGGAAGGCAAACAAGGAGAGGCAGACAGTCAGGAGGCAATAAAAGAGGGCAAGCAGGCTCTGTGTCTGGGGGCAACAGTGCTGGTCGTGCATTGTCATCAGCACATGGCCATGGGACACGCTTGTCCTTCTTTTCGGCAGCTGGACATGTTGAGCCACATCATGCCGAAGACTTGGTAGAGTGGATGACCAAGCCCTCCTCCTCCTCCTCATCCTCTCTCACCCAGGCTCAGGGTACTGGCAAAGCAGCTGCCAAAGCGTCCTCTTCCCTGGTATCAATGTCAGACTCATCATCAGTCACTCCTTCCCTAGACCCACCATGTCCTCCTCCTGAGGAGTCCCCTGAACTGTTTGAGCACAGTGTTGGGTACATGCTCCAGGAGGATGCCCAGCGTTTCGAAGGGTCTGATGATGAAACCCAGCTACAGGAAGGCAGTAGCGTGAGAGCAGACAGAGGGGATGCTCAAGAAGGACACCAATCTGGCAGTCATGTTCCAGCAGCTGCAGCATACTGCCAGATTGGCTCCAGTGATGAGGAGGGAGGGGATGATGAGGTCACTGACTCCACGTGGGTGCCTAATAGGAGAGAGGAGGAGGAGGAGGATGAGGAGGAGGCACATCTCCAACGAGGCAGGATGCCCTTTGGTGGCCAGCGTAAGGGCAGTACACCGACGGAATCACACCGCAGAGCTCCGCCTGTGCAGGGCGCTGCCTCTGCCCGTCATTCAAAGAGTTCTTTGGTGTGGGCTTTTTTTGAGGCTAGTGCATCAGATCGCACAGCTGCTGTTTGCAACATATGTCTCAAGCGTATATCGCGTGGCCAAAACATCAGCCGCTTGGGTACCACATGCCTGACCAGACATATGTTGACCTGCCATGCAGCTCGTTGGCAAGCCTACCTCAAAGACCCACACCAAAGAACAAAGCGGACCTCTCCTTGCACCGCATCAGCTGGGATCTCCAACCCCACTATAACTTCAGTCCTCTCTGAAACATGCACTGAGAGGAATGAAGGTGTAGAATTAGGTGTGTCACAGCCAAGTACTTGCGGCCACTCTGCTAGCAGTACACCGACGTCCGATTCTAGCAGGCAAATTTCCCTGCCCCAGCTGCTGGACCGTCGAAAGAAGTTCACTCCCAGCCATCCACATGCCCAGCAGTTGAATGCTAGCTTGGCTAAATTGCTAGCGCTTCAACTGCTGCCTTTTCAGTTGGTAGACTCGGCCCCCTTCCGTGAGTTTGTGCAATGTGCGGTTCCTCAGTGGCAGGTTCCCAAACGCCACTTTTTCTCACGGAAGGCTATTCCGGCTCTCTACCGGCATGTGGAAGGCAATGTCTTGGCCTCACTGGACAGGGCGGTCAGCGGTAAGGTGCATATTACCGCTGACTCATGGTCCAGCAGGCATGGACAGGGACGTTACCTTTCTTTCACGGCCCATTGGGTCACTCTTTTGGCAGCTGGGAAGGATGCAGGACAAGGTGCAGTAGTGTTGGAGGTTGTTCCACCGCCACGCCTCCAAAATGCTACTACTGGTTGTGACACACCTCTCTCCTCCACCCCCTCCTCTTCTTCTTCCTCCATGGCCTCTTCCTGTGGTTTGTCCTATGAACCAGCGGTGCTCCGTAGCCGTTCAAGGGGCTACGCAAGTACGCAGGCAAAAAGATGCCATGCCGTGCTTGCGCTGGTGTGTTTGGGGGACAGAAGCCACACTGGGGCAGAGGTCCTGTCTGCTCTGCAGGGCCAGGCCGAGAGGTGGTTGACGCCACGCCAGCTTAAGCCAGGAATGGTGGTTTGCGACAATGGCACCAACCTCCTCTCCGCCCTCCGACAGGGACAACTGACCCATGTGCCCTGTGTGGCTCACGTCCTTAAGCTGGTGGTGCAGCAGTTCTTGGGCAGGTACCCGGGCTTACAGGATGTCCTGAGGCAGGCCAGGAAAGTCTGTGTGCATTTCCGCAGATCTTATAATGCCAGTGCTCGCCTGGCTGAGCTGCAAAAGGAGTTGAACCTGCCCAAGAACCGCCTTATATGTGACATGCCCACCAGGTGGAACTCAACGTTGGCCATGCTGCAGCGGCTGCACACGCAGCAGAGGGCCATCAATGAGTACCTGTGCGACTACGGCACCAGGACAGGGTCAGGGGAGCTTGGTTTTTTTTCTCCACGCCAGTGGGGCATGATCAGGGATGCATGCACTGTCCTGGCACCATTTGAGGAGGCCACGAGGATGGTGAGCAGTGACAGTGCATGCATCAGTGACACTGTACCTCTTGTCCACCTGTTGGAGCACACGCTGCGTGGAATAATGGACAGGGCACTTGAGGCAGAACAGAGGCAGGAAGAGGAGGACTTCCTTGCCTCTCAAGGCCCCCTTTACCCAGACAGTGTTCCTTCTGTCCCACCCATCGCACAGGAAGAGGAGGAGGAGGAGGAGGAGGAGGATTGTGTCAGCATGGAGGTGGAGGCTGGCACTCAGCATCATCAGCAGCAGTCTTTTAGGGATGATTTACAGTCCCAAGAAACCAGTGGACTTGTACGTGGCTGGGAGGAGGTGGCTGCGGATCATGTCGTCCTTAGTGACCCAGAGGACTCCGGAGCGAATGCCTCAGCAAACCTACGCTGCATGGCCTCCCTGATCCTGCAAAGTCTGCGGAAGGATCCTCGTATTCTTCGGATCAAGGAGAGGGACCATTACTGGCTGGCCACTCTCCTTGATCCACGGTACAAGGGTAAGGTTGCGGACCTTATGTTACCGTCGCAGAGGGAGCAGAGGATGAGACAACTCCGGGAGGCCTTGCAGAAAGGTCTGTGCAACGCGTTCCCAGAGACTGGGAGGTTACAAACTCCTGGTCCTGGACAACGAGTTGCTGAGGCTTCGGCCAGTCAAAGAAGGAGCGGTGGGGAAGGTGGCCGTCTGACCGATGCGTTCAGACAATTCTTTAGTCCGCAGCCCCAAAGTATGATCGGTTCCAACAACCATCGCCAGCGTCTGATAAACATGGTGCAGGAATATCTAGGGGCAAGGTCAGACTTGGACACCTTCCCCACCGAAAATCCTCTTGCTTACTGGGTCTTGAGGATGGATCACTGGCCAGAGCTTGCACAGTATGCAATTGAGCTACTGGCCTGTCCTGCATCCAGTGTTCTATCGGAACGCACATTCAGTGCTGCTGGAGGATTTGTCACGGATCACAGGGTGCGCCTGTCCACCGACTCGGTTGATCGACTGACTTTCATCAAGATGAACCAGTCTTGGATCACCACCAGCTACCACACACCTGATGCTGATATAACAGACTAATTGATTTTAACATGTCACATCCCTTCAAGACTGATGCTGATGCTGAGTGCCTGTGCTGTTATGTTGACTGGCTATCCTCCTCCTCCGAGTCCTCAATGATACGATTGATGATGATAGCTTGGAAGATCATTTTTGTTTATGGATGCCGCCACCAGTGGCTAAGGCCCAATTTTTCAGCCCCTGTTTTACAGGGGCGTGTAATTACAATTTTTTTAGCAATAATTTGCCATAGGGCTCATTGCTGTGCTCCAAGTACAGTATCTGTGAGGGGTTGGAGTGTTGTGGCACCAGTGCCTAAGGCCCAATTTTTCAAGCCCCTGTTTAACAGGGGCGTGTCATTACAATTTTTGAAGCAATACTTTGCAACAGGGCTCATTGCTGTGCTCCAAGTACAGTATCTGTGAGGGGTTGTAGTGTTGTGCCACCAGTGCCTAAGGCCCAATTTTTCAGCCCCTGTTCAACAGGGGCATGTAATTACAATTCTTGATCTAATAATTCACAGCAGGGCCCATTGCTGCACCCACCAAGAGTAACTCTGAGGGCTTACAGTGTTGTGGCAACGCCACCACCACCACCACCACGAAAGGCCCAATTTTTCAGCCCCTGTTCAAAAGGGGCATGTAATTACAATTCTTGATCTAATAATTCACAGCAGGGCCCATTCCTGCACCCACCAAGAGTAACTCTGAGGGCTTACAGTGTTGTGGCAACGCCACCACCACCACCACCACGAAAGGCCCAATTTTTCAGCCCCTGTTCAAAAGGGGCATGTAATTACAATTCTTGATCTAATAATTCACAGCAGGGCCCATTCCTGCACCCACCAAGAGTAACTCTGAGGGCTTACAGTGTTGTGGCACCAGCACCACCATCAAAGGCCCAATTTTTACTACCACTGTTCAACAATTATATGTAATTAAAATTCCTGATATAATAGTTGACAGCAGGGCGTTCCAGCACCAACCAAGAGTAACTGTGAGTGCTTACAGTGTTGTGCCAACACCAACAACTAAGGGGCCTATTTCTGCAGAGTATATACGGCAGGTCCCTACTTTCAAACATCCAACTTACAAACGACTCCTACTTGCAAACGCAAGAAGACAACAGGAAGTGAGAGGAAATCTACCCCTTGGAAGGAAAATTCTCTCCTGTAAGAATTAATATGGGAGAAAGGTGTCTCCTCTGTACTGATGCTTTATCAGCAATCCTTGTTTCAAGAAAAACACCACATTTCAAAAACAGTTGTCATTGGGACGGAAAGTGAGGTGAAATGTTCTGAACAGGGGCACAGACAGCAAAACAAATGTTACAGGGGTGATAACCCTTACCTATGTTTTCCAAAAAGTTTAAAAATAGATTTTTGGGCTGGAGCTACACTTAAACAATGTACCTGTTCAAAATTACAAACAGATTCTACATAAGAACAAACCTACAGTCCCTGTCTTGTATGCACCGCCTGTATACGGCTGTTCAGAGTATATAGGGCCTTTTTTATTTTATGTGCGGGGTTCCCCTTAATATCCATACAAGACCCAAAGGGGCTGGTAATGGGCTGGGGTAGGGGGGGGGGTCATGGGGTAGCTATGCCATTTTTCTTAAAGATTTTCATCCATATTACCGGGACCAGACATTACATTAAAGCCGCAAGCAGTTTTAAATGGCTTTTTTTTCCTTTAGAAGTGTCATTTTGTGCAGGGACAGTTCTAAACACGGGAAACACGTGGCACTTCACAGGCATACTTTAGACACCCCCCAGGTACGATATTTAAAGGAATATTTGACTTTTTTTTTTTTCACTTTATGCATCATTAAAATGACTGCTCCCGAAAAACGACCGTTTTTAAAACTTCTTTTTGCATTGATACATGTCCCCTGGTGCACAACCCGGGTTCCCAAACCCTTTTTAGGACAATAACATGCATAATAGTTGTTATAATTAGCACTTTAGAATTCGAACGTTCGCATCCATTGTATTTAATAGGGTTCTAATGTTCGTACGAACTTTCGGTCCGTTCGCGGGTTCTGGTGCGAACCGAACCCGGGGGTGTTCGGCTCATCACTATTGGTGAATGGTCCGACCAAGTGATATTATGAATTTGTGCAAATTTTTTGTAAGAGCATTTTGTCTACAATGAAGAAATCAATTCTGGAATACGTTTTATGTACATTAGGGAAAAACGTGTAGTCTTTTTCAGTAGTGTGCAAACACCTCCATGGATCGTATAAATCTTCCTCAGCGAAAATATTACCAAGACTCAATATATTTGTGCGGTCTCTTTTAGAAGTATCTACATTAGGATCCATCGGGGCATTAAAGTCTCCATAGATGATAATATGCCCTTTCTGTATTTTCCGTACCTTTCTCAACAGCTTACGGATGGATTTTTGTTGATGCTTGTTAGGAGCGTAAATGTTGGCTATTGTGTAAGTAACATTGTCTATATTAGCAACTAGAATTATATACCGACCATGGTCGTCTATTACTGAGTCCAAAAGGTGGAATGAGACTGTCCCTTTGATTGCCGTTATAACACCTTTCTTCTTTTTGAGGTTGTTAGAGCAGAAGATATGTGGGAAAAGACAATGCGAAAATTTAGGTGCTTTATCCTTTGCAAAATGCGACTCTTGTACACATATGATGTCACTCTGAAGTTTGATAGCATCAGTCCAGAGAGCTTTTCTTTTATGAGGACTGTTAAGCCCGTTGGTGTTCAGAGAAAAAAATTTAAGTTGCGAAATTTTTAAAGGTGTTGATGATAAGTAGCAGCTACATCCTATTGTGGATAAGCCAAGATATATAATGATCATGTTCCTGAGTGGAGAGACCAACCTTGAAGGAAAAAAGATAGATTCTCATAGAATGTATGAGTAATTTTGAAATCCTGTTGGAAAAAAAATATAAGGAGACAAAAATAGAAACAATCATAAAAATTCAGAACATTGAAGAAAAATTTGAGTCGCCATGCAAATGTAGGGTGCACCAATGTGCACTTATAGATAGGGGGAAATTTACCAATTCCTTCCGGGGTAAAAGTTTCCCTGAGAACAGATAGGTTTGAGGGTTTAGCAATATAAGCAGTGAACCGTAGTAATCCAGTGAGTTTAGGCATGACCAAAATGCTCTTCTTGTGCGATTTATATTGCAGATTATTTGCTCTGTGAGTTATCTTCTTCCATAGGGAGCAACCCCCATTTCCCCAACAACTTCAGGCCGTCATCCAGTGTACGGATATTGTAGGAAACATCATTACGATCAACGATCAATTTGGTGGGGAAACCCCATCTATACTTGAGATTATGATTACGGAGTATCTTAGTAATGGAAATTAGGTTTTTCCGTGCCAATAAAGTTGCTTGTGAAAGGTCTGAGTAGAAAAAAATACCTGCATATGGATCAGGTAGTGGGACATGTTGTCGTGCGCTTTGCATCAGGAGATCTTTAATATGATAGAAATGAATTCTCGTAATAACATCTCTCGGGAGTTTTTCTGGTATATGCAAAGGTTTTGGCAATCGATAAACCCTGTGAATTGTCAGCTCCTGATTTTGGGGAGTAGGTCAGACATAATTATTTTCAAAAATCCCTGTAATTTAGTATTTTTGACAGTTTCTGGGAATTCCTCTGAATTTGATATTATTGCGTCTGGATCTGTCCTCGATAACTGACACTTTCAACTTAAGGTGCCACAATTCTTCTATTAGCTCAAAATGGGAGTCTACCAATTCATTATGCGCGTCAGCGACATCCTCCATTTTATTTTCCATGTCATCAATTCTTACACCTAGACCTTCTATTGCCACATTAGTTTTGTGCATATATGACTGTACATCTTGTTGAATCGCTCCTCTCAGGGACAGAAGCATTTCTTTGATATCTGTATCAAATATAGGCTGTCCAGATGTGGGGAAGGCAAGCAGTTTATCAGCACAGGGATTATTAACAGGTGGCTGGTCATAATCAAGCAGTGAACTACTGGCATGTTCACCTGGGGGGGAAATCCTTCTTCTTTGTCTCTGAGGTCCAATAATTTCCTCCCCCATGTCAGGATCAGTCACATGTCTGCTGTTTTCAGTGTTACTAAGCTCACTGTCTCTTTCACTAAGGCGTGCTGGCTGCTGTCCAGCGCCAGAGTGCTGAGGTAAAGCTGTGCCATTATTCCTCACAGGATCACTATAGTGATTCTTAAATGACCCAAATTTCCTGGGTCCTCCACGGTCTTTCCTTTTCCCCATTGTGATACACTATTACTCCAGATATTCCAGTATCTTTTTGTGCCCTTAATACCTCTTTTAGTTGCCGTGTGTCACTTCAGGGAAAGTCAGTGCTGCAGAGCTCAGCTAGATAGCAGCCATCTTCCTCCACTGCCAAGCCACGCCCCCCATGTTTTGCATTTTCAACAAGGATACATGTGCATGTGCTATCATATAAAAAAACAAAAACATATGAATACAAACATCATAATTATACAGTATGTATGCCTTTAACCATAATATATGCCAACCAAAAGTAGATTAGAAGACTCCTATAATCATTTAGTGTAGTGATATCAGTCCAAAATATTCATTAACACAGCACTTTGTGTGTAAAACAAATCCGTCCACAGGTATCAAAAGAAACATGCTACTAATGAAACAAAGGGGATTTACCAAAACTGGAGCATGCAAAATTTGTGCAGCTGTGCATAGTAACCAATAACATTCTAACTTCAATAAAAACTTAAAAAATCTGCACTTATGGTGAAATAACTATACAGCTGAACACTATACCCTGATACCAGGCATAAACATAAATACAAACCACCCAGTGCAGCGCATTTACTATCATCAATACCCTAAAGGCATAATCGGTAATCAAGACAGTAAACTAGTACAGAATAATAAACGTATGACTACTGTCCTTGATGACTTGACATGTGCAATTTGTTTCGGTCTGAATACAATTTTATTTCGTATTTTCGTTTTCTAACAAATTCCACATTTTCTGAAAAATTTGAATTGAGTTTGGTTGAAAAATGATCAGCTGATTCAAATTCTGTGTGAGGAATAGCTGGTTGTTAAGGAGTAGGTCGGGAAGCAGGCTTCCGCATTCCTTAAAAACTATTGACTCATCAGCTGTCAGCGGGCTTCCACTCCCTCATTCACATACTCCCTATGTGAATGAGTAGGGGTACATAGTACCCCTACTCATTCACCATTTTATTTTTTTTAAGTAAATAACAACACAGCACAAGTTTTCGACAAGTCCCTTATTAAAAAATCTAAAAATTTCACCGGTGTAGATTCAATCGCCAATTACGAGGCCCGCCACCACCGCCGACCCGACAACAGTAAAAAAGCTTGGTTCCTGGCGAAGGCTCCTGCCGTCTGCATCCTCCAGCGCCTGACAGTTCTTAAATAACTAAGGCCGGGGCATGTTGGGTCAGGGCAGGGCCATTCAGTGATGTTCCTGAGTGGCCTCGCCCCATAGCTATTTAAGAGGTCCGATGGTGGAGCTGGCAGATGGTGGGAGCCAGCCAGGGTTGAGGGGAAGAAGCCTTTGTCCCGATCAACATGGAGAAAAAGTGCTTTGGGGGGCAGAGCCCCTCCTGTCCCAAAGCACTCCCCCATGTTAAGGGTAAGTGGCCTGGTATGGTTCAGGAGGGGGGGGGCTCGCTCGTCAACCGCCTTTCCTGACCTGCCAAGCTGCATGTTCGGAAAAGGGTCTGACATGGATTATCGGGGGGGGCACAATGTTTTTTTTTTTAATTTTGGCGTGGGCCACTCCTTAACAACCAGCTATTCTTTACACAGAATTTGAGCTTGATAATTTTTTCGACTGATCCGAATTCAAATTTTTCGGAAAATTTGGAATTCATTAGAAAATTTATAAATTAAACAAAATAAAACTAAACAAACTCCGAAATGAAATTAGTAACATAAAGAATGTATTAAAAACTTAACTAATTTGTCCATTCTGCACATGTCTATTAATAACACATGATAAATGATGACCAATAAAAACTTCATACAGTGAAATAGTGACTGAATTTAAACAGAAAAAGTGTCCTTAAATTGTCCAAACAAGGAGAGAGATGACTGATGTAAACAGTCAAAAAATGCAGTCCCACAAGACGTGATAGAAGTAGGAAGAGTCCTAAGATAGCCAAGGTGACACCAGCCACTCTCATGCAAAGTGCCTGTGACCCCCTAATAAGAGTGGTCAGTAAACGCTCATTAAATTGGAAAAGCTGGCATCATGGGAGAGGACAATCTTCATATAAAGCCCAGAAGTATAGCATAAAGGTTAAACCAGAGATTCCTCAATAATCCACATCAGCTAGAATAGGTCAGGATTCAAGAAAGGAAAAGATACTCCACATAGCGTAATACTGCAAAGCTGTAAGGTTTAATAAATAGGAATACACTTACAACACATCAAAATTCAAAAGTATATCCCGGGAACGCTGAAAAGAGGTGTTCCTCCTATAACTAAGATGGCATTTTTTAACCAATCGTGATGATCCTCATTGGATGCTTCTTCTATTTAAGTGCCACGCACACTTGCTACCATGCATGTGCAACAGGCCACAAACCTTTTGGTCAATGGCTCTGCCTGGCAGCCTTCCTGTGCTTATGAATTGTAAGATTTCCCATCACAGTGATAGGCCAACAATGGAGTAGAGGTGACAGTGATGGGTGGGGGGTAAGCCAGTAAGTATTTCAGACTCCCATGATGTCAACAAGTTAAGGAATCTGGTGTACCTAGATGTCTCTAGTATTCAGTCTGCATAAGGCTGGCCATAGATGAGTCAGGTTTTTTTTTTTCATTCAACCATCCCTTCCACACATTGGACCCGCTGTGTCATTGCATTCTGACAGTGGGGAGGACACAGTTCAGTGTTGCAGGCTATAACCTGCTGATCGAGAGGATGTTTTCTAGCATGGCATTTGTACAGAAGTCAGTCGGGAGATCAACATTTGTACAACCACAGTGCACATACATGGATCGAAATTCGCCCAGTCCCTACAGAACCAGCCAAATTTTGATCCATCTTTGGGCAGCTTCAGTATACACTATGGCGGGAGCACTCTCTCCCTTTTTGTGTTGCAGCCTAAGTTCAACCTTGTGTGCTTTGTCTGCAGGTTTACTGTGATGAGCACACAATGTATTCCAAGCTCCCAGGATGCCCAACAAGTTAAATAATCTGGTGTGCTAGGATATCTATTCTGTTTGGTGTGCATAGCAGTTGTAGTTTGTCCACAGATTAATTTTAATATGATTCAAAACAAAAAATCTTGATCTTAATTATATGCAAACTAACAATGAGATTTGCAGTTTTTTGTTTAAACAAAATAATGAGAAACAGATCTGCATAAAGCCTCGTTTTCTAATTCTCGGCAAATAAAAATCTCTATGCGTAAAAGTATTTTCCACAGTGAATGATTTCCAATGTCAGCTCCACCGCAAGCCACTAATGGCATTGTTGGGCCTTTAATCACATTTTATTATAAACACTCATCAGGGGTTTTTTTCTGGCATTAAAACTAATAACCAGAAGTCACTTGAAAAGCTTCTTTGTTGTATTTTTTGCTATATTGTTTTCTCTGGTGCAAGATCTAATGGTCATTAGCTCTGTAGATCTAATTTTCCCAGGTGAAGTAAAAGTTATATATTTCTTCTGCCTGATACCCTTGATAGTAACATCATCCTAAAAGTGATTTATAGATACAGTTCTTCCTTTTGCTCATCCTTTCATATGTTCACAAAGGCAGAAAAAACAGGTAAAGGTTCTTTAGTATCGCCGTAACTCTAGAACAGCAGACTGTCAGCAGATTAAAACAAAAGGGTTGTCAACTGAACACACTTTAATGCACTGCTATGGTGTGAATTGGCTCTTAGGATGAATGCCAAGCAGATATAAAAAGGCACACATTAAGTGCCGGTTCACACTACAGCGACTTGGGATCCGACTTGTCAGACTTCAAGTCGCCCCAGAAAGACTGGCTAGGCCACTCCAGGACCTTGAAATGCTTCTTACGAAGCCACTCCTTCATTGCCCGGGCGGTGTGTTTGGGATCATTGTCATGCTGAAAGACCCAGCCACGTTTCATCTTCAATGCCCTTGCTGATGGGAGGAGGTTTGCACTCAAAATATCACGATACATGGCCCCATGCATTCTTTCATATACACAGATCAGTCGTCCTATTCCCTTTGCAGAGAAACAACCCCAAAGCATGATGTTGCCACCCCCATGCTTCACAGTAGGTATGGTGTTCTTTGGTTGCAACTAAGCATTCTCTCTCCTCCAAACACGACGAGTTGTGTTTCTACCAAACAGTTCTACTTTGGTTTCATCTGACCGTATGACATTCTCCCAATCCTCTTCTGGGCCCGGACATGTACTGGCTTAAGCAGGGGGACACGTCTGGCAGATCTGAGTCCCTGGTGGCGTAGTGTGTTACTGATGGTAGCATTTGTTACGTTGGTCCCAGCTCTCTGCAGGTCATTCACTAGGTCCCCCCGTGTGGTTATGGGATTTTTGCTCACCGTTCTTGTGATCATTTTGACCCCACGGGCTGAGATCTTGCGTGGAGCCCCAGATCGAGGGAGATTATCAGTGGTCTTGTATGTCTTCCATTTTCTAATTATTGCTCCCACAGTTGATTTCTTCACACCAAGCTGCTTGCCTATTGCAGAGCCAGTCTTCTTAGCCTGGTGCAGGTCTACAATTTTGTTTATTGTGTCCTTCGACAGCTCTTTGGTCTTCACCATAGTGGAGTTTGGAGTGTGACTGTTTGAGGTTGTGGACAGGTGTCTTTTATACTGATAACAAGTTTAAACAGGTGCCATTAATACAGGTAATGAGTGGAGGACAAAGGAGCCCCTTAAAGAAGAAGATACAGGTCTGTGAGAGACAGAAATCTTGCTTGTTTGTAGGTGACCAAATACTTATTTTCCACCATAATTTGCAAATAAATTCTTTTCAAATCAGACAATGTGATTGTCTGGATTTGTTTCCATATTTTGTCTCTCATAGTTGAGGTATACCTATGATGACAATTACAGGCCTCTCTCATCTTTTTAAGTGGGAGAACATGCACAATTGGTGGCTGACTAAATACTTTTTTGCCCCACTGTAGGAACACATGAATTTCTTCAGAATAACAAAAGGTAGGAATCTGCAACAAAGTTTGTTATAATCCCTGCAATTTACATTGCGATCACGCAGAGGAAAAGACCCAGCAACTCAGTCAGAATTTATACAGACTACCAGCAGCCTTCAGGGTCCTGCTCCATGAGATTGGCCAAGGCTGCATAAATAAGCATACTGTCATCTACATAGCTCCACAGCTATGTTCCAGAGAATTCTCACAGCTCTCTTGAAAGCCGAGGGAGCTTTCAGACTGGCAGTTGAGAACACTGAACTGACAAAATGAATCAACTGCACTGGTTACAGTGAGCACAACTAAATGTACCAAACACAATAATTACAGTCACACTGGTTACAGTGAGGCAAGATAAATGTATCTACCAAAAACACTCAGCTCCACTGAACACAGTGAGCCAGCATTAAATCTAACTAATCCTAGCATCTATTGTACAGGACGCCGTGGCTGGGTCCTGGAAGGACGCTATATTTCCCCTCTGTTTGGGCTGTGGTTCCTTTAAGGGAACAGAAAGGGTTAACACACCTGTCCAAGGAAGTGGTTTAAGACAGACAGGAAGTTGTAGGAGAGAGTGAAGGAGTATAGTGAAGACTATGCATGGTGAATGGTGGACATTGCAAAGCTGTGGAGGCTGTGAAAAGCTGTGAATGTACATGTCAGTGGACTGCCTGGAAGCCTGCAAGCTGGGGAAGCTACCTACAACCTAAAGAAAGGACTGTTAAACTGCGGTAGCAGTTCTGAACTCTACAAGTTGGTGAGACTGCTATTTCTTTTGTTTTTGCTGCTGTAAAGCCATTTAAGTTTAATAAACCTTCTTTTGGACTGAAAAGCCTGTGTCCTGCAATGTAGCTGGTTCCCCAAACATTACACTATCTAGGAAGGTGCTACATTTGTGTGCCCTTTCTCCACATTTAAAAGCAACATTATGACATTAGAACCAATATGCCATGCAAAATACGTATACAGTAATAGTTTATATTTGAACTTCTCAGGCATTTATCAAGCCTCCCACTAATGTACATAAATGTATAGTTTATATGTGTAAATTATCAAGCTTGAGGCATATTTTTCCAGATCTTAATAAATAAGTATATGAATAAATACACTCTCTGTAAATATAGATGGCAAAATTTGTAGATCAATATATTTACAGAAAAAACATTCACTTTTAACAGCGTTCCATTTTGGGAAAAGTAAAAACAGGTGCAAACACTACTGGATGCTACAATAATGTTCACATATACCGGTAATTGTCTTTATAAGTGGGATAGCAATCAAGAAATCAAAGTGTTTATCAAGGCAGCATTTGGAGGTCGAAAGATTTCATTTGATTAGTCCAATTAATTCAAAATTGAGCTGAATATATTGATTGAAGGTCAGATCTCCAGCAGTCAATAGCACATTTGAAATAAAATGTGTTTATGGCATCCCAGGACTACAGTAATGCCCTGTACAGACGATCGGAGTATCCGATGGTCTAAAATCCGATGGAATTTTTCATCGGAATTCCGTTTAAGCTCTCTTGTATACACACTGTCAGACTAAATTCCGACCGTCCAAAATGCGGTAACCTAAAACACTCTGACGAGCCGAGAAAAATTAAGTTTAATGCTTCTGAGCATGCGTCGACTTGATACTGAGCATGCGTGGGTTTTTTCTCCGTCGGAGTTCCACACAGACGATAGGAATTTCCTATCGTTTTTTTTTCCATCGGACAAATTTAAAACATGTTCTATTTCTAAACACTGATGGAAAAAAGTCAGATGGGGCCCACACACGACTTGTTTCATCGGAAATTCCGATCGTGTGTACAAGGCACAAGGATTAGAAAGAGGAGGTGGAATTAAATTATGACTTAATTATACCAATAACATTTTACCTTAAAGCGGTAGTAAACTGCGATTTAAAATTTGTACCTAAGGCCTCATGCCCACGGACATTTTAAAAAACGGGCTGTAAAGCTAGTACAGACGCCAGGAAAAAAGCGGCGTTTTTAACGCGATTCTTTCTTCATTTTGCATTGAATTCAATGCACGTTTCCCCGCGCTAGCTTTCAGCCGCATTTTTCTTTCTCTATTCCAAATCAATGGTTCCCTAAGGGAGCCCATTGATTTGAACAGAGGTCGCACCAGAAGTCGGATCAAGATGATCCGATTTGCGGGGCGACTCATGTGCGGAGAATCTTGAAGGGGAAGCTCGCAAAAATTTAAAAAATAATTGCGTGAGGTTCCCCCTCAGGATCCATACCAGACCCATATCCGAGCACGCAGCCTGGCCGGTCAGGAAGGGGGGCGCCCCCTGCCTCCTGAACCGTACCAGGCCGCATGCCCTCAACATGGGGGGTGGGTGCTTTGGGGCAGGGGGGCGCCCTGCTGCCCCCCCACCCCAAAGCACCTTGTCCCCATGTTGATGGGGACAAGGGCCTCTTTCCGACAACCCTGGCCGTTGGTTGTCGGGGTCTGCGGGCAGGGGGCTTATCGGAATCTGGGAGCCCCTTTTTAATAAGGGGGCCGCCCAGATCCCAGCCCCCCACCCTATGTGAATGAGTATGGGGTACATCGTACCCCTACCCATTCACCTGGAGGAAAAGTGTCAATAAAAAAAACACACAAGACAGCTTTTTAAATTAATTTATTAGGCAGCTCCGGGGGTCTTCTACCGACTTCGGGGGTCTTCTACCGACTTCGGGGGTCTTCTTCCGACTTCTCCGCTCTCTCCGGTTCTTCTCCCGCTCTCCGGTGCTTTCTGCCGGGCACCTCCGCTATCTTCTGCCAGCTCTTTTGCTAGCGGGGGCCCGGTCTTCATCGTCGTCTTCTTCCCTCTTCTCTTCTTGAGATGTTGACACAACAAGGTCTGCCGCTGTAATTCCGTGTGCCCAGGGCGCAACCACTTATATAGGCATGGGGCGTGGTCACCGGGTGATGTCGCCTGGTGACCCCGCCCCCTTATGATGCCTCAGTCCCATCATGCCCCAAGACTGCAACGTCATAAGGGGGCGGGGTCACATCACCCGGTGACCACGCCCCATGCCTATATAAGTGGTTGCGTGCTGGGCACACGGCATTACAGCGGCAGACCTCATTGTGTCAACATCTCAAGAAGAGAAGAGGGAAGAAGACGACGATGAAGACCGGGCCCCCGCTAGCAAAAGAGCTGGCAGAAGATAGCGGAGGTGCCCGGCAGAAGGCAGAAAGCACCGGAGAGTGGGAGAAGAACCGGAGAGAGCGGAGAAGTCGGAAGAAGACCCCCGAAATCAGAAGAAGACCCCAGAAGTCGGAAGAAGACCCCCGGAGCTGCCTAATAAATTACTTCAAAAATAAATTATTTTTTTTGGTGTGGGGGATCCCTGTGTATACACAACAGTTCCAGGGTTTCACTTATAAACTAAGAGACCCACATTTTCCAGACCTGAGGAAGTGCATGGTGGAGGAATCTCCCACTGTAATGATATCCGCAGTGGGATACTTCTCCACCAAGTCCAACCCAGCTCACTAAAACAGCACAAGGACAATAAAATAAATGCAAACAGTTGATTTACACATGCAAGTTCAACAAGCTATCTGGCTCCCCCTGGTGGGCGGGTTTACTGGTGCGTGTCACGCTGTATCAACCTAGACAATGAGCTGAACTGATGATTGTTCCTAAAAGTTTCCAGTAATCTTCGGCTAGCTTTTTGTTGGTGCACTTGAGTATTTGTAATCCAACAAACAGGGTGAAGAAAGATTGAACACTTAACATGTGTGGTATATGGGCAAGTGGAATGCTGATCCTCCCCAAAGCGCTAAATCACTCCTGAATGTAGCGTGTCTCCACTTAAGACACTGCATTTGCCAGCAAGTATAAGTAAACTATATAAGTCACCTTCCTGCGAACCAGTTAGTTATGTTGGTGGGCAGGTGCCCTCTCACCACATGAGGCCTCGCCTGTCTGCTCCGTCCGCAGTGGCGTAGAGTGGGGGCTGCGAGGGGGGCCTAGGCCCCGGGCGCAACATATGGGGGGGCGCAATCCCGCGCCGGTGTCACCCTAGCTCCAAAAATCATAATTTTATTTTCTGTGACCCCGCGCCGCTCCGGCCGCCATCTTAATTCTCAGGCCGGCCTCTGGCGCCCTGTGATTGAGCGAAAGGGGTCATGTGGCCTGTCCTTAATCGCGGGGGAGCAGGGCTGTCTTCTCCTCCTCCTCTCCGGCCTAGGTCACCAGGTCGCCATGTCCCCGTCCCCGTCGCGGCGGCAGGCAGGCAGTCTGTGGCCGCCATCATCATCTCCTCCTCCTCCTCTCCGGCCGGGTCTCCGATCATGTCCCCGCCAGGACAGGCAGTCCAGCGAGCAGTGTGACAGGCGGCGGCGGCGCAGAGGCAGAGCAGATGGAAGAAAAAAAAGGTAAGAGACTCACTCGGCCTGGGGGGAGTAGATATGGTCTGGGGAGAGGGAGCAGCCAGAAAGTCAGTGTATTGTGTATTGTGTATAGTGTATAGTGTATTGGTCTGTGGGTAGAGTATTGTGTAGCGATCAGTATGTAGTGTATTGTGTGTGTAGTGTATTGTGTGTTGTGTATTGGTCTGTGGGTAGAGTATTGTGTAGCGGTCAGTATGGTGTGTGTAGTGTATTGTGTGTGTGTGTGTGTAGTGTATTGTGTGTATAGTGTGTTGTGTATTGGTCTGTGGGTAGAGTATTGTGTAGCGGTCAGTATGTAGTGGATTGAGTAGTGTATTGTGTATTGTGTAGCGGACAGTATGTAGTGTAGTGGTCAGTGTGTAGTGTAGTGTAGTGGTCCGTGTGTAGTGTAGTGGACTGTGTGTAGTGTAGTGGACTGTGTGTAGTGTAGTGGTCAGTGTGTAGTGGTCAGTGTGTAGTGGTCAGTGTGTAGTGTAGTGGTCAGTGTGTAGTGGTCAGTGTGTTGTGCAGTGCTCAGTGTGTAGTGTAGTGGTCTGTGTGTAGTGTAGTGGTCCGTGTGTAGTGTAGTGGACTGTGTGTAGTGTAGTGGACTGTGTGTAGTGTAGTGGTCAGTGTGTAGTGGTCAGTGTGTAGTGGTCAGTGTGTAGTGCAGTGGTCAGTGTGTAGTGGTCAGTGTGTAGTGTAGTGGTCAGTGTGTAGTGTAGTGGTCAGTGTGTAGTGGTCAGTGTGTAGTGTAGTGTAGTGGTCAGTGTGTAGTGTAGTGTTCAGTATAGGAATCAGGTAGGTCAGTGTGTAGTGGTCGATGTAGGAATCAGGTAGGTTGGTGTGGTGTGTAGTGTAGTGGTCAGTATAGGAATCAGGTAGGTCAGTGTGTAGTGGTCAATGTAGAAATCAGGTAGGTCAGTGTAGAGGTTAGTATAGGAATTAGGTAGGTCAGTGTAGAGGTTAGTATAGGAATCAGGTAGGTCAGTACTATTGTAGGAAGGGAAGGGACTTGGAGATTGTGAAAAGTCTGCAAATTACTTGCCTTGCCCCGGGTGCTGACAACCCACGCTACGCCACTGTCCGTTCGGACCCTCTTGGTTCTCAGCCTCTGGACAGGTTGTGGTCCCTGGTCCTCCGCTCAGCCGCTCACAGGGTGTCGGTGGATAAGTGACTCTGGATGCTGTGGGGTGTAGAGCAGTCCCTCTCCCTGGTCTGATCAGCAGGGCTGTGGCAGGAATCCCTCTGACAGGTGATCCGGTCTCCGTCACTTTAGGCCCTGGCTTTTTCCGGCCTAAGCACCCTCGCTGTAGGCCTCTTGCCTGTTGCAAGATCCCGCCTTGTCTTAAATAAGTTCTCCCAGCAGGCTGTGCGTGTTGCCACGCACCCTAGCAGCACAGTGACGTTGTGGGCCTTGTAGTCTATTTCTGACGACCCACAGCAATAGAGTCTCTGTCTCTCCGCACCACAAGGTCCGTCATGCATTGTTCTTATCATAGCTAAACCAAAAAAATTGCAGCAGTATGATACAAACGGACAAGAAAAGGAGCTAAATTCTTATTGGGCACAAACTGTAGTCCATAAGCTACGTGCAAAAGTGACACCTTGCTACATAAGCTTTGACAAAAAAAACTGAAAGCTGACTGGTTTCTATGCATCAGATGTTGCACTCTCTAGCTTTAGTAAATCAACCACAATGTCTCCCCCGCTCTCCAAAGAAGCTGACAAAGCAAAAATCATTCAGCCCAAAGGCATAGAAGGAGTTTGCCACCTTAGTTTTGCAAGTCATTTCACAGAAGTGGTTCCAGGCTTGGTCCCTAGGAGGGTTCTGTCTTGCAGAAGCTCCCAAGATAGAAACCCCAATTTCTCAGAGGAGTGAAGAGTACCAGATCACTCTACAGAACCTCCGTCACTAGCCATTATTTCCTCCAATCCCAAGCTGGCTTCTACTTTTTACTTTACTCTTCTCCATAACTTTAAGGGTTAACCATGACATACACTCTTGGATTCATAACCTCAAGGGTTAACTCTGTTGTACACTTTTTACTGTATAACCAAGACAGTTTATTACTCTCTTTGCCCCAGTTCTTCTTTTACACCACAAATACACTTTGTCAATCATACACTTGTTTATACTTTCAAGTAACTGAGACCAGGCAAATCTTCTCTAAGAAACTGTGTTTACTTAATGGAATGGTGGTTACATGCTGAGGTAATACAGTTTAGGTGACATGGCAAACTTGCATATAACACTGTCCTTTCTCATAGTGCAACACAGGCTGTGCTATTCCCACATTGCACTGTCCATACCTGATATTAGGAAAAGTCCGTCTTTGTGGGAGCCTGTGGCCTTGTGTGGCGGTGCTCAGGGACAATATGACTGGTGCAACGGTGACAGGGGCACTGTGAGTGGGTGGCAGTGATTAGGGACACTGTGAGTGGGTTGTGGTGATTAAGGACACTGAGTGAGTAGTGGTGATTAGGGACCCTGTGAGTAGTGACAGTGATAACAGACACTGTGGTGGTCTATGGTGATTAGAGATACCGTGAGTGGCTGCAGTGATTAGGGACACTGTGGAAGAGATTGACTAAAACTGGTGCAGCTGTACATGGTAGCCAATCAGCTTCTAAATTCAGCTTGTTCAGTTAAGCTTTGACAAAAAAATCTGGAAGCTGATTGGTTTCTATGCAGAGCTGCGCCATATTTTGCACTCTCCAGTTTTAGTAAATCTCCACTATAGTAGAGGGCCCTTACTGCATCACTATGTCCAGACTGCACCACGAGGCTAATCCTAGCTGTGTTTATCACCTTGCAAGTCACACACAGGGGAAGCCATGACTCAGCACAAAACCCTTTACCAAAAAAGTGCCTTTCGTGTCTGAGAGTGTCATGTGACTTGTCTGTCTGGCAAGCCGGCTGACCTTGCTGTTTAGTATGAGAGCTGTAACACTGTGGTAAAGATGGCTGCAAAACCTATAAAAAAGCGTGGAAACTTGGCACCCTGAACCCAGGGGGTCGGGACCTCCTCCGTTTAGAGAACATCTTATTTTTTTCAGTGAATACAAAACTTTATCTGAATGGCAGAGGTACTGAGTGAGTGACCTCCTCTGATCATTATACAGAAGGCAAGTTGTTCAAGCAGCACCCTGAAGTGACCAGCACTGACTATATGTAGCACAGGCTACTACACATAAATTCTGCATCCCCATCAGCCGCCAGGATGTGAGATATGAAGGATTAGATATAATCAAGCTGGACTAATGTAAGTTTAATAAAGCTCAATCCTGGAGTTCAACTTTAAATGTAATGCCGCGTACACACAATCATTTTTCACGGCGGTTAAAAAACCGCCGTGAATAATGTAATTTAAAACAGGGGAACAGCTTGTTCCCCACACACGGTCGTTTTTCACGTCATTTTTTCTCTTGACGAGAAAAACGACCGTCTGTGGGCTCCGCGGCAGTGTTTCCCTATGGGAAACACTGCCGCGGATAACATGTCGGAAAAAACGACGAGAAAAATTAGAACATGTTCTAATTTTTTTCGTCGTTTTTAATGCCGTTTTTCTCGTTGAAAAAAACGACAGAAAGCCCACAGACTATCGTTTTTCTCGTCGAATGGGAAAAATGTCGTTTTTTTCTACGAGAAAAACGGCCGTGTGTACGCGGCATAAAGCAGTTAGAAACTGGCAACTAACTTTACAGTGTTTGTTGTGATCTTTAAGGATGTTTGAGAAATAATAACATATTAACGTAAAACTATGGCCTCCCATTAAGAAAACTTACAGTTTTCTCTTAGTCCCCCTACAACACATGTGTCAAACACAAGGCCTGCAGCGCAAATCTGTCCCGCCAGGCCATCTCAGCAGTCGGCAGCAGAGAAGAGGACAGAACTCCTCCTTCAGACTCTGCACTTTCTGCTTCCCAGCTCCACCCCTAGCTTCTTCCTGGCAGCAGTACAACGTAAGGGGGGTGCACTGTGGGGGAGGGTGGGGGACACTAGACTTATGATGGTGGGAGTGACATGTGATGTAAGGGGGGGGGGGGTCGCTTTGAACATCTACTTATAATTATTATGAGAATAATATAATTCTATGCCATTTGAAAAGGAGGGTCATACAGAATGAACATAGGAATAGCCTGCCATTTCTGTCAATCCTGATAACATCCATGTGCAAATGGACAGACTGTGCTTGTCATGCAAATCAGGTGTAATACATATATATATATATATATATATATATATATATATATATATATGTAGTGGCCTCACTCTCTCTCTCTCTCTCTCTCTCTCTCTTGTATCGGTTGTTTGTGGCTGTTGTCTAGGGGTACTCTGGAGGAGAGAGTGCAGGACACTACGCCAAGCTCTCACCCTCCGTGTATGTGAGGTTTGAGCAAAGTCTTTTTTAAATTACCTTCGGGTCTGCATCCTGCATATGGAGCCTCCGCTTCTTCCGTGGAGGTGTATCTGCCAGTAATAGAGCCCCACACCATTAAAATGTCAACACTCCTTTATTTCTTCAATGCCAGAATGAACATAATCAGTTGAACTTTCATAACAGACAGACAGGGGTGTGGATACGAGTAGGCCCAGGCACAATGAACTTTCCTATCCCTTTATCGTGTGGATAGGCCTGGCGCACGGTCTCTGCCACCGACCGTGAAGTTGGTAGCTGCCACCTACCGGGTGAACTGTTTGGAGCCCCTGTCATGGGCCTAAGTAACGGTCTCTGTCACGACCTTAGAGTAACGGTCTCTGCCACCGACCTTAGAACATGGACCACCTTCAGTGTGAATATGGCCCCTGTTTGGCGAGGACATCCATCCCGACGGTCTCCGGAGGCCCTGTCCCGGCACTTGCAATCTGTTGCACCAGATCTAAGGGAAGGTCACCTGCGCGGTCCCTTACGCCTGGATTCAGACACCCGATCCTGTGGGTGCCTTAGGATGGTTCCTCCGGGGCGGATCCCAGTGGAAGAAGCTGGGCCCCAGGCCTGAACGATGCACCACACCCCAGACTGAGGGCGTCTGGGGTGACTCCCGAACTCCACGTGTCCAGGCCTAGGCCGCCTGGACACCGACCGCTGGGCAGCAGCCCTCAGGCTAAAGGTGCCTGGGACTCTGACCTTGTGGCGAAGATGTCCGCCCCCTTTATAGCCTCTCCGAGCTAGCACAGCGGGTTCCCCGACCCCGCCGTACAACCGCTGCGAGAGACCAAAAAGGGTACGGCACTCCAGCGATGGTTCAACCCCGGCCCAAAGTGACAGCGCCACCTGCTGGGCCGCAGGGAACTGGACATCACTCATGTCTCCACCCGAATCAACATACTGAAAAGTACCTACCCGCTACACATATATATATATATATATATATATATATATATATATATATATATATATATATATATATATATATATATATATATATATATACTGAGCAAAATTATAAAACGCAACCGCAACACTTTTGTGTTTTCCCCTATTTATCATGATCTGAACTCAAAGATCTACGACTTTTTCTATGTACACAAAAGGCCTATTTCTCTCTAATATTGTTCACAAATCTGTCTAAATCTGTGTTAGTGAGCACTTCTCCTTTGCCGAGATAATCCATCCACCTCACAGGTGTGGCATATCCAGATGCTGATTAGACAGCATGATTATTGCACAGGTGTGCCTTAGGCTGGCAACAATAAAAGGCCGCTCTAAAATTTGCAGTTTTACTGTATTGTGGGGATCGGGGGGGTCCGAAAACCAGTCAGTATCTGGTGTGACCATTTGCCTCACACAGTGCAGCACATCTCCTTTGCATAGAGTTGATCAGGTTATTGATTGTGGCCTGTGGAATGTTGGTCCATTCCTCTTCAATGGCTGTGCGAAGTTGTCGTATACGTCGATCCAGAGCATCCCAAACATGCTCAATGGGTGACATGTCCAGTGAGGATGCTGGCCATGCAAGAACTGGGATGTTTTCAGCTTTCAGGAATTGTAATGCCGTGCATTATCATGCTGCAACATGAGGTAATGATAGTGGATGAATGACACAACAATGGACCTCAGGATTAGGAATGAGCTTCGTGTTCGAGTCGAACTCATGTTCGACTCGAACATCGTCTGTTCAGCTGTTCGACGAATTTCAAACAATATGGGCCGTTCGCGCCAAATTCGAGTTGCGCGTCATGGCCCATAATTCACTGCGTCAATGCAGTGCATTGCTGGCTGATGCTGCATGCTTGGCCAATCACAGCGCCGTCAGTACAGAGAGCTGTAATTGGCCAAAGTCCGGGTTGCCTTTGGCCAATCATGGTTTAGGGGATTAGGTACACGCCCCACACTATATAAGGTCGCCCGCGCGTCGGCGCCATGTAGTGTGTTCCGGCGTTGAAAGAGAGAGATAGAGACAGAGAGAGTGTCATTTCATATCAGTTACTTAGAGCAGGCAGGCGATTGAGTTAGCTGCAGTCAGTGTATTTAATATACAGTATATATTCACCCTAGGCATTGTCTATATATATACATATACACTGTATTAAGTTTAGCTAGATCTGTTCCTGTTCTACTGTTGCTAAGATACTACAGGCAGGCAGTTGATTCAGTAAGCTGCAGTATATCGCTCAGTATACTGTATTGTGTTTAGCTACACTGCAGACTGTTCCAATCCTGTTCTACTGTTGCTAAGATACTACAGGCAGGCAGTTCATTCAGTAAGCTGCAGTATATCACTCAGTATACTGTATACTGTTTAGCTACGAGGATGGTGAGCAGTGACAGTGCATGCATCAGTGACACTGTTCCTCTTGTCCACCTGTTGGAGCACACGCTGCGTGGAATAATGGACAGGACACTTGAGGCAGAACAGTGGGAGGAAGAGGAGGACTTCCTTACCTCTCAAGGCCCCCTTTATCCAGACAGTGTTCCTGCTGGCCTGCCGATCACACAGGAAGAGGTTGAGGAGGAGGAGGATTGTGTCAGCATGGAGGTGGAGCCTAGCACTTAGCATCAACAACAGTCTTCAAGGCATCATTTACAATCCCAAGAAACCAATGGACTTGTACGTGGCTCGGAGGAGGTGGCTGCGGATCATGTCGTCCTTAGTGACCCAGAGGACTCCGGACCGAATGCCTCAGCAAACCTACGCTGCATGGCCTCCCTGATCCTGCAAAGCCTGCAAAAGGATCCTCGTAATCGTGGTATCAAGGAGAGGGATCATTACTGGCTGGCAACCCTCCTTGATCCACGTTACAAGGGTAAGGTTGCGGACCTTATCCAGCCGTCGCAGAGGGAGCAGAGGATAAAACATCTTCGGGAGGCCTTGCAGAAAGGTTTGTGCAACGTGTTTCCAGAGCCTGGGAGGTTACAAATTTCTGGTCCTGGACAACGTGTTGCTGAGGCTTCGGTCAGTCACAGAAGGAGCGGTGGAGAAGGTGGCCGTCTGACCAATGCGTTCAGACAATTTTTTTAGTGCGCAGCCCCAAGGTATGATCGGCTCCAGCAACCATCGCCAGCGTCTGATTCACATGGTGCAGGAATACCTAGGGGCAAGATCAGACTTGAACACCTTTCCAACTGAAAATCCTCTGGGTTACTGGGTCTTGAGGATGGATCACTGACCAGAGCTTGCACAGTATGCAATTGAGCTAATGGCCTGTCCTGCATCCAGCGTTCTTTTGGAATGCACATTCAGTGCTGCTGGATGCTTTGTAACCGATCACAGAGTGCGCCTGTCCACCGACTTGGTCGATCGTCTGACCTTCATAAAAAAGAATCAATCTGGGATCACCAAGCACCTGATGCTGATGTAACCGAATTATTATTTTTTTTTAATGTGAGATCCCTTCAAGACTACCTATGCTGATGCTGTGTGACTATCCTGTTATGCTGAGTGACTATCCTCTTCCTCCTGTTAATGTTGATAGCTTGTAAGAACATTTTTGGTTCTGGGCACCGCCACCAGTGTCTAAGGCCCAATTTTTCTGCCCCTGTTTAACAGGGGCGTGTAATTATAATTTTTGCTGCAATACTTTGCAGCAGGGCACATTCCTGCGCTCTAACTAGAGTATCTGTGAGGGGTTGCAGTGTTGTGGCACCAGTGCCTAAGGCCCAATTTTTCTGCCCCATGTAATTACAATTCTTGATCTAATTTTTCACAGCAGGGCCCATTCCTGCGCCCACCAAGAGTAACTGTGAGGGCTTACAGTGTTGTGGCAACACCACCACCACCACCACCACCAAAGACCCAATTTTTCTGCCCCTGTTCAACAGGTGCATGTAATTACAATTCTTGATATAATATTTCACAGCAGGGTGTTTCAGCGCCCACCAAGAGTAACTGTGAGGGCTTACAGTGTTGTGGCACCACCACCACCACCACCAAAAGCCCAATTTTTCTACCGTAATTACAATTCTTGATATAATAGTTCACAGCAGGGTGTTTCAGAGCCCACCAAGAGTAACTGTGACGGCTTACAGTGTTGTGGCAACACCAACACCTACAGCCCAAATTTCACATAGGGCAGGCCCCTACTTTCAAACATCCAACTATCAAACGACTCCTACTTACAAACGGAGGGAGACAACAGGAAGTGAGAGGAAATCCACCCCTAGGAAGGGAAATTCTCTCCTGTAAGAGTTAATATGGTAAAAAGGTGTCTCCTCTCCACTGATGCTTTATCACCAATCCTCGTTTCCCTAAAAACCCAAAATTTTCTAAATCCTATTGTCATTGGGACAGAAAGTGAGGTGAAATCTTCTGAACAGGTGCACAGGTAGCAAAACAGATGTTACAGAGGTGATAACCCTTCCCTATGCTTTCCAAAAAGCTTAAAAATAGATTTTTTGGCTGGAGCTACACTTTAAAAATGTACCAGTTCAAAATTACAGACAGATTCTACTTAAGAACAAACCTACAGTCCCTGTCTTGTTTGCAATGCCTGTATACTGCCTGTATTCAGAGTATATAGGGCCTGGGGGCCCCACGGCCTTTTTTTTATTTGGGTCCGGGGTTCCCCTTAATATCCATACCAGACCCAAAGGGCCTGGTAATGGGCTGGGGGGGGGGGCCCCGGGGGGGGCCCATGCTATTTCTCACAATGATTTTCATCCATATTGCCAGGACCAGACCTTGCATTAAAGCCGCAAGCAGTTTTAAATGACTTTTATTCCTTTAGAAATGTAATTTTGTGCAGGGACAGTTATAAACACGGGAAACACGCGCCACTTTACAGGCATATTATAGATACCCCCAGGCACGATATTTAACCACTTCCCGCCCGGCCTATAGCAGAATGACGGCCGGGCGGTGGTTTCGTTATCCTGACTGGGCATCATATGACGTCCAGCAGGATAACAGCCGCCGCGTGCCCGTGGGGGCGTGCATCGCGGCGATCGGTGGTGCGTTGTGTCAGTCTGACACACCGCTACACCGATCTCGGTAAAGAGCCTCTGACAGAGGCTCTTTACCACTTGATCAGCCGTGTCCAATCACGGCTGATCACAATGTAAACAGGAAGAGCCTTTGATCGGCTCTTCCTCACTCGCGTCTGACAGACCACTCATCAGTGTACCTCAGTGCCACTTATTAGTGCCCATCCGTGCCCATCCATGCCCATCAGTGCCCACCTATCAGTGCCCATATGTGCCACCTATCAGTGCCACCCATATGTACCCATCAGTGCCACCCATATGTACCCATCAGTGCCACCCATAAGTACCCATCAGTGCCGCCTATGAGTGCCCATCAGTGCCGCATACCAGTGCCGCCTATCAGTGCCCATCAGTGCCGCCTATCAGTGCCCATCATCAGTGCTTATCAGTGCCACCTCATCAGTGCCACCCACCTCATTGGTGCCACCTCATCAGTGCCCATCAGTGCCGCCTTATCAGTGCCAGTCAGTGCAGCCATATCAGTGCCCGTCATTGAAGTAGAAAACGTATTTATTTACAAAAAAATTAACAGAAACAAATAAAAACGTTTTTGTTTTTTTCAAAATTTTCGGTCTTTTTTTATTCTTTGTGCAAAAAATAAAAATCTCAGAGGTGATCAAATACCACCAAAAGAAAGCTCTATTTGTGGGAACAAAATGATTAAAAAAAATTTTGGGTACAGTGTTGCATGACCGCGCAATTGTCATTCAAATTGCAACAGCGCTGAAAGCTGAAAATTGGCCTGGGCAGGAAGGTGCGTGTTATGCCCCTCACTACACGTGGCTGAGGTGTATTTGGGCACACTGATAACTCCTCTCATACCAATGCATTCCGCTAGGCGTAGAATCCTTTTGAACTTTTATTGATACAAGATAGAGTAAAACTGTAACAGATACAGACAAATACAATTAGTAAAGATAGTACAATTAGTGCCTCCCTATCTATCTGCCTAGCTGAGTACATAAATAGTAGACATACCGGAGAGGTTTCTGAAGGCTGGAACATATATCTTAGCAGTCCATGTGCATGCTTCCAGGGAAAAATATGAAATGGCTGAAGAAGGTGACGCAAGGCCTGATGGGATTGAAAGTACGGAGGCTTGCAAGTCCCAAACTAGCTAACTCTTCTAATATTGCTTATGAAAATAGATGCAGTTATACAAAACGGCCACTAGATGGCAACATAGATTAAATGTTATTAAACCAGAAAAAAATAGGAAAAATTCAAGCCTTTTTACTAAAGGCATGACATTCCCCACGTGGATTCCCACGGAAACCACATATCATGGCACTTCAGAGGAGAGTAACAAAATAAGTTCAGAAACAGGTCTGAGGAAAAGTTTAGGCTGGCCTTGCCTAATGACCTTAAGTTCAACTTTCCTGACGTTTCCATCTTCACTGGGAAACACTTGGGTTATCAGACCCAAAGGCAACTCGTTTCTCCTAGATTGAGAGTCTTTCATGAGAACAATGGCACCAGGCTCTAAGTTGGGCTTGTTGTCTTGCCATTTGTTCCTAGCCTGTAGATTAGACAAGTATTGTTTCTTCCACTTGTTCCAAAATGTGTCAGCTAAAACTTGTACTCTTCTCCATTGACATCTGTTTAAGTCCTTTGGGTCCAGATTGACTGAAGGAGCTGTGATCCCCTCAACTTTCTGAGTGAGTAAAGTGGAAGGTGTAAGCAAGAAAGGATCTTCAGGATCATTGGGTATAGATGTCAAGGGTCTGGCATTCATTATGGCTGATACTTCAGCCATGAAAGTTGTCAAAGTCTCATGTGTGAGTTTTGAAGTTCCCAATTGTAGAAACATTGAATCTAGGATTCTTCGAGCTATACCAATCATACGCTCCCAGGCACCTCCCATATGAGAAGAGTGTGGGGGGTTGAATGTCCATGTACAACCTTGTTCTGAAAGGTATCTCTCTACACGTTCTGTGTCAAGGTTTGAAGTGATATTCAATTCTTTGCAAGCTCCAACAAAATTGGTTCCTCTATCAGAGCGTATGTGTTTGACAGGGCCTCTAATAGAGATGAAACGTCTCAGGGCATTAATGAAGCTGGAAATGTCTAAGGACTCAGTTACTTCTATGTGTACAGCTCTGATGCACATGCAAGTAAACATGACACCCCAGCGTTTGCTGTTGGCACTGCCTCCTCTGGTTTGTCGTGTAATCACAGTCCAAGGCCCAAACACATCAAGACCGACGTTTGTGAATTGGAGGTTCTGTACTGAGTCGGTCTGCAGGAAGGTTGGCCATTTTCTGGGTTTGAAACATACCACGAAGCTTACGACAGGTGATACATTTGAAAATGGTTTTACTCACAATTCTCTTGGCTCCCACTATCCAGAGTCCAGCTGCACGCAAGGCTCCTTCCGTGAACAAACGTTTTGTCTGTATGTTGTAGTAGTGTTCCACAAGTAAAGAAGCAACATAGTTATTTGGTATTATGACAGGATTACTTTCACCACTATCAAGTCCTGCATTTGAGATGCGCCCCCCAACTCTTAACAGTCCTTCATTGTCTATAAAGGGGTTGAGTTTTCTTAGAGGACAGTTCTTTGGAATGCTCTTGTAATTTTGAAGACATTCTAGTGTTACTGCGTAAGTCTCTTGTTGGACACAGCGGATGATTACATTTTTTGCTTCTGTGAGCTCATCTACTGTGTATGGCTTGTGGCAGTAATGCCAACCTTTGCAACAACTTGTTCTTGTATGGGTACCTCTAAAGGATCTGGCTATGTGAACCAAGCAAGCTGTAGCTCTTTGTAAGGACTTCCAAGTGGAGAATTTGTGGAAGCGCTTGGATCCCAACAGTTGGTTAGAAATTGTTGTATGTAGTGTGGAAACCTGAGGACGGATGTCTGAGTCAGATTCAGGTTCTCACAGTACATATGTCTCCTTTACTGGAGTGGTAGGTGCTGGCTTGTACAGGAAGGGTGGTCCTGTGAGCCATGTAGTGTCTTTGAGACGGGATGCTGGCACAGACCTTGTAGCATGATCCGCTGGGTTATGATCAGTTGAGACATAACGCCACTGGGTGGGCTGTGTCGACTTCCTGATTCTAAGGACTCTGTTGTGTACATAGACATAGAATCTTCTACTTTTTTTGTAAATGTAGCCCAACACTACCTTGCTGTCTGTGTAAAACTCTGTGTCCTTGAGTTCTAGATCCATCTCAGATGTAATAAGCTCAGCTAGTTCTACTGCTAGTACAGCAGCACACAGTTCCAATCTTGGAATGGTGGTTTCAGGGCATGGTGCTAGCTTGGCCTTGCCCATAACAAACCCAATATGAACTTGGCCCTCGATGTCTACTGACTTGAGGTAGGTTACTGCTCCTATTGCTTTAACTGAAGCATCACAGAATACACATAACTTTCTAGACTGAACCCTTGCAGGAGGAAAGTGGGTGTATGGTCTATGTACGTGTAGGTTGGATAAAGTCTTTAAAGAGTCTCTCCATGTTACTCATAATGTCTCTTTCTCAGGAGGTAGTGGAGAATCCCAATCACATGTGTCTGCGGTGAGCTCTCTCAGCAGAATCTTACCTTGGATGGTAACCGGTGCTACAAACCCGAGTGGATCATACAGGCTGTTGATGGTGGATAAGACACCTCGCCGTGTGAAGGGCTTTGGCTCTTGGTCAACTTGAAAGGTAAGGGTGTCAGACTTGAGGTCCCAGTTGAGTCCTAGGCTGCGTTGCATAGGAAGGGAGTCTGTTGCTAAGTCCAGATCTTTGAAGTCACTGGCATAATCTTGGGAAGGGAAGGCCTCCATGACGACTTTGCTGTTTGATGCTATCTTATGCAGTCTGAGATTTGAAGAAGCAAGTGTACTTTGAGTCCTCTTGAGTAGACTTATTGCAGCTTCGGGTGAAGAAAGTGATTTCAGACCATCGTCTACATAAAAGTCTCTTTCAATAAACTGTGTAACGTCTTTCTCACCTTCTTGGGCAGATAGCTTAAGTCCATAGATGGCAACAGCAGGAGATGGACTGTTACCAAAAACGTGCACCTTCATGCGGTATTCTGTAATGTTTTTAGTAGGGTCATTGTCTTTGAACCATAGGAATCTCAAGAAGTTCCTGTGTTCTTCCTTGACTTGGAAGCTGTGAAACATTTGCTGAATGTCTGCAACTATGGCAACTGCTTCCTTGCGTAATCTGATGAGGACACCAAGAAGTGTGTTGTTGAGGTCTGGTCCCTTTAGGAGGACATCATTTAATGAGATCCCTTGATGCCGAGAGCTGGAGTCAAACACTACCCGGATTTTACCTGGCTTCTTGGGGTGGTAGACACCGAAGATTGGCAGGTACCAGTACTCTTCATCGTCTTTTAGAGGTGGAGCTATCTCAGCATGTTCATTCTCAAACATCTTACTCATGAATGAGAAGAAATGTCCTTTCATTTCTGGTTTCTTTTGGAAATTGGATCTGAGGGAAGAAAAGCGTTTCAAAGCTTGTTCTCTGTTATTAGCAAGACAGGGTCTCTGCGCTCTGAAAGGCAGGGGTGCCACCCAGCTGTTTTAATTGGTTTTGTAGAATCCCTGTCTCATTATCTCCAAGAAGATATGATCTTCAATAGATGGTCCAATTTTGTGATCTTCTTTAGTATTTTGGAAAACTGAGCACCCTAAATGATCTCTGTCTTCATCACAAAGAAGATTCGTGGTGTAAGGGTTTGAATGAATTACACTGGCAGGCTTCTCTCTTATGAGGAATCTGTTGGTGCAAGGCTGAAATAGGGATGGACGTCCGCCTTCTAGTGTCTTTGTAAAGAGAGAGTTCACACTGGTTGGTTTGTGAACACTCCCTAGGCATACGTTGCCTATGATGACCCATCCTAGATCTAGCTTCTGGGCATAGGGGGAGTTGTGGGGACCATTGATTTGTTTTCTCACCTTGTGAACTCTGATGATGTCCCTCCCAAGGAGAAGCGCTATCTCAGCCTGGGGATCCAGTTCAGGGATGAGATGTGCTATGCCCTTCAGATGTCCGTGATGAAGTGCCACCTCTGGCGTAGGGATCTCCTCTCTGTCCGTTGGGAACTGATTGCACTCGATTAGAGTTGGCAGAGGCAGGGTTGTTTGACCATCAAAGGATTCGATTTGGTAACCAATGGCTCTTCTCCCAGTTTCTTCACTTACCCCTGTACAAGTCTTGAGTAAGTATGACGAGCCGGCTTCCTTGATTTTGAAGGTGTCAAAGAAGGCTGAGCTGGCGAGTGATCTGTTGCTTTGATCGTCCAAGATCACGTATAGCTTCACTGCTTTTCTCTGCGACCCATGGGGTAAACTGTAGCAAGACAAATCTTAGAGCAGGATTTGTTAGACAGACCTTCTCCACAGACTTGGGTGCACTGGGGTGTAACTACAGGAGGTACTGTGTCTTGTTGCTCCCCGCCGTGCTCTTCCACCTGGAGTGAGGGTGTAAGAGTCCATGGCGCTGGCCCTGAATGCAGAGCTGTGTTGTGCTCTGTGCTGTTGCACTCAGAGCAGTTGATGCTCACCTTGCAGTCTCTCCCAAGGTGAGAAGTTGATGCGCAGCACCTGTAACAAATTCTGTTTTCTTTGAGGAAGGTTCTGCGATCTTGGAGAGTCTTTTCTCTAAAACCTCTGCACTTTAACCACTTAACGACCGCTCACTGTATATATACGTCGGCACAATGGCACCGACAGGCACAATCACGTAGAGTGTACGTGATTGCCTTTGTACAGTTGGGGGGTCCAACCGGACCCCCCTTCTGTACAGTGAGCGGTCGGAATTCGTCTGGGAGCGTTCCGAGATGGGGGGGGCGTTCGATTCTGGCCACCCCCCCCCGCGATCGCTCCCGGCGAATAGAAATGCCCCCTCTGTCTGTGTAATGTTTACACAGACAGAGAAAGCAGGAGGAAGTGATGTCATCTCCTGTGCAGCGCTCACATATACCGAGCGTCGTACAAGAGAAGACACACAGGTCAGTGCACTAACACTACACTAACACCAGCACACATAGGCACATAAATCGCCCCCCCAGGCCCCCCCAGATCACCCCCCAGCCCCCAGTCACAGTGTCACTGATTGCAGTGACCATTTATTTACTGATCACTGCAATCAGTGACATTTGTGACTGTAAAAGTGTCACTACATTTAGTTTTAGGTCCAGTGTAGCCCCCTAACCCCCCCTAATAAAGGTTTAACCCCTTGATCACCCCCCAGATAACCCTTTCACCCCCTAGCACCGCCGTCGCTAAGCGATCATTTTTCTGATCGCTGTCTTGGCGTCGGTGATGCAGATCGGTACCCAGTCATTTTTTTTAGGTTCGCCGCAGGTTTTTATAGCGTCGGGTACCCCCATAAATTATCTAATAAAGGTTTAACCCCCTTGATCGCCCCCCAGGTAACCCTTTCACCCCCTATCACCACTGTCGCTAAGCGATAATTTTTCTGATCGATGTCTTAGCGTCGGTGATGCAGATCGGTAGCCAGTATTTTTTTTTAGGTTCGCCGCAGGTTTTTATAGCGTCGGGTACCCCCATAAATTATCTAATAAAGGTTTAACCCCCTTGATCGCCCCCCAGGTAACCCTTTCACCCCCTAGCACCGCCATCGCTAAGCGATCATTTTTCTGATTGCTGTCTTAGCGTCGGTGATGCAGATCGGTACCCAGTATTTTTTTTTAGCTTCGCCGCAGGTTTTTATAGCGTCGGGTACCCCCATAAATTATCTAATAAAGGTTTAACCCCCTTGATCGCCCCCCAGGTAACCCTTTCATCCCCTATCACCACTGTCGCTAAGCGATCATTTTTCTGATCGATGTCTTAGCGTCGGTGATGCAGATCGGTAGCCAGTATTTTTTTTTTAGGTTTGCCGCAGGTTTTTATAGCGTTGGGTACCCCCATAAATTATCTAATAAAGGTTTAACCCCCTTGATCGCCCCCCAGGTAACCCTTTCACCCCCTATCACCACTGTCGCTAAGCGATCATTTTTCTGATCGCTGTCTTAGCGTCGGTGATTCAGATCGGTAGCCAGTAATTTTTTTTAGGTTCGCCGCAGGTTTTTATAGCGTCAGGTACCCCCATATATTATCTAATAAAGGTTTTAACCCCCTAATTGCCCCTAGTTAACCCTTTCACCAGTAATCATCATATAAGTGTTACGGGTGACGCTGGTTAGTTAGTTTGCTTTTTATAGTGTCAGGGCACCCGCCGTATATAACCCAATAAAGGTTTAACCCCCTGATCGCCCGGCGGGTGATATCAATTAGGTTTTAGCGTCAGAGAGGGTCTGCGTCACACCCCAGCAGCGTCAGGTTAGTGCCAGTAACGCTAACACCCACGCGTGAAGCATACACCTCCCTTAGTGGTATAGTATCTGAACAGATCAATATCTGATCTGATCAGATCTATACTAGCGTCCCCAGCAGTTTAGGGTTCCCAAAAACGCAGTGTTAGCGGGATCAGGCCAGATACCTGCTAGCACCTGCGTTTTGCCCCTCCGTCCAGCCCAGGCCACCCAAGTGCAGTATCGATCGATCACTGTCACTTGCAAAACACAACACACATAACTGCAGCGTTTGCAGAGACAGGCCTGATCCCTGCGACTCCAGTGCTGTAGGAGGTGATTTCACCACCACAGTTAAAAAAAAAAGCAAATATGCCGAAGCATTGGGGCAGCAGGGGAGGAGGAGTGATTTTGCTCCTAATGCCGCGTACATACAGTCGAAATTCCGACGGAGGCTTGCCCGTGGAAAAGTCCGACCATGTGTGTGCGGCATAACTTTTTTGCGGGAGGATGCCCCCATGCTTCGGCATATATAAATGGTGCATGTATGCCCATCATTAGAAGTGGGTGGATGAAGGGCGGTATTCTAATGGTGGGCATACCCACCGATCAATCTCTTTTTTCATTCAGCCACCTGGCTGCATGAAAAAAAATGATTACAATACATGTCCAACAAGGACCAGCAACGTACTGGTATGTTGCTGGACTTTGAATGGTTATACCAGATTGATGCCTGCGGGTTTAGGTATCATCTTGGTATCATTCTTTTCAGCCAGCGGCCGGCTTTCATGTAAAAGCAATTCTAGTGGCTAATTAGCCTCTGGACTGCTTTTACAAGCAGTGGGAGGGAATGTCCCCCCCCCAGATACAAAAAGTGCCATTGGGAAATTGGGAAAGCATTTTATCACACCGATCTTGGTGTGGTCAGATGCTTTGAGGGCAGAGGAAAGATCTAGGGTCTAGACCCCAGTTTTTTCAAAAAAAGAGTACCTGTCACTACCTATTACTATCATAGGGGATATTTACATTCCCTGAGATAACAATAAAAATGATAAAAAAAAAAAATATATGGAAGGAACAATTTAAAAATAAAATAAAAAAGCAAAATTAATAATAAAAAAAATATAAAAAAATAAAAATAAAGCACCCCTGTCCTGCCCTGCTCTTGCCCAATGGCGAACGCAAGCGTCGGTCTGGCGTCATATGTAAACAGCAATTGCACCATGCATGTGAGGTATCACCGCGAAGGTCAGATCGAGGGCAGTAATTTTAGCAGTAGACCTCCTCTGTAAATCTAACGGGGTAACCTGTAAAGGCTTTTAAAGGCTTTTAAAAATGTATGTAGTTTGTCGCCAATGCGCGTTTGTGCGAAATTTTAAAGCATGTCGTGTTTGGTATCTATGTACTCGGCCTAAGATCATATTTTTTATTTCATCAAACATTTGGGCAATATAGTGTGTTTTAGTGCATTAAAATTAAAAAAAGTGTATTTTTTAACCCAAAAAATGCGTTTGAAAAATCGCTGCGCAAATACTGTGTAGAAAAAAAAATGCAACACCCACCATTTTATTCTGTAGGGCCTTTTCTTTAAAAATATATATAATGTTTGGGGGTTCAACATAATTTTCCTGCAAAAAAAAATATGTTTTCATGTAAACAAAAAGTGTCAAAAGGGCTTTGTCTTCAAGTGGTTAGAAGAGTGGATGTAAGCTTCCTAATGTTGTGTATAAAATGCCAGAACAGTTCAAAACCCCCCCAAATGACCCCATTTTGGAAAGTAGACACCCCAAGCTATATACTGAGAGGCATGTCGAGTCCATGGAATATTTTATATGTTGACACAAGTTGCGGAAAAAAGAAAATTTTTTTTTTTTTTTTTGCACAAAGTTGTCACTAAATGATATATTGCTCAAACATGCCATGGGAATATGTGGAATTAGACCCCAAAATACATTCTGTTGCTTCTCCTAAATACGGGGATACCACATGTGTGAGACTTTTTGTTGAGCCTAGCCGCATACGGGACCCCAAAAACCAATATCCGCCTTCAGGCTTTCTAAGGGTGTAAATTTTTGATTTCACTTCTCACTGCCTATCACAGTTTCGGAGGCCATGGAATGCCCAGATGGCACAAAACCCCCCCAAATGACCCCATTTTGGAAAGTAGACACCCCAAGCTATTTGCTGAGAGGTATTGTGAGTATTTTGCAGATCTCGCTTTTTGTCCCAAAGTTTTGAAAATTGAAAAAAAAAAAAAAAAAAAGTCTTTCTTCATTTTCAAAAACAAATGAGAGCTGTAAAATACTAACCATGCCTCTCAGCAAACAGCTTGGGGTGTCTACTTTCCAAAATGGGGTCATTTGGGGGGGTCTTGTGCTATTTTGGCATTTTATGGCCTTCGAAACTGTGATAGGTAGTGAGGAGTCAAATCAAAAATTTGTGCCTAGAAATCCTGAAGGCGGTGATTGGTTTTCGGGGTCCCGTACGCGGCTAGGCTCCTAAAAAGTCCCACACATGTGGTATCCCCGTACTCAGGAGAAGCAGCAAAATGTATTTTGGGGTGCAATTCCACATATAACCATGGCATGTGTGAGCAATATATCATTTAGTGACAACTTTTTGTAATTTTTTTTTTTTTTTTTTTTGTCATTATTCAATCACTTGGGACAAAAAAAAAATATTCAATGGGCTCAACAGGCCTCTCAGCAATTTCCTTGCGGTGTCTACTTTCTAAAATGGGGTCATTTGGGGGGGTTTTGTGCTATTTTGGCATTTTATGGCCTTCAAAACTGTGATAGGTAGTGAGGAGTGAAATCAAAAATTTGCGCCCTTAGAAATCCTGAAGGCGGTGCTTGGTTTCCGGGGTCCCGTACGTGGCTAGGCTCCTAAAAAGTCCCACACATGTGGTATCCCCGTACTCAGGAGAAGCAGCAGAATGTATTTTGGGGTGCAATTCCACATATAACCATGGCATGTGTGAGCAATATATCATTTAGTGACAACTTTTTGTAATTTTTATTTTTATTTTTATTTTTTGTCATTATTCAATCACTTGGGACAAAAAAAAAAATATTCAATGGGCTCAACATGCCTCTCAGCAATTTCCTTGGGGTGTCTACTTTCCAAAATGGGGTCATTTTGGGGGGTTTTGTACTGCCCTGCCATTTTAGCACCTCAAGAAATGAGATAGGCAGTCATAAATTTAAAGCTGTGTAAATTCCAGAAAATGTACCCTAGTTTGTAAACGCTATAACTTTTGCGCAAACCAATAAATATACACTTATTGAATTTTTTTTTACTAAAGACATGTGGCTGAATACATTTTGGCCTAAATGTATGACTAAAATTGAGTTTATTCGATTTTTCTTATAACAAAAAGTAGAAAATATCATTTTTTTTCAAAATTTTTGGTCTTTTTCCGTTTATATCGCAAAAAATTAAAATCGCAGAGGCAATCAAATACCATTAAAAGAAAGCTCTATTTGTGGGAAGAAAAGGACGCAAATTTCGTTTGGGTACAACATTGCATGTCCGCACAATTTACAGTTAAAGCAGCGCAGTGCAAAATTCTGAATTCACCTCTGTTCCTTTAGCTACCAAATGGTCCGGGGCTTAAGTGGTTAACAACGAATGAGGCTTCTTGTGCAGAGGACACTATCTGCTTAGATTCTGAGCTGGAGATACACTTGTTTTGCGTACTGCAACAGGTGCGTCTTTGAAGTTGCGGGTTGGAGCAGGCTTACTTGACCTAGGGAAGGCAGAGTCCGATGATGAGATGTCAAAATTAGGATCATTTTTAACCTTTGCTTGTTGGCGAATAAAGTCCACAAAATAAGAGAATGGTGGGAAGGGGACGTTGTGCTTTTGCTTGTAGTCGGAGCCTCGTGTAACCCAGGTTTCTTGAAGGTTGTAAGGTAGCTTTTGCACTATAGAGTTAACGCCACGGGCTGTGTCCAGAAAGGCAAGGCCTGGCAAGTCTCCTTCTGCTTTGGCTATTTGTAGTTCTGTAACTAGGTCACTCAAGTCTCTCAGCTTCTGGTAGCCTTTGTTAGGAATCTTCGGAAAGTCCTCTATTCTTTTAAAAAGAGAGTTTTCTATAACTTCTGGGGAACCGTAACATTCATCAATCCTCTCCCATATCATGCTCAGCCCTTTGGTTGGGTAATTAATGTTAATGTCTCTGATTCTCCTTGCATGTTCTGATGACTCATTCCCCAGCCAATTGACTAAGAGATCGGCTTCTTCACTTGCTTTAAAATCGAGATCCATTGTTGCATTTCTGAAGGACGAACGCCATGCTCTATAACTTTCAGGGCGATCGTTAAACTTTGCAAGTCCCTTTGCTAACAGTTCACGTCGTGCTAAGAACTTGAAGAAATCTGACATACCTTGATCGTTGTGTGAGTAGCCAGGGGGTGCTCTATTGTGCCAGGAACTTGGTGGATAGTTGCGGTTATCAGGGATACTGTCGCTGTATCTTTTAGACCGTCGTTCTTCATTTTCGATTTGGTCAACTGTGACGTAGTGTTTTGATAGTCTGGATGCAGAATGTGCTGAAAACTGAATGAGTGCGGGTTTACTTTCTTGCTTGATATAAGGCGTGTGAATGGCGGGGGTTGATTCCGCTCTTGGCGCTGTAAGCGGGCAGTTGTCTGGTTCAGCGTGTCGCCACACATATTCTGAGGTACGCTCTGTACTGTCGTCAGGAACGGAATTTTTTCCAAGTACGTTGCTGAGCCGCTCACTGGTGGGCTTTGCAAGTTCTTCTAAGATGTCTGCCTCAGCGACTGCTGCTGCTGCTTCCTTCTCTACAGCTAGCTTCTCTAATAGAGTTTCCATGCGTAACTTTTCTAATTTAAGTTGCATTTGCATCTCTTTTTCGGCGAAGGCAGCTTTTACTTCAGCCTCCTTTGCCACAAAGTCAGCTTTTACTTTTGCAGATTCCGCCTTTGCGCGGGCAATGGCGATTGTTTCGCTTTTCACTGACCTCTTTGAGCTTGTGCAGTAGACTTCTGACTTTGTCGCGAAGTGCTCTGACTTTGTCTGTGACATGGTGTCTCGCTGTGTGGAAGCTGATAACACTGCTGTCTTACTGGCGTTCTGTATGCTAGCCACGCTTAGAAGCCTCCGTTTTACTGCTGTTCTGTATGCTAGCCGTGCTTAGAAGCCTCTGTTTTACTGTTATGCCCCTCACTACACGTGGCTGAGGTGTATTTGGGCACACTGATAACTCCTCTCATACCAATGCATTCCGGTAGGCGTAGAATCCTTTTGAAGTTTTATTGATACAAGATAGAGTAAAACTGTAACAGATACAGACAAATACAATTAGTAAAGATAGTACAATTAGTGCCTCCCTATCTATCTGCCTAGCTGAGTACATAAATAGTAGACATACCGGAGAGGTTTCTGAAGGCTGGAACATATATCTTAGCAGTCCATGTGCATGCTTCCAGGGAAAAAGATGAAATGGCTGAAGAAGGTGACGCAAGGCCTGATGGGATTGAAAGTACGGAGGCTTGCAAGTCCCAAACTAGCTAACTCTTCTAATATTGCTTATGAAAATAGATGCAGTTATACAAAACGGCCACTAGATGGCAACTTAGATTAAATGTTATTAAACCAGAAAAAATAGGAAAAATTCAAGCCTTTTTACTAAAGGCATGACAGTGCGTAAGTCCCTGGTATTGAAGTGGTTAAAGGAATATTTCACTTTTATTTTTTCACTTTAAGCATCATTAAAATCACTGCTCCTGAAAAAACAGCCATTTTTAAAACAGTTTTTTGCCTTGATACATGTACCCTGGGGCAGGACCCGGGTCCCCAAACCCTTTTTAGGAGAATAACTTGCATATTAGCCTTTAAAATTCGCACTTTTGATTTCTCACATTCGAGTCCCATAGACTTTAACAGGGTTCGAAAGTTCGCGCAAACTATCGGTCCGTTCGCATGTTCTGGATGCGAACCGAACCGGGGGGTGTTCGGCTCATCCCTACTCAGGGTCTTGTCACGGTATCTCTGGGCATTCAAAATGCCATCAATAAAATGCGCCTGTGTTCATGGTCCATAGCATACACCTTCCCATACCATAACCCCACCGCCATCATGGGCCACTCTATCCACAACATTGACATCAGCAAACCTATAACCCACACAACGCCATACACACTGTCTGCCATCTGCCCTGTACAGTGAAAACCGGAATTCATCCGTGAAGAGAACCCCTCTCCAAGGTACCAGACACCATCGAATGTGAGCATTTGCCCACTCAAGTCGGTTACGACGACGAACTGCAGTCAGGTGAGACCCTGATGAGGACGACAAGCATGCATAGTTGCCAACATTGTGAAAAAAAACTTTTTGCATGTAGGCGGAGCCTTGCTATAATTAGGGGCGGGGCATTCGTTTGTAGGCCTGCCATGGGAAAACAGGAAAATGCGTTGCGTGAAGCGCGCCGCCGCAAAAAATGGGTGTGTTTTATGCGAATAGTGGGCGTGGCTTACATGGGCGTGTCTCAAAGGGGGTGTGGTTAGAGTCTGAGATGAATGAGGGCTGGAGAGAAAGAAAGAAACAAAGAAAAAAAACCAGATCCTACACCACAGTAGAAATGTGTATTCCAGAAATTTTAACAAATCAGCAGATAAAGATACTCCAAACACTTGGGGTTAGTGCTTCAATCATCCCGGCACCGAGGTTGTTATGGTGTCAGGGTCATTGAAGCGCATTATTTCTATTATTGCATTGTAATATAGAATGAAATCATTCAACTCACCATAATCAGTGGAAGCCCTGAACGTGTCACCTGCCACGTCGCCTGCCACCAGGTGCCTCCCCAGCAGAGTCCGTCCTTGCATCAGGTGCCTCCCCAGCAGAGTCTGTCCTTGCATCAGGTGCCTTCCCAGCAGAGTCCACCCTTGCATCAGGTGCCTTCCCAGCAGAGTCCATCCTTGCATCAGGTGCCTCCCCAGCACAGTCCATCCTTGCATCAGGTGCCTCCCCAGCAGCAGTGGCATAGCGTGGGTTGTCACCGCCCGGTGCAAGGCAAGAAATTTGCGCCCCATAACCTACGGACTTTTAGCACTCCCTGAGTCCCTTCCCTTCCTACAATAGTACTTACCAGCCTGATTACTACACTGACCACTACACTGACCTACCTGTCCACTGCACTGACCTACCTGATTCCTATACTGACCAGTACATTGACCTACCTTCCCACTAAACATCCACTACACTACACTACACTGATTACTACAACACGCACTACACTGATTACCACACCACCCACTACACTACACTGATTACCCCACCACCCACTACACTGATTACCCCACCACCGACTACACTACACTGATTACCCCGCCACCCACTACACGGATTACCCCGCCACCCACTACACTGTTTACCCCGCCACCCACTACACTACACTGATTACCCCGCCACCCACTACACTACACTGATTACCCCGCCACACTGATTACTACACTACACTGCAATAGTACATGGTACCTGCGGTGCGTGAGGATGTGCTGGGGGTCCGAGGGGTCTGCCAAACGGAGCGAGTCAGGACCATCACAGTTTTTTACTACATTCTTTTACCAAATAAAGAGTGCAGGGTTACGGGGTGCACTACGTACTGAGTGCAGGGTTACGGGGTGCGCTACGTACTGAGTGCAGGGTTGCGGGGTGCGCTACGTACTGAGTGCAGGGTTGCGGGGTGCGCAATGTACAGAGTGCAGGGTTGCGGGGTGCGCAATGTACAGAGTGCAGGGTTGCGGGGTGCGCAATGTATAGAGTGCAGGGTTGCGGGGTGCGCAATGTACAGAGTGCAGGGTTGCGGGGTGCGCAATGTACAGAGTGCAGGGTTGCGGGGTGCGCAATGTACAGAGTGCAGGGTTGCGGGGTGTGCAATGTACAGAGTGCAGGGTTACGGGGTGCTCTACGTACAGAGTGCAGGGTTGCGGGTGCGCTATGTACAGAGTGCAGGATTGCGGGGTGCGCTACATACAGAGTGCAGGGTTGTGGGGTGCGCTACGTACAGAGTGCAGGGTTGCAGGGTGTGCTACGTACAGAGTGCAGGGTTGTGGGGTGCTCTATGTACAGAGTGCAGGGTTGCAGGGTGCGCTACGTACAGAGTGCAGGGTTGCGGGGTGCGCTACGTACAGAGTGCAGGGTTGCGGGGTGCGCTACGTACAGAGTGCAGGGTTGCAGGGTGCGCTACTTACAGAGTGCAGATTTGCGGGGTGCGCTATGTACAGAGTGCAGGTTTGCGGGGTGCGCTACGTACAGAGTGCAGGGTTGCAGGGTGCGCTATGTACAGAGTGCATGGTTGCAAAGTGCGCTACGTACAGAGTGCAGGGTTGTGGGGTGGAGGGGAGGGAGGGGAGAAGGGGAGGTAGAGGGGGGAGTGAGAGAGATCCTAGCCCTGTCTACAGTCCCTCCTATGGGAAGGTCTGTGTGTGTGACACAGTACCTTCCATGCAGTGCCCGTTCTCATAGCTGGGTGGTCACAGAAGGTCACGGAGCTGCTCCATCCAGCGGATCTCTTTGCTGCTGTCTCTGGCTGCCTGCACGTCCTCGTTCTCCAGTCAGCCTGTCCATTAGTCCTGGGCTGCTGGGAGGTCTTCGGAGCTCTTCTCCCTGCTCCAGGGCAATTTGGTTCTGGCTGTCCTTGTGGCTCTTCATCCCTGCCGCCTCCTGGAGCCCTCAGCCACAGACAACAGTGTCCCCAGCAGCAGAGCCCCAATCCCTGCAGCCAATAGCCTTCAGTGTACAATAGACTTTTCTATTTGTACATTGAAGAGAGAAGCCGATTGGCTGACCCAGTCTCCTCTGCACTGAACACAAGGGGAAACAACACTCGTGGCGGCGGCGGAGGCCATTTTTGTGTAGCCGTTGCCGTTTTTAGCCCAAAACATTAATGATTTTCCCGGGACAAAAGCAAAATCCTGGGGAAAAAATCAGGACAAGCATAATTCGGGACAAGGGTCCTAAATTTGGGATTGTCCCGGGAAATTCGGGACTGTTGGCAACTATGAGCATGCAGATGAGCTTCCCTGAGATGGTTTCTGACAGTTTGTGCAGAAATTCTTTGGCTATGCAAACCGATTGTTGCAGCAGCTGTCTGGGTGTCTGGTCTCACACAATCTTGAAGGTGAAGATGCTGGATGTGGAGATCCTTGTCTGGTGTGGTTACACGTGGTCTGCGGTTGTGAGGCCGGTTGGATGTACTGCGAAATTCTCTGAAACGCCTTTGGAGATGGCTTATGGTAGAGAAATGAACATTCAATATAAGGGCAACAGCTCTGGTGGACATTCCTGCAGTCAGCATGCCAATTGCACGCTCCCTCAAAACTTGCGAAATCTGTGCCATTGTGCTGTGTGATAAAACTGCACATTTTAGAGTGGCCTTTTATTGTGGCCAGCCTAAGGCACACCTGTGCAATACTCATGCTTATAAATGATTATTATATGTATATTTTTGTATTCTGGTTTTCATTAATCTTTTAATGTGTGTAGGTGCTTATTGATTGTTCTCTGCTTTCGTTATGTAATCAATGACATGTACAATGTATTCATCCAAGGGTGTATACCATGCATGGATGGATGTCTACATTTGCTGATATTGACCAAAACACCAATGAACTGGTTCGCTTTTATAGTAATCAGCATCATATTGCTGTTTTTAACTTATATTGCAATTACCATTTAACCACTTAACGACCGCTCACTGTATATATACGTCGGCAGAATGGCACCGACAGGCACAATCACGTAGAGTGTATGTGATCGCCTTTGTACAGTTGGGGGGTCCGATCGGACCCCCCTCCTATACAGTGAGCGGCCGTTTATCGTTGGGGAGCGATCAGAGATGAGGGGGTGACCATTCGATTTCGGCCACCCCCTCGCGATCGCTCCCGGCCAATGAAAATGCTTCCTTCGCCATGTGATGTAAACACAGGCAGGAGGAAGTGATGTCATCTCCCTCGCGGCGGTCTTTTCGATTCCGGCGCCGAGGAGAGAGGAAGCAGGTTAGTGCACCAACAGTTCACTGACACATAGGTACACATAGGCACACATTTCACCCCCCAGTCACCCCCAGATCACCCCCCAGGTCACCCCCCAGCCCCCAATCACAGTGTCACTGATTGCAGTGATCATTTATTTTACTGATCACTGCATTTAGTGTCATCTGTTAATAGTAAAAAGTTGCAGGGCAGTTAGGTTTAGGCCCCTTTAGGTCCAGGGTAGCCCCCTAACCCCCCTAATAAAGGTTTAACCCCTTGATCGCCCCCCCAGGTAAACCTTTCACCCCCTAACGCCAGCGTCACTAAGCAATCTATTTTCGATCGCTGTATTTAGTGCCGGTGGTGCCCTAGATAGCCAGTTATTTATTTTTAGTTTCGCCGCAGGTTTTTAGAGTGTCAGGTACCCCCATATATTATTTTAACCCCCTGATTGCCCCTAGAGTTAACCCTTTCACCAGTGATCACCGTATAAGCGTCACTGGTGACACTGGTTACCCAGTTAGTTATTTAGTTATTTAGGTAACCCGTCAGGTTTTTATATAGCGTCGGGTACCCCCATATTTAACCTAATAAAGGTTTTAACCCCCTGATTTCCCCTAGTTAACCCTTTCACCAGTGATCACCATATAAAGGTTACGGGTGACACTGGTTGGTTAGTTTGCTTTTTATAGCATCAGGGCACCCGCCGTATATAACCCAATAAAGGTTTAACCCCCTGATCGCCCGGCGGGTGAGATCAATTAGGTTTTAGCGCCAGAGAGGGTCTGCGTCGCCCCAGGCAGCGTTAGGTTAGGCTAAGGTCAGGCGTACCTGATCCCGATCTTCTGAGGTTGTTGAGGAGCAAGAACCGCAGGGCTCTCGTATCATGGAGCAGAGGAGTACTAGCACCGCTATTCCTTCTGGTGAATTGGCAAGCACCAGCGGCCTAGTACAGCCTGGGCGTACATCCAGTAGACATGTGCACACTGAAATATTTCGTTTCGGAATTTCGTTTTCGTCCGAAAAATAAATTAATTTAGTTACTCCCGAAATTCGTTTTTATTTATTTCGTTTTTCGTTAGAAATTGCATTCGTCCAAAAATCTGAATTACTTAAGGTCGAATCTGTCTTTGAAGGCTTATGGTGTCTGTCGAATGTTCAAAGAAGATTCGACGGAGCAGTGAAACTGTACGACGCTGCAATCATACATTTCCGGTCGAATGTTCCGCCCACAAGCTATAGAAGAATTCTAATGTTGTATGACTAGTAATAATTATATTTATTCATTACTATTACTAGTCAACCAACATTAGAATTCTTCTATAGCCTATGGGAGGATGCATTTGACCGGAAATGTACGATTGCAGCGTCGTACAGTTTTGCTGCACCGTTGAATCTTCTAACTTTCGATGCTTTGTCGAATCTTCGTCATTCTAGCTATTTTACTGCTCCTCCTCTTTGGTTACAATCAGCCAATAACATTCATCATCAACTTTATTTTTATTTTACTTCCCCTACCCAATTCCAGCAGTGATCTTTTCTCTCTATGTCGAATCTTTTCTCTCTATAATAACAAATCTTTTCTCTCCTATGTCGAATCTTTTCTCTCCTATGTCGAATCTTTTCTCTCCTATGTCGAATCTTTTCTCTCCTATGTCGAATCTTTTCTCTCCTATGTCGAATCTTTCTCTCCTATGTCGAATCTTTTCTCTCTATAATGTCGAATCTTTTCTCTCCTATGTAGAATAATCTTGGACTAATAGAGTTAAGGTTAGGCACATTCGACCACAGGTTCGATAGACACAGATTGTTATTGTCAGCGTCACGTCGAATCTCCTATCTATATCGAACTGTTGTAGCAACGAAAACGAAAATAAAGCATTTGTTTATGTCGGATCTTTCGGTTTTCGGATTCTGTGCTTTCGTTTTCGTTTGTTAAAACGATAACGAAAATAGCTGAAATTCGGACGAAAATGCATTCGGACGAAAATGAATGCACATGTCTAACATCCAGCACTGCAGTATCACGTGGTGACGTGGCGAGTCCCATAAGTGCAGTTCAAGCTGGCGAGGTGGCAAGCACAAGTAGTGTCCCGCTGCCACCAATAAGAAGACAAAGGCAGGCCCGTCGTACCCATAGTGCTCTTCCTGCAGAATTCGCCTATCCTGATTGGGTCCCCACCACTTCTGCAGAACCCGTACTTCCCCCATTCACTGCCCAACCCGGTATTCAGGTGGAAACAGCTGATTTTATGCCAATCGATTATTATTCGCTGTTTTTCACGGAAGATCTCTATAGATCTATTGTGGACCAGAGTAATTTATATGCTGGTCAATTCATCGCCGCTAATCCCCAGTTGCCTTCCATTGCTAAAGATTGGAAACCAATTACGGTTTCCGAATTTAAGACCTTTCTGGGCCTTTCCCTCAACATGGGCACACATAAATTCCAGTCATTGCGTGCTTATTGGTCCACACACCCAATTGAACACATGCCCGTGTTCTCTGCCTCCATGCCCAGGAAACGATACGAGCAGATTTTGCGGTTCATGCACTTCAACGACAATGAACTTTGTCGTCCACGTGGGGACCCTAAATACGACCGGCTCTATAAAATTCGGCCCCTCATAAACCACTTCAACGAACGTTTTGCAGCCTTGTTTATTCCCGATCAAGCTGTCTGCGGTGATGAGTCCCTGATTAAATTTTCTGGCCGCTTGGCCTTCAAGCAGTACCTTCCCAGCAAGCGTGCCAGATACGGGGTCAAGCTCTCTAAGTGCTGTGACAGGGCAACAGGCTATGTATGGAGCTTTATGGTTTATGAGGGAAAAGATAGTCAGGTTGAGCCGGTCAACTGCCCGGATTACATAGGGAGCGCTGGCAAGATAGTGTGGAACTTGGTGTCACCCTTATTCGGAAAGGGGTACCACTTGTATGTGGACAATTATTACACGAGCGTGCCACTGTTTAGTCACTTGTTTGATCATCAGATTGGAGCATGTGGCACCGTGCGACCTAATCGCCGGGGCTTTCCCCAGCGGCTTGTAGATGCCCGTCTTAGGCTGGGGGAGAGAGCCTGCGTGAAGTGTAATAACTTGCTCGCTATGAAGTGGAGGGACAATAAGACTGTTTTCCTTCTTACCTCCCTTCATGCAGACACGACAGTCCAGATTCGTACGGCGACTGGTGTTGTGGAGAAACCCCTCTGTGTCCACGAATATAACAAAAATATGGGAGGGGTGGACCTCAACGACCAGTTGATGGCACCGTATCTAATTGACCGTAAGGCGAGACGCTGGTACAAAAAAGTGTCTCTATCCTTATTCCAATTGGCTTTGCTGAACGCTCATGTGCTATACAGAGCTTCAGGCGGGACTTTATCTCTTCTAAAATTCCAGAATGAGATAGTCACAGAACTCCTGTATCCAGGCGGTTCTGCACCTCACCATCCCCTACCAAATGCAGTAAGCCGGCTGCATGAGAGGCATTATACGCATCTCCTCCCGAGTACCCCTACCCAACGAGCCCCCCAAAAAAGATGTTGTGTCTGTAGCAAGCGCGGATTTAGGCGTGACACCCGTTATTATTGTCCACTCTGTCCTGACAAACCTGGTCTTTTGCCTTGGTGAATGTTTTGAACGCTACCAAAGTGAAGTTTTAGCGTAGGGTACAGCATTTCACAGACTAGGACACACTTACACAGGGTCTCCCAAGATGCCATTACATTTTGAGAGACCCGAACCATTACAGTTGTTAAAGTTTAAAAAAAAAGTGTAAAAAAGAAAAAAAACGTAAAAAAACAAAAACACAAAAAAATATAAAATAAAAAAAACAAAAATAGTTGTCGTTTTATTGTTCTCTCTCGCTCTCTCTATTTTCTCTCTATTGTTCTGCTCTTTTTTACTGTATTCCATTCTGCAACGTTTTATCATGCTTGCTTTTCAGGTATGTAATTTTTTGTTTTCAGGTGCGCCATTCAACTGCAGCGTGGAATTATTTATCTTGACAGCAACAGCGTTTGCTCCCACGATACATAAAGCCGTGACTCCAGTGCTGTAGGAGGTGATTTCACCACCACAGTTAAAAAAAAAGAGCATATATGCCGAAGCATGGGGGCAGCAGGGGCGGAGGAGCGATTTTGCTCCTAATGCCGCGTATATACGGTCGAAATTCCGACGGAGGCTTGCCCGTGGAAAAGTTCGACCGTGTGTACGCGGCATAACCTTTTATGCCGCGTACATACGGTCGAAATTTCGACAAAGGCTTGCCCGTGGAAAAGTCAGACCGTGTGTACGCGGCATAACTTTTTTGCGGGAGGATGCCCCCATGCTTCGGCATATATATATTTTAGGCACAGGTTGCGTTAAAAAAATGTTTTATTTTTTACTAGGTTTTGTTTTGGTATTTGCTTTGCAGGTATGGTATGGTAAGGTCTTACTGTTGTACTGTAATGTTACTTTGTTTTAATGTTAACCATCATTTGCTTAGCAGGTACGCCATTCAGTTGCATCGCGGATTTATTTATCTTGACAGCAACAGCGTTTGCTCCCACGATACATAAAGCCGTGACTCCAACGCTGTAGGAGGTGATTTCACCACCACAGTTAAAAAAAGAGCATATATGCCGAAGCATGGGGGCAGCAGGGGCGGAGGAGCGATTTTGCTCCTAATGCCGCGTATATACGGTCGAAATTCCGACGGAGGCTTGCCCGTGGAAAAGTTTGACCGTGTGTACGCGGCATAACCTTTTATGCCGCGTACATACGGTCGAAATTCCGACGAAGGCTTGCCCGTGGAAAAGTCCGACCGTGTGTACGCGGCATAACTTTTTTGCGGGAGGATGCCCCCATACTTCGGCATATATGCCCATCATTAGAAGTGGGTGGATGAAGGGAGGTATTCTAATGGTGGGCATACCCACCGATCAATCTCTTTTTTTGGTTCAGCCAACAGGCTGCATGAAAAAAAAGATTACAATACATGTCCAACAAGGATCAGCAACGTACTGGTATGTTGCTGGACTTTGAATGTTTATACCAGAATGATGCCTGCAGGTTTAGGTGTCATCTTGGTATCATTCTTTTCAGCCAGTGGCCGGCTTTCATGTAAAAGCAATTCTAGCAGATAATTAGCCTCTAGACTGCTTTTACAAGCAGTGGGAGGGAATACCCCCCGGATATAAACAGCGCCATTGGGAAATTGGGAAAGCATTTTATCACACCGATCTTGGTGTGGTCAGATGCTTTGAGGGCAGAGGAAAGATCTAGGGTCTAACCCCCCATTTTTTTTCAAAAAAAAGTACCTGTCACTACTTATTGCTATCATAGGGGATATTTACATTCCCTGAGATAACAATAAAAATGATAAAAAAAAAAAATATGGAAGGAACAGTTTAAAAATAAAATAAAAAAGCCAAATAAATAATAATAAAAAATAAAAAAAAAGCACCGCTGTCCCCCCCTGCTCTTGCGCAAAGGCGAACGCAAGCGTCGGTCTAGCGTCATATGTAAATAGCAATTGCATCATGCATGTGAGGTATCACCGCGAAGGTCAGATCGAGGGCAGTAATTTTAGCAGTAGACCTCCTCTGTAAATCTAACGTGGTAACCTGTAAAGGCTTTTAAATGCTTTTAAAAATGAATGTAGTTTCTCGCCGCTGCGCGTTTGTGCGCAATTTTAAAGCATGTCGTGTTTGGTATCCATGTACTCGGCCTAAGATCATCTTTTTTATTTCATCAAACATTTGGGCAATATAGTGTTTTTTAGTGCATTAAAAATAAAAAAAGTGTTTTCCCCCAAAAAATGCGTTTGAAAAATCGCTGCGCAAATACTGTGTGGAAAAAAAATGCAACACCCACTATTTTAATCTGTAGGGCCTTTGCTTTAAAAAAATATATAATGTTTGGGGGTTCAACATAATTTTCTTGCAAAAAATTTTTTTTTTTCATGTAAACAAAAAGTGTCAGAAAGGGCTTTGTCTTCAAGTGGTTAGAAGAGTGGATGATGTGTGACATAAGCTTCCTAATGTTGTGCATAAAATGCCAGGACAGTTCAAAACCCCCCCAAATTACCCCATTTTGGAAAGTAGACACCTCAAGCTATTTGCTGAGAGGCATGTTGAGCCCATTGATCATTTTTTTTTTGTCCCAAGTGATTGAATAATGACAAAAAGAAAAAAAAAATTACAAAAAGTTGTCACTAAATTATATATTGCTCAAACATGCCATGGTTATATGTGGAATTGCACCCCAAAATACATTCTGTTGCTTCTCCTGAGTACGGGGATACCACATGTGTGAGACATTTTGGGAGCCTAGCCGCGTACAGGACCCCGAAAACCAAGCACCGCCTTCAGGATTTCTATGGGTGTAAATTTTTGATTTCACTCCTCACTGCCTATCACAGTTTCGGAGGCCATGGAATGCCCAGATGGCACAAAACCCCCCCAAATTACCCCATTTTGGAAAGTAGACACCACAAGCTATTTGCTGAGAGGTATGTTGAGTATTTTGCAGATCTCTCTTTTTGTCACAAAGTTTTAAAAATTGAAAAAAAAAAAAATATGTCTGTCTTCATTTTCAAAAACAAATGAGAGCTGTAAAATACTCACCATGCCTCTCGGCAAATAGCTTGGGGTGTCTACTTTCCAAAATGGGGTCATTTGTGGGGGTTTTGGGCTATCTTGGCATTTTATGGCCTTCAAAACTGTGATAGGTAGTGAGGAGTGAAATCAAAAATTTGTGCCCTTAGAAATCCTGAAGGCGGTGCTTGGTTTTCGGGGGCCCGTACGTGGCTAGGCTCTCAAAAAGTCCCACACATGTGGTATCCCCGTACTCAGGAGAAGCAGCCAAATGTATTTTGGGGTGCAATTCCGCATATAACCATGGCATGTTTGAGCAATATATCATTTAGTGACAACTTTTTGTACATTTTTTTTTCTTTTTGTCATTATTCAATCACTTGGGACAAAAAAAAATATTCAATGGGCTCAACATGCCTCTCAGCAATTTCCTTGGGGTGTCTACTTTCCAAAATGGGGTCATTTTGGGGAGTTTTGTGCTATCTTGGCATTTTATGGCCTTCAAAACTGTGATAGGTAGTGTGGAGTGAAATCAAAAATTTATGCCCTTAGAAACCTTGAAGGCGGTGCCTGATTTTTGGGGTCCCGTACGCGGCTAGACTCCCAAAAAGTCCCACACATGTGGTATCCCCGTACTCAGGAGAAGCAGCAGAATGTATTTTGGGGTGTAATTTCACATATGCTCATGGCATGTGTGAGCAATATATCATTTAGTGACAACTTTGTGCAAAAAAAACAAAGTTTGTCATATTCCCGCAACTTGTGGCAAAATATAAAATATTCCATGGACTGAACATGCCTCTCAGTAAATAGCTTGGGGTGTCTACTTTCCAAAATGGGGTCATTTGGGGGGGTTTTGTGCTATTTTGGCATTTTATGGCCTTCGAAACTGTGATAGGTAGTGAGGAGTGAAATCAAAAATTTACGCCCTTAGAAATCCTGAAGGCGGTGCTTGGATTTTGGGGCCCCGTACCCGGCTAGGCTCCCAAAAAGTCCCACACATGTGGTATCCCCGTACTCAGGAGAAGCAGCAGAATGTATTTTGGGGTGCAATTCCACATATAACCATGGCATGTGTGAGCAATATATCATTTAGTGACAACTTTTTGTACAATTTTTCATTTTTTTTTCTTTTTATCATTATTCAATCATTTGGGACCAAAAAAAAATATTCAATGGGCTCAACATGCCTCTCAGCAAATAGCTTGGGGTGTCTACTTTCCAAAATGGGGTCATTTGGGGGGGTTTTGTGCCATCTTGGCATTTTATGGCCTTCAAAACTGTGATAGGTAGTGAGGAGTAAAATCAAAAATTTATGCCCTTAGAAACCTTGAAGGCGGTGCTTGGTTTTTGGGGTCCCGTATGCGAATAGGCTCCCAAAAAGTCCCACACATGTGGTATCCCCGTACTCAGGAGAAGCAGCAGAATGTATTTTGGGGTGTAATTTCACATATGCCCATGGCATGTGTGAGCAATATATCATTTAGTGACAACTTTGTGCAAAAAAAATAAAGTTTGTCATATTCCCGCAACTTGTGGCAAAATATAAAATATTCCATGAACTAATCATGCCTCTCAGTAAATATCTTGGGGTGTCTACTTTCCAAAATGGGGTCATTTGGGGGGATTTGTGCTATTTTGGCATTTTATGGCCTTCAAAACTGTGATAGGTAGTGAGGAGTGAAATCAAAAATTTGCGCCCTTAGAAATCCTGAAGGCGGTGCTTGGTTTCCGGGGTCCCGTACGTGGCTAGGCTCCTAAAAAGTCCCACACATGTGGTATCCCCGTACTCAGGAGAAACAGCAGAATGTATTTTGGGGTGCAATTCCACATATAACCATGGCATGTGTGAGCAATATATCATTTAGTGACAACTTTTTGTAATTTTTTATTTTTTTTTGTCATTATTCAATCACTTGGGACAAAAAAAAAATATTCAATGGGCTCAACATGCCTCTCAGCAATTTCCTTGGGGTGTCTACTTTCCAAAATGGGGTCATTTGGGGGGGTTTTGTACTGCCCTGCCATTTTAGCACCTCAAGAAATGAGATAGGCAGTCATAAATTAAAAGCTGTGTAAATTCCAGAAAATGTACCCTAGTTTGTAGACGCTATAACTTTTGCGCAAACCAATAAATATACGGTTATTGACATTTTTTTTACTAAAGACATGTGGCTGAATACATTTTGGCCTAAATGTATGACTACAATTGAGTTTATTCGATTTTTCTTATAACAAAAAGTAGAAAATATCATTTTTTTTCAAAATTTTCGGTCTTTTTCCGTTTATATCGCAAAAAATAAAAATCGCAGAGGCAATCAAATACCATTAAAAGAAAGCTCTATTTGTGGGAAGAAAAGGACGCAAATTTCGTTTGGGTACAACATAGCATGTCCGCACAATTTACAGTTAAAGCAGCGCAGTGCAAAATTCTGAATTCACCTCTGGTCCTTTAGCTACCAAATGGTCCGGGGCTTAAGTGGTTAAATATGATATCGCGATCTACTTCTTTTCTAAAATATCATGTCTGCATATTTGGATGTTTTTTGTGCCGCTGCATGTCACTTGTTGCCGCTGGACACACACACCCCCTGTGACGTTGGTTTTGTGAGGATGTTCGTGTGTCCCTGTCAGGAGGAGGGAGCTTCCTTTCCCTCCTCATTTCCTGTCCGTGCTATCTTAGTGTGTGATGTACTGCGCCTGCGCCGTATGTCTGACCATCTGACGTACGCACGCATGCGCACCTTCAGGGACACCCGGACTGGAAGTGATGTCAGAGGTCATTCGTGACTTCCGGTGAGATCGTAAGCATATAAGATGGCGCGGTCGGCGTCACTGCCGACACATGCTTCTTATATGCCACCAGCATCAGACGCAACCTATCCCACTGCGGGAGGACCCCTTTGACGGGCACTATCCATACTATCTTTTTACACCGATTGTGATATTAACAGGTATGAATCTTTTACTGGCGTATTCTCACCATATTATATTGGGTCACTTTGGACTCACTGAACTCATTAGCAACCTTTAATCTGCTTGAGTTAATAAACCAGCTCCACACTAATTCATTGCTAGAGTTCACTTTTCCTTTATTTATCTACATGTTTTCATTAAATCATTACTTGATCCCATTATTATACGTTTGATAGATACTAGCCAGTTTAATAAATTGTATTACTTGCTTTGCATATAGGTGTAATTATGGATAACCGTACTGTGATGGAGTCTATCTTTCCATGCCCTTCCCTTATATTTTTACTGCTATTCATTACATTGATATTATTTTATACCCGTTATCTGGCCTTATGGAGCTTTAGTATAATTATAATATAAAGATTTCCATCTCATCTATTTGGCCTTATAAATACACCCCTATATTAGGAGTTTTATGTCGGCTAAACCTATCTATTAAGTGGTGCCACGGTAGTTATACATTAGTACCAGCAATAATACTATAATCAGCTTAATATATAATTCTTAAATAAAAACAGGCCAAATTAGATACTTTATATGACATTATTATGATCACTATTATTATCGCCATTATTATCTATTTTAAATCTGTAGAAATTCCTATTGGTTGATCGGTCGATCCTCACGTACCTACCTGCTGGATCTGGCTTCCACCAGGATAGTCACAGTGTGTGTCCTCTCGGTATAGGCGCATATGCTAAGCTGTTTATGAATCACCCAATTTTTTCAAACTAGGTGAGCAAGTAGCAGTCTTTACTGCTAAAATATGATAAATATTATAATGCAAACATATCTCTATGTATTATTATTATTCAAATCATTGTTGGATACTAATGACATTTTTTCATGTCCTGTACAGACCTGATGAAACTTAAGATGAGTGCTAGGCCCTGATGAAGCACAACTGTGTGAAACATGTTGGCTATCTGCACAACAAAGTATCTTGTTTCAATTCTTCTATGGTCTATGTAAACCATGAACATGTTTTAATAATGTTATTAATAAATGTATCCCTTTCTAAACTAATTTTGTCTAGTGTGCTCACCTTTTTAACCACTTCTCCACCGGGCCTATTCTGGCACTTCTCTCCTTCATGTAAAAATCATAATTTTTTTGCTAGAAAATTAATCAGAACCCCCAAACATTATATATTTTTTTTAGCAGACACTCTAGGGAATAAAATGGCGGTCATTGCAACTTTTTATCTTGCACGGTATTTGCGCAATCATTTTTCAAACGCCTTTTTGGGGGGGAAAAAAACGGTTTCACGAATTAAAAAATAACAAAACAGTAAAGTTAGCCCAATTTTTTTGTATAATGTCAAAGATGCTGTTACGCTGAGTAAATAGATACCTAACATGTCACGCTTTAAAATTGTGCATATTAATGGAATGGCGCCAAAGTTCGGTACTTAAAAATCTCCAGGTTACTATTTTCGAATTACAGAGGAGGTCTAGTGCTAGAATTGTTGCTCGCACTCTACCACACACAGCGATACCTCACATGTGGGGTTTGAACGGTGTTTACATATGTGGGCGGGACTTACATGCGTGTTTGCTTCTGAGCGTGAGCTACCGGGGACAGGGGCGTTTTACATTTTTTTTTCATTTTTTTTTTTTTTTTTTTTACAGAATTTTTTTTATTTTGACACTTTAAAAAAAAAAAAAAATTTAGATCACTTTTATTCCTATTACAAGGAATGTAAACATCCCTTGTAATCGGAATCATTGTGACGGGTCCTCTTTATGGAGAGATGCGGGGTTAATAAGACCCCACATCTCTCCTCCAGGCTGGAAAGCATGAGATCGGTGAAAAAAAATTCACCAATCTCATGCTGACAGCCGCAATTGCGGATTTGTTTACTTCCAGGTACCGGGCGTGACGTCACAACGTCGCGCCCGGCACTCCGGCGGTCATAGAGATGACTGGTGACCATCTGGTCACCGGAAATCTCTATGATCTTCATGCGACGCCGGCCGATTCGTTCTCTGGGCCCCAGATGGCACGGGAGAGCCCGGAGAAGCATCGAATGGCGGCGGGAGGGGGGATGTCCCCTCCCACTGCCTATAAGAATGATCAAGCGGCGGAACTGCTGCTATGATCATTCTTATGATGCGCAGAATTGCCGGCATGACAAAATGATATCTGAATGATGCCTGTAGCTGTCATTCAGATACCCCCACTCAAAGTCAAGGACGTCATATGACGTCCTTGGTGGAGAAGTGGTTAAACAGAACCGGTGTCTCCTATTAAAATCCCATTATTTTGAGAGAGCCCTGTCTCTCACCTTCCTTCTTTTATTGCTTACTTGGGACTGGGAGACCAGATTATCTGTTTCTGGAAACCATCCAACTTGTCCATATACAATAATAATAACCATACTGTCTAATCAGCATCTGGATATGCCACACCTGTGAGGTGGATGGATTATCTCGGCAAAGTAGAAATGCTCGCTAACACAGATTTAGGCAGATATGTAAACAATATTTGAGAGAAATAGGCCCTTTGTGTAGATAGAAAAAGTCATAGATCTTTAAGTTCAGCTCATGATAAATAGGGGCAAACACAAAAGTGTTGTGTTTATAATTTTGCTCAGTGTATATACAAATACAGTTGCAAAAAAAAGTATGTGAACCCTTTTGGAATGATATGGATTTCTGCACAAATTGGTCATAAAATGTGATCTGATCTTCATCTAAGTCACAACAATAGACATTCACAGTCTGTCTAATGCCGCGTACACACAATCGTGATTCACGGCGGTGAAAACACCGCCGTGAATCACGACAGGAAAAACGAGGGAACAGCTTGTTCCCCCACACACTGCCGTTTTTCCCGTAATTTTTTCTCTTGGCGAGAAAAACGACCGTGTGTTTCCCTATGGGAAACACTGCTGCGGAAAAAAATGACAGGAATCACGACGAGAAAAATTAGAGCATGTTCTAATTTTTCTCGTCGTGATTAATGCAGTTTTTCCCGTCGGGAAAAACGGCAGAAAGCCCACAGACGATCGTTTTTCTCGTCCAAAGGAAAAAATTTTATTTTTCCCGACGGGAAAAATGATCGTGTGTACGCGGCAAAAGAATTAAATGTTACCATGTTTTTATTGAACACACCATGTAAACATTCACAGTGCAGGTGGAAAAAGTATGTGAACCCTTGGATTTCATAACTGGTTGAACCTCCTTTGGCAGCAATAACTTCAACCAAACGTTTCCTGTAGTTGCAGATCAGACGTGCACAACGGTCAGGAGTAATTCTTGACCATTCCTCTTTACAAAACAGTTTCAGTTCAGCAATATTCTTGGGAAGTCTGGTGTGAATCGCTTTCTTGAGGTCATGCCACAGCATCTCAATCGGGTTGAGGTCAGGACTCTGACTGGGCCACTCCAGAAGGCGTATTTTCTTCTGTTTAAGCCATTCTGTTGTTGATTTACTTCTATGCTTTGGGTCGTTGTCCTGTTGCAACACCCATCTTCTGTTGAGCTTCAGCTGGTGGACAGATGGCCTTAAGTTCTCCTGCAAAATGTCTTGATAAACTTGGGAATTAATTTTTCCTTCGATGATAGCAATCTGTCCAGGCCCTGATGCAACAAAGCAGCCCCAAACCATGATGCCCCCACCACCATACTTCACAGTTGGGATGAGGTTTTGATGTTGGTGTGCTGTGCCTCTTTTTCTCCACACATAGTGTTATGTGTTTCTTCCAAACAACTCAACTTTGATTTCATCTATCCACAGAATATTTTGCCAGTACTGCTGTGGAACATCCAGGTGCTCTTGTGCAAACTGTAAACATGCAGCAATGTTTTTTTTTGGACAGCAGTGGCTTCCTCTGTGGTATCCTTCCATGAAATCCATTCTTGTTTAGTGTTTTACATATTGTAGATTAGCTAACAGGGATGTTAGCATATGCCAGAGACTTTTGTAAGTCTTTAGCTGATACTCTAGGATTCTTCTTCACCTCATTGAGCAGTCTGCGCTGTGCTCTTGCAGTCATCTTTACAGGACGGCCACTCCTAGGGAGAGTAGCAGCAGTGCTGAACTTTCTCCATTTTTAGACAATTTGTCTTACCGTGGACTGATGAACAGCAAGGCTTTTGGAGATACTTGTATAACCCTTTCCAGCTTTATGCAAGTCAACAATTCTTAATCGTAGGTCTTCTGAGAGCTCTTTTGTGCGAGGCATCATTCACATCAGGCAATGCTTCTTGTGAAAAGCAAACCCAGAACTGGTGTGTGTTTTTATAGGGCTGGGCAGCTGTAACCAACACCTCCAATCTCATCTCATTGATTGGACTCGAGTTGGCTGACACCTCACTCCAATTAGCTCTTGGAGATCTCATTAGTCTAGGGGTTCACATACTTTTTCCACCTGCACTGTGAATGTTTACATAGTGTGTTCAATAAAAACATGGTAACATTTAATTATTTGTGTGTTATTGGTTTAAACAGACTGTGATTGTCTATTGTTGTGACTTAGATGAAGATCAGATCACATTTTATGACCAATTTGTGCAGAAATCTATATCATTCCAAAAGGGTTCACATACTTTTTTTTGCAACTGTGTGTATATATATATATATATATATATATATATATATATATATATATATATGTATATGTATAAAAATACACTTACAAAATACTACATGCAGCTGCATCTCTAGCTTCAGTACACTTCTGCCAAGCCCTCCAGGGGGACAGAACTCACTGCAGAGAACACTTGGCCTGGTCTAAAGGGTCTTTTACAACCCACTCCAGCCTCCACCAACCATAAGAGACAAGAAGACTACAGCCAGTTCTTCTGTCCTGTCTGTCTTCCTGTTCTTTCAGTCTTCTGTCACCCTGTCCTACAATCCTGTCCAGCTTCCACTTTAGCTGACTACATCTGCTTGCTGGTGGGGTATCTGGCTCCCATGCCACTTCTGCCCTGGGCTCCTCCCATCCTGGCATATACTGTATATGCCCACTGACTCACTCATGACATCACTATAGGAGGGCTCTAGAAAATGGGACATAGCACCTGATTACACTATTCTCTATTACCACACAATATTCTGGGACAGAGCCACCTAGTGGCAGACTAACTAACTGCACCTGCTTACAGACATGTCGTAATTTCTACTGCATAGTACAGATCTGAAAAGACCAAAGTCTGTAGCTGTCCTCCAGTGTCTGTCTTTGCCAGTTTTGCACTATATGTCTGCTAAACTATTTTATAAGCAGGTAAGTATTTGTCATTTTGCAGGGTAGAGTGGGGACTAGCAAGAAAAGAATGACTTTGTCACAGATAGTGAGTTTAACGATTTGCAATAAACTGTATGTGATTCAAAAATCCCAGTTTTTATGCAAAGGTTTGCTAAATATACTTAAGGGTGTATAGCAGTGTGCAAAGTGTTAATTTTGAATTTTAAGTGATTATTGAACTCTTCAAGCTGTAGACTGTGATGTGACATTTGCACTTTCTATGAATCTTACATGCCCCAATTGTCATGCGATCATTTCATAAGCTATGCTTTATTCTGTTGCATTGATTGCAAAGATCAGGTTGTATATGGCCATCCTAAGACCAGGCATTTATTTTGAGAAAATTAGAGAAACATTCTGAAGTGTATAATACCGTATGTCATTTAGGAAGTGAAAATGATATGCTTAATATCATATCACAGAAGGAAGAAAATACATTCAATGACGCATATGTTAAAGACCTGGCTTTTTAAGATTAAGTGCATAGAAATGATTAATGAGTATTTCAAAGAAGATGGATTATATATACCATTTTGGCATGTTATTTTTAGTGTTGAGCGAACCCGAACTGTAAAGTTCGGGTCCGTACCGAACTTTAGGTTTTTCCCGAACCCGAACCCGGACTTTGCGCAAAAGTCCGGGTTCGGGTTCGGCAATCTAATTACGCATTTAGAAATGCTTCAGGGGCCAGCCAATCACCTTTTGATTAGCTGGTGTGCCCTTAGAGGCCATCATAGCCATGCCTACTAATGGCATGGCTGTGATTGGTCAGTGCAACATGTGACCCAGCTTCTATATAAGCTAGAGGCACACAGCACACACGTCACTCTGCTTCAGAATAGATAGGGAGAGGATCTTGGCTTCTGCTGTTGCTAATAGGGAGAGATTGTAAAATACATGAGGTAGTCCTGATTCTGCAATCTGAGGGAAAAGATAGAGAGATAGTGTAGTGTAGGGCCAGGTTTCTGTTGATGCTTTCAGGGAGAGAGAATATTATATAGGAGTCCAGATTCAGAGATTAAAATCAGCGATCTGCATAGGTTTACCTGTTTGTGTTGCAGTGCAGTCTTTTTACACTGCCATGAGCCCAGTGTCAGAGAAAATCTAACTTTTAGGGGGAAAAAAAAGGCACTTTATTGTGCTCTTTTCCAAAAGACCCATAGGGCAAAAAAATAAAAAAATTTGCATTTTATTTTGCTCGTGCAAAAAAAGACCCGTTTAGGGCAAAAAATAAAAATTGCACTTTAATGTACGCTTGCAAAAAGAGCCATTCAGGGCCACAAAAAATATTTTGCAGTGTGTTATACATATGTGGAGGTGTGTGAAATAAACAATTTCTATATAGTTTTCTCCTACTGTGCTATACTAAAAAAACAATTTTTTTTTGGAATAGCATTATCTGCAGTTCTGTAGCTGTGCGATTTAGCGGTTACGTACTGTGGGTGTGTTCTGCTCTTCCAAAAAACACCGTTTCGGGGCACAAAAAATAGTTTGCAGTGTGTTATACATATTTGGAGGTGTGTGAAATAAACAATTTCTATATAGTTTTCTCCTACTGTGCTATACTAAAAAAACAACATTTTTTTTGAATAGCATTTTCTGCAGTTCTGTAGCTGTGCGATTCAGCGGTTACGTACTGTGGGTGTGTTCTGTTCTTCCAAAAAACGCCGTTTAGGGGCACAAAAAATAGTTTGCAGTGTGTTATACATATTTGGAGGTGTGTGAAAAAAACTATTTCTATATAGTTTTCTCCTACTGTGCTATACTAAAAAAACAACATTTTTTTTTAATAGCATTTTCTGCAGTTCTGTAGCTGTGCGATTCAGCGGTTACGTACTGTGGGTGTGTTCTGCTCTTCCAAAAAATGCCGTTTAGGGGCACAAAAAATAGTTTGCAGTGTGTTATACATATTTGGAGGTGTGTGAAATAAACAATTTCTATATAGTTTTCTCCTACTGTGCTATACTAAAAAAACAAATTTTTTTTTGAATAGCATTTTCTGTAGTTCTGTAGCTGTGCGATTCAGCGGTTATGTACTGTGGGTGTGTTCTGCTCTTCCAAAAAACGCCGTTTAGGGGCACAAAAAATAGTTTGCAGTGTGTTATACATATTTGGAGGTGTGTGAAATAAACAATTTCTATATAGTTTTCTCCTACTGTGCTATACTAAAAAAACAAAATTTTTTTTGAATAGCATTTTCTGCAGTTCTGTAGCTGTGCGATTCAGCGGTTACGTACTGTGGGTGTGTTCTGCTCTTCCAAAAAACGCAGTTTAGGGGCACAAAAAATAGTTTGCAGTGTGTTATACATATTTGGAGGTGTGTGAAATAAACAATTTCTATATAGTTTTCTCCTACTGTGCTATACTAAAAAAACAAATTTTTTTTTGAATAGCATTTTCTGTAGTTCTGTAGCTGTGCGATTCAGCGGTTATGTACTGTGGGTGTGTTCTGCTCTTCCAAAAAACGCCGTTTAGGGGCACAAAAAATAGTTTGCAGTGTGTTATACATATTTGGAGGTGTGTGAAATAAACAATTTCTATATAGTTTTCTCCTACTGTGCTATACTAAAAAAACAAATTTTTTTTTGAATAGCATTTTCTGTAGTTCTGTAGCTGTGCGATTCAGCGGTTATGTACTGTGGGTGTGTTCTGCTCTTCCAAAAAACGCCGTTTAGGGGCACAAAAAATAGTTTGCAGTGTGTTATACATATTTGGAGGTGTGTGAAATAAACAATTTCTATATAGTTTTCTCCTACTGTGCTATACTAAAAAAACAAAATTTTTTTTGAATAGCATTTTCTGCAGTTCTGTAGCTGTGCGATTCAGCGGTTACGTACTGTGGGTGTGTTCTGCTCTTCCAAAAACACCCATTTAGGGCAAGATCCTAAATTTGGAAAATATGAGGAGAAGGTCAAAGGGACGTGGTGGCCCCGGTCGTGGTGCTGCTGGTGGAGCTCCTGTTGCAGGGAGAGGACGTGGTGGATCTGTGCCAGATACACGCACAAGTGAAACACCTTCCTCAGGTGCGAGTAGGCGACCGAGCCTGCGGCGGTATTTTGTCGCGCCTAATGAGGCTGTACGAATGTTTAGGCCAGGACAAGTACAGGCGATAGTAGATTGGGTTGCTGACAGTGCCTTGGGTTCCTTCACATTGTCTCCCACCCACTCTTCTGATGAAAGATCAGAGTTGGCACCTGAAACCCATGTCCATCAGTCTTTCACCTCACCCCCTTGCAAATCAGCCAAGCAGTCTGAGCCCCAAATCATGCAGCAGTCTCTTCTGCTTTTCGATGACTCTGTTAGCAGGGTTTCCCAGGGCCATCCACCTAGCCCTGCCCCAGAAGTGGAAGAGATTGAGTGCACCGATGCCCAACCACTTATGTTTCATGATGAGTACATGGGAGGACCATCGCAGTACGTCTCGGATGATGACGAAACACAGGTGCCAACTGCTGCTGCTTTCGCAATTGTGCAGACAGACAAGGAGGGCAGGGGTGAAGACTGGGTGGAAGATGATGTGGAGGACGATGAGGTCCTCGACCCCACATGGAATCAACGTTATGCAGGTGACCAGTGTAGTTTGGAGGAAGAGGCGGTGGTCGCACAGAGCCAAAAGCACAGCAGAAGAGGGAGCAGGGTGCAAAAGCGGAGCGTCCGTCCCCTAGACAGTATGTCTGCTACTGCCCAACGCAGCAAGGGACCGAGCACACCAAAGCCAGGTCCAAGGAGTTCCCTAGCGTGGCAGTTCTTCACACAATGTGCTGATGACAAGACACGAGTGGTTTGCACGCTGTGCAATCAGATCCTGAAGCGAGGCATAAACGTTCTCAACCTGAGCACAACCTGCATGACCAGGCATCTAAGTGCAAAGCACGAGCTGCAGTGGAGTAGACACCTCAAAAACCAAGAAAGGTCTCTGGCTCCTCCTGCTTCCTCTTCTGCTGCAGTCTCGGCCTCTTCATCCACCTCTGTAGTGACAGTGGCACCTGCCACCCCGCAAACAGAGGATCTGCCAGCAACACTACCACCTGGGTCACCAACCATCTCCACAATGTCCCATGGAAGCGTTCAGCTCTCTATCTCCCAAACATTGGAGCGGAAGAGGAAGTACCCCCCTAGCCACCCGCGATCCCTGGCCCTGAATGCCAGCATTTCAAAACTCCTGGCCTTTGAAATGCTGCCATTCCGTATGGTGGAGACGCAGAGTTTTTAAAAGCCTGATGGCATTGGCTGTGCCACAGTACGTCGTGCCCAGCCGCCACCATATTTCCAGACGAGCCATCCCTTCCCTGCACAACCAAGTGGGGGACAAAATCAGGTGTGCACTGCGCAACGCCATCTGTGGCAAGGTCCACCTAACTACGGATGCGTGGACCAGTAAGCACGGTCAGGGACGTTATATCTCCCTAACAGCACACTGGGTAAATGCAGTGGCGGTTGGGCCTGAGGCAGATAGCAGTTTGGTGCATGTCCTTCCACCACCGAGGATTGCAGGGCGCTTCAGTTGGCCTCCTGTTGCTAACTCCTCCTACTCCGCTTCCTCATCCTCTACCGCCTCCTCATCCGGTCAGCGTAACACCTTCACCACCAACTTCAGCACAGCCAGGGGTAAACGGCAGCAGGCAGTTTTAAAACTTTCCTGTTTGGGGGAAAAACCCCACACAGCGCAGGAGTTGTGGAGGGACATGGAACAACAGACCAATGAGTGGTTGCTGTCAGTGAGCCTCAAGCCCGGCCTGGTGGTGTGCGATAATGGGCGAAATCTCGTAGCAGCTCTGGGCCTAGCCGGTTTGACGCACATCCCTTGCCTGGCGCATGTGCTGAACTTGGTGGTCCAGAGGTTCCTTAAAAATTACCCCAATATGCCAGAGCTGCTGCAGAAAGTGCGGGCTGTGTGTGCGCACTTTCGGAGTTCTCACCCTGCTGCTGCTCGCCTGTCAGCGCTGCAGCGTAACTTCGGCCTTCCCGCTCACCACCTCATATGTGACGTGCCCACAAGGTGGAACTCCACCTTGCACATGCTGGCCAGACTGTGCGAGCAGCAGCAGGCGATAGTGGAGTTTCAGCTGCAGCAATCACGCGTGAGTCGCTCTGCGGAACAGCACCACTTCACCACCAATAACTGGGCCTCCATGCGAGACCTGTGTGCCTTGTTGCGCTGTTTCGAGTACTCCACCAACATTTCCAGTGCCAATGACGCCGTTCTTAGCGTTACTATCCCAGTTCTATGCCTCCTTGAAAAAACGCTTTGGGCGATGATGGAAGAGGATGTGGCACAGGAGGATGAGGAGGAGGAGGAGGAAGCAGGATCATTTCAAAGGCTTTCAGGGCAGTCTTTCACAAGTGGCTACGAGGGTGGGTTCCTGCACCAACAAACGCCAGGTACACAATTGTCCGGCAGAAAGGGTACAGTTCTGGAGGATGACGAGGTGGAGGAGGAGATGGAGGAGGAGGAGGAGGAGGAGCCATTTTCACAGCAGGGTGGCACCCAGACCAGCTCGTTGCCATCACTGGTGCGTGGCTGGGGGGATACAGAGGACACAGACGATACACCTCCCACAGAGGACAGCTTTTCTTTGCCTCTGGGCAGCCTGGCACACATGAGCGATTACATGCTGCAGTGTTTCCGCAATGACCGCCGAGTTGCCCACATTTTAACTGGTGCTGATTACTGGGTGGCCACCCTGCTGGATCCCCGTTACAAGGACAACGTACCGTCCTTAATTCCCTCACTGGAGAGGGATCGTAAGATGTGCGAGTACAAGCGCACACTGGTAGACGCGCTGCTGGTGGCATTCCCACCTGACAGCGGGCGTACGGTGGAAGCACAAGGCGAAGGCAGAGGAGGAGGAAGAGGTCGCCAACGCAGCCGGGGCACCGGCAGCACCTCAGAAGGCAGGGTTAGCATGGCTGAAATGTGGAAAAGCTTTGTCAGCACGCCACAACAACCAGCACCACCAGCTGAGATGGAACGTCTTAGCAGGAGGCAGCATTTCACCAACATGGTTGAGCAGTATGTGTCCACAGGCCTACATGTACTGGATGACGGGTCTGCCCCCTTTAACTTCTGGGTCTCCAAATTGGGCACATGGCCTGAGCTTGCCCTTTATGCCTTGGAGGTGCTGGCCTGCCCTGCAGCCAGTGTATTATCTGAACGTGTATTTAGCACGGCAGGGGGCGTTATCACAGACAAGCGCAGCCATCTGTCCAGAGCCAATGTGGACAAGCTCACGTTCATTAAAATGAACCAGGCAGGGATCCCACAGGACTTGTCCGTACCTTGTGCAGAATAGACATGTATACCGGTGTTGTGACAAAAACTGTCCGGCCATCGGATTGTGTCCGGCCCATACTGCGAAGGCGCAGCGCTTGCGCAGTACAGAGGACAAGGAGATTCACAAAATCTCCGAAGATGAACGGCGCCTGCGCTGTGAGTGCAGGTTCAAGCCCCACCATCCAAGTGGACATACGGTAGCACATAGTAACAGGGCCCCTCACGGGCTCGGTTCGATCGCCACGCTTTGGGCACGGCCTCACTTGGCTCGGCTTGAACCACGGATGGTGTGGCCTTCACCTGAACTCACCACGCAGGCGCCGTTCGTCTTGGGAGATTTTCGAAATCCCCTTGTCCTGCATACTGAGCAAGCGCAGTACAGGGTGGACACTATTTGACGGGGGACAGAATTCGACACATCACCGGCCTTACCCAGCCATTGTTGTATTTTTGAACCAGTGTTGGCTACCTCGTCCTCCTCCACCGCCACTTCCACCTACACAGCCACATCCACCGCCACCTCAACCTCCTACTCCATATGGACCTCGTCCTCCTAGGTCAAGATTATAATTTTTATTTTATTTTTTTGTAGCGCACAGATCCTTTCCCCCTTACCTGCCTTTATGTTGTTGGCTCCTCGCAGGAGGGAGAAAGGCACACCGCACTACCAGCCCGTACCCTCCTATATAAAGAGGTTGAGCGGTGTACTTGACGGGCCGTGTCCACAGCCGGAGTCAAAACTCCTCCAGAGGATGATTCTCACCTCTACTGTAGGTAGAGGCAAGTCCTTTAATTCCCAGTAAAGTCAATGTCCACACCAGCTTAAAATTACAACTCTTATTCTCTCATGGCAAAATAAACTCTACTCGGATAGAAAAGGTTAGAGCAAAGAAACAGGACAGCTTAAGGTGTGGAGGAGGTCCAGGCACAAACGTAGCACATTCACTTCACTGCTTAGATTTCTCAAACAGTTTTAGGTACACGGTCTCTGCCACAGACCTTGAGGTTGGTCTCTGCCACAGACCGGGTGTACAAGGCCCCTGCCACGGACCTGGAGAACTTTGGTCTCTGCCACAGACCAGGGTGTATAAGGCCCCTGCCACGGGCCGGGCGAATAAGGCCTCTGATACAGTCAAGATGACCTTGAGCTTCTCCTTCTACGAACCTAGCCCATATCAAGGGGAAGACATCTCTCCAGGGAGTCAACAGACCCTTCCTTCACCGTGACTCCCGCATCGGTCCATCAGAATGATCCTCCCTTCCCTGGAACATGGTCCCCTACACGAGGCGGCACCCTAAGACTCCTCGACCCTTAGTGGACTCCAGACGAAGGCTCTGGACTCCAGGCTTTACTCCCGCACCTAGGCCTCCATACTCAGGGCAGCAGGAACTCCAGGATAGTACCTCACCCCGGGCTAAAGGTACCCGAGATGGAACAGGAACACATGCACCCAGGCCGAAGGCACCTGGGCGTGGACCCCACTGGACATCAGCCCCCAGGCCAAAGGTCTGCCCCTTTTATATGCTCTCCTGGCATGCACAGCAGGTTCCCCGCCCCGCTGTACTACTGCAAAGAGGGGACACAAAAGGCACAGCACTGTATCGGCGGTTCAACCCTAGCTTACCATGGCAGCGCCACCTGTAGGCCGCAGGGAACTGCACACCAATACTGTCCCCCGAGGACAAAATGGTCCATGAATCCTACAGAATTAGGGTGTTTGAGCCTATTTACCACTCAAACACGTCCCTTAAATTTAGCACCCCGCTACATTTTTATTTCAATGTATTTTATTTTCCCACTAGCTTATCCATTAAATTGAATAATTTATTCCAGAAAGGGCGTATTCTGGGGCATTCCCACCATATGTGTGGCATCGTGCCGTTGAGTTTCTGAGGTTCTTAATGACTTCCCGTACCTCTTCTGCTGAAAAGGGGGCCTCCAGCATATTTTTTTATTTTTTTATTTTTTTTATGTTATTTTAAGTTATTTCCCTATCCACATTTGTTTGCAGAGCACTTGCCATGCTCTTAACAACATTTTGCTGCCATTTGCAGCCCTCTAGCCCTTTCCATTACTTTTTTAGAGCCTTTTTAGTCCATAGAAGTCCGGGTCCCCATTGACTTCAATGGGGTCCGGGTTCGGGTTAAAGTTCGGCCGAACCCGTCGAACCCGAACATCCAGGTGTCCGCTCAACTCTAGTTATTTTCATTCTGCAAACCATGCTATGAAAAAGATTGTAATACAGTATTTAAAAAATGAAGCAGAAACTGGGTTAAATGATAAAAGATATCTAGAACTTCAGATATAGGATATGTTAGGTGTTTGACATAGATATAAATTCTGCAGGTTTTCTAAGCACTATGAAGTCTGCAAGTTGTCAATAATAGGAGATGTTAAAACGGAATGTTACCAAGAGTTTGAGAGCTGTTAATGTTCTTTAACCTCTTCACGCTGGCTGAATGCACATATGCGCCCTTTCAGCATGTGAGCCTTCACGCCAATTGGCCCTGTGTAAACCACTTGCCGTGCCCAGCACAGTAGACAGCCGGGACCGGAAAGCTCCCGATACATACTTGTGATCGGGAGCTTTCTGATCATGTGACCGCTGTGACAGCCCCCAGCTGTGCGACGGATACGGCGATAGTGTGAACCGAGCCTCAAAGGGTCAGAAGGTGGCAGGGGGAAGGAGTTAACAAAAACATTAATTCCACATGTATTTATGCTACGATAATTATGCTTCGAAAATTAGTGTGTGCTGTATTATGCCTCCAGCATTGCTCCTGTTTCTTCTTTCTGGAGGCAGACATTTTGTTGAAGCCCAGAGAAGTCACATGCTTATTGAAATCCCTCCTCCTCTCCTTGAATTCAAAAACTATATGTCACTTTCTTCAAATAAAATATGTAAAATTTCAACTTTGATTGTACGTCTTGGCTCAGGTAGAGAGGAAGACTAACAGAAGCTTTAAAGTGTTGAAGTTCACAGACTGCCAGAGTGGGTGAAAGTAAAGAATTTCATGGAGATAAGACAAGACACTATGGGGTTGATTTATTAAAACTGGAGAGTGCAAAATCTGGTGCAGGTGTGTATGGTAGCCAATCAGCTTCTAACTTCAGCTTGTTCAATTAAAGTGGTTGTAAAGGGACAAGATTTTTTACCTTCATATCCAGTGATGTCCATTCGAGCCTTGCCTCTCTGGGGACTCGCACTCCTGGTTGGCTTTTGGCAGCCAGTGAGCCAATCAGGAGATGGAGAGGGCGGGCCAAGCCATGGCTCTGTGAGTGAATGGACACACAGAGTAACATCTCGGGAACGCGGCAGGAGGGAGGAGCCAGGAGAGCTGGTGTGGGACCTGAGAAAGGGAGGATCTGGGCTGCTCTGTGCAAAACCATTGCACAGAGCAGGTAAGTATAACATGTTTGTTATTAAAAAATAAATAAATGAAAGGCTTTAATATCACTTTAAACTGTGACAAAAAAACAAAACTGGAAGCTGGTTTTTATGCAGAGCTGCATCAGATTTTGAGCTCTCCAATTTTAGTAAATTAAGCCCTATATTTATAAGTTTAACTCTTTTGCATCACCCTGGCAGCAGAAATTGTCCTGTCAATTCTCCTGCTTTTCTTTTCTCCTTTCCTAATCTGTGTTATCACAGCACTGTTTGTGTTATTCCTGTTGCTTTCTTCCCCCTTCAGCAACAATAAATCTTAAAGCTGTCAGCTGATCAGCCTCTAATGGCTCTGATTTTAGGTATAGTGCAGAGAATAGAGAACAACTGAGCTTGTCCAGAGCATGACGAGACAGTACATTACTTGATTTTAAACAGCATAGGCACTTATTGTTAATGTCACACATAGCTATACCTACAAAAGGGAATGAAGTGATGTACCAGGACTTCATTTTCTAACTAAAGTTCCACCTTAAAATGTATAGTTTACCATAGGTCTTGACAGTGACTTCACAGGGCGGGCTTCACAGTGACTGATCACTGTGGTACCCAACAGAGAATCGGGAGTTCCGGGTCCCAATTGTTAGTACGGGGCCTGAGGCTCACGGTGAGATCACGGTCTCTGTGCTGGGACCCCGGTCTTTCTGTCTCTCTCTTTTATTTGATTACTAGTAGTGATGAGCCGAACACCCCCGGGTTCGGTTCGCACCAGAACCCGCAAACGGACCGAAAGTTTGCACGAACATTAGAACCCTATTAAATACAATGGATGCGAACGTTCGGATTCTAAAGTGCTAATTATAACGACTATTATCCATGTTATTGTCCAAAACAGAGTTTGGGAACCCGGGTTCTGCACCAGGGGACATGTATCAATGCAAAAAGAAGTTTTAAAAACGGACGTTTTCCGGGAGCAGTCATTTTAACCACTTAACGACCGCTCACTGTATATATACGTCGGCACAATGGCACCGACAGGCACAATCACGTAGAGCATACGTGATTGCCTTTGTACAGTTGGGGGGTCCGATCGGACCCCCCTTCTGTACAGTGAGCGGTCGGAATTCGTCTGGGAGCGTTCCGAGATGGGGGGGCGGCCGTTCGATTCCGACCACCCCCCCGCGATCGCTCCCGGCGAATAGAAATGCCCTCTCTGTCTGTGTACTGTTTACACAGATAGAGAAAGCAGGAGGAAGTGATGTCATCTCCTGTGCGGCGCTCACATATACCGAGCCTCGTACAAGAGAAGACACACAGGTCAGTGCACTAACACTACACTAACACCAGCACACATAGGCACATAAATCGCCCCCCCCAGGCCCCCCCAGATCACCCCCCAGCCCCCCCAGATCACCCCCCAGCCCCCAGTCACAGTGTCACTGATTGCAGTGACCATTTATTTACTGATCACTGCAATCAGTGACATTTGTGACTGTAAAAGTGTCACTACATTTAGTTTTAGGTCCAGTGTAGCCCCCTAACCCCCCTAATAAAGGTTTAACCCCTTGATCACCCCCCAGATAACCCTTTCACCCCCTAGCACCGCCGTCGCTTGGCGATCATTTTTCTGATCGCTGTCTTGGCGTCGGTGATGCAGATCGGTACCCAGTAATTTTTTTTAGGTTCGCCGCAGGTTTTTATAGCGTCGGGTACCCCCATAAATTATCTAATAAAGGTTTAACCCCCTTGATCGCCCCCCAGGTAACCCTTTCACCCCCTATCACCACTGTCACTAAGCGATCGTTTTTCTGATCGATGTCTTAGCGTCGGTGATGCTGATCGGTAGCCAGTATTTTTTTTTTAGGTTCGCCGCAGGTTTTTATAGCGTCGGGTACCCCCATAAATTATTTAATAAAGGTTTAACCCCCTTGATCGCCCCCCAGGTAACCCTTTCACCCCCTATCACCACTGTCACTAAGCGATAATTTTTCTGATCGCTGTCTTGGCGTCGGTGATGCAGATCGGTACCCAGTAATTTTTTTAGGTTCGCCGCAGGTTTTTATAGCGTCGGGTACCCCCCATAAATTATCTAATAAAGGTTTAACCCCCTTGATTGCCCCCCAGGTAACCCTTTCACCCCCTATCACCACTGTCGCTAAGCGATCATTTTTCTGATCGATGTCTTAGCGTCGGTGATGCAGATCGGTAGCCAGTAATTTTTTTTAGGTTCGCCGCAGGTTTTTATAGCGTCAGGTACCCCCATATATTATCTAATAAAGGTTTTAACCCCCTAATTGCCCCTAGTTAACCCTTTCACCAGTAATCATCATATAAGTGTTACGGGTGACGCTGGTTAGTTAGTTTGCTTTTTATAGTGTCAGGGCACCCGCCGTATATAACCCAATAAAGGTTTAACCCCCTGATCGCCCGGCGGGTGATATCAATTAGGTTTTAGCGTCAGAGAGGGTCTGCGTCACACCCCAGGCAGCGTCAGGTTTGTGCCAGTAACGCTAACACCCACGCGTGAAGCATACACCTCCCTTAGTGGTATAGTATCTGAACAGATCAATATCTGATCTGATCAGATCTATACTAGCGTCCCCAGCAGTTTAGGGTTCCCAAAAACGCAGTGTTAGCGGGATCAGCCCAGATACCTGCTAGCACCTTCGTTTTGCCCCTCCGTCCAGCCCAGGCCACCCAAGTGCAGTATCGATCGATCACTGTCACTTGCAAAACACAACACACATAACTGCAGCGTTTGCAGAGACAGGCCTGATCCCTGCGACTCCAGTGCTGTAGGAGGTGATTTCACCACCACAGTTAAAAAAAAAAGCAAATATGCCGAAGCATTGGGGCAGCAGGGGCGGAGGAGTGATTTTGCTCCTAATGCCGCGTACATACAGTCGAAATTCCGACGGAGGCTTGCCCGTGGAAAAGTCCGACCATGTGTGTGCGGCATAACTTTTTTGCGGGAGGATGCCCCCATGCTTCGGCATATATAAATGGTGCATGTATGCCCATCATTAGAAGTGGGTGGATGAAGGGCGGTATTCTAATGGTGGACATACCCACCGATCAATCTCTTTTTTCGTTCAGCCACCTGGCTGCATGAAAAAAAAAGATTACAATACATGTCCGACAAGGACCAGCAACGTACTGGTATGTTGCTGGACTTTGAATGGTTATACCAGATTGATGCCTGCGGGTTTAGGTATCATCTTGGTATCATTCTTTTTAGCCAGCGGCCGGCTTTAATGTAAAAGCAACCCTAGTGGCTAATTAGCCTCTGGACTGCTTTTACAAGCAGTGGGAGGGAATGTCCCCCCCCCGGATATAAAAAGCGCCATTGGGAAATTGGGAAAGCATTTTATCACACCGATCTTGGTGTGGTCAGATGCTTTGAGGGCAGAGGAAAGATCTAGGGTCTAGACCCCAGTTTTTTCAAAAAAAGAGTACCTGTCACTACCTATTACTATCATAGGGGATATTTACATTCCCTGAGATAACAATAAAAATGATAAAAAAAAAACATGGAAGGAACAATTTAAAAATAAAATAAAAAAGCAAAATTAATAATAAAAAAAAAAAAAAAAAAAGCACCCCTGTCCTGCCCTGCTCTTGCCCAATGGCGAACGCAAGCGTCGGTCTGGCGTCATATGTAAACAGCAATTGCACCATGCATGTGAGGTATCACCGCGAAGGTCAGATCGAGTGCAGTAATTTTAGCAGTAGACCTCCTCTGTAAATCTAACGGGGTAACCTGTAAAGGCTTTTAAAGGCTTTTAAAAATGTATGTAGTTTGTCGCCAATGCGCGTTTGTGCGAAATTTTAAAGCATGTCGTGTTTGGTATCTATGTACTCGGCCTAAGATCATCTTTTTTATTTCATCAAACATTTGGGCAATATAGTGTGTTTTAGTGCATTAAAATAAAAAAAAGTGTATTTTTTCCCCAAAAAATGCGTTTGAAAAATCGCTGCGCAAATACTGTGTAGAAAAAAAAAATGCAACACCCACCATTTTATTCTGTAGGGCCTTTGCTTTAAAAATATATATAATGTTTGGGGGTTCAACATAATTTTCCTGCAAAAAAAAATATGTTTTCATGTAAACAAAAAGTGTCAGAAAGGGCTTTGTCTTCAAGTGGTTAGAAGAGTGGATGTAAGCTTCCTAATGTTGTGTATAAAATGCCAGAACAGTTCAAAACCCCCCCAAATGACCCCATTTTGGAAAGTAGACACCCCAAGCTATATACTGAGAGGCATGTCGAGTCCATGGAATATTTTATATGTTGACACAAGTTGCGGAAAAAAGACAATTTTTTTTTTTTTTTTGCACAAAGTTGTCACTAAATGATATATTGCTCAAACATGCCATGGGCATATGTGGAATTACACCCCAAAATACATTCTGTTGCTTCTCCTGAGTACGGGGATACCACATGTGTGAGACTTTTTGGGAGCCTAGCCGCGTACGGGACCCCAAAAACCAATCACCGCCTTCAGGCTTTCTAAGGGTGTAAATTTTTGATTTCACTTCTCACTGCCTATCACAGTTTCGGAGGCCATGGAATGCCCAGATGGCACAAAACCCCCCCAAATGACCCCATTTTGGAAAGTAGACACCCCAAGCTATTTGCTGAGAGGTATTGTGAGTATTTTGCAGATCTCGCTTTTTGTCACAAAGTTTTGAAAATTGAAAAAAAAAAAAAGAAAAAAAAAAATTCTTTCTTCATTTTCAAAAACAAATGAGAGCTGTAAAATACTCACCATGCCTCTCAGCAAACAGCTTGGGGTGTCTACTTTCCAAAATGGGGTCATTTGGGGGGGTTTTGTGCTATTTTGGCATTTTATGGCCTTCGAAACTGTGATAGGTAGTGAGGAGTGAAATCAAAAATTTGTGCCTAGAAATCCTGAAGGCGGTGATTGGTTTTCGGGGTCCCGTACGCGGCTAGGCTCCTAAAAAGTCCCACACATGTGGTATCCCCGTACTCAGGAGAAGCAGCAGAATGTGTTTTGGGGTGTAATTCCACATATAACCATGGCATGTGTGAGCAATATATCATTTAGTGACAACTTTTTGTAATTTTTTTTTTTTTTTTTGTCATTATTCAATCACTTGGGACAAAAAAAAAATATTCAATGGGCTCAACAGGCCTCTCAGCAATTTCCTTGGGGTGTCTACTTTCTAAAATGGGGTCATTTGGGGGGGTTTTGTGCTATTTTGGCATTTTATGGCCTTCAAAACTGTGATAAGTAGTGAGGAGTGAAATCAAAAATTTGCGCCCTTAGAAATCCTGAAGGCGGTGCTTGGTTTCCGGGGTCCCGTACGTGGCTAGGCTCCTAAAAAGTCCCACACATGTGGTATTCCCGTACTCAGGAGAAGCAGCAGAATGTATTTTGGGGTGCAATTCCACATATAACCATGGCATGTGTGAGCAATAAAGGGATTTTTATAACAGCTTACCTGTAAAATCCTTTTCTTGGAGTACATCACGGGACACAGAGCGACTTAGTCATTACTAATGGGTTATATAGTTTACCTTCAGGTGTTGGCACTGGCCAATTCCAAACCGGAAGTACCCTCCCCTATATAAGCCCCTCCCACCCGGGAGCACCTCAGTTTTGTAGCCAAGCAATAAGTGTCCCAAAAAGAGGGGTGGGAGCTCTGTGTCCCGTGATGTACTCCAAGAAAAGGATTTTACAGGTAAGCTGTTATAAAAATCCCTTTTTCTTTTTCGTACATCACGGGACACAGAGCGACTTAGTCATTACTAATGGGACGTCCCAAAGCAATGCCAAATGAGGGGGGGGGTACATAAGCTGGGCGCCATCAGGCATGAGGATCTTTTGCGGCCTGCAACACACTGCGCCCAAAGGCGACATCCTCCTGACTTCTAACGTCTACCTGATAGAATCTAGTAAACGTGTGTACCGAAGACCATGTTGCGGCCTTACATACTTGAGCCAGGGAGGCCTGGTGATGCACTGCCCATGAAGTTCCAACCGCTCTTGTGGAGTGCGCCCTAACTTTGAACGGAGGCGGTCTCTTTCTCAAGCCATAGGCTTGTATTATGACCTGTCGAATCCACTTGGCTAAAGTAGATTTTGATGCTGCCTGACCCCTTCTGGGGCCTTCCGGCAGAACAAACAAAGAATCCGTTCTGCGAATCTGAGCAGTGGCTTTTAGATAAGCTTTAACTGCTCTTACCACATCCAAAGAATGTAATAACTTTTCCTCTACTGAGCTAGGTTTGGGGAAAAAAGAAGGAAGAACCACATCTTGGTTCAAATGAAACCTCGATACCACCTTAGGAAGAAAGGCTGGATGAGGACGTAATACTACTCTGTCCTTATGGACAACCAGATATGGCTCCTTACAGGACATAGCTGCTAATTCCGACACTCTTTTAGCCGAACAAATGGCTACTAAGAAAACCAATTTCCTGGTGAGAAGAACCAAGGAAATGTGTTGTAATGGTTCAAACGGTTGTTTCTGTAGAACCGACAGAACCAGGTTTAAGTCCCAAGGACATATGGGAATACTAACCGGAGGGCTAATACGCATCACTCCTTGTATAAAGGCTTTGACTAGTGAATGCGAAGCCAAGGGCCTTTGAAAAAATATTGACAAGGCCGAAATCTGACCCTTGATAGTACTCAAGGCCAGCTTCCTATCTACAGCCCACTGTAGGAAGTCCAGAATCCTCCCTATCATGTACTTACGTGGATGCCATTTCTTGGTCTCACACCACGTAATGTACGCTTCCCAGATCCTATAATAGATCTGCCTGGATACCGGTTTCCTGGCATTGATCATGGTAGATACCACAGAATTAGAGAGCCCTCTCTTTTTCAGAATGTGGGCTTCAATAGCCAGGCCGTCAAACCTAGGGCTGGTAAGGAAGGGTGGTATATCGGTCCTTGCGACAGCAGGTCCGGACGAAGTGGGAGGGTCCACGGACTCCTCACTGACATTTTTACAATCTCCGCGTACCATGCCCTTCGGGGCCACGCTGGAGCCACCAGAATCACTGGTTTCTTTTCTACCCTGATTCTGCGGAGTAATCGCGGTAACAATTGTGGCGGTGGGAATGCATATATCAGCTTGAACCGATCCCAAGGGAACACTAGGGCATCCGAGCCGCAAGCTAGGGGATCCCTTGTGCGAGACACAAACCTGTCCACCTTTGCGTTGAATCTGGATGCTAGCAGATCTACATCCGGTGTTCCCCACCGCTGGCATATTGCCTGGAAAACCTCGGGGTGAAGAGACCATTCCCCCGGGCATAATTGTTGGCGACTTAGAAAGTCCGCTCTCCAATTTTCCACTCCTGGGATGAAAACCGCGGATATGGCTGGGACATATCTTTCTGCCCACTCCAGGATGCAATTTGCTTCCTTCTGGGCTGCACGACTTTTGGTGCCACCCTGATGATTGATATATGCCACTGCCGTGGCATTGTCTGATTGAATTCTGACAGGGGACCCCTGGAGTTTGGATGTCCATGCTACTAGGGCATACCGGGCTGCTCGTATCTCTAAGAGATTGATGGGCAGGGCCTTTTCTGCTTCTGACCACCTGCCCTGGAGAGACCATTGCTCCAGCACTGCCCCCCAGCCGATGAGGCTGGCATCTGTAGTGACCACCTTCCAAGAAACCGGACTGAAGGGTTTCCCTCTTTCCAGATTCTGGGGCACCAACCACCAATGGAGGCTCTTGCGAACGGAAGGGGACAGGGACATTGGTAAGTCTAAAGCCTGAACTTTTTTGTTCCAGGCTGACAGTATGGCCCTTTGCAAATTCCTTGAATGGAATTGACCGTAGGGTACCGCTTCGAATGAAGCCACCATCTTTCCCAGCAGCCTCATGCAGAGACGTATGGATGGTTTTCTTTTTGTACCCACTAAGTGGGTCAAATTTCTTAAAGACGACACCTTCTCTGGAGGTAAGAAAATCTTTCTCTGATTTGAATCCAGCCTTAGCCCTAAGTATTCCAGACTTTTGACTGGTCTTAGAGCTGACTTGTCCCGGTTGATAATCCAACCGTGATATTCCAGATACTCGATTGTCTTGTGAATAGCTACTTCCAGCTTTTCCACTGAGTGGTCTATTAGTAGCAGGTCGTCTAGATATGCCATTATCGTTACACCCTGTGTTCTTAGATTGGCCAATAATGGGGCCAGAATTTTTGTGAACACTCGTGGTGCTGTGGCCAGACCGAAAGGTAAGGCTCTGAACTGAAAATGGCGCCCTTCTACTGCAAAGCGTAGAAATTTCTGATGGGCCGGAAAGATGGGAATATGCAGATAAGCATCCCTTATGTCGATCGAGGCTAGCCATTCCTGCCCTTGTAGGGCGGTGGCCACTGATCGGATCGACTCCATCCGAAAAGTCCTGATATTTAGGAACTTGTTTAGCCCTTTTAGATTTAATATGGGCCTCACGTCCCCATTTGGTTTGGGGACTGTGAAAAGGTTCGAGTAAAACCCGAATCCGCTTTCTTCCAGGGGAACCTTCATGATTACCCCTTGGAGCAATAGTTGTTCTAGTGCCAGAAGGAGGGATCCTCTCTTTTGGGGATCTCTTGGCACGTTTGACCTCATAAATTGGGCAGGAGGAGTGCCTTTTAACTCCAGCTTGTATCCCAGACTTACTGCGGAGAGCACCCATCTGTCTCTGATGGTGTCCCGCCAGGTCTCTGTGAACAACTGAAGTCTTCCCCCCACCCGATTGAGCGGGGGCAATACTTCATGCCTTAGGGGGAGGTTTTGTACCTCTCTTGATCCAGGGCTTCTTGTTACCCTGTGATTGTCCCTGATTTCTGCCCCCTGAATTTGACCGCGGAGGCCGTCGGAACTGCTTCACAGCCGATGTGCCCGGGACTGGAGAGGTAGGCCTCTTAAAAGAAGGACTTCTACCCTTGTTCTTAACCGGTAAGAGTGAACTTTTACCGGCAGAAATTTTCTGGATATATTTGTCCAGATCTTCTCCAAATAAGCGTTCTCCATGAAATGGGAAGCTAACCAGCAGTTTTTTACAGGGAGCTTCAGCAGACCAGTTTTTGAGCCACAGAAGCCTACGCATATGTACTATAGACAGCGTAAAGCGGGAGGCCTGTTGGATTGTATCCTTTATGGCGTCCACCGCAAAACACAAGGCTCTAGGCAGGTCAGCTAGGGCATGAGCCTGCTGATCTGGTAAGTCCCTTAAGACTTGTTTCAACTGATCTTTCACTGCTTGGCAGACTCCAATCGCTGCTACCGCAGGTTGTGTCACCATACTTGCTGTAGAGAAAGCAGATTTTAGTAAAGACTCCAATTTTTTATCTATTGGGTCTTTGAACATTGGAACATTATCTACTGGACATGTCAGTGATTTGTTAACAGAAGAGATGGCTGCGTCCACTATAGGGACCCTCCATTTTCTTATGAACTTATCCTCCATGGGATAGATCACCGGAAATCTCTTGGGGGGAGCAAATATTTTATCAGGATGCTCCCAATCCTGGTAAATAAGCCCTTCTAATAAAGGGTGGATTGGGAAGGAACAGACCGCCTGGGGAGCTTTTAGCGACCCCAGCGAGGAAACCGTAGTGGATGGTGGTTCCGCCAGAGGCATTTTAAATGCTGATCGGACCATGTTAGTCAGAGACTGAACCCATAATCTTTCAGCCTGAGAAGCTGAAAAAGGTTCTTCCACTGTTGATTCCTCTATAAGTGAATCAACCTCATCCTGATCCCCTTCAGGTAGGTCGATCTCTGTGTGGGGCTGTTCCTCCACTAACAGGCACTCTGAAGGAGGAGACGGAGATCGGACGCGCTTTCCCTGAGATAGGGAAGCAGCGATCAATGCTGTTAATCTCTCTTCTAATCCTCCCAGAGTTGAGGATAAAACCTCCTCTGTTATATATACAGGAGCAGGTGGACTGGGGACAGCCGCAGCACCAGGCATTCCTGCGGGGTTTCTACGGCTACTGACCTCTGCATTCTCAGGGGAGATTGGTGCAGTGCAAGCATGCCCAATATCCTCAGAGCCCGATGGAGACCCCTTTGGCTTCCTGGAAGATCTATTTCCGGAGCGTCTGGACGACATATCCTTTAAGCACAAAGCTGAGGTATTCCCGTCGTCATACACCAATTTTTGCTGGTAATAGTCTAACACAGGTGCTGCTATATACCAGCTGGTGTCCACTAAAGTGCCTTTCTATGGGGATGCCTGCATCAACCGCCTCTGTGTGCCACTGTTTGTTGCTAGCTCTGTTTGCATGCAGCTGACACTTGTACTGTGTCTTTTAACCATGCTGGGACGCCCGCACATGCGCAGAAGCGCCGCGGCGCGCATCGAGCGTCATCCACCCGCCCCGCCCCTTTTTTTTCATAGGAGGCGCGTGCACGCGCCCGCGCGCGCGCCCGTGCGCCAATGGCGCCCTTTTCGAAAACCAACAGAGGACTAGGAGCCAGGGCCCTTTTTGCCGGAGGGCCTGTGCGGTGGATGAACGCAGCAACAGGGCAGAGGAAGTGGATTCCCTCAGAGAAACTTACCAGCTGCCTGGATCTTTTGAGTTGAGAAAACCAAAGATCCACATTACAAGAAAAATGGACTACAGCGGCCTCTAGTGGTTTAACACAGGTACCGCGGTCCCTGTTTTTTTTTTTTTTTCTTGACTACTATTAAAATTTTACATTTTCAGTAGTTATAGGCAAACACAGATATTTAGCGGGAATACCGTTAGGTAACAGACAGAAAGACAAATTAGGCTTGGGGGTCCCCCAATAGAACCAAGTTCCTGGGGGCCCCCACTTACCTGATCCCCGCCGCAGGACTTTGTTTGGTCCACAAAAGTCCAAACTTCACCTATCACGGCAGGCATTGTAATTAAACCTTCAGGGACCGGGTTCCCAAGGATTCCACTCCCCTGGACCTGTATAGCACCCTGCACAGACAGCGTCTTGGTCGTGGGTATGACCAGAGCTCTGGATCCCAGGGTCCAGCCCTCCTAAGAGAAGCATTACAGGCAAAACCTTGCTCTTCTGCTGCAAGGCCCGGGTACCGACCGTTTAGCTATGAAGCTTTTTTGGTGGGATCCGGAACAGCTTACTAAGGCCCAAAAGAACCTGTACGCAAGCCCAGTGAAAACACATGTTACTCTTTGGCCAACACCTTAGACACTGGCAAAAAACTGAGGTGCTCCCGGGTGGGAGGGGCTTATATAGGGGAGGGTACTTCCGGTTTGGAATTGGCCAGTGCCAACACCTGAAGGTAAACTATATAACCCATTAGTAATGACTAAGTCGCTCTGTGTCCCGTGATGTACGAAAAAGAAATATCATTTAGTGACAACTTTTTGTAATTTTTTTTTTTTTTTTTGTCATTATTCAATCACTTGGGACAGAAAAAAAACATTCAATGGGCTCAACATGCCTCTCAGCAATTTCCTTGGGGTGTCTACTTTCCAAAATGGGGTCATTTGGGGGGGTTTTGTACTGCCCTGCCATTTTAGCACCTCAAGAAATGAGATAGGCAGTCATAAATTTAAAGCTGTGTAAATTCCAGAAAATGTACCCTAGTTTGTAAACGCTATAACTTTTGCGCAAACCGATAAATATACACTTATTGACGTTTTTTTACTAAAGACATGTGGCTGAATACATTTTGGCCTAAATGTATGACTAAAATTGAGTTTATTCGATTTTTCTTATAACAAAAAGTAGAAAATATCATTTTTTTTCAAAATTTTCGGTCTTTTTCCGTTTATATCGCAAAAAATTAAAATCGCAGAGGCAATCAAATACCATTAAAAGAAAGCTCTATTTGTGGGAAGAAAAGGACGCAAATTTTGTTTGGGTACAACATTGCATGTCCGCACAATTTACAGTTAAAGCAGCGCAGTGCAAAATTCTGAATTCACCTCTGGTCCTCTAGCTACCAAATGGTCCGGGGCTTAAGTGGTTAATGATGCATAAAGTGAAAAAAAAAAGTCAAATATTCCTTTAAATATTGTACCTGGGGGGTGTCTAAAGTATGCCTGTGAAGTGCCACGTGTTTCCCGTGTTTAGAACTGTCCCTGCACAAAATAACATTTCTAAAGGAAAAAAAGCCATTTAAAACTGCTTGCGGCTTTAATGCAATGTCTGGTCCCGGTAATATGGATGAAAATCTTTAGGAAAAATGGCATAGCTACCCCATCAACCCCCCCCCCCCTGCCCCAGCCCATTACCAGCCCCTTTGGGTCTTTTATGGATATTAAGGGGAACCCCGCACACAAAATAAAAAAGGACCTATATACTCTGAACAGCCGTATACAGGCGGTGCATACAAGACAGGGACTGTAGGTTTGTTCTTATGTAGAATCTGTTTGTAATTTTGAACAGCTGCATTGTTTAAGTGGAGCTCCATGCCAAATTCCTTTTTTTTAGCTTTTTGTAAAACATAGGGAACGGTTATCACCCCTGTCACATTTTTTTTGCTGTCTGTGCCCCTGTTCAGAACATTTCACCTCACTTTGCGTCCCAATGACAACTGTTTTTGAAATGTGGTGTTTTTATTGAAACAAGGATTGGTGATAAAGCATCAGTAGAGAGGAGACACCTTTCTCCCATATTATGTCTTACTGGAGAGAATTTTCCTTCCAAGGGGTAGATTTCCTCTCACTTCCTGTTGTCTTCTTCCGTTTGCAAGTAGTAGTAGTTTGTAAGTTGGATGTTTGAAAGTAGGGACCTGCCGTATATACTCTGCAGAAATTGGCCCCTTAGGTGTTGGTGTTGGCACAACACTGAAAGCACTCACAGTTATTCTTGGTGGGTGCTGAAACGCCCTGCTGTCAACTATTATATCAGGAATTGTAATAACATATAATTGTTGATCAGTGGTAGTAAAAATTGGGCCTTTGATGGTGGTGCTGGTGCCACAACAGTGTAAGGCCTGACAGTTACTCTTGGTGGGCGCAGCAATGGGCCCTGCTGTGAATTATTAGATCAATAATTATAATTGCATGCCCCTGTTGAATAGGGGCTGAAAAATTGGGCCTTTGGTGGTGGTGGTGATGGTGGTGCTGGTGCCACAACACTGTAAGGCCTGACAGTTACTCTTGGTGGGCGCAGCAATGGGCCCTGCTGTGAATTATTAGATCAATAATTATAATTGCATGCCCCTGTTGAACAGGGGCTGAAAAATTGGGCCTTAGGCACTGGTGGCACAACACTGCAACCCCTCACAGATACTGTGCTTGGAGCACAGCAATGAGGCCTGTTGCAAAGTATTGCATCAAAAATTTTAATTACACGCCCCTGTTAAACAGGGGCTGAAAAATTGGGCCTTAGCCACTGGTGGCGTCACCCATAAACCAAAATGATCTTCCAAGCTATCATCATTAATCGTATCATTGAGGAGGAGGAGGAGGATAGCCAGTCAACATAACAGCACAGGCACTCAGCATCAGCATCAGTCTTGAAGGGATGTGACATTTTAAAATCAATTAGTCTGTTATATCAGCATCTGGTGTGTGGTAGCTGGTGGTGATCCAAGACTGGTTCATCTTGATGAAAGTCAGTCGATCAACCGAGTCGGTGGACAGGCGCACCCTGTGATCCGTGACAAATCCTCCAGCAGCACTGAATGTGCGTTCTGAAAGAACGCTGGATGCAGGACAGGCCAGTAGCTCAATTGCATACTGTGCAAGCTCTGGCCAGTGATCCATCCTCAAGACCCAGTAAGCCAGAGGATTTTCGGTGGGGAAGGTGTCCAAGTCTGACCTTGCCCCTAGGTATTCCTGCACCATGTATATCAGACGCTGGCGATGGTTGCTGGAACCGATCATACTTTGGGGCTGCGGACTAAAGAATTGTCTGAACGCATCGGTCAGACGGCCACCTTCCCCACCGCTCCTTCTTTGACTGCCCGAAGCCTCAGCAACTCGTTGTCCAGGACCAGGAGTTTGTAACCTCCCAGTCTCTGGGAACGCGTTGCACAGACCTTTCTGCAAGGCCTCCCGGAGTTGTCTCATCCTCTGCTCCCTCTGTGACGGTACGATAAGGTCCGCAACCTTACCCTTGTACCGTGGATCAAGGAGAGTGGCCAGCCAGTAATGGTCCCTCTCCTTGATCCGAAGAATACGAGGATCCTTCCGCAGACTTTGCAGGATCAGGGAGGCCATGCAGCGTAGGTTAGCTGAGGTATTCAGTCCGGAGTCCTCTGGGTCACTAAGGACGACATGATCCGCAGCCACCTCCTCCCAGCCACGTACAAGTCCACTGGTTTCTTGGGACTGTAAATCATCCCTAAAAGACTGCTGCTGATGATGCTGAGTGCCAGCCTCCACCTCCATGCTGACACAATCCTCCTCCTCCTCCTCCTCCTCCTCTTCCTGTGCGATGGGTGGGACAGAAGGAACACTGTCTGGGTAAAGGGGGCCTTGAGAGGCAAGGAAGTCCTCCTCTTCCTGCCTCTGTTCTGCCTCAAGTGCCCTGTCCATTATTCCACGCAGCGTGTGCTCCAACAGGTGGACAAGAGGTACAGTGTCACTGATGCATGCACTGTCACTGCTCACCATCCTCGTGGCCTCCTCAAATGGTGCCAGGACAGTGCATGCATCCCTGATCATGCCCCACTGGCGTGGTGAAAAAAACCCGAGCTCCCCTGACCCTGTCCTGGTGTCGTAGTCGCACAGGTACTCATTGATGGCCCTCTGCTGCGTGTGCAGCCGCTGCAGCATGGCCAACGTTGAGTTCCACCTGGTGGGCATGTCACATATAAGGCGGTTCTTGGGCAGGTTCAACTCCTTTTGCAGCTCAGCCAGGCGAGCACTGGCATTATAAAGCCTGCGGAAATGCACACAGACTTTCCTGGCCTGCCTCAGGACATCCTGTAAGCCCGGGTACCTGCCCAAGAACCGCTGCACCACCAGGTTAAGGACGTGAGCCATACAGGGCACATGGGTCAGTTGTCCCTGTCGGAGGGCGGAGAGGAGGTTGGTGCCATTGTCGCAAACCACCATTCCTGGCTTAAGCTGGCGTGGCATCAACCACCTCTCGGCCTGCCCCTGCAGAGCAGACAGGACCTCTGCCCCAGTGTGGCTCCTGTCCCCCAAACACACCAGCGCAAGCACGGCATGGCATCTTTTTGCCTGCGTACTTGCGTAGCCCCTTGAACGCCTACGGAGCACCGCTGGTTCCGAGGACAAACCACAGGAAGAGGCCATGGAGGAAGAAGAAGAGGAGGGGGTGGAGGAGAGAGGTGTGTCACAACCAGTAGTAGCATTTTGGAGGCGTGGCGGTGGAACAACCTCCAACACTACTGCACCTTGTCCTGCATCCTTCCCAGCTGCCAAAAGAGTGACCCAATGGGCCGTGAAAGAAAGGTAACGTCCCTGTCCATGCCTGCTGGACCATGAGTCAGCGGTAATATGCACCTTACCGCTGACCGCCCTGTCCAGCGAGGCCAAGACATTGCCTTCCACATGCCTGTAGAGAGCGGGAATCGCCTTCCGTGCGAAAAAGTGGCGTTTGCGAACCTGCCACTGAGGAACCGCACATTGCACAAACTCACGGAAGGGGGCCGAGTCTACCAACTGAAAAGGCAGCAGTTGAAGCGCTAGCAATTTAGCCAAGCTAGCATTCAACCGCTGGGCATGTGGATGGCTGGGAGTGAACTTCTTTCGACGGTCCAGCAGCTGGGGCAGGGAAATTTGCCTGCTAGAATCGGACGTTGGTGTACTGCTAGCAGAGTGCCCGCAAGTACTTGCCTGTGACACACCTAATTCTACACCTTCATTCCTCTCAGAGCAGGTTTCAGAGAGGAGTGAAGGTATAGTGGGGTTGGAGATCCCAGCTGATGCGGTGCAAGAAGAGGTCAGCTTTGTTCTTTGGTGTGGGTCTTTAAGGTAGGCTTGCCAACAAGCTGCATGGCAGGTCAACATATGTCTGATCAAGCATGTGGTGCCCGAGCGGCTGATGTTTTGGCCACGCGATATACGCTTGAGACATATGTTGCAAGCAGCAGCTGTGCGATCTGATGCACTCGCCTCAAAAAAGGCCCACACCAAAGAACTTTTTGAATGACGGGCAGAGGCAGCGCCCTGCACAGGCGGAGCTCTGCGGTGTGATTCCGTCGGTGTGCTGCCCATACGCTGGCCACTCAAGGGCATCCTGCCTCGTTGGAGATGTGCCTCCTCCTCATCCTCCTCCTCCTCCTCCTCTCTCCTATTAGGCACCCACGTGGAGTCAGTGACCTCATCATCCCCTCCCTCCTCATCACTGGAGCCAATCTGGCAGTATGCTGCAGCTGCTGGAGCATGACTGCCAGATTGGTGTCCTTCTTGAGCATCCCCTCTCTCTGCTCTCACGCTGCTGCCTTCCTCTAGCTGGGTATCATCATCAGATCCTTCCAAACGCTGGGCATCCTCCTGGAGCATGTACCCAACACTGTGCTCAAACAGTTCGGGGGACTCCTCAGGAGGAGGACATGGTGGGTCTAGGGAAGGATTGACTAATGAAGATAATGATACCAGAGAAGAGGACGCTTTGGCAGCTGCTTTGCCAGTACCCTGAGCCTGGGTGAGAGAGGATGAGGAGGATGAGGTGGGCTTGGTCATCCACTCTACCAAGTCTTCGGCATGATGTGGCTCAACATGTCCAGCTGCCGAAAAGAAGGACAAGCGTGTCCCATGGCCATGTGCTGATGACAATGCACCGCGTCCACGACCAGCACTGTTGCCCCCAGACACAGAGCCTGCTTGCCCTCTTTTTTTGCCTCCTGACTGTCTGCCTCTCCTTGGTTGCCTTCCAGACATTTAATGGGAGATGGGAAAAAGAGCAATAAGGGCTACCTTCAGGTGTATACTGTGCAGGAGGCTTAGCAACAATGACACTGACACTGTCCCCTGCCTATCCTTCTCTGTCCCTAAACACAAGGATTTGCAATATGCTTCAGCAAGATTGGTTTAGCACAGAACAGCACACTGACAGTTTCCCTCACTGTCCTTCTCTGTCCCTACAAACAAGATTTAGCACAGAATAGCACACTGATAGTTTCCACGAGTGTCCTTCTCTGTCCCTAAACTCAAGGATTGAAAATATGGAACAGCAAAATTGGTTTAGAACAGAATAGCACACTGAAACTTTCCCTCACTGTCCTACTCTTTCCCTCCCTACAAACAAGATTTAGCACAGAATAGCACACTGATAATTTCCACGAGTGTCCTTCTCTGTCCCTAAACTCAAGGATTTGAAATATGGAACAGCAAAATTGGTTTAGAACAGAATAGCACACTGACACTTTCCCTCACTGTCCTACTCTGTCCCTCCCTACAAACAAGATTTAGCACAGAATAGCACACTGATAACTTCCACGAGTGTCCTTCTCTGTCCCTAAATTCAAGGATTTGAAATATGGAACAGCAAAATTGGTTTAGAACAGAATAGCACACTGACACTTTCCCTCACTGTCCTACTCTGTCCCTCCCTACAAACAAGATTTAGCACAGAATAGCACACTGATAATTTCCACGAGTGTCCTTCTCTGTCCCTAAACTCAAGGATTTGAAATATGGAACAGCAAAATTGGTTTAGAACAGAATAGCACACTGACACTTTCCCTCACTGTCCTACTCTGTCCCCCCTACAAACAAGATTTAGCACAGAATAGCACACTGATAATTTCCACGAGTGTCCTTCTCTGTCTCTAAACTCAAGGATTGAAAATATGGAACAGCAAAATTGGTTTAGAACAGAATAGCACACTGTCAGTTTCACTCACTGTACCTCTCTGTCCCTAAACTCAAGGATTGAAAATATGGTTCAGCAAAATTGGTTTAGAACAGAATAGCACACTGACACTTTCCCTCACTGTCCTACTCTGTCCCTCCCTACAAACAAGATTTAGCACAGAATAGCACACTGATAATTTCCACGAGTGTCCTTCTCTGTCCCTAAACTCAAGGATTGAAAATATGGAACAGCAAAATTGGTTTAGAACAGAATAGCACACTGAAACTTTCCCTCACTGTCCTACTCTGTCCCTCCCTACAAACAAGATTTAGCACAGAATAGCACACTGATAATTTCCACGAGTGTCCTTCTCTGTCCCTAAATTCAAGGATTTGAAATATGGAACAGCAAAATTGGTTTAGAACAGAATAGCACACTGACACTTTCCCTCACTGTCCTACTCTGTCCCTCCCTACATACAAGATTTAGCACAGAATAGCACACTGATAATTTCCACGAGTGTCCTTCTCTGTCCCTAAACTCAAGGATTGAAAATATGGAACAGCAAAATTGGTTTAGAACAGAATAGCACACTGTCAGTTTCACTCACTGTACCTCTCTGTCCCTAAACTCAAGGATTGAAAATATGGTTCAGCAAAATTGGTTTAGAGCAGAATAGCACACTGACACTTTCCCTCACTGTCCTACTCTGTCCCTCCCTACAAACAAGATTTAGCACAGAATAGCACACTGATAATTTCCACGAGTGTCCTTCTCTGTCCCTAAACTCAAGGATTTGAAATATGGAACAGCAAAATTGGTTTAGAACAGAATAGCACACTGACACTTTCCCTCACTGTCCTACTCTGTCCCTCCCTACAAACAAGATTTAGCACAGAATAGCACACTGATAATTTCCACGAGTGTCCTTCTCTGTCCCTAAACTCAAGGATTTGAAATATGGAACAGCAAAATTGGTTTAGAACAGAATAGCACACTGACACTTTCCCTCACTGTCCTACTCTGTCCCTCCCTACAAACAAGATTTAGCACAGAATAGCACACTGATAATTTCCACGAGTGTCCTTCTCTGTCCCTAAACTCAAGGATTGAAAATATGGAACAGCAAAATTGGTTTAGAACAGAATAGCACACTGAAACTTTCCCTCACTGTCCTACTCTGTCCCTCCCTACAAACAAGATTTAGCACAGAATAGCACACTGATAATTTCCACGAGTGTCCTTCTCTGTCCCTAAACTCAAGGATTTGAAATATGGAACAGCAAAATTGGTTTAGAACAGAATAGCACACTGACACTTTCCCTCACTGTCCTACTCTGTCCCTCCCTACAAACAAGATTTAGCACAGAATAGCACACTGATAATTTCCACGAGTGTCCTTCTCTGTCCCTAAACTCAAGGATTTGAAATATGGAACAGCAAAATTGGTTTAGAACAGAATAGCACACTGACACTTTCCCTCACTGTCCTACTCTGTCCCTCCCTACAAACAAGATTTAGCACAGAATAGCACACTGATAATTTCCACGAGTGTCCTTCTCTGTCCCTAAACTCAAGGATTGAAAATATGGAACAGCAAAATTGGTTTAGAACAGAATAGCACACTGAAACTTTCCCTCACTGTCCTACTCTGTCCCTCCCTACAAACAAGATTTAGCACAGACTAGCACACTGATAATTTCCACGAGTGTCCTTCTCTGTCCCTAAACTCAAGGATTTGAAATATGGAACAGCAAAATTGGTTTAGAACAGAATAGCACACTGACACCTTCCCTCACTGTCCTACTCTGTCCCTCCCTACAAACAAGATTTAGCACAGAATAGCACACTGATAATTTCCACGAGTGTCCTTCTCTGTCCCTAAACTCAAGGATTTGAAATATGGAACAGCAAAATTGGTTTAGAACAGAATAGCACACTGACACTTTCCCTCACTGTACCTCTCTGTCCCTACAAACAAGGATTAGCACAGAATAGCACACTGACACTTTCCCTCACTGTACCTCTCTGTCCCTACAAACAAGGTTTAGCACAGAATAACACACTGTCACTGACACTCTCCCTACCTATCCTTATTTGTCCCTAAACACAAGGAATCCAGGATTAGTAAAGGAAAAAAAATGACACTGTCCCTGCCTATGCTTCTCTTTCCCTGCTCCGGAACACACTACACAAGGCCGCCGCGCTAGCGGCCTTTTATAGTGTGGGGCGTGTACTAAACCCCCTCAGCAATAATTGGCCACAGGCATCCTGCCTGTGGCCAATCATTGCTCTCCTCGCTGCCGGCGCTGTGATTGGCCAAGCATGCGGGGTCACAGTGCATGCTTGGCCAATCACAGCGCCTGGATGACACTGCGATGGCGTAGTGCATTGTGGGCCGTTCGTCACTCGAATTTGGCGCGAACGGCCCAAATCGTTCGATCTTCGTCGAACGATCGAACAGCCGATGTTCGAGTCGAACGTATGTTCGACTCGAACACGAAGCTCATCCCTAATTACTAGCAAACATTTCTTTCTGTGTAAATAAATTAGATCTTATTTTTTTTGCAGATTGCTGTTCCATTCCCCCCCCCCCCCCCCAACACTTACATGAGTCTTGTATCAATCTAGTGCTGTCCCTGTCTGCAGGTCTTCTCTCCTCTTTCCCTGCTTTTACAAGCTTGGCTGAGAGCAATCGGAGCCATTGGCTCCTAATGCTGTCATACAAATCCTGTGAGCAAAGAGTGTGGCCGGGGCTTAGGCACACTGTGTTTCAATGGATGCACACAGCCTGGCTCAGGATCGAGCCTGCAACACTGCCCCCCCAATAGCCATTGCTTGCTTTGGGGCAGACACAGAAGAAGGAGCCAGGAGCACCAGTGGGGGACCCCAGAAGAGGAGGTTCGGGGCTGCTCTGTGCAAAAAAATGACACAGTGCAAAGGAAGTAAAACATGTTTGTTTCTTTAATACAAAATGCCTTTTAAACCACTTTAATTTGAAGCAAACTGCTATGCACATCCAATACTGTGGACAATACTTTTCTTTTGAGGGTGAGGCCCGGTTCACACTTGTGCGATGCCAGACATGCGATGTCTGTGCGGTGCGATTTCAGCCATACAGATAGTATGGCTGATATCGAACTGCATTCGGTCCAAACACGCACAGGACCCTTTTTTCTGTTTGGACCTGAATCGGATCACATGTGTGTTCACACATATGCGATCCAATTCATGTCCGAACTGTCAGTCGCAGTGTGAAACGCAAGCTGAAATGGGGGTGTCGTTAAGATATAATGACACTTCCCAGCAGTTCACATATGGCAGTGTGAACGGCAGTGCGAGTCTGTGCGATGCGGGAACCCGCAGTGGATTCGCAGGGTCCTCGCATTGCACAAGTGTAAACCGGGCCTGAGTGTTCCTGTAAGAGTTCAAGCTGAAGTTAAGTTGTTTTTTTACATTACCAAACATAATAATTTATGAGTAATGTTGCATTTCTTATTACCTGCTTCTTGTAAAAATCTTGCCTGCAGTGACTACTTCATAGCCACCAGATATTGCGTTGAGTGGCTGTCTCCCAGAGCTGTGAGAGTTAAAAGCAGCTACAGTATTGATTTGCACTCTCTGACATTCATATTGCCCCGATAACTATTCTCCCAAAATGTATCATGCTGCAGATAAAAAAATAGATGTATGTACAGTTTGTAAAATTCATGATGCATGTATGATATTGCTCGTATTAAAGAAAACATCTGCAAGGCCAAGGCGGTATGATTATGTCAGATTTTTGCGTCTCAAAGCGGTACAATTGTTTTGCATAGAAATTTGGCGTTTTATATTTTAGTCCTGTAATTCTTAGTAATAACACACTTAAATCTGTCCAAACAAGAGTCCAGTAGACATGCCGGGTATGATAAAGTTTAAAACACAAAATCATATGTAGCACACAGACCCCTTATTCCTCACCTTAGGCTCACTTGTAGGAAAAGGGGCACACCATGCCACATGCCCGTACCCTCATGTGTGAAGAGGTTGAGCGGTGTAATGTACCTGGGTCTCTATAGTCAGGTTCTCCAGAGAATAATTCCCATCTTCACTGCAATAAAGACAAGTCTCTATTCCCCAATAACTCCGAGGTCCACACCAATTGCAACTCCAACGAAGAGTTTATTTTCTCTTATGCATAATAGGAAAGGTTGGAGGAAGATCAGGACAACAAGAGGTGTTGGAGTAGGTCCAGGCACAAACGAATACTTATTCACTACCCATATCTTCAGTAGTGATGAGCCGAACACCCCTGGGTTCGGTTCGCACCAGAACCCGCGAACGGACCGAAAGTTTGCACGAACTTTAGAACCCTATTAAATACAATGGATGCGAACGTTCGAAATCTAAAGTGCTAATTATAACGACTATTATGCATGTTATTGTCCTAAAAAGGGTTTGGGAACCCGGGTTCTGCACCAGGGGACATGTATCAATGCAAAAAGAAGTTTTAAAAACGGCCGTTTTTCTGGAGCAGTCATTTTAATGATGCATAAAGTGAAAAAAAAAAAGTCAAATATTCCTTTAAACATCGTACCTGGGGGGTGTCTAAAGTATGCCTGTGAAGTGCCACGTGTTTCCCGTGTTTAGAACTGTCCCTGCACAAAATTACATTTCTAAAGGAAAAAAAGCCATTTAAAACTGCTTGCGGCTTTAATGTAATGTCTGGTCCCGGTAATATGGATGAAAATCTTTAAGAAAAATGGCATAGCTACCCCATCACACCCCCCCCCCCCCTACCCCAGCCCATTACCAGCCCCTTACCAGCCCCTTTGGGTCTTGTATGGATATTAAGGGGAACCCCGCACATAAAATAAAAAAGGCCCTATATACTCTGAACAGCCGTATACAGGCAGTGCATACAAGACAGGGTTTGTTCTTATGTAGAATCCGTTTGTAATTTTGAACAGGTACATTGTTTAAGTGTAGCTCCAGGCAAAAAATCTATTTTTAAGCTTTTTGGAAAACATAGGGAAGGGTTATCACCCCTGTAACATTTGTTTTGCTGTCTGTGCAGTGTGCACCTGTTCAGAACAGTTCACCTCACTTTCCGTCCTAATGACAAATGTTTTTTGAAAATTTGGGGTTTTTATTGAAACAAGAATTGGTGATAAAGCTTCAGTGGAGAGGAGACACTTTTTTTCCCATATTAACTCTTACAGGAGAGAATTTGCCTTCATAGGGGTAGATTTCCTCTCACTTCCTGTTGTATCCTTCCGTTTGCAAGGAGGAGTCGTTTGTAAGTTGGATGTTTGAAAGTAGGGGCCTGCCGTATATACTCAGCTGAAATTTGCCCCTTACATGTTGGTGTTTCCACAACACTGTGAGCCCTCACAGTTACTCTTGGTGGGCACATTAATGGGCCCTGCTGTGAATTATTAGATCAAGAATTGTAATTGCATGCCCCTGTTGAACAGGGGCTGAAAAATTGGGCCTTTGGTGGTGGTGGTGGTGGTGTTGACACAACACTGTAAGGCCTCACAGTTAGTCTTGGTGGGCGCAGGAATGGGCCCTGCTGTGAATTATTAGATCAAGAATTGTAATTACATGCCCCTGTAAAACAGGGGCATAAAAATTGGGCCTTAGGCACTGGTGCCACAACACTGCAACCCCTCACAGATACTGTACTTGGAGCACAGCAATGAGCCATGTTGCAAAGTATTGCATCAAAAATTTTAATTACACGCCCCTGTTAAACAGGGGCTGAAAAATTGGGCCTTTGGTGGTGGTGGTGGTGGTGGTGTTGACACAACACTGTAAGGCCTCACAGTTAGTCTTGGTGGGCGCAGGAATGGGCCCTGCTGTGAATTATTAGATCAAGAATTGTAATTACATGCCCCTGTTAAACAGGGGCAGAAAAATTGGGCCTTAGGCACTGGTGCCACAATACTGCAACCCCTCACAGATACTGTACTTGGAGCACAGCAATGAGCCCTGTTGCAAAGTATTGCATCAAAAATTGTAATTACACACCCCTGTTAAACAGGGGCTGAAAAATTGGGCCTTAGCCACTGGTGCTGGTGCCACGACACTGCAACCACTCCCAGATACTCTAGTTGGAGTGCAGGAATGAGCCCTGCTGCAAAGCATTGCATAAAAAATTGTAATAACACAACCCTGTTAAACAGGGGCTGAAAAATTGGGCCTTAGCCACTGGTGGCGGCACCCAGAAACAAAAATGTTCTTCCAAGCTATCATCATCAATCGGATCATTGAGGAGGAGGAGGATAGTCAGTCAACATAACAGGACAGTCTCTCAGCATCAGCATCAGTCTTGAAGGGATGTGACATTTGAAAATAAATTAGTCTGTTATATCAGCTTCAGGTGTTTGGTAGCTGGTGGTGATCCAAGACTGGTTCATCTTTATAAAGGTCAGTCGATCAACAGAGTCGGTGGACAGGCGCACCCTGTGATCCGTGACAAATCCTCCAGCAGCACTGAATGTGCGTTCTGAAAGAACGCTGGATGCAGGACAGGCCAGTAGCTCAATTGCATACTGTGCAAGCTCTGGCCAGTGATCCATCCTCAAGACCCAGTAAGCCAGAGGATTTTCGGTGGGGAAGGTGTCCAAGTCTGACCTTGCCCCTAGGTATTCCTGCACCATGTATATCAGACTCTGGCGATGGTTGCTGGAACCGATCATACCTTGGGGCTGCGGACTAAAGAATTGTCTGAACGCATCGGTCAGACGGCCACCTTCCCCACCGCTCCTTCTTTGACTGACCAAAGCCTCAGCAACTCGTTGTCCAGGACCAGGAGTTTGTAACCTCCCAGTCTCTGGGAACGCGTTGCACAGACCTTTCTGCAAGGCCTCCCGGAGTTGTCTCATCCTCTGCTCCCTCTGCGACGGTAAGATAAGGTCCGCAACCTTACCCTTGTACCGTGGATCAAGGAGAGTGGCCAGTCAGTAATGGTCCCTCTCCTTGATCCGAAGAATACGAGGATCCTTCCGCAGACTTTGCAGGATCAGGGAGGCCATGCAGTGTAGGTTAGCTGAGGCATTCGGTCCGGAGTCCTCTGGGTCACTAAGGATGACATGATCCGCAGCCACCTCCTCCCAGCCACGTACAAGTCCACTGGTTTCTTGGGACTGTAAATCATCCCTAAAAGACTGCTGCTGATGATGCTGAGTGCCAGGCTCCACCTCCATGCTGACACAATCCTTCTCCTCCTCCTCCTCCTCCTCCTCCTCTTCTTCCTGTGCGATGGGTGGGACAGAAGGAACACTGTCTGGGTAAAGGGGGCCTTGAGAGGCAAGAGGCCTCCTCTTCCTGCCTCTGTTCTGCCTCAAGTGCCCTGTCCATTATTCCACGCAGCGTATGTTCCAACAGGTGGACAAGAGGTACAGTGTCACTGATGCATGCACTGTCACTGCTCACCATCCTCGTGGCCTCCTCAAATGGTGCCAGGACAGTGCATGCATCCCTGATCATGCCCCACTGGCGTGGTGAAAAAAACCTGAGCTCCCCTGACCCTGTCCTGGTGCCGTAGTCGCACAGGTACTCATTGATGGCCCTCTGCTGTGTGTGCAGCCGCTGCAGCATGGCCAATGTTGAGTTCCACCTGGTGGGCATGTCACATATAAGGCGGTTCTTGGGCAGGTTCAACTCCTTTTGCAGCTCAGCCAGGCGAGCACTGGCATTATAAGATCTGCGGAAATGCACACAGACTTTCCTGGCCTGCCTCAGGACATCCTGTAAGCCCGGGTACCTGCCCAAGAACCGCTGCACCACCAGGTTAAGAACGTGAGCCACACAGGGCACATGGGTCAGTTGTCCCTGTCGGAGAGCGGAGAGGAGGTTGGTGCCATTGTCGCAAACTACCATTTCTGGCTTAAGCTGGCGTGGCGTCAACCACCTATCGGCCTGCCCCTGCAGAGCAGACAGAACCTCTGCCCCAGTGTGGCTCCTGTCCCCCAAACACACCAGCGCAAGCACGGCATGGCATCTTTTTGCCTGCGTACTTGCGTAGCCCCTTGAACGCCTACGGAGCACCGCTGGTTCCGAGGACAAAGCACAGGAAGAGGCCACGGAGGAAGAAGAAGAGGAGGGGGTGGAGGACAGAGGTGTGTCATAACCAGTAGTAGCATTTTGGAGGCGTGGCGGTGGAACAACCTCCAACACTACTGCACCTTGTCCTGCATCCTTCCCAGCTGCCAAAAGAGTGACCCAATGGGCCGTGAAAGAAAGGTAACGTCCCTGTCCATGCCTGCTGGACCATGAGTCAGCGGTAATATGCACCTTACCGCTGACCGCCCTGTCCAGCGAGGCCAAGACATTGCCTTCCACATGCCGGTAGAGAGCCGGAATCGCCTTCCGTGAGAAAAAGTGGCGTTTGGGAACCTGCCACTGAGGAACCGCACATTGCACAAACTCACGGAAGGGGGCCGAGTCTACCAACTGAAAAGGCAGCAGTTGAAGCGCTAGCAATTTAGCCAAGCTAGCATTCAACCGCTGGGCATGTGGATGGCTGGGAGTGAACTTCTTTTGACGGTCCAGCAGCTGGGGCAGGGAAATTTGCCTGCTAGAATCGGACGTCGGTGTACTGCTAGCAGAGTGCCCGCAAGTACTTGGCTGTGACACACCTAATTCTACACCTTCATTCCTCTCAGAGCAGGTTTCAGAGAGGACTGTAGGTATAGTGGGGTTGGAGATCCCAGCTGATGCGGTGCAAGAAGAGGTCAGCTTTGTTCTTTGGGTGAGTCTTTAAGGTAGGCTTGCCAACGAGCTGCATGGCAGGTCAACATATGTCTGGTCAAGCATGTGGTGCCCAAGCGGGTGATGTTTTGGCCAGGCGATATACGCTTGAGACATATGTTGCAAACAGCAGCTGTGCGATCTGATGCACTCGACTCAAAAAAGGCCCACACCAAAGAACTTTTTGAATAACGGGCAGAGGCAGCGCCCTGCACAGGCGGAGCTCTGCGGTGTGATTCTGTTGGTGTGCTGCCCTTACGCTGGCCCCCCGAGGGCATCCTGCCTCGTTGGAGATGTGCCTCCTCCTCATCCTCCTCCTCCTCTCTCCTATTAGGCACCCACGTGGAGTCAGTGACCTCATCATCCCCTCCCTCCTCATCACTGGAGCCAATATGGCAGTATGCTGCAGCTGCTGGAACATGACTGCCAGATTGGTGTCCTTCTTGAGCATCCCCTCTCTCTGCTCTCACGCTACTGCCTTCCTCTAGCTGGGTATCATCATCAGACCCTTCGAAACGCTGGGCATCCTCCTGGAGCATGTACCCAACACTGTGCTCAAACAGTTCGGGGGACTCCTCAGGAGGACATGGTTGGTCTAGGGAAGGAGTGACTGATGATGACATTGATACCAGGGAAGAGGACGCTTTGGCAGCTGCTTTGCCAGTACCCTGAGCCTGGGTGAGAGAGGATGAGGAGGATTTGGTCATCCACTCTACCAAGTCTTCGGCATGATGCGGCTCAACACGTCCAGCTGCCGAAAAGAAGGACAAGCGTGTCCCATGGCCACGTGCTGATGGCGATGCACCGCGTCCACGACCAGCACTGTTGTCTCTAGACACAGAGCCTGCTTGCCCTCTTTTATTGGCTCCTGACTGTCTGCCTCTCCTTGTTTGCCTTCCAGACATTCTAATGGCCTGCAGGGAAATGGGAAAAGCAGCAATACAGGCTAAGTTAAGGTGTAATATGGTCAGGAGGCACACTCCGCCCGCTGTAAGTGCCGCAAAATCCTGTTGGTGTAACACACCAGGAAAAAGCAGCAATACAGGCTAAGTTAAGGTGTAATATGGTCAGGAGGTACACTCCGCCCGCTGTAAGTGCCGCAAAATCCTGTTGGTGTAACACACCAGGAAAAAGCAGCAATACAGGCTAAGTTAAGGTGTAATATGGTCAGGAGGCACACTCCGCCCGCTGTAAGTGCCGCAAAATCCTGTTGGTGTAACACACCAGGAAAAAGCAGCAATACGGGCTAACTTCAGGTGTATAATGTGCAGGAGGCTTAGCAACAATGACATTGACACTGTCCCCTGCCTATCCTTCTCTCTCCCTGCACACAAGGTTTATCAAAGTATATGACACTGACACTCTCCCTGCCTATCCTTCTCTCTCCCTGCACACAAGGTTTAGCAAAGAATATGACACTGACACTGTCCCCTGCCTATCCTTCTCTCTCCCTGCACACAAGGTTTATCAAAGTATATGACACTGATACTCTCCCTGCCTATCCTTCTCTTTCCCTACACACAAGGTTTAGCAAAGAATATGACACTGACACTCTCCCTGCCTATCCTTCTCTGTCCCTACACACAATGTTTAGCAAAGAATAGATTTGACACTGTCCCTGCCTATCCTTCACTTTCCCTGCTCTGGAACACACTACACAAGGCCGCCGCGCTGGCGGCCTTTTATAGTGTGGGGCGTGTACTAAACCCCCTCAGCTATAATTGGCCACAGGCATCCTGCCTGTGGCCAATCATTGCTCTCCTTGCTGCCGGCGCTGTGATTGGCCAAGTATGCAGGGTCACAGTGCATGCTTGGCCAATCACAGCACCGGGATTACACTGCGATGGCGCAGTGTATTGTGGGCCGTTCGCGTCACTCGAATTTGGCGCGAACGGCCCAAATCGTTCGTTGTTCGCCGAACGCTGCGAACAGCCGATGTTCGAGTCGAACCTATGTTCGACTCGAACACCGAGCTCATCCCTAATCTTCAGGTAGTCTCAGCTCATCCGGATAGTCTCCCTTTAGAGTGGATCCTAGCAGCCGGAGTGATGCTCGAACTAGGTTACACACAGTCTCTGCACAAACTCTGCCACAGATCTCGTGAACGTTGGATCCCTGCCACAGACCTGATGGACATTAGGTCTCTGCCACAGACCTGGTGAACGATGGTTCTGGTAGTAGGCCTCTAACAGGAAGATGACATCCCTTCAGAGAGTTACCGGGCCCCTTCCTTCACTGTGATCTCTCACCAGTCCCTCGGAACGGTCCTCCCCCGGCCTCCTCTTCTATATACGGGTCTCCTCGCAAGGCAGCACCTTGAGATTCCTCCTCCCTCCGTGGGCTCCAGCCGAAGGTGCTGGACCCAAGGCCTTCAGTTGCAGCCCCAGGGCTAAAGGTGCCTGGGACTGATCCACCAGTGTACCGGACCAGGAACTCCAACCCAGGCTAATGGTGCCTGGGTGGCCAAGAACGGGACAACACACTCCCGGGGTCGGACCCCCGGGAACTCACCTCTTACAGACAGGGTCTGCCCTTTTATATCCTCTCCCTGCATGCACAGCAGGCCAACACGCCCACCATACCACCGCCAAGAGGGGACATCCAAGGCGCAGCACTTTACCAGCGGTTCAACCCTGGCCTCCGATGGCAGCGCCATCAACAGGCCACAGGGAACTATACACCAGCATCCCACCTGTAATAGGAAAAAAAGGGTTTTACAGAACCCTATCAAATAGTGTGTTTGAGTACAACTACCACTCAAACATTCCCTTAAAGTTAAAACCCCGCTACACATAAATTATAATATAATAACTATAAATAATTATAAAAAATAATAATATAATAATTATAATACAATTTATTTTTCCACTATTCACTATCGCTCAATTCTGCAAGTGTTCTTATTTACTATCACAGTTTTTTAGCTGGTCTCAAACCTCTTTTGACATAAAGGGACACTTTTTGGTTGCTATGGACAATCTCAAGTTTCCAGGTAGAAAGAACAGTATATACAGTATCATATAAAACTGCATGCAGGGCACTGGACAAAGCACTAGGGACAAATGGGATATATATTTCATACAGTAATGTAATCTGTAAGATTACAGTGTACTGTATGTATTATGAATTTTGTCATTTTTGAATTTGCCGCCAGGCTCCGCCCCCGTGCGTCACGACGCTCGCAGGGAATGGAGCCTGGCACACAGAGGCATCGGGCGGAGGACACAGCCAGCGGACATAGCGGGGGGACATCACAGGATCCTGGGGACAAGGTAAGTATACTGCACCAGGATCCTGCAATGCAATCATGAGTGTGGCTCGGGGTTACCGCTAATGGTATTGAAATTTAACCCCGAGCCACACTCGGGAATACCGTCAGGGAGGTTAATTTTGTGAAAGTGACTGGGAGCCTATTTGGCTAACCTAAAAGGTTAGCTAAAATTTAGTTTGTATGGTAAAACATGGCAGGCCGTCAATGGTTGCTAAGGAAGCAGTGGGTGCTTGCACCCTCTGCATCCTTGCCAACCACTGACACCTAACTTTTTTCTGAATGTTTAGAACAATCGGCATGGACATACGTGACAGCTTCTAACTGTCAATGGTTGCTAAGGAAGCAGTGGCTGCTTGCACCCATCGTGTTCTTACCAACCACTGACATCCATTCACAAATGGGCAGAGAATTGAGCGGGTTATATTATTGCCTAAATATAACCACATGGCCATATTTGGACAATGATGTCACCACTATCCCAGCTGTCAAAGGTTGGCAAGGAAGCAGTGGCTGCTTGCACCTGCTGCATCCTTACAACCCCTGATGTTACTTGGTCCATCACTTACATGGATGGGAAACTGCGGGCACGCAAGCCAATGGGCAAGTAATTAAGTATTTCATCATTACCTTAATTTGGCCACATGGAGTAGCTGATCAGTCAATGCTAGAGTGGGAAAGTGATCACCTGGAGCGGTGTGCTTTTAGTTTTCCTGGTAAGGCCCCATCCCATGTTGAGAACATGTGACCTGATATGGTTCAGGAGGGGGGTTGAACGCTCCTTCCCCCCTTTCTTGGCCAGGCTGCATGCCTGAATTAGGAGTTTGGTATGGATTTTTAGGGTGACCTCACAATTTTTTATTTTTTTGCACGGAACCCCCCTTAAAATCCGTACCAGACCTAAAAATTGCAACTGCCGGTATTTCCAGCTCCATTATGGTCTCAGCAGATGCATGCATTCTTACTAATAAATATTTACAAAGCACCAGAAAGCTAAATATATTCCTGATATAATGTAAACAGCAGGATCTTTGCACTAAAAAAACACAACTGTTTTTTCTTTGAATAAAATGAGCATGTTGTATTGAATCAGTGATTTTCCTTCAGCTGTCAAAAGACAACTCCATTGGGTGTGCATTGGAGAAGAAGACAAGTGTAGTGTGAAATAACCTTGTTGTTCCGACTACACAGATCTGCTGGATGAAAATCCACTACAAACATACATTATGCATTGGATGAACAGACTTGTGCTGGGAATCTTTAACTGCCAAGCAAAGCCAGGCACAGTCTGATGAATCCCACAGGTTTCTAAAGTGAAGCAGTAAAACTGTGGAATGGGAGTGTTATTTATATACTATGTCTCTTGCTTTGCTCCATCAATCCCTGTCTAGGAGCTACCCTCTAATAGTTTGAAAGGGCTATGACTGTACGTGTAAACTACCAAGGGAAGAAAATTTGACTCTAATTAGATATTGTACTGTTATATCGGGAGACCTCGGGTGATCTGAACAAAAAGAATGCGAAGACAGTTTTTATAAATGTAGCGCTACCCCCAGTTAAGAGAGCCGCTGGTTTGATTTCGGGCCCTGTGTACAACACCGCCAACCCCCGGCAATCTTACTCGACCCACTCTGGCATAGTTAGTCTAGGGTTAAACTTATCACATGCAATTTAGTATTTCAAGGAGTAACCTCTTTTACAATAAGAGAACACACTGAGGCGAGAGATCAAATATAACAGTTTTACTTTTCTATAAAGGCATATGCAGAACTTAACACATGCAACTTGCTTGCAGAGCCCTGCAGCAATAAGTGTAGCACACAACAATGGCCCAGCGCGGTAACCCACCACGCGCAGCTATTATGGTGTACGCGCCCTGTGGCGCACTAAACAATATCACTCTCTCCCCTCCCTAGTCAGGCCTGACATAGAAGAAATCTCAGTCTTTTCACTGTAGGATTTCTTCGCATGCAAACTTTCGGTGGTGCACTTGATGAAATAGTATTTGTAATCCACAAGTAGGCAGTCCCAAGGAACACTATACTAGAGACCCTTTAACTCTGTCCTGCTACTGGTCTCCTAATGGAACAACAAACTAACGATAGGTGGGCCAAGGCAGTCTATAGGCCTACACGGTACAGCCTATTGGCTTGAGAAAGTGCTCGCTCACCACTCCGGACGCGATCCCAGTCCGGGACTTCCACCTGCTGTGTCTCCGCACACAGCGTCTGCAACGATCGGGTCCCCGATCTAACTGATGTCCTCACTCGACAAGTCCGGTGCCACCCAGGCTCCGCAGTGGGGTGGAAGGCTCTTTGGAAGTTGCGCAAGGCCCAGGCTTCAGGCCTTGCACTGCAGCAGATCCGCACAGGAAGAAACTCTTGCTTGCAGCGCAGTGTCCAAAGAGGCCGAGCTCCGCCTTGCCTCCTCCTTAAATAGCCCCTCCCATGAGTCTCTGCGGTGGCTAATTGCACTCTGGGTGCCGAACAGGGTTCTGGGTAACGTAGTCCCGGGGCCTTAAAGGAGACCCCGCTACACAAAAAATAAGACAAAGCAGGTTACAGAAGGTTTTCCCAGAGCACATTGGTCCTGTAAGGTACACTTTCTGCCATATAAAGAGGAAGTAAACCCTCCACACATTTTTTGGATAAACATACCCCTGCAAGAGAAAGGCATAATGAGCCCCCCCAAAGTCCTCCTCATTCCCCTCTGCCGCCGCTGCCATCTTGCCTCGATGTCTAGTCACTGATGTCAGTGTATCACTGCTCTGGCGCTGTGATTGGCCGGAGCAGCGATGACGTCACACGCATGCGCGCTCGGGCCGGCAAGATCCCATTCAGAAAACCAGCAAGGATGCCGGCCTGCTAGTGCACATGCGTGTGACATCATCGGCGCTGATTTTATAGTAAATATCTCCTTAACCGTGTAGGTTAAGGAGATATTTCATGCACCTACAGGTAAGCCTTAATCTAGGCTTAACTGTAGGTGCAAGTTGTCAAAGTGGGTTTACAACCACTTTAATACTACAATGTAACTACAAGAGGTTTTTTTTACCAAAGAGACTCTGGTTTTAAATATATATACTGTATATTTTATGGACAATGAACTATGGAATTTATAATGTACATAGAGCAGTGCACATGACTGCAACTAATGTGCACTGAACTGCTCATTCCAAACAAATGGAATTGAGGGAGGAAATGAGAGGTTCAGAGCTAACAGAGGACAATGAGACAAAAAAACAAAAAACAGAGTAAAGCCCCTTTCACACGGAGGGTCCGTTCAGGTCCGCCTGTCAGTTTTTTAGGCGGACCTGGACGGACGCTCCATGTAGCCCTATGGAGCCACGGATGTCAGCGGTGACATGTCCGCTGACATCCGCTCCGCCAAAGTGTGACGGAGGAAAACCCTATTTTTCCTTCCGTCGGCGGAGCGGATCGGATGAACACGGACAGACGGTCCGTGTTCATCCGATCTTCCCATAGGGAAGAGCGGCGCTCTGACAGGGCGGTCCCTGCACAGTGTGCGGGGACCGCCCAGTCATCCGTCGGCTCAGCGGGGATCAACTGAGCGATCCCCGCTGAGCAAGCAGAGCTTCACGGGGTGGATCATGACTGATCCGTCCCGTGTGAAAGAGCCCTAAGGGCCAGTTTACACCACATGCAGTCTAGTGCATTTGTTCTGCATCAAAAAACATGTGGAAAGTAGGTTATATGGTTTTCAATGGCATAGTTCACACCAGTGCTTGCAGTTCCAGTAAAAAAAAAGTAGAACATGCTGCATTTTACCTGCACTGGACTGTACTGAAATGCTGTAAAATGCATCAAAAACGCACTGGAACACACCTAAATGCAGCAAAAATTCACTAGAACACACATGTCCTTATTTAAGGTCAAGAAAAAAAGAGCAGGGATAAAAATGCGCTGGACTGCATCAAAAACGCACAAGGATGCAACAAAAACGCATATGCAGAAAAGCATCTGGAACGCATCCTGACTGCGTTTCTATGGTTTGAACTGGGCCTGAAAGTAGTGGTAAAGGCATACTTTTTTTATCTTAATGCATTTTATACATTAGGATAAAAAAAAAAACTTCTGTGTGCAGAAGCCCCCCAATACTTACCGGAGCCCCATCTCAATCCAGCGATATTGCACGAGAGTCTCGGCTGTCCAGGACTCTCCCTCCTGTTGGCACAGCCCCCCAGACACAGCCCCCGCTACTGTCAATCAAAATCAATGAGCCAATGAGAAGACAGGGGGGAGGGCCAAGTCACAGCTCCGTGTCTGAATGAACACACAGAGTAGCGGCTCGGCTCAGGTGCCCCCATAGCAAGCTGCTTGCTGTGGGGGCACTCGGCAGGAGGGAGGGGCCATGAGCACCGATGAGGGACCCAAGAAGAGGAGGATTTGGGCTGCTCTGTGCAAAACTACTACACAGCAAGTAAGTATAACATGTTTGTTATTTTTATAGAAATAAATAAAACTTATTTTATCACTTTAATGAAAAACTGAGTTTTAGTGCCATTAAGTTGTGGATATGTATAAACAATTTTTTGAGTATGAGGATATTGTTTAGTGTCACTATGAGAGTGATTTACTAAAACTGTAGAGTGCAAAACCTGGTGCAGATGTGCATGGTAGCCAATCAGCTTCTAATTTCAGCTTGTTCATGTTTTTCCACCTTAATCCATCCTATGCATTAAGGTGAAAAAACAACTGGCAGTCACCAGCCCCTCCGTTTTACTTACCTGAGCCCCTGCTGCTGTCAATCAAATCCAATGATGCGGGCGCCGGGGGGCGGGGCCGAGTCATACATTCGGAGTCTTTGGACGCCAAATGAATGACTCGGGAGCGCTCCCACAAGGTAACCCCCCGGGAGAGCGCTTCTCCTAGGGGGTTGTCTGATGCGTGTCTGATGCGTGGAGGAGCCGCGAGAGCTGCAGAGGGACCCCAGAAGACGGTATTCGGGGCCATTCTGTGCAAAACAAACTGCACAGTGGAGGTAAGTATGACATGTTTGTTATTTTTTTTTTAACAAAGCCTTACAACCCCTTTAAGCTTTGGAAAACAAAACCTGGAAGCTGATGGTTTCTGTGCAAAGCTGCACCAGATTTTGTACTCTCCAGTTTTAGTAAATCAACCCATGTTAAAAAAAAAAAACACACAATTAATAAATTAGTGAAAAGGTATTCTAAATCTGATCATAGATGATTTGAACAGATTCTTCCATCCACACAAATGAGCTTCCAGTTTTTTCTTTTATCAAAGCTAAATTGATCAAGCTAAAGTTAGAAGCTTATTGGCTACCATGCAGAGCTGCACCGGATGTTGCACTCTCCAGTTTTAAGTACCGTATATACTCGAGTATAAGCCGAGTTTTTCAGCACATTTTTTTGTGCTGAAAATGCCCCCCTCGGCTTATACTCGAGTCACCTTTTTGTGCCTGATCTCCCGGGAATTTGGGGACCCGGTACCGGCCAGCCATAGGTCCCCTGGACCCCAAACTTGGCACACATGTTCTTCCTCTACAAGTGTGCAAAGTTTGTTGTCCGGGGGACCTATGGCCGGGGAGCACCGACTTTTCAAACCGGGCACCCCTTCCATAGACTCCCATGTTAAACGGTAATTTCTCCGGTGATTTTGGGGACCCGGTACCGGCCGATCGTAGGTCCTCTGTACCCGAAAATTGGCACACATGTAGCTCCATTTCTTCTCTATAAGTCTGCAACGTTTTTTGTCTGGGGGACCTACGGTCGGTGAGCACAGATTTTTCAAATTCGGGCACCCCTTCCATGGACACCCATGTTAAACGTCAGTCTAGTCATGGACACCGTGAGGCATGGACACCGTGAGGCATGGGCACAGTGAGGCATGGACACAGTGAGGCATGGACACAGTGAGGCATGGGCACAGTGAGGCATTGGCACAGTGAGGCATGGGCACAGTGAGGCATGGACACAGTGAGGCATGGGCACAGTGAGGCATGGGCACAGTGAGGCATGGACACAGTGAGGCATGGACACAGTGAGGCATGGGCACAGTGAGGCATGGGCACAGTGAGGCATGGGCACAGTGAGGCATGGGCACAGTGAGGCATGGACACAGTGAGGCATGGACACAGTGAGGCATGCACATGGACACAGTGAGGCAAAGTGAGGCACAGTGAGGCATGCAGATGGACACCCTATGCTTATACTCGAGTCAATAAGTTTTCCACGTTTTTTGTGGTAAAATTAGGTGACTCGGCTTATATTCGGCTTGGCTTATACTCGAGTATATACGGTAAATCAACCCCATAGGTTTCTTACTTCTTATATTTTTTTTTTCCCCTGTAGCACTCTTCAGTTCTGAAAAAGGAATACAAATCTACGTCATGCCTGGTCTGTCAGGTATATAAATAAATGCACTTGTGAGTATGAAGCACATACTAGTTTTGTATTCTCAAGGGGTGGGATGGAAATTGGTAAGTGATATGTACGATGTTATCTTCAGAAGGAGTGACCAGTCATTGTCACTTTAAGAGCATCTGTGTGTCCTATATATAAGCGTGGCCCACATTTGTCATTCAAAGCTGCATGGTTTAACCTCTAGCAAGCTCCTAACGGAATCTCACTCATCATGGATGATATTTACAAGGCAGCGGTAGGTGGTATTTTTCATTTATTTCTAAACTGAATATTTCATCTCTCACTCTTGTGTTATAGCAAGTGTTAAAATAATGGCTTTTCAGCAAAACTTTTAAAGAGCAACAAACTGCTAAATGAAAAAGCAGCTAAATCTGCTGGGCTAGTTTAATAGTTCCTTCTTTTGGCATTTTGTGGATTCAAATAAATTAAACCATATAAACAAGTCTCACAACTGAAAGATGAAACTGCATTTTTCCAACTTACCTCACCTTCAATGACCTGAAGATGTATTAATTATAGGTGTCATTTTTACTTTAGATACTTATGCTGCTGTTTTTTTTTTTTTTTCTAGCCTTTTGACAACCACAAAACAAGTTATTGCCAGCCTTCCTAAAATTACTGCTGGCAGAAATTTTAAATGCATGATCATAACTGTTACCGTAGCTTAGTTTTAGAAAGCTTATAAAAGAAAAGGTAGAATAAAATACAATTACATTTTAAATGATAACCTTTATGTATAATGTTAAAGGGAATATGTTCACAAAATAAGACAACGTGTGCATGCAATATTATAGTGATTAGATTAAGGATTTTTTTTCTTTGTAATTCTGCCAGTTAGCACCTACACTACACACAACTCAATGGGAATAATTTTATTAAAGGCATATAGGCGGTTCACCTTGAAAGGGAAGTTGCACTTTGCAAGGGATTTGCTCCAGAGCTTGGTGAATATGGTGAAATTTCACTGTGCAAAGCATGTCTAATTACAAGCAATGAAAAAAAACAGCTATTGACATCCTTCCTAAAATGACTGCTGCCATAAATTTTAGTTGCATGATCATAACTGTTTCTGTAGCTTAGGTTTTAGAAAGCCTATCAAAAAATATCACATGCAAGAAAAAAAAAAAAAAAACAGCATTTTGTACGCACATGATTGGACCTCCTTTACTAAGCTACATTTGCCAAATTGCTATGCAAAGTGAACAGCCTATTTGCCCTTAGTAAACCAACTCCAAAGCACCTTGCTGCTATTTTGTATGAAATTAAACTAAGAGGCATGGGTGTCCGCTGAACTTTTTTCAGAGGGGGGCAATACATTGCAATACAAAAAGATGTACACAGTGGTGTCGTGGCACAGGCACTGCTGTTACCTGTAGTTCTTCAGCGATAGGGCAGGCCCTGGCAGCGTATTCAGTCTCTTGTCTCGGGCACTGCATGCCACGCAACTGTGGGAGGAGCCGGCGCCGGCCGGTTCGGCATAGGCACATTTACACAGGCTGAGGCAGCAGCCAATCATGGAACAGCCGCGTCAGGGTCACGGTGATGTAAAGCAGAGGCGGGCCAGGGGAAGGAGGGAGAGCAGCCCCAGCCCCCAGGCCAGCAGAAGTCTGCAGACTTAGAAAAAAGTCCACAGCTGCCGCGGAGGCGGCCGCGGCGGCCATTGCAACACAGGGGGCAAGTGTGTGTCTTCACTCTGACTTCCAGGGGGGGCAATTGACCCCCCTTGCCCTATGGAGCGGACGCCCATGCTAAGAGGTGCCAAATGTGGATTTTCCACAGCTGATTACTTAAAGCGGAGGTCCCACGGAAAAAAATAATATATTAAAAGCCAGCAGCTACAAATACTGCAGCTGCTGACTTTTAATAAATGGACACTTACCTGTCCAGGGTGCCAAGGTTGACGGCAGCCGAAGCCGAGCAATCGCTCGTCTCTCGGCTGCCCCCGCCGCTATCCTTGGTGAGGGAATCAGGAAGTGAAGCGTTGTGGCTTCACTGCCCGGTTCCCTACTGCTCATGAGCGAGTAGCGCGGAGCGTCCTCATAGGTCCCCGCTGTCTCCTGGGACCAGTGTGTTTCCCAGAAGACAGCGGGGGGTGACGCGAAGGGGCGTGACTCCCGCGGGAGTCTATTCATGGAAGTGGGTGCAAATACCTGTATTAGACAGGTATCTGCACCCCCCTCCCCCCTGAAAGGTGCTAAATGTGACACCGAAGGGGGTAGGGTTCCAAAAAGCGGAGGTTCACTTTTTGTGTGGACCTCCGCTTTAACACTGGACTCTTAAAATGCAAATCAGAAATCTGCATTTCGCTTGTGTTTTACATTTAACAGAATTAGACTAAGTACATAAGTGCATTGTGTCTGATTAACAAGAATTATTGCGTATTTACAAGGAAGTGCCCTGTTATATTGGCTTACATATAGAAAGATCACGAATGTCAGAAACTGAAAAGCCTTGTAATAAACACACAGCCATAGGCATGTAAAGCACTCAAGCAGGACTTTGACCTTCAATTTTGTCTTTGCCTGTGACTTGCCCAGGCCTCACCAGTGACAGAGCTGCACAGTAACCACACACCTCGCAAGTGTCTTGTGTAACATTAGACACAAAAATGCCCAAACTATTTCACGGAAGACTATAAACTGTTGAATAGAGCAAGGCATAAGGTCAGCCCTTCCCAACACTAGGTTTGGGCAGTTGCTGCAAACCTTCATTGTTATTACATGGAAAGATAGGTCTGTATCATGTGGTTGGATTTATCAGCTGTAGTTAGGAACATTTTATAGCATTGGCAATTAAACTACTGTATTTATTGGCGTATAACACTCACTTTTTTACCCTGAAAATAGAGGGTAAACTGTGCCTGAGTGTTATACGCAGGGGGCAGTGGAAAGTTTTTTTTTCCTAAAACTTCCCTCTTAAAGTTAGGGTGCGTGTTATACGCCTGTGCGTGTTATACGCCGATAAATACGGTTAATTATAGAGGTTTAATATATAATCACAGTAATTACCGGTACATTTATATTTAATACACTCAATTATATACTGTACACAACAAACTATTTTTTTATCATTATGTTAGAATGAAGTGCTGGCAAGGAGCAAAAGTTAGTTAAAAAGCTGCTTTAAATTTTTTTGAATGCATTATATATTTTTCTCCATCTATTTATGTATGCATTTATTTTTAAGAACAAGAAAAATCATGAATTTTAAGTTGAGCTAATCTGAGCAGATAGCCATAATGCATTCCAAATACCAGCCCTTCAAGTGTATTACTGTCCTGGCTATATATAGTAATGAAAAGTTTAACAATGGAACAATTGGAAAGCTCCAAAGCAGCTGTTTTGTACAAGATGATAGGCACATGCAATCCTACATGAAATAAAGAGCTCATTGCTTGCATGGTGTAATAAAAAAAAAATCAGAAAAGCCCTTGTCCTTTATAATGCTTTGAAAGCTAACGTTTACAAAACACAAAAAAAGGCTAACAAGGTAAAAATAGCCTCTACACACTCTTTCATTATCATTTCAGTGATAAAGCAGTCAAGTGCATTCCTTTCACAAAGATAGTGACTGACACCAATATAAATACAGTGCTTCAACTCTGATGCTGATCCTACTAGCTGCCCAGCTTCAGTATATTGTACCAAAATGAGGCTAAACGTATTTAAAGCGGAGTTCCGCCTAAAAAAAAAATATTAAAAGTCAGCAGCTACAAATACTGCAGCTGCTCAGTAGAGTATTTAGGTTTTGTGCTGCCCTAGGCCTAACTAAACTTGTGACCCCTAATTTGAATATGACCCACCCCTTCCTGTCAAGGTCACACCCCTTTCTATTTAAGACGTGCCATGAAATTTTCGAGTGGTGATACTAGTTCTTAGGGCCAGGGGGGGGGGGGGGGGGGCATTGAATTCCCATAATTTGCATAGATTTCCTCTCACTTCCTGTTTGGCTATGGGGCCGGAAGTGAAGGGAAATCTCTGCAATGGGATAGGGATGGTAAAAAATAAACTGACAGAGGCTATAACCCTCCTTTACTTTGTCCAAAATGAAAAAAAAAAAGTGTTGCCTATAGTTCTTCTTTAAACACAAATTTCTGATAATTTTATGGTGCGTACTAAGAAGATATAACCATGCTAATGGTGCAGCAGAAAACATATAGCACAGTGAGGAAGGTTTGTGGTCCAGGATGATAGGACAGTCAAAATTAGAAGCAGCTTACGTTACACTAACACTGTAGAGCAAGCCGGCGGGGACCCTTTCCGTGCTGCCCCCCTGCAAAGTGCTGCCCTAGGCCTGGGCCTTTTTGGCCTAGGCCAGGATACAGCGTTGGTCTCCACACCTGTGTCCAACAGATCTAACAGCTGTTGTTTGATCACAGTAGTGGGATCTGTATCCAGGACTCGGTATGTGGATTTGTCCTGCAGCTAACGCAAGGCCTCTTTATAGTCACTCGCATTCAGAATTACGACTGAGCCCCCACTTGTCAGCTTCTCTTATCACTAAATTGGTGCGCGATTTAAGACTGACAATGGCAGATCTTTCGAATTTAGTTAAAGTGCTTGTTAACCCACTTTTGTTACATACATCCTCTCTGCAGCATGTAACAGCACGTAACATTATTATAATAAGTGTCATTGTGCCTGTGTTCTGTAAAAAAAACTGCAGGATTGTACCTGTATGAGCTCCGCTCCCTGGGATCAGCTGATTTCTCTCCTGCCTTGTCTCTCCGACTCACATGCACAGGGACAATTATTATAAAGGTATAAAGGTGCAGAGAGGATGGGATCATGTAATATGTGAAATAAGAGCAGCAGGAGCGGGGGGCGGCACTGGTAGAGCAGAGACAGAAAGAGAGGGGAGAAGGACACAGTAGACACATAGCAGGCTGCGGCTGATGGAATCATGCAAACAGACCACGATGGTAGGGCTCAGCAGCCATGATAATCGTGGTCTGTTTGCAGAGGGGAGGGCAGAGCTAGCCAGCCAAAGCGGTGTACGAGGAACGCTGCGGGGCCGGCGGGGACTCTTTCCGTGCTGCCCCCCTGCAAAGTGCTGCCTAGGCCTGGGCCTTTTACCCAGCGTTGCAGCTGCTGACTTTTAATAATCGGACACTTACCTGTCCCAGGGTCCAGTGATGTGGGGGAACGAAGCCCCACTCGTCTCCCCCTCCTCTCCACGGCGCCGGAATTGTCACTGTGGGCGCTCGGCTGTGGCTTCACAGCCGGGCACGCACTGTGCATGCGCGAGCCGCGCTGCGCACCGTGATTGGCGGAGCAATCATCTGGGACCTGTGACGTGTCCCAGATGATTGCAGGGAGGGAGGGGGGAAGAGGTGACTTACTTCTTGTCACCGAGGCGACCTAGGGAGGAAGTGGGAGCTGGAACCCTCTAAAAAGAGGGTTTCCTCCCCCCCCCCCAAAAAATGACATGCCAAATGTGGCATGTCAGGGGGTCAACTTTCTTTAAAGTGGAAGTTCCATTTTTGGGTGGAACTCCACTTTAAGTCTGAATTCACACCCAATGCCCTGTGGTATATCTAGGACTTATTTAAATTTGCAGCGAGGGGTAGTAAAACAGGCGGTTGGGATGCATTTTTAACCCCCCCTCCCCGCCAAGCAGACCGAGGTATATACAAGTCACTGTTGCAATGCTTTGTTTCGCAGCCAAAAAAATTATCTCCTCTGTCATGTTTAGCAGGCAAGCACAGCCTCTGAACATGACCCATTCAAGCGAATGGGTCCGCGATGCAACTGTCGTGCAACCGCATAGCACAGTTGCAGCACAGTGGTGCAACATTTCCAGTATTAAAGCAGGCAGCGAGAACATATTGCCTCCTCATCTCCTATCAAACGCCCTTGAAAAATTATCAATCACAGGTTGCTTTTCACAAGGGTGGCAAGCACTGCCGCTAGTGTAAAACCTATCCAATAAATGGCACCCCAAAGCAAAAGTATAGTAGGTGCTGCCAGACCTGCACTGCAGAGTACCACAGAGTACACATGCAGTTACAATGTACTGCAGCCCTGACTGAATGCATGGGCTGTCTCAACCAACACATTCTAAAAGCACAAAACACCATTAAAGATTGTTGTAAATGTATACACAGCGATGGAACATCCAGGCGTGATGGGGGCCTTAACCCCTTCCTTACTGGGCACATAACCCCCTTCCTGCCCAGGCGAAATTTCAGCTTTCAGCACTGTCACGCTTTGAATGACAATTGCGCGGTTGTGCGACGTGGCTCCCAAACAAAATTCACGTCCTTTTTTTCGCACAAATAGAGCTTTCTTTTGGTGGTATTTGATCACCTCGGCGGTTTTTATTTTTTGCGCTATAAACAAAAATAGAGCGACAATTTTGAAAAAAAAGCAATATTTTTTGATTTTTGCTATAATAAATATCCCAATTTTTTTTATATATATTTTTTTTTCCTCAGTTTAGGCCGATACGTATTCTTCTACATATTTTTGGTAAAAAAAAATCGCAATCAGCGTTTATTGATTGGTTTGCGCAAAAGTTATAGCGTTTACAAAATAGGGGGTAGTTTTATGGCATTTTTATATATATTTTTTTTTTTTATTAGTAATGGCGGCGATCAGTGATTTTTTTCGTGACTGCGACATTATGGCGGACACATCGGACACTTTTGACACTAATTTGGGACCATTCACATTTATACAGCGAATAGTGCTATAAATATGCACTGATTACTGTATAAATGTGACTGGCAGGGAAGGGGTTAACACTAGGGGGCGAGGAAGGGATTAAATGTGTTCCCTATGTGTGATTGTTACTGTGGGGGGAGGGGACTGACTGGGGGAGGTGACCGATCTGTGTCCCTATGTACAAGGGACACAGCATCGGTCCCCTCTCCCTGACAGGACATGGATCTGTGTGTTTACACACAGAGATCCATGTCCTTGTCTCTGTAACCGCCGATCGGGGGTGCCTGGCGGACATCGCGGCCGCCAGGCACGCGCATCGGCATCTCAGTGATGCGCCGGGCGCGCGCGCGTGCCGCCGGCGGCGCTCGCGCGCCCCCCAGTGGCCAAATAACGGAGGCCGTATATTAACGGCCTCCCGGCATTTGACAACCACCTTGCGGCCGTATATTCTCGTACGGCGGGCGCGAGGTGGTTAAAGAAAACCAGCAGTGAGCCATTTGCGGGCTGTCATTGTTGACGTATTCTTCTGAAAATGTTATTTGCCTGAGTGTTATACTACGTTTTATGGCTCTACTGCTTTCCAAAGCTGGATACACACTATACTTTTTCCTGTAGATTTTTTCCTTCAGATTTACCAAAACCATATAATATGAGGTATAGGAAAGTATGTGGTCAGAAGCCAGTATCAATAATTTCATTATATATAATGCAAAAAACAACAAAGAATTGGGAGATATGGGACTTTATGGGTGCACTCAAATATAAATGCATAAACAAGAATTATAAAAATTTAGTATTTTATTTAAATGAACAACATCATAAAACCAATGCATACAATACAACCATATCCATAGGTGTACAGGAACACCTTATTGGTAATAATGATTCACTATATCCACGTTCATAGTTCTACATGTTTCGCCATGTGGCTTCTTCAGGAACGTTCATAGTTCTACATGGCGAAACATGTAGAACTATGGACGTGGATATAGTGAATCAATATTACCAATAAGGTGTTCCTGTACACCTATGGATATGGTTGTATTGTATGCATTGGTTTTATGATGTTGTTCATTTAAATAAAATACTATATTTTTATCATTTTTGTTCATGCATTTATATTTGAGTGCACCCATAAAGTCCCATATCTCCCAATTCTTTGTTGTTTTTTGCATATAATATGAGGTCAAAACTTAAAGTGATACTATGGGTTCATTTTTTTTTTTTTTAAATAACAAACATATCATACTTACCTCCACTGTGCAGCTCGTATTGCACAGAATGGCCCCGATCATCCTCTTCTGGGGTCCCACGGCGGCTCTCGCGACTCCTCCCCGCAATAGCTAACCCCCTCTGGGAAGCTCTCTCCCGAGGGGGTTACCTTGCGGGAACGCTCCCGTGTCATACAATCGGGATCCATAGCCGCCGAGTGTATGATTCGGCCCCGCCCCTCGGTGGCCGCGTCATTGGGTTTGATTGACAGCAGCGGGAGCCAATGGCTTCGCTGCTATCAATCTATCCAATGAAGAGCCGAGAAGCCGTGGGGAAAGCAACGCGGGATTGCGCCCACGGAGATTCGGGGCTCAGGTAAGTAAAACGAGGGGGGGCTGGAAGGCCAGGCACAGCAAGGTGTTTTTTCACCTTAATGCATAGGATGCATTAAGGTGAAAAAACACGAGGGTTTACAACCCCTTTAAGGCCTCATGTATACTGCTGCTGGTAAACGGACGTTTAGGTGCAGTTGGGCATTTTTTTTAATTGCTCTTGAATCCTCCTCTATGTTATCTTATCAGTACATGTACACAGGGTCGTTTATAGTTGTTTCTAGGCAGTTGAGTTTAGAGGCTTTTTTTGGAAAGCAAAAAATTTTGTTTAGACACTGAGTTTAGAGGCATTTCAAGCGCCAAACGCTTCTAAAAGGGGCTAAACGTGGTAACCCGTGTTTCGTTTACAGGCATTTTTTATTTTTGGCTATTTAAAAAAAAAAGTTTTTTTTTATATATAAACGCTTTGAAACGCAAAACGCTGCTAAACGCTGCATGTAAACGTGGCAAAATGGACGTTTTAAACGTGGGATACTATCTGTCAAGTTAAATCATTCAGGAGAGGTTGTGAAAACGTTCTGTGTACATGAAGCCTAAAGCCCTGTACACACGATCGGATTTCCTATGGATTTTAAACCGATGGATTTTTCCATCGGAAATCCGATGAAGCTGACTTCCATCAGTCTTGCCTACACACCATCAGTCTAAAAACCGATCGTCCCAAACGCTGTGACGTAAAACACTCTGACGAGCCAAGAAAAATTAAGTTCTATGCTTCTGAGCATGCGTCAACTTGATTCTGAGCATGCGTGGGTTTTTTATCCGATGGAGTTCCCCACAGACGATAGTAATTTGCTATCGTTTTTTTTTCCATCGGATAAATTTAAAACATGTTCTATTTTTTAACACCGATGGAAAAAAGACCGATGGGGCCCATACACGATCGGTTTGTCCGATGAAAAAAGTCCATCAGACTGTTCTCATCGGTAAAACCTATCATGTGTACAGGGCTTTAGAGTTTCAATTTGTATGCAACCAGGCAGGCCCTTGCACTACATGGTTTTGATAAATCAAAAGGAAATCAGACAACAAAAGTTGTACTGTATAGTGTGTATGGAGTCTCGGATATGGAACAAGAATGCAGGCCACACATTCTGACTTCTTAACAAGCTCCTTGCTTTTTCTGACCAGTAACTGAGAAAGCATCAAGCCACGGGATCAGCAAGGCAGTATGGCAACTAGCATTTTAAGAAGTAAAAGAAAAAAAGAAATATGCAGCTGCCATTGTTGAGTTTTGCTGTTGAAACACTAGATGCCTGTCACGCCAATTTATATCTCAGTCATTGGCCTACAGAATTGATTTAAAATGGAAATTGCTCTTGTTTTTGATCAGTGGTTTTAAATGAACCCAGGGAAAGCCAGGCAAACTAGCATATTAAGCTTTCCTTATTTAAACTATGTAAAGACATTTTTTAAATAGTTATATAGTATTTTTTAAGAATTTAAAATGACCGTACTTTGTAATTTGAGCATGATCTGATAAAGATTAGAATCTTGAGATAATACATGTTTCAAAATGTATAAAGGTGTGATATCATACATCATATTTATACATTTTTATTTCATAAGGTAGATTCTGCACTTCCATCTTCGGATCAAATTATATACCCAGAGACTGCCATTGCTTATTTTTCCCTCTAAAAACACTAGTTACTTGGCTGTTGTGCTGGCCCTTTCACTTTAATAATTTGAATCACAGGACAGGAACAGGTGAACAGATTAATGTTTTTGACATTTTTTTCTGACTTTCTAGGCCTGCATACTTCCAGTGTAGTGACTCAAACTCAGTGGCGGCTGGTGCTCAAATTTTTGGGGGGGCGCAAACAAATTGAAAAAAAAAAAAATCATCAATTGCCACCACTGTGCCCATTAAACGCAGCCACTGTGCCCAAACGCCACTAGTTTGTCCCCAAATGCAGCCAGTTTCTCCCCCATATACAGCTAGTTTCTCCCCCATAATACAGCCATTTTCTCCCCCATAATACAGCCAGTTTCTCCCCCATAATACAGCCAGTTTCTCCCCCATAATACAGCCAGTTTCTCCCCCATAATGCAGCCAGTTTCTCCCCCATAATGCAGCCAGTTTCTCCCCCATAATGCAGCCAGTTAATCCCCCATAATGCAGCCAGTTTCTCCCCCATAATGCAGCCAGTTTCTCCCCCATAATGCAGCCAGTTTCTCCCCCATAATGCAGCCAGTTTCTCCCCCATAATGCAGCAAGTTTCTCCCCCATAATACAGCCAGTTTCTCCCCCATAATACAGCCAGTTTCTCCCCCATATGCAGCCAGTTTCTCCCCCATAATGCAGCCAGTTTATCCCCCATAATGCAGCCAGTTTCTCCCCCATAATGCAGCCAGTTTCTCCCCCATAATGCAGCCAGTTTCTCCCCCATATGCAGCCAGTTTCTCCCCCATATGCAGCCAGTTTCTCCCCCATAATGCAGCCAGTTTCTCCCCCATAATGCAGCCAGTTTCTCCCCCATAATGCAGCAAGTTTCTCCCCCATAATGCAGCAAGTTTCTCCCCCATAATACAGCCAGTTTCTCCCCCATAATACAGCCAGTTTCTCCCCCATAATGCAGCCAGTTTCTCCCCCATAATGCAGCCAGTTTCTCCCCCATAATACAGCCAGTTTCTCCCCCATATGCAGCCAGTTTCTCCCCCATATGCAGCCAGTTTCTCCCCCATATGCAGCCAGTTTCTCCCCCATAATGCAGCCAGTTTCTCCCCCATAATGCAGCCAGTTTCTCCCCCATAATGCAGCCAGTTTCTCCCCCATAATGCAGCCAGTTTCTCTCCCATAATACAGCCAGTTTCTCTCCCATAATACAGCCAGTTTCTCCCCCAATATACACCCAGTTAATCCCCCATAATGCAGCCAGTTTCTCCCCCAATATACAGCCAGTTAATCCCCCATAATACAGCCAGTTTCTCCCCCATATGCAGCCAGTTTCTCCCCCATATGCAGCCAGTTTGTCCCCCCCAGCCCTGTACTTACCTTCCTCGAGTCAGCGCCGTCCTTCTTCCGTCCTCGATGTCTTCTCCCGCCCTCGATGTCACTTCAGCCAATCAGGTTACCGGTAACCAGACCCGGTGAACCTGATTGGCCAGGGAACGCACCCCTGTGCGTCCTCTCATTAGATATTTAGAAGCCGATTACAGCCCTCAGGCTGTAGTCAGGAAGCCTATCAGAGCCTGCTGGCTCTGATAGGCACTTCTAAAGGCCAATCAGACGCTGTGATTCAGATGGCCGGCGCTCAAGGGGCCGGCCATCTGAATAGTGGGCGGCAGCAATACATAGGTTCATGCAATGCATGAACCTATGTATTGTTGTGGTGAGTGACGGCCGGGCGCAGAAGCGAGCGGTAGCGGCGCTTCTGCGCCCACTATGGTCGCGCCGCCATGTGTGAAAAAAAAAAAAAAAACTCTTAAAGGGCCCGTTTTTTTTTTTTTTTTGGTGACCACAGGAGGGGGGGCGGCGCCCGGGTGCCCCCTATGGACGGGCCGCCACTTTGGCCTGATTCACATTGTTTCAGTGCAGTAATGCTTGCATTATGCGCAATGGTGGCACCATTCCCTTTAAATAGCACCTCAACACACCTTGTTGACAGGCATACCAGTGCACTGCCAAAAATGTTGCATGTTTGGTGCATTAGGAAACCTATTCAGATGTAAAAGGGCCCTTAAGGACCAGCACAGCAACCAGGTAACTAGCATTTTCAGGAAGGTCCACAATAGCCAATCTTATATTATTCTTATGAAGACAGTGCAAACCTTAAGCTAAATCCAAATCTCCGAATGATCATTCTTTTCATCTGAGATTCCTGAAATCTGTACCATATTTACTTGTCATCTGAATAAGGAAGAATAATATGGTGGGTCCAGGTGGCACTCAACACATTCATCATACAGAAATAGGACACATGCAGTAAGGATTAAGTTACTCCAAGTACAAAAGTAGTAACAAGCACATGTCTTCTAAATTTACTGAAAGCCTTAGCATCTAGGCAGACTACAAGGCCGGGACAATAAAATGACTGCTGGACAGCTGATATTTCTTTCCTTGAAGGAGTTGATGACAGATAGGTTTCACATTTCACCCTCAAATGCTATTGTGCTTCCAATAGAGAACTGAAAAGAAAATTAGTTTATGCTATTCACTCACTGACCAAGCTAACCAACATTTCTAGCCAATTTTGTCCATACAGTCTGGTATTTGCAAAATTCTATGCAATAAAGATTTTCTTTGGAAATACAATAAATATCTATAGTAGAATAATAGATTATCATCCTGATATGATTCAAATAGTAATTCATTATTAGCCATTAGCCATGTGCGATTCGTTTCCGAAAATTCGTACATTCGGTAGCATCCGAAATACGAATTTCTATTCTTACAAATTTTATACGAAATACGAAATTTCGTTGACAAATTTTGTTTCGGGAGTGGGAGACTTCTCAGACTGGTACTGGTAGTCAATGAGAGATTCAAAATTGGACAAAATAAGAATGTTCGTTAATATTGTTTTATTATTGTCATAATAATTAAGATTTTTCGTTATGATGAAGTTAAAAACCCAGGAAGTCAGCACAGCTGATGGGAGCCCCTCATAATGAGCACAGCAGGGGTACAGCCCCAGGAGGAAGTCAGCACAGCACAGGGATGGTGGGAGCCCCTCATAATGAGCACAGCAGGGGTACAGCCCCAGGAGGAAGTCAGCACAGCACAGGGATGGTGGGAGCCCCTCATAATGAATGTTCGTAATTGTTACGAAAAGTTAACGAACCTAGCGAACTTTCGTATTTCGGACGAATCCAAACTGAATTTCAGACACGAATTACGAAATACGAATTAACGGGCTACTACAAACCCAGTAAGTCAGCACAGGGATGGCCGGCCCTCCATTACAGCAAGGAGCTCTGAAGTTCTGGCACGATATGCCGGCCATTCAGAGCGCATGTGCCGCGGACGCCAGTGGCTGCATGCAGGGTAATTATCTCATAAACCTTGAAGGTTTAGGATATATTCATTTTACCTACAGGTAAGCCTTATTATAGGCTTACCTGTAGGTAAAAATCACCAAGCGGGCAATAAAACCGATTTAAAGAGGGAAGGGAAGAACTTTACTTGATTGTGGGTCACTTTAGTTTGAAAGTCGCATGATTAACAATGGTAGGTCCTAGCATTCCAGACAATAGACAGGTGACTTCTTTGAAGCCAGCAATACATGAATCAAAATTCAGCCAGTTCAGCAGGGACCGGGCAAATTTTGATCCATGTATTGGCAGGGAGGTTTACAGAAGTAGATCTAACAATCAAGTTCTGTACAACAGATTTCCTCTCCCTCAATCACCCTGGTGTCAGAATACAATAGCTCAGCAGGGAGGATCCCCCCAACTACATCAAGTGTGTGGATGGGGCAATCGGGTCAGTTTTTTTCCATTCAACCCACTACTTGAACAAAAAAGTATCCATCTATGGGCTGTCTTTTTTAATGGAGACATCTGTTCATTCTTGTCTAGTCCATAGTTTATAGGACCTCTCCTTTATTTAGTATATCACACCATGGTACTTTTGTAACTACTGCAGAACTGGGGTTTCTTCCACATTATCCATTGATCTGGGCAAGTTCGAAAAACCTGGAGCCAAAGCCATGATATATGCTTTATATTATGCATATGTTTTCAACCTCTTTAGCAATTAACCCTATACATTTCCATCATTGATTATATAGACCAGTCATACATGAGATGACATACTGTATGTGTATACTGTAAGTTTGAATCGTTTTTCTTATTAATTTTTAATACTTTATGAAGGACTTTTTGTCCCGTTACACATTTTTTTCATGGCTACAATGTTTTTGTGACGTATACATACCGGATCCTTATTTCATCCCCATAGATGCATTCTGTGTTCTTTGCACTGGGTTTGTTGGGCCCTTGCTCTATGTGTGTTTTGTCAAACAGCCAGCATGTGTTATTTCAATACCTGTTGTTATATATTGATTATTGATGCACATCAGTCATCTGTTTTTAAAGATTTTTTGTTTATTACTGTTGTCTCTTCACTTTAATAGAATATATGCCTATAGCTCCTGAAGAAGCGCTCACACACACATTGTGCAGTTTTATCACACAGCACAATGCCACAGATGTTGCAAGTTTTGAAGGAGTGTGCAATTTGCATGCTGACTGCAGGAATGTCCGCCAGAGCTCTTGCCTTTGAATTGAATGTTCATTTCTCTACCATTAAACGTCTCCAAAGGCTCCCTCAAAACTTGCAACATCTGTGGCATTGTGCTGTGTGATAAAACTGCACATTTTAGAGCAGCCTTTTATTGTGACCAGCCTAAGGCAGACCTGTGCAATAATCATGCTGTCTAATCAGCATCTTGATATGCCACACCTGTGAGGTGGATGGATTATCTTGGCAAAGGAGAAGTGCTCACTAACACAGATTTAGACATATTTGTGAACAATATTTGAGAGAAATAGGCCTTTTGTGTACATAGAAAAAGTTGTAGATCTTTAAGTTCAGTTGATAAATAGGGGCAAACACAAAAGTGTTGCGTTTATAGTTTTGCTCAGTTTGTGTATCTTTGTTGGTATCCACAGTACCACTCTGTGGTGATACCCTAAAAATCTTCTATAACAGCATGAAAAGTTGTATGACTTGAGAAAAGTTTAAATTGAGAGACCTACTCAGATATAGCTTTGCAAGCTTGCTACCAATTTCATTATTTTTTATTTAAACCCCCCCCCCCCCACATCCATGCATCTGGCCCCCTAATCTACATGCAGGATTCCAATGGGGGGGTGTTTTTTTTGAAGCACGTGATTAGAGCCAGAGGCTCTAATAGGCTTTAAGAAAGGGGGGCTCGGGGCGCAGAGCACTGCGCTCCAAGCCCACCCAGTTGTTTGACAATAGCGAATGAATATTTGCTATCTTCACACTGATTTTCCTCCCGGTCAATCAGATAGTGGGTCCTGAGACCCGTCACCCAATTGGCTGAAAGGTCATCTAGGACGTCTAGGAGGAGGAGTGAGGAGACGCGCAGCGGAAGCCGCCATGATGCAGAGGAGGAGGTTACACCCACCTTCCGACCATTGCCTGTAGGAGCGCTGCCTGTCCAGAACCTAGATGGGGTAAGTGCGGGGCTGGATGACTGACCGCGAAACCCCCGACCGGGCGGGAGCACGAGGGGGTAGCCACTGGCTGACCGGGGGGGTGTGGTTGTTTTGCCGCCCCCAGCCCCCCCCCCAAAAAACAACAACACCAGACGCCATTTCTCATATCACAATCTTTTATTGGTTTTCATTACGTGATTCAGCCAAGAATTACCTCATATAATAACAATACACAAATACGCAAAACTATTCTACTGTGGCATGGGTTGCAAACCCCAAGATTTTTTTTTACTGACAAAACATGGAAAATTTATTAACGGATTACATTGTTTTACTGTCAACCTTAAATATGACAAAAACTCCTATTATAAATGAAGATAATCAGTTAGGTTGATATACTAAAACTGGAGAGTGCAAAGTCTGGTGCAGCTCTGCATAATCAGATTCCATTTTTTTCTTTGTCAAAGCTTAATTGAACAAGCTGACGTTAGTAGCTGATTGGCTACCATTAACAGCCATACCAGATTTTGGACTCTCCAGTTTTAGTAAATTAACCCCAATACTTAAAGTTCACCTATAAAGGATAAGTTCACCCTTGGGAACATGTTACATGTTCCACCCATTTTTAGGGTGGAACATGTAATAAGTTCCTAATGCTGCAGCCGCTGCCCGATCCCCCCCTGTGGCAGCAGTACAGGGAGAATTTCCCTGTACTAGCTGTCAGTTTTTGAAATCAGCATGGCCACGCGGCCGCGTCATTCATACACAGAGATCTGTGTATGAATGAACTACAAGTCCCGACTTCCCTTGTGGATGTCGGCTTGTAGTTCTCAATGAACTACCACAACGCCATTCTTCCTGTCAATGAATCTGCTTGCCCATATGGGATGCATGCCACACAGATACACTGACAGGTCTGCAGCAGACCTGCATGGCACCAGCGATCTGTTGATCACTGGTGCAATGCTTTACAGGCTCCAAAAATAAATGTACTTTTTTTACCTGCAAAAAAAATGTGCATTTATTTTTATTTTTTTCAAAAGTGAAAATATTCTTTAAAGGCTAAAGTTCACCTTTGTGTAAAGAATAATACAATGCATGTTTTTGCAAGTAAAAAGTGTCCATTTCTTTTTTTTTTTTCTCATGAGCCTGCAGAGCATTTCATTGGATCGCGGATGCATTGTCAGGCTCTTGCAGACACTTAGTACAGCTCTCTGCCCAAATCTCTTCATGAACAGACAGATACCAAGCTGTAGAACATGTCAATGGACTAGGGGGGCACTGACCAGCATATTATAATCCATGGAAAACTCCAAGTCAATCTGTTGTGGTGGAGGTAGATTTTTTTTACGGCACTTTTCTCCTGTCCACAGACAATTAGAAAAGTGCCTATTTTTACAAACTGGAATTTTACGGATGGTTGGTAACACTGTACTAGAGTTCCTGGCAGCTGTGCATGCATCTCTGGTTCACAGTGGTACACCACAGCGTACATGTAATTGTTTATTTTAAGTTACTGCATCACTTATACTTTTGCTTTCTTATTTACAGGTAGAGCAACTTACAGAAGAACAAAAGAATGGTGACTATTCACTTTTTTTGTATATATTTTTACATGCTTTATTAAATTTGGGCTTTGCCCTTCCACTTAAGAGTCCACACACACTATGTTGTTGATACTTTTGTTCCCTGTAGTCAAGTGAAAAAGTCCTATGTATGCTCCACGTTGGTATGTTTAGAACCTTTATGGGGCCAAGTACCCTTCCTCCACATGACATGACAGCATGATTGGGCTGGCACATGATTGGGCATTCAGGCCCCCAGCACTGTATCATGGGAGCCTTTGTTCAGGCACTTCTAGTTATAAGGTGACAATGCTTGTCCTTGTTTCCCAGTTGCTCTCCTGCATTGTCACCCTGTTACATGCTCTTGCAGAGTACACTATAAGTGGATGTGTTAAAGCACAATGCACAGGCATGTTGTGCAATGCTTAAACAACCTCAATCTTATCCAGATAGGGTTCAAATCTATTTTCATTTTTCAAACTAATAAAAATTTCCACAGTTTTCTGCAAATCAATAAAGCTGATTTACTTGTTGCTACTATTCACAGAATTCCGTGCAGCCTTTGACGTCTTTATACAAGATGCAGAAGATGGGTGCATCAGTACAAAAGAATTGGGCAAGGTAATGAGAATGCTTGGACAAAGTCCAACACCTGAGGAGCTGCAGGAGATGATAGATGAAGTGGATGAAGATGGTGAGTGCTCCGAATTGTGCTCTGCCTAAACTCTTCTGAAGTTTTGAAAAATATGTGGTCAGAGCCCAGTATTAATGATTTCATTAAGTATGGCACCAACATCCCTTATACGTTATACAAAAAACAAGAAATTGAGGGATATGGGACTTTATGGGTGCACTAAATTATAAATACATAGACAATAATTATAAAAATATATAATATTTTATTTAAATGAACAATATCATAAAACCAATGCGTACAATACAACCATATCCATAGGTGTATGAAAATACCTTATTGGTAATATTGATTCACTGTATGCACATTCATAATTCTAAATGTTTTGCCATATGGCTTCTTCAGGAAAAAACGCAGAGTTTATCTACTAAAGGTATGGACATCAATCAAACTCATTGACTGAGCGTGGGAGCCAGATTGAAATAAAAAAAATGAATAAAGAGTGAGATCCAGTGATGCCATGCATCCGATCAGCCACAGTTGCCCAAATATGCCGGGTCTCCCGTAGGGAGGGGTATGGGTGGATAAAGTCAAACACAGCTCAGAGTATAAGTCAAACCGAGCTTTCCTTAGATTTAAATAAACTAGGAGCCTTAGAATCTATCAGACGACATCAGTGATCTAACTATATTGGAGACCGCTTCGTAATTCTCCATTTTAAAGTAGAACCCATCCGTGGGTCAAAGTGACTCCAAAAAGAGGAAGGGAAAGAGGCCCTTTCAACCATTTACAGGCTTAAAGAAAGCTGTCTGATGTCCTGTCCTGATGGTGTGAGGCTCCCAGGGATCCCAACCCTACACATAGGGTTAATTTATTTAAAGCAAATATACTATTCAAATTGAAAATGAAGTTGCACTATTTAATAACATTTTCCCCAGGGCTCAGTGAATGAGCAAAAATAATGTTTTTTTTGTTTTTTTTTTCCCCTTGTACGTAATTATGTGATTGGGCCAGAGGGGTCTGTTTGTGCATTTACCAAAAGGCAATATTTTTACCCTGATTTCCAAGATCCTTTTACACATGTTAATGTTGCCCACTTCTCTGATATTACTATGTCAGATAGTTACATACACATAAATAGACCCACACAAACTGTATATACTTAACGACATTCACACACAATTATTGTTTTTATAAATAGAACTTGGTGATCTAATTTGTCACATAATTAAGACTTTTCACTACCAATGTAAAATTTGAAGGTTTCAGGTTATTGCGGTATTAAACAATTAAACACTTACACAGTCATTATTTCTATTAGATGTCATCCCTAATTGCTGGCATTTGTCACAGTTACAGGCTAGGCATATCAAAGAAATTTGACAAAAAGTGTGAAAGGATAATAGGTCACAAAACTGTTATAAATGATTTGTAAACTATGTTTAGTTAAAAAATAGTCAGGCAAGAAAACTTAATTTCAAAATCGCATGTCAGACTGTCAGTTGTATGCTGTCAAAATTAGATGAGCTAACAAACAATTACTGTATTTGTTTTGCATTTTAATATTCCCTAGTTCTTGAACACAGTAATTAGGTTATTCAATTGTTTAGCTATGAGAACATACAGTCTGTGTAGTGTTTGTAGTATAAAACTGATTGATTATTTTCACATCAGGAAGTGGCACTGTAGACTTTGATGAGTTCTTGGTTATGATGGTCCGATGTATGAAGGATGAAACCAAAGGAAGATCTGATGAAGAATTAGCAGAAATTTTCCGGATGTTTGACAAGTAAGAGATGACATTAGAAAAGCTGCACATAATGCCTTTTAGTAGTATTGGGATCTCAGGCTCAAAGCCAAAGTAGCACTGTAGTGGCTTAAGAAAAGTGAATGTCTCCCAATGACCCACAATATATGTCCAAGTCTCAGAATTTGTCTTTATATTGTTGCCCTTCATCGAGTATCACACCTCTTAAATTCCACTGTCCAGAAACGTATTACTTACTGATCACAAAACAAACTAGGGCTTTGAGCCAATAACGTGCCTTCTTAATTTCTTTGTGATTTTAACAAAGTCCATAGTACTTGTACTACATGTACTACCAGCCAAAAAGCTTTGGACCCACAGTAGATTATGAGACCTTTTTTACCACAATTATTTCTTTCAATTTCAGTTATTCCAAAAATGACACTCCGGTCAAAATAATTTTTTTATTTTAATATGCATTCAGAGCGCAATGCCTGCCTGTTTGCTTAGTAGGCAGGGGGCCTAGTGGGGCTTACCAGAAAAGGAGGCATGGAAGTCTGAAGTTTAAGAGCAGGGGCATGCAAATCTTTGTCTGGAAACCAGGAACGGTCTGTGATGGGCTATCCCTTCCAATGAACCAGATACCGTAGGCCACGACCCAGCCTTCTAGAATCCAAAATCTTAGAGACTTCAAACTCATGTTGTCCATCAACAAGAACAGGAGGAGGTAGCTGTTGAGTTCTGGCCCAATTTGGTAGAAGGTTGTTTCAGTCTCATGTATTTAGTTGATAGCCAAACTATGTCCCCAACCACATATGGAGGTATATGGCGTCTTTGTTTGTTTGAGAAAAATGCATACTTGCCTGCCGACTTTCGTAGTAATAAGCAAATCTTTTCCAGTGTAGCAGAATATTTTCCACCCGCTGATGTGCTGCTGGTACACCAGAAAAAGGTTGAAGTAGGGGAAAAGTCTGAAGGTGATAGCCTAGGACTGCGTAGAATGGTGTGGTATAAAGAGCACTGTGCCAACAGGAGTTAATGGCAAATTCAGGCAAAGGCAAATACTCAGACCATTTGGAGTGTAACGCATTGACATAATCTCGAAGATAGGTTTCCAGTGTCTGGGTTATGCGTTTGGTTTGATCATCTGTTTGAGGGTGATGTGAGGTAGAGAGTGAGAGCGTTACTCCTAGTTTCTTACAGAACGCTCTTCAGAATCGGTAAACAAACTGGGATCCGCGGTCTGAGACGGCATTGGTAGGTATGCCATGATGTTTCACAATATGGGAAAGGAAGAGGGTAGACAGTGCTTACGCTGTAGGTAATCCCGGGAGCGGTATAAAATGAGACATTTTGAAAAAGCGATTTACTATGACCCATATAGCAGTAATGCCCTCAAGATTTGCGTAACTCTGCAATGAAGTTCAAAATTAAATGGGTCCAAGGCTAGCGAGGTGCAGGAAGTGGTTGTAACAGTCCAGTAGGCAATGTGCGGGGTACTTTATTAGTAGCACAAGTTAAACAGGCAGCCACATAGTCAGTAACATCTTTTTTCTGGTTTGGCCACCAGACATGACGCTGCAAGGTCTTAAGAGTTATGGTGACACCAGGATGACCGAATAACACACAATCATATGCCCAGAGGAGTACAGGTTTTCTGAGGCTAGGGGCTACAAACAGGCGACCTGGTGGCCTCTTCAAGCCTTGAGGAACACGATTCTGGGTTTCTTGTAACTGTTGGGAAAGAGCCGTAGAGATCTGTGCGACAAATTTGTGAGGTGGGATTATATACTGCTCGGTAGGTCGATCTTCTTCAGAAGTAGCGAACTGTCTGGAAAGAGCATCGGCTTTCTTATTCTTATGCCCAGGGACATAAAGAACAAAATTAAAACGGGATTAAAACAGAACCCATCGAGCTTGACGTGAATTCAAACGTTTAGCAGTCTGAAGATACAGCAAGTTTTTATGGTCAGTGGGAATAGAAAAGGGCTTGCGAGCCCCTTCCAGAAGATGTCGCCATTCAGACAATGCCAATTTGATGGCCAGTAGTTTTTGATTCCCAACATCATAATTTATCTCTGCTGGAGAAAACTTTCTAGATAAAAACACCACTGGATCGATTCTACCAGACTTAGGCTGTCTCTGGGACAGCACGGCACCTGCTCCTACTTCGGAGGCATCAACCTCAACAATGTACTGGAGATCGGGATTTGGATGTTGAAGAACTGGAGCCTTGCTGAACATGTCTTTTAATTGCTGGAAAGCTGATTCCGCTTCTGAGGGCCACACCTTGCAATTTGTACCTTTCTTAGTCATAGCAGTAAGAGGGGCAGCAATGGAGGCAAAACCTTTGATGAAGCGCCTGTAGTAATTTGCGAACCCTAGAAAGCTTTGGAGCCCTCTTAAAGTAGTCGGTTGAGGCCACTGCAAGACAGCAGAAAGTTTTTGAGGGTCCATTTGGAAACCGACAGCACTTATGATGTATCCAAGGAAAGGTATACGGCTTTGATGAAAATTGCATTTCTCGATCTTTGCATAAAGGTGGTTTTCTCTCAGTCGTTGTAATTCCTGCTTTACATGTGAGATGTGCTGTACATGAGTCTTGGAAAATATTAAAATGTTGTAGATGTAGATGATCACAAAACTGTTGCTGAAATCGTGAAAAAATCAATTCATGAAATGTTGGAAGACAGGAGGGACGTTACAAAGTCAAAATGGCATAACCAGATACTCAAAATGTCCATTGCGGGTGTTGAATGCTGTCCTCCACACGTTTCCCTCTCGGAGGTCCAGCTTAGAGAAGATAACGGCTCCCTTAAGTACGTCAAACAGTTCTAGAATGAGAGGGTAGGAGTTTTTTACAGTGATTTGATTTAACCCTTGATAGTCTATGCATGGTCGAAGACCCCCATCTTTTTTTTCCAAGAAAGAAAAAACCTGCCCCCACTGGAGAAGAAGAGGGTCGGATAAAACCTCTTTCCAAGTTGTCTTACGTATTCCTCCATAGATTTTTGTTCAGGCAATGACAGGAGATAGGTCCTTCCTTTTGGGGAGAGGTGCCCCAGGAATCAAATTAATCGCACAGTCAAAAGAACGATGTGGAGGTAAAACCTCTGCCTTTTGCTTGCAAAATACATCTGCAAACCCATGGCATTCGCGAGGCAAGGTAGGTGGGATGGCCACGAAAGCCAACAGACAACCAGAAAGTCTTTTGGGTTGAGACAAACAGTTTAGATAACAGGACGGCCCCCAAGAGGTAAGTTCTCCATTTTCCCAATCAAAAGAAGGGTTGTTTTGATTGGGAAAATGGGGGAACCAAGGATAAGAGGCAGAAGTGGAGAATCAATAAGAGACAGGACGATTTCCTCTTTATGGAGTGCGCCTACCTGAAGGGTGATTGTCGTAGTCTCAAACTTTACAAGGTCATCTCCCAACGGTTGTCCATTCAGGGTGGTGATGCTCATGGGTCTAGAATCATGTACAAGCAAAAATACAGTGTTTTTTTTTTTCCTTAAAAATGATTGGGTGTACTTGAATTGAATTTTTGCCACATTCACTAAACTAAAAGAAATCCCCTTGCAAAGTGATAATTCCTTGTAAAGTGTACAGACTATTTGTCATTAGTAAATCAACCCCTTTAAACACTTCTTCAGATAATAATATATATACAGTGGGTACGGAAAGTATTCAGACCCCCTTAAATTTTTCACTCTTTGTTATATTGAAGCCATTTGCTAAAATCATTTAAGTTCATTTTTTTCCTCATTAATGTACACACAGCACCCCATATTGACAGAAAAACACAGAATTGTTGACATTTTTTCAGATTTAATAAAAAATAAAAACTGAAATATCACATGGTTCTAAGTATTCAGACCCTTTGCTCAGTATTTAGTAGAAGCACCCTTTTGATCTAATACAGCCATGAGTCTTTTTGGGAACGATGCAACAAGTTTTTCACACCTGGATTTGGGGATCCTCTGCCATTTTTCCTTGCAGATCCTCTCCAGTTCTGTCAGGTTGGATGGTAAATGTTGGTGGACAGCCATTTTTAGGTCTCTCCAGAGATGCTCAATTGGGTTTAAGTCAGGGCTCTGGCTGGGCCATTCAAGAACAGTCACAGAGTTGTTGTGAAGCCACTCCTTCGTTATTTTAGCTGTGTGCTTAGGGTCATTGTCTTGTTAGAAAGGTAAACCTTCGGCCCAGTCTGAGGTCCTGCGCACTCCGGAGAAGGTTTTCGTCCAGGATATCCCTGTACTTGGCCGCATTCATCTTTCCCTCGATTGCAATCAGTCGTCCTGTCCCTGCAGCTGAAAAACACCCCCACAGCATGATGCTGCCACCACCATACTTCACTGTTGGGACTGTATTGGACAGGTGATGAGCAGTGCCTGGTTTTCTCCACACATACCGCTTAGAATTAAGGCCAAAAAGTTCTACCTTAGTCTCATCAGACCAGAGAATCTTATTTCTCACCATCTTGGAATCCTTCAGGTGTTTTTTTTAGCAAACTCTATGCAGGCTTTCATGTGTCTTGCACCGAGGAGAGGCTTCCGTCGGGCCATTTTGCCATAAAGCCCCGACTGGTAGAGGGCTGCAGTGATGGTTGACTTTCTACAACTTTCTCCCGACTGCATCTCTGGAGCTCAGCCACAGTGATCTTTGGGTTCTTCTTTACCTCTCTAACCAAGGCTCTTCTTCCCCGATAGCTCAGTTTGGCTGGACGGCCAGCTCTAGGAAGGGTTCTGGTCATCCCAAACGTCTTCTATTTAAGGATTATGGAGGCCACTGTGCTCTTAGGAACCTTAGGTGCAGCAGAAATTTTTTGTAACCATGGCCAGATCTGTGCCTTGCCACAATTCTGTCTCTGAGCTCTTCAGGCAGTTCCTTTTACCTCATGATTCTCATTTGCTCTGACATGCACTGTGAGCTGTAAGGTCTTATATAGACAGGTGTGAGGTATTCCTAATCAAGTCCAATCAGTATAATCAAACACAGCTGGACTCAAATGAAGGTGTAGAACCATCTCAAGGATGATCAGAAGAAATGGACAGCATCTGAGTTAAATATATGAGTGTCACAGCAAAGGGTCTGAATATTTAGGACCATGTGATATTTCAGTTTTTCTTTTTTAATAAATCTGCAAAAATATCAACAATTCTGTGTTTTTCTGTCAATATGGGGTGCTGTGTGTACATTAATGAGGGAAAAAAATGAACTTAAATGATTTTAGCAAATGGCTGCAATATAACAAAGAGTGAAAAATTTAAGGGGGTCTGAATACTTTCCGTACCCACTGTAGGTTATTGAACAACACATGTTATAAGCCCATTGCTGGCATTTCCCTGCTGTTAATTAATGATTCCAAAGATGCACCCATTACGTAGAGTGTACACTTCCATCACAATGCTGCACAATGGATTATTAGCTTGCACTAAGCGATTGCACAGGTCTCCATAAAAAAAATTGGTGTCCCATATGTGCTCACATGGGACAATAAAAAGATTTTATGGACTTTCTGAATGTCAGTCATCCTTGCAACATCTCTCCATTGTTACAGATATGGAAGTATACCAACCATATGGAATGTTGGATATTAATTTCCACTGTCTTTTCATATAAACAGGATGATGGCGAACAGCAAGATTTGATTTTTAGTCACTTTCTACACATAAATGTGAAATATATTTATATATTCAAATTTTTCTAATAAATCTTTGTGAGTGCAGGCACTATTTGTTCTTTTCTTCAATCTTTTGATCATACGTCAGATATTTTCTGGACACAAGAGATGGTACATTTATATTTATCATATTTAACCACTTCTCGTCTGCCCACCCTCAAATGATGGCAGAGCAGTTCTCGTTCTGGGACGAGGTCATATGACGGTGGCCCAGAACGGCCGCTCTCGTGCGTGTGACGGGGTGAGCCATTCAGCGGCATCTCCTCATAAGGGAGACCAGGGCAGGTAATCAGGGCACTGATTATTGCACAAAGTAGGTAAGTATAACATCTTTTTGAACCCCCAAAATTTTTTATCCTTTAGTATCTCTTAAAGATGAAAATGTGTTTTGGTGCAAAAGGTTGGATACTGCACCAAGCAGCTGTCCTATGGAGCTGCGAAGGTTAACAGCAGTGGCTCCTAATCAGGAAATCTGCACTGCTCACCCACCCCCTCCTGTCTCCTCAACCATTCATAGAACATATCTTATTACACTTCCAATGAGTTCTGTGAAAGGGTGGAGGAGATAATGTCATTCAACTGATGCATCATGGGAGTGTAGTAGGACAAGTTCTATGGCAAGAGGGGTCAACAAGCATTGCAACTTTTCTGATTAGGAACCACTGATGTTAACATTACAAGTGACAAAAGATGGATGCTCTGGCAGCTGTGAAGGGGACACAGAAGCAGCCACCCGCAGGTAATGGGATACATAGCATTACACATACCTAATGCGTTGGTGCTGTATCCCCCCAAAAAATTCACTAAACTTCAGCTTTATTGGCACTGCAACACATCAATGCATGCATGGTGAAGTTACTGTACATTGTGGTACTCCACGCAATTTACTGTGGCATTCCACAATGTTTTGGTGTGAACAAGCTCTAAATTGTACTGCCTACTTTTGTAATAAAAAGGATTCACAAGCCCCCTGTACCCCTTTGGATGTGCAGACCTCTCTGCAAATTACTGTAGTACATTTCAGGGAATGCCTATATTGTGAATTCAAGTTCCGTGCAAACTGGGAAATGCAATGAGACTGATTTACAGAAAGATGGATGAAAACTCAGGGAAATCCATTCTACAAACTTCAAAGTACAACTGCAATGGCTTTATGGATGAGAAATGTAAATGTTTTATGTGTTAGGAAATCACATCTTGCTTCACATGAAAAGAAAAGCATTATTTTTATTATAATAAAATACCTTCTGTAGCAATTATACAGTTTGTATTACCCATAAATTATAAATGTTTACCGATGACATCTTCATAGATTAAAAAGAACAAACCCGAAAATGCAGGAGAACGGGTTTAAAGTACTAACTAGGTGGTACAGGGTCCCCACTAAGCTCAAACAAATTTACCCGACGTCCTCAGATGCCTGTTGGCGGGAATGTGGCCATAGGGGCTCCTTTTTGCATATATGGTGGGACTGCCCTAAGTTACGCCCCTTTTGGCAAGACATCAGAACCCAAATTAACTGTATACTGGACATAGACCTCCCTGACTCTCCAATGGGTTTCCTCCTGCATGTCCCCACCATTCCTCTCAGTCTTTACTAAAAGTCGGTACTGCCTCATCTTTTGAATGCGGCTAGGAGACTGATCCCCGTTTATTGGAAAAATAGCCAAATCCCAAGCCGTTCGGACTGGATCCGTTTAGTAAATGATATCAAGGCTGCAGAGGAATGGATGGCAAAATGCAAGGACAAATATGATAAATGGTATGGTATATTGGCCACATGGATTCACTATGTTGAGGGGGCTGAGGCGGACGCACGAACAAGGGACCCCACTCCATCAGGGGGAGAGCAATTGTCAGAGTGATTACAAATCTCACTTATCCATCTGAACTATATGCTGCAGGTTTGCTCACAGAATTTGCATGAGTGAACTTTTCTTTGTTTATTTCCTTTTTATTTTTGTTCTATGCTTCTGATCCTAGAGATCAGTATTTTTTATTTTTTTTTTGTTTTTAAATGTTTCAGCCACCTGGTTTTGCTCACCTGTCCGACTCGGTGGTATCTGCCCACAAATGCCACCTGTGCCTAACAGAGGGATTGGGGACAACATACTAGTGATATGATTCATATGTTCTCACGACCACGATGTAGACGCCGCCGTGTCTTATGCCCTCTTTATTGGATGGCCAATCGGGCCCACTATTTTGAAATCTGTATGGATACACGATTGGACAGTTTTGTACTACTGTCTTTTATTTTTCGTAGCTTTGTTATATTCTACTTTTTTTTTTTTTTGTCCTCTTTGTTTTTGACTGTTATGTCACAGAAAGTGAATCCTTATACAAATAAAGATTATATAAAAAATAAATTAAAAAAAAGGAACAAACTGAAAATGACATGGTTATGAGTAACAGTCAGCATTATGCGTGAAAAAAGTTGCAGTGTGAATGGACTGCTCCTGGGGGACTGATATTCGCAAATTAATATACTGTAAGGTAGGCTAATTGTCCAAAAAAAGTATTTAGGTTTTATGTCAATTAAGTATACATCTATCAAAAAAATTAGATGCACACTTTTTAACATGGAAACCTCCACTTTTTTAGGAATGCTGATGGTTACATAGACCTGGAAGAGTTGAAGCGTATGTTGGAAGCAACTGGAGAGACCATTACAGAGGATGACATTGAGGAATTGATGCTAGATGGAGATAGAAATAATGATGACAAAATTGACTACGATGGTGAGTAGTTCTTCAGGGTGGAACATGGACATAGTGTTATTATAATCACTTGTTTTTGTGGCAGGAGCATAATTTGTAAGACATTAGTGTCCAGATGAAAATAGGAGCAAAATGAATAGGTTATAAAATGAGGAAGGGGTAGAACCCTTTGTTAGATTTCTGTTGCTAAGATATAGGTATGGGGTGATCATTATTCATGTCCAATATATCCAAGGCCAAAATTGAACATAATAGCTCTGGTTAGGTAGCTTTTATGAGCCAAGGGACCCAAAAAAACACTTCACATAGGGTTTTTTTCTACTAAAAACAGTGCAAAATCTGATGCAGCTCTGCATAGAAACCAATCAGTTCCCTGTTTTTTTTTGTCAAAGCTTAAAGAGGAGGCCCGCCCACCCCTGCAAAAATTAAAAGCCAGCAGCTACACATACTGCAGCTGCTGACTTATAATAATCGGACACTTACCTGTCCTGGAGTACAGCGATGTCTGCACCGCAGCTGATGTTTCCTTTAGCTGTCGGGTGCTGCTGCCGCCATTGTGGGTAAGGGAACCTGGCAGTGCAGCATTACGGCTTCACACTGGGTCCCTACTGCGCATGCCTGAGACACCGCTGCGCTCTCCTACTGGCCTGGAGGCGGGGGAAGGAGGGAGCCGAGCTACTGACGTAATTCCCTGCGGCCCGGTCTCCCGGAAGTGGGGACAGGATACCTGTCAAAGGTATCCGCTCCCCCCACCCCCCAGTTTTAGTAAATCAACCCCAAAGTGTCCAGAATGATGTAATAAAAGTGTCAAACCAATAATCATAGAGTCCAAGAAGATTTTAAAATACTTTATATTAGGGTGATGGTTGAATTATACATCCAGTGCTTTTTTGTGGGCTTGAACACTCCATCAGGGCTTACAAATGTGAACTAGAAAGTTAGGATTGTAATTAAAAGTGGAATCCTATAGTGTGCTGAAATTAGTGCAGATTAGGGGCATCAGTGGCATATAGTAGGACTCCCTCCACCTTGGAGATATCTGCTCATATTTCTTGTTGTGTCTCTGGGATGGGAAATGAAGAGAAATCTCACTGGAGGTTCACTACCTTCAATATTCAGTCCAAAACAGAATAAGGTTTTGGCTTTACTTATACAAGGAATAAATGCGCTTTAACTCACTTCATTTAAAAGCCTGTATGCATCTTGTCCTGCTAACAGGTTTTCCCAGTGAAGTGAATCGGGTTTGGGCCATACATGCTGAAGGGATGTGTAGGAGCAAGAAGATTCTGAAAAAAATGTTTATGCATTGCTAAATAGGCTACACACATAAAAGTGTGCACAGGGTGTGCCAGATGTGCTTGTTCTCATTAGCATTATTGCTGTGTGCTGGTGGGGAGAAAGGAAAGATCTCCCACTGAGCGGCTCTGCTTATAAGAGAAATGTGTAAGCATTTCTCTCTCACTGTATTTGCCAGCAGGGAGATCATGTGCTGGTGGGAAGATTACAAAGATCTCCTCATTGAGTGGCTGCAAGGAAGAGTGTATGTGTATATATATATGTGTGTATATATATATATATATATATATATATATATATATATATATATATATATATATATATATATACAAGTATGTATATATAAACAAGTAAAACAAGTAGGTATGTTATAATACAAAAACATTGGAAGAGATCGGGAGGGGTCTAACAAGGATAATATCAGATTAAAATTGCACTTACCCTTTAAAGGGGTTGTGAACCCTCATGTTTTTTTCCCCTTAATGCATCCTATGTATTAAGGTGAAAAAACTTCTGTCACTGACCAGCCCCCCCGTTTTAGTCACTTGAGTCCTGTATTCCCCTCCTCCGGAGATTTTGATTGGATAGATTGATAGCAGCGCAGCCATTGGCTCCCGCTGCTGTCAATCAAATCCAATGACGTGAGCGCCGGGGGCAGGGCCGAGCCCTACACTTGGCGTCTATGGACGCCGAATGATCTACTCGGGAGCACGCCCGCAAGGGAACCCCCTGTAGAGTGCTTCTCCTAGAGGGTTATACGATGCAGGGAGGAGCAACCAGCACCTTCGGGGGACCCCAGAAGTCGAGGATCGGGGCCACTCTGTGCAAAACGAACTGCACAGTGGGGGTAAGTATGTTATTTAAAAAAAAAAAAAAATGAAGTCTTACAATCATTTTAGGTAATACAAACTTAAGATGCAAATGCTATGAAACTTTATTTTTTTTTTAAATTGTAACCCGAAAGTATATAAAATTGTACAAAAGCCAAACACGTTCATCTTTTGCATATTCGCCTTATGTAATCATAATTATATATAATTTTCCCAAATCACGAGGGGAGGTCTTAGTTGCTTAGCAACTGTCAATGCTGTGGCCATTATATGTTGTTGTTATTTTTATGTTCTGCATACCAAAAGAAAAATCTACAGAACTCTTAAAAATGCTTGTCATTCTGCTAAACTTGACACTGTAAAATTACATATGTACAAATAGAAGTAACAGATCGCAAATCATATATAATGTATTACCATCCTTTAAATTCAGTTTTGAAACATTCTTCCGTTTTTGTTTTTTTTTGTTTTTTTTTTTTGCTTGATGGAGCAATCTGTTTTGTTGTGGCACACTTGATGTCGAATGTCAACAATCAAGAAAATTTTCAAATCACAGAATAAACAAAAATTATTTGTATGACACATACATATTAGATGCAGTGAAGGTTATTCCTCTGTGGTGCTACAAGAAAAGAGCACAGCAAAAATGTTTTTTAACTATGAAATATCCTTTCTCACTAAAATATATATTTTTACATTTATTTTACCAAGTAAACATATTTTATATACAGTAAATATCTTATTATTCCCAATGTCAGTCTGCGTAAGGTCCCTGCTCTCTGCAAACTTCCATCGCTCAAACGGGAAACATCCCCCGCCCTCTCTCCTATGACGGTTTTAATGTAAATCTGTACCCCTCAAGGTTGTTAAAATTTAAGTGATTTATGTATGCTTTTAAACCTTTTAAAAATGTTAATGCATCTGTATGTTTTACAGAATTCCTGGAGTTTATGAAAGGAGTTGAATAAATGGAAGGCCAGAACGAGTTCCACGCAGTTCCACCTCTACAGTGTGTTTCCTAATTTTGTGCTGTATCGCAAATCATACTAAAAAGCAAACAGAATACAATCATCACTCCAATGACTATATATAATATCATTTCAAATGTCATATATAAATAAAGGACAACATTTTTTTGACGCTGTAAATATTTCAGAGTATCTAATATCTTAAAAATGGGAGATTATGAAAACAAAGGACACTATGACTTTACAGTAATTTTGACTGCATTCACTAATATGATGTCTGTGTGCCATGAATAAAGTACATGATTTTAAGGTACAGTTTGTTTTTATATATTTATATAAGTCGTTTTCCAAAATAAAATCACACAATGAGAACATTTAAAGTAGAACTAAAGGCAAAACTTATTTTTTTCATTTTGGATAGAGTAACCCTCTAATGTTTATTTTTGCCCTCTTTGTCCCAATGGGGAGCTTTCCCTTCACTTCCTGTCTCATAGCCAAACAGGAAGTGAGAGGAAATTCCTGCAAATTAAGGGAATTCCTTGGGGGCCCCCAGGTTACGGAACTAGTGTCCCCATTGAAAGATTTCCCCGCTATTATTTTTCTGGGGACAACCCAATAGTTGGGATTTTCTTTACTTTAAATGATAATGGTAAACAGGACTATGGGGTCAATTTACTAAGAGTTAAATAACTAATTAAAAATGTGCTAAAATTCCACTTGCAGTAAATCAGTTGTGAAAGTGCAATTCACTAAGAATTTTGCATTAGATTTAGCAGTAATTACCTCATTATTTAACCACTTCCCGACCGCGCCATGTACAAAAGACGTCCACAGCGCGGTCGAGTTATCCTGAGTGGACGTCCCAGGGACGTCCTCACAGAATCTTGCTCCCGCGCGCCCCCTGGGGCGCGCTCCAGGATATGTCCGTGACCGCCGGGTCCGGAAGACCCGGCGCATCACGGATCACGGTAGATGGCCGCTAATCGCGGCCGTTTACCACGTGATCACTCCGTCAAATGACGGAGCGATCACTTGTAAACAGACCGGCGTCATTTGATGACGCCGGTTCCTCCCTCCCCTCTCTGTACCGATCGGTACAGTGTGAGAGGAGAGGGGAGGGAGCGGATCATGTCCGCTCCCTCCCCCATGTCAGCTGTGGGCTGGATCTGTGACAATTGCAGTCACAGATCCAGCAATCCATCAATCCCTGCTCAGCCATCCCTGTGCAATACTCTGCCAATACTCTGCAATACACCCTGTGCAATACTCTGCAATACACCCTGTGCAATACTCTGCAATACACCCTGTGCAATACTCTGCAATACACCCTGTGAAATACTCTGCAATACCCTGTGCAATACTCTGCAATACCCTGTGCAATACTCTGCAATACACCCTGCCAATACTCTGCAATACCCTGTGCAATACTCTGCAATACACCCTGCCAATACTCTGCAATACCCTGTGCAATACTCTGCAATACACCCTGTGCAATACTCTGCAATACCCTGTGCAATACTCTGCAATACACCCTGCCAATACTCTGCAATACACCCTGCCAATACTCTGCAATACACCCTGTGCAATACTCTGCAATACACCCTGTGCAATACCCTGCCCATACTCTGCAATACCCTGTGCAATACCCTGCCCATACTGTGCAATACCCTGCCCATACCCTGCCATACTCCGCAATACTCCACAATACCCAGCAATACTCCACAATACCCGGCAATACTCCACAATACCCAGCAATACTCCACAATACCCGGCAATACTCCACAATACCCAGCAATACTCCACAATACCCGGCAATACTCCACAATACCCGGCAATACCCTGCAATACTCCACAATACCCTGCAATACTCCACAATACCCTGCAATACTCCACAATACCCTGCAATACTCCACAATACCCTGCAATACTCCTCAATACCCCGCAATACTCGTCAATACCCGGCAATACTCGTCAATACTCCTCAATACCCGGCAATACTCCTCAATACCCGGCAATACTCTGCAATAACCACTTCCCGCCCGCCCGCCGGCCGTCATATGACGTCCTTGACTTTGTGCGGGGATATCTGAATGATGGGAGCAGCTACAGGCATCATTCAGATATTCACTTTTTCAGCTGGCGATTCCCTACACCATAAGAACAATCATAGCGGCTGTTCCACCGCTTGATCGCTCTTACGGAAGGTGAGAGGGGATGCCCCCCCCCTCCTGCTGCCCTCCGGTGCTTCTACCGACTCACCGCTACGATCAAAGCCAAGATTGTTTTTGTTTTTTTGTTTTTTTTAGGCTTCCCAGCCTAGAGGTGAGATGTGGGGTCTTATTGACACCCCCCCCCCATATCTCACTGTAAAGAGGACCTGTCATGCCATATTCCTATTACAAGGGATGTTTACATTCCTTGTAATAGGAATAAAAGTGCTAAAAAAAAAAATTTGGGGCGGAAAAACATGTCAAACTAAAATAAATAAAGTAAAATGAACAATAAAATATATATATTTTTTAAAGCGCCCCTGCCCCCGCGAGCTCGCATGCAGAAGTGAACGCATACGTAAGCCCCGCCCACATATGAAAACGGTGTTCAAGCCACACATGTGAGGTATCGTTGCGAACGTTAGAGCGAGAGCAATAATTTTGGCCCTAGACCTCCTCTGTAACTCAAAACATATAACCAGTAAAAATATTTAAAGCATTGCCTATGGGGATTTTTAAGTAGCGAAGTTTGGCGCCATTCCACGAGCGTGTGCAATTTTGAAGGGTGACATGTTAGGTATCTATTTACTCGGCGTAACTTCATCTTTCACATTATGCAAAAACACTGGGCTAACTTTACTGTTTTTTTTTTCTTTTAGGCACAAAACAGTTTTTTTCCGTAAAAAACGCGTTAGAAAAATTTCTGCGCAAATACCGTGCAAGATAAAAAGTTGCAATGACCACCATTATATTCTTTAAGGTCTTTGCTAAAAAAACATATATAATGTTTTGGGGTTCTATGTAATTTTATAGCAAATAAATGATGATTTTTACATGTAGGAGAGAAATGTCAGAATTGGCCTGGGTGCTCCAGAACGCCTGAAGGTGCTCCCTGCATGTTGGGCCTCTGTATGTGGCCACGCTGTGTAAAAGTCTCACACATGTGGTATCGCCATACTCGGGAGGAATAGCAGAATGTGTTTTGGGGTGTAATTTGTGGTATGCATATGCTGTGTGTGAGAAATAACCTGCTAATATGACAATTTTGTGGAAAAAAAAAAAAAGAAAAAAAAATCTTGATTTTTGCAAAGAATTGTGGGAAAAAATGACAACTTCAAAAAACTCACAATGACTCTTTCTAAATACCTTGGAATGTCTTCTTTCCAAAAAGGGGTCATTTGGGGGGTATTTGTACTTTTCTGGCATGTTAGGGTCTCAAGAAATGAGATAGGCCGTCAGTACTTCAGGTGTGATCAATTTTCAGATATTGGCACCATAGCTTGTGGACTCTATAACTTTCACAAAGACCAAAAAATATCCACCAATTTGTACTTATTTTTACCAAAGATATGTAGCAGTATAAATTTTGGCCAAAATGTATGAAGAAAAAATACTAATTTGCAAAATTTTATAACGGAAACAAAGAAAAATTCATTTTTTTACAAAATTTTCAGTCTTTTTTCTCTTATAGCGCAAAAAATAAAAAACCCAACAGTGATTAAATACCACCAAAAGAAAGCTCTATTTGTGTGAAAAAAAGGACAAAAATTTCATATGGGTACAGTGTTGTATGACTGAGTAATTGTCATTCAAAATGTGAGAGCACCGAAAGCTGAAAATTCGTCTGGTTAGGAAGGGGGTTTAAGTGCCCAGTTGTCAAGTGGTTAATGCAGTCATTTACCGCATTGAGCTGGTTGCTAAGGAGTGGGCTGGAAAGCCCCGCTGACAGCTAAATAAAAAAAACATACCGACAATTAAAAATGGTGAAAAAAGTGTGCCCCCCCCAATGCATACCAGGCCCTTTGGGTCTGGAATTGATTTTAGGGGGTACCCAACACCAAAATTTAAAATAAAATGGTGTGGGGTGTCCCCACCAGACCCTTATCTGAGCATGCAGTCCGGCAGGTCAGGAAAAGGGGGGATGAGCGAGTGCCCCCCTCATGAACCATAACCGGCCACATGCCCTCAACATGGGGGGGTGGGTGCTTTGGGGCGCGGGGGCTCAGACCCCCAACCAAAGCACCTTGTCCCCATGTTGATGGGGACAAGGGCCTTATCCCCACAACCCTGGCTGGTGGTTGTGGGGGTCTGCAGACGGGGGGCTTATCGGAATATGTACCCCATGTGAATGAGTATGGGGTACATTGTACCCCTACTTATTCACCAAAAAAGTGTAAAAGTGAATAAAGACAAGAGGCAGTTTTTGACAATTACTTTATTAACAAATAAAAAAAAAGTGTCCCCCAATGTAGATCCATCGTCAATCATGATGCCCAAACAAAAAGGTCCGCTCTTAACGAACGCTCCCACACTCTGCCTGATCTGCCATGTGACAGTTCTTATATAGAGAAGGGGTGGAGCCTCCGATGTCACCTGGTGTCTCCGCCCCTAATGACGTCATCGACCGGTGCATGCTGGGCAGTAGACCTTTTTGTTTGTTCTTTTTTTTGGGTTGGTGGTGCAGCAGGTGTCGTGATTGATAATGAATCTACATAGGGGGACATTTTTTATTTTATTTTTAATAAAAGAATTGTCAAAAACTGGTTTCTGTCTTTATTCACCTTTACACTTTTTTGATGAATGGATAAGGGTACAATTCATTCACATGGGGGGCCGGGATCTGGGGGCTCCCTTGTTAAAGAGGGCTTCCAGATTACGATAAGCCCCCTGCCCGCAGACCCCCACAACCACTGGCCAGGGTTGTGGGGATGAGGCCCTAGTCCCCATCAACATTGGGACAAGGTGCTTTGGGGTGGGGGGCAAAGCACCCATCCATGTTGAGGGCATGTGGCCTGGTATGGTTCAGGAGGGGGGCACTCGCTCACCCCCCCTATCATGACCTGCCGGGCTGCATACTCGGATAAGGGTCTGGTATGGATTCTGGGGGTACTCCACACTATTTTTTTTTATTTTGGTGTGAAGGCCTGGTATGCATTGGGGGGCCCCACTTTTTTTTTTCATCATTTTTATTGTCGGTACGTTCTTCTTTTACATTCAGCTGTCAGCTGGAAACCTGTTGACAGCTAATGAGTCATTCATTGTTAAGGACACTGTGGCTGGCTTCATTGCATGTTTTTTTACTCTCTGGTCTGTTTGTGATTTGGACTTAAGAGCTTTATTATAAATATTTACCAGTACATTTTTTATTTTGTGCAAAATACCACATAATCGTTATTTTTTTTATTTTTTTGATGAATTTAACTTAATTTACCACATGCAATAGTTTATGCAAATGAATCATGTTACTGCATTATCGCATGTGGTAAATGTTAGTGAATTGACCCCAAAGAGAGAGGTTGAATCTCTGTAACAAAGACACAGATGGCAATAAAAATTTACATGTGTTCTAATTACCCTCCACTCTATCGAAAAACGTAAAAAAAGTTTTGATTTGTAATAATAGTTCCCTATGACAAAGAATGGAACCTTAATACATAATATGTACCATAATTAAAGCTAAATGAAGCAAGTGGAGAAAGATAATATACAGTAAGTGGATGAAAAAAACATCAAATGTATCGCACCACCTAATGATAACACTCCATGCGAAAAAAAAACAAAAAATAAATAATAAAACTGTGACCAAAAGTTCACTGGATAAAAAACTGTTCTGTGAATCAGGTGTTTTTTTCACGAATCACCTCCAGTGTCCCTTCACCATCCAAACTATGGAAAGAGAAAAAAACCCTAGGTGGGACTTTAAAGGCACTACCGCAAAAAATAGTAAATAGTATTGAAGTAAATAGAAAAGTTTATTGAGGACACACAATAGAATGGTAAAAAAGCATGGATACATGAAATATACAACACAGATATAGATACATAAAACCGACGCGTTTCGGAAAACAGTTTTTTTTCTTCCTTCTTCGAGGTAGTAATAGAGTATCATATCTATACAAAGAATTAAAAAAGAGAGTAAGGGCCCTTTCACATGGGCGGACCCTATGTCTGTTTTTTCATCCATCAGTATACGGATGAAAAAGGGACATACATGTATCCCTATGGGATAGCGGGTGTCAGCGGATGAACCTCCACTGACACCCGATATCATCCGTCTCCGCTATGGTCCGTTTCTGCAGACGGAGGAAAATCCTATTTTTCCATCCATCTGCAGAGCGGATCGGATGAACACGGACAGACGGTCCGTGTTCATCCGATCCCCCCATAGAGGAGAGCGGAGATCTGACAGGGTGGTCCCTGCATAGTGTGCATGGACCGCCCTGTCACCCGCCGGCTCAGCTGGGATCAACGGAGCGATCCCCGCTGAGCAAGCGTATGTTCACGGGGCGGATAATCACGGGATCCACCCATGTGAAAAGGCCCTTAGGCATCGCCACGCATGTCACAATCCAGCAGACCATCCAAAATGTAGCAAATAGCAGACAAAAAAGGAAGGATATAGAATATTTCAAAACAGTGTCCCTGAAAGAATCTCTGTCCCAGACACCTCAGGAAACACTGTATACTGCATCCAGACACAGTGTGCTTCTATACTGGGGTCCAAAAAAACAGGAACCCTGCGACAGGAACATAAGTGTATCAATAAATAAATAAGTGACTGCATAGATAAAAATATAATGATTCATGTGTAAAGGAAAATACACAAACACATAGAATCACTGCAGTTGTAACACCCACCTATGCGTGATAATGCACTCTCATACCGGCAGGCAGGTAAATGGGAAAGTGTGAGGGTTTGACAGTGCAGATGGTTTCAGCATCCATAGAAAAATCAACTATATTCAAAAAAATCCATGGGTAAAATCCATCCAAACTATGCTGCACTCACCTCATATACAGACCTTCCACTGGTGACTGGAAGCCTTCCCCTTTATAAGGGTGTATATTCCAATGGCTGGCAGCAGGGATCCTATTTCAGGGACACTCGTTCTAGTGTGCAGTAATCCTCGTATATAAGGTGCTCATAACACTGTTTAAAAGCCAGTGCTTTAATAAAAACTTTAAAAACAAAACTCACATTTTAGGATGCACTTCCTCTAGTGCACCTAGGCATTACACTTGACACAATCAGGGTGTCAAGAAGGTACTCCTTGAGGAAGTCACGTGACGAGTGACAAAACGTGTCAGGCAGGGCTTTGTGACATCATCGCACATGAGCAGAAAATGACTCTATCACCTTAGAGCGGATATCCAAGTGATAAGTGATAATCTAGGGGCCCACACACCCAGATTGTGTCAAGTGTAATGTCTAGGTGCACTAGAGGAAGTGCACCCTAAATTGTAAGTTTTGTTTGTACACCATTACATCGGTGCAGCCCCACCACGCATAGCCCCCCTCCATATTAGAATCCCTTCACATCAGATTCCCCCCATCACATCAAAGTCCAGCCTTTTCATCAGAGTTCCCCCATCACACTAGTGCCCCCCCTTCACATTAGATTCCTTTCATTACATCAAAGTTCCCCCTTCACATCAGAGTCCCTCATTACATCAGAGCTAAAGCTTTCCCATTAGAGGCTCCCTATGGCTTCAGAATCCCCCATCACATCACAATTCCTCCATTACATCAGAAATCCCCCTTCATATTAGCATCATCCCTTCACATTTGAGTCCCTTTATCACACCAGAGTCCCCCCTGCACATAAAAGTCTTCCCTCACATCAGAATCCCTCTATTACATCAGAGTCTCCTCTATGGGCTGAACAAGAGAAATATAATAGCCATGCTAAACAGAGGAGATGAAGGAATCTCTCCTGCTGGCTATTATATCCTGACAGCCGCAGCACCCACAAATGTCAGAATACCTGAATAGAGACTAATTATTATAGGATGCAGCCACTGTTCTGCTTACAGTTCTCCACCTGCCCTCCAGTATTTAAAGCAAAGTTTCTTAAGCTGGATGGTGCTGACAGGGCCACCTATAGCTCGAATTTTACCCAATTCACTTGAGCCGTGTGTGGCCACTGGCCAGCATAATTCACTACACAAAAGAGTCATGTGATGCAATTCCATTACGAAAACCTCTACAATCTGCAAAAAAGTGTCTCAGTCACTTCAGTGACATCCCTTTAGTGACTTCTGTACAGCAGCCTTCCTGTCTGGATACCCCCAGGGATGGACTTGCCATTCTAAGAAGACTCTTCCTGTAGTTGCACAGTGTATTTTAAGACAAAATCAGGAAGCAAAGGATATTTATGTCACGTTCATGAAATATGCGAAATCTAGAAGCACAGTTCAAGGACATAGACCTTGCCCTGTCATCCATATAACACGTAACCTTCCCCTTTAAGTAACACTAACCTATATACATGCAGTGATGTTACATAAAGGATTTCACCTTTACCATTCCTAAAATAGTTAGCTAATGGCCTGCTTAGAATTCTTCAAGCTAAATTTATCCTGACATGTAGATACCGTTGTCTGTAAAACTAAATATATAATCTTCATATATAGAATTTTCATAAGAAGATACATAATCATCATACATCTTATAACAAGGGTTTGCAGCTGGTTGTAAAAATATATTTTTTTTGTTATTTGTTTGATAGACTTAAAGTGGTTGTAAACCCAACCACACAACTTGCACCTACAGGTAAGCCTAGATTAAGGCTTACCTGTAGGTGCAAGAAATATCTCCTTAACCTACATGGTTAAGGAGATATTTGCTGTAAAGCACAGCACCAATGACGTCACGCGCATGCGCACTAGCGGGCCGGCATTGTTGCCGGTTTTCTGAATGGATCTTGCCGGCCCAAGCGCGCATGTGCGTGACGTCATCGCCGCTCCGGGCTAATCACAGCGCCGGAGCAGCGATAACAGGAAGAAGATAGTCGGAGACATGGCGGTGGCGGGGAAAGCACGGAGGAGAACTTCGGGGGCTTCGATCTCAGGTAAGTCGATCATAATGAGCTAGTATGCTATGCATACTAGCTCATTATGACATTCTCTTGCAGGGTTCATTTAAAAAAAAAAATGAATAAGGGTTTACTTCCTCTTTAAAGTGGTTGTAAAGGCAGAAGGTTTTTTATCTTAATGCATTCTATGCATTAAGATAAAAAACCTTCTTTGTGCAGCAGCCCCCCCCCCCCAATACTTACCTGTGATCTATCTAAGTCAAGTGATGTTGCACGAGAGACTCAGCTATCCGGGACTCCCCTCCCCATTGGCTGAAACAGCAGCGCGGTGCCATTGGCTCCCGCTGCTGTCAATCAAAGTTAGTTAGCCAATGAGGGGAGAAAGGGGGTGGGGTCGGGCCGCGGCTCCATGTCTGAATGGACACAGGGATCTGCGGCTCGATTCAGGTGCCCCCATAGCAAGCTGCTTGCTGTGGGGGGCACTCAACATGAAGGAGGGGCCAGGTGCACCGAATAGGGACCCAAGAAGAGGAGGATCCAGGCTGCTCTGTGTAAATCCACTGCACAGAGCAGAAACATTAATATCACTTTAAAACCCCTTGGAAAGGTGTGAGGAAAGGTAAAGCGGCAGTAAACCACTGTGAGTTTTTTGGAACCTGCAAGGTAAAGACATAGAGCATATTATGTGAAACTTACCTTAGAACGAAGCCCTTCCAGCAGGGAGCTGTCACCTCTGACAAGGCTTCTATCTTCACCTTCCTTTTGGGTTCACGGACTCCGGCTGTGGGAGTGGCCAGAGCCGCAATGACGTCACTCCCACGCATGTGTGTGGGAGCCGCCGTTTACTGCATAGGACTGGGTGGCCGTTCCACACATGCATATGCGCCAATGACATACCCGGCAGAATGTACAGTACATATCTCCTAAACAGTGCATTTTTAGGAGATATTTACAGTACCTATAGGTAAGCCTTTTATAGGATGGGAGTTTATTATGCATGGAAGTTTACTCCCACTTTAAGCCCAGGTTCACACTGACAGCTGGAATGAAATCGTGCAAGGTCAGCTGAACTCGCACAATTTCATTCCTGCATGCACTCCCGACTTGGGGGGCGATTTCAGAGACATCTGTGTGGGTTCCTCCACAGATGTCTATACAGATCGCACCCCAAAGTCGCTAAAAGTAGCACAGAAACTACTTTTGGGAATCGGTGTGACGCCGCAAATGCGGCATCGCACCGATTCGGACAGTGTCATGGACGGCAATAGCTGCCGATTAGGCATGCCATTTCACATGTCAAGTGGCATGCCAATGTGAACCAGGGCTTAAGAAGTAATTTTCTAATATAATACATACTCGGTACATGCATCTCACACATCTTTAACACATAATAAATATTGTAGGAGTTTTACTACAACTAGTGCATTTAGAATCTGGTGCATCTGTGCATGGTAGCTAATCAGCTTCTAAATTCAGCTTGTTCAATTAAAGTGATATTAAAGTATTTCTTTTTTAAATAACAAGCACTTTATACTTAGGCCCCTTTCAGAATGCCTCGATTTGAAAGTCGCATGATTTTGCCGCTATTTTGCTACGATTTCTGTGAATTCCTAAGTAAACTTGAGGTCTACGGACCTGAACTCGCATCAAAATCGGACCAAATTAGTGCAGGGACTACTTTGAAGTCGGTGCAATTGAAGTCTCATGGATAACAATGATACTCATTGGAAATCATGGGGTACGACTTTGTCATGCGACTTTGCAGTCCCAAGTCGCAGGACAAGTCACACAAGTGTGAAAAGGGGCCTTACCTGCTCTGTTCAATGTATTTGCACAGAGCAGCCCCGATCTTCCTCTTCTCGGGTCCCCCGCCAGCTCTCCTGGCCCCTCACTCCTGCCAAGTGCCCCCAGATCAAAAAGCTTGCAATGAGGACACCCGAACCGTGGCTCTGCCGTTCATTCACACACAGAGCTTCAGCTCAGCCCTGCCCCCTCTCTCTCCTCATTGGTTCACTGGCTGTGATTGACAGCAGCAGGAGGCACTATATTCTGGTGCAGTCATTCAAATACAAGCTTTTGAGCACCAAACAATAGGTAATTGCTTCCTAAAACTTTGAATATGATAAAACCCTAGCAAAGCAAAGGCTAAAAAGTATAAGCAATATAGAAGAAACTGCATAAATTAAGGACAATAAGCCAGCAGTAGACAAAAAAGACTACAACTATAACAAACAATAGTAGCCAATATCCTTGATTTGATAAGGTAATTTTGTAAAACAGTTTGCATTGGGAAAAAAAGGCCTACCTTATGCTCTCTGCTGGGCTAAAGGACTAAAAAAAAAAAAAAAAAACATTTTCCACTAGGCTACCAGGAACCAGCCCTTTGCTTTTCCAAAATCACTAGATGTAGGCATCTTATTTCCACTTCTACCATGCATTATCGTTTTATTTTTAAATGACAAAAAATCTGCAATATAACAATTCTGCTCACCAGGAAATTGGAAAAACTCTGGCAGTAATCATTGACAAAGTACTTTTCAAGAACACAATGTTCATATGGACATTTTATACTAGCAACATACTTTTTAGTGAGAAGCATAAGCTGTGCAGAAGAGACTGGATAATATACTTTAAACTGTATTGTCAAGTCACCAACGATTACCTACATTTTCATATCTATACCAGACATACAGTATACATGTAAAATGTACAGCACTTCATTGAACAAACTTTAAAAAGGAGTAAATTAATTAATGGTAAAATTTCACCATATTACTTTATGTTAGAGACTAAAAACGTAATACTGTGAAGTTATTACCAAAATTCATTTAGAACGTGCTTCCTGAAATAAAAAATCCTACATCATTTTCGTTGCTTTTATAGTTTTGACATAGTATGCAAAATTTTCATTGCTACTTGCACTTTGTTTCACATTTCCAAAGATTGTGAAAAAGAATCATAAGATCCTTGATGTTATGAATTACTACTGATATTGTTAATAGTAAAGTGCAAATTTCTGCAATTTAATGACATCATGTACCACTGTTAATCACGTTTCAAAAACATTTATTTTTATATAATATGTTTGACTTTTCTGGTTTATGTTGTATTTAAAAATTGTGCATCCGTGCATTAATACAACATCTATACAAGAACTAAGAGGCCAATTAGTTAAGCATTTAGCTCTTGTGTATTTCTGCATACTTACAATGTCATGCCTTTAAGAGTGGTGTTAAGTTCCCCATGTTTGGAATATTCAATAGAAAAAATATTCTGCTCATGCTATTCACACTTAAAGTACCACTGACCCTGGGCAGCCTGTGATTCATACAGATAAATTAAAGAAAACCTAGGAAGCATATTTCAGAATGTTTCTGATCTAAGATTCAACTAATTTGTTATGTGCTAAAATGCATTTTCAGTTGTAAATAATTAGCCAAGATAAATTAAAGATTTATTCTGTTAACATACATGTCTCTTCATAGATAATTAACTATAAAACACATGGTTATATGGTAAGAAAATGTATAATCAAGCTGGAAAACATTCTTTTTAACTCAGAATGGAGAATCAGATTCTATTACTCATTATGTGGGTTATACAGTTTGCATCAAGGTGTTCCTACCAATAAATGAACTTTCTCTAGTCTTCAATCTGATCAAACTTCCAGGGCAGATCTGAAGCTGATTAGGGGTTTAGAAGAAGTAACTCTAGTTGTTTAAAAATAATATGATAATTGATATTGCTGGATAGACACTTCTGAACAAGGTGACCTATTTCAGCACAAACTGAACTTGGAGTGAACATTAGTAATCTCAGATATCCTATGAAAATGTAGAGATTATACAGAAATTGATCTAATAAAGAGATGGGCCAAACACCCCCCCCCCCCTGTTCAGTTCGCAGTAGAACTTCCAAAAGGGGAAAAGTTCTAACCCGAATGGCGAACCCCATTGAGGTCTATAGGAGCCGAATAGGAAAAATCAAAAGTGACCATTTTGAAGGCTTATATGCAAGTAATTGGCCATAAAAGGGGCATAGGGGTCCTGGTACTGCCCTGGGGGACATGTATAAATGCATAAAAAAACTAAAATAACTATTGTTTTTTTCAGGAGCAGTGATTTTAATGATCATTAAGGTGCAATAATAAAAATAAAAAATTCCTTTAAATATAGTGCCTGGGGGGTTCCCTTAGTCTGCCTGTAGTGGCGCATCTGTAGCAGATATACAACATGCTGCAGCAAATATACAACATGCTGCAGCAAAAATGAAATTTCTAAAGAAAAAAATAACACATCTAAAATGGCTCGCGGTTGCAATTGTCAGCACCCAGCTATTGAAAAAAAAAAAAGAAATAACGGCATGTGGTCCCCCCCCCCAAAATCTATGCCAGACTCTTATCCGAGCAAGCGGCCAGGTCAGGAAAGGGGGGAGACAAGCAAACGCCCCCCTCTGAACCATACCTGGTCACATGCCCTCAACATACATTGTGGGGGGGTGGGGGGGGTGCTAAGCCCCCCTGCCCCAAAGTACCCAGCCCCCCCATGTTGAGGACATGTGGCCTGGTATGGTTCAGGAGTGGGGGCACTCGCTCGTTCCCTCCTTTCCTGACCTGCCAGGCTGCATGCCCAGATAAGGATCTGGTGTGAATTTTGGGAGGAAGCCCACACCATTTTTTTTTCCATTTGGCGTGGTTCCCCTTAAAATCCATACCAGACACGAAGGGCCTTGTATGGACTGGGGGGGGGCATGCTTTTTTTTTTTTTTTTACTTTTTTTTTACCACTATTTATTATTTTTTTTACTCAGCTGTCAATGGGCTAAGCCCATTGATGGCCAATGATGCATCAGCTTTTAAGGACGCCTTGGCTTTGCCCAATCAGGGAGCAAAATTTACTGTGCAGCATGTAGTGGATTGCAGGGCATTCGGCGGGGCAAACACATGGGGAAAACAGCCAATGTTCAGCCCGAACTGATGCTTGGCCATATTATTTAATTTTAGTGTTTTAACCACTTAACGACCGCCCACCGCCGATTTACGTCGGCAGAATGGCACGGACAGGCAGAATCACGTAGATCTACGTGATCGCCTTTGTGCAGTTGGGGGGTCCATCCGGACCCCCCTTCACTGCAGTGAGCGGCCGTTAAGTGTTCGGGAGCGATCAGGCATGAGGGGGGGGGCGCTCGATTCCGCCCCCCCCCCGCGATCGCTCCCGGCCAATGAAAATGCTTCCTCCGCCATGTGATGTAAACAAGGCTGGAGGAAGTGATGTCATCTCCCTCGCCGCGGTCTTTCCGTTCCCGGCGCCGAGCAGAGAGGAAGCAGGTTAGTGCACTAACAGTCCACTGACACGTAGGTACACATAGGCACACAAATCACCCCCCAGTCACCCCCAGATCACCCCCCAGGTCACCCCAAAGCCCCCAATCACAGTGTCACTGATTGCAGTGATCATTTATTTTACTGATCACTGCATTTAGTGTCATCTGTGATTGTAAAAAGTTGCAGGGCAGTTAGGATTAGGCCCCTTTAGGTCCAGGGTAGCCCCCTAACCCCCCCTAATAAAGGTTTAACCCCTTGATCACCCCCCAGGTAACCCTTTCACCCCCTAACTTCAGCGTCACTAAGCGATTGTTTTTCCGATCGCTGTATTCGTGTCGCTGGTGTTTTAGATAGGCAGTTATTTTTTTTTAGGTTCGCCGCAGGTTTTTATTAGTGTCAGGTACCCCCATATATTATTTTAACCCCCTGATTGCCCCTAGAGTTAACCCTTTCACCAGTGATCGCCGTATAAGCGTCACTGGTGTCACTGGTTAGCCAGTAAGTTATTTAGTTATTTAGGTTACCCGTCAGGTTTTTATATAGTGTCAGGTACCCCCATATTTAACCTAATAAAGATTTTAACCCCCTGATTGCCCCTAGTTAACCCTTTCACCAGTGATCACCATATAAAGGTTACGGGTGACGCTGGTTGATTAGTTTGCTTTTTATAGCATCAGGGCACCCGCCGTATATAACCCAATAAAGGTTTAACCCCCCTGATCGCCCGGCGGGTGAGATCAATTAGGTTTTAGCGCCAGAGAGGGTCTGCGTCGCCCCAGGCAGTGTTAGGTTAGTGACAGTAACGCTAACACCCACGCGCAAAGCATACACCCCCCTTAGTGGTATAGTATCTGATCAGATCTGATCAGATCTATACTAGCATCCCCAGCGGTTTAGGGTTCCCAAAAACGCAGTGTTAGCGGGATCAGCCCAGATACCTGCTAGCGCCTGCGTTTAGCCCCTCCGCCCAGCCCAGCCCAGCCCAGCCCACCCAAGTGCAGTATCGATCGATCACTGTCACTTACCAAACACAACACACATAACTGCAGCGTTCGCAGTGCTTGGTTTTTGGGGCCCTGTACGCGGCTAGGCTCCCAAAAAGTCCCACACATGTGGTATCCCCGTACTCAGGAAAAGCAGCAGAATGTATTTTGGGGTGCAATTCCACATATAACCATGGCATGTGTGAGCAATATATCATTTAGTGACAACTTTTTGTACATTTTTTTTTTCTTTTTGTCATTATTCAATCATTTGGGACAAAAAAAAAAAATATTCAATGGGGTCAACATGCCTCTCAGCAAATAGCTTGGGGTGTCTACTTTCCAAAATGGGGTCATTTGGGGGGGTTTTGTGCCACCTTGGCATTTTATGGCCTTCAAAACTGTGATAGGTAGTGAGGAGTGAAATCAAAAATTTATGCCCTTAGAAACCTTGAAGGCGGTGCTTGGTTTTTGGGGTCCCGTACGCGGCTAGGCTCCCAATAAGTCCCACACATGTGGTATCCCCGTACTCAGGAGAGGCAGCAGAATGTATTTTGGGGTGTAATTTCACATATGCCCATGGCATGTGTGAGCAATATATCATTTAGTGACAACTTTGTGCAAAAAAAAAAAAGTTTGTCATATTCCCGCAACTTGTGGCAAAATATAAAATATTCCATGGACTGAACATGCCTCTCAGTAAATAGCTTGGGGTGTCTACTTTCCAAAATGGGGTCATTTGGGGGGGTTTTGTGCTATTTTGGCATTTTATGGCCTTCGAAACTGTGATAGGTAGTGAGGAGTGAAATCAAAAATTTGCGCCCTTAGAAATCCTGAAGGCGGTGCTTGGTTTCCGGGGTCCCGTACGTGGCTAGGCTCCTAAAAAGTCCCACACATGTGGTATCCCCGTACTCAGGAGAAGCAGCAGAATGTATTTTGGGGTGCAATTCCACATATAACCATGGCATGTGTGAGCAATATATCATTTAGTGACAACTTTTTGTAATTTTTTTTTTGTCATTATTCAATCACTTGGGACAAAAAAAAAAAATATTCAATGGGCTCAACATGCCTCTCAGCAATTTCCCTGGGGTGTCTACTTTCCAAAATGGGGTCATTTGGGGGGGTTTTGTACTGCCCTGCCATTTTAGCACCTCAAGAAATGAGATAGGCAGTCATAAATTTAAAGCTGTGTAAATTTCAGAAAATGTACCCTAGTTTGTAAACGCTATAACTTTTGCGCAAACCAATAAATATACGCTTATTGTCATTTTTTTTACTAAAGACATGTGGCTGAATACATTTTGGCCTAAATGTATGACTAAAATTGAGTTTATTCGATTTTTCTTATAACAAAAAGTAGAAAATATCTTTTTTTTTCAAAATTTTCGTTCTTTTTCCATTTATATCGCAAAAAATAAAAATCGCAGAGGCAATCAAATACCATTAAAAGAAAGCTCTATTTGTGGGAAGAAAAGGACGCAAATTTCATTTGGGTACAACATTGCATGTCCGCACAATTTACAGTTAAAGCAGCGCAGTGCCGAATCCCAAAAACAGGCTTGGTCCTAATGGCCCGAAATGGTCCGGGGCTTAAGTGGTTAAAGATTATATAAGCTTAAACTTCTCTAACACAAACATTAGATAATGTTGTAAATAAAATATAAACTATCTTAAGACTTTTTTCAATCTCTAGTATATTTGGGCCTAGTCTTGCTATTTAAATTTGTACTGCTGCTGGCCAATTTTACACTGCTGTGTCATCTTCAATCTCTAAATTCTTGTAGTAAAGCACTTGCCTGTACTCTTTTTCTTTAATACGTTTAGGCAAACGTCTGCTGGACAGTTCTACACAGCTGCATCATCTGTTGTCCTTTAATTCTTATGGAAAGAGTTTAACAGAAATTGGCCAGTGGCAGATCAGTTGTGCATCAATGAAAACAGAGATGGCGACTGCAAACACCTGGTCAATTTCTAGCAGCCAGCCAAAAGCGGATCTTTTACTATTTGATAAAATGCACGTGTCACTGCTAGAGCTGCCTGAAAAAAATGACTTTTTTTTTTCAAACCAGAATTAACTAGATTTGAAATCTGCTGCTATATGTAAGCGAAGCTAATTCTAAAAATATGTGTTGCCAATGTAATCTGTTGCTGGCAGTCACGCAATGCCTTTTTCCTGCCACCCCTCCTGAAGATACTTTCTCCTGTTTTTCCTGTCAGCAAAGCAGCACCCTCTAGTGGTGGTTCTGGATAAGTACTGGGCCTCCTGAAAATTGTCCAAGTATGCTACTGGGCATTATTAGGCAACCAGAAAGCAGCTGGGTGTCTGTGCAAGTCTAGAAGCCAATAAACAGTAGTGAGAGGAGAGAGGAGACAGACAGGTGTTGGTGGCTTACTACACTTATATTACTATACTTATATTACTCATATTATCACACTTATCCAGCCTAGACTACAATAATAATTACCAGGCTTAGGGCTGAGCTGAGGTTTGAAAAGTGCAGGAATGGTGGCTGCTCTGAGGTCTGAAGCTGCATGCATTGTGACTTATTTGAGGTCTGAAGGTGCCTCAAAGGTCTGAAATCCATGCACTGGAGCTGATCTAAAATCTGAAGCTCATGAATTGGGGCTGATCTGATTGGTCTGAATGTGGATGCATGAGATATGTGCACGTATAAAATAATATTTAATTTGATTAAAGAGGAAGTAAACTCGGATGGGTTTTACTTCCTTTCCTCTCCTCTGCAAAGTAAAGGCGTAATGTGCTAGTATGGAAACAAAAAGTGTAGCGCTAATCAAAAAATTAACAAGAATGCATGACGCACTCAAATGAATATATAAAACAGTGCAATATAAAAAAGACACTCAAATATTAAGTAAGAACAGTGGGAAGTCCTCATATATACAAAATGTCTATATGCGAAATACAAGTGAAAACTTGTGCAACTGAGTGTCCTAAAGTAATTCAAAAATGGAGGCAATGGTGAAATTCAAAAGTGAGTGAAGCCTTTAAAGGAAAAGTGTTGACGGTTAGAGGATGAAGAGAACCACCACCAATAAGTAAGGAGCTTACCAGATAGTTTGAACACAGAGGAACATATGTTCAGTGGGTCAAAACGGGCTTGGTGTGGTGGAACCACGATGGAACCTGGACAATCTGTATGCTGCAAATTGCTGTGCTGGAAATGGCCAAACATCAACAGGGACAGAGAAACCGCAGAAGAAAGGTAACCTCTTAGCAGATAACCTCATATGCAGTAGTGGTCCGGGAATATCCCAATCAATATGAGCAGGTAAGTATCATGTAATGGAGAAAAGAAACAGCCACATAACGTAACTCTGTATATAAATCAAAATTGAATGTAGTGGAAACACTTACATTTAAGTTGATATAAAAGTGCTTTGCAAAGAATGTGGCAACAATGGAGTCCTCCTGACGCGTTTCGTCTCCTAGGACATCATCTTTTGTATGCTAGTAATGTGCTAGTATGCATCACATACTAGCACATTATGTGATACTTACCTGCAAACGAAGCCCACGCCGTCCCCACTGCAGTCCGCATCCATTTTTGTCTGTCTTCCTTCCAGGGCTGTGCGACTGGCCAGAGCCGTGTGCGGTCACGGCACACCCGCCAGAAGAAACGGCACAGGCGACAGCTCCTTCAGAACGCATGCGCCGATGACATCATTGGCGCAGTAAACAGTGAATGTCTCCTAATGGCGAATGTTTAGGAGATATTTACAGTACCTATAGGTAAGCTTTATTCTACGCTTACCTATAGGTACAAATGTTACAGGGAGGGTTACAACCTCTTTAACTTGCCATTAACAGCACAACTATGAGTAAAAAATTAAAAACAAACTAGATTAGGCGTGGCTATTGTTTACTAGATCCCCGGTTTTCTAATGCTTGTAAAAATCACACTTCGTATGGAAAAGGTTGCTGATTCCTACCTTAGGTAATAACGTTTTAAAATTGTAATGAAACTATAAAATGTCAGAAAACCTGATTTTGGTGAAATTCATGATATGCAGCAGATTTTGCTACATCAAGTTTTCTGAAAGCGGAGTTCCACCCAAAAATGGAACTTCCGCTTTCCGGAACCCCCCCCCCCCCCCCGGTGTCACATTTGGCCCCTTTCAGGGAGGGGGGGAGAAGATACCTGTGTAATACAGGTATTTGCTCCCACTTCCGGGCATAGATACCCGAGCCACCCGCGGGTATCTACGCCACTTCTTTCGCCCCCCCCCCCCCACCTGCTGTCTTATGGGAGACACACAGGTCCCAGAAGACAGCAGGGACCAGTGGGATAGCGCATGCGCAGTAGGGAACCAGGAAGTGAAGACGCAAGGTGGTGGCAGCACACGAGAGCCGAGCGTTAGTTCAGGCTTCATTTGCCGACATTGCAGGCGCCCTGGACAAGTAAGTGTCCTTATTTTAAAAGTCAGCAGCTGCAGTATTTGTAGCTGCTGACTTTAAAAAAAAAAATTCAGCGGACCTCCGCTTTAAGATTTAGATATGCATGGATCATCACCAGAGCAGATATTAAATCACACTGTCATCACTTGTTGCCAGTATTCATATACATACCATTATTGCAAATTAATTACAAAGAACATAATTTCTACTTACTTTACTGGTGTCTTGAAATGCTGCCGCTTTACTGCTCCCTGGCTGCTGCATATTTCACATTTGTGGGTGTGTAAATACCTGCTCCCCCAAATTCTATATACTGTATTCTATATTCAGCAGGAGAATCCAAAATGTGCACCATAAAAGGACAAATGCCTACTCTATAAAATTGTAAAAAAAAAAAAATTAGCAATTTCACAGCCAAATATTTGTTGCCAGTGGCCGTGGATCAATGAAGTGGCAATGTTTCAAGACAGACCTTCAGAAAGGTAAGTATAGATTATTGCATTTATAGGACTGCCCTTTTTTTTATAAGTGACCATGTAGTGAAAGGGCTACGTTAACTTTTTCTACAGTAATTATTATAAAACTAGAAAAAAAATGCAAAGCATCCAGCATAATAAAAAAACCTTCTAAATATTGTTCTTTAAACAATAATTATTTTACAAAAACAACAAAAGATTTTCAGACTCAGAACTGGTAAAATTTAACTATCAAAGGAATCTTTAGTAAATTAGAATATATATGTCTGTTGCCTTTTTTACTTGTGCAGCTCAAAAAAAGATGGCAACTTATATAAGATCTGAAGCAATTTTGTAAATTTTGGCTTTGGGTTAAATAAGAAAAAATTCAACGTAGCCTAAGCATTTAATATAGAGAGGGGGGGGGGGCTTTAAAATGACTCTTGCCAAGAAAGAAGCAGCCCTGTAAAATGTTTTAGCATTTTATTAGACTTTTTACATTCATTTAAAAAAATTGTATTACAATGTTTGGTAATAAGTGTCAGCTTTGTCACCAGTTTCATCGGATCTCCTACTTACAAACTAGATGAAAAAATGAAATCAAGTAAATGTGTTCCACTACTGTCACCATAATAAATGAATGAGGTGCCACCTGCTGGCAGTTTACAAAACTGAAAATAATACTAAAAAGGCTGGCACAGTTCAAATATCAATATCCACTGCAATCTATAATCTAATGCCAGGTAGGAGGTAAATGGTAATATTAATATCTAAATCTGATGATTTATATATGCTATTGGAAAGCAGCATCATAAAATAGCTCTTCAGTCACAGAACAGTACAATTATTTGATTATTATATGGTATGGTAGATGTAAAAAACTATATGAAAGCAGTTACCATAACAAAACATAATAGTGTACTATGCAATATAATTATGTTTAACAGAACTAGCAAAAATAAAACAAGCACACTAAAATTGCCTGATTTATATGACATCTCTAAACTTCTTTGCAACTGCTTCATACGGCCATAAGAAAAAGTAAGTACATCTCATGGAAATTATTGAATTTTCCAACATATTTGAACAGACAAATATCAAATCTTCATTTAGGCAATACATAATATACAAAGGTGATATACTCCAATAAAACACTCAAGGAAAATCATGAATTCAACAAAAGAATTAATATATGTAGTGGTATGCTGTGGAAAAGGTAATTGAAGAACAGCTAAAACCTAAGGCATTTTATCAGCATGTCAGAATAAAACTGTCAAACTGCCACTTAAAACTGAAAGGGAGTCGGGAGAGTTCAGTACGAGAACTCCATGTTTCAATCCATAGCTTTCTATGGCCTGAGGCAGAGCTGAGACAGCCTGGATGGATCACTTACAAAAGCTGACAAGAGAACGTGTGCTGGCACTGAGGGAAGTGTCAGTGGCAGCCAATAGCTCATCGCATTCACACTGAGCTTGGGCACCACTGAAATACAATCCTTATGGGTGACAGGGTAGAAAGTGTATGGTAACCAGGCAAGGTGAGAATGACATTGCAATGGTAAGAGTGCTTGGTAAAAGAAAGAAAACAGGAGGGTGCACTGACCTAGTGTATTACCACTTACAGGTTTATTAAAATGTAAATAAAAAGCAATAGTCCTACTCACAGACAAAGCTTAAATACAAGCTTATCGGACAAGATGGCTGGAAATCTTGGCATTCACCGACAGGACTTGACAACAGGGAGGGTCGGACGATACCCCAAAAACATCCAGATGGCTTACGTTTCAGGGGCGCACCCCTTTCATCAGAGCCTAAATGGTCCGTAAATACACTAGGTCGGTGCGCCCTCCTGTTTTCTTTCTTTTTCTAGCCATATGAACACCCATTGTTCTGAGGAGGGCTGCAAGACTATAGACTTTGCCTCTAGACAGAACCACGCCACCTATGTTTTGAGGATACACCGAGAGCGCAGGAGATTTTTGTTTTGTTTAAGAGTGCTTGGTAACCAGGCAATGTGTTTAAATCCCTTGTCAAGCCTGGAAGCAATCTAATAAAATAGAATATATAAGCCAACAAATCAATAAGGGGTTATGAATAATATTAATTATTTGTTAATATGAGAGTAACACATAACCTTTAATCAGTACTCTTTAAAAATACTTTTCTAGCATTCCTTAGCCTGGCTAGAGTGCTAAAGTTAGGATTTTTGTTAGTGTAGCTGGCAGCCTAGCCTGTGTGTTTTTCTGGGTCAGGGTTTTGAGTGATTTAGGCAGGCTGGATGACTCAGCAGCAGCATCTCTGGTGATTCCTCCCTGCTTGCTGTAAACTTTGAGAAGGTTCCAGAAGCAGTTGGGAGGGGTCTAGGAGGAGCTGGCTGGAGTATTCAGAGGGCCCTAACCAATCCCCAAAAGATGGGTTGGCAGGGGGCAGACCCCCTCAAATACTCAGGGTCAACCCAGCCAGGGCAGTGGATTTCAGGTGGAAGATGGAGATGGAGTGTTAGGCTGTCGGAGGCCTTTGAGAGTAGCTCCCCAGTCTGGGGGGTGGGGGTGAACTCAGGCCTGGGCTCGGGTGCAGAAGAGACCCCTTCTCATGACACACGGAGGGATCCTGACCAGGAGGCATGGGAGCAAGGAAAGGACAGCAGGAGGACACTGCTGGGCAAATCTCCAGGGAGGAAAACGTCCAAGAGGGCTGGTGAGTGTTACAGTCATAGGACTGAGAGGCATGCCTGAAGGGACTGCGTGCAAGTAGTCTGGGATGGGTGGAGAAGTAGCCAGGAGGGCTAGTGAAAGGGGCAGCTGCAACCAGGCAGGCTGGCAGTGCCTGAGGTGGTACTGGGAGTAGTAGACACAGGAATAGGACAGCTAGCACCAAAGACTTCTCTTTTTTTGCTACACTACTAAAGGGGCCTGCGGTCCCTGCCTGCAAAGGACATTCACATGAATCAAACTGAGATTGTGTTGGATCAAACTGTCAGTACTAGCTGGTCCTGGGAGATGTAGTTCTACAAGCAAGTCTGTGCTGGAGGTAGAAGAGGAGACGTGTGCATAAACTGAATATAGTTGAGTTTCTTTGCTGATCAAATGGGCATACCATAAGAATCCTTACCCCGTCCAAGTTTAATCCCCGTAAAAAAACAAAAACAAAAAAACAAAGCTGCAAGGACTGTTTCTCGTCTCCAGGGTGAGTGGAAAATGCATGTGCCTGGATGTGCAGGGTGGGAGATAACTATATTCACCTCCTGTGGGGGTAGCGCCACACTTTTTTAAGCTCCTTTCTAGCTGTGGAGTGGGATATGGATGCAGAGGTATGAGCTGTGGGGGAGGGGGGAGCTGGCTGCAGAGTCGAGAGCTATGGAGGGGGAGCTAGGTGCATTGGTGAGACCTGTAGGGGAGGGGTGGGTGCAGCGTTAAGAGCTGTTAAATATGGGCTGTGTGCATAGGTGTAAGCTTGGGGCAGAGTTAAAAGCTGTGGAGAATGGGCTGGGTGCAGAAGTGAAATCTGTGGAGGTGGGACTGGGTGTAGAGTTGAGAGCTGTGGGCGGGGGGGGTGCTGGGTTTAGACATGAAAGATGTGGAGGGGGTGGGGAGCTAGGTGCAAAGGTGAGAGCTGTTAATGGTTGGTGGGGGGGTGTTAAATGCAGAGGTGAGAGCTGTGGAATGGGGTTGGGTGCAGAGGTAAAGACTAAGGGGGGTAGATGCAGAGGAGATAACTGAAAGGGAGGCTGGGAACAGAGATTAGAGCTGTGAAGGAGGACTAGGTGTAGAGGTTAGAGCAGGTGAGGAGTGAGGATCTGGGTGCATGGGTGAGAGCTGTAGAGAGGGAGTAAAATGCATAAATGAGAGCTGTGGAAAGGGGTCTGCATGAAGAGAGAGTTTTGGAGGGAGGGCAGGGTGCAGAGCTGAGAGCTGTGGAGGGGGGTTGGTACAAAGATGAGAGCTGTGAAGGGGGTTGTGCAGAGGTGAGAGCTGGGGAGGGGTGGGAAGCTGGATGTACAGTACATGTGAGAGCTGTTAAATGGGGGGCTGGATGCAGAGGTGAGAGCTGTGGAGAGGAGTTGAGTGTAGAGGTGAAAACTTTGGAGGGGCACCTGGGTGTAGACCTTAGAGTTGTAGAAATTAGATCTGTGATGAGGGAAGACTGGGAGCAGAGGTTAGACTGTGGAGGGGTTTATGGGTGCAGAAGTGAGAGCTGGGAAAGGGGGGGCTGGATGCAGAGGTGATAGTTGTGGAGGGGGGATCTGGGTGCGGAGGCGAGAGCTGTGGAGGGGTGGAGAGCTGGGTGCAGAGGTGAGGGTAGCTAATGGGGGGATTTGTACAGGGGTAAGAGCTATAGAGGGGATACTGGGTGCAGGCACGAGAGCTGTGAAGGAGTGGAGAGCTTGGTGCCGAGGTGAGGGCTGGTAATGGGGGTATGAATGCAGAGGTGAGAGCTGTGCTTTATTACATTATTAGTGTGTAAAAATAAATTGAAAAAAAAACAAAGAGCACAAATACTAAAGCATTACAGTGTCACTACGGTGACACTGTACTGGGGTGGCTAGTGATCAAGGACACTGGCTGGTTGCTTTGATGACACTGTACACCAGTGCAGCCAACCAGCATCCCTGATCACGAGCCACACCAATGAAGCTTGTCATAGTGTCCCTGATCACCTCCAGTGTCTTCATACCATTGCAATCAGTAATAGTGTGATCAGACCAATGTAGCCAGACCAGACCAGTGCAGCCAGCAACAGTGTTCCTAATCACTGCCACACCAATCCTAGTGTTATCAGATCAGGATAAACCCTAAACAATGTTTCTAATCACTGCCACACCAGTCCCAGTATCACCAGACCAACATAAGCCATCAACAGTATTCCCGATTGCAGCCACAGCAGTCCCAGTGTCCAGACCAATGTAAGCCAGCAACAGTGTTGCTGATTATCACCATATCAGTTCCAGTGTCAGCAGAAAAATGTAAGTCAGCAACAGTGTTCCTGATCACCACCACACCAGTGCCAGTAACCCAAACTAGTGCAGATAGCAACAGTGTTCCTGACCTCTGCTATACCAGTTCCAGTGTCACCAGACCAGTGCAGCCAGCAACAGTGTTTGCTGCCACACCAGTCACAGTTTCACCAATCAGTGTAAGTCAGCAACAGTGTTCTTGATTGCTGCCACACCATGACATGTTAAGGACCGATCTTCCGCTCAGACTTATCCTCTATATACCTTCCCCACCCCATATACCATTCCTATAAATAACGACTGACAAGGTTGTGGAGTAAAATTGGCCTTACGGCCTATTTATTTAACAACTTCTTATATATAAAATAAATAACCATTTAAATAACATTTTAACACTTACAATACCCTGGTAGTCTTGTAGACCACAACTCCCAACTTGGGCACTGGGACTAAACTATATCCCTTAGGCCTCCAGTCGCAAGACACCGACTCGGAGGCGGTACACCTGCCCGCAGTGCCCTAACATTTTTCCCCCTTCCTGGTTAACCCTTGTTGACCGGAAGGTACTCAATAACCCCATACCACCTATGGGTACCACCTTTACTCAATAATCCCATACCACCTATGGGTACCACCTTTTTCTCCAGAACTTCCACTTTTACCTCCTCTTCCAGCAACCAAACACCGCCACAGCTCGCAAGGGGTAAAGCCTTACCCTTGCGTGCACCCCAACACCCTCAGGGCCCGCTGAATTCCCTCCTGCAAGCCCAGGGCCCAAAGATCAAGGCCCACAGCATTCAGGTGGACCCCGTCTCCCCTTAGGTACCTCCAGGTATCGACTTCCAATTCCCGGTGACGCACCACCAGGCCGCCATTCCGTACAAAAAATCTCCCCACTTCTTTGTTAACTTTTACCCGGGCCTTGTTAACTTTCTCCACCGACCAAGCCCAACGCCAAGCCATTCTGCCCACCATATTCGACCAAATAACAACCATACCCGGGAATGCTGAGCGCAATCATAAAAAGTCAAATTTGATATCCCGGATGAGCTGGTGCATTGATCTGGCCCCCATGTCGTTACCTCCCGCATGCAGCACCAGGATATCAGATGCCCTCTCCCGGCCTGCAAACCTCTGTACTTCAAGCATAACCCCACTCCATACCATGCCCGGCACCCCGGTCCAACGGACCTGGGCTTCTCATAGAGGAATCCCCAACTGCCTTCCACTGGGCCGAACATCGGCCCGTCTTGCCCCCCAGAACGCGTACGAGTGACCCAAAATCCAAACTAGTCTGGGTACACAACCTGAAAAACATAAAAATAAAAACAAACCATTTATTTGCACTTCCACTCAGTCCACCACACAGTCCCCCACAACCCCTAACCAGTACACCTTACTCCTGCATCAGATGTGGGCGAATATAAAGTCGAAATCTATCAGGCTCCCGCCTCCCAATCCGCCTCACTGTGTCCGCCGTCAGTCCTGCCCGAGCCGCCTCCGTGGCTGCCCCAATGCGGAAGGAGTGAGAGGCATAACCCTTCGGGTCATACCCCGCTGCCAACAAACATTTTTTGAACACCGCTATGAATTGAAACTTAGACAGTGCTGACCCATCCCGATGCATCAGAAAAGAACCCCCAAGTCCAGGACGCATGGAACAAAAGGATTCCACTGCCCGTACAGGACATATTGACGCCTCAGGAATGCGAAACAACAGAAGCCGCATACCCTTACCCACTTGATCCGTTTTGGACCTACTCACCCATATCCCCACCGAGTCTTCCGAACAATCCATGTCCTGTGCCAACAAGCCCCCCGGCGCCCCTCTGGAAGAACTAACCAGCTCTCCGACCCTCAGGGCCCCAAAAAAGGCAAGCGCGAATGCTGCCCTGAACAACTGACACTCATATTCCGAACTGCACACGGAATGCAAATGCAGGAATCATTTCTGCAACATTACGAACGAAACCGGCCGGCGGCTGTCAGCCGCCTTCCTGCCTTTTCTGTACCCCTTCACTGCCTGTTTTACCCAAAATTCTTTGGTGTAGTCCCTGCAACCATACCATTTGAAAAGAAAGGCCAAACCCGCTAGTGTCCGGTCCACCGCTGACACAGAAAAGCCTCGCTCCATTTTCAGTGTAAGAAAATAAAGCAAGGCTACTCCCGTGCCACCCCCTACCGGGGAAACTCCCAGCCCTTGAACAAATGACCTCCACTCCTGCCAAACCTTAGCATAGGCTTTCCATGTGGCCCCACTCACCGACCGCTTAATCCACTGTGCCACGCTGTCAAAGCAATGTCCCACATCCAGTCGGGACAGGTAACCCCACGTTGCTCCGCTGCTGTTGCCAACTCTCGGAACCTGTCCCACTGAAAACGAGACAAAGCATCAGCCAGAGTGTTATCCACACCAGGAAGATGTACTGCATAAACAAATACATTCAAGTGCAAGCAGCGCAAGACCAAATATCTCAGCAAACGCACCACTGGCTGTGACGCAGCCGACATACGATTCACTACCTGAACCACTCCCATGTTGTCGCAGTTTAAGCGTACCTTGAGATTCCGGAAGGAATCACCCCAAAGTTCAAGTGCCACCACAATTGGGAAAAATTCCAGCAGTACCAGGTTCTTCAAGAACGCCGCTTCCTCCCACTCTGTCGGCCACGGAGCCGCGCTCCATTTGCGCTGACAGAACGCCTCATACCCCATGGAGCCTGCCGCATCCGTAAACAATTCCAAATCAAAATTACTAACGGGACCAGCCATCCACAAGGCCCGCCCGTTAAAAGATTCCAAGAATTAGTGCCACACTTCCAAATCCTCGCGAAGCTCTCTAGTTAGACTTACAAAATGAGTAGGAACCCGCACCCCAGCTGTTGCAGCCGACAGCCTGCGACTAAAGACCCTGCCCATAGGCATTATCCGGCAGGCGAAACACAATTTTCCCAGTAGTGACTGCATCTGGCGCAGCTGAATCTTACGCCGGTCAATAACACCCCGCGCTTCCACCTTCAAAGCTTCCAGCTTATCCTCCGGCAGTCGGCATTCCATCTTCAAGGAATCCAGTACTATGCCCAAAAATACCAAGGACGACGTGGGGCCCTTCCGTCTTCTCGGGGGCCAAAGGAACCACGAAACGATCAGCTACGTATTGCAATATCCCCAGAAGGACGGTGCAAACATTAGACTTCGGAGGACCCACACACAAGAAATCATCCAGATAATGGATGATCGAACTGATCCCTGACACGTCTCGGACCACCCATTCCAGGAACGTGCTGAAAGTCTCAAATAGCGCGCAAGAGATGGAGCAACCCATGGGCAGACAACGGTCCATGTAGTAAGCCCCCTCCCACGTGCAGCCCAAGAAGCGAAAACTGTCCGGATGTACCGGGAGCAACCGAAAAGCCGAACATCAGCCTTTGCCAAAAACGCTCCCTGCCCACACCTGTGGACCCATGCCACCGCCGCGTCAAAGGAAGTGTACGATACTGTGCAGTCTCCTTAGTAGTAGCCACTTAGTAGTAGCCACTAGATGGCGATGATTTTATTCGTTTGCCGCTGTGTCAATTCGTGAATTTATTTTGTTATATTTGCTGAAAAGACTTATACAGCAGTTTGGCAATTGATATTTTTATATGTAGCAGGTAAAATCTGCCTGGCTGAAAAGCTGGGTGTTATTTGCTTTGCATGGTTTCAGTATTGGAGGCACAGTGATGACGCTGGACGTCTGTACTGTGCCTAACACTTCCGTTTTTTTTCCTGTAACCATAGTGATCGCTCTGCTACTTAAAGCCTGTCAGGTGACGTTGTTAGCCCCGCCCCGCTGAGGAAGTTATTGAACGTAACGCGTACGGGGCAAGAAGCTGTACACACGTCACCCACAGTTGTGTCTGCACGAGTAGTTTTTTACATGCTGATTTAATCTGAGGATATGTGAGTAGTCTGTGTTTGTATATCCATTAAATATACTGTTTTAAACAGAGAGCACTTAGATCTATTCCTTTTATCTTTTATACTGGGGATATATGCGGAGGACTGGAGAAATATATTGAGGAATCTAGGATCCATGTTATACACCAGCCTGTACCCTTTCTGCTTGCATGACCACCTGTTAATTCAGGGGTCCATGCTGTGAGGTAATTAGAATTATAAAGGTGGAGGGATCGTCACAGAATCTGTGTTTGAGCACTGGTGGAACCTGCATTGGAAAAATTCACTCACCTCCTTCATTTGAATACATTGTCACTTATCTCCATTGAGTGGACGTTTTATACCTGTGCTGCACTGTTTTATTATACCTATTATTATTTTTGAATTAAATGAAAATTCTTTAGTGTTCAGCTTGCAAATATAGGGGGACTAAATATATTTTTGCGCTGATTGCTTTTATCTATTTGATACTGTGCAGTCCTCCGGCGCAAGAGCGTCATTAACCGACCCACCCTTAGGAAAGTAAAGGTGGTGAATCAATCGACATTTGTGCGGTTCCTTCTTGGGGACAACCCCTAAGGGAGACACCACCAAATCAGGCAGTGGCGCTTCCGTGAACGGTCCAGCCATGCGCCCCAACTGAACTTCCTTAGCCAGCTTCTCTGAAACTACTAAGGGTTGGAGCATGGCGGACCGGCGGTTCTTGGCTGCTGGGGGAACTGCAAAAGGCGCACAAGGAATCCTAAAACCACTGGTGAAACCCTCCTCCAACAACCTAGCGGCACCCCTGTCGGGATACCTATTGAGAAAGGGGAGCATCTTTTCCACCCGAATTGGCGTCGTTCCCTTTACCCGCAGAATCTCCGGGGCGACCCTTGCCGCGCTAGAAGCATTTGGAAAGCTCATGGCTACCCCCACATCCTGAACACACGTACTTGAAACGGCAGTTTGCTCCGTACTTGCACGTGCCCTCATTGAACTGCCAGCAGTAGCCCCATCTTTTCTCGGTCGGTTGTCCTGAGGCCCCAGCACCTCCGACCCCCCCCCCCTGAAAAAACTGGTTGGAGGCCTGCGACGCTGTCATCAGACGCATCCACAAGTTGATGTCCTTGTGATCCCATCGCAGTCCCAGTCTCATGGCGATCCTTTGCCGGAACTGTTCGTCATACCTCAACCAAGCGACGCCCCCATACGTCATGTACACTTCGCTAACGGCCTCCAAGTAAATGAACAGCCCAGAACAATGTTCTGGGGCCTTCTCCCCTATCACACAGGCCATGATCACAAATTCTTGCAACCAATTGGTGAATGTGCAGGGAATAAGACGATAACGACGCTTTTCGTCGTCCTCCTTCTTGTTCTCCTCCAACTTCACCCTATCCGGGTTGAATTTCTCCAAGGGGAACAACGTGAAGATCTCCACATACTAACCCTTCCAGATCTTTTCTCTGACTTCCGACTTGAGGTGAGCCCCCAACGGTGCCTCAAAACAAATATCCATCTCGTTCTTAGCGGCATCAGCCAGCCTGACCGCCTCCTTGTCCTTCTCCCCCGAGGCAACCTGCCCGCTAGCCGTGGCAGCCCCCCCTGCTAATGGGGCCTGCTCCGCCCCTGACACCTCCGCCACCTGTACGCCCGGGGCTAACGTTGCCACTGAAGGCACCCCGCCCAACCCCACTGCCTGAGATGAACCCCCATTTTGCCTCCACGCCACCGCGGGCGACGCCGTGTCGCCACCGCCTGGCTCAAAACGCCTGACCAAATCCTTTAACCCAGACCACAAATCCTGCGTCTCCCCCGCCTCCCTTCGTCTCGGTGGGGAAGATCGCGCCCCGGGTGACCCCCCCGTACCTAAACCCCCCCCAACACAACCTTGACCTAGTAAATCTTGTAACAGTGCACAAATAGCAGCAGAAGAGTTTGACTTACCGGGCTGCCTTGGACCGGGTCCACGAGCCGCAGTACTGGAATCCATCGCCGCCTGTTGTCCCGAGTCCTCGCCACCATCTGACCCGGACAGCTCACCTTCTGACATGTCATCACCCATTACTGCCGACACACGCGCTGGCTGCACACAGTGCGGACGCGACCCGGATGGTCAGGGCTGTCGTGGCTGCGCTACACGTCCCCTCGATCTTGGCACACCTGACCCACTCGCGACCTCCACCGATGGACTACGGGTCCACCCCCTGGCACGGGTGTCATCCGCTCGATCTCCGTCATTCACCCCTGACGCCGAACTCCTCACTGAACGTCCCGCCGACACTGCCGGACCCCTGGCCGCCACGGACTCCCGGCCACTGGCCCGCGAACTGGGTCCTCCGCGCTGGGCCGCATGACTACTCCGGACATCCCCCGCAGCCTCGGCCGCGACATCACCGCATCTCCGACGCGCGGGAGGGGGAGGGGCAAGAGGGCCACTCGTCTCCCCCACCGCCGAACTCCGTCCACAGTGCAGATTCCTCCCGGCCCCCCCCCCCCCCGCCAACACCGGCTGTGCGCGGCAAGGGGATGCAGCCGGAGGGCCCCTGTTGGGTCTCCGGACGGAACTCCCAGCACTCTGGGATGCCTCAGGACTATACCGCTCAGGCGGCCTGGACCGCCTAGCGCGTGCTGAATCGACCCCCCCCCCGGCGGGTGCCGCCGCCCCCTCGTCCAAAACTGCAGCCACTTGTTCCTGCAGCCACTCTGCCCCTTGCGCAGCCACAGCGGCTCGCAGTTGTTCCAAAAGCTCCAGAGCAGCAGCCATGACCAGGCAGTGAAGCTTTCACCTCGTGAGTAATGGAGGAATGACAAAAACGTCACTTCCTCCTTGCCTGAACTGTGCTGCCACTCCTCTCTCACCCCCAGGACCACTCCCCTTTTCTTAAAGGTGCCACAACCCTGTTAGGCTGCTGCCTGTCCCACCTGTCATGCAGTCCCTCCGCTCATTCTTTCTGTCTCTGCTCCAGGACTCTCTGTCCCAGTGTCAATAGGGCAGTGTAAGCCAGCAACAGCGTTCCTGATCACTACAACAACAATGCTAGTGTCGCCACAGCTAGTGCAGCCAGCAGCAGTGTCCCTGATTGCTGCCACACCCTCTCAGTGTCACCATACCAGTGCAAGCCGGCAACAGTATTTCTAATCACCGCCACACTAGTCTTAGTTTCACCAGACCAGTGTAAGCCAGTAACAGTGTTCATGATCACCGCCACACCAGTTCCAGTGCCACCAGACCAGTGTAAACCAGCAACAGTGTTCCTATTCGCTGCCACACTAGTGAAAATCATACAATCCAGTAAGAACACCAAACATCCTAGAATGACTGCTGCATTTACTAACATTGACTTAACCTGCATTTCCAAGCAGCAAACCACAGTTTTATTTGTTCACCAGTTTTTATTTTGCTCACCTGAGTCTATTTAACCACTTCAGCCCGGGAAAAGATTTACCCCCTTAATGACCAGGCCATTTTTTGGTGGTATTTGATCACCTCTGCAGTTTGTTTTATTTGCACTATAAACAAAAAAAGACTGACAATTTTGAAAAACAAATAATATATTTTTTTACTTTCTGCTATAATACATATCCAAAAACAAAACAAAAAAAAAAATCGAATTTATTCATCAGTTTAGACCAATATATATTCTGTTACCAATTTTTGGTAAAAAAAAATAATGCATAAGCGTATATTAATTGGCTTGCGCAGAACTTAGCGTCTACAAAGGGGAAAGATTTAGGGACTTTTTATTTATTTTTATTGTTTTTACTAGTAATGGCGGGGATCAGCGATTTTTAGTGGGACTGCGACATTGCGGCAGACAGATAAAACACTAAGTAACACTTTTTGGTGACCAGTGACACCAATACAGTGATCAGTGCTATAAAAATGCACTGGTCACTGTATAAATGGCACTGGTAGGAAAGGGGTTAACACTAGGGGGCGATCAAGGGGTTAAGTGTTGCCTATGGAGGTGTTTCTAACTGTCGGAGGGAGGGACCGACTAGGAGTAGAGAGAGATTGCAGTTCCTGATCACTAGTAACAGCTGATCTCTCTCTCCTCCCCTGTCAGAACGGAGATCCGCCTTGTTTACATAGGCAGATCCCTGTTCTGCCTCTCTTCACTGCGATCGCAAGTGGCCAGCAGACATTGAGTCATAGAACCACATGCACAGACCGACTTACAGGTCAGTATATATGCAGAAGGCGGTCGGCAATTGGTTAAGCACAGTCAGAATATTTAAGCCCTGATGAAGGGGAGTCTGTCTGGACCCTGAAACGTGTTGGCTCTATTCTGCTATGAATCTATTTTATCCATAAATTACCTTGAACTCATGGAAGTTTGGTACTTTCATTGGATTGAATGGCTGTGGATTCTCAAATTTGGGTTTTTTCCCCTTTTCCTGAGGGTGGTCCCCAGTTTGTGGAGTGCTACCAAATTGGAGTGAGTGTGCCCAGCGATAATTTCAGTGACCCCTGCAGAAAATCTGAATCCAGCACCCTGTTTGTTCTTGTGACAATGTCACCAGACCAGTGTAGCCATCAACAGAGTCCCTGATTGCCACCACATCAGTACAATGTCTCCAGAGTCAATGCAGCCAGCAACAGTGTTCCTGATCAGGGCTACACCAGTGCAGTGTTGCCTCTGCCTGCCACCTGAAACAGTCCTTTGCCTTCGTCCTGCCCCCTGCTGAGCACAAATACTTACTACCAAGATCTAAAATTACCCCCCAACGCGCACTAACCACCAATGTGTGGGCATTATTTTCTTCCCACTATCCATTCCTGGTATTTTTGTCACTAAACTACACATTACAGAATGAAGCTATGTGAGATTCTCTATACAACATGCGGAGCTAACGGCTATCGAGGTCTCAGAGGTAATGCCCATGACGATCTATCACCATTAAGGATTTAAAGACTGTCACAACATATGTGCTAATTGACCTATCTGTAGTTGGTGGTCAATTCTGTCTAGTAAGCCTCAAGTTTGATCAACTGGTGGAGACTTTGGACACAGCAGTTTCTCCTTCCTTTTTCTTCTCATTGGAAATTGTCACTGCAATTTTTTATCACGGACTGATATTGTCATATTATGGACTTTATTATATACAATTCACATCACTGTTTAGGTAATAGGCACTTTATATCTTAATTTTTAGTGCAACATTTTTTTATTTTACTTTTATAAATAAGATAAATAGACATAAAAACTTATGGGAAATTAAAGACATAGGCTATCTGGCAATAGAGGCTTTTTAGGTAAAAAGTCATTAAATGGTAGCTGGGCAACTAGTGGTTTCAGAAGGAGAAAAGTTTTTTTTCAGTTGAAGTGTAGTTTAATCAACACACCACTAGATGGTGCTATGTCACACATTTTCAAAAACACTGTTCATATACAGATTGGAAGAAATCAACTAGGGGCCAGAGGATTTACTGTTGACAAAATATGAATGAATTTCAGTTTACAAATTTCAAGTTTCTACAGTTTCAATTTACAATTGCTTTTTTGAGAATTGAGCTTGTTAGCCTTTAAGCGTTGTGTCAGTCACTAATCTGATTCTTCAAGTCAGCTTCTTGTGGGTTTTATGGGGTCAGACAATAATAAGCTTGTCTTTATTATATTGATGACTCACAGATAAGCATTGGACATTGTGCTGTGCTGTGACCCAGTTACAATACAAATTCATGCTGGCAATATAATACAAGGTTGGTGTAAGAATTGTTGCCTGATGTAAAAGAATAGGTTACTCTAGTATTTCTTCTTCTTGATATGTGTATGTTGTACCATGTACTTGTATTAAGAAGTATCCTGTGCTCTATGTGTTGCTTCCTTTGTGTGAGATGCCTGCTGATCCTTCCAGTCCCTCTGCCTTCCTATTTCACAATGACCACACTAGGCATAGAAGCTCATCCTTCCCACCTTGGTCAGTGTTCTGGCTGTGTTGGGAGCAGTCATACTTTCCATTGTTCAATACCACCAGGTTTTCCATATACATAATAGTGACGGAAGGGGTAGTGTTCATCAAATGTTTTTGTTACCCAAGCTTCTAGTAAGGAGTGACAAAAAAATGGCTTTTTAAAAATACTTTAGGAGCATAGAAGGGTGATGTGCAGGGAAGCCAAAAGCACGTCTGATAATACTGTAGGTTAGGAAAACCTTAACTCAATAGGCAAGTAATGAGTCTCAGGCCTCGTACACATGACCGAGTTTCTCGGCAAGAACCAGCAAGAAACTTGCTGGCAGAGATGTCTTGCCAAGAAATTCGTTCGTGTGTATGGTTTCTTGTGGAGAAAACCGACAAGTAACCTCGACGAGAAAATAGAGAACCTGCTCTCTATTTTCTCGTCGAGATTCTCGTCAGCCTGTTTCTCGACGAGAAAAGTGAGTGTGTGTACACTTACCTGTCCGCCGGGAAGCCCGCGCATGTTTGAAACGAATTTGACGCATGCGCGGTAGCTTCCTAGGCATAGATAGGGTATACCAAGATGGCGGCAACGGCATCGAATGTGACGAGCGCATGCTCGTCGTAGTCGATGACGTCACCGCGTATGCTCCATTCAAAGAACCGCGGGTTCTTTGAATCGAGCGTGTGTACACTCGGCCGGGACAATTTTCTTGTCCAAGAATCTCGTCGAAAAAAACGACATGTTTTTTTCGACGAGAATCTCGGCTGTGTGTACGAGGCCTAAAAAGCAAGTGAAAAATATGAAATTGACGCTCACAAAGTGTATGAAAGCAGCCTAAACATAAGGTTCAGCATGGATAATTGCTAACGATGCAGTGGAATATATTGCAATTCAAAATAAAAAAATATATTACAAGAAATACAGTTCAAGAAAAATATTGCAATGCAAATAAAAGTCCAATGTGACAATTCCCAACACCAAGGTTATGTGCTTGGGATTTGTCACAATGAACTTTTATTTGTACAGTATTGCAATATTTTTCTTGAACTGTAGTTCTTGTAATATCATTTTTATTTTGAGATGCAATATATTCCACTGCATCGTTAGAATTTATTCATGCGGGGGGGCGCATGCGCGGCACGAAGCTGGAAGGTCGCAGCTAGGCAGAGCTCTGTACACCGTGGGGACACTGACACCTTCCCTGGGGCCATTAAGCTTCCAAATCAGGCTGATTTTTACCTGCACCCCCGGGGGAAAGAACGGTGCATGCCGTCTTCAAAGTCGCGCCGCGGAAAACCAGCGCAGAAGACCCTAACGAATTATCTCCTCAGAGTCCGGGAGATGTCGGGGAAGAACCAAGATGGCACCGTTCCACACTGCGCTCTACACGCGGCTCATAGCCCGGCGGCCTCCCCTGCACATTCATCCATGGACGGTGAGTACAGCCTGCAGCTCACTAAAGCGGACCTTGATGATAGTCTGGCAGCCATGTACACCAAGCTGGCTGAAAAATTCCAGACCGAGCTCCATAAGTCCACGCACTCTCTGCAGCAGGAGATGGCGGCCCTGGTGGGAGGATGGATATCCTGGAGACTAAACATGATGAACTGCAGCTAGCTTATTCAGATCTCCGTAAGGATCATGAAATGCTTAATGTCTCGGTGATCCAGCTCCAATCCCACTTAGAGGACCTGGACAACAGAAACAGGAGGAGCAACCTGAGGGTCAGAGGGGTCCCGGAGGGGGTCACGGAGCTCATCCCCGCCATCCATAAGCTGTTTCAGTCCCTGCTCCCTGCATACCCGGTGACGGCTTTTGCATGCGATCGGATTCATAGAGCCTTACGCCCTAAACCGCCGGATGACAAACCCCCCAGAGACATTGTTTTATGCCTTAAAGACTACCTAATAAAGGAGGAGATCCTGAGAGCCTCCCGCAATACTCCAAACATTGTGCAGGACGGTACTAAGATACAAATCTATCCAGATATATCCCCGGCCACGCTGGATAAATGCAGGGGATTTAAAGAAATCACGACTCCATTGCAGGAAGCCGGTATTCGGTACAGGTGGGGATTCCCCTTTAAGCTACAGGTCCCACATCAGGGGACCACACACACAGTGGTCACTATTCAAGAGGGGAAGGAACTCCTAGTCAAGCTTGGCCTTTTAGCAAAAGAGGATCTTCCTAGGATGCCCTCCACCCCCCGCCCGTCGGCCATTTGGTCCACCCCTTCGCCACACAGGGACCGCAGGAGCTGGAGGCAAGACCTACGGGAGCGTCTGAATTGAGAGCGGGCCTTTTTCATAGTATCTAGGCCCACCAGACTGGCGGCGGCTTGAATCTCTCACTGTTACAGGTTCCCCCTTTTTTTTTTTCTCCTGGGGTTTTTTTTTCTTCACACCCCCTATGGTTGGGGGTCTCACTGGGACGATTGAGGAGTGACTCTTACAAGCCAGGGGGAATGGATCTATATTTATGTCATCCCTATTTACACCACTACCTCGAGGACTCTTCCCCCCTACCCTCTGTGTGGCTTACTCCTCATTGCACCATGTTTAGCCTGAATTGTTCCCCGCGGTGCAGACCTGCAGCGGTGCCCGCTTGGTTGTCCCCCCACTCTAGCGGTTGCCACCTTTCTAAAAGGTTATTAAGAGTGTTGGACATTTTAGTCCTATTGGTCAGGAAGTGTGTAACCTGACAAGATAATACTTTATCCTGTTGTCGGGATGGTCTATCCCCTCCCGACCCCATGGTTTATGTGTGTTTCCTAATCTTTTTTATTCTTTTTCATTTTTTTGTTTCAAGATCAATTGCTGACTCAATTTTTAATGTACCTTATTTGCAAGCTCTCAGTATTTATTTCTCGTACATCACGGGACACAGAGCGACATAGTCATTACTAATGGGTTATATAGATACCGTCAGGTGCTGGCACTGGCAACTTCCAAAACCGGAAGTACCCTCCCCTATATAAGCCCCTCCCATCCGGGAGCACCTCAGTTTTTTGCCAGTGTCTAAGGTGTTGGCCAAGAAGAAACATGTGTTTTTCACTGAGCTTGCGTACAGGTTCTTTTGGGCCTCAGTAAGCTATTCCGGATCCGACCAAAAAATCTTCATAGCTAAACGGTCGGTACCCGGGCCTTGCAGAGAAGAGCAAGGTTTTGCCTGTAATGCTTCTCTTAGGAGAGCTGGACCCTGGGATCCAGAGCTCTGGTCATACCCACGACCAAGATGTTTTCTGTGCAGGGTGCTATACAGGTCCAGGGGAGTGGAATCCTTGGGAACCCGGTCCCTGAAGGTTTGATTACAATGCCTGCCATGATAGGTGAAGTTTGGGCTTTTGTGGACCAAACAAAGTCCTGCGGCGGGGAACAGGTAAGTGGGGGCCCCCAGGAACTTGGTTCTATTGGGGGACCCCCAAGCCTAATTTGTCTTTCTGTCTGTTACCTAATGGTATTCCCGCAAAATTCTGTGCATGCCTGTAACTACTAAAAAAAAATGTAATAATTTTTAATGGTGGTCAAGAAAAAAAAAAAAAACTTTTTTTTTTATATATATTTAATATATTAGACTGCGGTACCTGTGTTTGTCCACTAGAGGCCGCTGTGGAATGTTTTCTTGTCATGTGGACTAGCTTCTTCTCAGCAGAGCAAAGTCCAGGCAGATGGTGAGTTCTCTTATAGGAAACTGCTTCCTCTGCCATGTTGCAGTGCTCGTCCATCCCCCGGCCTGCGGCAAAGAGGGGCCCTGGCTCCTGTCCCTTGTTACCATATTTGAAATTAGCGCCGAAGGCGCACGTGCCCGCGCGCGTGCGCGTGCACGCGCCTCTATATATAGAGGTGAGCCGGGAAAGGGGGCGGAGCCTGGGGGATGACGCTCTGTGCGCGCCGCAGCGCTTCTGCGCATGTGCGGGCGTCCCAGCAGTTTTAAAAAAACCACAATATTGTAGTGAGCTGGCTATGAAGTACAGAGACAGAGCTGGCAACATTTAAAGGCATACAGCAAGCGGTTGATACAGGCATCCCCTAGAAAGGCACATTAGTAGACACCAACTGTGATATAGCAGCAATTGTGCTAGACTATTCTCAGTAAAAGTGGTGTATTACGGCTGGAATACCTCAGCTTTAGGCTTAGGAATATGCTGTCCAGAAGCTCCGGAACTGAATCTTCCAGGAAGCGAAGGGGGTCTCATCGGGCTCGGAGGATCTTGGGCATACTCCTGCTGCACCAGTCTCCCCTGAAGTTCAGAGGTAAGTGACCGTAGAGACCCCGCAGGGTACTTGGTACTGTGGCTGTCCTCAGTTCACCTGCTCCTGTGTATGTAACAGAGGAGGTTTTTTCCTCAGCTCTGGGAGGATTAGAGAGAGATTGTCAACATTTATCGCTGCCTCCCTGTCAGGGAAAGCACGCCCGATCTCCGTCTCCTCCTTCAGAGTACCTGTTAGCAGAGCAACAGTCCCATACAGGGATCGACCTGCCTGAAGGGGATCAGGATGAGGTTGATTCTGTTATAGAGGAATCAACAGTGGGGGAACCTTTTCTCAGCATCTTAAGCTGAAAGATTATGGGTTCAGTCTCTGACTAACATGGTCCGATCAGCATTTAAAAATGCACCTTGCGGAACCATCAACCACTACTGTATCCTCGTTTGGGTCGCTAGAAGCCCCCAGACTGTTTGTTCTTTTCCACTTCACCCTTTACTGAAAGGGCTCATTTACCAGGATTGGGAACGTCCTGAGAAAATATTTATTCCCCCAAGAGATTTCCGGTGGTCTATCCCATGGAGGATAAGTTCATCAAAAAAAAAAAAAAAAAATGGAAGGTCCCTACAGTGGACGCAGCCATCTCTTGTATGTATAAATCACTGACATGTCCAGTGGATAATGTCCAAATGTTCAAGAACCCAATAGATAAAAGATTGGAGTCCTTATGAAAATCTGCTTGGTGATACAACCAGCAGTAGCAGCTATTGGGGTCTGCTAAGCAGTGAAGGATCAGTTGAAACAGGTCTTGAGGGACTTGACAGATCAGCAGGCTTTGCCCTAGCTGATCTACCTAGAGCCTTAGGCTTTGCGGTTGATGCCATAGAGGATTCAGTCCATCAGGCCTCCCGCCTTACGCTGTCTATAGTACATATGCGTAGGCTCCTATGGCTCAAAAACTGGTCTGCTGAAGCTCCCTGTAAAGAATGGCTGGTTAGCGTCCCATTTCATGGTGAACGCTTATTCAGGGAAAACCTGGACAAATATATCCAGAAAATTTCCAGCGGTAAAAATACGCTCTTGCCGGTTAAAAGCATAGTTAGAGGTCCCTCTTTAAGAGGCCTGCTTCTCCAGTCCCTGGGGCATCGGCTGTGTAACAGTTCCGACGGTCTCCTCGGTCAAATCCCGGGGGTAAAAAACAGGGACAGTAGCAGGGTAATGAGAAACCCTGGGTCAGGGGAGGTACAAAACCTCCCCCAAAGTTAAATTCATTGAAGCCCCCACTCAGTCGGGTGGGGGGAGGACTCCAGTTGTTCGCAAGAGACCTGGCGGGACACGATCAAGACAGATAGGTGCTCTCCGCAGTAGGTTTGGGATACAGTTTGGAGTTAAAAGACTCTCCTCCTTCCCATTTTGAGGTCAAACGTGCCAAGGGATCCCCGGAAGAGAGAGTCCCTCCTGTTGGCACTAGAACAACTATTGCTCCAAGGAGTAATTATGGAGGTTCCCCTGGAAGAATGAGGGTTCGGGTTTTACTCAAACCTCTTTACAGTCCCGAAGCAAACGCGGACGGGAGGCCCATATTAATTCTAAAAGGGCTATACAAATTCCTGTATATCAGGACTTTCCGATGGAGTCGATCCGATCGGTGGCCACTGCCCTACAAGGGGAGGATTGGTTAGCCACGATCGACATCAAAGATGCTTATTTGCACATTCCCATCTTTCCAGTCCACCAAAAATTTCTACGCTTTGCAGTAGAAGGGCGCCATTTTCAGTTCAGAGCCTTACCCTTCGGTTTGGCCACAGCACCAAGAGTGTTCACAAAAATTCTGGCCCTTTATTGGCCAATCTAAGAACACAAGGTGTAATGATAATGGCATATCTGGATGACTTGTTGCTGATAGACCACTCAGTGAAAAAACTAGACGTGGTCGTTCACAAGACGATCAAGTATCTGGAATCTCACGGTTGGATTATCAACCGAGACAAGTCAGCCCTAAAAACCAGTCAAAAGTCTGGAATACTTGGGGCTAAGGTTGGATTCAGGCCAGAGAAAAATATTCTTGCCTCGAGGAAAGGTGTTGTCTTTGAAAGATTTGATCCACTTAGTGGGTACAAAAAAGACAGCCGTCCATACGCCTGTATATGAGGCTGCTGGGAAAAATGGTGGCATCATTCGAAGCAGTACCCTACGGTCAATTCCATTCAAGGAATTTGCAAGGGGCCATACTGTCAGCCTGGAACAAAAAAGTTCAGGCCCTAGACTTACAATGTCCTTGTCCCCTTCCGTTCGCAAGAGCCTCCGTTGGTGGTTGGTTCTCCAGAATCTGGAAAAAAGGAAATCCTTCAGTCCGATTTCTTGGAAGGTGGTCACTACAGATGCCAGCCTTATAGGCTGGGGAGCAGTACTGGAGCAATAGTCTCTCCAGGGCAGATGGTCGGATGCAGAAAAGGCCCTGCCCATCAATCTCTTAGAGATACGAGCAGCCCGGTATGCCCTAGTAGCATGGACATCCAAACTCCAAGGGTCCCCTGTCAGAATTCAATCAGACAATGCCACAGCAGTGGCATATATCAATCATCAGGGGGGCACCAGGAGTCGTGCAGCCCAGAGGGAAGTAAATTACATCCTGAAATGGGCAGGAAAAATATGTCCCAGCCATATCTGCGGTATTCATTCCAGGAGTGGAGAATTGGAAGGCGGACTTTCTAAGTCGCCAGCAATTAGGCCCAGAGGAAGGGTCCCTTCACCCCGAGGTTTTCTGGACAATATGTCAGTGGTGGGGAACATCGGATGTAGATCTTCTAGCATCCAGATTCAACGCAAAGGGGGACAGGTTTGTCTCTCGGACAAGGGATCCCCTAGCTTGCGGCTCGGATGCCCTAGTGTTCCCTGGGGATCAGTTCAAGCTGATATATGCATTCACACCGCCACAATGGTTACCTCGATTACTCCGCAGAATCAGGGTAGAAAAGAAACCGGTGATTCCGGTGGCTCCAGCGTGGCCCCGAAGAGCGTGGTACGCGGAGATTGTAAAATTTCAGTGGGGAGTCCTTGGACTCTCCCACGTCGTCCGGCTTTCGCAAGGACCGATATACCACCCTTCCTTACCAGCCCTAGGTTTGACGGCCTGGCTATTGAAGCCCACATTCTAAAAAAGAGAGGGCTCTCTAATGCTGTGGTATCTACCATGATCAATGCCAGGAAGCCGGTATCCAGGCAGATCTACTATAGAATCTGGAAGGCGTACATCGCGTGGTGTGAGGCCAAGAAATGGCATCCACATAAGTACGTAATAGGTAGGATTCTGGACTTCCTACAATGGGCTGTAGATAGGAAGCTTGCCTTGAGTACTATCAAGGGTCAGATTTCGGCCTTGTCAATATTTTTTCAAAGGCCCTTGGCTTCGCATTCACTAGTCAAAGCCTTTATACAAGGAGTGATGCGTATTAGTCCTCCGGTTAATATTCCCATATGTCCATGGGATCTAAACTTGGTTCTGTCGGTTCTACAGAAACAACCATTTGAACCATTACAGCATATTTCTTTGGTGCTTCTCACCAGGAAATTGATTTTTCTAGTAGCCATTTGTTCGGCTAAAAGAGTGTCGGAATTAGCAGCTATGTCCTGTAAGGAGCCATATCTGGTTATCCATAAGGATAGAGTAGTGTTACGTCCTCATCCAGCCTTTCTTCCTAGGGTGGTATCGAGGTTTCATTTGAACCAAGATGTGGTTCTTCCTTCTTTTTTCCCCAAACCTACTTCGGTAGAGGAAAAGTTATTGCATTCTTTGGATGTAGTAAGAGCAGTTAAAGCTTATCTAAAGGCCACTGCTCAGATTCGCAGAACGGATACTTTGTTTATTCTGCCGGAAGGCCCCAGAAAGGGTCAGGCAGCGTCAAAATCTACTTTAGCCAAGTGGATTCGACAGGTCATTATGCAAGCCTATGGCTTGAGAAGGAGACCGCCTCCGTTCAAAGTTAGAGCGCACTCCACGAGAGCAGTTAGAACTTCATGGGCAGTGCATCACCAGGCCTCCCTGGCTCAAATCTGTAAGGCCGCAACATGGTCTTCGGTACACAAGTTTACTAGGTCCTACCAGGTGGACGTTAGAAGTCAGGAGGATGTCGCCTTTGGGCGCAGTGTGTTGCAGGCCGCAAAAGATCCTCATGTCTGATAGCGCTCAGCTTATATATGGTGTATCCCCCCCCCTCATTTGGCATTGCTTTAGGACATCCCATTAGTAATGACTATGTCGCTCTGTGTCCCGTGATGTACGAGAAAGAAAATAGGATTTTTATAACAGCTTACCTGTAAAATCCTTTTCTTGGAGTACATCACGGGACACAGAGCTCCCGCCCCTCTTTAGGGACACTTATTGCTTTGCTACAAAACTGAGGTGCTCCCGGATGGGAGGGGCTTATATAGGGGAGGGTACTTCCGGTTTTGGAAGTTGCCAGTGCCAGCACCTGACGGTATCTATATAACCCATTAGTAATGACTATGTCGCTCTGTGTCCCGTGATGTACTCCAAGAAAAGGATTTTACAGGTAAGCTGTTATAAAAATCCTATTATGTGTTACTTCCAGGTGCGTGTTACTATTTGCTATTGCATGGGTAAGCCAGATGGTACCCGCCTCAATAATGCACAGGATCGAGATGGCAAGCTCCTCTGGACCCACCCACAAGGTTATGACCCTTTATACCCCCACAATTAAGAAATGGGTATTAGATTAATCTCCCACAACACCAGGGGGTTTAATTCCCCCCAAAAACGGAAGAAGGCATTTACTGCCTATAAACGCCTGAGGGCAGACATTGTATTACTGCAGGAGACCCATTTCTCAGAGGGTAACCACCCTACATATTTTGATAGATCTTTTGGCCCTGGTTACTTTACAACTTTTGGGTCTAGGTCCAGAGGAGTGGCGATATTTCTGAAAAAAGGTTTGATGTTTGAGGTTGAACATGTTTACAAAGATCCTGCCAGTAGATTTCTTATTTTACAGGGCTCACTGCAAGGGAAAAAGATAACAATAGCTAATGTATATGCTCCCAATGATTCCCATGCAACTTTTTTTAGGAATTTTTTTCACATTTTAGATAAATATAGCTCCCCACACCTGCTGTTGGGAGGGGACTTCAATTTGGTGGCACACTCCGCTCTAGACAGAAGCAGGCCTGGTAGCGCCTCCGGTGCTTTCCCCAAAACACTGAAGTCGCTGCTACACGCTCACAATCTGGTGGACTCCTGGAGAGCACACAACGTGGGGGCCAGGGATTACACGTTTTATTCTCACCCCCACGATAGCTACTCCAGGATTGATCACCTGTTCTGCTCCCCCATATTGCTAGCGAATTCCACATCTGCGACTATTCATCCGTGCCCATGGTCAGACCACCAGATGGTTTCTTTAGACGTCTCCCACATAGGCCTTAGACCCTCTGTCGCAGGATGGAGACTGAATGAATCACTCCTCACGGACCCCATTGTGGTATCGCAATTGGCTAAACACATGGCAGATTATTTTGCCACCAATGACACGGGTGAGGTCTCCCCCCCGACCCTTTGGGCGGCCTACAAGGTGGTGCTCAGAGGCCACCTTATTCAAATTGCAGCAGAAAGAAAGAAACAGAGGCTGATAGATATTACTAGGCTCACTAAAGACCTGGATAGGCTATACCACGTACATTCACAAAACCATGCCCCAGACCTTTTGAGTAAAATACAAGAATGTAGACTGGAGCTTGACAAGATTCTCTCTGAACAGACTGAAAGGTCCTTGAGGTGATCAGGAGCCAAGTTCCTGTTGCACAGTAACTCGGCCTCGACCATGTTCGCACGGATGCCAAACCAATCAATACAACCCCCTCTAGTTTCCCACCCTACAGAGGTATTGAATTTTTTTTCTATATTTTACACCGAGCTTCTTCCCCCCCCCCTGCGCCCCCAGATCCTACTCTCAAATTCTGGTTGGAAGACCTGCCTTTCCCTGCACTGACACAGGAGCATCTAGTGTAACTGAATGCTCCTTGCTCAGAACTGGAGATTGTAACAGTTATCAAGTCACTAAAGCCCTCCAAGGCCCCTGGTCCTGATGGGTTCTCGGCCCCATATTATAAAAAATTTAGAGACACTCTGGTTCCACGACTGAAATCCCTCTTTGACCATATCCTTGAAGGTAATGTCTTTCCAGATGACATGCTCCTTGCGAACATGTCGCTGATCCCGAAGCCCAATAGAGATCATACCCTGCCCCAAAATTATAGACCCATTTCGGTCATTAATAACGACTTGAAGATTTTCGGTCGGATATTGGCGGACTGACTATCGAAGATTATAACTTCCCTTATCTCCCCAGATCAGACGGGTTTTATCCCGTCTAGACAAATTACGGACAATATTAGGCTGGCCTCTAACATTATACAGGACACAGACTTACACGCACGCAGGGTGCTACTCCTTGGCCTTGATATTCACAAGGCTTTCGATAGCGTTCTGTGGCCGTATCTTGAAATTACTTTAGAGAGATTTGGCTTCTCGGGGGCCTTTGTGCATGGATTTAGGGTGCTTTATAACCACCCTCGCACCCGTATTAAACTCCCAGGCTGTAATTCTGATTACTTTAAGTTGGGTAGGGGTACGAGACAAGGGTGTCCATTATCCCCACTTTTGTTCGCACTCGCAATAGAACCTTTGGTCAGAGCAATTAGCCTAGACCCTAACATTCAGGGATATACTAAAGGGGATCGGGAATTTAAAATTAGCCTATACGCAGACGATGTCCTTTTATTTCTACCAGACCCTATTGTCTCGATTCCCAACCTTATATCTACCTTGAGCACCTTCCAGAAACTTTCAGGTTTAGGGGTTAACCTCTCTAAATGCTCCGCCCTCCCTATTAATCTCCCAAGCCATACTATTACCTCCCTCCAATGTAATTTTAATTTCTTGATGGAAACTCAAACGTTATCGTATTTAGGGATTAAATTAGTCCCTTTGCTTTATGAGATGTATCTGGCCAATTACCCACCTGTTTTTCCCGTATTAGGCGACTGCTGCTGGCCTGGGCCAGTACCATATAACGTTCTTGGGACAGATACAAGCAGTGAAAATGTCTATTCTCCCAAAACTTTTATTTTTTTAGAGCCCTCCCCCACTATGTCCCCACTATGTCCCCCGCCAAACGATTGAACGGTTACAAAGAGATGTGAACAAATTTGTATGGCTTAATAAGACACCTAGGCTGGGGAGGCAGATGGTTTACAGACCCAGGGTAATGGGGGGCCTAGGCTTACCACACCTATGGCTTTATTATGTGTCCTCTAGACTGCTGCAACTAGCACAATGGCATACCCCCCCTCGGGGGATCCCTTGGCTGCACTTTGAGCGGGCATCCGTGGACCCATATTATCTCCCGGGTCTGCTCTGGGCGAAATCTATTGGCCCCGGAGAGGTGTCCGCTTTAAATTTGGTGGTGGGACAGTCCCTACGCCTTTGGTCCATATATAAGTCAAGACTCTCCCTGCTGCCTCCCAGGCCCAGATTGGCCTCCTTCATTGGAGACCCCTCCTTCCCGGCGGCTTTTCCTGATAGAACTAATTTCACCCGGTGGATTGAGTGTGATTTGGTTACCCTGGACTCGCTTCAGACTGATGGGGAGTTTTGCTCTTTCCAAGACCTACAATCCTCTCATGCCTTCCCCAGGTCGGAATTTTACAAATATTTACAAGTTGGGCATTTTTTTTCCTCGCACGGTTCGAGAGCAATTCCTAGTCACACCAATGCATTCGAGAAGCTTTGTGGCCCTACATCAAGGGACAGGGGGACCATCTCCCATTTATACGATTTTCTGGGAGGTCTAGGCCTTTCTGAGAAGTCTACTGCAATGCTGGGGTGGGAGAGGGAGACGGGAGAGGTGGCTACCCCTGAGGAGTGGGGTAATAGGATCTTGAATATGCACAAATGCACAAAGTCAGAGGCGGTTAAGGAGACAGTGGTGAAGCTACATACCAGGTGGTACTATACCCCTGCTAAGCTACATAGATTCTTCCCCACTGTCTCTGAGAACTGCTTCAGAGGATGTCCAGAGGTGGGGACCCACTTACATATCTTCTGGAGTTGTGCAGCCCTGAGGGACATATGGGATAAGGTTACGGATAGGGTGGTGGGGATCACAGGGGGTCTACCTACCCTGACGTATCAGATGTGCCTACTCTTTGCTGACATCCCCGGCACCACCCCACCTGAACAGAAATTGTCGCACACACTCTTTAGTGCAGTACAATGGTCTATAGCCCTACTCTGGTGTACTCCAGGGGTCCCGTGGGACCAGGTTCTTAAACGTATGGTGGCTATTCAGATTATGGAAAGGGTATTCCACACCATCATGGATACTATGCCTATTTATGACCTGAAATGGAAACAGTGGGCCCCATAAAAACCGTCCCCATATCTGGGCAACATTTTGCATTTATCCTCACACTAGGAAGACATATAGAAAACACCTTCGGAGAAGGCTTCCCATATCGAGTCAGGATTTTTATTTTTGTTATGTGTACCATTTGTATCTCTCTCTTGGTTACTCCTGTTCTCAGTTTTATGTGATCACGAAGTTTTTTTTGTTGTTTCTTTGCAATAAAGAGAACAGACAGCACTTAAGCGAACATGGTTATATTTTAGGAATGATTCCTCTATCGCATTCTGTTTATGTATTATATTATCACAGTGTACTGGGGTGGCCCAAGATGCTCCAGATTTATGTGTTGGTACCCTCCTGAGGACCGCCTCAACAGAATTTTGATCAATGTTTGCTTGTTTTTATATACTATCTACATGATATCAAATGTATGTACCTTTATTTTCTCAATAAAAATCGGTTGTATGAAAAATAATTTATTCATGCTGGACCTTATGTTTAGGTCACTTTCATACACTTTGTGAGTCCAGCATCGTTAGCTTTTATCCACGCTGGACCTTACGTTTAGCCCAGGTTCACACTGAGCTGCAGGAATGAAGCTGTGCGAGTTCTATCTTACTATTGGTGATAGAGGGGGTAGCAGGATAGAGGGGGCGGCGCCCGTGCGCCCTTATGGACACACTGCCACTGATGGGTAGAGCTAAACATTATAGAAGTGGGGTTTTACATTGGTAATTCATAACACAAAGGAGTACCTTTATCACACCTAAACTTGTTTAGATGTATTCAGGGTAGTCAGTAGAGACGAGCTTGGGCGTCCTCTGAACTAGTCAATATTCCAACCTCCGCTTCTCATTTTTTTCTAATCCACTAAGCTGAATTCTGGGTCATTCCCTGCCCCACAGCACATGTCAGTGCTGCCAACCTACCAGATGGAAATTTACTAACACAACACTAGGGTTGTCCCGATACCACTTTTTTAAGACCGAGTACATGTACCGATACTTTTTTTCAAGTACTCGCCGATACCGATTACCGATCCTTTTTTTTCAATGTCACGTGACAGTGGCACATGTGTCAGTATTTTTTTTTTACAATTTATTTTTTTACAATTTATTTTTTTACATTTTTTTTTTTTACGATTTTTTGTTATGTTTTTTTACAGTGCTTTCTTCTTTTTTTTTTTTGGTGGGGGGGGGGGGGGTTGGATTGTGTGTGTGTGTTTTTTTTATTCACATTTTTATTATTTTTTTCAATTCATTTTTTTTATTTATTGCAATTTTTTATTTTATTTTTTTTACACCTGTTGGGGGGGCTTTGGTGAGATTTCAGGGGTCTTAACAGACCCCTGACATCTCCCCTTTGAGACAGAGAAAGGGACTAGGGACACAGATCCCCCAGTCCCTTTCTCTGCAGCCTCAGATAAAATGAATGGACAGGAGTCTCCTCTCCATTCATAAACTGAAGCATCGTAAACACAGGTTATGATGTTTCAGTTATATGAATGGACAGAGTCAGTGATGACTCTGTTCATTCAGAAAAGGTAGGAGCCGGGTTTAGCGGCTCCTACCTCCGCTCTCCATCCTGACAGATCGAGGACAGAGGGAGTGGAGGAGGACATGGAGGGGACACGGAGCACGGAGTGGGAGAGCAGCAGGATTGGGACACGGAGCGCGGACAGCAGCACGGAGGGGACAACGAACCCGGAGGGGGAGAGCAGCATGGAGGGGGACACAGAATGTGAAGGGGGAGAGCAGCATCACGGAGGAGGACACGGGACACAGATCATGAAGAAGGACAGCAGCAACAGCACGGAGGGGGTTACAGGGACAGTCAGCGGTGATCGGTGCGGCTCTGGGGGGGGGTTTAGAAGCACCGATCGCCGCTGTATATATTTCGCTAAAGCAGCTGAAAGGGGGGGGGGGCTCCGGGGGGAGAAGCTGTCAGTTGTATTGAAATGTATACAGGGAGACCAATGCTTGAAACTTCCCCCCCGCCGCACCGATCATCCCTGACTGCCCAGGTATCGGGTGAAGCATCGGAGCATTTCCCCCGAGTACAAGTACTTGGGGAAATGCTCAGTATCGGTACCGATACCGATACTAGTATCGGTATCGGGACAACCCTACACAACACCCAAAATTTCCTGGCACAACCAAGTTTGCACTGGCATTTCAAAAAGTTACAAAATGACAGTTTAAGTGCAAATTTCAGTATTTAGGCTACAAACAAGTACAATATGCAATTAGCAACATGATTTAAGGTAGATATTAAGGAAAAAAAACATATTTCTTCTTTTATTTATTACAGTGCCTTGAAAAAGTATTCATACCCCCTGAAATGTTCCATATTTTGTCAAGTTACAACCAAAAACGTATATGTATTTTATTGGGATTTTATGTGATAGACCAACACAAAGTGGCACATAATTGTGAAATGGAAGGAAAATAATAAATGGTTTTCAACATTTTTTACAAATAAATATCTGAAAAGTATGGTGTGCATTTGTATTCAGCCCCCTTTACTCAGACACATCTAACTAAAATCTAGTAGGTAGTAAATACAGTCCACCTGTGTGCAATTTAATCTCAGTATAAATGCAGCTGTTCTGTGAAGCACTCAGAGATTTGTTAGAGAACCTTAGTGAACAAATGGAGCACTGTTCAATTTATCATCCGAAAATGGAAAGAGTATGGCACAACTGTAAACCTCAGACATGGCTGTTCACCTAAACTGACAGACTGGGCAAGGAGAACATTAAAGCGGAGCTCCGCCGGAAAAAAAATATTAAAAGCCAGCTGCTGGCTTTTAATATTTGGACACTTACCTGTCCTGGAGTCCAGTGACGTCCGCAGCAGAGGACGAGCGACCGCTCGTCGCTCTGCTGCTCCCTCCGCCATCCTCGCTGAGGGAACCAGGAAGTGAAGCCCTGCGGCTTCATGCCCGGTTCCCTACGGCGCATGCGCGAGTCGCGCTGCGCCGTTCTGATTGGTGCTCCTGTGTTCTGGGAGCCGAGTGTCTCCCAGAACACCAAGGGAAGTCTGCGGGAAGTGACGTAACTCCCACAGATTCCCGGAGAGAGGACTCCCGGATGTGGGTGAAAATACCTGTCTAAGACAGGTATCTTCACCCCCCTCCCCCCTGAAAGGTGTCAATTGTGACACCGGAGGGGGAGAGGGTTCCAAATAGCAAAATTTGCTATTTAGGGTGGAGCTCCACTTTAATCAGAGAAGCAGCCAAGAGGCCCATGGTAACTCTGGAGGAGCTGCAGAGATCCACAGCTCAGGTGGGAGAAGGTGCTCTGGTCAGATGAGACCAAAATAACTTTGTGTGACGCTATGTGTGGCGGAAAACTAATATTGCACATCACATTGAATGCACATCCACAGGGAAACATGATGGTGGCAGCATCATATTGTGGGGATGCTTTTCTTCAACAGGGACAGGGAAGATGGTCAGAGTTGATTGGAAGATGGATATAGCCAAATACAGGGAAATCTTTGGAAGAGAACACACTCAAGCACCGCCTACGCCAGAGCCACCCCCCCCCCCCCACCACCACCACTGGTGCTGCCCAAACACACTGTAGCAGGCACTTGGATGGTGTTGAATGGGTCCAGATTGGAACAGCTCATGCGCAGTTCTGGGCCAAGCGTCACAACCGTATTTTTTACTGGCAACCTTTTCCTGTCACTGCCATTTACAGGCAGGAGAAAAGAGCCCGCTTTTTACTGGCTGCCAGTAAAATACTGACGGTTGACAACACTGGCACATGTATATAAAAGGGTAGGATGCTGGTGACACCACACCAGGGACCTTATATGAACATATGCCCATGTTCACTCAATGACATTGAGGTTTGGATAGAGCTAAGTTTGGAGAAAGCAAGAGCTCCTCTCTAGTAGTCAGTTATGTTTACGTACCACAACCCTCAGATATAACATTTAAATGATTTCAAATACACCATTTTTATATCTGTTGTGTCTCTTGACTATTTATAGCCTATGTGAGTTTGATGTTTGGCTGGGAACAGAAAAACTGAAAAAATCTATAATTCAGTTTCATAACTCTATCATTTGTGTTTTTCAATAAGTAGAATCATTCTTGAATACCAGCTGAGCGCATTTTAAATTGTCCCAAGGCAACTTTTGAAGGAAGTTTTTTTTTAAATGAGTTAATTAAAATGTCTGGTTTGAAATATTTATAATTAGCATGTTTATCATTTTCTAACCTGCACATCTCACATCAAACACCTAGTACTGAAAAGCATTATCATATAACAAAACATTTACTGAATAGAACAGGTTTGCAAATAAATACCTGGTATTGATATTAATATTGGCAGGCTTTTTCAAACACTATTGCCAGATAATTAGCCTAAGTAAAGAGCTTTTGGTTGTTTTATATTTAAAAAGGTCTTTCACCTAAATCATGAACAATGATGTGCTTCTGAAATTGTTTGATGTAGGTGAGTTGGTAAGCAGCCTGGTTTGAAACATGTGGTTCTGCATATGGATCTCAAAAAAATAAATATATTTAGATATCATGTTTATAAAAGTAACATGGAATTACATTCAGTGAAATGAAGTGAAGAGGATACCAGTCTTGGTCAACTATTTTGTAGATTCTCTGCTCCCCAAAAAATAAAATAGTCTAGTTGTTTAGGGAAAAAAAATCTTATATGGATTCCAATTGAGGGTTCCTCTGGTAGCTGTATTAGGTATGTGCCACCAGGAGTCCCCAAGGCAATCCCAGAACAGTATGGAAAGATTATAAACTACATGAATCCTGGTACCTCCTTGAGATCCCCAGTAAGAGTGAGTCATTTATGGGCTACTGAACTTTGTGGGCTTAGTAAGGGAAAGTAAGGGAAAGAACAATGTGCAGTAACAAGATCAACCATCAGAATGAGTCTTTTATTGGTCTGCGTATATACCTTTATGAAAGCCCATTAATTGCAGTGGCATACCTAGCACATCTGTCACCTGGGGTCGATATTTTTTTTTTAAAAACACCCATCCAAAAAAAATGGTCTGAGAAAATTAGGGAGCATGCATGGTGCACCGTGCCTACTTGTACTTGTGGTAAAATTGTGCTGACAGTGGAAGGAGCTTAAAAGGACATAGTTGTGACGGACCCTGTACTCAAGAAGAGTATGTCTGCCGTATAACCTTCACTTGCCCGGTACCAGCACGATCCAAGATCCCTTAGCTCACCCATTTACTTGCCGAGACATCAGTGTAGGGTGGCGCAAAACATAAGACTGTTTATTCAAACACAGGTACAAATAGATATACACTCAGGGGACAATCCTCCCTTCTTTTCATAATGACACAGGACGGGGTAAACATTACCTCCTCGAGTAACATGACACAAAGTTACATTCAAACTTTCCAATAGTAGACAGTCTTTAGGAAGGGCTGCAGGAGAAATCCCCCCTCCCCTCTAGCAGCTAATCCACATACACATATACATCCCATAATAGGTTGCTCCCAAGGCAGACAGAAAAAGTAGAACAATGGAATACAGCCACTTAACAATAAACACATAGCAACCCCCACCCCACCTCAAACTATCTAGCGATGGTCTATGAGACACTCCTACAATATTCTAGCAGTCTGAAAGGTGAAATTAGTTATTTTCATATATCATATAGGCATGTAGAAATACAATAAAAAGACAGATTTATTGCGCTTAAATAACAATGGATAAAGAAACAGCTGCTAACACTATATTGTTGGATACAATGAAAGAAATATAGAGTGTAGCGGGGTTTTGCCTATTGGTATGTTATAAGGACTATTTTATACACAAATGCACCCAGATCCCTACAAAACTCTATTGACTACTGTTTGACTTGAAGGAAAATGTGCACGGTGGGACTTGTAGTGCAGAGAGAGATGGACTCTAATGCCATGGATACTATATAGACTACTGTCCCCTAGTGCAGCTGTGCACCCACAGTGCATTGCCCGGCGCAAGGTCTGCTGGGGAAGGGTTATTTAAGTGGAGGAGGAGCAACGTGCAGTCTCTTTTTGGACATCACCCACTCAGCAAGTCGGAACCTGTGTTGGGGCCAGTTGTGATCGTCTAGGCCGGAGAGCCTGGGCCTACAGAATCTGGGAAACCTGCTCGTCGCTGAGAGTGGGATCTCATAAGAAGAGCCTGCTAATATCCTGGAGCATCCAAGAGTCAACCTATCTATCGACTACCATGCGGTTGTCTGAGGGACCGGAGACTACGGGTGGTGGAGAGATCGTGTGCCGGAGCACCAGCACAGAACCAGCAGGACGCACTGGGCCTGGTCGGATGAGAGGGCACTTGCCCAGGACTTTTTAACTGTAATTAGGCCCGACATCTTTTTGGCTAAGGCTGAGCATTTTATCACCCGTGACTTCATGTCTTGGTTATAGCCGGAGTTCAGCTAAGGTTATTTGATATCCCTTGGATTACAAACATTAAGTGCACCAACGTTTGCTAGCAAAGATCCTTTTTCATTGGAGTGACAGTGTTTGGAGGTATTTAGGCCTGACTGGAACTCACTTTGACACTGTGTGGGCACCATATTGCCCACGAGGGGAAAGCTTGCAAGCATAGTTAGTTCAAAGACATTTAGTATTATAGTATTGCATTATATTTGGTACCCTTATATGTTTATCACTTTTGCTTTGCAGGGCTCTGCATAAGCAAATGCATATTGGTTTAACCTATCATCTCTTATTCAGTAAAAATACTTTTGTGGTTAAGCAAACACATTGTGTGGAGTTGAAGAAAGGAAAGTCTTCTGGACGCAGCACTCCGGTTAAAAAGCCTTTATTCCAAAAAAAGGTTCAGGAAACCAAAACACACTGCACAACACAACAAACTGATCACATCTGGCTAACGCGTTTCACACTATTAAAGTGCTTACTCATGATAGTGTGAAACGCGTTAGCCAGATGTGATCAGTTTGTTGTGTTGTGCAGTATGTTTTGGTTTCCTGAATCTTTTTTTGGAATAAAGGCTTTTTAACCGGAGTGCTGCGTCCAGAAGACTTTCCTTTCTTCAATTGCATTTGCATTTGCCTGCACCCTTGGTTGCTGGGAGGAGGTAATTCCAGGGACTTCCACACCTGAGCGGCTTCCTTTCTCCCACATTGTGTGAAGTGTTAACTGTTCCAGGGAGATGGCCAACACAGGTAAACCAATCTTGAACGGTACTGTATGCTCTATTGCAGCATTGTGGTTTCTATAGCCAGTAGGTTCCACAATCCCATTTATTTACAGCTGTGTCCGTGGAGGGTTAGAGCCAGTTTGGGGGTTGACAGCAGTACGGTACAGGCCCAAACAATACCAGCAGCTCTCTTAACTGGGGGTAGTGCTACAAGAGTAAAAGGTGTAGCGCTATAAAATGGTGATAATAAACAAAAAGTTCATATATAGAAAGTTCATATATATAAAAGTTCATATATAGAAGGTTCAATAATGTGAAGATGCCAGGTCGATCAGAACAAAATCCACTATTGAAGATATTCCGTGTGATAGTTAGAGAGAGACCGTCACCAACACCCAATATAACTGACCCTTACCGTCAGTGTATGAGGTATACACAGTAGATATAATAAGAGATGGTAACAAGCTTGGAGGTGACTACTTCCACCTTAAGAACGCACCCAATTTCCATTTTTTCGTTCAAGTCTGTCCCATATAAATAGATGCGTCACATGTCATGACCACACCCCTGAATATGCATGTTTGTGACGAAACGTTGGGTGGAGCAAGGGACGTGTGACGTATTGGTGTGGACGGAGATGCGGCTGCCATCTTGTTGGTAGGAAGCGCTGGACGCTTTCTTCTGCCTGTAATACTTATACAACATGTGAGTTTACTTGTAGCTTTTACTTAAAAAAAATTGGTCCTGTTAGGATGTCTGCGCGATGAGCATATTCTTTTTATCCCTCTTATACATGTGATTATCGGGCTTCATTTGTGGAGCATACCTGTAGCCAAGTTCTGCCGAGATTAAGTTTTGTGCATACCTGGTGGGTCAGTGGAAGAAGGTTCTCTTCATTTTGCATGTATTGGTCCGTTTGATGAATAGGAGGAACTGTGGATGTTACCATCTCTTATTATATCTACTGTGTATACCCCATACACTGACGGTAAGGGTCAGTTATATTGGGTGTTGGTGACGGTCTCTCTCTCCCTATCACACAGTATATCTTCAATAGTGGATTTTGTTCTGATCGACCTGGCATCTCCACATTATTGAACCTTCTATATATGAACATTTATATATATGAACTTTCTATATATGAACTTTTTGTTTATTATAACCATTTTATAGCGCTACACCTTTTACTCTATATGTAGAAATACAAAGAAGAAAGGTAGAAAAAAAATGGATTTTCTTAATTTGTTGATGGGAAACATCACAAAATTTAATCTTTGATCACTTGTGACTCCACCCACGTGGTATATGTACTGAAATGTCCATGCCGGAAACAATACGTGGGTAGGACTACAAGAAAACTAAAGACAAGGATCAATAAACACATGTCAGCAATATAGTAAAAGGATTTGAAAAACATAGTGTCTCACTACACTTTAAATTGAAACATAATAGCAATCCTAAACAGCTTCTTTTGTTTGGGATTAGGGATGAGCTTCGTGTTCGAGTCGAACATACGTTCGACTCGAACATCGGCTGTTCGATCGTTCGACGAAGATCGAACGATTTGGGCCGTTCGCGCCAAATTCGAGTGATGCGAACGGCCCACAATGCACTACGCCATCGCAGTGTCATCCAGGCGCTGTGATTGGCCAAGCATGCACTGTGACCCCGCATGCTTGGCCAATCACAGCGCCGGCAGCAAGGAGAGCAATGATTGGCCACAGGCAGGATGCCTGTGGTCAATTATTCTTGAGGGGGTTTAGTACACGCCCACACTATAAAAGGCCGCCAGCGCAGCGGCCTTGTGTAGTGTGTTCCGGAGCAGGGAAAGAGAAGCATAGGCAGGGACAGTGTCATTTTTTTTCCTTTACTAATCCTGGATTCCTTGTGTTTAGGGACAAATAAGGATAGGTAGGGAGAGTGTCACTGTGTTATTCTGTGCTAAACCTTGTTTGTAGGGACAGAGAGGTACAGTGAGGGAAGGTGTCAGTGTGCTATTCTGTTCTAAACCAATCTTGCTGAACCATATTTGAAATCCTTGAGTTTAGGGACAGAGAGGTACAGTGAGGGAAAGTGTCAGTGTGCTATTCTGTGCTAAATCTTGTTTGTAGGGACAGAGTAGGACAGTGAGTGAAACTGACAGTGTGCTATTCTGTTCTAAACCAATCTTGCTGAACCATATTTGAAATCCTTGAGTTTAGGGACAGAGAGGTACAGTGAGGGAAAGTGTCAGTGTGCTATTCTGTGCTAAATCTTGTTTGTAGGGACAGAGTAGGACAGTGAGTGAAACTGACAGTGTGCTATTCTGTTCTAAACCAATCTTGCTGAACCATATTTGAAATCCTTGAGTTTAGGGACAGAGAAGGACACTCGTGGAAACTATCAGTGTGCTATTCTGTGCTAAATCTTGTTTGTAGGGACAGAGTAGGACAGTGAGTGAAACTGACAGTGTGCTATTCTGTTCTAAACCAATCTTGCTGAACCATATTTGAAATCCTTGAGTTTAGGGACAGTGAAGGACACTCGTGGAAACTATCAGTGTGCTATTCTGTGCTAAATCTTGTTTGTAGGGACAGAGTAGGACAGTGAGTGAAACTGACAGTGTGCTATTCTGTTCTAAACCAATCTTGCTGAACCATATTTGAAATCCTTGAGTTTAGGGACAGAGAAGGACACTCGTGGAAACTATCAGTGTGCTATTCTGTGCTAAATCTTGTTTGTAGGGACAGAGAGGTACAGTGAGTGAAACTGACAGTGTGCTATTCTGTTCTAAACCAATCTTGCTAAACCATATTTGAAATCCTTGAGTTTAGGGACAGAGAGGTACAGTGAGGGAAAGTGTCAGTGTGCTATTCTGTGCTAAATCTTGTTTGTAGGGACAGAGTAGGACAGTGAGTGAAACTGACAGTGTGCTATTCTGTTCTAAACCAATCTTGCTGAACCATATTTGAAATCCTTGAGTTTAGGGACAGAGAAGGACACTCGTGGAAACTATCAGTGTGCTATTCTGTGCTAAATCTTGTTTGTAGGGACAGAGTAGGACAGTGAGTGAAACTGACAGTGTGCTATTCTGTTCTAAACCAATCTTGCTGAACCATATTTGAAATCCTTGAGTTTAGGGACAGAGAAGGACACTCGTGGAAACTATCAGTGTGCTATTCTGTGCTAAATCTTGTTTGTAGGGACAGAGTAGGACAGTGAGTGAAACTGACAGTGTGCTATTCTGTTCTAAACCAATCTTGCTGAACCATATTTGAAATCCTTGAGTTTAGGGACAGAGAAGGACACTCGTGGAAACTATCAGTGTGCTATTCTGTGCTAAATCTTGTTTGTAGGGACAGAGTAGGACAGTGAGTGAAACTGACAGTGTGCTATTCTGTTCTAAACCAATCTTGCTGAACCATATTTGAAATCCTTGAGTTTAGGGACAGAGAAGGACACTCGTGGAAACTATCAGTGTGCTATTATGTGCTAAATCTTGTTTGTAGGGACAGAGAGGTACAGTGAGTGAAACTGACAGTGTGCTATTCTGTTCTAAACCAATCTTGCTGAACCATATTTGAAATCCTTGAGTTTAGGGACAGAGAGGTACAGTGAGGGAAAGTGTCAGTGTGCTATTCTGTGCTAAATCTTGTTTGTAGGGACAGAGTAGGACAGTGAGTGAAACTGACAGTGTGCTATTCTGTTCTAAACCAATCTTGCTGAACCATATTTGAAATCCTTGAGTTTAGGGACAGAGAAGGACACTCGTGGAAACTATCAGTGTGCTATTCTGTGCTAAATCTTGTTTGTAGGGACAGAGTAGGACAGTGAGTGAAACTGACAGTGTGCTATTCTGTTCTAAACCAATCTTGCTGAACCATATTTGAAATCCTTGAGTTTAGGGACAGAGAGGTACAGTGAGGGAAAGTGTCAGTGTGCTATTCTGTTCTAAACCAATCTTGCTGAACCATATTTGAAATCCTTGAGTTTAGGGACAGAGAGGTACAGTGAGGGAAAGTGTCAGTGTGCTATTCTGTGCTAAATCTTGTTTGTAGGGACAGAGTAGGACAGTGAGTGAAACTGACAGTGTGCTATTCTGTTCTAAACCAATCTTGCTGAACCATATTTGAAATCCTTGAGTTTAGGGACAGAGAGGTACAGTGAGGGAAAGTGTCAGTGTGCTATTCTGTGCTAAATCTTGTTTGTAGGGCCAGAGTAGGACAGTGAGTGAAACTGACAGTGTGCTATTCTATTCTAAACCAATCTTGCTGAACCATATTTGAAATCCTTGAGTTTAGGGACAGAGAAGGACACTCGTGGAAACTATCAGTGTGCTATTCTGTGCTAAATCTTGTTTGTAGGGACAGAGTAGGACAGTGAGTGAAACTGACAGTGTGCTATTCTGTTCTAAACCAATCTTGCTGAACCATATTTGAAATCCTTGAGTTTAGGGACAGAGAAGGACACTCGTGGAAACTATCAGTGTGCTATTCTGTGCTAAATCTTGTTTGTAGGGACAGAGTAGGACAGTGAGTGAAACTGACAGTGTGCTATTCTGTTCTAAACCAATCTTGCTGAACCATATTTGAAATCCTTGAGTTTAGGGACAGAGAAGGACACTCGTGGAAACTATCAGTGTGCTATTCTGTGCTAAATCTTGTTTGTAGGGACAGAGTAGGACAGTGAGTGAAACTGACAGTGTGCTATTCTGTTCTAAACCAATCTTGCTGAACCATATTTGAAATCCTTGAGTTTAGGGACAGAGAAGGACACTCTTGGAAACTATCAGTGTGCTATTCTGTGCTAAATCTTGTTTGTAGGGACAGAGAGGTACAGTGAGTGAAACTGACAGTGTGCTATTCTGTTCTAAACCAATCTTGCTAAACCATATTTGAAATCCTTGAGTTTAGGGACAGAGAGGTACAGTGAGGGAAAGTGTCAGTGTGCTATTCTGTGCTAAATCTTGTTTGTAGGGACAGAGTAGGACAGTGAGTGAAACTGACAGTGTGCTATTCTGTTCTAAACCAATCTTGCTGAACCATATTTGAAATCCTTGAGTTTAGGGACAGAGAGGTACAGTGAGGGAAAGTGTCAGTGTGCTATTCTGTGCTAAATCTTGTTTGTAGGGACAGAGTAGGACAGTGAGTGAAACTGACAGTGTGCTATTCTGTTCTAAACCAATCTTGCTGAACCATATTTGAAATCCTTGAGTTTAGGGACAGAGAAGGACACTCGTGGAAACTATCAGTGTGCTATTCTGTGCTAAATCTTGTTTGTAGGGACAGAGTAGGACAGTGAGTGAAACTGACAGTGTGCTATTCTGTTCTAAACCAATCTTGCTGAACCATATTTGAAATCCTTGAGTTTAGGGACAGAGAAGGACACTCGTGGAAACTATCAGTGTGCTATTCTGTGCTAAATCTTGTTTGTAGGGACAGAGTAGGACAGTGAGTGAAACTGACAGTGTGCTATTCTGTTCTAAACCAATCTTGCTGAACCATATTTGAAATCCTTGAGTTTAGGGACAGAGAAGGACACTCGTGGAAACTATCAGTGTGCTATTCTGTGCTAAATCTTGTTTGTAGGGACAGAGTAGGACAGTGAGTGAAACTGACAGTGTGCTATTCTGTTCTAAACCAATCTTGCTGAACCATATTTGAAATCCTTGAGTTTAGGGACAGAGAAGGACACTCGTGGAAACTATCAGTGTGCTATTCTGTGCTAAATCTTGTTTGTAGGGACAGAGAGGTACAGTGAGTGAAACTGACAGTGTGCTATTCTGTTCTAAACCAATCTTGCTGAACCATATTTGAAATCCTTGAGTTTAGGGACAGAGAGGTACAGTGAGGGAAAGTGTCAGTGTGCTATTCTGTGCTAAATCTTGTTTGTAGGGACAGAGTAGGACAGTGAGTGAAACTGACAGTGTGCTATTCTGTTCTAAACCAATCTTGCTGAACCATATTTGAAATCCTTGAGTTTAGGGACAGAGAAGGACACTCGTGGAAACTATCAGTGTGCTATTCTGTGCTAAATCTTGTTTGTAGGGACAGAGTAGGACAGTGAGTGAAACTGACAGTGTGCTATTCTGTTCTAAACCAATCTTGCTGAACCATATTTGAAATCCTTGAGTTTAGGGACAGAGAGGTGCAGTGAGGGAAAGTGTCAGTGTGCTATTCTGTGCTAAATCTTGTTTGTAGGGACAGAGTAGGATAGTGAGTGAAACTGACAGTGTGCTATTCTGTTCTAAACCAATCTTGCTGAACCATATTTGAAATCCTTGAGTTTAGGGACAGAGAAGGACACTTGTGGAAACTATCAGTGTGCTATTCTGTGCTAAATCTTGTTTGTAGGGACAGAGTAGGAGAGTGAGTGAAACTGACAGTGTGCTATTCTGTTCTAAACCAATCTTGCTGAACCATATTTGAAATCCTTGAGTTTAGGGACAGAGAAGGACACTCGTGGAAACTATCAGTGTGCTATTCTGTGCTAAATCTTGTTTGTAGGGACAGAGTAGGACAGTGAGTGAAACTGACAGTGTGCTATTCTGTTCTAAACCAATCTTGCTGAACCATATTTGAAATCCTTGAGTTTAGGGACAGAGAAGGACACTCATGGAAACTATCAGTGTGCTATTCTGTGCTAAATCTTGTTTGTAGGGACAGAGTAGGACAGTGAGTGAAACTGACAGTGTGCTATTCTGTTCTAAACCAATCTTGCTGAACCATATTTGAAATCCTTGAGTTTAGGGACAGAGAAGGACACTCGTGGAAACTATCAGTGTGCTATTCTGTGCTAAATCTTGTTTGTAGGGACAGAGTAGGACAGTGAGTGAAACTGACAGTGTGCTATTCTGTTCTAAACCAATCTTGCTGAACCATATTTGAAATCCTTGAGTTTAGGGACAGAGAAGGACACTCGTGGAAACTATCAGTGTGCTATTCTGTGCTAAATCTTGTTTGTAGGGACAGAGAGGTACAGTGAGTGAAACTGACAGTGTGCTATTCTGTTCTAAACCAATCTTGCTAAACCATATTTGAAATCCTTGAGTTTAGGGACAGAGAGGTACAGTGAGGGAAAGTGTCAGTGTGCTATTCTGTGCTAAATCTTGTTTGTAGGGACAGAGTAGGACAGTGAGTGAAACTGACAGTGTGCTATTCTGTTCTAAACCAATCTTGCTGAACCATATTTGAAATCCTTGAGTTTAGGGACAGAGAGGTACAGTGAGGGAAAGTGTCAGTGTGCTATTCTGTGCTAAATCTTGTTTGTAGGGACAGAGTAGGACAGTGAGTGAAACTGACAGTGTGCTATTCTGTTCTAAACCAATCTTGCTGAACCATATTTGAAATCCTTGAGTTTAGGGACAGAGAAGGACACTCGTGGAAACTATCAGTGTGCTATTCTGTGCTAAATCTTGTTTGTAGGGACAGAGTAGGACAGTGAGTGAAACTGACAGTGTGCTATTCTGTTCTAAACCAATCTTGCTGAACCATATTTGAAATCCTTGAGTTTAGGGACAGAGAAGGACACTCGTGGAAACTATCAGTGTGCTATTCTGTGCTAAATCTTGTTTGTAGGGACAGAGAGGTACAGTGAGTGAAACTGACAGTGTGCTATTCTGTTCTAAACCAATCTTGCTGAACCATATTTGAAATCCTTGAGTTTAGGGACAGAGAGGTACAGTGAGGGAAAGTGTCAGTGTGCTATTCTGTGCTAAATCTTGTTTGTAGGGACAGAGTAGGACAGTGAGTGAAACTGACAGTGTGCTATTCTGTTCTAAACCAATCTTGCTGAACCATATTTGAAATCCTTGAGTTTAGGGACAGAGAAGGACACTCGTGGAAACTATCAGTGTGCTATTCTGTGCTAAATCTTGTTTGTAGGGACAGAGTAGGACAGTGAGTGAAACTGACAGTGTGCTATTCTGTTCTAAACCAATCTTGCTGAACCATATTTGAAATCCTTGAGTTTAGGGACAGAGAGGTGCAGTGAGGGAAAGTGTCAGTGTGCTATTCTGTGCTAAATCTTGTTTGTAGGGACAGAGTAGGATAGTGAGTGAAACTGACAGTGTGCTATTCTGTTCTAAACCAATCTTGCTGAACCATATTTGAAATCCTTGAGTTTAGGGACAGAGAAGGACACTTGTGGAAACTATCAGTGTGCTATTCTGTGCTAAATCTTGTTTGTAGGGACAGAGTAGGAGAGTGAGTGAAACTGACAGTGTGCTATTCTGTTCTAAACCAATCTTGCTGAACCATATTTGAAATCCTTGAGTTTAGGGACAGAGAAGGACACTCGTGGAAACTATCAGTGTGCTATTCTGTGCTAAATCTTGTTTGTAGGGACAGAGTAGGACAGTGAGTGAAACTGACAGTGTGCTATTCTGTTCTAAACCAATCTTGCTGAACCATATTTGAAATCCTTGAGTTTAGGGACAGAGAAGGACACTCGTGGAAACTATCAGTGTGCTATTCTGTGCTAAATCTTGTTTGTAGGGACAGAGTAGGACAGTGAGTGAAACTGACAGTGTGCTATTCTGTTCTAAACCAATCTTGCTGAACCATATTTGAAATCCTTGAGTTTAGGGACAGAGAAGGACACTCGTGGAAACTATCAGTGTGCTATTCTGTGCTAAATCTTGTTTGTAGGGACAGAGTAGGACAGTGAGTGAAACTGACAGTGTGCTATTCTGTTCTAAACCAATCTTGCTGAACCATATTTGAAATCCTTGAGTTTAGGGACAGAGAAGGACACACGTGGAAACTATCAGTGTGCTATTCTGTGCTAAATCTTGTTTGTAGGGACAGAGTAGGACAGTGAGTGAAACTGACAGTGTGCTATTCTGTTCTAAACCAATCTTGCTGAACCATATTTGAAATCCTTGAGTTTAGGGACAGAGAAGGACACTCGTGGAAACTATCAGTGTGCTATTCTGTGCTAAATCTTGTTTGTAGGGACAGAGAGGTACAGTGAGTGAAACTGACAGTGTGCTATTCTGTTCTAAACCAATCTTGCTAAACCATATTTGAAATCCTTGAGTTTAGGGACAGAGAGGTACAGTGAGGGAAAGTGTCAGTGTGCTATTCTGTGCTAAATCTTGTTTGTAGGGACAGAGTAGGACAGTGAGTGAAACTGACAGTGTGCTATTCTGTTCTAAACCAATCTTGCTGAACCATATTTGAAATCCTTGAGTTTAGGGACAGAGAGGTACAGTGAGGGAAAGTGTCAGTGTGCTATTCTGTGCTAAATCTTGTTTGTAGGGACAGAGTAGGACAGTGAGTGAAACTGACAGTGTGCTATTCTGTTCTAAACCAATCTTGCTGAACCATATTTGAAATCCTTGAGTTTAGGGACAGAGAAGGACACTCGTGGAAACTATCAGTGTGCTATTCTGTGCTAAATCTTGTTTGTAGGGACAGAGTAGGACAGTGAGTGAAACTGACAGTGTGCTATTCTGTTCTAAACCAATCTTGCTGAACCATATTTGAAATCCTTGAGTTTAGGGACAGAGAAGGACACTCGTGGAAACTATCAGTGTGCTATTCTGTGCTAAATCTTGTTTGTAGGGACAGAGTAGGACAGTGAGTGAAACTGACAGTGTGCTATTCTGTTCTAAACCAATCTTGCTGAACCATATTTGAAATCCTTGAGTTTAGGGACAGAGAAGGACACTCGTGGAAACTATCAGTGTGCTATTCTGTGCTAAATCTTGTTTGTAGGGACAGAGAGGTACAGTGAGTGAAACTGACAGTGTGCTATTCTGTTCTAAACCAATCTTGCTGAACCATATTTGAAATCCTTGAGTTTAGGGACAGAGAGGTACAGTGAGGGAAAGTGTCAGTGTGCTATTCTGTGCTAAATCTTGTTTGTAGGGACAGAGTAGGACAGTGAGTGAAACTGACAGTGTGCTATTCTGTTCTAAACCAATCTTGCTGAACCATATTTGAAATCCTTGAGTTTAGGGACAGAGAAGGACACTCGTGGAAACTATCAGTGTGCTATTCTGTGCTAAATCTTGTTTGTAGGGACAGAGTAGGACAGTGAGTGAAACTGACAGTGTGCTATTCTGTTCTAAACCAATCTTGCTGAACCATATTTGAAATCGTTGAGTTTAGGGACAGAGAGGTGCAGTGAGGGAAAGTGTCAGTGTGCTATTCTGTGCTAAATCTTGTTTGTAGGGACAGAGTAGGATAGTGAGTGAAACTGACAGTGTGCTATTCTGTTCTAAACCAATCTTGCTGAACCATATTTGAAATCCTTGAGTTTAGGGACAGAGAAGGACACTTGTGGAAACTATCAGTGTGCTATTCTGTGCTAAATCTTGTTTGTAGGGACAGAGTAGGAGAGTGAGTGAAACTGACAGTGTGCTATTCTGTTCTAAACCAATCTTGCTGAACCATATTTGAAATCCTTGAGTTTAGGGACAGAGAAGGACACTCGTGGAAACTATCAGTGTGCTATTCTGTGCTAAATCTTGTTTGTAGGGACAGAGTAGGACAGTGAGTGAAACTGACAGTGTGCTATTCTGTTCTAAACCAATCTTGCTGAACCATATTTGAAATCCTTGAGTTTAGGGACAGAGAAGGACACTCGTGGAAACTATCAGTGTGCTATTCTGTGCTAAATCTTGTTTGTAGGGGACAGAGTAGGACAGTGAGTGAAACTGACAGTGTGCTATTCTGTTCTAAACCAATCTTGCTGAACCATATTTGAAATCCTTGAGTTTAGGGACAGAGAAGGACACTCGTGGAAACTATCAGTGTGCTATTCTGTGCTAAATCTTGTTTGTAGGGACAGAGTAGGACAGTGAGTGAAACTGACAGTGTGCTATTCTGTTCTAAACCAATCTTGCTGAACCATATTTGAAATCCTTGAGTTTAGGGACAGAGAAGGACACTCGTGGAAACTATCAGTGTGCTATTCTGTGCTAAATCTTGTTTGTAGGGACAGAGTAGGACAGTGAGTGAAACTGACAGTGTGCTATTCTGTTCTAAACCAATCTTGCTGAACCATATTTGAAATCCTTGAGTTTAGGGACAGAGAAGGACACTCGTGGAAACTATCAGTGTGCTATTCTGTGCTAAATCTTGTTTGTAGGGACAGAGAGGTACAGTGAGTGAAACTGACAGTGTGCTATTCTGTTCTAAACCAATCTTGCTGAACCATATTTGAAATCCTTGAGTTTAGGGACAGATAGGTACAGTGAGGGAAAGTGTCAGTGTGCTATTCTGTGCTAAATCTTGTTTGTAGGGACAGAGTAGGACAGTGAGTGAAACTGACAGTGTGCTATTCTGTTCTAAACCAATCTTGCTGAACCATGTTTGAAATCCTTGAGTTTAGGGACAGAGAAGGACACTCGTGGAAACTATCAGTGTGCTATTCTGTGCTAAATCTTGTTTGTAGGGACATAGTAGGACAGTGAGTGAAACTGACAGTGTGCTATTCTGTTCTAAACCAATCTTGCTGAACCATATTTGAAATCCTTGAGTTTAGGGACAGAGAAGGACACTCGTGGAAACTATCAGTGTGCTATTCTGTGCTAAATCTTGTTTGTAGGGACAGAGTAGGACAGTGAGTGAAACTGACAGTGTGCTATTCTGTTCTAAACCAATCTTGCTGAACCATATTTGAAATCCTTGAGTTTAGGGACAGAGAAGGACACTCGTGGAAACTATCAGTGTGCTATTCTGTGCTAAATCTTGTTTGTAGGGACAGAGAGGTACAGTGAGTGAAACTGACAGTGTGCTATTCTGTTCTAAACCAATCTTGCTGAACCATATTTGAAATCCTTGAGTTTAGGGACAGAGAGGTACAGTGAGGGAAAGTGTCAGTGTGCTATTCTGTGCTAAATCTTGTTTGTAGGGACAGAGTAGGACAGTGAGTGAAACTGACAGTGTGCTATTCTGTTCTAAACCAATCTTGCTGAACCATATTTGAAATCCTTGAGTTTAGGGACAGAGAAGGACACTCGTGGAAACTATCAGTGTGCTATTCTGTGCTAAATCTTGTTTGTAGGGACAGAGTAGGACAGTGAGTGAAACTGACAGTGTGCTATTCTGTTCTAAACCAATCTTGCTGAACCATATTTGAAATCCTTGAGTTTAGGGACAGAGAAGGACACTTGTGGAAACTATCAGTGTGCTATTCTGTGCTAAATCTTGTTTGTAGGGACAGAGTAGGACAGTGAGTGAAACTGACAGTGTGCTATTCTGTTCTAAACCAATCTTGCTGAACCATATTTGAAATCCTTGAGTTTAGGGACAGAGAAGGACACTTGTGGAAACTATCAGTGTGCTATTCTGTGCTAAATCTTGTTTGTAGGGACAGAGTAGGACAGTGAGTGAAACTGACAGTGTGCTATTCTGTTCTAAACCAATCTTGCTGAACCATATTTGAAATCCTTGAGTTTAGGGACAGAGAAGGACACTCGTGGAAACTATCAGTGTGCTATTCTGTGCTAAATCTTGTTTGTAGGGACAGAGAGGTACAGTGAGTGAAACTGACAGTGTGCTATTCTGTTCTAAACCAATCTTGCTGAACCATATTTGAAATCCTTGAGTTTAGGGACAGAGAGGTACAGTGAGGGAAAGTGTCAGTGTGCTAATCTGTGCTAAATCTTGTTTGTAGGGACAGAGTAGGACAGTGAGTGAAACTGACAGTGTGCTATTCTGTTCTAAACCAATCTTGCTGAACCATATTTGAAATCCTTGAGTTTAGGGACAGAGAAAGACACTCGTGAAAACTATCAGTGTGCTATTCTGTGCTAAATCTTGTTTGTAGGGACAGAGAGGTACGGTGAGTGAAACTGACAGTGTGCTATTCTGTTCTAAACCAATCTTGCTGAACCATATTTGAAATCCTTGAGTTTAGGGACAGAGAGGTACAGTGAGGGAAAGTGTCAATGTGCTATTCTTGTTTGTAGGGACAGAGTAGGAGAGTGAGTGAAACTGACAGTGTGCTATTCTGTTCTAAACCAATCTTGCTGAACCATATTTGAAATCCTTGAGTTTAGGGACAGAGAAGGACACTCGTGGAAACTATCAGTGTGCTATTCTGTGCTAAATCTTGTTTGTAGGGACAGAGTAAGACAGTGAATGAAACTGACAGTGTGCTATTCTGTTCTAAACCAATCTTGCTGAACCATATTTGAAATCCTTGAGTTTAGGGACAGAGAAGGACACTCGTGGAAACTATCAGTGTGCTATTCTGTGCTAAATCTTGTTTGTAGGGACAGAGTAGGACAGTGAGTGAAACTGACAGTGTGCTATTCTGTTCTAAACCAATCTTGCTGAACCATATTTGAAATCCTTGAGTTTAGGGACAGAGAAGGACACTCTTGGAAACTATCAGTGTGCTATTCTGTGCTAAATCTTGTTTGTAGGGACAGAGTAGGACAGTGAGTGAAACTGACAGTGTGCTATTCTGTTCTAAACCAATCTTGCTGAACCATATTTGAAATCCTTGAGTTTAGGGACAGAGAAGGACACTCGTGGAAACTATCAGTGTGCTATTCTGTGCTAAATCTTGTTTGTAGGGACAGAGTAGGACAGTGAGTGAAACTGACAGTGTGCTATTCTGTTCTAAACCAATCTTGCTGAACCATATTTGAAATCCTTGAGTTTAGGGACAGAGAAGGACACTCGTGGAAACTATCAGTGTGCTATTCTGTGCTAAATCTTGTTTGTAGGGACAGAGAGGTACAGTGAGTGAAACTGACAGTGTGCTATTCTGTTCTAAACCAATCTTGCTGAACCATATTTGAAATCCTTGAGTTTAGGGACAGATAGGTACAGTGAGGGAAAGTGTCAGTGTGCTATTCTGTGCTAAATCTTGTTTGTAGGGACAGAGTAGGACAGTGAGTGAAACTGACAGTGTGCTATTCTGTTCTAAACCAATCTTGCTGAACCATGTTTGAAATCCTTGAGTTTAGGGACAGAGAAGGACACTCGTGGAAACTATCAGTGTGCTATTCTGTGCTAAATCTTGTTTGCAGGGACAGAGTAGGACAGTGAGTGAAACTGACAGTGTGCTATTCTGTTCTAAACCAATCTTGCTGAACCATATTTGAAATCCTTGAGTTTAGGGACAGAGAAGGACACTCGTGGAAACTATCAGTGTGCTATTCTGTGCTAAATCTTGTTTGTAGGGACAGAGTAGGACAGTGAGTGAAACTGACAGTGTGCTATTCTGTTCTAAACCAATCTTGCTGAACCATATTTGAAATCCTTGAGTTTAGGGACAGAGAAGGACACTCGTGGAAACTATCAGTGTGCTATTCTGTGCTAAATCTTGTTTGTAGGGACAGAGTAGGACAGTGAGTGAAACTGACAGTGTGCTATTCTGTTCTAAACCAATCTTGCTGAACCATATTTGAAATCCTTGAGTTTAGGGACAGAGAAGGACACTCGTGGAAACTATCAGTGTGCTATTCTGTGCTAAATCTTGTTTGTAGGGACAGAGTAGGACAGTGAGTGAAACTGACAGTGTGCTATTCTGTTCTAAACCAATCTTGCTGAACCATATTTGAAATCCTTGAGTTTAGGGACAGAGAAGGACACTCGTGGAAACTATCAGTGTGCTATTCTGTGCTAAATCTTGTTTGTAGGGACAGAGTAGGACAGTGAGTGAAACTGACAGTGTGCTATTCTGTTCTAAACCAATCTTGCTGAACCATATTTGAAATCCTTGAGTTTAGGGACAGAGAAGGACACTCGTGGAAACTATCAGTGTGCTATTCTGTGCTAAATCTTGTTTGTAGGGACAGAGAGGTACAGTGAGTGAAACTGACAGTGTGCTATTCTGTTCTAAACCAATCTTGCTGAACCATATTTGAAATCCTTGAGTTTAGGGACAGATAGGTACAGTGAGGGAAAGTGTCAGTGTGCTATTCTGTGCTAAATCTTGTTTGTAGGGACAGAGTAGGACAGTGAGTGAAACTGACAGTGTGCTATTCTGTTCTAAACCAATCTTGCTGAACCATGTTTGAAATCCTTGAGTTTAGGGACAGAGAAGGACACTCGTGGAAACTATCAGTGTGCTATTCTGTGCTAAATCTTGTTTGTAGGGACAGAGTAGGACAGTGAGTGAAACTGACAGTGTGCTATTCTGTTCTAAACCAATCTTGCTGAACCATATTTGAAATCCTTGAGTTTAGGGACAGAGAAGGACACTCGTGGAAACTATCAGTGTGCTATTCTGTGCTAAATCTTGTTTGTAGGGACAGAGTAGGACAGTGAGTGAAACTGACAGTGTGCTATTCTGTTCTAAACCAATCTTGCTGAACCATATTTGAAATCCTTGAGTTTAGGGACAGAGAAGGACACTCGTGGAAACTATCAGTGTGCTATTCTGTGCTAAATCTTGTTTGTAGGGACAGAGAGGTACAGTGAGTGAAACTGACAGTGTGCTATTCTGTTCTAAACCAATCTTGCTGAACCATATTTGAAATCCTTGAGTTTAGGGACAGAGAGGTACAGTGAGGGAAAGTGTCAGTGTGCTATTCTGTGCTAAATCTTGTTTGTAGGGACAGAGTAGGACAGTGAGTGAAACTGACAGTGTGCTATTCTGTTCTAAACCAATCTTGCTGAACCATATTTGAAATCCTTGAGTTTAGGGACAGAGAAGGACACTCGTGGAAACTATCAGTGTGCTATTCTGTGCTAAATCTTGTTTGTAGGGACAGAGTAGGACAGTGAGTGAAACTGACAGTGTGCTATTCTGTTCTAAACCAATCTTGCTGAACCATATTTGAAATCCTTGAGTTTAGGGACAGAGAAGGACACTTGTGGAAACTATCAGTGTGCTATTCTGTGCTAAATCTTGTTTGTAGGGACAGAGTAGGACAGTGAGTGAAACTGACAGTGTGCTATTCTGTTCTAAACCAATCTTGCTGAACCATATTTGAAATCCTTGAGTTTAGGGACAGAGAAGGACACTCGTGGAAACTATCAGTGTGCTATTCTGTGCTAAATCTTGTTTGTAGGGACAGAGTAGGACAGTGAGTGAAACTGACAGTGTGCTATTCTGTTCTAAACCAATCTTGCTGAACCATATTTGAAATCCTTGAGTTTAGGGACAGAGAAGGACACTCGTGGAAACTATCAGTGTGCTATTCTGTGCTAAATCTTGTTTGTAGGGACAGAGAGGTACAGTGAGTGAAACTGACAGTGTGCTATTCTGTTCTAAACCAATCTTGCTGAACCATATTTGAAATCCTTGAGTTTAGGGACAGAGAGGTACAGTGAGGGAAAGTGTCAGTGTGCTATTCTGTGCTAAATCTTGTTTGTAGGGACAGAGTAGGACAGTGAGTGAAACTGACAGTGTGCTATTCTGTTCTAAACCAATCTTGCTGAACCATATTTGAAATCCTTGAGTTTAGGGACAGAGAAAGACACTCGTGAAAACTATCAGTGTGCTATTCTGTGCTAAATCTTGTTTGTAGGGACAGAGAGGTACAGTGAGTGAAACTAACAGTGTGCTATTCTGTTCTAAACCAATCTTGCTGAACCATATTCGAAATCCTTGAGTTTAGGGACAGAGAGGTACAGTGAGGGAAAGTGTCAATGTGCTATTCTTGTTTGTAGGGACAGAGTAGGCGAGTGAGTGAAACTGACAGTGTGCTATTCTGTTCTAAACCAATCTTGCTGAACCATATTTGAAATCCTTGAGTTTAGGGACAGAGAAGGACACTCGTGGAAACTATCAGTGTGCTATTCTGTGCTAAATCTTGTTTGTAGGGACAGAGTAGGACAGTGAGTGAAACTGACAGTGTGCTATTCTGTTCTAAACCAATCTTGCTGAACCATATTTGAAATCCTTGAGTTTAGGGACAGAGAAGGACACTCGTGGAAACTATCAGTGTGCTATTCTGTGCTAAATCTTGTTTGTAGGGACAGAGAGGTACAGTGAGTGAAACTGACAGTGTGCTATTCTGTTCTAAACCAATCTTGCTGAACCATATTTGAAATCCTTGAGTTTAGGGACAGATAGGTACAGTGAGGGAAAGTGTCAGTGTGCTATTCTGTGCTAAATCTTGTTTGTAGGGACAGAGTAGGACAGTGAGTGAAACTGACAGTGTGCTATTCTGTTCTAAACCAATCTTGCTGAACCATGTTTGAAATCCTTGAGTTTAGGGACAGAGAAGGACACTCGTGGAAACTATCAGTGTGCTATTCTGTGCTAAATCTTGTTTGTAGGGACAGAGTAGGACAGTGAGTGAAACTGACAGTGTGCTATTCTGTTCTAAACCAATCTTGCTGAACCATATTTGAAATCCTTGAGTTTAGGGACAGAGAAGGACACTCGTGGAAACTATCAGTGTGCTATTCTGTGCTAAATCTTGTTTGTAGGGACAGAGTAGGACAGTGAGTGAAACTGACAGTGTGCTATTCTGTTCTAAACCAATCTTGCTGAACCATATTTGAAATCCTTGAGTTTAGGGACAGAGAAGGACACTCGTGGAAACTATCAGTGTGCTATTCTGTGCTAAATCTTGTTTGTAGGGACAGAGAGGTACAGTGAGTGAAACTGACAGTGTGCTATTCTGTTCTAAACCAATCTTGCTGAACCATATTTGAAATCCTTGAGTTTAGGGACAGAGAGGTACAGTGAGGGAAAGTGTCAGTGTGCTATTCTGTGCTAAATCTTGTTTGTAGGGACAGAGTAGGAGAGTGAGTGAAACTGACAGTGTGCTATTCTGTTCTAAACCAATCTTGCTGAACCATATTTGAAATCCTTGAGTTTAGGGACAGAGAAGGACACTCGTGGAAACTATCAGTGTGCTATTCTGTGCTAAATCTTGTTTGTAGGGACAGAGTAGGACAGTGAGTGAAACTGACAGTGTGCTATTCTGTTCTAAACCAATCTTGCTGAACCATATTTGAAATCCTTGAGTTTAGGGACAGAGAAGGACACTTGTGGAAACTATCAGTGTGCTATTCTGTGCTAAATCTTGTTTGTAGGGACAGAGTAGGACAGTGAGTGAAACTGACAGTGTGCTATTCTGTTCTAAACCAATCTTGCTGAACCATATTTGAAATCCTTGAGTTTAGGGATAGAGAAGGACACTCGTGGAAACTATCAGTGTGCTATTCTGTGCTAAATCTTGTTTGTAGGGACAGAGTAGGACAGTGAGTGAAACTGACAGTGTGCTATTCTGTTCTAAACCAATCTTGCTGAACCATATTTGAAATCCTTGAGTTTAGGGACAGAGAAGGACACTCGTGGAAACTATCAGTGTGCTATTCTGTGCTAAATCTTGTTTGTAGGGACAGAGAGGTACAGTGAGTGAAACTGACAGTGTGCTATTCTGTTCTAAACCAATCTTGCTGAACCATATTTGAAATCCTTGAGTTTAGGGACAGAGAGGTACAGTGAGGGAAAGTGTCAGTGTGCTATTCTGTGCTAAATCTTGTTTGTAGGGACAGAGTAGGACAGTGAGTGAAACTGACAGTGTGCTATTCTGTTCTAAACCAATCTTGCTGAACCATATTTGAAATCCTTGAGTTTAGGGACAGAGAAAGACACTCGTGAAAACTATCAGTGTGCTATTCTGTGCTAAATCTTGTTTGTAGGGACAGAGAGGTACAGTGAGTGAAACTGACAGTGTGCTATTCTGTTCTAAACCAATCTTGCTGAACCATATTTGAAATCCTTGAGTTTAGGGACAGAGAGGTACAGTGAGGGAAAGTGTCAATGTGCTATTCTTGTTTGTAGGGACAGAGTAGGACAGTGAGTGAAACTGACAGTGTGCTATTCTGTTCTAAACCAATCTTGCTGAACCATATTTGAAATCCTTGAGTTTAGGGACAGAGAAGGACACTCGTGGAAACTATCAGTGTGCTATTCTGTGCTAAATCTTGTTTGTAGGGACAGAGAGGTACAGTGAGTGAAACTGACAGTGTGCTATTCTGTTCTAAACCAATCTTGCTGAACCATATTTGAAATCCTTGAGTTTAGGGACAGAGAGGTACAGTGAGGGAAAGTGTCAGTGTGCTATTCTGTGCTAAATCTTGTTTGTAGGGACAGAGTAGGGCAGTGAGTGAAACTGACAGTGTGCTATTCTGTTCTAAACCAATCTTGCTGAACCATATATGAAATCCTTGAGTTTAGGGACAGAGAAGGACACTTGTGGACACTATCAGTGTGCTATTCTGTGCTAAATCTTGTTTGTAGGGACAGAGAGGTACAGTGAGTGAAACTGACAGTGTGCTATTCTGTTCTAAACCAATCTTGCTGAACCATATTTGAAATCCTTGAGTTTAGGGACAGAGAGGTACAGTGAGGGAAAGTGTCAGTGTGCTATTCTGTGCTAAATCTTGTTTGTAGGGACAGAGTAGGACAGTGAGTGAAACTGACAGTGTGCTATTCTGTTCTAAACCAATCTTGCTGAACCATATTTGAAATCCTTGAGTTTAGGGACAGAGAAGGACACTCGTGGAAACTATCAGTGTGCTATTCTGTGCTAAATCTTGTTTGTAGGGACAGAGTAGGACAGTGAGTGAAACTGACAGTGTGCTATTCTGTTCTAAACCAATCTTGCTGAACCATATTTGAAATCCTTGAGTTTAGGGACAGAGAAGGACACTCGTGGAAACTATCAGTGTGCTATTCTATGCTAAATCTTGTTTGTAGGGACAGAGTAGGACAGTGAGTGAAACTGACAGTGTGCTATTCTGTTCTAAACCAATCTTGCTGAACCATATTTGAAATCCTTGAGTTTAGGGACAGAGAAGGACACTCGTGGAAACTATCAGTGTGCTATTCTGTGCTAAATCTTGTTTGTAGGGACAGAGTAGGACAGTGAGTGAAACTGACAGTGTGCTATTCTGTTCTAAACCAATCTTGCTGAACCATATTTGAAATCCTTGAGTTTAGGGACAGAGAAGGACACTCGTGGAAACTATCAGTGTGCTATTCTGTGCTAAATCTTGTTTGTAGGGACAGAGAGGTACAGTGAGTGAAACTGACAGTGTGCTATTCTGTTCTAAACCAATCTTGCTGAACCATATTTGAAATCCTTGAGTTTAGGGACAGAGAGGTACAGTGAGGGAAAGTGTCAGTGTGCTATTCTGTGCTAAATCTTGTTTGTAGGGACAGAGTAGGACAGTGAGTGAAACTGACAGTGTGCTATTCTGTTCTAAACCAATCTTGCTGAACCATATTTGAAATCCTTGAGTTTAGGGACAGAGAAGGATACTCGTGGAAACTATCAGTGTGCTATTCTGTGCTAAATCTTGTTTGTAGGGACAGAGTAGGTCAGTGAGTGAAACTGACAGTGTGCTATTCTGTTCTAAACCAATCTTGCTGAACCATATTTGAAATCCTTGAGTTTAGGGACAGAGAAGGACACTCGTGGAAACTATCAGTGTGCTATTCTGTGCTAAATCTTGTTTGTAGGGACAGAGTAGGACAGTGAGTGAAACTGACAGTGTGCTATTCTGTTCTAAACCAATCTTGCTGAACCATATTTGAAATCCTTGAGTTTAGGGACAGAGAAGGACACTCGTGGAAACTATCAGTGTGCTATTCTGTGCTAAATCTTGTTTGTAGGGACAGAGTAGGACAGTGAGTGAAACTGACAGTGTGCTATTCTGTTCTAAACCAATCTTGCTGAACCATATTTGAAATCCTTGAGTTTAGGGACAGAGAAGGACACTCGTGGAAACTATCAGTGTGCTATTCTGTGCTAAATCTTGTTTGTAGGGACAGAGAGGTACAGTGAGTGAAACTGACAGTGTGCTATTCTGTTCTAAACCAATCTTGCTGAACCATATTTGAAATCCTTGAGTTTAGGGACAGAGAGGTACAGTGAGGGAAAGTGTCAGTGTGCTATTCTGTGCTAAATCTTGTTTGTAGGGACAGAGTAGGACAGTGAGTGAAACTGACAGTGTGCTATTCTGTTCTAAACCAATCTTGCTGAACCATATTTGAAATCCTTGAGTTTAGGGACAGAGAAGGACACTCGTGGAAACTATCAGTGTGCTATTCTGTGCTAAATCTTGTTTGTAGGGACAGAGAGGTACAGTGAGTGAAACTGACAGTGTGCTATTCTGTTCTAAACCAATCTTGCTGAACCATATTTGAAATCCTTGAGTTTAGGGACAGAGAGGTACAGTGAGGGAAAGTGTCAGTGTGCTATTCTGTGCTAAATCTTGTTTGTAGGGACAGAGTAGGACAGTGAGTGAAACTGACAGTGTGCTATTCTGTTCTAAACCAATCTTGCTGAACCATATTTGAAATCCTTGAGTTTAGGGACAGAGAAGGACACTTGTGGAAACTATCAGTGTGCTATTCTGTGCTAAATCTTGTTTGTAGGGACAGAGTAGGAGAGTGAGTGAAACTGACAGTGTGCTATTCTGTTCTAAACCAATCTTGCTGAACCATATTTGAAATCCTTGAGTTTAGGGACAGAGAAGGACACTTGTGGAAACTATCAGTGTGCTATTCTGTGCTAAATCTTGTTTGTAGGGACAGAGTAGGACAGTGAGTGAAACTGACAGTGTGCTATTCTGTTCTAAACCAATCTTGCTGAACCATATTTGAAATCCTTGAGTTTAGGGACAGAGAAGGACACTTGTGGAAACTATCAGTGTGCTATTCTGTGCTAAATCTTGTTTGTAGGGACAGAGAGGTACAGTGAGTGAAACTGACAGTGTGCTATTCTGTTCTAAACCAATCTTGCTGAACCATATTTGAAATCCTTGAGTTTAGGGACAGAGAGGTACAGTGAGGGAAAGTGTCAGTGTGCTATTCTGTGCTAAATCTTGTTTGTAGGGACAGAGTAGGACAGTGAGTGAAACTGACAGTGTGATATTCTGTTCTAAACCAATCTTGCTGAACCATATTTGAAATCCTTGAGTTTAGGGACAGAGAAGGACACTCGTGGAAACTATCAGTGTGCTATTCTGTGCTAAATCTTGTTTGTAGGGACAGAGTAGGACAGTGAGTGAAACTGACAGTGTGCTATTCTGTTCTAAACCAATCTTGCTGAACCATATTTGAAATCCTTGAGTTTAGGGACAGAGAAGGACACTCGTGGAAACTATCAGTGTGCTATTCTGTGCTAAATCTTGTTTGTAGGGACAGAGTAGGACAGTGAGTGAAACTGACAGTGTGCTATTCTGTTCTAAACCAATCTTGCTGAACCATATTTGAAATCCTTGAGTTTAGGGACAGAGAAGGACACTCGTGGAAACTATCAGTGTGCTATTCTGTGCTAAATCTTGTTTGTAGGGACAGAGTAGGACAGTGAGTGAAACTGACAGTGTGCTATTCTGTTCTAAACCAATCTTGCTGAACCATATTTGAAATCCTTGAGTTTAGGGACAGAGAAGGACACTCGTGGAAACTATCAGTGTGCTATTCTGTGCTAAATCTTGTTTGTAGGGACAGAGAGGTACAGTGAGTGAAACTGACAGTGTGCTATTCTGTTCTAAACCAATCTTGCTGAACCATATTTGAAATCCTTGAGTTTAGGGACAGAGAGGTACAGTGAGGGAAAGTGTCAGTGTGCTATTCTGTGCTAAATCTTGTTTGTAGGGACAGAGTAGGACAGTGAGTGAAACTGACAGTGTGCTATTCTGTTCTAAACCAATCTTGCTGAACCATATTTGAAATCCTTGAGTTTAGGGACAGAGAAGGACACTTGTGGAAACTATCAGTGTGCTATTCTGTGCTAAATCTTGTTTGTAGGGACAGAGTAGGAGAGTGAGTGAAACTGACAGTGTGCTATTCTGTTCTAAACCAATCTTGCTGAACCATATTTGAAATCCTTGAGTTTAGGGACAGAGAAGGACACTTGTGGAAACTATCAGTGTGCTATTCTGTGCTAAATCTTGTTTGTAGGGACAAAGTAGGACAGTGAGTGAAACTGACAGTGTGCTATTCTGTTCTAAACCAATCTTGCTGAACCATATTTGAAATCCTTGAGTTTAGGGACAGAGAAGGACACTCGTGGAAACTATCAGTGTGCTATTCTGTGCTAAATCTTGTTTGTAGGGACAGAGAGGTACAGTGAGTGAAACTGACAGTGTGCTATTCTGTTCTAAACCAATCTTGCTGAACCATATTTGAAATCCTTGAGTTTAGGGACAGAGAGGTACAGTGAGGGAAAGTGTCAGTGTGCTATTCTGTGCTAAATCTTGTTTGTAGGGACAGAGTAGGACAGTGAGTGAAACTGACAGTGTGCTATTCTGTTCTAAACCAATCTTGCTGAACCATATTTGAAATCCTTGAGTTTAGGGACAGAGAAGGACACTCGTGGAAACTATCAGTGTGCTATTCTGTGCTAAATCTTGTTTGTAGGGACAGAGTAGGACAGTGAGTGAAACTGACAGTGTGCTATTCTGTTCTAAACCAATCTTGCTGAACCATATTTGAAATCCTTGAGTTTAGGGACAGAGAAGGACACTCGTGGAAACTATCAGTGTGCTATTCTGTGCTAAATCTTGTTTGTAGGGACAGAGTAGGACAGTGAGTGAAACTGACAGTGTGCTATTCTGTTCTAAACCAATCTTGCTGAACCATATTTGAAATCCTTGAGTTTAGGGACAGAGAAGGACACTCGTGGAAACTATCAGTGTGCTATTCTGTGCTAAATCTTGTTTGTAGGGACAGAGTAGGACAGTGAGTGAAACTGACAGTGTGCTATTCTGTTCTAAACCAATCTTGCTGAACCATATTTGAAATCCTTGAGTTTAGGGACAGAGAAGGACACTCGTGGAAACTATCAGTGTGCTATTCTGTGCTAAATCTTGTTTGTAGGGACAGAGAGGTACAGTGAGTGAAACTGACAGTGTGCTATTCTGTTCTAAACCAATCTTGCTGAACCATATTTGAAATCCTTGAGTTTAGGGACAGATAGGTATAGTGAGGGAAAGTGTCAGTGTGCTATTCTGTGCTAAATCTTGTTTGTAGGGACAGAGTAGGACAGTGAGTGAAACTGACAGTGTGCTATTCTGTTCTAAACCAATCTTGCTGAACCATGTTTGAAATCCTTGAGTTTAGGGACAGAGAAGGACACTCGTGGAAACTATCAGTGTGCTATTCTGTGCTAAATCTTGTTTGTAGGGACAGAGTAGGACAGTGAGTGAAACTGACAGTGTGCTATTCTGTTCTAAACCAATCTTGCTGAACCATATTTGAAATCCTTGAGTTTAGGGACAGAGAAGGACACTCGTGGAAACTATCAGTGTGCTATTCTGTGCTAAATCTTGTTTGTAGGGACAGAGTAGGACAGTGAGTGAAACTGACAGTGTGCTATTCTGTTCTAAACCAATCTTGCTGAACCATATTTGAAATCCTTGAGTTTAGGGACAGAGAAGGACACTCGTGGAAACTATCAGTGTGCTATTCTGTGCTAAATCTTGTTTGTAGGGACAGAGAGGTACAGTGAGTGAAACTGACAGTGTGCTATTCTGTTCTAAACCAATCTTGCTGAACCATATTTGAAATCCTTGAGTTTAGGGACAGAGAGGTACAGTGAGGGAAAGTGTCAGTGTGCTATTCTGTGCTAAATCTTGTTTGTAGGGACAGAGTAGGAGAGTGAGTGAAACTGACAGTGTGCTATTCTGTTCTAAACCAATCTTGCTGAACCATATTTGAAATCCTTGATTTTAGGGACAGAGAAGGACACTCGTGGAAAATATCAGTGTGCTATTCTGTGCTAAATCTTGTTTGTAGGGACAGAGTAGGACAGTGAGTGAAACTGACAGTGTGCTATTCTGTTCTAAACCAATCTTGCTGAACCATATTTGAAATCCTTGAGTTTAGGGACAGAGAGGTACAGTGAGTGAAACTGACAGTGTGCTATTCTGTTCTAAACCAATCTTGCTGAACCATATTTGAAATCCTTGAGTTTAGGGACAGAGAGGTACAGTGAGGGAAAGTGTCAGTGTGCTATTCTGTGCTAAATCTTGTTTGTAGGGACAGAGTAGGACAGTGAGTGAAACTGACAGTGTGCTATTCTGTTCTAAACCAATCTTGCTGAACCATATTTGAAATCCTTGAGTTTAGGGACAGAGAAGGACACTTGTGGAAACTATCGGTGTGCTATTCTGTGCTAAATCTTGTTTGTAGGGACAGAGTAGGAGAGTGAGTGAAACTGACAGTGTGCTATTCTGTTCTAAACCAATCTTGCTGAACCATATTTGAAATCCTTGAGTTTAGGGACAGAGAAGGACACTTGTGGAAACTATCAGTGTGCTATTCTGTGCTAAATCTTGTTTGTAGGGACAGAGTAGGACAGTGAGTGAAACTGACAGTGTGCTATTCTGTTCTAAACCAATCTTGCTGAACCATATTTGAAATCCTTGAGTTTAGGGACAGAGAAGGACACTCGTGGAAACTATCAGTGTGCTATTCTGTGCTAAATCTTGTTTGTAGGGACAGAGAGGTACAGTGAGTGAAACTGACAGTGTGCTATTCTGTTCTAAACCAATCTTGCTGAACCATATTTGAAATCCTTGAGTTTAGGGACAGAGAGGTACAGTGAGGGAAAGTGTCAGTGTGCTATTCTGTGCTAAATCTTGTTTGTAGGGACAGAGTAGGACAGTGAGTGAAACTGACAGTGTGATATTCTGTTCTAAACCAATCTTGCTGAACCATATTTGAAATCCTTGAGTTTAGGGACAGAGAAGGACACTCGTGGAAACTATCAGTGTGCTATTCTGTGCTAAATCTTGTTTGTAGGGACAGAGTAGGACAGTGAGTGAAACTGACAGTGTGCTATTCTGTTCTAAACCAATCTTGCTGAACCATATTTGAAATCCTTGAGTTTAGGGACAGAGAAGGACACTCGTGGAAACTATCAGTGTGCTATTCTGTGCTAAATCTTGTTTGTAGGGACAGAGTAGGACAGTGAGTGAAACTGACAGTGTGCTATTCTGTTCTAAACCAATCTTGCTGAACCATATTTGAAATCCTTGAGTTTAGGGACAGAGAAGGACACTCGTGGAAACTATCAGTGTGCTATTCTGTGCTAAATCTTGTTTGTAGGGACAGAGTAGGACAGTGAGTGAAACTGACAGTGTGCTATTCTGTTCTAAACCAATCTTGCTGAACCATATTTGAAATCCTTGAGTTTAGGGACAGAGAAGGACACTCGTGGAAACTATCAGTGTGCTATTCTGTGCTAAATCTTGTTTGTAGGGACAGAGAGGTACAGTGAGTGAAACTGACAGTGTGCTATTCTGTTCTAAACCAATCTTGCTGAACCATATTTGAAATCCTTGAGTTTAGGGACAGAGAGGTACAGTGAGGGAAAGTGTCAGTGTGCTATTCTGTGCTAAATCTTGTTTGTAGGGACAGAGTAGGACAGTGAGTGAAACTGACAGTGTGCTATTCTGTTCTAAACCAATCTTGCTGAACCATATTTGAAATCCTTGAGTTTAGGGACAGAGAAGGACACTTGTGGAAACTATCAGTGTGCTATTCTGTGCTAAATCTTGTTTGTAGGGACAGAGTAGGAGAGTGAGTGAAACTGACAGTGTGCTATTCTGTTCTAAACCAATCTTGCTGAACCATATTTGAAATCCTTGAGTTTAGGGACAGAGAAGGACACTCGTGGAAACTATCAGTGTGCTATTCTGTGCTAAATCTTGTTTGTAGGGACAGAGTAGGACAGTGAGTGAAACTGACAGTGTGCTATTCTGTTCTAAACCAATCTTGCTGAACCATATTTGAAATCCTTGAGTTTAGGGACAGAGAAGGACACTCGTGGAAACTATCAGTGTGCTATTCTGTGCTAAATCTTGTTTGTAGGGACAGAGAGGTACAGTGAGTGAAACTGACAGTGTGCTATTCTGTTCTAAACCAATCTTGCTGAACCATATTTGAAATCCTTGAGTTTAGGGACAGAGAGGTACAGTGAGGGAAAGTGTCAGTGTGCTATTCTGTGCTAAATCTTGTTTGTAGGGACAGAGTAGGACAGTGAGTGAAACTGACAGTGTGCTATTCTGTTCTAAACCAATCTTGCTGAACCATATTTGAAATCCTTGAGTTTAGGGACAGAGAAGGACACTTGTGGAAACTATCAGTGTGCTATTCTGTGCTAAATCTTGTTTGTAGGGACAGAGTAGGAGAGTGAGTGAAACTGACAGTGTGCTATTCTGTTCTAAACCAATCTTGCTGAACCATATTTGAAATCCTTGAGTTTAGGGACAGAGAAGGACACTCGTGGAAACTATCAGTGTGCTATTCTGTGCTAAATCTTGTTTGTAGGGACAGAGTAGGACAGTGAGTGAAACTGACAGTGTGCTATTCTGTTCTAAACCAATCTTGCTGAACCATATTTGAAATCCTTGAGTTTAGGGACAGAGAAGGACACTCGTGGAAACTATCAGTGTGCTATTCTGTGCTAAATCTTGTTTGTAGGGACAGAGAGGTACAGTGAGTGAAACTGACAGTGTGCTATTCTGTTCTAAACCAATCTTGCTGAACCATATTTGAAATCCTTGAGTTTAGGGACAGAGAGGTACAGTGAGGGAAAGTGTCAGTGTGCTATTCTGTGCTAAATCTTGTTTGTAGGGACAGAGTAGGACAGTGAGTGAAACTGACAGTGTGCTATTCTGTTCTAAACCAATCTTGCTGAACCATATTTGAAATCCTTGAGTTTAGGGACAGAGAAGGACACTCGTGGAAACTATCAGTGTGCTATTCTGTGCTAAATCTTGTTTGTAGGGACAGAGTAGGACAGTGAGTGAAACTGACAGTGTGCTATTCTGTTCTAAACCAATCTTGCTGAACCATATTTGAAATCCTTGAGTTTAGGGACAGAGAAGGACACTCGTGGAAACTATCAGTGTGCTATTCTGTGCTAAATCTTGTTTGTAGGGACAGAGTAGGACAGTGAGTGAAACTGACAGTGTGCTATTCTGTTCTAAACCAATCTTGCTGAACCATATTTGAAATCCTTGAGTTTAGGGACAGAGAAGGACACTCGTGGAAACTATCAGTGTGCTATTCTGTGCTAAATCTTGTTTGTAGGGACAGAGTAGGACAGTGAGTGAAACTGACAGTGTGCTATTCTGTTCTAAACCAATCTTGCTGAACCATATTTGAAATCCTTGAGTTTAGGGACAGAGAAGGACACTCGTGGAAACTATCAGTGTGCTATTCTGTGCTAAATCTTGTTTGTAGGGACAGAGAGGTACAGTGAGTGAAACTGACAGTGTGCTATTCTGTTCTAAACCAATCTTGCTGAACCATATTTGAAATCCTTGAGTTTAGGGACAGAGAGGTACAGTGAGGGAAAGTGTCAGTGTGCTATTCTGTGCTAAATCTTGTTTGTAGGGACAGAGTAGGAGAGTGAGTGAAACTGACAGTGTGCTATTCTGTTCTAAACCAATCTTGCTGAACCATATTTGAAATCCTTGAGTTTAGGGACAGAGAAGGACACTCGTGGAAACTATCAGTGTGCTATTCTGTGCTAAATCTTGTTTGTAGGGACAGAGTAGGACAGTGAGTGAAACTGACAGTGTGCTATTCTGTTCTAAACCAATCTTGCTGAACCATATTTGAAATCCTTGAGTTTAGGGACAGAGAAGGACACTCGTGGAAACTATCAGTGTGCTATTCTGTGCTAAATCTTGTTTGTAGGGACAGAGTAGGACAGTGAGTGAAACTGACAGTGTGCTATTCTGTTCTAAACCAATCTTGCTGAACCATATTTGAAATCCTTGAGTTTAGGGATAGAGAAGGACACTCGTGGAAACTATCAGTGTGCTATTCTGTGCTAAATCTTGTTTGTAGGGACAGAGTAGGACAGTGAGTGAAACTGACAGTGTGCTATTCTGTTCTAAACCAATCTTGCTGAACCATATTTGAAATCCTTGAGTTTAGGGACAGAGAAGGACACTCGTGGAAACTATCAGTGTGCTATTCTGTGCTAAATCTTGTTTGTAGGGACAGAGAGGTACAGTGAGTGAAACTGACAGTGTGCTATTCTGTTCTAAACCAATCTTGCTGAACCATATTTGAAATCCTTGAGTTTAGGGACAGAGAGGTACAGTGAGGGAAAGTGTCAGTGTGCTATTCTGTGCTAAATCTTGTTTGTAGGGACAGAGTAGGACAGTGAGTGAAACTGACAGTGTGCTATTCTGTTCTAAACCAATCTTGCTGAACCATATTTGAAATCCTTGAGTTTAGGGACAGAGAAAGACACTCGTGAAAACTATCAGTGTGCTATTCTGTGCTAAATCTTGTTTGTAGGGACAGAGAGGTACAGTGAGTGAAACTGACAGTGTGCTATTCTGTTCTAAACCAATCTTGCTGAACCATATTTGAAATCCTTGAGTTTAGGGACAGAGAGGTACAGTGAGGGAAAGTGTCAATGTGCTATTCTTGTTTGTAGGGACAGAGTAGGACAGTGAGTGAAACTGACAGTGTGCTATTCTGTTCTAAACCAATCTTGCTGAACCATATTTGAAATCCTTGAGTTTAGGGACAGAGAAGGACACTCGTGGAAACTATCAGTGTGCTATTCTGTGCTAAATCTTGTTTGTAGGGACAGAGAGGTACAGTGAGTGAAACTGACAGTGTGCTATTCTGTTCTAAACCAATCTTGCTGAACCATATTTGAAATCCTTGAGTTTAGGGACAGAGAGGTACAGTGAGGGAAAGTGTCAGTGTGCTATTCTGTGCTAAATCTTGTTTGTAGGGACAGAGTAGGGCAGTGAGTGAAACTGACAGTGTGCTATTCTGTTCTAAACCAATCTTGCTGAACCATATATGAAATCCTTGAGTTTAGGGACAGAGAAGGACACTTGTGGACACTATCAGTGTGCTATTCTGTGCTAAATCTTGTTTGTAGGGACAGAGAGGTACAGTGAGTGAAACTGACAGTGTGCTATTCTGTTCTAAACCAATCTTGCTGAACCATATTTGAAATCCTTGAGTTTAGGGACAGAGAGGTACAGTGAGGGAAAGTGTCAGTGTGCTATTCTGTGCTAAATCTTGTTTGTAGGGACAGAGTAGGACAGTGAGTGAAACTGACAGTGTGCTATTCTGTTCTAAACCAATCTTGCTGAACCATATTTGAAATCCTTGAGTTTAGGGACAGAGAAGGACACTCGTGGAAACTATCAGTGTGCTATTCTGTGCTAAATCTTGTTTGTAGGGACAGAGTAGGACAGTGAGTGAAACTGACAGTGTGCTATTCTGTTCTAAACCAATCTTGCTGAACCATATTTGAAATCCTTGAGTTTAGGGACAGAGAAGGACACTCGTGGAAACTATCAGTGTGCTATTCTATGCTAAATCTTGTTTGTAGGGACAGAGTAGGACAGTGAGTGAAACTGACAGTGTGCTATTCTGTTCTAAACCAATCTTGCTGAACCATATTTGAAATCCTTGAGTTTAGGGACAGAGAAGGACACTCGTGGAAACTATCAGTGTGCTATTCTGTGCTAAATCTTGTTTGTAGGGACAGAGTAGGACAGTGAGTGAAACTGACAGTGTGCTATTCTGTTCTAAACCAATCTTGCTGAACCATATTTGAAATCCTTGAGTTTAGGGACAGAGAAGGACACTCGTGGAAACTATCAGTGTGCTATTCTGTGCTAAATCTTGTTTGTAGGGACAGAGAGGTACAGTGAGTGAAACTGACAGTGTGCTATTCTGTTCTAAACCAATCTTGCTGAACCATATTTGAAATCCTTGAGTTTAGGGACAGAGAGGTACAGTGAGGGAAAGTGTCAGTGTGCTATTCTGTGCTAAATCTTGTTTGTAGGGACAGAGTAGGACAGTGAGTGAAACTGACAGTGTGCTATTCTGTTCTAAACCAATCTTGCTGAACCATATTTGAAATCCTTGAGTTTAGGGACAGAGAAGGACACTCGTGGAAACTATCAGTGTGCTATTCTGTGCTAAATCTTGTTTGTAGGGACAGAGTAGGTCAGTGAGTGAAACTGACAGTGTGCTATTCTGTTCTAAACCAATCTTGCTGAACCATATTTGAAATCCTTGAGTTTAGGGACAGAGAAGGACACTCGTGGAAACTATCAGTGTGCTATTCTGTGCTAAATCTTGTTTGTAGGGACAGAGTAGGACAGTGAGTGAAACTGACAGTGTGCTATTCTGTTCTAAACCAATCTTGCTGAACCATATTTGAAATCCTTGAGTTTAGGGACAGAGAAGGACACTCGTGGAAACTATCAGTGTGCTATTCTGTGCTAAATCTTGTTTGTAGGGACAGAGTAGGACAGTGAGTGAAACTGACAGTGTGCTATTCTGTTCTAAACCAATCTTGCTGAACCATATTTGAAATCCTTGAGTTTAGGGACAGAGAAGGACACTCGTGGAAACTATCAGTGTGCTATTCTGTGCTAAATCTTGTTTGTAGGGACAGAGAGGTACAGTGAGTGAAACTGACAGTGTGCTATTCTGTTCTAAACCAATCTTGCTGAACCATATTTGAAATCCTTGAGTTTAGGGACAGAGAGGTACAGTGAGGGAAAGTGTCAGTGTGCTATTCTGTGCTAAATCTTGTTTGTAGGGACAGAGTAGGACAGTGAGTGAAACTGACAGTGTGCTATTCTGTTCTAAACCAATCTTGCTGAACCATATTTGAAATCCTTGAGTTTAGGGACAGAGAAGGACACTCGTGGAAACTATCAGTGTGCTATTCTGTGCTAAATCTTGTTTGTAGGGACAGAGAGGTACAGTGAGTGAAACTGACAGTGTGCTATTCTGTTCTAAACCAATCTTGCTGAACCATATTTGAAATCCTTGAGTTTAGGGACAGAGAGGTACAGTGAGGGAAAGTGTCAGTGTGCTATTCTGTGCTAAATCTTGTTTGTAGGGACAGAGTAGGACAGTGAGTGAAACTGACAGTGTGCTATTCTGTTCTAAACCAATCTTGCTGAACCATATTTGAAATCCTTGAGTTTAGGGACAGAGAAGGACACTTGTGGAAACTATCAGTGTGCTATTCTGTGCTAAATCTTGTTTGTAGGGACAGAGTAGGAGAGTGAGTGAAACTGACAGTGTGCTATTCTGTTCTAAACCAATCTTGCTGAACCATATTTGAAATCCTTGAGTTTAGGGACAGAGAAGGACACTTGTGGAAACTATCAGTGTGCTATTCTGTGCTAAATCTTGTTTGTAGGGACAGAGTAGGACAGTGAGTGAAACTGACAGTGTGCTATTCTGTTCTAAACCAATCTTGCTGAACCATATTTGAAATCCTTGAGTTTAGGGACAGAGAAGGACACTTGTGGAAACTATCAGTGTGCTATTCTGTGCTAAATCTTGTTTGTAGGGACAGAGAGGTACAGTGAGTGAAACTGACAGTGTGCTATTCTGTTCTAAACCAATCTTGCTGAACCATATTTGAAATCCTTGAGTTTAGGGACAGAGAGGTACAGTGAGGGAAAGTGTCAGTGTGCTATTCTGTGCTAAATCTTGTTTGTAGGGACAGAGTAGGACAGTGAGTGAAACTGACAGTGTGATATTCTGTTCTAAACCAATCTTGCTGAACCATATTTGAAATCCTTGAGTTTAGGGACAGAGAAGGACACTCGTGGAAACTATCAGTGTGCTATTCTGTGCTAAATCTTGTTTGTAGGGACAGAGTAGGACAGTGAGTGAAACTGACAGTGTGCTATTCTGTTCTAAACCAATCTTGCTGAACCATATTTGAAATCCTTGAGTTTAGGGACAGAGAAGGACACTCGTGGAAACTATCAGTGTGCTATTCTGTGCTAAATCTTGTTTGTAGGGACAGAGTAGGACAGTGAGTGAAACTGACAGTGTGCTATTCTGTTCTAAACCAATCTTGCTGAACCATATTTGAAATCCTTGAGTTTAGGGACAGAGAAGGACACTCGTGGAAACTATCAGTGTGCTATTCTGTGCTAAATCTTGTTTGTAGGGACAGAGTAGGACAGTGAGTGAAACTGACAGTGTGCTATTCTGTTCTAAACCAATCTTGCTGAACCATATTTGAAATCCTTGAGTTTAGGGACAGAGAAGGACACTCGTGGAAACTATCAGTGTGCTATTCTGTGCTAAATCTTGTTTGTAGGGACAGAGAGGTACAGTGAGTGAAACTGACAGTGTGCTATTCTGTTCTAAACCAATCTTGCTGAACCATATTTGAAATCCTTGAGTTTAGGGACAGAGAGGTACAGTGAGGGAAAGTGTCAGTGTGCTATTCTGTGCTAAATCTTGTTTGTAGGGACAGAGTAGGACAGTGAGTGAAACTGACAGTGTGCTATTCTGTTCTAAACCAATCTTGCTGAACCATATTTGAAATCCTTGAGTTTAGGGACAGAGAAGGACACTTGTGGAAACTATCAGTGTGCTATTCTGTGCTAAATCTTGTTTGTAGGGACAGAGTAGGAGAGTGAGTGAAACTGACAGTGTGCTATTCTGTTCTAAACCAATCTTGCTGAACCATATTTGAAATCCTTGAGTTTAGGGACAGAGAAGGACACTTGTGGAAACTATCAGTGTGCTATTCTGTGCTAAATCTTGTTTGTAGGGACAGAGTAGGACAGTGAGTGAAACTGACAGTGTGCTATTCTGTTCTAAACCAATCTTGCTGAACCATATTTGAAATCCTTGAGTTTAGGGACAGAGAAGGACACTCGTGGAAACTATCAGTGTGCTATTCTGTGCTAAATCTTGTTTGTAGGGACAGAGAGGTACAGTGAGTGAAACTGACAGTGTGCTATTCTGTTCTAAACCAATCTTGCTGAACCATATTTGAAATCCTTGAGTTTAGGGACAGAGAGGTACAGTGAGGGAAAGTGTCAGTGTGCTATTCTGTGCTAAATCTTGTTTGTAGGGACAGAGTAGGACAGTGAGTGAAACTGACAGTGTGCTATTCTGTTCTAAACCAATCTTGCTGAACCATATTTGAAATCCTTGAGTTTAGGGACAGAGAAGGACACTCGTGGAAACTATCAGTGTGCTATTCTGTGCTAAATCTTGTTTGTAGGGACAGAGTAGGACAGTGAGTGAAACTGACAGTGTGCTATTCTGTTCTAAACCAATCTTGCTGAACCATATTTGAAATCCTTGAGTTTAGGGACAGAGAAGGACACTCGTGGAAACTATCAGTGTGCTATTCTGTGCTAAATCTTGTTTGTAGGGACAGAGTAGGACAGTGAGTGAAACTGACAGTGTGCTATTCTGTTCTAAACCAATCTTGCTGAACCATATTTGAAATCCTTGAGTTTAGGGACAGAGAAGGACACTCGTGGAAACTATCAGTGTGCTATTCTGTGCTAAATCTTGTTTGTAGGGACAGAGTAGGACAGTGAGTGAAACTGACAGTGTGCTATTCTGTTCTAAACCAATCTTGCTGAACCATATTTGAAATCCTTGAGTTTAGGGACAGAGAAGGACACTCGTGGAAACTATCAGTGTGCTATTCTGTGCTAAATCTTGTTTGTAGGGACAGAGAGGTACAGTGAGTGAAACTGACAGTGTGCTATTCTGTTCTAAACCAATCTTGCTGAACCATATTTGAAATCATTGAGTTTAGGGACAGATAGGTATAGTGAGGGAAAGTGTCAGTGTGCTATTCTGTGCTAAATCTTGTTTGTAGGGACAGAGTAGGACAGTGAGTGAAACTGACAGTGTGCTATTCTGTTCTAAACCAATCTTGCTGAACCATGTTTGAAATCCTTGAGTTTAGGGACAGAGAAGGACACTCGTGGAAACTATCAGTGTGCTATTCTGTGCTAAATCTTGTTTGTAGGGACAGAGTAGGACAGTGGGTGAAACTGACAGTGTGCTATTCTGTTCTAAACCAATCTTGCTGAACCATATTTGAAATCCTTGAGTTTAGGGACAGAGAAGGACACTCGTGGAAACTATCAGTGTGCTATTCTGTGCTAAATCTTGTTTGTAGGGACAGAGTAGGACAGTGAGTGAAACTGACAGTGTGCTATTCTGTTCTAAACCAATCTTGCTGAACCATATTTGAAATCCTTGAGTTTAGGGACAGAGAAGGACACTCGTGGAAACTATCAGTGTGCTATTCTGTGCTAAATCTTGTTTGTAGGGACAGAGAGGTACAGTGAGTGAAACTGACAGTGTGCTATTCTGTTCTAAACCAATCTTGCTGAACCATATTTGAAATCCTTGAGTTTAGGGACAGAGAGGTACAGTGAGGGAAAGTGTCAGTGTGCTATTCTGTGCTAAATCTTGTTTGTAGGGACAGAGTAGGAGAGTGAGTGAAACTGACAGTGTGCTATTCTGTTCTAAACCAATCTTGCTGAACCATATTTGAAATCCTTGATTTTAGGGACAGAGAAGGACACTCGTGGAAAATATCAGTGTGCTATTCTGTGCTAAATCTTGTTTGTAGGGACAGAGTAGGACAGTGAGTGAAACTGACAGTGTGCTATTCTGTTCTAAACCAATCTTGCTGAACCATATTTGAAATCCTTGAGTTTAGGGACAGAGAGGTACAGTGAGTGAAACTGACAGTGTGCTATTCTGTTCTAAACCAATCTTGCTGAACCATATTTGAAATCCTTGAGTTTAGGGACAGAGAGGTACAGTGAGGGAAAGTGTCAGTGTGCTATTCTGTGCTAAATCTTGTTTGTAGGGACAGAGTAGGACAGTGAGTGAAACTGACAGTGTGCTATTCTGTTCTAAACCAATCTTGCTGAACCATATTTGAAATCCTTGAGTTTAGGGACAGAGAAGGACACTTGTGGAAACTATCGGTGTGCTATTCTGTGCTAAATCTTGTTTGTAGGGACAGAGTAGGAGAGTGAGTGAAACTGACAGTGTGCTATTCTGTTCTAAACCAATCTTGCTGAACCATATTTGAAATCCTTGAGTTTAGGGACAGAGAAGGACACTTGTGGAAACTATCAGTGTGCTATTCTGTGCTAAATCTTGTTTGTAGGGACAGAGTAGGACAGTGAGTGAAACTGACAGTGTGCTATTCTGTTCTAAACCAATCTTGCTGAACCATATTTGAAATCCTTGAGTTTAGGGACAGAGAAGGACACTCGTGGAAACTATCAGTGTGCTATTCTGTGCTAAATCTTGTTTGTAGGGACAGAGAGGTACAGTGAGTGAAACTGACAGTGTGCTATTCTGTTCTAAACCAATCTTGCTGAACCATATTTGAAATCCTTGAGTTTAGGGACAGAGAGGTACAGTGAGGGAAAGTGTCAGTGTGCTATTCTGTGCTAAATCTTGTTTGTAGGGACAGAGTAGGACAGTGAGTGAAACTGACAGTGTGATATTCTGTTCTAAACCAATCTTGCTGAACCATATTTGAAATCCTTGAGTTTAGGGACAGAGAAGGACACTCGTGGAAACTATCAGTGTGCTATTCTGTGCTAAATCTTGTTTGTAGGGACAGAGTAGGAGAGTGAGTGAAACTGACAGTGTGCTATTCTGTTCTAAACCAATCTTGCTGAACCATATTTGAAATCCTTGAGTTTAGGGACAGAGAAGGACACTCGTGGAAACTATCAGTGTGCTATTCTGTGCTAAATCTTGTTTGTAGGGACAGAGTAGGACAGTGAGTGAAACTGACAGTGTGCTATTCTGTTCTAAACCAATCTTGCTGAACCATATTTGAAATCCTTGAGTTTAGGGACAGAGAAGGACACTCGTGGAAACTATCAGTGTGCTATTCTGTGCTAAATCTTGTTTGTAGGGACAGAGTAGGACAGTGAGTGAAACTGACAGTGTGCTATTCTGTTCTAAACCAATCTTGCTGAACCATATTTGAAATCCTTGAGTTTAGGGACAGAGAAGGACACTCGTGGAAACTATCAGTGTGCTATTCTGTGCTAAATCTTGTTTGTAGGGACAGAGAGGTACAGTGAGTGAAACTGACAGTGTGCTATTCTGTTCTAAACCAATCTTGCTGAACCATATTTGAAATCCTTGAGTTTAGGGACAGAGAGGTACAGTGAGGGAAAGTGTCAGTGTGCTATTCTGTGCTAAATCTTGTTTGTAGGGACAGAGTAGGACAGTGAGTGAAACTGACAGTGTGCTATTCTGTTCTAAACCAATCTTGCTGAACCATATTTGAAATCCTTGAGTTTAGGGACAGAGAAGGACACTTGTGGAAACTATCAGTGTGCTATTCTGTGCTAAATCTTGTTTGTAGGGACAGAGTAGGAGAGTGAGTGAAACTGACAGTGTGCTATTCTGTTCTAAACCAATCTTGCTGAACCATATTTGAAATCCTTGAGTTTAGGGACAGAGAAGGACACTTGTGGAAACTATCAGTGTGCTATTCTGTGCTAAATCTTGTTTGTAGGGACAGAGTAGGACAGTGAGTGAAACTGACAGTGTGCTATTCTGTTCTAAACCAATCTTGCTGAACCATATTTGAAATCCTTGAGTTTAGGGACAGAGAAGGACACTCGTGGAAACTATCAGTGTGCTATTCTGTGCTAAATCTTGTTTGTAGGGACAGAGAGGTACAGTGAGTGAAACTGACAGTGTGCTATTCTGTTCTAAACCAATCTTGCTGAACCATATTTGAAATCCTTGAGTTTAGGGACAGAGAGGTACAGTGAGGGAAAGTGTCAGTGTGCTATTCTGTGCTAAATCTTGTTTGTAGGGACAGAGTAGGACAGTGAGTGAAACTGACAGTGTGCTATTCTGTTCTAAACCAATCTTGCTGAACCATATTTGAAATCCTTGAGTTTAGGGACAGAGAAGGACACTCGTGGAAACTATCAGTGTGCTATTCTGTGCTAAATCTTGTTTGTAGGGACAGAGTAGGACAGTGAGTGAAACTGACAGTGTGCTATTCTGTTCTAAACCAATCTTGCTGAACCATATTTGAAATCCTTGAGTTTAGGGACAGAGAAGGACACTTGTGGAAACTATCAGTGTGCTATTCTGTGCTAAATCTTGTTTGTAGGGACAGAGTAGGACAGTGAGTGAAACTGACAGTGTGCTATTCTGTTCTAAACCAATCTTGCTGAACCATATTTGAAATCCTTGAGTTTAGGGACAGAGAAGGACACTCGTGGAAACTATCAGTGTGCTATTCTGTGCTAAATCTTGTTTGTAGGGACAGAGAGGTACAGTGAGTGAAACTGACAGTGTGCTATTCTGTTCTAAACCAATCTTGCTGAACCATATTTGAAATCCTTGAGTTTAGGGACAGAGAGGTACAGTGAGGGAAAGTGTCAGTGTGCTATTCTGTGCTAAATCTTGTTTGTAGGGACAGAGTAGGACAGTGAGTGAAACTGACAGTGTGCTATTCTGTTCTAAACCAATCTTGCTGAACCATATTTGAAATCCTTGAGTTTAGGGACAGAGAAGGACACTTGTGGAAACTATCAGTGTGCTATTCTGTGCTAAATCTTGTTTGTAGGGACAGAGTAGGAGAGTGAGTGAAACTGACAGTGTGCTATTCTGTTCTAAACCAATCTTGCTGAACCATATTTGAAATCCTTGAGTTTAGGGACAGAGAAGGACACTTGTGGAAACTATCAGTGTGCTATTCTGTGCTAAATCTTGTTTGTAGGGACAGAGTAGGACAGTGAGTGAAACTGACAGTGTGCTATTCTGTTCTAAACCAATCTTGCTGAACCATATTTGAAATCCTTGAGTTTAGGGACAGAGAAGGACACTCGTGGGAAACTATCAGTGTGCTATTCTGTGCTAAATCTTGTTTGTAGGGACAGAGAGGTACAGTGAGTGAAACTGACAGTGTGCTATTCTGTTCTAAACCAATCTTGCTGAACCATATTTGAAATCCTTGAGTTTAGGGACAGAGAGGTACAGTGAGGGAAAGTGTCAGTGTGCTATTCTGTGCTAAATCTTGTTTGTAGGGACAGAGTAGGACAGTGAGTGAAACTGACAGTGTGCTATTCTGTTCTAAACCAATCTTGCTGAACCATATTTGAAATCCTTGAGTTTAGGGACAGAGAAGGACACTCGTGGAAACTATCAGTGTGCTATTCTGTGCTAAATCTTGTTTGTAGGGACAGAGTAGGACAGTGAGTGAAACTGACAGTGTGCTATTCTGTTCTAAACCAATCTTGCTGAACCATATTTGAAATCCTTGAGTTTAGGGACAGAGAAGGACACTCGTGGAAACTATCAGTGTGCTATTCTGTGCTAAATCTTGTTTGTAGGGACAGAGTAGGACAGTGAGTGAAACTGACAGTGTGCTATTCTGTTCTAAACCAATCTTGCTGAACCATATTTGAAATCCTTGAGTTTAGGGACAGAGAAGGACACTCGTGGAAACTATCAGTGTGCTATTCTGTGCTAAATCTTGTTTGTAGGGACAGAGTAGGACAGTGAGTGAAACTGACAGTGTGCTATTCTGTTCTAAACCAATCTTGCTGAACCATATTTGAAATCCTTGAGTTTAGGGACAGAGAAGGACACTCGTGGAAACTATCAGTGTGCTATTCTGTGCTAAATCTTGTTTGTAGGGACAGAGAGGTACAGTGAGTGAAACTGACAGTGTGCTATTCTGTTCTAAACCAATCTTGCTGAACCATATTTGAAATCCTTGAGTTTAGGGACAGATAGGTACAGTGAGGGAAAGTGTCAGTGTGCTATTCTGTGCTAAATCTTGTTTGTAGGGACAGAGTAGGACAGTGAGTGAAACTGACAGTGTGCTATTCTGTTCTAAACCAATCTTGCTGAACCATGTTTGAAATCCTTGAGTTTAGGGACAGAGAAGGACACTCGTGGAAACTATCAGTGTGCTATTCTGTGCTAAATCTTGTTTGTAGGGACAGAGAGGTACAGTGAGTGAAACTGACAGTGTGCTATTCTGTTCTAAACCAATCTTGCTGAACCATATTTGAAATCCTTGAGTTTAGGGACAGAGAGGTACAGTGAGGGAAAGTGTCAGTGTGCTATTCTGTGCTAAATCTTGTTTGTAGGGACAGAGTAGGACAGTGAGTGAAACTGACAGTGTGCTATTCTGTTCTAAACCAATCTTGCTGAACCATATTTGAAATCCTTGAGTTTAGGGACAGAGAAGGACACTTGTGGAAACTATCAGTGTGCTATTCTGTGCTAAATCTTGTTTGTAGGGACAGAGTAGGAGAGTGAGTGAAACTGACAGTGTGCTATTCTGTTCTAAACCAATCTTGCTGAACCATATTTGAAATCCTTGAGTTTAGGGACAGAGAAGGACACTTGTGGAAACTATCAGTGTGCTATTCTGTGCTAAATCTTGTTTGTAGGGACAGAGTAGGACAGTGAGTGAAACTGACAGTGTGCTATTCTGTTCTAAACCAATCTTGCTGAACCATATTTGAAATCCTTGAGTTTAGGGACAGAGAAGGACACTCGTGGAAACTATCAGTGTGCTATTCTGTGCTAAATCTTGTTTGTAGGGACAGAGAGGTACAGTGAGTGAAACTGACAGTGTGCTATTCTGTTCTAAACCAATCTTGCTGAACCATATTTGAAATCCTTGAGTTTAGGGACAGAGAGGTACAGTGAGGGAAAGTGTCAGTGTGCTATTCTGTGCTAAATCTTGTTTGTAGGGACAGAGTAGGACAGTGAGTGAAACTGACAGTGTGCTATTCTGTTCTAAACCAATCTTGCTGAACCATATTTGAAATCCTTGAGTTTAGGGACAGAGAAGGACACTCGTGGAAACTATCAGTGTGCTATTCTGTGCTAAATCTTGTTTGTAGGGACAGAGTAGGACAGTGAGTGAAACTGACAGTGTGCTATTCTGTTCTAAACCAATCTTGCTGAACCATATTTGAAATCCTTGAGTTTAGGGACAGAGAAGGACACTCGTGGAAACTATCAGTGTGCTATTCTGTGCTAAATCTTGTTTGTAGGGACAGAGTAGGACAGTGAGTGAAACTGACAGTGTGCTATTCTGTTCTAAACCAATCTTGCTGAACCATATTTGAAATCCTTGAGTTTAGGGACAGAGAAGGACACTCGTGGAAACTATCAGTGTGCTATTCTGTGCTAAATCTTGTTTGTAGGGACAGAGTAGGACAGTGAGTGAAACTGACAGTGTGCTATTCTGTTCTAAACCAATCTTGCTGAACCATATTTGAAATCCTTGAGTTTAGGGACAGAGAAGGACACTCGTGGAAACTATCAGTGTGCTATTCTGTGCTAAATCTTGTTTGTAGGGACAGAGAGGTACAGTGAGTGAAACTGACAGTGTGCTATTCTGTTCTAAACCAATCTTGCTGAACCATATTTGAAATCCTTGAGTTTAGGGACAGATAGGTACAGTGAGGGAAAGTGTCAGTGTGCTATTCTGTGCTAAATCTTGTTTGTAGGGACAGAGTAGGACAGTGAGTGAAACTGACAGTGTGCTATTCTGTTCTAAACCAATCTTGCTGAACCATGTTTGAAATCCTTGAGTTTAGGGACAGAGAAGGACACTCGTGGAAACTATCAGTGTGCTATTCTGTGCTAAATCTTGTTTGTAGGGACAGAGTAGGACAGTGAGTGAAACTGACAGTGTGCTATTCTGTTCTAAACCAATCTTGCTGAACCATATTTGAAATCCTTGAGTTTAGGGACAGAGAAGGACACTCGTGGAAACTATCAGTGTGCTATTCTGTGCTAAATCTTGTTTGTAGGGACAGAGTAGGACAGTGAGTGAAACTGACAGTGTGCTATTCTGTTCTAAACCAATCTTGCTGAACCATATTTGAAATCCTTGAGTTTAGGGACAGAGAAGGACACTCGTGGAAACTATCAGTGTGCTATTCTGTGCTAAATCTTGTTTGTAGGGACAGAGAGGTACAGTGAGTGAAACTGACAGTGTGCTATTCTGTTCTAAACCAATCTTGCTGAACCATATTTGAAATCCTTGAGTTTAGGGACAGAGAGGTACAGTGAGGGAAAGTGTCAGTGTGCTATTCTGTGCTAAATCTTGTTTGTAGGGACAGAGTAGGACAGTGAGTGAAACTGACAGTGTGCTATTCTGTTCTAAACCAATCTTGCTGAACCATATTTGAAATCCTTGAGTTTAGGGACAGAGAAGGACACTCGTGGAAACTATCAGTGTGCTATTCTGTGCTAAATCTTGTTTGTAGGGACAGAGTAGGACAGTGAGTGAAACTGACAGTGTGCTATTCTGTTCTAAACCAATCTTGCTGAACCATATTTGAAATCCTTGAGTTTAGGGACAGAGAGGTACAGTGAGTGAAACTGACAGTGTGCTATTCTGTTCTAAACCAATCTTGCTGAACCATATTTGAAATCCTTGAGTTTAGGGACAGAGAGGTACAGTGAGGGAAAGTGTCAGTGTGCTATTCTGTGCTAAATCTTGTTTGTAGGGACAGAGTAGGACAGTGAGTGAAACTGACAGTGTGCTATTCTGTTCTAAACCAATCTTGCTGAACCATATTTGAAATCCTTGAGTTTAGGGACAGAGAAGGACACTTGTGGAAACTATCAGTGTGCTATTCTGTGCTAAATCTTGTTTGTAGGGACAGAGTAGGAGAGTGAGTGAAACTGACAGTGTGCTATTCTGTTCTAAACCAATCTTGCTGAACCATATTTGAAATCCTTGAGTTTAGGGACAGAGAAGGACACTTGTGGAAACTATCAGTGTGCTATTCTGTGCTAAATCGTGTTTGTAGGGACAGAGTAGGACAGTGAGTGAAACTGACAGTGTGCTATTCTGTTCTAAACCAATCTTGCTGAACCATATTTGAAATCCTTGAGTTTAGGGACAGAGAAGGACACTCGTGGAAACTATCAGTGTGCTATTCTGTGCTAAATCTTGTTTGTAGGGACAGAGAGGTACAGTGAGTGAAACTGACAGTGTGCTATTCTGTTCTAAACCAATCTTGCTGAACCATATTTGAAATCCTTGAGTTTAGGGACAGAGAGGTACAGTGAGGGAAAGTGTCAGTGTGCTATTCTGTGCTAAATCTTGTTTGTAGGGACAGAGTAGGACAGTGAGTGAAACTGACAGTGTGATATTCTGTTCTAAACCAATCTTGCTGAACCATATTTGAAATCCTTGAGTTTAGGGACAGAGAAGGACACTCGTGGAAACTATCAGTGTGCTATTCTGTGCTAAATCTTGTTTGTAGGGACAGAGTAGGACAGTGAGTGAAACTGACAGTGTGCTATTCTGTTCTAAACCAATCTTGCTGAACCATATTTGAAATCCTTGAGTTTAGGGACAGAGAAGGACACTCGTGGAAACTATCAGTGTGCTATTCTGTGCTAAATCTTGTTTGTAGGGACAGAGTAGGACAGTGAGTGAAACTGACAGTGTGCTATTCTGTTCTAAACCAATCTTGCTGAACCATATTTGAAATCCTTGAGTTTAGGGACAGAGAAGGACACTCGTGGAAACTATCAGTGTGCTATTCTGTGCTAAATCTTGTTTGTAGGGACAGAGTAGGACAGTGAGTGAAACTGACAGTGTGCTATTCTGTTCTAAACCAATCTTGCTGAACCATATTTGAAATCCTTGAGTTTAGGGACAGAGAAGGACACTCGTGGAAACTATCAGTGTGCTATTCTGTGCTAAATCTTGTTTGTAGGGACAGAGAGGTACAGTGAGTGAAACTGACAGTGTGCTATTCTGTTCTAAACCAATCTTGCTGAACCATATTTGAAATCCTTGAGTTTAGGGACAGAGAGGTACAGTGAGGGAAAGTGTCAGTGTGCTATTCTGTGCTAAATCTTGTTTGTAGGGACAGAGTAGGACAGTGAGTGAAACTGACAGTGTGCTATTCTGTTCTAAACCAATCTTGCTGAACCATATTTGAAATCCTTGAGTTTAGGGACAGAGAAGGACACTTGTGGAAACTATCAGTGTGCTATTCTGTGCTAAATCTTGTTTGTAGGGACAGAGTAGGAGAGTGAGTGAAACTGACAGTGTGCTATTCTGTTCTAAACCAATCTTGCTGAACCATATTTGAAATCCTTGAGTTTAGGGACAGAGAAGGACACTTGTGGAAACTATCAGTGTGCTATTCTGTGCTAAATCTTGTTTGTAGGGACAGAGTAGGACAGTGAGTGAAACTGACAGTGTGCTATTCTGTTCTAAACCAATCTTGCTGAACCATATTTGAAATCCTTGAGTTTAGGGACAGAGAAGGACACTCGTGGAAACTATCAGTGTGCTATTCTGTGCTAAATCTTGTTTGTAGGGACAGAGAGGTACAGTGAGTGAAACTGACAGTGTGCTATTCTGTTCTAAACCAATCTTGCTGAACCATATTTGAAATCCTTGAGTTTAGGGACAGAGAGGTACAGTGAGGGAAAGTGTCAGTGTGCTATTCTGTGCTAAATCTTGTTTGTAGGGACAGAGTAGGACAGTGAGTGAAACTGACAGTGTGCTATTCTGTTCTAAACCAATCTTGCTGAACCATATTTGAAATCCTTGAGTTTAGGGACAGAGAAGGACACTCGTGGAAACTATCAGTGTGCTATTCTGTGCTAAATCTTGTTTGTAGGGACAGAGTAGGACAGTGAGTGAAACTGACAGTGTGCTATTCTGTTCTAAACCAATCTTGCTGAACCATATTTGAAATCCTTGAGTTTAGGGACAGAGAAGGACACTCGTGGAAACTATCAGTGTGCTATTCTGTGCTAAATCTTGTTTGTAGGGACAGAGTAGGACAGTGAGTGAAACTGACAGTGTGCTATTCTGTTCTAAACCAATCTTGCTGAACCATATTTGAAATCCTTGAGTTTAGGGACAGAGAAGGACACTCGTGGAAACTATCAGTGTGCTATTCTGTGCTAAATCTTGTTTGTAGGGACAGAGTAGGACAGTGAGTGAAACTGACAGTGTGCTATTCTGTTCTAAACCAATCTTGCTGAACCATATTTGAAATCCTTGAGTTTAGGGACAGAGAAGGACACTCGTGGAAACTATCAGTGTGCTATTCTGTGCTAAATCTTGTTTGTAGGGACAGAGAGGTACAGTGAGTGAAACTGACAGTGTGCTATTCTGTTCTAAACCAATCTTGCTGAACCATATTTGAAATCCTTGAGTTTAGGGACAGATAGGTACAGTGAGGGAAAGTGTCAGTGTGCTATTCTGTGCTAAATCTTGTTTGTAGGGACAGAGTAGGACAGTGAGTGAAACTGACAGTGTGCTATTCTGTTCTAAACCAATCTTGCTGAACCATGTTTGAAATCCTTGAGTTTAGGGACAGAGAAGGACACTCGTGGAAACTATCAGTGTGCTATTCTGTGCTAAATCTTGTTTGTAGGGACAGAGTAGGACAGTGAGTGAAACTGACAGTGTGCTATTCTGTTCTAAACCAATCTTGCTGAACCATATTTGAAATCCTTGAGGTTAGGGACAGAGAAGGACACTCGTGGAAACTATCAGTGTGCTATTCTGTGCTAAATCTTGTTTGTAGGGACAGAGTAGGACAGTGAGTGAAACTGACAGTGTGCTATTCTGTTCTAAACCAATCTTGCTGAACCATATTTGAAATCCTTGAGTTTAGGGACAGAGAAGGACACTCGTGGAAACTATCAGTGTGCTATTCTGTGCTAAATCTTGTTTGTAGGGACAGAGAGGTACAGTGAGTGAAACTGACAGTGTGCTATTCTGTTCTAAACCAATCTTGCTGAACCATATTTGAAATCCTTGAGTTTAGGGACAGAGAGGTACAGTGAGGGAAAGTGTCAGTGTGCTATTCTGTGCTAAATCTTGTTTGTAGGGACAGAGTAGGAGAGTGAGTGAAACTGACAGTGTGCTATTCTGTTCTAAACCAATCTTGCTGAACCATATTTGAAATCCTTGAGTTTAGGGACAGAGAAGGACACTCGTGGAAACTATCAGTGTGCTATTCTGTGCTAAATCTTGTTTGTAGGGACAGAGTAGGACAGTGAGTGAAACTGACAGTGTGCTATTCTGTTCTAAACCAATCTTGCTGAACCATATTTGAAATCCTTGAGTTTAGGGACAGAGAAGGACACTTGTGGAAACTATCAGTGTGCTATTCTGTGCTAAATCTTGTTTGTAGGGACAGAGTAGGACAGTGAGTGAAACTGACAGTGTGCTATTCTGTTCTAAACCAATCTTGCTGAACCATATTTGAAATCCTTGAGTTTAGGGACAGAGAAGGACACTCGTGGAAACTATCAGTGTGCTATTCTGTGCTAAATCTTGTTTGTAGGGACAGAGTAGGACAGTGAGTGAAACTGACAGTGTGCTATTCTGTTCTAAACCAATCTTGCTGAACCATATTTGAAATCCTTGAGTTTAGGGACAGAGAAGGACACTCGTGGAAACTATCAGTGTGCTATTCTGTGCTAAATCTTGTTTGTAGGGACAGAGTAGGACAGTGAGTGAAACTGACAGTGTGCTATTCTGTTCTAAACCAATCTTGCTGAACCATATTTGAAATCCTTGAGTTTAGGGACAGAGAAGGACACTTGTGGAAACTATCAGTGTGCTATTCTGTGCTAAATCTTGTTTGTAGGGACAGAGTAGGAGAGTGAGTGAAACTGACAGTGTGCTATTCTGTTCTAAACCAATCTTGCTGAACCATATTTGAAATCCTTGAGTTTAGGGACAGAGAAGGACACTTGTGGAAACTATCAGTGTGCTATTCTGTGCTAAATCTTGTTTGTAGGGACAGAGTAGGACAGTGAGTGAAACTGACAGTGTGCTATTCTGTTCTAAACCAATCTTGCTGAACCATATTTGAAATCCTTGAGTTTAGGGACAGAGAAGGACACTCGTGGAAACTATCAGTGTGCTATTCTGTGCTAAATCTTGTTTGTAGGGACAGAGAGGTACAGTGAGTGAAACTGACAGTGTGCTATTCTGTTCTAAACCAATCTTGCTGAACCATATTTGAAATCCTTGAGTTTAGGGACAGAGAGGTACAGTGAGGGAAAGTGTCAGTGTGCTATTCTGTGCTAAATCTTGTTTGTAGGGACAGAGTAGGACAGTGAGTGAAACTGACAGTGTGCTATTCTGTTCTAAACCAATCTTGCTGAACCATATTTGAAATCCTTGAGTTTAGGGACAGAGAAGGACACTCGTGGAAACTATCAGTGTGCTATTCTGTGCTAAATCTTGTTTGTAGGGACAGAGTAGGACAGTGAGTGAAACTGACAGTGTGCTATTCTGTTCTAAACCAATCTTGCTGAACCATATTTGAAATCCTTGAGTTTAGGGACAGAGAAGGACACTCGTGGAAACTATCAGTGTGCTATTCTGTGCTAAATCTTGTTTGTAGGGACAGAGTAGGACAGTGAGTGAAACTGACAGTGTGCTATTCTGTTCTAAACCAATCTTGCTGAACCATATTTGAAATCCTTGAGTTTAGGGACAGAGAAGGACACTCGTGGAAACTATCAGTGTGCTATTCTGTGCTAAATCTTGTTTGTAGGGACAGAGTAGGACAGTGAGTGAAACTGACAGTGTGCTATTCTGTTCTAAACCAATCTTGCTGAACCATATTTGAAATCCTTGAGTTTAGGGACAGAGAAGAACACTCGTGGAAACTATCAGTGTGCTATTCTGTGCTAAATCTTGTTTGTAGGGACAGAGAGGTACAGTGAGTGAAACTGACAGTGTGCTATTCTGTTCTAAACCAATCTTGCTGAACCATATTTGAAATCCTTGAGTTTAGGGACAGAGAGGTACAGTGAGGGAAAGTGTCAGTGTGCTATTCTGTGCTAAATCTTGTTTGTAGGGACAGAGTAGGACAGTGAGTGAAACTGACAGTGTGCTATTCTGTTCTAAACCAATCTTGCTGAACCATATTTGAAATCCTTGAGTTTAGGGACAGAGAAGGACACTCGTGGAAACTATCAGTGTGCTATTCTGTGCTAAATCTTGTTTGTAGGGACAGAGTAGGACAGTGAGTGAAACTGACAGTGTGCTATTCTGTTCTAAACCAATCTTGCTGAACCATATTTGAAATCCTTGAGTTTAGGGACAGAGAAGGACACTCGTGGAAACTATCAGTGTGCTATTCTGTGCTAAATCTTGTTTGTAGGGACAGAGTAGGACAGTGAGTGAAACTGACAGTGTGCTATTCTGTTCTAAACCAATCTTGCTGAACCATATTTGAAATCCTTGAGTTTAGGGACAGAGAAGGACACTCGTGGAAACTATCAGTGTGCTATTCTGTGCTAAATCTTGTTTGTAGGGACAGAGTAGGACAGTGAGTGAAACTGACAGTGTGCTATTCTGTTCTAAACCAATCTTGCTGAACCATATTTGAAATCCTTGAGTTTAGGGACAGAGAAGGACACTCGTGGAAACTATCAGTGTGCTATTCTGTGCTAAATCTTGTTTGTAGGGACAGAGTAGGACAGTGAGTGAAACTGACAGTGTGCTATTCTGTTCTAAACCAATCTTGCTGAACCATATTTGAAATCCTTGAGTTTAGGGACAGAGAAGAACACTCGTGGAAACTATCAGTGTGCTATTCTGTGCTAAATCTTGTTTGTAGGGACAGAGAGGTACAGTGAGTGAAACTGACAGTGTGCTATTCTGTTCTAAACCAATCTTGCTGAACCATATTTGAAATCCTTGAGTTTAGGGACAGAGAGGTACAGTGAGGGAAAGTGTCAGTGTGCTATTCTGTGCTAAATCTTGTTTGTAGGGACAGAGTAGGACAGTGAGTGAAACTGACAGTGTGCTATTCTGTTCTAAACCAATCTTGCTGAACCATATTTGAAATCCTTGAGTTTAGGGACAGAGAAGGACACTCGTGGAAACTATCAGTGTGCTATTCTGTGCTAAATCTTGTTTGTAGGGACAGAGTAGGACAGTGAGTGAAACTGACAGTGTGCTATTCTGTTCTAAACCAATCTTGCTGAACCATATTTGAAATCCTTGAGTTTAGGGACAGAGAAGGACACTCGTGGAAACTATCAGTGTGCTATTCTGTGCTAAATCTTGTTTGTAGGGACAGAGTAGGACAGTGAGTGAAACTGACAGTGTGCTATTCTGTTCTAAACCAATCTTGCTGAACCATATTTGAAATCCTTGAGTTTAGGGACAGAGAAGGACACTCGTGGAAACTATCAGTGTGCTATTCTGTGCTAAATCTTGTTTGTAGGGACAGAGTAGGACAGTGAGTGAAACTGACAGTGTGCTATTCTGTTCTAAACCAATCTAGCTGAACCATATTTGAAATCCTTGAGTTTAGGGACAGAGAAGGACACTCGTGGAAACTATCAGTGTGCTATTCTGTGCTAAATCTTGTTTGTAGGGACAGAGAGGTACAGTGAGTGAAACTGACAGTGTGCTATTCTGTTCTAAACCAATCTTGCTGAACCATATTTGAAATCCTTGAGTTTAGGGACAGATAGGTACAGTGAGGGAAAGTGTCAGTGTGCTATTCTGTGCTAAATCTTGTTTGTAGGGACAGAGTAGGACAGTGAGTGAAACTGACAGTGTGCTATTCTGTTCTAAACCAATCTTGCTGAACCATGTTTGAAATCCTTGAGTTTAGGGAAAGAGAAGGACACTCGTGGAAACTATCAGTGTGCTATTCTGTGCTAAATCTTGTTTGTAGGGACAGAGTAGGACAGTGAGTGAAACTGACAGTGTGCTATTCTGTTCTAAACCAATCTTGCTGAACCATATTTGAAATCCTTGAGTTTAGGGACAGAGAAGGACACTCGTGGAAACTATCAGTGAGCTATTCTGTGCTAAATCTTGTTTGTAGGGACAGAGTAGGACAGTGAGTGAAACTGACAGTGTGCTATTCTGTTCTAAACCAATCTTGCTGAACCATATTTGAAATCCTTGAGTTTAGGGACAGAGAAGGACACTCGTGGAAACTATCAGTGTGCTATTCTGTGCTAAATCTTGTTTGTAGGGACAGAGAGGTACAGTGAGTGAAACTGACAGTGTGCTATTCTGTTCTAAACCAATCTTGCTGAACCATATTTGAAATCCTTGAGTTTAGGGACAGAGAGGTACAGTGAGGGAAAGTGTCAGTGTGCTATTCTGTGCTAAATCTTGTTTGTAGGGACAGAGTAGGAGAGTGAGTGAAACTGACAGTGTGCTATTCTGTTCTAAACCAATCTTGCTGAACCATATTTGAAATCCTTGAGTTTAGGGACAGAGAAGGACACTCGTGGAAACTATCAGTGTGCTATTCTGTGCTAAATCTTGTTTGTAGGGACAGAGTAGGACAGTGAGTGAAACTGACAGTGTGCTATTCTGTTCTAAACCAATCTTGCTGAACCATATTTGAAATCCTTGAGTTTAGGGACAGAGAAGGACACTCGTGGAAACTATCAGTGTGCTATTCTGTGCTAAATCTTGTTTGTAGGGACAGAGTAGGACAGTGAGTGAAACTGACAGTGTGCTATTCTGTTCTAAACCAATCTTGCTGAACCATATTTGAAATCCTTGAGGTTAGGGACAGAGAAGGACACTCGTGGAAACTATCAGTGTGCTATTCTGTGCTAAATCTTGTTTGTAGGGACAGAGTAGGACAGTGAGTGAAACTGACAGTGTGCTATTCTGTTCTAAACCAATCTTGCTGAACCATATTTGAAATCCTTGAGTTTAGGGACAGAGAAGGACACTCGTGGAAACTATCAGTGTGCTATTCTGTGCTAAATCTTGTTTGTAGGGACAGAGAGGTACAGTGAGTGAAACTGACAGTGTGCTATTCTGTTCTAAACCAATCTTGCTGAACCATATTTGAAATCCTTGAGTTTAGGGACAGAGAGGTACAGTGAGGGAAAGTGTCAGTGTGCTATTCTGTGCTAAATCTTGTTTGTAGGGACAGAGTAGGAGAGTGAGTGAAACTGACAGTGTGCTATTCTGTTCTAAACCAATCTTGCTGAACCATATTTGAAATCCTTGAGTTTAGGGACAGAGAAGGACACTCGTGGAAACTATCAGTGTGCTATTCTGTGCTAAATCTTGTTTGTAGGGACAGAGTAGGACAGTGAGTGAAACTGACAGTGTGCTATTCTGTTCTAAACCAATCTTGCTGAACCATATTTGAAATCCTTGAGGTTAGGGACAGAGAAGGACACTCGTGGAAACTATCAGTGTGCTATTCTGTGCTAAATCTTGTTTGTAGGGACAGAGTAGGACAGTGAGTGAAACTGACAGTGTGCTATTCTGTTCTAAACCAATCTTGCTGAACCATATTTGAAATCCTTGAGTTTAGGGACAGAGAAGGACACTCGTGGAAACTATCAGTGTGCTATTCTGTGCTAAATCTTGTTTGTAGGGACAGAGTAGGACAGTGAGTGAAACTGACAGTGTGCTATTCTGTTCTAAACCAATCTTGCTGAACCATATTTGAAATCCTTGAGGTTAGGGACAGAGAAGGACACTCGTGGAAACTATCAGTGTGCTATTCTGTGCTAAATCTTGTTTGTAGGGACAGAGTAGGACAGTGAGTGAAACTGACAGTGTGCTATTCTGTTCTAAACCAATCTTGCTGAACCATATTTGAAATCCTTGAGTTTAGGGACAGAGAAGGACACTCGTGGAAACTATCAGTGTGCTATTCTGTGCTAAATCTTGTTTGTAGGGACAGAGAGGTACAGTGAGTGAAACTGACAGTGTGCTATTCTGTTCTAAACCAATCTTGCTGAACCATATTTGAAATCCTTGAGTTTAGGGACAGAGAGGTACAGTGAGGGAAAGTGTCAGTGTGCTATTCTGTGCTAAATCTTGTTTGTAGGGACAGAGTAGGACAGTGAGTGAAACTGACAGTGTGCTATTCTGTTCTAAACCAATCTTGCTGAACCATATTTGAAATCCTTGAGTTTAGGGACAGAGAAGGACACTCGTGGAAACTATCAGTGTGCTATTCTGTGCTAAATCTTGTTTGTAGGGACAGAGAGGTACAGTGAGTGAAACTGACAGTGTGCTATTCTGTTCTAAACCAATCTTGCTGAACCATATTTGAAATCCTTGAGTTTAGGGACAGAGAGGTACAGTGAGGGAAAGTGTCAGTGTGCTATTCTGTGCTAAATCTTGTTTCTAGGGACAGAGTAGGACAGTGAGTGAAACTGACAGTGTGCTATTCTGTTCTAAACCAATCTTGCTGAACCATATTTGAAATCCTTGAGTTTAGGGACAGAGAAGGACACTTGTGGAAACTATCAGTGTGCTATTCTGTGCTAAATCTTGTTTGTAGGGACAGAGTAGGAGAGTGAGTGAAACTGACAGTGTGCTATTCTGTTCTAAACCAATCTTGCTGAACCATATTTGAAATCCTTGAGTTTAGGGACAGAGAAGGACACTTGTGGAAACTATCAGTGTGCTATTCTGTGCTAAATCTTGTTTGTAGGGACAGAGTAGGACAGTGAGTGAAACTGACAGTGTGCTATTCTGTTCTAAACCAATCTTGCTGAACCATATTTGAAATCCTTGAGTTTAGGGACAGAGAAGGACACTCGTGGAAACTATCAGTGTGCTATTCTGTGCTAAATCTTGTTTGTAGGGACAGAGTAGGACAGTGAGTGAAACTGACAGTGTGCTATTCTGTTCTAAACCAATCTTGCTGAACCATATTTGAAATCCTTGAGTTTAGGGACAGAGAAGGACACTCGTGGAAACTATCAGTGTGCTATTCTGTGCTAAATCTTGTTTGTAGGGACAGAGTAGGACAGTGAGTGAAACTGACAGTGTGCTATTCTGTTCTAAACCAATCTTGCTGAACCATATTTGAAATCCTTGAGTTTAGGGACAGAGAAGGACACTCGTGGAAACTATCAGTGTGCTATTCTGTGCTAAATCTTGTTTGTAGGGACAGAGTAGGACAGTGAGTGAAACTGACAGTGTGCTATTCTGTTCTAAACCAATCTTGCTGAACCATATTTGAAATCCTTGAGTTTAGGGACAGAGAAGGACACTCGTGGAAACTATCAGTGTGCTATTCTGTGCTAAATCTTGTTTGTAGGGACAGAGAGGTACAGTGAGTGAAACTGACAGTGTGCTATTCTGTTCTAAACCAATCTTGCTGAACCATATTTGAAATCCTTGAGTTTAGGGACAGATAGGTACAGTGAGGGAAAGTGTCAGTGTGCTATTCTGTGCTAAATCTTGTTTGTAGGGACAGAGTAGGACAGTGAGTGAAACTGACAGTGTGCTATTCTGTTCTAAACCAATCTTGCTGAACCATGTTTGAAATCCTTGAGTTTAGGGACAGAGAAGGACACTCGTGGAAACTATCAGTGTGCTATTCTGTGCTAAATCTTGTTTGTAGGGACAGAGTAGGACAGTGAGTGAAACTGACAGTGTGCTATTCTGTTCTAAACCAATCTTGCTGAACCATATTTGAAATCCTTGAGGTTAGGGACAGAGAAGGACACTCGTGGAAACTATCAGTGTGCTATTCTGTGCTAAATCTTGTTTGTAGGGACAGAGTAGGACAGTGAGTGAAACTGACAGTGTGCTATTCTGTTCTAAACCAATCTTGCTGAACCATATTTGAAATCCTTGAGTTTAGGGACAGAGAAGGACACTCGTGGAAACTATCAGTGTGCTATTCTGTGCTAAATCTTGTTTGTAGGGACAGAGAGGTACAGTGAGTGAAACTGACAGTGTGCTATTCTGTTCTAAACCAATCTTGCTGAACCATATTTGAAATCCTTGAGTTTAGGGACAGAGAGGTACAGTGAGGGAAAGTGTCAGTGTGCTATTCTGTGCTAAATCTTGTTTGTAGGGACAGAGTAGGAGAGTGAGTGAAACTGACAGTGTGCTATTCTGTTCTAAACCAATCTTGCTGAACCATATTTGAAATCCTTGAGTTTAGGGACAGAGAAGGACACTTGTGGAAACTATCAGTGTGCTATTCTGTGCTAAATCTTGTTTGTAGGGACAGAGTAGGACAGTGAGTGAAACTGACAGTGTGCTATTCTGTTCTAAACCAATCTTGCTGAACCATATTTGAAATCCTTGAGTTTAGGGACAGAGAAGGACACTCGTGGAAACTATCAGTGTGCTATTCTGTGCTAAATCTTGTTTGTAGGGACAGAGTAGGACAGTGAGTGAAACTGACAGTGTGCTATTCTGTTCTAAACCAATCTTGCTGAACCATATTTGAAATCCTTGAGTTTAGGGACAGAGAAGGACACTCGTGGAAACTATCAGTGTGCTATTCTGTGCTAAATCTTGTTTGTAGGGACAGAGAGGTACAGTGAGTGAAACTGACAGTGTGCTATTCTGTTCTAAACCAATCTTGCTGAACCATATTTGAAATCCTTGAGTTTAGGGACAGAGAGGTACAGTGAGGGAAAGTGTCAGTGTGCTATTCTGTGCTAAATCTTGTTTGTAGGGACAGAGTAGGACAGTGAGTGAAACTGACAGTGTGCTATTCTGTTCTAAACCAATCTTGCTGAACCATATTTGAAATCCTTGAGTTTAGGGACAGAGAAGGACACTTGTGGAAACTATCAGTGTGCTATTCTGTGCTAAATCTTGTTTGTAGGGACAGAGTAGGAGAGTGAGTGAAACTGACAGTGTGCTATTCTGTTCTAAACCAATCTTGCTGAACCATATTTGAAATCCTTGAGTTTAGGGACAGAGAAGGACACTTGTGGAAACTATCAGTGTGCTATTCTGTGCTAAATCTTGTTTGTAGGGACAGAGTAGGACAGTGAGTGAAACTGACAGTGTGCTATTCTGTTCTAAACCAATCTTGCTGAACCATATTTGAAATCCTTGAGTTTAGGGACAGAGAAGGACACTCGTGGAAACTATCAGTGTGCTATTCTGTGCTAAATCTTGTTTGTAGGGACAGAGAGGTACAGTGAGTGAAACTGACAGTGTGCTATTCTGTTCTAAACCAATCTTGCTGAACCATATTTGAAATCCTTGAGTTTAGGGACAGAGAGGTACAGTGAGGGAAAGTGTCAGTGTGCTATTCTGTGCTAAATCTTGTTTGTAGGGACAGAGTAGGACAGTGAGTGAAACTGACAGTGTGCTATTCTGTTCTAAACCAATCTTGCTGAACCATATTTGAAATCCTTGAGTTTAGGGACAGAGAAGGACACTCGTGGAAACTATCAGTGTGCTATTCTGTGCTAAATCTTGTTTGTAGGGACAGAGTAGGACAGTGAGTGAAACTGACAGTGTGCTATTCTGTTCTAAACCAATCTTGCTGAACCATATTTGAAATCCTTGAGTTTAGGGACAGAGAAGGACACTCGTGGAAACTATCAGTGTGCTATTCTGTGCTAAATCTTGTTTGTAGGGACAGAGTAGGACAGTGAGTGAAACTGACAGTGTGCTATTCTGTTCTAAACCAATCTTGCTGAACCATATTTGAAATCCTTGAGTTTAGGGACAGAGAAGGACACTCGTGGAAACTATCAGTGTGCTATTCTGTGCTAAATCTTGTTTGTAGGGACAGAGTAGGACAGTGAGTGAAACTGACAGTGTGCTATTCTGTTCTAAACCAATCTTGCTGAACCATATTTGAAATCCTTGAGTTTAGGGACAGAGAAGGACACTCGTGGAAACTATCAGTGTGCTATTCTGTGCTAAATCTTGTTTGTAGGGACAGAGAGGTACAGTGAGTGAAACTGACAGTGTGCTATTCTGTTCTAAACCAATCTTGCTGAACCATATTTGAAATCCTTGAGTTTAGGGACAGATAGGTACAGTGAGGGAAAGTGTCAGTGTGCTATTCTGTGCTAAATCTTGTTTGTAGGGACAGAGTAGGACAGTGAGTGAAACTGACAGTGTGCTATTCTGTTCTAAACCAATCTTGCTGAACCATGTTTGAAATCCTTGAGTTTAGGGACAGAGAAGGACACTCGTGGAAACTATCAGTGTGCTATTCTGTGCTAAATCTTGTTTGTAGGGACAGAGTAGGACAGTGAGTGAAACTGACAGTGTGCTATTCTGTTCTAAACCAATCTTGCTGAACCATATTTGAAATCCTTGAGGTTAGGGACAGAGAAGGACACTCGTGGAAACTATCAGTGTGCTATTCTGTGCTAAATCTTGTTTGTAGGGACAGAGTAGGACAGTGAGTGAAACTGACAGTGTGCTATTCTGTTCTAAACCAATCTTGCTGAACCATATTTGAAATCCTTGAGTTTAGGGACAGAGAAGGACACTCGTGGAAACTATCAGTGTGCTATTCTGTGCTAAATCTTGTTTGTAGGGACAGAGAGGTACAGTGAGTGAAACTGACAGTGTGCTATTCTGTTCTAAACCAATCTTGCTGAACCATATTTGAAATCCTTGAGTTTAGGGACAGAGAGGTACAGTGAGGGAAAGTGTCAGTGTGCTATTCTGTGCTAAATCTTGTTTGTAGGGACAGAGTAGGAGAGTGAGTGAAACTGACAGTGTGCTATTCTGTTCTAAACCAATCTTGCTGAACCATATTTGAAATCCTTGAGTTTAGGGACAGAGAAGGACACTCGTGGAAACTATCAGTGTGCTATTCTGTGCTAAATCTTGTTTGTAGGGACAGAGTAGGACAGTGAGTGAAACTGACAGTGTGCTATTCTGTTCTAAACCAATCTTGCTGAACCATATTTGAAATCCTTGAGTTTAGGGACAGAGAAGGACACTTGTGGAAACTATCAGTGTGCTATTCTGTGCTAAATCTTGTTTGTAGGGACAGAGTAGGACAGTGAGTGAAACTGACAGTGTGCTATTCTGTTCTAAACCAATCTTGCTGAACCATATTTGAAATCCTTGAGTTTAGGGACAGAGAAGGACACTCGTGGAAACTATCAGTGTGCTATTCTGTGCTAAATCTTGTTTGTAGGGACAGAGTAGGACAGTGAGTGAAACTGACAGTGTGCTATTCTGTTCTAAACCAATCTTGCTGAACCATATTTGAAATCCTTGAGTTTAGGGACAGAGAAGGACACTCGTGGAAACTATCAGTGTGCTATTCTGTGCTAAATCTTGTTTGCAGGGACAGAGAGGTACAGTGAGTGAAACTGACAGTGTGCTATTCTGTTCTAAACCAATCTTGCTGAACCATATTTGAAATCCTTGAGTTTAGAGACAGAGAGGTACAGTGAGGGAAAGTGTCAGTGTGCTATTCTGTGCTAAATCTTGTTTGTAGGGACAGAGTAGGACAGTGAGTGAAACTGACAGTGTGCTATTCTGTTCTAAACCAATCTTGCTGAACCATATTTGAAATCCTTGAGTTTAGGGACAGAGAAAGACACTCGTGAAAACTATCAGTGTGCTATTCTGTGCTAAATCTTGTTTGTAGGGACAGAGAGGTACAGTGAGTGAAACTGACAGTGTGCTATTCTGTTCTAAACCAATCTTGCTGAACCATATTTGAAATCCTTGAGTTTAGGGACAGAGAGGTACAGTGAGGGAAAGTGTCAATGTGCTATTCTTGTTTGTAGGGACAGAGTAGGACAGTGAGTGAAACTGACAGTGTGCTATTCTGTTCTAAACCAATCTTGCTGAACCATATTTGAAATCCTTGAGTTTAGGGACAGAGAAGGACACTCGTGGAAACTATCAGTGTGCTATTCTGTGCTAAATCTTGTTTGTAGGGACAGAGAGGTACAGTGAGTGAAACTGACAGTGTGCTATTCTGTTCTAAACCAATCTTGCTGAACCATATTTGAAATCCTTGAGTTTAGGGACAGAGAGGTACAGTGAGGGAAAGTGTCAGTGTGCTATTCTGTGCTAAATCTTGTTTGTAGGGACAGAGTAGGGCAGTGAGTGAAACTGACAGTGTGCTATTCTGTTCTAAACCAATCTTGCTGAACCATATATGAAATCCTTGAGTTTAGGGACAGAGAAGGACACTCGTGGACACTATCAGTGTGCTATTCTGTGCTAAATCTTGTTTGTAGGGACAGAGAGGTACAGTGAGTGAAACTGACAGTGTGCTATTCTGTTCTAAACCAATCTTGCTGAACCATATTTGAAATCCTTGAGTTTAGGGACAGAGAGGTACAGTGAGGGAAAGTGTCAGTGTGCTATTCTGTGCTAAATCTTGTTTGTAGGGACAGAGTAGGACAGTGAGTGAAACTGACAGTGTGCTATTCTGTTCTAAACCAATCTTGCTGAACCATATTTGAAATCCTTGAGTTTAGGGACAGAGAAGGGCACTCGTGGAAACTATCAGTGTGCTATTCTGTGCTAAATCTTGTTTGTAGGGACAGAGTAGGACAGTGAGTGAAACTGACAGTGTGCTATTCTGTTCTAAACCAATCTTGCTGAACCATATTTGAAATCCTTGAGTTTAGGGACAGAGAAGGACACTCGTGGAAACTATCAGTGTGCTATTCTATGCTAAATCTTGTTTGTAGGGACAGAGTAGGACAGTGAGTGAAACTGACAGTGTGCTATTCTGTTCTAAACCAATCTTGCTGAACCATATTTGAAATCCTTGAGTTTAGGGACAGAGAAGGACACTCGTGGAAACTATCAGTGTGCTATTCTGTGCTAAATCTTGTTTGTAGGGACAGAGTAGGACAGTGAGTGAAACTGACAGTGTGCTATTCTGTTCTAAACCAATCTTGCTGAACCATATTTGAAATCCTTGAGTTTAGGGACAGAGAAGGACACTCGTGGAAACTATCAGTGTGCTATTCTGTGCTAAATCTTGTTTGTAGGGACAGAGAGGTACAGTGAGTGAAACTGACAGTGTGCTATTCTGTTCTAAACCAATCTTGCTGAACCATATTTGAAATCCTTGAGTTTAGGGACAGAGAGGTACAGTGAGGGAAAGTGTCAGTGTGCTATTCTGTGCTAAATCTTGTTTGTAGGGACAGAGTAGGACAGTGAGTGAAACTGACAGTGTGCTATTCTGTTCTAAACCAATCTTGCTGAACCATATTTGAAATCCTTGAGTTTAGGGACAGAGAAGGACACTCGTGGAAACTATCAGTGTGCTATTCTGTGCTAAATCTTGTTTGTAGGGACAGAGTAGGTCAGTGAGTGAAACTGACAGTGTGCTATTCTGTTCTAAACCAATCTTGCTGAACCATATTTGAAATCCTTGAGTTTAGGGACAGAGAAGGACACTCGTGGAAACTATCAGTGTGCTATTCTGTGCTAAATCTTGTTTGTAGGGACAGAGTAGGACAGTGAGTGAAACTGACAGTGTGCTATTCTGTTCTAAACCAATCTTGCTGAACCATATTTGAAATCCTTGAGTTTAGGGACAGAGAAGGACACTTGTGGAAACTATCAGTGTGCTATTCTGTGCTAAATCTTGTTTGTAGGGACAGAGTAGGAGAGTGAGTGAAACTGACAGTGTGCTATTCTGTTCTAAACCAATCTTGCTGAACCATATTTGAAATCCTTGAGTTTAGGGACAGAGAAGGACACTTGTGGAAACTATCAGTGTGCTATTCTGTGCTAAATCTTGTTTGTAGGGACAGAGTAGGACAGTGAGTGAAACTGACAGTGTGCTATTCTGTTCTAAACCAATCTTGCTGAACCATATTTGAAATCCTTGAGTTTAGGGACAGAGAAGGACACTCGTGGAAACTATCAGTGTGCTATTCTGTGCTAAATCTTGTTTGTAGGGACAGAGAGGTACAGTGAGTGAAACTGACAGTGTGCTATTCTGTTCTAAACCAATCTTGCTGAACCATATTTGAAATCCTTGAGTTTAGGGACAGAGAGGTACAGTGAGGGAAAGTGTCAGTGTGCTATTCTGTGCTAAATCTTGTTTGTAGGGACAGAGTAGGACAGTGAGTGAAACTGACAGTGTGCTATTCTGTTCTAAACCAATCTTGCTGAACCATATTTGAAATCCTTGAGTTTAGGGACAGAGAAGGACACTCGTGGAAACTATCAGTGTGCTATTCTGTGCTAAATCTTGTTTGTAGGGACAGAGTAGGACAGTGAGTGAAACTGACAGTGTGCTATTCTGTTCTAAACCAATCTTGCTGAACCATATTTGAAATCCTTGAGTTTAGGGACAGAGAAGGACACTCGTGGAAACTATCAGTGTGCTATTCTGTGCTAAATCTTGTTTGTAGGGACAGAGTAGGACAGTGAGTGAAACTGACAGTGTGCTATTCTGTTCTAAACCAATCTTGCTGAACCATATTTGAAATCCTTGAGTTTAGGGACAGAGAAGGACACTCGTGGAAACTATCAGTGTGCTATTCTGTGCTAAATCTTGTTTGTAGGGACAGAGTAGGACAGTGAGTGAAACTGACAGTGTGCTATTCTGTTCTAAACCAATCTTGCTGAACCATATTTGAAATCCTTGAGTTTAGGGACAGATAGGTACAGTGAGGGAAAGTGTCAGTGTGCTATTCTGTGCTAAATCTTGTTTGTAGGGACAGAGTAGGACAGTGAGTGAAACTGACAGTGTGCTATTCTGTTCTAAACCAATCTTGCTGAACCATGTTTGAAATCCTTGAGTTTAGGGAAAGAGAAGGACACTCGTGGAAACTATCAGTGTGCTATTCTGTGCTAAATCTTGTTTGTAGGGACAGAGTAGGACAGTGAGTGAAACTGACAGTGTGCTATTCTGTTCTAAACCAATCTTGCTGAACCATATTTGAAATCCTTGAGTTTAGGGACAGAGAAGGACACTCGTGGAAACTATCAGTGTGCTATTCTGTGCTAAATCTTGTTTGTAGGGACAGAGTAGGACAGTGAGTGAAACTGACAGTGTGCTATTCTGTTCTAAACCAATCTTGCTGAACCATATTTGAAATCCTTGAGTTTAGGGACAGAGAAGGACACTCGTGGAAACTATCAGTGTGCTATTCTGTGCTAAATCTTGTTTGTAGGGACAGAGAGGTACAGTGAGTGAAACTGACAGTGTGCTATTCTGTTCTAAACCAATCTTGCTGAACCATATTTGAAATCCTTGAGTTTAGGGACAGAGAGGTACAGTGAGGGAAAGTGTCAGTGTGCTATTCTGTGCTAAATCTTGTTTGTAGGGACAGAGTAGGAGAGTGAGTGAAACTGACAGTGTGCTATTCTGTTCTAAACCAATCTTGCTGAACCATATTTGAAATCCTTGAGTTTAGGGACAGAGAAGGACACTCGTGGAAACTATCAGTGTGCTATTCTGTGCTAAATCTTGTTTGTAGGGACAGAGTAGGACAGTGAGTGAAACTGACAGTGTGCTATTCTGTTCTAAACCAATCTTGCTGAACCATATTTGAAATCCTTGAGTTTAGGGACAGAGAAGGACACTTGTGGAAACTATCAGTGTGCTATTCTGTGCTAAATCTTGTTTGTAGGGACAGAGTAGGACAGTGAGTGAAACTGACAGTGTGCTATTCTGTTCTAAACCAATCTTGCTGAACCATATTTGAAATCCTTGAGTTTAGGGACAGAGAAGGACACTCGTGGAAACTATCAGTGTGCTATTCTGTGCTAAATCTTGTTTGTAGGGACAGAGTAGGACAGTGAGTGAAACTGACAGTGTGCTATTCTGTTCTAAACCAATCTTGCTGAACCATATTTGAAATCCTTGAGTTTAGGGACAGAGAAGGACACTCGTGGAAACTATCAGTGTGCTATTCTGTGCTAAATCTTGTTTGCAGGGACAGAGAGGTACAGTGAGTGAAACTGACAGTGTGCTATTCTGTTCTAAACCAATCTTGCTGAACCATATTTGAAATCCTTGAGTTTAGGGACAGAGAGGTACAGTGAGGGAAAGTGTCAGTGTGCTATTCTGTGCTAAATCTTGTTTGTAGGGACAGAGTAGGACAGTGAGTGAAACTGACAGTGTGCTATTCTGTTCTAAACCAATCTTGCTGAACCATATTTGAAATCCTTGAGTTTAGGGACAGAGAAAGACACTCGTGAAAACTATCAGTGTGCTATTCTGTGCTAAATCTTGTTTGTAGGGACAGAGAGGTACAGTGAGTGAAACTGACAGTGTGCTATTCTGTTCTAAACCAATCTTGCTGAACCATATTTGAAATCCTTGAGTTTAGGGACAGAGAGGTACAGTGAGGGAAAGTGTCAATGTGCTATTCTTGTTTGTAGGGACAGAGTAGGACAGTGAGTGAAACTGACAGTGTGCTATTCTGTTCTAAACCAATCTTGCTGAACCATATTTGAAATCCTTGAGTTTAGGGACAGAGAAGGACACTCGTGGAAACTATCAGTGTGCTATTCTGTGCTAAATCTTGTTTGTAGGGACAGAGAGGTACAGTGAGTGAAACTGACAGTGTGCTATTCTGTTCTAAACCAATCTTGCTGAACCATATTTGAAATCCTTGAGTTTAGGGACAGAGAGGTACAGTGAGGGAAAGTGTCAGTGTGCTATTCTGTGCTAAATCTTGTTTGTAGTGACAGAGTAGGGCAGTGAGTGAAACTGACAGTGTGCTATTCTGTTCTAAACCAATCTTGCTGAACCATATTTGAAATCCTTGAGTTTAGGGACAGAGAAGGACACTCGTGGAAACTATCAGTGTGCTATTCTGTGCTAAATCTTGTTTGTAGGGACAGAGTAGGACAGTGAGTGAAACTGACAGTGTGCTATTCTGTTCTAAACCAATCTTGCTGAACCATATTTGAAATCCTTGAGTTTAGGGACAGAGAAGGACACTCGTGGAAACTATCAGTGTGCTATTCTGTGCTAAATCTTGTTTGTAGGGACAGAGAGGTACAGTGAGTGAAACTGACAGTGTGCTATTCTGTTCTAAACCAATCTTGCTGAACCATATTTGAAATCCTTGAGTTTAGGGACAGAGAGGTACAGTGAGGGAAAGTGTCAGTGTGCTATTCTGTGCTAAATCTTGTTTGTAGGGACAGAGTAGGACAGTGAGTGAAACTGACAGTGTGCTATTCTGTTCTAAACCAATCTTGCTGAACCATATTTGAAATCCTTGAGTTTAGGGACAGAGAAGGACACTCGTGGAAACTATCAGTGTGCTATTCTGTGCTAAATCTTGTTTGTAGGGACAGAGTAGGTCAGTGAGTGAAACTGACAGTGTGCTATTCTGTTCTAAACCAATCTTGCTGAACCATATTTGAAATCCTTGAGTTTAGGGACAGAGAAGGACACTCGTGGAAACTATCAGTGTGCTATTCTGTGCTAAATCTTGTTTGTAGGGACAGAGTAGGACAGTGAGTGAAACTGACAGTGTGCTATTCTGTTCTAAACCAATCTTGCTGAACCATATTTGAAATCCTTGAGTTTAGGGACAGAGAAGGACACTTGTGGAAACTATCAGTGTGCTATTCTGTGCTAAATCTTGTTTGTAGGGACAGAGTAGGAGAGTGAGTGAAACTGACAGTGTGCTATTCTGTTCTAAACCAATCTTGCTGAACCATATTTGAAATCCTTGAGTTTAGGGACAGAGAAGGACACTTGTGGAAACTATCAGTGTGCTATTCTGTGCTAAATCTTGTTTGTAGGGACAGAGTAGGACAGTGAGTGAAACTGACAGTGTGCTATTCTGTTCTAAACCAATCTTGCTGAACCATATTTGAAATCCTTGAGTTTAGGGACAGAGAAGGACACTCGTGGAAACTATCAGTGTGCTATTCTGTGCTAAATCTTGTTTGTAGGGACAGAGAGGTACAGTGAGTGAAACTGACAGTGTGCTATTCTGTTCTAAACCAATCTTGCTGAACCATATTTGAAATCCTTGAGTTTAGGGACAGAGAGGTACAGTGAGGGAAAGTGTCAGTGTGCTATTCTGTGCTAAATCTTGTTTGTAGGGACAGAGTAGGACAGTGAGTGAAACTGACAGTGTGCTATTCTGTTCTAAACCAATCTTGCTGAACCATATTTGAAATCCTTGAGTTTAGGGACAGAGAAGGACACTCGTGGAAACTATCAGTGTGCTATTCTGTGCTAAATCTTGTTTGTAGGGACAGAGTAGGACAGTGAGTGAAACTGACAGTGTGCTATTCTGTTCTAAACCAATCTTGCTGAACCATATTTGAAATCCTTGAGTTTAGGGACAGAGAAGGACACTCGTGGAAACTATCAGTGTGCTATTCTGTGCTAAATCTTGTTTGTAGGGACAGAGTAGGACAGTGAGTGAAACTGACAGTGTGCTATTCTGTTCTAAACCAATCTTGCTGAACCATATTTGAAATCCTTGAGTTTAGGGACAGAGAAGGACACTCGTGGAAACTATCAGTGTGCTATTCTGTGCTAAATCTTGTTTGTAGGGACAGAGTAGGACAGTGAGTGAAACTGACAGTGTGCTATTCTGTTCTAAACCAATCTTGCTGAACCATATTTGAAATCCTTGAGTTTAGGGACAGAGAAGGACACTCGTGGAAACTATCAGTGTGCTATTCTGTGCTAAATCTTGTTTGTAGGGACAGAGAGGTACAGTGAGTGAAACTGACAGTGAGCTATTCTGTTCTAAACCAATCTTGCTGAACCATATTTGAAATCCTTGAGTTTAGGGACAGATAGGTACAGTGAGGGAAAGTGTCAGTGTGCTATTCTGTGCTAAATCTTGTTTGTAGGGACAGAGTAGGACAGTGAGTGAAACTGACAGTGTGCTATTCTGTTCTAAACCAATCTTGCTGAACCATGTTTGAAATCCTTGAGTTTAGGGACAGAGAAGGACACTCGTGGAAACTATCAGTGTGCTATTCTGTGCTAAATCTTGTTTGTAGGGAAAGAGTAGGACAGTGAGTGAAACTGACAGTGTGCTATTCTGTTCTAAACCAATCTTGCTGAACCATATTTGAAATCCTTGAGTTTAGGGACAGAGAAGGACACTCGTGGAAACTATCAGTGTGCTATTCTGTGCTAAATCTTGTTTGTAGGGACAGAGTAGGACAGTGAGTGAAACTGACAGTGTGCTATTCTGTTCTAAACCAATCTTGCTGAACCATATTTGAAATCCTTGAGTTTAGGGACAGAGAAGGACACTCGTGGAAACTATCAGTGTGCTATTCTGTGCTAAATCTTGTTTGTAGGGACAGAGAGGTACAGTGAGTGAAACTGACAGTGTGCTATTCTGTTCTAAACCAATCTTGCTGAACCATATTTGAAATCCTTGAGTTTAGGGACAGAGAGGTACAGTGAGGGAAAGTGTCAGTGTGCTATTCTGTGCTAAATCTTGTTTGTAGGGACAGAGTAGGAGAGTGAGTGAAACTGACAGTGTGCTATTCTGTTCTAAACCAATCTTGCTGAACCATATTTGAAATCCTTGAGTTTAGGGACAGAGAAGGACACTCGTGGAAACTATCAGTGTGCTATTCTGTGCTAAATCTTGTTTGTAGGGACAGAGTAGGACAGTGAGTGAAACTGACAGTGTGCTATTCTGTTCTAAACCAATCTTGCTGAACCATATTTGAAATCCTTGAGTTTAGGGACAGAGAAGGACACTTGTGGAAACTATCAGTGTGCTATTCTGTGCTAAATCTTGTTTGTAGGGACAGAGTAGGACAGTGAGTGAAACTGACAGTGTGCTATTCTGTTCTAAACCAATCTTGCTGAACCATATTTGAAATCCTTGAGTTTAGGGACAGAGAAGGACACTCGTGGAAACTATCAGTGTGCTATTCTGTGCTAAATCTTGTTTGTAGGGACAGAGTAGGACAGTGAGTGAAACTGACAGTGTGCTATTCTGTTCTAAACCAATCTTGCTGAACCATATTTGAAATCCTTGAGTTTAGGGACAGAGAAGGACACTCGTGGAAACTATCAGTGTGCTATTCTGTGCTAAATCTTGTTTGCAGGGACAGAGAGGTACAGTGAGTGAAACTGACAGTGTGCTATTCTGTTCTAAACCAATCTTGCTGAACCATATTTGAAATCCTTGAGTTTAGGGACAGAGAGGTACAGTGAGGGAAAGTGTCAGTGTGCTATTCTGTGCTAAATCTTGTTTGTAGGGACAGAGTAGGACAGTGAGTGAAACTGACAGTGTGCTATTCTGTTCTAAACCAATCTTGCTGAACCATATTTGAAATCCTTGAGTTTAGGGACAGAGAAAGACACTCGTGAAAACTATCAGTGTGCTATTCTGTGCTAAATCTTATTTGTAGGGACAGAGAGGTACAGTGAGTGAAACTGACAGTGTGCTATTCTGTTCTAAACCAATCTTGCTGAACCATATTTGAAATCCTTGAGTTTAGGGACAGAGAGGTACAGTGAGGGAAAGTGTCAATGTGCTATTCTTGTTTGTAGGGACAGAGTAGGACAGTGAGTGAAACTGACAGTGTGCTATTCTGTTCTAAACCAATCTTGCTGAACCATATTTGAAATCCTTGAGTTTAGGGACAGAGAAGGACACTTGTGGAAACTATCAGTGTGCTATTCTGTGCTAAATCTTGTTTGTAGGGACAGAGTAGGACAGTGAGTGAAACTGACAGTGTGCTATTCTGTTCTAAACCAATCTTGCTGAACCATATTTGAAATCCTTGAGTTTAGGGACAGAGAAGGACACTCGTGGAAACTATCAGTGTGCTATTCTGTGCTAAATCTTGTTTGTAGGGACAGAGTAGGACAGTGAGTGAAACTGACAGTGTGCTATTCTGTTCTAAACCAATCTTGCTGAACCATATTTGAAATCCTTGAGTTTAGGGACAGAGAAGGACACTCGTGGAAACTATCAGTGTGCTATTCTGTGCTAAATCTTGTTTGCAGGGACAGAGAGGTACAGTGAGTGAAACTGACAGTGTGCTATTCTGTTCTAAACCAATCTTGCTGAACCATATTTGAAATCCTTGAGTTTAGGGACAGAGAGGTACAGTGAGGGAAAGTGTCAGTGTGCTATTCTGTGCTAAATCTTGTTTGTAGGGACAGAGTAGGACAGTGAGTGAAACTGACAGTGTGCTATTCTGTTCTAAACCAATCTTGCTGAACCATATTTGAAATCCTTGAGTTTAGGGACAGAGAAAGACACTCGTGAAAACTATCAGTGTGCTATTCTGTGCTAAATCTTGTTTGTAGGGACAGAGAGGTACAGTGAGTGAAACTGACAGTGTGCTATTCTGTTCTAAACCAATCTTGCTGAACCATATTTGAAATCCTTGAGTTTAGGGACAGAGAGGTACAGTGAGGGAAAGTGTCAATGTGCTATTCTTGTTTGTAGGGACAGAGTAGGACAGTGAGTGAAACTGACAGTGTGCTATTCTGTTCTAAACCAATCTTGCTGAACCATATTTGAAATCCTTGAGTTTAGGGACAGAGAAGGACACTCGTGGAAACTATCAGTGTGCTATTCTGTGCTAAATCTTGTTTGTAGGGACAGAGAGGTACAGTGAGTGAAACTGACAGTGTGCTATTCTGTTCTAAACCAATCTTGCTGAACCATATTTGAAATCCTTGAGTTTAGGGACAGAGAGGTACAGTGAGGGAAAGTGTCAGTGTGCTATTCTGTGCTAAATCTTGTTTGTAGGGACAGAGTAGGGCAGTGAGTGAAACTGACAGTGTGCTATTCTGTTCTAAACCAATCTTGCTGAACCATATATGAAATCCTTGAGTTTAGGGACAGAGAAGGACACTCGTGGACACTATCAGTGTGCTATTCTGTGCTAAATCTTGTTTGTAGGGACAGAGAGGTACAGTGAGTGAAACTGACAGTGTGCTATTCTGTTCTAAACCAATCTTGCTGAACCATATTTGGAATCCTTGATTTTAGGGACAGAGAGGTACAGTGAGGGAAAGTGTCAGTGTGCTATTCTGTGCTAAATCTTGTTTGTAGGGACAGAGTAGGACAGTGAGTGAAACTGACAGTGTGCTATTCTGTTCTAAACCAATCTTGCTGAACCATATTTGAAATCCTTGAGTTTAGGGACAGAGAAGGACACTCGTGGAAACTATCAGTGTGCTATTCTGTGCTAAATCTTGTTTGTAGGGACAGAGTAGGACAGTGAGTGAAACTGACAGTGTGCTATTCTGTTCTAAACCAATCTTGCTGAACCATATTTGAAATCCTTGAGTTTAGGGACAGAGAAGGACACTCGTGGAAACTATCAGTGTGCTATTCTATGCTAAATCTTGTTTGTAGGGACAGAGTAGGACAGTAAGTGAAACTGACAGTGTGCTATTCTGTTCTAAACCAATCTTGCTGAACCATATTTGAAATCCTTGAGTTTAGGGACAGAGAAGGACACTCGTGGAAACTATCAGTGTGCTATTCTGTGCTAAATCTTGTTTGTAGGGACAGAGTAGGGCAGTGAGTGAAACTGACAGTGTGCTATTCTGTTCTAAACCAATCTTGCTGAACCATATTTGAAATCCTTGAGTTTAGGGACAGAGAGGTACAGTGAGGGAAAGTGTCAGTGTGCTATTCTGTGCTAAATCTTGTTTGTAGGGACAGAGTAGGACAGTGAGTGAAACTGACAGTGTGCTATTCTGTTCTAAACCAATCTTGCTGAACCATATTTGAAATCCTTGAGTTTAGGGACAGAGAAGGACACTCGTGGAAACTATCAGTGTGCTATTCTGTGCTAAATCTTGTTTGTAGGGACAGAGTAGGGCAGTGAGTGAAACTGACAGTGTGCTATTCTGTTCTAAACCAATCTTGCTGAACCATATTTGAAATCCTTGAGTTTAGGGACAGAGAAGGACACTCGTGGAAACTATCAGTGTGCTATTCTGTGCTAAATCTTGTTTGTAGGGACAGAGTAGGACAGTGAGTGAAACTGACAGTGTGCTATTCTGTTCTAAACCAATCTTGCTGAACCATATTTGAAATCCTTGAGTTTAGGGACAGAGAAGGACACTCGTGGAAACTATCAGTGTGCTATTCTGTGCTAAATCTTGTTTGTAGGGACAGAGTAGGACAGTGAGTGAAACTGACAGTGTGCTATTCTGTTCTAAACCAATCTTGCTGAACCATATTTGAAATCCTTGAGTTTAGGGACAGAGAAGGACACTCGTGGAAACTATCAGTGTGCTATTCTGTGCTAAATCTTGTTTGTAGGGACAGAGAGGTACAGTGAGTGAAACTGACAGTGTGCTATTCTGTTCTAAACCAATCTTGCTGAACCATATTTGAAATCCTTGAGCTTAGGGACAGAGAGGTACAGTGAGGGAAAGTGTCAGTGTGCTATTCTGTGCTAAATCTTGTTTGTAGGGACAGAGTAGGACAGTGAGTGAAACTGACAGTGTGCTATTCTGTTCTAAACCAATCTTGCTGAACCATATTTGAAATCCTTGAGTTTAGGGACAGAGAAGGACACTCGTGGAAACTATCAGTGTGCTATTCTGTGCTAAATCTTGTTTGTAGGGACAGAGAGGTACAGTGAGTGAAACTGACAGTGTGCTATTCTGTTCTAAACCAATCTTGCTGAACCATATTTGAAATCCTTGAGTTTAGGGACAGAGAGATACAGAGAGCGAAAGTGTCAGTGTGCTATTCTGTGCTAAATCTTGTTTGTAGGGACAGAGTAGGACAGTGAGTGAAACTGACAGTGTGCTATTCTGTTCTAAACCAATCTTGCTGAACCATATTTGAAATCCTTGAGTTTAGGGACAGAGAAGGACACTTGTGGAAACTATCAGTGTGCTATTCTGTGCTAAATCTTGTTTGTAGGGACAGAGTAGGACAGTGAGTGAAACTGACAGTGTGCTATTCTGTTCTAAACCAATCTTGCTGAACCATATTTGAAATCCTTGAGTTTAGGGACAGAGAAGGACACTCGTGGAAACTATCAGTGTGCTATTCTGTGCTAAATCTTGTTTGTAGGGACAGAGAGGTACAGTGAGTGAAACTGACAGTGTGCTATTCTGTTCTAAACCAATCTTGCTGAACCATATTTGAAATCCTTGAGTTTAGGGACAGAGAGGTACAGTGAGGGAAAGTGTCAGTGTGCTATTCTGTGCTAAATCTTGTTTGTAGGGACAGAGTAGGACAGTGAGTGAAACTGACAGTGTGCTATTCTGTTCTAAACCAATCTTGCTGAACCATATTTGAAATCCTTGAGTTTAGGGACAGAGAAGGACACTCGTGGAAACTATCAGTGTGCTATTCTGTGCTAAATCTTGTTTGTAGGGACAGAGTAGGACAGTGAGTGAAACTGACAGTGTGCTATTCTGTTCTAAACCAATCTTGCTGAACCATATTTGAAATCCTTGAGTTTAGGGACAGAGAAGGACACTCGTGGAAACTGTCAGTGTGCTATTCTGTGCTAAATCTTGTTTGTAGGGACAGAGAGGTACAGTGAGTGAAACTGATAGTGTGCTATTCTGTTCTAAACCAATCTTGCTGAACCATATTTGAAATCCTTGAGTTTAGGGACAGAGAGGTACAGTGAGGGAAAGTGTCAGTGTGCTATTCTGTGCTAAATCTTGTTTGTAGGGACAGAGTAGGGCAGTGAGTGAAACTGACAGTGTGCTATTCTGTTCTAAACCAATCTTGCTGAACCATATATGAAATCCTTGAGTTTAGGGACAGAGAAGGACACTCGTGGACACTATCAGTGTGCTATTCTGTGCTAAATCTTGTTTGTAGGGACAGAGAGGTACAGTGAGTGAAACTGACAGTGTGCTATTCTGTTCTAAACCAATCTTGCTGAACCATATTTGAAATCCTTGATTTTAGGGACAGAGAGGTACAGTGAGGGAAAGTGTCAGTGTGCTATTCTGTGCTAAATCTTGTTTGTAGGGACAGAGTAGGACAGTGAGTGAAACTGACAGTGTGCTATTCTGTTCTAAACCAATCTTGCTGAACCATATTTGAAATCCTTGAGTTTAGGGACAGAGAAGGACACTCGTGGAAACTATCAGTGTGCTATTCTGTGCTAAATCTTGTTTGTAGGGACAGAGTAGGACAGTGAGTGAAACTGACAGTGTGCTATTCTGTTCTAAACCAATCTTGCTGAACCATATTTGAAATCCTTGAGTTTAGGGACAGAGAAGGACACTCGTGGAAACTATCAGTGTGCTATTCTATGCTAAATCTTGTTTGTAGGGACAGAGTAGGACAGTAAGTGAAACTGGCAGTGTGCTATTCTGTTCTAAACCAATCTTGCTGAACCATATTTGAAATCCTTGAGTTTAGGGACAGAGAAGGACACTCGTGGAAACTATCAGTGTGCTATTCTGTGCTAAATCTTGTTTGTAGGGACAGAGTAGGACAGTGAGTGAAACTGACAGTGTGCTATTCTGTTCTAAACCAATCTTGCTGAACCATATTTGAAATCCTTGAGTTTAGGGACAGAGAAGGACACTCGTGGAAACTATCAGTGTGCTATTCTGTGCTAAATCTTGTTTGTAGGGACAGAGAGGTACAGTGAGTGAAACTGACAGTGTGCTATTCTGTTCTAAACCAATCTTGCTGAACCATATTTGAAATCCTTGAGTTTAGGGACAGAGAGGTACAGTGAGGGAAAGTGTCAGTGTGCTATTCTGTGCTAAATCTTGTTTGTAGGGACAGAGTAGGACAGTGAGTGAAACTGACAGTGTGCTATTCTGTTCTAAACCAATCTTGCTGAACCATATTTGAAATCCTTGAGTTTAGGGACAGAGAAGGACACTCGTGGAAACTATCAGTGTGCTATTCTGTGCTAAATCTTGTTTGTAGGGACAGAGTAGGGCAGTGAGTGAAACTGACAGTGTGCTATTCTGTTCTAAACCAATCTTGCTGAACCATATTTGAAATCCTTGAGTTTAGGGACAGAGAAGGACACTCGTGGAAACTATCAGTGTGCTATTCTGTGCTAAATCTTGTTTGTAGGGACAGAGTAGGACAGTGAGTGAAACTGACAGTGTGCTATTCTGTTCTAAACCAATCTTGCTGAACCATATTTGAAATCCTTGAGTTTAGGGACAGAGAAGGACACTCGTGGAAACTATCAGTGTGCTATTCTGTGCTAAATCTTGTTTGTAGGGACAGAGTAGGACAGTGAGTGAAACTGACAGTGTGCTATTCTGTTCTAAACCAATCTTGCTGAACCATATTTGAAATCCTTGAGTTTAGGGACAGAGAAGGACACTCGTGGAAACTATCAGTGTGCTATTCTGTGCTAAATCTTGTTTGTAGGGACAGAGAGGTACAGTGAGTGAAACTGACAGTGTGCTATTCTGTTCTAAACCAATCTTGCTGAACCATATTTGAAATCCTTGAGTTTAGGGACAGAGAGGTACAGTGAGGGAAAGTGTCAGTGTGCTATTCTGTGCTAAATCTTGTTTGTAGGGACAGAGTAGGACAGTGAGTGAAACTGACAGTGTGCTATTCTGTTCTAAACCAATCTTGCTGAACCATATTTGAAATCCTTGAGTTTAGGGACAGAGAAGGACACTCGTGGAAACTATCAGTGTGCTATTCTGTGCTAAATCTTGTTTGTAGGGACAGAGAGGTACAGTGAGTGAAACTGACAGTGTGCTATTCTGTTCTAAACCAATCTTGCTGAACCATATTTGAAATCCTTGAGTTTAGGGACAGAGAGGTACAGTGAGGGAAAGTGTCAGTGTGCTATTCTGTGCTAAATCTTGTTTGTAGGGACAGAGTAGGACAGTGAGTGAAACTGACAGTGTGCTATTCTGTTCTAAACCAATCTTGCTGAACCATATATGAAATCCTTGAGTTTAGGGACAGAGAAGGACACTTGTGGAAACTATCAGTGTGCTATTCTGTGCTAAATCTTGTTTGTAGGGACAGAGTAGGACAGTGAGTGAAACTGACAGTGTGCTATTCTGTTCTAAACCAATCTTGCTGAACCATATTTGAAATCCTTGAGTTTAGGGACAGAGAAGGACACTCGTGGAAACTATCAGTGTGCTATTCTGTGCTAAATCTTGTTTGTAGGGACAGAGAGGTACAGTGAGTGAAACTGACAGTGTGCTATTCTGTTCTAAACCAATCTTGCTGAACCATATTTGAAATCCTTGAGTTTAGGGACAGAGAGGTACAGTGAGGGAAAGTGTCAGTGTGCTATTCTGTGCTAAATCTTGTTTGTAGGGACAGAGTAGGACAGTGAGTGAAACTGACAGTGTGCTATTCTGTTCTAAACCAATCTTGCTGAACCATATTTGAAATCCTTGAGTTTAGGGACAGAGAAGGACACTCGTGGAAACTATCAGTGTGCTATTCTGTGCTAAATCTTGTTTGTAGGGACAGAGTAGGACAGTGAGTGAAACTGACAGTGTGCTATTCTGTTCTAAACCAATCTTGCTGAACCATATTTGAAATCCTTGAGTTTAGGGACAGAGAAGGACACTCGTGGAAACTATCAGTGTGCTATTCTGTGCTAAATCTTGTTTGTAGGGACAGAGTAGGACAGTGAGTGAAACTGACAGTGTGCTATTCTGTTCTAAACCAATCTTGCTGAACCATATTTGAAATCCTTGAGTTTAGGGACAGAGAAGGACACTCGTGGAAACTATCAGTGTGCTATTCTGTGCTAAATCTTGTTTGTAGGGACAGAGAGGTACAGTGAGTGAAACTGACAGTGTGCTATTCTGTTCTAAACCAATCTTGCTGTGTTTCAATCTTTTTATTCAAGTTTTGTCATACAAAATGTATAAAAGTCGCCACATAACATTGTACAGTCACAATCAACATTTGGGGTAACACAATGAAGATCACCAAGTGTAGGGGTCCTTGGAGTAGTCCGAAGCTCCGTAGAGCCGTTAACCCCTATTAGCATCGCAGATCATATCTGAACCGTCCACCCAGATGAGCCCTAAACCAATCTTGCTGAACCATATTTGAAATCCTTGAGTTTAGGGACAGAGAGGTACAGTGAGGGAAAGTGTCAGTGTGCTATTCTGTGCTAAATCTTGTTTGTAGGGACAGAGTAGGACAGTGAGTGAAACTGACAGTGTGCTATTCTGTTCTAAACCAATCTTGCTGAACCATATTTGAAATCCTTGAGTTTAGGGACAGAGAAAGACACTCGTGAAAACTATCAGTGTGCTATTCTGTGCTAAATCTTGTTTGTAGGGACAGAGAGGTACAGTGAGTGAAACTGACAGTGTGCTATTCTGTTCTAAACCAATCTTGCTGAACCATATTTGAAATCCTTGAGTTTAGGGACAGAGAGGTACAGTGAGGGAAAGTGTCAATGTGCTATTCTTGTTTGTAGGGACAGAGTAGGACAGTGAGTGAAACTGACAGTGTGCTATTCTGTTCTAAACCAATCTTGCTGAACCATATTTGAAATCCTTGAGTTTAGGGACAGAGAAGGACACTCGTGGAAAATATCAGTGTGCTATTCTGTGCTAAATCTTGTTTGTAGGGACAGAGAGGTACAGTGAGTGAAACTGACAGTGTGCTATTCTGTTCTAAACCAATCTTGCTGAACCATATTTGAAATCCTTGAGTTTAGGGACAGAGAGGTACAGTGAGGGAAAGTGCCAGTGTGCTATTCTGTGCTAAATCTTGTTTGTAGGGACAGAGTAGGACAGTGAGTGAAACTGACAGTGTGCTATTCTGTTCTAAACCAATCTTGCTGAACCATATTTGAAATCCTTGAGTTTAGGGACAGAGAAAGCCACTCGTGAAAACTATCAGTGTGCTATTCTGTGCTAAATCTTGTTTGTAGGGACAGAGAGGTACAGTGAGTGAAACTGACAGTGTGCTATTCTGTTCTAAACCAATCTTGCTGAACCATATTTGAAATCCTTGAGTTTAGGGACAGAGAGGTACAGTGAGGGAAAGTGTCGATGTGCTATTCTTGTTTGTAGGGACAGAGTAGGACAGTGAGTGAAACTGACAGTGTGCTATTCTGTTCTAAACCAATCTTGCTGAACCATATTTGAAATCCTTGAGTTTAGGGACAGAGAAGGACACTCGTGGAAACTATCAGTGTGCTATTCTGTGCTAAATCTTGTTTGTAGGGACAGAGAGGTACAGTGAGTGAAACTGACAGTGTGCTATTCTGTTCTAAACCAATCTTGCTGAACCATATTTGAAATCCTTGAGTTTAGGGACAGAGAGGTACAGTGAGGGAAAGTGTCAGTGTGCTATTCTGTGCTAAATCTTGTTTGTAGGGACAGAGTAGGACAGTGAGTGAAACTGACAGTGTGCTATTCTGTTCTAAACCAATCTTGCTGAACCATATTTGAAATCCTTGAGTTTAGGGACAGAGAAAGACACTCGTGAAAACTATCAGTGTGCTATTCTGTGCTAAATCTTGTTTGTAGGGACAGAGAGGTACAGTGAGTGAAACTGACAGTGTGCTATTCTGTTCTAAACCAATCTTGCTGAACCATATTTGAAATCCTTGAGTTTAGGGACAGAGAGGTACAGTGAGGGAAAGTGTCAATGTGCTATTCTTGTTTGTAGGGACAGAGTAGGACAGTGAGTGAAACTGACAGTGTGCTATTCTGTTCTAAACCAATCTTGCTGAACCATATTTGAAATCCTTGAGTTTAGGGACAGAGAAGGACACTCGTGGAAACTATCAGTGTGCTATTCTGTGCTAAATCTTGTTTGTAGGGACAGAGAGGTACAGTGAGTGAAACTGACAGTGTGCTATTCTGTTCTAAACCAATCTTGCTGAACCATATTTGAAATCCTTGAGTTTAGGGGCAGAGAGGTACAGTGAGGGAAAGTGTCAGTGTGCTATTCTGTGCTAAATCTTGTTTGTAGGGACAGAGTAGGACAGTGAGTGAAACTGACAGTGTGCTATTCTGTTCTAAACCAATCTTGCTGAACCATATTTGAAATCCTTGAGTTTAGGGACAGAGAAGGACACTCGTGGAAACTATCAGTGTGCTATTCTGTGCTAAATCTTGTTTGTAGGGACAGAGTAGGACAGTGAGTGAAACTGACAGTGTGCTATTCTGTTCTAAACCAATCTTGCTGAACCATATTTGAAATCCTTGAGTTTAGGGACAGAGAAGGACACTCGTGGAAACTATCAGTGTGCTATTCTGTGCTAAATCTTGTTTGTAGGGACAGAGAGGTACAGTGAGTGAAACTGACAGTGTGCTATTCTGTTCTAAACCAATCTTGCTGAACCATATTTGAAATCCTTGAGTTTAGGGACAGAGAGGTACAGTGAGGGAAAGTGTCAATGTGCTATTCTGTGCTAAATCTTGTTTGTAGGGACAGAGAGGTACAGTGAGTGAAACTGACAGTGTGCTATTCTGTTCTAAACCAATCTTGCTGAACCATATTTGAAATCCTTGAGTTTAGGGACAGAGAGGTACAGTGAGGGAAAGTGTCAGTGTGCTATTCTGTGCTAAATCTTGTTTGTAGGGACAGAGTAGGACAGTGAGTGAAACTGACAGTGTGCTATTCTGTTCTAAACCAATCTTGCTGAACCATGTTTGAAATCCTTGAGTTTAGGGACAGAGAAGGACACTCGTGGAAACTATCAGTGTGCTATTCTGTGCTAAATCTTGTTTGTAGGGACAGAGTAGGACAGTGAGTGAAACTGACAGTGTGCTATTCTGTTCTAAACCAATCTTGCTGAAACATATTTGAAATCCTTGAGTTTAGGGACAGAGAAGGACACTTGTGGAAACTATCAGTGTACTATTCTGTGCTAAATCTTGTTTGTAGGGACAGAGAGGTACAGTGAGTGAAACTGACAGTGTGCTATTCTGTTCTAAACCAATCTTGCTGAACCATATTTGAAATCCTTGAGTTTAGGGACAGAGAGGTACAGTGAGGGAAAGTGTCAGTGTGCTATTCTGTGCTAAATCTTGTTTGTAGGGACAGAGTAGGACAGTGAGTGAAACTGACAGTGTGCTATTCTGTTCTAAACCAATCTTGCTGAACCATATTTGAAATCCTTGAGTTTAGGGACAGAGAAGGACACTTGTGGAAACTATCAGTGTGCTATTCTGTGCTAAATCTTGTTTGTAGGGACAGAGTAGGACAGTGAGTGAAACTGACAGTGTGCTATTCTGTTCTAAACCAATCTTGCTGAACCATATTTGAAATCCTTGAGTTTAGGGACAGAGAAGGACACTCGTGGAAACTATCAGTGTGCTATTCTGTGCTAAATCTTGTTTGTAGGGACAGAGAGGTACAGTGAGTGAAACTGACAGTGTGCTATTCTGTTCTAAACCAATCTTGCTGAACCATATTTGAAATCCTTGAGTTTAGGGACAGAGAAAGACACTCGTGAAAACTATCAGTGTGCTATTCTGTGCTAAATCTTGTTTGTAGGGACAGAGAGGTACAGTGAGTGAAACTGACAGTGTGCTATTCTGTTCTAAACCAATCTTGCTGAACCATATTTGAAATCCTTGAGTTTAGGGACAGAGAGGTACAGTGAGGGAAAGTGTCAATGTGCTATTCTGTGCTAAATCTTGTTTGTAGGGACAGAGTAGGACAGTGAGTGAAACTGACATTGTGCTATTCTGTTCTAAACAAATCTTGCTGAACCATATTTGAAATCCTTGAGTTTAGGGACAGAGAAGGACACTCGTGGAAACTATCAGTGTGCTATTCTGTGCTAAATCTTGTTTGTAGGGACATAGAGGTACAGTGAGTGAAACTGACAGTGTGCTATTCTGTTCTAAACCAATCTTGCTGAACCATATTTGAAATCCTTGAGTTTAGGGACAGAGAGGTACAGTGAGGGAAAGTGTCAGTGTGCTATTCTGTTCTAAATCTTGTTTGTAGGGACAGAGTAGGGCAGTGAGTGAAACTGACAGTGTGCTATTCTGTTCTAAACCAATCTTGCTGAACCATATTTGAAATCCTTGAGTTTAGGGACAGAGAAGGACACTCGTGGACACTATCAGTGTGCTATTCTGTGCTAAATCTTGTTTGTAGGGACAGAGAGGTACAGTGAGTGAAACTGACAGTGTGCTATTCTGTTCTAAACCAATCTTGCTGAACCATATTTGAAATCCTTGAGTTTAGGGACAGAGAGGTACAGTGAGGGAAAGTGTCAGTGTGCTATTCTGTGCTAAATCTTGTTTGTAGGGACAGAGTAGGACAGTGAGTGAAACTGACAGTGTGCTATTCTGTTCTAAACCAATCTTGCTGAACCATATTTGAAATCCTTGAGTTTAGGGACAGAGAAGGACACTCGTGGAAACTAGAAGTGTGCTATTCTGTGCTAAATCTTGTTTGTAGGGACAGAGTAGGACAGTGAGTGAAACTGACAGTGTGCTATTCTGTTCTAAACCAATCTTGCTGAACCATATTTGAAATCCTTGAGTTTAGGGACAGAGAAGGACACTCGTGGAAACTATCAGTGTGCTATTCTATGCTAAATCTTGTTTGTAGGGACAGAGTAGGACAGTGAGTGAAACTGACAGTGTGCTATTCTGTTCTAAACCAATCTTGCTGAACCATATTTGAAATCCTTGAGTTTAGGGACAGAGATGGACACTCGTGGAAACTATCAGTGTGCTATTCTGTGCTAAATCTTGTTTGTAGGGACAGAGTAGGACAGTGAGTGAAACTGACAGTGTGCTATTCTGTTCTAAACCAATCTTGCTGAACCATATTTGAAATCCTTGAGTTTAGGGACAGAGAAGGACACTCGTGGAAACTATCAGTGTGCTATTCTGTGCTAAATCTTGTTTGTAGGGACAGAGTAGGACAGTGAGTGAAACTGACAGTGTGCTATTCTGTTCTAAACCAATCTTGCTGAACCATATTTGAAATCCTTGAGTTTAGGGACAGAGAAAGACACTCGTGAAAACTATCAGTGTGCTATTCTGTGCTAAATCTTGTTTGTAGGGACAGAGAGGTACAGTGAGTGAAACTGACAGTGTGCTATTCTGTTCTAAACCAATCTTGCTGAACCATATTTGAAATCCTTGAGTTTAGGGACAGAGAGGTACAGTGAGGGAAAGTGTCAATGTGCTATTCTGTGCTAAATCTTGTTTGTAGGGACAGAGTAGGACAGTGAGTGAAACTGACAGTGTGCTATTCTGTTCTAAACCAATCTTGCTGAACCATATTTGAAATCCTTGAGTTTAGGGACAGAGAAGGACACTCGTGGAAACTATCAGTGTGCTATTCTGTGCTAAATCTTGTTTGTAGGGACAGAGAGGTACAGTGAGTGAAACTGACAGTGTGCTATTCTGTTCTAAACCAATCTTGCTGAACCATATTTGAAATCCTTGAGTTTAGGGACAGAGAGGTACAGTGAGGGAAAGTGTCAGTGTGCTATTCTGTGCTAAATCTTGTTTGTAGGGACAGAGTAGGGCAGTGAGTGAAACTGACAGTGTGCTATTCTGTTCTAAACCAATCTTGCTGAACCATATTTGAAATCCTTGAGTTTAGGGACAGAGAAGGACACTCGTGGACACTATCAGTGTGCTATTCTGTGCTAAATCTTGTTTGTAGGGACAGAGAGGTACAGTGAGTGAAACTGACAGTGTGCTATTCTGTTCTAAACCAATCTTGCTGAACCATATTTGAAATCCTTGAGTTTAGGGACAGAGAGGTACAGTGAGGGAAAGTGTCAGTGTGCTATTCTGTGCTAAATCTTGTTTGTAGGGACAGAGTAGGACAGTGAGTGAAACTGACAGTGTGCTATTCTGTTCTAAACCAATCTTGCTGAACCATATTTGAAATCCTTGAGTTTAGGGACAGAGAAGGACACTCGTGGAAACTAGCAGTGTGCTATTCTGTGCTAAATCTTGTTTGTAGGGACAGAGTAGGACAGTGAGTGAAACTGACAGTGTGCTATTCTGTTCTAAACCAATCTTGCTGAACCATATTTGAAATCCTTGAGTTTAGGGACAGAGAAGGACACTCGTGGAAACTATCAGTGTGCTATTCTATGCTAAATCTTGTTTGTAGGGACAGAGTAGGACAGTGAGTGAAACTGACAGTGTGCTATTCTGTTCTAAACCAATCTTGCTGAACCATATTTGAAATCCTTGAGTTTAGGGACAGAGAAGGACACTCGTGGAAACTATCAGTGTGCTATTCTGTGCTAAATCTTGTTTGTAGGGACAGAGTAGGACAGTGAGTGAAACTGACAGTGTGCTATTCTGTTCTAAACCAATCTTGCTGAACCATATTTGAAATCCTTGAGTTTAGGGACAGAGAAGGACACTCGTGGAAACTATCAGTGTGCTATTCTGTGCTAAATCTTGTTTGTAGGGACAGAGAGGTACAGTGAGTGAAACTGACAGTGTGCTATTCTGTTCTAAACCAATCTTGCTGAACCATATTTGAAATCCTTGAGTTTAGGGACAGAGAGGTACAGTGAGGGAAAGTGTCAGTGTGCTATTCTGTGCTAAATCTTGTTTGTAGGGACAGAGTAGGACAGTGAGTGAAACTGACAGTGTGCTATTCTGTTCTAAACCAATCTTGCTGAACCATATTTGAAATCCTTGAGTTTAGGGACAGAGAAGGACACTCCTGGAAACTATCAGTGTGCTATTCTGTGCTAAATCTTGTTTGTAGGGACAGAGAGGTACAGTGAGTGAAACTGACAGTGTGCTATTCTGTTCTAAACCAATCTTGCTGAACCATATTTGAAATCCTTGAGTTTAGGGACAGAGAGGTACAGTGAGGGAAAGTGTCAGTGTGCTATTCTGTGCTAAATCTTGTTTGTAGGAACAGAGTAGGACAGTGAGTGAAACTGACAGTGTGCTATTCTGTTCTAAACCAATCTTGCTGAACCATATTTGAAATCCTTGAGTTTAGGGACAGAGAGGTACAGTGAGGGAAAGTGTCAGTGTGCTATTCTGTGCTAAATCTTGTTTGTAGGGACAGAGTAGGACAGTGAGTGAAACTGACAGTGTGCTAATCTGTGCTAAACCAATCTTGCTGAAGCATATTGCAAATCCTTGTGTTTAGGGACAGAGAAGGATAGGCAGGGGACAGTGTCAGTGTCATTGTTGCTAAGCCTCCTGCACAGTATACACCTGAAGGTAGCCCTTATTGCTGTTTTTCCCATCTCCCTGCAGGTCATCCATTAAAATGTCTGGAAGGCAAACAAGGAGAGGCAGACAGTCAGGAGGCAAAAAAAGAGGGCAAGCAGGCTCTGTGTCTGGGGGCAACAGTGCTGGTCGTGGACGCGGTGCATTGTCATCAGCACATGGCCATGGGACACGCTTGTCCTTCTTTTCGGCAGCTGGACATGTTGAGCCACATCATGCCGAAGACTTGGTAGAGTGGATGACCAAGCCCACCTCATCCTCCTCATCCTCTCTTACCCAGGCTCAGGGTACCGGCAAAGCAGCTGCCAAAGCGTCCTCTTCTCTGGTATCATTATCTTCATTAGTCAATCCTTCCCTAGACCCACCATGTCCTCCTCCTGAGGAGTCCCCCGAACTGTTTGAGCACAGTGTTGGGTACATGCTCCAGGAGGATGCCCAGCGTTTCGAAGGATCTGATGATGATACCCAGATAGAGGAAGGCAGTAGCGTGAGAGCAGAGAGAGGGGATGCTCAAGAAGGACACCAATCTGGCAGTCATGCTCCAGCAGCTGCAGCATACTGCCAGATTGGCTCCAGTGATGAGGAGGGAGGGGATGATGAGGTCACTGACTCCACGTGGGTGCCTAATAGGAGAGAGGAGGAGGAGGAGGATGAGGAGGAGGCACATCTCCAACGAGGCAGGATGCCCTTGGGTGGCCAGCGTATGGGCAGCACACCGACGGAATCACACCGCAGAGCTCCGCCTGTGCAGGGCGCTGCCTCTGCCCATCATTCAAAAAGTTCTTTGGTGTGGGCCTTTTTTGAGGCGAGTGCATCAGATCGCACAGCTGCTGTTTGCAACATATGTCTCAAGCGTATATCGCGTGGCCAAAACATCAGCCGCTTGGGCACCACATGCTTGATCAGACATATGTTGACCTGCCATGCAGCTCGTTGGCAAGCCTACCTTAAAGACCCACACCAAAGAACAAAGCTGACCTCTTCTTGCACCGCATCAGCTGGGATCTCCAACCCCACTATACCTTCAGTCCTCTCTGAAACCTGCTCTGAGAGGAATGAAGGTGTAGAATTAGGTGTGTCACAGCCAAGTACTTGCGGGCACTCTGCTAGCAGTACACCGACGTCCGATTCTAGCAGGCAAATTTCCCTGCCCCAGCTGCTGGACCGTCGAAAGAAGTTCACTCCCAGCCATCCACATGCCCAGCGGTTGAATGCTAGCTTGGCTAAATTGCTAGCGCTTCAACTGCTGCCTTTTCAGTTGGTAGACTCGGCCCCCTTCCGTGAGTTTGTGCAATGTGCGGTTCCTCAGTGGCAGGTTCCCAAACGCCACTTTTTCTCATGGAAGGCGATTCCGGCTCTCTACAGGCATGTGGAAGGCAATGTCTTGGCCTCGCTGGACAGGGCGGTCAGCGGCAAGGTGCATATTACCGCTGACTCATGGTCCAGCAGGCATGGACAGGGACGTTACCTTTCTTTCACGGCCCATTGGGTCACTCTTTTGGCAGCTGGGAAGGATGCAGGACAAGGTGCAGTAGTGTTGGAGGTTGTTCCACCGCCACGCCTCCAAAATGCTACTACTGGTTGTGACACACCTCTCTCCTCCACCCCCTCCTCTTCTTCTTCCTCCATGGCCTCTTCCTGTGGTTTGTCCTCGGAACCAGCGGTGCTCCGTAGGCGTTCAAGGGGCTACGCAAGTACGCAGGCAAAAAGATGCCATGCCGTGCTTGCGCTGGTGTGTTTGGGGGACAGGAGCCACACTGGGGCAGAGGTCCTCTCTGCTCTGCAGGGGCAGGCCGAGAGGTGGTTGACGCCACGCCAGCTTAAGCCAGGAATGGTGGTTTGCGACAATGGCACCAACCTCCTCTCCGCCCTCCGACAGGGACAACTGACCCATGTGCCCTATATGGCTCACGTCCTTAACCTGGTGGTGCAGCGGTTCTTGGGCAGGTACCCGGGCTTACAGGATGTCCTGAGGCAGGCCAGAAAAGTCTGTGTTCATTTCCGCAGATCTTATAATGCCAGTGCTCGCCTGGCTGAGCTGCAAAAGGAGTTGAACCTGCCCAAGAACCGCCTTATATGTGACATGCCCAAGAGGTGGAACTCAACGTTGGCCATGCTGCAGTGGCTGCACACACAGCAGAGGGCCATCAATGAGTACCTGTGCGACTACGGCACCAGGACAGGGTCAGGGAAGCTTGTTTTTTTTTTCACCATGCCAGTGGGGCATGATCAGGGATGCATGCACTGTCCTGGCACCATTTGAGGAGGCCACGAGGATGGTGAGCAGTGACACTGTACCTCTTGTCCACCTGTTGGAGCACACGCTGCGTGGAATAATGGACAGGGCACTTGAGGCAGAACAGAGGCAGGAAGAGGAGGACTTCCTTGCCTCTCAAGGCCCCCTTTACCCTGACAGTGTTCCTTCTGTCCCACCCATCGCACAGGAAGAGGAGGAGGAGGAGGAGGAGGATTGTGTCAGCATGGAGGTGGAGGCTGGCACTCAGCATCATCAGCAGCAGTCTTTTAGGGATGATTTACAGTCCCAAGAGACCTGGACTTGTACGTGGCTGGGAGGAGGTGGCTGCGGATCATGTCGTCCTTAGTGACCCAGAGGACTTCGGACTGAATGCCTCAGCTAACCTACGCTGCATGGCCTCCCTGATCCTGCAAAGTCTGCGGAAGGATCCTCGTATTCTTCGGATCAAGGAGAGGGACCATTACTGGCTGGCCACTCTCCTTGATCCAAGGTACAAGGGTAAGGTTGCGGACCTTATCTTACCAGCGCAGAGGGAGCAGAGGATGAGACAACTCCGGGAGGCCTTGCAGAAAGGTCTGTGCAACGCGTTCCCAGAGACTGGGAGGTTACAAACTCCTGGTCCTGGACAACGAGTTGCTGAGGCTTCGGGCAGTCAAAGAAGGAGCGGTGGGGAAGGTGGCCGTCTGACCGATGCGTTCAGACAATTCTTTAGTCCGCAGCCCCAAAGTATGATCGTTTCCAGCAACCATCGCCAGCGTCTGATATACATGGTGCAGGAATACCTAGGGGCAAGGTCAGACTTGGACACCTTCCCCACCGAAAATCCTCTGGCTTACTGGGTCTTGAGGATGGATCACTGGCCAGAGCTTGCACAGTATGCAATTGAGCTACTGGCCTGTCCTGCATCCAGCGTTCTTTCAGAACGCACATTCAGTGCTGCTGGAGGATTTGTCACGGATCACAGGGTGCGCCTGTCCACCGACTCGGTTGATCGACTGACTTTCATCAAGATGAACCAGTCTTGGATCACCACCAGCTACCACACACCTGATGCTGATATAACAGACTAATTGATTTTAAAATGTCACATCCCTTCAAGACTGATGCTGATGCTGAGTTCCTGTGCTGTTATGTTGACTAGCTATCCTCCTCCTCCTCCTCAATGATCCGATTAATGATGATAGCTTGGAAGATCATTTTGGTTTATGGGTGCCGCCACCAGTGGCTAAGGCCCAATTTTTCAGCCCCTGTTTAACAGAGGCGTGTAATTACAATTTTTGATGCAATACTTTGCAACAGGCCTCATTGCTGTGCTCCAAGTACAGTATCTGTGAGGGGTTGCAGTATTGTGCCACCAGTGCCTAAGGCCCAATTTTTCAGCCCCTGTTCAACAGGGGCATGCAATTATAATTATTGATCTAATAATTCACAGCAGGGCCCATTGCTGCGCCCACCAAGAGTAACTGTCAGGCCTTACAGTGTTGTGTCAACACCACCACCACCACCACCACCACCAAAGGCCCAATTTTTCAGCCCCTGTTCAACAGGGGCATGCAATTATAATTATTGATCTAATAATTCACAGCAGGGCCCATTGCTGCGCCCACCAAGAGTAACTGTCAGGCCTTACAGTGTTGTGTCAACACCACCACCACCACCAAAGGCCCAATTTTTCAGCCCCTGTTCAACAGGGGCATGCAATTATAATTATTGATCTAATAATTCACAGCAGGGCCCATTGCTGCGCCCACCAAGAGTAACTGTCAGGCCTTACAGTGTTGTGTCAACACCACCACCACCACCACCACCACCAAAGGCCCAATTTTTCAGCCCCTGTTCAACAGGGGCATGCAATTATAATTATTGATCTAATAATTCACAGCAGGGCCCATTGCTGCGCCCACCAAGAGTAACTGTCAGGCCTTACAGTGTTGTGGCACCAGCACCACCATCAAAGGCCCAATTTTTACTACCACTGTTCAACAATTATATGTTATTACAATTCCTGATATAATAGTTGACAGCAGGGCGTTCCAGCACCCACCAAGAGTAACTGTGAGTGCTTACAGTGTTGTGCCAACACCAACACCTAAGGGGCCAATTTCTGCAGAGTATATACGGCAGGTCCCTACTTTCAAACATCCAACTTACAAACGACTACTACTTGCAAACGGAAGAAGACAACAGGAAGTGAGAGGAAATCTACCCCTTGGAAGGAAAATTCTCTCCTGTAAGAATTAATATGGGAGAAAGGTGTCTCCTCTCTACTGATGCTTTATCACCAATCCTTGTTTCAATAAAAACACCACATTTCAAAAACAGTTGTCATTGGGACGCAAAGTGAGGTGAAATGTTCTGAACAGGGGCACAGACAGCAAAAAAAATGTTACAGGGGTGATAACCCTTCCCTATGTTTTCCAAAAAGCTTAAAAATAGGTATTTGACCTGGAGCTACACTTAAACAATGTAGCTGTTCAAAATTACAAACAGATTCTACATAAGAACAAACCTACAGTCCCTGTCTTGTATGCACCGCCTGTATACGGCTGTTCAGAGTATATAGGGCCTTTTTTATTTTGTGTGCGGGGTTCCCCTTAATATCCATACAAGACCCAAAGGGGCTGGTAATGGGCTGGAGTAGGGGGGGGGGTTGATGGGGTAGCTATGCCATTTTTCTTAAAGATTTTCATCCATATTACCGGGACCAGACATTACATGAAAGCCGCAAGCAGTTTTAAATGGCTTTTTTTCCTTTAGAAATGTTATTTTGTGCAGGGACAGTTCTAAACACGGGAAACACGTGGCACTTCACAGGCATACTTTAGACACCCCCCAGGTACAATATTTAAAGGAATATTTGACTTTTTTTTTCACTTTATGCATCATTAAAATGACTGCTCCCGGAAAACGTCCGTTTTTAAAACTTCTTTTTGCATTGATACATGTCCCCTGGTGCAGAACCCGGGTTCCCAAACTCTGTTTAGGACAATAACATGGATAATAGTCGTTATAATTAGCACTTTAGAATCCGAACGTTCGCATCCATTGTATTTAATAGGGTTCTAATGTTCGTGCGAACTTTCGGTCCGTTCGCGGGTTCTGGTGCGAACCGAACCCGGGGGTGTTCGGCTCATCACTATTTGGGATCAATAGAATTTTTGGACATTGAAGAGGGTCAGATATGTTGAAAGAGGTATCAAGAAGAGAAACCCAGTGAGTATACAGATTGGGGTCTCTACAGCTCCGTGGACTCAACAAAGACATAGATTTTAATAGTGTTTTTAATAAATTTTTAATTATAGATTATATTTTAAGTTTAATCTGTTTATGAGGATCCTCTTTTTCACTATAATAGAAAGATAATTGTTCTACTACTTACCCATATTAACTTTAAAATATTGTATGGTGGTAGTCTAGAGTTACTCTTTATGGTTGGCCTATGTTTCTTTTAAAAAAAACCTCCTTGTTTAGACGAGCACTAGCATGTTGCTATCGCTCAGTTTTTACTCAGCGATATCAACATTTATATATGTGCATGGTGGTATTCTAGAGTTACCCTTTAGAGTGAACATATGTTCCTTTGGAACTTTTTTCTTTTCTGTTGAGTGCGCACCCTGTGACAACACAATAATTAGTCATGGTGTGTTGTGGGACAAAAATAATGAAAAGATAATGTTAAGATCTTGATCTATGAAGTCTCTAGAATCTATGAATATGTATAATAGATTGTTTTGTTGCTAAGTTTTTTAGATGTTTGCATAAAATCATTGCTGAGGGTTGCTTATCAACTCTTAGGTAGCTGGCCTATATATAAAATGGCGTGTTAGGCTTCAGATGTTCTGCCACCCCGGGAGGACGTTGTATGATGAAACGCATAGGGTGGGGTCAGGACGCTGACGCTAACACGCTGTCCAGGATTGTACTTGCAGCTCGCAGATAGACCACAGCAGCTGGAGACAATTTGGATACATTTCAATGCTAGATCCTAGTGTCGGGTCTGACACTTGCAAAGTGTGAGTGTAAATGTTAAATGTTTTAAATACAAGTGTTTTACAAGGGGTATCACACTATTGGTGTATTTTTCTTTCCTCCCATATATATATATATATATATATATATACATATATGTATATCTCAGCATGATTTATTGGAGATGACCTGTTGCACTTGCTAATGAATACCTCTGATTCAAGCATTGATTTCAAAAAGGCGCAACTGCTGGTTTATAATTTGACCAGCTATTGGATCTGGTGAGTCAGTTTGGTACGGCTGGTGGAGGATCACACATTTTTTTGGGTGTAACTGTCACAGTTTTTATCAGAATACAAGTCTTCACTGCATGGCACTGTTGCGGATTGATGTTTGAAGAACTGTCCTTATACTTATTTTATATAACCGTAAATCCAAGAATGTCAAAGCAAATATTTGATGAATAAAAGCATTATGAATATCTCCTGTGTACAACTGTACAACTGATAACAGCTGAATCCTGCGTTTCTAACTTTTACTAAGTCCGAACCTGCAGGAATCTCATACCAACAGAGATATGGCAATGCATTTACTGTGTCATGCTGTCATGCTGCTGTCTCTACATACATTAATGCTTAGCAAAATAAGCTGTTGTGGTTATTTCTACAATATTGCTTAGTGCATACGATGAGAAAATCAGATGAAAATACCGCTTTCAAAGAAATCGTGCGATACTCTGATTGTTAGTATACAGCTTTCGAGAGCCGATCATAAAAGTTCATGCAAAATTATACAAAGGGACGAACACAAACATTTTTCTGGTACTATACCAAAACTAACGATTTTCGTTTAATCAGTTCGGTGTTTATCCCAAAAAAATCAGAAGACCAAGACCACACATGCTCAGAAATGAAAGAATAAATTATAGTACAATACAATACATTACATCATTTCCAAAGTTGTATTCTGTTGTACAATAATTTTCGTAACATCGTATCGTTTTTTTATATGAGACTAGCAACCAAAAAAAAAAAAAAAAACGCCGATCATTCGTCAGATATTCTCATTGTGTGTATGAGGCTCATGACATCCCCTTCCCTTTTTTAACTCCTCTTTGCTGAGCAGTGAGCACATCCATTCATGATTCTAAAGTTGGATTTCTATGGCCAGAGTGTGAGGCCAGAGTGTGTGGTGGGGAGCAAGGCTCTACAGCCATGGCCAAAAGTTTTCAGAATTACACAATTTTTAATTTTCACAAAGTCTGCTGCCTCCGACTTTGTGATGCCTATTTGCATATACTCCATAATGTTATGAAGAGTGATCAGACAAATTGCAATTAATTACAAAGTCCCCCTTTGCCATGAAAATTTACTTAATCCCATAAAAAAACATTTCCACTGCATTTGTGAAGAAGGCTTCAGGGCGCCCAAGAAAGTCCAAGAAAGCACCAGAAACCATCTCCTACAATTGATTCATCTGCGGGATCGAGTGCAGAGCTTGCTCGGGAATGGTAGCAGGCATGTGTGAGTACATGGATGGCTTGGTGTCAAAAAGGACAGCAAAGAAGCCACTTCTCTCCAGGAAAAACATCAGGGATAGACTGATATTCTGCAAAAGGTACAGGAATTTGACTGCTGAGGACTGGGGTAAAGTCAGTTTCTCTGATGAATCTCCTTTCTGATTGTTTGGAGCATCTGGAAAAAAACTTGTCCGGAGAAAAAAAGGTAAGTCCTGTGTCATGCCAACAGTAAAGCATCCTGAGACCATTCATGTGTGGGGTAGGTTCTCAGCCAAGGAAGTGGGCTCACTCACAAGTTTGCCTAAGAACACAGCCATGAATAAAGAATGGTACACAAACATCCTCCGAGAGCAACTTCTCCCAACCATCCAAGAACAGTTTTGTGATGAACAATGCATTTTCCAGCATGATGGAGCACCTTGCCATAAGGCGAAAGTGGCTTGGGGAACAAAACATCAAGATTTTGGGTCTTTGGCCATGAAACTCATCAGATGCTAATCCCGTTGAGAACTTGTGGTCAATCCTCAAGAGGAAGGTGAACAAAAAACCCCAACAAATTCTGACAAACTCCAAGCATTGATTATGCAAGAATGGGCTGCCATCACTCAGGATGAGGCCCAGAAGTTGATTGACTGAATGCCAGGGCGAATTGCAGAAGTCTTGAAAAAGAAGGGTCAATACTGCAAATATTGACTCTGCATAAACTTAATGTAATTGTCATCAAAGCCTTTGCCACTTATGAAATGCTTGTAATTATACTTCTGTATACCATAGTAACATATTTTAAAAAGATCTAAAAACACTGAAGCTGCAGACTTTGTGAAAATTAATATTTGTGTCATTCTCAAAACTTTTGGCCATGGCTGTATATAATCTCCTTGTAGGATTTTAGGATTTGGGGACTTTTTCGTGAATTTGCACTATTTATAATTTTCATTTCACTTCACTATTGTCATTCAGCCTGGGTTCACACTGGTACGACAAACGCTCCGACATTGGGAGCTCATGTCGCATGACGTGTAAAAATCAATGTTGCCCTATGAGAGCCATGTTAACTGGTCCGACACAAGTCAGTTTGACTTTGAAAATGCTCCCTGCACTACTTTGGTCTGACTTTGATCCTACTTCAGCCCATTGAATATAACTGAAGTCGGATCAAAGTCGGATCGCCGCCTTATCTGATCCGACTTTGGAATGCGAACCCCACGCAAAAATTAAACAAAAAACGTCATGGGTTTCCCCTCCAAGACCATATTAGACCCTTATCCGAGCACGCAGCCCGGCAGGTCAGGAAAGGGGGTGGGAACGAGCAAGTGCCCCCCAGTTCCTGAACCGTACCAGGCCGCATGCCCTCAACATAGGGGGATGGGTGATTTGGGGCAAGGGGGGCCCCACCCCAATTCACCTTGTTCCCATATTGATGAGGACAAGGGCCTCTTCCCGACAACCCTGGCCGGTGGTTGTCGGGGTCTGCGGGCGGGAGGCTTATCGGAATCTGGAAGCCCTCTTTAACAAGGGGGCCCCCAGATCACGGCCACCCACCCTATGTGAATGAGTACCTTAAAAAAGTGTCAAAAATAAAACGCAGTACACAGGTTTTTAAAATATTTTATTAGGGCAGCTCCGGCGTCTCTTCTCCCTCTTCCGGCAATGTCTTCTCCCTCTGCCGGTTCTTCTCCCCTCTCCTGCCGGTTCTCCTCTGCTCTCTGGTTCTTCTCCCCTCTCCTGCTGGTTCTCTTCCGCTCTCCGGTTCTTCTCCCCTCTCCTGCCGGTTCTCCTCTGCTCTCCGGATCTTCTCCCCTCTCCTGCCGGTTCTCCTCCGCTCTCCGGTTCTTCTTTCCTCTTCTGCCGATTCTCCTCCGATTCATACCAGACACAAAGTGCCTGCCATTGTCGGGATCAAAGTCTGATCCCCGTTCAATGAAGTCGGATGGATGTCGTGCCAGTATGAATCTGGCCTTGTATATGCTTTGGATATCAATTGGAGAATTATAGATTTTTGTTTATTTATTTGTGATTAATTACATTTTTGCACTATACTTTTTGTTCTCACATTGATTATTTATTTATTTATGAATTGCACATTATGTACTTTTATGGTTTATATCTTTTATGTACATCAAATTGTGATTGATTTTTATTTTCATTTCTGCATAGCACATCCAATATTTGATTGTGATTTTAAGTGCAGTAGTCTTAAATATTTTAGCAATCAATTAGCGCGGGATCACTTTTTGGTTTGATAATAGATATTTTGCTAGCCTTATATAACTTATTTGAATGTGATAGTCCTGTTCTTATTCCTTTGAGGTCAAGGAATACTATTCTCCTACTGCAATACCAAGAGCATGAAGAGCAGCACCAGTTATAAATGTGTAAAAACCATTGATAGGTCATAACTGTCAAGTGGAGTGTGTGGATGGAGAATGGGATTGTAAAGAATCCTTTGAATAGATATTGATGTCTTTGGTAACTAAGATGACAATCTCAGTACTTAACGGAAACATGGATTTTCAGAATTATAAGAAGCTGTAAGGTTTACTGTAAGCTTGATATCAGCCTGGAATTCATGCAGCTGTTAAAACCTAAGTTTAAGCTTCCAGTTCCAGCACCACATGGAGTAGCTGCTGAACACAGCAGCTCCCGCTGACCTATGGGAAAATCTGTTTACAAAGCCTGCCTGCAGCCCTCCCACTACTCAGTCTTTCTCCCATCACCTCTGGACACAGCATAGGGAACCATACCTAGACAAATGCAGGTTCCGCTCTTCCACCAGTCCAGTCTCTCAGAGCCAGCCCCTAATAACAGCATGGTGGACAGAGTGGACATGGAGTAGGGAGCCTACAGTCCCTTATTACACTTGATACAGATGATGATATGGCTTATGTAAAAATTACTCAAGCTGTAGCCTCTCTCCTTTCCCCATCCATCACAGCAACTGTGGAGAAAGCAGTCCTCACAGGAACAAAACAAATCAAAAAAGGAGCTAGGGGATTATTCCCATCACTTATCTGAGGCTGAAATCAGGATTTTCATGGCAGAGGAGGAATTTTACCAAGTTTAATCCATGATGCAAAAGTGGCATTAAACTCCTGCTTTTCACCGACTACAAGGTCTCATGCAGATACACAGCTTTCCAGAATATCTGCTTCACGTTATTCCAACACTAGATCAAATTTTCCCTGACATACCCTATTTCATTGCATCTACGCTCACCTAATGGTGATCAACTCTACTTTCAATATCCCCCAGGGGCAGAAGCTTTCATGCAATCACTTAACGCACAGGCCCTTGGCAACCCTACCACATGGGATCCAAATTCTCTTTGATCTCTGGACCAACGCAGCCCCAGAAAGTATCACAGATGTCCACGATCTCTAACCACCTCCTGTATCCTGTCCGCAGCCTTTATCCACCTCCCGTCCCCTGTCCGCAGCCTTTAACCACCTCCTGTATCCTGTCTGCAGCCGCTAACCACCTCCTGTATCATGTATGCAGCCTTTATCCACCTCCTGTATCATGTCCGCAGCCTTTAACCACCTCCTGTATCCTGTACGCAGCCGCTAACCACCTCCTGTATCCTGTCCGCAGCCTTTACCACCACCTGTATCCTGTCTGCAGCCTTTAACCACATCCTGTATCCTGTCCGCAGCCTTTATCCACCTCCTGTATCATGTCCGCAGCCTTTAACCACCTCCTGTATCCTGTACGCAGCCGCTAACCACCTCCTGTATCCTGTCCGCAGCCTTTACCACCACCTGTATCCTGTCTGCAGCCTTTAACCACATCCTGTATCCTGTCCGCAGCCACTAACAACATCCTGTATCCTGTCCACAGCCGCTAACCACCTCCTGTATCCTGTCCGCAGCCGCTAACTACCACCTGTATCCTGTCCGCAGCCGCTAACTACCACCTGTATCCTGTCCGCAGCCGCTAACCACTTCCGGTATCTTGTTTGCAGCCTTTAACCACCTCCTGTATCATGTCCACAGCCTTGAACCAATACTTGTATCATGTCTGCAATCTCTTAATATCTCTTGTATCATGTCTGCAGTCTCTGATTATCTCTTGTATCATGTCTGCAGTCTCTGACCATGTTTTGTCTTGTATCATGTCTGCAGTCTCTGAGGGGGAACCTAGAGAGGAGTCAAGAATGAGATCGCCGCCGGGATAGGGGATGCGGGAGGAGTCAAATGTGTGTGGACTATGGGGAGGAGACTATAGGATAAAACCAGAGCCGCCAAGCTTGAGCTCCGAGAGGACCGCCTGACCGAGCCCTGCATGGTACACCTGAGAGGAGGTCAGAGTCCCCCCCTCCACATCAGAGTTCCTTGCATTCCCGTTTACATTGGAGTCTGCAGGATTCCCTCTTACAGTGCAAGGGGGAACTGTCAGACACCATGAATCAGACCGAGACAGAAGTGCAGTTAAATCACACTAGTTTAATAATAACTAATAAAAAGGTAAACAGAGTAAGCGTAGTCAAAACATAGTCAGAGTTCAGTAACCGGATCGGGTAGTCGGCCAAGCCAAAGTCCAAGAGCCAGCGATAAAGGTAATAGAACAGCAAGCAGGATCCATAGCCAGAGGGGACAGCAGTCAAGCAGGTCTTCAACAGGAGCGTTACAGAGGCCAAAAGGCATTACGAGATACGCATAATGACCTGTTCTGGTGTTAAACGCAGTTTTCCACTCGTCGCCCTCCTTAATCCTGACGAGATTGTATGCCCCTTTCAAATCAAGCTTTGTGAAGACCGTTGCTCCCTTGAGGTGGTCAAATAACTCCGTAATCAATAGGATCGGATAGGCATTCTTAATGGTGAAATGATTGAGACCCCTATAATCGATACAAGGTCTCAGTTCACCACTCTTCATCTTCACAAAAAATAAACCAGCACCAGCAGGAGACGAGGATTTGCGAATGAAACCTCGAGAAAGTGCATCTGCAACATACTCCTCCATGGCCTTATCTTCCAAGACCGACAAAGGGTAAACCCGGCCATGAGGGGGAACGGCACCAGGTTGAAGGTCAATTGCGCAATCATACGACCGGTGAGGAGGCAACGTACCGGCTTGACCTTTGTCAAAGACATCGCTAAAATCGCGGTACTCCTCCGGCAGGGAGGAGAGTGAAGAGGTGCACAGGGCCTTAGCTACCTTCTGGAAGCATTTCTCACTGCACTGTGGCGACCAGGACAGAACCTCAGCACGGAGCCAATCAAAAGACGGGTTGTGCCTCTGTAACCAAGGATAACCAATAACCAGCGGAAACTTAGGTGAGGAAATGACTTGGAATTGGATTATCTCATGGTGAAGAGCCCCTACGGCCATGGATAACGGAACAGTCTCATGAGTCACATGGGCAGGCTGTAGAAGTCTCCCGTCAAGAGCCTCAATGGCAAGTGCAGTGTCACGCAGCTGCAGCGGAATCGAGTGCTTAGACACAAAGGCAGCATCAATAACAGGCCTGCAGCCCCTGAGTCGATTAGAGCCTGAATCTTGATGGATGACTCAGCCCAAGACAGGGTAACCGAAACCAGGGGCTTATCCTTCTGGGCAACTGGAGACGAAACAACGCCACCTAAGGTCTGTCCATGACAGGACCTCAAGGTTCGGGCATTCCCTGGATGGGTAGGACAAGGCTTCAAAAAGTGACCAGCCTGGCCACAATAAAGGCACAATCTCTCCCTCCTCCTAAGGGCTCTCTCATTCGCAGAGAGACGCGTGAAGCCCAAGTGCATGGGTTCATCTTCACAGACGACTCAGTACCAGGAGGCATGGGAGGTGAGAGAGGCAAGGGTGGGACTGCAAAGCTCGGAGACAAATGTACAGGAGGCTTCCGCAAGCGTTCCTTAACAGAGGGTCTTTCTCTGAGTCTGGAGTCAATGAGGATGGTAAATGTGATCAACTTCTCCAGCTCAGTGGGTATATCTCGAGCTGCTATCTCATCCTTGATGTTATCCGAGAGACCATGAGAAAAAGCAGCCACGAGGGCCTCATTGTTCCAAGCAACCTCTGCTGCCAGAGTACAGAATTCAATGGCGTAATCGGCAACAGTTCTCATACTCTGTTTGATGGGCATGAGGCTCTTGGCAGCAGAAGCGGAGCGTGCGGGAACGTCAAATACCCTTTTGAAGGAAGCCACAAATTCTGGGTAACTAAGGACTACGGGTTTTTGCATCTCCCATAGAGGGTTTGCCCAGGCCAAGGCTCTCTCAGAAAGCAAAGATATCACAAAACCTACTTTGCTTCTGTCCGTAGGAAACGCCTGGGGCAGCATCTCAAAATATAACTCAACCTGGTTAAGAAAACCTCTGCATTGGATTGGATTGCCCCCAAATCGCTGGGGAAGCGGCGCGGAACCAGACATACCTCTAATAGAGGTAATACTCGAGGCGGGTGCCTGCACAGAGGCTGGAGCAGCAGCAGGGTCTGCCTGCACAGGGACTACCGGAGCGGCCACAGTGGGAGACGTCATCCAATCTGGAAAAAATATTATTAACAAGTGGATTGGCTGCATCTTCTGAATTCATGGCCTTCGCCTACTGTCAGAAACCATGAATCAGACCGAGACAGAAGTGCAATTAAATCACACTAGTTTAATAATAAATAATAAAAAGGTAAACAGAGTAAGCGTAGTCAAAACATAGCCAGAGTTCAGTAACCAGCTTGGGTAGTCGGCCAAGCCAAATTCCAAGACCCAGCGATAAAGGTAATAGAACAGCAAGCAGGATCCGTAGCCAGAAGGGAGAGCAGTCAAGCAGGTCTTCAACTGGAACGCAGGAGAAAGTCTCTTATGATGTTAACACAGGCGAAGGCGAAGAGCAAATGAACTGGAAGTCCTTAAGTAGGCAAAGCTGACGATCGGATCATCAACAGGTGGATCACTGTGGAGAGATGGAAGCTGGCAATTAACTGACAGCTGAGCTGCCAGCACAGAGAAGGAAGGGCTGAACCCAGCCCTGACAGGAACTCTTCGGACTCGGATATAAAGGGGAACTCTAATGTAAAGGACAATGCTGCAGACCCTAATATAAGTGGGAACTCTGATGTAAAGGGGAATGCAGTGGACTCTGATATAAGGTGGTCTCTGGTCACCAGAGCCCCCTCTTACATCAGTGTTCCACCTTAGATCATGATCTGCAGCATTCCACTTTACATCAGATATATTGGGGTTTGGGGGAAGGAAATTCGCAAGTTCCCACTAATAAGTAAGTGATCAAGTGTGTCGCTTACTATAGATCATTAACCTTGTAAGGTATTGTTGCTGTAACCATTTAAGCATATAGGATTAAAGGGAATGGGGAGAGGGATAAGCCTGTTTAGAGACAGGCAAAGGGGTTACTTTGGCAACAAAAATAGATCAGACAACAGGAATGTTATGAGTTAAATATTTATTCCTGTAAACCTTATAACATGTAAAGATTAAATAAAGTGCAAGGTGAGTACCCAACCTGTGGATGATTAATAAAACTTGATAAAAGGGACATCACTGGACAGACAAGACTTAACAAAAAACATGTAACAATACACTAGTCCGGACGTGTGGTTCAGTCCTATGTATTAAGTAACCCAGTAAAAATCTTTTTAAGTTGCCTTCCTCTAAAGGATGTAAGGTAATTGGATCCACCAATAATTGTGTGGATCCCTTTATTAAATCCAAATGGGTACTGTATAACAAAGGGCTGAGCCTGATGGGGCGGGGGAAGGGGAGGGGGATTGGAGTAAATAGACTGGGGCAGGGGGACCGCTGTTGGTGCGGAGAACCGGGAATCCCCTGGTGGTACTATTGGCCGACTAATGTTCCAATGAATTCAGATTGAATAACGAATGAGAAGGTAATAAATTTCCTCTGACAGTTGCTGGTATGATTTAAATTGAAAAGTTCATCAATGTGGTTTGATTCAAGTGTCAATAATTCATTTGGTACATAGCATTGGTAGGGCAGCAATGCAAGGGATTTCAGACATAGTAAGATCAGTCCATACTCATAGTATTTAGCTCTACTTGGTCCTATACATCAATAGGGTGCATACGTTACCAATGGACGTCTTCGCTGTTAGAGTTGAGTTTGATCAGATCTGTGTCACTAGATCTCTGATTGCCACATACCTTGCAGCTGATGTTAAATTATTCTGGCCATTCCAAATAATCTCGTCGGCCGTTGGCGCTTACGGATATCCAGGGGTGTCCTAGGGCTGTCAGGTGGTGCTCACGCCACCATATAAACAATCCAATGTAGCGGCATTAAAAATGCCGAGTGTCGCGGTCGTTGTAGGTAGTTTGGACGCTGACTGCTGCCTGCAATCTCCTGTCACTCCACCCGCTCCATTCGAAATCACGTCATGTGACTGTGTAGGGTATGACGTCAACGCGTTTCGCCGTGCTCTGTGGCGTAGCTTCGTCTGGACGTTTCACGTCACTGGTCGAGATACCTATTTATGTATCACACAGACCGGTGACGCGCATGAGTAAAGGGTTGAGAAATTATAAAAACAACCGGTAATTAGGTCCCGTCTGAAGTTTTTCCAGGTTCCTATTTATTCTTCACATAGTTGGGATTATTCTTTGTTACCGTGTATAAGACAGAGCAGATAAGGTCCGTAGTAAATAAGGTCCTTCATAGTAAAGTACTCTCTCAGTTATATCTGTCTAACGGATTAAACAATATCCATCATTTATTTGCTGGGGGATAATATTCTCAATATCAAAGGGGATGATATGCTTTTATGTATATTTTTCTTGGGGAGGATCGGGAGAAAGACATATAGGTAGACTAACAAATCACAGCAAACACGTATTTAGGAGATGCAATTATTAATCCATTTTTCTTAGTAAAATTAATATAATGTTGGTAATTTTCCAATCAAAATTGAATCAATAACTAAGGTTAATTGGAAGATCCTAATATAGAAAAAAGGGGGGAGGGAGGGGCGGGGGAGGAAAAAAGGGGGGGGGGGGGGAAAAGAAAGGAAAAAGAAAGGGGAGTTGGAGGAAAAAATAGTAATGGGAGGGAGAGTAGGGGGTGGGGGTGGAGGAGGGTGTGATGTGGAAAAGAAGGCAGGGGGAAAGGGAAGGGAAAAGGGGAAGGGGAAGAGGGGAAGGGGATGTAAATAAAGAAGGGAAAGGTGTGCTGGATTAGGATGGAGTGGGATGACAGGGAAGTAGGAGAATTACCATTGGTCGGTTGATATAGAGTGGTTTTGATAGTCAAACAATCTGACCGGTGGAAAGGAGTATTAAGAGGCAAAGTGACCCGTAGGTACAGTAAGCTCACAAAATTTGATATACACAAGGGAAATTATTTAGAGGGAGAGAGTAATAGATTATTATGTATATTTCTAGGTAGGTAAAAACACCTGTAAATTTAACTCTGTGTTTAAACCAGCCGGGACGAGGGATTTTAGGCGGTATACCCACCATTTTTCCTTCTGTAAGAGGATGCGATCATAATCACCTCTTCTTATAGGTAGCTTTAAAACGTATATCCCTTTAACCGTCATACCATGGGAACTGCGTCCATGATATTGGGCGAAATGTTTCGCCAGAGGTTTCTCTCTACCCCTTATCAGGACCCCAAAATGAGTTTATAACCGAATTATTGAATTTTGCTTTGCATAACAATTTTTTTCAATTTTTCAATAAATTTTACCATCAGATACGGGGTACCTCGATGGGGGCAGCCTGGGCTCTGGCTTATGCCTGTATCCATCTGGGTCAGTGGGAAGAGCAGGATGTCTATTCATCGCCGATGTACCGCCCCCATGTGATGACCTGGTGGCGATACATCGATGATGTACTGATGTTATGGCGAGGCACGCCAGAACAGTTACATCAATTTATGTCAGAACTTAATACCAACAAACGGAACATACACTTAACCTACACCTTTGATCGTGAGAAACCGTCTTTTCTCGACCTCTCGATCCTATTCAAACAAGGTAAACTTAAAACCTGCACATACCGTAAAGACACAGCGGCCAATACGTTGCTGTACGCAACAAGTCACCATCCTCAATGGCTAAAGAATGGGATCCCAGTAGGCCAGTTTCTACGCATTAAAAAGGAACTGTTCAAGCGTTGAGGATTATAGACGAGAAAGCCAGGAACTATATCTCAGATTTCGTGAACGCGGGTACTCGCACCGACAGATTAAACAGGCGAGGAAGCGGGCAGCAACTAGGGAGCGCCTTGACCTTCTAGCCCCAAAAAAACAGGCGATCAATGAAGAGTCATTAAATGACCCAATACGAATAATAACATCGTTTGGCTCACAGTGGGAACCAGTGCGCAAAACACTGGAGAAACATTGGGGCATTTTAACCAACACTCCCGACCTGGCCCAAATCGTTGGGGATTCCCCTACGATGGTGGCGCGACGTGCTAGAAATCTTGGCGACATGTTGGTCAAATCAGAATTCATTAAAGAACCAGAAACCACTTGGCTCAATGAATATCCACGAACAACAGGAATGTTCCCGTGTAATAGATGCCAGGTCTGTCCCTATGTCCATCGAACTTCGACTTTTACTGACTCTTCGGGTAACGGATCTTTTCAGATCAGAGACCTCATCAATTGCTCGACGACTCGTGTCATCTATATGGTCACTTGTCCTTGCCCTAAAATTTATGTGGGCAAGACCAAGAGATCGCTGAGGATAAGAGTCGGCGAGCACCTGAGAGAAATAAACAATAAAGAAAAAATTCCTGAGAAACCTCTGGCAAAACATTTTGCCCAATATCATGGACGCAGTTCCCGTGGTATGACGGTTAAAGGGATATACGTTTTAAAGCTACCTATAAGAAGAGGTGATTATGATCGCATCCTCTTACAGAAGGAAAAATGGTGGGTATACCGCCTAAAATCCCTCGTCCCGGCTGGTTTAAACACAGAGTTAAATTTACAGGTGTTTTTACCTACCTAGAAATATACATAATAATCTATTACTCTCTCCCTCTAAATAATTTCCCTTGTGTATATCAAATTTTGTGAGCTTACTGTACCTACGGGTCACTTTGCCTCTTAATACTCCTTTCCACCGGTCAGATTGTTTGACTATCAAAACCACTCTATATCAACCGACCAATGGTAATTCTCCTACTTCCCTGTCATCCCACCCCATCCTAATCCAGCACACCTTTCCCTTCTTTTTATTTACATCCCCTTCCCCTCTTCCCCTTCCCCTTTTCCCTTCCCTTTCCCCCTCCCTTCTTTTCCACATCACACCCTCCTCCACCCCCACCCCCTACTCTCCCTCCCATTACTATTTTTTCCTCCAACTCCCCTTTCTTTTTCCTTTCTTTTCCCTCCCCCCCCCCTTTTTTTCCTCCCCCCGCCCCTCCCTCCCCCTTTTTTCTATATTAGGATCTTCCAATTAACCTTAGTTATTGATTCAATTTTGATTGGAAAATTACCAACATTATATTAATTTTACTAAGAAAAATGGATTAATAATTTCATCTCCTAAATACGTGTTTGCTGTGATTTGTTAGTCTACCTATATGTCTTTCTCCCGATCCTCCCCAAGAAAAATATACATAAAAGCATATCATCCCCTTTGATATTGAGAATATTATCCCCCAGCAAATAAATGATGGATATTGTTTAATCCGTTAGACAGATATAACTGAGAGAGTACTTTACTATGAAGGACCTTATTTACTACGGACCTTATCTGCTCTGTCTTATACACGGTAACAAAGAATAATCCCAACTATGTGAAGAATAAATAGGAACCTGGAAAAACTTCAGACGGGACCTAATTACCGGTTGTTTTCATAATTTCTCAACCCTTTACTCATGCGCGTCACCGGTCTGTGTGATACATAAATAGGTATCCCGACCAGTGACATGAAACGTCCAGACGAAACTACGCCACAGAGCACGGCGAAACGCGTTGATGTCATACCCTACACAGACACATGACGTGATTTCGAATGGAGCGGGTGGAGTGACAGGAGATTGCAGGCAGCAGTCAGCGTCCAAACTACCTACAACGACCGCGACACTCTGCATTTTTAATGCCGCTACATTGGATTGTTTATATGGTGGCGTGAGCACCACCTGACAGCCCTAGGACACTCCTGGATATCCGTAAGCGCCAACGGCCGACGAGATTATTTGGAATGGCCAGAATAATTTAACATCAGCTGCAAGGTATGTGGCAATCAGAGATCTAGTGACACAGATCTGATCAAACTCAACTCTAACAGCGAAGACGTCCATTGGTAACGTACACACCCTATTGATGTATAGGACCAAGTAGAGCTAAATACTATGAGTATTGACTGATCTTACTATGTCTGAAATCCCTTGCATTGCTGCCCTACCAATGCTATGTACCAAATGAATTATTGACACTTGAATCAAACCACATTGATGAACTTTTCAATTTAAATCATACCAGCAACTGTCAGAGGAAATTTATTACCTTCTCATTCGTTATTCAATCTGAATTCATTGGAACATTAGTCGGCCAATAGTACCACCAGGGGATTCCCGGTTCTCCGCACCAACAGCGGTCCCCCTGCCCCAGTCTATTTACTCCAATCCCCCTCCCCTTCCCCCGCCCCATCAGGCTCAGCCCTTTGTTATACAGTACCCATTTGGATTTAATAAAGGGATCCACACAATTATTGGTGGATCCAATTACCTTACATCCTTTAGAGGAAGGCAACTTAAAAAGATTTTTACTGGGTTACTTAATACATAGGACTGAACCACACGTCCGGACTAGTGTATTGTTACATGTTTTTTGTTAAGTCTTGTCTGTCCAGTGATGTCCCTTTTATCAAGTTTTATTAATTATCCACAGGTTGGGTACTCACCTTGCACTTTATTTAATCTTTACATGTTATAAGGTTTACAGGAATAAATATTTAACTCATAACATTCCTGTTGTCTGATCTATTTTTGTTGCCAAAGTAACCCCTTTGCCTGTCTCTAAACAGGCTTATCCCTCTCCCCATTCCCTTTAATCCTATATGCTTAAATGGTTACAGCAACAATACCTTACAAGGTTAATGATCTATAGTAAGCGACACACTTGATCACTTAATTATTAGTGGGAACTTGTGAATTTCCTTCCCCCAAACCCCAATATATTTATAGTTCCATAGTGATCCCTATGTTCACTTCTAGCAAGTCCACACAAATAATTTTTTTTTTTTTTTTTTACGTGCAGTGATTAAATACCAAAAATCCCCTATTATTGTTTAAATTGCGTGAGGGATGGCTTTTATGTTGGGAGATGATATAGACCAGGAGATTAGAACAGCTTTCCAGAGTGACACGACACATACCCTCGATCAGGATGACGAAATTAAAAATAAATTTAAAGAACACAAGAAGCTACTAATTAGACACCTGAACCGTAAGTGGGACGTGTCATCCTTGGAAACTTACATCTCGCACAGAATTGTTCCAAGAGGCTTAAGAGATAAGACAGTCCCAGCCGAGCACCTTCATACTAACACCTTCTTGCCAAAATGGAAGGAGCTCTGCATTAATCATGGGCTAAACGTTATGGGACTAATTGTCGAGGAGGAAAAAATACAACTTATCAACATACAGCAACAGATTCAGGAAAGTGCACGAGGGTTGGAGGAATTAAAGGATCAAGAGGAGTTTGCCAGGCAAAATGACCTATTAAAGAAAGAGATAGAGAAAGTACAACTAAATCTTAAAGTTACAAAACAGGGGAAATTTAGGCGCGATTTAGCGGACTTCGATAAAGACGAGGTCTTTGACCTTACTATTCGTCGTGGACGTAGTAAATCACAGGGACGCGGAGCCAGATCACAATCGCGACGCCGTCGGAATAAGTCAACTAGTGATACCGACGACGAAATATCGAAAACCGTTACTTTTTTAGACCAGGAGGGGGAGGACCCAAAACTCGATCGGGTACCACCCCCACAGCCAAAATTCAGGACACAACTCAGGAACCAAAAATTACCCAAATTAACACAGGAACAAACTTATACCAGGAGTCAGAAAAAGTAATAAAAGTTCAGACCAATCAATTAATGACTACTGATATGAAGGTAATCAATTTATCTGATTATGACCTAAACTTGGACCATCTAAATCTTTTACGAAAGGGTATGACCTTCTCCCCAGTAGCTAATATGGACGAGTTCACGGTCTTCAAGGACATTACACTATTCCTAAGAAAGGCCTTTTTTCGATTACGCTACAGTACCAAGGATACTGTAGTAGAGACAACACAACTGACAGATCCAGAAGACCAGCTGGCCTTAGACATATTAAATTCACTACTGGATGAGAACGGCATACCGGATGAGCAATCAGTCTCCTCAATAAGACGAGTAAATTTGAAAATAAGATCACAAAAGATGCCCCCGTTATCAAAAAACAGATGGCTCAATACTTTTCTTGATATGGTCCAAATGGACCTGGAAAGGATTGATTGGACTAAAAAGTCACTGGACAATCTATCAATAGGCGAAAGACAAGCACTTAAGGATTTAGAGAGTAGTAAGGACATCGTTATTAAAAATAGCGACAAAGGAGGCAATGTGGTCCTATTAAACCAACAGCAATATGAACTAGAAGTCAAAAGACAATTAATGGATAAATCAACCTACCACCAATTTGACCACAACCCTTTTCCCTTAGTGGTTGAAGAACTAAATCAAAAATTAAAATATGCAAAAGATGAGGGTTTACTAACAGTAAAGGATTTCAACTATCTTCTCGTTCATGAGTACAATATACCAACATTTTACATTATACCCAAAGTTCATAAAAACTTACAGAATCCACCAGGGAGACCGATAGTTTCGGCTTGCCAAGGACCCTTAGAGCGAGTTGGGAAATACTTGGATCTACTCCTTAAAGAAATGGTCACTAGCTTAAAATCCTATGTACAGGATACACGTCATGTCCTGGCCAACATTGATGACCTGGGTCACTGCGAACAACCAGATGGGGTATTATTGGTTGGCATTGATGTAGAATCCTTATATACATCAATACCCCACCAGGTGGGTATTCAGGCTGTCGAAAGCTCCTTAGAGCTAAACTACCCCTTATCAGGACCCCAAAATGAGTTTATAACCGAATTATTGAATTTTGCTTTGCATAACAATTTTTTTCAATTTTTCAATAAATTTTACCATCAGATACGGGGTACCTCGATGGGGGCAGCCTGGGCTCCGGCTTATGCCTGTATCCATCTGGGTCAGTGGGAAGAGCAGGATGGCTATTCATCGCCGATGTACCGCCCCCATGTGATGACCTGGTGGCGATACATCGATGATGTACTGATGTTATGGCGAGGCACGCCAGAACAGTTACATCAATTTATGTCAGAACTTAATACCAACAAACGGAACATACACTTAACCTACACCTTTGATCGTGAGAAACTGTCTTTTCTCGACCTCTCGATCCTATTCAAACAAGGTAAACTTAAAACCTGCACATACCGTAAAGACACAGCGGCCAATACGTTGCTGTACGCAACAAGTCACCATCCTCAATGGCTAAAGAATGGGATCCCAGTAGGCCAGTTTCTACGCATAAAAAGGAACTGTTCAAGCGTTGAGGATTATAGACGAGAAAGCCAGGAACTATATCTCAGATTTCGTGAACGCGGGTACTCGCACCGACAGATTAAACAGGCGAGGAAGCGGGCAGCAAGTAGGGAGCGCCTTGACCTTCTAGCCCCAAAAAAACAGGCGATCAATGAAGAGTCATTAAATGACCCAATACGAATAATAACATCGTTTGGCTCACAGTGGGAACCAGTGTGCAAAACACTGGAGAAACATTGGGGTATTTTAACCAACACTCCCGACCTGGCCCAAATCGTTGGGGATTCCCCTACGATGGTGGCGCGACGTGCTAGAAATCTTGGCGACATGTTGGTCAAATCAGAATTCATTAAAGAACCAGAAACCACTTGGCTCAATGAATATCCACGAACAACAGGAATGTTCCCGTGTAATAGATGCCAGGTCTGTCCCTATGTCCATTGAACTTCGACTTTTACTGACTCTTCGGGTAACGGATCTTTTCAGATCAGAGACCTCATCAATTGCTCGACGACTCGTGTCATCTATATGGTCACTTGTCCTTGCCCTAAAATTTATGTGGGCAAGACCAAGAGATCGCTGAGGATAAGAGTCGGCGAGCACCTGAGAGAAATAAACAATAAAGAAAAAATTCCTGAGAAACCTCTGGCGAAACATTTTGCCCAATATCATGGACGCAGTTCCCATGGTATGACGGTTAAAAGGATATACGTTTTAAAGCTACCTATAAGAAGAGGTGATTATGATCGCATCCTCTTACAGAAGGAAAAATGGTGGGTATACCGCCTAAAATCCCTCGTCCCGGCTGGTTTAAACACAGAGTTAAATTTACAGGTGTTTTTACCTACCTAGAAATATACATAATAATCTATTACTCTCTCCCTCTAAATAATTTCCCTTGTGTATATCAAATTTTGTGAGCTTACTGTACCTACGGGTCACTTTGCCTCTTAATACTCCTTTCCACCGGTCAGATTGTTTGACTATCAAAACCACTCTATATCAACCGACCAATGGTAATTCTCCTACTTCCCTGTCATCCCACCCCATCCTAATCCAGCACACCTTTCCCTTCTTTTTATTTACATCCCCTTCCCCTCTTCCCCTTCCCCTTTTCCCTTCCCTTTCCCCCTCCCTTCTTTTCCACATCACACCCTCCTCCACCCCCACCCCCTACTCTCCCTCCCATTACTATTTTTTCCTCCAACTCCCCTTTCTTTTTCCTTTCTTTTCCCTCCCCCCCTCCCCCCTCCCCCCCCTTTTTTCCTCCCCCCGCCCCTCCCTCCCCCCTTTTTTCTATATTAGGATCTTCCAATTAACCTTAGTTATTGATTCAATTTTGATTGGAAAATTACCAACATTATATTAATTTTACTAAGAAAAATGGATTAATAATTTCATCTCCTAAATACGTGTTTGCTGTGATTTGTTAGTCTACCTATATGTCTTTCTCCCGATCCTCCCCAAGAAAAATATACATAAAAGCATATCATCCCCTTTGATATTGAGAATATTATCCCCCAGCAAATAAATGATGGATATTGTTTAATCCCTTAGACAGATATAACTGAGAGAGTACTTTACTATGAAGGACCTTATTTACTACGGACCTTATCTGCTCTGTCTTATACACGGTAACAAAGAATAATCCCAACTATGTGAAGAATAAATAGGAACCTGGAAAAACTTCAGACGGGACCTAATTACCGGTTGTTTTTATAATTTCTCAACCCTTTACTCATGCACGTCACCGGTCTGTGTGATACATAAATAGGTATCCCGACCAGTGACGTGAAACGCCCAGACGAAGCTACGCCACAGAGCACGGCGAAACGCGTTGACGTCATACCCTACACAGTCACATGACGTGATTTCGAATGGAGCGGGTGGAGTGACAGGAGATTGCAGGCAGCAGTCAGCGTCCAAACTACCTACAACGACCGCGACACTCGGCATTTTTAATGCCGCTACATTGGATTGTTTATATGGTGGCGTGAGCACCACCTGACAGCCCTAGGACACCCCTGGATATCCGTAAGCGCCAACGGCCGACGAGATTATTTGGAATGGCCAGAATAATTTAACATCAGCTGCAAGGTATGTGGCAATCAGAGATCTAGTGATACAGATCTGATCAAACTCAACTCTAACAGCGAAGACGTCCATTGGTAACGTACGCACCCTATTGATGTATAGGACCAAGTAGAGCTAAATACTATGAGTATTGACTGATCTTACTATGTCTGAAATCCCTTGCATTGCTGCCCTACCAATGCTATGTACCAAATGAATTATTGACACTTGAATCAAACCACATTGATGAACTTTTCAATTTAAATCATACCAGCAACTGTCAGAGGAAATTTATTACCTTCTCATTCGTTATTCAATCTGAATTCATTGGAACATTAGTCGGCCAATAGTACCACCAGGGGATTCCCGGTTCTCCGCACCAACAGCGGTCCCCCTGCCCCAGTCTATTTACTCCAATCCCCCTCCCCTTCCCCCGCCCCATCAGGCTCAGCCCTTTGTTATACAGTACCCATTTGGATTTAATAAAGGGATCCACACAATTATTGGTGGATCCAATTACCTTACATCCTTTAGAGGAAGGCAACTTAAAAAGATTTTTACTGGGTTACTTAATACATAGGACTGAACCACACGTCCGGACTAGTGTATTGTTACATGTTTTTTGTTAAGTCTTGTCTGTCCAGTGATGTCCCTTTTATCAAGTTTTATTAATCATCCACAGGTTGGGTACTCACCTTGCACTTTATTTAATCTTTACATGTTATAAGGTTTACAGGAATAAATATTTAACTCATAACATTCCTGTTGTCTGATCTATTTTTGTTGCCAAAGTAACCCCTTTGCCTGTCTCTAAACAGGCTTATCCCTCTCCCCATTCCCTTTAATCCTATATGCTTAAATGGTTACAGCAACAATACCTTACAAGGTTGATGATCTATAGTAAGCGACACACTTGATCACTTACTTATTAGTGGGAACTTGCGAATTTCCTTCCCCCAAACCCCAATATATTTATAGTTCCATAGTGATCCCTATGTTCACTTCTAGCAAGTCCACACAAATAATTTTTTTTAATTTTTTTTTTTTACGTGCAGTGATTAAATACCAAAAATCCCCTATTATTGTTTAAATTGCGTGAGGGATGGCTTTTATGTTGGGAGATGATATAGACCAGGAGATTAGAACAGCTTTCCAGAGTGACACGACACATACCCTCGATCAGGATGACGAAATTAAAAATAAATTTAAAGAACACAAGAAGCTACTAATTAGACACCTGAACCGTAAGTGGGACGTGTCATCCTTGGAAACTTACATCTCGCACAGAATTGTTCCAAGAGGCTTAAGAGATAAGACAGTCCCAGCCGAGCACCTTCATACTAACACCTTCTTGCCAAAATGGAAGGAGCTCTGCATTAATCATGGGCTAAACGTTATGGGACTAATTGTCGAGGAGGAAAAAATACAACTTATCAACATACAGCAACAGATTCAGGAAAGTGCACGAGGGTTGGAGGAATTAAAGGATCAAGAGGAGTTTGCCAGGCAAAATGACCTATTAAAGAAAGAGATAGAGAAAGTACAACTAAATCTTAAAGTTACAAAACAGGGAAAATTTAGGCGCGATTTAGCGGACTTCGATAAAGACGAGGTCTGTGACCTTACTATTCGTCGTGGACGTAGTAAATCACAGGGACGCGGAGCCAGATCACAATCGCGACGCCGTCGGAATAAGTCAACTAGTGATACCGACGACGAAATATCGAAAACCGTTACTTTTTTAGACCAGGAGGGGGAGGACCCAAAACTCGATCGGGTACCACCCCCACAGCCAAAATTCAGGACACAACTCAGGAACCAAAAATTACCCAAATTAACACAGGAACAAACTTATACCAGGAGTCAGAAAAAGTAATAAAAGTTCAGACCAATCAATTAATGACTACTGATATGAAGGTAATCAATTTATCTGATTATGACCTAAACTTGGACCATCTAAATCTTTTACGAAAGGGTATGACCTTCTCCCCAGTAGCTAATATGGACGAGTTCACGGTCTTCAAGGACATTACATTATTCCTAAGAAAGGCCTTTTTTCGATTACTCTACAGTACCAAAGATACTGTAGTAGAGACAACACAACTGACAGATCCAGAAGACCAGCTGGCCTTAGACATATTAAATTCACTACTGGATGAGAACGACATACCGGATGAGCAATCAGTCTCCTCAATAAGACGAGTAAATTTGAAAATAAGATCACAAAAGATGCCCCCGTTATCAAAAAACAGATGGCTCAATACCTTTCTTGATATGGTCCAAATGGACCTGGAAAGGATTGATTGGACTAAAAAGTCACTGGACAATCTATCAATAGGCGAAAGACAAGCACTTAAGGATTTAGAGAGTAGTAAGGACATCGTTATTAAAAATAGCGACAAAGGAGGCAATGTGGTCCTATTAAACCAACAGCAATATGAACTAGAAGTCAAAAGACAATTAATGGATAAATCAACCTACCACCAATTTGACCACAACCCTTTTCCCTTAGTGGTTGAAGAACTAAATCAAAAATTAAAATATGCAAAAGATGAGGGTTTACTAACAGTAAAGGATTTCAACTATCTTCTCGTTCATGAGTACAATATACCAACATTTTACATTATACCCAAAGTTCATAAAAACTTACAGAATCCACCAGGGAGACCGATAGTTTCGGCTTGCCAAGGACCCTTAGAGCGAGTTGGGAAATACTTGGATCTACTCCTTAAAGAAATGGTCACTAGCTTAAAATCCTATGTACAGGATACACGTCATGTCCTGGCCAAGATTGATGACCTGGGTCACTGCGAATAACCAGATGGGGTATTATTGGTTGGCATTGATGTAGAATCCTTATATACATCAACACCCCATCAGGTGGGTATTCAGGCTGTCGAAAGCTCCTTAGAGCTAAACTACCCCTTATCAGGACCCCAAAATGAGTTTATAACCGAATTATTGAATTTTGCTTTGCATAACAATTTTTTTCAATTTTTAAATAAATTTTACCATCAGATACGGGGTACCTTGATGGGGGCAGCCTGGGCTCCGGCTTATGCCTGTATCCATCTGGGTCAGTGGGAAGAGCAGGATGTCTATTCATCGCCGATGTACCGCCCCCATGTGATGACCTGGTGGCGATACATCGATGATGTATTGATGTTATGGCGAGGCACGCCAGAACAGTTACATCAATTTATGTCAGAACTTAATACCAACAAACGGAACATACACTTAACCTACACCTTTGATCGTGAGAAACTGTCTTTTCTCGACCTCTCGATCCTATTCAAACAAGGTAAACTTAAAACCTGCACATACCGTAAAGACACAGCGGCCAATACGTTGCTGTACGCAACAAGTCACCATCCTTAATGGCTAAAGAATGGGATCCCAGTAGGCCAGTTTCTACGCATAAAAAGGAACTGTTCAAGCGTTGAGGATTATAGACGAGAAAGCCAGGAACTATATCTCAGATTTCGTGAACGCGGGTACTCGCACCGACAGATTAAACAGGCGAGGAAGCGGGCAGCAACTAGGGAGCGCCTTGACCTTCTAGCCCCAAAAAAACAGGCGATCAATGAAGAGTCATTAAATGACCCAATACGAATAATAACATCGTTTGGCTCACAGTGGGAACCAGTGCGCAAAACACTGGAGAAACATTGGGGCATTTTAACCAACAGTCCCGACCTGGCCCAAATCGTTGGGGATTCCCCTACGATGGTGGCGCGACGTGCTAGAAATCTTGGCGACATGTTGGTCAAATCAGAATTCATTAAAGAACCAGAAACCACTTGGCTCAATGAATATCCACGAACAACAGGAATGTTCCCATGTAATAGATGCCAGGTCTGTCCCTATGTCCATCGAACTTCGACTTTTACTGACTCTTCGGGTAACGGATCTTTTCAGATCAGAGACCTCATCAATTGCTCGACGACTCGTGTCATCTATATGGTCACTTGTCCTTGCCCTAAAATGTATGTGGGCAAGACCAAGAGATCGCTGAGGATAAGAGTCGGCGAGCACCTGAGAGAAATAAACAATAAAGAAAAAATTCCTGAGAAACCTCTGGCGAAACATTTCGCCCAATATCATGGACGCAGTTCCCATGGTATGACGGTTAAAGGGATATACGTTTTAAAGCTACCTATAAGAAGAGGTGATTATGATCGCATCCTCTTACAGAAGGAAAAATTGTGGGTATACCGCCTAAAATCCCTCGTCCCGGCTGGTTTAAACACAGAGTTAAATTTACAGGTGTTTTTACCTACCTAGAAATATACATAATAATCTATTACTCTCTCCCTCTAAATAATTTCCCTTGTGTATATCAAATTTTGTGAGCTTACTGTACCTACGGGTCACTTTGCCTCTTAATACTCCTTTCCACCGGTCAGATTGTTTGACTATCAAAACCACTCTATATCAACCGACCAATGGTAATTCTCCTACTTCCCTGTCATCCCACCCCATCCTAATCCAGCACACCTTTCCCTTCTTTTTATTTACATCCCCTTCCCCTCTTCCCCTTCCCCTTTTCCCTTCCCTTTCCCCCTCCATTCTTTTCCACATCACACCCTCCTCCACCCCCACCCCCTACTCTCCCTCCCATTACTATTTTTTCCTCCAACTCCCCTTTCTTTTTCCTTTCTTTTCCCTCCCCCCTCCCCCCTCCTCCCCCTTTTTTCCTCCCCCCGCCCCTCCCTCCCCCCTTTTTTCTATATTAGGATCTTCCAATTAACCTTAGTTATTGATTCAATTTTGATTGGAAAATTACCAACATTATATTAATTTTACTAAGAAAAATGGATTAATAATTTCATCTCCTAAATACGTGTTTGCTGTGATTTGTTAGTCTACCTATAAGTCTTTCTCCCGATCCTCCCCAAGAAAAATATACATAAAAGCATATCATCCCCTTTGATATTGAGAATATTATCCCCCAGCAAATAAATGATGGATATTGTTTAATCCGTTAGACAGATATAACTGAGAGAGTACTTTATTATGAAGGACCTTATTTACTACGGACCTTATCTGCTCTGTCTTATACACGGTAACAAAGAATAATCCCAACTATGTGAAGAATAAATAGGAACCTGGAAAAACTTCAGACGGGACCTAATTACCGGTTGTTTTTATAATTTCTCAACCCTTTACTCATGCGCGTCACCGGTCTGTGTGATACATAAATAGGTATCCCGACCAGTGACGTGAAACGTCCAGACGAAGCTACGCCACAGAGCACGGCGAAACGCGTTGACGTCATACCCTACACAGTCACATGACGTGATTTCGAATGGAGCGGGTGGAGTGACAGGAGATTGCAGGCAGCAGTCAGCGTCCAAACTACCTACAACGACCGCGACACTTGGCATTTTTAATGCCGCTACATTGGATTGTTTATATGGTGGCGTGAGCACCACCTGACAGCCCTAGGACACCCCTGGATATCCGTAAGCGCCAACGGCCGACGAGATTATTTGGAATGGCCAGAATAATTTAACATCAGCTGCAAGGTATGTGGCAATCAGAGATCTAGTGACACAGATCTGATCAAACTCAACTCTAACAGCGAAGACGTCCATTGGTAACGTACGCACCCTATTGATGTATAGGACCAAGTAGAGCTAAATACTATGAGTATTGACTGATCTTACTATGTCTGAAATCCCTTGCATTGCTGCCCTACCAATGCTATGTACCAAATGAATTATTGACACTTGAATCAAACCACATTGATGAACTTTTCAATTTAAATCATACCAGCAACTGTCAGAGGAAATTTATTACCTTCTCATTCGTTATTCAATCTGAATTCATTGGAACATTAGTCGGCCAATAGTACCACCAGGGGATTCCCGGTTCTCCGCACCAACAGCGGTCCCCCTGCCCCAGTCTATTTACTCCAATCCCCCTCCCCTTCCTCCGCCCCATCAGGCTCAGCCCTTTGTTATACAGTACCCATTTGGATTTAATAAAGGGATCCACACAATTATTGGTGGATCCAATTACCTTACATCCTTTAGAGGAAGGCAACTTAAAAAGATTTTTACTGGGTTACTTAATACATAGGACTGAACCACACGTCCGGACTAGTGTATTGTTACATGTTTTTTGTTAAGTCTTGTCTGTCCAGTGATGTCCCTTTTATCAAGTTTTATTAATCATCCACAGGTTGGGTACTCACCTTGCACTTTATTTAATCTTTACATGTTATAAGGTTTACAGGAATAAATATTTAACTCATAACATTCCTGTTGTCTGATCTATTTTTGTTGCCAAAGTAACCCCTTTGCCTGTCTCTAAACAGGCTTATCCCTCTCCCCATTCCCTTTAATCCTATACCCTTTACATCAGAGTTTGCCTTGCACTGTAAGAGGGAATCCTGCACACTCTGATGTATGGGGAAACTCTGTGCTGACTGGGTTATAGTAACCTGACCTTCATGTAAATGGAGAAATATGTTTTTTGACTTTTGTTTTAACTTTAACATATTGCTTGTAGCACTAGCTACATGTTTATAGTTTAAATATTGATATTTGCACTGTGTTGCACTGAAAATGGCTGTAGCGCTTGGTTGCTACTAGTAACAAACATCCACCAAATCACCCTGCTGCCAGACCCCCATATATCACTTTTGAGACAATGAGCAGTCATTTGTGTTGTTTTCTTTTGTTTATTGTGGGGCTATAACTTGGTTGGGGTAAAGGAAGATATGAGATGCCCATAGCACTTGTTGAATTGCCATCACATTTAGAGAACATTGATTAGTAGATTTAGCCCTGAAACTGATGCACTTCTAACATTCACAGTCTCTTCCCCTGCAGACTATTGCTTCTCCTCCTTTGCTCTAACTCCTGCAGAACATCACTCCCCAGTACTTTTCTCCTCCTGTACAGATCCTTTGCTGCAAAACTGTTAGATTCCTGTCTCATCACTTACAGTAAGCCAAAAAGGGATCACTCTGAATAACCCCAGCTTACTGGCTGTACTTAGTTACGGCTGCAAATCTCTTAAATGGTGTTACCTGAGCGCTTTACTAGGCCAAAGGTATACAGTACCTCTCCCCGGCAGCCTAGTAGTTTTAGTAGCACACGGCAACAAACGGACTACTGCTCCCAGCCAGTCCGAACTGCAAATCCTGCGCCCTCAGACCACAGAAGCTTGACACTACACCCCACAGTCTCTCCTCTGTTCCGAAACTCCTCACCCAGCACTCCACTGGGGTATCCACACTGAACTTCTCCTGCAAGTCCATGATGGAGAACTTTATCCGGAAATACGTTCCAGCAGTATCTCCGGTAGGGATGAGCTCGGTGTTCGAGTCGAACATACGTTCGACTCGAACATCAACTGTTCGATCGTTCGCCGAACAACGAACGATTTGGGCCGTTCGCGCCTAATTCGCGGCCCACAATGCACTACGCCATCGCAGTGTCATCCAGGCGCTGTGATTGGCCAAGCAGGCACTGTGACCCCGCATGCTTGGCCAATCACAGCGCCGGCAGCGAGGAGAGCAATGATTGGCCACAGGCAGGATGCCTGTGGCCAATTATTGCTGAGGGTGTTTAGTACACGCCCCACACTATAAAAGGCCGCCAGCACGGCGGCCTAGTGTAGTGTGTTCCGGAGCAGGGAAAGAGAAGCATAGGCAGGGACAGTGACATTTTTTTTCTTGCTTAACCTGGATTCCTTTAGTTTAGGGAAAGAGAAGGATAGGTAGGGAGAGTGTCAGTCTGTTTTACTGTGCTAAACCTTGTTTGTAGGGACAGGGAAGGACAGTGAGGGAAATTCTCATTGTGCTATACTGTGCTAAAGCATTCATCATCAACCATCTTAAAAAAAACATTTTTTATAGGCACAGAAAACTATAGGTAGGGAGAGTGTCAGTGTGTTTTACTGTGCTAATCCTTGTTTGTAGGGACAGGGAAGGACAGTGAGGGAAATTCTCATTGTGCTATACTGTGCTAAAGCATTCATCATCAACCATCTTTAAAAAAACATTTTTATAGGGACAGAAAACTATAGGTAGGGAGAGTGTCAGTGTGTTTTACTGTGCTAATCCTTGTTTGTAGGGACAGGGAAGGACAGTGAGGGAAATTCTCATTGTGCTATACTGTGCTAAAGCATTCATCATCAACCATCTTTAAAAAAACATTTTTTATAGGGACAGAAAACTATAGGTAGGGAGAGTGTCAGTGTGTTTTACTGTGCTAATCCTTGTTTGTAGGGACAGGGAAGGACAGTGAGGGAAATTCTCATTGTGCTATACTGTGCTAAAGCATTCATCATCAACCATCTTTAAAAAAAAAAATTTTATAGGGACAGAAAACTATAGGTAGGGAGAGTGTCAGGGTGTTTTACTGTGCTAAACCTTGTTTGTAGGGACAGGGAAGGCCAGTGAGGGAAATTCTCATTGTGCTATACTGTGCTAAAGCATTCCTCATCAACCATCTTTAAAAAAACATTTTTTATAGGGACAGAAAACTATAGGTAGGGAGAGTGTCAGTGTGTTTTACTGTGCTAATCCTTGTTTGTAGGGACAGGGAAGGACAGTGAGGGAAATTCTCATTGTGCTATACTGTGCTAAAGCATTCATCATCAACCATCTTTAAAAAAACATTTTTTATAGGGACAGAAAACTATAGGTAGGGAGAGTGTCAGTGTGTTTTACTGTGCTAATCCTTGTTTGTAGGGACAGGGAAGGACAGTGAGGGAAATTCTCATTGTGCTATACTGTGCTAAAGCATTCATCATCAACCATCTTTAAAAAAACATTTTTTATAGGGACAGAAAACTATAGGTAGGGAGAGTGTCAGTGTGTTTTACTGTGCTAATCCTTGTTTGTAGGGACAGGGAAGGACAGTGAGGGAAATTCTCATTGTGCTATACTGTGCTAAAGCATTCATCATCAACCATCTTTAAAAAAACATTTTTTATAGGGACAGAAAACTATAGGTAGGGAGAGTGTCAGTGTGTTTTACTGTGCTAATCCTTGTTTGTAGGGACAGGGAAGGACAGTGAGGGAAATTCTCATTGTGCTATACTGTGCTAAAGCATTCATCATCAACCATCTTTAAAAAAAAAATTTTTATAGGGACAGAAAACTATAGGTAGGGAGAGTGTCAGTGTATTTTACTGTGCTAAACCTTGTTTGTAGGGACAGGGAAGGCCAGTGAGGGAAATTCTCATTGTGCTATACTGTGATAAAGCATTCCTCATCAACCATCTTTAAAAAAACATTTTTTATAGGGACAGAAAACTATAGGTAGGGAGAGTGTCAGTGTGTTTTACTGTGCTAATCCTTGTTTGTAGGGACAGGGAAGGACAGTGAGGGAAATTATCATTGTGCTATACTGTGCTAAAGCATTCATCATCAACCATCTTTAAAAAAACATTTTTTATAGGGACAGAAAACTATAGGTAGGGAGAGTGTCAGTGTGTTTTACTGTGCTAATCCTTGTTTGTAGGGACAGGGAAGGACAGTGAGGGAAATTCTCATTGTGCTATACTGTGCTAAAGCATTCATCATCAACCATCTTTAAAAAAAAAAATTTTATAGGGACAGAAAACTATAGGTAGGGAGAGTGTCAGTGTGTTTTACTGTGCTAAACCTTGTTTGTAGGGACAGGGAAGGCCAGTGAGGGAAATTCTCATTGTGCTATACTGTGCTAAAGCATTCCTCATCAACCATCTTTAAAAAAACATTTTTTATAGGGACAGAAAACTATAGGTAGGGAGAGTGTCAGTGTGTTTTACTGTGCTAATCCTTGTTTGCAGGGACAGGGAAGGACAGTGAGGGAAATTCTCATTGTGCTATACTGTGCTAAAGCATTCATCATCAACCATCTTTAAAAAAACATTTTTTATAGGCACAGAAAACTATAGGTAGGGAGAGTGTCAGTGTGTTTTACTGTGCTAATCCTTGTTTGTAGGGACAGGGAAGGACAGTGAGGGAAATTCTCATTGTGCTATACTGTGCTAAAGCATTCATCATCAACCATCTTTAAAAAAAAAATTTTTATAGGGACAGAAAACTATAGGTAGGGAGAGTGTCAGTGTGTTTTACTGTGCTAAACCTTGTTTGTAGGGACAGGGAAGGCCAGTGAGGGAAATTCTCATTGTGCTATACTGTGCTAAAGCATTCCTCATCAACCATCTTTAAAAAAACATTTTTTATAGGGACAGAAAACTATAGGTAGGGAGAGTGTCAGTGTGTTTTACTGTGCTAATCCTTGTTTGCAGGGACAGGGAAGGACAGTGAGGGAAATTCTCATTGTGCTATACTGTGCTAAAGCATTCATCATCAACCATCTTTAAAAAAACATTTTTTATAGGGACAGAAAACTATAGGTAGGGAGAGTGTCAGTGTGTTTTACTGTGCTAATCCTTGTTTGTAGGGACAGGGAAGGACAGTGAGGGAAATTCTCATTGTGCTATACTGTGCTAAAGCATTCATCATCAACCATCTTTAAAAAAAAAAATTTATAGGGACAGAAAACTATAGGTAGGGAGTGTCAGTGTGTTTTACTGTGCTAATCCTTGTTTGTAGGGACAGGGAAGGACAGTGAGGGAAATTCTCATTGTGCTATACTGTGCTAAAGCATTCATCATCAACCATCTTTAAAAAAAAAAATTTATAGGGACAGAAAACTATAGGTAGGGAGAGTGTCAGTGTGTTTTACTGTGCTAAACCTTGTTTGTAGGGACAGGGAAGGCCAGTGAGGGAAATTCTCATTGTGCTATACTGTGCTAAAGCATTCCTCATCAACCATCTTTAAAAAAAAAAATTTTATAGGGACAGAAAACTATAGGTAGGGAGAGTGTCAGTGTGTTTTACTGTGCTAAACCTTGTTTGTAGGGACAGGGAAGGACAGTGAGGGAAATTCTCATTGTGCTATACTGTGCTAAAGCATTCATCATCAACCATCTTTAAAAAAACATTTTTTATAGGGACAGAAAACTATAGGTAGGGAGAGTGTCAGTGTGTTTTACTGTGCTAATCCTTGTTTGTAGGGACAGGGAAGGACAGTGAGGGAAATTCTCATTGTGCTATACTGTGCTAAGGCATTCCTCATCAACCATCTTTAAAAAAAAATATTTTATAGGGACAGAAAACTATAGGTAGGGAGAGTGTCAGTGTGTTTTACTGTGCTAAACCTTGTTTGTAGGGACAGGGAAGGACAGTGAGGGAAATTCTCATTGTGCTATACTGTGCTAAAGCATTCATCATCAACCATCTTTAAAAAAACATTTTTTATAGGGACAGAAAACTATAGGTAGGGAGAGTGTCAGTGTGTTTTACTGTGCTAAACCTTGTTTGTAGGGACAGGGAAGGACAGTGAGGGAAATTCTCATTGTGCTATACTGTGCTAAAGCATTCATCATCAACCATCTTTAAAAAAAAAATTTTTATAGGAACAGAAAACTATAGGTAGGGAGAGTGTCAGTGTATTTTACTGTGCTAAACCTTGTTTGTAGGGACAGGGAAGGCCAGTGAGGGAAATTCTCATTGTGCTATACTGTGCTAAAGCATTCCTCATCAACCATCTTTAAAAAAACATTTTTTATAGGAACAGAAAACTATAGGTAGGGAGAGTGTCAGTGTGTTTTACTGTGCTAATCCTTGTTTGTAGGGACAGGGAAGGACAGTGAGGGAAATTCTCATTGTGCTATACTGTGCTAAAGCATTCATCATCAACCATCTTTAAAAAAACATTTTTTATAGGGACAGAAAACTATAGGTAGGGAGAGTGTCAGTGTGTTTTACTGTGCTAATCCTTGTTTGTAGGGACAGGGAAGGACAGTGAGGGAAATTCTCATTGTGCTATACTGTGCTAAAGCATTCATCATCAACCATCTTTAAAAAAAAATTTTTTATAGGGACAGAAAACTATAGGTAGGGAGAGTGTCAGTGTGTTTTACTGTGCTAAACCTTGTTTGTAGAGACAGGGAAGGCCAGTGAGGGAAATTCTCATTGTGCTATACTGTGCTAAAGCATTCCTCATCAACCATCTTTAAAAAAACATTTTTTATAGGGACAGAAAACTAGAGGTAGGGAGAGTGTCAGTGTGTTTTACTGTGCTAATCCTTGTTTGCAGGGACAGGGAAGGACAGTGAGGGAAATTCTCATTGTGCTATACTGTGCTAAAGCATTCATCATCAACCATCTTTAAAAAAACATTTTTTATAGGCACAGAAAACTATAGGTAGGGAGAGTGTCAGTGTGTTTTACTGTGCTAATCCTTGTTTGTAGGGACAGGGAAGGACAGTGAGGGAAATTCTCATTGTGCTATACTGTGCTAAAGCATTCATCATCAACCATCTTTAAAAAAACATTTTTTATAGGGACAGAAAACTATAGGTAGGGAGAGTGTCAGTGTGTTTTACTGTGCTAATCCTTGTTTGTAGGGACAGGGAAGGACAGTGAGGGAAATTCTCATTGTGATATACTGTGCTAAAGCATTCATCATCAACCATCTTTAAAAAAAAAATTTTTTATAGGGACAGAAAACTATAGGTAGGGAGAGTGTCAGTGTGTTTTACTGTGCTAAACCTTGTTTGTAGGGACAGGGAAGGCCAGTGAGGGAAATTCTCATTGTGCTATACTGTGCTAAAGCATTCCTCATCAACCATCTTTAAAAAAACATTTTTTATAGGGACAGAAAACTATAGGTAGGGAGAGTGTCAGTGTGTTTTACTGTGCTAATCCTTGTTTGCAGGGACAGGGAAGGACAGTGAGGGAAATTCTCATTGTGCTATACTGTGCTAAAGCATTCATCATCAACCATCTTTAAAAAAACATTTTTTATAGGGACAGAAAACTATAGGTAGGGAGAGTGTCAGTGTGTTTTACTGTGCTAATCCTTGTTTGTAGGGACAGGGAAGGACAGTGAGGGAAATTCTCATTGTGCTATACTGTGCTAAAGCATTCATCATCAACCATCTTTAAAAAAAAATTTTTATAGGGACAGAAAACTATAGGTAGGGAGAGTGTCAGTGTGTTTTACTGTGCTAATCCTTGTTTGTAGGGACAGGGAAGGACAGTGAGGGAAATTCTCATTGTGCTATACTGTGCTAAAGCATTCATCATCAACCATCTTTAAAAAAAAAAATTTATAGGGACAGAAAACTATAGGTAGGGAGAGTGTCAGTGTGTTTTACTGTGCTAAACCTTGTTTGTAGGGACAGGGAAGGCCAGTGAGGGAAATTCTCATTGTGCTATACTGTGCTAAAGCATTCCTCATCAACCATCTTTAAAAAAAAAATTTTTATAGGGACAGAAAACTATAGGTAGGGAGAGTGTCAGTGTGTTTTACTGTGCTAAACCTTGTTTGTAGGGACAGGGAAGGACAGTGAGGGAAATTCTCATTGTGCTATACTGTGCTAAAGCATTCATCATCAACCATCTTTAAAAAAACATTTTTTATAGGGACAGAAAACTATAGGTAGGGAGAGTGTCAGTGTGTTTTACTGTGCTAATCCTTGTTTGTAGGGACAGGGAAGGACAGTGAGGGAAATTCTCATTGTGCTATACTGTGCTAAAGCATTCATCATCAACCATCTTTAAAAAAACATTTTTTATAGGGACAGAAAACTATAGGTAGGGAGAGTGTCAGTGTGTTTTACTGTGCTAATCCTTGTTTGTAGGGACAGGGAAGGACAGTGATGGAAATTCTCATTGTGCTATACTGTGCTAAAGCATTCATCATCAACCATCTTTCAAAAAAATTTTTTATAGGGACAGAAAACTATAGGTAGGGAGAGTGTCAGTGTGTTTTACTGTGCTAAACCTTGTTTGTAGGGACAGGGAAGGCCAGTGAGGGAAATTCTCATTGTGCTATACTGTGCTAAGGCATTCCTCATCAACCATCTTTAAAAAAAAATTTTTTATAGGGACAGAAAACTATAGGTAGGGAGAGTGTCAGTGTGTTTTACTGTGCTAAACCTTGTTTGTAGGGACAGGGAAGGACAGTGAGGGAAATTCTCATTGTGCTATACTGTGCTAAAGCATTCATCATCAACCATCTTTAAAAAAACATTTTTTATAGGGACAGAAAACTATAGGTAGGGAGAGTGTCAGTGTGTTTTACTGTGCTAATCCTTGTTTGTAGGGACAGGGAAGGACAGTGAGGGAAATTCTCATTGTGCTATACTGTGCTAAAGCATTCATCATCAACCATCTTTAAAAAAACATTTTTTATAGGGACAGACAACTATAGGTAGGGAGAGTGTCAGTGTGTTTTACTGTGCTAATCCTTGTTTGTAGGGACAGGGAAGGACAGTGAGGGAAATTCTCATTGTGCTATACTGTGCTAAAGCATTCATCATCAACCATCTTTAAAAAAACATTTTTTATAGGGACAGAAAACTATAGGTAGGGAGAGTGTCAGTGTGTTTTACTGTGCTAATCCTTGTTTGTAGGGACAGGGAAGGACAGTGAGGGAAATTCTCATTGTGCTATACTGTGCTAAAGCATTCATCATCAACCATCTTTAAAAAAACATTTTTTATAGGGACAGAAAACTATAGGTAGGGAGAGTGTCAGTGTGTTTTACTGTGCTAATCCTTGTTTGTAGGGACAGGGAAGGACAGTGAGGGAAATTCTCATTGTGCTATACTGTGCTAAAGCATTCATCATCAACCATCTTTAAAAAAACATTTTTTATAGGGACAGAAAACTATAGGTAGGGAGAGTGTCAGTGTGTTTTACTGTGCTAATCCTTGTTTGTAGGGACAGGGAAGGACAGTGAGGGAAATTCTCATTGTGCTATACTGTGCTAAAGCATTCATCATCAACCATCTTTAAAAAAACATTTTTTATAGGGACAGAAAACTATAGGTAGGGAGAGTGTCAGTGTGTTTTACTGTGCTAATCCTTGTTTGTAGGGACAGGGAAGGACAGTGAGGGAAATTCTCATTGTGCTATACTGTGCTAAAGCATTCATCATCAACCATCTTTAAAAAAACATTTTTTATAGGGACAGAAAACTATAGGTAGGGAGAGTGTCAGTGTGTTTTACTGTGCTAATCCTTGTTTGTAGGGACAGGGAAGGACAGTGAGGGAAATTCTCATTGTGCTATACTGTGCTAAAGCATTCATCATCAACCATCTTTAAAAAAAAAAAAATATAGGGACAGAAAACTATAGGTAGGGAGAGTGTCAGTGTGTTTTACTGTGCTAAACCTTGTTTGTAGGGACAGGGAAGGCCAGTGAGGGAAATTCTCATTGTGCTATACTGTGCTAAAGCATTCCTCATCAACCATCTTTAAAAAAACATTTTGTATAGGGACAGAAAACTATAGGTAGGGAGAGTGTCAGTGTGTTTTACTGTGCTAAACCTTGTTTGTAGGGACAGGGAAGGACAGTGAGGGAAATTCTCATTGTGCTATACTGTGCTAAAGCATTCATCATCAACCATCTTTAAAAAAACATTTTTATAGGGACAGAAAACTATAGGTAGGGAGAGTGTCAGTGTGTTTTACTGTGCTAATCCTTGTTTGTAGGGACAGGGAAGGACAGTGAGGGAAATTCTCATTGTGCTATACTGTGCTAAAGCATTCATCATCAACCATCTTTAAAAAAAAAATTTTTATAGGGACAGAAAACTATAGGTAGAGAGAGTGTCAGTGTGTTTTACTGTGCTAATCCTTGTTTGTAGGGACAGGGAAGGACAGTGAGGGAAATTCTCATTGTGCTATACTGTGCTAAAGCATTCATCATCAACCATCTTTAAAAAAACATTTTTTATAGGGACAGAAAACTATAGGTAGGGAGAGTGTCAGTGTGTTTTACTGTGCTAATCCTTGTTTGTAGGGACAGGGAAGGACAGTGAGGGAAATTCTCATTGTGCTATACTGTGCTAAAGCATTCATCATCAACCATCTTTAAAAAAACATTTTTTATAGGGACAGAAAACTATAGGTAGGGAGAGTGTCAGTGTGTTTTACTGTGCTAATCCTTGTTTGTAGGGACAGGGAAGGACAGTGAGGGAAATTCTCATTGTGCTATACTGTGCTAAAGCATTCATCATCAACCATCTTTAAAAAAACATTTTTTATAGGGACAGAAAACTATAGGTAGGGAGAGTGTCAGTGTGTTTTACTATGCTAATCCTTGTTTGTAGGGACAGGGAAGGACAGTGAGGGAAATTCTCATTGTGCTATACTGTGCTAAAGCATTCATCATCAACCATCTTTAAAAAAACATTTTTTATAGGGACAGAAAACTATAGGTAGGGAGAGTGTCAGTGTGTTTTACTGTGCTAATCCTTGTTTGTAGGGACAGGGAAGGACAGTGAGGGAAATTCTCATTGTGCTATACTGTGCTAAAGCATTCATCATCAACCATCTTTAAAAAAACATTTTTTATAGGGACAGAAAACTATAGGTAGGGAGAGTGTCAGTGTGTTTTACTGTGCTAATCCTTGTTTGTAGGGACAGGGAAGGACAGTGAGGGAAATTCTCATTGTGCTATACTGTGCTAAAGCATTCATCATCAACCATCTTTAAAAAAACATTTTTTATAGGGACAGAAAACTATAGGTAGGGAGAGTGTCAGTGTGTTTTACTGTGCTAATCCTTGTTTGTAGGGACAGGGAAGGACAGTGAGGGAAATTCTCATTGTGCTATACTGTGCTAAAGCATTCATCATCAACCATCTTTAAAAAAAATTTTTTTATAGGGACAGAAAACTATAGGTAGGGAGAGTTTCAGTGTGTTTTACTGTGCTAAACCTTGTTTGTAGGGACAGGGAAGGCCAGTGAGGGAAATTCTCATTGTGCTATACTGTGCTAAAGCATTCCTCATCAACCATCTTTAAAAAAACATTTTTTATAGGGACAGAAAACTATAGGTAGGGAGAGTGTCAGTGTGTTTTACTGTGCTAATCCTTGTTTGCAGGGACAGGGAAGGACAGTGAGGGAAATTCTCATTGTGCTATACTGTGCTAAAGCATTCATCATCAACCATCTTTAAAAAAACATTTTTTATAGGGACAGAAAACTATAGGTAGGGAGAGTGTCAGTGTGTTTTACTGTGCTAATCCTTGTTTGTAGGGACAGGGAAGGACAGTGAGGGAAATTCTCATTGTGCTATACTGTGCTAAAGCATTCATCATCAACCATCTTTAAAAAAACATTTTTTATAGGGACAGAAAACTATAGGTAGGGAGAGTGTCAGTGTGTTTTACTGTGCTAATCCTTGTTTGTAGGGACAGGGAAGGACAGTGAGGGAAATTCTCATTGTGCTATACTGTGCTAAAGCATTCATCATCAACCATCTTTAAAAAAAAAAATTATAGGGACAGAAAACTATAGGTAGGGAGAGTGTCAGTGTGTTTTACTGTGCTAAACCTTGTTTGTAGGGACAGGGAAGGCCAGTGAGGGAAATTCTCATTGTGCTATACTGTGCTAAAGCATTCCTCATCAACCATCTTTAAAAAAAAAAATTTAATAGGGACAGAAAACTATAGGTAGGGAGAGTGTCAGTGTGTTTTACTGTGCTAAACCTTGTTTGTAGGGACAGGGAAGGACAGTGAGGGAAATTCTCATTGTGCTATACTGTGCTAAAGCATTCATCATCAACCATCTTTAAAAAAACATTTTTTATAGGGACAGAAAACTATAGGTAGGGAGAGTGTCAGTGTGTTTTACTGTGCTAATCCTTGTTTGTAGGGACAGGGAAGGACAGTGAGGGAAATTCTCATTGTGCTATACTGTGCTAAAGCATTCATCATCAACCATCTTTAAAAAAAACATTTTTTATAGGGACAGACAACTATAGGTAGGGAGAGTGTCAGTGTGTTTTACTGTGCTAATCCTTGTTTGTAGGGACAGGGAAGGACAGTGAGGGAAATTCTCATTGTGCTATACTGTGCTAAAGCATTCATCATCAACCATCTTTAAAAAAACATTTTTTATAGGGACAGAAAACTATAGGTAGGGAGAGTGTCAGTGTGTTTTACTGTGCTAATCCTTGTTTGTAGGGACAGGGAAGGACAGTGAGGGAAATTCTCATTGTGCTATACTGTGCTAAAGCATTCATCATCAACCATCTTTAAAAAAACATTTTTTATAGGGACAGAAAACTATAGGTAGGGAGAGTGTCAGTGTGTTTTACTGTGCTAATCCTTGTTTGTAGGGACAGGGAAGGACAGTGAGGGAAATTCTCATTGTGCTATACTGTGCTAAAGCATTCATCATCAACCATCTTTAAAAAAACATTTTTTATAGGGACAGAAAACTATAGGTAGGGAGAGTGTCAGTGTGTTTTACTGTGCTAATCCTTGTTTGTAGGGACAGGGAAGGACAGTGAGGGAAATTCTCATTGTGCTATACTGTGCTAAAGCATTCATCATCAACCATCTTTAAAAAAAAAAATTTATAGGGACAGAAAACTATAGGTAGGGAGAGTGTCAGTGTGTTTTACTGTGCTAAACCTTGTTTGTAGGGACAGGGAAGGCCAGTGAGGGAAATTCTCATTGTGCTATACTGTGCTAAAGCATTCCTCATCAACCATCTTTAAAAAAAAAAAATTATAGGGACAGAAAACTATAGGTAGGGAGAGTGTCAGTGTGTTTTACTGTGCTTAACCTTGTTTGTAGAGACAGGGAAGGACAGTGAGGGAAATTCTCATTGTGCTATACTGTGCTAAAGCATTCATCATCAACCATCTTTAAAAAAACATTTTTTATAGGGACAGAAAACTATAGGTAGGGAGAGTGTCAGTGTGTTTTACTGTGCTAATCCTTGTTTGTAGGGACAGGGAAGGACAGTGAGGGAAATTCTCATTGTGCTATACTGTGCTAAAGCATTCATCATCAACCATCTTTAAAAAAACATTTTTTATAGGGACAGAAAACTATAGGTAGGGAGAGTGTCAGTGTGTTTTACTGTGCTAATCCTTGTTTGTAGGGACAGGGAAGGACAGTGAGGGAAATTCTCATTGTGCTATACTGTGCTAAAGCATTCATCATCAACCATCTTTAAAAAAACATTTTTTATAGGGACAGAAAACTATAGGTAGGGAGAGTGTCAGTGTGTTTTACTGTGCTAATCCTTGTTTGTAGGGACAGGGAAGGACAGTGAGGGAAATTCTCATTGTGCTATACTGTGCTAAAGCATTCATCATCAACCATCTTTAAAAAAACATTTTTTATAGGGACAGAAAACTATAGGTAGGGAGAGTGTCAGTGTGTTTTACTGTGCTAATCCTTGTTTGTAGGGACAGGGAAGGACAGTGAGGGAAATTCTCATTGTGCTATACTGTGCTAAAGCATTCATCATCAACCATCTTTAAAAAAACATTTTTTATAGGGACAGAAAACTATAGGTAGGGAGAGTGTCCGTGTGTTTTACTGTGCTAATCCTTGTTTGTAGGGACAGGGAAGGACAGTGAGGGAAATTCTCATTGTGCTATACTGTGCTAAAGCATTCATCATCAACCATCTTTAAAAAAAAAATTTATAGGGACAGAAAACTATAGGTAGGGAGACTGTCAGTGTGTTTTACTGTGCTAAACCTTGTTTGTAGGGACAGGGAAGGCCAGTGAGGGAAATTCTCATTGTGCTATACTGTGCTAAAGCATTCCTCATCAACCATCTTTAAAAAAACATTTTTTATAGGGACAGAAAACTATAGGTAGGGAGAGTGTCAGTGTGTTTTACTGTGCTAAACCTTGTTTGTAGGGACAGGGAAGGACAGTGAGGGAAATTCTCATTGTGCTATACTGTGCTAAAGCATTCATCATCAACCATCTTTAAAAAAACATTTTTATAGGGACAGAAAACTATAGGTAGGGAGAGTGTCAGTGTGTTTTACTGTGCTAATCCTTGTTTGTAGGGACAGGGAAGGACAGTGAGGGAAATTCTCATTGTGCTATACTGTGCTAAAGCATTCATCATCAACCATCTTTAAAAAAACATTTTTTATAGGGACAGAAAACTATAGGTAGGGAGAGTGTCAGTGTGTTTTACTGTGCTAATCCTTGTTTGTAGGGACAGTGAAGGACAGTGAGGGAAATTCTCATTGTGCTATACTGTGCTAAAGCATTCATCATCAACCATCTTTAAAAAAACATTTTTTATAGGGACAGAAAACTATAGGTAGGGAGAGTGTCAGTGTGTTTTACTGTGCTAATCCTTGTTTGTAGGGACAGGGAAGGACAGTGAGGGAAATTCTCATTGTGCTATACTGTGCTAAAGCATTCATCATCAACCATCTTTAAAAAAAAAATTATAGGGACAGAAAACTATAGGTAGGGAGAGTGTCAGTGTGTTTTACTGTGCTAATCCTTGTTTGCAGGGACAGGGAAGGACAGTGAGGGAAATTCTCATTGTGCTATACTGTGCTAAAGCATTCATCATCAACCATCTTTAAAAAAACATTTTTTATAGGGACAGAAAACTATAGGTAGGGAGAGTGTCAGTGTGTTTTACTGTGCTAATCCTTGTTTGTAGGGACAGGGAAGGACAGTGAGGGAAATTCTCATTGTGCTATACTGTGCTAAAGCATTCATCATCAACCATCTTTAAAAAAACATTTTTTATAGGGACAGAAAACTATAGGTAGGGAGAGTGTCAGTGTGTTTTACTGTGCTAATCCTTGTTTGTAGGGACAGGGAAGGACAGTGAGGGAAATTCTCATTGTGCTATACTGTGCTAAAGCATTCATCATCAACCATCTTTAAAAAAAAAATTTTATAGGGACAGAAAACTATAGGTAGGGAGAGTGTCAGTGTGTTTTACTGTGCTAAACCTTGTTTGTAGGGACAGGGAAGGCCAGTGAGGGAAATTCTCATTGTGCTATACTGTGCTAAAGCATTCCTCATCAACCATCTTTAAAAAAAAAATTTTTATAGGGACAGAAAACTATAGGTAGGGAGAGTGTCAGTGTGTTTTACTGTGCTAAACCTTGTTTGTAGGGACAGGGAAGGACAGTGAGGGAAATTCTCATTGTGCTATACTGTGCTAAAGCATTCATCATCAACCATCTTTCAAAAAAAAAATTTATAGGGACAGAAAACTATAGGTAGGGAGAGTGTCAGTGTGTTTTACTGTGCTAAACCTTGTTTGTAGGGACAGGGAAGGCCAGTGAGGGAAATTCTCATTGTGCTATACTGTGCTAAGGCATTCCTCATCAACCATCTTTAAAAAAAAATTTTTTTATAGGGACAGAAAACTATAGGTAGGGAGAGTGTCAGTGTGTTTTACTGTGCTAAACCTTGTTTGTAGGGACAGGGAAGGACAGTGAGGGAAATTCTCATTGTGCTATACTGTGCTAAAGCATTCATCATCAACCATCTTTAAAAAAACATTTTTTATAGGGACAGAAAACTATAGGTAGGGAGAGTGTCAGTGTGTTTTACTGTGCTAATCCTTGTTTGTAGGGACAGGGAAGGACAGTGAGGGAAATTCTCATTGTGCTATACTGTGCTAAAGCATTCATCATCAACCATCTTTAAAAAAACATTTTTTATAGGGACAGACAACTATAGGTAGGGAGAGTGTCAGTGTGTTTTACTGTGCTAATCCTTGTTTGTAGGGACAGGGAAGGACAGTGAGGGAAATTCTCATTGTGCTATACTGTGCTAAAGCATTCATCATCAACCATCTTTAAAAAAACATTTTTTATAGGGACAGAAAACTATAGGTAGGGAGAGTGTCAGTGTGTTTTACTGTGCTAATCCTTGTTTGTAGGGACAGTGAAGGACAGTGAGGGAAATTCTCATTGTGCTATACTGTGCTAAAGCATTCATCATCAACCATCTTTAAAAAAACATTTTTTATAGGGACAGAAAACTATAGGTAGGGAGAGTGTCAGTGTGTTTTACTGTGCTAATCCTTGTTTGTAGGGACAGGGAAGGACAGTGAGGGAAATTCTCATTGTGCTATACTGTGCTAAAGCATTCATCATCAACCATCTTTCAAAAAAAAAATTTATAGGGACAGAAAACTATAGGTAGGGAGAGTGTCAGTGTGTTTTACTGTGCTAAACCTTGTTTGTAGGGACAGGGAAGGACAGTGAGGGAAATTCTCATTGTGCTATACTGTGCTAAAGCATTCATCATCAACCATCTTTAAAAAAACATTTTTTATAGGGACAGAAAACTATAGGTAGGGAGAGTGTCAGTGTGTTTTACTGTGCTAATCCTTGTTTGTAGGGACAGGGAAGGACAGTGAGGGAAATTCTCATTGTGCTATACTGTGCTAAAGCATTCATCATCAACCATCTTTAAAAAAACATTTTTTATAGGGACAGAAAACTATAGGTAGGGAGAGTGTCAGTGTGTTTTACTGTGCTAATCCTTGTTTGTAGGGATAGGGAAGGACAGTGAGGGAAATTCTCATTGTGCTATACTGTGCTAAAGCATTCATCATCAACCATCTTTAAAAAAACATTTTTTATAGGGACAGACAACTATAGGTAGGGAGAGTGTCAGTGTGTTTTACTGTGCTAATCCTTGTTTGTAGGGACAGGGAAGGACAGTGAGGGAAATTCTCATTGTGCTATACTGTGCTAAAGCATTCATCATCAACCATCTTTAAAAAAACATTTTTTATAGGGACAGAAAACTATAGGTAGGGAGAGTGTCAGTGTGTTTTACTGTGCTAATCCTTGTTTGTAGGGACAGGGAAGGACAGTGAGGGAAATTCTCATTGTGCTATACTGTGCTAAAGCATTCATCATCAACCATCTTTAAAAAAACATTTTTTATAGGGACAGAAAACTATAGGTAGGGAGAGTGTCAGTGTGTTTTACTGTGCTAAACCTTGTTTGTAGGGACAGGGAAGGCCAGTGAGGGAAATTCTCATTGTGCTATACTGTGCTAAAGCATTCCTCATCAACCATCTTTGAAATCCTTGTTTTTTGGACAGTCAGGGAAATTGTCATTGTGCTATTCTGTGCGAAAGCAATCATCCTCAAACATATTTAGAAATCCTTAAGTAAAGGGACAGAGAAGGACACCTGAAGGTAGCCCTTATTGCTTTTTTCCCATCTCCCTGCAGGCCATCCATTAGAATATCTGGAAGGCAAACAAGGAGAGGCAGACAGTCAGGAGGTAATAAAAGAGGGCAAGCAGGCTCTGTGTCTGGGGGCAACAGTGCTGGTCGTGGATGCGGTGCATTGTCATCAGCACATGGCCATGGGACACGCTTGTCCTTCTTTTCGGCAGCTGGACATGTTGAGCCACATCATGCCGAAGACTTGGTAGAGTGGATGACCAAGCCCTCCTCCTCCTCCTCATCCTCTCTCACCCAGGCTCAGGGTACTGGAAAAGCAGCTGCCAAAGCGTCCTCTTCCCTGGTATCAATGTCAGACTCATCATCAGTCACTCCTTCCCTAGACCCACCATGTCCTCCTCCTGAGGAGTCCCCCGAGCTGTTTGAGCACAGTGTTGGGTACATGCTCCAGGAGGATGCCCAGCGTTTCGAAGGGTCTGATGATGAAACCCAGCTAGAGGAAGGCAGTAGCGTGAGAGCAGACAGAGGGGATGCTCAAGAAGGACACCAATCTGGCAGTCATGTTCCAGCAGCTGCAGCATACTGCCAGATTGGCTCCAGTGATGAGGAGGGAGGGGATGATGAGGTCACTGACTCCACGTGGGTGCCTAATAGGAGAGAGGAGGAGGAGGAGGATGAGGAGGAGGCACATCTCCAACGAGGCAGGATGCCCTTTGGTGGCCAGCGTAAGGGCAGTACACCGACGGAATCACACCGCAGAGCTCCGCCTGTGCAGGGCGCTGCCTCTGCCCGTCATTCAAAAAGTTCTTTGGTGTGGGCCTTTTTTGAGGCTAGTGCATCAGATCGCACAGCTGCTGTTTGCAACATATGTCTCAAGCGTATATCGCGTGGCCAAAACATCAGCCGCTTGGGTACCACATGCCTGACCAGACATATGTTGACCTGCCATGCAGCTCGTTGGCAAGCCTACCTCAAAGACCCACACCAAAGAACAAAGCGGACCTCTCCTTGCACCGCATCAGCTGGGATCTCCAACCCCACTATAACTTCAGTCCTCTCTGAAACATGCACTGAGAGGAATGAAGGTGTAGAATTAGGTGTGTCACAGCCAAGTACTTGCGGCCACTCTGCTAGCAGTACACCGACGTCCGATTCTAGCCGGCAAATTTCCCTGCCCCAGCTGCTGGACCGTCGAAAGAAGTTCACTCCCAGCCATCCACATGCCCAGCGGTTGAATGCTAGCTTGGCTAAATTGCTAGCGCTTCAACTGCTGCCTTTTCAGTTGGTAGACTCGGCCCCCTTCCGTGAGTTTGTGCAATGTGCGGTTCCTCAGTGGCAGGTTCCCAAACGCCACTTTTTCTCACGGAAGGCTATTCCGGCTCTCTACCGGCATGTGGAAGGCAATGTCTTGGCCTCGCTGGACAGGGCGGTCAGCGGTAAGGTGCATATTACCGCTGACTCATGGTCCAGCAGGCATGGACAGGGACGTTACCTTTCTTTCACGGCCCATTGGGTCACTCTTTTGGCAGCTGGGAAGGATGCAGGACAAGGTGCAGTAGTGTTGGAGGATGTTCCACTGCCACGCCTCCAAAATGCTACTACTGGTTGTGACACACCTCTCTCCTCCACCCCCTCCTCTTCTTCTTCCTCCATGGCCTCTTCCTGTGGTTTGTCCTCTGAACCAGCGGTGCTCCGTAGCCGTTCAAGGGTCTACGCAAGTACGCAGGCAAAAAGATGCCATGCCGTGCTTGCGCTGGTGTATTTGGGGGACAGAAGCCACACTGGGGCAGAGGTCCTGTCTGCTCTGCAGGGCCAGGCCGAGAGGTGGTTGACGCCACGCCAGCTTAAGCCAGGAATGGTGGTTTGCGACAATGGCACCAACCTCCTCTCCGCCCTCCGACAGGGACAACTGACCCATGTGCCCTGTGTGGCTCACGTCCTTAACCTGGTGGTGCAGCGGTTCTTGGGGAGGTACCCGGGCTTACAGGATGTCCTGAGGCAGGCCAGGAAAGTCTGTGTGCATTTCCGCAGATCTTATAATGCCAGTGCTCGCCTGGCTGAGCTGCAAAAGGAGTTGAACCTGCCCAAGAACCGCCTTATATGTGACATGCCCACCAGGTGGAACTCAACGTTGGCCATGCTGCAGTGGCTGCACACGCAGCAGAGGGCCATCAATGAGTACCTGTGCGACTACGGCACCAGGACAGGGTCAGGGGAGCTTGGTTTTTTTTCTCCACGCCAGTGGGGCATGATCAGGGATGCATGCACTGTCCTGGCACCATTTGAGGAGGCCACAAGGATGGTGAGCAGTGACAGTGCATGCATCAGTGACACTGTACCTCTTGTCCACCTGTTGGAGCACACGCTGAGTGGAATAATGGACAGGGCACTTGAGGCAGAACAGAGGCAGGAAGAGGAGGACTTCCTTGCCTCTCAAGGCCCCCTTTACCCAGACAGTGTTCCTTCTGTCCCACCCATCGCACAGGAAGAGGAGGAGGAGGAGGAGGAGGAGGATTGTGTCAGCATGGAGGTGGAGGCTGGCACTCAGCATCATCAGCAGCAGTCTTTTAGGGATGATTTACAGTCCCAAGAAACCAGTGGACTTGTACGTGGCTGGGAGGAGGTGGCTGCGGATCATGTCGTCCTTAGTGACCCAGAGGACTCCGGACCGAATGCCTCAGCTAACCTACGCTGCATGGCCTCCCTGATCCTGCAAAGTCTGCGGAAGGATCCTCGTATTCTTCGGATCAAGGAGAGGGACCATTACTGGCTGGCCACTCTCCTTGATCCACGGTACAAGGGTAAGGTTGCGGACCTTATGTTACCGTCGCAGAGGGAGCAGAGGATGAGACAACTCCGGGAGGCCTTGCAGAAAGGTCTGTGCAACGCGTTCCCAGAGACTGGGAGGTTACAAACTCCTGGTCCTGGACAACGAGTTGCTGAGGCTTCGGCCAGTCAAAGAAGGAGCGGTGGGGAAGGTGGCCGTCTGACCGATGCGTTCAGACAATTCTTTAGTCCGCAGCCCCAAAGTATGATCGGTTCCAGCAACCATCGCCAGCGTCTGATAAACATGGTGCAGGAATATCTAGGGGCAAGGTCAGACTTGGACACCTTCCCCACCGAAAATCCTCTGGCTTACTGGGTCTTGAGGATGGATCACTGGCCAGAGCTTGCACAGTATGCAATTGAGCTACTGGCCTGTCCTGCATCCAGCGTTCTTTCGGAACGCACATTCAGTGCTGCTGGAGGATTTGTCACGGATCACAGGGTGCGCCTGTCCACCGACTCGGTTGATCGACTGACTTTCATCAAGATGAACCAGTCTTGGATCACCACCAGCTACCACACACCTGATGCTGATATAACAGACTAATTGATTTTAACATGTCACATCCCTTCAAGACTGATGCTGATGCTGAGTGCCTGTGCTGTTATGTTGACTGGCTATCCTCCTCCTCCGAGTCCTCAATGATACGATTGATGATGATAGCTTGGAAGATCATTTTTGTTTATGGGTGCCGCCACCAGTGGCTAAGGCCCAATTTTTCAGCCCCTGTTTAACAGGGGCGTGTAATTACAATTTTTGAAGCAATACTTTGCAACAGGGCTCATTGCTGTGCTCCAAGTACAGTATCTGTGAGGGGTTGGAGTGTTGTGCCACCAGTGCCTAAGGCCCAATTTTTCAGCCCCTGTTTAACAGGGGCATGTAATTACAATTCTTGATCTAATAATTCACAGCAGGGCCCATTGCTGCACCCACCAAGAGTAACTCTGAGGGCTTACAGTGTTGTGGCAACGCCACCACCACCACCACCACGAAAGGCCCAATTTTTCAGCCCCTGTTCAAAAGGGGCATGTAATTACAATTCTTGATCTAATAATTCACAGCAGGGCCCATTCCTGCACCCACCAAGAGTAACTCTGAGGGCTTACAGTGTTGTGGCAACACCACCACCACCACCACCACCACGAAAGGCCCAATTTTTCAGCCCCTGTTCAACAGGGGCATGCAATTACAATTCTTGATCTAATAATTCACAGCAGGGCCCATTGCTGCACCCACCAAGAGTAACTGTCAGGGCTTACAGTGTTGTGGCACCAGCACCACCATCAAAGGCCCAATTTTTACTACCACTGTTCAACAATTATATGTAATTACAATTCCTGATATAATAGTTGACAGCAGGGCGTTCCAGCACCAACCAAGAGTAACTGTGAGTGCTTACAGTGTTGTGCCAACACCAACAACTAAGGGGCCTATTTCTGCAGAGTATATACGGCAGGTCCCTACTTTCAAACATCCAACTTACAAACGACTCCTACTTGCAAGAAGACAACAGGAAGTGAGAGGAAATCTACCCCTAGGAAGGAAAATTCTCTCCTGTAAGAATTAATATGGGAGAAAGGTGTCTCCTCTGTACTGATGCTTTATCACCAATCCTTGTTTCAAGAAAAACACCACATTTCAAAAACAGTTGTCATTGGGACGGAAAGTGAGGTGAAATGTTCTGAACAGGGGCACAGACAGCAAAATAAATGTTACAGGGGTGATAACCCTTACCTATGTTTTCCAAAAAGTTTAAAAATAGATTTTTGGGCTGGAGCTACACTTAAACAATGTACCTGTTCAAAATTACAAACACATTCTACATAAGAACAAACCTACAGTCCCTGTCTTGTATGCACCGCCTGTATACGGCTGTTCAGAGTATATAGGGCCTTTTTTATTTTGTGTGCGGTGTTCCCCTTAATATCCATACAAGACCCAAAGGGGCTGGTAATGGGCTGGGGTAGGGGGGGGGGGGTCATGGGGTAGCTATGCCATTTTTCTTAAAGATTTTCATCAATATTACCGGGACCAGACATTACATTAAAGCCGCAAGCAGTTTTAAATGGCTTTTTTTTCCTTTAGAAGTGTCATTTTGTGCAGGGACAGTTCTAAACACGGGAAACACGTGGCACTTCACAGGCATACTTTAGACACCCCCCAGGTACGATATTTAAAGGAATATTTGACTTTTTTTTTTCACTTTATGCATCATTAAAATGACTGCTCCCGAAAAACGACCGTTTTTAAAACTTCTTTTTGCATTGATACATGTCCCCTGGTGCAGAACCCGGGTTCCCAAACCCTTTTTAGGACAATAACATGCATAATAGTCGTTATAATTAGCACTTTAGAATTCGAACGTTCGCATCCATTGTATTTAATAGGGTTCTAATGTTCGTACGAACTTTCGGTCCGTTCGCGGGTTCTGGTGCGAACCGAACCCGGGGGTGTTCGGCTCATCACTAATCTCCGGCCCTCCTGCTCCAGGAATTCCTCATCTGTGACCGTGTACAGAATCGGACCTCATCCATGACCGTGTAAGAATGAGGTTCCCTCACAGCTCCCTACGGCCTTCCTCTGCACATGGCGCACCCCCCCAGATGGAGACGCCCTGCGGCAACTGCCTAGTATTCCATTCTCCACTTCTCCAGGCCAGCAATCCTCCCCAGCAGCATGTGACCTCAGCTTATATGGGAGGCCTGCCCCCTGCCAATACCGAATGGGGATTGGTCAGGGCTCCTCACATGAGGTACCTGCCACTCCAGCTTCAGACCCAGCCCCTTTTTCAGAACAATCTCCCAGTTCCATATCAAAACAAACAGGACTAGCCTAGAGCATAGGCCTGCCTAAATTTGCCTGCACTGACAGTTTTAACTAGAAAAATCCTATTCTAGCACCTACCTATCGTAGAGGGTGCTACATGGCCATTTTATGTACTTTTTTGCAGTGTCAGTAAAAAATGGGTCTCTGTCAGTAAGTGATATGCCAGTAAAAAATGGTGACGAGGGGGGGGGGGTGGTTGGCCGGAAGCCGACCTGAATGGGTGCCTGAGTTCTCATAGCCCGCAGCACAAACAGGACATTAAGGGGAAAATTAAGCCACTTGTACATGGGCAGATCGAGGACCACCCGCTCATCCAAAGCCCAGGGCACACCGCAGCCTCCTCCGGGCTCCTTCACGGACCTTCTTCTTCCCGCCCGACATGTCACCAGGCAGGAAAGACAAGACAAGATGGCGCCGGACGCGGACGCCAGCACACACCGCTCCCGGACCTACAGGCAGCTCCCTCCTCCAGCTACCTCCACACTACGGACCTCCGCAGGTTCCCCACCGGCGGCCATGGGTCTTATAATGTGCACTCCGGAGTGGTGAGTCCCCCGAACTACCCCCTCTCTCCAGAGGCCTCACCACGTGGGCTAAAGGCCGCCATATCTGACCCCCATCCTCAGCTGTACACACAGTGCTCAGAGGCATTCCTGAGGCTGCTGAGGACAGCCTCAGACCCCTGGGTTCTTAGCACAGACTCGGGATCCCCCACCACTTCAGACTTCTCACAGGACTTCCCAGCCCTGCCAGGCCCTGCATCTCTCATGAGCCAGACACCTCAAGAGCCTGCGGGCATACATGCGGCCTTGTGGGCCTCAGCAGCCTCCTCACTCCCCCCTAAGGCGCAGAGACTGTCGGAGGACCGCAGCTCTTCCAGAGAGAAGCCGGCACACGGGGCCTCATATGCCCAGAAAGTCTGCTCCCCGGCCCCCCTCCCACCTGGAGCCCACAATATGGGGCTCTCCCAGCCAGATCAGACCCCATTGTGGTCAGAACCGTGGCACCTCCATGCACCAAACCTGCAGCAGGCCGCGGACCACTTTTCGCCTCCAACCACAACCAGCCTGCCCATCATCACCCCCCCCCCCAGCTTCATGGGATGGCCCAGGTACCTATGCCCCCACAATGGCACACTTATTTCCAGGCCATTCCAACAAAAGAGGACTTCAGACAACTAATAGAGGATGTGAAATTCACATGCCGCTCAGAAATTCATGTCCTCCAATCTGGCCCTAAACATCTTGCAGACAGGGTAGAAATGGCCAAAGAGGAAATCCAGGAAACAAAACTGGCAGTTCATAGAACCCAACTACAGGGTGCAGACCACAGGTCCATGCTTAGAGACATGCAACGGCACATGGAAGACCTGGACAACAGGGGGCGCAGGAACAACATCCGAGTAAGAGGCGTACCTGAACCAGAAGGCCCAGAAGACCTGCAATCAACTCTTCAGACAGTTTTCGATTACTTACTTGGTGAACCACCCACGAAACACATAGATATGGACAGAGCCCACGAGCCCTCCGTCCCAAAGTGGCCACCTCCAAGCCGAGAGATATCATATGAAGGATTAGCTCTTACCCTGTTAAAGAAGAGATTATGCGACAAGCCCTCCTGGCACGCAAAGTGACTTTTGATGGAGTCCAGATACAATTATATCCCGATCTCTCCTGGATCACCCTGTAAAAACGCAGACTGTTTCAACCCTTACTGCACACATTGCAAGAAGAATCCATTCCCTACTGTTGTTGGTTCCCCTTCAGCCTCACTGCAAAACACCAAGGCAAATTCGCCATATTGAGATATCCTGAGGATCTACATGCCTTCTGTAACGTTATGGAGATACCAACCCCCCAACTCCCAGAATGGGACATAGTAGCCACACCGCTACCGCCACCAGCAGTATGGCAGAAATTGCCCCTTTCCACCCGACCTCGATCCACAGACATTTCCCGCAGATCCGCCAAGCACAAAAGCAACTGAACTTTGCTAACTACAACCTAAACCTATCGCGAGAACTGTCTAAATTCTGCGGATGTATCGGCCCTGGACAATTTTTTCCCTTTCTCAGCACGTAGTCCCCCCTAAATACCCCAGCGATAACACCCAGTTTATACCAAGGGCGTGTCTCCAACGAGACTTGAGAGTGAGGGTTCTTTCTCTCACACACATACCACTCCCCCCCTGGTTTATAGCCTAGACCAACACGGCTGTTTCCTTGTTTATTTTTGTCTCTTGCTTGTTGACCAGTTCGGGGTTTCCCTGTGCCACCCCTGGCCCATCCATTTGGAGTGGGGTCGGGGGAGCATTCGAGAAACCGTCTTAACCTTGGCTCATTAGCCTCTCAAGGTTTAATGTTAAATTTTACTCCGTGTTCCCCCTGTTACACTACCCTAACCACGTTTCTCTTTTTCAGACTCTTTTTTTCTCTCTCTTTTCCGATCATCGCAGGACCCGCCATGCAGATAGCGAAGACCGCCTGGATATCCTCCGAAGAGGTGCCTGCTCCCGGCCTACAGACCTAGGAAACTCCACATCCTCCTCAGGTAAGCATACACACTGTCACCTATTCCCAACACCATGGCTAAGATCTTATCCCTGAACGTGCACAGCCTCAACTCCAATAGAAAAAGGCACTGAAGGAGTTTAGACAGTCAAGAGCAGATGTTATACTGGTCCAGGGAACTCATTTTGACAAAGAGGGCTCCTTTGCATTCACCTCCAAATACTTCTCGCAGATCTTCCTGTCATCGGGCCCCCGTAAAAAAGCTGGAGTAGCCATACTTATTAAACGTGGGTCCCCCTTCACCAGCTCGACCCACCACTGCGACCCTCATGGTCACTTTATTATATTACAGGGACTCTGGCAAACACAGGAGGTTACCTTCTGTGCCGTATACGCCCCAAACACAAAACAACATAGCTTTCTATCCAAGGTCTATGCCCGTATTTTCCGGTCAAACCCTGGGATTCTTGTGGTGGGTGGGGACTTCAACCTAACACAATCAGCAACTGCGGACTGCCATGTGGTGAGCCCCCGGGCATCCTCCCCTCGAGTTCTTAGAGACTCGAAGATCTTCAGACAGATCACTAGATGCTACACTCTCTTCGATGCCTGGAGGGCTCTTCACCCGGGCGATTATACAGTACACCTTTTACTCGGTCCCTCACCGCACACACTCCCGCATTGACTACTTCTTTGTAAATAACGCCACACTCAGACTAACACGTACGGCTCAGATACTCCCAATCTCCTGGTCGGATCATGCTCCTATCCTACTGACGGTAGACCTGGACTCCCCTATTTGTAGACCATATAATTGGAAACTTAACACGTTCCTCCTCCAACACCTCCCCGCCAGAGAAGTATTAAACACCACCCTCAAATTTTACTTTACAGAGAAAAATACCCCAGATGTATCACTATCCACACTATGGGAAGCCCACAAGGCTGTCATCCGAGGCAGGTGCATTGCACTTTCCTCTGCTATGAAAAAAGACGCGTTGGCCACAAAAACATGAACAGAGAGGGAACTTCAAATTCTAGAACGTCAACTACAGCTCACTCCTACACTGCCTCTCCTTAAAAAGATAGTCAACCTTCGCGCAACCCTTAGCGAATTTGCCCTGGGCAAAGTGGAAAAAGTGCTGACCAGACTGAAACAACTGTTTTACGACAAAGGTAACAAAGCGCACTCCCTATTAGCAAAGAAACTGCGTGAAAACTCCCACATGCAGACCCCACATCAGATTAAGAGCAAATCGGGCCACTTGCTATCTCACCAGACAGAGATTGCACACACCTTTGCAGATTTCTATAGGGATCTCTACAACAACCCAGATATTCCCAGCATTCCTCCCTCACCTGACCTTTCCCATCGCATACAACAATATCTAACACAAAGCAGGATTCCTCACCTCCAAACCTCAGACCTTTTGTCACTTAATGCCCTGATCACCGACGAAGAAATAGAAGAGACTATTAAATCCTTACCATCTCACAAAGCCCCAGGCTCAGATGGACTGCCCTATGAATATTATAAAACCTTCCTCCCCGACCTACTACCTCATCTACGCAAACTGTATAACGCCTTCCTCCAAGACACACCCATCACCTCGGACATGCAGCGCTCCTCCCTCACCTTATTTCCTAAACCAGATAAGGATCCCTCCCTGTGCGCCAACTACAGACCTATAGCTCTGCTGAACTCTGACCTTAAAATTTTCACGTAACTCCTCTCACTCCGCCTGAACACGGTCCTTCCCTCCCTGATTCATAAAGATCAGGTGGTCTTTGTCCCACTTAGACATGCAGGAGACAACACCAGAAGGGTGATAGACTTGGTGGACGTGGCAAACAGGGAGAATCAGGCATCCTGACTCCTTAGCCTGGATGCCGAAAAGGCCTTTGACCAATTGGGGTGGCCCTTCCTGTTCGCCACATTACATCATATAGGGTTCAGGGGGCCCATCATGCGGGCGATTAGACATATCTACTCCAATCCCTCATCTCAAGTTAGAACTCCCTTTGCCACTTCCCCCTCTTTCCCCATAGCTAATGGCACCAGACAGGGGTGCCCAACATCACCCCTGTTGTTTGCGCTATGCGTTGAACCCCTAGCAGCCTCTATTCGAAACAACACAGATATTCAGGGAATTTCGGTCAGGGGCAGAGAGTTCAAGGTTTCCTTTTTTGCAGGCGACATTATCCTCACGCTGACCCAACCCCACATATCCCTCCCAGTTCTGCATGCAGAGTTAGAACGCTATGGAGCCCTTTCGGGATATAAAATTAATACTTCCAAATCCGAGGCCCTGCCCGTCAATATTCAGGAAGCAGAGACGGCACTGTTAAAAGCCAACTTCTCTTACAGCTGGAAAACAACTTCACTGAAATACCTAGTGATCCAAATTACCCCAAAATTCACCACGCTATACCATGAAAATATCCCTCCCTTATTCTGATCAATTAGATCTCTATTGCTACAGTGGAAGAAGCACCACATATCCCTCCTAGGGCAGATAGCATCAGTAAAAATTACGATCCTTCTGAAGCTTCTCTATCTTTTCCAAACATTGCCCATACCTGTCCCCTACAAACACCTGAAGAAACTCCAATCAGACCTATTTCACTATATATGGAACTACAAAAGACATAGGTCGGTACTGATGGCGGCGCGCAGTGAGGGGGGCCTTGCGTTCCCCAACCTTATTAAATATTATCAGGCAGCCCAGCTAAGGGCAGTAGACTCATGGTTTACCCATCGGTCCTATAATAAATGGACAGAAATCGAAAAAATATGGATGGCTCCGACACACACAAACAGCCTACTCTGGAGTGTGAATGCAGGAGTAGCTCCCAAATGCCTGCTGGGCTCTATGTCCCTACTCAGGGACATAGAGCCCAGAATTGTCACATTCCCACGGGCTATCATCTGAGAAATCGCTCCTGAAATCCTTTATATGTAACCCCAAAGTGCCAGACAGCCTCACACACCGGATGATGTACTGTATCCATGGTCATCTCGAAACCTCTTTCATTTTGGGAAGCTAGTAGTCCCTAGATCTCGCAAATTATTACCCTATGCCGACCTCCAGACCAAATTTGACCTGCCGAAACCGGAGTTCTACGGTTTTCTGCAAATTCGACACTATGCACTTACCATAGCCCCTAACCTACAATTCTCCCCTCCATCCCCTTTTGAAAACATAATACTGTCTGGCACCGCACAGAAGGGCCTAATATCGGATATTTATAGAATCCTAAATTCCTCGCCCCCAGACGATCAGAAGAGGCATTCTTATATGCTCAGATGGGAGAAAGCCCTCAAAGAGGAAATTCTCATAGAACAGTGGCAAGTGATATGGTTCCAAGCTGCAAAAAGTTCAATATGCACGCTATATAAAGAAAACACGTACAAAATCCTCCTATTCTGGTACATGACCCCAGATGTGCTCCACACCATATTTCCTACTAGCACAGATAGGTGCTGGCGATGCCAGGGGGTGAAGGGTATTTATTGGAGTTGCCCACTAAACATCCCATATTGGACAACTGCCAACAGCTCTTGGTCCGCCATCTAGAAAATCCGGTCCCAGCAACCCAAAAATTCTTTCTACTAGGTCTGTCACCGCTAAAGCTCCCCACCCCCTATAAAAAATGAGTACGCCATATTCTCACAGCAGCTCACTGTCTTATAGCCCTATATTGGAAGCGCCGTGCCCCCCATCCCCGGAAGCCCCTTTCTCCAGAATCAAGGATGTAGAATTGATGGAGAAGATGACAGCTCGGATGCAGGACAGATTGGAGGCTCATAACAAGGTCTGGGAGCTGTGGCCCCTCCGGGAGGACCCTCCATGAGCATGTAATAAAGAAGCTATTGCAGTGATTCCTTTTTCTCCCCCCCCCCCCTCTTTTTTCTTCCCTTCCTACGGAGTATTCTTGTGACTCCTTCAACTACACACAAATTGCTACACTTTATTAGACGAATAAGAGATACATATCTAACGAAATAATAACGCTAGATAAAGAATAATTACTGTCATTAAACATAGTTTTGATGTTCATGAATAATTGTCAGACGGAAATGATGTGTATCACGGTTTTCATAATTGAAATTTTGTACCTCTATATTCCGTATCGCAAATACAAACAATAATAAAATGTTATTTGACAAAAAAAATAAATGGTGCAGTTTGTAAATTGTGGCGTCCTGACAGTAAATTTCACTTTGGCGGGTTAGCAACACTGACTCCAGGTTCCACAGCAGGTCTCACAAACAACTCAAGCAGTGCAAGGATCAGGATGTTCCCCTGTATCTCCCTATGGATACTCAGATTCTTATATCATAACAGGAGGAGAGAATGACAAAAACACAAAAAGAGAACCTCCATTGCTTAATATAATTTATTCAAATATTAAAACCATAATCTGATACACTCACTGGTTATTGTGCTGTTAATAGCATCAAAAGAAAGAATGTATGAGGTCAACTAGGAAGCAGGGACAGAGCTACCACTAGGCGGACTAGGCAGCTGCCTAGGGTGCAGCCAGGACCGCTGGTTTCCCTACTTTCCACCGGTAGCTTGTCAGTGCCTCATTCTCCATAGTCCAGCATGCGTAGGGCGCGCATGGTGACAGCACACTACCACGGCCGGCCGGCTGCTTCAGCTCCACTCACACACACACAGAGAGCGGCGTGTTCGCAGGCGCTCCACTCTGCCCCCACTCTGCCTTCACTTCCCGGGCCGTTTGTCACTGTTTACTGACAGGGAGGAGCAAGGGAAGTCTGGAATTCCCTTCCCAATAACAGGGGGAGGCCGTCCCACCCTGGGGTGGGAAAATTTGACAGGTGACCACACGTACCCCGTCCTCCTGCCTCTACTCATTGCTCACTTGAGCCCTGGGACAGCACAACACACAGGTAGCCATTGGCCACGCCCGTCACCACACGGAATGCCCACCCCTGCTATTGATTGGCCATGGCACAACAAGCACAAGACTCCATTATTGGCTGCTCTGATGGGCTGTTTATTGCTGACATAGAATTCCATGCAACGTGCCTGCCTCAGCTCTCTCCTTCTTGTTTTTAAGGGCAGCCCTGAGAAGCTGGCACTAATGGCCAACATAGTGAGTGAAGTTCTGGCACCTGTTACACTGGCCCCCCACCACCACCTGTCACACTGGCCCCTCACCACACACTGTACACACTGCCCCCACCTGTCACCCCTCCATCTGTTACCCCCCCCCCACCTGTCACACTCTCCCCCACCTATTACACTGCCCCCCTCCCTTTCAAACTGCTTGATTTGGCTGTCTCTTTGGATTGGGCTGTCTATTTGCTGGATTTTGCTGTCTCTTTGATATATGTGGATGTTTCTTTCCTGGATTGGGCTGTTTTCTTCTCTTTTTTTGCTGGATTGGGCTGTCTCTTTGACATCTTATGGCATGAATTTTTGCATATTAAAAGAAATTTAGAAGTTTCATATTTAGATGTTTTAATATTTTCTACTGTTTTTAAAATGGTAGAAGTTTTAATTTTTATTTTTTTTTGGAGGGGGGGGGACGCAAGTATCTGGTCTAGCCTAGGGTGCAAAATAGTCTAGCCCTGGCCCTGCCAGGAAGCACCACTATACATACAGGTGCTGCCTGCCTTGGCTTGGATTTTATATATACAGCTATACCTTTAAAGTGATTTTAAAGGCTCATGTTTTTTTGGTTTTGTTTTTTAAATAGTAAACATGTTATACTTGCCTTCTCTGTGCAGTGGTTTTGCCCCCATAGCTAACTGCTTGCTATGGGGGCACATGTGTGTGCTCACTCCCAAGCCACAGGTTTTTTACCTTCATGCCTACAATGCATGAAGGTAAAAAAACACCATTATTATTTACAACCACTTTAAGCCTAGGTTCACACTAGTGCTGTTGCATAATCATGTGTTATTCCCCCCCCCCCCCTCTCCTCCCCCTATGGTGTTCTTGGTCAAAGTTACTGTCTGTATATTGTAAATGTATACCTTTGCATTATATTCAATGTATACGTTTGCTTAATTTTAGATTTAAGATGTTTCATGTTGGATATCTGTCATGTACGAGTATTACTGTCTTGAAGAAGAGTCAATAACCGTGAAATGCGGCAATGACTTGATACATATGGCAGTAATTCATTTTTGTATGAAATAACTGATTCTATGCACCTTTGTTTTTAACTTTTGTAACAAAATCCTATATGTAAACCTTTTTTATATACATCTGATTGTTTTGATGTATAATTTAAATACCAGTGGGTCACCCAGGAACACCCTTTTTCTATTCTTTTTTATTTTTGTTGTCGTTTTAGGTTGGTGCCCCCCCCCCCCCGTATAGAGCTGTTTAGCCATTAACCAATGACCCCCACTGCTGCTCTGCCAGCCCCACATTATTTTCTTATCATTAAAAACATTGATATTGTTTGTTCAAACCATAGCCAAATGTAGCCTTTATCTATGCTTTAATAGGTTCTTTGATGAAGACTTTATATATTTTTACATAAAACATAGATACTGGAGATAGCTATATAGACAGATGATAGATAGATAGATAGATAGATAGATAGATAGATAGATAGATAGATAGATAGATAGATAGATAGATAGATAGATAGATAGATAGATAGATATTACACAGCTTATCTGCTTACAATAATGTCACAGGAACATCCCATTCTCTATAAATCTTCTGTGATTGATTTATTTTTATTATTAAACTAGTATATCAAACTTGCAGTCATGCCTTTTGTCACATATGCAGTTATTAAGATACACACACATATATATATATATATATATATATATATATATATATATATATAACTTTCACAAAAAAAAAAAATATAGGGGAAAAGTACTGCTAACAGCATCAGCTTTCTTTAGTTGTATTCTTCAGTTTTCACATGTACACTTTCTGACAAATGATTTCATTGTTGTAGATGATAATAATGAACCTGATTTTGATTGTTGTAAATGATAATAATAAAACCGATTTTGATGCGGCACTGTATTTCATTTCTATAAATATGCCTTACAGGCCACCGTCTTCAATAAGTGTTTTCTGACAGCTAAATCATCCCTTAACCTTTTCATAGAAGTTAATCAACTGAGCCATTGTTATTATTTTTCATCTAGCAGCATTCCACCATTTACATTTACAATAATACATTTCAGTGCAATGCTGTCAAATGAAGCTCCTTTTCACTTTCTCTCAAGAGTCTCAGAGCTTTGCTCATATTTTTATTGTTCCCATTTTGCCTTTTTTTGTCCATGCAACAGAGCAAAAAAAGAATAGTGTGTGTGTGTGGAACAATTTTTTTCCACTGAAGAATTAGCCATTATAAGAATGATCATAATTGCTAAGATGTTTTTGTACATCCAAGAGTCAAGGAGTGAAGACCTCTCTATGGGTTACAAACAAGAGTCACGTACAAAAGGATAGTATATAACCACACTCATTTTTTCCCCAAGGTTTATGTTCATTTCTATGTATTCTATAGCTAGGAAGGTTCTGGGTCCTTGACTTAACATTTTTATTATCTTTTTTTTATAAGGCTACTTTCACACTGAAGCGCTGGATGCACTTGCGGTATAGCGGCGCTATTTTTATCGCCGCTATACCGTTGTTTTTGCCGCAATTTGCGGGCGCTAGTGGGGTGATTTTAACCCCCGCTAGCGGCCGAAAAAGAGTTAAAAACGCCCGCAATAACGCCTCTTTGCGGGCCTTTTGGAGGGGCTACCCTATTGATTTCAATGGGCAGGGGCGCTATAGGAGCGGTATTTTTACCGCACCTATCGCGCCTCAAAGATGCGGCTTGCAGGAGTTTTTTTTACCCTCCTGCAAGCGCACCGCTCCAGTGTGAAAGCCCTCTGGCTTTCACATTGGATACAAAGTAGCGGCTTTTTCAGTGCGCTTTGCAGGCGCTATTTTTAGCGCAATAGCTCCTGCAAAGCCCCTCAGTGTGAAAGGGGCCTAATAATAACAATGTTATATGATCAAAATGTACTGTATTTTAAGAAGATGTACAAGATGTTGGATTAAGTTATACTTGCTAATCCCAAAAGTGTGACTTTTAATGAGCCGCATAGTAAAAATGTGAAGGTTCATCTAATGCTAAATGCACAAGCACAAAAAGTGTGCTGAAGATAGTAGAAAACAAAATTTTACTTCACTAAAGTTTCTAAGGGGCTCAGTAATAATGCAGAACTGATTTCACTATCCACTCTCTGTACTCTGCCGGGGTGTGCTCCTGGCTATTCTTCTGTGGAGCCCGCAGAGTAAAATGCACATTTGCAAAGCTCATCACTTTGCTTTATAAATATGCAAAGATTGTTTTTAGGCAGCAAAATGGCTGCAGCACAGCAATATTACTGCTTTTTCATAGGCCTCTAGGGGCCCCATCCCACCATCTTATTGCGGACATGCACCATTTTGTGGCAGCACAACATACATCAATGTTTTGCGGCATATTGCATTGCAATGCAGAACTGTTGGCAGTTGTGTTTTATCATTCAGAAGGAATAGCACCTCTTCATACCAACACATTAATGTGCATTGCAACATGTTACTGCCAATGAGATGGTGTGAACAAGCCCAAACTCTACTATATTTGATATGCTTCGACATCAGTGAACATGTGTTAACTTATATCAACTTGAATATATTTATCAGATAATGGGGTTGATTTACTAAAACTGGAGAGTGCAAAACCTGGTGCAGGTGTACATAGAAAAAACTCAGCTGCCAGGTTGCAGGGTTGCCAACCGTCAGTAAATGTACTGATAGTTTGTAAAAATCAGTGTCCTTTTCCAACTGTCTGTAAATATCAGGGGCTGATAATTTGTCATGCTGTGTTGACTTCTTAAGAGCAAACCAGGCAAATTATTTGTTATGGGTATTGTTAGTGTTCCCATATTGTGTTTATACTGTTAAAATATCAGTTGTCTTAGTTTTTAATAGTAATTCTGTAATTGTTTCAGGTTGGCAGTAAAAAATATGCTCTGCCAGTAAATGTTACATGTTTTGTCAGTAAAAAATGCGGTGGGAGGTTGGCAACACTGCCAGGTTGTATTGTCAAAGCTTAATTGAACAAACTGTAGCTAGAAGCCGATGTGCTACCATACACAGCTGCACCAGATTTTGCGCTCTCCAGTTTTGGTAAATCAAACCCATGTGTTTCCTACAAAATAGACGTACTAAAAATTACACTTACGGTATTTTTCTACCCAAAGCAGGTAAACAAGTTCCACATAGAAGCATAAGGTTGTTAAACCATTTATTCATATTATACATTTTTTGTACCCTAAACATTAGCACATCTGCAGGTTGCTGGTTTCACTAAACCTTTCTCACAATAAAGCATTATTTCAGTTTGTATATACAGTATATATATATATATATATATATATATATTGTGACAGCAGGAAGGTAAAGTCACCTGGTTGCATCCAGGGGGGTAGATATATTTCGCCCAGATTCAGGCTTTACGCCGACTTATACAACTAGGTGGAGAGTTGTATAAGCCCAGCTAAGGCTAGTGGGCTCATGGATGACTCATACCTCTAGGGAGAGTGTGGGGCGTCGTGCAGACAGAGATGAGGAGACCAGCTGAACCTTGTCAGCTCATTTAGGCCTCTATAAGAACTCCCAGCTTCATTAGATGTTAGCTCATGCCTGGAACCAGACCTGTGTGGACTGTCTAGGGAGAGTGAACCCCTGTGCGGTGAGAAAAAGCCTGTGTGGCTATTTGCTTGGACATTTAAAACCAGGGACTTAGGGACTAGGACAGCACTAGGCTGATCCCAGTTGTTAGTTAGGAAACCTGTATGTTTAGTCAGAGGTCAAGTTGACCAGGATTTATTTTGTTTATATGTTTCTTTTGGCTTTGCTGTGTTTTGTCACTGTAAATAGAAAATAAACCGCACCTTTTTTTTGGTCTTTGAAAACCACAACCTCCGTTTGCTGGGCCTGTTTTTGTGTGGGGAGCCCATCCCGGGGGTCACACACACCCGCTGCCGAGCTAACCCCCTCACAGTTGGTGGAGAACCAGTGGCAGTTTTTTTTAAGCCAGCATGGAGGAGATACTGAAGCAGCTGGCTCTAGCAAATGCCAATCAACAGCAGACAAATGCAGGTTTGCAAAAGAGCCTTGCAGCTCAACAACAGAACTTCGCAGCCCAGCAGCAAGCTCATCAACAGAGCCTTGCAGCCCAGCAGCAAGCTCACCAACAGAGTCTGGAAGCTCAGCAACAAGCCCAGCAGCAATCTGAGGCCCGCTTCATAGACCTGTTACAGAAGCAAGAGCAGAGACTACAACAAATGGAAGCAGTAATGCAGCAACGTCCGCAGACCAGTGAGGAAAGCCGTCCCACTAATACCGCGTCCTTTGGGGTGAGTCGTTTATTGACAAAAATGACTGGAGAGGATGATCCAGAGGTATTTTTGACCACATTTGAAAGGACTGCTGAAAGAGAAAAGTGGCCTGAGGAGCAGTGGGCTGGACTGGTGGCTCCTCTGTTAACTGGTGAATCGCAGAAGGCTTACTATGACCTAGAGCCTGACCAAGCAAAAGACTATGTGATGCTAAAAGCTGAGATATTGGCAAGGCTGGGTGTCACCCAGGCTGTCCGGGCTCAGCGTGTGCATAACTGGACTTTCCAGCTTGGAAAACCCCCCAGGTCTCAAATGTATGATCTCATTCACCTGAGCAGAAAGTGGCTACAGCCAGAGACTTTGTCCGCACCAAAGATTGTGGAACGTGTTGTAATGGATCGGTTTTTGAGAGCTCTTCCTACTGCCATCCAAAACTGGGTAAGCCATGGAGACCCAGAGACGGCCGATGGTCTTGTGGATCGTGTGGAGAAATACTTGGCTACAGAGAACCTGACGGCCTCTTCCAGAGACACTCGGACTTTCCACCCTAAGACCAGACCATCCCCAGGGGCGGATAAGAGGATTCCAAGGGGTAAGGGTGGAGAGAGTGAGAGGGTGGGAGCTCTACCCCAAGTTTGGCGAGAACAGCCTGGGAAATCAGCGGCTCAAGAGGCGGCAAGAAGGATCGTTTGCTACCGCTGCCGGCAAGCGGGACATATTGCAGCCAATTGCCCGGTTGTGGAGGAACCCATGCAGTGTGACTTTCTGACGGGCAGACGTCAGTCGCTGTGTGCGACAGTCGCATGCACTGCCATTCGAGGAATTGAGAAACATTTATGCAAAATGTGTGTTAATGGTAGAAATGTTGTGGTATTGCTGGATTCAGGTAGCCTTGTGACCCTGATAAAGGCTGAGTTAGTTAAAACAGAGGTCTCTGGGAATAGCAAGGTAGCTGTTATTTGTGTGCATGGGGACACCCGAGAGTATCCAGTGACTACAGTGTGTTTCGAGACCCCCAAAGGTACCCTCTCTCATCCAGTGGGCTTAGTATCTCAGTTACCGTATGACGCCATTGTGGGAAGGGATTTTCCGAAGTTCTGGGAACTGTGGGATGATCCTGAGCCCCCCACTGGTGCCCCTATGTACCAGGAATGTGATAGCCAGAACTCCCCTGAGAGTGGTGAGGACTCTCCGGAATTTCCCTTATCAGTATTGGCAGGGGAGACTCAAGAAACTGGAGAGGAGCCCACCTCCTCAGACGAAAACCTACCGTCTGTGGAGTTTTCTGATCTTGAGGTTCACAGGGAAAACTTTGCCACAGAACAGTTGAAAGACCCCGCCCTAATAAAGGCACGCGAAAACGTAGTGAAAATAGATGGCGAGTTAGTGAACCCAGATAATACCTGCACTTACCCATACTTCAGCGTAGAGAAGGACCTACTGTATCGGGTGGCAAAAAGGGCAGAAGAAACCGTTGAGCAGCTTGTGGTGCCCAAACCTTACAGGAAGTTGGTGTTGGAGTTGGCCCATGGGCACATTCTTGGAGGTCATCTGGGGACAGAGAAAACCCGAGAGAGGGTATTACAGAGATTCTATTGGCCGGGGGTGATGAAGGACATAGAAAATTATTGTTCCTCCTGCCCTGTGTGTCAGAGGTCGGCCCCGATGCCACATTTCCGTAGCCCGCTGGTCCCTCTACCCATCATTGAGGTCCCGTTTGAGAGGATCGCCATGGATTTGGTAGGTCCTATAATCAAGTCCGCTAGGGGGCACCAGTACATATTAGTTATAATGGACTATGCCACCCGTTATCCAGAAGCGATCCCTCTCCGAAATACCTCGGCCAAAACCATAGCCAAAGAGCTATCTCTTGTGTTTAGCCGGGTGGGTATTTGTAAAGAACTGCTTACGGACCAAGGTACACCCTTTATGTCCCGGGTTATGAAGGAGCTGTGTAAATTGTTCAAAGTGACGCAATTACGTACATCTGTGTATCACCCCCAAACCGATGGGCTGGTTGAAAGATTCAACAAAACCCTAAAACAAATGTTGAAGAAAGTGGTGGATAGAGATGGAAAGGATTGGGACTGTCTACTTCCTTATCTGATGTTTGCTATTAGGGAGGTGCCCCAATCCTCTACGGGATTCTCCCCCTTTGAGTTACTGTATGGGAGACACCCAAGAGGGCTGTTGGATATTGCCAAGGAAACTTGGGAAAGTGAGAGTTCTCCCCACAGGAGTGTGATTGAGCATGTCGCCCTGATGCAAGACCGAATTGCACAGGTAATGCCCATCGTGAAGGAACATTTGGCCCAAGCGCAGTTAGCACAGCAGAGAGTGTACAACCGTGGAGCCAAGACCCGTACCTTTTCCCCGGGGGATAGGATACTGGTACTTGTCCCTACGGTTGAAAGTAAATTCCTTGCCAAATGGCAAGGCCCCTACGAGATAATGGAAAAAGTGAGTGAAGTGAATTACAAGGTCAGACAACCAGGAAGGCGAAAGCCCGAACAGATCTATCACGTTAATCTGTTGAAAGCCTGGAGGGATAGAGAGTCCCTAGTCGCAGACACTTGGTCACCAGCTCAAACTGGTTGCGTGATTCCTGAGGTTGGAATAGCAGCCACCTTGTCACAACCCCAACAACAGGAGGTTAAGGAGTTTGTGCTTCGCAACAAGGAGGTATTCTCTGAGCTGCCGGGACAAACATTTGGGGTAGAGCATGACATCATTACCCCGCCCGGTGAAAGGGTGAAGTTAAAACCCTATCGGATCCCAGAGGCCCGACGGGAGGCAATACGGGAGGAAGTACAGAAAATGCTGAACTTAGGGGTGATAGAGGAGTCCCAAAGTGATTGGTCTAGTCCCATTGTGTTGGTGCCTAAACCGGATAGGAGCTGGCGATTTTGTAACGATTTTCGTCAGTTGAACAAAGTTACAAAATTTGACACCTACCCCATGCCACGTATAGATGAGTTGATCGACCGGCTGGGAACAGCCCGATACATGACGACTCTTGACCTCACAAAAGGGTATTGGCAAATCCCCCTGGCCAAATTGGCCAAAGAGAAAACCGCATTTGTAACCCCAGACGGGGCGTTCCAATATAAAAGAATGCCGTTCGGGTTTCAGAATGCGCCGGCCACATTCCAGCGGAAAATGGACCAGATGCTGAGGCCCCATCGGAAGTATGCTGCGGCTTACCTGGATGACGTAATTGTCCATAGCACAGATTGGGCCTCACATCTGCCAAAAGTGCAAGCAGTCCTGGACTCTGTTCGGGAAGCGGGGTTTACGGCTAACCCCAAGAAGTGTACCATTGGGCAGGAGGAGGCCAAATATCTTGGGTACACCATTGGGAGGGGAGTAATAAAACCCCAACTCAACAAAGTCGAGGCCATCCAGAGTTGGCCACGTCCCAACAGCAAGAAGCAGGTACGAGCCTTTCTGGGAATCGCTGGGTATTATCGGCGATTCATTCCCCACTTTGCTTCTAAGGCTGTGCCCCTAACCAACCTAACGAAGGGGAAAGGGTCGGTCATGATTAAATGGACCCCCGAGGCTGAGGCAGCATTCCAATTCTTGAAACAAGCCTTATGTAGCCAGCCAGTGTTGTACTCACCCGACTTCTCTAAAGACTTTGTCGTACAAAGTGATGCGTCAGATGTGGGGTTAGGAGCAGTATTGTCCCAGGTCTGGAACGGGGAAGAGCACCCAGTCATTTACCTCAGCAGGAAGTTGAAGTCCCATGAGGTAAATTACGCCACCGTTGAAAAGGAGTGTTTAGCGGTGAAGTGGGCTCTAGATTCCCTTCGGTACTACCTGCTAGGTAGGCACTTTGACATGGTTACGGATCACGCTCCGTTAAAGTGGATGGCTCAAAACAAGGAAACAAATAGAAGAGTGAATAGGTGGTTCCTGGCCCTCCAGGAATTCAACTTCACAGTAAAGCATCGCCCTGGCGTTCAAATGGGGAATGTGGATGCTTTGTCTCGAGTACATGAATGCCTGATTGCTGGTGTTCCAACCCCGAGGTTAAAACAAGAGGGGGGGGTATGTGACAGCAGGAAGGTAAAGTCACCTGGTTGCATCCAGGGGGGTAGATATATTTCGCCCAGATTCAGGCTTTACGCCGACTTATACAACTAGGTGGAGAGTTGTATAAGCCCAGCTAAGGCTAGTGGGCTCATGGATGACTCATACCTCTAGGGAGAGTGTGGGGCGTCGTGCAGACAGAGATGAGGAGACCAGCTGAACCTTGTCAGCTCATTTAGGCCTCTATAAGAACTCCCAGCTTCATTAGATGTTAGCTCATGCCTGGAACCAGACCTGTGTGGACTGTCTAGGGAGAGTGAACCCCTGTGCGGTGAGAAAAAGCCTGTGTGGCTATTTGCTTGGACATTTAAAACCAGGGACTTAGGGACTAGGACAGCACTAGGCTGATCCCAGTTGTTAGTTAGGAAACCTGTATGTTTAGTCAGAGGTCAAGTTGACCAGGATTTATTTTGTTTATATGTTTCTTTTGGCTTTGCTGTGTTTTGTCACTGTAAATAGAAAATAAACCGCACCTTTTTTTTGATTTTGAAAACCACAACCTCCGTTTGCTGGGCCTGTTTTTGTGTGGGGAGCCCATCCCGGGGGTCACACACACCCGCTGCCGAGCTAACCCCCTCACAATATATATATATATATATATATAGTATTATGTGGAATGTCCCAAGGGACCAGGTACTAGCACTTGGTTCTGTCCTGATCCATGCTTTGGTACACTGCGGCAGGGCGGCTCTCCTGCACGAAATTACTTACCTGTACGTGATTTTGTGCATGGGGTCTGGGGCGCGTGCGCTACCGCCGACCAGCTCTCGCTGGTATTGGACACAGCGGGAGCCAATCAGCGGTTCCGCTGGGACCCGCGGATTGTTCTGAGAAGAGGCAGAACGGCGGTCTGCCTATGTAAACAAGGCAGACCACTGTTCTGCAAGTGGAAGAAATGGAGATCTTGTGTTTCTGCAAAGCAGAAACATGGATCTATGTTTTCCTTTAGTCAAAGCACATCCACCACAGTTAGAAAGCCCCTCTAGGGACACATTTGATTGCCCCTGACGTTAACCCCCTTCCCTGTTATTTGTACAGTTTTGTGCATTTTTTTTAGCACTGATCACTGTATTGGTGTCACTGGTCCCCAAAAAGTGTCACTTAGTGTCAGATTTGTCCACTGCAATGTCGCATTCCCCCCCAAAATCGCTGATCGCCGCCATAACTAGTAAAAAAATAAAAAATAAATTCCAGAAATATATCCCATAGATTGTAGAAGCTATAACTTTTGCGAAAACCAATCAATATACGCATATTGGGATTTTCTTTACCAAAAATACATATTACTTACATATTTTTGGTAAAAAAAAAAATCGCAATAAGCAAATATTACTTGGTTTGCGCAAAAGTTATAGCGTCTACAAAATAGGGGATAGATGTATGGCATTTTTATTACTTATTTATTTTTTACTAGTAATGGCGGCGATCTGCAATTTTTAGTGGGACTGCAACATTGCGATGGACAGATCGGACACTTTTGACACTTTTTTGGGACCATTGACATTTATACAGCGTTCAGAGCTAAAAATAGCCACTGATTACTGTATAAATGTCACTGGCACGGAAGGGGTTAACACTAGGGGCAATCAAGGGGTTAAGTGTTCCCTAGGGAGGTGTTTCTAACTGTGGAGGGAGTGGACTGACTAGAGGAGGAGGAGAGAAATCGCTGTTCGTGATCACTAGGAACAGCAGATCTCTCTCTACTCCCCTGTCAGAATGAGGATCTGTTTGTTTACATACACAGATCCCCGTTCTGGCTCTCTGTGGAGCAATTGCGGATGGCCGGCGGACATTGCGGCTGCTGGCCACACCCATTAGCTACAGTGTCGTGCCGCGGGCCCATGCACGCGTGCCCCCTACCGCTTTTAAAGTTGCCGATGCACACCTATGGTGATTCGTGCAGCAGTGCCAACCTGCCTCAGTATAATGACGGCGGCTGGTTGGCAAGCGGTTAAGGAAGGAAAGGAGGAAAGACATAATTTTATAATGCAATAGAAAATAACATTATCATCACATAGGTACACAGACATAATACAGTACTGTTTCCTGACTTTCCTAACTAACATTGCAGTAACAATTTTCTTGCTTTAAGATCCCACCATCATCTGCAGAGGGAACAAAAGAGACAAAGAAGCAGTACGAGCAAACTTTTCTTGCTAGCACGGTACCAATAGGAGAACAAACAAATTTGAATAAAAAATTATAACTTCATTAATTCACTAGGATAAAAAAGGATATCCAAACATAGATAAGAACATTGTGTTCAATGTTCTCTTAAACAGTGAACACAATGGGGGTTATTTACAAAAGGCAAATCCACTTTGCACTACAAGTGCAAACTACAAGTGCAAAGTGCACTTGAAATTTCACTGAAAGTGCACTTGGAAGTGCAGTCGCTGTAAATCTGAGGGGTAGATCTGAAATGAGGGGAAGCTCTCCTGATTTTATTATCCAATCATGTGCAAGCTAAAATGCTGTTTTTTAGTTTCCTTGCATGTCCCCCTCGGATCTTCAGCAACTGCACTTCCAAGTGCACTTTCAGTGCATTTTTAAGTGCACTTTGCACTTGTAGTTTGCACTTGTAGTGCAAAGTGGGTTTACCTTTTGTAAAACCCACTGTTCTTATCTATGTTTGGATATTCTGTTTTTTATCCTTGTTTATTAATAAAATTATATATTTTTTTATTTAAATTTTATTTAAATTTGTATGTTGTCCTATTTCTACTGAGATAGTCCATTCTCTTATCTTTGGAGACTAGTTTGAGGAACTGTCTCCGCCCCCAATTTTCGATTCAATTTGGATGATGGTACCTCTCCTTTTCTGATTTTGTATTCTTATTCTTTAAATTAAGCTTCGAGACTTTCTTGTTTTTTTTTCTTGCTAGCAGATTATTTCCACCTGTAGAGGGAACAAAACCACAACAGCAGTAAAGAAATAAGGTTGAAGGCCCCACTCCCTTGAGAGTGACACATTCTACAAAACACAAGTACATTACTTCACATTGCAAACTAAAATGTACATTGAGTGCTCACAGTAGACTGGCACTCTAACACCGACCATTGGCAAAAGAACAAATGCATCCTTGTAGAAAAAAAAAACGTATGTCCCATCATTTTCCAACAGATGTCAGAGACTTGCCCAAAAATGGTCTTGTGGCATACAACCTACCTAACTAACTGACTATATAGTCATTATTAGTCCCAAGCTTAAATGTTCTTGCTGCCACAGTAGAAACAAGTCCAGCAGGCATTTTTCTTGAACAAAACCAACAGTTCACATTGGCAATAGGCATTACAATCACAACTGAAACAAACCATTGACTGTGTAACTTTGGTAGCAGCACAGAATACTCCCTGGATTCAGGTCACTGGTAATACTCAGGGTCAAGCAGATAAACAGTACCACCCTACTGGTCTAGAGTAGTAATATACCACTTCTCATCAGGCCTACTGGGTAAAGTTGGGGGAACGGTTCGGCCCAAGCATTAGTTGGGGCTTCCCCGCTGACAGCTAAGTAAAAAGTAAAAAAAAATGCTGGTAAAAAAACAAACAAACAGCGTGGGGTCCCTCCCTCCAGTCCATACAAGGTCCTTCGGGTATGGTGTGGATTTTAAGGGGAACCCCACACCAAAATATAAAAAATAATAGTGTGGGGTTCACCCCAAAATCCACACCAGACCCTTATCTGGGCATGCAGTCTGGCAGGTCAGGAAAGGGGGGGCGAGGGAGCGTCCCCCCATCCTGAGCCATACCAGGTCACATGCCTTAACATGGGGGGGTGGGTGCTCTGTCCCCCCACCCCAAAGCACCTTGCCCCATGTTGATGGGGACAAGGACTTCATTCCCACAACCGGGGCCCCCAGATCCTTACCCCTACTTATTTACCAAAAAAGTGTCAAAAAGTAATAAAACACACACCGTTTTTGATAAGTCCTTTATTAAAAATAAATAAAACACTCCTGTGTTAAGAAAATGCCTTTGTAGATCATGTGCTCAGCAAACATATTTCTTTAAGAGAGTCAACCAGCACCAACTCGGACTCCATCCTAATCACAATTCTCTGCAGGAGAGTCAACTAGCCGCTATGGGACTCCATACTGCCAACAGACAGGGCCAGCTTCCATATCCAGACACACTCAGGCCTCTTCGTGCAGGAAGGCCTGAACAAGCAGTTCCAAACACATGCACTCTCCCCAGGCCACAGCCTGGTTGATAACTTCCTGTGCCATGTCACACAGATGGAGAGATAGGGAAGTGTTCTGTAGCCCTATAATATCTCATATCCTATAGTGGCCATGCTTCTCCTCTATAAATAAAATATGGGAGTCGAAAATAAAGGAGAAAAAAACTGCAAAAAAAGTAGCTACCATCACATTTAAGGACTAGAAAGATGCAATATATTTTTGTTCCAGAGTTTAGATATCTTTATTGTTGACCCATGGAAAATCAGGCCCCATTAACGCAGCAAAACTAAATCAGAAATTAGGAAAAATAAGTCTTTCTTGGCTAATAAAGGTAATAGCAGGCAGCCTTTGCTCTTAAACAGAACTTTTACTTTTAAAAGCTTAAAATAAATGATAGACTCACTTTAAAGTCATCTGTCATTTACAATAGAACATCAAAAACATTGCCATTGTCAGGTCCTGTACTGTCCACTGCAATTACAGTAGATTGGAATAAGTTTGGAAAAGATAATTAACACAATGAAATCACTGAGAAATGTTTGCAAATATTTATTTTTTTATTAGCCAGAGAGAGTAAAAGGACACATTGGTGGATCAACAGACCAAGTCCTAACTGGCAAGTTATGACAATTTCATGTCTAATTTGTCATAGTAAAAAAAAAAAAAAACATTTCCAAGAGAGGATGCTTTCTGAAGAATGAATTAAATGGGAAATCATTTCCAATGGTCTTCTGTGTCGAAGAATAGAATGGGGCACATCTGCCAAAGGCCATATCAGCATTTCCTGAAGCATGTTATTACAATCTAGTTATGTCTTGAGGACAGGCTTGTGTTCAGCTGGTTCTGTGTGGCTTGCCTTTCAACTTCTATTGTTGTCTCAGACCAGTATTTCAGTGACATAACAACCCCAGTTTTACTGATTGAAATATTAAAGTAACATGTAGCATTAAGCTGTTTGAATGACCCTAATTCAAACTTCATTTTGTGTCTTGCATTTTGGAAATCCAGCATTTCACGAAGGTATACTAAATATTTTTTAAATTATCTTTCTTGCTACACTTTTTCATAGATATCATAGAAATAATGAAAAAATATAAAAAATAAATAGCTAAATCATATCATAAAAGGTCAAAATGTTGAGTAAACGGATGACATTTCCACAAATAGCAAAGCTCACAAAAGTAGCGTAAACAACTAGCAGTTGGTTTTTAGTATTTTATCAAAGACCTATAAACTGTAAAGCTAAAATAATGTTATCAAGCCTATCAACAAGCACAGTTGCACACAGTAATGACTAGTACACAGGCAGTTTTTTTTTCAACCCAGTGCCCTGAACGAAAAATATACGGAGAAGCTTGCAAGGAGCACACAGTACTAACTATGAGATGTTAGTGCAGTGAATGTCCTGCTGCGCTTTGTGTTCTGACAGGGGGACTGAACCCCCCCCCCCGCCAGAACACTCTGACCAGCGCTGGTTTATCAGAATGCCCATTTGAAACAAGCCAGACGTTAGGCTGGCCTTGGTTGAACAGACTGATGTACACATTTGCAGAACGTAGGCCAGTTTCTATTAAATTGGTCAATACAAGCCAATATTTGGCCAGTATGTTCCAGCCTTAACATCAACCAGTGTGCATTGTGGATTGGTTTAGCTTTAAAACTAAAACACTTGAATACTGTCTGTTAGGGATGAGCGGAACATTCCCCTGTTCGGTTCGCACCAGAACCTGCGAACGGACCGAAAGTTTGTGCGAACTTTAGAACCCTATTAAATACAATGGGCGCGAACCTTCAAAATCAAAAGTGCTAATTATAATGGCTAATATGCAAGTTATTGTGCTAAAAAGGGTTTGGGGACCCGGGTCCTGCCCCAGGGGACATGTATCAATGCAAAAAGAAGTTTTAAAAACAGCCGTTTTTTCGGGAGCAGTGATTTTAATGATGCATAAAGTGAAAAAAAAAAAGTGAAATATTCCTTTAAATATCGTACCTGGGGATGTCTAAAGTATGCCTGTGTAGTGGCAAGTGTTTCCCGTGTTTAGAACTGTCCCTGCACAAAATGATATTTCTAAAGGAAAAAAAGTCATTTAAAACTGCTTGCGGCTTTAATGTAATGTTTCCCTTCCTAGGGGTAGATTTCCTCTCACTTCCTGTTGTCTCCTTCCGTTTGCAAGTAGGAGTCGTTTGTAAGTTGGATGTTTGAAAGTAGGGGCCTGCCGTATATACTCTGTTGAAATTTGCCCCTTAGGTGTTGGTGTTGCCACAACACTGTAAGCCCTCACAGTTACTCTTGGTGAGCGCTGGAACGCCCTGCTGTAAACTATTATATCAGGAATTGTAATTACATGCCATTGTTGAACAGTGGTAGAAAAAATTGGGCCTTTGGTGGTGGTGGTGGTGCTGGTGCCACAACACTGTAAGCCCTCACAGTTACTCTTAGTGGGTGCAGGAATGGGCCCAGCTGTGAAATATTAGATCAAGAATTGTAATTACATGCCCCTGTTTAACAGGGGCAGAAAAATTGGGCCTTTGGTGGTGGTGTTGCCACAACACTGTAAGCCCTCACAGTTACTCTTGGTGGGCGCAGGAATGGGCCCTGCTGTGAATTATTAGATCAAGAATTGTAATTACATGCCCCTGTTAAACAGGGGCAGAAAAATTGGGCCTTAGGCACTGGTGCTCGTGCCACAACACTGCAACCCCTCACAGATACTGTACTTGGAGCTCAGCAATGAGCCCTGTTGCAAAGTATTGCATCAAAAATTATAATTACATGCCTCTGTTAAACAGGGGCAGAAAAATTGGGCCTTAGGCACTGGTGCTGGTGCCACAACACTGCAACCCCTCACAGATACTGTACTTGGAGCGCAGCAATGAGCCCTGTTCCAAAGAATTGCATCAAAAACTATAATTACACGCCTCTGTTAAACAGGGGCAGAAAAATTGGGCCTTAGGCACTGGTGCTGGAGCCACAACACTGCAACCCCTCACAGATACTGTAGTTGGAGCGCAGCAATGAGCCCTGCTGCAAAGTATTAGATCAAGAATTGTAGGATAGTCACTCAGCATAACAGGATAGTCACTCTGCATCAGCATAGGCAGTCTTGAAGGGATCTGACATTTAAAAGAAAATTATTCTGTTACATCTGCATCAGGTGCTTGGTAGCTGGTGGTGATCCAAGACTGATTCATTTTTATGAAGGTCAGTCGATCGACCGAGTCGGTTGACAGGCGCACCCTGTGATCGGTTACAAAGCCTCCAGCAGCACTGAATGTGCATTCCGAAAGAACGCTGGATGCAGGACAGGCCAGTATCTCAATTGCATACTGTGCAAGCTCTGGCCAGTGATCCATCCTCAAGACCCAATAACCCAGAGGATTTTCGGTGGGAAAGGTGTGAAAGTCTGATCTTGCCCCTAGGTATTCCTGCGCCATGTAAACCAGACGCTGGCGATGGTTGCTGGAACCGATCATACCTTGGGGCTGCGAACTAAAAAATTGTATGAACGCATCGGTCAGACGGCCACCTTCTCCACCGCTCCTTCTTTGACTGACCGAAGCCTCAGCAACACGTTGTCCAGGACCAGGAATTTGTAATCTCCCAGTCTCTGGGAACGTGTTGCACAGACATTTCTGCAAGGCCTCCCGAAGATGCCTCATCCTCTGCTCCCTCTGCGACAGCAAGATAAGGTCCGCAACCTTACCCTTGTAACGTGGATCAAGGAGGGTTGCCAGCCAGTAATGATCCCTCTCCTTGATCGTACGAATACGAGGATCCTTCCGCAGGCTTTGCAGGATCAGGGAGGCCATGCAGGTTTGCTGAGGCATTTGGTACGGAGTCCTCTGGGTCACTGAGGACGACATGATCCGCAGCCACCTCCTCCCAGCCACGTACAAGTCCATGGGTGTCTTGGGACTGTAATTGATCCCTTGAAGACTGCTGCTGATGCTGAGTGCTAGTCTCCACCTCCATGCTGACACAATCCTCCCCTTCCTCCTCCTCCTCCTCCTCTTCCTGTGTGATAGCCGGGCCAGCAGGAACACTGTCTGGATAAAGGGTGCCTTGAGAGGTAAGGAAGTCCTCCTCTTCCTGCCTCTGTTCTGCCTCAAGTGCCCTGTCCATTATTCCACGCAGCGTGTGCTCCAACAGGTGGACAACAGGGACAGTGTCACTGATGCATGCACTGTCACTGCTCACCATCCTCGTGGCCTCCTCAAATGGTGACAGGACAGTGCATGCATCCCTGATCATGGCCCACTGGCATGGGGAAAAAAATCCAAGCTCCCCTGACCCTATCCTGGTGCCATATTGCAACAGATACTCATTGATGGCCCTCTGCTGCGTGTGCAACCGCTGCAGCATGGCCAACGTTGAGTTCCACCTGGTGGGCATGTCACAGATTAGGCGGTTCTTGGGCAGGTTGTAATCCTTTTGCAGCTCAGCCAGCCGAGCACTGGCATGATATGACCAGAGGAAATGCCCGCAGAGTTTCCTGGCCTGCTTCAGGACCTCCTGTAAGCCCGGGTACCTGCCCAAGAACCGCTGCACCACCAAGTTAAGGATGTGAGCCAAACAGGGCACATGGGTCAGTTGTCCCTGTCGGAGGGGTGGAGAGGAGGTTGGTGCCATTGTCGCAAACCACCTTTCCTGGCTTAAGCGGGCTTGGCGTCAACCACCTCTGAGCCTGCCCCTGCAGAGCTGACAGAATCACTGCCCCAGTGTGGCTCCTGTCCCCCAAGCACACCAGCTCAAGTACTGGTGTAGCCCCTTGAAGGCCTACGGAGCACCGCTGGTTCCGAGGACAAATCAGCACAGGAAGAGGCCATGGAGGAAGAAGAATAGGAGGGGGTGGAGGAGAGAGGTGTGTCAGAATCACCAGTAGTAACATTTTGGAGGCATGGTGGCGGAACAACCTCCAGCACTAGTGCACCTTGTCCTGCATCCTTCCCAGCTGCCAGCAGAGTCACCCAATGTGCCGTGAAAGATAGGTAACGTCTATGTCCATGCCTGCTGGACCATGAGTCAGTGGTAATATGCACCTTACCGCTGACCGCTCTGTCCAGCGAGGCCAAGACATTGCCTTCCACATGCCGGTAGAGAGCCGGAATCGCCTTCCGTGAGAAAAAGTAGCGTTTGGGAACCTGCCACTGAGGAACCGCACATTCCACAAACTCATGGAAGGGGGCAGAGTCTACCAACTGAAAAGGCAGCAGTTGAAGTGCTAGCAATTTAGCCAAGCTAGCATTCAACCGCTGGGCATGTGGATGGCTGGGAGCGAACTTCTTTCAGCGGTGCAGCAGCTGGGGCAGGGAAATTTGCCTTGTACAATCGGATGTCAGTGTACCGCTAGCAGATTGCCCGCAAGTACTTGGCTGTGACACACCTAATTCTACACCTTCATTCCTCTCAGTGCAGATTTCAGAGAGGACTGAAGGTATAGTGGGGTTGGAGATCCCAGCTGATGAGGAGCAAGGAGAGGTCCGCCTTGTTCTTTGGTGTGGGTCTTTTAGGTGTGCTTGCCAGGCAGGTCGACATATGTCTGGTCAAGCATGTGGTGCCCAAGCGGCTGATGTTTTGGCCATGCGAGATACGCTTTAGACATATGTTGCAAATAGCAATGGTGCGATCTGCTGCACACATCTGAAAAAAGGCCCACACCAAATAACTTTTTGAATAACGTGCAGAGATGTTTTGGCCACGCGATATAAGCTTGAGACATATGTTGCAAACAGCAGCTGTGCGATCTGATGCACTCGACTCAAAAAAGGCCCACACCAAAGAACTTTTTGAATAAAGGGCAGAGGCAGCGCCCTGCACATGTGGAGCTCTGCGGTGTGATGCAGTCGGTGTGCTGCCCTTAAGCTGGCCCCTGGAGGGCATCCTGCCTCATTGGAGATGTGCCTCCTCCTCCTCCTCCTCCTCTCTCCTATCAGGCACCCACGTGGAGTCAGTGACCTCATCATCCCCTCCCTCCTCATCACTGGAGCCAATCTGGCAGTATGCTGCAGCATGACTGCCAGATAGCTGACCTTGTTGGGCACCCCTTCTCTGGGCTCACGTTACTAACCCCTCTCTCTGAGATCACGTTACTGCCTTCCTCCAGCTGGGTTCCATCATCAGAGCCTTCAAAACGCTGGGCATCCTCTTGTAGCATGTACCCAGCACTGTGCTCAAACAGTTCGGGGGACTCCTCAGGAGGACATGGTGGGGCTAGGGAAGGAGTGACTGATGCCATTGAGCCGAGGAAAGAGGCTGCTTTGGCAGCTGCTTTGCCAGACAAAGTACCCTGAGCCTGGGTGAGAGAAGATGATGAGGAGGAGGAGGACGGCTTGGTCATCCACTCTACCAAGTCTTGGGCATGTTGCGGCTCAACATGGCCAGCTGCCGAAAAGAAGGACAAGTGTGTCCCACGGCCACGTGCTGATGAGGATGCACCATGTCCACGAGCAGCAGCACTGTTGCCTCTAGACACAGAGCCTGCTTGCCCTCTTTTATTGCCTCGTGATTGTCTGCCTCTCATTGTTTGCCTTCCAGACATACTAATGGCCTACTGTGGTGTTAGTATGGGAAAAGCAGCAATTGTTTTCAGTTAGTTTTAGGTGAAAACTGTACAGAGGACACAGTACACTGAAAATAATTGCAGCTCTCTGCTTGTGGTTTTATTATGAGAACACCACTATAATGTCACTAACTGTATTCAGGTGAGCTTTAGGCGAGTGCTATGCATTGACTGTCTGCAGCTTGCACAATCACCGGCCTGCCTGTCACAGTATAGAGAATAACTGTATTCAGGTGAGCTTTAGGTGAACGCTATACAAAGCACACAGTAGTACACTAAGTGAAACACTGACTGTCTGCAGCTAGCATAATCAACGGCCTGCCTGTCACAGTATAGAGAATAACTGTATTCAGGTGAGCTTTAGGTGAACACTATGCAAAGCACACAGTAGTACACTAAGTGAAACACTGACTGTCTGCAGCTTGCACAATCACCGGCCTGCCTGTCACAGTATAGAGAATAACTGTATTCAGGTGAGCTTTAGGTGAATGCTATACAAAGCACACAGTAGTACGCTAAGTGAAACACTGACTGTCTGCAGCTTGCACAATCACTGGCCTGCCTGTCACAGTATAGAGAATAACTGTATTCAGGTGAGCTATAGGTGAACGGTATGCAAAGCACACAGTAGTACACTAAGTGAAACACTGACTGTCTGCAGCTAGCACAATCACCGGCCTGCCTGTCACAGTATAGAGAATAACTGTATTCAGGTGAGCTTTAGGTGAACGCTATGCAAAGCACACAGTAGTACACTAAGTGAAACACTGACTGTCTGCAGCTAGCACAATCACCTGCCTGCCTGTCACAGTATAGAGACTAACAGGAATGGATCTAGCTAAACTCAATACAGTGTATAAATATATATACAACACCTAGGATGCATTTATATCCTCTACACACTGTAACAGCAGCTAACTGACTCGCCTGCCTGCTCTATCTAACTCAATATAAATTACACTGTCTCTCTCTCTGTAACTCTCTCTTTCACAAATGCCAACACACTACACAAGGCCGACTTCCAGGCGGCCTTATATAGTGTGGGGCGTGTACCTACTCCTCTGAGCCATGATTGGCCAAAGCCACCCTGGCTTTGGCCAATTACGGCTCTCTGTACAGACGGCACTGTGATTGGCCAAGCATGCGAGTCATAGTGCATGCTTGGCCAATCATCAGCCAGCAATGCACTGCGATGCCGCAGTGAATTCTGGGCCGTGACGCGCCACTCAAATTTGGCGCGAACGGCCCATAATGTTCGATCTTCCTCGAACGATCGAAAAGCCGATGTTCAAGTCGAACATGGGTTCGACTCGAACACGAAGCTCATCCCTACTGTCTGTGATATAACTCTTAAAGGAAGAGATCCCTCAATATCTTTTGTGACAGCCCACTCCCTTCAGGTCTGTCCTGCTATTGCTCTTAAAGTGGTTGTAAACCCACTTTTTTTTTTTCTGCCAACCTGTAAAAGAAAGGCATAATGAGCTATTATGACTAGCATAATAGCTCATTATGTACCACTTACCTTAGATCGGGGCCCCCGAGGCAGTCCGCGTCCCTCTGTCCAGCCGCAGACATCACTGCGGCGATAGCCGGAATGTTACTTCCGGGTATCGCCGCACCAGCCAATCACAGCGCCGCTCCGGCGCTGTGATTGGCCGGAGCGGCGGAGACGTCACTTTGCGCATGCGCGCGGGAGGCGTCCCATTCAGCTACGCCCAGCGATTGCTGGGAAGTAGCCGAGTTTGTGAATGGGATTAACCCCATGAATGCGCCGTTGTCTACGGCGCGCATGCGCCGTAGACAGCGGCGCCTGTCATTTTAGTAAATATCTCTTAAACCGTGTAGGTTTAGGAGATATTTCTTGCACCTACAGGTAAGCCTTAATCTAGGCTTACCTGTAGGTGCAAGTTGAAAAAGTGGGTTTACAACCACTTTAAGTACTGCTATTGCTCTTAAGTAAGCTCTTAAGGTCTGTCGCTCTCAGCTCACGGTGGACATTTGGACTGTGTGCAGGCACGCATGCCCAAGTCATAGGAGAGGAGAAGCTCTTTTAACAGGTCTCACCATGAAACAAGTGGTCTGTGCACCCAGTTACTATTTTAAATAGTTGTTAAAAGGTTAAATATTTCTGTACCACAAAGTTGCCTGCGTGCCCAGGTTTTTTTTTATAGATGTGTTGAAATGTTTGAATGTTCCTGTGCCTGATGTGATTGGATGTAAAGTTTATCCCTCCCTGTGTCTCTATGCCAACAAGGAGGGGAGTATTGTCTTTAGAGTTATATCCTTGTGTTTGTCCTTCAATAAAGTCTTATGCTATTCACCCTATACTGAGTTACAGCTAATAACTGGGTGCTCTGAGGGATCTTGGACACCAGGCAAGGGAAGCTGATACGGGTGGACATACTCCTCAGGAGTAGGGATGAGCTTCGAGTTCGAGTCAAACTCATGTTCGACTCGAACATCGGCTGTTCAACCGTCCGTCGAATTTCGAACATTATAGGCCATTAGCGCCAAATTCGAGTGGCGCGTCACGGCCCATAATTCACTGCGGCATCGCAGTGCATTGCTGGCTGATGATTGGCCAAGCATGCACTATGACCCGCATGCTTTGGCCAATCACAGTGCAGTAAGAATGGAGAGCCATAATTGGCCAAAGCCAGGGTGGTTTAGTACACGCCCCACACTATATAAGGCCGTCTGCGTGGCGGCCTTGTGTAGTGTGTTGCGGCGGTGAAAGAAAGACAGAGAGAGAGAGAGATAGTGTCATCTCATTTGAGTTAGATAGAGCAGGCAGGCGAGTCAGTTAGCTGCAGTTACAGTGTGTAGAGGATATATATGCATCCTAGGTGTTGTGTATATATATATATATATATATATATATATATATATATATATATATATACACTGTATTCAGTTTAGCTAGATCCCTTTCTGTTATTATCTTCATAATATACTGACAGGCAGGCAGGTGATTGTGCTAGCTGCATTTTCATTTAGTGTACTGTGTCCTTTGCACAGTGTGCACATAAAGCTACCTGAATACAATTGCTGGTGTTCTCATACAAATACAGGCAGGGAGCTGCAGTATTTTCATTTAGTGTACTCTGTTCTTTTGCACAGTGTGCACCTAAAGCTATGTGAAAATAAAAATGTATATACTGCGCTGTCTGTACATGAATCTTAAACAAATTAAATAATAGTGAAATATATTATGCTGCAACTTAAATATGTGAGACACACACAATAAATACAAATGGAAAAAAGTCAAGCTGCGCAAAAATGTGAAAATGAAAATAAGAACGGAATGACCAATCACTGATGTGTACAATGTCTGCACACCAGGAAGAGGATTAAATGATCAACTTATTAAAAAAGGGATGTGAACCCCAAAAAGTTCCTCCTATCACACCCAATCACATGGGAAATAAATCAGTGCATATAATGTCCATATACCGATTCACATGAAAGTTCATATACAAATAAATGATCTGCAATATTAGCGCTGATATTATGTTGATAGAGATATCAATCTTCTAAGCATGCATCGGTGACATCAAGACATAAAACACCCGAGAACAGTGCTGTTATCCAGTACAAGAAAGAGTCCACCACCTCCAATAAAACTGACGCTTACCAGAGCTACTGATCCCTGAGAGAGATCAGTCTAAACTTGCGGCTGTTCCCCCTGCCGGGGTCTCTATACGGCTTGATCAGCTGCCTCCACCAGTCTAATACATGGACTTCCAATCACTCATCAAATCAGATGTAATATGGCAGAAAAAGAAAAATCCACCATAGCGTAATACAGTAAAAGGCTAGTTTATTAAAACATAAAAAGAATCACACTTACAAAGTAGTGTAGATTAGTTGGCGTGTAAGTAAAAGTGTAGCCGGCCAGCTCTCACAGCCCGTCCTTACGGGACTCTGCGTTGGTTTTGTGATGACGTCAGCACGCAGCTCCTCCCTACATCATTTTGACATAATTGTCGTCGTCCAGGGGCACGAGCGGCGTGCTGACAAACCACCTCTTGTAATCTACACATCCAGACCCGCCCAGATCTGAGCTCCAGGCATTCCTGTTGCGCGAACCACCATCTTGAAAGTAGGCAAATTCCTACTTCAATGAGTCCTTGAGGATCCTCGTATTAAGGTGGTGTTTCCCTTTAAGGTCATAATATATCTGATATTATTTGGCTGTTCCCTGTAATGGTCTAATCTTTTTAAGCACAGTCCGTAATATTTTATTTTGTATGGAGGAGGTGTGTTTGTAAAGGCCCAAAGTAACACACACTTAGCGCCAGTTCAATCCTGCTGTATTTAGCAGCAGCAGATATATATATTAAAATATAATAAAATATTTTTCACAAAATACTTTAAAATAAAAAGCAGCTGTTTAAAAACTAAAAACATCGAAAAAAAAGTTGTACACAATAGAACAGAAATGGTATCTGAATCGTTGATATACACAAAACAGAGCTAAAATTTAAACCTAAAAATTAGACCCGTGGAAGAACCACTGAAAAAAGTCCAAACGTAGTCATGTGACAAACAGCCAGTCCAGAGAAATGAGGTGAGTATCAACAATGATCCATGTGAGCACCTTCCACCACCAAGGACATCAATTGCAATCCACCGCGTGACGAATAATCCCCCTAGGGGTTCAAACTCACCAGAAGCATAATAAATATGGGCCTTAAGTGAAAATGGTACATCAGCTACTCTGTCGTGGCTCGTCACTTCTCGGCGGGGTCCACCAGTGAAAATGGGCTCCAAAGCAGGTCATAAAATAACAGAAAATAGCAAACCAATAGTGTAATACTGTTTATTAAAAGACCCATTTCCCGTACATCAGGAGACCCCTTAATCTAACTATGTACAATAACAAGCAGAAAAATTAGCATAAGAATGGCCCCAGAGGGCGCTATCACCATATCCAGCCTTTAATTTGACAGATGTTCAATTAACACATAAAGAAACAAACTGTCATGATGGGCAATCTCACCTGCAAGCTAGCGACGCGGCGGCGCGCGCGGGTACGCGCCTGCGCAATAGTGTCGAGTCGTCGTTAGCGCGTTCGCGCCGGCGCAATAGCGGCGATTCGGCGTTAGCGCGTACACGCATGCGCGGGTAACGGCGCACGGGCGCGCGTCAGTGCGCGCGGGAGCACGCAGTGACACTTTCTGGCGCCAATCTGGGGCTATTTAAAGGGGCTTGTGCTGGGGCTCCTTGCTGTCTGGCCTACAGCGTTTCCAAGACCCATCTGCTATCTGCTATTACCCTACCGATCTGTTCCTGTGACCCGGCTTGTTCCTGACGCTTCTTGCCTTCTGCCTGCCCGCTGACCCCCGGCTTGTTGTCCTTGCTTCCGCCTGCTCCTTCTGCTACCTGCTGCCTGCCCGTTGCCAACCCGGACTGTATAACGACTCTGCCTCTGCCTCTTGCACTGCACCTGATCTGCCAGCCAGTGGATTACGCGGCCTGTTTGGACCTGCCAGTGTCCGGAACTACAAGACACCTCCCCGCTGTCTGCCGTCTGTCTCCTCAGTTCCCTGTGTGCCAAGCCTGCCTGCCGTCCAGCTTCCCTGCTTCCGCTGAAACCTGCACAGAGCTTCCTAAGGTCCAGCTCCACCTCTGCACCAGTGTTCCTGACAGGCACTTGTGCGACTCCGCACTCCCGAGCTCCCTGTTCCCACCATCAGGGGTTCCGGAGTAGGAGGTGCAAAAGAGGCCGCTCCCTGCACCCCAGGCTCATCATCAGGTACGTGACACAAACATTCTACATCTACAAGACGTAAAAACATATCTATTGTCAGTCCTAACTTCAACATATCAGGATTAAACTGTACAGGCTGGCAAAAATCCACAATATATGAATATATGGGTTATATTTTATCTTAAAAATAAAAATGTGAATGGGAATGTGTATTCTCCACTCACATTCTTTTATTTCATGGATATTGTTGATATATACCATGAAAAAAACATATGGGAACAAGTATCATTAGTCAAATAGGAGAAAGGAAAAAAGGGAAAAACTATTAGCCTACCTATTTCGTAAGACAGAGATGGGATAAGTAATAGGTCCTGCATAAATCCTGACAGTGCAAGGGGGACAAAGTAGCAGAGATATATCCCAATTACAATTGGAGGGGACTATTCTATACTATAAAAATTTGATTATTATTGGGGTAGATGAATGGGACGTACCAAGAGCTCATATCTGGTTAACACGTTGCATACATATAGTGGAAATGATGGAACCAATTCACTAACTGTTGTCAATGAAAACATTGACATCTACATCAATGTTAAGACCGTACGGGGTATAACAACGTACCTTATGGATCCAGGCCATTTCCATGCGTGATATTTCCCTCACTAGGGAACTTCCCCTCCAGTGTGGGCTATATCTATCTATTCCCAAAAACAAAGTATTGGCCAGATTACGTTGATGGTATAAATCGTAATGTCTAGAGACAGAGTGATATTGAAAGCCACTTTTTATATTGGCTATATGTTCTCCCAGGCGTATTTGCATTGTTCGTTTGGTCCTACCAATATACTGCATCCCGCAGGGACATTGTAACAAATACACAACCGCTGTGGAACTACAGGTGACTATCTTGTGTTGTCTCAAAGTGCTTGTTGACGTGAATGACTCAGTTTTTTTAGATTTGATCTTATTAAGTGCACACACTTGGCATCTACGACATTGATGATATCCTGAGATATTTTGAAAAAAGGAAACCTTTTTAGGGGTGGATCCACAACATTAGGTGCTATGCTATCTCTGAGTGAAGGAACACCCCTAAAGATGACCTGTGGAGCTGCTGGAAAGAACGTGTTAATAATACGATCACTCCCCAGCAAATGCTAGTGCTTCCGTATAATCTTTTTAATTAGAAAATGTTGAGTGGAATACGTCGTGATGAACGGTATAGACGGTTGTTCTCTCTTATTTTTAGAACCTCCATTCAACAAGGATGATCTCTCAATCTCCCCAACTTCTTTGAGTGTATTTTCTAAGGAGCTCAGATCATATCCCTTTTCAGCCAGTCTGTTTTTTAGGACATTTGCTTGAGACATATAGTCAGACAGTTCAGAACAGTTCCTCCTCATCCTGATAAATTGGCTCTTAGGCACAGACCTAAGCCAGGATTCCTAATGGCAACTTCCCATAGGGATATAGGCATTACGGTCAGTCTGTTTAAAGTACGATTTGGTTTTAAAACCATTATCGCCTTTAGTAACCGCAATGTCCAAAAATTGGATTTCCTCTTGGCTCGCCTCATGTACAAAGCGTATGCCTCTTTCATTATTATTTATGTTCAAAAAGAAGTCATCCAGCTCTGAGGCAGGGCCATCCCATAAGAGGAGGACGTCATCAATGTACCTTGCCCAAAAGATGAGATGAGGGTTACGGTCCTTATAGATGACGTCCTCCTCCCATTTAGCCATGAATAGATTAGCCAGACTGGGGGCCTATTTAGCCCCCATGGCTACGCACCGTTTCTGTCTGTAAAACTCATGACTAAACCAAAAGTAATTGTGGTTTGCCGCGTACTCCAGAAGTTCCATGATAAACGATTTCTGTTCTTCTGGTATTATTGAGTGAAGATCTAAATAATACTTTACTGCTGATAATCCCAGGTCATGCGGAATGACAGTATACAGGGAAGACACGTCCGCTGTGACCATCCAAGTGTGTTCATTAGGCTTTTGATCTGCCAATAAATTAATTATATGTCTTGTGTCTTTGAGATAGGATGGCACTTTCTGCACCAATGGTTGCAAAAAATAGTCTATATACTTGCCCACCCAGGACGTGATGGAATCGATACCACTCACTATCGGACGTCCCGGGGGGGCAAGTAAGACTCTTGTGTATCTTCGGCAGACAATAGAGAATAGGAACCCTTGGTGCTGTAGGAATCAGAAAAGCCTGTTCCTTCTCATCCAGTATACCTGACTGCGCACCTTTCTGTACCAATTCTCCCAGAATCCTTTTATATTGGATGATTGGATTTCCCATCAAAGGGATGTACGTGTCACGATCACTGACAATCCTGGATAGTTCCTCAAGATAGTCCTTTCGATCTAAAATGACTATCCCCCTCCCTTATCTGCAGGGCGTATAACCAGTTGTTTGTTATTGCACAAAGAGTCCAAACCTTCCTCCAGATTTTTTTCCATTTTATTATTGACTAATTTGATGGATTCCAGATCTCTTAAGACAACATCGCGAAACACCCTCAGTGATGGTGCCAAGGTTCCTGGTGGATTGAAGGTAAGAAGCATTCGACAGTCCTGAGTATTGATATTCTCGTATGACAGGTCCCCCCTGGCGTATTGGAATGCTTGCAAAATGTCTCTTAATGTTAATCCTCTGTACATACTTGTGTATATCCATGTATGTCTTAAATTTGTTTAATTTTCTTGGAGGGGCAAATTTTAAATCTTTGTTCAGTAAAGCTGTCTCTGATTTAGTTAGAACCTGAGAGCTTAGATTAAAGATACCTTCTCCTGTTATGTCCTTGATTTTTTAGATTGTGTTCTCCTCCCCCCTCTTGTTCCTCTTTGCCTTCTATGGGACGTTTGATGCCCTGATTGGCTCTGGGAAAACCCCAATGGTATTGTTCTTGAGTATTTTCACTCGGTCTTTTAGAGTAATCTCTAGAGGACCATGTATATTCTTGGTCCCTGTAGTCATATCCAATCTGACTTTGATGAGAAGGGCCATCTCTGTCTCTCAAAGGAAAGAACTGGTTATGAGACTCTCCTCCATTGTTGTACTCCCACTCATCTCTATTTCTGTCTCGATGCGTCCACTACTCATAATAAGGACCCTGATGTAACGATCTATCCTGACTATAATTATTGTATGGACCCCTATCCGGACCTCTCCTGGAGCCAGGAGCTTCCCTAAAGGCTTGATGTTGGGAGTTATTATATTGTTGTGGACCATAGGTTGAATCCCCATTAGTTCCTGGGCCACGTTGGGAATTCCAACCAAAATTTTTGGTGTACTGCCCCCCTTCATTGGTCCCTGAGGCCTATGAGGCGACTGATATGACACACGTCTGCCTTTTTTTCCAGGTTTGGTGTTATTAGGTCTTTTTGGGGTTTTCTGAGCAACCTCCCTGGTTGGTAGATGTTGTATTTCAACCGGAGGTGCATTTGAAGCATTCTCACCCTGAGTAATAGCTTCCATTCTTGACTCCTGCTTCTCCAGTTCTTCATTGGCCAATTTCTTCTGCCATTCGAAAACACAGTTGGCTTGGTAATATCCATAGTCCCTATTATATTTCTTCCTTTCTTTGTTTTTTTTATCCTTCTCCTCTTTGTCCAATACCTTTAAGAGATTAATAGTTATCTCCTTATATTCCTCCCCGTCCTTATGGAGAAGGAGACTGTCTTTAAGAGTTTTAATCTCAGCATCCAGTCTAGTGAGCTTACTATTTTTTCTCAAGACCAAAAAACGTAGAAAATTGACGCCGGCCTCATTAAAATACCGGAACCAACTTTCCAACTCTACTTCTCCCTTCTGTGGGCACACTTCCCATCTCAAGCTCCTTGGGACCAAACTCAATTTTTTTTTTATCTCAAAACAAATGTTTTATTGAAAAACAAAGTACGTTACATCCATTATTGGCATCAGAACACCATAATACATTAAACCTGTACCATGCTTAGTTTCAGAAAATACTGCACATTTCACACAAACATGTACATTATATGCATCTTCCCAGACCATACTCAATTTGATGTAGGTCTCCAAGAAGGCTACATTCCATTCGGTATGTATTTCAGATATAGTTAAATTCTTAAGTCTGACAAAGAGCCCCCCCCAAATCGCCATCCTTGGTGCTAAAGGTTTCAAATACACCATCTGTGTTGACCACTTTTGATGCCCTATACTCAAAAATATCCATTATATCTAGAAAAATGGACTGAATAAAAAAATTGAATACACAAATTACAACGTGTTAAATAATACTGAAACTGTCATCAACAAGTGATATGTAAGTGTACCCTCATATGATTATTGATAAATCAATATGTGTTATACACCATGAAGGTGCCAGACTGCTGCAATATTGTTGTATCTAAAGGCATGTGAAAATAAAAATGTGTATACTGCGCTGTCTGTACATGAATCTTAAACAAATAAATAATAGTGAAATAAATTATGCTGCAACTTAAATATGTGAGACACACACAATAAAGCTAACCTAAAGCTACCTGAATACAATTGCTGGTGTTCTCATACAAATACAGGCAGGGAGCTGCAGTATTTTCATTTAGTGTACTGTGTCCTTTGCACAGTGTGCACCTAAAGCTACCTGAATACAACTGCTGGTGTTCTCATACAAATTTAGGCAGGGAGCTGCAGTATTTTAATTTTGTTTACTGTATCCTTTGCACAGTGTGCACCTAAAGCTACCTGAATACAATTGCTGGTGTTCTCATACTAATACAGGCAGGGAGCTGCAGTATTTTCATTTAGTGTACTGTGTCCTTTGCACAGTGTGCATCTAAAGCTACCTGAAGACAAATGGGCTGGGGGGGGGTACCCATGCCGATTTTCTCAATGATTTTCATCCACATTACCGGGACCACACATTACATTAAAGCCGCAAGCAGTTTTAAATGACTTTTTTTCCTTTAGAAATGTCATTTTGTGCAGGGACAGTTCTAAACACGGAAACACGTGCCACTTTACAGGCATCACAGACACTCCCAGGTACGATATTTAAAGGAATATTTTACTTTTTTTTTCACTTTAATCTTCATTAAAATCACTGCTCCCGAAAAAACTTGATTCATGTCCCCTGGGGCAAGACCCGGCATTTACCGCTGCCACAGAGGACAAAGTACTTCCAGTTGCCAACCGGCTGAAAATGCCGGAAGCTGCTTCATCTCACTCCAACGGGGCTCAGGTAAGACCCATTACCTCTGATGTTGACTCTTCCCTATCTATCCCGACTTGCAACTCGCCAGAAGACTTTGAACATGAGACCTTTAGGGGACGATACCCTCGCCCCATATAGACAGAAAGCATGGACGGACCCGGAAGAAAAGGGAGATGTTAGGTTTAAATGGGATCGAGGATAGCTCTACAGGATCACCGGGGAGTGGGACAGGGGGTAACCCAGTTACATCGACAACAGCTGGTAGTGCCCAGGAAATACCAGTGCAATCTGTTGCAGATTGTGCACGATACCCTGCTAACTGGTCATCTGGGGCAAAGACGGACGCTACATCGCCTGACTCAGAATTTATTCTGTCTGGGACTTTCCGGGGAAGTGAGGGATCATTATAGGACCTGTGAAGTGTGCCAGAGGGTAGAAAAGAAAGATTTGCTTCAGGAGTACTGGGAGGGAACCTTGGTTGAGGAGGGGACCTCTGTAGTGGCTTACATCCTGAAGTTACCAGACCGTCTTTAAAACCTGACTGCCACTGTGCCTGACAATTTGCAGGCAGCTCAAGAGAAGTAGAAAATTTGGTATGACCGGTCCATTTAGATGGCAGCTACAGGCTTGGGCAAAAAGTGTTAGCGCTAAAACCGGTTAAGCAGAATAAGCTCCAGGCTTCATGGCAGGGCTCTTATAATATTGTAGAAAGGCTCTGCGATACCACCTTTGTGATCGCCCGTTGTTCCGATGAGAGGATAAAAATAACCTTCCACGTGAACATGCTGAAGGCCTATTAGGAAAGGGAGGAAAAAGTTGTTGCTATATGTGCTCCAGAGATGGAGGATAGAGAGAACCTTCCATTTCCGGGACTGCCCAGGGAGGTAGAGAAGGTAGAGTCTGAGCCAGGGATAGCGGAGGTGCGACTAGGAGAGGGGTTGGGGACGCCATCCCGAGAACTGGTCCAGCAGCTGCTTCAGTAGCCCCAGAAAATTTTCTCATCCTGCCCTGGCTATACCTTCCTAATCGTGCATTGGGTTGACACACCGGGCAAGCCCCCTTGAGGCAAATGGCATATTGCATCCCCGATGCTGTACGGAAAGGGATGCAGAAGGAGATCCGGGATATGTTAGACCTCAGGGTCATAGAACCTTCAGACAGCCCTTGGGCATCTCCAGTGGTTTTTGTCCCCAAGAAAGATGGCATTACCAGATTCTGTGTAGACTACAGGTGATTGGATGACAGGACTGTGACCGACGCCTATCCCATGCCCCGTGTGGACAAACTCTCAGACCGCATCACCCGGGGGCGCTTTCTCACTACCATTGACCTTTGAAAATGCTATTGCCAGATTCCCCTTCACCCAGAGGCCATTCCCAAGTCTGCCTTTATCACTCCCTTTTTGCCAAGCCGCTGACTGACCTGACTCGAAAGGGCCTTCCCTGACAAGTCCTGTGGTCCCCCGGGTGTGAGGCAGCATTCTAACGACTCAAACAAGCATTGATTCAGACACCTGTATTAGCAGCTCCTGACCCATCCAAACACTTTATCGTCCATACAGATGCCCCCATGTTTGGGCTGTGAGCTGTCCTGAGTCAAGTTGGAGAGGACGGGAACGACCACCCAGTGGCTTACATTAGCTGTAAGTCTTTACCATGGGAAGTTACCTAAGCCAAAGCGGAAAAAATAATGTTTGACCTTAGAGTGGGCTTTGCGAAAATTTCAGCCCTACCTCTACGGCAGATCCTTTACCGTTCTTATGAACCACAATCTGCTAATTTGGCTAAACCAGGGGATAATGACCAGCTTCTGCAGTGGAGTTTGGCCCTACATTCGTTCACCTTTACAGTTCAGCATCATCCAGGGAAACAGAATGTAAATGCTGATGGCTTGTCCCAGCAAACAGACATGGACCCCTAAGTGACACTATGTGGACATCCCCAAGCGGATTTGTTAGGATCACGCCAGGTCTGCCTGCTGAGAAATTTGGGGGAGCATTGTGACAGCCCACTCCCTTCAGGTCTGTCTCAATCCTGCTATTGCTCTTAAGTACCCATCACTCTCAGCTCACGGTCAACATTTGAACTGTGTGCAGGCACGCATGCCCAGGTCATAGGAGAAGCTCTTTTAACAGGTCTCTCCATGAAAGAAGTGGTCTGCGCACCCAGTTACTATTTTAAATAGTTGTTGAAAGGTTAAATGTTTCTGTACCACTAACAAAGTTGGCTGCGTGCCCAGATTTTGTTTAAAGATGTGTTGAAATGTTTGAATGTACCTGTGCCTGATGTGATTACATGTAAAGTTTATCCCACCCCGTGTCTCTATGCCAACAAGGAGATGTGAATTGTCTTCAGAGTTAGACTCTATTCAGACTGGAGGCGTTTTTCAGGTGCTAAAGGGCTAAAAATAGCACATGTAAAGCACCTGAAAAATGCCTCCCCTGCAGCCCCAGTGTGAAAGCCTGATTAATTTCACACTGGAGCGGTGTTGTGATGGAGTATATAAAATAAATATTTTTTATAAATGACTTCTCTTTCTGGTATCCACTTGAATATAGTTTGAGAAGTTTAGCAATGGGTTAAATAGTTCTTTGAGCCCAGCACCTAACATAGTCTGTTGCCCCCCACACCTCAGGAATTTGGAATAAATTACCATCCTTCTACGAGAACCATCTGTTAGGAACACAAATACATGATGAGATATTTCTGTACGATAAGGAGCTTATTGATTTTCATATAGGGAACTAGAAAGCTAATATATGCTAATTAAGAATATTGTTTAAAAGTATTTTCACGTGTGTGTCCTAGTATTCATGAAACAATAAGACAAAAAGTGTTTTCCTTGATTGAGACCTCAGAAGTGAAGGAAAGGGACAGATGTCTTTTCCCATCCCCCCCCAGTACTGGATTCACTTCCCTCGGTCCCTCCATCCGGCCCAACCCATCGACTAAACTAAGATGGAGCCGGTCTAAAGAATGTGAAGACACGAGGAAGAAATTGACGTCACAAGAGAAGCACCATATTTGGACTCAGCCAATCATGTGTACATGTTTTTTTATGATGACGAGTGTATGTGTCATATTATCTATATAAGTCAAGTTTGAATAAAGAAGCCACACAGGGAGCTATACATGCGAAGGATGCTATACTGATGAGTCTGATTTCAGTGTGCAAACCTTCACACAGGCCTACATGTATATTTTAACATAGATTTGAAGCAGCGGCAGAAGAGAATAGTTTCTGGGATTGGACCAGAATTAATCCATTACAGTGTGCTTGCAGGACGTTAGAAAAAGTCCTGCAAGCAGCATCTTTGGAGTGGTTTAAAAGTGGCCTATACACTGCTCCACCGCCCCTGCCCATTAAAATGAATGGGCACCGGTGCCGAAGCGCCTGCAAAGCGCTTCGGCAGCAGCGATTTTTGGGCGCATTTAACCCTTTCCTCGGCCGCTAGCAGGGGTTAAAAGTGCGGCGCTTTACCGCTAATGCGGCCACGCTGTATGTGTAAAAGAGGACTTATATCCTTGTGTTTGTCCTTCAATAAAGTCTTATGCTATTCACCCTATACTGAGTTAAGGCTAGTGACTCGGTGCTCTGAGGGATCTTGGATCGTGCTGGTACCGGGCAAGGGAAGCTGATACGGGCGGACATACTCAGGAGTACAGGGTTCGTCACATCCTTGTTCACCTCTTTCCCCTATTCCCATACTCTTTCTCTTTATGTTTTGCTCTCTTCTCTCCTGAGCAAGCGGATTCACTGACGGGTCTGGCCGTGTAAAAGGGGCCTAATGAAATATATTTTGTCCAACAATTATGAAGCCTGCCACCACTACATCTCACCTCAATGGGTGGATGTTGGCTCTGCAACACCTTCTCATTGTTCAAGAAAAATCTATTGTGTTCGCAGCTCGGGAACTTTTTTTTTTATATAGAAACTATTAAGGATACTGAGAGAGTAATGCCCATTACACACGAGCGGAATTCCCATCGGAAAAAAAATGGATGGTTTTTCCAACGGAATTCCACTCAAGCCTGCCTTGCATACACACGGTCACACAAAAGTTTGGTGAAATTTTGACTGCCAAGAACGCAGTGATGTAAAAGACTACGACGAGCCGAGAAAATTAAGTTCAATGCTTCCAAGCATGCGTCGATTTGTTTCCAAGCATGCGTCGGAATTTAGCGCGTCAGAATTTGTACACATGATAGGAAATTCAGATCTGAATTTTTCCAGACGGAAAAATAGAGAACCTGCTCTCTATCTAAGTCCGTCGGAAATTCCGACAGCAAAAGTCTGATGGAGCATACACATGGTCGGAATTTCCGATGAAAAGCTTCCATCTGACTTTTTCTGTCGGAAATTCCGGCCGCGTGTACGTGGCATTACATTTGAAAGCCAATGACTCTGCTACCTCAGATTGGACTTACTCTGTGAGTGAATCAGACATGTAACAGAGACTAGGTGAACTTTTCTTCAGAATTATTTACATATTTAGGTCCCATTTACGCATGCGTCCATTGCTGATCCTCTGAAAAGTGACCATGGCGAATAGTTTTCAGAGGCATTTTACACGGTTGCAGAGCAGTCGTGACACAGCCTCATTCATTTGAAGGGGTCAAGTTTGGTGGTGGTACTGCTTGCAGAACATGACAAGTGGTATAAATTTAGTCCAATTTTAACTCTTTTGTCGGTTTTGCAATTTTTTTTTGTAAATATTATCTTGCATTGTATTACTCTTTGTAAAATAATATTTAAAGCAGTTGTTCTTGAGCCTTATTGCAAAAAAAATACATAAATAATAGTCAGTAGCTACAAATACAGTAGCTGACACTTACCTGTCCAGGGGTCCAGCGCAGTGCTTTCCTGAACCTCTTCTTTGCTGGTCTACGTATCCCTGGCAGTGGCATGTTTACTGTGGGTATCTGGCTATGACTCTTTGTGGCTTCATAGCCGGCTGTCCACTGCACATATGCTAAATCTCCAGTGTGAATTAGATGTGTGAAATTAATGTGTATACTGTATGTGGACAAACTGAAAGCTGATTGCTGTTGTGGAGTAGGGTCAAATAAAATTTGATATCCATAAATTTATAATCTTTATATCAGAATTTTAATACAAATAACAACTGAAGATAAAGGATCATTCATTGCTCTGGTGTGTCATCATTCCATTTGTACATAGAGAATATCAAGCGTAAAATGTGGAGGGGACTTTCAGGGAACACACAAGAATGAACTTGTTTCTATACAAAATGATAGTAATGTATATGCGACCTCACCCCTCTCACCCCTTCTCATTCACGGCTTGTTTGTCTCGTCTAGGGGTTAGTACTGGGGGAGGGATGAGATACACCATGGCCCATGTCCTCCAATGTGTAGAGGTGAAGGCCAGAACTATCGGGCTTTGTGTGTATGTCCCAGAGTCAAATCCTTTACTGAATGACCCCCTTTGCTTCCAGTAACTGAAGTTCCACACACTGAAAACGGTCCAACTCGTATTTATTCTTCTCAATAAATAGTCATTCAGCACAGACAGGTTGGGACCCAACGAACAGTTCAGTATTTGTAGGGAGTAGGTCGAGGCACAATCCTTTTAGATAGAGCTAACCACTGTGGTGTCACCAATGGCGAATAGTCACTGCCACTGACTATATTGAAGAGAACATGGATTACCTTCGCTAACGTAGCCCCTATCAGGGGGAAGACATCCGTCCAAGACAGTTACCGGAGGCCTCTCCGTCACCAGCAATGCTGCGCTGGACTCTCCGGAGAAGTTCCGCTCACCGGCCTCCTCGTCTCAGACACGGGCACCCAAGGAGTTAGGGCCCCCTCGGATTCCTCCACCCTCGCGGAACTCAGTCGAAGGTACTGAGCTCCAGGCTTCCGCCATAGTACCTCACCCCAGGCTAAAGGTGCCTGAGATGGACTCCATCTCCGGCTTCGGCCAGGTCGAGGGCACCTGGGCCCGGAACTCCGGAACGCCAGCACCCAGGCTGAGGGTGCCTGGGTGCGGCCGCGTCCTCAGACTCCGAACTCTGAACCCCGTGGTAAGGGCATCCGCCCCTTTTACCTCCTCTCCCTTTGCGTCACAGCGGGTTCCTCGCCCCGCTGTACAAGCGCCAGGAAAGGACAAAAAGGCACAGTCTTGCGGTGTGGGCTCAACCCCGTCCCAGGGCGACAGTGCCACCTGCATGCCACAGGGAACCTCACACCACCAGAGTCCTCCAGACTGTAAATAGTTCCCAATTCTCTAGCAATCAGGGTGCATTGGATCATACTACCACCCATGCACTTCCCCCTATATTTTAGACCCCCGCTACACTCTCCCCCTGGTGATTTGACACTGGTCCCCAGTGTCTGGTGCAAACCCATGTCTTCCTTCGGAGTGGTAACATAAGTTTGACCCAGAGACAAACATTCGCATAGAACCAAACTCAACAATTTAACCAGGAATTGTGCCAGGACCTAAATGGGAAAGGGAAACAAAAATATAAAACAATGAACTTGGCATAAAAATACTTTAAATAATTTCACACATTTACATGTCTCCCCTAGCTATCTAAGGACCACCCAATTCTCAGCAGCCTTGATAGTTGAAATCTCCTGCAGAGGGGAAAAAAAACGAAGAAACACACATCCTAGCATAATGTATGTGTTTTCTTGGAAGGAATGGGTCTATCCGTAAAGAAACCCATGCGCTCCAATAAGTACAGTGCAGAGTGTGAAGCAAACAATCGTTGCGCAACACCGCCACCTGGTGGCAATGCCGCGGTAAAGGCACTTGTCAGATCCAGATGAACTTCTGCTTCTCTGTGCTGTGACCCTATACTGGCTAAGCCCCAACGTCACTGATTTCTTTTCCTTGATGGGAGGAGAAGGAGGGAGAACAAAACAACAACAGCTCCCATTTTTTCGAAGAGTAAAACATCCCAAAAAAAAATAAAGTTAGAGCACAGTCGCTGTAATTTAGCAATAAAAGAAATGGAAAGGAGTCTCTTTCTCCTATAAATAGAACTTTGGATCCGGCAAGAACAAAGGCTTTAAGTGCTGGTCAAAAGCCTCCACATTGTACTCAATGTTCCCTCCATCCTTCCGACAAATTACCACCTTGTCCGCATGGATGTGCCTTCCCAACATCCACTCCGCCTTACAGTCCTTGAATTTTCTGGTGACCGTAGGTGAGCATAAGAGGTATCGGCGTGCATGAGGTACTTTCAGCTTTGTCCAGACGAAATCATTGTACCACCGCTGCCGAAAAACTTCCACCTCGTAGAGCAATTCTCGGGGTAGATATGGGTATTCCCACCCATATTCTCAGGCAACTTTCTGACAAAAGAGACGCTGCAGCCTAGCCAGATATGGCATTGTGGCACGGTCCCCTACTCCAGGTAGAACAATGGACTCCGGAAGGTGAGGTACATTCACCACCTCTGTAGATTTGGGCCTAGGAGCCCGCAGTGATGCACGTTACACTCCCGCAACAGGAGCAGGTGAAACAGCCGCTGGCTCAAGAAGTGGGATCACAGACAGGGAACCAGATTCCTACCTAGGCTCCGAGGCCTCCACCCGGGGTGTACTATCCCCAATGGACATAGGTGGGTCCCTTAAGACACGGAACGAGGGTAACGGCAACTTGTCCCATCCCTTCTTGTGGAAGATTTCATCTATCTCCCCATCATCACCGGCATCAGATAGCGACTCTAGGTCGGAGGTGTCATAACACTCTGCAGGCAAGTAATTCCCGGTAGATACAGAATCACTCCTCTTTACGACCCCCACCGACTGTGGGCTGCCACACCTCCAACCACACGCACAGTCCCAACCCCTGGCTCACCTGGACCTTCAGAAGAACAGGGATGTCCAGGGCTCTTCCCTCCGGATCCATCCAGGCCAGGCAAGCGACGGGGCGAAGCTCTTCCACGACCACAGGATGCCATCACCAGGCCAACTTTCCTATTCGGCAGTGGGAGCAGGGAGCTTGTGGTGACCGAGGCAGCATCCTCTGATTTTTTTCTCTCAATCTCCTTTGGGGCAGTCACTTCGCCCTGGTCAGTGCGCGCAGGAAACGCATAGGCATCGATCTCTCCCTCCGGAGTGGCAGTACCTGTGAGGTAGTTAAGGTGGAAGGCGCGAGGCCTTTCTGTGGATGGCTCCACCTCGAAGAGGAACTCTTTGCAGACCTCACATTGCCCGAATGGCTTCAGCTGCACCACCAGTCCCGAACAGTCGGGACAGATCACACCGAGGGCCTCTATGTCTCTGCAGGTGTCCTTCCACATGGCCAGACTCCTCCCATACTCTGCATTTGTTCGCAGGCTTTTTCTTCTCCCCGCCCACGAACTGCGCAGCTATGGTGTGCCTCGTGGCGCATTGGCCAACATGGCCGACCTACTCGGAACTCCTCCGGACAGCAAAGTTCAAATTCAGACACAACATACATCCCGGACACAATGCCCCCACGTGTAGCGACCTCACCCCTCTCACCCCTTCTCATTCACGGCTTGTTTGTCTCGTCTAGGGGTTGGTACTGGGGGGAGGGATGAGATACACCACGGCCCATGTCCTCCAATGTGTAGAGGTGAAGGCCAGAACTATCGGGCTTTGTGTGTATGTCCCAGAGTCAAATCCTTTACTGAATGACCCCCCTTTGCTTCCAGTAACTGAAGTTCCACACACTGAAAACGGTCCAACTCGTATTTATTCTTCTCAATAAATAGTCATTCAGCACTGACAGGTTGGGACCCAACAAACAGTTCAGTATTTGTAGGGAGTAGGTCGAGGCACAATCCTTTTAGATAGAGCTAACCACTGTGGTGTCACCAATGGCGAATAGTCACTGTCACTGACTATATTGAACAGAACATGGATTACCTTCGCTAACGTAGCCCCTATCAGGGGGAAGACATCCGTCCAAGACAGTTACCGGAGGCCTCTCCGCCACCAGCAATGCTGCGCTGGACTCTCCGGAGAAGTTCCGCTCACCGGCCTCCTCGTCTCAGACACGGGTACCCAAGGAGTTAGGGCCCCCTCGGATTCCTCCACCCTCGCGGAACTCAGTCGAAGGTACTGAGCTCCAGGCTTCCGCTATAGTACCTCATCCCAGGCTAAAGGTGCCTGAGATGGACTCCATCTCCCGCTCCGGCCAGGTCGAGGGCACCTGGGCCCGGAACTCCGGATTGCCAGCACCCAGGCTGAGGGTGCCTGGGTGCGGCCGCGTCCTCAGACTCCGAACTCTGAACCCCGTGGTAAGGGCATCCGCCCCTTTTATCTCCTCTCCCTTTGCGTCACAGCGGGTTCCCCGCGCCGCTGTACAAGCGCCAGGAAAGGACAAAAAGGCACAGTCTTGCAGTGTGGGCTCAACCCCGTCCCAGGGCGACAGTGCCACCTGTAGGCCACAGAGAACCTCACACCACCAGAGTCCTCCAGACTGTAAATAGTTCAAAATTCTCTAGCAATCAGGGTGCATTGGATCCCTGCTACATATAAAATCAGCAGAGTTTATTAAACAAACTTCAATAAAACACAATTGCATAAAGGCTGAGGCTGACAGAAAGTACTAAACCCTCATATAGCTAGATTTATTTCAACTATCTGTGGTCCACATGACCCTAAAGCCCTGTACACAAGATCAGATTTCCTATGGATTCTAATCCGATGGATTTTTCCATCGGAAATCCAATGAAGCTGACTTCCATCAGTCTTGCCTACACACCGTCAGTCAAAAATCAGACCGTCCCAAACGCGGTGACGTAAAACACTCTGACAAGCTGAGAAAAATTAAGTTCAATGCTTCTGAGCATGCGTCGACTTGATTCTGAGCATGCGTGGGTTTTTTGTCCAATGGAGTTCCACACAGAAGATCGGAATTTGCTATCGTTTTTTTTCCCATCGGATACATTTAAAACATGTTCTATTTTTTCTCACCAATGGAAAAAAGACCGATGGGGCCCATACACGATCGGTTTGTCTGATGAGAAAAGTCCATCGGACTGTTTTCATTGGTAAAGCCGATCGTGTGTACACGACATTATAATACTACCAGATCTTGCACATCAAGTAATTACAGCTCTGTGGATAATCCAACGGCTTTTAATTTACAAATATACATACACTTAATGTATGTAATAACACTTACATAGAGGTTATAGAGTTTGTATTAGGTCAGCCATATATGTTTTAAATCTAAAGGTCCATGTGTAGGGCCCCTTACACACGGGGCTGGCTCCGTTGGAGCCCGACTGCTCAGCGGGGAATTTGTCTGGATGGCTGATCCATGTCTGCTCTGCTAATACAGAGTAGATACAAACACAGCCCTCTTTCCTCTATGGGTGGTCGAATGTAAATGGACCGCCTGTCTGTTTACACCCAACTGCCATCCAATCCGCCAGATGGATGTGAAACAGATCCCCGTCTGTCTGTTTTTAGTGGGCAGGATCGGATCATATGTTGACAGGTTTTAACTGATACATGTCCGTTGACACCCGCAGCTCCATAGAGGAGACTGGAGGGTCCAATTGGATCGGCCTGAAAAACGTACAGGTGGATCTGATCAGTCCACCCATGTGAAAGGGCCCTTGTCTTTACACCAGGTGCCACCCCCGCCCATAGGGAACAGAGATATGTACAAAGAATACTCAGGAGGGTCCCCAATAGAAGCTGTAACATGAAGTAGAACCAAGTATCAAACAAACATTTTTACTAACTGTTAAGGTTAACACTTCAGTCTAATATACTACCAATGAATAAAGAATAGTATACCTATATAGGGCCCACCATATATTTAGAAATGTGATACTGGCTCCCAGTGTCAGAAAGCAAAGATATATACCCAGGCAAGACCTTCTAGATATCCCCAAATGGAGGAGGGGGCCGATGTCACGTAACCATCCATAGCCAATAGGATACATTCACAAGCAACTCACATGTATAAACGCACCAAACTGCTCTCACAAGGGAGGATGAACACCTTCTTCTTTTCTTCCCCGTCAATTCCAGGTCATGATGAAATCACATCCAAAGTTATAAAGTGATGATGCAGAGCACCAGTACCCGGTGATGCCAGCACCACAAAGTCTCCCCCCCCCCTCTCGAACCAGAGTGGAGGGGGGACATGCTGAGATCAAAGTCAGGTCTGATAAAGCTCAAGGAGCATCAGGGCCATCTTTAATGTTGATTGGACCCTTCGCAAAAAAATTCTTGGAGTCCACCCATGCAATTTTGCTCTCCATCTGCTCTGAGACATACAATAAATATCAGCTAGACTTAAAATCAGTTTACTGTATCAGATCAGGCAGTGATTGGGATTGGTTGCCAGAGGTTGCAGCATATCATTACCACTTACTGACTGGTTAGTATAAATAGTTCAATCTCAGTGATTGCTTATGATACAAAGCTAAGCATGGGAAATAACTTCACAGTAGGATATACAAACTTTACAAGAGGACCTTGATAAATTAAAGGGGTGGGCAACTACAGTACATGGCAAATAAGGCTTAATGTTCAAAAATGTAAAGTAATGCACTTGGGGACTAAAAATATGAATGCAAATTACTCGCTAGGGGAGAAACTCTGAGGAAATATAGGATGGAAGAATCCAGAGAAGTGCAGCAAGATAATAAGTGGGGCTGGAGGACCTCAGTTATAAGGAACAACTACAAACATTAAACTCATTCTCCCTGGAGAAGAGACCCTTAAGAGGAGATATGATAGCAATATACAAATATCTAAATGGTGATTTAAGCATAGCGATTCAATCTTAGTTCACTTAAAAAGACTTGAGGCCAATCAATGAATTTGGATGAGAAGCAGTTCACTATAAAACTGCGTAAGGGTTTCTTTACTGTCAGAGCAGTAAGGATGTGAAACTCCTTTCCTTACTGTCAGAGCAGTAAGGATGTGAAACTCCTTTCCTCAGTTGGTGGTTTTAGCTGGGAGTGAGTCAAAAAACTTTTAGATGGACATATTAGCGGATGCAGTATACAAGGATATGGGGAGTGGTAGTGATATAAACAAACTCACACACACAGGTTGAACTGAATGGACTGGTGTCTTTATTCAACCTTACCAACCATGTAACTATGTAACAGTTTAAACTTTGTTACATTCCTGTCTGTGCATAGCAGCAAGGGATACAGACAATTTCTTTAAAGGTCAGAATTGTAACAGCAAGTGCTGTTACCTGGTCATCTTTTAATTAAAACACGTGGTGGTGGCTATTGTGTGTGTAGCCATATCTGTAAAGGATGAGGATGAGAGTTTAATCATCAATAAGGATGAGCTTTATGTTCGGGTCGAACATGAGTTTGACTCGAATATTGGCTGTTCGCCCGTTCGCCGAATAGCGAACAATTCGAAAGCCGCGGAACAAAAGTCTATTAGAGAAATCAAAAGTGCTAATTTTAAAGGTTAATATGCAAGTTATTGTCATAAAAAGTGTTTGGGGACCTTGGTCCTGCCCCAGGGAACATGTATCAATGCAAAAAAAAAGTTTTAAAAATGTACGTTTTTTTCGGGAGCAGTGATTTTAATAATACTTAAAGTGAAACAATAAAAGTGAAATATTCCTTAAAATTTCATACCTGGGGGGTGTATATAGTATGCCTGTAAAGTGGTGCATGTTTCCCTTGTTTAGAACAGTCCCTGCACAAAATGACATTTCTAAAGTAAAAAAAGTCATTTAAAACTACTCGCGGCTAAAATGAATTGTCGGGTCCTGGCAATATAGATAAAATTCATTGAAAAAAACGGCATGGGTTCCCCCCCCAGTCCATTACCAGGCCCTTTGGGTCTGGTATGAATATTAAGGGAAACCCCAAACCAAAATTAAAAAAAAATGCGTGGGGGTCCCCCCAAATTTCATACCAGGCCCTTCAGGTGTGGTATGGATTTTAAGGGGAACCCTGCACCAAAATTAAAAAAAAATGGCGTGGGGTTCCCCCCCAAAAAAACATACCAGAGCCTTATCCGAGCACGCAACCTGGCAGGCCGCAGGAAAAAAGGGGGGACAAGAGAGCGCCCCCCCCCTTGAACCGTACCAGGCCACATGCCCTCAACATGGGGAGGATGTTGATGGGAACAAGGGCCTCATCCCCACAACCCTTGTGGGGATCTGCAAGCGGGGGGCTTATCAGAATCTGGAAGCCCCCTTTAACAAAGGGGACCCCCAGATCCCAGCGCCCCCATATGAATTGGTAACGGGGTACATTGTACCCCTACCATTTCACCCAAAAAAGTGACAAAAATGGTAAAAAAAAAAACACACACACAGCTTGGGACAAGTCCTTTAATAAAAAAAGAAAAAAAATCCAAGGATGTAGCCGACGATACACAGCTCCATGATCGATTTCGCATCCATGGGAGGCGGCCGCCAAATGACGCGAGACCCGCTTGACAGCTCTTAAATATCCAAAGGGGGGGCCACCCGTGACGTACGCGGGTGACCCCGCCCCCTCTGACGCAATGGTGAAATGCAGCAGGGTTACCCAGTGACATGTACGGGTGACCCTGCCCCCCTCTGACGCAACAGGGTTTCCCATGGAGGCGGAATCGATCATGGCGGCGTGTATCGTCGGTTACATCGCTGGAATTTTTTTTTCTTTTTTATTAAAGGACTTGTCCTAAGCTGTGTGTGTGTGTTTTTTTTTACAATGTTTGTCCCTTTTTTGGGTGAAATGGTAGAGGTACAATGTACCCCGTTACCAATTCACATGGGGGGGCCAGGATCTGGGGGTCCCCTTTGTTAAAGGGGGCTTCCAGATTCCGATAAGCCCCTCACCCGCAGACCCCCACAACCACCGGGCAAGGGTTGTGGGGATGAGGCCCATGTTGGAGACATCCTCCCCATGTTTAGGGCATGTGGTCTGATACGGTTCAGGAGGGGGGCCGCTCTCTCGTCCACCCTCTTTTCCTGCGGCCTGCCAGGTTGCGTGCTCGGATAAGGGTCTGGTATGGATTTTTGGGGGGAACCCCCCGCAGACCCCCACAACTAGGGATGAACCGAACACCCCCCAGTTTGGTTCGCACCAGAACATGCGAACAGGCAAAAAATTTGTTCGAACCCACGAACACCGTTAAAGTCTATGGGACACGAACATGAAAAATCAAAAGTGCTCATTTTAAAGGTTAATATGCAAGTTATTATCTGGTATGGATTTTGAGGGGGCCCCTACGCCATTTAAAAAAAAACTGGCGCAGGGTTCCCCTTAATATCCATACCAGACCCAAAGGGCCTGGTAATGTACTGGGGGGGGGACCCATGCAGTTTTTTTTAATGACTTTTATCTGTATTGCCATGACCCGACAATTCATTATAGCCACGAGTAGTTTTAAATGACTTTTTTTCCTTTAGAAATGTCATTTTGTGCAGGGACTGTTTACAGGCATACTATGAACACCCCCCAGGTACGAAGTTTAAAGGAATATTTCACTTTTATTGTTTCACTTTAAGCATTATTAAAATCACTGGTCCCGAAAAAAACAGGCATTCTTAAAACTTTTTTTTGCATTGATACATGTCCCCTTGGGCAGGACCCAGGTCTCCAAGCACTTTTTATGACAATAACTTGCATATTAACCTTTAAAATGATCACTTTTGATTTTTCACGTCTGTGTCCCATAGACTTTAACGGTGTTCACGTGTTCGAACAAATTTTTTTGCATGTTCTGCTGCAAACCGAACCGGGGGGTGTTCGGCTCATCCCTAATCATCAAACACAAAATTACAATACTGGTGAATGCCTGTTTTCTGTACTGCTTTCTCATAAGCTCAAATAGACTTTGCTCAGATATTAAATCTGAATTCTTTGTAATGCCATAGACTGAAAGGATACTGGTACAGTATATACAATGCTTAAGTGTCACCATGATTACAAAGAGCAGGAAGCGCTAAGGAAAGTTACCTTGAAAGGTATGTTTATAGTTATATAACAATTAGATAATACGATAATAGATTAAATAAATAAATCTAATGTTGAGGACAGTTGCTATGTATCTTAAAGTGGTTGTAAACCCCCCTGAGACATTTTTACATATAGGTAAGCCTATAATAAGGCTTACCTATATGTACTGAAAATATCTCCTAAACGTGCGCCATTTAGGAGACATTTACCTTGTAGTGCATCGATGCTGTAAATGGTGCATGCGCAGTGAAGATATGGCCCTCCGTGCTGTTTCTTCCCCAGCGTGTGCCGTGACTGGCGGCTCCCGTGCTCATGCTGGGGAGTGACGTCACTCGTCTCCAGCCAATCACAGAGCTGGAGTCCGCGGCCCCTGGAAGGAAGAGGGGCAAAGATGGATGCGTCCACCAGCGGGGACATTGCAGACTTCGTTTGCAGGTAAGTGCCACATAATGGGCTAGAATGTGATGCATACTAGCCCATTATGCTTTTTCTTTGCAGGGGAATAAAGAGGAAGTAAAACCCATCAGGCTTTTTCTGGCAGTTTTTGTTTACAAAAAATCAATATATATATATATATATATATATATATTTTTTTTTTCCTTTTTTTTTTTCAAACTGTCCCTTTAATTTTTTTGGTATCACTTTTATTTCTGTTGCAAGGAATTTAAACATCCCTTGTAATAGAAGTAAGGACAACAGGTCCTCTATATGGAGAGATCTGGGGTTTAAAAAAAAAAAAACTGTTTACTTCCAGCCTGGACCAGAAGTGACACCATGACATGCTTCGGTCCTCCAAGGACATAGAGGCAATCAAAGAGGATCTACTCTTTGATCGCCTCTGGGACTAGCTGGCCACACCATTGGATCGTTTTTCAGCCGATCCGGCGGAAACGGTAAGCATGAGAAACACCAGTTAGTAGCAGGAGGAGGGGATGTCCCCTCCCGCCCAGTTTGAAAACATTCTAGCGGCTCATGAACATTCGCTTCTCCAGGCCAATCAGGAAGTGGGTCGCAAGACCTGTTACCTGATTGGCCGAAAGGAGATCCAATCGGATTGGCCACCAGGAGGAGGAGGAGGGAAAAGACGCAAGGGAAGTGATGAAGCAGCCAGAGAGAACAGCCCGGAGAGAAGCCAATGTAGCCCGCCGTATGTGCGAGGCCCCGACCTACTGACTCACCGACACCGGGGGGTTGCCGCCCATGACCCCTGTGACCCGGCCAGCTGACCAGGGTGGGTGGTGGGTGCCGCCTGTGACCTGACCCGACCGGTCGCCATTGCATATATGTATTTATGTATTGCCGTCTTTAAGTAAACCCTCCAAACCCTGCCATTATAAACCTCCTCATGCCTACCAGTTTTTCTGGCCTACCAGTTTCCATGTTTTCTAAATCCCTCACACAAAACAAACACACATGAGTTCTAAGGTGACATGGAGCTCATGATGAGAGAAGGGGGAGGGGACACAGAAGATTGAGACACCAGGAACTGTCGGTTTCTCAGAAGACTTAAAGTGATTGTAAAGTCTCGATTTTTTTTTAAATAACAATCATGATATACTTACCTGCCCTTTGCAGTGGTTTTGCACAGAGCAACCCGGATCCTCCTCTTCTCGGGTCTCTCTTCGCTGCTCCTGGCCCCTCCATCCTAGAGTGCCCCCACAGTCAGCAGCTTTCTTAGAGAGCACTGGAGCCGAGTCACAGCTCCGTGTGTCCATTCAGACACGGAGCCCTGACCCGGCCCCATCACCTCTCTCCCCTGATTGGCTGACTGACTTTGATTGACAGCTGCGGGAGCCAATGGCGCTGCTGCTGTGTCTCAGCCAATCAGGAGGAGTGTCCCAGATGGCTTAGGCATTCATTGACATTGATGGAGAGAGATGGGGCTCAGGTAAATAATTAGGGGGTGCTGGGGGGGCTGCTTCACACAAAAGGTTTTTTATCTTAATGCATAGACTAACTTCTGCCTTTACAACTCCTTTAAGAGAACTAGTTATTTTCAAGGGGGAGGCACACAGTTCATGGGGTAAGAAGCAAAAGCCCAGACAAAAATAACACATATAATAAATAAATGGCAATCAATAGCTTAATAGAAGATAAAACAAAAAAAAAACAGCTTTTGCTGCAATATTCAGCTTCAATGCAGAGAAATCCCTTGCAGTACTGCTAGATTAACTCTGTCTAATGGCCAGCATCATACAACCCACTTCTTCTGAGTCCCAGTAACCCTGGACAAGCCCCAGCTTGTGATCGTACGGTGAAGACAGATCACATCAGATCATAGATCAGCACATGGATTATTATGCCTTGTTTCCACTGAGCGGATCGGTTCGGTACGGTTCGGTACGGCACTCTATTTTGGGTGTTTCCATTATGAAAGCGTGCCATAAAACCGAACCGTACCGCACCATTCAGGGTCCTGCTTCAGATGTGGGGCCATAGAAAATGGAACGGTACGGCTAGGGAGGAGCTACTGGTGTCACACGATACATTTCACTGATTGGTGGACAGAAAAAAGTCAATGCTGACGTCAAAGCAAAGCGCCAAACACACACCACGTCGCCGTTCAGTCAATATAAAGGAGAAGGATGCCTGCAAACAACAGCAGGGTCTGGTTATCTCAGGAACTATCTACTTTCCTAACGATTATTGGTGATAGCGTTATTCAGAGTGAGCTTGATGGATCAGTGAGAAATGAAAAGGTGTACAAAGTTATTTCTCAACGGATGGCAGCTGAAGGATTTGAACGGACGTTGGGTCAGTGTAGGGCAAAGTTTAAGAAGCTTAAAGGACAATATAAAAAAATTAAGGACGCCAACAGCCGTAGTGGAAACTGTCCGAGTACTTGGAGGTGGTACGACGCCATGGACACCATTTACGGTCATAGGCCAGCAAACCAAGGCAGGGAGGGTGGTCTGGACTCTGCAACTGCAATTCTCGAATCCATGGTAGACCCCTTAGGTAAGTGTTTTTTTTTTATACTTGGTATAGGATTTCGCTCTGCTAACCATTTAAAAATATATATATAACCATATGTTTATTTTCAGAAACAGCTGATGGACTCTCCAATGATGCATCAAACTTTTCAGATGATGGACCTTCAATGTCTTTCAGCAGCACCAGTAGTGTTTCATCAAGCCAACCACAGAGTAGCCAACCACAGAGTACGCCTAATGCACCCCGACACAATGGTAAGACATGATGATAATAGTGACATTTGTAATTTGTGCATTTTCTTAAAATAAGTCAGCAGTGGGGCAGATGTGCAAGGGGTACAGTGGTGGAAGAGATGAGAAGGGGGGTTCAGCTGTGGGGCAGAAGAGCAGTGGGGCAGATGTGCAGGGGGTACAGTGGTGGAAGAGATGAGAAGGGGGTTCAGCTGTGGGGCAGAAGAGCAGTGGGGCAGATGTGCAGGGAATACAGTGGTGGAAGAGATGAGAAGGTGGGTTCAGCTGTGGGGCAGAAGAGCAGTGGGGCAGATGTGCAGGGGGTACAGAGGTGGAAGAGACGAGAAGGGGGGTTCAGCAGTGGGGCAGAAGAGCAGTGGGGCAGATGTGCAGGGGGTACAGTGGTGGAAGAGATGAGAAGGGGAGTTCAGCTGTGGGGCAGAAGAGCAGTGGGGCAGATGTGCAGGGGGTACAGTGGTGGAAGAGATGAGAAGGGGGTTCAGCTGTGGGGCAGAAGAGCAGTGGGGCAGATGTGCAGGGAATACAGCAGTGGAAGAGATGAGAAGGTGGGTTCAGCTGTGGGGCAGAAGAGCAGTGGGGCAGATGTGCAGAGGGTACAGAGGTGGAAGAGATGAGAAGGGGGGTTCAGCAGTGGGGCACAAGAGCAGTGGGGCAGATGTGCAGGGGGTACAGTGGTGGAAGAGATGAGAAGGGGGGTTCAGCTGTGGGGCAGAAGAGCAGTGGGGCAGATGTGCAGGGGGTACAGAGGTGGGGCAGTAGATCAGTGTGGTACAGTCTGGTGGGGCAGATGAGAAAGGGGGTTACAGTATTGTTTTGACAGATGTTACCAAAAACACTAGTTTGGTCTTTTGTATATTACAGGTGAAAGAAGACGGTTGCAGTTGGATCTGCGCACAGTCATGGAGGATATGCGGGCAGCAGAGGAAAGGCAGCTGGAAAGAATTGAGAACCTTTCTGAGAGACGGTTTCAGGCACTACGTCAGGATGCACAGGAAGCTATGCGCCAGGAGGCAGAAATCGCCCGGCAGCAGATGGAGCAGTGCGGCCCGTCCATAGGGGGCGCCGCCCCCCCCCCTGTGGTCACCATAAAAAAAAAGGGCTCTTTAAGAGTTTTTTTTTTAATTTAAAAAAAAAAAAATTAATGTCTTTTTTTTACAGATGTCGGCGCGACCATAGTGGGCGCAGAAACGCCGCTACCGCTCGCTTCTCCGCCCGGCCGTCACTCACCACAACATTACATAGGTTCATGCATTGCATGAACCTATGTATTGCTGCTGCCCACTATTCAGATGGCCGGCCCCTTGAGTGCCGGCCATCTGAGTCACAGCGTCTGATTGGCCTTTAGAAGTGCCTATCAGAGCCTGCAGGCTCTGATAGGCTTCCCGACTACAGCCTGAGGGCTGTAATCGGCTTCTAAATACCTAATGAGAGGACGCACAGGGGTGCGTTCCCTGGCCAATCAGGTTCACCGGGTCTGGTTACCGGTAACCTGATTGGCTGAAGTGACATAGAGGGCGGGAGAAGACATCGAGGACGGAAGAAGGACGGCGCTGACTCGAGGAAGGTAAGTGCAGGGCTGGGGGGGACAAACTGGCTGCATTATAGGGGAGAAACTGGCTGCATTATGGGGGAGAAACTGGCTGCATTATGGGGGAGAAACTGGCTGCATATGGGGGAGAAACTGGCTGCATTATGGGGGAGAAACTGGCTGTTTATAGGGGAGAAACTGGCTGCATTATGGGGGAGAAACTGGCTGCATATGGGGGAGAAACTGGCTGCATTTTGGGGGAGAAACTGGCTGCATATGGGGGAGAAACTGGCTGCATTATGGGGGAGAAACTGGCTGTATATAGGGGAGAAACTGGCTGCATTATGGGGGAGAAACTGGCTGCATATGGGGGAGAAACTGGAGGTATTATGGGGGAGAAACTGGCTGTATATGGGGGAGAAACTGGCTGCATTATGGGGGAGAAACTGGCTGCATATGGGGGAGAAACTGGCTGCATTATGGGGGAGAAACTGGCTGTATATGGGGGAGAAACTGGCTGTATATTGGGGGGAAACTGGCTGCATATGGGGGAGAAACTGGCTGCATATGGGGGGGAAACTGGCTGCATTATGGGGGAGAAACTGGCTGCATATGGGGGAGAAACTGGCTGCATTATGGGGGAGAAACTGGCTGCATATGGGGGAGAAACTGGCTGCATTATGGGGGAGAAACTGGCTGCATTTGGGGGAGAAACTGGCTGCATTATGGGGGAGAAACTGGCTGCATTATGGGGGAGAAACTGGCTGTATTATGGGGGAGAAACTGGCTGCATTATGGGGGACAAACTGGCTGTATTATGAGGACAAACTGGCTGCATTATGGGGGAGAAACTGGCTGCATTATGGGGGGAAACTGGCTGTATTATGGGGGAGAAACTGGCTGTATTATGGGGGAGAAACTGGCTGCATTATGGGGGAGAAACTGGCTGCATTATGGGGGAGAAACTGTCTGCATATAGGGGAGAAACTGGCTGCATATAGGGGAGAAACTGGCTGAATTATGGGGGAGAAACTGGCTGTATATTGGGGGAGAAACTGGCTGCATTATGGGGGAGAAACTGGCTGTATATTGGGGGAGAAACTGGCTGCATTATGGGGGAGAAACTGGCTGCATATGGGGGAGAAACTGGCTGCATATAGGGGAGAAACTGGCTGCATTTGGGGGAGAAACTGGCTGCATATAGGGGACAAACTGGCTGCATATAGGGGAGAAACTGGCTGCATTTGGGGGAGAAACTGGCTGCATATAGGGGACAAACTGGCTGTATTATGAGGACAAACTGGCTGCATTATGGGGGACAAACTGGTTGTATTATGAGGACAAACTGGCTGCATTATGGGGGAGAAACTGGCTGCATTATGGGGGAGAAACTGGCTGCATTATGGGGGAGAAACTGGCTGCATATGGGGGAGAAACTGGCTGCATTATGGGGGAGAAACTGACTGTATATGGGGGAGAAACTGGCTGCATTATGGGGGAGAAACTGGCTGCATATGGGGAAGAAACTGGCTACATTATGGGGGAGAAACTGGCTGTATATAGGGGAGAAACTGGCTGCATTATGGGGGAGAAACTGGCTGCATATGGGGGAGAAACTGGCTGTATCATGGGGGAGAAACTGGCTGTATATGGGGGAGAAACTGGCTGCATTATGAGGGAGAAACTGGCTGCATATGGGGGAGAAACTGGCTGCATTATGGGGGAGAAACTGGCTGTATATGGGGAGAAACTGGCTGTATATTGGGGGGAACTGGCTGCATTATGGGGGAGAAACTGGCTGCATATGGGGGAGAAACTGGCTGCATATGGGGGGAAACTGGCTGCATTATGGGGGAGAAACTGGCTGCATATGGGGGAGAAACTGGCTGCAAATGGGGGAGAAACTGGCTGCATTATGGGGGAGAAACTGGCTGCATATGGGGGAGAAACTGGCTGCATTATGGGGGAGAAACTGGCTGCATTTGGGGGAGAAACTGGCTGCATTATGGGGGAGAAACTGGCTGCATTATGGGGGAGAAACTGGCTGCATTATGGGGGAGAAACTGGCTGTATTATGGGGGAGAAACTGGCTGTATTATGGGGGAGAAACTGGCTGTATTATGGGGGAGAAACTGGCTGCATTATGGGGGAGAAACTGGCTGCATTATGGGGGACAAACTGGCTGTATTATGAGGACAAACTGGCTGTATTATGGGGGGGAAACTGGCTGCATTATAGGGGGAAACTGGCTGTATTATGGGGGAGAAACTGGCTGTATTATGGGGGAGAAACTGGCTTCATTATGGGGGAGAAACTGGCTGCATATAGGGGAGAAACTGGCTGCATATAGGGGAGAAACTGGCTGCATTATGGGGGAGAAACTGGCTGTATATTGGGGGAGAAACTGGCTGCATTATGGGGGAGAAACTGGCTGTATATTGGGGGAGAAACTGGCTGCATTATGGGGGAGAAACTGGCTGCATATGGGGGAGAAACTGGCTGCATATAGGGGAGAAACTGGCTGCATTTGGGGGAGAAACTGGCTGCATATAGGGGACAAACTGGCTGCATATAGGGGAGAAACTGGCTGCATTTGGGGGAGAAACTGGCTGCATATAGGGGACAAACTGGCTGTATTATGAGGACAAACTGGCTGCATTATGGGGGAGAAACTGGCTGCATTATGGGGGAGAAACTGGCTGTATTATGGGGGAGAAACTGGCTGCATTATGAGGGAGAAACTGGCTGCATTATGGGGGAGAAACTGGCTGCATTATGGGGGACAAACTGGCTGTATTATGAGGACAAACTGGCTGCATTATGGGGGAGAAACTGGCTGCATTATGGGGGGAAACTGGCTGCATTATGGGGGAGAAACTGGCTGCATTATGGGGGAGAAACTGGCTGTATTATGGGGGAGAAACTGGCTGCATTATGGGGGAGAAACTGGCTGCATTATGGGGGAGAAACTGGCTGCATATAGGGGAGAAACTGGCTGCATTATGGGGGAGAAACTGGCTGTATGTTGGGGGAGAAACTGGCTGCATTATGGGGGAGAAACTGGCTGTATATTGGGGGAGAAACTGGCTGCATTATGGGGGAGAAACTGGCTGCATATGGGGGAGAAACTGGCTGCATATAGGGGAGAAACTGGCTGCATTTGGGGGAGAAACTGGCTGCATATAGGGGACAAACTGGCTGCATATAGGGGAGAAACTGGCTGCATTTGGGGGAGAAACTGGCTGCATATAGGGGACAAACTGGCTGTATTATGAGCACAAACTGGCTGCATTATGGGGGGGAAACTGGCTGCATTATGGGGGAGAAACTGGCTGTATTATGGGGGAGAAACTGGCTGTATTATGGGGGAGAAACTGGCTGTATTATGGGGGAGAAACTGGCTGTATTATGGGGGAGAAACTGGCTGCATTATGGGGGAGAAACTGGCTGCATTATGGGGGAGAAACTGGCTGTATTATGGGGGGAAACTGGCTGTATTATGGGGGAGAAACTGGCTGCATTATGGGGGAGAAACTGGCTGCATTAAGGGGGAGAAACTGGCTGCATTATGGGGGATTAACTGGCTGCATTATGGGGGAGAAACTGACTGCATTATGGGGGGAGAAACTGGCTGCATATGGGGGGGAAACTGGCTGCATTTGGGGACAAACTAGTGGCGTTTGGGCACAGTGGCTGCGTTTAATGGGCACAGTGGCGGCAATTGATGATTTTTTTTTTTCAGTTTGTTTGCACCCCCCCAAAAAATTTGAGCACCAGCCGCCACTGAGATGGAGCAGTTGGCTACCTTCAACTAGGCCTTCCTCGTTGTCCTAGGTCAGCTTGTTCAAGTCCTTTCAGCCAGTCGTGAACCCAGGTCACCACCCAGACAGTAGTGCCTTTCATGCAGCACAGGACATGTACCCTTTCCCTCTTTTTTTTTTTTTATTTAATTAAGTTTTTATAAGAAATGTTTCTTTATTGATATATTTTTCTAATTTTTACTTTAAAGACTAGAAAGATGATATTTTTGGAATAAAAAACATGAGAGACTTTTGAGTATGTAATCTAATTTAATGTAAGACTTTATTAAAAATTTAGCAAAAAAATATTTAAAATTTTAATAATTCATGGTAAGAAATTAAACGTTGAGATGCCGCATCAGAGCCTGACGTATTTCACTGCACTCTTCTTCCATATCCTGTGCTGCTATTACTGGTACTGGCTCTTCTGGAGATGTATTCCAATCCTGGTCAAAGTCTTCTCCATGACTTTCACAAAGATTGTGAAGAGCACAGCAAGTAAGCACCATGGATTTGGCAAGTTTAATGTCACTGTCATTCCTCTTCATAAGACACCTCCATCTACCCTTAATGTGGCGTACACACGATCGTTTTTCATGCCATTTTTTAACCCGACCTGTTTTTTTTCATGTTTCCTCTCAAGCCTGTCATTTTAAAAAACGTTCAAGCAAAGCGCAGTGACGTACAACACGTACGACGGCACTATAAAGGGGAAGTTCCGTTCCAATGGCGCCACCCTTCATGTTGGTAAACTTTGTTGAGCGGCGATTCGCGCTTTTCAGCCTCGTGCTTTTCAGTCCGTTACAGCGTGACGAATGTGCTATCTCCATTACGAACGCTAGTTTTACCAGAACGAGCGCTCCCGTCTCATACTTGATTCTGAGCATGCGTGTTTTTTTTCCCCTCGTAAAAGCATACACACTATCGTTTTTCACGTCGTTCAAAAAAACGACATGAAAAACGACGTGAAAAAATAGAGCATGTTCGAAATTTTTAATGCCCGTTTTTCACGTCGTTAAAAATGCTCTGGAGCATACACACGATCGGTTTTAATGCCCATTTTTAAAAATGGCATTTTTAACGGCATGAAAAACGATCGTGTGTATGGGGCATAAGTCTTCCAAAAGCATTTTCCACTACGAAACATGCCCTGGATGTTTTCTTGTTGTAGGTTTGCTGTTCTGTTGTTAGGCGGCCATTGTCAGGAAATGGTTTCAGGAGCCAATTTTGTAAAGGGTAGGCAGAGTCCCCGAGCACATAATAGCCAGCATTCACCCCACAAATGTTCTTAGTGCAAACAGGGTACAGGCATCCCTGGCCAACCCAATCCCAAAATGTGGACAATCGTAGAACCCGAGCATCATGCAAACTCCCTGGCTTTCCTACATTCACATTCCAGAATAGTCCCTTTCCATCCACTACTCCCTGGAGGATGATGGAATGCCAGCCTTTTCTGTTGAAGTAGTCAGTGTGATATTCTTGTGGTGCTATTATTGGTATGTGTGAGCCATCAATAGCACCAACACACTGTGGAAGGCCCCACCTGTTCTCAAAGTAGTCAGCCATGTCTTTTAGCTTTTCCCTATCTGGAAAATGCACAATTTCAGGAGCTAGCAATGTGCAGACAGCCTTACAGAAGTCCTGCACACACCGGCACACTGATGATTTACTGACACCAAAAATATGACCTATACTTCTGTATTCACTGTTGGTAGCCAGCTTCCACATTGCAATGGCAACTCTTTTCCTCACAGGCAAACTGGCTCTGAAGTTGGTGCTTTGCTTCTCCATCGCTCGACGTAGCTTGTCACAAAGGTATGAGTAGGTTTCCTCTGACATTCTGGAATTCTGCACCCACTGTGTGTGTGTGAATCCCGGGACGGTCACATCCCACCACTCATTGGCACGGGGGAAAGCCCAAATGACTGGTCGGCAGCGCTGCTTTACCAAAAGGAGAAGCATCTAAAAAAAAAACAAAGATGGTAACATATCACAAAAAATATAACATCATTGTCAGTCAGTGTGTGTGTGTGTGTATGTATGTCAGGTTGGAGGGTCAGTGTGTGTGTGTGTATATCAGGTAGGTGGGTCAGTGTGTGTGTGTGTGTCAGGTAGGTGGGTCAGTGTGTGTGTGTGTGTGTCAGGTAGGTGGGTCAGTGTGTGTGTGTATGTCACGTAGGTGGGTCAGTGTGTGTATGTCAGGTAGGTGGGTCAGTGTGTGTGTATGTCAGGTTGGTGGGTCAGTGTGTGTGTCAGGTTGGTGGGTCCGTGTGTGTGTGTGTGTGTCAGGTAGGGGGGTCAGTGTGGGTGTGTATGTCACGTAGGTGGGTCAGTGTGTGTATGTCAGGTAGGTGGGTCAGTGTGTGTGTATGTCAGGTTGGTGGGTCAGTGTGTGTGTGTGTGTCAGGTAGGTGGGTCAGTGTGTGTGTGTGTATGTCAGGTAGGTGGGTCAGTGTGTGTGTATGTCAGGTAGGTGGGTCAGTGTGTGTATGTCAGGTAGGTGGGTCAGTGTGTTTATGTGTGTGTCTCAGGTAAGTCGGTCAGTTGTGCTTACCCTATAGCGCTGCCGCCTTTGTCTTTGTCACACAAAGGTCTACTTCTCCTCCCGGCTAAACATCCAAACTAGAAGTTTTCTTTTCTTTTCTGCTGTGTTTCTCTTTGCCGCTCGCAACCTTCTCTCATACAGTGCGGCATGTATTTTGACTACAAAGAACCAAAAGGCAAGTAGAGAAAAGACGAGCTGCAGGATGACCTCCATTGTTGTATTTGTTTTGCTGACGCTGACTGACGCTGCGTCACGTTTCTCGTCGCACTAGTGTGACATCACGCAAGGCATTTTTTCTAAAATCTGTATGGCCCCTGGCGGTCCGACTTGCAGTGGAAACGCTCACCAGAATAGACTGGACCATTCTAACCATTACAAACTGTACCGACCCAAACCCATCCGCTCAGTGGAAACAAGGCATTAGAGTCCTTGTGCTACTTTTACCTCTAATAGGTTTGTCCCGATACCGAGCATTTGCGCGAGTACTTGTACTCGCGCAAATGCTCCCGATGCCTTTGCCGATACCTGGGATGGGCGGAGTCGGCGGGCGGAGTCGGCAAGTGGAGGGCGGGAGGGGCGGAGCGGAGAGCAGAGTGCTACTTTTACCTCTAATAGGTTTGTCCCGATACCGATACTAGTATCGGTATCGGGACCGATACCGAGCATTTGCGCGAGTACTTGTACTCGCGCAAATGCTCCCGATGCCTTTGCCGATACCTGGGATGGGAGAAGTCAGCGGGCGGAGTCGGCAAGTGGAGGGGCGGAGCGGAGAGCAGAGTGGAGCGGAGAAGTCAGTGGGCGGAGTCGGCGGGCGGAGTCGGCAAGCGGAGGGCGGGAGGGGCGGAGCGGAGAGTAGAGTGAAGCGGAGAAGTCAGTGGGTGCTGTCGGCAAGCGGAGGGCGGGAGGGGCGGAGCGGAGAGCAGAGTGGAGCGGAGAGTCCTCAGGCGGGTAAGCTTGTAGCCGCATCATGATCCATCTGCAACTGGAGCCGTCACATTCGGTAAAGGAAGTGACGCTCCGTGTTACACTGTCAGTGCTTGAAAAAATGCGACGCCCATCTTGGTACACCCTGCACTCGGCCTCAATAAAGCAGCAGTGGACATCTTGTTACACCCAGCCCATGTAGTTCGGGCTGGGTGTAACAAGATGTCCGCTGATGCTTTATTGAGGCCGAGTGCAGGGTGTACTAAGATGGGCGTTGCAGAGGCAGCATAGAAAAATAAATCCTCTCTTGCCTATAAGTGCCCACCACCTGTCAGTGCCCGCTATCTGTCAGTGCTGCTTACTCAGTGTCATCTATTAGTGCCAGCCACCTGTCAGTACCATCTATCACTACCATCTATCAGTGCCAGCCACCTGTCAATGCCACCTATCACTGCCATCTGTCAGTGCCATCTATTAGTGCCAGTGCCATCTATCAGTGCCAGCCCACTGTCAGTGCCAGCCATCAGTGCCCCCTGTCAGTGCCAGCCACCTGTCAGTGCCAGCCATCAGTGCCCCCTGTCAGTGCCAGTCATCAGTGCCAGTAATCAGTGTCAGTTATCAGTGCCCGCCACCTGTCAGTACTCATCAGTGCTACATATCCGTGCCACTTAATCTGTATTGTGCTTTAAAACTGTCACCTGACATTAAAAAAAAGTATCGTAATCGGTATCGGCGAGTACTTGAAAAAAAGTATCGATACTTGTACTCGGTCTTAAAAAAGTGGTATCGGGACAACCCTAACCTCTAACACTCAAGCCCCAGCTAAGAGGCTGGAACCAGGTCAAAATCTGTTATTACACTGCTTGCTTTTAAAAAAAAAAAAAAATGATGTATTAGTGATTACAGAGCTGCATTAGGATGTATCCTATTTAACTACCTAGATTTCGGTTTTAAGCCTACTTGCGCCTTAACTGTCCTTTAACCAAGTTAACCTACTAAACTGAAGTAAAATCTGAACAGCTGCTGAGCCATTACTTACTTCAGTGCCAGCAGTGAGTTATAACAAACCTGTCTAATTTCTTTGGAATAGTCATATTTCCACCCTGTCCCTTAACTGTCTGCCACTAGGATACAGTATATACATAATTTAATGCTTATAGACAGCCACTAGGTGGCAATAAAGATATATATATTATATCTATATATCTATATATATAGATATATAGATATATACTGTAGATAAAAACTGTATGTAGTATTTGTGTTTAGCGTGAACAATTTGTTTTTTACAAAAGATTGTACATAGTTGATGGTTCATATACTAATGCACTTTTATGTCTGACATATTTAGGGCTGTTTATTTAACAGGCCTATAGTTTTATAGCTTTTTGGGTTTACCTGACAAAGACCATATGAAATGAAATAAGTAGTAAGGCATTTGACCTATACCAGCTTATCAATGTACTTTTCAAACTAACATTCAAATTTGTGGCTCTGCTCTAGGCTGACAGGGTGCTCCAAAAAAGCAGCCATGGGCACTCAAAGCCTCTTTGGGATCTGTCCCCCGTCCCAACAATATCTGTAATTAAAAGAAATTAACTGCACCACCTCTACTTACTTATTCAACAAGCTTTATTTGCTTCAGAGCTATAACATTGAGCCAGACATTGGCTTCTCTCCTCAGTCATACAGCTACTCCCCAGGTACAGTAAAAAGTGAGTGTTACTAAACCCACAACCAGGGATGGACTGGCCATCGGGACTACCGGGAGATTCCTGGCGGGCCGATTGGTTCAGTGGGCCGGTTGTCAGTGTCACTCCGACCCGCAAATCCCAGGGGCCTTAGGCCTCGCAAATGCCAGGGGCACGCCTAATTTGCCTGTACCTCACCCTTTACCGGCAAATCAAACTCATGAAATGCCCGCAGCCGCAGCTTGTGCGGGCTATTTTTGTTCCTGCACGCCGCCGCAAGCTCCACTTTTTACTGCAGAGAGAGCCGAGTCAGCCGACATCTCTCCCCGCAGTCCCTGGCTGCCTGGCCCTGACACACACACATACATTGCAGACTGCAGAGTGCCGTGGAGTGAACTGAGCCCGCCCCCTCCTTCTCCTGCTGTGTGATGTTTCCTGTGTACACAGAGGAGGAGGGGAGGCTCACCACGTTGCCGAGTCAAAGCTGCTCGTCTGAGACTGCCTGAACTAATGCAAAGTAAGTTTTCCAGCGGTGGGGGAGAACAAGCCTACAGTTCACTTTGAGTGATTTGGGGGGAGAGGATATGTTTTAGGGGGCACTTTAAGACTTGTGCTACAAGGGGCCTTGGATATGAAATCTACCCCCCTTAGCACATATCCTCCCCCCCCCCCTCAAATCAAAGAGATACTGTCTGCCACAGAGGGGGTGGCCCTTGGCACCCCACAAGTAATGTGCACAATTGCTCCAGGTGCCCAAACTAGTGCCCCCCTTCCAGGCAAGTTAGTGCAGCAAAGTGAAAAACACAGGAACACACTGTGCATTCTGTGCAATGCACATGTGACCCGGGTGCAATTTCAGCCCAATTATGTCCTCACACTCTGACCATCTCCTGTAGTATTATGCAGTCTCTGACCATTTCCTGTAGTATGTATGCAGTCTCTGACCTTCTCCTGTATCATGTATGCAGTCTCTGACCATGTCCTGTAGCATGTCTGCAGTCTCTGATCATCTCCTGTATCATGTATGCAGTCTCTGACCATCTCCTGTAGTATGTATGCAGTCTCTGACCATCACCTGTAGTATGTATGCAGCCTCTGACCATCTCCTGTAGTAAGTATGCAGTCTCTGATCATCTCCTGTATCATGTATGCAGTCTCTGACCATCTCCTGTAGCATGTCTGCAGTCTCTGACTATCTCCTGTAGCATGTCTGCAGTCTCTGACCATCTCCTGTATCATGTATGCAGTCTCTGACCATCTCCGGTATTGTGTATGCAGTCTCTGACCATCTCTTGTATCATGTCTACAGTCTCTGACCCTCTCCTGTGAGTGAGTGAGAACTTGTATAGGGCTGCAATTGCAAACTAAATCGCCTCAAAGCGCTTGGCATCCAGTGTCGTTGAGATCCTTAGAAGAGATGGGTCTTTAGTTTTTTCCGGAAGGCCCGATGGTTTTCTTCCATGCGGATGTTCGTGGGTAGCGCATTCCATAGCCCTGGTCCTTGGGCAGCAGACCTTCGTTCTCCCTTGGCTTTGTAGCGCGTCTTGGGGATATGGAGGAGGTTTTGGTTGGTTGATCGAAGGTCGCGAGTAGTGGTGTAGTGTTTTATTTTCTCGCATAGATATTGAGGTGCCTTTCCTTGAGCACATTTGTGGGTGAGGCAAAGGGTCTTGAATGTGACCCGATCCTTTACCGATAGCCAGTGGAGGCTTCTCAGGGATGATGTGATTATTCCCAGGGTTTTTTCCCTGCTACCAGTCTGGCCGCTGTGTTTTGGATGACTTGTAAACGTGCAATCTGGTATTTGGGTAGTCCTAGGTAAAGGGAGTTAGCGTAGTCAAGCCGGGAATTGATGATGGTTCCGACTACTACTGCTCTGTCTTTTTCCGGGATGAAGGGGATAAGTCTTCGTAGCAGGCGGAGAAGGTGGTGAGATCCGCTGACTACTGATCCTATGTGTGCGTCCATAGTCATGTCTGAGTTAAAGATGACTCCCAGGCTTTTAACTTTGGTGCTTGGGGTTATGTTTTGTCCAAGGATGGTGGGTGGCGTCCATGTGGTCCTTTCGGTTAGCGTGGAAAATGAGCAGTTCTGTTTTGGATCCATTAAGCTTGAGGGAGCTCTCTGTCATCCAAATGTTGATCAATGTAAGGCATTTTTCCAGTCTGTAATATTGATCTTTTTTGTTGTTGATGCGAAAGTAAAGTTGGGTGTCATCTGCATAGGAGTGATAACGTAGGTCCTGTTCACTGATGATTTTGAGGAGTGGCCGAAGGTAGATGTTGAAGAGTACCAGTGACAGGGGTGATCCTTGAGGGACTCTGCATGTATTTATGTGTGGTGCCGAGATGAAGGCTCCCAGTTTCACTGTCTGGGATCGGTTTTCCAAAAAGGATGTGAACCATGGTAGGTCCTCGTCTGCGACTCCTGCTACTTCTGTGAGGCGCGTAAGTAGAATTTTGTGATCTACTGTATCAAAGGCTGCACTGAGGTCCAGCAGCACCAGGAGACATGATTCTCCGTCATCTGCTGCTTCTAGTGCGTCGTCCCATATTTTGAGAAGTTCAGTTTCCGTCCCATGGCCTGGGCGGAACCCCGATTGAAGTGGATCCAGGAGTTTGTGGGTATCCAAATGAAGTTGTAGCTGTTGTGTTACAACTTTCTTGATGATCTTGGAGATGGTGTTCAGGCTTGTTACCGGTCTTCTAAAATTTGGGTCATTCGGGACAAGGTTGGGTTTCTTTAGGAGGGGTTTGATTATTCCTTGTTTAAGGGAAGTCGGCACAATACCTTCTTTGAACGATTGGTTGATGAAGTGTGTTATGAGGGGTGCCAAGATGTCGGTACATTCTTTGAGCAGTTTTGCCGGAATGATGTCGTTCGGTGAAGTGCTATCTCGGAGGCTTCTGATGATGTTTTTAGTAGTGTCGATTGTAATTGGGACCAGAGTAAATTTCTTTGGTTGCAGATCATTTATCTGGTTCTTTTCTTCCTTTGGCCATGTGGGGTTGTTTGATTTTTCCTGCTGAATTATTTTCCTAATGTTATCAATTTTGTTGATAAAAAAATTGGACAGTTCATTGCAGAATTCCTGTGTTTCGTTTGCTACAGACTCCAAACAGGTGCGATTCATGGTCTGGGCCACTAGTTTAAAGAGTTTGCGGGGGCGGTTTAGGGCTTTTGCGATGGTGTTAGCGAAATGGTTTTAAAGATTGCTTTATGATATTTCCTGGTGAGTGCTTTGTAGATTGTGTAGTTCTCCTTTGTTGAATTTCTTCTCCATGCTCCTTCTGCTCTTCTGCGTTCTTGTTTCAGTAAAGTAAGAGCGTCATTGAACCAGCCCGCGTTGTTTTTGCCGATGAGTGCTCTGCGTCTTGGAGCTACCGTGTCTGCTGTCTGTAGCAAAGCTTTGTTCAGGTAGTTGAGTTTTTCTTCTGTTGAGTGGTTTTGGTTTAGCATTTCCATATTGTTCTGTAGTGTGGTTTTGAAAAGTTCAGAGTATAGTTTCTTCTGTGATCTTGTCCAATATGTTGTTGCTGTTTGTATTGATTTTTGGAGGGTGGTGTTGGTCGTTATAATAAATTTGATGGCATGGTGGTCTGTCCATGGTAGAGGCTGGTTGTCCAGTGTGTTGATGTCCAAATATTTTGTTTGAAGATTAGGTCAAGAGTGTGACCTGATACATGTGTGGGAGTATTTATCAGTTGTTGCAAGCCTAGTTTTTCTAGTTGGTCGATGCAGGCAGTGGCGATAGGGTCTTCGGGGGCGTTGGCCCAGAGGTTGAAGTCTCCGAGTAGCAGGAGGTTTTTGGTTTTCATGGTGTATGTCGAGAAAAATTCATTGAAATGTGTGAGGAGTTGTGTCTTTGGTCCCGGTGGTCTGTAGCAGAGCAGTATGTGGACGGTATCCTGGGGGTATCATTTGAAGTTGCAAAGTGAGCGTTTCCATGAAAGGCAATGCGTTCTGTAGAGTTGGTTTGATGAACGTAAGGTGGTCCTTGTAAATTACTGCTAGGCCTCCTCCTCTTTGTCCTGTTCTATGCTCAGTTAGGATGCGGTAGTTCTGCGGCACTAGTTCTGCTAGGATGGTATTGCAGTCGGGTGTTAGCCAGCTTTCTGTGATGAAGAGGCAGTCTATGTTGTGTTGAGTGATGAAATCATGGATTTCCTGTCTGTGTTTGACTGCCGATCTGGTGTTGATTAGGGCACTTGATAGATGTTGTAGTTGCTGTGGTGCTCTAATGTTTTTTCCTGTTGATAGTTGACAAATTCTTAGGATTCGTTCTTTTTGTAGTTTTTTTTGGATGGGTGTCGGTAGTGTAGTGGTGAAGTTCTTTAGGCTTCGAATGGTGTAGGGCTGAGTATTTAATGTTGCCCATGTTGAGAACGTGCTGATACTGTTGAAGCGATGAGATAATGTTGATGTAGATAATGATGATAATCCTAATGGCGTTGATGTTGATGATGATGATGTGCGATGCGATGAGAAGCTGCTGAGGTGTACTAAAGCTTGAAATTGGTGTTTGATGTTGACCAGGATGATGATCCAATAATGATGATGATCCGATAGTGATGATCCAATGATCCGATGGTGGTGATGATGATCCAATGATGCTGATGATCCAACTGATGATAATGATCCAATGATGATGATGATCCAATGCTGATGATGATTCCTTCCTGATCCCTGGAGGTGGTTGAAGCTGCCCTGAGCCTTCCCGCTAATGGAAGGAGCCTGGTATACTTACCTGGTTATCAGATTTGATGGACGACTAATGATGATCCTGAGAAGAGGATGATGATGATGATGATGATAGGATAATGATGATGATGATAGGATAAAGATGAATGATGATGGTGATGTGGATGATGGTCCTGGTGAAGACGGCGATGATCCCAACTATCTAACCCCCCCGTTGATCCAGAGGAAGGCGAAAAACCCCAGCCAAGCACGGGCCAATAGTGCTACAGCGGGGGAAAAAATTCCTTCCTGATCCCTCTAGAGGCGATCGGGTTGCCCTGGATCAGCTAGCTAATGGAGGAGCCCGGTATACTTACCTAGTTGTCAGGTTTGCCAGGACAACTGGTGATGATGCTGAGAAGAGGATGAGGATGATGATGATGTAGATGCAGCTGAGGATGCGGATATGGATGATGAGGATGATGATGAGAAAGAGGATGCAGATGATGATGAGGGTGCGGCTGATGAGGGTGCTGGTGATGATGATGAGGATGAAGATGAGGAGGATGATGATGGTGCTGAGAATGAGGACAAGATGACAATGATTGTATTAGCAGATATATTTGCTGCTTGTACTTCTGTTGTTACTGTTAGAGTCCTAGTAGATATAGGCCCAGGTGTACCAAGATGGCCCCTGGTGCCTAGGCTGGGTCAGGAGAGTGCTGGGCCGGGCGGGTGTACCAAGATGGCCGCCGCGGCTGGAAGTTATGCTGGAGCCGCGCGCTGTCCTAACAAGGACAGGCGGTGGTAGTTGCGGTTACGGGTCTGCTGCCGACTGGGGATCTCCAATGCGGGGGAGACAGGTGTGCCCGCAAAGGATGGGGGTGAGGGGGGCCGATGCTGAGGTGGAGGAGGCTGGAACTAGGCCCCAGCCACGGACTGTCCTGCCGGCAGTTGCCGGTCACTGGCGAATGGCGGCCCGGATGGCGGCGGTGACGGTTTCCAATGGCAGCTGTGCTCCGCTCTGGGAGCAGCTGTGGAGGGATAGGGCCGTGTCCTGGGGGCCGTAGCCTGTTAGGCAGCCCCTGTATGGGGGAAGAAATGCTGGATGTGCCTTGGATGTGCCTTGGAAGGCAGAAGGCAGGAGCTCCTGTGACACACGTCCGCTCACAACTGACAGTACTGAGACTGTATCATGTCTGCACTCTCTGACCATCTCCTGTATCATGTCAGCAGTCTCTGACCATCTCCTGTACTATGTCTGCAGTCTCTGACCCTCACCTGTAGTACATTTTGCAGTCTCTGACCCTCTCCTGTACTATGTCTGCAGTCTCTGACCCTTGCCTGTAGTACGTTTTGCAGTCTCTGACCCTCTCCTGTACTATGTCTGTAGTCTCTGACCCTCGCCTGTAGTACGTTTTTCAGTCTCTGACCCTCTCCTGTACTATGTCTGCAGTCTCTGACCCTCAACTGTAGTAAGTTGTGCAGTCTCTGACCCTCGCCTGTAGTACGTTTTGCAGTCTCTGACCCTCTCCTGTAGTATTTCTGCAATAAAGGAGGGCTACAGGCATGAATGAATTAATGTACTGCCACTGCTGGTCATGGTCACTGATAAATTAATGTTTTTGTGCGTGTTTGCAAAATTAAAGTGGGCCGGTCTGGATGAAGGCCAGGGCCAAATTTTTGTCCCAGTCCAGCCCTGCCCAGCCCACAACAGTAAATTCAGTCTGTATATGCAGTAAAGCATGCTTGTTATACTGACTGCGAAAACTAAGGGATTAATCCTCCATATTGTGTAAAAAAGTCTGTTTGATCCTGCATTCTGTGACTTCCCAATTCATCTGCTGATAGTACAGAGCCCTAGGACGCACTCTGCACATTCTCAGTTTGGTGAGAATTGCTAGAGAGTCTTTTTTTTTTTGGGAGGGTGCATGTGATCAGCACAGGGCCAATCAGCACTGTCCAGTTAGAGGGTCAGAGGCCATGCAACCTCATAGGACAATCAGAGGAGAATGAAAACTCCTTCTACAAGCTTTAACCAGAATACCTCCCAACTTTTTGAGATGGGTATGTAGGCATAGGACACACCCCGCCACACAACCTTAAAAGAGAGTTATACAAAAAAGATTAGACAAGTGCTTTATTTACCATTCATACTATTCTTTTATACTGGCTTTTGAAATTTACAAATGCAGCAATTTAGAAATTGGATGAAAGGTTTAGCACTTGAAAGCACTTTTTAAATACATATATATAGATCAGGCCAAAATAAGGGACAAATGAAGAGGAAAGAGGGACAGAGGGACTTTGTTCCAAATCAGAGACAATCCCTCAAAATTAGGGATAGTTGGGAGCTATGAACCAGTGACCAGACACTGATAGAAGTCACAAGACCGCTATAACTGCTGGTGAGAAAAGGTATTTAGCAGTTTATATTTAGTAAAATACACTTTAAATGTAAAAATCAGGAGCACCCAAAGCTATCTAGGTCATTAGATGCATACCTGTATATCTGTGTTTTAGGGGCTTCTGCCCACTTTTTATTGCAAATACAAGCATTACAAGAGTTAAGTATAGTAATTTACTGAAAAAATTGTCATTTACTGAAAATATGTACACTCAGAAGTGTTGTGTGCATGAATATCTATTAATAGTATTGTTATTAGTATACAGGATTTATATAGTGCTAACAGTTTGCACAGTGAGGGCAGACAGTACAGTTATAATATACCGGTAGTTCATATAGAGTTGCGCTAACACAATATTATTACATAGTGAAACAAAATAAATTGTCAAAAATAACATAACAAAATTATAATGAATAAAGTCCACATGTGCTGAAGTAGAAAGATTTTTGATTGAATTTCATTAGCATCCACCACCGTAAGTAAAGGATCCTCTGTGATATCACCACCACCAAGTGAAAAAATTATTGCTTATCAGCTAATGTTGACCTCGTATTACAGGAGGTCAATCACACTTTGGCTTAATACCCTCAGAACAAAAAGAGCTGCTTGGTGTCCTCCAATATGAGACCGACCACCCAGAGCTCTGACTATACTAACCGTCCTCCATAATCTACTCCGAAACCGAGCCCGGCCGATTGGTGTTGGAGGAGGTGGGGCTCGGTGTTGGAGTCGATCCTGGAGGACAGTTAGTATAGTCGTGAACTCTGGGTGGTTAGTCTCATATTGGAGGACACCAGGCAGCTTTTTTTGTTCTGAGATGCCCCTATGACACCGTTACAAGGATGATTGATGTAGGCACCTAGGAGGATCCTTAGGCGTTTAAAGGCCCCGGCTGGGTATTAAGCAAAAGCGTGATTGACCTCCTGTAATACGAGATCAAGATTATCTGGTAAGCAAGCATTTTTGCACTTGATGGTGGTGATATCACATAGGATCCTTTCCTTACAGTGGTGGATGCTGATGATATCCAATCAAAAATCTTTCTTTTTTTTTGTTTATTATCTTTTTTATTAATTTTCCAAAAACATATATAACACACATTACAATACATGAAACACATTTACAGTCTCAATATTTCCCATTCCAAAATAAAAAAAAAAAGAAGGGGGGGGAAAGAGGGAGAAATAGGGAAATGGAGAGAGAGCGAGAGAGAAAAAAGAAAAAAAAAGGGGGGGAGGGAGTGGGGATGATTTTGGAAGGGGGGGATGGGGGAATACAGTCCCCCATACTCTCCCCCAAATATATTATGTGCTATCACTCTAGTGTTGATGTCTTCTAAAGTGGAATTAAATAATAAAGGGAGACAGAAAGTGGTTTCAAAAAACTACTACGAACTAAAAAACAAGTGTTAAAATCTAAGAGTAGACAGTATAAAGGACTAGGGGATGAATTTATGAATAACTATACTGATAAAGTGACAGAGCATGTATATAAAAAGAAAAGTGAGAGGTAAAGTTATTGTCACCTGTGCCTAAAAAAAAAAAAAAAAGGAGGGGAGGGGGGGAGAGTGGGGATGATTTTAGAAGGGGGGGGGGGCTGGGGGGTGCTATCCCTCTAGTGTTGATGTCTTCTAACTTAAAATTAGTTATTAAAGAGTGAAAAAAAAATATGATTTCAAAAACTACTACAAACTGAAAAACAAGTGTTAAAATCTAAAAGTGAACTGTATAGAGAACAAAGAGATGAATTTACAAGTGACTACACTGATGAAGTGACAAAACATATATGTAAAGAGAAAAATAACAAGTAGAATTATCGTCGCCTGTGCCAAAAAAAAAAAAGGGGGGGGAGAGGGGGAAGCCTCAGGGGAGAACAAATCTAATCCCCCTCTCTCACTCTCTCCAAGAAAAAGAAGAAAACAAAAATAGGGGTGTAAAAAAAGGAAAGAAAAGGGAGGAAAGGGAAGGAAAGGCCGGCATGCATGGTATTCAATAAAATGTTTGTCACATTACATTTTAGTCTCTTAAGGGATAGGCCAAAGAATAACCACAGGGAATCCTCCTTAAGATATAGATAGCTTATTCAAAAGATGTAAACGGGTCTCAGTGGGTTTGTGCAAGTATCTCTCTATAGGTTGTGGTGTCCTTGAACTCCATCCACGGAGTCCAAGGTAAAGTGTGTCGTTGAAAAGTGTCCTTGTTACAATGAGTGATATCTTCCATAAGATGGACCTCTGAAATTTTTTGAAACCACTTTTTCACGGATGGAGTCTCAGGCTGACCCCAAAGGGTAGGTATAAGTGCTTTAGCCGTATTAAGCAAATGTGGAACTAAAGAACATTTGTATTTTCTGACAGGTTCCTTAGTAGCATGGAAAAGAATGGTCCATGCATCAGCAGGAAGATTAATATTAGATATTTGTTGGATAATTCGAATAATGCTAGACCAGAAGGGGCGGATGAGTGGGCACGACCACCATATATAAGCGTGGGTTGCTCTGTTCCCACAATTCCTCGAACACAACGGGGAGTTGTCGGGGAACATCTGATGAAGCTTTAATGGGGTGTAGTGCCATCTGGTTAGTAGTTTGTAATTGACCTCAGCCATCCTTGATGCAATTGGAGAGATATGAGTCAGCTGTAGGACTTTATCTTTTTGGCTGTCTGAGAGGCAAGATTCCAAGTCTGCCTCCCACTTAGCGAGAAAGGGAGGATAAGTATCACCTTGGAGCTTGATGAGTAATTTGTAGAATACCGAGATACAATGTTCAGGTGGGTCCGTTGAATTAAAAACTTCCTCAATGCTGTTTAAGTCCTGTATCCCTCTAAGCGGCTGAGGCAGAGTTCTAAGGAAACCTTGCAATTGATTATATCTCCATTTATCAAGAAACATAATGGGCTTGAGGCCGAGAATTTCCTTAAGAGGCTTAAGCGCATTTGCTCAAAGAACATGATGTAGTAGAAGAGGTTCTTCTGGCAACCACGTCCTATAGCCAGGATCTAATAGGCCAGGTAAGAAATAATTGTGGTCCAAAAGCGGTAACAGAGGAGAAGCATATGACCACGAGAACTTCCTATGTAAGGCATCCCATACATCAAGGGTGGAAGTGGTTAAAGTGGAGGTACTTGGAGCAAGGTGTCTATGTAAGCGTGGCAGCCAGGGTGTAGTTACTAGGTCTGTGTTACTAAGAGTATGTTCCAAACTCACCCAAAGTTTGGACTTAGCAGCATATTTCCATTCGGATATTCTAGACAGAATCACAGCATTATAATAAGCCTTAAAATTTGGAAGGGCCAGCCCCCCAGCTTTCTTGGAGCGAAATAATACTTCCTTAGATACTCTGGGGTGACTGTTCCTCCAAATAAAGCGGGAGACTATGGTCTGTAATAGGGAAAAAAATCCTATAGGCACACCCAATGGGATCATTTGAAAGAAAAAAAGAACTCTAGGCAGAATGTTCATTTTAATTATACTCACTTTACCCAACCATGAGTGTGTCAGCGTGTTCCACTTTTGTAAATCCCTTCTAATATTATTCAATAATGGGATGTAATTATATTTAAAGAGGGACTGAATGTGAGGCACAAGATTCACTCCCAGATATTTCATACTTCGTTGTACCCATCTAAAAGGGAAGAGGGGTTTTAAATTTTCCACCCCCCTTCCAGGTAGATTAATATTTAGAATTTCAGACTTAGATAGGTTAATTTTAAAGTTGGAGAGTGTCTGAAAAGTAGAAAACGCTGACATTAAATTGGGAAGCGAGATACGAGGCTGTTGGATAAAAAATAAAATATCGTCCGCATATGCCGCATATTTGTGCGTTTTATTACCTACTTGAATCCCATGTATATTTAAATTACATCTTATGGTTGCCAAAAAGGGTTCGAGGGTAAGGGCAAATAAAAGGGGAGAAAGAGGGCAGCCCTGTCTGGTCCCATTAAATAGTTGGAATGAGTCACTCAAGGTGCCATTTATGCGAATTTGAGCCGTGGGGTTAGAATAGAGGGAAGTAATGCGGTAGAACATCTTGGGTCCCAGCCCAAAATGTCACAGGGTCAGTTTTAAGTAATCCCAGTCCACCCTATCAAATGCTTTTTCAGCATCTGTAGATACAAATAGGGTGGACTGGGAAGACCTTTGAGCGTATTGTATAAGAGATATCGCCCGGAGAGAGTTATCCTTGGCTTCTCTGTGTGGCATAAAGCCTGTCTGATCCGTGGAAACCCAACTAGATATAAGAGGGATATAAGAGGGAGATATAATTTGATATCAACATTTAATAGGGAAATTGGCCTATAGCTACTGCATTGAGTAAAGTCCTTATCTGCTTTAAGGATAACTGAAATATGGGCTGTAAGAGATTCCGGGCGTAGTCCCGAGGTCTGTGAGATTGAATTGGCATAAGCCGTAAGGCGGGGCAGAAGGATATCACTGAATGTTTTATAGTACCGGATAGTATAACCATCCGGTCCCGGGGCTTTACCTGTCGGTGAAGATTTCAGAGCCGCCTGAAATTCCTCAACCGAAAGTTCAGATTCAAGTTCCCTGAGAGTCAAATTTGAAAGTTTGGGCAAATTTGCTTCTTTTAGATATGTAAGCATAAGGTTACGTCTCTCCTTCACAGTCAGAGACGGGGAGTCACACTGCACTTTGTACAAATCTGCATAATAGTCCCTGAAAGCTTTAGCAATGTGAGGAGTCGCATGGACTAAATTTTCGTTTAGATCGTTTATTCCTAAAATAAAGTTATCAGTCTGTTTTTCTTTGAGGGATCTTGCTAATTGTCTGCTAGGTTTGTCCCCCCACTCATAGAATTTTTGCGAATATCGTTGGAATTTCCGAGCTGTATCGAGGTTAAGAAGATTTTTTAATTCCTCTCGTTTCAATGTGAGAGCTTCTAGCTGGGATGTGTGCAGAGTGAATTTATGTTGTTTATCAAGTTCTGTTATTTGGTGCAGGACCTGTTCAAGTTGTTGACCACGCTCTCTTTTCTTCCTTGCCCCAAGTTCTATGAATCGGCCTCTCATAGTTGCCTTGTGAGCTTCCCATACAATAGCAGGGGATGTCTCAGAAGGTTTATTATCTTTAAAATATTGCGATATATGAGAGGCAAACACAGAAACTTCTGTTGGGTCAGAAAGAAGAGAATCATTGAGTCTCCAATTATTGGAGCGCTGAGTCAAAGTGGGCATAGTCATACTCATCGACACAGGTGCATGATCTGACAGTGTCGCAGTACCTATATTCGCTGATTGTAATAATGGAAGGTGATAATGGTCTAAAAAGATATTATCTATTCGGGAATAAGACTGATGGGTCTTCGAAAAATGGGAAAAATCTTTTTCTTTTGGATGTAAAATACGCCATACGTCTATCAATTGTCGGTCTATTAGTCTCTTTTTAACAAAGGACAGGCGCTTAAAAGAGATGTTAGAGCGACCGTGGGATGTATCCAAAACAGGATCTAGAGACATATTTATGTCTCCTGCCAGTATGATTAGACCCTCAGCAAATTGTGATAAATCAGTGAGAATTTGAGAAAAAAAGGTAGGTTGATTTTGATTCGGGCAGTATATGTTTGCTAGAGTACATTGGGTAGTACCTAAAAAGCCCTTTAAAAAAAGAAAACGACCATGGTCATCCGCTTGCATATCTAAAAAACGGAAGGGTACGCTATTACTAAAACCAATAGCCACCCCCTTAGCTTTATTCGTATCTGAGAGGCTATAATACCACTGAGGAAAATAAAGCGAGGTCAATTTGACCTGCGTAGTATGGGTTAAATGTGTTTCCTGAAAAAACACAATAGAAGAGGCAAGTTTCCGCAATTCACGGATAACCTGATGCCGTTTTGCCGCAGCATTTAAACCCCTAACATTATAAGAAATAACTTTAAGTGTGGCCATTTATCACAGCAGAGCATAACCCTTGAACCTACTTAGCCATGCATGCCAGCCTTGATAGGGAAAGTAAAACAAAAAAGAAACGGGTAAGTATTGAGAAAAACAGAAAGACAAATTTACATAAACAACAAAAACGTCCATCTGGACGCATGTGGGAAACCTTAATTTATCACGCAGATTTCTGCGGTGGTCCCTATGGGGGGAGAGAGCACGGGCAGCCGTCCAGAACTCCCGTAGGAGAACGGATAAGAGTACTCGAAGGCTACCCGCTCTCCACAACCCCAAAAGGAGAGAAGGGGAGGGGAACGTGTCGTATAAAAGACACATAGGAGCATTGTGCTCCACCCGCATTCAGCTTGTGTCAGATAATGTGCAGAGGAATACTTTTTGCTCCAACAGTAAACAATAAACCTTTTTATAACAAATATACTTTAGCGGCCAAGTCACATCTCATTAGATATAATAACTTACAGGCATACTCAACCAAAGAAAAAAGGAAAGTACATAGGCGTAATCACCCTTTACTCGTCTATGTTATTATACAGGACCTGACGCTGAAGAGCGCCCTTTTTTAGTAGTAGGAGATTTTTGCCAATGGGAGTCCTGAATATGCGAAAACTTAGGGACCGGGTCATGCCAGCCCGGGAGGTCCACTGAGGGCAGATTAAGGTCCTTTAAAAATTGTAACAATTCCTCTGGGAACCGGAGGGTGTGGGAGCGACCATTTTTGGTAGAAATAAGGCACGCCGGGAAACCCCATCTATAGGTAATCTCCTTAGAACGTAAATGTTCCAAAAGTGGTTTAAGGGCTCTACGGCGGTCTAAGGTTTCTTTAGATAAATCCGAGAAAATATTGAGAGTTGCTCCCTCAAAGTCAATGTTGGGAATGCTCCTCAACTTGACCATAATGGCGTTCTTATCTGTGAAATAATGTAGACGGCATATTACGTCTCTAGGTTGCTCAAGAGCAACAGTACGAGACCTAAGAGCCCGATGAACCCGATCAAAACGCAACGGATCAGTGGGTTCATTTCCCAACACTGAATTAAATATACCTCTAATCTGCGACTCCAAATCTTTATCTCCAGTCACTTTAGGCAGACCTCTGATTCGTAGGTTGTTTCTGCGATTTCTGTTCTCGAGGTCCTCTAACTTATAAAGTGAGGCACGTTGAGCAAGGGCTAGCTGTGTGACAGTCTTTTGTAGTTCTCTTATAGCTGTTTCATGAGTATCTTGTCTCTGTTCTGTGCCCTCCACCCTATCGAGAATATGCGCCATATCTGTTCTTACCCCTGTGATTTCCTTTTTTATTGATTTTTCGAGTCCATGGAACATCCCGGCTAACTCTTTTCTGATGCCGCTCAGCAGAGACGCCATATCTGAACCTGTAGGGGACTCAGGTTCTTCCATGAGATCTGAGCAGTAAGATGATACAGGCGAACTTTCTCTTACAGAGGTTGCTAGTGAAGCGAGAGATGCGTTGCGTCTCCTGCGTCTAACTTGATTGCTACATGCGCCAGGGCCGGTTCCACTGGCAACCAGGAATCGCTGTATGGAGCTAGAGGTGGTTTGGTTAGTCACCGTTCCTTTACTATGTGTCTTGGGAGTTGTAGAGCAGATTTTGTGTATCTTTGCTGGCATAGTTGGAGCTTCAGAACTGAATGCTAAGTGGAGCGCCCCTCAGTCTCATTCGCTTAACAACATGTGTACAGCGTAGTATGGAACATATGGTTATTCAGGCCCATGCTGAGCTTCATCTGCTGAATAGGGGTTAAGCTGGAGAGGACAGGGATAACTGGGTCCTTGCTGCTGCTAGGCCAAGGGTGTAGCAAGCTGAGGCCTAGTGAGCGTGCCACTCCCTCCGAGCTGCTGCTATATGGCTCTGGATGTCTGACTAGTGCCTTAGCAACCAAGTGGGGGAGCTAATAATCCCAATGAGGCACTGAAATTGGGCCAGAGGGAGCTGTTCGGGAAGGTGAGATAGAATAAGGCTGGGGTGTCCGGAGTAGCAAGATGGCCTCCGACTACCGAGGGTAGGCCCAAGCCGCGCTCTTTCCTGGGAGAGTAGGCCGACCTTAGGGGTTCCACTCAGATTAGGCCTACAGATTCCCCACTCGGAGCCCCTCCGGCGTGCCCGTGAATAGTCTCTCTAGGGGTGTCCCGTTATGGCTAAATAGGGCTGCCGCCCTGTTACTCACTGTGCTCCACAGGCTGGGAAGTCCGGGACAGCAGGCCGCAAGATGGCGTCAGGCGGCTGGATGGATGTAGCTAGCGGCCGGGATCCACAGGTGTTTGAGCGATGTAGCGTTCGTCCCGTGCCCTCCGGAACTGCGGCAGCTGGTAGGTTAGGACCGGGCAGTCGTTCCGGATCGCGGGATTAGGGAGCGGGGAGCCTCGGAAGGTCAACAGGCCTCAAGATGGCGCCGTATCCCTGCAGCCCAGTGTATCAGTTGATCTTCACAGTTTTCCTTTCTGCTCCATCAGTTTTAATGCAGGATTTATAGGAGAAGTAGGTAAGTCCCAGAGAGTGATATAGAGGTTCAGGTTCTATTATACTGAGCAGATAGATAAGCAGGTGTATAGATATTGTGTAGATATTATTTAGTCAATGGATTATTAGCAGAAATGTATATAACAGTTCACAGTTCGCAATTTTTAGATACACCTGCCAGGCTGTATATATATTCACTCACTTTTGGTTTCACAGTGTCTACAGCAAGAAAAGCAAAAAAGATATATATTTTTTTTTTTTTTTACTCACTCACTCCTTGTACAGTCCTCTGTTAAATCCTGGATGTACCTCCGTATGATGCAGTGGCTTTTATTGCTATGTAGTACGGACAGGGTCCATAGGGAAGCCAGGCAGACGGTTTAAAAGGTTTTTGAGCACTTTATCCTCTGCGTCCCAGTCTCTCCAGTACTCCTCCTATTGGTCCCGGCTAAGTTGCTGTACGGGCGGGTAGGATCTGCAGCGAAACCTCCCGTTGTCCCCAAACACCCTAGATAGCTCTCCATCCACTTCCGGATACACCTGAGGGTCCCGGGCGTCTCACGCGGGGTCACGCCGGCATCTCAACTTACTGCCGCTGTGCTTGTCTTCCGCGTGTTTCTGACCCCCCGTCTCACGGATCACCCGGTCCTCCTCGCTTTCTCTAGTTTGTCCGTCTCGTGCGGTCGTCGCACAAACCATGGGCAGCCACCGCACGCTCAGCTGAAGGGAGACAGGAACGCCTAGAGCCGCTTCTCCACTCGAAATCAGATCCCCCCATGCAAGTAGTATTAAGTTGAAAAAGACAACCTCAGCCCGGGCTCCCCCAAAAATCTTTCTACTTCAGCACATGTGGACTTTATTCATAATAATTTTGTTGTTATTTGTGACAATTTATTTATTAATTTATTTATTTTTTACATTTGCAAACATTTAACTGTTGATTCAGTTTTCATAGTATACATTTTGTGTACATATGAACACAACATAAATCTTAATTTTACTAAACATACAAAAGTACTAGAATGAAGGACTGAATTAGAAAGGCGAAACATGCCTCAATTTTCAGAAAGCAATTTATGCTGTAACCCTGGCTCCCTGAAAGGGAAGCACGCTTTTATAAAACATAATAAGTAGGAAAAGAACTAAACGAATAAACAAAATTAACATAACATAAACACCGTATTTCACCAAAGAAAGGGGATCTAGAGGATCAAACCAAACCAACCTAAAGTGAGTAGGTTACTCTCCCTATATCTCCCTTATAGGGAACAAATGAGTCCAATATTTCCAATTGTTATTAAATCTTTGCGCTGCATCTGAATTGTATGCCAACAACCTTTTGTATTGAGCAGAAACCTGTACTCTTTTGATAACTTCCAAGGTGCTTTATTTGTCTTCCAATGTGATGTGATAGTTATGCGGGCTGCTGTAAGCATTTGAATAATTAAAACGTGGAACTGTTTGGGAATTTTACCTTTATTGAAATGTAGAAGTGCCATTTCAGGTGTTGGGGAAATGAAAAAGCCAGTAGTTCTGGACACTAAATAAAATACCCCATTCCAGAACCTATGGCACCACAATCTCCCCAACATTGTGAAGTTGAGGAACATTTTTGATATCTTGTAGGGAACAAGGTAACTTCTGTTAAGTAATTTCAGGAAATTATTCCAATGATTAACACAGCTAGAGGCTTTGAAAGTGATTTTTCTAGGTTGTTTTCAATCTGGATAATCAAAGTTTTCCCCTAGATCTTTTCCCCAGGCCAACATAGTTTTAACACAGTTGTCATATGGTTTGTAGGTGGTTATAGAATCTTGAGATACCGTATATACTCGAGTATAAGCCGACCCGAATATAAGCCGAGGCACCTAATTTTACCACAAAAACTGGGAAAACATATTGACTCGAGTATAAGCCTAGGGTGTCCATCTGCATGCCTCACTGTGCCTCACTGTGTCCATGTGCATGCCTCACTGTGCCCATGCCTCACTGTGTCCATGACTAGACTGACGTTTAACATGGGAGTCTATGGAAGGGGTGCCCGGATTTGAAAAATCGGTGCTCCCCGGTCGTAGGACCCCAAGACAACAAACTTTGCACACTTGTAGAGGAGAAATGGGGCCGGTACTAGGTCCCCAAAATCACCAAAGAAATTACCATTTAACAGGGGAGTCTATGGAAGGGATGCCCGGATTTGAAAAATCGGTGCTCTCCGGCCGTAGGTATCCCAGACAAGAAACTTTGCACAATTGTAAAGGAAGAGTGGGGCTACATGTGTGTCAAGTTCGGCTGGTACCGGGTCCCCAAATCATCAGGGGAAAAAAGGTGACTCAAGTATAAGCCGAGGGGGGCATTTTCAGCACAAAATAATGTGCAGAAAAACTCGGCTTATACTCGAGTATACACGGTACCTCTTTTTTGGAATTGTCTATCTTGGAGTGCCTGCCAAATTTCTCCATCTACCCCTATTTGACAATTTATTTTGTTTCACTATGTAATAATATTGTGTTAGCGCAACTCAATTTAACCACTTGCCCACCAAGCCAATTCTGACATTTCTCTCCTACATGTAAAAAATCATAATTTTCTCTTGTCATCCATGGACTGACACAGCGTGTGTTATACACCTTTACACGTGGGTTATGTCCCTGCTTGCAGGAGAAGACCTAGGCAGAATGTGAGATGTTATACATACATTCTAAACAGCCAGAGCTGAACAGCCCCGCCCAGGGGGGCGGTCCCTCCGGGCATAACCCTCCCACTGCAGTCAGCAGACCTCAGTTTTTTTCTGCCTAGCAGAAGGAGAAGACGTGGCTCTCTCAGGAGCCAGTCTCCTGACCTATTTTTATTCTTTTGGAAATTTTTTTCCTATTTAAATTTTTTATTTTTTTGGAGATCTTCTATCAACTGTCGGCTGGGCAACAGGTTGGGTACAAGATATCCTCGTAGTCTTCCCTGTCCGACCATCGAGCGTGCTGATCCTCGCCTTGTGTGCGTGAGACTCAGTTCACGACATGCCCCACGACTCCAGGGGTGGCCGGTGGGCTTCCAGCTCCGCGGTCCTCTCAAGATAGAACAGTCCGGCTGTATCTTTCGCGGTGGACCGGGCCGACAGCTACTCAGTACCGCACTGTGATAGTTCTGTCAGGAACACACCAGCGGGTCCCTCAGGGGACGGGTAAGTAGTCTCTCCTGGCTGCAGGTGAGTACATGCTGTGTGTTTCTTGTGTGGGGGGATTTCCCTGTCTCCCCCTGTGTTTTTAATGTCACTCTCTGTTCACTAGTGCTGGCGCTGTACTATGGGGGGTGCCTGGGGGCCATACTGTCCTGGGGGGGGGGCTCATGCTGCTCTGCACTCGCTGGGGCTGTTTTGTTTTTGGAGGTGAGGGGCCTGGGCGCCGTTCGGCGCCATGTTTTGTGTGTGTGCTGATTTTTACATTGGCGGCCATCTTGCCGGGGCCCGCCGGAGCACATTGCGGCGGCCATTTTCTTGTAGCCGCACGTCTTTTCTGGCACTAGTTTGGCCTCTAGCGCCGCTGGAAACGGCGCGAATCTCCTCACACTCTCTCCTCTCAGCTCACTCACGCTGAGCAGCGCGGCGCAGTGAGACAGAGCGGCGGAACCGAGCGGTCCTGGTCAGGTTGGTGGGTTCCCTGGGCATTCCCCTACTTCAGTCAGCACGGCCTGTGGGTGGTCTGAGAGGGACATTATGGAGTCAGAGTCACCAGCTTCCCCTAACATGCCAGAGGCAGCAGCCAGTGCTCCAGCACCTGCGGTCCCTATGGACCAGTTGTCGGCAGTCCTGGAATCATTTCTGACCAGGATGGAAGCTGTGTGTGAGCACAAGGGAGCAAAAAAGCGCCCTCTCCCCACTTTATCTCCACAAGGGGAGTGCTCTGCTTCAGATATGGGCCTAGTTATTGCTGCTCAGGACCCTAGCTCTGAATATTTGGATGGTTTTGAACAGGACATTCCTTGTGAGGAAGACTCCAGTTCTGAGTCAGTAAATGACAGGGCGCTTGTTAGTGAACTCATTGATGCTGTGAGGGACACTCTCAAGCTAGATGCTGCGACCGCAGAACCTCAGGCGGATACAGTCTCCTTTGGTTCTTTTAAGACCAAGCCTTCTAAAAAGGTTTTTCCATGTGTACCTTTCTTTGACCAGCTCATTGACCAGGTCTGGGAAAAGCCGCAGAAGACTTTTATGGTCCCGCGGCGTTTGTCTATTAGATACCCCTTTGAAGACGCCCTGCTTAAAAAGTGGGCTTCTCCCCCGGTGGTCGACCCTCCAGTCGCCCGTTTAAATAAGGCCACCACTCTCCCGATGGAGGGGACTCCTGCGTTTAAGGACCCCACTGACAGGAGGTCAGAAGTGGTGAGTAGAGCCATGTTCGCCTTGTTGGGATCCGCCCTACGGCCCGTAGTAGCGGCGACCCTTGTTTCTCAGACACTCACGGAATGGGCAAAAATTTTGCACCAAACTGTGCAGGAGTATAACCTTCCTCCAGACACTATTGCTCTGGCCCACCAGATGGTGCAGGGTCTGATATATGTGTGCGACGCCACGTTGGACGCGCCCCCTTTAATATCCAGGGCCTCTGTCTCGGCGGTGGTATTGCGTCGTCTCATCTGGTTGAAATGCTGGTCTGCTGACCTAGCCTCTAAGAAGCTCCTGACGGATCTACCTTTTAAGGGTGGTAGACTTTTTGGTGCTGCTCTGGATGACATCATCAAGGATGTCACGGGAGGTAAAAGCACTCTCCTTCCTCAAACTATCAAGGGTAAGGAGGCCCGACGTAAACCGGGTCCTTCCTTTCCAGCAAAAAAGGTTTTTTTTCGTCCGTCAGAGTCCACGGGTAAGCCATCCCAGACTGACAACAGTGCGGCTGGCGGGCACAAGCGCCCCTGGGTGCGTAAGCCGAACAAGCCGGCTCCCAAGCCCGCCTCCGCGTGAAGTCTTGCCCCCGCCCGTCTCTGGGGTGGGGGGACGACTTCGCAGGTTCACGGATCGGTGGACCTCCCGGATCTCCGACCGGTGGGTGTGCGAGGTGGTCACCTCAGGATACAGAATAGAGTTCCGCTCCTGGCCCCCAGACAGATTCTTTCCCTCAAATCTCCCTCTCCTTCCTGCCCGTCGGGCAGCCCTCTTGGGGGCTGTACAGGATTTGATCGGGTCCGGAGTAATTGTGCCGGTTCCGTCCCAGGAGAGGTTTTCAGGGGTTCTACTCGAATCTGTTTGTTGTTCCAAAAAAGGACGGGGTTCGGCCGATCCTGGACCTCAAGGCCCTGAATGCCTTCGTGAAGGTGCAAAAATTCCGCATGGAATCCATTCGCACGGTGGTCGCTACACTCCGTCAAGGGGATTTTCTGGCATCCTTGGGCATCAAGGACGCCTACTTGCATGTTCCGATCTGCGCAAGCCACCAGAAGTTTCTGCGCTTTGCGGTCGGCGAAGTCCACTATCAATTTGTGGCTCTTCCCTTCGGCCTGGCCTCGGCACCGAGGGTGTTCACCAAGGTGCTTGCTCCGGTCCTAGCTTTGCTGAGACAGCGAGGCATTGCTATCGTGGGCTATCTGGACGATTTCCTTCTAAGAGCAGACAGTGGCTCAGAATTGGAAGAAAGTGTGACTATCGTCAGTCAGACCCTCAGGGAGTTTGGGTGGCTCCTGAACGTTCAGAAGTCGGTTCTAGTCCCGACTCAGCGTCTGGAGTATCTAGGTCTGATTCTGGACTCCTTGGAAGCAAGAGTCTTCCTACCTCCAGACAAACTACTGACACTTCAGTCTGCAGTACGGGTGCTGACGTCCCGGAAATGGTCGTCAATCCGCTTTTGCATGAGAGTCCTGGGACTCATGGTGGCCTCCTTCGAGGCCGTTCCTTATGCCCAAGCGCACACCAGGGCCTTACAGAAAGAGATCTTGTCCACTTGGGACAAATCCCAGTTGTCCTTGGATCTTCAGATCCAGGTGAGTCACCTGGTCAGGGCATCCCTGACGTGGTGGTTGAGGTCCCCGGCTCTTCGGTCCGGGAAGTCGTTCCTCCCCATCCAATGGACGGTGATCACGACGGACGCCAGCCTGACGGGCTGGGGGGGAGTCTGGGGAGTCCTGTCGGCCCAAGGGCTTTGGACTCCGGACGAAGCCCTCTTACCGATCAATGTGCTGGAGATATGGGCAATCAGACTGTGCTTCTCCTCATGGTCGGAGAAACTACAGGGTCACTCCATCAGGATACAATCGGACAACACCACAGCAGTGGCGTATGTCAACCATCAAGGGGGGACTCGGAGCTCAGCTGCGGCTTCCGAGGTCGCCCGCATCCTGAGGTGGGCCGAAAGAAGCGTGCCGGCTCTGTCGGCCGTCTACATTCCGGGCGTAGACAATTGGCAGGCGGACTATCTAAGTCGCCAGACGCTGGACCAGGGGGAGTGGTCCTTGCACCCGGAGGTCTTTCAACTTCTTTGCAGACGGTGGGGCACGCCGGATGTGGACCTGATGGCTTCTCGACTCAATCGCAAGGTGTCAAGGTTTGTGGCCAGATCCAGGGATCCCTGGGCGGATGCCTCGGATGCGTTGGTGGCCCCATGGGGTCAGTATCGCCTGATATACGTTTATCCTCCGCTGCAGTTGCTCCCTCGCCTGCTCCGCAGGGTAGCGACCGAGGGAATTCCGGTGATCCTCATTGCTCCGGATTGGCATCGGCGTCACTGGTACGCCGATCTGGTACGTCTCGTCGCAGACGTTCCCTGGCGGTTACCGATACGGGGGGACCTTCTGTCTCAAGGTCCTATATTTCATCCTGCTTTACAGTCTCTGGTTTTAACGGCATGGCTATTGAAAGCCAGGTGCTGAGAGACCGAGGTCTCTCGGATTCGGTCATTTCGACCATGTTAAGGGCACGGAAGTCTTCCTCCAGAAGGATCTATCACCGTACTTGGAGAGCTTACATCGCCATGTGCGAAGAGCTGGACTGGCGCCCACGAACGTATTCCGTTCCCAGAATCCTGCATTTTCTGCAGCGTGGCGTGACCCAAAAGCTCGCTTTGAGTACCATTAAGGGTCAGATTTCGGCCTTGGCCATCTTCTTTCAGCGACCGCTGGCGGGTCATCCCTTGGTTAGCACCTTTGTGCAGGGGGTTCGACATGTGCTCCCCCCTGTCAAGCCTCCTCTCCCCCCGTGGGATCTGAATTTGGTGCTCTCGGTCCTCCAGGAACCTCCCTTTGAAAATATTAGAGATATTCCCCTCTTGACTTTGTCTCAGAAGGTGGCCTTCTTGGTGGCCATTACTTCCATTAGACGAGTGTCTGAATTGGCGGCCTTGTCCTGCAAGTCGCCCTTTTTGATCATCCATAAGGATAAGGCGGTGTTACGTCCGCGACCTTCCTTTCTGCCAAAGGTGGTCTCGGCCTTCCACTTAAACGAGGACATTGTCCTCCCGTCCTTGTGTCCTCACCCATCGCATCCCAGAGAGTTTGCGCTACACACTTTGGATGTGGTACGAGCCTTGCGGGTGTACCTGTCTGCTACTGCTTCTATTCGGAAGTCTGACTCACTATTTGTGGCTGTCTCTGGGCCAAAACAGGGCCAAGCGGTTTCGTCTGCCACCATTTCTAGGTGGATCAGACAAACCGTCATTCAAGCTTATGCTCTCAAGGGGCGGGCGCCTCCCTTTCCGGTTACGGCACATTCCACCAGGGCAATTGGTGCTTCCTGGGCTTTCCGACATCAAGCGTCGGTTGCACAAGTGTGCAAGGCGGCGACCTGGTCGTCTGTTCATACCTTTTCTAAGTTTTATAAGGTTGATGTGGCTGCATCTTCGGATGCTTCCTTCGGCCGCAAGGTGTTGCAGGCCGCTGTTTGATGTTGCAACTCCTCCGTTGAGGAGCTCTGCCTTGTTTGGAGTGAAGTTTTTGGTTTTCCATTTATACTGCTCCCATCCCTCTTGACACTGCTTTGGGACATCCCACGTGTAAAGGTGTATAAGACACGCTGTGTCAGTCCATGGATGACAAGAGAAAATAGGATTTTTGTACTCAGCGTAAAATCCGTTTCTCTGGCATCCATGGACTGACACAGCACCCACCCTTCTTTTTAAGTTTGTACTGCTTTGTTACGAACTGAGGTCTGCTGACTGCAGTGGGAGGGTTATGCCCGGAGGGACCGCCCCCCTGGGTGGGGCTGTTCAGCTCTGGCTGTTTAGAATGTATGTATAACATCTCACATTCTGCCTAGGTCTTCTCCTGCAAGCAGGGACATAACCCACGTGTAAAGGTGTATAAGACACGCTGTGTCAGTCCATGGATGCCAGAGAAACGGATTTTACGGTGAGTACAAAAATCCTATTTTTTTGCTAGAAAATTACATAGAACCCCCAAACATGATATAAGTTTTTTTAGCAGAGACTCTAGAGAAAACAATGGTGATCATTGCAACTTTTTATCTTGCACGGTATTTGCGCAGCAATTTTTCAAACACGTTTTTTTTTGGGAAAAAAAACAATTTAATTCTTTAAAAAAAAAACAAAAAAAGAAACAGAAAAGTTAGCCCAATTTTTGTGCATAATGTAAAAGATGAAGTTACGCCGAGTAAATAGATACCTAACATGTCACGCTTCAAAATTGCACATTCTCGTGGAATGACGCCAAACTTCAGTACTTAAAAATCCCCATAGGCGACGCTTGAATTTTTTTTACTGGTTACATGTTTTGAGTTACAGAGGAGGTCTAGGGCCAGAATTATTGCTCTCACTCTAACGTTCGCGGCAACACCTCACATGTGTGGTTTGAACACTGTTTTCATATGTGGGCGGGACTTACGTATGCGTTCGCTTCTGCGTGCGAGCACACGGGGACAGGGGCACTTTAAAAAAAAAAACATTTGTAGTGTTAATTTTAAAAAAAACATAATAATTTGATTGATTGCTTTTATTCCTATTACAAGGAATGTAAAGATCCCTTGTAATAGGAATATGGCATGGCAAGACCTCTTTAAAGTAATATATGGGGTCAATAAGACCACCCATCTCACCTCTAGGCTGGGAAGCCTAAAATAAAAAAATTAAAAAAACGATCAAGGCTTCCCTGCCGAGGCGTGGCGTCATAACATCGCGATCGGCCTCTGACGATCATAGAGACTCCGGCGACCATCTGGTCCGCTGGAAATCTCTATGATCAACATTCAGGGCTGGCGGATCCATTCTCCGACTCACCGATCGCAGCGGTGAGTCGGTAGAAGCACCGGAGGGCGACGGGAGGGGGCCATCCACTCTCGCCGCCTGTAAGAATGATCAAGCGGCGGAACAGCCACTATGATTGTTTTTATGATGTAGAGAATCGCCGGCTGAAAGTGCAGATATCTGAATGATGCCTGTAGCTGCAGGCATCATTCAGAAATCCCCCCACAAACCTATAGACGTCATATTACGGCCAGCGGTCGGCAATTGGATAAACTATATGATTTGAACTGCGTATATCTCGCAGAGGAGTTGCTGCTTTAAGGGATTATTTCAACTATATTAGACATTAGCGCACTTTTTCTTGTCTTTTTGGTAAGTACAGTTACAAAACAATTCAATACAGGAGGAATCAGAGGGCCCTGCTCATTAGAGCTTACAATCTAAAAGGGAGGGTCAAGTGATACAATAGGTAATAACTGTGAGGAATGAGGTGATGAAGAAAACAAAAGTACAGTTGTTAGGTGAAGGCTGAATAGGCTTCTCTGAAGAGAAACGTTTTCAGGGATTGCCTAAAAATGGATAGAGTTGGAGATAGTCGGACAGATTGGGGTAGGAAATTCCAAAGGATGAGGCTAAGGCCTCGTACACACGACCGATTTTCTCGGCAAGAACCAGCAAGAAACTTGCTGGCAGAGAGGTCTTGCCGAGTAAATCGGTCGTGTGTACGCTGCTATCGGGTTTCTCGTCGAGAAAACCGACAAGAAACCTCGACGAGAAAATAGAGAACCTGCTCTCTATTTTCTTGTCGAGATTCTCCTCGGCATGTTTCTCGACGAGAAAAGTGAGTGTGTGTACACTTACCTGTCCGCCCGGAAGCCCGCGCATGTTCGAAATGAATTCGATGCATGGGCGGTAGCTTCCTAGGCATACGTAGGGTATACCAAGATGGCGGCGACGGCATCGAATGTGATGAGCGCATGCTCGACGTAGTCGATGACGTCACCGCGTACACTCCTTTCAAAGAACCGCGGGTTCTTTGAAACGAGCGTGTGTACACTCGGCCGGGACAAGTTTCTTGTCCAAGAATCTCGTCGAAAAAAACGACATGTTTTTTTCAACGAGAATCTCGGCCGTGTGTACGAGGCCTTAGGAGAAGTCCTGGAGATAAGTTTGGGAGGAGGTGATGAGAGAGCTAGAGCAGGAGGTCTTGGGAGGAAGGAAGAGAACAATATGGAGAACTACAAAAAAGTAAGACAGGACTGTTTTATCTCATTGCTGGCACTGATGTAAGCACTGGCCCAGTTGTTCCAGTTGCCCAGTAGGGATGAACCGAACACCCGGTTCGGTTCGCATCCAGAACATGCGAACGGACTGAAAGTTCGCGCAAACTTTCGAACACCGTTAAAGTCTATGGGACTCGAACGTGAGAAATCAAAAGTGTGAATTTTAAAGGCTAATATGCAAGTTATTGTCCTAAAAAGGGTTTGGGGACCCGGGTCCTGCCCCAGGGGACAGGTATTAATGCCAAAAAAAGTTTTAAAAACTGACGTTTTTTTAGGAGCAGTGATTTTAATGATGCTTAAAGTGAAAAGAAAAAAGGGAAATATTCCTTTAAATATCATACCTGGGGGGTGTCTATAGTATGCCTGTGAAGTGGCGCGTGTTTCCCGTGTTTAGAACAGTCCCTGCACAAAATTACATTTCTAAAGGAATAAAAGTCATTTAAAACTGCTTGCGGCTTTAATGTAATGTTGGGTCCCGGGAATATAGATGAAAATTATTGAGAAAAACGGCATGGGTACTCCCCCTCCACCCCAGCCCATTACCAGGCCCTTTGGGTCTTGTATGGTTTGGGTAAGGGGAACCCCGCACCCAAATTAAAAAAAGAAAAGGCGTGGAGCCCCCAGGCCCTATATACTCTTCTTAACAGCAGTATCACCTCACTTTCTGGCCCAATGACAATTGGATTTTGAAAATTTTAGGTTTTTAGGGAAACAAGGATTGGTGATAAAGCATCAGTGGAGACACTTTTTTCCCATACTAACGCTTACTGGAGAGAATTTCCCTTCCCGGGGGTAGATTTCCTCTCACTTCTTGTTGTCTCCCTCCGTTTGCAAGTAGGAGTCGTTTGTAAGTCGGATGTTTGAATATAGGTACCTGCCCTATATACTCTGCAGAAATTTGGGCCTTAGGTGTTAGTGTTGCCACAACACTGTAAGCCCTCACAGTTACTCTTGGTGGGCGCAGGAACGGGCCCTGCTGTGAAATATTAGATCAAGAATTGTAATTACATGCCCCTGTTGAAGAATTGTAATTACATGCCCCCGTTTACATGCCCCAGGGGCAGAAAAATTGGGCCTTAGGCACTGGTGCTGGTGCCACAACACTGCAACCCCCACAGATACTCTAGTTGGAGCGCAGGAATGAGCCCTGCTGCAAAGTATTACAGCAAAAATTGTAATTACACACCACTGTTAAACAGGGGCAGAAAAGTTGGGCCTTAGGCACTGGTGCTGGTGCCACAACACTGCAACCCCTCACAGATACTCTAGTTGGAGCGCAGGAATGAGCCCTGCTGCAAAGTATTACAGCAAACATTTTAATTACACGCCCCTGTTAAACAGGGGCAGAAAAATTGGGCCTTAGCCACTGGTGGCGGTGCCCAGAACCAAAAATTTTCTTACAAGCTATCAACATGAACATTGAGGAGAAAGAGGATAGTCACTCAGCATAACAGGATAGTCACTCAGCATCAGCATAGGTAGTCTTGAAGGGATCTCACATTCATAAAAAAATTATTCGGTTACATCAGCATCAGGTGCTTGGTAGCTGGTGATCTAAGACTGATTCATTTTTATGAATGTCAGCCAATCGACCAAGTCGGTGGACAGGCGCACCCTGTGATCGGTTACAAAGCCTCCAGCAGCATTGAATGTGCGCTCCGAAAGAACGCTGGATGCAGGACAGGCCAGTAGCTCAATTGCATACTGTGCAAGCTCTGGCCAGTGATCCATCCTCAAGACTCAGTATCCCAGAGGATTTTCAGTGGGAAAGGTGTCCAAGTCTGATCTTGCCCCTAGGTATTCCTGCACCATGTAAATCAGACGCTGGCGATGGTTGCTGGAACCGATCATACCTTGGGGCTGTGGACTAAAAACTTGTCTGAACGCATCGGACAGACGGCCACCTTCTCCACCACTCCTTCTGTGACTGACCGAAGCCTCAGCAACACGTTGTCCAGGACCAGGAATTCGTAACCTCCCAAACTCTGGAAACGCGTTGCACAAACCTTTCTGCAAGGCCTCCCGAAGATGTTTCATCCTCTGCTCCCTCTGCGATGGCTAGATAAGGTCCGCAACCTTACCCTTGTACCGTGGATCAAGGAGGGTTGTCAGCCAGTATTGATCCCTCTCCTTGATCGTACGAATCCGAGGATCCTTTCGCAGGTATGCAGGATCAGGGAGGCCATGCAGTGTAGGTTTGCTGAGGCATTCGGGCCGGAGTCCTCTGGGTCACTAAGGATGACATGATCCGCAACCACCTCCTCCCAGCCACGTACAAGTCCATGGGTTTCTGGGGACTGTAAATGATCCCTTGAAGACTGCTGCTGATGATGAGTGCTAGGCTTCACCTCCATGCTGACACAATCCTCCTCCTCGTCCTCTTCCTGTGTGATCGGCGGGCCCGCAGGAACAATGTCTGGATAAAGGGGGCCTTGAGAGGTAAGGAAGTCCTCCTCTTCCTCCCTCTGTTCTGCCTCAAGTGCCCTGTCCATTATTCCATGCAGCGTGTGCTCCAACAGGTGGATAAGAGTGACAGTATCACTGATGCATGCACTGTCACTGCTCACCATCCTCGTGGCCTCCTTAAATGGTGACAGGACAGTGCATGCATCCCTGATCATGACCCACTGGAGTGGCGAAAAAAAGCCAAGCTCCCCTGACCCTGTCCTAGTGCCATAGTCGCACAGGTACTCATTGATGGCCCTCTGCTGCGTTTCCAGCTGCTGCAGCATGGCCAACGCTGAGTTCCATCTGGTGAGTATGTCACAGATTAGGCGGTTCTTGGGCAGGTTAAATTCCTTTTGGAGGTCAGCCAGCCGAGCACTGTCATTATATGACCTGCGGAAATGCACACAGACTTTCCTGGCCTGCCTCAGGAGATCCTGTAAGCCCGGGTACCTGCCCAAGAACCGCTGCACCACCAAGTTAAGGACGTGAGCCAAACAGGGCACATGGGTCAGGTGTCCCTGTCAGAGGGCAGAGAGGAGGTTGGTGCCATTGTCGCAAACCACCATTCCTGGCTGAAGCTGGCGTGGCATTAACCACCTCTGAGCCTGCCCCTGCAGAGCTGACAGAACCTCTGCCCCAGTGTGGCTCCTGTCCCCCAAGCACACCAGCTCAAGCACCGCATCGTATCTTTTTGCCTGCATGCTTGCGTAGCCCCTTGAACGCCTACGGAGCACCGCTGGTTCCGAGGACAAATCAGCAGAGGAAGAGGCCATGGAGGAAGAAGAAGAGGCGGAGGGGAGGAGAGAGGTGTGTCAGAATCACCACTAGTAGAATTTTGGAGGCGTGGTGGCGGAAAAACCTCCAACACTACTGCACCCTGTCCTGCATCCTTCCCAGCTGCCAGCAGAGTCACCCAGTGCGCCGAGAAAGATAGGTAATGTCCCTGTCCCCGCCTGCTGGACCACCTTACCGCTGACCGCTCTGTCCAGCGAGGCCAAGACATTGCCTTCCACGTGCCGGTAGAGAGCCGGAATCGCCTTCCGTGAAAAAAAGTGGCGTTTGGGAACCTGCAACTGAGGTACCGCACATTCCTCAAACTCACGAAGGGGGGCAGAGTCTACCAGCTGAAAAGGCAGCAGTTGGAGTGCTAGCAATTTAGCCAAGCTAGCATTCAACCGCTGGGCATGTGGATGGCTGGGAGCGGATTTCTTTCGCCAGTGTAGCAAATGGGGTAGGGAAATTTGCCTTCTACAATCGGACGTTGGTGTACCAATAGCAGATTGCCCGCAAGTACTTGGCAGTGGCACACCTAATTCTACACCTTCATTCCTGTCAGTGCAGGTTTCTGAGAGGACTAAAGGTATAGTGGGGTTGGAGAGCCCAGCTGATGAGGAGCAAGGAGAGGTCTGCTTTGTCCTTTGGTGTGGGTCTTTTATGTACGCTTGCCAACGGACTGCATGGCAGGTCGACATATGTCTGGTCACGCATGTGGTGCCCAAGCGGCTGCTGTTTTTGCCACGCTTGATACGCTTCAGACATATGTTGCAAATAGCAACGGTGCGATTTGCTGCACACATCTGAAAAAAGGCCCACACCAAAGAACTTTTGGAAAAACGGGCAGAGGCAGCGCCCTGCACAGGCGGAGCTCTGCGTTGTGATGCAGTCGATTGGCTGCCCTTAAGTTGGCCCCTGGAGGGCATCCTGCCTCGTTGGAGATGTGCCTCCTCCTCCTCCTCTCTCCTATCAGGCACCCACGTAGAGTCAGTGACCTCATCATCCCCTCCCTCCTCGTCACTGGAGCAAACCTGGCAATATGCTGCAGCTGGGGGAACATGACTGCCAGTTTGTTGTCCTTCTTGGGCACCCCCACTCTCTGGGCTCACGTTACTGCCTTCCTCAAGCTGGGTACCATGATTGGAGCCTTCAAAATGCTGCACATCCTCGTGCAGCATGTACCCGACACTATGGTCGAACAGTTCGGGGGGACTCCTCCATGCATGATGGTGGGGCTAGGGAAGGAGTAACTGGTGATGACCTTAAGTCGATGGAATAGGCCACTTTGGCACCTGCATTGGCAGCCAAGATACTTTGAGCCTGGGTGACAGAGGATGAGGAGGATGAGGACGGCTTGGTCATCCACTCTACCAACTCTTCTGCATGTTGTGGCTCAACACGGCCAGCTGCCGGAAAAAAGGACAAGCGTGCCCCATGGCCATGTGCTGAGGATGCACCGTGTCCGCGACCAGCACTGTTGCCTCTAGACACAGAGCCTGCTTGCCCTCTTTTAGTGGCCTGTCAGTGTCTGCCTCTCCTTGTTGGCCTTCCAGACATACTGTATTTGATGTATTGGAATAGGTACACAAGGAATGGCCTGCAGTGAGATGTAGCTGCACAAAGCTGGGATGTATATATATATATACTGAATATACTGCAGCTAACTGAATCAACTGCCTGCCTGTAGTATATTAGGAAGAGAACAACAGGAATCGTCTGCAGTTAGGTTTAGCTGCACACTGTGCCCAGGATACAGTACACTGACTTAATATACTGCAGTTACCTGAATCAACTGCCTGCCTGTAGTATTATTAGGAAGAGAACAACAGGAATTGTCTGCAGTGAGGTTTAGCTGCACACTGTGCCCAGGAGACAGTACACTGACTTAATAGACTGCAGCTACAAAAATCAACTGCCTGCCTGTAGTATTATTAGGAAGAGAACAACAGGAATTGTCTGCAGTGAGGTTTAGCTGCACACTGTGCCCAGCATACGGTACACTGACTGAATAGACTGCAGCTACAAGAATCAACTGCCTTCCTGTAGTTTTATTAGGAAGAGAACCACCGGAATTGTCTGCAGTGAGGTTTATCTGCACACTGTGCCCAGGAGACAGTACACTGACTTAATATACTGCAGCTACAAGAATCAACTGCCTGCCTGTAGTATTATTAGGAAGAGAACAACAGGAATGGTCTGCAGTGAGGTTTAGCTGCACACTTTGCCCAGCATACAGTACACTGACTGAATAGACTGCAGCTACAAGAATCAACTGCCTGCCTGTAGTAGTATTATTAGGAAGAGAACATCAGGAATTGTCTGCGGTGAGGTTTAGCTGCACACTGTGCCTAGGAGACAGTACATTGACTTAATAGACTGCAGCTACAAGAATTAACTGTATGCCTGTAGTATTATTAAGAAGAGAATAACAGGAATTGTCTGCAGTTAGGTTTAGTTGCGCACTGTGCCCAGGAGACAGTACACTGACTTAATAGACTGCAGCTACAAGAATCAACTGCCTGCCTGTAGTATTATTAGGAAGAGAACAGCAGGAATTGTCTGCAGTGAGGTTTAGCTGCACACTGTGCCCAGGAGACAGTACACTGACTTAATAGACTGCAGCTACAAGAATCGACTGCCTGCCTGTAGTATTATTAGGAAGAGAACAACAGGAAATGTCTGTAGTGAGGTTTAGCTGCACACTGTGCCCAGGAGACAGTACACTGACTTAATAGACTGCAGCTACAAGAATCAACTGACTGCCTGTAGTATTATTAGGAAGAGACCAACAGGAATGGTCTGCAGTGAGGTTTAGCTGCACACTGCGCCCAGCATACAGTACACTGACTGAATAGACTGCAGCTACCTGAATCAACTGCCTGCCTGTAGTATTATTAGGAAGAGAATAACAGGAACACTCTGCTAAACTGTACACAGTATATATATATATATATATATATATATATATATATATATATATATATATATATATATATATTTGTGAGGGGGTTAGCTCGGCAGCGGGTGTGTGTGACCCCCTGGAAGGGTTCACCACACAAAATTAGGCACAGCAGACAGTGGTAGGAAAAAAAATATATATACAGACAAAAAAATATAACAGAAAACAGAAGAAACAGGAAAAGAAATCCTGGTCAACTTGACCGCTCACTACACACGTTGGTGTCCCTAACTAACAACTGGGTACAGCCTTGTGCTGCCCCAGTCCCTGGCTCCCTGCTTTTAGAAGGTCTTAGCAATAGCCACACAGGCTTTAACTCACCACACAGAAAACACACTCCCCAGTCTCTACACACAGATCTGGTTCCAGGTTGGAGCATCTCCCTTAGCATGCTGGGAGTTCTTGTAGAGGCCTTAATGAGCCCACTTACTTCAGCTGGGCTCATTAACTCTTCCCTTGCAAGACTCCCAGCACTCCCCCTAGTGGTATAAATTGGCATAAAGCCTGAATCTAGGACATATATATCTTCCATCCTGGATGCAACCTAGTGATTTTACCTGCCTGCTGTCACATACCCCCCCCCCTCTTGTTTTAACCTTGGGGTTGGAACACATGAAATCAGGCATGCATGTATTCGAGACAAAGCATCCACATTCCCCATTTGAATGCCAGGGCGATGATTTACCGTAAAGTTGAATTCCTGTAGGGCAAGGAACCACCTATTTACTCTTCTATTTGTCTCTTTGTTTTGAGCCATCCACTTTAAAGGAGCGTGATCAGTAATCAGGTCAAAGTGCCTACCTAGCAGATAGTACCGAAGGGAATCTAGAGCCCACTTCACCGCTAAACACTCCTTCTCAATTGTGGCGTAATTTATCTCATGGGACTTAAATTTCCTGCTGAGGAAAATGACTGGGTGCTCTTCCCTGTTCCAGACCTGGGACAATACTGTTCCTAACCCAACGTATGATGCATCACTTTGTATGACAAAGTCGCTAGAGAAGTCTGGTGAGTACAACACTGGCTGGCTACTTAAGGCTTTTTTTTAAGAATTGGAATGCTGCCTCAGCCTCTGGGGTCCATTTAACCATGACAGACTCTTTCCCTTTTGTCAGGTTGGTTAGGGGCACAGCCTGAGAAGCAAAGTGGGGAATGAATCGCCGATAATAACCAGCGATTCCCAGAAAGGCTTGTACCTGCTTCTTGCTGTTGGGACGTGGCCAATTCTGTATAGCCTCGACTTTATTGACTTGGGGTTTTATCACTCCCCTCCCAATGGTGTACCCAAGATATTTGGCCTCCTCCTGTCCAATGGTACACTTCTTTGGGTTGGCCGTAAACCCAGCTTCCCGGATAGAGTCTAGGACTGCTTGCACTTTTGGCAGATGTGAGGCCCAATCTGTGCTATGGATAATTACATCATCCAGTTAAGCCGCAGCATATTTCTGATGGGGCCTTAGTATCTGGTCCATTTTCCGCTGGAATGTTGCCGGTGCATTCTGTAATCCAAACGGCATTCTTCTATATTGGAACGCCTCGTCTGTTGTTACAAACGCGGTTTTCTCCTTGGCCGATTTGGCCAGGGGAATTTGCCAATACCCTTTTGTGAGATCGAGAGTTGTCATGTATCGGGCTGTTCCCAGCCAGTCGATCAACTCATCTATACGTGGCATGGGGTAGGTGTCAAATTTTGTAACTTTGTTCAGTTGTCGAAAATCGTTACAAAATCGCCAGCTCCCATCCGGTTTAGGAACTAACACTATGGGACTGGACCAATCACTTTGGGATTCCTCTATCACCCCCAACTTAAGCATTTTCTGTACTTCCACACGTATTGCTCCCGTCGGGCCTCTGGGATCCGATAGGGTTTTAGCTTCACCCTTTCACCAGGCGGGGTAATAATATCATGCTCTACCCCAGAAGTTTGTCCCGGCAGCTCAGAGAAAACCTCTTTGTTGCGAAGCACAAACTCCTTAACCTCCTGTTGTTGAGGTTTTGACAAGGTGACTGCTATTCCAACCTCAGGAATCACGCAATCAGACTGAGCTGGTGACAACGTTTCTGCGACTAGGGATTCCCTATCCCTCCAGGCTTTCAACAGATTAATGTGATAGATCTGTTCGGGCTTTCGCCTTCCTGGTTGTCTGACCTTGTAATTCACTTTGCTCACTTTTTCCATTATCTCGTAGGGGCCTTGCCATTTGGCGAGGAATTTGCTTTCAACCGTAGGGACAAGTACCAACAGCCTATTCCCCAGGGAAAAGGTACAGGTCTAGGCCCCACGGTTGTACACTCTCTGCTGTGCCAACTGCGCTTGGGCCAAATGTTCCTTTACGATTGGCATTACCTGTGCAATTCTATCTTGCATCAGGGCGACATGCTCAATCACACTCCTGTGGGGAAAACTCTCACTTTCCCAAGTTTCCTTGACGATATCCAACAGCCCTCTTGGGTGTCTCCCATAGAGTAACTCAAAGGGTGAGAAACCCGTAGAGGATTGGGGTACCTCCCTAATGGCAAACATTAAATAGGGAATTAGACAGTCCCAATCCTTTCCATCTCTATCCACCACCTTCTTTAACATTTGTTTTAGGGTTTTGTTGAATCTTTCAACCAACCCATCTGTTTGGGGGTGATACACAGATGTACGCAATTGTGTCACTTTGAACAACTTGAACAGCTCTTTCATAACCCGGGACATAAAGGGTGTACCTTGGTCCGATAGCAGTTCCTTACAAATACCCACACGGCTAAAAACAAGAGATAGCTCTTTGGCTATGGTTTTGGCCGAGGTATTTCGGAGAGGAATCGCTTCCGGATAACGGGTGGCCAATATAACCAAAATGCACTGATGCCCCCTAGCGGACTTCATTATCGGACCTACCAAATCCATTGCGATCCTCTCAAAGGGGACCTCAATGATGGGAAGAGGTACCAGCGGGTTATGGAAATGTGGCATCGGTGCCGACCTCTGACACACAGGGCAGGAGGAACAATAATTTTCTGTTTCCTTCATGACCCCAGGCCAATAGAATCTCTGCAATACTCTCTCTCGGGTTTTCTCTGTCCCCAGATGACCTCCAAGAATGTGCCCATGGGCCAACTCTAACAGTAACTTCCTGTAAGGTTTGGGCACCACAAGCTGCTCAATAGTTTCTTCTGCCCTTTTAGCCACCCGATACAGTAGGTCCTTTTCCACGATGAAGTACGGGTAAGTGCAGGTCTTATCTGGGTTCACTAACTCGCCATCTATTTTCAATACGTTTTACCGTGCCTTTATTAGGGTGGGGTCTTTTAACTGTTCTGTGGCAAAATTTTCCTTGTGAACCTCAAGATCAGAAAACTCCACAGATGGCATGTTTTCGTCTGAGGATGTTGGCTCCTCCCCAGTTTCTCGAGTCTCCCCTGCCAATACCGACAAGGGGAATTCTGGAGAGTCCTCACCGCTCTCAGAGGAATTCTGGTTATCACATTCCTGGTATATAGGGGCACCAGTGGGGGGCTCAGGACAATCCCAGAGTTCCCAGAACTTTGGAAAATCCCTTCCCACAATGGCATCATGTGGTAAGTGAGACACTAACCCGACCTGATGAGAGAGGTTACCTTTGGAGGTCTCAAAACACACTGTAGTCACAGGATACTCTCGGGTGTCCCCATGCACACAAATAACGGATACCTTGTTATTCCCTAGGACCTCTGTAGTAACTAATCAACTTTTATCAGTGTCACCAGGCTACCTGAATCCAGAAACACAACAACATTTCTACCATTAATACACATTTTGCATAAATGTTTCTCAGTTTCTCGAATGGCAGTGCATGCAACTGTTGCAAACAGAGACTGACATCTGTCCCTTAGAAAGTCACATTGCATGGGTTCATCCACAACCGGGCAATTTGCTGCAATATGTCCCTCTTGCCGGCAGCGGTAGCAAACAATCCTTTTTGGATAAAATTATCCTATTGTCAACAATTATATTTTATGTATTTATTTAATTAATTCTTTGTATAGGACACATCACAGTACTGTGTTATAGATATAGACAATGAATACATCTCAGATGTAGAAAAAACATACACCCTATATAAATAAACCTCATAGTACAAAGTTATAGACAAATGAGTCTCAGGTGTAAAAAAAAAACATGCTAATATATGTCATGATGGCCTTATGAATCGTATTCATGTGGTAATCTGAATATTGCAGTATAACCATCTATCTAATGAAAGTAATACATGTACTCTCAATGGGGTTGTTTTGCTGTGTCTAGGTTCACATCTATGCGGCTGCGCTTGATGCGTTTTTCAGGCACGTTTTTCAGTGCATTTTTAAACAAGAGTTTTTTATGTGTTTTGCATGCAGTTTTTTTTCTCTTTAAACACGCTGTAAAATACACTGTATATAGCTGGTTGCTAAGGAGGAGGCCGGGAAGCCGGCCGCCGCATCTATAGCAACCGATGAGTCATCAGCTGTCAGCAGGGTTCCCCGCTGAAAGCTGACTGAAAAAAAAAGTTTGCCGGCAAAATTATTTGCAAAAAAACCGGCGTGGGGTTTCCCCCCCAGGTCCATACCAGGCCCCTCAGGTCTAGTATGGATTCGGAGGGGACACTCACATCAAAATGAAAAAAAAAAGGGCGTAGGGTCCCCCCAAAATCCATACAGATCGGGAAAGGGAGGGGACGAGCGAGCGCCCCCCCTCCTGAACCATTCCAGGTTGCTTACCCTCATCTGTTTTGTTGTTGCTAGCTCTCTGCCGCGGGGTAGGCTCTCTGGGTGATGTCATCGGATGGGCACGCCCCATGGCTATACAAGAGTCAGCAGAGAGCGGGCAACAACAAAACAGATGAAAACATCCACAGAACAAGAGCGGCTTTTTTATTTTTTTAGCGGGTAACTGGTGGCGAGGAAGAAGACAGCAGCGCGAAGAGACTGGGGGGCAGGAAGTGACAGCTCGAGGAGAAGACAGCGGGAATAGACGGCGGAAAGGAGAAGACAGCGGAAAGAGACAGTGGGAAGAAGAAGACAGTGGGAAGAGACAGCTCGAGGAGGAGATGGCAGGAAGGAGAAGACGATGGAAAGAATTGGCTAGAGAAGGCAGAGCTATTAACCACTTAAGCCCCGGACCATTTGGTAGCTAAAGGACCAGAGGTGATTTCAGAATTTTGCACTGCGCTGCTTTAACTGTAAATTGTGCGGACATGCAATGTTGTACCCAAATGAAATTTGCATCCTTTTCTTCACACAAATAGAGCTTTCTTTTAATGGTATTTGATTGCCTCTGCGATTTTTTTTTTTTGCGATATAAACGGAAAAAGACGTTTTTTTTTTTTTTTTTTTAAATGATATTTTCTACTTTTTGTTATAAGAAAAATCGAATAAACTCAATTTTAGTCATACATTTAGGCCAAAATGTATTCAGCCACATGTCTTTAGTAAAAAAAATGTCAATAAGCGTATATTTATTGGTTTGCGCAAAAGTTATAGCGTTTACAAACTAGGGTACATTTTCTGGAATTTACACAGCTTTAAATTTATGACTGCCTATCTCAGTTCTTGAGGTGCTAAAATGGCAGGGCAGTACAAAGCCCCCCCAAATGACCCCATTTTGGAAAGTAGACACCCCAAGGAAATTGCTGAGAGGCATGTTGAGCCCATTGAATATTTTTTTTTTGTCCCAAGTGATTGAATAATGACAAAAAAAAAAAAAAAATTACAAAAAGTTGTCACTAAATGATATATTGCTCACACATGCCATGGTTATATGTGGAATTGCACCCCAAAATACATTCTGCTGCTACTCCTGAGTACGGGGACACCACATGTGTGGGACTTTTTAGGAGCCTAGCCACGTACGGGACTCCGGAAACCAAGCACCGCCTTCAGGATTTCTAAGGGCGCAAATTTTTGATTTCACTCCTCACTACCTATTACAGTTTCGAAGGCCATAAAATGCCAAAATAGCACAAAACCCCCCAAATGACCCCATTTTGGAAAGTAGACACCCCAAGCTATTTACTGAGAGGCATGTTCAGTCCATGGAATATTTTATATTTTGCCACAAGTTGCGGGAATATGACAAACTTTTTTTTTTTGCACAAAGTTGTCACTAAATTATATATTGCTCACACATGCCATGGGCATATGTGAAATTACACCCCAAAATACATTCTGCTGCTTCTCCTGAGTACGGGGATACCACACTTTTTGGGAGCCTAGTCGCGTACGGGACCCCGAAAACCAAGCACCGCCTTCAAGGTTTCTAAGGGCATACATTTTTGATTTCACTCCTCACTACCTATTACAGTTTTGAAGGCCATAAAATGCCAAGATGGCACAAAACCCCCCCAAATGACCCCATTTTGGAAAGTAGACCCCCCAAGCTATTTGCTGAGAGGCATGTTGAGCCCATTGAATATTTTATTTTTTTGTCCCAAATGATTGAATAATGACAAAAAGAAAAAAAAATGTACAAAAAGTTGTCAATAAATGATATATTGCTCACACATGCCATAGTTATATGTGTAATTGCACCCCAAAATACATTCTGCTGCTTCTCCTGAGTACGGGGATACCACATGTGTGGGACTTTTTGGGAGCCTAGCCACGTACGGGACCCCAAAAACCAAGCACCGCCTTCAGGATTTCTAAGGGCGTAAATTTTTGATTTCACTCCTCACTACCTATCACAGTTTTGAAGGCCATAAAATGCCAAAATAGCACAAACCCCCCCCCCCAAATGACCCCATTTTGGAAAGTAGACACCCCAAGCTATTTACTGAGAGGCATGTTGGGTTCATGGAATATTTTATATTTTGCCACAAGTTGCGGGAATATGACAAACTTTTTTTTTTTTGCACAAAGTTGTCACTAAATTATATATTGCTCACACATGCCATGGGCATATGTGAAATTACACCCCAAAATACATTCTGCTGCTTCTCCTGAGTACGGGGATACCACATGTGTGGGACTTTTTGGGAGCCTAGCTGCGTACGGGACCCCAAAAACCAAGCACCGCCTTCAAGGTTTCTAAGGGCATAAATTTTTGATTTCACTCCTCACTACCTATCACAGTTTTGAAGGCCATAAAATGCCAAGATAGCACAAAACCCCCCAAAATGACCCCATTTTGGAAAGTAGACACCCCAAGGAAATTGCTGAGAGGCATGTTGAGCCCATTGTATATTTTTTTTTTTGTCCCAAGTGATTGAATAATGACAAAAAGAAAAAAAAATGTACAAAAAGTTGTCACTAAATGATATATTGCTCAAACATGCCATGGTTATATGCGGAATTGCACCCCAAAATACATTCGGCTGCTTCTCCTGAGTACGGGGATACCACATGTGTGGGACTTTTTGGGAGCCTAGCCGCGTACGGGACCCCAAAAACCAAGCACCGCCTTCAAGGTTTCTAAGGGCACAAATTTTTGATTTCACTCCTCACTACCTATCACAGTTTTGAAGGCCATAAAATGCCAAGATAGCCCAAAACCCCCACAAATGACCCCATTTTGGAAAGTAGACACCCCAAGCTATTTGCTGAGAGGCATGGTGAGTATTTTACAGCTCTCATTTGTTTTTGAAAATGAAGAAAGACATTTTTATTTTTTTTAAATTTTCAAAACTTTGTGACAAAAAGCGAGATCTGCAAAATACTCAACATACCTCTCAGCAAATAGCTTGGGGTGTCTACTTTCCAAAATTGGGTCATTTGGGTGGGTTTTGTGCCATCTGGGCATTCCATGGCCTCCGAAACTGTGATAGGCAGTGAGGAGTGAAATCAAAAATTTACACCCATAGAAATCCTGAAGGCGGTGCTTGGTTTTCGGGGTCCTGTACGCGGCTAGGCTCCCAAAATGTCTCACACATGTGGTATCCCCGTACTCAGGAGAAGAAACAGAATGTATTTTGGGGTGCAATTCCACATATAACCATGGCATGTTTGAGCAATATATAATTTAGTGACAACTTTTTGTACATTTCTTTTTTTTTTGTCATTATTCAATCACTTGGGACAAAAAAAATAATATTCAATGGGCTCAACATGCCTCTCAGCAAATAGCTTGAGGTGTCTACTTTCCAAAATGGGGTCATTTGGGGGGGTTTTGAACTGTCCTGGCATTTTATGCACAACATTAGGAAGCTTATGTCACACATCATCCACTCTTCTAACCACTTGAAGACAAAGCCCTTTCTGACACTTTTTGTTTACATGAAAACATTTTTTTTTTTGCAAGAAAATTATGTTGAACCTCCAAACATTATATATTTTTTTAAAGCAAAGGGCCTACAGATTAAAATAGTGGGTGTTGCATTTTTTTTTCACACAGTATTTGCGCATTTTTGGGGGGAAAAACACACTTTTTTAAATTTTTAATGCACTAAAAAACACTATATTGCCCAAATGTTTGATGAAATAAAAAAGATGATCTTAGGCCGAGTACATGGATACCAAACACGACATGCTTTAAAATTGCGCACAAACGCGCAGCGGCGACAAACTACATTCATTTTTAAAAGCCTTTACAGGTTACCACGTTAGATTTACAGAGGAGGTCTACTGCTAAAATTACTGCCCTCGATCTGACCTTCGCGGTGATACCTCACATGCATGATGCAATTGCTGTTTACATATGACGCTAGACCGACGCTTGCGTTCGCCTTTGCGCAAGAGCAGGGGGGGACAGCGGTGCTTTTTTTTTTTATTATTTATTTTGCTTTTTTATTTTATTTTCAAACTGTTCCTTCCATATTTTTTTTTTTACCATTTTTATTGTTATCTCAGAGAATGTAAATATCCCCTATGATAGCAATAAGTAGTGACAGGTACTCTTTTTTTGAAGAAAATTGGGGGGTTAGACCCTAGATCTTTCCTCTGCCCTCAAAGCATCTGTCCACACCAAGATCGGTGTGATAAAATGCTTTCCCAATTTCCCAATGACGCTGTTTATATCCGGGGGGGGGGGCATTCCCTCCCACTGCTTGTAAAAGCAGTCTAGAGGCTAATTATCTGCTAGAATTGCTTTTACATAAAGCCGGCCACTGGCTGAAAAGAATGATACCAAGATGATACCTAAACCTGAAGGCATCATTCTGGTATAAACATTCAAAGTCCAGCAACATACCAGTACGTTGCTGGTCCTTGTTGGACATGTATTGTAATCTTTTTTTTCATGCAGCCTGTTGGCTGAATGAAAAAAAGAGATTGATCGGTGGGTATGCCCACCATTAGAATACCTCCCTTCATCCACCCACTTCTAATGATTGGCATACATGCACCATTTATATATGCTGAAGCATGGGGGCATCCTCCCGCAAAAAAGTTATGCCGCGTACACACGGTCGGACTTTTCCACGGGCAAGCCTTCATCGGAATTTCGACCGTATGTACGCGGCATAAAAGGTTATGCCACGTACACGTGGTCGGACTTTTCCACGGGCAAGTCTCTGTCGGAATTTCGACCGTATATACGCGGCATTAGGAGCAAAATCGCTCCTCCGCCCCTGCTGCCCCCATGCTTCGGCATATATGCTCTTTTTTTTAACTGTGGTGGGGAAATCACCTCCTACAGCGTTGGAGTCACGGCTTTATGTATCGTGGGAGCAAACGCTGTTGCTGTCAAGATAAATAGATCCGCGCTGCAACTGAATGGCGTACCTGCTAAGCAAATGATGGTTAACATTAAAACAAAGTAACATTACAGTACAACAGTAAGACCTTACCATACCATACCTGCAAAGCAAATACCAAAACAAAACCTAGTAAAAAATAAAACATTTTTTTAACGCAACCTGTGCCTAAAATATATATATGCCGAAGCATGGGGGCATCCTCCCGCAAAAAAGTTATGCCGCGTACACACGGTCGGACTTTTCCACGGGCAAGCCTCCGTCGGAATTTCGACCGTATGTACGCGGCATTAGGAGCATAATCGCTCCTCCGCCCCTGCTGCCCCCATGCTTCGGCATATATGCTCTTTTTTTTTAACTGTGGTGGTGAAATCACCACCTACAGCACTGGAGTCATGGCTTTATGTATCGTGGGAGCAAACGCTGTTGCTGTCAAGATAAATAATTCCACGCTGCAGCTGAATGGCGCACCTGAAAACAAAAAATTACATACCTGAAAAGCAAGCATGATAAAACATTGCAGAATAGAATACAGTAAAAAAGAGCAGAACAATAGAGAGAAAATAGAGAGAGAGAACAATAAAACGACAACTATTTTTGTTTTTTTTATTTTATATTTTTTTTGTGTTTTGTTTTTTACGTTTTTTTGTTTTTTTTTACACTTTTTTTTGTAACTTTAACAACTGTAATAGTTCGGGTCTCTCAAAATGTAATGGCATCTTGGGAGACCCTGTGTAAGTGTGTCCTAGTCTGTGAAATGCTGTACCCTACGCTAAAACTTCACTTTTGAGTGGTAGCGTTCAAAACATTCACCAAGGCAAAGACCAGGTTTGTCAGGACAGAGTGGACAAAAAACACGGGTGTCACAACCTAAATCCGCGCTTGCTACAGACACGACATCTTTTTTGGGGAGTTCGTTGGGTAGGGGTACTCGGGAGGGCATACGGATAATGCTTCTCATGCAGCCGGCTTACTGCATTTGGTAGGGGATGGTGAGGTGCAGAACCGCCTGGATACAGGAGGTCTGTGACTATCTCATTCTGGAATTTTAGAAGAGATAAAGTCCCGCCTGAAGCTCTGTATAGCACATGAGCGTTCAGCAAAGCCAATTGGAATAAGGATAGAGACACTTTTTTGTACCAGCGTCTCGCCTTACGGTCAATTAGAATTAGATACGGCGCCAACAACTGGTCGTTGAGGTCCACCCCTCCCATATTTTGGTTATATTCGTGGACACAGAGGGGTTTCTCCACAACACCAGTCGCTGTACGAATTTGGACTGTCGTATCTGCATGAAGGGAGGTAAGAAGGAAAACATTCTTATTGTCCCTCCACTTCATAGCGAGCAAGTTATTACACTTCAAGCAGGCTCTCTCCCCCAGCCTAAGACGGGCATCTACAAGCCGCTGGGGAAAGCCCCGGCGATTAGGTCGCACGGTGCCACATGCTCCAATCTGATGATCAAACAAGTGACTAAACAGTGGCACGCTCGTGTAATAATTGTCCACATACAAGTACCCCTTTCCGAATAAGGGTGACACCAAGTTCCACACTATCTTGCCAGCGCTCCCTATGTAATCCGGGCAGTTGACCGGCTCTCCCTGACTGTCTTTTCCCTCATAAACCGTAAAGCTCCATACATAGCCTGTTGCCCTGTCACAGAACTTATAGAGCTTGACCCCGTATCTGGCACGCTTGCTGGGAAGGTACTGCTTGAAAGACAAGCGGCCAGAAAATTTAATCAGGGACTCATCAACGCAGACAACTTGATCGGGAATAAACAAGGCTGCAAAACGTTTGTTGAAGTGGTTTATGAGGGGCCGAATTTTATAGAGCCGGTCGTATTCAGGGTCTCCACGTGGACGACAAAGTTCATTGTCGTTGAAGTGCATGAACCGCAAAATCTGCTCGTATCGTGTCCTGGGCATGGAGGCAGAGAACACGGGCATGTGGTCAATTGGGTGCGTGGACCAATAAGCACGCAATGACGGGAATTTATGTGTGCCCATGTTGAGGGAAAGGCCCAGAAAGGTCTTAAATTCAGAAACCGTAATTGGTTTCCAATCTTTGGCAATGGAAGGCAACTGGGGGTTAGCGGCGATGAATTGACCAGCATATAAATTACTCTGGTCCACAATAGATCTATAGAGATCTTCCGTGAAAAACAGCGAATAAAAATCAATTGGCATAAAATCAGCTGTTTCCACCTGAATACTGGATTGGGCAGTGAATGGGGGAAGTACGGGTTCTGCAGAAGTGGTGGGGACCCAATCAGGATAGGCGAATTCTGCAGGAAGGGCACTATGGGCACGACGGGCCTGCCTTTGTCTTCTTGGTGGCAGCCGGACACTACTTGTGCTTGCCACCTCGCCAGCTTGAACTGCACTTATGGGACTCGCCACGTCACCACGTGATACTGCAGTGCTGGATATACGCCCAGGCTGTACTAGGCCGCTGGTGCTTGCCAATTCACCACAAGGAATAGCGGCGCTAGTACTACTCTGCTCCATGATACGAGAGACCTGCGGTTCTTGCTCCTCAACAACCTCAGAAGATCGGGATCGGGTACGCCTGACCTTAGCAGGGACCTCAACTTCGTCGTCAGAGCTGACGAGGAGCCGCTGACTTCACTGTCTTCTACGGGAAGATATTCTGAGCCTGAATCTGACAGATACGTGACCTCCTCTTCACTATCTGTCATGCTCAGAATCTCGTAGGCCTCTTTACTAGTGTACCTTCGTCTTGCCATTTTGGGCTCTAAATTTAGGGGTACACTAGTAAGATTCACAGGTAAAAAAAGCACCTGACTGTCAGCAAATGTATCAAACGCTACCAAAAAAACTGTTAGCGATCGCAGGGATCAGGACTGTCTTTGCGAACGCTGCAGTTATGTGTGTTGTGTTTGGTAAGTGACAGTGATCGATCGATACTGCACTTGGGTGGGCTGGGGTGGGCTGGGCTGGGCGGAGGGGCTAAACGCAGGTGCTAGCAGGTATCTGGGCTGATCCCGCTAACACTGCGTTTTTGGGAACCCTAAACCGCTGGGGACGCTAGTATAGATCTGTTCAGATACTATACCACTAAGGGAGGTGTATGCTTTGCGCGTGGGTGTTAGCGTTACTGGCACTAACCTGACGCTGCCTGGGGCGACGCAGACCCTCTCTGGCGCTAAAACCTAATTGATATCAGCCGCCGGGCGATCAGGGGGTTAAACCTTTATTGGGTTATATACGGCGGGTGCCCTGATGCTATAAAAAGCAAACTAACCAACCAGCATCACCCGTAAAACTTATATTGTGATCACTGGTGAAAGGGTTAACTAGGAGCAATCAGGGGGTTAAAACCTTTATTAGGTTATATATGGGGGTACCCGACACTATATAAAAACCTGACGGGTAACCTAAATAACGAAATAACTAACCGGCTAACTAGTGTCACCAGTAAAACTTAAACGGTGATCACTAGTGAAAGGGCTAACTCTAGGGGCAATCAGGGGGTTAAAATAATATATGGGGGTACCTGACGCTATAAAAACCTGCGGCGAAACTAAAAATAACTGGCTATCTAGGGCACCACCGGCACTAAATACAGCGATCGGAAATACAATCGCTTAGTGACGCTGGCATTAGGGGGTGAAAGGGTTACCTGGGGGGCGATCAAGGGGTTAAACCTTTATTAGGGGGGTTAGGGGGCTACCCTGGACCTAAAGGGGCCTAAACCTAACTGCCCTGCAACTTTTTACTGTCACAAATGACACTGATTGCAGTGATCAGTAAAAAAAATGACCACTGCAAATGGTGCACTGTGACTGGGGGTACTGGGGGTGATCTGGGGGGTGATTTGGGGGTGACTGGGGGGTGAAAAGTGTGCCTACGTGTACTGGTGTCAGTGGGCTGTTGGTGCACTTACTGTGAGATGTCTTCACTCCTCGCGCCGGATCGAAAAGACCGACACGAGGAGAGATGACATCACTTCCTCTGCCTGTGTTTACATTTACACAGCAGAGGAAGCATATCATTCGCTGGGAGCGATCGCGAGGGGGTGGCCGGAATCGAACGGCCGTCCCCTCATCCTGGATCGCTCCCCAATGGAAAACGACCGCTCACTGTAAAGAAGGGGGGTCCGATAGGACCCCCCAACTATACAAAGGCAATCACGTAGATATACGTGACTTTGCCTGTCGGTGCCATTCTGCCGACGTATATTTACAGTGGGCGGTCGTTAAGTGGTTAATAAAGGAATTGTCAAAAATTGGCTCTTGTGTTTTTTTTACATTTCACTGCTTTTTTGGTGAATTGGTCGGGGTACGATGTACCCAATTCCCATTCACATATGAGGGGACAGGATCTGGGGGCCCCCTTCTTTAAGGGGGGCTTACAGTTTCCAATAAGACCCCCACCCGCAGACCCCGACAACCACCAGCTAGGGTTGTCGGGAAGAGGCCCCCCTCCCCAAAAGCACCCACCCCCCGATGTTGAGGGCATGCGGCCTGGTAAGGTTCAGGAGGGGGGGGCGCTCGCTCGTTCCCTCCCTTTTCAGACCTGCCAGATGGCATGCTAAGATAAGGGTCTGGAATGGATTTTGGGGGGGACTCCACACCATTTTTTTTTATTTTGGCATGGGTGTCCCCTCCGAATCCATACTAGACCTGAAGGGCCCGGTATCGATCTGGTGGGGAACCCCACACAGTTTTTTTTGCGAATTTTTTTGCCAGCAAATTTTTATTTATTTTTTTACATTCAGCCTTCAGCGGGGAACCCCACTGACAGCTGATGACTCATCGGTTGCTAAGGACGCGGCGGCCAGCTTCCCGGCCCCCAGTGGGTACAGTGGTATACAGTGGTAAAAGAAGAACCGCAAAACACAAATTGCATCAAAAATGCTTGCGGCAAATACTTAGAAGGATGGGATTTCCATTAGTGTTTATTAATTGGATACAAACAGTATATAATAAACCAACATATAATGTCAGCAGTTAAGCTGGGAGGAAGGCTGTCAACTTTTTTTCAGTTATATAGAGGAATGAGGCAGGGTTGTCCTCTCTCTCCGGCCCTCTTTGCTATAGCTATAGAGTCAGTGACAGAGGCTCTCCGGACTTCGCCTGATATTCGGGGATTACAAATTGGGGGGCTGGAGGAGAGGGTAGCTCTATATGCAGACGATATGTTGCTATTCCTTAGTGACGTGGGTCCATCGTTACAAGGAGCTCTTGATTTGCTAAATGCATATTCACAATTTACAGGGCTTAAGGAAAATTGGGGTAAATCCCTACTGTTTGCTATTGATAAAGGAGTGCAGGATACGGCTTTTTCAGATTTGCCAATGCAATGGGTAACAGAATTTAAATACCTTGGTATAAATTTTTTTTACGACAGGCTGGGGACTTTTTTATGTTAAATCTGAATCCAGCAGTTCAGGAATTTAAGAAAAAACTGAAGGTGTGGGAGACATTGCCCCTTTCACTGCTAGGATGCATACATTTAATAAAGATGAAGATTCTTCCCAAATTTTTAATATGTTTTGAAATTCACCACAATGGTTACCAAAATCCTTTTTCTTTTTCGTACATCACGGGACATAGAGCGACTTAGTCATTACTAATGGGTTATATAGATTACCTTCAGGTGTTGGCACTGGCCAATTCCAAACCGGAAGTACCCTCCCCTATATAAGCCCCTCCCACCCGGGAGCACCTCAGTTTTTTGCCAGTGTCTAAGGTGTTGGCCAAAGAGTAACATGTGTTTTCACTGGGCTTGCGTACAGGTTCTTTTGGGCCTTAGTAAGCTGTTCCGGATCCCACCAAAAAAGCTTCATAGCTAAACGGTCGGTACCCGGGCCTTGCAGCAGAAGAGCAAGGTTTTGCCTGTAATGCTTCTCTTAGGAGGGCTGGACCCTGGGATCCAGAGCTCTGGTCATACCCACGACCAAGATGTTGTCTGTGCAGGGTGCTATACAGGTCCAGGGGAGTGGAATCCTTGGGAACCCGGTCCCTGAAGGTTTAATTACAATGCCTGCCGTGTTAGGTGAAGTTTGGACTTCTGTGGACCAAACAAAGTCCTGCGGCGGGGATCAGGTAAGTGGGGGCCCCCAGGAACTTGGTTCTATTGGGGGACCCCCAAGCCTAATTTGTCTTTCTGTCTGTTACCTAACGGTATTCCCGCTAAATATCTGTGTTTGCCTGTAACTACTGAAAATGTAAAATTTTAATAGTAGTCAAGAAAAAAAAAAAAAAAAAGGGACCGCGGTACCTGTGTTAAACCACTAGAGGCCGCTGTAGTCCATTTTTCTTGTCATGTGGATCTTTGGTTTTCTCAAGTCAAAAGATCCAGGCAGCTGGTAAGTTTCTCTGTGGGAATCCACTTCCTCTGCCCTGTTGCTGCGCTCATCCACCGCACAGGCCCTCCGGCAAAAAGGGCCCTGGCTCCTAGTCCCCTGTTTGATTTTGAAAAGGGCGCCAATGGCGCACGGGCGCACGCGCGGGCGCGTGCACGCGCCTCCTATAAAAAAAAGGGGCGGGGCGGGTGGATGACGCTCGATGCGCGCTGCGGCGCTTCTGCGCATGTGCGGGCGTCCCAGCATAGTTAAAAGACACAGTACAAGTGTCAGTTGGATGCAAACAGAGCTAGCAACAAACAGTGGCACACAGAGGCGGTTGATGCAGGCATCCCCATAGAAAGGCACTTTAGTGGACACCAGCTGGTATATAGCAGCACCTGTGTTAGACTATTACCAGCAAAATTGGTGTATGACGACGGGAATACCTCAGCTTTGTGCTTAAAGGATATGTCGTCCAGACGCTCCGGAAATAGATCTTCCAGGAAGCCAAAGGGGTCTCCATCGGGCTCTGAGGATATTGGGCATGCTTGTACTGCACCAATCTCCCCTGAGAATTCAGAGGTCAGTAGCCGTAGAAACCCCACAGGAATGCCTGGTGCTGCGGCTGTCCCCAGTCCACCTGCTCCTGTATATATAACAGAGGAGGTTTTATCCTCAACTCTGGGAGGATTGGAAGAGAGATTAACAGCATTGATCGCTGCTTCCCTGTCACAGGAAAAGCGCGTCCGATCTCCGTCTCCTCCTTCAGAGTGCCTGTTAGTGGAGGAACAGCCCCACACAGAGATCGACCTACCTGAAGGGGATCAGGATGAGGTTGATTCAGTTATGGAGGAATCAACAGTGGAAGAACCTTTCTCAGCATCTCAGGCTGAAAGATTATGGGTTCAGTCTCTGACTAATATGGTCCGATCAGCATTTAAAATGCCTCTGGCGGAACCACCATCCACTACGGTTTCCTCGCTGGGGTCGCTAAAAGCTCCCCAGGCTGTCTGTTCCTTCCCAATCCACCCTTTATTAGAAGGGCTTATTTACCAGGATTGGGAGCATCCTGATAAAATATTTGCTCCCCCCAAGAGATTTCCTGTGATCTATCCCATGGAGGATAAGTTCATAAAAAAATGGAGGGTCCCTACAGTGGACGCAGCCATCTCTTCTGTTAACAAATCACTGACATGTCCAGTAGATAATGTTCCAATGTTCAAAGACCCAATAGATAAAAAATTGGAGTCTTTACTAAAATCTGCTTTCTCTACAGCAAGCATGGTGACACAACCTGCGGTAGCAGCGATTGGAGTCTGCCAAGCAGTGAAAGATCAGTTGAAACAAGTCTTAAGGGACTTACCAGATCAGCAGGCTCTTGCCCTAGCTGACCTGCCTAGAGCCTTGTGTTTTGCGGTGGACGCCATAAAGGATACAATCCAACAGGCCTCCCGCTTTACGCTGTCTATAGACATATGCGTAGGCTTCTGTGGCTCAAAAACTGGTCTGCTGAAGCTCCCTGTAAAAAACTGCTGGTTAGCTTCCCATTTCATGGAGAACGCTTATTTGGAGAAGATCTGGACAAATATATCCAGAAAATTTCTGCCGGTAAAAGTTCACTCTTACCGGTTAAGAACAAGGGTAGAAATCCTTCTTTTAAGAGGCCTACTTCTCCAGTCCCGGGCACATCGGCTGTGAAGCAGTTCCGACGGCCTCCGCGGTCAAATTCAGGGGGCAGGAATCAGGGACAATCACAGGGTAACAAAAAGCCCTGGATCAAGAGAGGTACAAAACCTCCCCCCAAGGCATGAAGCGTTGCCCCCACTCAATCGGGTGGGGGGAAGACTTCAGTTGTTCACAGAGACCTGGCGGGACACCATCAGAGACAGATGGGTGCTCTCCGCAGTAAGTCTGGGATACAAGCTGGAGTTAAAAGGCACTCCTCCTGCCCAATTTATGAGGTCAAACGTGCCAAGAGATCCCCAAAAGAGAGGATCCCTCCTTCTGGCACTAGAACAACTATTGCTCCAAGGTGTAATCATGAAGGTTCCCCTGGAAGAAAGCGGATTCGGGTTTTACTCGAACCTTTTCACAGTCCCCAAACCAAATGGGGACGTGAGGCCCATATTAAATCTAAAAGGGCTAAACAAGTTCCTAAATATCAGGACTTTTCGGATGGAGTCGATCCGATCGGTGGCCACCGCCCTACAAGGGCAGGAATGGTTAGCCTCGATCGACATAAAGGATGCTTATCTGCATATTCCCATCTTTCCGGCCCACCAGAAATTTCTACGCTTTGCAGTAGAAGGGCGCCATTTTCAGTTCAGAGCCTTACCTTTCGGTCTGGCCACAGCACCACGAGTGTTCACAAAAATACTGGCCCCATTATTGGCCAATCTAAGAACACAGGGTGTAACGATAATGGCATATCTAGACGACCTGCTACTAATAGACCACTCAGTGGAAAAGCTGGAAGTAGCTATTCACAAGACAATCAAGTATCTGGAATATCACGGTTGGATTATCAACCGGAACAAGTCAGCTCTAAGACCAGTCAAAAGTCTGGAATACTTAGGGCTAAGGCTGGATTCAAATCAGAGAAAGATTTTCTTACCTCCAGAGAAGGTGTCGTCTTTAAAAAGATTTGACCCACTTAGTGGGTACAAAAAGAAAACCATCCATACGCCTCTGCATGAGGCTGCTGGGAAAGATGGTGGCTTCATTCGAAGCGGTACCCTACGGTCAATTCCATTCAAGGAATTTGCAAAGGGCCATACTGTCAGCCTGGAACAAAAAAGTTCAGGCTTTAGACTTACCAATGTCCCTGTCCCCTTCCGTTCGCAAGAGCCTCCATTGGTGGTTGGTGCCCCAGAATCTGGAAAAAGGGAAACCCTTCAGTCCGGTTTCTTGGAAGGTGGTCACTACAGATGCCAGCCTCATAGGCTGGGGGGCAGTACTGGAGCAATGGTCTCTCCAGGGCAAGTGGTCAGAAGCAGAAAAGGCCCTGCCCATCAATCTCTTAGAGATACGAGCAGCCCGGTATGCCCTAGTAGCATGGACATCCAAACTCCAAGGGTCCCCTGTCAGAATTCAATCAGACAATGCCACGGCAGTGGCATATATCAATCACCAGGGTGGCACCAAGAGTCGTGCAGCCCAGAGGGAAGCAAATTGCATCCTGGAGTGGGCAGAAAGATATGTCCCAGCCATATCCGCGGTTTTCATCCCAGGAGTGGAAAATTGGAGAGCGGACTTTCTAAGTCGCCAACAATTATGCCCGGGGGAATGGTCTCTTCACCCCGAGGTTTTCCAGGCAATATGCCAGCGGTGGGGAACACCGGATGTAGATCTGCTAGCATCCAGATTCAACGCAAAGGTGGACAGATTTGTGTCTCGCACAAGGGATCCCCTAGCTTGCGGCTCGGATGCCCTAGTGTTCCCTTGGGATCAGTTCAAGCTGATATATGCATTCCCACCGCCACAATTGTTACCGCGATTACTCCGCAGAATCAGGGTAGAAAAGAAACCAGTGATTCTGGTGGCTCCAGCGTGGCCCCGAAGGGCATGGTACGCGGAGATTGTAAAAATGTCAGTGAGGAGTCCTTGGACCCTCCCACATCGTCCAGACCTGCTGTCGCAGGGACCGATATACCACCCTTCCTTACCAGCCCTAGGTTTGACGGCCTGGCTATTGAAGCCCACATTCTGAAAAAGAGAGGGCTCTCTAATTCTGTGGTATCTACCATGATCAATGCCAGGAAGCCGGTATCCAGGCAGATCTATTATAGAATCTGGAAGGCGTACATTACATGGTGTGAGGCCAAGAAATGGCATCCACGTAAGTACGTAATAGGTAGGATTTTGGACTTCCTACAGTGGGCTGTAGATAGGAAGCTTGCCTTGAGTACTATCAAGGGTCAGATTTCGGCCTTGTCAATATTTTTTCAAAGGCCCTTGGCTTCGCATTCACTAGTCAAAGCCTTTATACAAGGAGTGATGCGTATTAGCCCTCCGGTTAGTATTCCCATATGTCCTTGGGACTTAAACCTGGTTCTGTCGGTTCTACAGAAACAACCGTTTGAACCATTGCAACACATTTCCTTGGTTCTTCTCACCAGGAAATTGATTTTCTTAGTAGCCGTTTGTTCGGCTAAAAGAGTATCGGAACTAGCCGCCTTGTCCTGTAAGGAGCCATATCTGGTTGTCCATAAGGACAGAGTAGTATTACGTCCTCATCCAGCCTTTCTTCCTAAGGTGGTATCGAGGTTTCATTTGAACCAAGATGTGGTTCTTCCTTCTTTTTTCCCCAAACCTAGCTCGGTAGAGGAAAAGTTATTACATTCTTTGGATGTAGTAAGAGCAGTTAAAACTTATCTGAAAGCTACTGCTCAGATTCGCAGAACGGATTCTTTGTTTGTTCTGCCGGAAGGCCCCAGAAAGGGTCAGGCAGCATCAAAATCTACTTTAGCCAAGTGGATTCGACAGGTCATAATACAAGCCTATGGCTTGAGAAAGAGACCGCCTCCGTTCAAAGTTAGGGCGCACTCCACAAGAGCAGTTGGAACTTCATGGGCAGTGCATCACCAGGCCTCCCTGGCTCAAGTATGTAAGGCCGCGACATGGTCTTCGGTACACACGTTTACTAGATTCTACCAGGTAAACGTTAGAAGTCAGGAGGATGTCGCCTTTGGGCGCAGTGTGTTGCAGGCCGCAAAAGATCCTCATGCCTGATGGCGCCCAGCTTATGTATCCCTCCCCTCATTTGGCATTGCTTTGGGACGTCCCATTAGTAATGACTAAGTCGCTCTGTGTCCCGTGATGTACGAAAAAGAAAAAGGGATTTTTATAACAGCTTACCTGTAAAATCCTTTTCTTGGAGTACATCACGGGACACAGAGCTCCCACCCCTCTTTTTGGGACACTTATTGCTTGGCTACAAAACTGAGGTGCTCCCGGGTGGGAGGGGCTTATATAGGGGAGGGTACTTCCGGTTTGGAATTGGCCAGTGCCAACACCTGAAGGTAATCTATATAACCCATTAGTAATGACTAAGTCGCTCTGTGTCCCGTGATGTACTCCAAGAAAAGGATTTTACAGGTAAGCTGTTATAAAAATCCCTTTTTTATACATTTACACAGTATTTTTTCCTAATTATTAAGGAGAAATAAACTACCTAGAATTAAATTGACTGCACTTATGCGTCCTTTGGCACAGGGGGGGGACTGGCCTTCCCAGACTTTAATAAAAAAATATTTAGCAGCACAGCTGGTAACAGCAGGTGAATGGTTAAACCCAGATAAATAAAACCCCACTACAATGTTAGAGGCGGCAGTGGTACATTCCACTGAAGCGCTTCAGGCCTTGCTGTTCCGAGGGTTGAAATCTGTATATGATCTGACCCCCTTGATGGTAACTACTATAAATGTATGGAGAGCCAGTTTAGTGGGGGAAAAAAACTTTAGGGAGATTTTGTCTCCAAATACTCTGCTGTGGAGGAATCCTCAGTTTCCCCATCTAAATTCTATCCAAGATCCAGGAGCCTAGGCCAAATTTAAGGTTAAAAAGTTATTTCAGGTGGTGCAGGGAGAAACAATGATATCCTTTGCAGGAATGATAGAACTCTGGAATATTCCTGGAAGTTATGTATTTAGATATATGCAGCTTGCCCATGCTCTTTCTGCCCAATTTCCTCAAGGCTTTCCACAATTGACAGAATCAGGATTAGAACAAATAACTAGAAGGAGACTGGAAAAGAAACCAATAGCAACTTTATATACTTATTTAGTGAAAACTGCATTATTAGATATAAGTAAGTTACGAACACGTTGGATGAGAGATGTCCCAAAATTAGAGGAGGAGAATTGGGAGGAGATATGGGGATTCCCTTTCCAGATATTAGTCTCACTTCGAGACAAGCTCATACAATTTAAGATAACACATAGAATATACTATACACCTTATAGATTATATAGAATGTGCCCATTGGACCCCCAGAATTGTTGGAGATGTGGGTATACTCAAGGAGATTTTATCCATACGGTATATTTTGGTCTTGTCCCACTATAGAGGTATTTTGAAGAGAGGTTATAAGGGTAATCACTACAGTTACGTCAGTTGCTTTAGAACAGAATGCAGAGATTTGTCTTTGGGATCTGGTAGGAAATAATATCTCCACTAGGGCAAAGAGAACACAAGAAAGTCTGTTGCTTTTCTATGGGAGAAAAGCAATAGTACTTAATTGGAAAAAAAAAAAAACAGAAGCCCCCTCATTAGCCTTTTGGAAATATTTAGTAAATGACAACTTGCCACTATATAGGGAAACATATTGTAATAGAGGATGTGAAGAAAAATATGAGAGAGTTTGGGCAAGCTGGATAGTAGAACCTACAACGGCTTCTGGGAAACCCAAAGAGTGAACAGCTGGAATAACAAGAGAGAAAGTAATGAGATGTTGGATAGGAAATTGAAGGGGAACAACAAACCACACCATCAACAGTGGGGGAAGAATGAATATTCTTATCTGTTGTAATTATTATTAAGAAAAGTTATGTGAAAGCTCCTGCGAGAGTGCGAAGGTTGAAGATTGAAAGTACATGTTGTAATATGTTTTTCTATTGAAAAATAAATAGAGATTTATAAAAATAAAAAAAAGTACTGTATGTACCAAGCAATTGGCAGGGGTTTTGTTAAGATCTTTAATTTGTCAGTATTATTTCCAACCAAACAATAATTAAAAGTGCGCTATCCTTGTGCTAGGTATAAGGATAGCGCACTTTTAATTATTGTTTGGTTGGAAATAATACTTAAAAGTGCGCTATCCTTGTGCTAGGTATAAGTTAATAAATCACAAAAGAGATACAATAAAAGTATATTAAACATATGATGAGCTTATCCTAAATAGACATATCTGTGCAAAATAAGTCCATATAAAAGGTGCAAACACTGTGCAAAAAAAATATTATAAAAAAATATGTAAGGTGCAAAAAGGTGCTCATAATTTCTTTGTGGTGAAGGAATGATAATAACGTGCACCAGCGAAGAAAAAGTGTTCCCAAAAGAAATCACCACAAACGATTAAATGAGCTTCTTACAAGCTGCTCTGATCCCACAAGGAGACCTTTAGACAACTCCTAAGCTAAGATAGACTCCATTGGAGGTAGTTAAAGTACAGAGGAAAATCCACATAGTGTAGTATTTCACCAAGATTTTAATAAAATGATAAAATCACTTACAATTTTGAAGGAATTACACAACATGTGTTACAAACAACCAGGAGGTTCAAGCAGTCAGGCTGACTTGTGTAATAACGGCACGCGTGATCCTCCCAAACGCGTTTCTCTGTAACCAGCGTCGTCTGGGGATATGAGGTTGTCAATATTATCAACTATTTTTCCAGTTTGTGTAAAATCTGCTGTTATTATTCCCATTCCCAAAAGTCAGCTTTAACCACTTAAGCCCCGGACCATTTTGCAGCTAAAGGACCGGGCCCCTTTTTGAGATTCGCCACTGCGTCGCTTTAACTGACAATTGCGCGGTCGTGCGACATGGCTCCCAAACAAAATTGACGTCCTCATTTTCCCACAAATAGAGCTTTCTTTTGGTGGTATTTGATCACCTCTTTGGTTTTTATTTTTTGCGCTATAAACAAAAATAGAGTGACAATTTTGAAAAAAATGCAGTATTTTTTACTATAATAAATATCCCCCAAAAATATATAAAAAAAAAAAAATTTCCTCAGTTTAGGCCGATACGTATTCTTCTACATATTTTTGGTAAAAAAAATAGCAATAAGCGTTTATTGATTGGTTTGCGCAAAAGTTATAGCGTCTACAAAATAGGGGATAGTTTTATGGCATTTTTATTAATATTTTTTTTTTACTAGTAATGGCGGCGATCAGCGATTTCTATCATGACTGCGACATTATGGCGGACACATCGGACACTTTTGCCACCATTTTGGGATCATTGTCATTTTTACAGCGATCAGTGCTATAAAAATGCACTGATTACTGTGAAAATGACACTGGCAGTAAAAGGGTTATCCTGTAGGGGGCGCTGAAGGGGTTAAGTGTTTCCAAGGGAGTGATTACTACTGTGTGGGGGCGTGACTTGGCGTGTGACGTCACTGATCGTCGTTCCCTATGACAGGAAACAGACGATCAGTGACACTCACCCTAGGAAGCATGGGGAGAGGTTTGTTTACACAGAGCTCTCCCCGTTCTTCAGCTCTGTGACCTGATCGCGGTATACCGGCAGCGATCGGGTCCGCTGGTCCCACGTGCGCGGTCACGGAGCTCAGGACCGGGTCGCGAGCGCACCGCCGGCAGCGCGCGCGCGACCCACGGCTGGGCTTCTTAAAGAGGACGTACCTGTACGTGCTTGTGCCCAGCCGTGCCATTCTGCCGATGTATATCGGCGTGAGGCAGTCCTTAAGTGGTTAAGTAGCCTGGATGAATATAGGCCAATAGCGCTTACATCAGTTATTATGAAGTGCCCAGCGCGATTGGTCCTGAGGTACAGTATGTGAAAGTGATACTAAACACACACTGTTTAATTTACATTGTCTGTCACATACCTGGTGGGTAGAGCCTGGTTTATGCAGAGGAAGGCCTCTCTTGCACCTCTGACTCGGGGCCCCTGGTAGAGTATACAGATAGTGCAGGAATGCAGAGTTGCACAAGTGACGGTAAACGTGTTTGCTGTTCAGTACAGATGCGGAGACAGGAGAATGGTCAAAGGACAAGCCGGGGTGGATGCAGGTGGAAAACAGCAATAGTTAGGAACAAGCCGGGTCAATACTTCAAGAGCAGATGCAGGTAACAGGAAACAGGATACTCGCAGAATGCTGTAGCTGAGACAGTACTGATCCTGGGTGCTGATCCAGCTTACATAGCCAATTTGCCGCTCTTATCTGTCACGGAATGCACCGCGCACATATGCGTTTGCACGTTTGCATGTGCTAACGCTACTCTTCTTCCATTTCGATTTTATTGCCTGATGAAGGAGCACGCATGCTTCGAACGCGCGCTCCTCCCCACTCCCTCTCCATCCGGAAGTGACGTGTCCAGCCGCCCCATAGCATGTTTTGAGAACCAGGAAGCGCTGGGAGCCACCAGCACAGCCGAGAACATCAGTTGCCTCTCCACCTGCAAGCTCAATGCCTTCCCCCAGGAGTGGACGAACCTCTTATATCTTCCTACTTGCACTGTGATCTCTACGATCTTGTGAGTTCCAAATTGTCTGTCCTATATTAAAAATGTTTTAACATTGCTGCACTTGGCAGATTGCGCTGCACTCTTTTGTGTTTTACTGTCTACAGAGCCCCTTCTAGCTTGTTATGAGACGGAAGCCATCCACAGTCAGCCTATCTGTGACCACCAACACACCCTGTGCTGCATTTGAACTTTCATACATGGACTCCCTGCTATAGAGAGCTGTTTAATTGCCCATTCTCTTTATCGAGCTGACAGAGCGCACTTGAGCATATGTATATAATATTCCTGTGTTTGCACGTTAGCACGCGCTAACGCTACTCTTCTTCCAGGCATTCCGGGAACAGGGATTCTTCTGTGGCTATTGTTCTGTCTTCTGACAAAGCCTTCCTGACATTGTTCCTTCTATTTCTGTATATGGATGGTAGCCCTGTAATTATTTTAAGTTAAAACAAATCTAAGGACCTTTATCATGTACAGACCTAGTGTACCCTCCCACATTCTCTCCAATTCCCCAAGCATGAAGGGAAGTGTAGTTTGATTATGGTGTAGAGAGAGAGAGGAGAGGATATGATGTAATCTAACAGCTCCTCCTTGGCAGAATACATGATGCATTTTTTGAATTAGAGAGAGGACTTCCTGAAAATTAAATTATTATTATTTCACAAATGTAATAACTGTTTAGTGTTTTGTGTAGAGGGGTGTACTAATGGGGATTCCTAAAGAGTTTTTTTATTTTCTTGGGAGAGTGCATGTGATCAGCACAGGGCCAATTAGCTCCATCCAGACAGAGAGTCAGGGGTCATTCAGCCTCATAGGACAATCAGGGGAGATTTAAAACTCCTCCTACAAGCTTTAACCAGACACTGATAAAAGTCACAAGGTTGCTCTAAATGCTGATGATAAAAGGTAGTTAGATGTTTATAGTTACTAAAACTATTGCATTTCCATGTTCTGTGTACTGTGGGAGACCATATATAGTGAATGCAGGGTTTAGTAACATTTTAAGTGTAGCGATACCCCCAGTTAAGAGGGCTGCCTGTATGATTTTGGGCCCTGTAGTGCACCTCTGTCAACCCCTGGCAATCGGCTCTAACCTCCCTTGGCACAGTTAGTAAGGGATGATAGGATTGTGAGGCCTGTAACTCACAGCGGCACAATCCTATGACAAGAACACACAGTGGTATTTTTAAAACTTCCTTTACCTATCCCTTCCGTAAGTAAAGAACACAGACACCAATATACTTAACCCTTGTATATTTACTTAGATTAGTGGGCAAGCAGTAAAACATGTGGGTACATGTCATGTGCAGAGTCCTGCAATAAACAGTGTTAAACAAGCAGACAGGTATACAATACTATGCAACTCTAATAGTCCCCTTTTGCAGCTATTTCCCCTCGTGGGCAATATTGCGCCCAGGAATGTCTATGCTACCCAGTCAGGCCTGACTGAACTAAGTGGAAGTTCTGTAGGGAAATCTTCGCTAGCAACGGTGGTGCACTTGAAGAATAGAATTTGTAATCCACCAAGGTAACAGAGATACAGTGTCTGTCTATGAGCAGGTGCTCTCTCACCCAACCGGACCAGTCCGCATCCGTTTCTTCCACTGCGGTGTCTAAGTACACAGATCCATCGACATCCGGGTCTTCGGTCCTCCTGGAAAAGGTGCAGTATCAAAGGAGAGACATCCCTCAGGTTCCTCGGTGCGCGCGGAAGGCTCTTTGGAGAAAAGGCCCAGGCTTCTGGCCTAAATTCACAGGAGCTCGAGCAGCAGTTCAACTTGCTGGGCGGGCGGTGTCCAAAGAGAGAGAACTGGGCTCCGCCTCCCCCTTATAAAGTCCACCCCAGCAGTCCTTGCGCGGGGTAATGCACCCTGGGTGCCTAAAAGTGTACTGGGTAATGTAGTCTCTGAGGGATTTAAAAGGCAATACCCCGCTACATAAGGATGTTTTGACAAACAGATCTCAAGTGGTTAAAATGGGTCAATATTTCTCTTATTAGCGACAGATAACCACTTGCTTACTGGGCACTTAAACCCCCTTCGTACCCAGACCAATTTTCAGCTTTCAGCGCTGACGCACTTTGAATGACAATTGCGCGGTCATACAACACTGTACCCAAATTATATTTTTATAATTTTTTTCCCACAAATAGAGCTTTCTTTGGGGGGTATTTGATCACCTCTGCGGTTTTTATTTTTTGCGCTATAAACAAAAAAAGACAGAAAATGTAAAAAAAAAAAAAACACAATATTTTTTTACTTTTTGTTATAATAATATCCCAATTTTTTTTTTTCTCAGTTTAGGCCGATACGTATTCTTCTATATATTTTTGGTAATTAGTTTGCGCAAAAGTTATAGCGCCTACAAAATAGGGGATAGAATTATGAAATTTTTATTATATATATTTTTTTACTAGTAATGGCGACGATCTGCGATTTTTGTCAGGCTTGCGATATTGCGGCAGACAAATCGGACACTTTTGACACTATTTTGGGACCATTCACATTTATACAGCGAACAGTGCTATAAATATGCACTGATTACTGTATAAATGTGACTGGCAGGGAAGGGGTTAACACTAGGGGGCAATCAAGGGGTTATATATGTTCCCTATTAGTGTTTCTTACTGTGTGGGGGAGGGGAGTGACTGGGGGAGGTGACCGATCTGTGTCCTTATGTACAAGGGCATCGGTTTCCTCTCTCCCTGACAGGACGTGGATCTCTGTGTTTAAACACAGAGATCCACGTCCTGCCTCTTTAACAGCCGATTGCGTGTACTTGGCGGACATCGTGGACGCCAGGCACGCGCATCGGCATCACGTGACGCGGCGGGCACAGCTGTTCCCCGCCACGCGGCGGGATGTAACACAGCAGGACGTCCAGGGACGTCCACCCGGCACTTGAGAGCCGCGCTGCAGACGTCTTTCGTGTATAGCGCGGGTCTCAAGTGGTTAAATGTTGGATCTTCTCAATAGGGCTTGCGTACTGAGTCCTCTTTTTTTATATCTACGACTGTACTCCATACTATCATACAAACAGCAATATTAAAATTGCTGATGATACTACAGTAGTCAGTTGCATTACAATGAGGAATTTTATAGATCAGAGGCTGGAAAGATCGTAAATAATTGAACTTTGAACATAGATAAAACTAAAGTGCTAGTTGTAGATTTTAGGAAAATCAAGCCCCACTCTATAGTAAAGTGGATGTAAACCCTCACATATACCCAGTGAAGTGAACAGCCTTAGATGATACACAGAGAATAAACAAATCTCCCAACTCTCAGTGGTTCCTCCCACCAGCCTCCTTGACGCATAAAAACAAAACATGTTAGGAGATTTAATAATGGCAACCCCCATATTCTGTTATGGCAGACTTACTTTAAGGGACATAGCATTTGATCTCACTTTTAAGTACCGTATATACTCGAGTATAAGCCGACCCGAATATAAGCCGAGGCACCTAATTTTACCACAAAAAACTGGGAAAACTTATTGACTCGAGTATAAGCCTAGGGTGTCCATATGCATGCCTCACTGTGCCTCACTTTGCCTCACTGTGTCCATGTGCATGCCTCACTGTGTCCATGCCTCACTGTGCCCATGCCTCTCTGTACCTATGCCTCAGTGTGTCCATGACTAGACTGACGTTTAACATGGGAGTCTATGGAAGGGGTTCCCGGATTTGAAAAATCAGTGCTCCCTGACCGTAGGTCCCCCAGTAAAAAAACTTTGCACACTTATAGAATAGAAAAAGGGCTATATGTGTGACAAGTTTCGGGTCCAGGAGACCTACGACCGGCCAGTACCGGGTCCACAAAATTACCAGAAAAATTACCGTTTAACATGGTAGTCTATGGAAGGGGTGACCGGGTTTGAAAAATCGGTGCTCCCTGGCCATAGGTCCCCCGGACAACAAACTTTGCACACTTGTAGAGGAAGAGGGGGGCTACATGTGTGCCAAGTTTGGCCCCAAAGTCCAGGAGATCAGGCGCAAAAAGGTGACTCGAGTATAGAGCATAGAGCATGCCCGAGGGGGCATTTTCAGTACAAAAAAATGTGCTGAAAAACACGGCTTATACTCGAGTATATACGGTATGTCTATTTTATTTATACTCTCACATTTCAGAAAACAAGATTTTTATTTATATTATTTTATTGAATGGTTTTGTTTATGTGTAACTGTCATGATGAATATAAAAGCTCAAAAGTAAACACACCTTTCAAGGTAACATTCCTCACTGATTCCTGATCTATTGTAAATATGATCACGTTGTACATACTGTATCAGCATCCATTCAATCTATAATATTCAAAAGAAGCTGGATTTAATACCTTTATAAGACGTCAGTACAAAGGGTCAAACAGGGCATTCACAAGGAAAATATAATTTTTATAGTAGGTTTACATGTTTTTTGTCATTCTATCAGGTACTTTCAGGAATAGCGGGGTGGAAGATTAATGTTTTGCATCTTTACTAAAGATCTGATGATGCCTGCCTCACAACAGTAATCAGTTTTCAGTTTGTCAGTATACACACAGTACTGTTCATTCTGAGCTTTTTCTCTGCTTTGTTTATGCTTCTGATCCATTATGATCTATTTGTTTTTTTAGAATTTAAAGACACTTAATTTATAAAAAAGAAGGTATAAGAACAGATGGTTCAAGCAGCAGGAGATAAAACAAGAGTTCCATTACATTCTAATACATTTTTGCCCAGCATAAGCTGGCCTTCTAGGCTCCCAGAGGGGCTATGGACATGTGATCCTTCCCTGGGTGCCATGACAGAGGCATCCCCCGAAGGCCCCCAGCCTGGCCTGGCCTTACCAGCACCACTCAGTAGCATGTTCTATACCTTCCTCGGGCCTTATAGCAATAGACTCCAGGATCTGTCCTTCCAGAATAAGTTTTGTTTCCAAAGGACATTCCTATTAACAGCAAACAGAATAGTTGAGGAGTAGGCCATAACTTTTGGGGTTTTGCCAGAATCCTACATCCGAAGAGATGTGAGTAGTCTCATAAGTCCTGCACCTCTCCTTCCTTGCTTCCCCCTTTCCCTTGAGAAAGCTCCTAGAAGATAGATCCTCAAAGATTATATCTTAGCTGCATTGGTCCTCCACTGCTTTACATGACCAATGGATGACATGCAGACTCCTTTACACAAGATGCCCCACACTGGAGGGGCAGGGCTGGCACTTCATTGCTATCTATGGTTTACTCCAGTCACCACTCTAAGGACCACTAGTGGCTACCTAGACAACTACACTGTCAATTCTCACTACAGGTTTCCCAATATCTAGTGGTACGTCTGGGGAACTACACCAGGCACTTCTGTGTCCGTACTATACATGGCTATATGAACATCAAGGTTACACAGGCTATAATACAGAGAAATTGGGAACGAAGGTGGAAATCTGCAGCACTGTGTTTCTGCTTCAAAAAATATGTCAGCCATTGCAGATAATCGAATAATATGTATAAGTATATGCATGAAAAATTGCGCTTAAAATAGGTTTTGAAAAAAGGGGGAGATTTAGTAAAACTGGAGTGCACAGAATCTTGTGCAGCTGTGCATAGTAACCAATAAGCTTGTAACTTCAGCTTGTTCAATTAAGCTTTGCCAATGAGGCTGGGTTCACACTTGTACGACAAATGCTCTGACATTGGGAGCTCATTTTGCATGACGTGTGAAAATCAATGTTTCCCTATGAGAGCTGTCTTAACTGGTCTGACACAAGTTGGTCCGACTTTGAAAATGGTCACTGCACTACTTTGGTCCGACTTTGATCCTATTTCAGCCTATTGAATATCACTGAAGTCAGATCAAAGTCGGATCGCCATCTTGACTGATCCGAATTTGGCATGCAACTTGTGTTCTGATGACCTTGAAGGGGAGCCCCAAGCAAAAAATGAAAAAAAAACAAAACGGCATAGGTTCCCCTTCCAAGACCATACCAGACCCTTCGGTCTGGCATGGATTTTAAGGGGAACCCCCCATGCCAAAAAAGAGAGCGTTGTGTCAACATCGGAAGAAGAATAGAGGGAGAAGTCACGGCAAAAGAGCGAGAAGACCCGGCAGAGGCAGAAAGTAGCGGACAGAGGAAGAGGAACTGGAGAGGAGAGAGGACCCGGCAGAGGCAGAATACATCGGCAGAAGAGGGAGAGGAGCCAGAGAGGGGAGAAGAAGCCATAAGAGAGGCCGAAGTTGCCTTAATAAAATACTTTAACAACCTGTGTACTGTGTCTTATTATTGACACTTTTTTTTAGGTGAATGGGTAGGTGTACGATGGGGGCTTGGAACTGGGGGCCCCTTTGTTAAAGGGGCCTTCCAGATTCCGGTAAGCTGCCCGCCGCAGACCCCGACAACCACGGCAAGGGTTGTCGGGGAGAGGCCCTTGTCCTCATCAATATGGGGCAAAGCACCCACCCCTCCATGTTGAGGGCATGTGTCCTGGTATGGTTTAGGAGGGGGGCTCGCTCGCTCGTCCCCACCCCCTTTCCTGACCTGACATGCTGCGTGCTCGGATAAGGGTCTGGTATGGATTTTGAGGGGGACCCCACGCCGTTTTTGTTTTGTTTTTTTGCATTGAGTTCCCCCTAGATTCATACCAGACACAGTGCCTGGTATTGTCGGGGATCAAAGTTGGATGCCCGTTCATTGAAGTCAGACGGATGTCGCAGGGCAAAGTCGGATCCACAGTCGTACGTCTGTCGTGTCGTACCAGTGTGAACCCGGCCTAAAACCAGTGATGGTTATTATGTACAGCTACACCAGATTCTGTGTGCACTAGTTTTAGTAAATCTCCCCCATAATGTCTGCATTCTTCACATGATCAGTTGATTTATATTCGTTTTAATCTACTCCACCAATTGTCTTTATTTGATTTCTTTGTTGTCAACTAAACACTACAGTGATTGCTTTCATTACACAAGACCTTGTAAAATGTTTTTGTTATGTTTTCTTGCTATTAGTCTGATTTGTAAAGGTTTTGCATTTCTCTCTCCCATACCCTTTTCTATAATTGTCTACCATGGCTCACTAATTTCCCTGTTTATATCACCTTTCTTAGCAAATGGATTTCTTCCTTTCTCTTACAATACTATTGCTACACAGATGGAACCAAGATCTACTTATCCAATGATGACCTGCTTCTACCTATTGTAGAAATAATCTCACTTTAGCTAGAAGTGTGAAAAGTAGCTAAAATTGGATAAATCTGCAGTAATTATCTTCCCTCTCTCACAAAACCACTTCTGATATTTCTCTAACCGTAAATATCATGATCATTCTATACAAATATGCTGGTTTAACCCTTGATTTTGCCCTCACTTTTATTCCGCATATCGAGAACATCTTAATTTCAAGTTGCTTCTACCGTCTACCTACTACCTTCCTAATTCAAGTCTACCAAAGTCCTTGTCCATACCCTTTTAATTTCTTGCCTTTACTACTGCCATACCTCCCTGTCTGGTACTCTACTAATAAAATTCTCATGCCAACCATCTATTCATCCCACCACTCCTCAGCTGGCATCTTGTCAACCCAAAAATTAAATTCAAGTTACTATGTTTTGTCTTACCAGCACATCACAGTTTCTCCCCACCTATATTCTTGACTTCATACACCTCTGCTCCTCTCTCTGCTCCTTCATTGACCCCCTGACTAAATTCTTCCTCATTCATAGTTTCTTACTAAGTTTGATTGCAAGGTTTCTCTGAAGTAGCTCCAGGTTTCTGACATGCTCTTTTATTAGATTAACCTTAATCTTTAAAATCTATATAAGATTCCTCACTGAGAGCCTCGGGCCCCGTACTAATGATTGGGACCCGGATCTACCAATTCTGGGTCACCTGATCGCTGTGGTAGCCTCTGATTGGCTACCACAGTGATCAGTTATTGTGAAGCCCGTCCCTGTTATATTTTTTTTTTTTTTTTGTGAATGCAGAAGGATGCAATGTATTTTTCTCGTTCCTTGCAGAAAGGAAAAAAAAAAGTATTTGTAAAAAATGTAAAATAAAGAAATAATAAAATTAGGGCTGTTACTGATTAAAATTTTCGTGTTCTATTAATCAATTTTTTTAATCGATTAATCGACTAATTTCGATTAATTATAACGCACATACAGATCCAACTACTTTTAGCTGATCTCCTTGCAGGCCGATTCCCAATGCAACTACCAACCACTGGAAAAATGGATAGCAGGATACAAAAAACACACAAAGACAGCGCTCGATGGGAATAGCATTAAAACTTTTATAGTCTTCAAGTAGGTAACAAAATAAATATTGCACTGGAGATAAAGTCAATGTAGCTACATAAACTGTAAAAATGGTGCAAGTAATACCAAACGGTAGCAAAAGCACAGGTATAAAAATGTGTACAATGATACCACTGCTGAATCCAGATGAGGAGGGGTTAACATCAGTCCGTCGGCATGTAGATGTCCCGTGAAGGGAACTATCACAACTCCCAGTGGATGGCTGTAGAATCCCAGGTTGATAGAGGGAATTGTAACAGCCCTTGCGTGTGGCAGATAGTAAGGTCCTGCCGGCATGCAGATATGAAGGCACAGCAAAGGAGCCCTTCAGATGGACACGGCAAGCCCCGCCGGTGTCCGTGATGTCACCAGATCTCCGACAGAAGTCCCTGAAGACCCGGAAGTCGGCGGAGAGGTGAGTACCGATCAAAAGAATTTTGATCGATCGAAAAAATTAATCGATTAATCAAGGAATTAATAGTTAATTTCCACAGCCCTAAATAAAAAATAAAATAAAAAATAAAGAAAAATACCTACATCAAGGTTTGATCTAGGTCAGTGCCAGGGTTAGTGTTTGGGTTAAGTAAGGGTTTAGTGTCAAGGTCAGGGTCAGTATATTTTGGACAGGATTTTTTTTTCAATTAGCATCAGAGAAGCCTCGTACACACGACCAAGTTTCTCGTCCAAAACCGGCAAGAAAAGTGCCGCGTAAGCTTTTTTGTCGAGAAAACCATTTGTGTGTATGGTTTTACGACGAGAAAATTGCCGTGAATCTCGACGAGAAAATAGAGAACCTGCTCTCTATTTTCTCGTCAGGATTCCAGATTTCCTCGTCGTGTTTTTCGTCGGCCTGTTTTGTGACGAGAAAATGGTTCGTGTGTATGCTTTTACGACTCCAAAAGCGCGCATGCTCACAAGCAACTATGAGACGGGAGCGCATCTTCTGGTAAAACAAGCCTTCGTAATGGAGATAGCACATTCGTCACGCTCCAAATTTTTGCATCGTTTAAATGTTGGGCATTGAAATCTTCGTTAGAATGTTACATTAATCCAAACGAATGAACTTCTTTTGCTGCTGATATTCACACAGAGTTATGACTATCTTTTTTTAACCTTTTTCATGCTGCTTCTAAGAAGATTTATGTGTATTATATCGTGCAAGTTTTTAGGAATATTTAAAACTTTGATATTTTTCAAACTGATGTTAATTGTAATTTTGCAATGTTTTGGTAGTGATCTCCCATTGAATCTTTTAATATATATTATTTAAATTTTACACCCTTTTTTGGGAAATACGATTTCGTTATTTTTTTGGGGGGTTGGTATCTGTCCCTTTTTTTGTCAGTCAAATGTATCTGCTTACTCCAAAGCTAGATTTTACATTTTTACAAATACACATAGTCAAGTATGAACTTAAAGAAAAATAACATTTATTCATGTTTGAACTATAATAAAGAGAAGGCAGCGCTGGAGAAGCTGCTGCCATTTGTGCATCCCAGGGACCCCAGAGCACACAGCAACCCTGTGTGGACACTAAAATTGGGAGCTTGAGAAGGCCAACATTTCTGAACACAATCTGATGCTGGCCTCCCAGAGGTCAGGAACAGCAGCAGGTGATATATATGTCCCAAGTGTGTGGTACTACAACAGGCTGCCTTCTGTCCGACCACAATGAAGCAAGGCCATCACTTCCTCGTCTTCCTGGCAACCTTCCCTGCAACCTTTCCTGAAGCCTTCCCTGCAGCCTTCCTTCTTCGTTTGGCTGGAGGCTGGGCCACTGGAGGGGTACTCCTGTCAGGAGGAGGAGGAGGTGGAGGAGAAGGGGGTGGCACAGAAGAACAAGGTGGAGGTGGAGGAGAAGGGGGTGGGGCGGAAGAACAAGGTGGAGGTGGAGGAGAAGGGGGTGGGGCAGAAGAAGAATGTGGAGGTGGAGGAGGAGGTTGAGGTTGGGACAGTTGTGCCACCTCACAAATGGCGGTATTGGGGGTAATTTTTCCCATCACCCCCTTGTTGAGCAAGGTGATGAGCAGGGGCTCGCATAGGAGGCGTTGCTCCATGCTCATCACCTTGAACTTTGCCTCCACTAGGCCGGCAATGGCCTCTTCAGGGGATGTGGGCTCTTTGAGGGTGGCATGGGCCTCTTTATTAAGGGCCATTGCTGCCTCACTAGTGGTCCTGTCCCTCCTGCCTCTTTTAGGAAGCCGGATGGGAGGCACCTGGGATCTGGTGCTTCTCCTTTGCCCTGCCACCTCCTGGCTGCCACTGGGCCCTGCCACCTCCTGGCTGCCACTGGGCCCTGCCACCTCCTGGCTGCCACTGGGCCCTGCCTCCTCCTGGCTGCCACTGGGCCCTTCCTCCTCCTGCCTGACAGTTTCCAGACCCTCCTCCTGGCTGATTTCATCCTGTGTATGAAAAAGGGACATAGTTTAATATGTTGGTTTAATCTTTGCAGCAAACTTTATAAACATGATTGAAGCAATTAGAATGTAAATCCAGAAATCATTTTTTCTAATTTACACCTACATCAGATTGACTATTTAGCACCCAATTAAGTGAAGACTAATGTCTCGAGATCTTGATTTCACTTGTGGAAGCCAAAATATTGTATGTTTCTCATCTTGACATATTTGGCAAACATTAATTTTATCACAATGCAATTTCATTTAATACTATACCTGGCTCCAGATGGCCAAATCAGGATCATCCAGGATGGCTGCCTCCTCTTGCTCCAGAGAAGGCTCAGGTTGGCTGCAGGGAAATCTGGGGGGAAGAGTGGAGAGTGATGGCCTTGCCTCAATGTGGTCATCCAGGAAGGACATCCTGTTGTAGTACCACAAAATCGGGACATAAACATCATCTGCTGCTGCTCCTGACCTCTGAGAAGCCAGGACCTTAGAGCGTTCAGTCCTGTAGGTGCCTCTCAAGCTCCCAATTTTAGTGTCCACTTGTTTTGCTGTGGCTGTGGGCACCTTGGTCTGCACAAATGGGAGCAGCTTCTCCAGTGCTGCTTTTCTCACCCCTCTTTTTTTGTGGATGGGGTTTTTCATCTCCCACAGAGACGGCAGCTCCCTTACCCGGTCAATAAATTCCGCCAGGAACTCTTTGTCGCTAATAAAGACATTCATATTGTATCTACAAGTTAAATAAATAATATATAACTAATGTGAGGCAAACAGTCTAACCTCCTTAACATCGTAGTCACCATATATATATCCTACAACATTCTCAAGACAGTATAGGCCAACAATTTGGCACAGTCTCAAAATCACATACCTTCGTTCGCACGTCCGTCACTTGAACTCCTCTCTCCGCACACCGAACGTACTATAGTCACATGTGTGTTAGCTATATACACACCACGCATGCGTCAAAATACGAACACGTCGCTCCGCACACGTCGCCCACCCATGACGTTCTAACTAACATCTTTTCCCCGCCCCTTCTCTTTCGGCGCGCAGACAGATATGGCGGAGTTACAGCAGGTGTCTGATAATTTCGCAACTAATGAGGAGGAGACAAGCCCGGAGACCGAGGAAACGTCACAATCAAGCAGGAGATTCAAGGCATCGAATATGTCTTTTGCCGAGATGGCGGAGATGGTGGACATCTTGCTCAAGTCTGATTATGACGCAAAGCATGGGCTGTATAGCAAACCAAATAGAAGGAAGGCCAAAATCCTCACTAAAGTCGTGAAGAGTCTGAAGACGAATTTCGGGGTGAAACGCTCAAATGAGCAGCTCAGAAAGAGGTGGTCAGACCTCAAACTGAGGGAGCCAGAGCAGTTAAGGAGCATTAAGAGAATGCTCGCAAAAAGTAAGTAAAATGTACACTTTTATGCTATTAATCCTTTTCTAAACTGACATGTTGCTGGTTTAGTTTTTTTTTCTTATTGGACTCCCTTCCAAAATGTAATATTTTGAACTTGGTTGGCCACAGTAATCGTTCGTTACATTATAGACACTTTGTTCGGCCACTATCCGCTGTTTTGGCTTATTTTACAGCCACAAAAGTAATTAGACATCTGCCATTTTTTAGGAAATTTGGGGCACCAAGTTTTAGGCTAGATGATGTGTTTGTAAAGAGAATGAAATGCAAACTGTAAACTGTAAAGGAGAGGACACTCAGCAGCTGCTTCCACATCTGTACTTTGGAGCACTATAGTGTGGGCCACCAGACCCGCCTTTTTTGGGTGTCCCACACAGGTGCATCAGAGAATTTTTGTGTTGCCTACATGTCTAAAAAATGACAGACAAAGGTGAATACTAAGCATATTCTTGGTCAGAAATAATGCATTCATCTTTAACTTCCGCCCAAACACACACTTGTACCCCACTTCCAAGGAATTTAGCCTGTTTGTTTTTTTTACATAGAGAATTTCTGTGTGATAACTCTACGTTTTGTTTGATTCTCATAGGGGAGAGAAGACTGGGAGGAGGACACTCCAGGGAGCACAGGAACCCCACAGCTTCACAACAACCCCAAACTCCAAAAGACCCACAACCTAAAGATGTGGAGGAAGTTGAGGTGGAGGAAGGAGAAGTGCAGGAAGGAGAGGTGGATGATGTTGTGGAATTGGTCACCACAACAGGTCAGTATCTGTCACCACAGCTTCAGGTAAGAGAGGTAGGCCTGCAGAGTTATAATACCTTTTTATTTTGTTTTTAGGGGATGTGAATGTTGGGGTGAAGGATAGTACAGGTTTCTCTGCTGACAGTGCCCTCCGCCTCATCCAGCAAGTGATGGAATGTAGCACGGAACTGGACAAAATTAAAGAAAGAATTCATGTGATGGATCAAACATTTAAAGACATTCTCGATGTTTTGGGGAGAATTCAATAAGGCATCCCAACCCCCTTTTTTTCACGTTTCTTCTTCAACTTTTAAAAAACTTTTTGACAATCAAACCAGCCAAAAATTGAATCTGCACACAGTGTGTCAACATGTGCTATCTGCCATCAGGGGATATCCATGTACGTCTTTTGGGGGTGCAACCCCTTCCTCGTATCTAAAGTAGGTAAACTGAGGAAGGGGTTGCACCCCCAAAACACGTCCATTGATCACCCCTGATGGCAGATAGCACATGTTGACAATAGGGATCAGGAGTCTAAAATCCCTATAGGAAAATAATCCCAATTGTGTGCATATTCAATTTTTGGCTGGGCAAGGGGTGGCAGGACCCCATATTAGGACGGGCACATAGAGACATATAGTTTGTGTAAGTGAATGTCTCAGATTGCTCCGAGGTATCCAATTTTGTAATTTTTGGAATGCAACTGTTGTTTTTGTATTTTCCTAAGAAAACAATTGCCGGTTTGTGGCCAGGCAAACAAAAAATGTAAACTAAAAAAAAAAAAGGTGTGTGAATTTGCACATAGTAAAATATTTGAACACAAACAACGTGTAGCTTCTTTTTCTAATATGCTCTAACCTTATTTGGTAAATTTTTAAAGGTTACATAGTGAAATGGTTGGTATTTACTAAAGGAAAATACACTTGGCACTACAAATGCACTAAGACAAACTAGGAGACAGGAAACCAACAAAAGTTAGAAGTTTAATCAAGATTTTTATTTGGATCGTTAGACAGGAATCTTTAGACATAGCCTGGCATAGGAATTGCCCCCCTACCCGTGAAATAGTCCATGTATTTGTCACGAACCTCACGGGCATTTTGGGGGGGCAAGCCAGCACGGGCAGATTCCAGGCCCGGCAGGGGATTATCAGGGGAAAGTCCAGCCTCAGGCAAAACTGAGGCCATATAGGAATTAGATTTGCGGCAAAGAAAATTGTGTAGCACACAGCAGCATAATACTACATAGTTTACTTTGTAGTCCGCCAAGTGTATTGAAGTCCTAAAAAGGCGGAACCGGCTGGCCATTATGCCAAAGGCATTTTCAACGACTCTTCAGCCCCTGGCCAGCCGGTAATTGAACACCCTCTTCTCTGGGGTCAGGGTCCTCTGAGGAAATGGCCTCATAAGATGTGGTCCGAGCCTGAAGGCTTCATCAGCCAAAAAAACAAAGGGGAGTCCTTCAATATTCCCTGCATCCGGTGGCAATGCAAGGTCGTCACTCTGGAGACGGAGGGCAAACTCCGTCTGGATGAAGGATCCCCCATCTGACATCCGGCCATTCTTCCCTACATCAACATAGAGGAATTCATACCGTGCTGACACCACCGCCATCAGCACAATGCTATGAAACCCCTTGTAATTGAAGTAGTAGGACCCAGAACGGGGTGGCGGCACGATGCGGACGTGCTTCCCGTCTATAGCACCACCGCAGTTGGGGAAGTCCCACCGCGTGGCAAACTCCGATGCCACAGTCTGCCATTCCTTTGGCGTGGAAGGAAGCTGTGGAGTCAAACAAGATGAAAAAATATTAGAATACACAAATCAAACATTACAAGTATATTCTAAGAAAATACATTAGAGGCCAACATCAAGCAAAGTCTACGTTTATTAAGGTGTTTTAAATAAGTATAATGGAAGGCTCATGTATCATATTCATCACCCCCTATGATGGTCCATTAATAAATTATAATGGGGAGGGGGGGTAGATGTGTTTGGACACAGGATAGCATTGCAGTGGCGGTGCGTCCAGAGTGGGCGCTGGAGAACTGCCCCCTCCTGTGCCCGTCACTCAGAACAATACATAGGTTCATGCCTTGCATTAACCTATGTATTGTCTATGCCGCCCACTCTTCAGGTGGATGGCCCCCTGTTAAGCGACCGACATATGAAGAACTGCGGCATTTATGGGCTTAAAATTGCATATCAGAAACAGTAAGGAAAATTGTCTTGCACATTACAGCCTGAGGGATGTAATTGGCTTCAGAAAAGTTAAATAGGGGACGCAGGGGGGGGGGGGCATTCCTTGGGTAAACACTGACAGGCTGCTCTGCCAATCATGTTCACCAAGTCTGTTTAATGGTAACATGATTGGCTGATGCAACATCTAGGGAAGGAGAATACATCAAGGACAGAAGAAGGATGGCGCTGACCACAAGAAGGTAAGTGCAGGGCTGGGGGGGAACTGGCTGCATTGGAGGGGACAAAATGGCTGCATTAGAGGGAACAAAATGGCTGCATTGGAGGGAACAAATGGGGGCGTTTAATAGGCACCAGAGCAAAAAAGGAGGAAGTTTATTTCCTAAATTGGGGTTTGAACCCCCAAACATTTGGAGCAACAGGCGCCCCTGCTGGAAAGGTTAGTGAAGGAAAATATGCATGGAGGAGAAAAAAGGGGCAATCTAAAGCATCAAGCATGCATGAGGACAAAGGGGACATTCTCAGCATATTACAATCATGGTAATTAGGGAAGGATGAAAGAAATACAATACATTAGCATACATGTAATACATAAAATGTGATGTTAATGGAGAAAACTTACCCTAATATAGTCCTCCTGCAGGACTTGTATAATAGCAGGACAGGTGTCTGGGATTATGAGGCCCAGAGCCTGGGGGGAGATGCCTGTCGTGAACTTCAAGTCCTGAAGACTTCTCCCTGTCGCCAGATAACGTAACGTGGCGATGAGCCTCTGCTCAGTACTGATGGCTTCCCGCATAACGGTGTCCTTCCTGGTAATATAGGGGGACACCAAAGCCAACAGTTCCTGAAAAACGGAGTCAGACATCCGCAGAAAATTCCTGTAGTCCTCAGGATTATTCTCGACTATCTCCCGCAGCAGAGGCATGTGGCAGAATTGGTCCCGCTGGAGCAATCAATTCTTGGTCCATGAACTCCTCCTCACACCATTCATGGACCGGTCTTGGTCCAAAACAAGCAGACCAACACCAAGCGCACGCACAGCACGAACTCGACGACGAGAACGTCCAGGCGACATGGCTAGGAAACGGTCGTCTTATCAGAACGTACAGAACAGAACGCACTTTAAAACAGCAAGGCCTATGAATAACGAACTGAAAAACAGAAACGAACAGGCAAGAACGCACTGTAAAACAGATACGACCTGCCTAGACGCCCTGAAAGTCAAGATACGAACCCACAAGCACAAACTGAACCGCAGAAAACGATCTGAAAAGTACGAAGACTGAAAAGCGCGAATCGTCTCTTCCCAAACTTTTACTTCACACGCGGTAACATGAGATCAGCAAAAGCAGCCCAAGGGGTGGCGCCAAGAAAAAAGATCTTCCCCTTTATAGTGCCGTCGTACGTGCTGGACGTGACCGCGGAGAACAACGAGGAAATTGGGAAATGTCAGTGTGTGCGCATGGAAAGCTTGACGAGAAAATCGACAAGGTTAACAAGAATCTCGTCGAAAAAAACGACGTGTTTTTTACGACGAGAAACTCGGTCGTGTGTACGAGGCTAGAGTGTCGGTGTGTTTTAGGTAGGACAAAAAAAAGCAAAATGCACACTATTGCTTCTGGGCTGTAGTACGGGTACAAACTACAAATAGCATACACATATGTGGTATTGTTGCAATCGTCAGGAGCAGGAGAATTTATTTTGGGTTGTTCTTTGGTGGTAGGTTATGGTAGTAACAAGAAACATATAGCTAAATTTAAAAATATATATTTATTTTACTATTTTGGGCCAGTTTTCCTTTGATAATGAAAATAATTTAAATCTGGAGATAGCCACAACTATTTACTACTAAATGAAAGCCAAGTTGTCCTGAAAAAAACAAGGTATAATCCACCTGGAGGCACAAAGTAGTTGTGGTGATATGTATGGTTTTACTAACACATATCAAAATTGCTAAATTGTGCTTGGGCATTTAGATTTGTTTTACCCTTAGGTGTGAAGGGGTTAAATAAGCCTGACTATGTACTATGTAAACTATTAATTTCACAGCTGCTCAGGTCATCTCAGATCAGATGCTCCTACCTCAGTATAAATTGTATAATTATTACTAATAATAGTCATAAGTGCAAAGGTTTTTCAGATGACCACAGCTCTTGAACGCAGAGAAGGTGAGGTGAACGGATAGCCCAGTAGATGAGTATAACACCTCTTCTGCAAATCCTGGTTGTTAGAATCCTTTTATAGTAGAACTCTCCAGGCTATGTATATTCAACTATTTACATATTCCTAACAAAAAATCACCCAATCATCCAGTGTGATCTGATCATATACAGTATCTCACAAAAGTGAGTGCACCCCTCACATTTTTGTAAATATTTTATTACATCTTTTCATGTGACAACACTGAAGAAATTACACTTTTCTACAATGTAAAGTAGTAGATGTACAGCTTGTATAACAGTGTAAATATGCTGCCCCCTCAAAATAACTCAACACACAGCCATTAATATCTAAACTGCTGGCAACAAAAGTGAGTACACCCCTAAGTGAAAATGTCCACATTGGGCCCAATTAGCCATTTTTCCTCCCCAGTGTCATGTGGCTCGTTAGTGTTACAAGGTCTCAGGTGTGAATGGGGAGCAGGTGTGTTAAATTTGGTGTTATCGCTCTCACTCTCTCATACTAATCACTGGAAGTTAAACATGGCACCTCATGGCAAAGAACTCTCTGAGCATCTGAAAAAAGAATTGTTTATCTACTTAAAGATGGCCTAGGCTATAAGAAGATTGCCAAGACCCTGAAACTGAGCTGTAGCACGGTGGCCAAGACCATACAGTGGTTTAACAGGACAGGTTCCACTCAAAACAGGCCTCGCCATGGTCGACCAAAGAAGTAGAGTGCACGTGCTCAGCATCATATCCAGAAGTGTGTCTTGCCTACAGTCAAGCATGGTGGTGGGAGTGTCATGGTCTGGGGCTGCAGGAGTGCTGCCGGCACTGGGGATCTACAGTTCATTGAGGGGACCATGAATGCCAACATGTACTTGGACATACTGAAGCAGAGCATGATCACCTCCCTTCAGAGACCAGGCCACAGGGCAGTATTCCAACATAACGACCCCAAACACACCTCCAAGATGACCACTGCCTTGCTAAAGAAGCTGAGGGTAAAGATGATGGACTGGCCAAGCATGTCTCCAGACCTAAACCCTATTGAGCATCTGTGGGGCATCCTCAAACGGAAGGTGGAGGAGCGCAAGGTCTCTAACATCCACCAGCTCCATAATGTCATCATGGAAGAGTGGAAGAGGACTCCAGTGGCAACCTGTGAAGCTCTGGTGAACTCCATGCCCAAGAGGTTTAAGGCAGTGCTGGAAAATAATGGTGGCCACAAAAAATATTGACACTTTGGGCCCAATTTGGACATTTTCACTTAGGGGTGTATTCACTTTTGTTGCCAGCGGTTTAGACATTAATGGCTGTGTGTTGAGTTATTTTGAAGGGACAGCGCATTTACACTGTGTCATTTCTTCAGTGTTGTCACATGAAAAGAAATAATAAAATATTTACAAAAATGTAAGGGGTGTACTCACTTTTGTGAGATACTGTAGCTCTGTAATACTCTTTAGAAATATCACCAGCATGCTGCTGTAATTGTTAAAACCTGAACATCAGCTTCAAATATTTTGAAATAATTTTAGATGAAAGTTTTAATTTTACTTTCTGAGGATTCTAATATTGTTTTTTACATATTAAATGCTGGGTCTTTATTATGTAAAGAATTGATGAAGATAATGGCAAATGAAAATTGTATTGAAAACATAAAAAAAAAAAAAAAAACTTACACGTCGACCTTGTTACTCAGGAAATATTGATATTGACAGCCATTTATTATGTAAAAAATTATTTTAGAATCTGCAAAAGTTAAAATTAAAACTTTCATCTCAAATAATTTCAAATAATTATTTTGAAATAATTTGAGATAAAAAATGTCATTTTAACATCTGCAGATTCTAATATTGTTTTCATATATTAAATGTCTGTCAGTATTAAGCTTTGAATTTGTGAAGATAATGGCAATTTATAATAGTCTTAAAACATTACAAAAACCCTTTACACGTCGACCTTATTTTACCAAATGATAGTTATATAAAATGCTTATTGTAAACACTGGAATATTTTATCTTAACTTCAGGCATAGGAAATGGATAGCAATCAAGCACATCATTATCAGAAAATGCATACAATTTACAGTAGTTTGTTTCCTACTGATTTTGTAGTTTTATATTGTTTTAATGATTTTGTAGTTGTAGTTTTACAAGCTATATCTGAGTTTAAGTCTCTGGGTGCCACAAATACTCGAAAAGGTAAATGGGATGGCAAATAAAAGCATACACTGAGAACAGATAGTGTGTCTTTGCAAGCCAAATTGTCCTTTGTGTGCTACTTACAACAAACTATCAACAAAAGACAGTGTCATAATAGCCTTCCACAATTGTGTTGTAGAGTAGTTTATATTGTTCCCTGTGTTCACCTCTTGTAGTTCCTTTCCTAACTGTATATCAATGGGCACTAAAAAATGCAGACCACACCAACATAGTGTGGCTGTTCTTGACCCCTGTGTAGGTCAAATGTAAGAGTCTCTGAGAAACAAATATGACACAAGGAAAAACTGACACAATTACTGTAGTTCATTTTTCCCTAGGTTCATGTAGATGATAATCTACTTGACACAGGCACCAGTTCTATTATCATTATTATGTAGCTGCTTTTAGTGAACCTGGAGTGCACTATGGGAATCAATACCACATTTATGGTATATGCCAAGTTGCCATTTGGATGTTCTGAGTTCCTATTAAAACAATGAAGTGAAACAGACTTAACTAATAGCCAGATTTACCAAAGAGTATCTGAAGGTGATCTATCTAATTGAGGGTAAAAACAAGGTATTGTAGATGTAGCTAAATTTAAGAGACTCTGTCACTTGAAAAGAAAAAGTGATTGCTGCTGCCTGGTCAGGGATAAGCAAATCTGCCAAGCTTTAATTTTAGGGGAGATCATTAAATCCAGCTTGAAATCTGTGAAACTCAAACTTGGCAACTAACCACATTGCAGTCTAAAGGTGGACCAATCTTAGTATAGCATTTTGGCAATTTTTTTTAGACCAATAACTAAGCTCTTGTCAAAAAGGGTTTGGAGAGCTGTGGACTGCCCTGGGGTACATTTAACAAAGCAAAAAGATTTTTAGAACTACTTTTCGCTTCTCGGCCTTCTGGCTGCGATCTTGTATCGGAGTTAAAGGGTTGACAGAAGGCACCAGTCCCACTCGGCCTGGGGGTGTTTCCTTAATTGGCGCACCCCCTACTGCTATTGGGTGGGAAACTGCTGAAAGTCTATGGAAGGCGATTGGTGGTGGTGCTGCGGTACACCACTATGGCGCGGCGGGAGGTGAGGAACATGGTTCGTTTTCTGGTTAAGCCAGTTTTTCCAAGAGAAGTCGGTCTAAGAGAAGTTGTTGTGAATGCTTTGGGTGGAATTATTAAAGTTGCGGTGAGTGAGATATTTGCTTTGCAAGACTTCCAGGGAACAGGAACTTATGATATAACCTTTTTTTTCCCCGAGAAAACCTGTCTGGAAGCAGAGGCGTATCTAGTGAAAATGGCGCCTATGGCAAGCACTGAAACTGCGCCCCTGTCAAAACATTTGAAACCCATCTTTCAGATAATACTGTCAGTATATACAGGTATATAGGGAGAACAGTAGGTTAGTTGTTGGGACTTGCCTCACTTGGTTTGAATCTGGGCCAGGAAGCTATCTGCATGTAGTTTGCATGTTCTCTTGGTGTGGGCATACTCCAAAGCCATGTTGGTAGGTGATAGTCCCCTGTCTGTATGAAGTGGCAATGTACATGGGCGATCACATTCTGCATGCCACCCCCCCATGCCTGAAAAATTATCCAAAAATGAGCGCTGGCCCAAAATCTGCCAAGAGCTGGACAGGACTGAATGGAAGTATACATAGATATGTGTAGGGTCCTCTATGATTGTAGGGTCAGTGTAGAATATGATTAGCCATGTACACTGCCAGTCTGTACACGGTACAATTCACCTACCTGCATGTGTTTGGAGTGGAAGAGGAACCCCGCTGGGAGAACATGCCAACTCCATGTAGCTAGTGTCCTGGGCAGGAGTGGAGCCCAGTATATATATATATATATATGTAGACATTGGTGGGGTACCTGCTTCTCCATGCTCTCCTTGCCCCTGCTGCCCACTATGGGTGGGGGGATCCTCTCGCAGCTGGCACCCTCCAGCATGTAGAGTCCGGAGGGTCAGGTGCTCTGCTCTCCCTCGAAGTGCCATCCGTTGGTCTTGGCCGTCTTCTAGCTGAGTTGCCCCCTCTTAGTGCCCTCCTTGCAGGCAAGGAGAGCCAGGTACAGAGCGTGTCCCTTGTTACAGCCCACACTTTTCTGCATGATACCCGAGCAACAGTACGATCAGCCCCATCCGTCCCCGCCAATCACTTCTGGGACAGTGCTGTGCCACCAATCACTGCACAAGTGGCCCATGGCTGCAGGTGTGTGGCCCCTGAGTCTCCTGCCGCTATGCTGTCACTCTGTCTTCTGTGCAACAGTGGTGTCTCTAGCTTTCATATTTAGGGGGGCACATGGGGGGACAGGAACAAAAGTAGGGGGACCCAACTATAAAAATTATATATATATATATATATATATATATATATATATATATATATATACATATACATACACACACACACACACACATACATACACACACACACGCACACACAATGCCTTGAAAAAAGTATTCATACCCCTTGAAATTTTCCACATTTTGTCATGTTACAACCAAAAATGTAAATGTATTTTATGTGATAGACCAACACAAAGTGCCAGGTTAGGTGATATACAGTAGTGCCAGGATAGGGTGGTATAGTGCCAGGTTAGGTGATATACAGTAGTGCCAGGATAGGGTGGTATAGTGCCAGGTTAGGTGATATACAGTAGTGCCAGGTTAGGGTGGTATAGTGCCAGGTTAGGTGATATACAGTAGTGCCAGGTTAGGGTGGTATAGTGCCAGGTTAGGTGATATACAGTAGTGCCAGGTTAGGTGATATACAGTAGTGCCATGTTAGGGTGGTATAGTGCGTGCCAGGTTAGGTGATATACAGTAGTGCCAGGTTAGGGTGGTATAGTGCCAGGTTAGGTGATATACAGTAGTGCCAGGTTAGGGTGGTATAGTGCCAGGTTAGGTGATATACAGTAGTGCCAGGTTAGGGTGGTATAGTGCCAGGTTAGGTGATATACAGTAGTGCCAGGTTAGGGTGGTATAGTGCCAGGTTAGGTGATATACAGTAGTGCCAGGTTAGGGTGGTATAGTGCCAGGTTAGGTGATATACAGTAGTGCCAGGTTAGGTGATATACAGTAGTGCCATGTTAGGGTGGTATAGTGCGTGCCAGGTTAGAGTAATATAGTGCCAGGTTAGAGTAATATAGTGCCAGGTTAGGATGGTAGTGCCAGGTTAGGGGGTATAGTGCCAGGTTAGGTGGGGTATAGTGCCAGAGTAAGTACATGACAACATGAATAGATAAGCAAATGCTGGTCCTGTTCCTCTCATCCTCTGTCACCTGCTGCATTAAAAGTCTAAATGAATCCATGACTGTCCCACTGTCCCTGCTGCTGCTGCAGAACCTCCTTCTCCCCCGGGCTCTCTGAAGTAAACAAAGAAAGAAAAAACTCACATGTGTAGAAGCACGTTAAGGACTGATTCTGGCTTCTTCTTCTTCCTGGAACTGAAGTCAAAATGTGGCGGGTGGGAGGGGAAGAGGGAGGGGCTGCAACATAGGCAAAGTATGATTGGCTAACAGTGAGATGAGATGCATATATCCCCCTCCTCCTCCCTGTGATGGTCGAGTCGGGACACTGAAATCATCATCATGCAGCCCCTTGAATCTTACTGCTGTGCTGTGCTGTGAACCCTTTTCCCCACACACTCACAGTACAGGTTGGAGATGTTCTGCTGGCTTTGCCTTTTGTCATTCTGACAAGCAGGAGCCCCCGACACCGAGGAACGGATGATCGGCACAGCAATTACAGAGCGATTCTCTGTGTTTCTATCCCTCCAGCAGCTGAGAGCTTACAGGAGGGGGGAAGGGAGACACACACAGGGAGTCGCTCTATTGCCGTGAGGATCGTTTTCATTTGGGGGGGGGGCACAGCTGTTCAACAACTCCGCTCTTCCATTCAGCAACTTCCTCCCGCCGCCCCCTGTACACTGCACGGCCGCGGAGCGGAGAGTGAGCGCCCACCCTGCAGGTAGAACATTGTGATGAGGGGGGGAGTCACCTCACACACACACTAAAAACACTTTCACAGACTTTCCCGGGAGAGGAGGAGAGCACCCACTGTGTGTTCTGCTGGGGGTCATCTGAGCAGTGTGTAGACTGCCAGCTACTCACCAGCGCCCCCTTCATGCGGCGCCCATGGCACTTGCTATGTCTGCCATACCCTGGATACGCCACTGTCTGGAAGTATATGAAAATGTGAGAGTGAAGAAACTGGAAGGAGATGTCCTGTTGGGAAAATTTATGTTTGAGTTACTTTTTGATCCAGAAATCAAGTATGTGACTGTGCATCTTTATAATCCTTTCCTAGAGGTTGATCTTGTGCATACTTTTCTGACCCGCTGTTACTATGCGGTGGGTCCAGGAGAGAAATTAAAACATGCTTTTGGGATCTATCGAAGTAAAGTAAAATTGAAAGAAAGGTTTGAGAAGGATGCAGATAGCTATGCGGGTTTCCGCCACCCCCTGGCTATCTTTACTATTGCAGAACAACGGTGCTCGCTGTTCTACATAAGGCAGCCAAAATTCTGTAGACAGAGTGCTATAAATATGGAGTCACTATAGAAATTGCCATAGCAGCACAGCACGTTAAGGAGGGATGTGGGGCTGGAGTATGTTGCAGATTGTGTGGGGAGCCAGGTCATCAGACTGCCAATTGCTCTAAACCCACAACGTGTGACTTATGTGGGAAGGCAGGGTACAGGGCCCGGGACTGTTTTTTAGTGAGAGGTGCTAAGGTCTTTTTCTATGCTGATGTGGCCAGGGTTAGGAGGTCCCCAGCAGCTAGTAGGGTTGTAGTACTACAGCGTCCAGCTGAGGAACAAGTCAGTAAAAGGTCAGGATCTCATGCTGAGAGTGAGGAGGAACCTGTGGTGGAGAGGTAAAGCAGGCAGGGGCAGTGGAAATGGAGTCCAAAGTACAGGAGTGTGACCCAACCATGAAGTAGAGGAGGGGGATCAGGAGGAGAAGGAAGAGAGTGAGATGGAGGAAAGTGATGAAGAGGAGGAGGCGTCCTTATCAGATAGCTCACTTACAGCAGCTCAGAAAAGTGCCTTGAGAGAGGAGAGTGAGGAGGATTGTGCGAATGAGAGGAGTAGGACTGAATCCTTACCTGGTAGTCCATATAGTATGGATTTGATGATCACAGGAGAATCTACTTGTTATGGACTCTAAAGAATCTGAAAGGGAAACTATTCAGGGAAAAGATAAAGGAGGTGGAGGAACTAGTTCTGCCATTACCTAAATGTTCTATGTGGCCTCAGTGAATGTGAGGGGCATAGGCTCCTCAATTAGGGAGGCTGCAGTTTTGGAAGAGTTGAGTAAGATAGGAGGTGATGTGATTTGTGTTCAGGAATATATGATTACTCCTAAGCAAGATGAATGGGCAAATGGGGAATCAGTATGGTCAACGGCATGCACTAATAAGAATGAAGGGGTTGGTGTGTTGCTTAAAGGAAATAAAATTTAAATCAGAAGTTTCAAAATAATAATTCCTGGGAGGTTATTGAAAATGCAGTTGGCAGGTTCGGGGTTTGAGCTTCGCCTGTTTAACTGTTACGCTCCTGCCTCAAGTGAAAGGCAGAGCTTTCTGGAGACATTAGCACTGCATTTGCCAGGAAGGTGCCCCACTGTATAAGACAGTGTTTCTCAACTCCAGTCCTCGAGGCGCACCAACAGTTCATGTTTTTGGTATTACCATTGATTTGCACAGGTGATTTGAGCAGTTTCACTGCCTTAGTAATTACCACAGCCGTTTCATCTGCAGAAAATCCCAAAACCATGACCTGTTGGTGCACCTTGAGGACTGGAGTTGAGAAACACTGGTATAAGAGGAGTTCCTCTGTTTATATTGTGAAAAGCCGGGTCACTTCCTGCGTTCCTGTGCGGTGCGGCCAGAAAACTTCCGGGCTTAGTGGGAGATTGAGGAGCCCCATTAGGCCACCTGTTCTGAAAACTCCTCTAGAAAGAGTAGTAGTACCTATATCCTTGTCTTGGAACGATAAGTGCTGTCCAACAGTTGCCTTTATTGATTTTGGTGCTGGTGGGGTATTTCTCGATGCAGCACTGGTTAAGAGTCTTCAGATTCCGACTGTTCCGAAAGTTCCACCACTGTGCGTTACTACTCTCGGCGGAGAACCTCTTGGTGATGGACTTATCACTCTCAAGACCAAGCCCCTTACCGTCCCGGTGGGTGTTCTGCATTCCTAAGTGTTGTCGTTTGATGTCATTCCATCTCCTAAGTATCCTGTAATTCTTGGGTTCCCTTGGTTATGTAAACATAACTCATCAATTGACTGGTCCACTGGTCAAATTTCTGCCTGGAGCACCTCTTGTCAGGTTCACTGTCTCCAAAAATTTGTACGTAATAAAGTGTCCATTCTTGAAGTCTCTACTGTCCCTGAACTACCTGAGGCCTATGACGACTTTGCTGATGTATTTTCTGAAAAGGAAGCAGAGGGACTCCCTCCACACCGCCCTTACGACTGTGCCATAGACCTGCTTCCCGGTTCTCCCCTTCCTAAGGGGTGAACCTATCCTCTTAATCTTGTGGAAACAAAGTCAATGGAGGAATACATTGAAAACAGTCTAAAGAAAGGTTTCATCCAGCCTTCCTCCTCTCCTGTGGGAGCTGGGTTCTTTTTTGTGGAGAAAAAAGATGGAGGACTTAGACCCTGCATTGACTACAGATCTCTCAACCGTATTACTGTAAAAAATCGGTATCCACTTCCCTTAATTACGGAGTTGTTTGACCGTGTCCAGGGGTCAAAGATCTTTACCAGACTAGACCTTCGGTCAGCATATAACCTCATTAGAATCTAGATGAATGGAAGACAGCTTTTAATACTAGAAGGGGGCATTACGAGTGTCTGGTTATGCCTTTTGGGCTTTGCAACGCTCCCGCTGTATTTCAGGAGTTTGTGAATGATATTTTCAGAGATCTACTTGACTCTTTTGTTGTCGTCTATTTAGATGATATACTCATTCACTCTAAAGATTTAAAGCTTCACCGTTGCCATGTTCGCACTGTTCTCCAACGTTTAGGAGATCATAGGCTGTACGCCAAACTTTCCAAGTGCTCCTTTGAACAATCGGAAATACCTTTCTTAGGTTATATCATTTCATCTAATGGACTCCAGATGGACTCCAAGAAACTCAATGCTATCTTACAATGGCCTAGACCTTCTACCTTAAAGGAAATACAGCATTTTATTGAATTTTGAAACTACTACCGCAAATTTATCAAGAATTTCTCAAATTTTGGCTCCCATAACTTTTTCTTTACAAAAAAAGGGACCAAATGCTCTCAGTGGCCTCCTGAAGCTCTTGAACCTTTCGATCTCCTAAAATCTGCTTTTTGCTCTGCTCCTGTTCTTCGCCATCCTCAGCCTTCAGCTCAATATTTCTTGGAAGTTGATGCCTCAGAAGTAGGTGCTGGAGCAATGTTATCCCAACAAGAAACTACTGCTAACAAGTTGCATCCGGTTGCCTTTTTCTCTAAGAAGTTCTCTGCTGCAGAACAAAAATATGACATAGGGAATAGAGAAATCTTAGCTATAAAACTAGCATTTTCAGAATGGAGACATCTATTAGAAGGTACGGAACTTCCTGTTGTTGTTCAAACTGACCATAAGAACCTAATCTACTTGGAGAAGGCCCAAAGACTGAATCCCAGACAAGCCTGCTGGGCATTATTCTTCACTCTGTTCAACTTTGTTGTAACGTACATTCCTGGTACTAAGAACACCAAGGCCGATGCCCTGTCTCGGCAATTCCCTTGCGAGAATCTTCAAACTCCTCCGGATCATATTGTTTCTCCGGAACGAATCATTGCTCAACTGGATACTATCCTACAAAATAATTTGTTGTCTGCCCAATCTGGGGCACCTTCTAATCTTTCGGTTCCGTCTAACATGTTGTATGTTCCTCAAGAATTATGTAAAGAAGTCTTGAAAAGGGCCCATGGACAGAGGATATCTGGACATCCTGGTGCCAAACAAACCTTCTTACACCTGAAGTCCCTGGTTTAGTGGCCTACCCTTAAGAAGGACGTAGCAGACTTTGTTAAAGCTTGTACTGTTTGTGAGGCCATCAAGATGCCTCGATCTGTTCCCCAAGGTCTTCTGCAACCGTTACCTGTTCCTCGTGCTCCCTGGACCCACATTAGTATGGATTTTATTGTGGACTTGCCTGTCTCCAGGGGGAATACGGTCATCTGGGTTATAGTAGACAGATTTTCAAAGCTGCCACACTTCATTCCCATGCCTACTCTACCTTCTGCCCCAAGCTTGGCTCAATCCTTTAACGAACATATCATCCGTTTGCACAGTATTCCTGTCGATATTGTTAGTGACAGAGGTCCTCAATTCATATCTTCGTTCTGGAGGGCTGTTTGCAAACATCTGGGGATCAAGAATTCCCTGTCTTCTGGATACCACCCCCCAATCTAATGGCCAAACTGAAAGGGTAAATCAAGATTTAGAGATCTATCTAAGGGCCTATGTGAATGCTGAACATGACAACTGGAGCGAGATGCTACCTCTAGCTGAATTAGCACACAATTCACAATGGAATTCCTCCTTAAAATGTTCTCCGTTTCAAGCTGCCTTAGGGTATCAACCAGGGCCACTGATAGAAATCATGGGGCCCCGTACAGCCTACCTGGCGGGGCTCCCTTCGCAGCCCCAACCTCAACCCTACCCCTGGCCCCTCCCCCAGCCCCGCCTTGAAACAAAGTACAGGTGGGAATGCCACCAGCAGCGCGTCTACCAGCGTGCGCTTGTACTTGCGCATCTTACAATCACGCTCCAGTGAGGGAATTAAGGACGGTACGTTGTCCTTGTAACGGGGATCCAGCAGCGTGGCCACCCAGTAATCAGCACCTGTTAGAATATGGGCAACTCGGCGGTCGTTGCGGAGACACTGCAGCATGTAATCGCTCATGTGTGCCAGGCTGCCCAGAGGCAACGAAAAGCTGTCCTCTGTGGGAGGTGTATCGTCTGTGTCCTCTGTATCCCCCCAGCCACGCACCAGTGATGGCCATGAGCTGGTCTGGGTGCCACCCTGCTGTGAACATGGTTCCTCCTCCTCCATCTCCTCCTCCTCATCCTCCACCTCGTCATCATCCAGAACTGTGCCCTTGCTGTACAATTGTGTACCTGGCGTTTGTTGGTGCAGGAACCCACCCTCGGAGCCACTTGTGAATGACTGCCCTGAAAGCCTTGGAAATGATCCCTCTTCCTCCTCCTCTTCCATCATCGCCCGAAACGTTTTTTCAAGGAGGCATAGAACTGGGATAGTAACGCTGAGAACGGTGTCATCGGCACTGGCCATGTTGGTGGAGTACTCGAAACAGCGCAACAAGGCACACAGGTCTCGCATGGAGGCCCAGTTATTGGTGGTGAAGTGGTGCTGTTCCGCAGAGCGACTCACTCTGCAGCTGAAACTCCACTATCGCCTGCTGCTGCTCGCACAGTCTGGCCAGCATGTGCAAGGTGGAGTTCCACCTTGTGGGCACGTCATATATGAGGTGGGGAGTGGGAAGGCTGAAGTTACGCTGCAGCGCTGACAGACGAGCAGCAGCAGGGTGAGAACGCCGAAAGTGCGCACAGATGGCCCGCACTTTCTGCAGCAGCTCTGGCATATTGGGGTAATTTTTAAGGAACCCCTGCACCACCAAATTCAGCACATGCGCCAGGCAAGGCGGCTAGGCCCAGAGCTGATACAATATTTCACCCATTATCGCACACCACCATGCCGGCTTGAGGCTCACTGCCACCAACCACTCATCGGTCTGTTGTTCCATGTCCCTCCAACTCCTGCGCGGTGTGGCGTTTTTCCCCCAAACATGAAAGTTTTAAAACTGCCTGCTGTCGTTTACCCCTGGCTGTGCTGAAGTTGGTGGTGAAGGTGTTACGCTGACCGGATGAGGAGGCGGTAGAGGATGAGGAAGCGGAGTAGGAGGAGTTAGCAACAGGAGGCAAACTGAAGCGCCCTGCAATCCTTGGTGGTGGAAGGACATGCGCCAAACTGCTATCCGCCTCAGGCTCAGCCGCCACTGCATTTACCCAGTGTGCTGTTAGGGAGATATAACATCCCTGACCGTGCTTTCTGGTCCACGTATCCGTAGTTAGGTGGACCTTGCCACAGATGGCGTTGCACAGTGCACACCTGATTTTGTCCCCCACTTGGTTGTGCAGGGAAGGGATGGCTCGCCTGGAAAAGTAGTGGCGGCTGGCCACGACGTACTGTGGGACAGCCAATGCCACCAGGCTTTTAAAACTCGGAATGACAGCATTTCAGGGCAAGGGATCGCGGGTGGGTAGGGGGGTACTTCCTCTTTCGCTCCAGTGTTTGGGAGATAGAGAGCTGAACGCTTCCATGGGACATTGTGGAGATTGTTGGTGACCAAGGTGGTAGTGTTGCTGGCAGATACTGTTTGCGGGGTGGCAGGTGCCACTGTCACTACAGAGGTGGATGAAGAGGCCGAGACTGCATCAGAAGAGGAAGCAGGAGGAGCCAGAGACCTTTCTTGGTTTTTGAGGTGTCTACTCCACTGCAGCTCGTGCTTTGCACTTAGATGCCTAGTCATGCAGGTTGTGCTCAGGTTGAGAACGTTTATGCCTCGCTTCAGGCTCTGATTGCACAGCCTGCAAACCACTCGTGTCTTGTCATCAGCACATTGTCTGAAGAACTGCCATGCTAGGGAACTCCTTGGACCTAGCTTTGGTGTGCTCGGTCCCTTGCTGCATTGGGCAGTAGCAGGCGTACTGTCTAAGGGACAGACGCTCCGCTTTTGCACCCTGCTCCCTCTTCTGCTGTGTTGGTGGCTCTGTGCGACCACCGCCTCTTCCTCCAAACTACACAGGTCACCTGCATGACGTTGATTCCATGTGGGGTCGAGGACCTCATCATCCTCCACATCATCTTCCACCCAGTCTTCACCCCTGCCCTCCTTGTCGGTCTGCACAATTGCGAAAGCAGCAGCAGTTGGCACCTGTGTTTCTTCATCATCCGAGACGTGCTGCGATAGTCCTCCCATGTACTCATCTTGAAACATAAGTGGTTGGGCATCGGTGCACTCAATCTCTTCCACTTCTGAGGCAGGGCTAGGTGGATGGCCCTGGGAAACCCTGCTAACAGAGTCATCAAAAAGCAGAAGAGACTGCTGCATGGCTTGGGGCTCAGACTGCTTGGCTGATTTGCAAGGGGGTGAGGTGAAAGACTGATGGACATCGGCTGCAGGTGCCAACTTTGATCTTTCAGCAGTAGACTGGGTGGGAGACAATGTGAAGGAACTGGAGGCACTGTCGGCAACCCAATCTACTATTGCCTGTACTTGTCCTGGGCCTGGCCTCAACATTCGTAGAGCCGCATTAGGCCCGACCAAATACTGTTGCAGGCTTTGTCGCCTACTTGCACCTGAGGAAGGTGTTTCACTTGTACGTGTAGCTGGCACAGATCGATCACGTCCTCTCCCTGAAACAGGAGCTCCACCAGCAGCACCACGATCGGGGCCATGTCCCTTATTTGACGTTCTCCTCATATTTCTCAAATTTAGGATCTTGCCCTAAATGGGTGTTTTATGAATATCAGAATAATAGGATTTTTATAACAGCTTACCTGTAAAATCCTTTTCTTGGAGTACATCACGGGACACAGAGCGACATAGTCATTACTAATGGGTTATATAGATACCGTCAGGTGCTGGCACTGGCAACTTCCAAAACCGGAAGTACCCTCCCCTATATAAGCCCCTCCCATCCGGGAGCACCTCAGTTTTGTAGCAAAGCAATAAGTGTCCCCAAAGAGAGGCGGGAGCTCTGTGTCCCGTGATGTACTCCAAGAAAAGGATTTTACAGGTAAGCTGTTATAAAAATCCTATTTTCTTTCTCGTACATCACGGGACACAGAGCGACATAGTCATTACTAATGGGATGTCCTAAAGCAATGCCAAAATGAGGGGGGGATACACCATATATAAGCTGAGCGCTATCAGACATGAGGATCTTTTGCGGCCTGCAACACACTGCGCCCAAAGGCGACATCCTCCTGACTTCTAACGTCCACCTGGTAGAACCTAGTAAACGTGTGTACTGAAGACCATGTTGCGGCCTTACAGATTTGAGCCAGGGAGGCCTGGTGATGCACTGCCCATGAAGTTCCAACTGCTCTCGTGGAGTGCGCTCTAACTTTGAACGGAGGCGGTCTCCTTCTCAAGCCATAGGCTTGTATTATGACCCGTCGAATCCACTTGGCTAAAGTAGATTTTGACGCTGCCTGACCCTTTCTGGGGCCTTCCGGCAGAATAAACAAGGTATCCGTTCTGCGAATCTGAGCAGTGGCTTTTAGATAAGCTTTAACTGCTCTTACTACATCCAAAGAATGCAATAACTTTTCCTCTACCGAAGTAGGTTTGGGGAAAAAAGAAGGAAGAACCACATCTTGGTTCAAATGAAACCTCGATACCACCTTAGGAAGAAAGGCTGGATGAGGACGTAACACTACTCTGTCCTTATGGATAACCAGATATGGCTCCTTACAGGACATAGCTGCTAATTCCGATACTCTTTTAGCCGAACAAATGGCTACTAGAAAAATCAATTTCCTGGTGAGAAGCACCAAGGAAATATGCTGTAATGGTTCAAATGGTTGTTTTTGTAGAACCGACAGAACCAAGTTTAGATCCCATGGACATATGGGAATATTAACCGAAGGACTAATACGCATCACTCCTTGTATAAAGGCTTTGACTAGTGAATGCGAAGCCAAGGGCCTTTGAAAAAATATTGACAAGGCCGAAATCTGACCCTTGATGGTACTCAGGGCAAGCTTCCTATCTACAGCCCATTGTAGGAAGTCCAGAATCCTACCTATTACGTATTTACGTGGATGCCATTTCTTGGCCTCACACCAGGCGATGTACGCCTTCCAGATTCTATAGTAGATCTGCCTGGATACCGGCTTCCTGGCATTGATCATGGTAGATACCCCAGCATTAGAGAGCCCTCTCTTTTTTAGAATGTGGGCTTCAATAGCCAGGCCGTCAAACCTAGGGCTGGTAAGGAAGGGTGGTATATCGGTCCTTGCGAAAGCAGGTCCGGACGATGTGGGAGGGTCCAAGGACTCCCCACAGACATTTTTACAATCTCCGCGTACCATGCTCTTCGGGGCCACGCTGGAGCCACCAGAATCACTGGTTTCTTTTCTACCCTGATTCTGCGGAGTAATCGAGGTAACAATTGTGGCGGTGGGAATGCATATATCAGCTTGAACTGATCCCAAGGGAACACTAGGGCATCCGAGCCGCACGCTAGGGGATCCCTTGTCCAAGAGACAAACCTGTCCACTTTTGTGTTGAATCTGGATGCTAGCAGATCTACATCCGGTGTTCCCCACCGCTGACATATTGTCCGGAAAACCTCGGGATGAAGGGACCATTCCCCTGGGCATAATTGTTGGCGACTTAGAAAGTCCGCCTTCCAATTCTCCACTCCTGGAATGAATACCGCAGATATGGCTGGGACATATCTTTCTGCCCATCTCAGGATGTAATTTACTTCCCTTTGGGCTGCACGACTCCTGGTGCCCCCCTGACGATTGATATATGCCACTGCTGTGGCATTGTCTGATTGAATTCTGACAGGGGACCCTTGGAGTTTGGATGTCCATGCTACTAGGGCATACCGGGCTGCTCGTATCTCTAAGAGATTGATGGGCAGGGCCTTTTCCGCATCCGACCATCTGCCCTGGAGAGACCATTGCTCCAGTACTGCTCCCCAGCCTATAAGGCTGGCATCTGTAGTGACCACCTTCCAGGAAATCGGACTGAAGGATTTCCCTCTTTCCAGATTCTGGGGAACCAACCACCAGCGGAGGCTCTTGCGAACGGAAGGGGACAAGGACATTGGTAAGTCCAGAGCCTGAACCTTTTTGTTCCAGGCTGACAGTATGGCCCTTTGCAACTTCCTTGAATGGAATTGACCGTAGGGTACTGCTTCGAATGATGCCACCATTTTTCCCAGCAGGCTCATGCACAGGCGTATGGATGGCTGTCTTTTTGAACCCACTAAGTGGATCAAATCTCTCAAAGACGACCCCTTTTCTTGAGGCAAGAAAATTTTTCTCTGGTCTGAATCCAGCCTTAGCCCCAAGTATTCCAGACTTTTGACTGGTTTTAGGGCTGACTTGTCTCGGTTGATAATCCAACCGTGATATTCCAGATACTTGATTGTCTCGTGAACAACCACTTCTAGTTTTTCCACTGAGTGGTCTATCAGCAACAAGTCGTCTAGATATGCCATTATCGTTACACCTCGCGTTCTTAGATTGGCCAATAATGGGGCCAGAATTTTTGTGAACACTCTTGGTGCTGTGGCCAGACCGAAGGGTAAGGCTCTGAACTGAAAATGGCGCCCTTCTACCGCAAAGCGTAGAAATTTTTGGTGGGCTGGAAAGATGGGAATGTGCAAATAAGCATCTTTGATGTCGATCGAGGCTAACCATTCCTCCCCTTGTAGGGCAGTGGCTACCGATCGGATCGACTCCATCCGGAAAGTCCTGATATGTAGGAATTTGTTTAGCCCTTTTAGATTTAATATGGGCCTCACGTCCCCGATTGGCTTCGGAACTGTAAAGAGGTTTGAGTAAAACCCGCACCCCCATTCTTCCAGGGGAACCTCTATAATTACTGCTTGGAGCAATAATTGTTCCAGTGCCAACTGGAGGGATCCTCTCTTCTGGGGATCCCTTGGCACGTTTGACCTTATAAAGCGGGAAGGAGGGGAGTTTTTTAACTCCAATTTGTATCCCAGATTTACTGCGGAGAGCACCCATCTGTCTCGGATCGTGTCCCGCCAGGTCTCTGTGAACAACTGAAGTCTTCCCCCCACCCGATTGAGTGGGGGCAACCCTTCATGCATTTGACTTTGGGGGAGGTTTTGTACCTCTCCTGCTCCAGGGCTTCTTGTTACCCTGCAACTGTCCCTGATTTTTACCTCCGGGATTTGACCGAGGAGGCCGTCGGAACTGTTTCACAGCCGATGCCCTAGGGACTGGAGAAGCCGGCCTCTTAAAAGAGGGACCTCTAACTCTATTTTTAACCGGCAAAAGTGTACTTTTACCGCTGGAAATTCTCTGGATATACTTGTCCAGGTCTTCCCCAAATAAGCGCTCACCATGAAATGGGAAGCTGACCAGCAATTTTTTACAGGGAGCTTCAGCAGACCAGTTTTTGAGCCATAGAAGCCTGCGCATATGTACTACAGACAGCGTAAGGCGGGAGGCCTGATGGATTGAATCCTTTATGGCGTCCACCGCAAAGCATAAGGCTCTAGGTAGATCAGCTAGGGCAAGAGCCTGCTGATCTGGCAAGTCCCTTAAGACCTCTTTCAACTGATCCTTCACTGCTTGGCAGACCCCAATAGCTGCCACTGCTGGTTGTGTTACCAATCCTGCTGTAGAAAAAGCAGATTTTAATAAGGACTCCAATTTTTTATCTATTGGGTCCTTGAACATTTGGACATTATCCACCGGACATGTCAGTGATTTATTCACACAAGAGATGGCTGCGTCCACTATAGGGACCTTCCATTTTCTGATGAACTTATCCTCCATGGGATAGACCACCGGAAATCTCTTAGGGGGAGTAAATATTTTGTCAGGATGCTCCCAATCCTGGTAAATGAGCCCTTCCAGTAAAGGATGGATCGGAATGGAACAAACAGTCTGGGGAGCTTTTAGCGACCCCAACGAGGAGACAGAAGTGGATGATGGCTCCGCAAGTGGCATTTTAAATGCTGATCGGACCATATTAGTCAGGGACTGAACCCATAACCTTTCAGCATGTGATGCTGAGAATGGCTCTTCCACTGTTGATTCCTCTACAACCGAATCGACCTCATCCTGATCCCCTTCAGGTAGGTCGATCCCTGTATGGGACTGTTGCTTTGTTAACAGGCACTCTGAGGGAGGAGACGGAGATCGGGCGCTTTTCTCCTGTGACAGGGAAGCCGCGATCAATGCTGACAATCTCTCTTCCAGCCCTCCCAGAGCTGAGGAAAAAACCTCCTCTGTTACATACAGAGGAGCAGGTGAACTGAGGACAGCCACAGTACCAGGTACTCCTGAGGGTGCTCTACGGTCACTAACCTCTGATTCTTCAGGGGAGACTGGTGCAGCCAAAGCATGCCCAAGATCCTCAGAGCCCGATGGAGACCCCCTATTCCTCCTGGAATTTCTAGTCCCGGAGTTTTTAGACGGCATATTCCTAAGCCACAAAGCTGAGGTATTCCAGCCGAAATACACCAGTTACTGACAATAGTCTAGCATAAATGCTGCTATAAGAAACAGTTGGTGTCTACTAATGTGCCTTTCTAGGGGATGCCTGTATCAACCGCTTGCTGTATGCCCTTTTTTAAATGTTGCCAGCTCTGTCTCTGCACTTCATAGCCAGCTCACCACACAATATTGTGATTTTTATCATGCTGGGACGCCCGCACATGCGCAGAAGCGCTGCGGCGCGCACAGAGCGTCATCCCCCAGGCTCCGCCCCCTTTTCCGGCTCACCTCTATATATAGAGGCGCGTGCACGCGCGCGGCCACATGCGCCTTTGGCGCTAATTTCGAAAAAATGGAAACTAGGGACAAGAGCCAGGGCCCCTCTTTGCCGCAGGCCGGGGGATGGACGAGCATTGCAACATGGCAGAGGAAGCAGTTTCCCATGAGAGAACTCACCATCTGCCTGGACTTGCTCTGCTGAGAAGAAACTAGTCCACATGACAAGAAAACATTCCACAGCGGCCTCTAGTGGACAAACACAGGTACCGCAGTCTAATATATTAAATATATATATAAAAAAAATTTTTTTTTTTTTTTTTTTTCTTGACCACCATTAAAAATTATTACATTTTTTTAGTAGTTACAGGCATGCACAGAATTTTGCGGGAATACCATTAGGTAACAGACAGAAAGACAAATTAGGCTTGGGGGTCCCCCAATAGAACCAAGTTCCTGGGGGCCCCCACTTACCTGTTCCCCGCCGCAGGACTTTGTTTGGTCCACAAAAGCCCAAACTTCACCTATCACGGCAGGCATTGTAATCAAACCTTCAGGGACCGGGTTCCCAAGGATTCCACTCCCCTGGACCTGTATAGCACCCTGCACAGAAAACATCTTGGTCGTGGGTATGACCAGAGCTCTGGATCCCAGGGTCCAGCTCTCCTAAGAGAAGCATTACAGGCAAAACCTTTCTCTTCTCTGCAAGGCCCGGGTACCGACCGTTTAGCTATGAAGCTTTTTTGGTCGGATCCGGAATAGCTTACTGAGGCCCAAAAGAACCTGTACGCAAGCTCAGTGAAAAACACATGTTTCTTCTTGGCCAACACCTTAGACACTGGCAAAAAACTGAGGTGCTCCCGGATGGGAGGGGCTTATATAGGGGAGGGTACTTCCGGTTTTGGAAGTTGCCAGTGCCAGCACCTGACGGTATCTATATAACCCATTAGTAATGACTATGTCGCTCTGTGTCCCGTGATGTACGAGAAAGAAAGAGCAATAGTATCTAAAGGGTGTATCTCACAGGTACAGATATGCAGAAAACGCAACCAAAAAAATTTTGCCCAAAAAACGCACCAAAAAAAAAAAATTTCCCCCAAAATTATTATATTTTTTGAAGATCAGAATAGGAGAACAGTATCTAAAGTGTGTATCTCACACGTACAGATATGCAGAAAATGCAGTAAAATTTTTTTTTTTATGGCAGAAGATGCACCAATTTTTTTTTTTCCCCTACATTATTATATTTTTTGAAGATCAGAATAGGAGAACAGTATCTAAAGTGTCTTTCTCACACGTACAGATATGCAGAAAATGCACCAAAATAAATTTTTATTGCAGAAAACCCACCAAAATTTTTTTTTTTGCCCTAAATTATAATTTTTTGGAAGAGCAGAATAGGAGAACAGTATCTAAAGGGTGTATTTCACAGTAACATATGCAGTGCTGGTGCACTGAGCTTGCATAAAATGCTCGCCGAAGCCAACCTAACTGACGGATAAAAGTTATCTTTTCTCTGGCACTGGGCTCAGGGCAGGATATAAAGATTGTGCACTGCACCCACACAACAAAAGCAAGGTAGATCGCTGAGTAATTTGATTTCTGAATCAGGACAGGACTATCCAATTCTCTCCCTCAAAGCAGCAGCAGCAACCTTTCCCTACACTAACTTTAGCAGAGTGACGTGCTGTGCTATGTGCCTCTAGCTTATATAGAGGCTGGGTCACATGCTGCACTGGCCAATCACAGCCATGCCATTAGTATGCAAGGCTGTGATGGCTTCTAATGGCACACAAGTTAAACAAATGTTGATTGGCTGCCCTGCAGCTTTTTAAAATGTGCCATTACGTTGCCGAACACCGAACCCGAACATACCGTAAATTGTTCGGGTCCGGGTACCAAAGTTCGGGTTCACTCAACCCTACTGCCTACCTCCAATCCGATCCGCTAAACAAAACAGAAAGGGATCCGTTCTCCTCCATCTAGCGGATCGGATTGGAGGGCAGTCGGGTGTAAACGGATAGCTGGTTTGTTTACACCAACCGCCCTTAGAGCAGAGTGGGTTGTCTCCGTGTCTGCTCTGCATAAGCTGAGTGGACACGGACCTGTCATCAGCCCACTCCACTCAGCGGGGGATCAGTGGACAGATTCCCCTCTGAACAAGCAGATTCTACTCAGTGTGAAAGCCTTGATCCCAAACAGGAACACAGGGAGCTTAAAATCATCAGCATAGCGTGCAAAAGCCTGGCGTGCAATAAGATGCCAAGGAAGAACCGCCTACCTGCCAAATTTTATAACAAGCTGTGGCATGTGGTGGAAAAACATGTATGCGAGGTTGTACGGTACATCTATAATGAAGGTAAAATGAGTAGAACCACGACAGAAGGTGTTATCACCCTAATACCCAAAGGGGGGGATAAAAGGGAGTTACGGAATTGGAGACCTATTTCGTTGTTGAACTCTGATTATAAAATGTTATCTAAAGTCATCTCAAATCGGTTAAGGGATGTAGCTGCTGAAATTATCCGGGATAATCAGGTGTGTGCAGTTCCTGGCAGGAGGATTGTTGATAATTTGGTTTTATTGAGGGATATGATTATTTTTTTTTTATAACAGCCCTCTGGTAGTGGAATGCATAAATCTGGAGAAAGCCTTTGATAGGGTTTCTCACGCCTTTCTACTGCAGGTATTGAAGAGTTTGAGTCTTCTTGTACTCATGATCAAAGCGATCAAAGGCCTGTATAACAATATTTCTAGTCAAGTCCTAGTTAATGGAAACCTGAGTGAACCCTTTCAGATCAAATCCGGTATGAGGCAAGGGTGCCCACTTTCTCCCCTAGCCTTTATTTCAGTAGTGTAACCTCTGTTACAAAGGATCCAAAAGGATAAAATTCATAAATGTTTTTTAAGACCAGGAAGTGGTGCATTAAGTGTCAAAACAATGGCATACATGGACGATATTGTGGTGGTTGGAATATCGCAGAGGGACTTAGATAGAGCCAAGCTACATTTGAGGATCTTCTGTAGTATTACTGGAATGGGAGTCAACTGGGGAAAATGCCAGCGGTGTCAGTTGGGGCGGATAATCCCTATGAAGTTCAGGAGGTGGAAGAAGTAAAAGTATTAGGGGTGCATTTTGATAGGAGAGTGAGCGGCAAGACGAGCTATAAGAACTTGCTTGCGAAGGTCAAAGCAAGGTGCGGTTTTGGAAGTTGAGAGACTTATCCCTGCGAGACAAAGTCCTTATAATCAAAGCAGTGATTCTGCCATTACTCCTGTACACTTGTGTAGTATTGCCCCCTGGTAAAAGGTGGACGCAGATGGTTACGAAGGAACTCTTTTGTTTCTTCTGGGGAACACGCATGGAGAAAGCAGCTCTGGAGGTTGTGATGAAAGTCGAAGGCAACGGGGGACTTGGTTTTCCTAACATTGACAGGTTTTTAAAGCTACACTATTTTCTGTTGGTCAACAGGATGATCCATGGAGAAAGCAAAGCGGCTTTTCTGGCAAAATATCTGGGAGGATGGTGTTTTGTGACATGGAAATGGGTGGGGAAAGATCTTACAAAACCACGTGCTCAGGTGGTTCCCCCATTTTATTTATACTTAGAAGCAAGTAGAAAACAGTTGGGTGTGGAGGAAACAGAACATAAGGAAATAGTGAAGGGTGCAATTGTAAGAAAATTAAGAGAAAAGGAAACTGAGTGTGCAATAATGTATTTAAATTCTAAACAGGCAAAACTCACTTGGAAAATATTTGAGATAACAGGGATCTTGAATAAGTAGAAAGACATTACCTGGATGATGTTGCATGGATGCCTTCCGACGAGGGTGTTCATGAAAAATTGGGATCTGTGTAATACGAATAAATGTCCATGGGTGAGATGCGGAAGTCCAGAACATTTGAGTCATTTTTTTTTTTTCTTGCCCTTTCGCAGTCAAAATTCAGTAGATGTTTTTTCTTTTCTTTCCTGCATTTTTAAGGATAAGCAGTCCTGACATAAAACAGTTCTTATCCACATGGATGGAAGGTAGGGAGGTAAGGGCTTCCTGGATTTTCTTTGCCGTGTTTAGGGAAGCTGTATGGGATGCAAGAAATCTATTAGTTTACAAGAAGGAAGAACTGTCTCCTGAGGATGTTGTAAGGCTAATTCTGGCAAGATTATATACATGCTATATGTATCAGGTCCATAAGATAGGAAAACAAGATACAGATAAATTATGGAATGGGGAGAGGTGGAGTTACTTGGTGCGGTTTAAAGTCAAGTTGATATGTTGTTTCTTTTGTTGTTTTTCTATGAGAATTACTAAAATGATGTGATACTGCAAAGCCTGATGCTGTTGTGAAGGCATTTTAAGTTGGATACTTTGTGCAATTTAACTGATGGTAAAAAAAAAAAAAAAAAAATCTGTTCTTATTAGTTACCAGTGGAGGCCCTGTGCTACTATCCCTGGCCTACGGCGGTTGGTTAGGGGTGGCGGTGGCTATGCAAATCCACTGGTGTAATGGTTACCTGGAAGGCTAGTATAGAGGGGAGAGCCAAAACTGAACTGCTCGATGAACTGAGGGCCATTAATAGGTCTCCTCTAGAGAAAGCTGGAAGGGTTACCTCCTGATGGGGATGGAGCTGCACTGGTCTGGTCAAAGGCCAGGCCCCCGAAATAAGCCTGTGGTGAAGTGCCCCTGGTTTGGCAGTATAGGGGTGCCATAACTCTCACTGTGTTTGAGTTCCCACTATGAGTTGTTACTGGCACCAAGGTCACTGCACCACCACACTTTTTTCCGCACCTTCCTCTTGGGCCAGGCCTTTTGGCTAGGACCAGAGGAATTTTTATTCCTGGCCTTAGGGCCAGCCATTGTACCATACAAAAGCATCTTAGCACTTTCTCCACTTCCCTTTTCCCCACCTTTATGTTGTTTGTTGTGTCTGCCACTTTATGTCTCTTTTTTTTTGGTTGTTGGGTATTGTACATGTTTCACGTTTAGTAGGTTGTAGGTCCTTGAGCCTGCCCTGAACGTCTTGGGAGGGGGTGGACATGGCCTTCTGGCTTGGTTCGCCCTCTCTCATAGGTCTCTCTTCGGGGGAGCCCCACCTAGTACTCAAAAACCTTGCAGTTAGTCATGATACCTCCACCTGAGAAACATTTAAAAGCTGCATCCCATTGTGAAGATTACCCTCACCCCCCCCCCCCCCCTCCTAGAGACACAGAAGGATTTAAAACGAAATCTCACCAAAATTTTAGGAAATTCTTTGTCACAGTTGTCCCCATTCATATATAAACAATAATTAATTTAAATTGATATAAATAAGGTAAATAATCAAGCAGAAACACAGCAATAAAAGCCTGGCATAGGGTCTAACAATTCTTTACCCTACCAAAGAAAAACTTCACATACACTTTAAATTGACAGATTACATAAGCAAATATACAGTACTTTTGATTCTTGAACTGTTGTTTTTTTAATTACAATAACTGTTTTAAAACACATCCATTCTTGAAAATATATTTAGAAAATAAGTAAAACCCATTATATATTTTATACCTGTTGTGTTTTTGTGGTGTTTTAAGATGTCAGCAGCACATGTTTCATGCCTGGCCACCATTACTTCTTAAATCTTCAATAGGCAAGTACAGCTGAGTTTGTCAGTAAAAGTAGGCATGTTATAAAAATGAATATGCCACTGACAAATCCACCTGTTCTTGTTCCCAATTGTCCAAAAAATATATATATATTTATGTAGTGTTAGCATTGCAATAAAATTGAACCAATTCTGCAACTGAGGCAAGGAGCCTACGCTGGAGGTGGAAAACTCAAATAATGTAAGCATCTCTCCGTCTCTCTCTGCACATAACTAACTGAACCTGAATGACAACAAAGTTTTCAAGTTATCACAAGAATTTATTGATGAAGTATTTTGCAGAGCATTAAATTAAAACAGCATAGTTTTGTTAAAACCTGATAAAACTCCTAATAACCCTGAATCATATCGCCCAATTTCGTTACTCACTTCAGATGTGAAGCTATTGGCAAACGTGTTAGCCACTAGATTAGCGAAAGTAATATCTAAGATAGTGCATATGGACCAATCTGGTTTCATCCCAAATAGATCTACTGCAGTAAATATAAGGCGCTTATTTCTTAATTTGCAGGTCCCGTCTGAAAACATGGGCAACAGAGCTATATTGTCGCTTGATGCGGCAAAAGCTTTTGATAGCATAGAATTGGATTTTCTATGGCATTGTCTAGAAAAATTTGGTTTTGGATCCCAGTTTATAAGATGGATACTTCTTTATGCTGCCCCAGTAGCACGGGTACAGGTAAATTAACATATATCGGCACCTTTTTCACTGCAACGAGGAACAAGACAGGGATGCCCATTATCACCTTTGCTGTTTGCTTTGGCCCTTGAACCCTTGGTTGCCTCTGTCCGTCAATCATCAAATATTGTTGGGTTTTGTAGATTTCTGGGAGAGGATAAGATTGCTTTATACTGTACGCTGACGATACACTTTTATTTTTGGGAGATACTATGCGATGCGAGTGGCCAGCAGGCGATTTTTTTTTATTTATTTTTTACCAAAAATATGTAGAAGAATATATATTGGCCTAAACTGATGAAGAAATTTGTTTTTTAAAAACATTTTTGGGGATATTTATTATAGCAAAAAGAAAAAAATAAATATTTTTTTCAAAATCGTCGTTTTTTTTGTTTATAGCGCAAAAAATAAAAAACGCAGAGGTGATCAAATACAACCAAAAGAAAGCTCTATTTGTGGGAAAAACAAGGACACAAATTTTGTTTGGGTACAGCATTGCATGACGGCGCAATTGTCAGTTAAAGTGACGCAGTGTTAAATTGTAAAAAGTACTCTGGTCAGGAAGGGGCTAAAATCCTCCGGGGCTGAAGTGGTTAATATATATGACTCTTTTTTAGGCTTTACGATAAATTGGGACAAATCAGTTCTTCTACCTGTGGACCCCCTAGTGATCAATATGCCAACTTCTGCTTCTCAAATTGCTATAGTCTCTACATTTAAATATCTAGGGGTACAAGTCACTTCACAAGTAAATACATATGTGGAGAGGAGTTTGACCCCACTATTTAAGCAGTTTGGACAAGTAATAGGTAGAGCTAATTTGATAAAGATGATATGGATGCCACAACTACTATATTTGCTACATAATTGCCCCATATGGCTACCACTGAATTTTTTTTAACAAATAGATACCCTGTTTAGAGATCTTACCTGGAGATATAAACGTCCCTGTGTTAGATTTGAAATTTTGCAGCTGCCCTGGATGAAGGAGGCTTTGTGTTCCTAATGCCAGGTTGTATTATCTGGTGTCCCAACTATATGGATGGAATACTATAAATTGTAAGGATCCCATACAATAAATTATATTTTCTCAATTGCCGATAGACCCACTAGTGCAGTACTTACCATTTTTATAATAAACATAGATATCCTACATTTTATGTGATTCATAGGATTTGGACTACTGTTCAACAAGACACTCAGTATGAGGGAAACACTCAACATACGCCCATTTGGAATCATTTACAATTACCTGAAGTGGCAAAGCTTGAAAATTTCGATTTATAGAAAGTCTGGCATTTTGCTTCTTAACCATCCATATAATAATGATGTTTTGCAATCATTTGATAAATTGGCAGCAGAATATAATTTGTCTAATAAATATTTTTTTCAAAACTTACAGCTATGGCATGCTTTAAAATATTAAAATATAACCCTTCATCAATTTTAGCTTTAGCAGTAACTGTATAGCCCTGTACACACGATCGGTTTTACCGATGAAAACCGTCCGATGGATTGTTTTCATCAGACAAACCGATCGTGTATGGGACCCATCGGTCTTTTTTCCATCGGTTTTAAAAAATAGAACATGTTTTAAATTTTTCCGATGGATAAAAAAAACGATCGAAAACTCCGATCGTCTATGGGCAAGTCCATCGGATAAAAAACCCACGCATGCTCAGAATCAAGTCGACGCATGCTCAGAAGCATTGAACTTCATTTTTCTCGGCTCATCGGAGTGTTTTACGTCACCGCGTTTGGAACGGTCGTTTTTTTGACTGATGGTGTGTAGGCAAGACTGATGGAAGTTAGAATCCATAGGATATCCGATCGTGTGTACGAGGCTTAAGACGTGCTAAACAGGGACTCATAGGAAATATATATTCTTTTATACAAATGATAGCTATAATTAATTCACAAGAGGGTAGTTTTGGACTCTGGCGCAGAGATTTAGAGACACTTAGTGATGGGGAGTGGGGGCAAGCCTTGAAAATTGTATTTAGGGTATCCTTATCCTCCTCACAGTGTTTGACTCAGTTATTTATCATTCTTAGAGCTCATTATACTCATTTAAAACTGTACTCTTGGGGGAAAGCAACTACATCAAATTGTCCAAGATGCACTACTGGTACAGGTACACCTATACATATGTTGTGGCGATGTCCCAAACTGCATAGCTACTGGGAGGGAGTGTGTATTTGATCATTTAAAGCGGAAGTAAACCCATCAATTTAACAATTACAAAAAACAGTTAAATTTCCGGCATGCCGGAAATGCTAACTGACATATTGGTTGTGCTCTCAACCAAACTGTCACACCATCCAATGGCTGGTGTCATAACTGGTCACATGTGCAGCATCATGGCAGTTGAAGATTAAACAGAGGCCAAGATGGCAGCTTCCTTGGCTGAAAACGATAGGAGGGTTTACTTCCACTTTAAATTCCTTGTGTTCTACACAAGTACAGCTTTATCCAAAATTGCATTTGCTAGGGATTATACCAAAAGACACTCTCCCAAATGATAAGCATGTGATGTGGTTGAGAACTATGTATATGGCTCGCAAACTACAAAAAATGGATGTCAAACTATTCACTAACGACGATCAATAGATTAAAGCAATTAATCTTAATTTAAGACGTGTCATCCCAGAGGCCAGCTACTGCGCAACCGTATGGCGTCTGGGGCGGTAATCCATTGCTGGCAGTGACGTAGCCACGCCAGTGACATCATTGAATCTGATGCCTTGCTATGGAAGCAACGTGGTGAGATCTGGGAACACTGGGACTTCTCCCTTGGGAAGCAAGCTAATATTGGTGCCCTGCAGTCTATATTGTCTACCTCTCTTTAGGAGATTTTTGGGCAGGCATAGATGTAGGGGAGTTCTCCCTGATATATGAAACAGCATATATGTATATTTCCAGCTCCCGTGATTTTTGGCAGTCTTTCCGACTTTGATGCTCTTTGATGTGGATCTATGGAATTTCTTATGGTATTAAGCGTTCCAATGGTCCTTGTGTACCATGAAGTACACTTGCAGAAAAGATCACACAAGCGTTGCCTGTGGGTGAATGCTCTGGCAAAAAATTAGCACACTATGCAAGTTATTACTATTATTGTGAATCATGCAATACTGCAAATGATACTGACATTTTTGAATTTGAGATGATTTTAAACAAAGGATATCTATGTTCACAGAGTGGTAGATAATCCCTAAGGAAGATACCAGTTGAATTGTTTGAAACGCATAGGAATCTTTCCAGATTCTGATACCATCAACTGTATGGGTTGCATACATAGTGATGGAATGTAATAACCAGTAGCTGCATATACAGCTGTGTGCTGTTTGTTGTGGGGTTTTTTTTTACATTGTTACGTCATGATGATGAAAGGCATTGGTATGATGTACAACAATACTATATGTACAAGGCTTTATATGAAATTAATGGTAAACATTTTCTATGATTTTATATAAATATATTGAGAAATAAAAGATGATGTTTTAGCCCTGGTTCACACTGGTGCGTTTTGACATGTGATTTGACATGTCAAATCACATGTCAAATCGGCGGCATTTTCCGGCAATTGCCGGCAATGGCACCATCCTAATCGGTGTGACGCTGCATCTGCGGCGCTGCACAGATTTCAAAGAGTAGTTTATGTACAACTTTTTGCGATTTCGGCCCGCGATTTACATTGACATCTGTGCAGATACTGCACAGATGTCTCTGTAATCGCGGCCAAAATCGGTACTGACAAGCAGGAGTGAAATTGCAAGTTCAGCTGAACTCGCACGGCTTCACTCCCGCAGCCCAGAGTGAACCTGGGCACAAGGAATTTTTTAACGTTGTAGTTGTCTAATATTTGGGTTGCCTTACACAATCCCACTAAATAGAGGAATTAAAATGGTACTAGATGCACCACATCTAGGCTTTCTTTCTTCTATTTTAATCTGGTGATCCAGCCAGCAAGTCTGTTGTTTTTCAAATGCTGTTCAACAGAACGTATGAGTTTACATGGATGAGACAAACCAATAAACACTGACAAGGGTGCCTAAAATGATCAACTTTTATTTAATTGTGTACAACCTTTATCCCTTCATACACTGGAGTTTGGCTTCAATTTATTAGTCTATTTAAAATTGCTAATACATTTAACAACCCCACCCTCCCCAGAATGCCAATGATGCTGTCTGCTGTGCCTCCTGTGCTCATTTATCCAAAGTAGTGTTTCACTTACAGGAGGTGTGTTACTGGCCAGAACTCCAAGCGAAAACAGAGGGTAAAAGTCAAAGAAAAAAAAAACAAATGCAGACACCACATCTAATGAATGGTAAGCCGTAATATAATTCATTTTTGGTTTTAGGTTCAATACCGCATTAAAGCGGGACTCATATTGGATGCTTCTTGCTTAGCAGTCCTACACAAAGACTAGGCTTTGCTTCTCTGCTCTCTGGAGGTGTGACCATACCACTGCTTTATAAATATGTCTATTTATAATTTTTTAAAGGTGGACAGTTTAAAGGATAAGTTCACCCTTGGAACATGTTACATGTTCCACCTATTTTTAGGGTAGAACATGTTACAGAATCTGCACCTTCTCCCCTCTCTCCTCCCAGTGACAGTGGGCGATGACTCTTCTACCCGCACCCGCTGTCACAATTTGAAAACATTGTGGCCATGTAAAGCTCTGCCCACAAGTCCATGTCATTCATTCCCAGTTTCCTGTGAATGAATGCCTACAAGTACCATCATCCATTTTGGCTGACGGCTATGAACTACAAGGGTGCTGGTGAACATCCTGGTAGTTCATTGATCTTCCTGCTCTCATGTAACTACCTTCCCCCATCGGAGGGGTGGGCAGACAGCAATCCTGAGAGTCTGCAGAAGCTTGGCATTGCATTGTGGGTGCAATACCCCACAGGCTCCTTAGAAACAAATAAATAAATACTTTTAAAATGTTTTTTTAGCTCTAAAAAAAATGTTTTTATTTTTAAAAAAGGTGTACTCAGCCTTTTAGTATCCAAATTTAGCATTTTTTTTTAATTTATTTTTTGCTTACTGTGGGAGAAGCATCCCAAGTAGCTAATCAGGTATGCAGCATTTGAGAAATCATACCGGTAGAAGGACAGCAGTGACAAAGAAATGAGCTCATCAGTCTACTGCCTCTCCTTTCACTGTCGAGTCACAGGGTGGGGAGAATATCTTTAAGTAAAAGTGAAACAGCAGCAAAACAAAGATCACTGCTGTGTAGCAGAACTATATCGTTCTCAGCATTGGATGGACAAAAATAAAAGATTGTTGCCAGGTAAAACAACACCATAAAAAAACAAAAGAAATTCCTGTGCGTAATGTACCAAATTACAGCTGCTGCACCCTCAACAATCTGAATAAAAGATGTGCAAAAATGTGTGTGTAGCAGTCTCACCCGCCTTCTCCCCTCTTTTATGGCTGTATGACTTGTCTAGGGGTATCTGGGAGAAGGGGGAAAGATGCACACCACCAGCTCGGCTCTCTGATGTAGGATGCAGAGATATGAGCTAACCGTTTACCTTCGGGTCTGCGTTTTAGGCCGGAGCCTCAGCTTCTCTTATAGAGGATGATTGCCACTGTCACTGACAGGGACACTTAGCTTCCAGTAACACGAGTTCCACACCAATAAAAAGTCCAACTCTGTTTTATTTGCTTTGATCAATAGGTAGGCTGGTTGAACTTTAAAAGAACAGACAGGGTGTGGAGAAGAGTAGGTCCAGGCACAACTTAATGAATAAAGTCTCTCCTCTTCCGTTTAGTGCAAACAGGCTTGGCGCACAGTCGCTGCCACCGACTGTGAATTTGCGCCACCTAGGGACCGCAGGGAACATGACACCATTCATACCTCCCACACTCCAAAGTGTCCATAAATCCCTAAAAAATCAATGTATCTGGGCCATCTGTAGCCCAGATACGCCCCTATAAATTTGACACCCGCTACATGTGTAATATAAACAATTCTGCCCTTTTTAAGCTTCAGTAATAAACAATTCATATTTTCTATAAAATGCAATAGAAAGTGCAATATCCCTTTGAAATTACATAACATAAATAATGCTATATAATATATAAAACATGCAATGTGCAACATAGATATCAGTGAAAAAGTCCCAAAGTGAAAAATAATTCTTTAATTGATCAATATAACAATCAGGTGCCAAAACCATGATCACACAGCAAACAAATTGTTCTCCAAACACATCCCACTGGTGTTTGCAGGCTCTTTACCAGTCCAGATCCAAAGCTCCCACTCAGAGATCACAATGCGCCTGGCTGTCTTACAGCTATAACCAATTCCAGCATCATGATTACACAGTAATCCAAAATGGTGTTCTCTGCTGAGATTTCATCAATCTTGTTTTTTAAACTCTTTTACCCAGCGGCTGCAGCTGCATATGTGCATTCTGAATGCACTCTAGGTTAGTAATGAATATAATGTATGACATTGATTGTATCATGCATATGTAGCACTGCCTCCTTGGAGGTTGCTTAGAATTGCATGTTCATCTGTGCCACCTTGACCCTATGAACTTTCCAGCCCTCCTGACACTTTAGGTTCAGACTGTTGTGTATACCTTTATATAACACACTGACACAATGCAGATTGATTAGCTCTCTGGTTTTACTTATTGAAGAGAAAATTCACGTAGCAGGGTATTTAGTCAGCTAAGTCCTGGCTAAACCAGGACTCAGTTGAAAAGGTCCCCTAAGCCAATTAAATGACAGCTTGAAATCACAGACATAGAATATCAATGTACACAGAACAGACAATAAATGAATGGATCTCTAAGAAAGGCTACTGGTTGCTGTCTATAATACCACTGCTAAAGGAGAACCCCAGGCCGGCCTATTATACCTTTTATCCTAATGAGGGGTCATCTAGATTTTAGTGGTGTGTCCATGATGCAAGGCCTTGGTGATCTTCACCGGCAAGTTGGAGCTCAAAGAACAAAAATTCTGAGTGTGGCACAGTGATATGTAGTCAAGGCAAAGCATCTGAGTCTGGCCAGCAGTAATCCTTAAAGCAATCCCAGGTGTAAGGTGTCTATATACAGTGTCCTGTGAATTATTATGGTGGCAGGGATTGAATTGGTGGGCAGATGCCCTCTCAACAAACTGGAGAACAGTGTAGGAACCTCCTGAAGAGTGATCCAAGTGAACTCTTCCTTCTGCAGAACGAGCAGAGATGACAGTCTGGCTGCTGGGACCGTGAGTCCTCTGATCCTGCTATTTACAGTGACGCTGCAGTGATGCCCCTCGTGTAACAAGCAGCACTGGACCAGCCCAGGTCGGAGCTTGGATCGCCGTGTTGCCGGGTGCTAATCCGCAGTCCTCTTGCACAGCAGAAGATGGGTGTCTACTTGATGGGACCCAGGAAGCAAGAGAGCTTGGGCCTGGTCTGCTGACTCCTTTATAGCCTCTCCCAGAGTTCTTTCCTTGGAGCACACGGCTTGCTGGGAGATGTAGTCCAGGGATAGTTCTGAAGATCAAGGATGTCTGGTCAGGAGACTACAGTTCTCACAATGCTCTCTGCTTGGCTCAGGAAGATGATGCATGTAGTCCAAGCCCAGCACTAGAGGAACACAGAGAGGGAGAGGGTAAATTTCCAGTGCCAGATAACTGTAGTTTGCTGTCCGCTACACATTCATCAAAGACTATTGTGAATTGCATCTAAACCAATTGTTGTGTATTAAATCTTTCAATCATAATTCTCTCTATCAGTTTGCATGTGGCACCTCTGAAGAAGAGGTGGGCTTCGAAATGCGTTAGTTGCCCGTAAGCTACTATATAAGCAACTAGAACCATAATGCTGTGGTTTTTGAACTGAATCTGTAAACTTCAGCCACATCTGTTTTTTATCCGATGTTTAATAAAGTAATATCTTTTATACAATACTGTTTTTGTATATGATGCGGGTAGCCCATAATAGTCCCCTATTCTATTTAGAGTGTATGATCTGTGTATCAGCTAAGATGTAAGTAAGGAAAGGAACAAATCCTGTAATGTAGTATTAAAACACAATAGCTTAATGTATTTAAAAATGCACTTACAATGACAGAGAACAAAACATGTATCTAGAGAATGGTACAAACCACATCGGCGTGCGTGATGGCATCACGTATCAGGTCCCGACCAATGCGTTGGACACAAATCTAAGAGACTGAAGCAACTCCATACCTGTAGCTCCTAACTGTCCCTCATTTGGAGGGACTGCCTCTCTTTTGAGACCATATCCTTTTGTCCCTCTTGTAGCCTCAGTTGTCCCTCTTTTTGGTCTGATGTGTACTTCTCTGTGCAAAATGCACAATTTTACTACCAAAAGTGTTATACTGCACTAAACCCTTTTCCAACATTTATATTACTGTATTTGTATTTTTTTTTTAAATATAAGGGGAAAAAGAATAATAATAACACTTGTGTAGTTGAGTCAATCATTTTCTGCATATTAGATATTTGTGGTACCTGTAACTGGGCTGTGACAGGGACGTATCCTTTGCCTAAATACCGTGGCCAAAAGGTGTTTCTTAATAATTTCAGAAAGTTGGGAGGTATCGACTCTCAAATACTGTATACACCACATCTAATGAATGGTAAGCCGTAATATAATTCATTTTTGGTTTTAGGTTTAATACCGCTTTAAAGCGGGACTCATATTGGATGCTTCTTGCTTAGCAGTCCTACACAAAGACTAGGCGTTGCTTCTCCGCTCTCTGGACGTGTGACCATACCATTGCTTTATAAATATGTCTATTTATAATTTTTTAAAGGTGGACAGTTTAAAGGATAAGTTCACATATCCATTCACAAATTCTGCATATTTAGCTGTTAGCCTGGAGTTCAGCTTTAACTTTTTCGGTATCACAATAGACTTGAGGCTCAGCACTTGCAACCTCATCCCCTTTGTGTCCAAATAACTTGCAATATGCCTGGTTATGTTTACTTTCCTTTATCATGGATGATAAAATGGTAAAATGTATTTGAAATTTTTTGTGAATTGCGCTTTTAGATTTTATCTGTGAAATATCAAGATTTTAAATCAAATGTGCTGTTAAAAAGAAAATGAATCCTCAAACATATATTTTTCAAATTATCTCTTGACCTGGGCTTGGTGTAAATTTACACTTCAAAACTGGAAACTGGAAACCTTGCTTGCATTTGATGTTAAAATGAAAATGAACTTCAAAGCTAGCAACACACCCCTGCAAATGTTATTCTAGCAGATATCTAACAGAAAGTGATTATGCCATTCATTGGCTGTGCCCATTGTACTGACATCTCTTCTAACGCTTTATAGAATGTAATCATTGTCTTTTGTTGACCATGACAATAGTGCAGAGGGCCTGCTGTATTCACATACAGCTTCATACAATACCTGCAAGTAAGTGGATAGTCTAATTGAAAAATAGACCAAATCTGCAGGACTTCTGTAACAGAATAAATAATGAATAGGATCATAAAATGTCATCTTTTGCTGGATATGTATTGTTACTAGGATGCTATTCCCTGCTACCACCATCATCAGATGAGCAGAGAAGAAAACACCCACTACTTGAAATAAGTAGTGAATTATATATATATTTTTTTTATCCATTATTATTCATGCCGTTCTGCACGCCACCCTACTTCACGTTATAATTAGTTCTCTTTTGTCCCTTTTGAAAACTAATAAGTCTTAATTGTCAGTGGAAGGAAGACATAAGGGTACAGTTATTGAAAAGTTCAGCTGTCTAACGCAAAGCGGACACACAATTTTACTGAATGATATTAGAAACTGTAGGTTAGACCTCTCGCCTCTCTTTCTGTTTTTCTCTGTCTTTCTCTCTCTCTATAGAGAGACTAGCAGGCTATAGACCATATGTATATACTGTACGTATAGTCCCAAGGGTAGCCACTGCACTATATGTGTGAGGCAAACGTACGGGTTCTCACCCACAAAAAAATCCATGCAAATCAAAAACAGGTACTGTATAGAGGCATTCACTGGTCTTACAGCGGAGATGGATCAAAGCACCAGTGTTTTATTGTCAATGTTTCAATGGAGCTTAGTCTTGTGAAAATGTAACTGAGCTTCACTGAAACGTTGACGATAAACCGCTGTGAGAGAACTGCTGCTCAATACTGAAGGTGCCAATATATTTTCAACATGATTGTACATAATGCTTAATATGAAATCCTGTGCTGTTTGTATGTGTATTCAATGATTCCAGTACAGTTTTGTGATATCAAATTGTAAGCATCCAATGTACTACTGTAAATCTGATAACAAATATATCATATTCCTAGTAAAGTGGATTTCTTGAGGTTGTCTCACAACTTCTTATACTTATTGAGGTATTAGGACCCTAGGTATTAGAGGATACCATGGTACAAATTCCAAGTTCCAGCAAGCATTTCTTATGCAGACACTATATATTTGTTAACCTCCCTGGCGGTATGATTATTTCAGATTTTTGGTGCTGAAAGCGGTACCATTATTTTGCATGGAAATTTGGCGTTTTATATTTTAGGCCTGTAATTCTTAGGAATAACTCACTTAAATCTGTCCAAATGAGAGTCTAGTAGACATCTCGGGTATGATAAAGTTTGAAACACAAAATCATAAATTATAATATAATAAATAACTATAAATAATTATAACAAATAATAATGTAATTATAATAAAAATTATTCAATAATGTAATCAAATCAAAAACACTGAAATTTGCTCAGTTGCAGAATTGTCGCTGTCATTACTTTCAGTGTTTGATGACGAATTTCCCCACAAATCACTATCGCTCAATTCTGCAAGTGATTCTAATTTATTATCGCTGTTTTCTAGCTGATCTAAAACCACTTTTGACGTAAACTGACACTTTTTGGTTGCTATGGACAATCTCCAGTTTCCAGGCAGAAAGAACAGTTTTTATAATATAAAACTGCATGCAGGACACTGGACAAACCACTAGGGACAAAGGGGATGTGTAATTATTTGATACAGTGTACTGTATGTATATTGTGTTTTTTCACTTTTTGAATTTGGCGCCGAACTCCGTCCCCGTGCGTCGCAACGCTCGCAGGGAATGGAGCTCGGCACTGTGAATCGAGCGAGGAGACAGCTCGCACACACAGCGGGGAGACATCGCAGGATCCAGGGGACAAGGTAAGTAACTTTCCCTGGATACTGCGATGCGATCATGAGTCTGGCTCTGGGTTACCGCTTTTGGTATGAAAAATTCACCCCGAGCCTGACTCGGGAATACCGCTAGGCAGGTTAAAGTACAGTGCATTTTTGTATATGTTCCATAGGATGTAACATCATTGGGTTTCAGAGATGGTGAAATTGTTTGTTTTAATGTGTGTTTGTAAATGCTTTTAATTTTTTTAGCCAAATGATGTGATGGAAAACAGAAGTCAAGGGTTGGTAACAAAAATTTATTTTCTGAATCCAGTATAGAATATGCTATGTAAAAGTCAAAGAGCTCTAGAGGAAATACACTCCAAATCAATTATACTACAGCTGCACACCAAAAGTTTTAGTACACCAGTTTTCTGTTTTTCAGGAAATTTAAAGGATAACTACTCTCGTGGCGGAAAAAAATAGCAAATAAAGAAAGTAATATAGTGTGTACAATTGCGATACAAGGTATATTGTAATTGAATGCATTGAAAAATTACCTTTCCTTTTCAATCTGCAGCTGCTCTAATTTTCTAAAAATGCATTGGAATATGGCTATCTGGAGTTGTTCTGTACACAGAGTGTGTACTAACCACTTCCAGAAACATAATTTCCTGCTTGTGTGATTGGCTCATCAATTTTCCCAGAGGTCTGCCTAAGATGCAAGTCAGATATCAGGCATCCCCTGCAACAAAAATTTCATTTTTGGTGAGATACTCCCAGGAACACGTCTAAAGGGATGCAGGCCCTGCAGCTTTCCTCATTAGAGCTCTGTAGGTGCCACAGCTGATGGATAATTATGAAACCACTCCCATTAGACCCACTAAGTAGAGAGGCACAGAGGAACAAACAGTGATTTCTTCAGAATAACAAAAGGTAGGAATCTGCAACAAAGGTAAGGTTGTTATAATCCTTGCAATGTACATAGATCACCCAGAGGGGAATGTTTTTTTCTCAACAAAAGTGGAGTTACGCTTTAAGCAGTTCAAGTCCTATAAAAAAATAACTGAAATTGTACGAAGCTAGGTAAAAAAAAAGTGTTAATTGAAAGAAGTTTAAAAAAAAAGTTTTGTTTTCCAAAACCAAGGTATCAGTGAGTGTAATTTGCTACACCATTAAATGGCACTTGAGTAAACTCTGATGGGAACGGGTCTGGCAGAACCATATTTACAGCACAATCAGAAGACAAGTGTTTGAGAGTCAACAGCTTTTGTGATGGGCACAGAGGGGTTATTTTACTAAAGACAATTAAAACATTCATTTTACAAGGGAAGGTGAACTTTGCATGAGAATTTTCCCACACTTTAGTAAACTAGGTGATTTCCATCACCCAATCTTGTTTTAAAAAAATGCTGTTTTTTTATTTTTATTTTCAATGCATGTGATTGGGTATTCTTTACAAAGTACAATTCCACCACATTCACTAAGCCTTGGGGAAAATTCTCATGTAAAGTTCAACTTCCTTTGCAAAATGAACAGCATATTTGCTTTTAGTAAATCAACCCAAAACAAGCTCTATAGCTGCTAGGCCATCAATCTTGCATTACATGCAACATACTCCACAGACCATGCCCAGTGCCATTATTATCCAATGCATACAAACACAGGGGGTCAACATCACAATAATACCTTGAAGCACTTTGCACCCTCAGTTCTTAATCTTGTATGATGGCCCTTCCTCTTACAGGAGAACAGCTTCAAGCACACCCAGTGGTGAAAGTAAGCAAGTCCTAATTTCAATTGTGAAGAGAATACTTTGAGATCCAGGTTTGACAGGTAGAGTGGCAACAAGGAAATCATAAAGGGTAAAATTGCTAAATAAGAAATGAAATGCACAACCCAGTGTAGCACACCCCCGTAGGAGCTGCTGGTTTGATTTTGGGCCTGTACTCTGCCTATCAACCCCTGTAATTTGACTAGATTCCCCCTTGGCACAACTGGACAATAATGTGATTGTGGACCCCTTAAAGGCTATAGAGGGCCATAATGATACCACACAACAATCAATGTAGTTAAATATTGTTACCTTATTGTGGTTCACCTGCCACACGGCTGCAAAAGACAGTGTCCCACACAAGATGTAATTCAACCAAAAGGTAATATGTTTACTTGGTAGAGAAATCAGAATGGAGATTACACATATAACATTTGACTCAAACAGATCCCAGTGAGAGCCAATTGACATACATATACATAACAGTTTCAGGGCTTCTCTATACAAAAAAGGGCCCAGTCTACACAACCGAGGGTCAGACCTGAGGAAGTGCACGGTGGAGGAATCTCCCAATGCAATGATAACCGCAGTGGGGTACTTCTCCACCAAGTCCCACCGAGCTCACTGAAATAACACAATGACAATAAAATAAATGCAAACGGTTAGCTTACACATATGAGTTCAATAAACTATCTGGCTCCCCCTAGTGGGCAGCTCAACTGGTCCATGTCCCATTGTATCAACTTGAGCAATGAACTGAACTGATGATTGTTCCTAAGAGTTTCCAGTAACCTTTGGCTAGCTTTTGTTGGTGCACTTAAGTATTTGTAATCCAACAACAAGGTGAAGAAAGAATGAACACTTAGAATATACAGTATAAGGGCAAGTGAAATGCTGATCCTCCCAAAGCACTATATCACTCCCGGGTGCAACGTGTCTCCACATAAGGCCCTGCAGTGGTTAGCAAGTTCAAGTGAAACTTTGGCAGTCACTTTCCTGCGACCCAGTTAGTTATGTTGGTGGGCAGGTGCCTTCTCACCACATGAGGCCTCGCCTTTGCCGGTATGCTCCATCTGGACCCTCTTGGTTCTCAGCCTCTGGATAGGTCGTGGTCCCTGGTCCTACGTACAGTCGCTCACGAGGTGTCGGTGGATGGGTGACTCTGGATGCCGTGGAGTGTAGAACGGTCCCTCTCCCTGGTCCGATCAGCAGGGCTGTGACAGGATTCCCTCTGTCAGGCGATCCGGTCTCCATCACTTTAGGCCCAGGCTTCTCCGGCCTAAGCGCACTAGCTGCAGGCCTCTTGCCTGTTGCGAGATGGCGTCCCAAGAGACGGAACAAGAGCCTCGCCTTGCCTTAAATAAGATCTCCCAGCAGGCTGTGCGTGGCGCCAAGCACTTTGGCGGCACAGTGGTCTTGTGGGTAATGTAGTTTCAATTCTATCCACGCCAATAGAGTCTTTGTTTCTGATTCCACATTACCCATAATGCTTTATCATTGAATAACTGAACCAAACAACTTTTAGTAGTCTATTATAAACGGGCACCAGCGGGAGCCAACATTCTCATCTATATACAAATTGTAGTCTGTTAAGATGCATGCAATGGTAACACCTTGCTACACACTCCCCCCACTTGAAATCTTTGGTCCCCAAAGACAGCAGTAGTAGTGACCTCTTACATGCTTTGTTCAGATACACAAGGAGAAAAAGGACCAGTTAGTTTATGCAAGAAATAAGACAATTCACATTTTCATAAGAACTAGGCAGAGGAACCCCCCACCATGCTTTGGAAAGGAGGTTGTTCTGCCTACAGGCCACCTTAACTGGAATGGCCCAACCAGATGTGCCAGGGGGTGAGCTGGGGCTGTCCTCCACCGAATGTGCAGTGGAAGGACCAGGCATCTCAGTTGTTTTTTTTGAGGTAAGCACTGCCTCTTCAGAGCATTCACCCAATTGATTGTAAGTCAGTCTCTTGGGTGGGTGAATGACTTTTCTCTCTCTCGGCTCCTTAGGTGCTAAGGCCTCAGGTACACTGGTCACTGTCTCTTCCACTGCTTCCAGTTCTCCTTCTGTAAGGGATGGAACCTCTTCAGGGTCTTCCATTGTCAGGGAAACTGGATCATCCTACAGCTCCTCAGAAAGCATACTTTGAGGCACAAACTCGGGGGCCTCTGGTCTGAGAGTCCCAATGTCAGTCACTTCAGGTGGGGACAAAGGAGGGGTCGAAGGCCCTGGTAGCTGAGATGACCACAACCAGTCTGATTCCACCTCTTCATCCTCACTGTCTTCATCCTCCACATCTTGAAGTACAAACTGAGACCTAGTGACTGGCCGAGACCCTTGAGAGGCTGAGGGAGTCTCCTGTAAATCTGACATTGGTGGCAGGCGAACTGCCTCGGAGAGGGGCAGCAGGTGATTTTGATGCCAAGTCTTTAATGGGCCTACACCCTCTTCTGGTCTGATCTGGTATACTGGGAGCCCTGGTAGTTGCTTGCAGATGACAAAAGGCTGTGACTTCCAGCAGTCAGCCAATTTGTGTTTGCCAGGGACCCCCAGATTTCTCAACAGTACTCTATCACCTGGTTGCAGGTCCTGTACTCGGACTTTGAGATCATAGTTTTTTATTTCTCAGTCCCCTCCTGTTCGAGGTAGCTTGGGCCTTGTCATAGGCTGTCTTTAGACTTTTCCGCAGCCGATCAACATATCCTCTGTGGGAGGTTGCTGAGGTGTGATCCAGAGATATGCCAAAGGCTAGGTCTACTGGTAATCGAGCCTCTCGTCCAAACATTAAGCGATAGGGAGAGTATCCTTTAGCATCATTTGCAGTATTGTTATAGGCATGAACAATGGCAGCTACATGTTTGCTCCAGTGTTGCTTCTTCTCTGAACTTAAAGTGCCAAGCATGTCAAGAAGAGTTTGGTTAAATCTTTCAGGTTAAGCGTCCCCTTGGGGGTGGTAAGGAGTGGTTCTGGACTTTTTGATGCCTAATAGGTCTAAAAGTCTTTAAATAAGGCTACTTTCAAAGACTCTTCCTTGATCCGAATGGATACGCTGGGGCAAGCCATAGTGAACAAAGAACTTCTCTACTAAGACCTTGGCCACTGTAGATGCTTGCTGATCCTTTGTTGGGAATGCTTGGGCATATCAAGTAAAATGATCAGTCACCACCAGAATGTTTCCCTGTCCACTCATATCAGGCTCCAGGCAAAGAAAGTCAATGCACACCAGCTCCATGGGTCCCTGACTCTGAAGATGGCCCATTGGGTGCAGCTTGGGAAGGCAAGGTCTTCCTTTGGATACATCAAATACAGGAGTGGCAGCAACTCTCAACTTCAGCCCGCATGCAGGGCCAGTAGACTCGATCCCTCACCAAATGGAAAGTTCTTTCAGGCCCTAGATGGCCATGGTTATTGTGGAGGGCCGTCAACGCTGTCTCTCTGTGTTTTCTGGGTAAAAACAGCTGCCATTTTTCTTCAAGAACATCAGAGGGGCCCCTTCAGTCGGTAGACCACCCCTTGATGTAACTGCAACCGATCCCATTCTCGGTGTAGCAGACGAGCCTCCTTTGGGGGATCAGTAAGGAGCATGTCAGAACACTGATTCTCCAGAGCCTTCAGTGCCAAGTTTTCCAGAGGGTCTTCCAACTGGTCCCTTCTCAGGTCCTTCTTTGACAGCTTTGGCAGGCCTTCATCCCCCACTTGGGTCACATTGCAGTAACATTTGGGTACTCCAGCAGCGGAAACACCAATCTCTTCGGCCCTGGATCCTCCTCCAGCCTGACGTTCAGCTCCCTGGTATAAGGCTCGCACCCCTTCTGGTGTCAGCTTAGTCCACTCTCCTGAGGAGTCACTGATGCCATGAGGCCTTCTTGAGAGGGTGTCCGCATCCCTGTTCCCAACTCCCGGTCGATATTTCAAACTAAAGGTGAAACTTGAGAGGGCAGCCAACCACCTATATCCTGTGGCATCCAGTTTGGCTGTAGTAAGGAGGTAGGTGAGTAGATTGTTGTCAGTCTTGACCATGAACTCTGCTTCATAGAGGTAGTCTCTCAATTTATCCACTACAGCCCACTTTAAGGCCAGGAACTCAAGCTTATGCGTGGGGTAGTTCCTTTCAGTGAGGACCAAACTCCGACTCACATAGGCAACGGGCAGTAGGTGACCGTCATGTTCTTGATATAGCACCCCGCCTAGCCCATCTCGACTGGCATCGACGTGTAATTCGTAGGGCTTGGTGGTGTCGGCATAGTCCAAGACTGGGGCAGTGGTTAGGCTCCCTTTTAAGCTGACTGAATGCCTCCTCACACTTGGAAGTCCACTGATCCTGGATGGACTCTTTAGGTTTTATAGGCCCCACTGTGGGCTTCACAGGTTTGACTGGTTCTGGGACATCTTCCTCCCCTTCACTCCTCAGTAGTTTATTGAGCGGGCGGGCTATCTTGGCAAATCCTTCTACAAATCTTCGGTAGTAGGAGCAGAATCCCAGAAATGACCGAAGCTTGGTCACATTAGTGGGTCTTGGCCAAGAGGTGCTGGCATTCAACTTCTCAGGGTCTGTGGCTATCCCCTCGGCAGACACGATGTGGCCAAGGTAGTGGACTGAGGGCTGATAGAACTGGCACTTCTCTATAGAGAGCTTCAGGCCTTCTTCGTGAAGTCTCTTAAGAACCTTCTCCAATCGCTCTTCATGCTCTTCCAGAGTCCTATCGAACACTGATGTCGTCCAAGTACACCAGCACTTCGATCAGGTTCATATCGCCCAGTGTTTTCTCCATCAGCCTTTGGAAGGTGACCGGGGCTCCTGACAACCCTTGAGGCATGCGATGAAAGCAGTTTTCTCTTTATCCTCAGGATGCATGGGGATCTGATAATACCCACTCTTCAGGTTAATCACACTGAACCACTTGGCCCCTGACAGGCTCTGCAGGGCGTCTTCTATCCGGGGGGTGGTGTTGTCTTTGTTTACATGCGATTCGCCCTTCCAATGCTCCTTGCTGTGAAGACTTGTGGGTGGCACTCCTTGCACACCCTACATCAAATTCGTTCTTGGAGAATGCAGTCTGCCATCGGGCGAGCTGGGCTTTAACCATTTCTCTCCATTCTGGTGGGAGGGTGGTGTCTTCTGGGTAGAACTTCTCTACTGGGACCTCATTCTTTCCTCCTTCAAGTCAGATGGCGCGACTGGAGTGGCTGTGTTCACTTGGCCCAACAGCATTCTGGCCGGTACCTTCACAGGTGAGGTGGTCGTGTTGCGAACACTTACTGAGACCTTTCCATGATTCCTCTGCAGGGCCTTCAATGAAACTACTTTGGGGATTATTTCTATCCCCTTTTCTTCCTTCCGTTGGTCCGTTTCAAGGACAATAAAGGGACCTAGTTGCTTCCAAGTAAGCTTGACAGACGCTCTCAGACAAGTCACCTCTCCGGGCTGTAGTACTTTCTCTCCTCTATCCAAGCGCCAGATATTGCCTACTCCTTCTGCTGGAGCCTTCTGCTCTAGTACTAGGCGCTGGTACGCCTGTTTTAGCATGGGGTGCACTCCTGCAGTTGAAGTACTCCGCTCCTGGGCCAGAGGTGTTAATAGTCTCCTGACTAGGTCAGTGTTGGTCCCTATAATGAGGGAACTTTGACTAGCCCCTGGGGGGGCGAGGGCAGACTACTGCCAAGGTGTCAAAAGTCTCTGTTTCTCCTGCCAATGAGGGGTCAAAGGTTAGTTTGATTGGTAAATAACCATCATAGGGAAAGTTTTGAGTTCCTATGCCCCATATCTCCAGTTCTTCCAACTTCTGCAAAGGAAAGTGTTTAAGGTGCTTGTCATAGAAGTCTCTGTACAGGAGAGTCACTTGAGCCCCTGTATCCAGGAGGGCCTTGGTGTAAATCCCTTCTACCTGAATTGAGACTACTGGGGAGGGCCCCACTAACTTGACAGGAAACTTTCGGAGAGGGGCCTGCTTGCCCGGTTCAGTGGTTTGTACCCTTACTTCTCTTTTTCTGAAACTTTGACTGGATTTTGACCCCTGTTTGGTCTGGTGTGTACTGACTCTCTGCCGCCAGGCAGGTGGGTTTAAGGAGTGGGAGACATTAGCTCGCTCAGAGGCAACAACTGGGGTCCTAGGCGAGGGTCGGAACTCCCAATGTTGTCTCCTCGCGGCGTTAGATTTTATGGAGTTAGCTGAAACTGGTGGGCACCCGGTTGACTCCTTCACCGGGGCCCTCTGGAGTTTTCCGCCGGCTTGCGGTACTGTTCTGCAGCTTTCTCTGGGCTTGGACACACTTCCCGATAATGTCAGACTCCTCCACAGTTGAAGCAGATCATCAGTTTCCTTGGTTTCTGCACTTGGGCAACAATAGAGCTGAGAGACTTCTTGGGCTCCTCCTGGAGTGTTTCCACTGGGCAGAACAGTTGGCTGGTTGGTCAGTATGGACATCATCTCTATTAGTTGGGACTAGTGATGAGCCGAACACCCCCGGGTTCGGTTCGCACCAGAACCCGCGAACGGACCGAAAGTTCGTACGAACATTAGAACCCTATTAAATACAATGGATGCGAACGTTCGAATTCTAAAGTGCTAATTATAACGACTATTATGCATGTTATTGTCCTAAAAAGGGTTTGGGAACCCGGGTTCTGCACCAGGGGACATGTATCAATGCAAAAAGAAGTTTTAAAAACGGTCGTTTTTCGGGAGCAGTCATTTTAATGATGCATAAAGTGAAAAAAAAAAAGTCAAATATTCCTTTAAATATCGTACCTGGGGGGTGTCTAAAGTATGCCTGTGAAGTGCCACGTGTTTCCCGTGTTTAGAACTGTCCCTGCACAAAATGACACTTCTAAAGGAAAAAAAAGCCATTTAAAACTGCTTGCGGCTTTAATGTAATGTCTGGTCCCGGTAATATGGATGAAAATCTTTAAGAAAAATGGCATAGCTACCCCATGACCCCCCCCCCCTACCCCAGCCCATTACCAGCCCCTTTGGGTCTTGTATGGATATTAAGGGGAACCCCGCACATAAAATAAAAAAGGCCCTATATACTCTGAACAGCCAAATACAGGTGGTGCATACAAGACAGGGACTGTAGGTTTGTTCTTATGTAGAATCTGTTTGTAATTTTGAACAGGTACATTGTTTAAGTGTAGCTCCAGCCCAAAAATCTATTTTTAAACTTTTTGGAAAACATAGGTAAGGGTTATCACCCCTGTAACATTTGTTTTGCTGTCTGTGCCCCTGTTCAGAACATTTCACCTCACTTTCCGTCCCAATGACAACTGTTTTTGAAATGTGGTGTTTTTCTTGAAACAAGGATTGGTGATAAAGCATCAGTACAGAGGAGACACCTTTCTCCCATATTAATTCTTACAGGAGAGAATTTTCCTTCCAAGGGGTAGATTTCCTCTCACTTCCTGTTGTCTTCTTGCGTTTGCAAGTAGGAGTCATTTGTAAGTTGGATGTTTGAAAGTAGGGACCTGCCGTATATACTCTGCAGAAATAGGCCCCTTAGTTGTTGGTGTTGGCACAACACTGTAAGCACTCACAGTTACTCTTGGTTGGTGCTGGAACGCCCTGCTGTCAACTATTATATCAGGAATTTTAATTACATATAATTGTTGAACAGTGGTAGTAAAAATTGGGCCTTTGATGGTGGTGCTGGTGCCACAACACTGTAAGCCCTGACAGTTACTCTTGGTGGGTGCAGCAATGGGCCCTGCTGTGAATTATTAGATCAAGAATTGTAATTGCATGCCCCTGTTGAACAGGGGCTGAAAAATTGGGCCTTTCGTGGTGGTGGTGGTGTTGCCACAACACTGTAAGCCCTCGGAGTTACTCTTGGTGGGTGCAGGAATGGGCCCTGCTGTGAATTATTAGATCAAGAATTGTAATTACATGCCCCTTTTGAACAGGGGCTGAAAAATTGGGCCTTTCGTGGTGGTGGTGGTGGCGTTGCCACAACACTGTAAGCCCTCAGAGTTACTCTTGGTGGGTGCAGCAATGGGCCCTGCTGTGAATTATTAGATCAAGAATTGTAATTACATGCCCCTGTTGAACAGGGGCTGAAAAATTGGGCCTTAGGCACTGGTGGCACAACACTACAACCCCTCACAGATACTGTACTTGGAGCACAGCAATGAGCCCTGTTGCAAAGTATTGCTTCAAAAATTGTAATGACACGCCCCTGTTAAACAGGGGCTGAAAAATTGGGCCTTAGGCACTGGTGGCACAACACTCCAACCCCTCACAGATACTGTACTTGGAGCACAGCAATGAGCCCTGTTGCAAAGTATTGCTTCAAAAATTGTAATGACACGCCCCTGTTAAACAGGGGCTGAAAAATTGGGCCTTAGGCACTGGTGGCACAACACTCCAACCCCTCACAGATACTGTACTTGGAGCACAGCAATGAGCCCTATGGCAAATTATTGCTTCAAAAATTGTAATTACACGCCCCTGTTAAACAGGGGCTGAAAAATTGGGCCTTAGCCACTGGTGGCGGCACCCATAAAGAAAAATGATCTTCCAAGCTATCATCATCAATCGTATCATTGAGGACTCGGAGGAGCAGGATAGCCAGTCAACATAACAGCACAGGCACTCAGCATCAGCATCAGTCTTGAAGGGATGTGACATGTTAAAATCAATTAGTCTGTTATATCAGCATCAGGTGTGTGGTAGCTGGTGGTGATCCAAGACTGGTTCATCTTGATGAAAGTCAGTCGATCAACCGAGTCGGTGGACAGGCGCACCCTGTGATCCGTGACAAATCCTCCAGCAGCACTGAATGTGCGTTCCGAAAGAACGCTGGATGCAGGACAGGCCAGTAGCTCAATTGCATACTGTGCAAGCTCTGGCCAGTGATCCATCCTCAAGACCCAGTAAGCCAGAGGATTTTCGGTGGGGAAGGTGTCCAAGTCTGACCTTGCCCCTAGATATTCCTGCACCATGTTTATCAGACGCTGGCGATGGTTGCTGGAACCGATCATACTTTGGGGCTGCGGACTAAAGAATTGTCTGAACGCATCGGTCAGACGGCCACCTTCCCCACCGCTCCTTCTTTGACTGGCCGAAGCCTCAGCAACTCGTTGTCCAGGACCAGGAGTTTGTAACCTCCCAGTCTCTGGGAACGCGTTGCACAGACCTTTCTGCAAGGCCTCCCGGAGTTGTCTCATCCTCTGCTCCCTCTGCGACGGTAACATAAGGTCCGCAACCTTACCCTTGTACCGTGGATCAAGGAGAGTGGCCAGCCAGTAATGGTCCCTCTCCTTGATCCGAAGAATACGAGGATCCTTCCGCAGACTTTGCAGGATCAGGGAGGCCATGCAGCGTATTTTTGCTGAGGCATTCGGTCCGGAGTCCTCTGGGTCACTAAGGACGACATGATCCGCAGCCACCTCCTCCCAGCCACATACAAGTCCACTGGTTTCTTGGGACTGTAAATCATCCCTAAAAGACTGCTGCTGATGATGCTGAGTGCCAGCCTCCATACTCCATGCTGACACAATCCTCCTCCTCCTCCTCCTCTTCCTGTGTGATGGGTGGGACAGAAGGAACACTGTCTGGGTAAAGGGGGCCTTGAGAGGCAAGGAAGTCCTCCTCTTCCTGCCTCTGTTCTGCCTCAAGTGCCCTGTCCATTATTCCACGCAGCGTGTGCTCCAACAGGTGGACAAGAGGTACAGTGTCACTGATGCATGCACTGTCACTGCTCACCATCCTCGTGGCCTCCTCAAATGGTGCCAGGACAGTGCATGCATCCCTGATCATGCCCCACTGGCGTGGAGAAAAAAAACCAAGCTCCCCTGACCCTGTCCTGGTGCCGTAGTCGCACAGGTACTCATTGATGGCCCTCTGCTGCGTGTGCAGCCGCTGCAGCATGGCCAACGTTGAGTTCCACCTGGTGGGCATGTCACATATAAGGCGGTTCTTGGGCAGGTTCAACTCCTTTTGCAGCTCAGCCAGGCGAGCACTGGCATTATAAGATCTGCGGAAATGCACACAGACTTTCCTGGCCTGCCTCAGGACATCCTGTAAGCCCGGGTACCTGCACCACCAGGTTAAGGACGTGAGCCACACAGGGCACATGGGTCAGTTGTCCCTGTCGGAGGGCGGAGAGGAGGTTGGTGCCATTGTCGCAAACCACCATTCCTGGCTTAAGCTGGCGTGGCGTCAACCACCTCTCGGCCTGGCCCTGCAGAGCAGACAGGACCTCTGCCCCAGTGTGGCTTTTGTCCCCCAAACACACCAGCGCAAGCACGGCATGGCATCTTTTTGCCTGCGTACTTGCGTAGCCCCTTGAACGGCTACGGAGCACCGCTGGTTCAGAGGACAAAGCACAGGAAGAGGCCATGGAGGAAGAAGAGGAGGGGGTGGAGGAGAGAGGTGTGTCACAACCAGTAGTAGCATTTTGGAGGCGTGGCGGTGGAACAACCTCCAACACTACTGCACCTTGTCCTGCATCCTTCCCAGCTGCCAAAAGAGTGACCCAATGGGCCGTGAAAGAAAGGTAACGTCCCTGTCCATGCCTGCTGGACCATGAGTCAGCGGTAATATGCACCTTACCGCTGACCGCCCTGTCCAGCGAGGCCAAGACATTGCCTTCCACATGCCGGTAGAGAGCCGGAATAGCCTTCCGTGAGAAAAAGTGGCGTTTGGGAACCTGCCACTGAGGAACCGCACATTGCACAAACTCACGGAAGGGGGCCGAGTCTACCAACTGAAAAGGCAGCAGTTGAAGCGCTAGCAATTTAGCCAAGCTAGCATTCAACCGCTGGGCATGTGGATGGCTGGGAGTGAACTTCTTTCGACAGTCCAGCAGCTGGGGCAGGGAAATTTGCCTGCTAGAATCGGACGTCGGTGTACTGCTAGCAGAGTGGCCGCAAGTACTTGGCTGTGACACACCTAATTCTACACCTTCATTTTTCTCAGTGCATGTTTCAGAGAGGACTGAAGTTATAGTGGGGTTGGAGATCCCAGCTGATGCGGTGCAAGGAGAGGTCCGCTTTGTTCTTTGGTGTGGGTCTTTGAGGTAGGCTTGCCAACGAGCTGCATGGCAGGTCAACATATGTCTGGTCAGGCATGTGGTACCCAAGCGGCTGATGTTTTGGCCACGCGATATACGCTTGAGACATATGTTGCAAACAGCAGCTGTGCGATCTGATGCACTAGCCTCAAAAAAGGCCCACACCAAAGAACTTTTTGAATGACGGGCAGAGGCAGCGCCCTGCACAGGCGGAGCTCTGCGGTGTGATTCCGTCGGTGTACTGCCCTTACGCTGGCCACCAAAGGGCATCCTGCCTCGTTGGAGATGTGCCTCCTCCTCATCCTCCTCCTCCTCCTCTCTCCTATTAGGCACCCACGTGGAGTCAGTGACCTCCCTCCTCATCACTGGAGCCAATCTGGCAGTATGCTGCAGCTGCTGGAACATGACTGCCAGATTGGTGTCCTTCTTGAGCATCCCCTCTGTCTGCTCTCACGCTACTGCCTTCCTGTAGCTGGGTTTCATCATCAGACCCTTCGAAACGCTGGGCATCCTCCTGGAGCATGTACCCAACACTGCTCAAACAGTTCGGGGGACTCCTCAGGAGGAGGACATGGTGGGTCTAGGGAAGGAGTGACTGATGATGAGTCTGACATTGATACCAGGGTAGAGGACGCTTTGGCAGCTGCTTTGCCAGTACCCTGAGCCTGGGTGAGAGAGGATGAGGAGGAGGAGGAGGGCTTGGTCATCCACTCTACCAAGTCTTCGGCATGATGTGGCTCAACATGTCCAGCTGCCGAAAAGAAGGACAAGCGTGTCCCATGGCCATGTGCTGATGACAATGCACCGCGTCCACGACCAGCACTGTTGCCCCCAGACACAGAGCCTGCTTGCCCTCTTTTATTGCCTCCTGACTGTCTGCCTCTCCTTGTTTGCCTTCCAGACATTCTAATAGATGGCCTGCAGGGAGATGGGAAAAAAGCAATAAGGGCTACCTTCAGGTGTCCTTCTCTGTCCCTTTACTTAAGGATTTCTAAATATGGTTGAGGATGATTGCTTTCGCACAGAATAGCACAACGACAATTTCCCTGACTGTCCAAAAAACAAGGATTTCAAAGATGGTTGATGAGGAATGCTTTAGCACAGTATAGCACAAGGAGAATTTCCCTCACTGTCCTTCCCTGTCCCTAGAAACAAGGATTAGCACAGTGAAAGAAACTGACACTCTCCCTACCTATAGTTTTCTGTCCCTAGAAAAAATGTTTTTTTAAAGATGGTTGATGATCAATGCTTTAGCACAGTATAGCACAAGGAGAATTTCCCTCACTGTCCTTCCCTGTCCCTAGAAACAAGGATTATCACAGTGAAAGAAACTGACACTCTCCCTACCTATAGTTTTCTGTCCCTAGAAAAAATGTTTTTTTAAAGATGGTTGATGATCAATGCTTTAGCACAGTATAGCACAAGGAGAATTTCCCTCACTGTCCTTCCCTGTCCCTAGAAACAAGGATTATCACAGTGAAAGAAACTGACACTCTCCCTACCTATAGTTTTCTGTCCCTAGAAAAAATGTTTTTTTAAAGATGGTTGATGATCAATGCTTTAGCACAGTATAGCACAAGGAGAATTTCCCTCACTGTCCTACCCTGTCCCTAGAAACAAGGATTATCACAGTGAAAGAAACTGACACTCTCCCTACCTATAGTTTTCTGTCCCTAGAAAAAATGTTTTTTTAAAGATGGTTGATGATCAATGCTTTAGCACACTATAGCACAAGGAGAATTTCCCTCACTGTCCTTCCCTGTCCCTAGAAACAAGGATTAGCACAGTAAAACACACTGACACTCTCCCTACCTATAGTTTTCTGTCCCTAGAAAAAATGTTTTTTTAAAGATGGTTGATGATCAATGCTTTAGCACACTATAGCACAAGGAGAATTTCCCTCACTGTCCTTCCCTGTCCCTAGAAACAAGGATTATCACAGTGAAAGAAACTGACACTCTCCCTACCTATAGTTTTCTGTCCCTAGAAAAAATGTTTTTTTTAAAGATGGTTGATGATCAATGCTTTAGCACAGTATAGCACAAGGAGAATTTCCCTCACTGTCCTTCCCTGTCCCTAGAAACAAGGATTATCACAGTGAAAGAAACTGACACTCTCCCTACCTATAGTTTTCTGTCCCTAGAAAAAATGTTTTTTTAAAGATGGTTGATGATCAATGCTTTAGTACAGTATAGCACAAGGAGAATTTCCCTCACTGTCCTTCCCTGTCCCTAGAAACAAGGATTATCACAGTGAAAGAAACTGACACTCTCCCTACCTATAGTTTTCTGTCCCTAGAAAAAATGTTTTTTTAAAGATGGTTGATGATCAATGCTTTAGCACAGTATAGCACAAGGAGAATTTCCCTCACTGTCCTTCCCTGTCCCTAGAAACAAGGATTAGCACAGTAAAACACACTGACACTCTCCCTACCTATAGTTTTCTGTCCCTAGAAAAAATGTTTTTTTAAAGATGGTTGATGATCAATGCTTTAGCACATTATAGCACAAGGAGAATTTCCCTCACTGTCCTTCCCTGTCCCTAGAAACAAGGATTAGCACAGTAAAACACACTGACACTCTCCCTACCTATAGTTTTCTGTCCCTAGAAAAAATGTTTTTTTAAAGATGGTTGATGATCAATGCTTTAGCACACTATGGCACAAGGAGAATTTCCCTCACTGTCCTTCCCTGTCCCTAGAAACAAGGATTAGCACAGTAAAACACACTGACACTCTCCCTACCTATAGTTTTCTGTCCCTAGAAAAAATGTTTTTTTAAAGATGGTTGATGATCAATGCTTTAGCACACTATAGCACAAGGAGAATTTCCCTCACTGTCCTTCCCTGTCCCTAGAAACAAGGATTAGCACAGTAAAACACACTAACACTCTCCCTACCTATAGTTTTCTGTTCCTAGAAAAAATGTTTTTTTAAAGATGGTTGATGATCAATGCTTTAGCACACTATAGCACAAGGAGAATTTCCCTCACTGTCCTTCCCTGTCCCTAGAAACAAGGATTAGCACAGTAAAACACACTGACACTCTCCCTACCTATAGTTTTCTGTCCCTAGAAAAAAAGATTTTTTAAAGATGGTTGATGATCAATGCTTTAGCACACTATAGCACAAGGAGAATTTCCCTCACTGTCCTTCCCTGTCCCTAGAAACAAGGATTCGCACAGTAAAACACACTGACACTCTCCCTACCTATCCTTCTCTTTCCCTAAACTAAAGGAATCCAGGTTAAGCAAGAAAAAAAAATGTCACTGTCCCTGCCTATGCTTCTCTTTCCCTGCTCCGGAACACACTACACTAGGCCGCCGTGCTGGCGGCCTTTTATAGTGTGGGGCGTGTACTAAACCCCCTCAGCAATAATTGGCCACAGGCATCCTGCCTGTGGCCAATCATTGCTCTCCTCGCTGCCGGCGCTGTGATTGGCCAAGCATGCGGGGTCACAGTGCATGCTTGGCCAATCACAGCGCCTGGATGACACTGCGATGGCGTAGTGCATTGTGGGCCGTTCGCGTCACTCGAATTAGGCGCGAACGGCCCAAATCGTTCGATCTTCGTCGAACGATCGAACAGCCGATGTTCAAGTCGAACGTATGTTCGACTCGAACACCGAGCTCATCCCTAGTTGGGACACTTGAGTCTTTAGAAGCTCAACCTGAGGGTCACCATCATCAGCATTTATCACTCTGACTACGGCAGCGGATTCAGGTCTCTGACTCTTCTTCTTGCTGTCCAACATGACTTCTTCCTCCCTGACAATCCGGATCAAGTCTGGATATTTCAAGATGCCACCATCTTGCCGCGTTCTCAACAGGAGGGTAATGGGGTCTAAAGGTTGGGCCCCCTTCAAAACTTGCTTTGCTCTGATCACGTCCATCTCCCGAGGGTCTAACCCCTTTTTCAACAGGATCTGGTGTATGATCTTGTCCAGGCGCCTCATGTACTCTGACAACTTCTCTCCTTCTTTCTGATAGGATTGTTCCATTTGCTAGATAAGGTCGATGGCTTTCTCAGTGCGACCGAATACATCCTGTAAGATACTCAGGTAGTCTTGTGCAGGACAGTCTTTCTTACTGAGCTTCAGGTTTTGAATGGCTTCCAGGGCAGGTGCCTTCAGACTCTCCGTGATCCTTTTGTTTCTTATGTGGCTCTGGTATGTCCCATTCATCCAAAGCTTGGGTAGCCTGGTCAAGCCACTTTTCAAAACTGTCTTCCGCTGAAGGTACCAGTTGCCATCCAGAGAAGATCCTGAGCTTCCTGTAGCCAGCAGCCAAGTCTGCGTGGGGATCCTTTTGGCACTTTTTAACAAATTCCCCAAGGACAGCACAGAGTTTGGGCCCAATGGTAGCCAGAGGTGACTTGGCAGGAACTTCTGGTTTGCTAGAGTCAGCTTGACTGGATGAGGCAGGGCCTTCTTTGGGTGCCTCTGGGTGTATCACATTAAGCTCTCCCTTGTTGGCCAACTTCACACTTGGACCCTTGAAGTGTTCAGGGATTTCCTGTTTCCACTCAATCAATGCATAAGTATGTGGTGTCCCTGTTTTTACAGCAATCACCCATGCTTTCTTGTCTGGGGACAGTGTCTTCATGGCTTGACTTAACTGTTCTTCACTCCAGGCCTCTGCTGGAATTTCAAGCACCACGCTGTAATCTGAGCGGGCATTTTCTTCCTTGCACCACGCTATAGCAGCAACAGAGTCCATTTTAAGGCCGGCAGAGGTTCAGTCTAGCACACCCCCGTAGGAGCTGCTGGTTTAATTTTGGGCCTGTACTCTGCCTATCAACCCCTGTAATTTGGCTTGATTCCCCCTTGGCACAACTGGACAATAATGTGATTGTGGACCCCTAAAAGGCTATAGAGGGCCACAATGATACCACACAACAATCAATGTAGTTAAATATTGTTACCTTATTGTGGTTCACCTGCCACACGGCTGCAAAAGACAGTGTCCCACACAAGATGTAGTTCAACCAAAAGGTAATATGTTTACTTGGTAGAGAAATCAGAATGGAGATTACACATGTAACATTTGACTCAAACATCCCCGTGAGAGCCAACTGACATACATAACAGTTTCAGGGCTTCTCTATACAAAAAGGGCCCAGTCTACACAACCTAGGGTCAGACCTAAGGAAGTGCACGGTGGAGGAATCTCCCAATGCAATGATAACCGCAGTGGGGTACTTCTCCACCAAGTCCCACCCAGCTCACTGAAATAACACAATGACAATAAAATAAATGCAAACGGTTAGCTTACACATATGAGTTCAATAAACTATCTGGCTCCCCCTAGTGGGCAGCTCAACTGGTGCATGTCCCGTTGTATCAACTTGAGCAATGAACTGAACTGATGATTGTTCCTTAAGCCCTGTACACACAATCGGATTTCCTATGGATTCTAATCCGATGGATTTTTCCATCGGAAATCCGATGAAGCTGACTTCCATCAGTCTTGCCTACACACCATCAGTCAAAAATCTGACCGTCCCAAAAGCTGTGACGTAAAACACTCCGACAAGCCGAGAAAAATTAAGTCCAATGCTTCTGAGCATGCGTCGACTTGATTCTGAGCATGCGTGGGTTTTTTGTCCGATGGAGTTCCACACAGACGATCAGAATTTGCTATCGTTTTTTTTTCCCATCAGATAAATTTAAAACATGTTCTATTTTTTCTCACAGATGGAAAAAAGACAGATGGGGCCCATACACGATCGGTTTGCCCAATGAGAAAAGTCCATCGGACTGTTTTCATTGGTAAAACCGATCGTGTGTACACTGAAATAACACAATGACAATAAAATAAATGCAAACGGTTAGCTTACACATGAGTTCAATAAACTATCTGGCTCCCCCTAGTGGGCAGTTCAACTGGTCCATGTCCCATTGTATCAACTTGAGCAATGAACTGAACTGATGATTGTTCCTAAGAGTTTCCAGTAACCTTCGGCTAGCTTTTGTTGGTGCACTTAAGTATTTGTAATCCAACAACAAGGTGAAGAAAGAATGAACACTTAGAATATACAGTATAAGGGCAAGTGAAATGCTGATCCTCCCAAAGCGCTATACCACTCTCGGGTGTAACGTGTCTCCACTTAAGGCCCTGCAGTGGTTAGCAAGTTCAAGTGAAACTTTGGCAGTCACTTTCCTGCGACCCAGTTAGTTATGTTGGTGGGCAGGAACCCTCTCACCACATGAGGCCTCGCCTCGACGATATGCTCCATCTGGACCCTCTTGGTTCTCAGCCTCTGGGTAGGTCGCGGTCCCTGGTCCTCACGAGGTGTCGGTGGATGGGTGACTCTGGATGCCGTGGAGTGTAGAGCGATCCCTCTCCCTGGTCCGATCAGCAGGGCTGTGACCCTCCATCAGGCGATCCGGTCTCCGTCACTTTAGGCCCAGGCTTCTCCGCCGAAGCACACTAGCCACAGGCCTCTTGCCTGTTGCGAGATGGCGTCCCAAGAGACTGAACAAGAGCCTTGCCTTAAATAAGATCTCCCAGCAGGCTGTGCATGGCGCCAAGCACTTTGGCGGCACAGTGGTCTTGTGGGTAATGTAGTTTCAATTCTATCCATGCCAATAGAGTCTTTGTCTCTGATTCCACATTAACCATAGTGCTTTATCATTGAATAACTGAACCAAACAACTTTTAGTAGTCTAGCATAAACGGGCACCAGCGGGAGCCAACATTCTCATCTATATACAAATGGTAGTCTGTTAAGATGCATGCAATGGTAACACCAGATTTGTAAAGATGGTATTTACTCCAAAATACTTGCAGGTGTAATTGAAGTTAAAGGCAGTTTTATCAGATATTGATTCTAGGATAATAGGATGGTTGTGAATACTAATAATACTGTACAGTAATAAATATGTGCTTTCATATTTCATTGACCTTTTTATATACACAGTAAAAAATATTTTGCACCTTCAAAGTGTTAAATATATTTTGTAAATCAGATAGTAAAAACATCACAGGTACATCCATTTTAATTCTAGGTTTTTTTGTTTTTGTTTGTTTTTTAACAAGTTTTTATTGGGAAAATAAAGATAATTGTACAAAGAAAATGTCAGTCAGTTACAAACATAGGTTCACATAGACAAAGATATAGCGAGTTGCATAGTTCAAGGAGGACAAAAAAACAAAAGATAAAACTTGACCCTAGAAAACTGAACAGCACGGGGTTGTAGAGAGCATTGAAAAGACATGAGTCTCACCTAGTGAGGATACCGAAAGTCATCCTAGATAAATATCAATACTAATACACGTAGAAAAGGTAGATACTGGATGGATCTGTCTACGCGCCCCTGTGATTAAAATCGGGAATAAGGGGGGGGCATAGCAGAAAATAATAAGTGAAGAGGAGGGGGGGGTCGGGGGTCCAGAGATAATGGTGGGCTATACATTCCAAAACATGGAGGATCCCGAGAACAAAAACAGCCATGGTAGAGCCAGCAGGAAAGTAGAGTCTAGATATTGCCTACAGCCCTTTTGAGATTGGGTCATCGTAAGAGAAGGAAAGTTGTTCCAGAGCCGCCCGATCAGCAGACGAGAGGGTTGAAGTGATGAAGGATTGCCATCTGTAGAAAAAGCAAGCTCTTGATCTGAGGTCTTTGAAGTGAGAAATCGTTCTTTATAAAAAAAGGCTTAGGCAATCCTTTTCGAGTTGGATGAGGGAAGGGCTTTGAGGAGAGATCCAGTGCCTAAGAATGAGTCTCCTTGCGACAAGCAGGCAAAGCAAAATCCAGTCTTTGGAGGAAGGATGTTTGGTGGTCCCAGAAGAGGGTGATGCAGCAGAGGATAGAGACCAGGGTAGCAGTAGAGGGTCCCGGTGGGCGATCTTGAGTTGGGAATTCTAGATTTTAACCCATTAGCCTCCCTGGCGGTATGATTCTGTCTGGAATTATGTACCAAAAGCAGTACAATTATTTTGCATGGAAATTTGGTGTTATGTATTGTAGGCCTGCAATTCTTAGTAATTACTTACTTAAACCTGACCAAACAAGAGTCTAGTAGACATCCTGGGTATGATAAAGTTTGAAACACAAAATCATAAATTATAATATAATAAATAACTATAAATAATTATAACAAATAGTAATGTAATTATAATAAAAATTATTCAATAATGTAATCAAATCAAAAACATTGAAATTTGCTCAGTTGCAGAATTGTCGCTGTCATTAGATTTAGTGTTTGATGACGAATTTCCCCACAAATCGCTATCGCTCAATTCTGCAAGTGATTCTAATTTTTTATCGCTGTTTTTTAGCTGGTCTAAAACCACTTTTGACATAAAGGGACACTTTTTGGTTGCTATGGACAATGTCCAGTTTCCAGGCAGAACAGTTTTTATAATATAAAAGTGCATGCAGGACACTGGACAGACCACTAGGGACAAAGGGGATGTGTAATTATTTGATACAGTATACTGTAATCTTACTGATTACAGTACTGTATGTATTGTGTGTTTTTCACTTTTTGAATTTGGCGCTGAACTCCGCCCCTGTGCGACGCAACGTCGCAGGGAACGGAGCTCGGCACTCGGCAGTGTGAATCGAGCGAGACACGGCTCGCACACACTGCGGGAAGACATCACAGGATCCAGGGAACAAGGTAAGTAACTTCCCCTGGATACTGCGATGCAGCCCAAGTCTGGCTCAGGGGTAACCGCTGTTAGCATTAAAAACTCACCCCGAGCCCGACTCGGGAATACCGCTAAGGGGGTTAAATGAGGAGAATTTCAGGAAGGTGAATATTTACAGATGTGCTCTAAATAAGTGTGCAGGAATGGCACACAATGGAATTGATTTACTAAAGGCAAATCGACTGTACACTTTGCAAGTGCAGTTGCACTCTGAAAATAAATTTGCTCCAGAACTTAGTAAATGACAGGAAGCTCTTCTGACTTCCATCATCCAATCATGTGGAAGCAAAAATGCCCTCCTAGGTAGGTGCTACAGTGAGTGTATATAGTCTTTGGTTTCTCTGCTTAACAGGGAGACAGCTAGGTGAATTTGTGTGCTGTCTGCTTAACAGAGAGCTGTGATTGATTGATAGTCTGCTCAGTGTTATGGTGCTACTCCTGCTGTCTTGAAAGTTTCACGCTGATCCAGTGGCTATAGAGTATACTGGATAGTGGGAGGAAACCTTGCAGATGAGAGCATGGATGTCTATACAGCCCTGGCCAATTAGAAGAGGGATTGCCCCAATGCATTCTGGGTGATTGTATTTAAATCTGAAGAGCACATGGGCTCTGGGTCTTCCTCTACAGAGAGAGGTCCAGGTGGGGAGGGGGCTTGCCACCCCTCCTCAGCGAAGGCGGCCATGCAGCCTCAGGTGGTCGACCTGAGGGCCTGACATGTTGAAGTTGCAACCCATGGTTCTTGTGAGAGCTGACTGAGAGAGGATGTCCGCTGATCCTGTCTGGTACTGCAGAAGAAGGCTGCCATGTGTGCTTCAGGAGCCTTGTGATTACAGACCCCCACAGGGGATCCCTTTGACTTGTGCTGTTGGATCCCCCTCTGGGTACAAGACATCAGCTACTGGGTGCAAGCTAAAGGGGACAATGGCTAGTGTCTTGAAGAGGCAAAGTTCTCTGGGTTTTTTCTGCTACAAAGGGACTTGTTTATCCCATACATGCGCTGTATGGACCTACAGATAATCTGCTACACAGTTCTATTGAGAAAGTTGTCCTCACCTTTGAATAGTTAATTTGGAGTATCCTACTAAATCCCTTCTCCTATCCAAGTTCTCCAAATAAAATACAAAAAAACCAAAACCCCTAGACTGGTCATTGAAGATACCAAGCAGAAGAGTGTGTGCACCTAGCTGTGTGAAAATACCCTGTAACTGGCTGTGGATTAATCAGCGGGAGGCCCGGGCAAACCAATATCCAAGAAGCTCCTGTGGGGCTACATCTGCACGAGCAATTTGGTATTCTTTGCAATGTGAAGTTTCATCCCATTTACTAAGCTCTGGTGCAAATTTACTTGTATAGTGCAATTGCAAAGTGCAAAGTCTATTTGCCTCTCTGCATAAGTTTATGGTTCCTTACGTTGCTGTCCTTTCTACAGTATAGGTCCATGTGAATTTTCAATTTCTAGAGCATGCTACATAAAAAAGATTTTTAAAATATTGCAAAAAAGCTAAAGGAAGAAGGTAATGAGGAAGTTAATAAACTGATTAGGGTGCGCTAAGGGTTAATAACATGCTACAAGTTTTTTTAATATTGTTTATTTTTTTCATGTATAAAAGATTGCAGAGCAGGACCTAAGCTATGAAACTGCTGCAAATAATACAGGGAGAACTAGATAATCATATACAGAAGGCATTGAGTTTCACTAATGTACAATAGATAGTGCTCTTTTAAAGTGTCATTAAACCCAAATCATTATAAGCTCTTTTTTTTTTTTTCAGGTCATGCGTCTACGCAGTGCTGATTGTCACAATCAGCACTGTGCAGACACAGAATCATAGTCCACATGTCCTCTGCTGACATATAAAGAATACATCAGAGGACTAGAAGCTCCTCCCTCAGATCTTTCCTTGCAGATGGGAAAGAACTGGTAAAAGTCACACAACCGCCGTATATCATTGAATAAAAAAGGTAGCGAGATTATTTTTTGGATTAAAAGAAATAAAGTAGCATGATCTTTAGTATGTTTAGTATCACTGTAAAGTGGTTCTAAAGGCAGAAGTTTTTTTTTACCTTAATGCAGTCTATGGGAAGCGGGGGGGGGGGGGCAAGACAGGGCCATATGTGTGTGTGTGTGTGTGTGTGTGTGTGTGTGTGTGTGTCAATAGACATCCGCAAATCATTCCATTCCCCTTAAAGGGATTACAACCCAAACAATGGGGACATAGACCTGCAGTTCAAGTCACATCCCCGGCGTCATGTATATTTCCCCACTTCTGCCTCGACCGAAAGGTACTAGAGACACTATGGGCCACCCTACAGTGTACCTAGAGAGGGCATTTGCATTCTGATGTTGCTTTCCAGGTCTGTGTTCTACCCCAAATTTAAATGCCAAGAACCATCTGATACCTAAGCATTTGTGTGTTTGTTCTGTCTCATTAAGGTCACAGGGGCATTGTCTGATACCAGTTGAAATTTCCTGCCAAGGAGAAAATAGTGTAGTGAGCCTACAGCCCACTTAATAGCCAGACACTTTTACTCCACTACAGCATCATTCTATCAACTGCTGTCAACTTCCTACTAAGACTATGAGGTGATTCTCCCCACTGACCTATTGAGACAGAATGGCTCCTAAGCCTTTGCTACAGGCATCTGTTTGAACAACAAATTCCCTAGAGAAGCGTGGTGCAACTAGTACTGGATACTGGCGGTCTAAGGTAGTAATAATGCCAGACTGGCTCTAACCTGTCTTTCAGTTCGTCTGCTTGGGGCATCAGATATGCATCGAACTTTGATATCTCATTTAGCCTTCTGGAATCATTACAAAATCACAGAGTCTTGTTGGTCTGCGGTACCAACACAATCAAACTTGGCCACTCACTCTGCAATTCCTCAATGATATCATTTTACAGCATTTTTAGAATTTCCTCAGAGACTGCATTCCAGTGTGCCTAGCGAATTTTAATAAGGACTTTTACTCAGATTTTTAATTTATGTTCTGCAACAATGTCATGCTCAATTACTTTCATAAGACTTAGCAGTCTTGAAAAGATGTCTTCTATTTCTTTGTAAAAACTATTTTTCCTGCTGAGTTTGTGGCTTGGACAGGGTGGTGTAAACTGGGGCTAAGTCCATCCCTACAGAGGGCTTAGAACTAACATTAGCCAGGGCAACTACCTGCTCTCGGTCCTTCCAAGGTTTTAACCGATTCACATGGAATATTTTGTATGGCTTTCACTCCCAGGTTGGTGCACTATTTAATTTATCTTACCAACCTTTTCTACCACCTTGAAAAGCCCCTGCCACCTGGCCAGGAACTTACTTTCTACAGTTGCTCTAAGCACAGCCATCACATCTCCAGCCTGGAACTGTCTAAGCTTGGAAGACCAGTTGTACATCTCCTTTACCAGTGGCATAATTTTAGCCATTTTCTCTCTAACCATTTTCTCTCTAATTTGGGTTATATGCTGTTCTATGTGGAGAAGTCTCTCTTTCAAAAGTTTCTTTATTTTTTGTTTTCAAATCTTTTATTTAGGCAGAAGCAAAAGACAGGATCCATAGCATCAAAGTAGTAAAGATATAGAACACGTAAGGTACAATATAAGCAATATAGTACTTTCATATATCTAACTTCAGATAAGAGGTAGTGGCAGGAACCATGTGTATTACTGGAGCCTGGATTGTACATTACAGCACTAGCCTGTATCTTTACTATATAAACATTGTATGTATGCAAAAATAGAGGGAGGCCAATTTTGCAGAACTGAAAGACCACAAGAAAATATTCCACAAATCCTGCCTCAACCAATTTTCTCTTTGGAAAAGAAAGAAAGAAAGTGGAGCCATGGGAGTTCAGAAAGAAGACCAAGGAGGGGAAGAAAATCAAGAGGGGAGAGAGTAGTGTAAGTAAAGTGAAAAACGGCGAAAAAGGGAGGGGGGGGGAGGAGGAAAAGAGGGGGGGGATGTCTAAGATTCATGGGATTAAGTGAATTATTCATTTCCATTAGAATTCACATATCACTCACGAGATATGTAAAACAAAAGATTGAGTCTTCTGGACAGCAGGACTCCAATAAAAAGCCTTTACTATGTAAAATCTTCAAAAAATCCAAATACAGCACAGCAAGTCACAAAATTCTGGTTAGAGCTGACTAGTTTCACACTTTCTTAGTGTTTAATCATAGCTATGATTAAACACTAAGAAAGTGTGAAACTAGTCAGCTCTAACCAGAATTTTGTGACTTGCTGTGCTGTATTTGGATTTTTTGAAGATTTTACATAATAAAGGCTTTTTATTGGAGTGCTGCTGTCCAGAAGACTCGATCTTTTGTTTTGCCTGAAATTGCATTGCCTGCACCCTTGGCTGTTGGGAGGAGACAACCACCTAGAGGACATCTACACCTGAGCGGTTTTTGTTTTTGTTCGTCACGAGATATGTACTATGAGATCAGTCGACAGCATCGCTTTTGAATAATGCCCTTCCCTCATCAGATTAGATGAACAAGTTCCACAGAGTCCAGGTTTTGGAATATCGTTCATGTTGATGCCTTGATGAAAGAACAAGGTCATCCATTTTGTTTATCTCCTCTATATTCCGCAGCCAGAGGCCACTGGTCGGTGGATGCAGGGATTTCCAGTTGAGAGGGATACACATCTTGGCAGCGTCAAGATGGGTTGCATGGTAGTATGTCCGTAAGTTCGACATCGCCAGTCCCCCCTGTAATTAAGGTAGTGAAAGTAGTTTTCTGTGTAGACGCGGCCATTTACAGGCCCAGATAAAATCGATAAACAAATGCTTGTTTAAACTCTTTCATGCCTAAAGCCTACATGGTACGATTGCTGGCCAACCGAGCGTCTGATTTTTGGCAAAAGGACGTGCCAGGATCTTGTTTTGCATACTAACGGTACACAATTGTCGTGCCACAAACATGAACGTAGTGGCGTATTACGAGGAATTTCAGTTCTTGAGTGGCACCCTTTGGGCCCCTTCTGCTAATTTTGTGTTTGGTGAGCATTGATTCCGAGCATGCGTGTTTGTACATTCGACTTTTGTGTGACAGATTTGTGTAATGACCATACGAAAATCTGACGTCAGACCGTTATCCACCAAAAATTTGCTAGCCTGTCATCCAACATTTGTTTTGCCAAAAGTTGGACAACAATTGTCAAAAGGAGCGCACTAACGGTCAGATTTTAGGACAACAGTCTGTCAACAGACAATCCCCTGCCAACAATCGTATTGTGTGTACGAGGCTTAAGCCTATTTCTGACATTTGTTGCTTACAAGTAAAAATCAGTATTGTTTGCTAGAAAATTACTTAGAACCCCCAAACATTATATATATATTTTTAGCAGAGAATCTAGAGAATAAAATTGTTGCAATATTTTATGTCACACTGTATTTGCGCAGCGGTCTTTCAAACGCAATTTTTGGGGAAAAAATACACTTTCATGAATTAAAAAAAAGCTAAAAAGTAAAGTTAGCCCAATTTTTTGTATAATGTGGAAGATCATGTTACACCAAGTAAATAGATACCTAACATGTCATGCTTTGAAATTGCGCACACTCGTGGAATGGGGACAAACTACGGTACCTAAAAATCTCCATAGGCGGTGATTTAAAAAAATTTAACAGTTACCAGGTTAGAGTTACAGAGAAGGTGTAGTGCTATAATTATCGCTCTCGCTCTGAGGATCGCGGCGATACCTCACGTGTGTGATTTAAACACTGTTTACATATGCGGGCGTGATGTGTGCGTTTTCTCTGCTGCACGAGCTCGTGGGGACGGGGGTGCTTTAAAATTAAAATTTTTGTTTCCTTGTTTATTTTATTTATTTTTATTTTTCTACATTGTCACTTTTATGGAGAGATCGGGGGTATACAAGACCCTAAATCCCTCCTTTGCACTTCAAAGTATTCAGATTACACAAAGAAGACTGGAAATAAGCCGTTTATGGCTTCCTTCCAGTCTCACTCTAGCCGGATCATGGCTCGGATCTCTCGGTCGGTCGGGAGGCCCGGGAAGAGTGTCAGAAGGCAGCGGGAGGGGGGACATTCCATCTTGCTCCTTCGGGATAACAGCCGAACGGCTTTTAGCTGCATTAGTTGTTATCCCTGAAGAGCCGACCGCCTGCTCTAAAAAATGGTACCAGGATGATGCATGCAGCTGCATGCATCATCCCGGTATAACCCCTTAAAGTCGAGGCTGCATATGTCCGTATGGTCGGCGCTAAGGGGTTAAAATAACTAGTAGGGGTGGAAATTGGTAGAGCCTGGAAGAGGTATAAAAATTTGGGGAGGATGCTTATTTTGAGAATATTGCAGCGGTCAAACCACAAATGTAGTCCAGTCTGCCACGTATTCAGGAGAGTCCTGACAGTCTTCAAGAGTGGGGGAAAATTCAGATCGAAGAGTCTGAAATTTTTGAAGGAATGAAAGGGTCCAGATATTTTAACCCAGATTTTGTCACAAATTTCTTTACCAGGTGAAGCAACCTCTGTGGTCTTCTCAGTACCCCAACTCAAACAGGGAAAACCCGGTGGATACTTGATGCACTTCTCTGATGGCAAACATGAGCACAGGCAGAAGGCAGTCCCAATTAATTCCATTTTGTGTATCACCCTCTTGAGCATAAGTTTTACTGTCTTATTGCACCTTTCAACCAGCTGAGGTACGCAATTGTTTGATTTGAAACAACCTGCATAGATCTGGCATCACCTTTGACATGAATGGAGTGCCTTGGTCCGTCAAGAATGCCTTAGGAAACCCTGTCCTTGAGAACATATTGAATAATTCTCTAGCAATTGCCTTGGAGAACATTTTCCTTTAAAGGGACCGCCTCTGGAAACTTTGTGGCACAATAAAGTATCACTAGAATGTATTGGTGTCTCCAAGCCGCCTTCTGTCTTATATTTTTGAAAGACCAGTTAAAAAAAATAGATTTTTTTTTTTTTAGGACTGTATGACACCCACTTAGGAAATATAACATTCCCTTCAGCTTGTGCAACAACTATGTGCCCTTCAAGGTTCTCTGGGTCGATTTGGATTAAATAATGCCCATAAAAACAAAAATGCTAAATGTATTTGAAAGGTGGACTACATTTTGTTTGTATGTTCACTGGTATTGAATGCAATAAATGGGTCTTATTTTTGCAACAGTGAATATAGCGAGTACATAAAAATAATCTATGATATTGGCTTCATATCTTGGACATACAGTACTTTATGTGCTCTCTTCAGTGTTCTATCATAGAAATGTATAATTAATCTGAAGTGGCACAAGGAGGTGAAACAGTTCACAAGTTTACAGATATGTGGACACTGAAATCATGAAATTGCTTTCACAATGTGTGAAAATACCCAAATTGTTGTGAATTAAATGAATGTTTCCTAGTGTGCATGTGCTATATTTTCAATACATGTAATGTTCTGATCTTTATTTGTAATAAATGCCTTATTTGTTAGTTTTCTTTCCCCTAGGTTTGTGTGCTTATGACAATAACCTGTATATTTCAGGATTATTTTGTGATTTTTAACAAGTGCTTCTATTTTGACTGCATCTGACCACTTCAATGTCAGTACATTGACCTTGAAAATGAGGACAGTTTATAAATTCCCACCATAAGGACTAGATTTTTATGTGTTTCATGCCTGATGATGATGGGGAAAAACAGCAAGCAAAATCAAAGGAAACCATTATGATTCATTATTTTTACTACTTTTAGGTTCGTAAAGCGTTTGTAAAACACGTAAAAATCTAGTCCTTATGGTGGGAATTTATAAACTGTCCTCATTTTCCCCGTCAAAATCAGAGAGAAAAAAGACATAGGGGTCTATATACAAAAAAAAAAAAAAATGCTTTGCAAATGTCTCATTATTCGACCATAGGAGTTAAGGAATATTTGACTAATAAAGAAAATAGCCTAACACTATGGGCTAAAAACATTCAACCAGATGGGGAAATAGTATGAAGGAGACCTCTGCACTATGTACAAATTGCATGGAGACTCTTGTGCGAACGGTCGAACAAATGGATGTTCAGCTGAAACTCCAGCTGCAGTGTGAATTAAAACATTTAGCACTGGTATTATTACCGCTGCTAAATGTAAAAGCTTCTTGCTAACGTTGCTAGGGAGCTAGCAATCGCTGGCACCCAATTAACCAATGACTCATCTAGATGAGCATAAACAAGGGGATAAAAAAAAACACGCTGTGTGGTGGGGTCCCTCCCCAAAAACAAAAACAAAGTGTAAGATTCCTTAAATTCCCTACCAGACCCTTAGGGACTCATAAGAGTTTCAGGGGAAACAGCATAGAACAAAAAAAGAAAAAAAAGCATGGGTTACCCCCTAAATCCATACTAGGCCCTTATCCAAGAATGCACCCCCCTCCCAATTAGCTGACAGCATGCCTCAATGTAGGGGGGTACCTTGACAGGAGTGACATCCTGGCAAAGCATTATGTTCCTATGTTGATTGGGACAAAGTGGTTTGCAGGTGGAGAGATGTGAAGAATCTGGAATTTCTCTTTTAAAATAAGGGGGCCCCCAGATACCACCCCAATGTGAATGAGTAAAGGATAGTACCCCTATTCATTACCAAAATATGTCAAAGTAAATAAACATATACAGCGGTTTTGACTAGCACTCTCTCAAGCAATTCAAAACTGTCTCACTGCTTTGCAAAACGTTGCTATAACTGGGGTATGCAACACTCTATCAAGCACTCTCTCAAGCAATTCAAAACAACTGTCTCACTCCTTTGCTTACTTTGCTATAACTAGGGTATACATCTAAGTTTTTTTATTTGTAACTTGGCCATTTGTTAATGATGGATTCTCACCTCCTTTTGGGACCTAAGAGATACTCATCTTTATGGCTGTGGCCTGTGTCTCTCTGACCATTCCCCCCCCCAATTTTGTCCCTGTGTTCCCTATCAGTCCCTAATTGGGGTATGGAAGATTACCTCATTTGATCATCTCTGTATAAATTGAGTTGTGCCCATGGGGGAAGTCAGAGACAGGGGATTTAGGCAGAGAAATTTTTGCAGCCATGAGTAATTTTTCTGCCGGAGTAATCAGCAGTTGAACACAGCAGTTTAACTAAAGCAGGATAATGAAAGCAGCACGAAAAGACCACAAAATTCTCTGATTCATTCTGGATTGACCACAAACCACCACTTTGGAAGGCATCCTCCAAGTCTGAATCCTATCCCCACTACCCTTTAATATGTCCCCTCTACTTTGCCTTCTCATACTAGTATCCGCTTTCCAGTCACCGCAATATCAACCTTATCATGTACTGTATATCTTTAGCAAATCATTTCTTAAATAATCCATTTAATCTATATAGCAATTAATGTATTGATATCAAATCTAAAAATGTATAATAAAGTTTAGAAGTCAGTATTGTTGGGGGATGCCGTGTAGGGCTCCTCCAACCACTTAGCCCAAATGGATAAGTATGGTATTACTGCGCTACCAAGGAGGTGGGGAGGGGGAAAGGGAAAGGGTACTGCTGCAGCACTGGAGGTATATCAGAAACCCAAAGTAAATGGCAAAAAGAGATAGTGCTGCGCTGAATAAAGGATGGGAAATAGGTGAAACTAACTAAGTGCACCTAATAGACTAAGAGGTGATGATCGGTAAATAAATAAGCATCAAAACATGGAGTAATTGTACAGCATAAAGGAATAATACACTCAAAGGTGAATAAATCCAAGGTGAATAAAGTGCAGCTGTGAACATGCACTAAAAAAAAGTCCTCAGACTGTTGCTGAAATTCCTCAAAACATCATTGCTAAAATAACAGTCATTCCAATGGTAAAAATATATATGAGCAAAACGACTGTGACTGGTTTAGAAAAATAAGTGAAAGTTCTGGTGCCAGATATTCCAACGTGAAGTGTCGTTGTTAAAGGGAGGAGGGAAACTTCCCATTTCCCTTGTGATTGGTGTGGTTGTCCCCTCACCTTACTGCTGTAAAGGTAACAGCATATAATGATCTTTCTAGGTGAATCCGGCATGTGCTCCGGAAAAGGGAGATGGATGTGCCAATAGTGTAGTATGTTTAAAATAAATTTATTAGCAGTAAAACATCATAAAAGGTACTCACATAAAGTGCATGAGAAAAGGCATATAAAAACGAGCAGCGAGCTCTCAAATGTAGCCTCTGGTGTCTCGACGCGTGTTCGTCATAGTCACGTGACTTCATCAGGACATACTACACTATTGGCGCATCCATCTCCCTTTTCTGTGAGGGTTATTATTGCTACACGAAGCGGGATTCTCTAGGGAAACTAGAAAGATCATTATATGCTGTTACCTTACAGCAGTAAGGTAAGGGGACAACCACACCAATCACAAGGGAAATAGGAAGTTTCCCTCCTCCCTTTAACAACGACACTTCACGTTGGAATATCTGGCACCAGCACTTTCACTTATTTTTCTAAATCAGTCACAGTTTTTTGCTTTTTTGCACAATAACACAGATCATCGTTTTGCTCATATATATTTTTACCATTGGAATAACTGTTATTTTAGCAGTGTTGTTTTGAGAAATTTCAGCAACAGTCTGAGGACTTTTTTTAGTGCATGTTCACAGCTGCACTTAGCACTTTAATCACCTTGGATTTATTCACCTTTGAGTGTATTATTCCTTTATGCTGTACAATTACTCCATGTTTTGATGCTTATTTATTTACCGATCATCACCTCTTAGTCTATTAGGTGCACTTAGTTTCACATATTTCCCATCCTTTATTCAGCGCAGCACTATCTCTTTTTGCCACATAGGCCAAATGTCTTCGTATTTACGAGGACATCCCCTGTTCACATAGGTGTCTCGATGTAATGGTAAAGTATTATTAACCGGTTGCTTCCAGTATACTAATTTGGGCGGGAAGGGCTTCCTCCAATACAGGGCAATAGCTTTTCTGGCATAAAACAGTAATAATAATGAATGTTCGCTCTGCCTCTGTTGGAAGAACATCCGTAACCAACCCCAACAAACACACTGACATAGTAACTGGCATATGAGCATGTAAAATAAGATTTAACAAAGCCACTACCTCCATCCAAAACCCTACATTATGTGGACAGAAAATGTGTGTGAAATCGCCCAGAGCCACACCACACCGCCAACAGTCTGAAGAACAAGTAGGGTTCATCTTGTGAAGTCGGTATGGCGTAAAATATGCTCTATGCGCCAATTTTAATTGAATCAAACGGTCTCTTAACAAGACCAAAGATCGAAAGGGAGAATCCCACACTTCACCCCAATCATTGTCTAAATCAGGAATGTCCCGCAGTCATCTCGCCATAAGGCTCTCTAACACCGAGAGAGAGACTGTAATAAAGTGAGAATACAATCTGGAAGTAGATTTCTCCAAACAATCAGACTGAAGTACCATTTCCAAAATAGACTGTTCGATCATTGGGTTTGTTTGTGAAAACTGGGCATTGAAAGCATGGGGAAGCTGATAATATCTAAACAAGTGGGAACTGGGTAAATTAAAATTTAAGGTAAGTGAAGCGAAAGAGGATAACTTCTGATTAATTACAACCTAAGAAACCAACTTAATATTATACTTAGTCCATACACCAGGTTCAGGTAATTTATAGATCTGGAGTAAAGTAGGATTCAACCATGGGGGGGGCATTTGGAGAAATTGCTGCTCTAGAATAGTGCTCAAATCTAAGACCAGCCCCCCAAGCTCGAATAGTAGTAAGCATTTAAGGGGGTCAAATGATAAGGGGCCCGAGGGCCTCTAAATAACAGAAACTTTAGAGCTTCTATAGATTTCACCACTGCTGCTTCCAACCGAATGGAAGGATTAGATAGATCTGGGAACAACCACCATGCGGCCGTCATAAACTGAGTAGCTAGAAAATATTTATAGAGATCTGGAAAAGCTAGACCGCCCTGATTACAGGGGCACATCAAAGTTGTCAATTTATATCTCGTTTTTTTTGGGCCCCATAAAAAATAGGAGAATAGTTGATTGAGTCTTACAAAAAATGATCTAGGGATCCACTGAGGAGAATGTCTAAAATAGTATGTAAATTTTGAAATAATGTTCATTTTCAGAAGATTAATGCGTCCCAATAGGGATAACGGTAAAGATTCCCATGCCTTCAATCTTGGCCACATATCCCTCAAGACTGGGGTCAAATTCAAAGAAATTAACTCCAAAGTCTCCGAGATACTCAGATATCACCAGTCCGAGGTACTTAAAATTCTCTACCCACTGTAATGGGATAAAAGAAGGAGCTGTATTTTGAGCTTCGATATCTATTGGAAATAACAATGATTTTGTCCAGTTTACCTTCATCCCCGCAATGGACGAAAAGGAATTTAATATCTGTAAAGCACCTTGTAGGGAAGGTCCGGCATCATTTAGGAACAATAGGAGGTCATCCGCATAAAGGGCTACTCTCTCCTTTAGCCAACCAACTCCCAACCTTTTGATATTCAGAGAAATGCGAAGAGCCTCCGCCACCGGCTCCATCGCAACGGCAAAAAGGTCCGGAGATAGAGGGCAGCCCTGGCGAGTGCCCCTATATAAAGAAAAGCGGGATGACAACCCTCCACCCTACTGCAGCTGTAGGACATCTATATAAAACCTGTATCCATTTATTGAATGTCAATGGAAAACCCATCCTGCGAAGTACCTCCCAGAGAAAAGGCCACTCAACAGTGTCGAAGGCCTTCTCTATGTCCAGGGAGACCACAATCCTGGTACCCATATTAAGATGTGAGGCATGGATGTTGGTATATAGCCTACGTAAATTCACATCTGTGGCCCTCCCTGCCATAAACCCAGTCTGGTCTGAGTCAATAATTGTGGGCAGAAAGAGTTGCAATCGTCGGGCAATGAATTTTGTCAATATCTTGAAATCTGTATTTAGAAGAGCAATAGGTCTATAAGATGTGCAGGAGGATGGATATTTTTGTGATTTGTGAGTCAGAACTATATGACCATGACTCATTTAATCCGGCAATGCCCCCTCATTCAGACAGTGGGAATAGAAAGAAGCAAAAAGAGGAGCAAGAATGAGCAAGAATGAGCCTTATAAAATTCTATAGGGAGACAATCTGGTCCCGGTGACTTCCCCAAATGGAAAGAACCAATAATTTGGAGAACCTCCTCTGATGTTATAGGACTTACTAAAGCCCCTCTCTCCTTGTCCGACACACAGGCAAGCGCCACCGGATCTAACCAAGCCGCCATATCATCAGGCAAAAGATCTGGGATCAACTGGGATGTATACAATGTTTGGTAGTACTGTTGAAAGGCATCTAAAATATTAGATATTGTTCATTACAAATATAACTTTTGCAAAAAGAGTCAACATCAGTAAAAAATGATTACTGTCTTTTTTCTTTTAACAGTAGTAGAATCTGAGTTTTATTTACCTGGGAAACCACACTGGTAAAGTCCATCATTCTTTGCGGGGTAATCTGGTAAATATATGGTGGGTGAGCTCAGACTTCACACCTTGCCCCTTTTAAAGGTTCACACCCTTTACAAAATGCAGATAGCACATGGATTCCACAATCCAGTTTGTCTGTGACAGGTTCCCCAGACCATGGACCTAGAGTTGAAGATGTAAATTCTAAAAACTTCCATTTGTTCCTGCAAGCTATTAACAGACTGCTGAATGAATCTTTCATTCTGCAGTCATTCTTAATAAACTGATTACATCAGATTGCATATTGCCTTATTTGAACAGGATTTGTTTGTGGACAAATAATAATCTAGACTGCAAAAGCTATCTGTGTGAAGTTCCTGTACAGCTTATTAAAATTTTAGCCTGCGTTAAAGTTTTTTTTTTACCTTAATGCATTCTAAATTTAGAATGCATTAAGGTAAAAAAAATAACTTTCTGCCTTAAGTGAAAGGAAAAAATGGTTGGTGTTGGTGGCCAGTAGGAGTAACTGGGAAGTATAGCTGTCACCAGATTTCACCTGCTGGTTGATATAGCATCTACATGGGCAGTCCCTGCCCAGCCTGTAATTCACCCTCACTATTTATTTATGGTCAAGCTAATACTTGTTGTCTGAGCAATATGTTGATTTTAGGGTTGTCCCGATACCACTTTTTTAAGACCGAGTACAAGAACTACTTTTTTTCAAGCACTCGTCGATACCGGTTACCGATACCTTTTTTAATGTCATGTGACAGTGGTAATAATATGCAGCACTGATGGGCACTGATGAGGCATGGACTGTGTCAGTATTTTTTTTTTTTTTTTTTACAATTTATATATACAGTGCCTTGAAAAGGTATTCATAGCTCTTAAAATTTTCCACATTTTGTCGTGTTACAGCCAAAAACGTAAATGTCTTTTATTGGCATTTTATGTGATAAACCAACACAACTTGTCACATAATTGTGAAGTGGAAGGAAAATGATAAATGTTTTTCAAAATTTTTTACAAATAGATATCGGAAAAGTGTGGCGTCCATTTGTATTCAGCCCCTCTGAGTCAATACTTTGTAGAACCCCCTTTCACTGCAATTACAGCTGCAAGTCTTTTTGGGGATGTCTCTATCAGCTTTGCACATCTAGAGAGTGACATTTTTGCCCATTCTTCTTTGCAAAATAACATAAGCTCTGTCAGATTGGATGGAGAGCGTCTGTGAACAGCAATTTTCAAGTCTTGCCACCATTTCTCAATTGGATTCCTGTCTGGACTTTGACTTGGTCATTCTAACACATGAATATGCTTTGATCTAAACCAGGGGTCTCCAAACTCTCCAAACAAAGGGCCGGTTTATTGTCCTTCAGACTTTAGGAGGGCCTGACTGTGGCCAGTGGGAGGAAAATAATAAAATATTTGGTATTAGGGGGAGTAATAATGCCTCATTGTTGATATCATAGGGAGGAATAGTGCCCCATTATTGGTGTCAGTGGAAGAAATGGTGCCCCATTGTTGTTTTCAGATGGCATAATAGTGTCTTTTATCAGTGGAAGTAATAGTGCCCCAAGGGCCAGTTAAAAGCAAGCAAAGGGCCGCATCCGGCCCCAGGGCCACAGTTTGGAGACCACTGATCTAAACCATTCCATTGTAGTTCTGACTGTATGTTTAAGGTCGTTGTCCTGCTGGAAGGTGAACCTCTGCCCCAGTCTCACGTCTTTTGCAGACTCTAATGCCCTGTACACACGATCGGTTTTACCGAATGAAAAAAGTCCATCGGACTGTTTTCATCGGACAAACCGATCATGTATGGGCCCCATCGGTCTTTTTTCCATCGGTGAGAAAAAATAGAACATGTTTTAAATTTATCCGATGGAAAAAAAAAACGATAGCAAATCCTGATCGTCTGTGTGGAACTCCATCGGAGAAAAAACCCACGTATGCTCAGAATCAAGTCGACGCATGCTCAGAAGCATTGAACTTCATTTTCTCGGCTCATGGGAGTGTTTTACGTCACAGCGTTTGGGACGGTCGGATTTTTGGCTGAAGGTGTGTAGGCAAGACTGATGAAAGTCAGCTTCATCGGAATTCCGATGGAAAAATCCATCGGATTTGAATCCATAGGAAATCCGATCGTGTGTACAGGGCTTTACAGGTTTTTTTCTAAGATTGCCCTGTATTTGGCTCCATCCATCATCCCATCAACTCTGGCCAGCTTCCCTGCCCCTGCTGAAGAAAAGCATACCCACAACATGATGATGCCACCACCATGTTTCACAGCGGGGATGGTGTGTTCAGGGTGGTGTGCAGTGTTAGTTTTCCGCCACACATAGTGTTTTGCTTTTAAGCCAAAAAGTTTAATTTTTGTCTTATCTGACCAGAGCACCTTCTTTCACATGTTTGCTGTGTGCTCCACATGGCTTCTCGCAAACTGCAAATGGGAGGTCTTATGTCTTTATTTCAACAATGGCTTTCTTCTTGCCACTCTTCCATAAAGGCCAGAGTTGTGGAGTGCATGGCTAATAGTTGTGCTGTGGACAGATTCTCCCACCTGAGCTGTGGATCTCTGCAGCTCCTCCAGAGTTACCATGGGCCTCTTAGTTGCTTCTCTGATTAATGCTCTCCTTGCCTGGCCTGTCAGTAAATGGCCATGTCTTGGTGGGTTTGCAGTTGTGCCATACTCTTTCCATTTTTGGATGATGGTTTGAACAGTGCTACATGAGATGTTTACAGCTTGGGATATTTTTTTATAACCTAACCCTGCTTTAAACTTCTCCACAACTTTATCCATGACCTGTCTGGTGTGTTCCTTAGCCTTCATGATGCTGTTTGTTTACTAAGGTTCTCTAACAAACATCTGAGGGCTTCACTGAACAGCTGTATTTATACTGAGACTAAATTACATACTGGTGGACTCTGTTTACTAATTAGGTGACTTCTAAAGGCAATTGGTTCCACTAGAGTTTTGATTAGGGGTATCAGAGTAAACGGGGCTGAATACAAATGCACACCACACTTTTCACATATTTATTTGTAAAAAAAAATAGAAAACCAATTATCATTTTCCTTCCACTTCACAATTATGTGCCACTCTGTGTTGGTCTATCACATAAAATCCCAATAAAATACATTTACGTTTTTGGTTGTAACATGACAAAATTTGGAAAATTTCAAGGGGTATGATTACTTTTTCAAGGCAATGTGTGTGTGTGTGTGTGTGTGTGTGTGTGTGTGTGTGTGTGTGTATGTGTGTGTATATATAGGAAGGCTGGTATGCCAGCCTGAAATTATGGGAGGAGTTCGAGGGGTACTTATACAGACCATCCACCAGGGTCAGTGTCGGCTGTAGTGCGCGGTAATCGTCATCAGCCGACACCTTACGACTCGCAACGTTCGCGTAGTTGCTTTCGTACCTTCCAGCTTCGCTCGCAGTTGATCGTATCCCCGCTCGCGGTCGCAGGTAGGACCGGCCGTTACTGTTCGTACGAATCGTAGCGCCGGTACACGTTTCTTCTTTTACAAAATCACACGGTTCATAACCCCGTGTTTTCCGTCTGCATCGTATGTTTATCGACTAGTCCAGTTGTTTTCGTACCCTGTCACACCCACGTTGCCACCAGTAACGGTCCGTCCAGTCACTACGGCTCTCAGAGCTGTTGTACGAATTACTCACAGCTCGCAAAGCTCTCGCCTCAGTCGCACATCCGATACCCAGTCGTCGGACTGGTATCCCACACTGCACTTCCTTATCCCTAGTCACTGATGCCCTACACCTCCTACGATACTCTCCCTTCACCTTACTGATGCCCCACACCTCCTACTCACACCATACACCAAAAAGTCTGGGCCGGCTCTTGTCGCTAACAATCGGCACTACAGGCCGGACCCTCGACAATCACAAGCCCCTTCAACTTCAAACATCGAACACCCGTCCGAATCCAGCCGTATCTCCGGCGCTACGATTCGGACCCGGGAAATTCAAATCCCCGCCTTGCACCCGTTATCAGCCCGTATACAGGCACAGCATCGGCTTAGAGATTCGGATCTCTGGCATCCACGTTGGTTCCGAGCACAGTCTCACCACCGGCTCATCGGCTCGGACCTACAAACATCGAACCGCCAAACCATCCGAATTCAGTCGTAGCATAGGCTCAAACTTTCGAACCAATGGCATTCCCAAGCGATCCGAATCCAGTCGCTTCACCGGCTCAATCGACTCAGATCTCTAGCAACAGACCCTCCTATCCGATCCGAACCCAGTCGTAGCATCGGCTCAAAGGTTCGGATCCTCCGCTTACATGGCCGATCTGGGCCCAGTCGCACCACCGGCTCGTAGGCTCGGGTTCACAAACATCGAACTTTCGAGCTGATCCGAATTCAGTCGTAGCAGCGGCTCAATTTTTCGGCTCTATGGCATATTCAATCGGTCGAGTCACAGTCGCACCATCGGCGCATACCGCTCCGATCTTCAGCAGTAAACTTCTTTAACCGATCCGAATCCAGTCGTAGCATCGGCTCCAAGTTTCGGATCCTCGGCTGAAACAACCAATTCGTTCGCGGCCCATACCCGGCTCTAAACAGCTCCGACCCATACCTCCGATACAACGTCGAACGTCTCAGAACGTTACGAATCCAGCCGTAGCATCGGCCACAATGATTCGAACCCCAAGCCGCTATACACACGCATTACTTACCACTCCCGTTTCATCACGAAACGGCCATCCCCACACACTTGAAAGTCACAAACTCTTCTTCTTTCGTCTCCTTAAGGCATTTGTTCCTCGCAAGCGCTGCGAGCATTCGACGAGTGGTTGCACACCAGCCACTCACCTCCTCCAGTAGTCAAACGGCTACTCACCGATTTCTCTATCCCTTTCCACCACACACGTCAGTTCAGATTGAGTTTCCATCCCGTCCACCCTGCAATCCAGGTCGGACGATATTTCCCGATAAAAAAAAAAAAAATATATATACATATTTAATAAATAAATAAATTAATTAATAATAATAAAAAAAAAAAAAAAAGAGGGGCAGGGGGTCTTACACACTTCTTCACCTGGAGCTACCTACCGCTCCCACAACTCTTCAGGCCTACAAAAAAAAAAAAATATATATAATAATAATAAAAAATATAAATAAATAAATTTAAAAAAAATAAAATAAAAAAAAAATAAAAAAAAATAAATAAATAAAATAAATAAATAAATAAAAAAAATATATATATATATATATATATATTTAATAAAAAATAAATTAATAATAAAAAAAAGAAGAAAAAAAAAGAGGGGCAGGGGGTCTTACACACTTCTTCACCTGGAGCTACCTACCGCTCCCACAACTCTTCAGGCCTACAAAAAAAATAAATAAATAAATAAATAAATAAATAAATTATATATATATATATATATATATATATATATATATATATATATATATATATTTAATAAAAAATAAATAAATTAATTAATAATAAAAAAAAGAAAAAAAAAAAAAGGGGCAGGGGGTCTTACACACTTCTTCACCTGGAGCTACCTACCGCTCCCACAACTCTTCAGGCCTACAAAAAAAAACAAAAAATATATAAATAAATAAAAAAAAAAAATATATATATATATATATATATATATATATATATATTTAATAAAAAATAAATAAATAAATAAATATATATATATATATATATATATATATAATAATAATAATAATAATAATAATAAAAAAAAAAAAAAAAAAAAAAGGATTATATATATATATATCTCCATGTCACCCTCCTCACAGGTCCCGGTCGACCCATGTCTCGACCTCAACCAAGACAGGGCTCAAGTCAGGTGCGTAAACGCAAGGCCCCTCCTTGCTTTCTCTCCGCACTCTTTCACGACATCCGAGTCTTCACATACACAATTCGACCGCTCATCAGGCGCTAGCAACTGTCACATACCTCTACGCACGACACTCTGTTTTCGAAGTCGATCCGAGATCCTTCACTACGCAGACAAGGTCACCAACATCCACCTTGCTGGCAGTGCAGGAGTTGGCAGACCGACCACACGTCACTGGACTACAGATCGAAACATTCCTACTTAGCATACCAGACTTCAGCTACTCGCCCCAGTACGCCCTGGGGGCTCTGGTTCATCAGTCTGTGCCAAGCACAGGCGGCACCCGAGCTATCGGTTACCTAGCCAGTCACCTCCTGGCTCACCTCGGTTGCCACGCAGTCTTTTGAGTTTTCTAAATTTCACTCAACAAGCGCTCGTACGCAAAACTTGGCTATCCTCTGCGCCTGTCATTCCTTATTCTGTCCATCCTCCCTTCCTTCTCCCTACCCACTTTCGTACCTCCTCTATCCCCTCCATACCTGGCATCTCACTCTATAAACATACATTCCCCCCCCCTTTTTCTTTCTCGTTTCTCCAGCCCCCAACATATCGCAGACCGACTGCGATGACTTTACCTTCATCCCTCCCTCACCACGTTCGGGTTCAGCGGACGACTCCACACAGTCCCTCAGGGCTGGACCATCCCCAGGCTTACGGCCGAACTACGCCATAGGGGCATCCCCTACCCGGCCACGGCCAGGAAAACCAAGCTGTTAGGCTGCCGTTCCATAACCAGCGGCAACTCTACCAGACAAATTCCGCTGCAGTCGATATCCTCGGCATGTACTCAGCTACACGCCTCAGTGACCACACTGGCAACCAGGCCTGGATGCTTTCCTAAATGTACATAATATAACTGAGTACTAACAGTCTAGGTAAAGTTGATCCAGGGTAAATCCGATTGCCTCTCGGGGGACCGGGAAGGAATTTTTTCCCCTGCTGTAGCAAATTGGATCATGCTCCGCTGGGGTTTTTTGCCTTCCTCTGGATCAACTGTGGGTATAGCATTGGGTATATGGGATTGCACGATATTTTTATTTTGTTTATTTTATTACTTTAGTGTATTAGTGCAGGGGGCACTACAGGGTTCCACACCAGACTCATTACACTGCCTGACTCATTCCAAAACTACCCAGTCAAACTCCTGCATACCCTCACAGGAGTTCTCCCGATGGTTTAGAAATCTTGTGAGATCTAAGAAATCCAAGAGAGGTCTTTAAAACCTTGACGTGCCCATAACCGTGAAGAAAGTAGGAAAACCGGCACAGTTCATCTCCTTCCTGGTAATCGTTCTAGACAAACGCGCCATGCGGGCCAGCCCACCTCTCGGTAGATTGACCCACATCAGGGCAGTCATCCATACGTCTACCGACACGCAGGGGGGCACTAACCCACAGCTACAATCCCTACTGGGCATGCTCAAACCACGATGAGGATCGTCCCTCAAGGGCGTTCCTTTATCGCACGCTTCTTAGTGTTCCTCTCCCAGGCACGAGACGTTGACCAAGTCATTAAGCTAGACGCAGCCTCCGTAGCAGGAGCTGGCCATGGGGGACCAATTCCTTGAGACCGGATAGGTAGACCCTTGTTTATCCCATCAGCATCCTCTTCGTCGCCTCAGATGACCACGGACGTAGCAGCTTCCACAAGCTTCGCTGCAATTTTTGGCCATCATTGGTTTCAGGAGATCCGATCCATCAGAGATGCTCACAATTCCGCTTTTTAGTCAGTCCTCCTCTCTATTTGAGATCTACCCCATAGTCGCAGCAACACTAGTACGGGGCAGCCCCGGGCAGGACAGACTGCCATGTTCGCCACAGACAACCAGGCTACAGCCACAGTCATTAACAAAGGCAGGTCAATAAATCATTATCCGTCATGTCCTTCCCACGCAGGCTGTTGCTACTTTCCCTACAACGTCAGCTCAGTAGCCTCAGGGTCCACATCCCTGGCCAATGCAACACCTCGGCCGACGCGCTATCCCGCCTAACCATGCCACATCCTTTCACAGAAGCCTGGAGCCGACTCGACCATGTCCGGCATCCCACATTAGTCCCAACCAACTTTGGAATCGGATAACACCTCCATGGTGCTACCTCCCTCATCAATGCATCCTGATCCGCCAACACACTACAGGTGGCGGCAACCACACTCCAGTACCGAACGCTTACCAGTGACCAGCACCATTCTCCGGGACATGTCTGCTATCCTTCACGTTCCCCCTTCGGTCTATGGCCCAGCCTGGTAAATCAAGCAGCCATTTACCTAGCCTTGTTACGGTCTCACGGCCCGGCGAATTACTATCACCAGCCCTAAATGCCAAGTACTACTCAGGCACCACCCGTCTCGCCACCAAAGTCATTTCATCCTACACCCGACGGTATCGGAAACAATACAACCCGGTCCCGGAGTAGACATTAAACCTTTCAGGACACATAACCCCATGGCCGTTCTGGTGCAATCGGTAAACTCGGCTGTCCGATCCATCAGAGGACAGCCCTCTACTACCTTTCCCAACTGTACCCCTAAGCGGGAAACAGTTCATCAGCCACGTCAGAACACCCCTGAGCATCTCGGGCCTTAACCCAGGGTGTTACTCAGGACTTGCTTTCGCATTAGAGCAGCCCCAACAACATCACGAAACAGAGTTCCTGACCACGCAATAAGGAAGATGGGCAGGTGGAAATCCTTGTGTTTCGCCCGACACATTCCCGATCCTCAGGCAGAAATATCACGAGCCTTTAACAGTCTCGCTCTATAGTGGTTTACCTGTCATAATAGAACAATTCCTCCCTAACCTTGTGTGACTTTTTGGCCCCTTTATTTGGCATACCGTACAAAAGGCCAGGCCACACTTCAGGTCTTATTTGTGTTGTTAGTCTTGTGACGTGTCTATGTGATCCATATCTCTTCAGACAGAGGGCTCCGACCATAAATAGGAAGGCTGGTATGCCAGCCTGAAATTATGGGAGGAGTTCGAGGGGTACTTATACAGACCATCCACCAGGGTCAGTGTCGGCTGTAGTGCGCGGTACCCACCCACCCATATCTCCCTTTTCTAGGGCACTCCTCTACAACCAATTCTCAGCAGAATTATCTATTACTTCTATTCAGGTATGGCCCCTTTATTTGGCATACCGTACAAAAGGCCAGGCCACACTTCAGGTCTTATTTGTGTTGTTAGTCTTGTGACGTGTCTATGTGATCCATATCTCTTCAGACAGAGGGCTCCGACCATAAATATATATATATATATATATATATATATATATATATATGTATGTATACCTTTTACGATGCTTTCTTTTTTTTGGAGGGGGGGGGGGGAAGTGGACAGTCAGTGTCAGTGTTTTTTTAATTTTATTTTTTTATAATTTTTACAATTTTACTTTACAATATTTATTTATTACAATGTTTTTTTATTTTTATTATTCAACCCTGTTGGGGGGTAGGGGGCTTTGGTGAGATGTCAGGGGTCTAAACAGACCCCTGATATCTCCCCTTTAAGACATGGAAAGGGACTGAGGATAGAGATTCCCCAGTCCCTTTCTCAGCAGCCTCAGCTGCACTGAACATGAATGGACAGGAGACAGCGACACAGTTTACGATGCTCAGTTATGAATGGACAGAGTCAATAATCACTGACTCCGTGCATTCAGAAAAGGAAGGAGCCGGTAAATGACAGATTTACTAGCTCATTCCTCCGCTCTCCATCCTGAAATATCTGGCCATGGGGGGGTGGAGGAGGAGGGAGGGGAATGGAGGAGCACACAGAGGGGGAGCGGAGAAGGACGGGGGTAAACTGGAGGAGCACATGGAGGGGGAACAGAAGAGGACAGGGGGGACCGGAGGACCCCATGGAGGAGCACAGAGGAGGACACAGAGGGGAGCCGGAGGATACAGGGGACACTTAGGAACGATTGGTGCGGCGACGGGGAAAGTTATAATCACTGATCTCCCTGTGTGGCTTTCATTAAAGCAGCTGAAAGTTGCTGAGGGAAGAGGAGGAGAAGCGGCTGATTATAACTTCCCCCGCCGCCGCGCCGATCATCCCTGAGTGTCCAGGTATCGGATCAGGCATCGGGAGCATTTGCAGGAGTACAAGTACTTCTGCAAATGCTCGGTATCGGCACGAATACCGATACTAGTATCTGTATCGGTACAAAGCCCAGTTCATTTCCTAGCCCAAGGCTCCAAGTTTATGTCAGTTCCTACACTCCTGCACACTTGTTCGCTACCCTCCCTGATCTGCACTTTGATTCTATCCCTAATCATCTGCCATCTATACATGTGTGTCTGAGGGTCAAAACCTGATACACTCACCAGTAAAGTTATCATTCCTTGCGGGGTGCTCTGGTGATGGTATGGTGTATGGTTTTGAATTGCACCTCCACCCTTTTAGGGGTTACACCAACTTCAGAAAGCACAGAGGGTCCACTATCCAGTTTGTCCATGACATTTATGCAGGATGCAACCTGGTCCAAATTAAAAATACCAACGTTGTTAGTTTTTGCGTCTTGTTATGGTTTCATGGGTCATATTCTTTAGGTTTTGTAGTTTGCTCTGACGTATTATACTGAAGTTTATGGGTGGACATATAGGGCTTTATTTTGGTAGCAAATTTGGATACATTTTTTTTTTCTGCTGATTAAAATGATATAACATTATTCAAACTTTCAGGTAATGTAGTGGAATCATAAAGTGAGATTTTTTTATCAGAGACATAGAGGTCTTGATGATCTGTACAGTTGAGACATAATCTTGTGAAGCAACAGATCCCTTCTAATAGTATCAGCTTTATCAGCTTTATGAGTATCAGCTGTATGGACCACTAAGACCAGGCGCCAACAACACTGGGACAAATAGCCACCATCACAGCACCATTTTTAAATGGTGGCTGGGAATCCTTGATTAAATAGACATGAACAAGTTATGCCAAATTCACTCCACCAATGATTCTTGTGTTTTATGCCAAAAACATGTTCTGTCAACAAAATTCAGCAAATCTGAAAATTAGTTCTTAAATATTTGAAGGGTCAGCTCCTGGACTTGTCATTGCCATGTATTTATCAAAACATTTTTTAAAGCAACTTTAAATCAGCATTATACCCAAAAAAACACACATTTATCATATTGCACCTTACCATTTCTGAGATGTGATGGCTGCATTCGTTTTCTTTTTTAGATTTTCTTTCTTCTATTTTCACCTGGTGATCCAGCCAGTAAGTATGTTGTTTTTAAAAAGAACAAACTCTCCAGCAGAATGTATCAGTTACAGAGATGAGTTCATTAAACCATTGATCACTAGCAGGGTGCTTATATTGATCAGATGTATTTATTTATGTAACTCAGGGGTAAGCAACCTGCAAGAGGTGAAAATCTTCCTGAACAAAATGAAGAGATCAAAGATCACCAGGTGCGCCTTTTTATTTTTTAGAAATGTAGCGGTACCCCCGTGGGGGCTGCTAGTAGACTTTATACCCCCATTGGTAACCTTGACTCTGAAAATCCTCTCTTACCTCTGACACCTTGGGTTCCATCCTTCCACAGCTGTGATAGTAACTAGAAACTCACACAGTATCAATGAACAACTCAGATATGTTTAATGGGACGAAATAGACACAAAGAACAGCATAAGTAAACACAGCTTAATTTAACAGTGAATAAGCCTCAAAGATGCTACCCCAAAATACTTGACATAAATCCACTACAAGACCTATGTGGACAGGTAGACCGAGGGACAAATACCCAATACTGTATCACATGTTTTTCCCTCTGTGTCCTCAACACACAGACTGACAAAAACGTAATAAACATATATATATCAACCACAATGTAACTTGAATAATATTCTATAGGGTGGCTCCCTGTAGTAGTAGTTCAATGCAATAGGCAAGGGAATGTAAGGAAGTTGTGCACAGCAGAGAAGAAATTATAAGTGTTCCTTTAGTTCCAGTTATCTTCAGCTAGCCTGTTGGTTATGCTGCAGTAAATTTGTAATCCAAGATGGAAGATGATAACAAGGATGAACTACTACATCTCCTGTGGAAATGGCAGCGCCGCACCACACTGCAGCTCCCGGTGGACTGGGTTGCAGGTACCTCTGGTTGATCTGGAACACAGGCCGGTCCACTGTATCGGAATAGCGATGCTGTCCTCAGAGATCCCTCTGAGGCGGGCGATCCGGCTCCCCGCTGTGTAGGCCGCTGATTCTCAGCACTCCCTGTCATACAGACCTCCTGCTGGCAGGGTCAGAATAGTGTCCAGAGAAAGCAAAAACAGGCCACACCCGCCTTTTTATTTCCTCTCCCAGTAGGCTACTCGGTGCGCACAGAATTCTGTTACCTGTGGTCCAGATTGATCTGGCTAACAGTGTCACTTCCTCATCCCGGACTACATGTTCCATGATGCATTGCTCTGGGTCATTCTCACAGGAGAAAAAAACACACATAGAGTCCAGCATGCACTAGAGGGAGCCAAACACATATAAAAAACAACAAAACTTTCCATTAATCACAAGCACAGTAGCAAACCTTTGCTACAGAAAAATAAATTTACTAGCAAGACCTCATAAGTAAGAACCTATAATTCCTGCTGCGGCCACAACCCAAAGCATTGTAGCCACGGCATGTGTACACCCAGCTAAAGGGGAAGTGGCTGGAAGATGAAAAACTTCAGCTCAACTGAGGGGTTTTACTGCCCCCAACCGCTAGTGATATTGAGCCCTAACGCACAGACCACTTTACATTGGGGGTTATTTACGAAAGGAAAATCCACTTTGCACTACAAGTGCACTGCCACTTGGAACTGCAGTCGCTGTAAATCTGAGGGGTAGATCTGAAATGAGGGGAAGCTCTGCTGATTTTATCATCCAATCTTGTGTAAGCTAAAATGTTGTTTTTTATTTTCCTTGCATGTCCCCCTCAGATCTACAGCGACTGCACTTCCAAGTGCACTTTCAGTGCACTTGTAGTGTAGAGTGGATTTGCCTTTCGTAAATAACGCCACAAGACAATTGATTCCTTTATTTTGGAAGTCAGACGTGCCTCCTTCTTTGGCTCTGTGGGTCTCCACGGTGAGTGATATGATGCGGATGGAGGAGATGTTGACAATGGACAATGACTCCTTTGAGAAGTTCAAAGCTTTGTGGAATATCTGTATTGATTTTTCCACTTCCGACGCCCTTAAAGCTCTGTTGTAAAATATAAATGGTAAATGTTCTCTTTTTTTCTATTTATTTTTTTATTTACTACCCCCTAGCAGAAATGTACACCTGCATGGCCACGAGAGATGCTCAAGACTCCTCTCTCTCCTTTTCTTTATTCTTCCCCCTGACTCATTCAGGGACGCTCCTCTCCCTCTTTATTTTCTTTCCTTTCCCTGCCTCTTCTTCTTTGCTCCCTGCTGATTTACTAACAAATGACTACCATTCGCTTTCTTCTGTTTTGATCCTTTTATCTGACAAGCCTACATACTGACTTGCTTCAAACTATGCTTGTTTATAGTTTTTGATTATACGATTGCATATCCTAGCCCTAGCCGGTTTCGGGGGCCAACATATCTATGTCATAACTCGAATGTACACCTTGTACTGTTTACCATTTTTTTCATGTGAAATAAAAATATATATTTACCTCTAAAAGTTAAAAAGCAAAAAGTTGGGACTTAATATGAGAGCGCAAGGGAGGTACTGCCAAGCGCCTCCATCCCTATTAATTGACCAAAAAGGAAGGAAGGTGGGACTTGTATGAAGCATGCATCCTAGGAGATATCACGATATAGATGATAATAATTTTTATTTTGTATTATTACTATCAACTACTACCATATATACCAATTGGATTGTACCAATGAACTAGAGACACAGCTATTTACTATGGAGACACGCTTCAATTAATTTGGTTCTCTATAATGTCTACATTATGAACTTATTATGCTATTATTATATCATGTTATTATCATTATTGTCATATTTTATATTTCAATGAACTTGGTTCTTTATAATGTTTACATTATAAACTTATTATGCTATTATTATATCATGTTATTATGTAGCGACCACCTCCACTCCCCTCTTTGTCTCGTCTCGTCTTTCTCTTGTCTAGGGGTACCTTAGAGGGGAGGGAGCGGGGACACCATGCCTGACTTCCACCACAGGTGTTAGTGCGGTATAAGCAACGGTTTTGTATTACCTTCGGGTAAGTGCTGTGCACCTGGATCCTCCCTCCAAGAGTCACCGTGAACCATGTCCATTAGAAAATGAGCTCCACACCATTAAAGTTCAACACTCCTTTATTCTCCTTGTCTGAACACAAACAGTTGAACTCCCTTGATAGAACAGAACAGAAAAGGAGGTGTGGATGCGAACAGGCCCAGACACAATGTAAGTTGCCACTTCCCTTCCTAGAAGTGTGTCCTGGTCTCCGCACGAGGGTAGATTTCCTTCCAGGCGGTCTCCGACAAGAGACTCAGTTGTCACCGGCAATATGCTGCACAGGGTCTTCAAATGAGGAGCTCCCCCCGGTCCATTTCGCCTTCCGGATTCGGGTACCCAATCCCTGGGTACCCTAGGATCTCCTTCCCTCGCGGAACCCTGTGTTGGGCACTGAGCTCCGGACCTCCATCTAAGTACCTCACCCCAGGCTAAAGGTGCCTGGGATGGAACTTGACCTCCGCTGTCCTCTGGGCCTAAGCCCCCCCCAGAGGAGCGACACGACCCACCGTCCGCAAGCTGAAGGTGCCTGGGACTTCGACCTCGTGACCAAGATGGCCGGCCCCCCTTTATACCCTCTCCCAGCAAGCACGGCGGGTTCCCCGTCCCACCATACCGCTGCCGAGGGAGGACAAAAAGGAGGACGGCACACAGCGATAATCCAACCCAACCCAGGGCGACAGCGCCACCCAATGGGCCGCAGTGAATCACACATCACTGGTGTCACTTCCAAATTCAAATTTACACCCGGGAAAGTACATACCCGCTACAATTATAATTATTGTCATATTTTATATATATCAATAAACTATCGACTGCCAATTGTTGTTATACAATGCTGTCATGTAATGTTCATAGTTCTATTATACCAAGCACCTGCCATATTCATCTATATCGTGATATCTCCTAGGATGCATGCTTCATACAAAGTCCCACCTTCCTTCCTTTTTACCTCTAAAAGTTGCACTGATGTGATATCATTTTTATTAGATGAAGTGGTGGGTGTCTTTACGTCTGGTGCTTGAAGGACCTCAGTGATGCCATGTGGGTATTTCAAAAGTATCACCGAGGTGGGTAGGCTGCAGTCACAGAAAGCAGACCAGGATCTTTACTTGACAGCCTATCAAGCTATCAATTACAGCATGCAGTGCTTCCCCCTCAGTTTTATTACATTTCTATCCTACATACTCAGGGACCACCAGAGGGTTCCCATGGACATCAGTGGGCCAATGCTAGCCTGCATACCTAACAACAACATTTTTGTTAGCTGTGTAATCATTGGGAGCATTAACCATGATAATCTGGTCATGAAAAAGCATGTGCAAGTGGTGAAAGAGCTCATTCACTCATGTTTGTAAGCCCATTCACTTATGTGTTTGTCACATACTGTACCTTGTCCTAAAGCCGAAATGCTGAGAAGGCTCTCCTTGTGGCTGAGTGCTCGCTGTCTCTGAAGGTGGAAACAGGGAACACGAAGCCCAAAGAAGCAGGGATTGCCGACTGTGCCACAGATGGGAGGTGCAGGTGTGGGGATCGCTCTGTAGGTGGCTACCAGGTGAGGTGAGCAGTAGGACCCAGTGGAGCTGATGATGGTGCGGACTGCACACAACAGGAAACAGGTTACAGTGGAAAGTGCAGCAGGCTGGATACAGCAAGTAGGTATTGCAGGCTAGAACAGCAGGTAAGTACTGCAGGTATAAGAAAGAAATGACCGCCTAGGCTCAAACTGCAGCAGGACTCAGTCCCTAATAGACAGGAAGAGACAAAAAAGATGTGCCCATGGGACTTTTGTGAGTAGTGCTGAATAAAATGGTCCAACAAACTATTAAAAACATACAAAATGTATTACCCCTTTTTTTGAGCAGTGTATTTTGTAATGCATTTTAATCAGAGTGTAGCATCAAGGCAATTAAAACCCTGGGATAATGATCTGGTCAGTTAAGTAGCAGAGGGGGCTGTTAATCAGTTTCAGCTGCTTTGGTGTTAATGAAATTAACAACAGGTTAACCTGTAATATTGAGATGACCTCCAAAACAGGAACAGTTTTACAGGTGGAGGCCACTGAAATTTTTTTTCCCTACTCATCTTCTTTGACTGTTTTTCACTAGTTTTGCATTTGGCTAGGGTAAGTATCACTACTGGTTGCATGAGGCGATGCCTGGACCCTATAAAGATTGCACAGGCAGTCCAACTCCTTCAGTGCAACGGGAAACTGTTGACCCCACCCCCCTCTGATGCAATGCAGGTTTCCCGTTGCATCAGAGGGGGCGGGGTCAACAGTACACGTCACTGGGAAACCCAGACGTTTGCCCTTGTCAGAGGGGGGACGGGGTCACGTGACTGGTGGCCCCGCCCCCAGCTACATAAGAGCTGTCAATCTGGAGCCGCGTCATTAGCTGGGTGCCTTTGGTGGAGGCAGGACCGTGTGCTGTTCCTCGCTGAAGTCGCTGGAGAACATCCATCGCTGGAGTCGCTGGAGAACATCCATCGCTGGAGTCGCTGGAGAACATCCATCGCTGGAGATCGACAACTGGATTACATCGCTGGAGATGGAGGATGGATTTATTGAATTACATCGCTGGAATCTTTTATTTTTTATTTTTTTATTTTTAATAAAGGACTTGTCCCAAGCTGTGTACTGTGGTTTTTAACATTTTGACACTTTTTTTGTGAAATGGTAGGGGTACAATGTACCCATTACCAATTCACATAGGGGGGGCCGGGATCTGGAGGTCCCCTTTGTTAAAGGGGGCTTCCAGATTCCGATAAGCCCCCCCGCCCGCAGACCCCCACAACCACTGGGCAAGGGTTGTGGGGATGAGGCCCATGTCCCATCAACATGGGGACATCCTCCCCAAGTTGAGGGCATGTGGCCTGGTATGGTTCAGGAGGGGGGGCGCTCTCTTGTCCCCCCTCTTTTCCTGCGGCCTGCCAGGTTGCGTGCTCGGATAAGGGTCTGGTGTGGATTTTTGGGGGGAACCCCATGCCATTTGTTTATTTTAGCTCGGAGTTCCCCTTAATATCCATACCAGACCTGAAGGACCTGGTAATGGAACCTTGGGGGACGCCTACGGATTTTATTTTATTTTTTTCAATGACTTTTATCTGTATTGCCGGGACCCGACAATTCATTACAGCCGCGAGTAGTTTTAAGTGACTTTTTACCTTTAGAAATGTCCTTTTGTGCAGAGACTGTTATAAACACGGGAAACATGCGCCACTTTACAGGCATACTATAGACACCCACCAGGTACAAAATTTAAAGGAATATTTCACTTTTATTGTTTCACTTTAAGCATTATTAAAATCACTGCTCCCGAATAAACGGCCATTTTTAAAACTTTTCTTTGCATTGATACATGTCCCCTGGGGCAGGAGCCAGGTCCCCAAACACTTTTTATGACAATAACTTTAGCCTTTAAAATTAGCACTTTTGATTTTTCATATTTGTGTCCCATAGACTTTAGACAGCGCTGTAGAAGGTCCTTAACCCATCAGCAGGACTGGTATCTGCTCTATTTTGCAAGAAGTATCAGGATGAGCACTGCCAGAGCGTTACAAAATGACCTCCAGCAGACTTCTGGTGTGAATGACCAAACAATCAGAAACAGACTTCATGAGGGTGGCCTGAGGGCCCGACATCCTCTAGCGGGCCCTGTGCTCACTGCCCGGCACCGTGGAGCTCGGTTAGCATTTGCCATTAAACACCAAAATTGGCAGGTGCTTTGGCAGGTGCTTTTCACAGATGAGAGCAGGTTCACCCTGAGCACATGTGAAAGACATAAAAGGGTCTGGAGAAGCCGCGGAGAACGTAATGCTGCCTGTAACATCATTTAGCATGACCGGGGTTTGGTGGTGGGTCAGTGATGGTCTGGGGAGGCATATCCATGGAGGGACACACAGACCTCTACAGGCTAGACAATAGCACCCTGACTGTCATTAGGTATCGGGATGAAATCCTTGGATTCATTGTCAGACCCCACACTTGTGCAGTGGGTCCTGGGTTACTCCTGGTGCAGGACAATGACTGGCCTCATGTGGCCAGAGTATGCAGTGAGTTCCTGGAGGATGAAGGAATTCATACCATTAAGTAGCCCCCGCGCTTGCCAGGGGCGGATCCATGGGGCATCGGGGCAATTGCCCCCTCCGAGAATGCAGGCAAGAACGGGCAGCTCTGCGGGTGACTCTGTGATTCCGGGGGCGGCTCCGCGATTCCGCTGGTGGCTCCGCTATTCCGCGGGCGGCTCCGCGGGTGTGCAGGCGGCTCCGCGATTCCGCGAGTGTGCGGGCGGCTCCGCGGGTGTGCGGGCTGCTCCGCGAGTCCGAGGGTGTGCGGCTCCGCGGGCGAGATAGCGGGCGGGCGGTGAGTGGACAGGTGAGAGGGGGGGTAGCTGAGCGGCTGGGTGTGTGAGCGCTGCTGGCCAATCAGGGAGCCGGCAGGCACGGGAGCAGAGAGATGACATCATCTCCCGGCACCCGCCCTGCATCCTTGCAGTTCCGCCCTCACTGTGCAGGCAGCCATGGGCAGCAGAGAGATTACATCATGTCTCTGCTGCCTGACTTTGGGACAGAGCACCTTAGCAGGAAAGTGACACAGCAGGTGACAATCTGCAACATGTGGCAGGTGACGTGGCAGGTGACAATCCGCAATGTGTCGTGGGCGATGTGGCAAGTGACAATCCGTGACGTGGCAAGTGACAATACGCAACGTGTGGCAGGTGACGTAGCAAGTGACAATCCGCATTTGGTGGCAGGCGACGTGGCAAGTGACAATACGCATTTGGTGGCAGGCGACGTGGCAAATGACAATCCGCATTTGGTGGCAGGTGACGAGGCAAGTGACACACTCAGGGCTCCCACTGATTCCGCATTATGGTGAGTTGAACTATTTATTTTTATATTTTAATGTAATAATAGAAATAATGCGCTTCAATCATCCTGAGACCATAATAACCATGGTGTCGTGATGATTGAAGCGCCAATACCAGCCATTTCCCCGATAAATTGCCCCCAAAAAAACATATTTTCTGGCAGTGCCCCTCCCGAGACTAGACTCTGGATCCGCCCCTGGCGCTTGCCTGACCTAAATCAAATAGAACACTTCTGGGACATTATGTTTCGGTCCATCCGACACCGCCAGGTTGCACCTCAGTCTGTTCAGGAGCTCAGTGATGCCTTGGTCCAGATCTGAGGGGAGAAATGCACAAGGGGGCCATTTTGGGTTGCTGCAATGAAATTTCAGCAAAATGGACTAGCCTGCTGCATAATTTTTTCACCTTGATTTTCAGGGTGAATTTAGTCCTCTGTAGGTGGATCATTTTCATTTCCATCAAACAATGTGGCATCCTTTCGTTGAGACCTGATGTGTTTTCAAAGTGCTCCTTTAATTTTTTTGAGCAGTGAACATAAAAGACACATATAATTAGATTTTAGATAATAACATCAAAATCCACAAATTAGCCATATATATATATATATATATATATATATATATATATATACCCGTGTGTGTGTATGTATGTATGTATATATATATATATATATATATATATATACCCTGTGTATACAACATATCAACCCTGGTTACAGGAACATGTAATATTCAATTCATGAAGGCTGTAAACTCTCTGTGCGTTTCATGGGGCAATGCCCACTTCTTCAAGAGAAGCCCAGATTCAATTTTTTGTATATACAGTGGGGAGAACAAGTATTTGATAAACTACTGATTTTGCAGGTTTCCTACTTACAAAGCATGTAGAGGTCTGTAATTTTTATCATAGGTACTCTTCAACTGTGAGAGATGGAATAAAAAATCCAGAAAATCACATTGTATGATTTTTAAATAATTAATTAGCATTTTATTGCATGACATACCGTATTTTTCGCACCATAAGACGCATTTTTCCCCCCCCAAAAAATAGGGGGAAATGTCCCCCCCCCCCGTCGCCACGCAGGAAGTGAAGAGCATCCTGGCAGGGGCATACCAAGGGGGAGCGGGGGGAGGCGTTTTGCCCCGGGTGTCAAAACATGGGGGGTGTCAGTAGCATTGCTATGGGGGTGTGCTCCTTACCCAGGTCGGGTGTCACCCACCAGAGGTGACACCATCCCGAAAGCTGTGAGAGCCCTTGCTGTTTTTTTTTGCAGCCTGAACCCCCCCCCCCCGGCGCCGTGGTCTGGTCCAGTCTGACTTCCTGCTCCTTCTCCCGGGATCTGCTGCTGTAAACTCTGTCCCCAGTCCTTATTTCTAGCTGCTTCCTGGGTACATCTGAGGCTGAGAGCCAGCCAGCCAGCAAGAGGGGGTTGTGGATTGTAATGGCAGTGTCCTCCGCTGCCTGAGGTGAGCTGTTGATAAGGGGGTGGGAGGTGTAAGCTGGCATGGTATCCACAGCCCAGTCACCTGAGCTGTTGTGATAGAATTGGCTTAAGGGGTGTTTGTGTCTGCCTTGCCACCCTGAGCTGATCTGGGAAGGAGGGGAGGTTGCTGTGTCCACCACCACCACCACCAGATATAGTGTAGCTGAGCTAATTTGATAGGGGGCTGGTATTGCTGTGTGTCCACCACCCACCTATAGTAATAATATAATATAAAATATTTTAGTACACCGTTTGGTTCAGAATATTTTTTTTTCTTGTTTTCCTCCTCTAAAACCTAGGTGCGTCTTATGGTCAGGTGCGTCTTATGGAGCGAAAAATACGGTAAGTATTTGATCACCTACCAACCAGTAAGAATTCCGGCTCTCACAGACCTGTTATTTTTTCTTTAACCAGTTGTCAACCGGCCGCCATCAAATGACGGCGGCAGGAAGACACTGTTATTCTGGGCGGACGTCATATGACGTCGCGCCTTTAAAATCCACTAGGGGGCACGCGCGATTGCCCAGTAACCAAGCAGGACCGTGGATCTGTGTGTGTAAACACACAGATCCACATCCTGTCAGGGAGAGGAGACCGATGGTGGGTCCCTTGTACATAGGGACAACCATCGGTCACCTCCCCCAGTCAGTCCCCTCCCCCCACAGTAAGAATCACTAATAGGGAACACATTTAACCCCTTCCTCGCCCCCTAGTGTTAACCCCTTCCCTGACAGTCATGTTTATACAGTAATCAATGCATTTTTATAGCACAGATCGCTGTATAAATGTGAATGGTCCCAAAAATGTGTCAAAAGTGTCCGATGTGTCCGCCGCAATATCGCAGTCACGATAAAAATCACTGATCGCCGCCATTACTAGTAAAAAAAATAAAAAAAAATAAAAATGCTATAAATCTATCCCCTATTTTGTAGACGCTATAACTTTTGCGCAAACCAATCAATATACGCTTATTGCGATTTTTTTTACCAAAAATATGTAGAACAATACGTATCGGCCTAAACTGAGGAGAATTAAAAAAAAAAAAATATGGATATTTATTATAGCAAAAAGTAAAAAATATTGTGTGTTTTTTCAAACTTGACGCTCTTCTTTTGTTTATAGCGCAAAAAATTAAAACCGCAGAGGTGATCAAGTACCACCAAAAGAAAGCTCTATTTGTGGGGAAAAAAGGACGCAAATTTTGTGTGGGTATAGTATCGCACGACCGCGCAATTGTCATTCAAAGTGTGACAGCTCTGAAAGCTGAAAAATGGCGTGGGCAGGAAGGGGGTTTAAGTGCCCAGTAGGGAAGTGGTTAAGAAGCCCTCCTATTCTCCACTCATTACCTGTATTAACTGCATCTGTTTGAACTCGTTATCTGTATAAAAGACACCTGTCCACACACTCAATCAAACAGACTCCAACCTCTCTAGAATGGCCAAGACCAGAGAGTTGTGTAAGGACATCAGGGATAAAATTGTAAACCTGCACAAGGCTAGGATGGACTACAGGACAATAGGCAAGAAGCTTGGTGAGAAGGCAACAACTGTTGACACAATTATTAGAAAATGGAAGAAGTTCAAGATGACGGTCAATCTCCCTCGGTCTGGGGCTCCATGCAAGATCTCACCTCGTGGGGCATCAATGATCATGAGGAAGGTGAGGGATCAGCCCAGAACTACATGGCAGGACCTGATCAATGACCTGAAATGAGCTGGGACCACAGTCTCAAAGAAAACCATTAGTAACACACTACGCCGTCATGGATTAAAATCCTGCAGCGCACACAAGGTCCACCTGCTCAAGCCAGCGCATGTCCAGGCCCATCTGAAGATTTCCAATGACCATCTGGATGATCCAGAGTAGGAATGGGAGAAGGTCATGTGGTCTGATGAGACAAAAATAGAGCTTTTTGGTCTAAACTCCACTCGCCGTGTTTGGAGGAAGAAGAAGGATGAGTACAATCTCAAGAACACCATCCCACCCGGGAAGCATGGAGGTGGAAACATCATTCTTTGGGAATGCTTTTCTGCAAAGGGGACAGGACGACTGCACCGTGTTGAGGGGAGGATGGATGGGGCCATGTATCTTGGCCAACAACCTCCTTCCCTCAGTAAGAGCATTGAGGATGGGTCGTGGCTGGGTCTTCCAGCATGACAACAACCCAAAACACACAGCCAGGGCAACTAAGGAGTGGCTCCGTAAGAAGCATCTCAAGGTCCAATGCAGCATGTGTCCCCAAATGCAGCCATCTGTCCCCAATGCAGCCTTGTGTCCCCAAATGCAGCCTTGTGTAGCCTTGTGTCCCCAAATGCAGCCTTGTGTTCCCAATGCAGCCATGTGTCCCCAAATGCAACCATGTGTCCCCAATGCAGCCATGTGTCCCCAAATGCAGCCTTGTGTCCCCAAATGCAGCCTTGTTTAGCCTTGTGTCCCCAAATTCAGCCATGTGTCCCCAATGCAGCCATGTGTCCCCAAATGCAGCCTTGTGTCCCCAAATGCAGCCATCTGTCCCCAATGCAGCCTTGTGTCCCCAAATGCAGCCTTGTGTTGCCTTGTGTCCCCAAATGCAGCCTTGTGTCCCCAATGCAGCCTTGTGTCCCCAAATGCAGCCTTGTGTCCCCAAATGCAGCCATGTGTCCCCAATGCAGCCATGTGTCCCCAATGCAGCCTTGTGTCCCCAATGCAGCCTTGTGTCCCCAAATGCAGCCATCTGTCCCCAATGCAGCCATGTGTCCCCAAATGCAGCCATCTGTCCCCAAATGCAGCCTTGTGTCCTACCTGTGTAGGGAAAGAGAGAGCCCCCCCCCCCCCCCGCCGCCACCGTCTGGTTGATCAGCGCGCGGGGAACATAACAGCTTTAATTTCAATAGCTGTGTGTTCCCCGTCGCGCGCCATCATATATAGACCCTCCCCCTTGTCCGGGCACTTTGATAGACAGATCGCCTGTCCAATCCTGGGGCGGGTGATATGTCTATCAAAGTGCCCGGACAAGGGAGAGGGGCTATATATGACGATGCGCAACGGGGAACACACAGCTATTGAAATGAAAGCTGTTATGTTCTCCGCGCGCTGATCAATGCGGTGGCAGCGGCGGTGGCAGCGGCTCTCCTCTCCTCTCTCTTCCCCCACGACCCCCCCCCCCCGCTCCCAGGCAGCCCACACTCGCCCAGCCCTAAAAATCCACTCGCAAAATGCGAGAAGTCAAGTGGAATTTTTGAGGGATGTATATATATATATATAACCATTGTGAATGATATAAGGAATAGGCAAAATGGTGTGGGTCAATGAACAAATGTATATATTAACACCGGGATCTCAATACTGTGGAAGAAAGTCCACAGAAATGGTTTCAACCGGGAGCTGAGGGTAATGGATGCTCTTCAAGTACTGCAGAAAGGTACAGCGGGCTGGGTACTGCAGATAGGCACCAGGGCAGATCACAGCAGACAGGGTGAAGCAGGAGGCATAGTCAGGGATGGATGGAAAGATCAGTAAGCCGATAGTCAGCAGGCAGAAGAGCAGAGACTTGGTCAGGCAAGCCAAAGTCATACACAGGACAGGAGACAAGAGCAGATCCGTGGGCAATCTGAGTTTAGGGCTGGGAGAGAGACAAGACGAAACCAAGGACAGGACAGGTCGTTAAAAGGAAATCAGAAGCATAAGCACACACAGGAACAGGAAGCAATGTCCATGTGCCACAGTCTCCCTTTTAAAGGCCAGAGGGCACCAGGATCTGACGTGCATTGTGTGCACCGGCACGCACGCATGTTTGCCATGGCGTATTTGCACCATGTGTGTGTTTCAGTGCGGGCATGGCCATATTGGAAATTGGCCACTGTGCCAGGCCTACGGACAGCTGTCCTCCAGATAGTCTCCTGACAGTGTTTAAGGTAAAGAAAATTAAACCTCAATGAAAGTATTTATTTCTAGAAGGCTCCATCTAAGTAACGTAATGTCACGCTTACCCGTATTGCAGGTGGCCAGATGCTATAGCTGGCTTCAGTGTTCTTCACCTATAGCAGTCCCCTTTCCCATAAGGTAAGCAGGCCTATCGGTACTTGGTTGCAGCCCAGGACAATGCTAGAGTGCCTGGCTACCATGCCAGGGCATGTGCGAACTGAGTAAAGCAAACAGGTACTTGCGGTTGGCAGACAGGCAGAGTGGTCCAGAGACTAGTTGATATCCGATCTGTGGTTGTCAATGAGGCAATCCAATCTAACAGAGCAGGGCAGATAAACAGGGAGCTTGGAACACTTGTAACAAACGCAGTATCACAAGCATGAGACTGTAGGCTCTTGGCTGGCTTAAATCAGGTTTGGTCTCCACCCAGAGATTGGCCACATCAATCACCTTGCAGGTGGACACGCAGAAAGAATGCATCACAACCAAACCCAGGATGCTGGAATGAGACCAGCAGCTGTGAAGGTTCAGGAGCGCTACACGCTCCTGACATGTAGTTTGTAAATCCTTAACCTGCTTGTGTGACTGTTTCTGCATCAACATCAAAACCGCAGGTGCACACCTCTCAGAAGTGACAATGGAAACAATTATGGGTCGTAAGTTACCTTTTTTTCTTTATTATTATTTTTTTTTTAGGTTTTAGATGCACTTTAAAACTGCACTGGTCATATAAGGAATTTGTAGGATTTGACATTTCAGCATTTATGACAAGTTTGGGCAGATATCTTATCTATTATCATAATCAGCGAGACATATACTTGTGTCCAGAGGCCCCATGCCTACCTTATCTGCTGTCTGTAGTGTAAATCAATAGAATGCAGAAAAAGATGACAACATTTTCATGTGTAAGGTATGTTTCATATGTAACGCATGTTTGCCTTGCACAAGAAAAGATCATTCAACAAAAAAATAGAAAATGTTTACATGTCAGGATCCACCCAGATGCCTGACCGGCATGCTGATGAGAACCTGATCCAGCAGCTCCTGCGCTCTCCAGTACTCACTGGAGGTAAGAGCACAGAGCTGGTTATAGTCACCTCTCTTTGCTCACTGGAGACCATGAACCAAGCGATCGATGGCCATATGATCGCTCACTTCTTGGTCCCAAGAGCCAGCGAGGAACAGCTGCAGTATGGGTCCAATGGTCCAGCCATCTAGGTGGGATGATTTATGCCTAAGCAAAATCAAGATTTGTATGTAAAGAAGCTGCCGGTCTAGATGGCATCCATACCTGTGCTAAAGAAACTAGACTCACTAACTGACAGACAACCATTTGTTATTGACTTATACAACTATTACTTATTTTCTTGGGCAATTATTTTACTTAGGTAGGATCCACAAGATTGGCGAATGACTGCTATAGTTTTATTTTTAACCACTTGCTTCCCGCAGGACGACTATAAACGTCCTGTCTCTGAAGAGGAATACCGCCCATAACTCTTAAAGGGACATTTTATTTTATTTATTTTTTAAAATGACAAAACTTTATTTTAATTTTATTATTGCATTTTAGTGTAAATATGAGATCTGAGGTCTTTTGGACCCCAGATCTCATATTTAAGAGGACCTGTCATGCTTTTTTCTATTACAAGGGATGTTTACATTCCTTTTAATAGCAATAAAAGTGACACAATTTTTTTTTTTTAAAGAACAGTGGAAAATTTTAAAATAAAAGGTAAAATAAATAAGAAAAAAACATATTTTAAACGCGCCCCATTGAGCTCGCGTGCAGAAGCGAACGCATACGTGAGTAGCGCCCGCATATGAAAATGGTGTTCAAACCACACATGTGAGTTATCGCCGCTATGGGTAGAGCAAGAGCAATAATTCTAACCCTAGACCTCCTCTGTAACTCAAAACATGCAACCTGTAGAATTTTTTAAACGTCGCATATGGAGATTTTAAAGGGTAAAAGTTTGTCGCCATTCCACGAGCGGGCGCAATTTTGAAGCATGACATGTTGGGTATCAATTTACTCTGTGTAACATTATCTTTCACAATATAAAAAAATTGGGCTAACTTTACTGTTGTGTTATTTTTTAATTCAAAAAAGTGTATTTTTTCCAAAAAAAGTGTGCTTGTAAGACCACTGCGCAAATACGGAGTGACAGAAAGTATTGCAGCAACCGCCATTTTATTCTCTATGGTGTTAGAAAATATATATATATAATGTTTGGGGGTTCTAAATAATTTTCTAGCAAAAAAACAGTTTTTAACTTGTAAACACCAAATCTCAGAAATAGGCTCTGTAATGTAGTGGTTAAAGAGGAACTCTTTGGGGGGCGGGCTCACTTATATTTTAAACCATTACAATTGTACTGATCGACTGTTTGAATTTTAACTTTATAGTTTATCTTACCACAATCCTCATGCCTACAGCGACATTGAGAGGTGTTTTTCTTAAACACAAACCTGTCAACAACAGTCTTTAAGAGCCCATTCACGCAGGGGCGACTCGTCAGGCGACTCAGCCGCCTGACAAGTCGCGTCCCACTCTGTTCAATAGAACCGTTCCAATAGGAGCGACGCAAGTCGCTCCGACTTAGAAAAAGGTTCTTGTACGACTTTGGGGGCGACTCGGGGCGACTTGCACTGACTTCTATACAGAAGTCATTTTGCAAGTCGCCTCTGAAGTCGTTTTCAGATCGCCTTGCCGAGTCACCCCCAAAGTCGTGCCGCCCCTGTGTGAATGGGCCCTTAGGCTCCTAAAAAATAAATGAAACTCTGTTATTCTGGCACAGAGATTGGATAGATTCAACAATGCAGGTATTTGAGGTGCAATCTACAGAGGCTTGATTGAATTGCATGGAACACTAAAATCAAAGCATGATGCATATCAAAACCAACAATAAATGCATGTAATATAATATATAGCTATCACCACACACTGTATTCAACTCCAGTGTAAGTTAAATGAAAGACAAGTGTAGCGGGGGTCCCAATTTAGGGGGCTGCTATATTAAATTTAGGGGTGATTCGAGTGGTAGTTGGCTCGGATCTTCCAATTTGTTGGACTCTGGCTTGCTGCTGTTTTCACCTGGTGTGTAGTTCCCCTTAGAAGTGTGGGTGGCTCTGTCACTTGTACTCTGGGTTGAACCACAGGTGATGGAGTTGCGATTGGGTTTCCTCTCTCGGCAGCCGTGCAGTGGGCATGGTCTACCTGCTGTGCATGCCGGGAGAGGGTACAAAAGGGGCAGACGCCATTGGTCAGGGTGGACTTACTACCCTGGGGACCTGTACCCCGGGGAACCTACGATTCTGGAGTCCAAGTTCAAGTGCATGGCCCTCCAGGCCATGGGGTCACGTGCGCCTCAGTCCCAGGCACCTTTAGTCCTGGGACTGCAACTTCAGCCCTGGGCCCAGCACCTTTAGCTGGAGCCCACATCGGGGAGGAAGAATCCCAGGGTGCCGCCTTGCGAGGGGACCCGCATCTGGAAGAGGAGGCTGAGGAGGACCATTCCGAAGGACTGGTGAGAGATCACAGTGAAGGAAGGGGCCCAGTAACTCTCTGGAGGGATGTCATCCATCCGAGAAGGGATCTAACAACGTAACCATTAGGAGGTTTGGGACACTATAGATTCTGTGGCAGGGGATCTCCCGATCACATCTATCAAGGGAATCTGATTGACTGTTCGAGCTACATGCCGGCTGCTAGTGCCATTTGGTGACTATCCGGTTGAGCTATACCCACTCGGAATCGAGTGGCGAAGAAGCCAGGAGTGTCCGAATCTGATCTGTCCTTTCTAACACCTTTCTCTCTTCTCAACTTTGTGGTTATTCATGAATAAGGAAAATAAACTCTATGTTGGAGTTGCTACTGGTGTGGACCTTGGAGTTACTTGGGGGTATAGAGACTTGTCCTTTACATTCTAGGGGAAGAGAACCAACTTTGAGAAGAACCTTGCTGCAAGACCCATAAGTTACAAGTGTGCTTAACCTCTGCAAACCAGAGGGTACGGGCATGGTGGCATGGTGTGCCTTTTCCCCCTGTGAGTGAGCCAAAGACGGGAGTAAAAGGGCCGTGTGCTACAGGTGGGGGCTCAGAGTCCGGGATTTTGCAGTAATACCCCCCCGGAAAAGTTGGACTTTATTCCCCTGTGAGGCTCAGTGGAGGTCGGCCATTTTTGAGAATTTGACCTGCGCCACGGGTAAGAGAAAGGAAGATTCAGGGCTGGCTGTATTTCCAGCTGCGTAGTTCGTGGGCGTGTCTCAAGTCTGGAAAAGCCTGCAAAGTGTGTGCAATGAAGGAAGAAAAAGGGGAGGAGCCCCGCCAAGTGTGTGCTCCTCGTGGTGCGTTTGGCGCCAAAAGGGACATTATCTGTTGGACTATTGACGAAGCGACATGTCTGCTCTTTCATGGAAACCTGATTCACCGGGATCTTGTGCTCTTTTGCCTGGTTCAACCATGGATGTGACCCCTATTGCTGCCTTCTTGACTGACACAGGAATCCGGCTGATGCCCCGAGGCTGCTTTGCCCTTTATGCATGCAGGGATGCAGAGGCCTTGGGCATGATCTGTGTGAAGTGTCAAGGACTGATTGTGCACCTTCGGCCTTTCGGGAGATGTACCCGTGTGGGGAATTCCTGTTCGAGGTGGAGCAGCCAACAGAGAAGCCAAAGATTTACCGGGTGAATTGGATCTCAGGTGCTGTTGCTCCTTGTCAGGGTCACCTGTGGCCAGGTGACAGATGCACACCGTAGGGGGACAGGAGTGCACCGCGAGGTAGTGAACCCTATGGCTGGCTTCTGTGGATAGGAAACTGGGTGGTTGTGGAAAGCGGGACCAGAGGAGCACAACCGGGATCCCAACGGAAGCGAGAGCCAAGATTCCCCAGGGCGCGGAGTCTAAGACCCAGCTGGTCTTCTCCAGGGCCTCTAGTGGTGAGGATGTTACGCTGCAGGCTGGGACCAGGTCGCGGCCCCTGGAGTTTCCTAGCTCACGCCCCGTAGGATAAGGGGAAGCAGCAACACACGATAGAGAGAACCGAATAACAAGCCGAAGGTCAGGGGCCACAAGCAGACAAGGATAACGAAGAACGAGCCGAAGGTCAAGGGTCACGAGCAGACAGGGATGGTCGGGGACAAGCCAATAACGTAACAGAGAGACAGACGTAGCACACGGCAGGCAGGAACCCAAACACACAATGCCTAACAAACACGTTGATCAGCAAAGCAGGCTTGCAGTGCACAGGTTAATATAGTGTTCAGTGATAGGGCCTGGGGTGGAGTCAGGCTGGGAGGAGATTATAAAGGAAGCCAGGTGAAGGAGGTCTGGTCTCTAGATGAACACATGAGGAGGAAGGTAAGATGGCAGACAGACATTAATGCATATCCATGACAGTACCCTCCCTCTTACGAGGCCTCCCCCTTCCCCGCCTGGGCCCAGGTTTAGAGGGAAACTTCAGATGAAACTCCTTTAACAGACGAGGTGCAAAGACCTCAGATGCAGTGATCCAAGACCTCTCCTCAGGACCAAACCCTTTCCAATGAACGAGGTACTGAAGAACGCCTTTACAGAGTCGGGAGTCCAGAATTTGACTGATCTCGTACTCCTGATTATCCTCCGAGACAGGCGCCACGGTAGGAAGAGGACGAGAGAATTTATTGAGGACTAAAGGCTTTAGAAGAGCAACATGAAAGGAGTTAGTGATTTTAAGGCTCTTAGGAATCTGGAGTTTGAAACAAACCGGATTCAGTTTAGCAGTTACCGTGTATGGACCAATGAATCGTGGAGCAAACTTCAGAGAAGGAACTCGGAGCTTGATGTTCCTGGTAGAGAGCCAGACTTTGTCCCCTGGCTGAAGAGAAGGCGGTTTACGCCTGCGGCGGTCGGCAAAGCCTTTGAATTTTTCAGCAGCTGCCCGGAGGGAATCATGAACGTGACCCCAAACGGAATTGAGAGACTCCTGAACCGAAGCCAAAGCTGGAATGTCTGGAGAACAGATCATAGGAAGAGGAAGTTGAGGGTGTTTTCCATAAACTGTGAAAAAGGGTGTCTTCTGCGAACTGGTATTCACATGATTGTTATGGGAGAATTCTGCCCACGGGAGTAGAGAGGACCAATCGTCATGGTGAGAAGACACAAAGGTGCGAAGAAAGACCTCTAACTCCTGATTAACCCTCTCAGTCTGTCCATTGGATTGGGGATGGTAAGAAGAAGAAAAATCCAAGACAATATTGAGGGATTTGCAAAAGGCTCTCCAAAAACGAGACGTGAATTGGACTCCCCTGTCGGAAACAATATGAGAAGGGACCCCATGTAGGCGGAGAATTTCTCGAATGAAAATGGGAACCAAGGCAGGGGCAGAAGGAAGACCAGGAAGAGGAACAAAATGAGCCATCTTGGAGAATCGATCGATTACCACCCAAATGACTGTATTATTCTCAGACAGTGGGAGATCGGTGATAAAATCCATGGCAATATGGGCCCAGGGTTCCTTAGGAATAGGCAAGGGCATGAGGAGACCAGCAGGAGCTTGTGTGGAGGATTTGGACTGAGCACAGACATGACAAGCTTTAACGTAGTCTTTGACGTCTGAGCGGAGATTAGGCCACCAGTAGTGACGACTGATGAGTAGGAAGGATCGGAGGAATCCAGAATGCCCTGCCACCTTGGAATCATGTCCCCAATGAAGGATCTTAGCTCTTAGCTCAGTGGGGACAAAGGTCTTACCAGGCGGAATTTTAGACTTCAGGGTGGTAGAGTGGGCAACAATGCATGAGGTGGGAATGATCGGCTCAGGTTCAGGGGCGGACTCCTCGTCCAAAGTGTCAAATGACCTAGAGAGCGCATCAGCCCGACCGTTGCAGGAACCAGGTTTGTAGGTAATCGTGAAATTAAAACGGGCAAAGAAGAGACTCCACCTGGCCTGTCTAGGATTCAGACGTTTAGCATTCTGTAGATACTGTAAATTCTTGTGATCGGTAAAGATCGTTATGGAGTGAGGGGAACCCTCCAAGAGATGACGCCACTCCTCTAACGCCAATTTAATTGCGAGAAGTTCCCGATCACCGATGGCATAATTCCTCTCTGCCTGAGAAATTTTTTTGGAGAAGAACGCACATGGTTGGCGTCTCTTCTCAAAGATTTGAAGAAGCACAGCTCCCACCCCCATTGAGGAAGCGTCCATTTCAATAAAAAATGCATTCCCAGGATTTGGTCTCCTCAAGAGGGGGCCAGAAACAAAGGCCTGTTTCAGGTTGTGAAATGCAGAGACAGCTTCGGGAGGCCAGTCTCTGGCATTCACACCCTTCTTGGTCAAAGCGATAATAGGCGCGGCAATGGAAGAGTAATTCCTTATGAACTGCCTATAATAATTAGTGAAGCCAAGAAAGCGCTGTGTGGCCTTGAGGCTAGCAGGAAGAGGCCAGTTGGTGATAGCCAAGACCTTCCCAGGGTCCATACGAAGCCCCGAACATGAGACAAAGCACCCCAAAAACAGGACCTCAGAACATTCAAAGGAACATTTCTCCAGCTTGGCATAGAGATTGTTCTCTCTAAGACGTTGAAGTACAGTGCGGACATGGTTTCTGTGGACGAGCAGATTTTCAGAAAAGATCAGAATGTCATCCAGATAGATGACAACAAACTGGTACAGCAGATCTCTGAAGATTTCATTGACAAAGTTTTGAAACACGGCTGGAGCATTACACAGACCAAAAGGCATCACCAGATATTCGTAATGCCCGTCTCTAGTGTTAAATGCAGTCTTCCATTCGTCACCCTCCCGTATTCGAATGAGATTGTACGCGCCTCTGAGATCCAACTTGGTGAAAATGGAGGCACCCTTCAACCTATCGAATAGCTCAGATATTAAGGGTAAGGGGTATCGATTTTTAATAGTAACCGCATTTAAACCCCGATAATCGATGCAGGGTCTTAAGGTACCATCCTTTTTGGCAACAAAAAAGAACCCTGCCCCTGCAGGCGATGAGGATTTCCGGATGAACCCTCTCTCCAGATTCTCTGCTACATACTCCGACATGGCCTGGGTCTCTGGGATGGACAGAGGGTAGGTACGACCCCTGGGTAGAGTTGCTCCGGGGACAAGATCAATAGCACAGTCAAAAGACCTGTGGGGAGGAAGCACCTCAGCTGATTTTTTACAGAACACATCCCGGTAATCGCTGTATGCGGCGGGAAGATCAGAAGAAACAGAAGTGGCAGCAACCGGAAGACTCTCCTTGGGGGTCACCTTGAGAAGACACGACGAGAAACATGAGGAACCCCAGGCCAGGATCTGCCCAGAGACCCAGTCCACATGTGGAGAGTGGAGCTGTAGCCAAGGGAGGCCCAATACAACTGGGGTAGAGGCCTTGGGTAGAATAAGAAAGGATATCCACTCCTGGTGGAGAATCCCTACCGACATCCTAATGGGTAGCGTCTGGAAGCGAATAGGGCCCCCTGGGAGAACAGTGCCATCAATTGCCGAGACTACCAATGGGGTAGTGAGAGGTGAAAGGGTAAGCTTCATAGAAGAAGCAGTTCTCCAATCCATGAAATTGCCGGCAGCCCCGGAATCCAGGTATGCAAGGGTTGACTGAGGAGAAGTGCCTACATGAAGGGACACCGGCAAGAGCAGGCGAGAAGGTGATGTTTCTGGGTCCAATACTCCACCTTCCAAATGTATTAGACCCGAGCGTTTCCCGGACGAAGCGAGCAGGAGTCACGAAAATGACCCTTGCCCCCACAATAGAGGCACAAGCCCAGAGTTCTGCGCCTAGCACGTTCTTCGGGGGTTAGTCTGGTCCGGCCCAGCTGCATAGGTTCTTCAGCAGGTAGAGGATGCTCCACGGAATGAAGGGAGGGGAGCTCAGACTGGCTAGGACCCAGAGAGTGCTGGCGTCTTTTTTCTAAGGACCTCTCTTGAAAACGAATGTCGATCTGGTTGCATAATGAAATTACATCGTCCAGACCGACGGGAATGGCTCTTCCCGCTAATTCGTCTTTCACTCGGTCAGAGAGGCCATGTAAAAAGGTAGCGACCAGGGCCTCATTATTCCAGCTCAATTCAGCTGTGTGGATACGGAACTGAAGAGCATATTGCCCCACTGAACTAGATTCTTGGCGAAGACGTAAGACAGCACTAGCCGCTGAAGAAGCCCGAGCCGGCTCTTCGAAGATATTACGAAAGAGCTTCAAGAATTCGGACAGACTGGAAACCACCGGATCGTTCCTCTCCCACAGGGGGGCAGCCCAGGCCAAAGCTTCACCGGAGAGGAGGGAAATGATATAGGCTACCTTAGCCCGGTCAGATAGGAAGCTTTGAGGCTGAAGCTCAAAATGAATAGTGCATTGGCTGAGAAACCCCCTGCAGGCCTTGGAGTCCCCAGAGAAACGGAACGGAGCTGGCAATCTTAGTGAGTGTGAGGCTGCGACTGGTGCGATAGGTACAGCCGCTGGTTGTACTTGGGGTTGCGGATTCGGGGTTCCCAAGGAGACCTGAAGCTGCTCGAATCGAGAAGCCAGATCCTGGAGGAATCGCATCACCTGGGTCTGATTTGATTCCTGGGTCTCAAGTCTGCGAACTATGCCCTGCAATGGATCATCCGCGGGAAGCGGGATGTCAGCCGGGTTCATGGCTGATCAAACTGTCAGGGTCACCTGTGGCCAGGTGACAGATGCACACCGTAGGGGGACAGGAGTGCACCGCGAGGTAGTGAACCCTATGGCTGGCTTCTGTGGATAGGAAACTGGGTGGTTGTGGAAAGCGGGACAAGAGGAGCACAACCGGGATCCCAACGGAAGCGAGAGCCAAGATTCCCCAGGGCGCGGAGTCTAAGACCCAGCTGGTCTTCTCCAGGGCCTCTAGTGGTGAGGATGTTACGCTGCAGGCTGGGACCAGGTCGCGGCCCCTGGAGTTTCCTAGCTCACGCCCCGTAGGATAAGGGGAAGCAGCAACACACGATAGAGAGAACCGAATAACAAGCCGAAGGTCAGGGGCCACAAGCAGACAAGGATAACGAAGAACGAGCCGAAGGTCAAGGGTCACGAGCAGACAGGGATGGTCGGGGACAAGCCAATAACGTAACAGAGAGACAGACGTAGCACACGGCAGGCAGGAACCCAAACACACAATGCCTAACAAACACGTTGATCAGCAAAGCAGGCTTGCAGTGCACAGGTTAATATAGTGTTCAGTGATAGGGCCTGGGGTGGAGTCAGGCTGGGAGGAGATTATAAAGGAAGCCAGGTGAAGGAGGTCTGGTCTCTAGATGAACACATGAGGAGGAAGGTAAGATGGCAGACAGACATTAATGCATATCCATGACACTCCTGAGGAGGAGGTATGTGCTCTCACCGCAATACCCAAGCGCAGTCCCGCGGAGGTGGCGGATGTAAAGACTGAGGCTCCGGCTATTGAGGAGCTTGAGGCGGAGAACCCAGCAGATACTGCCTCGGTCGCAACAGAGCCCTCCCTTCCGCCTGCTAAAAGCAAGGTAGGACTCGTAAAGGCTTCCTGCAGCCGTGGTGGAGGCCCACCCCAGCGACTGCCTGACCCGGATCGCTCAGCCGGAGGAGCTTCCAAACGATCCACGACAGGTGAAGGTCGAGGTAGGCCAGGGAAAGGAAAAAAGGTCAGTGTCTGTTCTATTAAGGATGCCTGGGTGCCTGACCCAAAGGAACTTTTAAAAGCTGGTGATGCTGTGTCCATGAGAGTTTGTCTGCCATCGGAGATGTGGGACTCTTCGGACATAGACTCTTCCTCTGATTTGGGAGATGATGTGGAGATTGATGAACTGTTTGCAAGTAAGGGATGGGACAAAATTTCGCTGACTTCTCCCTGTGGTGTAAAGGGATCGCCCATGGACTCTGGGGAAACTGCACCCCGGGTGGAAACCCCTGTAGTTACTGGAGAAGTTGTTCCTGTGTCCACCTTGCATGCTCTGGTGTCTTCCGTGCTTGCTGTTTCGGAGGCCCGTTCATCACTAAGGCCTCCTATGCCACAGTTGGAGCCTGTACGCCCCCGCAGATCTCCGTATGCTGTTGTCCTGCGGGAACTGGAGATCGGGTGACCATGCTGCCTTTGGCACGACTGCAACGGCTGTTGAATCAAAAGGTTGCTACAGACTATGGATGGGAGTACCCATACGTCCCAAAGAACTTGCTCTTTGAAATTGAAGCTTCTCGGGAACGATGGTACAGTGACTTTATCTGGGATCATTTGGAGGTAAAGAAAGGCCATAGGTACTTTTCATGTTCGGCCGTAATGACTGGGAGATACAAAGGTTGCCGAAAAGACTAAACTCTGGGTCGACACATACATGCGGACAGGGTCGTGATCTACAGTAAAGACAGAGACGATGTGATCTATTCCATAGAGACCTTGGATAAGGACTGGAAACCCCTTGATCTCCCTGATCTCAGGCCTCGTACACACGGCCGATTTTCTCTGCAAGAACCAGCAAGAAACTTGCTGGCAGAGAGGTCTTGCCGAGTAAATCGGTCGTGTGTACGCGGCTATCGGGTTTCTCGTCGAGAAAACCGACAAGAAACCTCGACGAGAAAATAGAGAACCTGCTCTCTATTTTCTCGTCGAGATTCTCCTCGGCATGTTTCTCGACGAGAAAAGTGAGTGTGTGTACACTTACCTGTCCTCCCGGAAGCCCGCGCATGTTCGAAATGAATTTGACGCATGCGCGGTAGCTTCATAGGCATACGTAGGGTATACCAAGATGGCGGCGACGGCATCGAATGTGACGAGCGCATGCTCGTCGTAGTCGATGACGTCACCGTGTACGCTCCATTCAAAGAACCGCGGGTTCTTTGAAACGAGCGTGTGTACACTCGGCCGGGACAAGTTTCTTGTCCAAGAATCTCGTCGAAAAAAACGACATTTTTTTTCAACGAGAATCTCGGCCGTGTGTACAAGGCCTCAGTTTTTATCTCTGAAGTGGCACTTGTTTTTTTTTTTATTACCGCTTCGGGGACAATGCCTTGAACTGCTGTGCTGACTCTATTCCTGGGGGTTTTTACTTTTTGAAGGACTGTTTTTTTGTGTTCCTTTCCTTTTTCAAAGAAAAAAAAAACTTTGGGGTAGAGCTAGTCAGGGCCAAGCTGGAAGCCGCCGATCAACAAGGGGATCTTTGTAGTGTGGTGCATCAGTGTGCACTTAGGCTGAGAGAAATATGTGTATGCTTCCACTAGGTGGTAGTGGTCTGCAGAACTTTTATAAAGCACTTACATAAGTATTGCTATTTAAAATACACTAGGCTTAGTGTGTGCCGTTAGATGAAGCAAATTATATTTTCTAGGAGAAATGGTTCGATTCATGTACGTACCGTAGTGATAGGATGTTTTTTTTTTGTGATATGTGTTTCTTTCCCGTGCAGGAGACCATCAAGCAACTTCACCGGAGATTGGGTGGGACTTAGTTGTGATAGGATGGTGGGAGGGAATGTCATTTACTGTGTATTGTGAAAAAAAATTCTGTCTTTCTCCTTTTGCTGAAATTCACTGCTTTGATTCAGCCACTCTGGTAAATTATTATTTTATGTACATAGTTCTGAAGGTAAGTTTGCGCCTGCTCAGGATTGAGTGTGCAAATTTGTCTCCATACACTGGGGACAGTGTCTCTTTAAGAGAGGGGAGTGTGTAGCGGGGGTCCCAATTTCAGGGGCTGCTATATTAAATTTAGGGGTGATTCGAGTGGTAGTTGGCTCGGATCTTCCAATTTGTTGGACTCTGCCTTGCTGCTGTTTTCACCTGGTGTGCAGTTCCCCTTAGAAGCGTGGGTGGCGCTGTCACTTGTACTCTGGGTTGAACCACAGGTGATGAAGTGGCGTTTGGGTGTCCTCTCTCGGAAGCCGTGCAGTGGGCGTGGTCTATGCACTGTGCATGCCAGGAGAGGGTACAAAAGGGGCAGACGCCATTGGTCAGGGTGGACTTACTACCCTGGGGACCTGTACCCGGGGGAACCTACGATTCTGGAGTCCAAGTTCAAGTGCATGGCCCTCCAGGCCATGGGGCCACGTGCGCCTCAGTCCCAGGCACCTTTAGTCCTGGGACTGCAACTTCAGCCCTGGGCCCAGCACCTTTAGCTGGAGCCCACTTCGGGGAGGAAGAATCCCAGCTTCCCCCCTTGCGAGGGGACCCGCATCTGGAAGAGGAGGCTGGGGGAGGACCATTCCGAAGGACTGGTGAGAGATCACAGTGAAGGAAGGGACCCAGTAACTCTCTGGAGGGATGTCATCCATCCAAAAAGGGATCTAACAACGTAACCATTAGGAGGTTCGGGACACTATAGATTCTGTGGCAGGGGATCTCCCGATCGCATCTATCAAGGGAATCCGATTGACTGTTCGAGCTACATGCCGGCTGCTAGTGCCATTGGGTGACTATCCGGGTGAGCTATACCCACTCGGGATCGATTGGCGAAGAAGCCAGGAGTGTCTGAATCTGATCTGTCCTTTCTAACACCTTTCTCTCTTCTCAACTTTGTGGTTATTCATGCATAAGGAAAATAAACTCTATGTTGGAGTTGCTACTGGTGTGGACCTTGGAGTTACTTGGGGGTATAGAGACTTGTCCTTTACATTCTAGGAAAAGGGAACCAACTTTGAGGAGAACCTTGCTGCAAGACCCGTAAGTTACAAGTGTGCTTAACCTCTGCAAACCACAGGGTACGGGCATGGTGTCATGGTGTGCCTTTTCCTCCTGTGAGTGAGCCAAAGACGGGAGTAAAAGGGCCGTGTGCTACAGGTGGGGGCTCAGAGTCCGGGATTTTGCAGTAATACCCCCCCCCGGAAAAGTTGGACTTTATTCCCCTGTGAGGCTCAGTGGAAGTTGGCCATTTTTGAGAATTTGACCTGCGCCACGGGTAAGAGAAAGGAAGATTCAGGGCTGGCTGTATTTCCAGCTGCGTAGTTTGTGGGCGTGTCTCAAGTCTGGAAAAGCCTGCAAAGTGCGTGCAATGAAGAAAGAAAAAGGGGAGGAGCCCCGCCAAGTGTGTGCTCCTCGTGGTGCGTTTGGCGCCAAAAGGGACATTATCTGTTGGACTATTGACGAAGCGACATGTCTGCTCTTTCATGGAAACCTGATTCACCGGGATCTTGTGCTCTTTTGCCTGGTTCAACCATGGATGTGACCCCTATTGCTGCCTTCTTGACTGACACAGGAATCCGGCTGATGCCCCGAGGCTGCTTTGCCCTTTATGCATGCAGGGATGCAGAGGCCTTGGGCATGATCTGTGTGAAGTGTCAAGGACTGATTGTGCACCTTTGGCCTTTCGGGAGATGTACCCGTGTGGGGAATTCCTGTTCGAGGTGGAGCAGCCAACAGAGAAGCCAAAGATTTACCGGGTGAATTGGATCTCAGGTGCTGTTGCTCCTGAGGAGGAGGTATGTGCTCTCACCGCAATACCCAAGCGCAGTCCCGCGGAGGTGGCGGATGTAAAGACTGAGGCTCCGGCTATTGAGGAGCTTGAGGCGGAGAACCCAGCAGATACTGCCTCGGTCGCAACAGAGCCCTCCCTTCCGCCTGCTAAAAGCAAGGTAGGACTCGTAAAGGCTTCCTGCAGCCGCAGTGGAGGCCCACCCCAGCGACTGCCTGACCCGGATCGCTCAGCCGGAGGAGCTTCCGAACGATCCACGACAGGTGAAGGTCGAGGTAGGCCGGGGAAAGGAAAAAAGGTCAGTGTCTGTTCTATTAAGGATGCCTGGGTGCCTGACCCAAAGGAACTTTTAAAAGCTGGTGATGCTGTGTCCATGAGAGTTTGTCTGCCAGCGGAGATGTGGGACTCTTCGGACATAGACTCTTCCTCTGATTTGGGAGATGATGTGGAGATTGATAAACTGTTTGCAAGTAAGGGATGGGACAAAATTTCGCTGACTTCTCCCTGTGGTGTAAAGGGATCGCCCATGGACTCTGGGGAAACTGCACCCCGGGTGGAAACCCCTGTAGTTATTGGAGAAGTTGTTCCTGTGTCCACCTTGCGTGCTCTGGTGTCTTCCGTGCTTGCTGTTTCGGAGGCCCGTTCATTACTACGGCCTCCTATGCCACAGTTGGAGCCTGTACGCCCCCGCAGATCTCCGGATGCTGTTGTCCTGCCGGGAACTGGAGATCGGGTGACCATGCTGCCTTTGGCCCGACTGCAACGGCTGTTGAATCAAAAGGTTGCTACGGACTATGGATGGGAATACCCATACGTCCCAAAGAACTTGCTCTTTGAAATTGAAGCTTCTCGGGAACGATGGTACAGTGACTTTATCTGGGATCATTTGGAGGTAAAGAAAGGCCATAGGTACTTTTCATGTTCGGCCGTAATGACTGGGAGATACAAAGGTTGCCGAAAAGACTAAACTCTGGGTCGACACATACATGCGGACAGGGTCGTGATCTACAGTAAAGACAGAGACGATGTGATCTATTCCATAGAGACCTTGGATAAGGACTGGAAACCCCTTGATCTCCCTGATCTCAGTTTTTATCTCTGAAGTGGCACTTGTTTTTTTTTTTATTACCGCTTCGGGGACAATGCCTTGAACTGCTGTGCTGACTCTATTCCTGGGGGTTTTTACTTTTTGAAGGACTGTTTTTTTTTGTGTTCCCTTCCTTTTTCAAAGAAAAGAAAAACTTTGGGGTAGAGCTAGTCAGGGCCAAGCTGGAAGCCGCCGATCAACAAGGGGATCTTTGTAGTGTGGTGCATCAGTGTGCACTTAGGCTGAGAGAAATATGTGTATGCTGCCACTAGGTGGTAGTGGTCTGCAGAACTTTTATTAAGCACTTACATAAGTATTGCTATTTAAAATACACTAGGCTTAGTGTGTGCCGTTAGATGAAGCAAATTATATTTTCTAGGAGAAATGGTTTGATTCATGTATGTACCGTAGTGATAGGATGTTTTTTTTGTGATATGTGTTTCTTTCCCGTGCAGGAGACCATCAAGCAACTTCACCGGAGATTGGGTGGGACTTAGTTGTGATAGGATGGTGGGAGGGAATGTCATTTACTGTGTATTGTGAAAAATGTTTCTGTCTTTCTCCTTTTGCTGAAATTCACTGCTTTGATTCAGCCACTCTGGTAAATTATTATTTTTTGTACATAGTTCTGAAGGTAAGTTTGCACCTGCTCAGGATTGAGTGTGCAAATTTGTCTCCATACACTGGGGACAGTGTCTCTTTAAGAGAGGGGAGTGTGTAGCGGGGGTCCCAATTTAGGGGGCTGCTATATTAAATTTAGGGGTGATTCGAGTGGTAGTTGGCTCGGATCTTCCAATTTGTTGGACTCTGCCTTGCTGCTGTTTTCACCTGGCGTGCAGTTCCCCTTAGAAGTGTGGGTGGCGCTGTCACTTGTACTCTGGGTTGAACCACAGGTGATGAAGTGGCGTTTGGGTGTCCTCTCTCGGCAGCCATGCAGTGGGCGTGGTCTATCCACTGTGCATGCCAGGAGAGGGTACAAAAGGGGCAGACGCCATTGGTCAGGGTGGACTTACTACCCTGGGGACCTGTACCCGAGGGAACCTACGATTCTGGAGTCCAAGTTCAAGTGCATGGCCCTCCAGGCCATGGGGCCACGTGCGCCTCAGTCCCAGGCACCTTTAGTCCTGGGACTGCAACTTCAGCCCTGGGCCCAGCACCTTTAGCTGGAGCCCACTTCGGGGAGGAAGAATCCCAGCTTGCCGCCTTGCGAGGGGACCCGCATCTGGAAGAGGAGGCTGGGGGAGGACCATTCCGAAGGACTGGTGAGAGATCACAGTGAAGGAAGGGGCCCAGTAACTCTCTGGAGGGATGTCATCCATCCAAAAAGGGATCTAACAACGTAACCATTAGGAGGTTCGGGACACTATAGATTCTGTGGCAGGGGATCTCCCGATCGCATCTATCAAGGGAATCTGATTGACTGTTCGAGCTACATGCCGGCTGCTAGTGCCATTGGGTGACTATCCGGGTGAGCTATACCCACTCGGGATCGAGTGGCGAAGAAGTCAGGAGTGACTGAATCTGATCTGTCCTTTCTAACACCTTTCTCTCTTCTCAACTTTGTGGTTATTCATGCATAAGGAAAATAAACTATATGTTGGAGTTGCTACTGGTGTGGACCTTGGAGTTACTTGGGGGTATAGAGACTTGTCCTTTATATTCTAGGGGACGAGAACCAACTTTGAGGAGAACCTTGCTGCAAGACCCGTAAGTTACAAGTGTGCTTAACCTCTGCAAACCAGAGGGTACAGGCATGGTGGCATGGTGTCATGGTGTGCCTTTTCCTCCTGTGAGTGAGCCAAAGACAGGAGTAAAAGGGCCGTGTGCTACACAAGCTTCAGCTCAAATCCCAACCCATTGGTCATGCCCCTCACTGAGAGGTATATGGACAATAGGTGGGGATTTGAGCTGAAGCCTGTATTTCATTTACATTACACTGGAGTTGAATACTATGTGCGGCACTACCTGTATGTTTATATACATATATATATATATATATATATATATATATATATATATACATATAAAAATGTATATAATAAGCTATATTATATCTTGAAGCTAGTGTAAACCTGGGAGACTGATGCTGCAGGCTTATAGTGGCACCGATCTGTGATTGTATTATTAAATGCATGTATACATAACTCCATTAGATCCAATTCAAAATTCAAAAACTGCATTCAAGATTATTCAAAATGACTTCAGATAAACCAGCTGAAAGCCAAACACAAAGGCTTGTATACACTAACATTACTGCACATTTCTCCTTAAAGGAGTTGTAAAGTCTCCAGGTTTACCTAAGGGGAAAATCCTTCGTGCGGCAGCTGCCCCCCAGAGCCCCCCTTTTTCTTAATTGAACACGATCGTTCCAGCGCCGAGCATAAGCCCAACCTCATTGGATTGATTGAAAGTCAATCAAATCCAGTGACATGGGAGCGGGGGGGGGGCAGGGCCGAGTCCTGCTGTCTGTGTCAATGGATGCAGCAGCGGGTGCGCCCGCATGCAGGGCAGGGCTGGCGACCTTAGGCCTGGGGGGCAAGTCCAGTCAAGTGGCCCATTGAACCGCCGAATCAGCTCACCATCCATGGCCCACCTGGTTTTTCAATGCAGCCTCACCAGTGCCCATCAGTGCAGCCAACTCAAGTGCCCATCAATGCAGCCTGATCACTGGGGCAGGTTACATGGGGTGTATGGGGGGAGATGGGGGGTCAGCTAGGGGTGTCAGGGTCTCTCACCTCAGCGATCTCAGCTCAGCAGGTCCTTGCACGCCACGGTCTCCTGGGGGGGGTAACGCTCCTGATCCTGGGGTCAAGTTGCAGCCAGCGCCCAGCCCTGCAGCCCTGCGTCCCGACTCCCTGGCACGCACTGCCTCTGCCTACTTCCAAGAATCCGGTCCCAGGGAGTTGTAGTTTCCTCTGCGCTGCTGTGTTTTCCACCCACCAGAAGCTTGAGTGCGGACTACAACTCCCGGAATGCCACAGCTAGTGGTCGGCCGCCATGGCCATGCCCCCGGGTCGACTTCCTAGACCAGAATAAAAAAGAAAATGGTAGCGGGCAGCGGCTGCCGGCCATTTTGAACATAAGTTAGGGCGGCCTGGGAGGCAATTGCCACACTGCCCCCTGGCCCAGCCCTCCCCTGCCCGCATGGGTGCCCACAGGGAAATGCAGGTCTTCGTTGGGGCACCCAATGAAGAGGAGGAGCGCTGATGGGACACCCCAGAAGAAGAGGATCAGGGCTGCTCTGTGCAAAAGCCTTGCACAGAGCAGGTAAGTATAACATGTTTGTTATTTACAAAGGAAAATAAAAAAAAACCTTTACAATCACTTTAAAATATTTCTGTTCTTTTTTAGGATTGATTTAAAAATAATTGGGTCATATGTGGAAATTCAAAAAGGATTTTTTTTTTATTTATCCTAAGATGAAAATGCACAAAACACTTTAAATCAAAACTGAAAAAGCATTTGGAAATGCAACAAGATAAGCAGCAGCATTAAAAATACATGAAACAAAAAGAATCCTAGTATGCAGTACAGGCATACCCCACTTTTAAGTACACAATGGGGTTTATTTACTATAGCTGTATATCAAAAAAGGGAAATAAAAATTCAAGATGCAAGTATACTAGTGCTCTTATGGGCTACTTCTCGAATCCGGGGTACATTTCTGCCACTGTCCTTTAAGAAAGTGGAGACTTTGGAAAGGATTTAACAGTGAGAATTTTTTTAAGAGTCTACCTACAGTAAAGAAAAGAAAACGTGTCATGTACAGTAAAAGAGTAAAGTGTATTGTGTATAAAGCCAATTCTTTTTTGTTGGTTTTGGATGGCCTAAACATTTATTTAGGACCCCTGTCAGTCTTTTTTTTTTTTTTGCTGTCTGTATCCAATCAAGGAGATTCTCCTTTCCCTTTATGCCCAAGAAACACAACAGGAAGTAAAAGTAAAGCTCTCCAAAGTGGGGGAAAATTCCCCTTGTAGACAGTTGTCACCAGAACTGGTGTACTCATTAGAAGATTTTCCTTCACTTCTTGTTCCTGAGACAAATATAACTGTAGCGGCCTCACCCCATCTCCTTTGTCTAGGGGTATGTCACACGACAGGGTGAGATGCGCTACGGCCCATGTCCTCCCCATAGCTGTGGGTGAGGTGAAGGTCAGTACCAGATATTTCCTCGGGCCTATGTGCTTTTGTCTAGAATCAAGTTCCGCTGTGTCAACACTTCCCTCTGCTCCCATTAACCAGAGTTCCACACACCGATCACAGTCCAACTCTTGTTTTATTGTATATCTCACAATAAACAGTGCTTCAGTAGCCAACTGGTTGCGACTTGATAACATTTTGATACAGGGAATGAGCAGGTTGAGGCACTATCCTGTTTATCAGCTAAACCACTGCGATCTCGCCAGCGGTTACTATAGCATTAGCTAGAAAGGATTTAGAACTTGAGAGTCTCTACCAGCGACTCAAGAGAACATAGATAGGAGTACCTTTGCTGCGCTGCGGCCCCTGTCAGGGGAAGATGTCCCTCCAAGGGAGTTACCAGAGGCCCATCCGTCACTGGGTTGATGCTGCTCCAGACTCTCCGAATGGGTAACCTCCCCGGCCTCCTCACCTCAGACATGGGCCCCATCCACCTCAGGGACCCTCGGACTTCTCCACCCTCGCGGGACCCAGTCGAAGTCACTGGACCCCAGGCCTCCTAGTTTAGTACCTCACCCCAGGCTGAAGGTGCCTGGGATGGACTCCAACTCCATTCCGGTCAGGCCTAGGGCGCCCTCGCCGTACCATCTCCAGAAAGGGACAAAAAGGGTAGCACTGTGACGGCCAATCTACCTTGAGCCTCCAGATACCCCGCCACCCAGAGGCCAAGGAGATTATTACACCATCCAATCCTCCACGAACACAAATGATCCACTATTCCCATACTTACACACCTGAGTGTCCCACCTAAATTTAGAGACCCCGCTACATACTCCCCCCTGTGATTTGACGCTGGTCCCCAGCGTCTGGTGCAAACCCATGTCTCCCATGGACTGATGACATAAGCCTAGCCCCAGAGGCTATCCCTAAAATTTTGAACCTCAACCATACCAAGACCTGCTCAAAGGGGAAAGGGAACATAAAACAATAAAACTTTTCCCTAAAAACATCTATCATGTACACATATACAATCCCTCCCTTCACTGTCTAAGAACCACCCCATACTCAGCAGTCTTGACAGACGAATCTCCTGCAGAAGGGAAAAAAAACAACACACAAGAAAAGCCACATCCTGACATTTTTGTGTTAATTTGGAATGAATGGGTCCATCAACCAATAGACCCACTCGCTCCAATGAGTAAAGTGATGCGCGTGTAAAAAAAAAAAAAACAGCCGTTGCACAACACTGCCACCTGGTGACAGTGTCGCGGTAATGACACTTGGTGCAATCTTCATTCTTCCTGCGTCCCTACACTAATTCTACCCCCAAAGTCTGTCTTTGAGCTGTGAGGAAGAAAGAACAACAAAAACTGCTCTCATTTCTCCAAAGAGTAGAAAATAAAAGCCCAAATAAAAAACTAGGGCACAGTTCGGATGCTCCGGCAGGAACACTTCTAGAAGATTGTAGGAAAGGAAACAACAAGTGAGTCTCTTCTCACAAATAGAACTTCGGGTCAGGCAAGAAAAAGGGCTTCAGATGTTTATCAAAAACCTCAATCAATAGTCAGCATCCTCTCCATCTTTCCTGCAGATGCGCACCTTGTCTGCGTGGATATGGCGGCCCCACATCCAGTCTGCTCTGCAGTCCCTAAACATTTTCGACACGGGTGGCGAACAGGACAAATATCTTCGTGCGTGGGGTACTTTGAGTTTTTCCCAAACAAATTCGTCATACCATCTCTGGCGTATGACCTCAACTTCAAAAAGTAAGTCCAGAGGCAAGTAGGGATATTCCCACCCATACTCACGGGCGACTCTCTGTAAGAAAAGTCGTTGCAATCTGGTCAAAGGAGGCATGGCTTCCCGCTCACCTTCTCCGGGTTGAACGATGGCCTCCGGGTGCCGAGGTACTTTCACTACCTCTGATGGCTTTTCTCTCGGTGCTCGTAGTGATGCGCGTTGCATCCCGCCACCAAGATGGGCGATGTTGTAGATTGTGGGAAGGTAATTTGAGGACTAGACTTCCTCGTAGACTCCGGGGCTTGTACCCGGGGCGTGCTGTCTCCTATTGACATAGGGGAATCCCGCGGTGCACGTAACATAGGTAATGGGCGTTTGTCCCAGCCCTTCTGGTGAAACAGTTCATCAATCTCACCGTCATCTCCACAATCTGACAGTGACTCTAGGTCGGAAGTGTCATACATCTCGGCGGGAAGGTAGTCTCTGGTAGTCGTGGTACTACCCTCCCTTGCGGGCTCCACCGACTGTGGACCCCTGACACCTCCAACCACCACCACAGTCCCAGCTCCTGGCTCACCTTGACCTTTTGTAGAACTGGGATGTCCAGGACTCTTCCAACCGGATCCATCCAGGCCAGGCAAGCGACGGGGTGAAGCTCGACCACGACCACAGGAGGCCTGCACCAGGCCGACTTTCCTCTTCGGAGGTGGGAGCAGAGAATCTGTGGTGACCGAAGCAGCATCCTCTGATTTTTCTCTCTCAGTCTCTGATTGGGCAGTCACATCGCCCTGGTCAGTGCGTACGGGAACCTCCGCAAAGGCCTGGATCTCTCCTTCCAGAGTAGCGGTACCTGTGAGGCTGTTGAGGCGAAGGGCCCCGGGGCCTTACTGTGGATCGCTCCACCTCGAACAAAAACTCTTTGCATGCCTCGCAACGCCCGAATGGCTTCAGGTGGACCACCAGTCCCGAGCATCCGGGACAGATCACGCCGAGGGCCTCCGTGTCTCTGCATGAGTACAAAGCCAACTGTCCTCGGGGCCTGAGTCTTATCCCCGTATCTGTAAGGGGAGCAGCGAACGTAGTCATCTTCGTGGGGTAGGGAACCGGAATCCACGGGGAGCTTGAGGCCATCCCGACTGTCTGCTGCTCCATCACGCACTGACCACGCGCCAAAGTCTCCACATGAGTTCCTCCACATGGCCAGACTCCTCCCATGACTTGCACGCTTTCGCGGGCTTCCATCAAGCTCCACCCACGAACTGTGTAGTCACGGGGTGCCTCGTGGCGCAGTGCAATAAAAGCCCCCACACAGTACTTCACACGGCTGGACTCCTCCCTCTTCTCGCTCCTCTGCATGGGTCTTTCCCGTCCTAGGGTCATTTCCACGACTTTGAGCAGGGATGCACTTTGGCCAATCACATGGCCGACCTGCTCGGAACTCCTCCGGGCAGCAAAGTCCAGACACAGCCACTCTTTCTTCCAAAGTCAAAACACATATCATCCCGGACTCACGAGCCCCCACGTGTAGCGGCCTCACCCCATCTCCTTTGTCTAGGGGTATGTCACACGACAGGGTGAGATGCGCTACGGCCCATGTCCTCCCCATAGCTGTGAGTGAGGTGAAGGCCAGTACCAGATATTTCCTCGGGCCTATGTGCTTTTGTCTAGAATCAAGTCCCACTGTGTCAACACTTCCCTCTGCTCCCATTAACCAGAGTTCCACACACCGATCACAGTCCAACTCTTGTTTTATTGTATATCTCACAATAAACAGTGCTTCAGTAGCCAACTGGTTGCGACTTGATAACATTTTGATACGGGGAATGAGCAGGTCGAGGCACTATCCTGTTTATCAGCTAAACCACTGCGATCTCGCCAGCGGTTACTATAGCATTAGCTAGAAAGGATTTAGAACTTGAGAGTCTCTACCAGCGACTCAAGAGAACATAGATAGGAGTACCTTTGCTGCGCTGCGGCCCCTGTCAGGGGAAGATGTCCCTCCAAGGGAGTTACCAGAGGCCCATCCGTCACTGGGTTGATGCTGCTCCAGACTCTCCGAATGGGTAACCTCCCTGGCCTCCTCACCTCAGACATGGGCCCCATCCACCTCAGGGACCCTCGGACTTCTCCACCCTCGCGAGACCCAGTCGAAGTCACTGGACCCCAGGCCTCCTAGTTTAGTACCTCACCCCAGGCTGAAGGTGCCTGGGATGGACTCCAACTCCATTCCGGTCAGGCCTAGGGCGCCTGGGCCGGAATCCAGAACCGCCCGCACACAGGCCTAAGGTGCCTGGGCGCGTGAAGAAGATCCTCCTGAAGACCTCGTGGTTAGGGCATCTCCCCTTTTTATCTCCTCCCATCGACACCACAGCAGGTTCCCCGCCCTCGCCGTACCATCTCTGGAAAGGGACAAAAAGGGTAGCACTGTGACGGCCAATCTACCTTGAGCCTCCAGGTACCCCGCCACCCAGAGGCCAAGGAGATTATTACACCATCCAATCCTCCACGAACACAAATGGTCCACTATTCCCATACTTACACACCTGAGTGTCCCACCTAAATTTAGAGACCCCGCTACATAACATTTTGGATTGCTAAAATATATCCGTTCCAAGCGCATAGACCATCAGGACAAACAAAGGCACAGAAATCTTAGATTTTTCCTATTTCTTTCTATTGCACCAGAATTGTGGCTGCCTACAAACTAATGTATACAAACAGCAAATGTTTCTACGCTGTTAAAAACTGACTTAAACTCAAATTTAGTCTTTTGTTGTGATCTTTGAGGATTTTTGACAAAGAGCTACTTCACAGTATGCACAGCTAGAAAGGTCTGGGTTTACTTTTTTAAAAGCTGTCTTATTAGTTATTAAGATTATGTAAATAGTGTATTGTTTGGTCCTGAAGCACTTTAAGGTGTTTTAGTTATATTACTATTTTGAAGATAAGGATAACAATTTATCAAATAACCTTTTAATCCAATTTCCACAAACAAGGGAAAATGAAATGTGTAAGATTATAAAGTAAAATAGTTCCACTATAAGTGCAAGAAGTGTTTATTTATAACACTGTTAGTTAAGCTCAATTAATAAATTATGTAAAAACAGACAGGTGGCTTCCTAAAGAATCTTTTGCTCTAGATACACTTTAAAGCAGAACTAAACTCCCTCAATCAGCATTAATTATTTGTAATCCTTATGCTGCTAGTGTTAGTAAATAGATAGGATAATATATTATATTTACTTGTTTTGGCCATTTTTTTTACATTTCTTCAGTTGCTTCCTGGATTCTGGCCTAGGCCAAATTGATGTCATACATCCCAGGACACTTTATGGGCATTTGTTTTCTTTCATATGAAAGAGGGGAGGAGGGGCTTTCTCATCTAAGCACACCCTTCTTCCTGCATGTCTAAACTAAGGGCAGATGGATTCCAGGAAGTAAAAGCTACATGAATCATGCACCCTTTCTCAAGATGGTCATGGCTAGAAATGCTAAGAGGATGTTTTCAAAGTAATTTCTCAACAAAATAAAGCATGGGTACATTGGTGGATAGGTAAGTTTGCTTTGAATATTAATAATGAGTTAAATAGCCTTTTCATTTTGTGGCGCTCAGATAAAGTTAAAGTGTTACTAAACCCAGGACTCTGCATTCACTATATCTGGTCTCCCACAGTACACAGAACACATAACACGGAAATGCAATTATTTTAGTAAATATAAACTGCTAAATATCTTTACTCATTAGCAGTATGTAGCAGTCTTGTGACTTCTACCAGTGTTTGGTTAAAGCTTGTAGGAGGAGTTTTCATCCTACTCTGACTGTCCTATGAGGCTACAGGACCCATGACCCTCTGTCTGGACAGTGCTGATTGGCCCTGAGTTGATCACATGCACCCTCCCAAGAAAATAACTCTCTAGCAATACACACCTAACTGAGCATGTGCAAAGTGACTCCAAAGGCTCTGTTCTATCAGGAGAAAGGATTAGGGACAGTGGAGGAAGGGGAGGATCAGAAAAGACAGGATCAAATAGCCTTTTTACACAATGCAGAGGATTACCCCTTAGGTTCCACGGTGAGTATAACAAGCATGCTTTACTGCATATACTCACTGATTTTACTGTTGTGGGTTTAGTAACACTTTAGGTTCTACTTTATTGTTGCAGTCATAGGAGTGGATTTACTAAGGGCAAAAAGGCTGTACACAGGGGAAGTTGCACAGTCCAAAGGTGGTTTCTCCTTACTGAATGTGGTGATATTTCACTCTGCAAAGAATAACTATTCACATGCAAGGAAAATAAAAACAAAACAGGATTTTTGTTTGCACTCAATTGGATGATGGATGTCAGCAGGGCTTCACCTCATTCACCAAGCTCTGGGGAAAATATCCATGCAAAGTACAACTTCACTTACAAAGGGAACAGCCTATTTGCCTACTTTATTAGGAGGAAAAGCAAACACATTTTATTTACATGTATGATTACTTTATTAAATAGAAAGTTATGAATGCACTTAACAACTAATATTAATAGTGTCATTACTCCATTAATGAATATTGATCTTACCTAATAAGAACGTTGATTTAGTATTCTCTAGGATTAAAGCACAGTTGTGTTTGCATGGTAAGATGATTTCTAACTGCTTGTTTTATGGTATTACAATTGACCTTTTGCTTTTTGCTATTGCCTATGCATACAACCCATAAAATATTGTCTACTCTAATATTTTATTTCTGACAATAAAAGCACTGCCATCTTCAGGATAATTACCGCCAAAATACTATTATTTTTTTATCTTGTAACAAGAGGAAACATGCACTTAAACTTTCTAAAACATGCTGATGTAATGCAGAGTAACCAGACAACAAAATGTTTTCTCTGTCCAGTTTAAGAAAAAGTGCATGGGGTAATTAAGATACAGTATTTTGATTGTGGCTTGTTATGATTGTGCATATTAGCATAAGGATCAATGATTTCAATGTTTGTAGAAAAGAGAGAATTAGGCAGGCTTCCTGTTCACATAGGGGAAAGCATCAGGGAACAATAGACTGCACACTGCCAAATATGTCCGCGTGAACACACCCGTAAACTAATGAAAGCAAATGCCTGGTTGCCTGCTATGCATTAGACCCGCATGCAATATTTTTGCTATCCTACTGCAAAAGCGTTTCTAATGCACATAAAACTGTTTCCTATTCTGCTGGACATGTTGTAGAAGGATAGCAGTATTGGAATAGCAGTATTGGATAGCAGTAGCAAGGAATTGTTGCTGAATTATTAATGTATTAATGGTTTATTGCTCAATATTGATATAGTGTTTGCATATTAACCAGGGATTTATTGAACCAAAATAAAAAATAAGGGGTCTAGTTATAAATAATTCACTGTGTGATCTCAAAGCGAATGTTTCTCGGACATTCATTCATAATAGAGAAATTCCAACTGCAAACAAGATTTGCCCATACAACATAATAGAGATTCCACATAAGATTTTTCTGTCACATTTGATTCACCAATTAGCTGCCACATTACACATAGGCGGCATTCTGTTTGAAAATGATATCTGAATGCTGTAAAAAAACATACAAAAGTCCAGCAAGCATTTACTGTGCAAATGGCACAGCAAGTCCTTTATCAATAGGCCCCCAAATGTCCCTTTGAGACAATTATCCTTTATCAATAGGCCCCCAAATGTCCCTTTGAGACAATTATCCTTTATCAATAGGCCCCCAAATGTCCCTTTTGAGAAAATTATTTTACTGCATCCAAAATTTTGAGTTCTGTCATTTACATATATAGAATTGTTTATACATTCCATAGTATTGTATTTACTGTAATTCATTTATTTTAATTAATGCAAGGAATTTTATTAGGCATTACATCTTTATAAAACAAAATGTTTTAATACATTTAAAAACAAAAATAGTATAACATGCCACCATATAATATTAATAACATAATTATAAACATAGTAAAACCATAATTAATTTTCAACTTTTAAATCCCTCTCTTTCTGCACAAAAAAGGAATACAGTGACAAGTTTAGAACATTGGTTTAGGTGTATATTTATTTTTCCCACGCTTTGCTTATTATTAAACTATTGGCGGTAAAGTGTAATTAAAGAAAATCTAAATTGTAATCAAAAGTGTAATCAAAATTGGAATCAAAGAAAAACCCAATAACATAGATTTGAATAGCAAAAATCTAATTAAATTATACACAGTTGTGAATAACAAAGGTATAAAAAAAAAAAAACAACAGGGAAAAGAATGATTATGGGAACAAGTAGGAACACATTGTTATCAAGCATAATCAACAATACAAATAAATGGCAATGATAACTTAAAGAGTGTGGTATGTGTACATTTAACTACCTATCTATTTACTTATCCAACTGTCAATCTATCTATATGTGTGTGCCTATATGAGTTGTATGCATATCCATTTTTGTAGAGCCATTACTTTTGAACTAACCCAAGTATCTCACTGCCCGTTGTTCTATTTGTAATTCATCAGTAGTGTTTCATTAAATTAACCGCAACTTATGCTTTGATTACTTACTGGACACTCTGAACTATTATTGCTATCATTTTAACATATTACGACATGCACTTTTAATATAACTAGGAAGCATTGGTTGCACATATTCAGAAACACATATTGCAGGTTATTTAACATGATTGCACCTTATAGTCATTATAATACTTTTACATAAGTAAATCTGAAAGCTTGTCAAGGGATTACTGTGATATTAGAAAAAAATCAACAAAATTAAGTCTATAGGTAATGTGCTTCCTAACCGTCCATTCTTGTATATTCCTTTTAATTAAATTAAATGTCTGTGCAGTGATCATACATATGAGATCATAATTCCAGAGGGAATTATTTAAATGATACTTAAAGCATCCGCTATTCCTTTTATTTTTGACTTAGACACACTCATTAGTGGCATATTCAAATACAAAACTAAGAAATAAAAAGCTGCCATAGATAATTATTAGTGGCCCTGATGTCAGTTAGTCAAATCAACTAAAAGGCCAATTATTGTGATAAGACACAGGCTGAAAGGCTGGTTAAAGACTATCTCAATGTAGCTTTTAGGTCAGGCTTAGCGCAATAAATCTTTTTTTCCCAATATATTTCAGAATCAATTATTGTAATTATTGGAATATTTACATGGGATATACCAATTGCATTTATCTGTTGCATACTTATTAAGGAGAACAGACATCTTTACACGGCAAGGCGGATTGACAATTTTGGATGATTTTACTTTTTCCCCATGCGTATCGGTCAGCGAAAGAAAAATAGCTTGGTAACTAGATAGAAACATAGATAGATAGAGGTACAGATGCAAAATATTGTTTTCTTTAACCACAAATGATCATCTAAGACCGAAGCATCCATTGGTAATAGTATTATACACCAAGTTTTCACAATTTTTTTTGCTTTTATAAGATATTGGTGGATAAAAATATATTATCATGAATAATATTTAATGTACATCAAATACTATATGGGTTGTTTTTTTTTTTTCCTTTGTACAATTCATGTTTTACTTTAAATACATTATGTGGCTAATACAAGTGTGCTTCTATTTCTTGTGGCAAAGCTTCCTCTAGGAAAACATAAATTTCCTTGCGTTGCTTTGTGTCTTCATATGTAAGGTAGGCCCTTTGCTTTATTTTTGTTTTTCTTCTCATAATTCACTTACCATCTTAATTATGTTGTATTAAATCTCATCTGATGCAGATTGTGATTTTTTTTATGTGTTTGAGCTTTTGTTATAGTTAATGTTACGCTATTATGCAAACCATTCCATTTGCACTACATATGCATATTTTGTGCTCTTTGCAAAAGAATGTTAGCAAAGTGTGGGAAAGTACTAAAATGATAATCCAACAGCAGTAATTAATTAAATGAATTTAGACAACTAAAAGATAAATAAATAAAATGTATATGTAGTTCAGAATTTTATGGATTGGTAGACAATCACACTGACCTTATTTGGTCCAAGTCATTGGTACGCAGGTAGACAATTGTGCATTGCCTTTAAAAAAAAAGTCCTATGCTGGAAAAAGATATGCTTATTAAAAGTAAGTGGGACACATATTTGCTTTACTTTTCTAGTCCCTGTTGGTAAAATATAAATACAAATTTAATAAGAGTTGAATTTTATGAAAATGAATTCAGCGAAGTGCACATTGCAAGTTAATATTCCTGGTATGCATGTTAGATTTAAGAAATTCAAGCAGAAAAAACAACACACCATATCACCACCCTACCACTGGCATTTCTTGTGAGTCTAGCGTAACTGCAAAACTTGCTGTGACTGTCAGAGACAGAACAGCTGTAGCTTCTTCTATCTTTAGCAGGAGTCCATGACCCCATAAGTAGCAACTTCTCTTTCATTTTGTATACATCTCACTTTAGGAAGTGTCAACAATTTCTGGCTGGCTGGCGACGTACCAAGGCTTACTGTGTATTTCTCCAAAACAAAAAGGCCATGTCATTCTTCTACAACTTAATCAGTGACTACATATAGGAAAGCCACACTGAAGCCTTTTCTGATCATTTTAATGAGGACCCCTGGCTATTCAGTCATTGAAATATAATTGACTTGCTCTTCTCTTATTTTCATAATAGACACTCCAACCAAGACTACATTTATTTTGCTATAAGAAATGTCAAGAAAGATTGGAAGTTTTCTGAGTGTCCCCATTAAAACTGAAAACATGCCACCCTGTCGTTTACATGCGCTGCAATCACTCTGTATAGGCCTCATTATGCAGATAGGAGATGCAAATGTTTCATGTATCTCACATCCAAGCAAACTACAAGTGCCAACAAAATAAGCACAGAAGAAAATAATTCACTCATTATGAACCGTATGAATTTCCTTCCTGCAGGAACCTGGGATTCTACACATAATGCAGAAAAAAAGTCAGCAGGATATAATGCATGTGCTTGATTATATCTAGATAACAGTGTTTATAGGAGGTGACATATCCTTCCCCAATAACCAATCCGCTAACAGATTATCTTCTCTCAAATGGCTAACAAGAGCTGCCAAGACAATGGTATACAGCAATTAGAATATATTAAAGTAAGAAGGTCTGTTCAATATTGTTTATTTGTTATAGCACAGGCTTTTGTTTTATCTGTCAGAGCTCACTTAAATTAGGCAGTGAACATCATTCTACATAAAAGCATGCATTTGTATGTGTGTGAGTTTGTATCAACATTCATGCCTGTAATGCTATTTTGCACCAATATCTGATTTTAACCTTTACATTTGCATCAGCGAGGATTCTCTAATGGGCCCTGAGTTAATAAAGATGAGCAAACTCTGGTTTGTGCGTATCAGTGTTTGATAATGTCTATGATGGAGGCCAACTGATTAATGAGGCTTATTAGTCCTTGGCAAAGCTGTTGTTAGAGGCAACACAATGCTTAATAGGTATAGTTATTGCACGTAAAATCAACTAACTGCTGTGTGCAGACTGCATTTGTAAATGGAAATTAGTCTTAGATCTAAAACTAAAATTAATAAACATTGCAAGCAAGCAGCTCTCTGTTGCAGAAGAGCTATGCTCTGCCTTTTCTGCTGCCATGAAAGGCCCCATGTACACGGGACGCTGCTAAACGTACATTTAGAGGCAGTTGGACGCTTTTTTCAACTGCCCCTTAACTCATTCAATGTTATCCCATGTGACCATGTACACAGTCTCATTTATTGACGTTTTTAGGCAGTTGCGTTTAACAGCGTTTCTTTGAAAGCAAAAAAATGGGTTCAGACGCCGAAGATTTCCAAGTTTCAGACGCCAAACGCGACTAAATGCGGCTAAACGCGGTAACCCACGTTTAGCAGCATTTCGTTTATAGGCGTTTTTCGTTTTTGGCCATTTAAAAAAAATATATATATATATATATATATATATATATATATATATATTTTAAGCGCTTCTAAATGCAAACGCGGCTAGACGCGGCATGTAAATGCGGCAAAACGGCCGTTTTAAACGTCGGTTACTATCTGTCAAGTTAAATCGTTCAGGAGCAGTTGTAAAAACGTCCCGTGTACATGAAGCCTAAGGGTGTCTGCTGTTGCTCATGTCACCCAATCCACTTGAAACTAGCCAGGTCAGGCAGCAATATCCTCATGTCTATAGCTACAATTAGTAAGTACTGTATCTACTATTATTACTACTATCTACTATTAACATCAGTAACACACTGCAACTCCAATTGTATGTCTGTTTTATTGCATAGTGTCTATTAGTGGTAGGACAAGGCCATCTAGAGGTCAGGGCGAACATGCCAAATTGTACCCCCCTCAAGATGTATGACCATTATGTGTTAGCAGAAATCCCCCCTTCCCCAACAAAAATTAGCACTAATCTGTATGCTTATCCCTTAAGCATAAATTCCCCCTCCTCCCAGGACAAATCTGCCCCCTGCTGAAATTTACCCTCCCAACACAAATCTTTCCCCCCCTTCCCCTATACCAGCTCAAATCCTCTTTCCCCAAATCCCCCCAGCACACACCCACTCCCCCCAGAAAAAAATCACTCCTTCTAACATTATTTCCACCAGCCACTCCCCCCCCAAGTACACATTCTCTCTTCCCACTCCAAGTCCCCCCTCCCAGCACAAATCCCCCTCCTAGCACAAATCTCCCCTTCCCAAATGTCCCCTCCTAGCACAAATCCCCCTCCTTCTACCATATTAGCTCTTCTAGCACAAATCCCCCTAAATCCCCCTCCCAACATAACCCCCCCCCCAAATCCCCTTTCTTAGCACACCCCTAAATTTCCTCTCCTAGAACAGTTTTTACCCACTGTTGCCCCCCAAATTCATCAACACAAATCCTCTCCCCCTCAACACCTTGTGGCGCACCACCATCTCACATAATACCACAGTGCCCAGGGCAGCGGCCCCTCCTGCCCACCCCTTGTCCCAGCCCTGGTGTATATACACACTTGTCTTAAATATAGATCATTTTGTATTTAGGTAAAATACATGTAGTTTTTTTTGTGGGGGGTATGAGAAATGGCCACCCCCAAACAGGAATGTGCGCTAAACCTCTAGATAAATAAGAGAACCAGATCCTTCGCTAAGTGAAAATGTGAGTGTGATACTAAAGTTGGCAGTGCCTCCACAGAGGACAGGGTCTCTATGAACAGAGGGGATTCCCTTCCTAGGAGATTAATCAGTAATCTAAACAGAGTAACAGGGAGCAGAACTACTGCAACCAGCATATGACATTAACCATAAACATATACTGTAGATGCACCCCAGTATAGAAATAATACAAGCTTTATATAAGAAGAGATTGGAATTGGAATTGTGCACATCTACTTGAGTATATGTAGTTATTAATAGAGATACCTCCAGATGAAATTTACAGCAAAGTCTAGTTGCAAGGGGCCCTGAGGATGATGCAGCCTTTTTCTTTGTGTTGGAGACCTGAAGACAAGATAAGCGGTCACAGAGGTATCCTTCAATTGTTGTCCAACAAGCCTGGAATAAGACTTCTCACTGGCAGGAACTGTGTTGTGGCACTAAAACTCAGAGTCAGTCTACCTAGTCTGCACTTTAGTTCTTCCCTAGTAGTTTATAATAGTCTCTTCTGGTCTGGGAGAAAATACAACACCAGCAACTCCATGGACAGGACATGAGGCTTAGTTTCCTCTAAGTCGGCTTCCTGGAAACTCCCCTTTATAAAGATATCAAAGTCCTCAAATCTGCAATTTTCGACCCAGGTAGCAGGGACAGAAAGTAATGTACATAAATAACTCTATGATAGTAAGAAGCACAGCCGCTTACAATTACAGATAGTGAAGGGCAGAAGATCCCTACTAGAATATCTTCTAAAAAAAATAGTTTAATCTTTATACAAGGCTGACCTGCAAAGCTTGATGTAGTTGTTAATTTCAAACTGCAATTCAACACTGTGGAAAACTGGTAAGTAGACCTGTGCAGTCTATATACTGAATTTTGAAAATGTATTACTGCAAATGAAATTCAAAGTAATTAATCCAACATAATTATTCATATTATTTATAGTATTTCTTTCATGCTGTCATTTAAAAAATGTTTAATTTATTCCAGCATTGTCATTTTACAGTCCTATTGCTCTATTTTATAGGCTTGCACTCAACATACAAGGTGTGTCCAGAAAGTAATTATAGAATGATATTTTAAAAATTATTTTATTTTTTTATTTTTTTACAATTGAACATTGTTTGCTTCAAAGTATGCACCTTGTGATTGTACACAACGCTCCCATAGATTTTTTTCATTCTTCATAGCATTCCTGTAAGTCTTCAAGTGGGATGGCGTTCCGAGCCTTCATAGTGGTTCTTTGGACATTATATACACTACCAAAATGATGTATTTTCAAACCCTTTTTTATCTTTGGGAATATGCAAAAGTTGCAAGGAGCCAAGTCGGGGTTGTAGGGTGGATGGGGAAGCACCCTGTGTTTTTCAGCCAGAAAATCTCTTACAGCCAAAACACTGGTGCGTTGACGTGATGAAGGATCTAAGTAGAGTCAAACTCAGGACACACACAAAAAACTCTTTGTCTCCAGCGGCCAAGAACTTCCAGGTAAAATTTTCGATTCACAGTTTGACCAGTAGGTACAAATTCCTTATAGACAATTCCACATGTTTAAAAAACAAACAAAAAAACAATGACTATTGATTTAACTTTTGATTTGCTCATTTAGGCTTTTTTTGTGGCGATACGATACAGGCATGTGCCATTCTGAACTTTGTTTCTTCGTCTTGGGATCGAACTCAAACACCCGGGATTCATCTCACACTCTATTTCCAAACGGGCCAATAGGTCTTGGCAAACAAGTTAATGGTGTTCCTTCTTATCAGGTGACAAGTTCTTTGGAACAAGTTTTGCACACACTTTTCTCATGTTCAAATCCTGAGTCACAATTTCATGAACAATTGACTTGGTAATTCCTGCTTCCTCTGCAATCATTCTGATAAGTGAGCCGCATCCACATTCTGTTCCATTTTTGACAAAGAGGAGCGCCCTGATTGTTCATCTTCAACAGCTTCTTGACCTTCCTTGAAAGCCTTGTGTCATTGGTACACTTGTGTAGATGATAGCACAGCTTCTCCATAAGCTTTCCTCACCATGTTATTGCGTACCGCTGTATTGATGTACCACGTACCAAACTCACTTGCATTTTTCTTAATACGAGGCAGTTAAACAGGGTGTCACAAAAAAGAATGTCTCAACTCTGACAGGGCTGGAATGCAACTGATAAGTGTTCTAATGTTGACCTGGCACCCCACCTCAAGTGACCTTGGCCAGCTTCCCACTTCACAGAGCCCTTCTCGAACGTAGGAACTTTATTCTTATTATATTCTGGACAAGTATATCACTCTGCCAGCAGCAGGAACTGTGACCCAGGACTTTATGCAAGTGCGGCACTGGTTGTTGTCAGTCCGCCAGTACTGAAAAGCAAAAAAGAAGTCCCTATATTCTGCAGTCTCTTGAGCCCCTCTGGATGAACTGAATGCCCCCCTTCCCCACCCAATAAATATGATTCACCACCAGTGGGCCACGGGGGAACATTATTCGTTCACACTATGTATGCCCATGTATACTACATTATGAAGTTTGAAGCTGCCGGCCCCCCTGTTAAAGTGATGGGACCGGGTACCCACTGGTCTGATGGGGGGGTGTTTTTGCTGCTGGACACAGCTATATTATAGATATGCACATATATATATAGCTGTGTATATAGCTGTGTCCAGCAACAACCCCCCCCCCCACTGGTTATCAGCTATATTATAAACAGGTAAAGTGGCTGAGCTGCCCGCCCTAAGACGGTCTGAGATGGGGAGGCTGGGAGTGCTGCTGGACACAGCTATATACACACAAATATATACCGGTATATATAGATATATATATATCTATATATAAATATAGCTGTGTCCAGCAGCGCTCCCAGGGTGGGCAGCTCAGCCACTATACCTGTATATAATATAGTTAATAACCAGTGGGGAGGGTGGGTGCTGCTGGACACAGCTATATTTTATATATATATATATAAAAATATATATATATAAAATATATGATATAGCTGTGTCCAGCTGTAAAAACAACCACCCCCCTCTTAGCACTCCTCCTTCTTACCACAGCAGCTCTGGTCAGCTCAGGTGTGACTGGGTGGCGGGCAACATGACACACCCTCCCCCCCATTGCAAGAGCTCACCTCGAGCTACGGCAGCGGATGACACCCCCAGCTCGGGGCCAGGGCGGGCGGCTCAGATTGATACACAATATACCCGGCGGCAGCTGGTGAGGACACACACACACAGTGTGCAGCCGGAGAAAAGTAGTGACAGGCTCAGCTCAGCAGAGTAGTAGTGATAGGGGACTCGGTAGAGAAAAGTAGTGACAGGCTCAGCTCAGCAGAGCAGTAGTGAGAGGGGACTCGGAGGAGAAAAACAGAGACAGGAGCAGCCCCAGCGGGCTCCGGATGTGTTCAGGCTAAAAAAAAAATGCCAACGGGAATCAGGGCTTTCTCCACCCTTGGGATGGTGTCACCCCTCTCTCAGGTGTCACCCGGGTGCGGACCGCACCCCCATATCAACGCCTCTGCTGCCCATCCTGATGTGCCACAGTCTGCTGCCTAGCCTGATGGGTTCCTGTCTGCTGCCCAGCCTGATGTGCCACTGTCTGCTGCCCAGCCTGATGAGCCTCTGTCTGCTGCCCAGCCTGATGTGTTCCTGTCTGCTGCCCAGCCTGATGTGTTCCTGTCTGCTGCCCAGCCTGATGTGCCACTGTCTGCTGCCCAGCCCGATGTGTTCCTGTCTGCTGCCCAGCCTGATGAGCCTCTGTCTGCTGCTCAGCCTGATGTGTTCCTGTCTGCTCCCCAGCCTGATGAGCCTCTGTCTGCTGCCCAGCCTGATGAGCCTCTGTCTGCTGCCCAGCCTGATGTGTTCCTGTCTGCTGCCCAGCCTGATGTGCCACTGTCTGCTGCCCAGCCTGATGTGTTCCTGTCTGCTGCCCAGCCTGATGTGCCACTCTCTGCTGCCCAGCCTGATGTGTTCCTGTCTGCTGCCCAGCCTGATGTGCCACTGTCTGCTGCCCAGCCTGATCTGCCCCTGTCTGCTACCCAGTTTCATGTGCCTGTATCTGCTGCCCAGCTTGATGTACCCGTGCCTGCTTCCCAGCTTGATGTGCCTGTACCTGCTTCCCAGCTTGATGTGCCCGTACCTGCTGCCCAGCTTGATGTACCCATTTCTGCTGCCCAGCTTGGTGTGCCCGTGCCTGCTGCCTAGCTTGGTGTGCCCGTTCCTGCTGCCCAGCTTGATGTGCCGTGCCTGCTGCCCAGCTTGATGTGCCTGCTGCCCAGCTTGATGTGCCCATGCCTGCTGCCCAGCTTGATGTGCCCGTTCCTGCTGCCCAGCTTGATGTACCCGTGCCTGCTGCCCAGCTTGATGTGCCCATACCTGCTGCCCAGCTTGATTTGCCTGCTGCCCAGCTTGATGTACCTGTACCTGCTACTCAGCTTGAGGTTCCTGTGCCTGCTACCCAGCCTGATGTACTTTTTGCCCAGCCTGATGTGTCTGTACCCGCTGCTCGGCTCGAGCTGCACCTTGCCCGGTTTAAAGCCATGGAACTTCCTCATGCCCAACCTGATGTGACTTTGTCCACTGCCCGGCTTGACGCCATGGACTTTCCCCAGCAACCGCTAGTTGGAGCGCCCGGAGGTTGCTCCTTCGAGGGGGGTCGTACTGTAAGGAAAGGTTCCATCTGCTGGTAATACTGTATCTATCATTTGGCGTGCAGTGCTGGGGTCCACCGGCAGGTGTCTCCTGGCAGTTTTGAACTGTCAGGTGAGCTTCTACCTGCCGGTGTTATGTCATCTTTGGGCCGCAGTACTGGCGTCCACCAGCGGATGGATCCTGGCAGTGTGGTGCAGATTTTACCTTCTGCAATCAGGCATCACCTGAGCTTGTTATCAGGTAATAGTATAAATACCCGGCAAGTGCACACACACACTGTCCTGGTATTGTCCTCGTGCCCTGACGTGCAGCCTGTTTACCTGAACCCTGATTCCTGATTCCTGTATCCTGAACCTGTTGTATCTGTTCCTGCATCCCTGGATCCTTGCCCTGCAGCCTGATTCCTTCCTTCTTGTCCCTGTCCATCTACTCCTGGCCCTCCATCTGCTGATCTCCTCTTAATGATCCTGGCATGGCTTGACTACGATTCTGGTTCTCCCTTTTGCTACATATGCTGGTTGGTTACTGTCACTGTTTTGGTTGTTTGGTTTGTTCACTTGTTGTATTGGTGGTGTATTCACATTTGTATGTATTTACCTTAAATAAACGTACTTACTTTCACCTATTTCTGTTTGCGGTTTCCTCTGTTGCAGTCCACATAGTTCTGGTTACTCCTGATACATGACAGTCTGACTCTTGCAAACCATACAGCAATTTTCAGTTGAATCTACTCTAAGTAATCCGCACTGCCAAGCATGTTTACAGGTGCTGGAATGCACACTTCATGAAAATGGGCCAGCCACTGGCTGACTCATGAACACAGACAGCTCTGTCACACTTCACTCCTGACAGCTCTGCAAATAGCCATCAAGCTTCAATGCTGGCCCAAACTATTTTACTTAAATTGTAATCCAATTGGCTTGCAAAGTCTATGATTTATCATCCTCTCCTGGATCACTTACCTCCCTTCAACACAATCCTGAATTTCCTCCCGGAATGTCATCTCACTTCCTGATGAATAACTGGCTACACTAAAAACAGATGTGCGGTACATTTCTTCAACAAAGGTACCTTTTTGTCCTATGAGGTGCTACAGGCCACAATGCTTGACCACACATTAACCTTTTGGACATATGTACAACTACAAAAAAAATTCAAATATCAAAACAACTCTGCTAACTGGTATCATCCTTATACTCCCTTTGAAGCTATCTGTTCCAGATCCTTGCCACAGAATTATGTGATATGTGCAATTTATGCACTTCTTTCCAACAATAAGCTGAAGGCCAGTAGACTTTTCTTAGAAATGGGAGCAGTAGTTTGACCTTGACTTAACCAATGAGAAATTGGAGAGACTTCTAAGCCATCTGCACAAGGGTTCAGACATAATCATGCAAGAAACAGGTTACAAACTACTATCGGGTTGGTATAGAGCGCCTATACCACTCCATACATTTTAATTTCAATAATTTTTATTGAGTATTTATTAAAAGGAAAAAGTTGATACAATCAGTTGTACATGGTAACATACAATCCAAAGCAAATGGTCGTATTACAGTACATTGATATAGCATGCAACACATCCACCTTAGGTCTATGGTTTTAGAATATTTATAGGTAAAGAGGTAGATGAACTGTCCTCTCCCCCACAACACCCCACATGGGATAAAACTGTGTCGTGGGGTGGAGGGCCACCCAGGCCACCGTTCATGGCCTCCCTATGCTAAACTCTTTTGTTGATAGCACTGGATTGGGAAAGACCCAAGAAAGATCATATGACATGGTAGAAGCATGAAACAAACTGATACAAACATATATTTGGTCAAGAAATCAATTTAACTGTGAACTATGAACTGGGAACGTTATGTAAGTCAAACACTATATTAATAATATCGATTTAAGTGAAAGTGTGAGGTGCCTTATAATGCTCAGGGAAGGCCCAAGCTTAACAAAAAAGGGGAATAACAAATCAACTCAAATAATAAACAGGTATGAGTTCAAGGAGTAGTTCACCTAGGTAGAGGAGCAATAATTATGGCCAGGTATATGATGTACGTACCTCCAGTGAGTACCTCGATTATCTCCAATAACCTTATTACTCCTTCTCCCAGAGCACATTAAATGGAAACTTGTACTAGGAGAGAAAAATCTTATACAGCTTAGTAACACAGCTTTCCTAACTCTATACCAATTTTGTTAATTTTAAAATATATAAAGCTATAAAATGTAGAAATGTGTAGTTAACCATAACACTTCCCTGAGAGCCGGTTCACACAGGGGTGACTTGGGATCCGACTTCAAGTCGCCCCAGGTCGCGCAACATGAGAAAATCAATGTAAGTGAATGAGAGCCGTCTTATTGTACACTACTGAAGTCGCTCTGACTTCAGAAAAGGTTCCCGTACTACTTCAGTCCGACTTCTAGGCAACTTGTAGGAAACTTGATTTCAATGGAAGTTGCCTCCAAAGTTGGATCACTGTCTTAACTGAAGCAACTTTACAGGAAGAGAAAATAGTTTTCTCAGGCAAACCCCTCCCCCCCACAGAGCTGATTATTCTTTGATTGGCCACTGGCAAAGTCCCCTGTCCTGGAGGCGACTTCAAGTCGTGTTGTAAGTCGCCCCAAGTCGCGTCCAAGTCGCCTAGCAAAGTCGTGCACAAAGTCGTGTTGCCCCTGTGTGAACCGGCTCTGAAAGTCCAATATAGTAACAGAAGGTTTTTACGTGGAGGATCACATAGAACCTGTTTCCTTGGAGCTAGCTTGACTAGTTACATTGGAGACATCCTTAAGAGTTGTTTGTGTTCCCATTGAAGAATCCCAAAGTCAGGAATGGAGAAAAACGGGTTCAAGAGAAAGGTATAAAAGCGATAAGAGGAAAGATAGCAGGAAAGAGAAGACAGAGAAGGAGAAATAGGGGCCTGAATAACCGCACACCGTCCCAAGGAGGATATACAAGATCAAGGAGTGAGCTCTACTTGCATATACTGGGCCCAGGGTTCCCAAATGGCCTTGAATGTCTCAGTGGCATCTAACAGAGTGCTTACTATCTTCTCTTTGGCCATAATCCAGAAGATTTTCTTTTTTACTAAGGTGAATGAAACTTGGGGTTGTTTCCAGGCTCAAGCAATAGTTGATTTCGTCCCAATGAGGATGAACCAAATGAGACGACTTACCAGTTTGGGTGTGTCCAGAACAGGGAAATTGATTAGCACTACATGGGGTGATTTTTTTAATGGGAAGACCTGTAACTTTTGGGAGCATATGGAAAATTGTATTCCAAAATCCTCAGATTTTGGGGCAATTCCACCATATATGCATCATTGATCCCACATGCCCGCAATTCCAGAAACACAGGGAGGAGGATGTGGGATAAATTCTGGAACGTTTCAATGGGACGAGATACAATCTCATTAGGACCTTCAGGTTTGCCTCCACTAGGGCCGTATTCAGAATTCCCTTATGGGGGAAGCTGAGGTCCTATGCCATTGTGCTAGACGCCAGGTTTGTCCCAGGTCCCTCTCCCATTCAAGCATGAAGAGGGTTATTGAATCCCCCTTAGCCAGTAATCGATAGATCACTGAGATTCCCCCCTCTGCTTCATGGCTTGCCCACACCAAAGTTCATAGTCAGTAAGTGTTAATGAAATAGGACCCGGGGTCCATAAACTGTGAAGAAAATTTGATATCTGACGTAGGCTATATTGTTCTGATGAGGGCACATCTAATTTACTTACACAGTATGCAAGAGTGAGGGGGCCAGTGGGATTGGTAAAATGTCCTATCCTATACATCCTCTTGTTCAACCACCATTGCAGGTCTAGATTTAGGTGGGCACCAGAGAAGGAAATCTGGGGTGTAATGTAGCTTGTCTATTAAGTACCTGGTAGTAGAGCCTGACTTGTAGGAGGAGACTTCTCTTACAGCCCTGGCTCAGGAGTCACTGGAGTGAGGACAGTGAACTCGGTAGCGCAGCGAGGTAGGAGTGCCTGAGGTAGATGTATTGGTTGGCACAGTGGCAAGGTGATGATCCTCCAGGGCTGGCTGGAACTGTAGGCAGCAGTAGGGATGGTTGCAGGTCAGCGACCCAGGAGCTGGCAGGTACAGGAACAGCAGGAAGCTGGAGCAGGGTGAGACAAGCCAGGTTAGGTGCAACACAGAGCAGCAGACAGTAGCAGGGTCAGACAAGCCGGGTCGGAGCAGGTAATCAGACGGTTGGATACAGGAGACTAAGCGTGGTCAGAGGTACAGGCAAGGTCTGGCAGCAGGTAGGCAATAGAAGACTGAGCAAGGTCAGAGCAAGCCAAGGTCAGGATTGGAGATATCGGGTGGTCAAGCAGAGCCGGGTCAGTACAGGTAACAGATAAACAGGTATATAGATTACTGGTACAGAGCTGCAGATCAGATCAGACAGCAATGCATCATTGCAGTTGCTGACTTTTTAAAGGCATAATGGCGCCAAATAGCGCTAATTTGCACGCGCACACTCGATGCGCGCTGGCGCACAGGCACGGATGGATGCTGTTGCCTATTCTGCACAGGAGCACGTGTGCGCATTCGCGCACGCAAGAGCCTTCTTCCCATTCCAGCAGGTCCCTGACATTGTCGTTCTATATGGACCCAATCTGGATGGGCAGATTTAGAATAGATGATTGAGAGTTGGGTCAATTAGGCAGCCTGATAGTACCAGAGGAGGTTCGGGAGTCCCACTCGCCCCTTATCTCTAGCTCGGTATAGGGTCTCCTTGGCGACTCTATGGCTTTTTGCTCCCCAAATAAATCTTATGAGTTTAGATTGAAACTGCCGGAGTTTGTCCTTAAGGATTGGAATGGGGAGAGACCTGAACAGGTAGAGGATTCGTGGTAGCAGAGTCATTTTCACTGGAATGTCTAGACTACAGTCTTAAAGTGGTTGTAAACCCACTATTTTTTTTTTCCCCCAACGACCTGTAAGAGAAAGGCATAATGAGCTAATATGACTAGCATAATAGCTCATTATGCATCACTTACCTTAGATCGGGGCCCCCAAAGCCGTCCTCGTCTCCCTCTTCAGCCGCATCCATCGCTGCGGCGATAGCCGGAATGTTACTTCCGGGTATCGCCGCACCAGCCAATCACAGCTGTGATTGGCCGGAGCGGCGAAGACGTGACTCCGCGCATGCACGCATGAGCCGTCAAATTTGGCTACGTCGTCGAATGCTGCGACCTAGCCAAATTTGTGAATGGGGTTAACCCCATGCGCATGCGCGTGACGTCAGCGTCGCCGCTTTTAAATGCAAATATCTCCTTAACCGTGTAGGTTAAGGAGATATTTCATGCACCTACAGGTAAGCCTTAATCTAGGCTTACCTGTAGGTGTTTGTTTACAAAGTGGGTTTACAACCACTTTAATCACAATTATTTCTGGTTTGACTCCCATTACTATAAACAAATAAAAGGGGTGGCTATGGGGGCTAAATTTGCCCCCAGTGTTGCCAACCTCCATATGGCATTATGGGAAGATGACTCGATATACAAAATAGTCAATCCCAACTGACTATGTATAAACGGTATATCGATGATATATTTTTAATCTGGAAAGGGGAGAAAGAGAGCCTGATAGAATTCAGCCAGGAATTAGAAGTAAATGATAAAAATATCAGGCTGTCCTGGAATATAGATGAATTAAAAATACATTTTTTGGACTTGGAAATCTGGCAAGAAGAAAGAATTATTAAAACCAGAACTTTCGTCAAAACAGTGGATAGGAATAGTTATCTTCCAACTGATAGCTGTCATCATGCACGCTGGCTAATGAACATTCCCAAGGGACAGCTAGTGAGGCTGAGAAGAAATTGCACTACAGAGTCGGAGTTCAGACAACAAGCTGAATTCATTGGGGAAAGATTCCGTGACAAGGGATATGATCAGGACTTCCTTCAAAAGAAGATCGACGAAGTAGGTAGCATAGAAATAAATAATCTTCTTAGAAATAAAGAAAAAGAAAAGATGAACTATGCAGAGGTTCCACTGATTCTCGACTACAATATGCAGTTTAAAAATTTAGAATCCATTATCCGGAAACATTGGAATGTCCTCAAAGCTGACCGTCATTTGACCAAAATACTACCTTTGTTTCCAAAATGTATCTAGAAAGGCCCCTACCCTTCGTAACATTCTAGCTAAGAATGTGTTGGACCCTCCCACGAAGAAGCCCTTTTCCTTTTTTGAAGAAAAGGGCTTCTATCCATGCAAGTATTGTTATGCTTGTAGGCACACTAAGTTTAAGAAATCCAAGAAAGATGAGTTTGTAGCCACTCCTACAGGAAAGAAGTATGTCATCCAAGAATTTATCTCATGTAAGACAGAGGGGGCTGTCTACATGTTGGAGTGTTCATGTAAACTCCAATATGTGGGCAGAACTAAAAGGCCCCTCTGGAAACGTTTGAGGGAGCATGTTCAAAATATCAAATCTGGCTTCCCCAAGCATAGTGTATCTAGGCACTTTGCCGAATGCCATGGGAAAGATCCTAGCTCTCTCTCTTTTTGGGGCATTTAAAGATTCAATCCCCACTGGAGAGGAAGCAATAAAGTCATCACTCTCAGCCAAGCTGAATCTCGTTGCATTTTTGAGCTACAGTCACTTGCCCCTTCAGGTCTTAATATTGATCGGTATGTTATTTCGTTGGGTAAATGAAATTTTTTTTTTCCTTCTTTCTTCTTTTCTCTTATTCTTTTTTTCTTCTTAATATATATATATATATATATTCCCCTTCTGTTTCCTTTTCTCCATTTTCCTTTCTTCTTCCTTCTTTCTTCTTTTCTCTTATTCTTTTTTTCTTCTTCTTTTTTTCTCCTCTTTTCCTTTTAACCACTTGACAACTGGGCACTAAACCCCCTTCGTGCCCGGAACAATTTTCAGCTTTCAGCGCTGACGCACTTTGAATGACAATTGCGCGGTCATACAAAGCTGTACCCAAATGATATTTTTATCATTTTTTCCCCACAAATAGAGCTTTCTTTTGGTGGTATTTGATCACCTCTGCGGTTTTTATTTTTTGCGCTATAAACAAAAAAAGACAGATTTTTTTTTTAAAAAAACACAATTTTTTTACTTTTTGCTATAATAATATCCCAATTTTTTTTAAAAAACTCTTTTTTTTTCTCAGTTTAGGCCGATACATATTCTTCTATATTTTTTTGGTAAAAAAAATTGCAATAAGCGTATAGCGATTGGTTTGCGTATAGCGCCTACAAAATAGGGGATAGAATTATGACATTTTTATTATATATTTTTTTTTTACTAGTAATGGCGGCGATCTGCGATTTTTGTCAGGCCTGCAATATTGCGGCGGACATATCGGACACTTTTGACACTATTTTGGGACCATTCACATTTATACAGCGAACAGTGCTATAAATATGCACTGATTACTGTATAAATGTGACTGGCAGGGAAGGGGTTAACACTAGGGGGCGAGGAAGGGGTTAAATATGTTCCCTATTTGTGATTCTTACTGTGTGGGGGAGGGGACTGACTGGGGGAGGTGACCGATCTGTGTCCCTATGTACAAGGGACACAGCATCGGTCTCCTCTCTCCCTGACAGGACATGGATCTCTGTGTTTACACACAGAGATCCACGTCCTGCCTCTGTCACAGCCGATCGCGGGTGCCTGGCGGACATCGCGGCCGCCAGGCACGCGCATCGGCATCACGTGACCACAGCGGGCACAGCCCTCGGCGGCGCGCAGGGGGGAGAGAAACAGGAGGACGTCCATAGACGTCCACTTAGCACTTGAGAGCCGCGCTGCAGACGTCTTTTGTCTATAGCGCGGCTCTCAAGTGGTTAAACATATATATATATATATATATATATATATTTTAAATATATGTATATTGTTTTTATATATGTATATTTTTGTGTTTTTACCTGATGTTTTATAGTGCAGGTTTTGATGTATACCTACATTTTTATTTGTTTATAACAATGTTTAGCTTATATTTATACTATGGTCTGGTTGGAGGTGGTCTAGGTTACGGAGACTCCTGGACTGATCAGGAACATCTCCCAGAATCCTTTTCTGTCCAGGAATTTGCATATGATTACCAGGAATGTATTTAAGCTCCCATCTGTCACTTGGCACCTACGCCCTTGATAAAGTCATGTGTGTAGTGACGCAATGCGTCGGGAGGAGGAGCCTAGTGACGTTGTACTTCCGGTTTGCGGCCGTGGACCGGAAGTGGGTATTTTCTGAACTTTTTTGGGCGTTTTTTATCCACTTTATGGTTTTATATGTTTTTTATGCTGTTTTACCGCAATAAACGCAGTTTTTTGGGCTACTTATACTTACTTCACCATGGAGTCCCCTTTGTTTTGTTTCTAAAATCGTGGAGCAAGATTTAACCCAAGGAACAACTATGGGAAGTGGTGGAGAGCCTTGCAGTGATCCCTATCCATACAAAAGTGTTGGATGTGACTATCTGGAGCAGTGGAGATTGTTTGAGGCTGTGTCTGACCCCTTGGGGTCCATCAATAAGGTGAGAGGCTGGTGTCTACGGTGGAGGATTGTGTATGCCTAGTGATTCCCTACTGACCCTTGATATCCCTGATGCATTAAGCTGGATTTCTACACCTGTCTTTTTACTCCATGCCTGCTTTTGGCCGCCGATGACTTTGAAATTATTAGCACTTTATCTTTTTTAGCGTTTTGGACTTTTTTTGCACTTTATCCCCCTGGGGACTTATGAAGACTTTGAATTGCATGTTTTGCACTATATTACCTACAGTTAGACATATATTAGTGTTCAGTATTGGTCTAATTAGCACGTATGTCAGTTTTTTGCTGGTTTCATATCAGTTATAACACGGTTATTGTATTCACTGACACTTAGCGCTGCTTCAATTTTTATTCTATATTTGTTGATGTTGGTTACATTTTAGAAGCTAGCTGCTGTGTGTCTTATTTATTTATTTTATTTAATCCATTATATTTATCATTTTTAGCACGTTGCACTTTGTTAGTGTAGTAATACCCAGTGGCAGGCGCACAGGCACTTTTACTTTATACTAAGTTCACCACATAACAATGGTCCAAAGAGGCTGCTAGACTGACCCCCAGATAGGGGATTTCCAAGTCACTCCAAGTAAACCAGAATTGTTCTTTTAGCCTCTCAACTAGATGGTCAGGTAAGTTTATGTTTAATGCCATAGATTAGAAATTAACGGTGAGATAATGAAAAGCAGAATGTGTTCTGCAAAGAGTGCACATTTGTGAATCTGTGAGCCGCACCAGACCACATTTATGTCTGGATGATCTCTAAAAAGTCTCAATGACAATAGCGAAAATCAGAGGAGATAAAGGACAGCCCTGCCTAGTGCTTTTGGAGATTGGAAAGGATTCAGAGTAGTATACCTGAAGTTGAATTTTCGCTGCAGGTTTTGAGTAGAGAGCTCCCATCACATTCATAAAGTTATTGCCAAAACCCCATCGTTGTAAGATTGGAATAAGAAATGACCAGGACACGGAATCAAATGCCTTCTACAGGTCCAGAGAGAGCAGAAGGCCCGTTTGAGGGGGTCCCCGTCCCAGCTGAATCTCAGAAGGGAGATGATATCAATCGCCCTTCTAATTTGATCAGGGCCTTGCCTCCCAGGTATGAAGCCGACTTGGTCCTTATGGACATAGAGGCTAATAAAGGAGGATATACATTCTTTGTTAGGATTTTGAGATCATTTTTTATTAAGGAAATGGGGTGGTAATTGGCAATTGAGCTAGGGTCTTTGCTGGGTTTGGGAATTACTGAGATAAAGGCCGAATTTAGGGATTGATCTAGTTGGGTTCCCTTGCATAGCTCGTTAAAGAATCGAGCCAAGTAAGTTGCCGACGTGGTAGTAAAACATTTGTAGTACGGGACAGAGAAGCCGTCCGGGCCAGGAGTGGAGTGACTTTTCAGGTTTTTAATAACCAGGGAGACCGCCTCAGCTGATATCGGTGCCTCCAACCTATCTCTATGGTGATCCTTGATTTTAGGGATCCTAATTGAACTGAGAAACGACTCCAAGAGATTATCTGATGTCTCTTTGCTGGCGCTATATAGTTTCTTATAAAATTCATAGAAAGCTTCCATGATCTTTTTGGGGTTTTGTGAGAGAGTACTTCCTCCAATTTTAATTTTAGGTAAGGCGTGGGACCTCAGTTTAGGGGTCAGTCTGGCAGCCAGCAGAGAACCCGTCTCATCCCTCAAGTGTTAAAAGCGGGCCCCACTCCAACGTAAGCTTTTTTCTGCTATGGTGGTGAGAGCTAAGTTTAGGGCTGTACGAGCAGCATCCAGTTTCTCAGTTGATATCGATGTGGGATTACGTTTGTGCTGTTTATCAAGATGCAAGTATTCCAGTTCTAACTTTTCGATGTCTGCCCCGCGCGCTTTCTGTAACCTGGAAGCCGTTTGAATGAGCTTTCCCCTGATGATGGCCCTATGGGCCGCACACAGGGTAGTTGAGGAAGTATTTGCCACATCATTAAGTAAGAAGTATTCCTGAATAGCCTTTTCTATTTCATTCACATGGGCCGGATTGCTAAGGATAGAGGCATTCAATCTCCAACTGCCTCTGCCTTTTTGCTCTAACTCCATAAGTTTTATCCTTCAATTTCCCCTCTATGCTGGAGATGCAGATCTGAACCTGGGTCCCTTCTACACATTTGGTGGACATGCCCAAAACTGAAAGCTTTTTGGAAAGGAATACACAATACCATAACTAAAATAACCACTTATACCCTCAGTTTCACCCCAGCACAATACTTGCTACACCATTCCTCAATTGCAAAATCCGTAAATCATAGGTTCCTTAGCCATGCATCTTGTAATTGCAGCCAGACACTGTATACCCCCTAAGTGGGTATCTACTACACTACCCACGCTATCCAAATGGTTTCATCACATTCGACAAACGACTGACATGGAAGAGCTGGTCCACATAGCACATGACCATCTTATGGAATTTACTCACACATGGGCCTGCTGGCTCCACTTCAAAGAGACAGCAAATTCCTCTACACCTCAATCTATATCCACAAATGTAGGTAGAATCTCTATCCTCTACCTTTGCTAACTGATCCTACCCTCCCCACCCCTCCCCCTTTTTTATCCCTCCCCCTCACCCGCTCAGGTCCCTTCCCTATCCACCCTACACCCCACACCTACACCCTACGCTTCCCTATCCACCCTACCCTGAACACTTGCACTCATATTGACCATATGCCAACTTGTGTGTCAGTGATGTACCCTATCCAAGGGCCCCCACGAGTGTCTTTACTGTTCTTATTCACAGTGGGGTGCATAGTTATAGTTACAGGTACTACAATGTTACTCGTTATACGGTTTATGTTACTGATGTTACCTGTATGGATTGTTAGAGCAGGAAACATTGAGACTTTCTCAACAAATCTGGATAGATATACACATAACCTGATTATTGTTTCTGACACATATGGATGTAATCCCCTCCTTTTACATATAAATGTTGAAAAATCATGGCCTGGAGCACCATTTAGAATCATGTGCCTCCATCCCTTAATCTATACATACAAGTTTGCATTCCTGGGACTTTAAATGAAGCACATGACTTAAAAGTAGAAAAAATCCATATACATGATTACCAATGTGTTAGTTCAATTATAAACAGATCCGATAGCTAATAAATGCACATATAATTCTGAAGAGCTGATGAGTAGCACAAATACAATATCCACATGGATAGATTGCAATAGATTAATTCATAGTATAAATAAATTGAAATGTGGCATCCAAGTGTATAACGCATGATTGTGGCAGAGCTGCATCCAAGAACTCAACGTGTTTCATAGAACAACGTCCACTTCATCAGGAGTAAATGCAGGGTGCAGGTCTGCAAAAAAAATAATAATTACAGAATGGTCGAGGAAGATTAAAAAAAAAAAGCAAGTTTAAAACTGTCAATGGGATATCCCATCCTGCTACTTACAAAACAACTCAAAATTAGACATTGGTGCTGAGTATAGGAGGCTCCTGGGGACTTCTTTCCCAGGAACTATTGGCAGTTTGAACTGTGGAGACCAGAGACACTCATAGAGGGCAGGCATTCAAGAAACATGTAAGTGGACAAAGTGTAATAATGTCCACAACAGTCCAAGAGATTTTTGTGAAAAATAATGTGCCTAAATAAATAACATAGATGCATGGTCATATAAGTGATTAAGGGTGGCTGCTGAGCGAGTTGAAAAAAGAAAGCAAAGTGTATGATAGTGTTGTGTGTTGGTGTGGCTCAAAAACCCACAAAAGTCAAAAAGGAAAAAAAAGGGGGAAAAAATTAGACGAGGAAGTGTTAAAAGTGAAGCATCACCCAAAAAAAACGAAATTCAAAACTGTACAGTGTCCAGATGACGTCTTGATTGACGAAAAACGTAGGGCGGAGTTACAGCACGTCTTTGCGTCATTTCCGGTCAAAGCTGAAAATAGGATTTTCTCCACGGCATCTTTTGTTTTGCATCACATGTCTGTATTTTAAACGTAAAATGTGAGTATATCTCCACTTTTTCAATAATAAAGAGTTTATAAAGCGGAATTACGCTATGGGCATCCTTTTCTCTCTTACATATTAACATTGGTGGAACGTTACTAGCAAACCTCGGACCGATCATTCCCAGAGTGCTACACAGTGGCATATACTGTGGCTGGTGCCCCTGGTGGGGTAAGGAAATCCAGTGAGTGCATTCACTGTAAGAGCATGGATAAGATCACCAATCCTATCATCACCAAATTAAGAGGAAAAGGGACTATTATGCTATATACTGTATCTCTTTTGCAAGAGCACTGGACACTTTTAAAGACCACAAGTCACTTTAATTATTTTGTTTACTATTGCACTTAATGCAAAAAGGATTTTAATTTGGGACTATTTGTTTTATACATTTTTGCCTACGTATTGTTTTACATTTGTATTAAGTTTTCTAATATAAGTGTCACTGATTGGCATAAATTAGTTCACAGAATTTAGCACTTAGTGCACATTACAACAGGGGGTCAAACCCTTTTCACTGCACAAACACATGTGGAACAAATAGCAGGAACAATCAACACTCAGGGGGTAATTCATTTGCCACTAGCACAATGTAGCACAAGACATTTATTATTTTGTGCACTCTGCAGAGGGTGCAACACAAATACTGCTTACCTGAATTCATTATTTAAATTAACAACAAAGGTTGACGCACACCTTTATTTAATCTACTCAGTGGTTTACAGCACTTGTCACTTTATTTATTTCAAGCACACTAATCATCATATGATATAGTTTTTCTAAGAGGAATAGCGCCACAACTACACTCTTTTTATTCTCGTTGTTGAAAGAAAGCCATAAGAAGTTCCGTTTGCAGTTTACGAGAAGCCATGTGGGGGACACAGCAAACATGTGAAAGAAGGATCTCTGGTCAGATGAGACCAAAATTGAACTTTTTGGTCTAAAAGCAAAATGCTATGTATGGGGGAAAACGAACACTGTACATCACCCTAAACACACCATCCCCATCGTGAAACATGCATCATGGTGTGGGGATGCTTTTTGTCAGCAGGGACAGGGAAGCTGGTCAGAGTTGATAGGAAGATGGATGGAGCCAAATACAGGGCAATCTTAGAAGAAAACCTGTTAGAGTCTACAAAAGACTTGAGACTGGGGCAGAGGTTCACCTTCCAGCAGGACAATGACCCTAAACATACAGCCAGTGCTACAATGGAATGGTTTAGATCAAAGCATATTTATGAGTTAGAATGGCCCAGTCAAAGTCCAGACCTAAATCCAATTGAGAATCCATGGCAAGACTTGAAAATTGCAGTTCACAGATGCTCTCCATCCAATCTGACAGAGCTTGAGATATTTTGCCAAGAAGAATGGGCACTCTCTAGATGTGCAAAGCTGTCATTTCAGCAAAAGGTGGTTCTACAAAGTAATGACTCAGGGGGGCTAAATACAAACGCACGCCACACTTTTCACATATTTATTTATAAAAAAAATTGAAAACCATTTATCATTTTGTAGCGCACAGACCCCCTTTTACCTGTCTGCTTCAGCTCCTCTCAGGAAAAAGGGGCACACCGCACCACAAGCCCGTACCCTCCTGTGTTAAGAGGTTAGGCGGTGTTGATTTTTGACCTTGTCTGCAGCCAGAGTATAAAGTCCTCCTGAGTATGATTCTCACCTCTACAGTGTGTAGATGCAAGTCCTTGACTTCCTCCGTGCCCAGGCGGACAAGAACGGTGAGGTAGTACCTCACCCCAGGCTAAAGATGCCTGAGGTTGAACCGGAACAAGGCCTCCGGGCCTAGGGCACCCGGAGATGACACACACACACACCCAGGCCGAAGGTGCCTGGGCATGGACGAACCCACACACACCCAGGCTGAAGGTGCCTGGGCATGCACGAACCCCTCTCAGAAGATGTGTACCGCTGCCAAGAGGGGACACAAAAGTCACAGCACGGTGCTCGCAGTTCAACCCTGGCCCAGAATGGCAGCGCCACCCACCGGCCACAGGGAACACATCACCAGCATTAACCCCTGAGAACAAAAATGGTCCATGAATCCTATCAATTTAATGTGTCTGAGCCTGGTTACCACTCTGACACTTCCCTTAAATTGAACACCCCGCTACAATTTTCTTTCCACTTCACAATTATGTACCACTTTGTGATGGTCTATCACATAAAATCCCAATAAAATAGATTTCAATTTTTGGTTGTGTAGTGGGGTAATGAATTTAGGGGAAGTGTTTGAATGGTAGTTTACTCAAACACCCTAATTTGTCAGGGTTTTTGTAACCATTTTATCCACAGGGAGAGTATCAGTGTACAGTTCCCTGTGGCCTACAGGTGGCGCTGCCATAGTAGGCTAGGGTTGAACCGCTGATACAGTGCTGTGCCTTGTGTGTCCCCTCTCGGCAGCCATATGGTGGGAGTGGTCTACCTGCTGGGCATGCTGGGAGAGCATATAAAAGGGGCAGACGCTGCCTGTTCGGGGTTCTTGTTCCTGTCCACCCCGGGCACCTTTAGCCCGGGGGCGGATTGTCGTTGGTTCGGTCGTCGGGAGTCCTACTCCCAGGGAGTGTTCCTGTCCGCCCTGGGCACCTTAAGCCAAGGGGCGGGTGTTCGGTTCCATCCTGGGCACCTTTAGCTCAGGGTGAGGTACTATCATGCTGTTCCTGTCCGCCCTGGGTATATAAACCCAGGAACCGCAGTGGAGGCCTGGGGCCCAGCACCTTCGGCTGGGGTCCACCTAGGATCGAGGACTCTCAGGGTGCCACCTTGTGAGGGGACCCATATCTAGGATGAGGAGGCCGGAAAAGGAACTCTCCAAAGATCCAGTGCAGTATCATGGTGACGGTAGGGTCCCGGTAACTCTCCGGAGGGATGTCTTCTCCTAAAAAGGGGCCATAGCTAAAGAAGGGGATCAGCTTCACCAGGTCTGTGGCAGAGACCAACTTCATAGTCTGTGGCAGAGACCGTGTGCCTAGTTAAACTTGCTTGAGAATCTGAGCAAACATCTGTAACGTTTGTGCCTGGACCTCCTCCACACCTTGTGCTGTTCTGTTTCTTGCTCCAACCTTTTTCCTATCAGAGACTGTGTTATTGCTAAGAGAAAATAAACTCTGAGTTGTAGTTTCAGCTTGTGTAGACATTCACTTTACGGGGAAGTCAAGGACTTGTCTCTAATTAACATAGAGGTGAGAATCAGGCTCTGGAGGTTTTTATGTTCTGATCGTGGAAGACCCAAAAACAACACCGCTCAACCTCTTCACACAGGAGGGTACGGGCTTGTGGTGCGGTGTGCCTCTCTCTTCCTGCGAGGAGCCAAAGTTAATGCAGGTAGGAGTGAGGTGGGTGCGCTACAGTTGTAACATGACAAAATGTGGAAAATTTCAAGGGGTATGAATACTTTTTCAAGGCACTGTACATGTAGGAAAATTGTGGCCTGGAGCACCATTTATAATCATGTGCCTCCTTTTCTAAATCTATACATACAAGTTTGCATTACCCTGGGACTTTAAATGAAGCACATGACATCAAAATAGTAAAAATCAATGCACATGATTACATATAAATGTTGATGTATGTCTTTTGATCTAAATAAGACATAGGCGACTTCACCTATTCTATGTTACATACTCTACTGTTTGTTCTATAAAGTATCCACTCCTTTGTGTACCACTTTTACTTTGTAATTTTGTTACAAAACCTAATAAAAATTACTGGAAAAGTACTTACGTTTTATGTTGGTTCACTGTTTTTGCCTATCTATTTATATTCAGTTACTCATTTAACCGCTTGCCGACCGCCGCACGAACATTTACGTCGTCAGAATGGCACGGACAAATGGGCGTATATATATGTCCCCTTTAAATTGCCACCCTGCCGCGAACTCCGTGACCGTGCCCGCGGGAACCGCAGACTCGATGTCCGCCGGTGTCCCGCGATCGTGTCACAGAGCTGAAGAATGGGGAGATGTTAGTGTAAACACAACATCTCCCCGTTCTACCTAGTGACATGTCACTGATCGTCTGTTCCCTGTCATCGGGAACAGCGATCAGTGACGTGTCACGGCAAGCCACGCCCCTAACAGTTAGAAGCACTCCCTAGGTCACACTTAACCCCTTCAGCGCCCCCTACAGGTTAACCCCTTCACTGCCAGTGTAATTTTTACAGTAATCAGTGCATTTTTATAGCACTGATCGCTGTAAAAATGACAATGGTCCCAAAATGGTGTGAAAAGTGTCCGATGTGTCCGCCATAATGTCGCAGTCATGATAAAAATCTATTTGTGGGAAAAAAAGGACGTCAATTTTGTTTGGGAGCAACGTCGCACGACTGCGCAATTGTCAGTTAAAGCGACGCAGTGCCGAATCGCAAAAAGTGGCTTGATTTCTGGCTAGCGAAATGGTCCGGGTCTTAAGTGGTTAAATACAACTTTTGAAATATTTGACTACCTTTTATCCTCCCCCATCTTGGTATTGTACTATATTTTATTTTATCTGTTTTCAGACATCAGTTTTTGAGAAAGTGACAGGTTGTCACAAAATGTGCCATTGGTGTCATCAATAAATTACTCTTAGGCCTTGTGTACACTGCAGCTGATAAGCGGACGTTTAGACCCCTTTCACCCTGGGGCGGTTTGCAGGCACTATTGCGCTAAAAATAGCGCCTGCAAACCGACCCTAAACAGCGGCTGCTGTGTCTCCAGTGTGAAAGCCAGAGGGCTTTCACACTGTAGCGGTGCGCTAGCAGGACTGCTCCAAAAGTCCTGCTAGCAGCATCTTTGGAGCGGTGAGAGGAGCGGTGTGTTTACCGCTCCTCCACCACTCCTTCCCATTGAAAGCAATACAGTTATACCGCCGGCAATGTGCCTCTGCAGAGGCGCATTGCCGGCGGTATTAACCCTTTTTCGGCCACTAGCGGGGGGTAAAACCACACCGCTAGCGGCCGAATACCACTGCAATTCCGACGGTATAGCGCCGCCAAAAATAGCGGCGCTATACCGCCAGCGTACCTCCCGCCCCAGTGTGAAAGGGGCCTAAGGAGAAGTTGGGTGTTTTTTCAGCAGCCCCTGAACTCTCCTCTATGTTATCTTATCTGTCTATGTACACTGAGAAACCAGTACCGCTTAAATGTGCCCTTCCAATGTACCACCACTGCGCTTATGTGAGAACTAAAAATACAATATACTACCGTAATATTGTCCTTTAACAAATAACACCCTGTGACATATTTGAATATGTGCACAAACTAAATAAGTATATATAAAAAATTATATATAAAGAAGAAAAAGTCCACACAATGGACTTCGACATCACCACTAGCGAGTGTATGGTGTTGGCAAGTGACACTCGAGTGATATACTCGAATGGTTGTCTGACTTCCGCCTATAGTGCGAGAAGAAGACGACGAATGCCCGTTCTCAGTTGGGCTAGGAAGGTGGGAGGAGATTTAAGTCAAATTGAATCGACATTTGACTTCCGCCCATGGTGTGAGAGGCGAATGACGGGCATCCGCCCTTAGTTGGGCTGGGAGAGCGTGGTCATAGGGGAACGACGTATTTCCGCCCGGATTTGGACGGATGCGCGTCGAAACTTCCGCCCGGACTAACGAATGATAAGATAAAGAGTTGTCGCACCGCACAGCCAATCCCATGATTAAGTCTTTACGACGAAACATGTCGGGGCGTGGCTGTGCGGCAATCGTCTGACGGAACGTGTGACGTTGCAGGGTCGAATCAAGTAACGAATACGAGCGAACGGCAGCGGGAACACGGTGAGAGATCATTGTTACACCGAGGGTCTGCCGCGACCTATACATTCGTTTGTTGGTGCAGTTGGATACAGTTGTTTGCAGTGTTTAATGCTCATCAGTTACGGGCTATATGTGAGTGCAATATTTGGAGTGATTTCAAGTGTGTTATTAAAGTGGTTTACGTTATTACACTATTTGGAGCTTTTCTTATTTGCATATGGATTAATCCTTTAAAATCACCTGACTGGGAATTGGAAGAGTGACTACACTGAATTGTAAGACCTTGTTCACGTTTTCACGCCAAACACGAGAGTGTGAGGCAACTTGCTGTGGTGAGTGTCCATCTGACGGGAGAGGGATCACTGAACACTGTGTGTGGTGGAAGATTGGAAGAATTTATGCACTGGATTTAATTATACATTGTGTGGACTTTTTCTTCTTTATATATAATTTTTTATATATACTTATTTAGTTTGTGCACATATTCACATATGTCACAGGGTGTTATTTGTTAAAGGACAATATTACGGTAGTATATTGCTCTCTAGCGCCACTGTGTGGTTTCTTTTTAGATTTGACACTTTTTTCACATATTTATTTATTTAGAGTGGCTGCTTTTTTATTTTAGGTATTATATTGTATTTTTAGTTCTCACATAAGCGCAGTGGTGGTACATTGGAAGGGCACGTTTAAGCGGTACTGGTTTCTCATATTATTATTATTTAACCGCTTGCTGCAATGGAAGCTATTAACTACCTGTCTAATAGACAGATGAATCCTGAATGGGTCTTCTCAGCCAACCAAGAGATGGTAGAAAGTGAAGAAGACTATCCGGGACTGCTTAAGAACCTTGATAACCTGCTTGAAAAACAGGTTAAGACATGGTGGGATGTGTTCACCTTTGAGCACTTTGAGAGGGAAAGTTTGATTTTTAGGAGCCTGAGGTGGGAGGTCTCACCCCAGGATGGCCTTAATGACCAAAAATATATGGACGAATGGCTCAAATTTTTTAATAGAGTAGGTAGGGAATTACAGAATCTGGTCCTGAAAAGGAAACAAATTAAATTGAGTAGACTTAATGAAAAAATTAAAACCATACAAGAAAAATTGGAACCTATAAATGATTCTAATATGGTGAAGGAATTTAATATTAACATGAAGAAAAAAATGGAAAAAATAGATCGTGACACACAAAAAAGGAAAGTTAGGAAATATAATAGAGACTCTACTGATTTCAAGACAAATAATATATATATCTGGCAGAGTACTAATCTTGGTAATGAACCATTATCTGATGGTGGTGTGGTTCAGAAAGAGTTTATTACTGCTCCAAAAAATGTGACAGTAAAAAATACTAATGTAAAAGGAGGTGGCAATAAAGGAGAACAGCCATCCCCCGGTCAGCCTTGAGGGGGTACGCCCCAGGGCAATAGGGGTGGACAATATGGAGGAAATACATACTCCCCCGGTCCAGGAAGTTATGGAAGGGGTGGGTACCCGTATAACGAGAATTATCAATCACCTCGAGTGTCCCATCCATATGGGAGGAATGACTCTCATGGATATGGACCTCATCAAGAACAACAGTATTGGTATCAACCTCCACCTGAATACCCTCTAGAACCCAGAAATTGGGTCCCTGCCGGTTATAACAGACACCAACCTTCAGCAGAGGAGGAGTTTGATGGAGGCCATCAAAGAGAGTCTTTTTTAGGACAACGAGGGAGGGGTGGGAGAGGAAGAGGGAGTACACCGAGGAGGAACAATCACCAAATACACAACAGAGGCAATGGCAGGAGTGGACCACCTCAGTACCCGAACAGGGAAACTATGCCCCACCAAAGAGAAGAAGGGGATGCAGGGCAGGCCGATCTAAACAATCCAAGAAAAAGGATGAGGAATCACTAAATACTGGAATATTCAATTTGAGTAAGGTCGAACTGGATCAGAAGGAATTGAATATACTAAATTTGGGGCTGAAATGTGCCCCTAAGAAAATCATGAACAAGTTCGAAATATACATTGACACTCATAAGTTTATTAGAACATTGAACATGAAAAAGTATTTTTTAAGTCACCCTGCTAACCCTGCAATAAGGAATTACAAGATACCTGACAGAATAGATAGTGGTCTCAAAAACAAATCTGTTTTTAACCCACAAAATTCCAATAATCATTTTATTGAAGTTTTTAAACATATGGTTTTAAATGATATTGAAGAACTCCCTATAAAAAAGAAGAAAGTGAATCCTGAATATATAAAAGAAGGTGTCAAAACTCTTGAGAAAAAGAAAGACATTATCATCCGACCAGCGGATAAGGGGGGAGGGGTAGTGGTAATGGATAAATTAACATACCACAATCAACTGATGGAACTATTGGGAGATCAGATCACTTATAAGAAATTGGGATCTGATCCAACAGAAGCATATAGGACACAGTTGGATGCTTTGGTTGAATGGGGATATATGACCAATGCTTTGAATCTGAAAGAAAAAAGATACTTGGTCCCCTCAGCCTGTAGAATCCCGGTGATTTACACATTGCCAAAAATACATAACGCCCTGAACCCACCAGCTCGTCCAATCGTGAACGGAATTGGATCTGTGACGTCCAGACTGGGTGAATATTTGGACAAGTTCCTGCAACCCAATGTAAGGGATACAAAGGCCTATTTAAAGGATACATCTGATTTATTGCAATTATTGGAAAAGATAGAAATTAAGGGTGACTCTGAGATTTATCTAGTCACAGCAGATGTATCAGCCTTGTACACCATCATACAGCATGAAGATGCGGCTCTTGCATTAAACTGGGCTTTGAGCAGGAGAGATGACATTCCGGATATGCAGAAATGTTTCTTGGGGCAGGTACTAGACTTCTGTATGTCCCATAACTATTTCTGGTACCATGACTGCTTCTACTCACAACAGGTTGGCGTGGCGATGGGGGCTAAATTTGCCCCCAGCCTAGCCAACCTGTTTATGGCTGAGTGGGAAGATAAGCAAATTTTCAGGAATCCGAAACCCCAACTAAGATTTTATCGAAGGTTTGTCGATGATCTCCTATTTATTTGGGAAGGTTCAAAAGAATCTGTGATTGAATTCTTGGAATTGCTAAATAAGAACAACAACAACATTAAATTGGATTACCAGATTAGTAACGAAATGGTGAATTTTCTTGACGTTACCATCAAGAGGGAAGTTGAAGGACTGAGTACTCGAGTGTACTTTAAACCCACAGATCGAAATAGTTACATCTCAATTCGAAGTGGGCATCACCCTGCCTGGATACGCAACATTCCAAAAGGTCAGATACTCAGAGTTCGCCAAAATTGTACAAATCAAGAGGAGTTTCTTATTCAAGCGGACACTCTAAAAGAAAAGTTTATACAGAAAGGCTATCGAGAAGAACCACTTGAAAATTTAATAAAAGAAATAGGTGATGCCCCAAGGAGTATTTGCTTCAATAATAAAAAAGTAGATCGACCTAAAGATGGACAACATCAATGGGGCTTTATAACAGGTTTTCACTATCAATATAGGGAGATTGAGACCATATTTAGAAAATATTGGCATATCTTGGGACGAGATCGACATTTGGGTGAAGCCTTACCCGATGTGCCAAGATTCATATACAGAAAGGCCCCAAATTTTGGTGATAGGGTAGTACGAAAGATTTTGGACCCACCAAATGAACGCACCCTGAAGCCCTGTACACACGATCGGATAACCTATGGATTTTCGTCCGATGGATTTGACCATCGGAAATCCGATGAAACTGTTTTTCATCAGTCTTGGCCACACACCATCAGTCAAAAAACCGACCGTTCCAAACGTGGTGATGTAAAACACTCCGATGAGCCGAGAAAAATGAAGTTTAATGCTTCTGAGCATGCGTCGACTTGATTCTAAGCATGCGTGGGTTTTTTAACCGATGGACTTGCCCATAGACGATCGGAAATTCCCATCGGTTTTTTATCCATCGGAAAAATTTAAACAAGTTCTATTTTTTCCATCCAATGGAAAAAAGACCGATGGGTACCATACACGATCGGTTTGTCTGATGAAAACCATCCATCGGACGGTTTTCATCAGTTAAACCGATCGTGTGTACGGGGCTTAAGAATTGACCTGAAAGGGTTTTATTCATGTAGGAGATGCAAATGCTGCAGAACAGTAAAGGTACAAAATAGAGGGGTAATGAGCATTACAAATAATGATCAAGAAACCTTTGATATTAAAGAGTTTATATCATGCAATTCCTCCTATGTGGTGTATCTTATGTGGTGCCCTTGGGGGCTGTTTTATGTAGGTAGAACAAAGAGACTACTGAGGGTACGCATAGGAGAGCACCTTACGAATATAAAAAATGGTTTCAAATATCATAGTGTGTCATTACACTTTAGAGAGAAACATCAGCAAGATCCTTCCCTCATTCAATTTTAGATCATGTACAGCCATCTTGGAGGGGTTCAAATTGTGTTAGAGATTTATCACAAAGAGAAACAAAATGGATATATCTTTTAAAAAGCCTCTACCCTAGAGGCCTTAACATTGAATTGGATCTTAATTGTTTTATTAATAATTTTTAACATTTTTTAATATTTTAAATAATATTTCTAATATTTTATTATGTCTGATGAATTTTTGATTCCATGTATGTGGGGTGTCGTACATACCACAAGAGTCAGAGACTATATATATATTGTGTCGCGATCTAGAGTCTGCGCATAATTAGTGATGGAGCGATACAGACTAAGTTTTCCATTAACAATATTATTTCCTTTTTCTACTCATATTTTAATTTAATTTATATTTAGGCCTGGGATCATGGACAGATATGTCTAATCTTTTTATATATTTTCCTATATAATTTTATATATGTGTATTTCTGAGCCGTTTTTATTTATATCCTTATTTATATACTATTGGGGAACACTCTGATATAGGATGCTAATAACCTATATATTGATAGGTGTATTGGAGGATTCTTTAACCAAATATATGTAGTAATGATGTGATGAATTTTGTTCAAATATTTTGATAATCTCTCATAAGTGCCAATTGTTTTTTTATATATACATGCCTTTTTAGAATATATGTTCAAATATAATTTTTTTATTATTGTTTAATATGTATTTATAACACCTAGAACACAACCTGAAGATAGTGCATAATTACTATTTATTGCTATGATGGTATAAACTATAATATAGTAAGTGTATCCTGAAAGGATTCGACATCACCACTAGTGAGTGTATGGTGTTGGCAAGTGACACTCGAGTGATATACTCGAATCGTTGTCTGACTTCCGCCTATAGTGCGAGAAGAAGACGACGAATGCCCGTTCTCAGTTGGGCTAGGAAGGTGGGAGGAGATTTAAGTCAAATTGAATCGACATTTGACTTCCGCCCATGGTGTGAGAGGCGAATGACGGGCATCCGCCCTTAGTTGGGCTGGGAGAGTGTGGTCGTAGGGGAACGATGTATTTCCGCCCGGATTTGGACGGATGCGTGTCGAAACGTCCGCCCGGACTAACGAATGATAAAAGAAAGAGTTGTTGCACCGCACAGCCAATCCCATGATTAAGTCTTTACGACGAAACATGTCGGGCGTGGCTGTGCGGCAATCGTCTGACGGAACGTGTGACGTTGCAGGGTCGAATCAAGTAACGAATACGAGCGAACGGCAGTGGGAACACGGTGAGAGATCATTGTTACACCGAGGGTCTGCCGCGACCTATACATTAGTTTGTTGGTGCAGTTGGATACAGTTATTTGCAGTGTTTAATGCTCATCAGTTACGGGCTGTATGTGAGTGCAATATTTGGAGTGATTTCAAGTGTGTTATTAAAGTGGTTTACGTTATTACACTATTTGGAGCTTTTCTTATTTGCATATGGATTAATCCTTTAAAATCACCTGACTGGGAATGGAAGAGTGACTACACTGAATTGTAAGACCTTGTTCACGTTTTCACGCCAAACACGAGAGTGTGAGGCAACTTGCTGTGGTGAGTGTCCATCTGACGGAAGAGGGATCACTGAACACTGTGTGTGGTGGAAGATTGGAAGAATTTATGCACTGGATTTAATTATACATTGTGTGGATTTTTTCTTCTTTATATATAATTTTTTATATATACTTATTTAGTTTGTGCACATATTCACATATGTCACAGGGTGTTATTTGTTAAAGGACAATATTACGGTAGTATATTGCTCTCTAGCGCCACTGTGTGTTTTCTTTTTAGATTTGACACTTTTTTCACATGTCTATGTACACTGGTTAGTTTACAGTCATTTAGAGTCAGTTGAGTTTAGTGCCATTTTTTTTGAAAGTCCGCCCAAAAAAAGCGTTCAGGATGGAATTTTACTGGCATTTCATTACATTATAAACGCATGTAAAAGATGTAACCTGAGTTTATGCACCTTTTCGTTTATAAGCATTCTTTAAGAGGAACATGTGAGATATGGGAAAAACACAATTTTCACCACATACTGTTGCTGACAAGGGGGAGGGGGGGGAGACAGAGAGAGACAGGAAAAGAGAGAGAGACAAGCAGAGAGGGGGAGAGAGAGGCAGAGAGAGTGAGAGATTGAAAGAGAGAGAGACAGGCATAGAGAGAGAGAGACGGACAGGCAGAGAGAGAGAGACAGGCAGAGAGAGAGAAAAAGAGAGACAGGCAGAGAAAGAGGCAAAGAGAGAGTGAGAGACAGGCTTAGAGTGAGAGTCAGGCACAGAGTGAGAGAGAGAGAGAGGCACAGAGAGAGAGAGAGAGGGGGGCAAAGAGAGAGAGACAGGCTGAGAGAGAGAGAGACAGGCAGAGAAGGAGAGAGGCACAGAGAGAGAGAGGGGCAGAGAGAGAGACAGGCAGAGAGATGCAGAGAGAGAGAGAGAGAGACAGGCAGAGAAAGAGACAGGCAGACAGGGACAGGCAGAGAGAGAGAGGCAGAGAGAGAGAAACAGGCAGAGAGAGAGAGACACAGAGACAGGCAGAGCGTGAGAGAGAGAGACAGGCAGAGAGAGAATCTATAGTTAAAGCACACTGCTCTCTCTTCTCTCACAGAATGGCTGAAATTGTTAATAATTTACATGTTTTTCATGGATTGTGGACATTTGGGAGGGTCTCCTGAGGTTATCTTTAAAAAACGCTTCTATCCTCAAATGCTGATAACTGCTGCTAAACTCTGTATGTAAAAGCTATTAAATGGACATTTTTCAACTTCTCCGTGTACATGAGGCCTTAATCACACCATGATTATTCAAGACATTTCTTCCTTGTTTGTCCACCACATCAGAACATTACCCTCTCATGGGCACTTCTACAACCAAAGTATGTATGCTGATGCACTTTTAAAGTAATATAGAACAATCAGAAGGTGCACCCTTAGCAACACTGGCTCCTTGTTTTCTCTGACATACAAGGGACCCCATGTAAAATATGTCAGTAATACATGGGCTCTACCCTGACTTATATTTGTGTACCGGTTTGGTGATATGGGAAATCAATAAAGAAAAAGTTACCCAACACAGAACTCAGGAAGTACAATCCCAGTGAACATGTGAGGTGCTATTTGAACTCTCTTGGTATTGCAAAAAAATACACAGGACTCAGATTGAGAATTGCAATAACTTACACATGAGCTCAGATTAAGTAATCTGTGTGAACATTCTGATTTTAGTAGTTATAGGGGGTTATTTACTAAAGGCAAATCCACTTTGCACTACAAGTGCAAACTACAAGTGCAAAGTGCACTTAAAATTGCACCGAAAGCACACTTGGAAGTACAGTCGATGTAGATCCGAGTGGGACATGCAAGGAAAATAAAAAACAGCATTTTAGCTTGCACATGATTGGATAATAAAATCAGCAGAGCTTCCCCTCATTTCAGATCTACCCCTCAGATTTACAGCGACTGCACTTCCAAGTGCACTTTCGGTGCAATTTCAAGTTCACTTTGCACTTTTAGTTTGCACTTGTAGTGCAAAGTAGATTTGCCTTTCGTAAATAACCCCCATAGTGCTTGGTGGATAGCATTTCTATTTTATTGATTGGTTAATTTTGCTGATTTTAATTTCTTTTTAATAGACATTCATTGTATTAACTAAAACACAGGATAGTGAGTGATTTTTAACAGTTTAGTTTTCAGAATAACAGTTAGAATTACTTCATTAATTCAGTATAAATTATACTAACAAGCCTTAGTTACCAGGTTTTCTATTAAATAAATTAGAAAGGAATTAAATAATTTTCACTGCCACCATTGGAACTGGACTTTTGGAGGAAGCTCTGCACGTTTTGCAAAGCTTTTGCACTTTGCAAAACGAAAAAAACGGTAGGACAGCTGAAGGAAAAAGATTTTTAACCACTTGACTTCCAGAAGGTATTACTACCTTCACGACTAGGCTATTTTTTGCCATTCAGCACTGTACTACTTTATAAATAATTGGAATTCCGCACTTAGGTGTAGGCTGGGCTGCTGCCTCCCCAAAAAAACTCCATGAATGAAGTCAAGTGTTTAAATTAAATATAAAGAGGAAAGTGGCGCTGCCTTGCAGCTATTAATAAACAGACACTAAAGTCCGATCCAGCTAGTGGTATTGTAATAAGTGCAAATGACAGTTAAATATATGTGTATCCCAGGGTTGCCGGATCTACACACGTATTATAGGGCCTGCCAACTCACAAGAATTGTGGATTGGCACGTCCACAAAAAAAACAAAGACTGGATCCAGGTGGAAAACGCTTTCACAAAGACACCCATGTCTCATCTTCCCTGGATCAATCAACGTTTGATCCCTAAAGAATGCTCCACCCACCCATTGATAGGCCCCACACTGCTAAATTTCAGAGCATCATGCCGTACACTCAACCTGACCCCTTCTCCTGGGCCCATGACACCAAAACCCTGACTTCTGGCTAAAGACCTAACCACCGGTCCCATTGACCCGCCGGTCAGAGCGCATCAGTTCTTTGATGATGAAGTGATTCTTTCACATTCAGTCATGTCCTCCGAATTCCCAGACCTCAACAAACCCTTCTTCAAATTTCTCCAAATCCGACATTTTCTCCATAGCACAGAGCCACTCTCTCACTGGTACAGGGATCTTACCCCCTTTGAACATATTTGTAGCGACCCGGAACCCGAAAGCCATTTAATCTCAGCACTGTATGCTCTTCTACTCTCAGAAACCTCCCCCAACATTAAGACACAATGGCTCGGGGACACAGATTTATCAGTAGAATTGTCCGAGGACGATTGGGAACGCATATGCGAACACACACATAAAGGGTCCATCAACATTTCTGCGCAAGAGAATAGATACAAACTTTACTCTAGATCAGTGGTTCTCAACCTGGGGGTTGGGACCCCCTCGGGGGTCGAATGACAATTTGCCAGGGGTCACCAAATCCTGGGCTGTTCCTGAAGCCTGCACCGCTCTCCCAGCCTTTCCGCAGCCGCCCATTCAGTTCACGTGGCTGGGGGGCAGAGATAAGAGGTCAGCTGACTGGTGAGGAATGTGAAGTGGGAGGGGCTGGAGGAGACCCTATCTCCTTATTTTGGCATAGGTGTCACAGTGAATAACACTACCTGTGATTATAGTTGCCATTAAAAGGCCCCACTACAGTTCTTGGATCAGCAGATGACCTTGATTAAGAGCACTCAAGTTGGCTGATCAGAACTCCCATCAGCACTGCCACTCATCCCACCCCCCACCAGCTATGCCACTCATCCCAACTCCCCGCCAGCACTGCCACTCATCCCAACTCCCCGCCAGCACTGCCACTCATCCCATTACCCCCACCAAGGAGTAAAAGTAGGAATAAAAATAGAGAATACATGGAAGGGAGGGGAAAAGAGGGGGAGGAACAAAGAAAAGGGGAGAGAAAGAATAAGAGAAAGAACAAGAAAGACGGATAGAGAGAGGGATGGGGGAAAAAAAACAGGAACTTACGATAGAGATAAAAAGGGAAAGAAAGGAGAACAAAGAGAAAGAGTGTTGCATCCTAAAATGTACCATAAGGGGTTTTAATACTGTACGAGTGGAGGGGACTCAGGGAGCGCTAAATGTCCCTGGGTTAGGGGTGCAAATTACTTGTCTTGCCTTGGGTGCTGACAACCCACGCTACGAAAAGAATTTTTCTGTTAGGGGTCCCCACAACTTGGGAAATGTTATCAAGGGGTCACGGCACTGGCAAAGTTGAGAACCACTGCTCTAGATGGTACCGAACACCCGACAAGATTCATAAATTCTTCCCGAGTGTCCCCCCACTTTGCTGGCGATGTAACTCAGCTAGAGGCTCCCTCCTCCATATATGGTGGGAATGCCCACTGATACAATCGTTCTGGAGGGAGGTACACGACCTGATTGTTCAAATCACTACCTTCACCCCAGACTTCACCCCAGCACAATATCTACTCCATCACACGTCCCTACCATGGTCTTCATACCGGAAATCCCTTACTTTACACCTCATCAATGTGGCCACCCAATGCGTACCTGTATGTTGACCCCCCACGATTGCTGAATGGCACTGCCGAGTAGATAAAACGGCAGAAATGGAACGGCTCATTCACCAAGCTAAAGACAATCCCGCTAAATTCAGAACCACATTCACATACACCCCCCAAAATACACCTGTACCCCTAGCGGGGAGTCACCAAGCTATTATCAACCAAAACGCATGAAAACTCCATCGTTCCTATTCCCCTCCCCTTCCCTCCATTTCCCCGTACTTTTAGGTGACCGCCTGATTTTGCATCTAAATTATGTGGTTTTACACGTACCGTATCCTACTACCAATCCTTGATGGTGAGCCACGTTAGAGGGCCAGGCAGGAGCATCCACCCTGCTACACACTGGAAATTAATCAGACTTTAGAGGGGATATTAATTGATTCGATTTTGATAAACCACATCTGCCTGGAAAATATGTGGAACTGCTTAGGGTTCCCTCCCGTTCACAGTTTGATCCCTTTTGGGGTGAACGGGTTTGGGAAAACCTATATAGGTTTCTCCTTTCATCTCCCCCGAAACCCCACTACTTTACGCAACACCTACTGGCCCCACAGACTTCGTAGCTTAGTTTGTACTAGAAACCATCACATACTATCCTCTATTTTTGACCAAATGTTACTTTCCAAAATAGGATTGCATTCAACTTGTTTAGTTAAAATACGCAGCCTTGATAGTTGCTGCATACCGGTGGTTTATCTGTTGAAGTATGTCTTTTATGCACTATTGTACTGTATGTACCACATTTTCTGTAATATTCTTGTTTTTATTCTGTCACTGTAAAAAAAATTATAAAAAATGTATGGAAAAAAATATATATATATATGTGTATCCCAAAACCAATTGATCAAAAATCCCAAGTGCTGGTAAACTCAAAACAAACTGATAAGTGTTCAGTAGCAAAAACATGTCTTTGGTATAAAAAAATAAATAAAGTCCCAAATAGTGTATATTAATTGGTTTATGTGAAAGGTATAACACCTACAAACTATGGTATGTATATTTAAAAATTGATCATTCCTGATGTACCGGTAGCCTATTTCATTTCTTGAGGCCCTTAAAATGCCAAGACAGTAGATAGTCTGAGGTATTTATTAAGAGGCATGGCAAGTTTTTTTTATTTTTTGTCACAATTTTTTTTAAACCAAAAAAATTAAATACACTTTTTTTTGTAAATACTGTCACCAGTGCAGTACATCATCATTTGACTGGTGTGGTGGTGATCACGGGTACCGACTCATGACAGTATTTTCAAAAAATAAATAAATACATTATGTTGTATTAAATTTTTTAATTTTTTTTTTACATTTTTATTTTTTAACATTCTTTTATCATAGTAATTCAGTGTCAAAGTGACAAATCTAGGGGGGTGGTGATTACACTTTTATTGCTGTTACAGTGATGATGACTGTCAGAGCAATGTTTTGAACTGTCATGAATGGGTTACATTCATAACAGCTGTGATTACTATTGTGTGCTGTGATTGGTCCACAGCTATCACATGGTACAAGGTGCTGTGATTGGCCCAGGTACCATGTGATAGCTGTGTGTTAGGATCAAGCTTGCCTGCTGGTGAAATTGTGGTGCTCTGGGCTGTTTGTTGCAGTTCCAGTGTCCATCAGAAGGTGTCTCCCAGCAGTCAGCAGGTTCCAGCAATCAGCTCTACCTGGCCACACCTGCTGGGAGGGTACTTAACCACTTGCCGACCGCCTCACGCCGATGTACGTCGGCAGAATGGCACGGGCAGGCATATGGGCATACAGGTACGTCCCTTTAAATCTGCCGCCCTGCCTCGCGAGTGCGGTCGCCGGTCCCGGGAACTTGATGTTCCCGGGAGTCCCGCGATTGCGGTCGGCAAGAGCAGAACAGGGGAATGCCTTTGTAAACAAGGCATTCCCCTATTCTGCCTAGTAACACTGTCATTGGTGACCGTTCCCCGTGATCGGGAACGGTCATCAGTGACGTGTCACGTGTAGCCACGCCCCCTGACAATAACAATCACTCCCTAGGAAACACTTAACCCCTACAGCGCCACCTAGTGGTTAACCCCTTCACTGCCAGTGTCATTTTAACAGTAATCAGTGCATTTTTATAGCACTATAAAAAAAATTGTTGAAAAACAGGCCTATTTTAAATCACACAAGCGCTTTTGGTATGATGAAGACAGATCGATAAATTGAACAGACCAACATTAATGGTAACAGCTGCTGCCTGAATGAGATCCCAAAGAGGATCTATGAACAGTACATACAAAGAAAGTCACACAAGACCTAGGCAGCGCTTATAGACACATTGTTCTTTTCAAAACCGTATAAGTTCAGCTCAATAAGTGTCTATAATACAGTCTGTAGACAGGAGTGAGTTCTGAAATGAAAACAGCAATCACCAGTCCTTTAAAACATTTAGATGGAAAATCCTGCTGGCATCAGACAGTGTCACTATCACACGTGCACAAATAGAAGGAGGGGGGGTGTGGATAGGGACCCCCTTTTGACTAAACTCTTACCAGAGAGAGCTTGAATGACAGCATGTATGTCCATGGTTAGAGGTGATTTCCACGGGTGTCTCCACTCACTACTATCAGCCCGTCAGCCAATCTGATCACTCAGTGTTTCCAGTAAAAAAGGAAAATAAGGATGGACATAGTGTAATCCCGTTTGGTACTTTTAATATTACTAAAAACTTCCAGATGTACACTTACACATATTCAAACAATAAAGAGCATTGATTACACATGCCAGCTGTCAGATAGAATCGGCGTCTCCTACCGCTCGCTGAGGAACAGCGCTTCGGGGTTTGAGTGGCGACGAAAGTGTTCTCTGAGTGTTGCGTGCCTGAACCTTCCCCTACACTGTCGTTTCTACTCTCTCTCTTCCAAGTTTTACCATAAGAGAAGAATAAAACCTTGCTGCTTAGGTTTTACACCTGTGTGGACATTGGCTTTATTACAAAGGAACTTCCGCCTAGATAACGGAGACCAGGGATCCACTCTGGAGAGGTAACTCGCCACAAGGCAAAAAAATTGAACACTGCTCGCCTCTCCATACATGGAGTTGGATACCGGGCAAGTAGCAGGTGTGCCCTGACTGCAGAGTGGCAGAACAGCAGAAACAGGGTGGTGAGTGCTACACTCTATTTTTGTTTATAGCGCAAAAAATAAAAACCGCAGAGGTGATCAAATACCACCAAAAGAAAGTTCTATTTATGGGAAAAAAAAGAACGCCAATTTTGTTTGGGAGCCACATCGCACGACCGCGCTATTGTCAGTTAAAGCAACGCAGTGCCGAATCACAAAAAGGGGCCTGGTGGTTAAATTCCACTTCTGCTATGGCTCCTTGCCTCACTGTTTTGGTTGCTCCTGCCTTGTTCCTTGTTTGTTTTGTTGCTGCTAGACTCAGTTGCCATTTACCCTTGATCTTGCCCCATATCCAGTACCCTGTTGTCTTGTTACTTTCTTAGTCTTGTTTCCCTTCTTCCCATCCACTCCCCGAGTTTTCTCCCTGCTTTGTATATTTCCTATGCATATACATTATCTTTATATTTAGTTAGTTAGATAGTTTAGATAGGTTTCTGCATTTTGATTGTTCAGTTTTGATTTTCTTGCGTTCTCATGTTTATTGCTGTTGGTATGTGGTTATTGTTCACTGTAAATAAATCTCACTTTAATATTTTTAGAATGTTCACATCTGGGTTCGGTGTAATTTATTGCAATTCTCAATCTGAGTTCTGCACATTTTATTGCAATACCAAGTGAGTTCAGATAGCACCTCACATACATGGCCTGGTCCCAATTTCTGTGTGTAGCTGCATGCATCTGGTCTCACAGCTGCTGATTCCTGACACTGTGGGCCAATCACAGCATCATAAAAAATGGTCTGGTCATGAAGGAGGTAAAATCTTCCGCAGGTCCATTGGGTAGAAACGTTTTTCAGCTTATTGTTCTCCCCAACCTCCCTATATACTTACCTGAGTCCTCGATCAATCCAGCTCAGTGCACGGCTGCATCTCTTCTCTCCCTTCTCTCGGGGACTCAGGCAGCAGCATTTGGCTCCTGCTGCCATCAATCAAATGCTGTGAGGAGGAAGTGGGGGAAAAACTAAGTTGCTCTGTGTATGTCTATGGGCACACGAAGAAAAGGAGGATAGCCAGCAGGGAACTCTAGAAAAGGTGGTTTGGGGATGCTCTGTGCAATACCATTGCACAGAGCAGGTGAGTATAACATGTTTACTATGTTCATTAAAAAAATCTTTTACCTTTAGTAACACTTAAAGTAATATCATCCATATTTTCACAGTTCTTAGTGAAACTGAACTTCATATTCCAGATGAAATCTAACGAATGCATTGTACAGGGTATGTTTTTGATTCTTTTATTATACTGTGCATCTATATATGTATTTTTTGTTTTTTATCAAATAATCCAATCTAGATTAATAGTAGTCTATTTTGGTGTATAATGATTTATTTTCTGTCAAATAAAAAACGATACTTTGCACATTATGTTATTTAAAATATACCTTGTTAACTCAGGATTTGCTTGCATCATGAAGTCTTGTAGAGCTGGGCTATATATTTCTAATGTAAAGATCTGATTCCATGTGACAAGTTACTAGTAAAACCTAAATGCCAGCAGGATTTCATGTACTTTATCTATGGTGGCAAATTTTCTGCTTTTGGTATTTAGTGTCATCTACTACACAATCGCTGACTTGTACTTCATAAGAGTTTAATATCATTGTTACCACCTATCTTTATATTCTACTGCCTCCAGCAATAAAAATGGGTAGACCATCCTATTAAACATTTTACCACAACACATCAACTTCAGTACCAGCCATAATTATATTACAGTCAGACAGAAAGAGAAAATAAACATTGGCATATATGCGACAGGACAGCACAGTTGTGATGGTCAATTTAAGGTCTTGTCCAATACATTGCAAATAATGTTACACATTGACAAATCACTGGATAGTGGTCCTATTATATGAGTGGCTCCTACTATGTGAGCGAGACTTGCTAGCTAAGTAGTTTCCACAAACAATGCAAGAAAAAGAGAGACTTAGGAGGGAAGTTAAAGTCCATTAAAAATAAAAACTGACCATACATTACAGTACTTTGCTATTTGATTGTAAACTGTTTTATTATAGCAAGTTACTGTAATTTGCTTCTGTTACGTACAGGTATATACAGTATTTAGATCATGCTGGAAAATAATTGAAATTTCTATATCATATGTTTACTGTGTGAATATTTTTAAGACAGTGCTTGAGGTTTGTCTTTTTTTTTTCTCGATTTTCGTACTTTTATTTATTTATTTTGTTTGCGCATAACTTCTGTTGTGTTCTGTACTTAACCATCCTTCACCATTTATGGTTAGAAAAAGAATGCTTGGCTAAACCCATTCAGAACAGGCTTCTTGCATACTGTTATCTTGGAAAACCCATCAAAACATGTAATGTTATACAGTCATGGCCCAAATTTTTGACACCCCAGAAATGTTTCCAGAAAATCAAGTATTTCTCACAGAAAAGTATTGCGGTAACACATGTTTTGCTATTCACGTGTTTATTCCCTTTGTGTGTATTGGAACAAAACAAAAAAAGGGAGAAAAAAAAGCAAATTGGACATAATGTCACACAAAACTCCAAAAATTGGCTGGTCAAAATTCTTGGCACCCTTAACTTAATATTTGGTTGCACACCTGTCAGAAAAGGGTTCACCCGTTGGTGGCGCTGTTGGTTCTATGGATTGCAGTACTAGTGTCCACCAGCAGGTGCCTTCTTGCAGCCAGTATATATGATAAAGGCTCTCACCTGCTGGTGGCACTGTCTGATCCATGGGCTGTAGTACCAATGTCCACCAGCGGGTGTATTCCGGCAGTGTGGGGCAGGCAGCACCTCCTCCGCTCAGGTGTTACATAGGACAATTACTGCGGTCTCATAAATACCCAGCAAGCCCTCACATACTTTGCCTTGGTATCTCTCTCCTTGAGCCCTGACCTTGCTGCCTGTATTCTGACACTGAGCCTGTACCTCACCTGATCTGATCTGATCCCTATCCTGAGCCCATCCTGGACCCCCCGCTGATTACCTTGCATACCTGATTTCATTGGATCCCTGCCCTGCAGCCTATCCATTCGCCCTCTCCCTGTCTTGTTTGTTCCCTGTCCTCATCTGCTGACTCCCCATGTATGACCTTGGCCTGGCTATGTTTATGCTTCTGGAACACCCCTTGTCCATCTCCTGATCTGCTGTGTATGACCCTGGCCTGGCTTACGTTCAAGATTCTGGTACTGCCCTTTGCTGTATATACTATTTGTTGTTTGTGGGTTGTTTGGTTTGTTTTGCACTGTTTGTATTTACTTATATATCACTTATCTTAATAAACATCATTATAATTCACTTTACATGCATTTTTGGTTCTCTCTGTGCAGTCCACACAGTCTGATCAACTAATTCCATGACAACACCCTTTGGAAAAATAACTGAAATCAGTCGCTTCCTATAACCATAAATAAGCTTCTTACACCTCCCACCCGGAATGTTGGACCACTCTTCCTTTGCAAACTGCTCCAGGTCTCTCTTATTGGAAGGGCGCCTTTTCCTCACAGCAATTTTAAGATCTCTCCACAGGTGTTCAATGGAATTTAGATCTGGACTCATTGCTGGCCACTTTAGAACTCTCCAGCGCTTTGTTGCCATCCATTTCTGGGTCCTTTTTGATGTATGTTAGGGGTCATTGTCCTGCTGGAAGACCCAGTATCTCGGACGCAAACCCAGCTTTCTGACACTGGGTTCTACAGTGCGACCCAAAATCCTTTGTTAATTCTCAGATTTCAGTGCCAGAGGCAGCAAAACAACCCCAAAACATCATTGAACCTCCACCACATTTCACTGTAGGTACTGTGTTTATTTCTTTGTAGGCCTCATTCAGTTTTCGGTAAACAGTAGAATGATGTGCTTTACCAAAAAGCTCTATCTTGGTCTCATCTGTCCACAAGGCGTTTTCCCAGAAGGATTTTGGCTTACTTAAGTACATTTTGGCAAACTGTAGTCTTGCTTTTTTATGTCTCTGTGTCAGCAGTGGGGTCCTCCTGGGTCTCCTGCTATAGCGTTTTATTTAATTTAAATGTCAACGGATAGTTCGCGCTGACACTGATGCTCCCTGAGCCGGCAGGACAGCTTGAATTTCTTTGGAATTTGTTTGGGGCTGCTTATCCACCATCCGGACTATCCTGCGTTGCAACCTTTCATCAATTTTTCTCTTCCGTCCACGCCCAGAGAGATTAGCTACAGTGCCATGGGTTGCAAACTTCTTGATAATGTTGCGCACTGTGGACAAAGACAAATCTAGATCTCTAGAGATGGACTTGTAACCTTGAGATTGTTGATATTTTTCCACAATTTTGGTTCTCAAGTCCTCAGACAGTTCTCATCTCCTCTTTCTGTTGTCCATGCTTAGTGTGGAACACACAGACACACAATGCAAAGACTAAGTGCCGGTTCACACAGGGGCAACACGACTTCCAGCGCAACTTTACAAGGCAACTTGGAGACGACTTGAGCGCGACTTCAGCGCTACTTGGAGCGACTTACAACGCGACTTCAAGTCGCCTCCAGGACAGGCGACTTTGCCAGTGGCCAATCACATAATAATCTGCTCTGTGGGAGGGAGGGGTTTGCCTTAGAAAACTATTTTTACTTCCTGGAAAGTTGCTTCAGTTAAGACGGGGGATCCGACTTGGAGGCGACTTCCATTGAAATCAATGGGTACAAGTCGCCTAGAAGTCGCCTTGAAGTAGTACAGGAACCTTTTCTGAAGTCGGAGCGACTTCAGTAGTGTACATTAAGACGGCTCTCATTGACTAACATGTAATTTCTCATGTCGCGCGACTTGGGGCGACACAAGTCGGATCCCAAGTCGCGGTAGTGTGAACCGGCACTCAGTGAACTTCTCTCCTTTTTATCTGCTTTCAGGTGTGATTTGTATATTGCGCACACCTGTTACTTGCCCCAGGTGAGTTTAAAGGAGCATCACATGCTTGAAACAATCTTATTTATGCACAATTTTGAAAGGGTGGCAAGAATTTTGACCAGCCCATTTTTGAAGTTTTGTGTGACAATATGTCCAATTTGCTTTTTTTCCTCCCTTTTTTTTGTTTTGTTCCAATACATACAAAGGGAATAAACATGTGTATAGCAAAACATGTGTTACTGCAATACATTACTGTGAGAAATACCTGATTTTCTGAAAAAATTTACCATTTTCATATTAAATTCAAAGCAGTACAACAGAAAAAGAATGCACAGTGAAACTGTCTAGATGAACAAAAACAAGCGTTTAACAGAGGATAGTTGTAGTCAGCAAAAATATTATACTATGCTATTGGAATATCTCAAAATTTGGAAAGTACAGTGGAATCACAACGAGTTGCTTTAAATACCATAAAAGAGAAGTCAGAGCTGTAGAGAGCTGGCGTGCAGATGGATCATTAGGAGTGATATTATCATTATAAATGATAATATCAAATCTCAGTGACCTGCAGTAGGAGGCATGACTGCAGGGTACAAGGCTTTACCGAGGACTGGAAAAATACTTAAACTGCTACTGTTACAGTACTTGTTAATTGTGTAGGGAACAGCCAAATGTATGTGGGTTCATTTTGAGGTGAATTTTGGCAAACTTTACTGAAGCTTGGGTGCTGAATTCGAACCCCATTGATTTAATAGGAAACGAATGTTAAAAACCATTAATGGCAATTTTCTAGGCTAATTGGCAAGAAATTGTCAAACAAATGGCATTGGGTGCTCGGCACTGCCCAGGGAACATGTAACAAAGCAAAAAAAAAAATTTTTTTTATTCTATTTGTTTGGAGCGTAATAATGCTTAAAATTAAATATTAAAATTCAAAATCCCTTTAACCACTTGCTTACTGGGCACTTTCAGCCCCTTCCTGCCTACGCCAATTTTCAGCTTTCAGCGCTGTCAAACTTTGAATGACAAATGTGCGGTCATGCAACACTGTACCCAAATGACATTTTTATCATTTTTTTTTTCACACATTCTTTTGGTGGTCTTTAATTACTGCTGGGTTTTTTATTTTTTGCTAAAAAAAACGAACAAAGTCCAAAAAAAAAAAAAAAAAAAGGTCTTCGTTTCTGGCAGTATATTTTGTATATAAGTAATTTTTCTCCTTCACTGATGTGCGCTGATGAGGCAGCACTGATAGGCTGCACTGATGGGCATTGATGGGCACTGATGAGGCGGCACTGATGAGACAGCATTGAAGGGTACTGATTAGGTGGCACTGATGGGCACTGCTGGGCCTGTACTGTAATCAGGGCACTGATGATCAGTGCCCTAATTACTTGTACAGGTCTCCCCTGCGAGAAGATGCCGCTGATCAGCTCTCCTCGCCACACACTGTGAGCAAAGGAGAGCCGATAAATGGCACTTTCTTGTTTACATGTGACCAGCTGTGATTGGACACAGCCAGTCACATGGGTAAAGAGCCACATCATCAGCTATTTACCGAGATCAAGGTCGCGCTGTGTCCTAGGAACACGGCGCAGCCGCGATTGCCACGCTGCTTGCCCCCGCGGGCGCACAAGAGCAGCGGTTCTGGGGCACCGTCATATGATGTCATCTCAAAACGAGAGTGCCACCCTGCCGCCGTCACTTTACTATATGGCAGGCGGCAAGTGGTTAAATAACATGTCTGAGGGATGCAATTAACCTGCTGCGAAGTAGTGAGTTTGTAAGATGTATACAACCTATTACAGTCAAATTTATATTTACAAAGAAAAAAAATGCCATTTGACTCGCTGGTTAATGACTCCTTGCTTCTGTTTGCAAAGCCATAATCAGACTATTTGTAACTCCCCATTGCAATAAAAGGTCCTCCATTACTAAAATGTTTTCACATAGGTCTAAATTTGTCTTTAAAGTGTTACTAAACCCACAACAGTAAAATTATATAACATTCTATATATGCAGTAAAGCATGCTTGTTATACTCACTGTGGAACCTATGGGGTTAATCCTCTGCACTGTGTAAAAAGGCTGTTTGATCCTGTGTGACCAGATCCTCCCCCTCTTCCACTGCCTCCAAAACAGGTACTGATAAGACAGGGTCTATGGAGCCGGTCTACACATGTCCAGTTTAGTGTGTATTGCTAGAGAGTTTTTTTTCTCTTTTGGGAGAGTGCATGTGATCAGCACAGGGCCAATCAGCATTGTCCAGACCGATGGTCAGGGATCCTGCATCCTGATAAGACAGCTTAGTGTAGTATGAAAACTTCTCCTACAAGCTTTACCCAGACACTGATATAAGTCAAAGACTGCTATATACTGTGTTCGGTTTAGTAACACTTCAAGACCAAAATGTGTTTAATGCTCGGTTTTCTACATATTCTCATGTTATTGCCAGTGAGGTATAAAACCTTTACATGTCCTAAAATCAAGCAAGCTCTATATGGTTGTAGGTGGTGAACCTAACCTATAGCACTTACTAGTCAAGGAAATCCTGAGCTCTAGGCATATAAAATACATTCATTAATGCAGGTTTTTAATCATTAATACATTATGGAAATGTAATTTTTGATGCAGGCTGTGTAAGTATCTGAATTTGACAAGGTATCAGCTTCTTGCAGTCCTCGTAGGACAGAGTTAAGCCTGGTACACACAGGTAATTTGGAATGGCAGTGTCCAGAGGTCAATAGTAGGTAGGGCAGTGTACAGAGATCAGTAGTAGGTAGGGCAGTGTCCAGGGGTCAGCAGTAGGTAGGACAGTGACCAGGGGTCAGCAGTAGGTAGGGCAATGTACAGAGCTTAGAAGTAGGTAGGGTAGTGTACAGGGAAAATCATGGCAGAGAAGAGGGCGTAAGCACGCAAAGGACAGGGGGTCAGCTTGACAGTGTACAGGGAAGTCAGAGGGAACAAAACAGAGCACTATACTGGGAGGTTAGGAGAGCAGAGTACTGGGAGGTCAAGAAGCACGATACTGGGGGGTCAGGAGGGCATGGTACAGGAGGAATCATGGGAGCACAAGAGGGCATGGTAACAGGGGCCACAAGAGGGCACACTACATTAGGGCTCAGAAGGGCATGGTAAAGGGAGCCTTAGAAGGGCACAGTACAGGTGGGCTAACCACAGGGGGGCTCAGAAGGGCACACCAAGGGGGGCTCAGGTGGAAACGCACCATGGGGAGCTCAGAAGAGCACGGTACAGGGAAGCTCAGAAAGGCACGGTACAGGGGGGGCTCAACAGGGCAAACCACAGGGAGTCATATGAGTAAACAGTAGAGGGAGGCTCAGGTGGTCACATTATGGGGGGCTTAGGAGGACACAACACATGGGGAGCTCAGGAAGGCACAGGGGGCACTGTACAGGGGGGCTCAGGAGGGCACACCACAGGAGGGCTCAGGGGGGTACACCACAGAAGGGCTCAAGAGGGCACACCACAAGGGGGCTCAAGAGGGCATGGTACAGGAGGGCATGGTATAGGGGCTCAGGAGGGCATGGTACTGGGAGGCTCAGGAGGACATTCAAGAGATGGACTCAGAAGGATACACCACAGGGGGGATCAGGGGGGCACAAAAGGTGTTTACTGTTGTAGCATCGTGCAGGAAACTTAAGAAGCCCGAACCCGCCCAAGCTATCCCGACTGAAATCCGTCAAACCGGAGTGTAAAAATAGGCGGCAGAAGTCCTCGCTCTGCAGCAGCTAGTAAATAGGGGGCAGGCTGTGGGGTGGAGATTAGATTTGACAGCCTCAGAGCTCAGGTGGCCAAAAATGTAAGTGTATTTTATTGGGATTTTATGTAATAGACCAACACAAAGTGGCACATAATTGTGAAGTGGAGGGAAAATGATAAATGGTTTTCAAAATTTCTTACAAATAAATATGTGAAAAGTGTGGCGTGCATTTGTATTCAGGCCCCTGAGTCAATACTTTGTAGAACCACCTTCTTTTTGGGTATGTCTTTATCAGCTTTGCACATCTAGAGAGTAGAGTTGAGCGGACACCTGGATGTTCGGGTTCGACGGGTTCGGCCGAACTTCGGAAAAAAGTTTGGGTTCGGGACCGAACTTTAACCCGAACCCGGACCCGAACCCGAACCCCATTGAAGTCAATGGGGACCCGGACTTCTAAGGACTAAAAAGGCTCTAAAAAAGTAATGGAAAGGGCTAGAGGGCTGCAAATGGCAGCAAAATGTTAAGAGCATGGCAAGTGCTCTGCAAACAAATGTGAATAGGGAAATAACTTAAAATAACATTAAAAAAAAAAATTATAATCTTGACCTAGGAGGACGAGGTCCATATGGAGTAGGAGGTTGAGGTGGCGGTGGATGTGGCTGTGAAGGTGGAAGCGGCGGTGGAGGAGGACGAGGTAGCCAACACTGGTTCAAAAATACAACAATGGCTGGGTAAGGCCGGTGATGTGTCGAATTTTGTCCCCCGTCAAATAGTGTCCACCCTGTACTGCGCTTGCTCAGTATGTAGGACAAGGGGATTTCGAAAATCTCCCAAGACGAACGGCGCCTGCGTGGTGAGTTCAGGTGAAGGCCACACCATCCGTGGTTCAAGCCGAGCCAAGTGAGGCCGTGCCCGAAGCGTGGCGATCGAACCGAGCCCGTGAGGGGCCCTGTTACTATGTGCTACCGTATGTCCACTTGGATGGTGGGGCTTGAACCTGCACTCACAGCGCAGGCGCCGTTCATCTTCTGAGATTTTGTGAATCTCCTTGTCCTCTGTACTGCGCAAGCGCTGCGCCTTCGCAGTATGGGCCGGACACAATCCGATGGCCGGACAGTTTTTGTCACAACACCGGTATACATGTCTATTCTGCACAAGGTACGGACAAGTCCTGTGGGATCCATGTCTGGTTCATTTTAATGAATGTGAGCTTGTCCACATTGGCTCTGGACAGGCGGCTGCGCTTGTCTGTGATAACGCCCCCTGCCGTGCTAAATACACGTTCAGATAATACACTGGCTGCAGGGCAGGCCAGCACCTCCAAGGCATAAAGGGCAAGCTCAGGCCATGTGCCCAATTTGGAGACCCAGAAGTTAAAGGGGGCAGACCCGTCATCCAGTACGTGTAGGCCTGTGGACACATACTGCTCAACCATGTTGGTGAAATGCTGCCTCCTGCTAAGACGTTCCATCTCTGCTGGTGGTGCTGGTTGTTGTGGCGTGCTGACAAAGCTTTTCCACATTTCAGCCATGCTAACCCTGCCTTCTGAGGTGCTGCCGGTGCCCTGGCTGCGTTGGCGACCTCTTCCTCCTCCTCTGCCTTCGCCTTGTGCTTCCACCGTACGCCTGCTGTCAGGTGGGAATGCCACCAGCAGCGCGTCTACCAGCGTGCGCTTGTACTCGCGCATCTTACGATTCTGCTCCAGTGAGGGAATTAAGGACGGTACATTGTCCTTGTAACGGGGAACCAGCAGGGTGGCCACCCAGTAATCAGCACCAGTTAAAATGTGAGCAACTCGGTGGTCATTGCGGAAACACTGCAGCATGTAATCGCTCATGTGTGCCAGGCTGCCCAGAGGCAAAGAAAAGCTGTCCTCTGTGGGAGGTGTATCGTCTGTGTCCTCTGTATCCCCCCAGCCACGCACCAGTGATGGCCCACGAGCTGGTCTGGGTGCCACCCTGCTGTGAAAATGGCTCCTCCTCCTCCATCTCCTCCTCCACCTCGTCATCCTCCAGAACTGTGCCCTTTCTGCCGGACAATTGTGTACCTGGCGTTTGTTGGTGCAGGAACCCACCCTCGTTGCCACTTGTGAAAGACTGCCCTGAAAGCCTTTGAAATGATCCCGCTTCCTCCTCCTCATCCTCCTGTGCCACATCCTCTTCCATCATCGCCCAAAGCGTTTTTTCAAGGAGGCATAGAACTGGGATAGTAACGCTAAGAACGGCGTCATTGGCACTGGACATGTTGGTGGAGTACTCGAAACAGCGCAACAAGGCACGCAGGTCTCGCATGGAGGCCCAGTTATTGGTGGTGAAGTGGTGCTGTTCCGCAGAGCGACTCACGCGTGATTGCTGCAGCTGAAACTCCACTATCGCCTGCTGCTGCTCGCACAGTCTGGCCAGCATGTGCAAGGTGGAGTTCCACCTTGTGGGCACGTCACATATGAGGCGGTGAGCGGGAAGGCCGAAGTTACGCTGCAGCGCTGACAGGCGAGCAGCAGCAGGGTGAGAACGCCGAAAGTGCGCACACACAGCCCGCACTTTCTGCAGCAGCTCTGGCATATTGGGGTAATTTTTAAGGAACCTCTGGACCACCAAGTTCAGCACATGCGCCAGGCAAGGGATGTGCGTCAAACCGGCTAGGCCCAGAGCTGCTACGAGATTTCGCCCATTATCGCACACCACCAGGCCGGGCTTGAGGCTCACTGACAGCAACCACTCATTGATCTGTTGTTCCATGTCCCTCCACAACTCCTGCGCGGTGTGGGGTTTTTCCCCCAAACAGGAAAGTTTTAAAACTGCCTGCTGTCGTTTACCCCTGGCTGTGCTGAAGTTGGTGGTGAAGGTGTTACGCTGACCGGATGAGGAGGCGGTAGAGGATGAGGAAGCGGAGTAGGAGGAGTTAGCAACAGGAGGCAAACTGAAGCGCCCTGCAATCCTCGGTGGTGGAAGGACATGCGCCAAACTGCTATCTGCCTCAGGCCCAGCCGCCACTGCATTTACCCAGTGTGCTGTTAGGGAGATATAACGTCCCTGACCGTGCTTACTGGTCCACGCATCCGTAGTTAGGTGGACCTTGCCACAGATGGCGTTGCGCAGTGCACACCTGATTTTGTCCCCCACTTGGTTGTGCAGGGAAGGGATGGCTCGCCTGGAAAAATAGTGGCAGCTGGGCACGACGTACTGTGGGACAGCCAATGCCATCAGGCTTTTAAAACTCTGCGTCTCCACCATACGGAATGACAGCATTTCAAAGGCCAGGAGTTTTGAAATGCTGGCATTCAGGGCCAGGGATCGCGGGTGGCTAGGGGGGTACTTCCTCTTCCGCTCCAATGTTTGGGAGATAGAAAGTTGAACGCTTCCATGGGACATTGTGGAGATGGTCGGTGACCCAGGTGGTAGTGTTGCTGGCAGATCCTCTGTTTGTGGGGTGGCAGGTGACACTGTCACTACATAGGTGGATGAAGAGGCCGAGACTGCAGCAGAAGAGGAAGCAGGAGGAGCCAGAGACCTTTCTTGGTTTTTGAGGTGTCTACTCCACTGCAGCTCGTGCTTTGCACTTAGATGCCTGGTCATGCAGGTTGTGCTCAGGTTGAGAACGTTTATGCCTCGCTTCAGCCTCTGATTGCACAGCCTGCAAACCACTCGTGTCTTGTCATCAGCACATTGTGTGAAGAACTGCCACGCTAGGGAACTCCTTGGACCTGGCTTTGGTGTGCTCGGTCCCTTGCTGCGTTGGGCAGTAGCAGACATACTGTCTAGCGGACGGACGCTCCGCTTTTGCACCCTGCTCCCTCTTCTGCTGTGCTGGTGGCTCTGTGCGACCACCGCCTCTTCCTCCAAACTACACTGGTCACTTGCATAACGTTCATTCCATGTGGGGTCGAGGACCTCATCGTCCTCCACATCATCTTCCACCCAGTCTTCACCCCTGCCCTCCTTGTCTGTCTGCACAATTGCGAAAGCAGCAGCAGTTGGCACCTGTGTTTCGTCATCATCCGAGACGTACTGCGATGGTCCTCCCATGTACTCATCATGAAACATAAGTGGTTGGGCTTTGGTGCACTCAATCTCTTCCACTTCTGGGGCAGGGCTAGGTGGATGGCCCTGGGAAACCCTGCTAACAGAGTCATCGAAAAGCAGAAGAGACTGCTGCATGATTTGGGGCTCAGACTGCTTGGCTGATTTGCAAGGGGGTGAGGTGAAAGACTGATGGACATGGGTTTCAGGTGCCAACTCTGATCTTTCATCAGAAGAGTGGGTGGGAGACAATGTGAAGGAACCCGAGGCACTGTCAGCAACCCAATCTACTATCGCCTGTACTTGTCCTGGCCTAAACATTCGTACAGCCTCATTAGGCGCAACAAAATACCGCCACAGGCTCGGTCGCCTACTCGCACCTGAGGAAGGTGTTTCACTTGTGCGTGTATCTGGCACAGATCCACCACGTCCTCTCCCTGCAACAGGAGCTCCACCAGCAGCACCACAACCGGGGCCACCACGTCCCTTTGACCTTCTCCTCATATTTTCCAAATTTAGGATGTTGCCCTAAATAGGTGTTTTTGGAAGAGCAGAACACACCCACAGTACGTAACCGCTGAATCGCACAGCTACAGAACTGCAGAAAATGCTATTAAAAAAAAATGTTGTTTTTTTAGTATAGCACAGTAGAAGAAAACCATTTAGAAATTTTTTATTTCACACACCTCCAAATATGTATAACACACTGCAAACTATTTTTTGTGCCCCTAAAAGGTGTTTTTTGGAAGAGCAGAACACACCCACAGTACGTAACCGCTGAATCGCACAGCTGCAGAACTGCAGAAAATGCTATTTCAAAAAAATGTTTTTTTTTTAGTATAGCACAGTAGAAGAAAACTATTTAGAAATTGTTTATTTCACACACCTCCAAATATGTATAACACACTGCAAACTATTTTTTGTGTCCCTAAAAGGCATTTTTTGGAAGAGCAGAACACACCCACAGTACGTAACCGCTGAATCGCACAGCTACAGAACTGCAGAAAATGCTATTAAAAAAAAATGTTTTTTTTTTAGTATAGCACAGTAGAAGAAAACTATTTAGAAATTGTTTATTTCACACACCTCCAAATATGTATAACACACTGCAAACTATTTTTTGTGGCCCTGAATGGCTCTTTTTGCAAGCGTACATTAAAGTGCAAATTTTTATTTTATTTTTTTGCCCTAAACGGGTCTTTTTTTGCACGAGCAAAATAAAATGCAATTTTTTTATTTTTTTTGCCCTATGGGTCTTTTGGAAAAGAGCACAATAAAGTGCCTTTTTTTTTCCCCTAAAAGTTAGATTTTCTCTGACACTGGGCTCATGGCTGTGTAAAAAGACTGCACTGCAACACAAACAGGTAAACCTATGCAGATCGCTGATTTTAATCTCTGAATCTGGACTCCTATATAATATTCTCTCTCCCTGAAAGCATCAACACAGGAACCTGGCCCTACACTACACTATCTCTCTATCTTTTCCCTCAGATTGCAGAATCAGGACTACCTCATGTATTTTACAATCTCTCCCTATTAGCAGCAGCAGCAGACTAGATCCTCTCCCTATCTATTCTGAAGCAGAGTGACGTGTGTGCTGTGTGCCTCTAGCTCAGGGATATGCAATTAGCGGACCTCCAGCTGTTGCCAAACTACAAGTCCCATGAGGCATAGCAAGACTCTGACAGCAGCAAGCATGACACCCAGAGGCAGAGGCATGATGGGACTTGTAGTTTTGCAACAGCTGGAGGTCCGCTAATTGCATATCCATGCTCTAGCTTATATAGAAGCTGGGTCACATGTTGCACTGACCAATCACAGCCATGCCATTAGTAGGCATGGCTATGATGGCCTCTAAGGGCACACCAGCTAATCAAAAGGTGATTGGCTGGCCCCTGAAGCATTTCTAAATGCGTAATTAGATTGCCGAACCCGGACTTTTGCGCAAAGTCCGGGTTCGGGAAAAAGCTAAAGTTCGGTACGGACCCGAACTTTACAGTTCGGGTTCGCTCAACACTACTAGAGAGTGACATTTTTGCCCATTCTTCTTTGCAAAATAGCTCAAGCTCTGTCAGATTGGATGGAGAGCCTCTGTGAACAGCAATTTTCAAGTCTTGCCACAGATAATCAATTTTATTTAGGTCTGGACTTTAACTAGGTCATTCTAACACATGAATATGCTTTGATCTAAACCATTCCATTGTAGCTCTGGCTGTATGTTTTGGGTCGTTGTCCTGCTGGAAGGTGAACCTCCGCCCCAGTCGCAAGTCTTTTGCAGACTCTAACATGTTTTCTTCCAAGATTGCCCTGTATTTGGCTCCATCCATCTTCCCATCAACTCTGACCAGCTTCCCTTTACCTGCTGAAGAAAAGCATCCCCACAACATGATGCTGCCACCACCATGTGTTTACAGTGGGGATGGTGTGTTCAGGGTAATGTGCAGTGTTAGTTTTCCGCCACACATAGCCAAATTTAGTGTGTGCTGTAAATTGCCTCCAGCATTGCTCCTGTTCCTTCTTGCTGGAGGCTGCCATTTTGCTGAAGCCCAGAGCCCTTGAGCAGCAACAAATCTTTAGGCTGTCACCAGATTGGCCTCTACATTTTGGGCACAGTGCCAAAAAATAGAGAGCAGCTAAGCTTGTGACCCAGGATTTTAAACAGTATTGGCAATTATTTTAAATGTTTTACATAGCTATACCGGCAAAAGGGCCCAGCCTGAAGTGATCAAGCAGGACTTAATTTTCTGAACAAAGATCCATTTTAAAGTGAAAGATAATCTTTATGGCAAGAGTGATGCACCAGACTCACTTGGTCCTAAAACTTCACTTTTTTTATCAATTCACTAAAATAGTGCAAAGGCTAAGGTTGGCCATACAAGATTATACAAATATTTATCTTGCAAAACGCGTAGAGAATTTAAACACAGACCATCTTGATTGATGGACAGCATCAGCTGAGTTGTCATATGTTTATGTCAGTTCTTTTCAGACTTGAAGGTTTTTGAATGCCATTTGATGTTGTTTTTTTACTGTTGGTATACATGTATGATATGTGTTTTATAATATATGTATTTTTTCATGTAATACATTTTCTTATATTTTACCTTGGTGTTGTGAATCGATAAAAGTCCCATGGTCTATAGACAGTTGTGGTGTATTGGCAATACAAGAGTCTTTTTTTATTTTATTCGACCAGCAAGTTGAATAAAAGAAAATAACTTGATTTCCCCATTCTCACGCTCAATGTAGATAGGAAAATCCCTCCCACTTTGTTATTGTATTCTGACAACAGGGAGATTTCCCCGCCATCAGAATACATTCATCAGCACTGCCAGCTATAGTCGGGGGAGCTGATCAAGAGAAAGTTTTCCAACAGGCTGGTTGTACACAAGTCAATCAATAGATCGATTTGTGTACAAGCAGCCTGCCCATGCATAGACCAAAATTCAGATGGTTTCTGCTGAACTGGACAAATATAAATCCGCGTATGGCTGGCTTTACATACTAATTAGCGGTGTAACTATTTTCCCTGCAGATGAACAAAAAGGGATGAAATACAACAAATCGACTGCAATGGTACTTCTGAATAGCTAACCTGCTTCATAGTCCAAATAATCATATCCCCTCTCTGCTTACCAAGCATTTAAACTGCCTTGAAACTTTGCACTATGTAATAAAAGGGTGTTCAAAAATGGACTTTGTCAGGAATGACATAAACCATTTAACACTGACAGGTGTGCTTACAATTATCAGCTTTTTCTAAATCTTTATCCTATAAGAACAGTTTGCTGTGACTGCCTATAAAGTGTAATGCCACGTATACACGATCATTTTTCCTGTCGGGAAAAATGACATTTCTCTTACCATCCATGGACTGACACGGTGTCTCTTTACACTTTACACGTGGGTTATGTCCCTGCCTGCAGGAGAAGACCTAGGCAGAATGTGAAATGTTATACATACATTCCAAAAGCCAGAGCTGAACAGCCCCACCCAGGGGGCGGTCCCTCCGTACATAACCCTCCCACTACAGTCAGCAGACTTCAGTTTTTTTCTGCCTAGCAGAAGGAGAAGACGTGGCTCCCTCAGGAGCCAGTCTCCTGACCTATTTTATTCCTTTTTGGAATTCTTTTTTATTTTATTTTTGAGAATCTTCTATCAACTGTCGGCTGGGCAACAGGTTGGGTACAAGATATCCTCGTAGTCTTCCCTGTCCGACCATCGAGCGTGCTGATCCTCGCCTTGTGTGCGTGAGACTCAGTTCATGACAGGCCCCATGACTCCAGGGGTGGCCGGGTTTGCTTTCATGCTCCCACGGTCCTCTCAAGACTGAACAGCTCCTGACTGACTGTATCTTTCGCGGTGGACCGGGCCGACAGCTACTCAGTACTGCACTGTGATAGTCCTGTCAGAAACACCAGTGTGTCCCTCAGGGGACGGGTAAGTAGTCTCTCCTGCCTGCAGGTGAGTACAAAAGGCTGTGTGTTTCTCTGTGGGGGATTTTCCCTGTCTCCCCCTGTATTTTATTGTCACTCTCTGTCACCATTACTGGCGCTGGCTGTGTGGGGTGCTTGGGGGTCACACTGTTCTTGGGGGGCTCATGCTGGTCTGCAATGTATGCTTTGGGGCTTTTTTGTGTGTTTTTTTTTGGGGCCTGAGCGCCGAGTGGCGCTGTGCGTGTGTGCTGTTTCATTTTAACTGCGTCATGGTGGCCATCTTGCCGCGGATCGCCTCAGTGAAGTGCGGCGGCCATTTTCTTGTAGCCCGCGCGCTTTTCAGCACTAGTTTGGCCTCTAGCGCTGCTGTAGCAGCGCGAATCTCCTCACAGTCTCCTCACAGCTCACCAGCGCTGACACAGCGCGGTACAGACAGCGGAACTTAGCGGTCCCTGGTCCGGTTTGGTGAGTCCCCTGGGCGCCCCCTCCTCAGTCAGCACAGCCTGTGGGTGGACTTTTTATCTGAGAGAGTCTCAGAGGGGGACAATATGGAGTCTGTGTCACCAGCTTCCCCTAAAAATGTCAGTGGCAACAGGCAGTGCTTCAGCACCTGCGGTCCCTATGGACCTGTTGTGGGCAGCCCTGGAATCAATTTCTGACCAGGATGGGAGCTGTGTGCAAGCGCAAGGTACAAAAAAGGCGCCCTCTCCCCACTTTATCTACTCGAGGGCAGTGCGCTGATTCAGATATGGGCCTAGCCACTATCGCTCAGGACCCTAGTTCTGGATGTATGGATGGTTTTGAACAGGACATTCCTTATGAGGAAAACTCCAGTTCTGAGTCAGTAAATGACAGGGCGCTTGTTAGTGTGCTCATGACTGCGGTGAGGGACACTCTCAAGCTCAAATGCTGCGGATGCAGAACCTCAGGCGGATACTGTCTCCTTTGGTTCTTTTAAGGCCAGGCCTTCTAAAGGGGTTTTTTCCATTGTACTTTCTTTGACAAGCTCATTGATAAGGTCTGGAAAAAGCCGCAGAAGAATTTTTTATGGTCCCGCGGCGTTTGTCTATCAGATACCCCTTTGAAGATGCCCTACTTAAAAAGTGGGCTTCTCCCCCAGTGGTCGACCCTCCAGTCGCCCTGTTGAACAAGGCCACCACTCTCCCGATGGAGGGGACTCCTGCATTAAGGACCCCACTGACAGGAGGTCAGAAGTGGTGCGCATAGCCATGTTTGCCTTGTTGGGATCCGCCCTGCGGCCTGTGGTAGCGGCGACCCTTGTGTTTTAAAACACTTACAGGTTGGGCAAAAATGTTGCACCTAGCTGTACAGGAGCATAATCTTCCTCCAGACACAGTTACTCTGGCCCACCAACTGGGCAGGGCCTGGTTTATGTGTGCGACACCACGTTGGACGCGGGCCCTTTAACATCCAGGGCCTCTGTCCCGACGGTGGTATGGCGTCGTCTTATCTGGTTGAAATGCTGGTCTGCTGACCTAGCCTCTAAGAAGCTCCTGACGTATCTACCTTTTTATAGGTGGTAGACTTTTCGGTGCTGCTCTGGATGTCATCGTCAAGGATGTCATGGGAGGTAAAAGGACTCTTCTTCCTTAGACTGGCAAGGGTAAGGGGGCCCGCCGCAAACAGGGTCTTTTCCTTTCCAGCAAACAAGGGTTTTTTTCGTCAGTCGGGTCCACAGGTAGGTCCTCCCAGACTGACGGAGTGCGGCTGGTGGGCACAAGCGCCCCTGGGTGCGTAAGCCAAACAAGCGGCTCCCGAGCCCGCCTCCGCGTGAAGTCTTGCCTCCGCCCGACTCTGGGGTGGGGGGACGACTTCGCAGGTCACGAATCGGTGGTCCTCCCGAATCTCCGACTGGTGGGTGTGCGAGGAGGTCACCTCAGGATACAGGATAGTATTCCGATCCTGGCCCCCAGACAGATTCTTTCCCTCAAATCTTCCTCTCCTTCCTACCTGTCGGGCAGCCCTCTTGGGGGCTGTACAGGATTTGATCAGGTCCGGAGTGATTGTGCCGGTTCCGTCACAGGAGAGTTTTCAGGGATTCTACTTGAATCTGTTTGTCGTCCCAAAGGTAGGACGTGGTTCGACCTGTCCTGGACCTCAAGGCCCTGAATGCCTTCGAGAAGGTGCAGAAATTCCGCATGGAATCCATTCGCACGGTGATCGCTACACTCCACCAAAGGGATTTTCTTCTGGCGTCCTTGGACTTCAAGGACGCCTACTTGCATGTTCCGATCTGCGCAAGTCACCGGAAGTTTCTGCGCTTTGCGATCAGCGAAGTCCACTATCGATTGTGGCTCTTCCTTTCGGCCTAGCCTCGGCACCAAGGGTGTTCACCAAGGTGCTTGCTCCGGTTCTAGCCTTCTGTTACAGCGAGGTATTGCTGTCGTGGGCTATCTGGACGATCTTCTGCTAAGAGCAGAAAGTGGATCAGACTTAGAGGAAAGGTGACTATCATCAATTAGACCCTCAGGGACTCGGGTGGTTCCTGAACATTCAGGAGTCAGTCCTGGTCCCGACTCAGTGTCTGGAGTATCTAGTTCTGATTCTGGACTCCTTGGAGGCAAAGGTATCCTACCTCTGGAGAAGTTGCTGACACTTCAGTCTGCGGTGCGGGTGCTGACATCCCAAAAATGGTTGTCAATCCGTTTTTTGCATGAGAGTCCAGAGACTCGTGGTGGCCTCCTTCGCGGCCGTTCCGTATGCCCAATCACACACCAGGGCATTGCAGAAGGAGATCTTGTCCACCTGGGACAAATCCCCGTTGTCCTTGGATCTTCAGATCCAGGTGATTCACCTGGTCAGGGCGCCCCTGACATGGTGGTTGAGATCCTCGGCTCTTCGGTCCGGAAAGGCGTTCCCCTCCCATCCACTGGACGGTACTCACGACGGACACCAGCCTGACGGGCTGGGGTGAAGTCTGGGGAGTCCTGTCGGCTCATTCCTTGGACTCCGGACGAGCCCGTTTACCAATCACTGTTCTGGTAATACGGGCCATCGGACTGTGTCTCTCCTCAGGTCAGAGAGAGTACGGGGTCGCTCCATCAGGAGCCAGTCGGACACCGCCACGGCGGTGGCGTATGTAAACCATCAAGGGGGAACTCGGAGCTCAGCTGCGGCTTCCGAGGTAGTCCGTATCCTGAAGTGGGCCGGAAGAAACGTGCCGGCTCTGTAGGCCATTTTACATTCTGGGCATAGACAATGGGCAGGCGGACTATCTGAGTCGCCAATCGCCAGACACCGGACCAAGAAGAGTGGTCCTTGCATATTTCAACTCCTTTGCCGACGGTGGGGCACGCCGGATGTGGACCTGCTGGCCTTTCGACTCAATCGCAAGGGTCGAGGTTGTGGCCAGATCCAGGGATCCTTGGGCGATGCCTCGGATGCGTTGGTGGCCCCATAAGGTCCTTATCGCCTGATATAAACTACGGCGATCCTAATTGTTCCGGATTGGCCGCCGCATCACTGGTACGCTGATCTGGTACGTCTCGTCGCGGACGTTCCCTGGCGGTTGCCGATGGGGGAGGACCTTCAGTCTCAAGGTCCTATGCTTCATCCGGCTTACAGTCTCTGGCTTTAACGGCAGGGCTGTTAAAAGCCAGGTGTTGAGGGACCAAGGTCTCTCGGACTCTGTCATTTTGACCATGTTAAGGACACGGAAGTCTTCCTCCAGGCAGATCTATCACCGTACCTGGAAAGCTTATATCGCCATGTGCGAAGTGCTGGACTGGCGTCCTCGGACGTATTCCGTCCCCAGAATCCTGCGTCCTCTGCAGTGTGGAGTGACCCAAAAGCTTGCTTTGAGTACCATCAAGGATCAGATTTCGGCCTTGGCCGTCTTCTTTCAGCGACCTCTAGCGGGTCATTTTCTTGGTTAGCACCTTGTGTTGGGTTCGCCATGTGCTCCCTCCTGTCAAGCCTCCTCTCCCAACGTGGGATCTGAATTTGGTGCTCTCGGTCCTCCAGGAACCTCCTTTTGGGAATATCCGGGATATTCCCTTCTTGTCTTGTCTCAGAAGGTGGCCTTTTTAGTGGCAATCACTTCTGTTTGACGAGTGTCTGAGTTGGCGGCTTTGTCCTGCAAGTCGCCATGTTTAGTCATCCATAAGGATAAGGCGGTGTTGCATCCGCGACCTTCCTTTTTTGCCAAAGGTGGTGTCGACCTTTCACCTACATGAGGACATTACCCTCCTGTCCTTGTGTCCTCACCCATCGCATCCCAGAGAGTTTGCGCTGCACATATTGGAGGTGGTACGAGCCTTACGGGTGTACCTGTCTGCTACTGCTTCTATTCAGAAGTCCGACTCACTATTTGTGACTGTCTCTGGTCCATAACAGGGCCAAGCGGTTTCGTCTGCCATCATTTTTAGGGGAATCAGACAAACCGTCATTCAAGCCTATGCTCTCAAAGGGCGGGCGCCTCCCTTTCCGGTTACGGCGCATTCCACCAGGACAATTGGTGCTTCCTGGGTTTCCCGACATCAAGCGTCGGTTGCACAAGTGTGCAAGGCGGCGACCTGGTTGTCTGTTCATGCCTTTTAAGTTTTATAAGGTTAATGTGGCTGCATCTTCGGATGCTTCCTTCGGCCGCAGGGTGCTGCAGGCCGCTGTTTAAAGTTGCGACTCCTCCGTTGAGGAGCTCTGCCTTATTGGAGTGAAGTTTTGGTTTTTCCATTTATACTGCTCCCATCCCTCTTGACACTGCTTTGGGACATCCCACGTGTAAAGTGTAAAGAGACACCGTGTCAGTCCATGGATGGTAAGAGAAAATAGGATTTTTTGTACTCACCGTAAAATCCTTTTCTCTGACATCCATGGACTGACACGGCACCCACCCTTCCTTTTAAGTTTGTACTGCTTTGTTACGAACTGAAGTCTGCTGACTGTAGTGGGAGGGTTATGTACGGAGGGACCGCCCCCTGGGTGGGGCTGTTCAGCTCTGGCTTTTGGAATGTATGTATAACATTTCGCATTCTGCCTAGGTCTTCTCCTGCAGGCAGGGACATAACCCACGTGTAAAGTGTAAAGAGACACCTTGTCAGTCCATGGATGTCAGAGAAAAGGATTTTATGGTGAGTACAAAAAATCCTATTTTTTTCTTTTGGACGAGAAAAACGACCGTGTGTGGGCTTTTTGTCATTTTTCCCGACGGGAAAAACGGCATTAATCACGACGAGAAAAATTAGAACATGCTCTAATTTTTCTCGTCGTGATTCCCGTCATTTTTTTCCACGGCAGTTTTCCCATAGTCGTTTTTTTTGACCAAGAAAAAAAAATGTAATTTAAAACGGCCGTGTGTAGGGGAACAAGCTGTTCCTCGCTTTTCACGCCGATTTTCTCGACTGTGTTTTCACCGTCGAAAAAATTGATCGTGTGTACACGGCATAAGCTAGAGTTTGGCTTTAATTTGTTGGTGTAATAAAATTTGCTAGTACATTTAACACTCACTGGGTTTAATATCACTTTAATTCACACAAAGTGGCCCATTTGTATTGTTTACAATTAGAGAATTTCAAGCATCTTCTTTTTATTACCGTAAAGGGGAAAATAAGGCAAATTCTAACTTTTTTTTTTGATGTTCCTCCTCCTACATATCCTGCATGCCCTATATATAAAAACAAAAGATCTGTGTACTTACCTATTTTTAATCTGGTCTGGTCACATGATTCTACAGCATAGGCACTTACTGTGTCAGTAAGTGGAATGCCAACAATCAGAAGCCATGAGAGCCTATGGGTGAAATCATGGCTCCCGGAAGTCCCAGCCGTCGTCTAGCCAATGATGTCGTTGGTTGTTAGGATGTTAGTGCTTTCCCCATATGGTGCCCAAGGTTGTATTGTTGCCCAATAAAAAAATGGCTTTGTGTAATAAAAAGGCAGGCTTGATCCACTTGTTGACTTGTTGACAATGTTTAGGCAACTTGCGGAAAGTTTTAGGCATTTTGCATAGGCACCTGTGAAGGACCCAGAAGGCATCCAAGGGTGCCACAGCATCTTGGTTGAAAAAGGCTGCTTCAGAATCTTATAAAAACAGGACAACGAACTGAAGTTATGCTTCCTGCATTTAAAAAAAAAAACATTGATATGTATTCATTATTTTCTTTACCCTAGCTATAACATTAAAGCGGAGTTCCACCCAAAAGTGGAACGTCCGCTTTAAGCACTCCTCGCTCCCTGACATGCCACATTTGGCATGTCATTTTTTTGGGTGGGAGTGTGTACCTTTTTTTTTTAGTGGGACTACCTGTCCCACTTCCTCTTCTTGGCCGCCTAGGTGGCGACTCCTCTCTCCCTAGGCGGCCCCTCCCTGCCAGCGACCTTTTGGGACACGTCACAGGTCCCAGAAGATTTGCTGGCCAATAGTAGAGTGCCAATAGCAGAAATCTAAAGTAGATTTCTAACAATATAAGATATGTTTTATTTACAGAAAATTTGTGTTGAATGTTTATTGTTTATACCATGTTTTAAAATGTATACAAAGGGTCTTAGATCCCAGAGTTCATATATACAGTATATATATCTTTATTGCAGGGTCTAGGATTTAGAAGAGGTATTGGTTAACTGTTTGTTTTATTTGTTGTCAATCGGATTATGTAATTATGCTATGTTTTCAATAATTACTCTAAGACAATGAGCTTGATAATAATTGGTTGCATGGGTTACACCTGCATTCATACCTGGAAAATATTTAAGCCCCTACTTACTATACTTTATAAAGATAAAGAACAAATATGAAAATAGTGTCTTGGAATGTAAAGAGTTTGAGATCTCCTTCAAAAAGAATGAAAGTTTTACGTCATCTTAACAGACTACACACTGACATAGCCTTACTCCAGGAGACACACCTAACAGATGATGATGACATCAAACGCATGCATAAGCTATGGGTAGGGGAGGCAAAAGGATCCTCTGCAGTGGGCTGTAAGGCCGGAGTAATAACTTTGCTCCATAAATAAAAATGATCCTATAATATAACTGCAGTAAATAAAGACCATTTAGGTCGTAAACAAACTATTCACTTAAAAGTTGTCACACGAAAAATGGCCATCACTAACATTTATGCACCAAATACACCTAGGAAAACATTCTATTAAGATCTCACTACTTGGGTTCTGAAAGCTCACGAAGATCACCAAGTTATAGAAGGGGATTTAAATGCGACCATGAATCCAGAGGAAGATAGATCATTCAGATGCACTCCTGAACCTAGCAATACTAATTCCTCCTCCAGTTCCATTACCCCCTTACCCCAAACCATGTCTATTCTTAAAATGACAGACATACAGTATGGCAGCTAGGGATGAGCTTCGTGTTCGAGTCGAACATACGTTCGACTCGAACATCGGCTGTTCGATCGTTCAACGAAGATCGAACGATTTGGGCCGTTCGCGCCAAATTCGAGTGACGCGAACGGCCCACAATGCACTACGCCATCGCAGTGTCATCCAGGCGCTGTGATTGGCCAAGCATGCACTGTGACCCCGCATGCTTGGCCAATCACAGCGCCGGCAGCGAGGAGAGCAATGATTGGCCACAGGCAGGATGCCTGTGGCCAATTATTGCTGAGGGTGTTCAGTACACGCCCCACACTATAAAAGGCCGCCAGCACGGCGGCCTAGTGTAGTGTGTTCCGGAGCAGGGATAGAGCAGCATAGGCAGGGACAGTGACTTTTATTTCTTTCTTGCTTAACCTGGATTCCTTTAGTTTAGGGAAAGAGAAGGATAGGTAGGGAGAGTGTCAGTGTGTTTTGTGCTTGTGCTATAGTGTGCTTAAAAAAAACATTTTTTCTAGGGACAGAAAACTGTAGGTAGGGAGAGTGTCAGTTTCTTTCACTGTGCAAGTCCTTGTTTCTAGGGACCTGGAAGGACAGTGAGTGAATTCTCCTTGTGCTATATTGTGCTTAAAAAAAACATTTTTTCTAGGGACAGAAAACTGTAGGTAGGGAGAGTGTCAGTTTCTTTCACTGTGCAAGTCCTTGTTTCCAGGGACCTGGAAGGACAGTGAGTGAATTCTCCTTGTGCTATATTGTGCTTAAAAAAAACATTTTTTCTAGGGACAGAAAACTGTAGGTAGGGAGAGTGTCAGTTTCTTTCACTGTGCAAGTCCTTGTTTCTAGGGACCTGGAAGGACAGTGAGTGAATTCTCCTTGTGCTATATTGTGCTTAAAAAAAACATTTTTTCTAGGGACAGAAAACTGTAGGTAGGGAGAGTGTCAGTTTCTTTCACTGTGCAAGTCCTTGTTTCCAGGGACCTGGAAGGACAGTGAGTGAATTCTCCTTGTGCTATATTGTGCTTAAAAAAAACATTTTTTCTAGGGACAGAAAACTGTAGGTAGGGAGAGTGTCAGTTTCTTTCACTGTGCAAGTCCTTGTTTCTAGGGACCTGGAAGGACAGTGAGTGAATTCTCCTTGTGCTATATTGTGCTTGAAAAAAACATTTTTTCTAGGGACAGAAAACTGTAGGTAGGGAGAGTGTCAGTTTCTTTCACTGTGCAAGTCCTTGTTTCCAGGGACCTGGAAGGACAGTGAGTGAATTCTCCTTGTGCTATAGTGTGCTTAAAAAAAACATTTTTTCTAGGGACAGAAAACTGTAGGTAGGGAGAGTGTCAGTTTCTTTCACTGTGCAAGTCCTTGTTTCTAGGGACCTGGAAGGACAGTGAGTGAATTCTCCTTGTGCTATATTGTGCTTAAAAAAAACATTTTTTCTAGGGACAGAAAACTGTAGGTAGGGAGAGTGTCAGTTTCTTTCACTGTGCAAGTCCTTGTTTCTAGGGACCTGGAAGGACAGTGAGTGAATTCTCCTTGTGCTATATTGTGCTTAAAAAAAACATTTTTTCTAGGGACAGAAAACTGTAGGTAGGGAGAGTGTCAGTTTCTTTCACTGTGCAAGTCCTTGTTTCCAGGGACCTGGAAGGACAGTGAGTGAATTCTCCTTGTGCTATATTGTGCTTAAAAAAAACATTTTTTCTAGGGACAGAAAACTGTAGGTAGGGAGAGTGTCAGTTTCTTTCACTGTGCAAGTCCTTGTTTCCAGGGACCTGGAAGGACAGTGAGTGAATTCTCCTTGTGCTATAGTGTGCTTAAAAAAAACATTTTTTCTAGGGACAGAAAACTGTAGGTAGGGAGAGTGTCAGTTTCTTTCACTGTGCAAGTCCTTGTTTCTAGGGACCTGGAAGGACAGTGAGTGAATTCTCCTTGTGCTATATTGTGCTTAAAAAAAACATTTTTTCTAGGGACAGAAAACTGTAGGTAGGGAGAGTGTCAGTTTCTTTCACTGTGCAAGTCCTTGTTTCCAGGGACCTGGAAGGACAGTGAGTGAATTCTCCTTGTGCTATATTGTGCTTAAAAAAAACATTTTTTCTAGGGACAGAAAACTGTAGGTAGGGAGAGTGTCAGTTTCTTTCACTGTGCAAGTCCTTGTTTCCAGGGACCTGGAAGGACAGTGAGTGAATTCTCCTTGTGCTATAGTGTGCTTAAAAAAAACATTTTTTCTAGGGACAGAAAACTGTAGGTAGGGAGAGTGTCAGTTTCTTTCACTGCGCAAGTCCTTGTTTCTAGGGACCTGGAAGGACAGTGAGTGAATTCTCCTTGTGCTATATTGTGCTTAAAAAAAACATTTTTTCTAGGGACAGAAAACTGTAGGTAGGGAGAGTGTCAGTTTCTTTCACTGTGCAAGTCCTTGTTTCCAGGGACCTGGAAGGACAGTGAGTGAATTCTCCTTGTGCTATATTGTGCTTAAAAAAAACATTTTTTCTAGGGACAGAAAACAGTAGGTAGGGAGAGTGTCAGTTTCTTTCACTGTGCAAGTCCTTGTTTCTAGGGACCTGGAAGGACAGTGAGTGAATTCTCCTTGTGCTATATTGTGCTTAAAAAAAACATTTTTTCTAGGGACAGAAAACTGTAGGTAGGGAGAGTGTCAGTTTCTTTCACTGTGCAAGTCCTTGTTTCTAGGGACCTGGAAGGACAGTGAGTGAATTCTCCTTGTGCTATATTGTGCTTAAAAAAAACATTTTTTCTAGGGACAGAAAACTGTAGGTAGGGAGAGTGTCAGTTTCTTTCACTGTGCAAGTCCTTGTTTCCAGGGACCTGGAAGGACAGTGAGTGAATTCTCCTTGTGCTATATTGTGCTTAAAAAAAACATTTTTTCTAGGGACAGAAAACTGTAGGTAGGGAGAGTGTCAGTTTCTTTCACTGTGCAAGTCCTTGTTTCTAGGGACCTGGAAGGACAGTGAGTGAATTCTCCTTGTGCTATATTGTGCTTAAAAAAAACATTTTTTCTAGGGACAGAAAACTGTAGGTAGGGAGAGTGTCAGTTTCTTTCACTGTGCAAGTCCTTGTTTCCAGGGACCTGGAAGGACAGTGAGTGAATTCTCCTTGTGCTATATTGTGCTTAAAAAAAACATTTTTTCTAGGGACAGAAAACTGTAGGTAGGGAGAGTGTCAGTTTCTTTCACTGTGCAAGTCCTTGTTTCTAGGGACCTGGAAGGACAGTGAGTGAATTCTCCTTGTGCTATATTGTGCTTAAAAAAAACATTTTTTCTAGGGACAGAAAACTGTAGGTAGGGAGAGTGTCAGTTTCTTTCACTGTGCAAGTCCTTGTTTCCAGGGACCTGGAAGGACAGTGAGTGAATTCTCCTTGTGCTATATTGTGCTTAAAAAAAACATTTTTTCTAGGGACAGAAAACTGTAGGTAGGGAGAGTGTCAGTTTCTTTCACTGTGCAAGTCCTTGTTTCAAGGGACAGAGAAGGACACCTGAAGGTAGCCCTTATTGCTTTTTTCCCCATCTCCCTGCAGGCCATCTATTAGAATGTCTGGAAGGCAAACAAGGAGAGGCAGACAGTCAGGAGGCAATAAAAGAGGCAAGCAGGCTCTGTGTCTGGGGGCAACAGTGCTGGTCGTGGACGCGGTGCATTGTCATCAGCACATGGCCATGGGACACGCTTGTCCTTCTTTTCGGCAGCTGGACATGTTGAGCCACATCATGCCGAAGACTTGGTAGAGTGGATGACCAAGCCCTCCTCCTCCTCCTCATCCTCTCTCACCCAGGCTCAGGGTACTGGCAAAGCAGCTGCCAAAGCGTCCTCTTCCCTGGTATCAATGTCAGACTCATCATCAGTCACTCCTTCCCTAGACCCACCATGTCCTCCTCCTGAGGAGTCCCCCGAACTGTTTGAGCACAGTGTTGGGTACATGCTCCAGGAGGATGCCCAGCGTTTCGAAGGGTCTGATGATGAAACCCAGCTACAGGAAGGCAGTAGGGTGAGAGCAGACAGAGGGGATGCTCAAGAAGGACACCAATCTGGCAGTCATGTTCCAGCAGCTGCAGCATACTGCCAGATTGGCTCCAGTGATGAGGAGGGAGGGGATGATGAGGTCACTGACTCCACGTGGGTGCCTAATAGGAGAGAGGAGGAGGAGGATGAGGAGGAGGCACATCTCCAACGAGACAGGATGCCCTTTGGTGGCCAGCGTAAGGGCAGTACACCGACGGAATCACACCGCAGAGCTCCGCCTGTGCAGGGCGCTGCCTCTGCCCGTCATTCAAAAAGTTCCTTGGTGTGGGCCTTTTTTGAGGCTAGTGCATCAGAAAGCACAGCTGCTGTTTGCAACATATGTCTCAAGCGTATATCGCGTGGCCAAAACATCAGCCGCTTGGGTACCACATGCCTGACCAGACATATATTGACCTGCCATGCAGCTCGTTGGCAAGCCTACCTCAAAGACCCACACCAAAGAACAAAGCGGACCTCTCCTTGCACCGCATCAGCTGGGATCTCCAACCCCACTATAACTTCAGTCCTCTCAGAAACATGCACTGAGAGGAATGAAGGTGTAGAATTAGGTGTGTCACAGCCAAGTACTTGCGGCCATTCTGCTAGCAGTACACCGACGTCCGATTCTAGCAGGCAAATTTCCCTGCCCCAGCTGCTGGACCGTCGAAAGAAGTTCACTCCCAGCCATCCACATGCCCAGCGGTTGAATGCTAGCTTGGCTAAATTGCTAGCGCTTCAACTGCTGCCTTTTCAGTTGGTAGACTCGGCCCCCTTCCGTGAGTTTGTGCAATGTGCGGTTCCTCAGTGGCAGGTTCCCAAACGCCACTTTTTCTCACGGAAGGCTATTCCGGCTCTCTACCGGCATGTGGAAGGCAATGTCTTGGCCTCGCTGGACAGGGCGGTCAGCGGTAAGGTGCATATTACCGCTGACTCATGGTCCAACAGGCATGGACAGGGACGTTACCTTTCTTTCACGGCCCATTGGGTCACTCTTTTGGCAGCTGGGAAGGATGCAGGACAAGGTGCAGTAGTGTTGGAGGTTGTCCCACCGCCACGCCTCCAAAATGCTACTACTGGTTGTGACACACCTCTCTCCTCCACCCCCTCCTCTTCTTCTTCCTCCATGGCCTCTTCCTGTGGTTTGTCCTATGAACCAGCGGTGCTCCGTAGCCGTTCACGGGGCTACGCAAGTACGCAGGCAAAAAGATGCCATGCCGTGCTTGCGCTGGTGTGTTTGGGGGACAGAAGCCACACTGGGGCAGAGGTCCTGTCTGCTCTGCAGGGCCAGGCCGAGAGGTGGTTGACGCCACGCCAGCTTAAGCCAGGAATGGTGGTTTGCGACAATGGCACCAACCTCCTCTCCGCCCTCCGACAGGGACAACTGACCCATGTGCCCTGTGTGGCTCACGTCCTTAACCTGGTGGTGCAGCGGTTCTTGGGCAGGTACCCGGGCTTACAGGATGTCCTGAGGCAGGCCAGGAAAGTCTGTGTGCATTTCCGCAGATCTTATAATGCCAGTGCTCGCCTGGCTGAGCTGCAAAAGGAGTTGAACCTGCCCAAGAACCGCCTTATATGTGACATGCCCACCAGGTGGAACTCAACGTTGGCCATGCTGCAGCGGCTGCACACGCAGCAGAGGGCCATCAATGAGTACCTGTGCGACTACGGCACCAGGACAGGGTCAGGGGAGCTTGGTTTTTTTTCTCCACGCCAGTGGGGCATGATCAGGGATGCATGCACTGTCCTGGCACCATTTGAGGAGGCCACGAGGATGGTGAGCAGTGACAGTGCATGCATCAGTGACACTGTACCTCTTGTCCACCTGTTGGAGCACACGCTGCGTGGAATAATGGACAGGGCACTTGAGGCAGAACAGAGGCAGGAAGAGGAGGACTTCCTTGCCTCTCAAGGCCCCCTTTACCCAGACAGTGTTCCTTCTGTCCCACCCATCACACAGGAAGAGGAAGAGGAGGAGGAGGAGGAGGAGGAGGATTGTGTCAGCATGGAGGTGGAGGCTGGCACTCAGCATCATCAGCAGCAGTCTTTTAGGGATGATTTACAGTCCCAAGAAACCAGTGGACTTGTACGTGGCTGGGAGGAGGTGACTGCGGATCATGTCGTCCTTAGTGACCCAGAGGACTCCGGAGCGAATGCCTCAGCAAACCTACGCTGCATGGCCTCCCTGATCCTGCAAAGTCTGCGGAAGGATCCTCGTATTCTTCGGATCAAGGAGAGGGACCATTACTGGCTGGCCACTCTCCTTGATCCACGGTACAAGGGTAAGGTTGCGGACCTTATGTTACCGTCGCAGAGGGAGCAGAGGATGAGACAACTCCGGGAGGCCTCGCAGAAAGGTCTGTGCAACGCGTTCCCAGAGACTGGGAGGTTACAAACTCCTGGTCCAGGACAACGAGTTGCTGAGGCTTCGGCCAGTCAAAGAAGGAGCGGTGGGGAAGGTGGCCGTCTGACCGATGCGTTCAGACAATTCTTTAGTCCGCAGCCCCAAAGTATGATTGGTTCCAGCAACCATCGCCAGCGTCTGATAAACATGGTGCAGGAATATCTAGGGGCAAGGTCAGACTTGGACACCTTCCCCACCGAAAATCCTCTGGCTTACTGGGTCTTGAGGATGGATCACTGGCCAGAGCTTGCACAGTATGCAATTGAGCTACTGGCCTGTCCTGCATCCAGCGTTCTTTCGGAACGCACATTCAGTGCTGCTGGAGGATTTGTCACGGATCACAGGGTGCGCCTGTCCACCGACTCGGTTGATCGACTGACTTTCATCAAGATGAACCAGTCTTGGATCACCACCAGCTACCACACACCTGATGCTGATATAACAGACTAATTGATTTTAACATGTCACGTCCCTTCAAGACTGATGCTGATGCTGAGTGCCTGTGCTGTTATGTTGACTGGCTATCCTCCTCCTCCGAGTCCTCAATGATACGATTGATGATGATAGCTTGGAAGATCATTTTTGTTTATGGGTGCCGCCACCAGTGGCTAAGGCCCAATTTTTCAGCCCCTGTTTTACAGGGGCGTGTACTTACAATTTTTTTAGCAATAATTTGCCATAGGGCTCATTGCTGTGCTCCAAGTACAGTATCTGTGAGGGGTTGTAGTGTTGTGCCACCAGTGCCTAAGGCCCAATTTTTCAGCCCCTGTTCAACAGGGGCATGCAATTACAATTCTTGATGTAATAATTCACAGCAGGGCCCATTCCTGCACCCACCAACAGTAAGTATGAGGGCTTAAAGTGTTGTGGCAACGCCACCACCACCACCACCACGAAAGGCCCAATTTTTCAGCCCCTGTTCAAAAGGGGCATGTAATTACAATTCTTGATCTAATAATTCACAGCAGGGCCCATTCCTGCACCCACCAAGAGTAACTCTGAGGGCTTACAGTGTTGTGGCAACACCACCACCACCACCACCACCACGAAAAGCCCAATTTTTCAGCCCCTGTTCAACAGGGGCATGCAATTACAATTCTTGATCTAATAATTCACAGCAGGGCCCATTGCTGCACCCACCAAGAGTAACTGTCAGGGCTTACAGTGTTGTGGCACCAGCACCACCATCAAAGCCCCAATTTTTACTACCACTGTTCAACAATTATATGTAATTAAAATTCCTGATATAATAGTTGACAGCAGGGCGTTCCAGCACCAACCAAGAGTAACTGTGAGTGCTTACAGTGTTGTGCCAACACCAACAACTAAGGGGCCTATTTCTGCAGAGTATATACGGCAGGTCCCTACTTTCAAACATCCAACTTACAAACGACTCCTACTTGCAAACGAAAGAAGACAACAGGAAGTGAGAGGAAATCTACCCCTAGGAAGGAAAATTCTCTCCTGTAAGAATAAATATGGGAGAAAGGTGTCTCCTCTGTACTGATGCTTTATCAGCAATCCTTGTTTCAAGAAAAACACCACATTTCAAAAACAGTTGTCATTGGGACGGAAAGTGAGGTGAAATGTTCTGAACAGGGGCACAGACAGCAAAACAAATGTTACAGGGGTGATAACCCTTACCTATGTTTCCCAAAAAGTTTAAAAATAGATTTTTGGGCTGGAGCTACACTTCAACAATGTACCTGTTCAAAATTACAAACACATTCTACATAAGAACAAACCTACAGTCCCTGTCTTGTATGCACCGCCTGTATACGGCTGTTCAGAGTATATAGGGCCTTTTTTATTTTATGTGCGGGGTTCCCCTTAATATCCATACAAGACCCAAAGGGGCTGGTAATGGGCTGGGGTAGGGGGGGGGGGGTCATGGGGTAGCTATGCCATTTTTCTTAAAGATTTTCATCCATATTACCGGGACCAGACATTACATTAAAGCCGCAAGAAGTTTTAAATGGCTTTTTTTTCCTTTAGAAGTGTCATTTTGTGCAGGGACAGTTCTAAACACGGGAAACATGTGGCACTTCACAGGCATACTTTAGACACCCCCCAGGTACGATATTTAAAGGAATATTTGACTTTTTTTTTCACTTTATGCATCATTAAAATGACTGCTCCCGAAAAACGACCGTTTTTAAAACTTCTTTTTGCATTGATACATGTCCCCTGGTGCAGAACCCGGGTTCCCAAACCCTTTTTAGGACAATAACATGCATAATAGTTGTTATAATTAGCACTTTAGAATTCGAACGTTCGCATCCATTGTATTTAATAGGGTTCTAATGTTCGTACGAACTTTCGGTCCGTTCGCGGGTTCTGGTGCGAACCGAACCCGGGGGTGTTCGGCTCATCACTAATGGCAGCTAACACATCCCTTAGATATAGAATATACTTTTTAATCATCTCCTCGTAACTCCTTCTCAAGGATAGATTATTTTTTCTGCTCAACATCCTCAGTGCCATTAGTCAAAGACCACTGTCCAATAAGCTTAACTCTAATGGACATACAAACCCATGGAAATTTAAGATTGTGGAGGTTCCCCTCTTTTTTTAGCAAAAAAATTGGATATCCAGGACCAAAAAACGCTTGGAATGACTAACTAACTGTGGCTAACTTTAAACCATAACCTATACTGGGAAACAGCTAAAACCTTTCTCAGAGGAAAGATAATAGCTTATTGTAACGACACCCCAAATATGAAAGTGGGTAATGCCGTTTAGATCTCTTCCCTCTCCTGGACACAAATTCAATGTCGATCCTCCACAGTCAGACGACCACTTCCCATAGGAATTAATCCTTCCGAAAGAACGAGACGCACTCTATATCTTTCCAACATGAACTGCTTTATTATGAGAAAACACAGGTCTTTTTATACACTCAACGAATCCTGCATTGATCTACATGAACAATGGTCCAACTCCACCCATAACAAGGCCCAATACACATTATTTTGACACCTCTTAGAAGACAACAGGTTAGCTTTTGTCTCCCATTATCAAAAGACTTTACACAATAGAACATAATGAATTTTCAATACACATCTCACAATGAAAGGATCTGTAGCCTTTCTGTCTGCCAGGGTACCATACCTGTAATTACAGACTTAATTACCACAAGCCACACTAGACAGTAGAATGTAAATCACCCCACACCTCATCACAGCAATGATTACACAACCCCCACACACAGTATACATTCAATCTATATATAATATATATACTGCATTGAATCTGATTATCACCGATCATGGTGGGGTTCTCATTCACCCTGTGCCCCTAAGTGAGACACAGGGTGGTTTACACATAAGAGGCATTGGGGAAGCTGAAGCAAGGGTATCTCATACTGTCTAAGAGATTCTGGGTTCCCCGGGCCTTCCCGTTACACTTATGTCTCACAGTTTAAAAAAAAAAAAAGGTATCGTTTAGCTAGTGCTGTCCTGAGGAGAGCACAAAATAATTTAACAAAACACACTAGAGAATAAAAAAGCCTGGCATGAAGCAAAAAGACGATTTGATCTATGGACTAACCAACAAAAATATATTAAACCATCATTTGCCTCACTACAATTTCATAAATATGACAACAAATCAGGAAAATTACTAGCTAAACTCGTCAAAGGCCCTTTCCAACCTACCCACATATTGGCTTTAAAAATCCTAAAGTAACCATAGCTAACACCTTAAGACCCCTTTCACACTGGAGCGTTTTGCAGGCGCTATAGCGTTAAAAATAGCGCCTGCAAAACGCTGCTAAACTGCTGCCCCATTCATTCCAGTGTGAAAGCCCGAGGGCTTTCACACTGGAGCCTTGCGCTAGCAGGACGTTAGAAAAAGTCCTGCTAGCCGCATCTTTGCAGCGGTGAAGGAGCGATGTGTTTACCGCTCCTCCACCGCTGCTGCCCATTGAAATGAATGGGACAGAGCGGCTATACCGCCCGCAATGCGCTGCTTCAGCAGCGCATTGCGGGCGGTTTTAACCCTTTCTCGGCCGCTAGCGGGGGTAAAACCGCCCCGCTAGCGGCCGAAATCCGCCGCAAATCCACCCATAGCGTCGGCGGTAAAAATGGCGGTATTTTACCGCCGACGCTATGGGTGCTCCAGTGTGAAAGGGCTGTAAGTGAAACAATAAATTTACTATCAGATTTCTATAAAGATTTATATTCGCAGGAACCCTAAAGCCCTGTACACACGATAGGTTTTACTGATGAAAACAGTCCGATGGACTTTTTTCATCGGACAAACCGATCGTGTATGGGCCCCATCGGTCTTTTTTCCATCGGTGTTTAAAAATAGAACATGTTTTAAATTTATCCGATGGTTAAAAAACCGATAGCAAATTACTATTGTCTGTGTGGAACTCCATCGGATAAAAACCCCATGCATGCTCAGAATCAAGTCGACGCATGCTCAGAAGCATTGAACTTAATTTTTCTCGGCTCATCGGAGTGTTTTACGTCACCGCGTTTGGAACTGTCGGTTTTTTGACTGATGGTGTGTAGGCAAGACTGATGAAAGTCAGCTTCATCAGGTTAAAAACCATAGGAAATCCGATCGTGTGTACAGGGCTTTAGTGCAACTGCCACCTCACTTCTGGGTCAAATTAAACTACCCAAGCTGACATTTTCACAATTGAAAAATTTTAATGCACCCATTACTATTGAAGAAGTCCAACACATTATAAAAAATCTAGCTAAGAATAAATCATCTGGTCCGGATGGTATTCCTCCGAGTTTTATAAAATAACACAAGACTACATATCCAATACGATTACAAAAACCGAAACAAATATGTGGGAGGGAGGATCATATTTATCCACAGGTCTTCAGGCATATATAAAATTAATAGCAAGAAAAGGATAAAGACCCTACTTTATAGGCCCATTTCGCTTATAAATGTAGACGTCAAAATACTTTAAAAAATATTGGCTTCCTGCCTAGCAGAAATAATACCTACCATAATCCATCATGCACAAGCAGGTTTTGTAAACGGAGGATCAACAACGCTAAACATTTATTTTTTTTGGTGTCGGCAGTCGGTTGGGTGGGTCTGGTGCACTTACCTCATCTATGGTGGGCAGCGCTTCTCCCGGGCTTCACCGGTGGCTTCCCTTGCTGGCCGGCGGCGGCTTGCCCTTCCCCTGCTTTTACCAGGCATCGCGGTGGCTTCTGTTTCCTACCATCTCTTTGGCGGCCAATTGGGACTTTTCTCTTTTCGGACAATTGGAAAACGGGTCTCAGACCTGCTTCTGATTGGCCAGATTGAGGATCAGTGCTTCAATAGTGAATATTTATTCACTGTTGTAACACCTGGGAACGCTTCTGTCGCAATGCTCTGCATCACAAACCCACCCTATTTTGAAGCCTATTAGAGCCTCAGGATCTAATCAGGTGCTTCACAAAAACACCCCCGCCACTGTAATTCAGGTGTCCAGCGTCCTGAAAGGGGCTGGACGCATGAATAGGGGGTGGGGTTGTCCTGTCAAAATAGTGGCCGTGGATAGAGCATGGGAGTGGCGGCCATGGAGTGGGAGGGCAGAGCTCTGGCGACTCTAATGGACGGGCCGCCACTGAATACTAGATCTTGAAAATGTCAAATCCCTTCTAGATGAAGATACAGCTATTATTACATTAGATGCTGAAAAAGCATTTGATAACGTCAGTCTAAAATGGCTCTTTATGGTGATAAGCAAGATGGGTTTTACGGGCTCCATATTAAATTTTATTAACAGTATGTATTTCTCCCCCACAGCTTGAACAATTACTTTAGGATTTATGTCAGATACTATCCCATTATCTAAGGGAACTCGCCAAGGCTGTCCTTTGTCACCATTACTGTTTTACTTAGCGATTGAGACCTTGTCTAGATTCATAAATGACTCTCCCATCTTGTCAGGCATCAAAATAGGTGATTTAACACTTTAATCACAGAGTCACAGGGAATACATGGGAACCTGCTCGAATTATCAAAGAAACCAATTCACCAAAATCATATATAATGTCCAAGTGTGGACAAAAACTGAGACGAAACAGGCGTCATCTTCGTCCAGACACTGCCGCGGATACACCATTAGAGGAACTGGATGACAATGGAGATAAAGAACAAGCCCATGATGGCACAGAAGTTCTAAACAAGGATATTGAGTCTACTGAGGATACCGAGGACAGCATAAACGTAACAGCATATGATAATGCTGGGAGTGACTCTCAACTGGACACCAATCCTATGGATGATGAGCCAGCGGTTACTTTCTCTCGCTATGATCGAGCTATTAAACCAAAAATATGGAGAGACTTTGTCTCATACTAAATGTTTCATACTTGAGAGGGAAGATGTAATGATGTGTATGCTTTATGTTATACTTCAAGTTCAATTGTTATGCCTAGTTCCTTATGCATGTTAGGAAACAGTTAACAGTTTTGGTCATGTGATCTGGGGGCAGGGAGCTGTGGTAGTTGTTAAAGCAGAGCTCCGCCGAAAAAAAAATATTAAAAGCCAGCAGCTACAAATACTGCAGTTACTGACTTTTAATATTAGGACACCTACCTGTCCTGGAGTCTAGCGACGTCCGCAGTAGAGGATGAGCAATCGCTCGTCACTCTGCTGCCCCCACCGCCATCCTCGGTGAAGGAACCAGGAAGTGAAGCCTTGCGCCTTGCGGCTTCAATGCCCGGTTCTCTACGGCGCATGCGCGAGTAGTGCTGCGCCGTTCTGACTGGTCCTCCTGTGTTCTGGGAGCCGAGTGTCTCCCAGAACACTACGGGTATTCTGCGGGAAGTGACGTGCTTCCCGCAGATTTCCCGCAGAGAAGACTGCCGGAAGTGGGTGCAAATACCTGTCTTAGACAGGTATCTGCACCCCCCTCCCCCCTGAAAGGTGTCAATTGTGACACCGGAGGGGGGGGAGGGTTCCGATGAGCGGAAGTTCCACTTTAGGGTGGAGCTCCGCTTTAAGATGGATGCTGCTGAATAAACTCCAGGCTCATGTTCAAGCTTTTGCTGTCTGCCTATTCTTGGTGTTAAAACTTTACACTTGTCACTGCCACATGAGCCTGGTTGTTTCCATAATTTAGCAAAAATATTATTGTGTTGAAATAAAATAATCAAATGTTAGTAAACAGGCAGGGTGTTAGCATAGTTGGGGTTTGAACTCATTAATGCCACTAAGCCAATTTTCGGAGTACAATTAGACTTGAATAATATTTTAGTATGATTAAAGAAAGAACGTAGATAATTAGAACTTTATCTCTTTTTATCTTTTTTAGTCTCCTAAAAAATAAATGTAACATAACTATTTACATATATGTTAATGTGATTAAAACTGCATGATATTAGGTACAAATACATAATATCAATGCAGTAAAGGGAAATATTGGTAGTGGGTTAAATACAAGCTTTGTAATTCTACCCTTTTCTGTTTCTGTTTTAGGCTTGTAAATTGCAAATTTTCAATAATTTTTTTTTATATATACATATATATATATATCATAGGTGTGCACAGCCTATTGCATTAGGGTGTGCACCCCAAATCTCAAACACATTTGCGTGTGTGCATGTGTATATTGACTGAAAGCAGCGCAATGAACGGTGTCAGTAGGGCAGTGGACAATGTCAGTAGTTTTGATTTTTATTGTTTTATTTTTTATGTTATTGTTTGTTCCAATTTTATTTTTTAGGGGGCTTGGGTGAAATATCAGTTGTCTAAACAGGGGGAATCTGCACCACACCGGGTGATTAGGGTGTGCCTGGGCACACCTGGCACACCCTGTGTACACGCCTATGATATATATATATATTAGGCTTGTGCACAACGGAAAAATTCGGTTAGTTTCGGTTCATTCCTTTTCGGTCCTGTTGATTCGTAATCATTCGTAATTTTGCTAGACGGGATTTTTCGTGTTCGGACTAATTCGTATTTTCGCAAGCGACATTTTTCGTTGAATTTTTAGTTGATTTATAATTCGTACTTTCGGTAGAGTACATTGTTTTTCGTTGATTCTGGACACAACTCCTACTTTCGTAACTTTTTTTGGGTTCGTTGATTCATAATTTTCTGTGTCTCTCTCACGACGACGCTGCCTATTATGCCTAATGTGCTTCGAATGGATTTGTACTTTTCTAAATACATAGCGGTTATTTGTAACGATTCGAAATCTCGTATTTTACTTTCGTTTTTTTACATGCGGCTATAGCCTCCGCCCCTGTACACCATTTTGAGAGGGTTCAGCACGGTGAGGGAGAAGCAGAGAGCAGAGCAGAGTGTTATTGTGCTTCGAATGGATTCGAAATCTCGTATTTTACTTTCGTTTTTTACATGCGGCTATAGCCTCCGCCCCTGTACACCATTTTGAGAGGGAGTTCAGCACGGTGTGGGAGAAGGAGAGAGCAGAGCAGAGTGAGTGTTATTGTGCTTCGTATGGATTCGTACATTCGTAACTTTTTCATAACGAATTATGCCGAAGACATTCGGGCATTCGCTATTTGCGGTATAATTTATTTCGGATTTGGTCTTATTCGTAATTGCTTTGTTCGGAAATTCGAATGCTTCCGAATGTCCGAAAGTTGCTAAATTCGGACGAATTTCGATTCGTTACGAAACGAATTGCACAAGCCTAATATATATATATATATATATATATACATATATATATATATATATGTATACATACAGTATCTCACAAAAGTGAATACACCCCTCACATTTTTGTAAATATTTTATTATATATTTTCATGTGACAACACTTGCTACAATGTAAAGTAGTGAGCATACATCTTGTATAACAGTGCACGTGCTCAGCGTCATATCCAGAGGTTGTCTTTGGGAAGTAGACGTATGAGTGCTGCCAGCATTGCTGCAGAGTTTGAAGGGGTGGGGGGGTCAGCCTGTCAGTGCTCAGACCATACGCCACACACTGCAACAAATTGGTCTGCATGGCTGTCATCCCAGAAGGAAGCCTCTTCTAAAGATGATGCACAAGAAAGCCAGCAAACAGTTTGCTGAAAACAAGCAGACAAAGGACATGGATTACTGGAACCATGTCCTGTGGTCTGATGAGACCAAGATAAACTTATTTGGATCAGATGGTGCCAAGTGTGTGTCACGGCAACCAGGTGAGGAGTACAAAGACAAGTGTGTCTTGCCTACAGTCAAGCATAGTGGTGGGAGTGTCATGGTTTGGGGTTACATGAGTGCTGCCGACACTGGGGAGCTACAGTTCATTGAGGAAACCATGAATGCCAACGTGTACTGTGGCATACTGAATCAGAGCATGATCCCCTCCCTTCAGAGACTCGGCTGCTGGACAGTATTCCAACATGATAACGACCCCAAACACACCTCCAAGATGACCACTGCCTTGCTAAAGAAGCTGAGGGTAAAGGTGATGGACTGGCCAAGCATGTCTCCAGACCTAAATCCTATTGAGCATCTGTGGGGTGTTCTCAAATGGAAAGTGGAGGAGCACAAGGTCTCTAACATCCACCAGCTCTGTGATGTCATCACAGAGGAGTGGAAGAGGACTCCAGTGGCAACCTGTGAAGCTCTGGTGAACTCCATGCCCAAGAGGGTTAAGGCAGTGCTGGAAAAAAATGGTGGCCACACAAAATATTGACACTTGGGCCCAATTTGGACATTTTTACTTAGGGGTGTATTCACTTTTGTTGCCAGCGGTTTAGACATCAATCGCTGTGTGTTGAGTTATTTTGAGGGGACAGCAAATTTACACTGTTATACAAAATGTACACTCACTACTTTACATTGTAGCAAAGTGTCATTTCTTCAGTGTTGTCACATGAAAAGGTATAATAAAATATTTACAAAAATGTGAGATATATATATATTGTAATGTTCGGGGAACCAGCTAGATCGCAGGACACAGGCTTTTCAATCCAAAATAAGGTTTATTAAACTTAAAATGGCTTTACAGCAGCAAAAACAAAAGAAATACCAGTCTCACCGACTTGTAGAGTTCAGAACTGCTACCGCAGTTTAACAGTCCTTTCTTGAGGTTGTAGGTAGCTTCCCCAGCTAGCAGGCTTCCAGGCAGGCCACTGCCATGTACATTCACAGCTTTTCACAGCCTCCACAGCTTTGCAATGTCCACCATTCACCATGCAGTCTTCACTATACTCCTTCACTCTCTCATCTACAACTTCCTGTCTCTCTTAAACCACTTCCTTGGACAGGTGTGTTAACCATTGCTGTTCCCTTAAAGGAACCACAGCCCAAACAGAGGGGAAATATAGCGTCCTTCCCGGACCCAGCCACGGCGTCCTGTACATATCCCCCCCCTGTGCCCCAACGCCAAGGAGGTGGAGGCAAAAGTGGAGCTAAAACAATGGACTCGGGAGTGGGCATCTGCATTTTGATGCAGTCTCCCGGGCCTATGCTCCACTACAAATTTAAATTCCTGGAGCGCCAGGAACCAACGTGTAATTCTGGCATTAGTCCCTTTACCTTGCCTCATCCATGTTAAAGGGGCATGGTCAGAAATTAACCTAAACTTCCTTCCCAAGAGGTAATATCTGAGGGATTCCAGAGCCCACTTAATGGCCAGACATTCTCGTTCAACTATAGCGTAGTTTTTCTCCGCTGGTGTCAACTTCCTACTGAGGAAGACTACTGGGTGCTCCTCACCATGAACAACCTGTGACAACACAGCTCCCAATCCTACATCGGAAGCATCAGTCTGGACAACAAACTCGTTTGAAAAATTGGGTGCTATCAGGACAGGGTGTTGGCACAGTGCTGACTTGAGCTCCAAAAAAGCCTTTTCAGCATCTGCATTCCATTCCACCATGACCGATTTCCGTCCCTTAGTCAGATCGGTCAATGGAGCCGCCAATGTGGCAAAGTTGGGTACGAATCTCCTGTAGTATCCCACCATGCCCAGGAATGCACGTACCTGCTTTTTTGTGAGGGGGCGGGGCCAATTCTGTATAGCCTCTACCTTGTTAACCTGAGGTTTCACCACCCCTCTACCTACAATATAGCCCAGGTATTTCACCTCCTCCATTCCCAAAGCACATTTTTCAGGGTTTATTGTAAACCCCTCCTTCCAAAGAGAGTCCAGTACTGCCTGGACTTTGGGCAAGTGTGATTCCCAGTCTCTGCTAAAAATGACTATGTCGTCCAAGTACACTGAGGCATACTCCCGGTGAGGTCGTAAAATCCTATCCATTGCTCGCTGGAAAGTGGCTGGAGCAGTTTGTAGTCCAAAAGGCATTCTTTTGTACTGAAAACTCCCCTCTGGGGTAGAAAAAGCAGTTTTCTCTCTAGCAGCCTTAGTCAACGGGATTTGCCAATACCCCTTGGTAAGGTCTAATGTTGTAATATACCTGGCTGGACCTAGTCTCTCAATAAGCTCATCTACCCGGGGCATGGGGTAGGCATCAAACCGTGAAACCTCATTAAGTTTCCGGAAATCATTGCAGAATCGCAGAGTCCCGTTGGGCTTTGGTACCAACACAATCGGGCTCGACCACTCACTCTGCGACTCCTCAATGATCTCCAGGTCCAGCATCTTCTTCACTTCCTCTGAAACGGCCTTCCTTTGAGCCTCTGGGATGCGGTAGGGCCGGACAAAAACTTTGACTCCAGGTTCCGTGATAATATCATGTTCTATGACACTAGTTAGCCCTGGCAAGTCTGAAAACTTTTCTTTATTTCTCTGCAAGAACTCCTTTGCCTGCTGACTTTGGATTTTAGACAGGGTACTTGCTACTTGGACACTCTCCACCCCAACCTGAGGCTCAAGTCTTGCACTAGCCAGGGAGGTCACCGGTTCCCTGTCTGTCCAGGGCTTTAACAAGTTGACATGATATATCTGATACGGTTTCCTCTTGCCTGGCTGGTGGACTCTATAATTTACCTCTCCCACTTTTTCCACAACTTCAAAGGGACCTTGCCATCTGGCCAAGAATTTACTTTCCACAGTGGGAATTAGCACCGCTACTCGATCCCCCACTTGGAAGTGCCTTATTTTAGCAGCCCTGTTATAGACCCGTCGTTGAGCCTCCTGGGCTTTTTGCAAATGCTCTTTGACTAGTGGCATCACAGTTTGGATCCTTTCCTGCATTTGGGAGACATATTCAAGAACACTCTTATGCTGAACAGGTTCACTCTCCCATTCCTCTTTAATAAAGTCAAGTAGTCCGCGAGGTCTCCGCCCATATAGCAACTCAAAGGGCGAAAACCCAGTGGAGGCCTGGGGCACTTCCCTGATAGCAAACAGGAGAGCTGGTAACAGGCAGTCCCAGTCTTTCCCATCCCTTTGTACCACTCTCTTTAGCATAGACTTAAGGGTCTTGTTAAAGCGTTTCACTAACCCGTCCGTTTGGGGATGGTAGACCGATGTGCGCAGCTGTTTAATCCGGAACAGCTTGCACACATCGGCCATAACCCTCGACATAAATGGGGTGCCCTGGTCTGTGAGTATTTCCTTGGGAAAACCAGTCTGTGTAAACAACTGGAATAATTCCCGGGCAATAGCCTTAGAGGAGGTATTCCGCAGTGGAAGCGCCTCAGGATATCGGGTGGCATAGTCAAGAATCACCAATATGTAGGAGTAACCTCGAGTCGACTTTACCAAGGGACCCACTATATCCATGGCTATCCTCTCGAATGGGACCTCAATTATGGGCAGAGGGACCAAAGGGCTCCGGAAGTGGGTCACCGGAGCGGTCAACTGACAGGTGGGACAAGAGGCACAGTATTTCTTTACCTCTGCTTTCAGACCTGGCCAGTAAAACCGGTCGGTGATCCGTGCTTCCGTCTTCTCAACTCCCAGGTGTCCCCCTAACACATCATCATGGGCCAGGTCCAGAACCTTTCGTCTATATTGTTGGGGTACCAACAATTGTTCTACCACATTTTCCCTCACCTTGGTAACCCGATACAACAACTCATTATACATTGCGAAGTGTGGCCACCGCTCATTTGCACCTGGCTCTTGGGGAACCCCATTTACTACTACAACTTGTTCCCGTGCACGGGCCAAAGTGAGGTCCTGCATCTGAGCAGTACCAAACGCCCCCTGGGGAACACCCAAATCTGGCAGGGCAGGGGTAGAGGCCAATTCCTCGTCCTCTTCCCCCAGCATTACCTGAAGTGGGGAAGATCCTCCCCCCTCAGTGTTTTGGTAGGTCTGTGGACCACATGTCTTGACATTATCAACAGTATCAGCTCTACTTTCATCACCATTAACCCAACCATTAGCAATTTCATCATTTGGATCCACATTAAGAACATTTGGCAGTTCAGGGTTATTCCTCTCAGCAGCAGGAACAGGGAGGCTAGTTTCTCCCCAATCTCTGAACTGTTCTCCTTGTTCCCACAGTTTTGTAAACAACGGACAGTCTCGTCCTATTATAACATCATGTACCAAGTTCTTTACCACCCCCACCTCTTGAGTACCAGTGCCACATGCTGAGGAGATGGTCACCGAGATGAGAGGGTACTCTCTAGTGTCCCCGTGAATGCACACCACCCGTAAGGTTTTTCTTACCCGACCGATCTTCCCAATTACTCTAGGATGAACCAGGGTTACCATGCTTCTGGAGTCCAACAAAGCCCTGGCAGGGAGGTGGTTCACTTGGACTTCACACTCAAATTTTTCCTCACCCAGGTCGAGATGTGTGGTGCATACTTTATGGGCATAAAAAGACCCCCTCTGAAGAACCCCGCATTCCATGGGCTCCTCTTGCAGTGGGCAGTGTGCCCGGGTATGACCCCAGGAATGACATTGCCAACATTGTACATCCCCTCCTCTCCGAACTGGAACAGAACGCTGAGGAGGTACCGGGAGTGACTCTTGACCTTCCGGGGTGTTTGCTGCAGGACTCCTTGGAACATCCTTTCGAAGGGCAGCAGTTGGTCGAACAGGCCGTGGCAGACTGGGCCCTATGCGCTTGGTAGGTCCGAGCAGGTCCTCCACCACCGTATATCGTTCTACCATCTCGACAAGGAGGTTTGCTGTCTTGGGGTCTCCATGGCTGACCCACCGTTGAAGGTCGTCTGGCAGGGATCTCAGGTATCGGTCCAGCACGACCCGTTCCACGATTTGGGGGCCAGACAACACCTCAGGCTGCAGCCATTTTTTTACCAGTTGCACCAGGTCATGCATTTGAGACCGGGGTGGCCGATCTGGACGATACTTCCATTGGTGTACTCGTTGGGCCCGAACGGCCGTAGTCACCCCCAGACGAGCCAGAATTTCTGCCTTTAACTTTTGATAGTCTTTAGCATCATCGGGTGGCAGGTCAAAGTAGGCTTTTTGAGGATCTCCGGTGAGAAAAGGGGCAATGAGGCCGGCCCATTGGTCCTGAGGCCACCCTTCTCTCTCTGCCGTCCTCTCAAATGTAGCAAGAAATGCCTCTACATCATCGCTCAGGGACAACTTCTGCAGAAAATGGCTTGCCCTCACAGTCACCTGGTTGCCAGGGGCAACAGCCGCTTGTTCCTGAGACAGCTGCTGCACTGCTTCCTTTAAGGCAGTAACCTGAGCCTGCATAACCTCTTGTTGGGTCGCTTGCTGGGCTGCCAACTGGGCCACCAACACTCGAGTATTTTCTTGCTGCAGAGCCAGCGCCTCTTTGTGGTGAGTTTGTTGTACCTCCAGCTGGGTTGCTAAGCGCTGATTAGCTTCCTCATGGCGAGTCTGCGCTTGCATATTAGCCAGGGACAGCTGTTTAATTAGCTCCTCCATTGTTTCAGATTTCAATGTTTGTGCAGCTTTAACCCAGGACATAAATCCAATGTACTGTCCCTTTAACTGTTCAGTTCAATGTCAAAAAAAAAATGTTTTTTTTTTTCTTCTTATGCCTGTTATTCTGTCCTGCCCGCATTCGAGCACCAGTGTAATGTTCGGGGAACCAGCTAGATCGCAGGACACAGGCTTTTCAATCCAAAATAAGGTTTATTAAACTTAAATGGCTTTACAGCAGCAAAAACAAAAGAAATACCAGTCTCACCGACTTGTAGAGTTCAGAACTGCTACCGCAGTTTAACAGTCCTTTCTTGAGGTTGTAGGTAGCTTCCCCAGCTAGCAGGCTTCCAGGCAGGCCACTGCCATGTACATTCACAGCTTTTCACAGCCTCCACAGCTTTGCAATGTCCACCATTCACCATGCAGTCTTCACTATACTCCTTCACTCTCTCACCTACAACTTCCTGTCTCTCTTAAACCACTTCCTTGGACAGGTGTGTTAACCATTGCTGTTCCCTTAAAGGAACCACAGCCCAAACAGAGGGGAAATATAGCGTCCTTCCCGGACCCAGCCACGGCGTCCTGTACAATATATATGTATATATATATATATATATATATATATATATATATATCACCTTGATTTGTTATTTCATAGTATTTCATGTTAGGGGTCCATGGCATTATTTTATTATGAGATTCCATTCTCAAATTGTATCCATTTAAATATTATTTAATTACTCTTTTCAAAAATAATGATTATGGTAATTTATTGTGTGACTAACAAAGACAATAGTAATAATTTAATAAGCCAATCTGATGGTGAGACTTAAACCAAAAAAACAGGTTTCATCTTATTCACACAATTAACATTACACCTCATACCATGGAAAATCAGAGCAGAATACAAAAGAAAGGGAATATAGAAAAACAAAAAAGATCAAGCCATACTTCTTTTTGAAGCCAAAGGGATTAGGAGATAGATAATTAGACTGCCATTGTTAACTTGGCCTTCAACCTTTTCCTATTGTTGCTTTTCATAAAATAATGAACTACTCTGTATTTTCAGAAAACTGCAAATTTTACAATACTAGACATTTCTATTATGTTCAGGTTTACATTATATATAATCACCTCACATACACTGTGCAATCAATAACAATAATTAGCAGTATTGAATATGCTTCAATCTACAGCAAGATTTTACTGGTATATTATGTAGGCATATTAGGCTTAACGCAGAGATCCAGCCCCCCCCCCTCCAAAAAATTAAAAGTCAGTAGCTACAAATGCTGTAGCTGCTGACTTTTAATATTAGGACACTTACCTGTCCAGGGATCCCGTGATGTCAGCAGCCCAGCCGATTTTCCGATCGGTTCTCGGACACTAACGCCGCCATTCGTAGTGAGGGAAACTGGCAGTAAAGCCTTTCTAACTGACCCAGCTGCGGAGGAAGGAGGAGGGGAGGCGAACTTCCAGGGGATATCTCTGCATCTCACCGCAGCCAGGTCTCCCAGAAGTAGAGACAGGTACCTGTCAAAAACAGGTACCCCACCCCCCCCCCCTCGCCAAATGTGGCACCAGAGGGGGGGCAAACAAGCGAAGCTTCCACTTTTGTTTGAGTGGAAGTCAGCTCTAAAGTGTATCCAAAGCCAAAACTTTTTTGTTTTTTCTTTTGGTTAGAGTAATAAGGTTTTGAAACTCCTATCAGGTTTATTGTGAACAAGGCCCACAAGGCTGTAATGTGTTTACATCTGCTGTCTGTCAAGCCGTGTACACACAATAGGTTTTACAGATGAAAACAGTCTGATGGACTGTTTTCATCGGACAAACCGATCGTGTATGGGCCCCATCGGTCTTTTTTTCCATCAGTGTTTAAATATAGAACATGTTTTAAATTTATCCGATGGTTAAAAAACCGATAGCAAATTAATATCGTCTGTGGGGAACTCCATCGGATAAAAAACCCACGCATGCTCAGAATCAAGTCGACGCATGCTCAGAAGCATTGAACTTCATTTTTCTCGGCTCATCTGAGTGTTTTACGTCACCGCGTTTGAAACGGTCAGTTTTTTGACTGATGGTGTGTGGGCAAGACTGATGGAAGTCAGCTGCCCAAAAACCCCACTGAGGGAACATACCATTCTTCAGACTGATGGAAGACAGTTTCATCGGATTTCCGATGGAAAAAAACATTGGATTAGAATCCATAGGATATCCGATCGTGTGTACAGGGCTTTACTGTGTCTTTTAGGGAGAATCAATAAATTCTGAAGATTTTAAAGAGCAAACAAGGAGTTGCGGACCATGATTGCCATTGCAACTGCGTGACTGCCTTTCCGCACCGAGGTAGGTCTTAAAAAATGTCTAATCTCATTGGGTAGTATCACACTACCTCTGCTTTATTTTAAGATTTTATTGATGCCTATGTCTCTGAGGGATACCATATATTTTATAATCTGACCATATAAAAAATATAAATACAATCAACCTAAGATTTTCCATAACTATGTAATATCAGGACCTACAAATGTATCCAATCAATTAGCATCTGATCACACAGGAACTTGCACTAGCATGTCTCCACTACCTATGATTGGTTGACTAATTTCATGGCAAGATAGCTCAGGAGGGGTCAGACCTGTGTCTGAACCCCCCTAAACTCCTCTCTACTGGGGATCACTGTAACTAAAAATTGAGGGAAAATCCAGGTGTTTTTGTTGTCCCTGGAAGAGAGGAGGAGAGGAATAGAGAGGAAATCTGTTAATGGGAATGCTTGTAGAGGGGACCTTTCTCAATTTCTTTTCACTTAATTAACTGTGTATACAGAACACAAAATTATTGGAAATCTCCCCAGTTGAACAGAGATGGCAAAAATTCACTTGCAAAGTGAACAGACTATTGGCCTTAAGTCAATCAATCCCAGAGTATATGAAAACCCTAACAATGAACTTTTCTTATTTGCTTCCTTCTGATGTGTTTAATATACTAAAAGAAAAATACCTGTTAATCAGAAATTCAGAGCTTTACTGCGTTCTCTGTACACTGTTATTTTATAGAGCTCTCCTAAGTTCTTATCTTGGGCTACAGAATGAGTGTCTAAGTTGCAGAGATCTGAGTGGTTGAGAAGTTTAGCAAAAGACACTGAGAGGGCTGACAAAACTCAGTCCACAAAAATACTGTATGTTGTCAGTCTCTAATAGACATGTGCAGAACGGAAAAATGTGTTTTGTTTCGTTTCAGATAGATTTGTCATGTTGCTAATTTCATTTTGTTATGGAATTTGTTTAGTTTTGTTTCCGAAATCGTTTAGTTTTGTCCAGTCCATACTAGACCCAAAGGGTCAAATTGATCCATCGTTTTTCGACCCGATCCAAATTCTAATCCCTCTGAAAAGTTGGAATTCGTTAGAAAACGAATGTACGAAACAAATTTTAACGGATTTCAACAAAATTTGTTACTATTCGTTACTATTTCATTTGGAGATTTAGATGTATAACCAAAAATTTGTCAGAATTTTTACTCGGACCAAAACAAATTGCACATGTCTAGTCTTCAACAGTGGTTTAAGTGCTTGTAAACCCTTGCATATACAGTACCTGGAGAAGTGACTACCCTCAGGTGATACACAGAGATGAAACAAATTCTCCTGCATAAGTTGTACCTATCTATCTGCAGCCCTCCCACCTCTTAAAGCACACACTTTAGATAGCATCTCTGAGTTGCGAGGATCTGACATCACACACCGAAGCGCATATAGCAGGGAGCTGACTGTAACCTGAGAACTGAGCGGATATGATTGGGTTCATTTTTCATGCCACAGAGGTCTACAACCACTTTAAGAAGTGCATTTGCAGCAGATCAGCATATGTATTTCTGTACTTGCAGGTTTTTAAAAGACATAAATGTATTGCAGAGATGTGCTGCATTTTTATGTTTTGCCTTGGCATACACCTTATCTGCATTTAAAATAAAATATTCAGACACAAGTGTATCAATTTCTTTCCTTGTGGATTAGCTTTATTATAAGTAACTAGGTCTCTCTCTTGTGTTACTAGCATGCAACTGTGTCCTCTCATATTTGTGCTGCATTTGTGCGGCAGAAAAAAACTGCTTCTAGTTGGTTATTGGTTGTTCTATGTTCATATGTTTTCCAAATCATGCAGTCAGCTTAACCACTTCAGCCCCGGACCATTTTGCTGGTCAAAGACCAGGCCACTTTTTGCGATTCGGCACTGTGTCGCTTTAACTGACATCGCGATCGTGCGATGTGGCTCCCAAACAAAATTCACGTCCTTTTTTTCCCACAAATAGAGCTTTCTTTTGGTGATATTTGATCACCTCTGCGGTTTTAATTGTTTGCGCTATAAAAAAAAAATAGAGCGACACTTTTGAAAAGAATTCTATATTTTTTACTTTTTGCTATAATAAATATCCCCAAAAATATATAATTAATTTTTTTCCACAGTTTAGGCCGATACATATTCTTCTACATATTTTTGGTAAAAAAAAATCGCAATAAGCGTTTATTGATTGGTTTGCGCAAAAGTTATAACTTCTACAAAATAGGGGACTGTTTTATGGCATTTTTATTAATAATTTTTCTTTTACTAGTTATGGCGGCGATCAGCAATTTTTATCATGACTGCGACATTATGGCGGACACATCGGACACTTTTGACACATTTTTGGGACCATTGTCATTTTCACAGTAATCAGTGCTATAAAAATGCACTGATTACTGTGAAAATGACACTGGCAGTGAAGGGGTTAACCAGTAGGTGGCGCTGTAGGGGTTAAGTGTTTCCTAGGGAGTGCTTCTTACTGTAGGGGGGATGGGCTGTGTGTGACATGACACTGATCTCCGCTCCGACTACGCGGAGCGGAGATCAGTGTCATTGTTACTAGGCAGAGCGGGTAGATGCTGCTTTACACTAGCATCTCCCCGCTCTATCTCTCCGTGAGACAATCGCGGGTATCCCCTCGACGATCGAGTCAGCGGGACCCATGGTCGGGCTCACGGAGAAAGCAGCAGGGTAACGAGCGCGGCGGCAACTTAAAGGGTTATGCCTGTCCGTCCTGCTCTGCCGACGTAAATGTACAGGCGGCAGTCCTTAAGTGGTTAAACATCAATTAATTATTTGGAAATATGTAAAAGCAGTTTTGTGCTTCATGGACACTAGGCAATGACCACTGACTTTATTGTGACTGTATCGGGAGTACAACAATATATTTGTTTTTATATACCCTTAAACTAATTTTTTTACTTGTTTATTATAATTCGTCTTAATAAAATACAGAATATCTGATTTCTATCTGTCATCTCTCTGTATTTCTTACTGTGTGCTTTTTTATATTTTAAAATAAATCTGTCACCACCCCATAAAAAAAGACTGTACATTTTAATTTCCTGTTTGTGCCTGGGGAAGAGAATACATTTGTTTCAAACATTTCATATCTCTTAGAGGATATTGTTCAATCTAAAGACACACACAAGCTTTAATCATTTCCAAAAACACAGATAAAGAGTTCAGGTATTGGAAAGGTCCTCCTCTGTCAACCTGTAGCCTGTCTGGGACCCTTAATTAGTTATAGAGATCATGATATAGAGGCACTTGAAACCGCAAAGAGTGGTAGTTCGTTGTGGAGAAACAGAACAACCTTTTGTACCTGGTAATTTAAAGAGTAGCAACAGGCTAATATGCAGACAACAGAGGGTGTAGCATGTGGTGTGGTTCTCATCAGAACAGCAGGCTTCTAATGAGGCCTAGTAGTGGATAGCAGCTGGTAAACTCTCTACTCCAAATACATGGCTCACAGAGTCTTTATTAAATAACAAAGGAGTGCAAATTGCTCAAAGTCCTAAGTAGGCAGTGAGAACATGTTTATGTGTTGAACCTCAAAATATAACTGAATTCGACATTAAATTTGACAGTAGGACTAGACATCACTGTTACAGTCCTCAAATACATTTTCTTTTTGCTGTAAAGCTACATTTTAACTCTCACAATGAAGATTAAAAAATGTAAAAGGTTTTTATACAGCTAAATGAAAAGATTCCCTAAAAGTAATGCACCAGGATCGTTAGTTTTTCATAGTAATATTTGGCGAGCATTCACCAATTTATAAATTAAATGTAACTTGCAATTCATACAAATATTTGTAGTCTTGGAGATTGTGCACGTGATAATAATTTTTTTATTTTGGATTTCTCATACTTTTCTCTTGGTTTTCTCAAACCTCTACCTTTGTAAGACTCAATAAAACAAACATGCCAGACAAGCAATTCAAAAATATATCTAGCTAATGTATGCCTTCTATTTACGGATATAATTTTTTTAACTTCCAAAGCATGTCATCTCGATGTAGCTATGGCAGAAGTGTTATATCCTGCTCATGCAACAGGCTTATTGTTTTTTCAAGCAGTTTTCATCTTAATATAATATTCAGACTGACCATGGGCACTTCAACATAGAAAGAAGGTAGTGATTAGATTCTAAATATCAGTAACAACAGAACAAGCACAGATAAAAGTCTGCAATTAAATTTGCTAAATTACTTATTATATATGTCATATAAAAAAGATGTGGTGCTTTTCTCAACAAAAAAGGAGTACCACTTTTTCATTGTGGCCTGGCTTGTGTTCATGCTATTCTTCTCTCTGTTTATGATTTGTATCTGTCTTCTGGTGTTGACCTTGGTAGCCTGCTGACCTTGGTTGCTGGGTTTGACTTTTTTTTTTTTTTTACTAATTATCAGGCTCTCCTTTTTTCAAGCCATTGGCCATTAATACAATGAACTTGGCCATGCTAGCACTGCCGAATTTCCCTTTTATATCCCTCTGTCAAAGTCCAGGGATAGCCAAGGAATACTGCTCTGACATTTAGAAATAAATATCAGATTCACTGGGAAGGAGCACACAATAAGAAGCAAAATTTGTCTCCATCTTACAGATTCCACTAAAGACTCCTTAATTTATTACATTGATCCCAATCCTTTGAGGAAGCTATGTATCCTTTTGTTAAAATAAATCAGTGCTATAGAAAAAGAAGGAAAGGATGCATGAGAAATGTTCATGGCAAATGGCAACATAACATGCATTATGATGCAAAAATGTGGTTTAGAGGCATTCTGAGACATTTGCTGTGCAGTTCATTTATTTATTATTTATTTACTGCTGGTGAAAGGATATCCAGGTTTAAAATGCGTAATAATACCACAAGCCTGATTTACTAGAAGAATGTGTATGTAAGCTAGCACATCGATTATGCTTGAAGAAACAAAGCTTATGCTCAAGGTATTTACCAAGTGACCATGATATGGGTTATAACATAGACATAGAATTTAGTAATAAGTGTGGTTTGCTATGGAATGCATGTGCCTATCTAACTACTGTTCTCATATTTACCATATCAAGTGCATACAGCTATTATTAAAGGATACTGGAAAATCTAAATTAGTAGAAAGCCTCAGTGAACCATAATTGGAGGGGTACCTTTAAATTTAGGCACTAGCCTGTGCATGAGATTGCATACAATTGTGCTTTGAATAGAGATTTAAATGATAAATACACAGGTATACACATAGACATGCTTTCAAATGGTGCGTATTTCATTGCTTAAAAAATCAGTCACATTTGTTTCTTTTTTCTTTTTCATTTGTTTAAGGCTCCTTTCACACTGGGGTGGGCAGGAGTGGTGGCGATATAGCAGCGCGATTTGCAGCGCTGCTATACCGTCGTTCTTACCGCGGTATGCGGCCGCTAGGGGGGTGAATTTAACCCCCGCTAGCGGCCGAAAAATACCGCGGTGTCCTATTGATTTCAATGGGCACCCGCGGTAAAGGAGCGGTGAACACACCGCTCCTTTACCGCTGTAAAGAAGCGGCTAGCAGGACTTTTGGAGCGGTCCTGCTAGCGCACCGCTTCAGTGTGAAAGCCTTCGGGTTTTCACATTGAAGGCTACAGGGCAGGAATTTTTCATGCGGTATAATAGCGCTATTATTAGCGCTAAACCGCATGAAAAACGCCCCAGTGTGAAAGGGGCCTTATAGAAAAATATTGATTTTTATATTTCACAGCGTACCTTATAGAGACAGAGGGCACAAAGGCAGCATTATTTGGATGTTTATAGTTCACATGTACCCATGCCTCCCAACTTTTTGAGATAGGAATGAGGGACACCTATTAGCAAAGGTATGTGGAAAATGTGCTCTTTTAAAGTTGTGTTTTTATATTTCTAGTATGAGCTTGTTGCTTACAGCTAACATTAAATTTAACATTAAATGGTCATTGTTACCCAGATGTTCTTTTATATGAATTCTGGTAATAAGCTCTGCATGATTTGAGATTACCAGGTCCAGGAGAGCATCATTCCTAGTCGGAGCCTCAATAAACTGGACCATAATATTGCCTTTTAATAGGTTTTTTAAATGTTTGTCCTTTAACTGTTCCTGCAGTGCCATTACTCCAGTCAATCTCCGGGTAGTTAAAACCCCCTATTATTATCACTGTCCCAGCCCTTTCTATCTGTGCAAGGAGCACATGGGACATGGGAGGTCTATAACAAATGCCAATGATAACCTTTTTAGTATGCACCCCCATGTACAGTTCCACCCCTAATGCTTCAGACTCATTTCACTTCCTTTTCTTAAAATAGCACTAAAAATTGTATTCAGCTTCCATAAATATCATATGCTTCCATTATAGGCTCATGTCACTGAGCTGCATTATATCTGGGATCTCCAAACATCCTAAGCGAAGTGCCAATTTACTGACTTTCAGAGTTTAGGGGGGCTAGACTGTGGCCCATCAGGGTAGAAAATGCCCCAGCATCAGCGAGAGTGAACAATGCTTCAGGCTTGGTGGGCAGTTTGAGTAAAAATTAATCCCAGTAGGAGGAGGAATAGTGCCCTTTTATTATTTATAGTGGTAGGAGTAGTGCCCCATCATTGGTATCAGTGGGAGGAATAGTTCCCCATGATTGGTGTAAGTGCAAGGAATAAAGCACCATCATTGGTTTAAATAGAAGTTGGTTTAAATACATCCCTTTGATGTATGTCAATGAGAGGAATAGTGCCCCATCTTTGGTCTCTGTGGGAGAAATGATTTTCCATCTATTACATTAGTGGGAGACATTATGTCCCATTGTTGTTATCAGTGGAAAGAATAAAGTCCCATTATTGGTGCCAGTGGGAGGAATTATGCTTTACTGTTGGTGTCAGTGGAAGGAATGTTGTCTCATCATTGGTGTCAGTAGGAGGAATAGTCCCTGATGTCTGTGGGGGGGAATAGTGCCCCAAAGGCCAATTAAAGGCAAGCAAAAGGCCCCATCTAGTCCAAGGGACACAATTTGGAGACCAATGGATTACATTATGAATCTGTTTATTATTTTTTCACAATATCATTTTTTTTAGCTCAAAAACATAAATGTAACTTGTGGGGTATTTTTTCACCTAAAATGAGTATGTGAGGGTTTACAGAATTTTATATTCATAAAGTTTTACCACCACAACATATAACACCATGTACAGTAACTGTCCCTAGAAACCAAGAATATTTACCAGTTATTAGTGACGAGTGGCAGGAGAAAGGAGCATACACATTTTAAGGAATTGTTACAGAATGCCTCCTTTCATGCAACAAGAGGAGCTACAGGCAGACATGTCTCTCTTACCTTTTCCTCATGTACCACTTATGCTTTCCAGAACTTTTAGGGAACACCTTGATTACCAGATATAACATCTGCAGTATACATCCTGGACTGCACGTTGCTGGCATGGAGGAAAATGTGTATGAAGTGTAACATACAGGTTTTTTTTTTCACTACAAAAATACAATAATTCGTTAGCTACCCTAAGTGATCAGCACCTTACTATGTTCCTCTTGACAGAACAACATGACCTCATAGCATGAAACAGGATGTTAGCAGACTAGAATAGCAGATGCTCCATTTTATTTCACTCTATAAAGTACAGAACACTTAGCTCTGGAGTCTCCTTCTGCCTTTTTAGTAAAATTTACATGGCATTTAAACAATCTTTCAAGAATTTTTTGAAGCCTAATTGATAAATAGCAAGGTAGAGAGTGGTTTGGGAGTGTTTTGTTCCTTTTTCAAGTGGGTTATGTTGCAAGGTCTGTGAATAATGCAGTATACATCTACCCATTACATGGATCTTTTGCTTTACTAAAGACCAGAGGTTCACGTAGTCACAGACTGACACAACTGCTATAGGCTGGGGTAAGGGTAAGCAAACTGTAGCCTCACAGCTTTTTGAAACCTAAAATCCCCTCATGTTTCTGCCTCTGTGAGTCATGCCAGTGGTTGTCAGAGTCTTGCAATGCTTATTGGGATTTAGAGGAGTTCGTTGACTAAGTCAAACTGTGCACTTTGCAAGTGCAGTTACACTCATTTTTCCCAGAGTTTAGTAAATGTGGTAAAACTTCACTTTGTAAAGAATACCCAATCAGGTGTAAGGAAAAAAAATGAATTTTTTCAAATCAGCAGAGCTTTACCACATGTACTAATTTTTGTAGAAAATGAGTGTAACTGCACTTGCGAAGTGCACAGTCTATTTGCCTTTAGTAAATCTGCTTTATAGTTCCTCAACAGCTGGAGGGCCAAAGACTGAGTACCCCATTGACTGGATGTATCATTAACAATAGGTAGACCCTAATGCCGCGTACATACGATCAGAATTTTTCGACAACAAATGTTTGATGTGAGCTTTTGGTCGGATATTCCGACCGTGTGTAGGCTCCATTGGACATTTGCTGTCGGAATTTCCGACAACAAATGTTTGAGAGCTGGTTCTCAATTTTTCCGACAACAAAAGTTCTTGTCGGAAATTCCGACCATGTGTATCCAATTCCGACGCACAAAAATCCTACGCATGCACGGAATCAATTGAACGCGTACTCGGAATCATTGAACTTAATTTTTCTCGGCTTGTTGTGGTGTACGTCACCGCGTTCTTGACGTTCCGAAATTCTGAGCAACATTTGCGTGACCGTGTGTATGCAAGACAAGTTTGAGTGACTATCCGTTGGAAAAAAACCATGGTTTTGTTGTTGGAATGTCCGATCGTGTGTACGCGAGTATTTTATTTCATTGTACTTTTACCTGTGTTCATTTTTGTAATTGGGACAGCACTGGGGTGGTGGTGCTCAAGCAATTTCCATAGCACCCACATAGCACCTCCCATGGTTTACCTGAAACAATTGTTATTTACTTTTACCTCATTGAGCAGCTGTCATGGGTACAACCACATACAAAAGCACCGCACCCCCTTCCAATCACCCCTGGGTTTTTAACTTCTCCTGGTTAGTACTATGCTTGTGACTTCTAATATATCTAGTGTAGAATTGTAGGAAGACCAAGAAGCAGAAAGCCCATAGCTTGGAACGTACACAACCAACTGTCATCCCTCAGTACCACTGCTCAGAAAAACCACAGTGGAAAGTCTGCTGAAGATGAGACAGTCCATGTGCAGTGCTATGAGAAAATGGGTAGAATGTGTATCTGTGTCATTGCCTTTATACTACAAGTGTAACTGCATAGTGATAAGCCGAAACAGAGATATTTTATTATTCATAAGTCACTTCACAATGTTGGATAACATGTATTCTGATGCAGTAGTCACTGCCGAAGGAGAGTTTTGGAGCATTATTCACAATGATCAAACAGCAGGATAAGGATGCTATCAGGCTACGTACTTACCGAGGCCGAGATGCCGAGAGTGGTTCACCCTTGCACCCAAGCGCACTCCGCCCCCTGTAGGTGAGACAGGGAGAGGACAGCACGAGGGAGCACTGGCCACCAGCAGGTAGAGGTGTCTTGCTGAAGAATCTAGCAGGGATGAGTCTGAAGAACAGGCCAGGAGTCAAACACCAAGGGTAGACAGGGTCAAACAGCAACCAGTAGCAAGGCACAAGTCCGTTTAGGAGTTTAGCAGAAAGCACCAGTATAGTCAGGTGAGGCAAGAAGTCCAGGGTACAGGCAGAAGGTAGAGGGCTGGAGACAGGCAGCAGATCCGGGTCACAGGCCGAGGGTCAAGCACAAGGAGAGAGGTAGAAGTCCGTTTAGCAAGCCAAGGGGTCAGGTTCAGGAGAAGCAGAAGCGTAGTCAAATCCGGTCCGGGTCACAGCAGGAGAACTTTAACTTCTTTCAGGCACAAGAAACACAGTAAAGCTGACAAACCAGCAACCAGATAGTGTTACTGCGTCTGTTTAAATAGGCCCGCCTGTAGTCCCATTGGCGAGCTATTGCGCACGCGCATTCGTCGTTGCGCCGGTGCGCGCACCCGAGCACGCCGAAGCGCCGTCCCGCCACGCACGCGCATGCGCCGATGCGCCGTTTTGCCGCGCATGCGCACTGAGCGCAGATTGGTGACAACAGACGGGGAATTTCCCTGACAGTGCCCCCCTCCGAGGGGCGGACTCCGGACGCCCAGACTGGCCATTAATTCCGGATGTTCTTGGTGAAAGGCTCGTATTAGGCGGGGAGCGTGCAAGTTCCTGGATGGTTCCCAGGAGTTGTCCTCTGGGGGGTACCCCTTCCATTTAACCAAGTATTGTAACTGTCTGCCTTTTTTCCTACAGCCCAGGATGGATTCCATCTCAAATTCCTTTTCCCCATCTACTTCAACTGGTGGTGGAGGAGGTTCATCTCTTCCAGGAAAGGCGTTGGGAATGACGGGTTTTAATAAAGATGAGTGGAACACTGGGTGAATCCTATAGGAATCAGGTAATGCTAGTTCAAAAGCCACAGGATTAATAGCTCGTTTGATCTTGAAGGGCCCGATAAATCTAGGGCCGAGCTTTCGAGAGGGAATAGGCAGTCTGAGGTTGGCGGCGGAAAGCCAAACTTTTTCCCCGACTCTGAACGCCGGGTTTTCCTTCCTTCCCCGGTCATAAAATTTCTTGTAGGATCCTTGGGCATTCCGCATCATCTCCTGGAGTCTTTGGAAATTCGCCTGGACAGAAGCCACTCGGTCCTGGACCGCGGGAACAGGGCTCTCGGGGATGTTTTCAGGGAGAAAGGAGGGATGAAAACCGTAATTGGCCCAAAAGGGGGTTTGATTGGTAGCAGAATGCATTGAATTGTTATAGGCAAACTCTGCGTAAGGAAGTAGAGATGCCCAGTCATCCTGGGAAGCAGAGCAGAAACAACGGAGGTATTGCTCCAGGGTCTGATTGGTTCTTTCCGTCTGGCCATTGCTTTGGGGGTGGTACGCTGACGAGAGGCAGGTTTTGACTTCTAGTGACTTGCAGAGTTCCTTCCAGAATTTTGAAGTGAACTGGACCCCTCTGTCGGAGGTGATACTCTTTGGTATTCCATGAAGCCTGGTTATCTCCTTAAAAAAGATTTGAGCGGTATCCATGGCTGAAGGTGTCCCAATCATCGGTAAAAAGTGAGCCATTTTTGAGAGGCGGTCCACAACAACCAGAATCGTGGTAAACCCTCCGGAGGAAGGCAAGTCCACGATAAAGTCCATGGACACGTCCGCCCAAGGGCGCTCAGGAATGGGTAAGGGTTTGAGCAGGCCCCAACTCTTGGTGTTTGGCCCCTTGTTACGCTGACACTGAGTGCAGGAAGCGACATAAGACTTACAATCTTGCCTCCAGCCTGGCCACCAGAAGGAGCGGGAGACAAGTTCCGACGATTTACGTGCTCCGAAGTGACCTGCCAGTTTGAGATCGTGGAAGGTCCTCAAGACCAGCGGTCTTGTTTCCAGAGGGACGAAAATCTTGTCCTGGGACCAGAATAGGCCGTCCCGCTTCTCCAGGGAGGTAGTAACCGGATCAGAGCAGAGCCCGGAAGCGATTTTAATAGAGGTGAGTAGATCGGCCCGGGGAATCAACAGAAAGTTCTGAGCTGACAGAATGGTGCCCGGTTGGGCCGACTGAGGGGTTTCCGGAAACATCCTGGATAGCGCATCCGCCTTCCCATTCTTGGAGCCGGGTCTATAGGAAATGTGAAAGTTGAACCGGGTGAAGAAAAGGGCCCAACGGGCCTGCCTGGGGCGTAGACGTTGAGCTGTTCTTAAGTACTCTAGATTTTTATGATCTGTGAAGATCATGATGGGGTGTACTGCCCCCTCCAGAAGGTATCGCCATTCCTCCAGTGCGAATTTTATGGCCAGTAATTCCCGGTCCCCTACATCATAGTTTCGCTCCGGGGGAGTCAACTTTTTAGAGGCAAAGGCTACTGGATACAGGAGAGCCTTGGGGCCTCGTCTTTGAGAGAGGATGGCTCCGATGGCTGTCTCAGAGGCGTCCACTTCCAGGGTGAACGGCAGTAGAGGATCCGGGTGCTGAAGTACTGGTGCTGAAGTGAAGACGTCCTTGAGGTGAGAGAAGGCCTCCTGAGCTTCTGGAGACCAGTGAAAACGGTTATTTTGCCGGGTAAGTTGGGTTATTGGGGCCACAATGGAGGAAAAGCCCACGATGAATCTCCTATAGAAGTTGGCGAAGCCTATAAACCGCTGTACCCCCTTCTTGTCGGTTGGGGCTGGCCAGTCCTGAATGGCCTTCACCTTCTGCGGGTCCATTGCGACCCCATCGATGGAAATGATAAAGCCGAGGAACTGTACGGTGGTCTTTTCGAACTCGCATTTCTCAGCTTTAAGGTAGAGTTTGTGCTTCCGAAGGATGGTGAGGACCTTCATGACATGAGCCCGGTGGAGTTCGATGTTGGTGGAAAAGATGAGGATATCGTCCAGGTACACTACTAAGAAGTCATCAAGGTGCTGTCTGAAAATGTCGTTGACTAGGTGTTGGAAGGTGGCTGGAGCATTACAAAGACCGAACGGCATGACCGAATACTCAAAGTGTCCGAAACGAGATCTGAAGGCGGTTTTCCACTCGTCTCCGGCCCTGATTCTGATAAGATTGTAGGCCCCCCGTAGATCTAGTTTGGAAAAGACCCGAGCAGATCGGAAGCGCTGAAATAGCTCCGGAATAAGGGGTAGTGGGTACCTGTTCTTAATGGTTATCTTGTTTAGGTCCCGGTAATCGATACAGGGTCTTAAGGACCCGTCTTTCTTTTCCACAAAGAAGATTCCTGCACCGGCTGGAGAGGAGGAAGGGCGAATAAATCTCTTCTGGAGGTTTTCATCAATATAAGCCTTGAGGGCTTTCAACTCGGTTTCGGACAGTGGAAAGATACGTCCGAACGGAATTTTGGAGCCCGGCAAGAGATCGATAGGGCAATCATAGGGCCGATGAGGTGGTAGATGGTCGGCTTGCTGCTTATCGAACACGTCCCGGAATTCTAGATAGATGGAAGGAACATGCTGTAGGTTGTCCGGCTTGGAAGCGCAGACCGTAGAGGCAGAGGCAAGACAGTTCTGGGAACAATAGGAGGAGGTGAAGCTAACCTCTTTCTTCACCCAATTTATGAGGGGCTCGTGTGCCTGTAGCCAGGGAAGACCCAGGATGATGGGGGACATCGGGGAAGGTATGAGGTCTAACCGGAGAAGTTCTTGATGACCCGAGTCAGAGATGGCAAGGATAGGTTTGGTTTCCTGCGTGATCAGCCCTGAACGGGGCAAGGACCCATCCGCCAGGTGGATCTGAAGGCAGTGGTCCTTAGGTTGAGTGGGGACATGGAATCTTGAGGCTAAGGCAGAGTCCAGGAAGCAGCTGCAGGCTCCAGAATCAATAATTGCCGGGAGGCGGATTGCCCCTTCCGGCAGCTGTAGAGACACAAAGAGAATGACATAAGACTGAGGGTTGTCAAAGAGTTGATAGTTTAAAGTGTCTTTAGAGATAGACTTACTAGGTCTTACGGGGCAGTTGAGGAGGAAGTGGCCGGCACCCCCGCAATATAGGCACAGATTGGCCTGGCGCCTTCGCTGTTTTTCCTCAGGAGTCAGGGGAGCCCGAACCAACCCGAGCTGCATGGGTTCTGGCTCAGGAAGAGGTGTGACTGCAGGCGCAGAGGTTGGTGTGTAGTGAGGTACAGTCCTGGATGGAGGCCAGTTGGGACGAGGAGATTGAAATCGCTCTGCCCGTCGTTCACGAAGACGCCTATCGAGTTGTATGGCGGATTGGATCAGGTTCTCCAAGGTAGTGGGGGTTTCGATCCTGGCCAGCTCGTCCTTGAGAGTCTCAGATAGTCCCTGGCGGTATTGGTATCTGAGGGCCGCCTCATTCCATTTGGTGTCGGCGGACCATTTCCTAAATTCCGACGTATAGTCTTCCACCGGCCTTCTCCCCTGAGTTAGGTTATGGAGGACGGACTCGGCCGTGGCTGAACGCTGGGGATCATCGTATAATTGAGCCATATGTTCAAAAAATGTCTCTACTGAGTCCAATATGGGGCTTTGTTGCTCCATCAGGCCATGGGCCCAGGCTTGAGGGTCATCCGTTAAGAGAGAGATGATAAACCCCACCTTTACTGCTTCCGAAGAGAAGGTCCTTGGTTGGAGGGCAAGGTAGAGGGAGCAGGCGTTTTTAAAGGCCCGGTATTTTTTGCGGACACCCGAAAAACGTTCCGGAATAGGGACCCTGGGTTCAGGGGTGGCCATCACTACTGTAGAACTCGTAGGTACTTGGGAGTTGGTGGCGGTGTTGGCAGAGGTGGCAGCTGTGGGGCCTGGCCCTAGGAGACCGGTGAGCTGTTGAAGACGGCCATCAATCTGGGTATATCCCTCTTGGAGTCTTTGGACAGTGTCTGTTAGGGTGGAGACCTGCTGGCAGAGGGTGTCAAATGGGGAACGCACTCTGTCGGCCTCAGACATCTGGCTGGTTTGTACTATCAGGCTACGTACTTACCGAGGCCGAGATGCCGAGAGTGGTTCACCCTTGCACCCAAGCGCACTCCGCCCCCTGGAGGTGAGACAGGGAGAGGACAGCACGAGGGAGCACTGGCCACCAGCAGGTAGAGGTGTCTTGCTGAAGAATCTAGCAGGGATGAGTCTGAAGAACAGGCCAGGAGTCAAACACCAAGGGTAGACAGGGTCAAACAGCAACCAGTAGCAAGGCACAAGTCCGTTTAGGAGTTTAGCAGAAAGCACCAGTATAGTCAGGTGAGGCAAGAAGTCCAGGGTACAGGCAGAAGGTAGAGGGCTGGAGACAGGCAGCAGATCCGGGTCACAGGCCGAGGGTCAAGCACAAGGAGAGAGGTAGAAGTCCGTTTAGCAAGCCAAGGGGTCAGGTTCAGGAGAAGCAGAAGCGTAGTCAAATCCGGTCCGGGTCACAGCAGGAGAACTTTAACTTCTTTCAGGCACAAGAAACACAGTAAAGCTGACAAACCAGCAACCAGATAGTGTTACTGCGTCTGTTTAAATAGGCCCGCCTGTAGTCCCATTGGCGAGCTATTGCGCACGCGCATTCGTCGTTGCGCCGGTGCGCGCACCCGAGCACGCCGAAGCGCCGTCCCGCCACGCACGCGCATGCGCCGATGCGCCGTTTTGCCGCGCATGCGCACTGAGCGCAGATTGGTGACAACAGACGGGGAATTTCCCTGACAGATGCACTTGTTACTTTCTGTTTTCAAGCTCCCAAAGCTACCAAATCACTAAATATATTCCTGTAACTTAGGGATGTATTTTGCCAGTAAGCATTGATGGGCTGTTTAAATTGAGTTTTGCTGGTAGATATGCTATGCACCACATCCCTAGTATTAGATAGAGATACCAAAATAGAAGGAGAATGGGACTTTAAGGTGCTAAGAACTTTCATGAATGTAAACATTGTATAGTATGATTAAAATGTAAAAAAATATTCACATGTATTTCAACATAACAATATTATAAAATATTTTAGAATAAAACCACAAATTGTTATCCCATTAGCAATAAAAACATAGTCATATGGAAAAAACTTAAGGAAAAAGCAACTCGCATCCCCCCCGCTCCCCCCACTCATCTTCATATAACAAGCCCTGATCTTAATAATCTTAGCTGTATAGACCACGCTCTGTGTCACATAGCAAGGATTGAATTTTGTTGATTGAAGGTTAGATTACACCTCAACACATTTCGCAACACAGCTTCTTCAGGAGGCAAAGAGGTGATATGGTTCCAGATAGACATGTGCGGTTCGTTCTGTCCCGAAATTTAAATTCTGACTAATTTTAGTTTTTCAGAAATTTGGATGTATCCGAATTTTCGAATTAGAATAGTACCAAATTCAAGCGAATCCGAAATACCGAAAAAAAATTGGATAAAATTCAAATTCAAAACGTTTTCAAATAATTTTCCAATTGTTTTCAAATTCAAATAGTTTTCAAATTTAAAAACTTTTCGAATTCGAATAGTTTTCCAATTTCCAAAGTGATTAAAATAGAATAGAAAAATAAAGGAATAGAATAGAAAATATATATATATTTTTTCTATTCTATTCTTTTATTTTCAATTCTATTTTATTCTCTTTGGAAATTGGAAAACTGTTCGAATTCGAAAACTATTTGGATTCGAAAAATATTCAAAATTGATTTGAAATTTTTTCAAATCGATTCCAATTTGAATTTGAAAAATTTGAATCAATTTGAAAACAAATAAACGAAACGAACTTCCGAAAGCGAATTAAACTAATGAAATTAATTTAACTAAACAAATTTATGTAAATAACAAATCGAATCGTAACAAAACAAATTTTTTCGTTCTGCAAATGTATAGTTCCAGACTGTTACCTAACAGGTGGAATTAATGCAGTTCAACACAGGATTAGGGTAAAGAGGTATCCCAGGGCAGCATCACTGCACAAAGAGGGAGAGGACATCAAAGAGCCAAAGGCAGTCTGTTCATATTTACCCACACCCAGTAATAAAGTGGTAATTCCTCTGTTCTAAGATATGGATATATCCAGGGCTGGCCCTCAAAAATTAATGGCTTTAATTAGACATTTGTGTGTGACCATTATTAAAGTGGTTGTAAATCTCTCTCCAAATCGCTAAGTGTCGTTTCTCTCTGGTGCTTTGTTCCTCTGTTATAAACATGAGTCACTTCTGAGAAGTTTTCCCAACACGTGAGATAAATTTGTGGGGGTGTAGGTAAGAGAAGACTGCAGATAAACAGGTGTAGCGGGGTGGCGGTTTGTGGTGTAATATGAGACTGTCATTAACCTTGTGAAGCAATGCATTGTGGAACTTGCGGTACCTGGAGAACGGGACTCCATTGGCATAAGTAGATAATAAGACTATGGTACCCACAGTGCAACTGCCCTCCCAAAGTGCATTGCATCCCCGCCCTGCTTTATGGGGAGGCTACTTAAAGGAGGGGAGGAGCTGGCCTCTTGGGATCTTGGGATCTTTACCTCCTCCTTGCGGAGGATCACCAAGCCTGGAGGGTGATCTCTTTCTGTGTGTCCAGCTCGCGCTTCCCAGAGACCAAAGTCGTCCGTCGGCTGACTTCTACTGCTACCGATAGAGGGACTGGAGACTGCACGTTGCGGAGAGACCACGGATCGAGGTGCCAGCAGCGAGGGTGGACTAGGCCTGTTCAGGTGAGCGGGCACCTGCCCAGGTTCTGCAACTGTTATACGCCTGTGACTTTTCAGGGCTCACCCTCACCAGAATAGTGTATCTCACGCGTACCAAGCACAGAGTGCAGCGCGCGATAACTACGCAGTTTAAGTGGCGTTATACTAACTGAGAGTTCCCTTCCACAAACATTGTATCTGCGGAAGTTTAGTTGCATCTTTAAGTTTCCCTTGGATTACAAATTAAAGTGCACCAACGTTGCTAGCGAAGACTCCCACCATAGAGGAACTTGTAAAGTGATCTTTGTCAGGCCTAACTGGAATCAACACTTAAGGGACACGGGGTGGTATTGCCCATTAGGAGGAGCTTGCGTGCATAGACTGTTTTCTAGATTGCAAGTAAACTTAACTTTGTTTTTTGATAACCTTTTACCTTTTTTTTTTCATATTGACTCTTGCAGGGCCCTGCATAGTCAACTGTATACCTAAGTGTAGTACTGTGTTTTTTTTCTAACACCAAGTAAATTTTTCCCTTGGTTAACCTCCCTGGCGGTATGGTTCTGTCAGATTTTAGGTGCTGAAAGCGGTACCATTATTCTGCATGGAAATTTGGCGTTTTATATTGCAGGCCTGTAATTCTTAGGAATAACTCACTTAAATCCGTCCAAACAAGAGTCTAGTAGACATCCCGGGTATGATAAAGTTCAAAAAACAAAATTATACATTATAATAAAATAAATAACTATAAAATAATTATAACAAATAATATAATAATAATAATAAAAGTGTTTTTCAGTGTTTGATGACGAATTTCCCCACAAATCGCTATCGCTCAATTATGCGAGTGATTCTAATTTATTATCGCTGTTTTTTAGCTGGTCTAAAAACACTTTTGACATAAAGGGACACTTTTTGGTTGCTATGGACAATCTCCAGTTTCTAGGCAGAAAGAAAAGTTTTTATTATATAAAAGTGCATGCAGGACACTGGACAGACCACTAGGGACAATGGGGGTGTGTAATTATTACATACATTACTGTAATCTGTAAGATTACAGTGTACTGTATGTATACTGTGTTTTAACTTTTTTGAATTTAGCGCCGATCTCCGTCCCCGTGCGTCGTAACGTCGCAGGGAACGGAGCTCGGCGGCACTCGGAAGTGTGTGAATCGAGCGAGGAGACACGGCTCGATCACACAGCGGAGAGGCATCGCAGGATCCAGGGGACAAGGTAAGTAACTCTGCCTGGATCACTGCGATGCAGCCCGAGTCTGGCTCGGAGTTACCGCTTTTGGTGCTGAAATTTAACCCTGAGCCAGACTCGGGAATACCGCTAGGAAGGTTAAGTCAAACATTTGTTGAAGTATCTTTGTTTCCAGAGGGACTGCTACCAAAGACAGGTAATGCTACTTATACATGTTATTGTGTTATACATGCCAAATTGTGTTCCCAGCATTCAGTGTGACTCACAATTACCGTTCACACCAGTTGTGCCAAGGGAGGGTCTGAGACAGTTAAAGGGGTTGCAAAACAGGGTACTGACCCAAACTAAACCAGCAGCTCCTTCGGGGGTAGTTCTACACAGGTAAAACCTACAATATGTAGGATGATTTGTTTCGTCTCTGTGTATCATTTGGCACTGGGTATACAGTATGTGAGGGTTTACAACCACTTTGAGTTTTTTTTTTCTCTTAAGTTTTAAGTTTATAAAAAAGGCATTAGGAAAAGACTAACACGCTATTTTTGTGACTGTTACAAGCTGAGGACTCCCCAAACACCAGGATTATATAAAATAAGTGAGGAGAGGTTGCATACAAACTTTTCTGACTAGCAATGAGTCAATGTTCTTACAAATTCACTAAAGCAACCACTGTGCAATACCCCTGCACTACTAAAGCAGTATTAAAACCCAAATACAAACATTTATTATATTGCAGCTTTCTTAGATGTGATGGTTGCATTCGTTTTCTTTTTTATGCTTTTTTCCTTTATTTTCACCTAGCGTCTAGTCAGTAAGTCTGTTGTTTTTATAAAAGAACATGCTATCTTCAAGATGTATCCATTTATAGGAATGAGACAAACCATGTAACATTGTCAGGGATGTTTACAATGATCAGCTTTTATTTATTTATTTATTTATTTAAAATCATTATTCTAATAGGAAAAAAACTGTTGCTGTAACTGATTATAAAGTGTTAGTTGGAGTTTGGCTTCAATTCAATTTGTTAGTGTATTTAATTCTGCTTGTACATTTAACACTACCCCCCTCCCCCAGACTGACAGTGTCATTTCCTGGTGTGCCCCCTGTGCTTATTTATCCAGAGCGGGAGCACTCTAATACAGGCGGTGTGCTACTGGCCGGATCACCGGGTGAAAACAGAGGGGAAAAAGCCTAAAAAATAAAACTGATGCAGCCACCACATCTAATGATTGGTAAGATGCAATATATTGCATTTTTAGTTTTGGGCTTAAAGTGATACTAAAGGTTCAATTTTTTTTTTTTTTTAAATAACAAATATGTCATACTTACCTCCACTGTGCACAGAGTAGCCCCGAACGCCGTCTTCTGGGGTCTCTCTGCGGCTCTCGCGGCTTCTCCCTGCATTAGATAACCCCCTAGGAAAAGCGCTCTCCCAAGGGGGTTGCCTTGCGGGCGCGCTCCCGAGTCCATAATTCGGCGTCCATAGCTGCTGAATGCAGGACTCGGCCCCAGCCCCCGGCGGCCGCGTCATTGGATTTGATTGACAGCAGCGGGAGCCAATGGCTGTGCTGATATAAATTTATCCAATGAAGAGCCGAGAACCCCGGGCAGAGAGACTGCACGTCCTCGGTGTGGGACATTCCAGGGCTCATGTGAGTAAAACGGGGGGGCTGGAAGGCCACTGACAAAACAGGAGGGTTTACAACCCCTTTAATACCACTTTAAGGATGTATTATACTTTTCCTAAAAATGGAAATATATTACTTTCTTACAATGATGAGGAATGTTCACACAATAACTCTTAAAGCCCATCTTCAAGGTAATAAGCAACTTTCCCCTCTCACTCCCATCTAATTAATCGTTGCTATGAAAAAATGTTACTTATTTTACTTATCTGAAGTCATGGTCACATGACAATCCTTCTCTCTTCTTCTGTTTACTTCCTGGGGTCCTACTTCAGGTGTCCATATAGCAGCCTGCGTAATGTGGTTTCCTCTAATTGATGGAGCAGCTGGGTCCACTCTCCAGAGACAGGTGAACTCATGGGGCGGTGAGAGGACCAGTTCCCAAGAAGATAAGTAGCATGGAAAAATGCCTGATACCCAGGGTAGGAAATTAGCTTTGCTCATAGAGAAAACTGAAACTTTGAACCATTACACTGCAGGATGGCTTAGGAAGAGGTGTTTGGAATAAAGACTAAGGAGTAAAGTAATTGATGCACAATGTACTAATAAAATGTTGTTATCTCCTGAAATTGGGATTTTAAAATCAGGATTTCAGTTGGGTTCTGCCAAGTTACCACAGGTCACCCAGACCAATTGCTGCAGGTATTCTTATTCTGGTGCACCGTGTGATGGGGCATGAGTGAAAAATGGTGTCCCCTCAGCAAAGTCGCTGATGGAACAAATTTTTTATCAGTATACTATCTCTAATTGTCACCCAATGGAAAATGAGTATTTTTCAGTAAAAAAAAAATGCATGTGACCTGAATGACAGCACAATTTCTACCAGTGTTTACAGAAGCAGGATAATTAGGGAAACAACCTACAGACAGAGGGTGAGATGACCTTTTTGTTTTATGCTGCTTCTACGAAGGTACTGCTTGAAGAGTTACAATGGCCTTGTCTCTATTTATCAGTCTATCTTGACACATTCCTTTACAACAAACTCATAAGACATAGCTTAAGCTACTAGAAACTACTGAAACATAGGCACTTCTTGGTTTTTTGTTATTTGCATTGTCTCACTATGTCCCTTTAGAAATGTTTACATTTTCTCAAGTTTCATGTTTTGTTAGATAAGACTGGTTTGTTTTAGTTTTAAAAAAATCCAGAAAAACTTACCAAAGTTTGCATAGCACAGTTTCAAGCTAACAGTATCTCTCTGAAAGAAAGTATGCTAATTAGAATGTAATGCAATACATGGGCAATATTCTGCAGAAACTCTCAGTATCTAATAAATGGATAACTGTGCATGTAAAAGGTTAATCCTGGCAACAGATATGACAGAGGTACTGTATCAAGATATAATTCATTAAAATTATCTTTATCAAATCAATTTTCTTTTTTTCTTTTCCTTTTTTTTTTTTTTTTTACAAATGTGCACAGTTATCTCTTGTGTTCCTATTACTGCACAAGGGCTAAGAGAATCGTGCCCAGGTTCTGTTCACAGGGGGTTTGGTAAATCCTTTTTGAAACCTGAAAGAACCCAAACATAGCAATGAACCCCATTAAAGTCTATAGGTGTGGGTGAATCTTGATACAAAATTCTGGTTATTTTCAAGGCTAATAGACAAGCTATTGTCAAAAATAGCAAGAGGGCTGGGCACTGCCATCAGGGATATTTATCAAAGAAAACAAATGTTTTAGAAAAAATACCATACAGCAGGGTGAGGTTTGTTTTAGTGCAACTTTAACGGAAACAGGTGAACACAAATCATGCTTAGGAGATGCCTTTAACCACCTGCCTCCCGGGCACGAAAACCCCCTTCCTGCCCAAGCCATTTTTCAGCTTTCAGTGCTGTCACACTTTGAATGACAATTGCGCGATCGCGCAACGTGGCTCCCAAACGAAATTTGCGTCCTTTTTTCCCCACAAATATAGCTTTCTTTTGGTGGTATTTGATCACCTCTGCGGTTTTCATTTTTTGCGCTACAAACAAAAGAAGAGCGTCCAGTTTGAAAAAAAACACAATATTTTTTACTTTTTGCTATAATAAATATCCATTTAAAAAAAAAAAAAATTCCTCAGTTTAGGCCGATACGTATTCTTCTACATATTTTTGGTAAAAAAAAAACGCAATAAGCGTATATTGATTGGTTTGCGCAAAAGTTATAGTGTCTACAAAATAGGGGATAGATTTATAGCATTTTATTATTTTTTTTACTAGTTTTTATTGTGACTGTGATATTGCGGTGGACAGATCGGACACTTTTGACACATTTTTGGGACCATTCACATTTATACAGCGATCCCTGCTATAAAAATGCATTGATTACTGTATAAATGTGACTGGCAGGGAAGGGGTTAACACTAGGGGGCGAGGAAGGGGTTAAATGTGTTTCCTAGATGTGCTCTAACTGTGGGGGGAGGGGACTGACTGGGGGAGGTGACCGACGGTTGTCCCTATGTAAAAGGGGCACTCCATCGGTCTCCTCTTCCTGACAGGACGTGGATCTGTGTGTTTACACACACAGATCCACTTTCCTGCTCGGTTACTGGGCAATCGCGGGTGCCCGGCGGCCATAGTGCCCCCTAGCTGCTTTTAAAGGCAGGACGTCATATGACGTCCTGGCAGAACGAGAGAGTCTTCCGCCCGCCGTCATTTGACGGTGGGCAGTAGACAAGTGGTTAAGCTGTATGTAATGTTACGGAACAGTACAATTTTTACAAGCAGCGTCAGCAACACTGTATTCTGGTATCATATATTTTAGATGTGTAATTGATTTTTTAGTTTTTTAGTTAGCTTGTCTTATATATAGCAGCAGCAGCAGTCCAATCAGGTTCATTCAAAAGGTTTTTTGGTGGCGACACATGCTTCTTTTATCAGGCAGTAACAGGCCCAAATTAACTATTTTGCCCTGTACACATGATCGGATTTCCGATGGGATAAAATCCGATGGAATTTTCTGTCGGAATTCCAATGAAGCTGACTTTCATCAGTCTTGCCTACGCACCATCAGACAAAATTCAGACCGTCTAAAACGCGGTGACGTAAAACACTCAGACGAGCCGAGAAAAATGAAGTTCAATGCTTCTGAGCATGCGTCGACTTGATTCTGAGCATGCGTGGGTTTTTTCTCCGTTGGAGTTCCACACAGACGATCGGAATTTCCTATCGGTTTTTTTTCCATCGGAAAAATTTAAAACGTGTTCTATTTTTTAACACCGATGGAAAAAAGTCCGATGGGGCCCACACACGATCGTTTTTTCGGATGAAAAAAGTCCATCTGACTTTTTTCATCGGAAAAAACGATTGTGTGTACAGGGCATGAAAGTAGCAGCCACAACAGATCTAAAAGTTATAGGAAAATTTACTCTTAAAAAAAAAAAACTGCAATCTTATCTTTACCGGGAAAAAAAAATAGGGGTGCTGCTGGATCCGGAGGACTGGCAGATCATGACCCTGGCATTATCTATTAAGAGCTCTAAGAATGTTCGTATATTGGAAAATGCCTACAAAATCCTATAGAGATGGTACTATACTATAGGCCGGCTTGTTTTATCCCAGCCTATTCCCTGCTTTGTTTCTGAGGATGTTCACAAGTGGGAATGATGACACATATTTAGTGGGATTTCCCAAGTGTGTGCAGACTTTGGGTCAGGGTCTATGGGCTTCTTCACACTTTGCTTCACACTGATCTCAAGAGAAATCTATACAAAGCCCTTTTTTGCAAACCGATCCATGAACTACTTCGCCCTGAACAATGATTGGCCTTGCACAATTTAAGGGAGAGAGAGAGAGAGACAAGAGACGAGGAAGGTTATATTTTCAAATACACATGGGATTGTATTATCTGAGAGAAAATAGCCACAAATATTGTTTAGTGGCTGGACAGATGTCTCTGTACACCCGGGACCAAGCAGGAAGTAACTCTCAAGAGGGGTATAAATGAATTGCTGGAACTTATTTGAAATGATTTTAAGAGATTTTAACATGTGTATACTCCTTGGTGCAAGGTGTAACACCATATAAAGTGAGTAGGATTACCTAGTTGTGTATTTTAGTAAAAGCTAAATGTTCTATTGTATGGTGAATCCTCCTTGTTTTCCATATGATTCCTGTATGTGACATCTGTGAATATACCTCTATCCTTGTGAGAGGAGTTACATAGTTACATAGTTAGTCAGGTTGAAAAAAGACAAAGTCCATCCAGTTCAACCATAAAAAAATAAATAAAATAAAAAAATATTGTGCAATCCCATATACCCACAGTTGATCCAGAGGAAGGCAAAAAACCCCAGCAGAGCATGATCCAATTTGCTACAGCAGGGGAAAAAATTCCTTCCTGATCCCCCGAGAGGCAATCGGATTTACCCTGGATAAACTTTACCTAGAACTGTTAGTACTCAGTTATATTATGTACATTTAGGAAAGTATCCAGGCCTTTCTTAAAGCAGTCTACTGAGCTGGCCAGAACCACCTCTGCAGGGAGTCTGTTCCACATTTTCACAGCTCTTACTGTGAAGAAACCTTTCCGCATTTGGAGATGAAATCTTTTTTCTTCTAGACGTAAAGAGTGCCCCCTTGTTCTCTGTGTTGACCGTAAAGTGAATAACTCATCACCAAGTTCACTATATGGACCCCTTATATATTTGTACATGTTAATCATATCCCCCCTTATTCTCCTCTTCTCAAGAGTGAATACATTCAGTTCCTCTAATCTTTCTTCATAGCTGAGCTCCTCCATGCCTCTTATCAGTTTGGTTGCCCTTCTCTGCACTTTCTCCAGTTCCCCGATATGCTTTTTGAGAACTGGTGCCCAAAACTCCAGATGAGGCCTTACTAATGATTTGTACAGGGGCAAAATGATGTCTCTCTCTCTGGAGTCCATACCTCTCTTAATACAAGAAAGGACTTTGCTCGCTTTGGAAACCACAGCTTGGCATTGCATGCCATTATTGAGCTTATGATCTACCAAAACCCCCAGATCCTTCTCCACTACGGATCCCCCCAGTTGTATTCCCCCTAGTATGTATGATGCATGCCTATTCTTAGCCCCCAAGTGCATAACTTTACATTTATCAACATTAAACCTCATCTGCCACATAGTCGCCCAATTAGACAGGGCATCGAGGTCGGCTTGTAAATTGGAGACATCTTGTAAGGACGTTATTCCACTGCATAGCTTGGTGTCATCTGCAAAGACAGAAATGTTACTTTTGATCTCAGACCCAATATCATTTATAAAGATATAAAAATATAAGGGTCCCAGCACTGAACCTTGGGGTATACCACTGATAACCTTAGACCATTCAGAGTAAGAATCATTAACTACTACTCTCTGAATTCTGTCTTTTATCCAGTTTTCTATCCATTTACAAACTGATATTTCCAATCCTGTAGACTTTACCTTACACATGAGCCGTGTGTGGGGAACTGTATCAAACGCTTTTGCAAAATCCAAGTATACCACGTCCACAGCCACGCCTCTGTCCAAGGTTTTACTTACCTCTTCATAAAAAGAAATCAGGTTTGTCTGACAACTTCTGTCTTTCATGAATCCATGCTGTCTGTTGCTTAAATAGTTTTTTTCCAGCAAGAACTCATCTATGTGGTCTTTTATTAATCTCTCCAGTATCTTCCCAACTATGGAAGTTAAACTAACAGGTCTATAGTTACTTGGTAAAGACTTTGTTCCCTTTTTAAATATAGGCACCACATTGGCCCTGCGCCAATCCAGTGGTACTATTCCTGTCATTAATGAGTCCCTAAAAATTAAATACAATGGCTTTGAAATTACAGAGCTCAATTCTTTTAGGATCCGTGGGTGTATGCCATCTGGTCCAGGTGCTTTATCCACCTTTATTCTGTCTAAATATTTCTGGACCATATCACTTTTGAGCCATTGTGGATTTGGGGCTGTGTCACTACCACCCCCATTATGGACATGAACTCCCCCATGCTCCATTGTATACACAGAGCTGAAGAAAGTATTTAATAAATTAGCCTTCTCTTTGTCCCCAGTCACCCACTCTAGATTATTTTGTAAAGGGCCTACATGCTCAGACTTGACCTTTTTACTATTAATATATTTGAAGAATTTTTTGGGGTTTGTCCTACTATCTTTTGCAATCTGTCGTTCGTTTTGAATTTTTTCATCCTTGATTTCCTTTTTACATATCCTGTTATATTCTTTGTAACATTTAAACGACACTAGTGTTCCTTCATTTTTATATTTTTTAAAAGCGCTTTTCTTATTGTTTATAGCTTTTTTAACTTTAACTGTGAGACACATAGGTTTTATTTTTAGCCTTTTAAACTTATTGCCCATGGGAATATACTTTGCAGTGAGTTCACAAACAGTCTTTTTGAAGAATTCCCATTTCTGTTCTGTGCCCATTGATGCCAATATTCCCTCCCAGTCTAAGTCCTGGAGAGCAGCCCTCATCCTTGGAAAATTTGCTTTATTGAAATTAAGTGTTTTTATCCTTCCTGCATGTATTTCTTGCTTACAGCTAACATCAAATGAAATCATGTTATGGTCACTGCTACCCAGGTGTTCCTTTATCTGAACATTAGTAATATGCTCTGCATGGTTTGAGATTACCAGGTCCAACAGAGCATCATTCCTAGTTGGGGCCTCAATAAACTGGACCATAAAATTGTCCTGCAATAGGCTTATAAATTTTTGCCCTTTAACTGTCCCAGCAGTGCCATTACTCCAGTCAATTTCTGGGTAGTTAAAATCCCCCATTATTATCACCATCCCAGCCCTTGCAGCCCTTTCCATCTGTGCAAGGAGCTGAGTCTCCACCTCCTCATTAACATTGGGTGGTCTATAACAAACTCCAGTGATTAACTTTGAACTACGCACATCTGTATGCAGTCCCACCCATAATGCTTCAGCCTCATCACACTCTCCATCAACCAGGTCCTCTTTCACACTCGCTTTGAGATCACTTCTCACATAGAGACAGACCCCGCCACCTTTCCTTTTTGCCCTGTCTCTCCGAAAGAGTGCATAGCCAGGAATATTAATAATCCAGTCATGTGAGGATTGAAGCCACGTTTCAGCAATACCGATTACGTCATAGCTCTGCTCATGCACCAGAGCTTCCAACTCACCTATTTTGCTTGGCAGACTTCTGGCATTGGTGAACAAACACTTTAATGTATTACATTTTTCTCTGGTGTTTTTCATATAATTTTTAGTAGTACAAATGGCACTATAGTTTCCAATGGCTGTTTGCAACATGGGAACTTTCTTGTCACCTGCCATAACCCTCCCCCCATCTATCCCCATTCCACTCTCCATTAATGTCTGACCACTAACTGACCTGTGTGCCCGATGTAATTCTAGTTCACCCTCCCCCCTCAAACCTAGTTTAAATACTCCTCCAGCCTTCCCATAAACCTCTCCCCCAGCACAGCAGACCCCCTTCCATTCAAGTGCAAACCGTCTTTAGCATATAGGTTGCACCCCAATGAAAAGTCAGCCCAGTGCTCTAGAAACCCAAATCCCTCCTCCCTACACCAGGTCTTTAGCCATGCATTCAGCTCTCTAATCTCCCCCTGCCTTTCCTGTGTTGCGCATGGCACAGGCAATATTTCAGAGAATATCACCTTGGAGGTCCTTGCCTTCATCTTGCAGCCTAGTTCTTTAAATTGATTCTTAAGGAGCCTCCACCTTCCATGTATACTGTCATTGGTTCCAACGTGGACCAAGACAGCTGGGTCATGCCCAGCCCCTCCCAGTAATTTATCCACCCGGTCCACCACATGCCGAACCCTGGCACCAGGGAGACAGCAAACCATTCGGTTGAGGCGATCCTGGCGACAAATTATTCTATCAGTCCTTCTGATTATAGAATCCCCTATAACCACCAACTGTCTTGGCCTACCTGCCCTCCCCTCACCACCTCTACTAGATGGGTTGCTCTCCCGGCTGTTAAGGGTAGCAGTGACATCTAGGGCTGCCACCTCTGTGTTTGCCACCTCCACATCTTCACCCAACGTGGAAAATTTGTTTTGATGCACAAACACAGGACTGGCCTTCCTTTTCTGCAAGCCCCTTCCACTCCCTCTAACTACATTAACCCATCTTCCTATCTGATAATCCTGACTTGCCACTCCACCCTCCACATCAGCCCTACTGACCACCTGCTCAGCGAGCAGAGGACCCCTTTCAAGGTTGTCCTTTCCGCCCAGTGTTGCAACTTGCTCTTCCAGATCTCTAATGCGAGCTTCCAGAAGGGCAACCTGCTCACATCTGTCACAGCGGTATCCATCCTGGAGCTGTTGCACCAATTTTGCATACATGTGGCACACTGTGCACTGAGCAAAACCTTCAACCCTGCTAGCACTCATTTCCCAGTTACAATATAATTACTTGTAGGAAGTTTATAATGTTACTCACAGTTTAGAAGACTCCTGTCTTAACTCCTGTTTTAAACTCCTGGTTTTTAACTCTCCACTGTAGTTCAAAATTCCACTGATGTTCACAAAATCCACATGCAAGCCACCATCAGCAGGGAGCCAGCTCCTAAGGGAGTTTGTACAGACACTTATATACTCACCTGTGAACAATTAACCACTCCCCTTAATTAGCAGAAAGAAAAAAAGCTGTTTAAAAAGTGTCAGAGAAAGGAGTGGGGGAAGTATTTTTAAAACTGATAAACGTATCAAATAAAGGACACAAAATAAATCAACACTTGCAAGCAGAAGCAGTTAAAAGCAAAACTCCTGGTTTTTAACTCTCCACTGTAGTTCAAAATTCCACTGATGTTCACAAAATCCACATGCAAGCCACCATCAGCAGGGAGCCAGCTCCTAAGGGAGTTTGTACAGACACTTATATACTCACCGGTGAACAATTAACCACTCCCCTTAATTAGCAGAAAAAAAAAAAGCTGTTTAAAAAGTGTCAGAGAAAGGAGTGGGGGAAGTATTTTTAAAACTGATAAACGTATCAAATAAAGGACACAAAATAAATCAACACTTGCAAGCAGAAGCAGTTAAAAGCAAAACTCCTGGTTTTTAACTCTCCACTGTAGTTCAAAATTCCACTGATGTTCACAAAATCCACATGCAAGCCACCATCAGCAGGGAGCCAGCTCCTAAGGGAGTTTGTACAGACACTTATATACTCACCTGTGAACAATTAACCACTCCCCTTAATTAGCAGAAAGAAAAAAAGCTGTTTAAAAAGTGTCAGAGAAAGGAGTGGGGGAAGTATTTTTAAAACTGATAAACGTATCAAATAAAGGACACAAAATAAATCAACACTTGCAAGCAGAAGCAGTTAAAAGCAAAACTCCTGGTTTTTAACTCTCCACTGTAGTTCAAAATTCCACTGATGTTCACAAAATCCACATGCAAGCCACCATCAGCAGGGAGCCAGCTCCTAAGGGAGTTTGTACAGACACTTATATACTCACCTGTGAACAATTAACCACTCCCCTTAATTAGCAGAAAGAAAAATAGCTGTTTAAAAAGTGTCAGAGAAAGGAGTGGGGGAAGTATTTTTAAAACTGATAAACGTATCAAATAAAGGACACAAAATAAAAATAAATCAACACTTGCAAGCAGAAGCAGTTAAAAGCAAAACTCCTGGTTTTTAACTCTCCACTGTAGTTCAAAATTCCACTGATGTTCACAAAATCCACATGCAAGCCACCATCAGCAGGGAGTGGTGGATAAAGTCACTGAGGAGGGGTGAATCGCTGCTGATATCAGGCGCGATGAAGCTCCAGAGTTGATGTGGACCACTTGATGATAACATTCGTTACATGACTTACCTATACCGGGTGGTCATGTATAATTGGTGCGTTCTCTGGTGTGGTGGTGGTGGCTCACCGAAACACTTTGCTGAAGATCTCCAACACTGTTTTGAAGACTATTTGCACAGCACTATAGCAATTTTTGATGTTTATTATGCACTTATAAAAGGCTATTATATTGTACAGACACTTTATAGCGTTTTAAAAAAAAATTGGGTTTTGTAAAGTATATATTTACACTTTTTGGCTTTAGTTTGATATAAGCAGCTTTGTTATGCCACAATATAAGAGGAAAAGATGAGCTAGGTTTTAAATTGAAGTACATATGAAAGTGTATTTATTTAACCACTTAAGGACTGCCTCATGCCGATATACGTCGGCAGAATGGCACGGCTGGCCACATCAACGTACAGGTATGTTGCCCTTTTAAGAGCCCAGCCATGGGTCACGCGCGCGCTGCCGGCGGCGCGCGCGCGACCCGGTCCTGAGCTCTGAGACCGCGCACGTGGGACCCGCGGACCCGATCGCCACCGGTGTCCCGCGATCGGGTCACAGAGCTGAAGAACGGGAAGAGGTGAGTGTAAACAAACCTTTTCCCGTTCTTCTCCGTGGCATGTCAGTGATCGTCTGTTCCCTGTCATCGGAACAGACGATCAGTGACGTGTAACGTGTAGCCACGCCCCCATACAGTAAGAATCCTTTCTTCGGGTACACTTGACCCCTACAGCGCCACCTAGTGGTTAACCTCTTCACTGCCAGTGTCATTTTCACAGTAACCAGTGCATTTTTATAGCACTGATCGCTGTGAAAATGACAATGGTCCCAAAAATGTGTCAAAAGTGTCCGATGTGTCCGCCATAGTGTCTCGGTCACAAAAAAAATCGCTGATCGCCACCATAACTAGTAAAAAAAACTTTTTATAAAAATACCATAAAACTACCCCCTATGTTGTAAACGCTATAACTTTTGCGCAAACCAATCAATAAACGCTAATTGAGATTTTTTAACCAAAAATATGTAGAAGAATACGTATCGCATTAAACTCTGGAAAAAACTTTTTTATATATATTTTTGGGGGATATTTATTATAGAAAAAAGTAAAAAATATTGAATTTTTTACAAAATTGTCGCTCTATTTTTGTTTACAGCGCAAAAAATAAAAACCGCAGAGGTGATCAAATACCACCAAAAGAAAGCTCTATTTGTAGAAAAAAAAAGGACGCCAATTTTTTTTGGGAGCCACGTCGCATGACCGCGCAATTGTCAGTTAAAGCGACGCAGTGCCGAATTGCAAAAAGGGGCCTGGTCCTTTAGCTGCATATTGGTCCGGGGCTTAAGTGGTTAAAGACAATAGCCACAGATATTGTACAGTTACTGGACAGTATGTAAGCAGCTTGGTATGGTTGCAATAAAAGAGGGGGAGAGGCAAGTTTTCTTTTAAATGTGTTTAAAATGGGTTTTAATAAGTTACAAAGATAGACATCAAGGTCAGGTTGCACATATATAATAAAAGGATGACAAAAGATTCCGCAAGAGATTCATCAATGAGAAGCAAAGCGGGTTTATGAAAAGATACAATTTACTTTATTAAATAAATGTGTATAAAACCATAACAACCTTCACCCTTTCATAATAAAATTATTGGCAACGTTGTCAGTAACAGACTTGCAGCCACCATGCTCATGCCTCCATGCTCACACACACACAGTCACACATCAAGTACCCTATAAGGGGATATTGCTGGTAGATGAAGAAATAATAATAACAGCCAGTCCCAGGTTCAATGTAGCACTTGAACAGCAAACCTGTCAGTATGATGATATCAAAATCCAGGGATCTGGAATGAAGTTAATCAGCAACTTGAGGGAGTGTGTGAAAAAAAGGGATGTAGCTCTGTGCTGATTCTAATAAGAATTGCTGGGTTAGATCCTCGGCCTGGTATCAGAGGATTTCACATGGGAAGCAGCAAACTCAGTGTGCAATGAATAGAAAGCCGAGCTGGTACAGATCAAAACAGACAGGCAGTGGACTTCCGCAGATGAAGATGGTATGCCACAGGGAGATAGGGTGGTATCGGGTTTGAACAGGTGCAGGTAGATAGTCCTGTAAATCTCACCAGTCCACGATAGCACCAAAAGATCCACCGGTCAACTCCGGGATCTGTCTCCACAGCAAGTCAGTCACTGCGTCCACACTCCTCCTGTAACGCCGGCTAGGGTCCCTGTTTGGTAGTTGGAGCAGCAAGTCAAGTCAAGTGGCTGTTTACTGGATCAAAACATCACACCCTCTGTGATGATGACATCACGTTGATGCGTTTCGCTAGTCAGGCTAGTTTCTTCAGAGTGAGGCTTGGGGTTAGGAAGAGGTGTCTTAGACCCCTTTCACACTGCAGTGTTTTTCAGGCGCTTTAGTGCTAAAAATAGTGTCTGTAAAGCGCCTGAAAGAAGCCTTATCTACAATCCCAATGTGAAAGCCCGAGTGCTTTCACACTGAGGGGCTGCGCTGGCAGGATGTCAAAAAAATCCTGCAAGCAGCTGCTTTGCAGTGCTTTAGGAGCAGTGAATACACTGCTCCTAAAGCGCCCCTTCCCATTGAAATCAATGGGAAGCGAATGCAAAGAGCCTGCAAATCACCTGCAAAGCGCCTAGGCAGCGGCGCTTTGTGGGCGCTTTTAACCCTTTATTCGGCCACTAGCGGGGGTTAAAAGCGCCCCACTAGCGCTCGAAAAACGCCGGTAAAGCGCTGCTAGATTTAGCTTTACACGCATTTTTCGCGGTGCTGGCAGTGTGAAAGGGCTCTTATAGATGCTCCACACACCTGTGGAATCAATCAATTATCACCAAAGTCACTCCGAAACAACCCAGCCTCAATGGACTTTCATCACTTAATAATAACCTTGAGTGACGCATAGTAAAAAGAGAAACAAAGGGGTTGATTTACTAAAACTGGAGAGTGCAAAATCTGTTGCAGCTCTGATTAGATACCAGCCAGCTTCCAGGTTACTTTGTCAAAGCTTATTTGAACAAGAGGAAGTTAGAAGCTGATTGGCTTCCATGCAGAGCTGCACCAGATTTTGCAGTCTCTAATTTTAGTAAATCAACCCCAAAGTGAACCATTTAGGTATTAGGAAAATACAAAACAAAAAAGAAAAAAAAAAAAGTGTAAACAAATCACAACAGGACAAGGAGAGGGCAACACAGAATGTCATAAATAATTCACAGAGGATTCACTACACTGTAGCTTACTGTTTAAATGTATCAGATTCCAATCACAGGATTTATGATTAAGTCAGAGACACCATTGCCTGCGGTATAGCTAGCAGGAAGGGTCCTAAAATTATAGGCAATGGATCACCCATTATTATTCTAAGAATGCTGATAAATTACACTCGGTATTTAACCCTTTCGGAAATAAGGTATCTAAACAATAGATCCACATCTTTTCTTTTTGAACTCAGATCCTATCAAAACCATCCCGCCTAGTGGGTAGATTTAAGCTATAAATGCCCTTAACTTTTAGCTCTCTGGGATCCCCTCCATGATGTTGAATAAAGTGCAGGGCAAGGGGTCGTTCATCATCTTTTTTATTTATACTTTGAATATGTTCACTGATTCGGATCTTAAGTTGCCTTTTGGTTTTACTCACATATGCTTTACCACACGGGCAAGTAAGCATATAGATAACACGGGTAGTCGAACAATTGATAAAATGATGGATCTTAAACTTTTTTTTCTCCGTCTGAACTCAAAAATTTGTCAGTTTTTTCCACATATTAGCAAATCATGCACCCCCCACAAGAGTGCATGCCTCGCAAAGGTGGCAAATCTGTTAGTCAATTATTCTATGGTAATCAGAGTGGGTAAGATTGTCCCGTAAGTTTTTGGCCCGACGAGCTGTAAGTAACGGTCTTTCTCCCACAATTCCTCCCACCACTGGAGATCTGGTAAGTATATGCCAGTGTTGATGCAAAATTGATTTAACCTGCTTCCACTGTGATCCATACCAGGTAATAATTCTAGTGGGGTTGGTTTTGGGGGATACCTGTTTGGGATCTTTTTTAGGCTGCAGGAGATCCTGACGTTTATACTCAATTGCTTTTTTTTTTAGCCCTCCTGATGCAACTATGGGAATGAATAAAGGGGTCACATTATGGGGCCACTTTCCTGAGATTGCGGCCTCCCTAGCACAAATTTAAAAGGTAAATTATTAAGTTAGGTTTAGCTGCATTAGTACAGTGGTGTTAGGGGCCCCGCCCCTTTTGGGGCCGGTCCACAAGGAAGCAAGAAGAGCCAATCAGGTTTCAGGGAACTTTCTGGATTTTGGGATTGCTTATAAAAGGGCCAGCAGGCGCAGGGTTCTGCCTCTTTTCAGCTGAACAAGCAGCTCTTACCTTACACGGAACATCTTACATGATGGAAGCGCTGGTGATGCAGCTATTAGAGAAAGTTGGCAGCTCAGGAGGAGAGGCATGGCTTAGACGCTGCCTGGAGTCAGCCCCGGAGGAAGAAGGACGGCTGCTGGAGCAAGAGGGTGGAGACTTGGTAGCGAGCGGCGAGAGGAGGAATGACACTGACATGGTGCAGGGAGTTCCTGAACCAGCTCCGCCTGCAAAAGCGAGGAGACGCGCACCGCCGGAGAGGGAAGGAGGGGCTTCCGCAGAAGCTACAGACACCCGTGCGCCGCTAGTGATGCTGAGGGAAGATGGCGGCAGTGTGACGTCACGAGGGCGCCGCGGAGGTCAGAAGAGGCGGACCTGTTCGCAGTCGCCGGCTGGAAGAGGAGGACGGCGCGGCCAGCCGCAGCAGGCCGCACAGGACAGTCGGTGGAGGGGGGGCGCGCAGCGGTCTCCCGGGAACCAGCGCTTAGAGTGTCAGCAAGGCACTCAGAACACAGACATGCCACAGCATGCACCAGGTGAGCGGATGCTACAGGTACAAGACCCCCCTTCCATGCTGGAGTAGGTGGCTCAGCAGCAGGTGTTGCAGGCTCCAGCTGGTGGTGAGTTAAACCAATTGCATGTACTATCTGGTTTGGTAGGCTCTTTGTCTTCCATAATACAATCACTGTCTAAAGGATCAGCTCCTGCTGTGTCTGCTGCTTCTATTTCTGTTAACCCTTCTGTGTCATCTCTTACTCCAGTACTGTCTAATCTGCCTGTCAGCTTACTATCTCAGCTAGATAAAGTTTCTGCTATGCAGTCTGACAAATCAGCTCCTGAGCTCTTGCAGACGGCTGGGCAAAGGTTACTGGTCCCTGAGATATATATGAAAGATTCCATGCCATGTGAAATGTCCCCTTTAGGATACCATTTAAGTGTAAATGTTAAGGAAAAGATTTGGAAAGGGGAATATGTTGACATTCTTTCTCTCCTGCCTGTGCATAAAGAATTTGTTAGAACAGAAAGGAGGGGGGAGGAGAGAAGCGAAGAAGAAAGGCGCAGGGCAATCCCTAGGTCGTTTAACAATTGGCTTCAAGCCTTTTGTATTTATTCTGGCATTATGGCGGAGAAGCACCCGGGAAGGTGTGGGGGGCTTTTCCAGCATCTAGATCACATCTTGGAAGCCTATAAAAATTTTGGGGGCCTGGGGTGGTTTTTCTATGACGAATCCTTTCGTCAGAAACTGTCTATTCACCCGTCTCTAAGGTGGGGTATGAAAGATGTGGGCTTGTGGCTCAATTTGATTGTGCCACAAAGGCAGGTAGCGCCTAGACAACCCGCTGCGACAGGGTCGACAGCGGCCTTTAGGAAAGGCTGCTGTTTTGCATTTAATGACAGCCAATGCCGCTGGAATAATTCGTGTAAATACAGACACGAATGTTCCATTTGTGCGGGGACGCACCCAGCGGCAAAATGTTTTAAGCGGAATGCAGTGACAGGAGCTAGCCCGGTCCAGCATATTTTTCCCAAAAGCCTGCACGCCAGTGAGGCTGGAAAAAATGCGCCCGTGGCTGGACATCTACCCAAACAGGGAGAAGGCTTGTTTGCTCAGTAAAGGTTTTGATCAGGGTTTCCCGTTGCCTTCCTTTTCGGGGGAGGGGTGTAAATTGGTAGGTAATTTGAAATCTGTAGATCAATTTCCCCAGGTGGTAAGGGATAAGTTATGTAAAGAACTAAAGGAAGGTAGAATTGCTGGCCCTTTTGAGCACCCCCCCTTCTATTATTTTTGGATTTCCCCATTGGGGGTAGTGCCAAAACGGGAACCCAATGAATTTCGTATTATACACCATCTATCCTTTCCAAAAGGTGACTCCTTGAACGATGAGATTGACGAGAGCCTATGCTCAGTGTCGTATGCCACATTCGAAGAAGCGATTGGTAAGATCAGGAGGTTTGGCCCTGGGGCCTTGTTGGCAAAGGCTGACATAAAATCCGCATTTCGCCTCTTGCCCGTCTCCCCGGAGGCTTTCAACTTGTTGGGGTTTTATTTTGAGGGTCAATACTTTTTTGACATGTGTCTCCCGATGGGGTGTTCGTTGTCATGTTCCTACTTTGAATCATTCTCTACATTTCTCCACTGGGTACTTGGCATACGATCTGGGCTGGATGGTGCGGTGCACTATCTAGATGATTTTTTGTTTGTTGGCCCAGCAGACTCTAGTTTTTGTTCTGACTTGTTGCTGTCATTTCAGGCCATGGCTTTTGAATTTGGAGTACCGTTGGCTGAGGAAAAAACTTGCTTGCCAAGCACTTCATTGGAGTTTTTGGGCATAGAGATAGATACTTGCGGTATGGAATTTCATTTGCCGAAAAAAAAATTGAGTAAATTAAAATGGTTAATCACGACGGTGTTGCGGAAAAAGAAGGTACGCTTGAAAGAAATACAGTCGCTGCTGGGGGTTCTGGCATTTGCGTGCAGAATCATGCCTGTTGGCAGAATATTTTCGCGTCGGCTTTACCTGGCGATTTCAGGCTTGAAATCTCCTTTGGATCATGTTAGAATAACGGCCACCATTAAGGAAGATCTTTTGGTTTGGGCCAACTTTCTTGACGGATATAGCGGTAGGTCCTTTTTTCAGGCGGAATTTGTTGTGGCAAAGGATTTTTGTTTATTTACGGATGCAGCTGGCTCCAAAGGCTTCGGTGCCATCTGGAGATCGCACTGGTGTTGCGCGGCTTGGCCGGAGCCTTGGGTGAGTTCGGGAGTGACCAGGAACGTGGTATTGCTAGAATTATTTCCAATATTAGTGGCATTGGAGTTGTGGGGCTCAGAGTTCGCTAATAGGCGCATCTTGGTGGAAACGGATAACAAGGGTGTATTATATGCAGTGAACTGCCTTTCATCCAGTTCTTTGCCGGTAATCAAAATCTTGCGTCAGGTGGTCTTCAGATGCCTCAAATTGAATATTTGGTTGAAGGCTAGGTATACCCCGGGGATATTGAATAATATAGCTGATTCTCTATCTCGTTTTCAGGAGGAGCGTTTTCGGAGTCTGCTGCCGGAGGCGGACGCAGTTGGCAACTCATGCCTGGCCTATCTGTGGGAGATGATCTGAGTACTGTGACGAATGCTATAAAAAGCTCTTTAGCTCCTAGAACCTGGTCGAGTTACTCGGCAGCCTGGAGCAGCTGGATATCCTTTGCAAGTGCTGAAGGTTGTCAGTTTGATAAGCCTTCGGAAGGTACCATTTTGGCTTTTATGTCAAGTTTAATGTGGCAGCAACTTTCGCATAGTTATGTGACAAGAACGCTGGCCGGTATGTCCTTTTTCTTCCATTTATTGGGTCTGAGACCTTGTTCTTCTTATTTTTCTGTAAAACAGGCACTGAAGGGATACAAGAGATTGACGTTTGTCATAGATGATAGGAGACCGATTTCTCTTGACATTCTCGGTGGCCATTGCAGAATGACTTCAGTGGTTTGTTTTTCCTCCTACGAGGCCTTATTATTCAGGACAGCTTTTGTGCTTGCATTTTTTGGGGCATTTCGCATCTCGGAATTAATTCCAGTGAGCAAATAAGGTGGTTCGGGTGTGCAATTTGACCAGGTGCTAGTTGATCAATCGGGTGTTCATGTGTGGCTGCAGTATTCCAAAACAGACCAATATGGTAAGGGTAGATGGGTTCATCTAAAAGGACAAAATGAGAGCTTATTGTGCCCGGTAGCCATGGTTAAACAATTTATGGGGCTTAGGCCTCCCGGGGAGGGAATTTTTCTCATTCATGCTAATTTATTGCCCCTGACGAAATACCAATTCGATGCAGTTTTAAAAAAGAGTTTGGGTGCCATGGGTTTAAGTCATTTTAAGTTTTCCTCCCACTCCTTTCGGATTGGCGCAGCTTCGGAGGCGGCCCGATCGGGCGTCTCCGAATCAGATATCAAGGCATTGGGTGGGTGGAAGTCAAAATGTTTTAAGTTGTATGTTCGTCCTAATTTGTTTATTTAATTTTAGGTACCCAGCACACAGTGTGGATTTTGGGGCATTCATTTATTTATTGGGCACAAAAAAGAGCGGCTCAACGCAACTATTCATCAAATTTATCCTTGCACCCGGACTCATTTCGTTTGTTCTGGAAAGGTATAAGAGGCCTTCAATGGCCGCAACTGGATTTGCATGTGTCTAGGTTATGTCAGCTGTGGCCATTGCCATCCATACTGATAATTCATTTGGGAGGTAACGATTTGGGAAATGTTAACACTTTGGACTTATTATTTATGATTAAGCGTGACCTGCATCGCTTCAGTGCGACTTTCCCAGGTACAACCTTAGTTTTTTCAGAAGTGGTTCCTCGTCTTTCATGGCTCTCCTCTGCGCAGAGGAGGGTGATGGAAAAAATGAGGAAGAGAGTCAATAGGGCTCTCGAAAAGTTCATGCCCCAAGTTGGGGGACTGTCTTATAGGCACATGGACTTGGAAGGGGGATATCCAGGTCTGTACAGACTGGATGGGGTGCACTTATCAGAAGTAGGAAATGACATTTTTAATGTTGGTCTGCAGAACATGATCGAAAAGGCCGCGACGATTGGGATGTGCCGGTCTTGATGCTCAAGACCGGCGTGTGGGGACTTTTATTTATCTTTGAAGTTGTGCTACTGCTCGAGTTCTAACAACTGAGCAGGTAGAAATATGTTATTGGATGAGTTATGAAGTTTGGAATGATAATAAAGATTTATGGAAAATTATTTGTGAAAAACCAATAAAGGTGTCGCGGCCAAGTTTTTGCCATTTAAAAAATGTGTTCAGTTATTTATTTTAGTTAAGTTGTATCTGGGGAAGTTCTGGTTTGGGCGGGTGGGGCCTGCAATCTCATGAATAAAGGGGTCACATTATGGGGCCACTTTCCTGAGATTGCGGCCTCCCTAGCACAAATTTAAAAGGTAAATTATTAAGTTAGGTTTAGCTGCATTAGTACAGTGGGGTTAGGGGCCCCGCCCCTTTTGGGGCCTGTCCACAAGGAAGCAAGAAGAGCCAATCAGGTTTCAGGGAACTTTCTGGATTTTGGGATTGCTTATAAAAGGGCCAGCAGGCGCAGGGTTCTGCCTCTTTTCAGCTGAACAAGCAGGAAGATTTGAGCTCCCTCCCTCCTGCCCCAGTCGCGTACACTTTTATGTGGTGGGTCACCCTGGATCCAGGGGGGACTTTTATTTATCTTTGAAGTTGTGCTACTGCTCAAGTTCTAACAACTGAGCAGGTAGAAATATGTTATTGGATGAGTTATGAAGTTTGGAATGATAATAAAGATTTATGGAAAATTATTTGTGAAAAACCAATAAAGGTGTCGTGGCCAAGTTTTTGCCATTTAAAAAATGTGTTCAGTTATTTATTTTAGTTAAGTTGTATCTGGGGAAGTTCTGGTTTGGGCGGGTGGGGCCTGCAATCTCATAGCCCCTTTCTCTGAATCTGTGATACATGTCCTCTTCTTCGACTTGGAAATCTTTTTCTACTGAACAATTTTGTTTAATTCTGAGGAATGGTCCCACAGGTATTCCTCAGGTATGCTCCTCCTGCCTGACCTTCTGTGTATGTTTCTGGTTCTGACTACTCTTCTTATGCTGGCCATACACTATACGAAAAATCATCTGAACGAACTTTCGAAAAACGAACGTTCGGCCGTGAGAACAAACGATAGTGCCATCATGTAATGACTGATAAATCGTTCAGTGGACATAAATAAAAAAAAATTGGTTCATTTTTTTTACATATACCTAGTGCAGAAAGTCCGAACGGGAAACACATTAACCTTTCAATTTATCGTTCGTTCTGCAGAAAATTTCCAAACTTGTCCTTCATTTTTTCGGCTCAAAAACGTCCCAACGATTATCGATTTTGTGGCCATTAACTGTTCGAAAAACGAACGAACTGTCTGAACGACCGATTTTTCGTATAGTGTATGGGCAGCATTAGTCTTACCCTGACATCTGTACATAGTTAGCTTGGTTAGTTGGTTTAGTGTACTCTGTGTGAATATTCTCACCCATTAAGCTTATTGGTTTAGTTACTTGGTTTATGATTGTTATATTGTTGTTTTACTGGCATTGTTCCTTAATAAACCATATTATTTGATATCATATATCACATATTTGTGCCTGGTGTTATCTGTGCATGTCCATACATTTCTGGTCATGCCTGTTTCAAAGGATACCAGCACTCGGTAACCTTGACAGAAGCCTCTGCATGCCTTGTCTTTTAGGGTCTCTATGGCTGGCTTAAAAATTCCTGATGTGTTCAATTTTAGGCCGAGGTATGTGTAGCTGTTGGATTCATCAGGAATGCAGTTTTGGAAGGGTGCTTTGCTTGTTTTTTATTCTTCCTTTGGAACATCATGGTTTTTGTTTTCCTTGAGTTGATAGGTAGTGCCCATGTGGAACTGTATTTCTCCAGCACTTCCAGGCTGTCTTGTTGGCCTTTCTCTGTTGGTGGCAGAAGTATGAGGTCATCTGCATACAGCAGGAACGTTACCTCAGTGTCATGTATAGTCAATCCAGGTGCTGGGGAGGATTCTAAAGCTGCAGCTAGTTCATTGGTGTAGATGTTGAAGAGGGTTGGACTTATGCTACAGCCCTGTCTGACTCCATGGGCCTGCCTGAAGTGCTCTGTTCTTTTCCCATTAAACTTTATGCTGCAGCTGTTCTTGGTATATGAACTCTTGATGACATCATTGTATTCCCTTCTATTCCATTCTCCAATAGTTTGAGGAACAGGCCTGGGTGCCACACTGAATCAAAGGCCTCTCTCTCTCTCTCTCTCCTCTTTCTCTCTCTCTCTTTCTTTCTGTCTGTCTGTCTCACCCTCTCTCTCTCTTTGTCTCTCTCTCTCTTTCTGTCTCTCCCTCTCAGTCTTTTTCTCTTTGTCTGTCTTTCTCTGTCTCTTTCTGTCAGATTATATAGACACACAGAGCAGCAGGAACACGCCCCTTTCTCACAGCTGAATGGTAGGGAAAAGTGAAATATTCCTTTAAATATCGTACCTGGGGGGGTGTCTAAAGTATGCCTGTGAAGTGGCACGTGTTTCCCGTGTTTAGAACTGTCCCTGCACAAAATGACATTTCTAAAAGAAAAAAAGTCATATAAAACTGCTTGCGGATTTAATGTAATGTCTGGTCCCGGCAATATGGATGAAAATCATTGAGAAAAATGGCATGGGTAACCCCCCCCCCCAGCCGACACCCAGACCCCTACCAGCCCCTTTGGGTCTTGTATGGATATTAAGGGGAGCCCCGCACCCAAATTAAAAAAAGGCCCTATATACTCTGAACAGCAGTATACAGGCAGTGCAAACAAGACAGGGACTGTAGGTTTGTTCTTAAAGGGGAGTTCCAGTCCCCCAAACATTTTTTTTTAAACACTGCTCTGTAACCGTCAAAACATGTAAATGAACATTTCTAACATGTCATACTTTTTGCGCTTTTTCTTTCTTTAAAAATAGTTATTTACATACTGATCTCAGAAGCAGGCAGTTTCCATTTTAGTTGTGGGCATCTGAAGCCCTCTCGTGTTAATTTCCTGGATTTCTGTGCAGCCATCTTTCCATCATGCACCTGCAAATCTCGCACATGCTCAGTAATGCCTCAGGGAGGCCGTCCTTCTTCCTGACAGGTTGCTATGGCAATCTTGCGTCTGTGGAAGTTCACGCCCCCAGGCTATAGCAACCTGTCAATCACAACAAAGGCGAGGAGAGGAGAGGTGACCTGACAGAGGAGAGGGGGCACATTGAGCAGATATTGTTGCTGGAAGCTGTGTTTTGTGTCACACTGTCTTATATTATAACTGTGTGCAGGGAGAGAGAGGGGAGCTTTCATAAGTCATCTGCAATGTGTGGGTGGGTGGGACAGAGCAGCTATCGAACGCCAGCTAATAGGATGGGGTCAGGGCGGGCCAAATGGCGCCAAACTCCTCCCATTCGCATCATTACAGAGTTACAAAAACGTGAGATTTCGGTAGGAGGCGATTCGCAAGGAGTCATGGGATACATGAACTCCAGGAACACCGTCTGGATAAAGAGGGCCTTGAGAGGTAAGGAAGTCCTCCTCTTCCTGCCTCTGTTCTGCCTCAAGTGCCCTGTCCATTATTCCACGCAGCATGTGCTCCAACAGGTGGACAAGAGGGACAGTGTCACTGATGCATGCACTGTCAATGCTCACCATCCTCGTGGCCTCCTCAAATGGTGCCAGGACAGTGCATGCATCCCTGATCATGGTCCACTGGCATGGGGAAAAAAATCCAAGCTCCCCTGACCCTGTCCTGGTGCCATATTGCAACAGATACTCATTAATGGCCCTCTGCTGCGTGTGCAGCCGCTGCAGCATGGCCAATGTAGAGTTCCACCTGGTGGGCATGTCACAGATTAGGCGGTTCTTGGGCAGGTTGTAATCCTTTTGCAGGTCAGCCAGCCGAGCACTGGCATTATATGACCAGCGGAAATGCCCACAGAGTTTCCTGGCCTGCTTCAGGACCTCCTGTAAGCCCGGGTACCTGCCCAAGAACCGCTGCACCACCAAGTTAAGGACGTGAGTCAAACAGGGCACATGGGTGGCGGAGAGAAGGTTGGTGCCATTGTCGCAAACCACCTTTCCTGGCTTAAGCTGGCGTCAACCACCTCTGAGCCTGCCCCTGCAGAGCTGACAGAATCTCTGCTTCAGTGTGGCTCCTGTCCCCCAAGCACACCAGCTCAAGCACCGCATGGCATCTTTTTGCCTGCGTACTTGCGTAGCCCCTTGAACGCCTATGGAGCACTGCTAGTTCCAAGGACAAAGCACAGGTAGAGGCCATGAAGGAAGAGGTGTGTCAGAATCACCAGTAGTAACATTTTGGAGGCATGGTGGTGGAACAACCTCCAACACTACTGCACCTTGTCCTGCATCCTTCCCAGCTGCCAGCAGAGTCACCCAATGCACCGTAAAAGATAGGTAACGTCCCTATCAACTGCCTGCTGTAGTATTAGTATGGGAAAAGCAGCAATTGTCTTCAGTTAGTTTTAGGTGAACACTGTGCAGAGGACACAGTACACTAACTGAAAATACTTGCAGCTCTCTGCCTGTGGTTTTATTATGAGAACACCACAAATTGTATTCAGGTTCCTTTAAGTGAACGCTGTGCAAAGGACAGAAGTACACTACATGAAATTAATGCAGCTCCCTGCCTGTGGTTTTATTATGAGAACACCACTAACTGTATTCAGGTAAGCTTTAGGTGAACGTTATGCAAAGCACACAGTACACTAAGTGAAACACTGACTGCAGCTAGCACAATCACCTGCCTGCCTGTCACAGTATAGAGAATAACAGGAACGGATCTAGCTAAACTGAATACAGTGTATAAATATATATACAACACCTAGGATGCATATATATCCTCTACACACTGTAACTGCAGCTAACTGACTCGCCTGCCTGCTCTATCTAACTCAATATAAATGGCACTGTCTCTCTCTCTCTCTGTAAGCTCTCTCTTTAACCAACGCCAACACACTACACAAGGCCGCCAAGCCGGCGGCCTTATATAGTGTGGGGTGTGTACTTACTCATCTAAACCATGATTGGCCAAAGCCACCCTAGCTTTGGCCAATTACGGCTCTCCGTTCTTACCGCGCTGTGATTGGCCAGTGCATGCTTGGCCAATCATCAGCCAGCAATGCACTGCGATGCCGCAGTGAATTATGGGCCGTGACGCGCCACTCGAATTTGGCGCGAACAGCCGAACAGACGATGTTCAAGTCGAACATGGGTTCGACTCGAACATGAAGCTCATCCCTACTGAATGGAAAGGCTGGAGCAGATTTCCTCCCGCAGCCTGTCAATCAATATAGAAGGGGGGGCGGCTTTGCTCTGCTCAGAACACCAGGGTGGATTGCTACTGACAGGGTGTTAGGATTGAGTTCACCTGTTTGCTGCAGATCCGGTGTCTGCTGATCCGATGCCCACTGATCCAGTGCCCACTGCCCAGTCTGCTGATACGGTGCCTGCTGATCCGAAGCCCACTGATCCAGTGCCCACTGCCAAGTCTGCTGACCTGGTGCCTGCTGATCCGATGCATACTGATCCGGTGCCCGCTGCTCAGCCTGTTGACCCAAAGCCCGCTACCCAGCCTGATGTGCTGCTGACTACTGCCGATGAGATACAGTCCTCCTCCATGCGGATGTCTGCTGCCGATGCGATCCAGTCCTCCTCAAAGCTGATGACTGCTGCCGATGCAATCCAGTCCTCCTCCATGCTGATGACTGCTGCCGATGTGATCCAGTCCTCCTCCATGATGATGATTGCTGTCGATGCGATCCAGTCCTACTCCATGCTGCCGCCTTCCGATGGTGTCCATGCCTCCTCTATGTTGCCACCTGCTGATGGTGTCCATGCCTCCATGTTGCCGCCTGCTGATGGTGTCCATGCCTCCTCCATGTTGCCACCTGCTGATGGTGTCCATGCTTCCTCCATGTTGCTGCCTGCTGATGGTGTCCATGCCTCCTCCATGTTGCCCCCTGCTGATCGTGTCCATGCCTCCTCCATGTTGCCACCTGCTGATGGTCTCCATGCCTCCTCCAGGCTGCCGCCTGCTGATGGTGCCCATTCCTCCTCCATGCTGCCGCCTGCCGATGGTGTCCGTTCCCCCTCCATGCTGCCGCCTACCGATGGTGTCCATTCCTCAACCATGCTGCTGCCTGCCGTGGGTGACCTGCCGTCTGTTGCCAAGCTTGCCGCAGCTAGTTCCCGGGCTGAAGCTGCCCCGCTGGACTATGCTGATTCTGGGGCCGCCGCCCCGCTGGACTATGCTGATTCCGGGGCCGTTGCCCCACTGGACTATCCTGATTCTGGGGCCGCTGCCCAGCTGGACTCTGTTGACTGGGTTAAATTCCAGCCTGCTAATGGGTCTGTGGCTTCAGAAATTCCACCTAGCCAGTTTTGGGACCACAGCACAGGGTCCGCACCAAGCTTTCAGACATTAGCAGCAGGGTGCCCAGTCGGCATGCAGACCCTAGTGGTGGAGCATTATGTAGCATCCAGAGACCGCTCCTTAAGGGGGGAATCTGTTAGGATTGAGTTCACCTGCTGGTGGCACTATCATGTTTTGGGCTGTTTGCTGCAGCTCCAGTGTCCACCAGCAGGTGTCTCCCAGGAGCCAGTAGGCAGTGGTAATCAGACGCATTAGTGTTCAGCTGCCGGGGGGCTACTTAAGGCTGCTCCTCCCTTCGCCCGACGCGTCACAATTCTGGTCCCTTCCTTGCTGCCTGTTATTCCTGCTTAGCCTGATCCAGTCTGCACCCCCCTGCCTCCCTCTGCTCAGTACCCAGTCGCGATCCCCCCTACCTTGTATCCCTGCATTCCCTGTACCTTGTATATAGTTGTACTTAGTCTTTAGTTTTGTTGGTTAGTGATTTTGTCAGTGGGGTTGGTTCTTGTTTGTCTTTGGGGTTGTTCATGTTTGTTTGCTGTGTTCATGGTTTGCTGTTTTTCACTGTAAATAAATATCACCTTAAAGATATATACTTTGATTGTTTGGTCTCAGTTCCCTTCTGTAGCTCCGCGTCTGGTCTCCTTAGCCACTGATTCCTGACACAGGGAGTTCAGACAGTTGTCGAACTAAGCTCAAATGCTTTCTACTGCCGATCTTTATTAATCCTACAGATCACATTGTTTTTCATTTTTCAGGTTTACAACCACTTTAACCACTTGCTGACCGCCTCCAGTAGATATACGTCGGCAGAATGGCACGTACAGGCACATCAACGTACCTGTACGTCCCCTTTAACTGCCTGACGTGGGGGTCGCGCGCGCCACCGGCGGCACGCTCGCGACCCCGCTACCTTCCCCGTGAGTCGGACCGCGGGTCCCGCGGACACGACTGCCGCGGGCAGAGGCGGCTCTAGACTTTGTGAGGCCTTAGGCAAAATTTAGACATGAGGCCCCACTCACACCACAAATATGCAGGAGACGGTCAGAGATTGTGCAGACAATGATACAGGAGATGGTCAGAGATTGTGCAGACAATGATACAGGAGACGGTCAGAGATTGTGCAGGCAATAATACAGGAGACGGTCAGAGACTGTGCAGACAATGATACAGGAGATGGTCAGAGATTGCGCAGACAATGATACAAGAGACGTTCAGAGATTGTGCAGACAATGATACAGGAGACGGTCGGAGATTGTGCAGACAATGATACAGGAGACGGTCAGAGATTGTGCAGACAATGATACAGGAGACGGTCAGAGATTGTGCAGACAATGATACAGGAGTCGGTCAGAGATTGTGCAGACAATGATACAGGAGACGGTCAGAGACTGTGCGGACAATGATACAGGAGACGGTCAAAAACTGTGTGGCCATGATACAGGAGACGGTCAGAGACTGTGTAGGGACAATGATACAGGCGATGGTCAGAGACTGTGCGGCCATGATAACAACAAAATGAGCATTATTGATAACTTATCAGTGTAATGCTTCTTCGTTATCAGCAGGTTTAGGGAGAAGGTAAATAAAACTGCTGTATTACTTAACTGTATTAGAGAAGGTGGTGCACTATTCTGACTGTACTGTCTGGCAGAGGAATATGAATCACAAAAATCGCAGCACAGAATTATAAATCTTTTGGTAGATGAAACATTTCACATTTGCCCATCAAATGCAGCCACTGTGCTCATCAAATGCAGCCACTGTGCTCATCAAATGCAGCCACTGTGCTCATCAAATGCAGCCACTGTACCCATCAAATGCAGCCACTGTGCCCTTTAAATGCATCCACTGTGCCCATCAAATGCAGCCACTGTGCCATCAAATGCAGCCACTGTGCCCATCAAATGCAACCACTGTGCTCATCAAATGCAGCCACTGTGCCATCAAATGCAGCCACTGTGCCCATCAAATGCAGCCACTGTGCCCATCAAATGCAGCCTCACTGTGCCCATCAAATGCAGCCTCACTGTGCCCCATCAAATACTGCCACTGTGCCCCATCAAATTCTACCACTGTGCCCCATCAAACGCAGCTTTTGTGCCCATCAAATACAGCCTCACTGTGCCCAATGAAATGCAGCCTCACTGTGCCCATCAAATACTGCCACTGTGCCCCATCAAATGCAGCCACCGTGCCCATCAAACACAGCCACTGTGCCCATCAAATGCAGCCTCACTGTGCCCATCAAATGCAGCCTCACTGTGCCCAAACACAGCCACTGTGCCCCATAAAATGCAGCCACTGTGCCCATCAAATGCAGCCACTGTGCCCATCAAACGCCGCCACTGTGCCCATCAAATGCAGCCTCACTGTGCCTCATCAAATGCAGCCTCACTGTGCCCAACAAACGCAGCCACTGTGCCCCATAAAATGCAGCCACTGTGCCCATCAAATGCAGCCACTGTGCCCATCAAACGCCACCACTGTGCCCATCAAATGCAGCCTCACTGTGCCCATCAAATGCAGCCACTGTGTCCATAAAATGCAGCCACTGTGCCCATCAAATGCAGCCACTGTGCCCATCAAGCGCCACCACTGTGCCCATCAAATGCAGCCTCACTTTGCCCCATCAAATGCCGCCACTGTGCCCAATCAAATGCAGCCTCACTGTGCCCATCAAATGCAGCCTCACTGTGCCCAACAAATACTGCCAATGTGCCCCATCAAACACAGCCACTGTGTCCCATCAAACGCAGCCACTGTGCCCCATCAAACGCAGCCACTGTGCCCCATTAAACGCAGCCACTGTGCCCCATCAAACGCAGCCACTGTGCCCATCAAATGCCACCACTGTGCCCATTAAACGCAGCCACTGTGCCCATCAAATGCCGCCACTGTGCCCATCAAATGCCACCACTGTGTCCAGTCAAATGCAGCCTCACTGTGCCCAATCAAATGCAGCCTCACTGTGCCCAATCAAATGCAGCCTCACTGTGCCCATCAAATGCCACCACTGTGCCCCATCAAATGCCGCCACTGTGACCCATGAAATGCTGCCACTGTGCCCATCAAATGCCGCCACTGTGCCCCATCAAATTCTGCCACTGTGCCCCATCAAATTCTGCCAATGTGCCCCATAAAATTCTGCCACTGTGCCCCATCAAACGCTGCCACTGTGCCCATCAAACACAGCCACTGTGCCCATCAAACGCCGCCACTGTGCCCATCAAATGCCACCACTGTGTCCAGTCAAATGCAGCCTCACTGTGCCCAATCAAATGCAGCCTCACTGTGCCCATCAAATGCCACCACTGTGCCCCATCAAATGCCGCCACTGTGCCCCATCAAACGTCACAACTGTGCCCATCAAATGCCGCCACTTTGCCCATCAAATGCCGCCACTGTGCTCATAAAATGCCGCCACTGTGCCCATCAAATTCTGCCACTGTGCCCCATCAAATTCTGCCACTGTGCCCCATCAAACGCTGCCACTGTGCCCATCAAACGCAGCCACTGTGCCCATCAAACGCCGCCACTGTGCCCATCAAACGCCACCACTGTGTCCAGTCAAATGCAGCCTCACTGTGCCCAATCAAATGCAGCCTCACTGTGCCCATCAAATGCCACCACTGTGCCCCATCAAATGCCACCACTGTGCCCCATCAAACATCGCCACTGTGCCCATCAAATGCCACCACTGTGCCCATCAAATGCCGCCACTGTGCCCATCAAATTCTGCCACTGTGCCCCATTAAATTCTGCCACTGTGCCCCATCAAAAGCTGCCACTGTGCCCATCAAATGCCGCCACTGTGCCAATCAAATGCCACCACTGTGCCCATCGAATTCTGCCACTGTGCCCCAAACGCTGTCACTGTGCCCATCAAATTCTGCCACTGTGCCCCATCAAATTCTGCCACTGTGTCCCATCAAACGTTGCCACTGTGCCCATCAAATGCCGCCACTGTTCCCATCAAATGCCACCACTGTGCCCATCAAATGCTGCCACTGTGCCCCATCAAATGCTGCCACTGTGCCCAATCAAAGTCTGCCACTGTGCCCCATCAAAGTCTGCCACTGTGTCCATCAAATGCCGCCACCATGCCCCATCAAATTCTGCCACTGTGCCCCATCAAATGCCGCCACTGTGCCCATCAAATTCTGCCACTGTGCCCCATCAATTGCTGCCACTGTGCCCCATCAAATTCTGCCACTGTGCCCCATTAAAGTCTGCCACTGTGTCCATCAAATGCCGCCACACTGACTTGGGCACACTGACCGATATTTCCTTCCACTCCTGAGGCAAATTAGGCAGCCACCAGCCCGAGGCCCTTCTGTGGGCGAGGCCTAAGGCTGCCGCCTATTTTGCCTAATTAAAGAGCCGCCTCTGGCCGCGAGTATCCCCGCAATCGTCTTACAGAGGCAAAGAGCAGGGAGATGCTTGTGTAAACAAGCATCTCCCTGCTCTGCCTAGTGACAATGACACGGATCTCGGCTCCGTGTACTCGGAGCGCAGATCGGTGTCATGTCACACAGAGCTCAACCCCCCCTCAGTTAGAAACACTCATCAGGGCACACATAACCCCTTTAGCGCCACCTAGTGGTTAACCCCTTCACTGCCAGTGTCATTTTCATAGTAACCAGTGCATTTTTATAGCACTGATCGCTGTGAAAATGACAATGGTCCCAAAAATGTGTCAAAAGTGTCCGATGTGTCCGCCATAATGTTCCAGTCATGAAAAAAATCACTGATCGCCGCCATTACTAGTAAAAAAAAAATTATTAATAAAAATGCCATAAAACTATCCCCTATTTTGTAAATGCTATAACTTTTGCGCAAACCAATCAATAAACGCTGATTGCGATTTTTTTATCAAAAATATGTAGAAGAATACGTATCGGACTAAACTGAGGAAACAATTTTTTTTTATATTTTTAGGGGATATTTATTATTGCAAAAAGTAAAAAATATTGAATTTTTTTCAAAATTGTTGCTCTATTTTTGTTTATAACGCAAAAAATAAAAACCCCAGAGGTGATCAAATACCACCAAAAGAAAGCTATATTTGTGGGAAAAAGGGATGCCAATTTTGTTTGGGAGCCACGTCTCACGACCGCGCAATTGTCAGTTAAAACGACGCAGTGCTGAATCGCAAAAAGGGGCCTGGTCATTAACCAGCCAAAATGGTCCGGGGCTTAAGTGGTTAAGAGCAAATTGTGATAATCAATTAATGAGAATTCATTTTACCTAGATTAGACCAGTACAAGGTGGATTCTGCTTTCTATGGGTTATGCACTTTGCACCTTGCTTCTTGCACAATTTATTAAATAAGCTCGTTAGTACTGTAAACTGTTGCCATATCATAATTCATATAAACTTAAAGAAAACATTCTACACTCCTGTGACCTGCTTTCAGCAGACAAGGGGCTGAAGCCCGCTGTTGGCTGATGTCACAGAGCCGATCCAGGCTGTGGAAAGATCTCAAGAATATGGTTGGGATCTGCCCACAAACCTGGACCAGCACAGAGCCTGAGATAGCTGCTCCTGCCCCCTCCACTGCTCAGCACTCCAGTGAGCATGGGGGGGGGCAGAGCAGACAGTGGGGACTAATAGTCACCAGCTGTCTGCTTAGGGAGCTCTGAGAACCGAGCGATCAGCGGTGTTTGATAACGCACTTCTCAGTCTTAAAGCCCTCATGGAATAGATGCAGCATTGGACCGATGCTGCATCCACCTAGGTAAGTATGATTCTAGAAAAAAACAAAAACCCACATTTCTCTTTTAATATACACAAAATGTAATGCCATATGAAGACTTTAGGTTGGTTGTGGTTTCCGAATCTTAAGCAGTAATGCCTAGTACACACGGCCGAGAATCTCGTCGTAAAAAAAAACGTTGTTTTTCTCGACGAGATTCTTGTCAAGCTTGATGGGATTCTTGTCAAGCTTTCCCTGCATACACACTGTCAATTCCAAATCTCGTCATTGTAAAGCGCGGTGATGTACAACACGTACGACGGCAGTATAAAGGGGAAGTTTGATTCCAATGGTGCCACCCCTTGAGCTGCTTTTGCTGATCTCGTGTTACCGCGTGTCAGTAAAAGTTTGGGGAGAGACGATTGCGCTTTTCAGCCTTGTGCTTTTCAGTCCGTTACAGCGTGACGAATGTGCTATCTCCATTACGAACGCTAGTTTTACCAGAAGGCGCGCTCCCGTCTCATACTTGATTCTGAGCATGCGCGATTTTTTAAGATTCGGAAAAGCATACACACGACCGAAAAACGAGAATCCTGACGAGAAAATAGAGAGCAGGTTCTCTATTTTTCTCGTCGAGATTCCCGGCAGTTTTCTCGACGAAAAACCATACACACCAACGGTTTTCTCGGCAAGAAAGCTCTCCCAGCAGTTTTCTTGTCGTTTCTTGACGAGAAAACCGGTCGTGTGTACGAGGCCTAATGTCGCGTACACACGACCGTTTTTCATGGCGTGAAAGATGCCATTTTTTAAATTGGTCATTAAAAACGATCGTGTGTAGGCTCCAGAGCATTTTTAACGACGTGAAAAATGGCCTAAAAAAAATAGAACCTGCTCTATTTATTCACGTTGTTTTTCACGTCGTTCTTTTTAACGTCGTGAAAAACGGTAGTGTGTATGCTTTTACGAGGGTAAAAAAAATGCGCATGCTCAGAATCAAGTATGAGACGGGAGTGCTCCTTCTGGTAAAACTAACGTTCGTAATGGAGATAGCACATTCGTCACGCTGTAACGGACTGAAGAGCATGAGGTTGAAAAGCGCGAATCGGCTTTCACCAAACTTTACTAATACGAGGATCAGCAAAAGCAGCCCAAAGGTTGGCGCCATCCGAATAGAACTTCCCCTTTATAGTGCCGTCGTACGTGTTGTACGTCACGGCGCTTTGCTCGAGCATTTTTTTTCACGATAGTGTGTAGGCAAGGCAGGCTTGAGAGGAAACACGAAAAATCACGTCGAGAAAAACTTTGTTTTTTTCAATGACATTAAAAACGGCCGTGTGTACGCGGCATTAGGGTCAGACTCTAGCTGTGATTTTCACAGAGATCATAAATGGTGATCATAATACTGTTTTTGCAGAATGTATTTTATTTATTTACAAGTGAAGATCCATATATTGAACATTAAGTAAGATTTAAAAAATCTATCTTTTAGATGGTGAAATATTTATTCCTACTCTGAGACTGATGTCTCTTTTTGCTTTTAGTGGGATGTCACACATACCAAAAGTATAATGTATTTGAATTAAAACAGAGTATTTTTTTAATACAATATTAAAATCACAAAAAAGCAGTTATGCTCCCATAGACTGATTTGTACAGCATCATACACATGCTGTCACGTCCTCTATATACCTATCATATTTTGAACAAGGTAAATGTAGGATACAATGTAATATTTGGATGTCATGGTGGATAGAGAGAGGGCTTAGTGGTATGTTGAAGAAAAATAGAAATACCTGATTACCCATGGTTTCCCAGCAGAACATTGCCCAAAGCATCACATTGCTTCTGCCAGCTTTCTTCCCCTACTGCACCCTGGTGCCATCTCTTACCCAGGTAAGCAACACATCTACATGATGTAAAAGAAAATATGATTCATCATACCAGGACACCTTCTTCCATTGCTCTCTGCTCCAGTTCTAATGCTCTCATGCCCATTGCAGGCACTTTTGTAGGCACACAGGTCAGCAGGGCCACCATGACTGGTCTGCAGCTATGCAGCCCCATACACAAGCTACATTTCTCATTTTGACAGGACCCCAGACTTCACTGCCCTAAAGAATGATTGAGGTTAGGACGCTATCAAAGATTCTAAGCGAGACTCTAAGGCCCTGTTCACACCTATGCGAATTGGTTGCGACTTACACCGCATCCAATTCGCATAACATCATAAAATACATTGATTGTAAAGAGTCTGGTTCACATATGTGCGATGCATTCGCACTGCGCATTGCCCAAAAAACGTGTGCGTTTTCTAGGCATTGCAGTGCGGCTCAGGTGCGAATTCAGACCCATTATCTTCTATGGGCACGCATCTGATTCGCATATGCATTGCGTTCTGAACAGGCATTTTTCCGTCTCTTCACTACACCTCCCCCTCTCCCTGCTCATCTACAGTAATTTGCACCCACAACGCAGAGGAATGCGCTGAACAGTTGCTTCTTCTCTTCGCACAGAGAAACGGAACTGGAATTCGCACCGGACTGGTGGGAACCCAGCCTTACTGTGGGGTTTCAGGAGGTACAGTTGTCTCCGGATGGCACAGAAGGTGTCAGGATTTGTTCACTTGCTGGTGGCACTGTGGCTCCCAGAACTGTAGGGTGTAGTTCTGGTATGCACTAGTGGGTGTCTCTCAGAAGCCAGCAGTTCCTAGTAATTAGTCATCACCTGACAAGCACCTCATGAACAACATGTTCCCTTGCTGCCTAATATATCTTACTTACTTTCAGATGCCATTGTAACAATATAGTCAAAGTTATTCACTTAACCTATCAGTGGTTATGGCTGATCAGTGTATGTTTTCTGAAAGCAGACACCCTAGCCAGTGGTAATCCAATTTTGGCACATATTAGTTCAACGGTTTAGGAAACACAAAATTTTAGCAAAAAAAACACTAAAGTTAAATTGTAGGGAACACAAACACAGTAAATGACTACATTTTTTGGTAAATTGTGCCAAGTGAATAGTTACCCAACTTGTCAAACCTTATAATTGCATGCACCCGTGAAAGAGCAACAAACTTCAGTATCCCATATTTTCCATTGGCAGCACTTTAAAAGCCCCTACAGGTCATCAGTTGAGAGTCAACTATGAATAAGGGGTCTATAATTATTGCTTTTACTCTGACGTGCACAGCAATATGTAACATGTGTAGTGCAATTTTCACATGTAGCCTCCCCTGATGCATGTATTTACAGTTGTACATCCATGTATGTGGGGGTGGGGAGGACTCTAAAAATTGGGGGGGATTTAAAGTACTTATGTGTGACGTTAATTTTTAACATGTTATCATTTTCTTTTTTTTTTACTAAACTTTTTTTCATCACATAGGAGACAAAAAGTCCCCTATGTGATGCAATTTTTTTGCAACAGGTTCTCTTTAATGAGGACGGGTACACGAGGTCCCGGAAGTGACGTTTTACACGTCTGTGCACTGATATCCCCCCTCTCCCTCCTCTCTCTCTGGGAATGGGGTGTGCAGCATTGTTTCCATCCAACAGCCAACAGTCAACTTGTCAGATTTACACACCACTAAGTCACTAATGTATGACATACATGTAAATGGGGGGCAGTGAAAGAAGTAAAGCCCAATTTAATTTTCTGTTTAAATTAGATAAATACATTCCAGGTGCATCAAAACAAAAGGTGTGCAAAGTCTCACAATTTGTTTTCTTTAGAAATCAGCCACAGCCTGATTAGAAAGGCCTGTCTTCTGCCAACATGCTTCAGAGGAGGGCATTTGTGCTCTGTGTGAAAGCAGTGGTCTCTTTGCAGAGGTCCAACACTCCCTTGCTGAATCAGAGCCAGAGCTCCCCAATCAGCACATAACATTAGCTTAGCTGATTTAAGAGCTCTAGCTATGACTTTGTTCTAAACAAATTTAACTGTAATCCTTTGAAATAATTTTGTTTTGATGCACCTAAAATTTATTTATCTGAAACTGAAAGAAATATTAAGCTTAAAGCGGAACAATACTCACCTCTGCTACAGTGATTTGGTGTCCTAGAGCTTCCCGCTTACCCGCTGACATTTGCAGGCGAGCGACTTCCGGGTCTCGATCGTTGGCCACTGCCATTCGTCAGGCAGGGATGAGGTGCATGGGAGTTCAGTCAGATTTTCCATTGCCGAATTTGTCCAGTGAGCTGGGCATGCGCGTCTCACTGTACAAGGGCAGACAGGCAGGAAATTAGCTTTAGATTTGACTAGAGTAGTAAGGGATTAAAACAACTTTAAGGTTTTCATTTCCATCTATGTGCTCATTAGACATGTGCAGTCGTTTTCGTCCGAATGCATTTTCGTTAGTATTTCGGGGATTTTCACATTCGTTTTATCAAACAATAATAAATGTGCAGAGTCTGAAATCCAAAAGATCTAACATAAAAAATTCTTTCTTTTCGTTTCGTTGCAACAACAGTTTGAGATAGATAGAATATTCGACATGACGGTGACAATAGCGATCTACGTCTATCCAATCTGCGATTGAATGTGCCTAACCTTAGTCCGAGATTATTCGACATAGAGAGAAAAGATTCGACATTATAGAGACATGAAGATTCGACATAGAGAGAAAAGAGTCGACATAGAGAGAAAAGACATTATAGAGACATGAAGATTCGACATAGAGAGAAAAGAGTCGTCATAGAGAGAAAAGACATTATAGAGACATGAAGATTCGACGAAGCAGCTAAAAACATACGATCGCCACGAGCGAACATTTATGGTTAAATGCTCCGCCCATAGGCTATAGAAGAATTCTAATGTTGGCTGACTAGTAATAATAATTAATAAATATAATTATTACTAGTCATACAACATTAGAATTCTACAATAACTTGTGGGCGGAGCATTCGACCGGAAATGTACGATTGCGGTGTCGTACAGTGTAGCTGCTTCGTCAAATCTTCTTAGAACACTTGACAGAAACCATAAGCCTTCAATGACAGATTCAGCCTTAATTAATTCGGATTTTCAGACGAATGCATTTTTTAAAGAAACAAAATAAATAAAAAAGATTTTCGGAAGTAACTAAATAATTTTATTTTTCAGACGAAAAACGAAATTCCGAAACAAAATATTTTAGTGTGCACATGTCTAGTGCTCATTGGGGACATTCGCTCTCTTTAATTGTCTTCTCTACTTAATTGTCCTGATCAATGTTATAATTATAATATATAATGGGAATATAAGTAAGAGTAAATCCAAAATTTTTAATTGCCTCCAGAACATGAATAGAGGGGACACCCGTTCCTATCACAGCTGCCTGGGAAGGTATTTCCCTCACATTGGAAAGATAACCTCTCACTGACTGTTGTGTCTACAGGATATGAAGTGAATAGAAATCTCCTTAAAGTGGAAGTAAACCCTCCTATCATTTTCAGCCAAGGAAGCTGCCATCTTGGCCTCTGTTTAATCTTCAACTGCCATGATGCTGCACATGTGATCAGTTATGACACCAGCCATTGGATGGTGTGACAGTTTGGTTGAGAGCACAACCAATGTGACAGTTAGCATTTCCGGCATGCCGGGAATGTAGCTGTTTTTTGAAACTATTAAATCGTTGGGTTTACTTCCGCTTTAATGAGATACAAATGGCCAAAAAAAAAATATTTTACTCTATCCCAAATTTAAAAAAAAGTTTTCAATAATTTCATACTGTCCATAACATTAACTTCTCAGGTGCAGCCCCTGATGAAGTCAGCCAATAAAAAACTTCATCAAGCAGAGTTTGGATGGTGCATGCAGCACGTAGTGTAGTGTTTGCTTATGTATATATTATGCTTTAAGTAATGTCTTTAAAGCGGAGTTCCAGGTTTTTTTTTTGTTTATTAAAAGTCAGCAGCTACAAAAGGTTTAGCTGCTGACTTTTAATAAACAGACACTCACCTGTTTCACGATCGAGCGATGCGGCCGCAAGAAGCCTCGCTCCTCTCCCCCCCTCTCCGCAGCACCTCCATTGAAACTGTGGGTACCCGGCCGTGACAGCTTGCGGCTTCACATCCGGGGGCGTGCACTGCGCATGCGCGAGACGCGCTGTGCTCTCCCAGTGGACAGGCAATCTTCTGGGACTTGTGACGTGTCTCATAAGATTGCTGAGAGGGAGGGGCCAGAGGGGGAGAGGAGGAGTCGCCCAGGCGGCCCGTAGGCGAAATCAGTAAGTGGAACAGGAAGTCCCACTCAAAACTAAGCACCCACTCCCCCCCCCAAAAAAAGATTACATGCCAAACTTGGCATGTAAGGGGGCGAGGAGTGCTTAAAGCGTAAGTTCCAATTTTGGGTGGAACTCTGCTTTAAGTGAGTGGATTTGTAGCAGTAAAATTGTGCTACACTATTGTAGGTCTGTTTTGTGTATGATTTTTATGCTTTCTCAATAAATAAATAGTAGATCATAGTGTCAGATTAATTCAACTTTGGAGAATACAAGTGTTATTCAGTTTGTTGATTACCTGATTGACAAATTAATTTGCGGAGTGGCTTTTTTCTAATTTAAAGTGGATGTAAACCCTCTCCTATACCCAGTGAAGTGAACAGCCTTAGATGATACACAGAGATGAAACAAATCTTCCTACATAAGTTTTACATGTATATCTGCTGTCTTCAGCTTTATATATCCTTTAGAATGTGCACATTATGTTAGAGATTTTCTCTTCCTGTTCAGCACTGAAAGTGGATTCTTGGCATGAAGCCAAGACAGCTGATTGGAGGAAAGCCACACCCCCCTCCACATAGGCAGAGACTTGCAGAGCTGTGCTGTAACAAGTCAAGCTCTCTGCTAACCTATTTATAGCAACCTCCCTCGACAAAATTTCAGGATGGTTTTATCTTGGTTGACTGAGAATTTGTCAGAAGTTATCATGCTGATAATAGAGCAATGAAACAGAGGAAAGATGGGTAAAGTGGTTATTCTTGCGCTACAGTGGAAACTATGTGTGCAGAGGGTAAAGGTGCGGAAACTACCGTATGGGCCAACCACTACCCACAGTGAGACATGGAAAAAATCAAGAGATGGTGTTGCGCTCCAATAACATAGAATGGTGTAAATGGTAAAATGTATAAATAACCAAAATAGTATAATTGATAAATGAATGTGCAAATATGCAAATAGACTGACTGAAAGATAAAATCGCTATAAATGCTAAGATAAGGTGCATCCAAAGGTGAACTGAATAAATGTGCAAACTGTGCAGATAAGGTGAAAATATCACAACGTGAAGATAATAATATATGCAGTCACAGAGGAAATCGCAGGATGGTGTTATGCTCTAATCAAAATGAATGACTGAACATAACTGATATACAACAATGATGGATGAAAACAGTGAGAAACAGAAGAAAGACACAGACTCAAGGCTTTGGAGAGAGATAAGAAAACACTACAGATATGTGTGCTTAGGTCAAATTTTACAAATCAGGTTTACATCCACTTTAAGTCTCTGGAAAGTAGGGAGGGGGGGTGTCTGATCTTATGTGGAGTAGCACATTTTCTTAAGAGTTCATAGTTTTAGTTTGAATGTTGAATTCCAGGAGTGTTTTTTTTTTGCATAGTGACATTTGTCCTGCTTGGACCAATGTAAACAGGCATGTGCCATACCTGGCCAATCACTATGGTAGCTGAAAATAATTATAGTAGGCACCGCTAGTATAGTGATTGCCACTAGCTTCTGGGTCTCCCTCTCAAAGCCTTCTCTGATTGGATGACGTGGAGACAGGAATTCTGTGAATGCTGCCTGTGCTGAACAAGCAACCAACTTCCTGTGTTCACTATGCAGTAGGCAGCTGCTCAGTACAACGCCCAAAAGCCAGCAGTAATCAATGTAGTAGCAGTGCCTACTATAGTGATTTCCGGCTTCCACAGAGATTGGGCAGGTACGCTACATGCATACTTACATTAGTCCAAACTGGACCAATTTTACTATGCGAAAAAGCCATGCCTCAACTTCAGCTTTAACCAAACCTTTAAAAAATCTTAACTGAATTTCCACAGAGCACTGGAGAGTGGGATTCTGAGAACCATGCCCCATTACATTCATTCACTTATAGGAAAAGTTTCCATTAAACAAATAAACAGCTTTAACCAATCAGAGTACAAGACATGGAGCAGAACATAGAAAAAATACTTCAAAAGGTTAAAATGATTAATTGATTATATAATAAAGTAGGATAGAGTCATATATAACAGTTGCGCTTTATATACGTATTTTTCATTTTAATTTTCAGCACAAAGACAATAACAAAAGGTAAAAAAGACAAAACAAAAGCAATTTGCACAAAATGACAAAGAAGTGAATTCTAAATAATTTCTTTATTTCTGTTACTGATGTATTCACAATGTGAAAATAATTAAACATGTTGCAGCATCGTTTTCTCTCTGTCCTTTTCACTCTCTCTCTTTCTTTCTCTCTTTATACATAGATAGATATAGCGTTAGTATGCCATAATCATTGTGAAATGCTTTTACAGGACCAAAAGATGACAGTCTACACTTTGTTCATAATTTTAAACACATATCATTTTGCTATACTGCTTTGAATTTCCTTTAGCCATTATGTGCATCAAAGTGCTATGATGAAGCTTTATTTCTACTGTCAAGACAACTGCTACCTCTTAAGCAAAAGAAGAATCAAAGACTTGCAACATGCCAGTTGAGTTTCAACCTCACACTACAGGCACTAGCTGCAACCTTTACCGCACACCTGGCTCTCCCAACAAGGGCTTCATACTCAAGAAAATTGAGACTTCAAATGAGCTTTCACCTAACAAGCTATAATTATTGTTCTTGAAAAAGGGCTTAGGGATTTCATCATGACAGGCCATTTGTTAAATAAGTGAGGAGGAGTTTAAGACTATTTCTAATGTAGTTCAAGACAAAAGCTTCATTTCATCTTATATACACTTACTGCCACTATCTTGGTATTGAAAGCAACCTTCTACAGCAATCTCCTTCAATCATTATAGAAGAGATATAATCATTAAAATAATTTCAACAAAAACTTTGCCCTGCTATAATACAGCCTTGATCTCCATGAAGAAGGTACAGTGGGCGACTGATAGAGGTCTCAAAGGTTAATTTATGTATTGACCTGCAGTTTTGTATTGTTGTCATAAGTAGGGCTTTTCAGATAGTGGAAAAGTGACTTTATGACCCTGGCGCTTTAGTCTAAATGAAAAAGCTACATTAAGATAATTTGTGCTCAAAATGTATACCACTATCTCTGTGTTTTATGATTTGATAGATAGATAGATAGATAGATAGATAGATAGATAGATAGATAGATAGATAGATAGATAGATAGATAGATAGATGTCACCACCATTTTGGTAGAGGAATTTGTCACTTTTAGGCTTCTGCATTAGACCTCAGCCTGCATTACAATATAAAGTGGAGATACTTTAACAAAATAATTATGAAATCCATATCTAAAGTATACATTAAATTTGATAAGCTTCTTCTGAGACTTGCAAAGTAACCCAAGGGTTTGCTTCCTCTGTCCTGTAAAACTCTGTGTGACTTTCACCAGTAGCAGTAATTTTAAAGTTTGCCTGCATCCCCAACTGAAGGCAAAAACGGTATTACATGATATTGTGTGCTGCTTGATTGTGGGCGTGATCGGCGCACACATGCTCCCAACGTGTACATCCTCATCAAGTCTGGCATCAGCAACACACTGACATCGGATGTGAAGATGATGGATGGGAGCGCAATATAGATGTAGTGGTCGGCCAAGGAAACTTGCAGCAAAAAATGCAGCAGATGGAGGACACATCACGCTTACTTTCCTTTGACACCGGAAGATGTCCTACAGTGTCATCAGCACAGAGCTGGTGGAAACCAGTGGTACCCAGGTACAGCCATCTACTGTCCGGAGAAGTCTGGCCAGAAGTGGTTTTAATGAAAGAATTGCAGCCAAAAAGCCATACCTCTGACATGGAAACAAGGCTAAGCAACTCAACTATGCACAAAAACATAGGAACTGGGGTGCAGAAAAATGGCAGCAGGTACTCTAGACTTATGAGTCAAATTTTTAAATATTTTTCAGTCGCAAAAGGCAGTTTGTTTGCCAAAGGGCTAGAGAGCGGTACAATAATGAGTGTCTGCAACCAACAGTGAAGCACAGTTGAGGTTCCTTGCAAGTTTGGGACTGCATTTCTGCAAATGGAGTTGGAGATTTTGTCATGATCAATGGTGTCCTCAATGCTGAGAAATACTGGAAGATTATTCATTATGCCTTACCATCAGTTTTTAAACGCTATACCCAGTGCAAAGAGCTTAAAGAAGAACAATGGGTCCTGGAAGCAATGGTTTGGTCCTCACAGAGACCTGAACTCAACAGCCTACATCCACAGAAGATCTTCAGTTAGTTCTCCAAGATGTTTGGAACAAACTACCTGCAGAGTTCCTTCAAAAACTGTGTGCAAGTGTACCTAGAAATTCTGATGCTGTTTTGAAGGCAAAAGGTGGTCACACCAAATATTGATTTGATTTGGATTTCTCTTCTGTTCAGTACTGGTGCCATCACTGTACTTTACCACTGCTTCCTGGGATAGCTGTACGCTCAAAGTCATGCAAGAATATGCCCCCCAAAATTACTGGATTACGTTCTCATTCTCTTACTTATGAAAGTGTCCAAATCTGAAGCTGAGTATTTTTTTGGTTTTATTTTTTTTTAGCAACAGCTTATTTTTAAATTGGTTGCACGTTGATTTGACTTTGAGGTATGGGGGGGGGGGGGGGATTGGTGACTACTGTGGAAATTGCCTGAGCTTTTAGTTTCCTGTGGAAAAGCACTTGACAGGCAGAAAAATGTAAGAGGCAAGTGCAGAGTGTTGTTACCCTAATACACAAAGTGCCCAAACAATGACCTTTATATCTTTTATATCAGTATTACCAGCTGCTTTTTTTTAATGAAAATAGGCTGAATAAAATAAAAATAGACTTTTCAAGTGATATTATCATGTTAAAGCTTATATGGGATTTTAGTTGTTCGATTCTAGGTCTGATTCATTTTATTAAAAGTCAACTTTGCAGTCACAGATCTCTCCACTGCTCTGAAGACCCTCTTAGATATGACAAGTGCAGTGGGGCAGGCCAAGGACAAATTGGGCCACCACCTGCCAGTGGTACACCCTTGACACCTAGAAGTCTATGGATATGATCACTTGTAAGCATTTAATTACATAATTGCCATCCCTGTCAATGTTTGCTTAGCCAGTACTAGAATTTCCTTACATAGAAAAAAAATACATATTCAAAAAAACAAAAATAATCTAAAAGTAAATCTGTAAATACTGTATAAAGAAAATAAAAAAACGAATTTTAGTGCAAAATGTTATTGTGGATCATGCCCAAGTCATTGCTGCTGTCTTCCCTCCCCCTGTTGTCCCTGGAAAAAGAATTACAGGATAAGGCTAATAAGGACTAAGATGGATAAAAAACAAGTGTGGCAGCCCCACAAATTCCAGTTGGGTCCCCCTTCCCTGCTGCAAATTTTCTTATCCATCTTGCATTACTGTTCTTACCTGTGTTTTTCTTGACCACAGAAGAAATGGCCCTATAGAGAAAATAATATCAAGCAATAAAAATTATTTTAAAAGGAAACCTGTAAATAATTTAAATATGCATTTAAAAAAATGTGATTAAGAATAGAAATATGTTTATGTGGGACTGCAAAGACTATGATCTGTAGGAATTTTCACCTATTCTTATTTTTATCATGAATGATGCTGTAAGCACCATTTTTGCTACAGCCTCTTGTCTTACCATAAACACATAGGAGGTGGAGAAAGAAGAGGTAAAGCATATAGGACAGGAGGAGCAGAAGGAAGAGGGGGGGATGAAGAAGTGGGGAAGGAGGAAGGGGAAGAGATAAGAGGAGGAGAAAGTTGAGGTGGGGAAATAGGAGAAAGAAATGTGTGATAGTAGACACCACCCCCAAACTCCCCTTTGGGCACAGTCTGACCTGGTATGAGTGACCTAAATCACAAAGGTGTAAATGTGCCTCCAAATCAGTAAGATGTATGTTGACCCGGCAGGACTCTCCTCAGAGCTCACAATTCCCTCCTCAGAACTCCAGCAATTATGTATTACCAATTAGGAGAGAGACTAAAATGAGAGATATAGACACACAGGAGCAGAGATCTACATACTACAGACTAAAACTCATTGATCCACCTTGCATCACCTGAGCGTTTAATGATTGCTGGAATTCTGAGGATAAAAATATATACACATCTTGGAATCTCCCACAGAGGGAATATGCCTCAGTAATTCCCACTGGATTATATGGGAGGGGTTGCAGCTCTAATAGTTTAGACACATTTGAGCTCAGACTGATGGACTTTGGGGTGGTTAAAGAGTAGCTTTATTTGCAGGTTTGGATGGCAGCTGTTGTCCACTGCTCTCTGGAGCTGCACTGTCTAGCCACTGTACAATATTTGAGGCTATTGTTGTACATTATACTGTCAACTGTAATGCTTATTGCAAGATAAAACCTGGCTTGTCTCTTTCTATTTACTTGCATACTGTCCTGATGCAAACATATACTGTAACTTAAGTCTACGTTTTGAATATTTTGTGAATAATTGGGGATACGGGGATGGGAAAGGAATTGTATATTACAGGTTCAGGGTATGTTTTTGTGTTTTGACATTTTATTACACTTTTAAGAAAGTGCAATCTGGTACTGTGAAAAAAGAAGCTTACAAACTATATTATAAAACTGTTTTGCCTCTGGCCAATTTGTACAAAGGTGAGGGCTTTATATTTATATTAAGAGTACACATTCCTATAGCTTTTAGATCTTTTGTGGCTTCTACTTTTAATGTTCAATTCAAACCTATTACTGCTGGATGAAAGGCAGCCAAAATTACCCAATATTCCTTTTTTTGTCAGCAGCATCCCAATCAGATTAGGGTTTGCTACTGTATGTAAGCCAAGATAGGTGAAAAAGGTAAAAATCAATTACACATCCAAAATATTTGATGCCAAAATACGATGCTGCTTACACTATCTGTGAAAAGTGTACTGTACCATAACACCACAAACCATTTAAAGACAAAACCCATGCATCTCATTTAAAGGACTGGTAATTTTTCCATGTCATCTTCGAAGAGCCACTGAAATGTGGACCCTCTTCCCACTGTAATTAAATGAATCAAATGAATGAAAACTTTTTTGCTATTTTAAATATCCACCATGGCAGCATCCAGCTCCTTATGCCCTTGTGACAACACATTGCCTATACAGTAAGCCTTAAAAAAGATCAGAATTTAAGATCAAGATTTGCCTTCTAGGCCTTAATGGGGTTTGCAGCTAAGTTTGAGTTTCATAGATTTAAAGCAGAAATCAGTTAATCAAACCCAGGCAAATTAGCTTACCCCTATTTAAGATATTTGTTGCTCTTTTATATAACTAGACACATATATAAAACAACATCAAATGATTAAAAAAATGTATGTGTTTTTAAATGTAGCTAATTACCCTAATTTAAATTGTCATAGACCTGTTGAATCATGCTGTATTACAGCAAAATTCAGGCTGGAAGAGCAGCACTAGAGACCAGTGCATCTGGGCTGACAATGATTCTACTGATGAGAGGAACAAGCTTATCATTTTGCTGTGACATCTTCAAGGTCCAATCTAAAGCTGTAGGTAGGAAGGTCCTACCTGTAATGCTGTAATTGCAGTAGAGAAACATGAGGTCACCGACCTCGCTGTACATTATGGCAGGGCTGTGTAAATCCGAGGACCTGATGGACAGACATGAAAAACCATTGATATGTTAAACATCTGCCATATCTACATTTCAACTGTGTATTCTTTTTGTTTGTCTGGTTTAGCTTTAAGGGTGACCAAAGATAGGTTGATTGAGAGGAATGAACCATTTTAGATTTTGCCTTTCAATATTACCTTGCTATTAACCCTGTTAATTAACCCTTGTTACCCTTACTTTTTAGCATGTACATGTTTCCACTTGGCCAAATGCTTAGATCAATCAGGCTCAATTATAACTTCTATGCTGATAACACTCAGATATACATCCACACTAAACCGGATTCTACTATGGCTGCTTCTCTCCTATCAAACTGTATTTGTGATATACAAACTTGGATGGCCCATAATTTCTTTCAAACTGTGACAAGACTGAATTAATGCTTATTGGCACCCCCATCAATTATGTAAGGCCAGTCCTAATAGCTTATTTATAGATGGCACTGTACTTCAGCTTCAGTCTAAATTTAAAAATGTAGGGGTGATATTTGATGCTATTTTAACCTTTGAGCCACATGTACAAAATGTTGTCAGAACATCTTTTTTACACTTGAGAAACATTGCACGGCTGCACCCTATGCTATTATACACTGTAGCTGAAAAGCTGATCCATACATTTGCGTTCTCCCGACTTGAGTACTGCAATGCTCTACTTGCTGGTGTACCCAAATCCAATATATATCAACTTCAATATGTTTAAGATTTAGGAGTCCTTGCACTGGTTACCCATCAGGTTTCACACAGACTTTAAGAATCTTTTGTTCACCTAAATGGCTTGGCACCCTATTATCTCTCTAAAATTATTTCAACTTACTTCCCCCTCGTAACCTCCGCTCCTCAAATTCTGGTTAACTCTACTCACCTACACTCAATGGGGGACAATCCTTCTCCTTCTATGCTCCAAAACTCTGGAATTCCCTTTCTAAGAACATTAGAGAGTCATCTTCTCTAAACTCATTTAAATCAAATCTAAAAAAAAAATCTTTAGACAAGCTTTCACTTAATTGTCCCTTTTTCCCTTGTGTTATGTTATCCTGTGTATTTTTTGTGTTTTCCTTGTAAAGCGCTTTGAGAAGAAACCTTTAGAGGCGCTATATAAAATGAAGTTATTTATTATTGTTTTTATAACCCTTGTAGAATCATATACATCTATTGAAACATAAGATTTCTGGCTCATTTAATTTCCATAAGTGTTGGCTCAAATACTACCCTTTTACGTATTCATTATTTAAAGAATATTTGGACAGGCGTTCTGTGGTTTTAAACCTAAAAAAAAAAAAATTTTAACGCTTTGTAAAGAATGGCTGAAATTTTAATTTGGGTACAACATAAAGGGATTGATTTAGCGAGGGCCAATTGGCCTTTCATTTTGCAAGGTAAGTTGCACTTTGTAAGAGAAATTTTCCCTGTGCTTAGAGAATGTGGTGAAATTTCATTTTGCAAACAATACCCAATCGTGTACAAGAAAAATAAAAATAACAGCATTTTACTTGCACATGATTGGATGATGGGAGTCAGCAGAGCTTCACCTCATTTACTAAGCTAATTCTCTTGAAAAGGGAACAGTCTATTTGCCTTTAGTAAAGCAACCCTAAAGACTCATTTGTAGACTTGAACTGAGGGGTAATTTTTGTAAGGTGAAGCTAACATTCTTCCACTTTCATTGAAAGATTTATAGTGTTGCATATGAGTAGAATATTGTTCCATCAGGTAAAAATCCTTGATGCATCCAAAAGCATAAAACAACTCTGTAACTCCAGTAAGATTACTTTGTAATCCTGATTATAAGTTTGATATGGGCATTCTTGTTTTGATCTTTATGGGCAATGATTACAACAGGCCTTTGTAAAGGAAATACAAATGTACTTCTTGTATACAGAATATTTTATGATTTGTTTTTATACCATTGTTTCAACACTCTGTTGTTTTAATTATCCTGCAAAAAAAAAAAAACCTTGAGGGGACAAAGAAATTTGTTTACAATTTGTTGCCATGTTGTACATCTTAAGTCCTAAATTGCTATTTTTCGTGCTGCATTGAAATAATTGTTATAATTGTCTATTACCTGGAGCTGCAGTTTTATGTATTCTATTTAATTAAATGTATTATATTTTTAAAAAAATAGCAAAGGTTCTGTAAAACTTCAGCTGCACCTGCTTCAGAGATGAAAAGATGCCCTTGGAACAATTCCAGTTCAAAAAAATTAACAATGTGTCTAACAAACCCGACATGTTCTTTTTGCAGTTTTAAATGCTGACGTGAGACGCTAAATATATAATTTAACAATGTACTATCCACATAAAGTTATCTGCAATTAATCACCTTTTCTACTAAAATGAACACAATACTTTTACCTGGAATTTATTTATTTCAGTTATTAAGTACATGTAGGTATCATTTTGCAGCTTATTCTCTAACACATCTCTTCAATGGTCAGAACTCAATCAATTTTATCACTGGACCAGTTTAAAGCATAACTAAAGGCTATTGTACCGCAGTCTAAACAGTCCCAAATCCAGTTACAAAAATCTGCACCAAATGACCTGGAACAGGTATTTGTGGGAATTTTCAGGAGGGCTATACGTTCAGATACAGTTATAAATAACTGCTGCAGCACATTTTTTTTATTGGAAGGCCAGAGTTCTACTTTAGAGTCTATGAGTTATGCTATCGTGAGATCTGATAAGTAGCATATTGAATCCAGCAGCATTCAGTGACTAACAGAAGACTTATCAGGAAATAGGTGGTGAAAATACCCAGTGGTAGTTAGTCACATTCAACTGGACTTGTTCTGTAGTGTTGAAGATGCTTCACTTTTTATTCACAAAGCTCCTTCAGTTCAAATCACTGTCAATGTTACTGCATAAAACATCTGATGGTATGTCAACTTTCACTTACTGAAATTAAAGTAGAACCATAGGCCAATTTTTTTTTTTTTTTGCCACCTGTGTCCCGTTGCAGAGATTTCCCTTCACTTTCTGTCCCATAGCCAAATGTGAAGTGAGAGAAAATTCCTGCAAATTAAGAGAATTCCTTCAGGACCCCCAGGTCACTAGAACTAGTGTCCACATTGGAAGACTTCCAATCTATTCCTTTTCTGTGGACAACCCAAAATTTGGGATTTTCTTTTACATTCACTTTCAATGATAATGGTAAACAGGATAGCAATACAAACTGACAAGTGACAAACTGACAATCCATCTCCACTCCATCCAAAACTAAAAAAAAAAGTTTTGCCTTTAGTTATACTTTAATAACCAAACCAGAAATCTTGTGGTCCAAGAATTGTATGTGATAGAACATTCTGTGCTGAAGTACTTTGAGCCCAGGACACAGAGGCCTGTGAATATGACAGACTGTATTCACAGAAAGTGGGTTGAATGATTGCTAGTATCATTCAACCCAGAAGGAAAATGTATTCTGGTGGATTGGTAAACCTTCTGGGTGGGACAGTGTCAAACTAAAGGAGAGTACTGCAGCGAACACTGTTTATTTCTCTTTTTTTTTTTTTTTTTTAATCTTTACTGCAACCAAGAATCTTTCTTTAACGAGTTAACGCCCACCCACGCAGTTGTACTGTGGCAGGTTGACTCTCTTGCATGAATCATCGTCATTGTACGTCGGGCGCCTGGCCACCTAGGGGGGCGCGCGCACATCCAGCGCAACCGCGATGATCATATTCGTTCCAGAACCGATCAGTCTCCAGGCCCAGGCCAATGATTTCTGGCATGGATCTGGAGATCGGTTCTGGTGAATGAAAAGCCTCCACTGCGGTGACATCTCCACTTCAGCAGCGGGGGAGTGGCCTAGCAATGGCGGAGTAGGGAGGCTGTGTGCTGAGCTCCGTGCCCAGAGAGGAAAGATGGATATAATACCGGGAGGTACAGATCTAATGGCGATTCTGCAAGTATTACCGACACGTGATGAGTTGGCACTTTTACAGATGCTCCCGACGTGGGATGAGATGGAAACACTGGTGTCAAGACTGGAAGAGGGCCATAGGAAGGAACAACAGCTCATCAGAACCGAGGTGCAGGCACTGTCAGATAAAATCATGGCAGAAGGGACACGCACTGCAAGGATGGAAGAACGGATTGCACGGCTGGAGGAAAATGGAAAAAAATAGCCCCTAAAGGAGATACAGAACCCCTCCATACAGTTAAAATTTGAGGTAATTGAAGACCGTAGCCAGAGGATAAATCTCAGATTTAGAGGCATCTCGGAACAGGTTGAGGAGGTATCGCTACACAAAGTGGTAATATCAATCTGTCAACAACTTGGGGTAGTAACGGCACCAAAGGAAATTGAATTTGATAGGCTGCACAGAGCCTTGGGACCTCGGCCTTCAGACCCTGCTAGACCTGGAGATGTCATTGGTCGTTTCCATCGCTATACACATAAAGAAATGGTTAGTCGTAAAGCCTGGGAGGTTGGCACAATATCCTTTGAAGGTATGATAATTAAAATTCTACCAGATCTCTCCCGGGCTACCTTACAGCGGATGGCACAAATGCGCCCACTTTTAGAAAAGATTAAACTTGCGGGAGGCTCGTACAGTTGGGGGTACCCTATGTCTTTGTTTGTGATGAAAGGATGCTGTTCATTTTTACTATCCCTTCCTTCAGAACTACCAGACCTATTTAACTTCCTGGGGATAGAAGGAATTGAGGTTCCAGATTGGTTGCAACCAATAGAGAGAAGAATACGTAAAGGTGGTCTACAAGCGAGAAACAGGGGAGTCCCAACGCAGACCAGCGGAGCACGGCAGGAGCCAATTACAGAGACTGAGACTGGGACGGGAGAACCAAGAGTTATAAGAACAGAACTAAATAGAGAAATCACTGTCTCATCTCTCCCTTTTATCTCATTTTTTTTTAAAGGGTTATGGGTCCCCATATCTTGATCTGGTCACCCAAGTAAGCCACCCAACAGGAATAGGGGGTGTTACCGTGGACTAGGAACTTTTAGCTCTTTACCATTTCTATTTTTTAAACTTTTTCTCCATGCTTTTTTCATCTTTACCACCCCCAGATTGAGGGAGGAAAGACATTGACATTGGTAGTTGTTATTCTCTATTCCGCTTTTAGGGGATTTATTTATTTATTTATTTTCCTTGATTTTTTGTTCTTCTTTCTACATGGAACTATCTCGGACATGTCCCTATAACCACTTCTCCCACCCTTGCGTGTTTTTGTTTTTTCTTATTTTTTTGGAGGGGGGGGAGAAGGGGGGAGAAATATGGGTGACATACGGGGAGATGTGGCCTAGACAGGTCTTTGTGCTGCCCCCACCCCCCTGGGACTTCACCTGTACCTTAGCTCCACAGTCGGCGGGGGAAGGCCCCGGGCTGGAGTAAGAATAATAGTGATATGAAATATGAAATTATCCTTATAATGATGAAAGACTGTATACATACAACTGAAGTTTGATTTAGGACTGAATACATGCAAACTAAGTGTGATTTGGGGGTTTTGTACAGGGGGGAAAGTCACGTTTTGTTTTTGCACAATAAGATTAATTAATTTTTCTGTATGTGGAGGGGGAAGGGTGGGGGGGATTTGGGTAGGAGTAATTGAAAAGGGGGAACATAAGGAGGTGGGAGGTGGGGGGGGGATATAGCACTATTATACATTAATAATCACACACTGACATGTAAAATATAACACTAAATAATATATTAGTATAGTACACTAGTAAATAAAAATTTTTGGAGAATAAAGAGGGTGGGAGGGGGGGATAAAGAGGAAGAGGGGAAAGGGAATATTAGGATTAGAATAATAATAATAATAATAGACACAAAGGGAGGTGGGGGACACAGAGTTGCAGGGGATACGGAGATGGCATGGTTTCAGAAATGTAAGTTAAATAATAATATAGAAGGATGTAAAAGAAATGCCTCTGGAGGGGACCGGGGATACAAGAAGGGGGGAAAGCAGGGAGGAGGGGGCCGGGGGGGAGAACGGGTAAGATTCCCTGTTCTACGGAGAGAAGGTGGGGAGGGGAATGGAATGAAGAGATATTATTAGAGGTATCTCTCCTTTTTAAGGTGATAGAGGTGTGGAATATGGAAGGGAGACATTATTTGGAGAAATAAAGTAACAATTTGGTTATATGATATATAATATGAATGTTTTCATGAGATGGGACGGATAGAATGTGTATATATAATATATGAAGATAATATATTATATATAGTTAAAATAAAGATGGGTAAAACATGGAAGTCTAATAGAAATTAGAGGAAACTAGACCAACGGGTAAGGTGTTATTACCTAGGAGGAGAGATATTGCCCCATGAAGTAGTAAGAGTTTAATATTATTGGTGAAATAAATAATATGGATATGTGGAGGGGGAAAGATATGTATAAAAATATTACAGAGATTGAGAGGGTGGGTGGATATACACAAACAAAGACGTATGATTAGATTTATACCTTTAGAAATAGACTGGATAAGGAAGGGATAGGAGATAGGTGATGAGACAAAATAGAGGAGTAGGAAGGGGCTGCATTAGAGGGTTAAATAAGGTAAGAATGAACTGGAGGGGCGGGGGGAGCTCAGCCACTTATACCATTGTAGACCAATACCCCAATTTCGGCATCTACGGGAAAATAGAATTCCTAAGTAGGAGCCGTTTAATAGTTCCATGACCCTTGACCCCCTTTTTTTCTTTTATCTTTTTCTCTGTACTTGGTGTGGACTTCTGTGTCAGGTAGCTTCTGGGTTGGAAGATGGATATAATACGGATTACATCACTAAATGCTAGGGGACTTAATATCCCCGAAAAGCGTAAGATGCTATTGAATGATTTAAAACACTTAAATACTGATGTAGGATTTATACAGGAGACACACTTTAAGGAAGGTGCCTTCCCCTACCTCCAAAATAGATATTTCCCAAACGTATATCAAGCCTCGAATCAAGAGGCTAAAACTAAAGGAGTGGCGATTCTAATTTCAAACAGAATACCATGGACACTTACGGATAAATGTTTGGATCCTGGGGGAAGATATCTTTTTCTTAAAGGTGCTATAGGTAGGGAGAAGGTAACTCTAGCCACCATGTACGTACCAAACGTACATCAAGATAATTTTCTGGCTAAAGTACTTTCAAAATTTACGGATTTTAGAGAGGGAAAGTTGATATGTGGAGGAGATTTAAATATGCCCCTAGATCCAAAAGTAGATACATCCGGGGGGGCCTCATCGGTACCCAGTGGAACTAGAAGACGTACCTTGCAGAAGTTACATGAACTTCAATTGGTAGATGCATCCAGAGGAGAGGGATTATACTTACTTTTCAAATCCCCACCAAAAATACTCTCGAATAGATCTTTTTTTGGTACCCCATCAGTTACTCCCGTCGGTACAGGACATATCAATAGGAAATATAACATGGACAGACCACGCACCAGTTACGATGGAGTTAACTTTAAAGGGGGGGACCTAATCGGCAGATTGGAGATGGCGCTTAAATTAAAGTTTATTACAGATCCCCCAAATTACAGAAGACTTGATCAATGAAATTAAGTGGTATTTCCAGATAAACGACAATGAAGAGAGTGACCTGGGTATAGTATGGGAGGCCCATAAAGCAGTAATGCAAGGTATTCTAATTAAACATGGATCCAGAGTGAAAAAGGCTAGAGAAGAATAAATAAAAGATTTATTAGAAAAGATACAGGGACTCGAAACACAACACAAAAAAAGAACAGAAATAAGTGTAGGGATAGAATTAGCACATCTGAGAAGACAAATAGCAGACCTCCTCCGATATAAGGCCAAAGTGATTCTACCGTATGGGAGGAGGATAGAGTATGACTCAGGAGACAAATGTGATAAACTACTAGCAAAAAAATTAAAAAAACAACAGACACGGTCATATATACCAATTATTAAAACAAAAGCGGACCAAAAACTCTAATTTCCAAAAGAAATAGCGCAAGAATTTGGGGAATATTATTCTTCGTTATATAATTTGCCAGAGACATCGGTTTCCCCTCTGTCTCTTGAAAAATACGTGTCCTCCTCACGACTGTCTAGATTACCATCGCCAGTTTGTAGGGAATTAGAGAGACCAATTACTATAGAGGAGTGCAAACAATAATGAAAACAATAAAACATGGTAAAGCACCAGGCCCGGATGGGTTAACCATACAATACTACAAAAGTTTTATTCCATATCTGGGGCCATATATGACTAAGGTGTTTAACAAAGTTGGACAAACAGCGGAGCTACCATCTGAGGCCGTAACAGTGCATATCACAGTTATTCCAAAAGAGGGGAAGGGCCCAGCGAGCTGTAGTAGCTATAGACCAATATCCTTGTTAAATGTGGATTTAAAAATCTTGACAAAGATTCTAGCATCCCGAATACAGTCTCAGCTTTCAGAAATAGTACACCTTGACCAAGTAGGATTCATCCCGACAAGAGAGGCAAGAGATAGCACCATAAAAGTGTTAAATTTGATTTATAGGGTAAATCATAAGAAGATACCGAGTGTTTTTTAAAATATGGATGCAGAAAAATAATTTGACAGAGTAAATTGCAAATTTATGTTTGAGGTCTTAAAACAAATGGGTTTAGGTGAGAGGATGGTCCAATGGATAGCAGGAGTGTATACGGGACCTCGTGCACTGGTAAAAGTAAACAGGGTTTACTCTAGGCCCTTTACTATCACAAATGGAACCCGGCAGGGCTGCCCCCTGTCACCTCTTTTATTTGCTTTGACATTAGAACCACTTTTAAATAAGATTCGACAGAACCCGGATATTGTGGGTATTGATGTGGGGGGAAAGGAATACAAAGTATCGGCATATGCGGATGATATGCTCTTCTCACTAGCAAGACCACAAATCTTGTTACCTAATTTAATGAAAGAAGTAGAATTATATGGGACTATGTCAAACCTAAAAATAAATTACGGTAAGTCAGAGGCGATGGGGGTGGCACTTCCAGATTCCATCAAAAGTGGACTAGAATATAGCTTCAAGTTTAGATGGACAACTAAATCATTGAATTATTTAGGAACACGAATGCCCCCAAATTTAATAGACACTTTTGAGTGAAACTTTCTACCATTACTTAGCACAGTTAGAACATTATTGGAAGGTTGGAGTAAAGGCACACACTCATGGTTTGGGAGATGTAATATTTAAAAAAATGAGCGTGGTGCCAAAATTCCTCTATCTCTTTCAAGCACTGCCGGTCAGAATTCCCATGTCTTACTTCAATCAAGTCCGAGGCGTGTTTACTAAATTTATCTGGGCCAGTAAACAGCCAAGGATAAGCAGAGCATTGTTGACCTTACCTAAAAGGGCTGGAGGAATATCGGCACCAGATATGTACAAATACTATCAGGCGGCCCAACTCGGTAGGATAGTAGATTGGAGTAGACATGGGGATTAGGGATTAGTGATGAGCCGAACACCCCCGGGTTCGGTTCGCACCAGAACCCGCGAACGGACCGAAAGTTCGTACGAACATTAGAACCCTATTAAATACAATGGATGCGAACGTTCGAATTCTAAAGTGCTAATTATAACAACTATTATGCATGTTATTGTCCTAAAAAGGGTTTGGGAACCCGGGTTCTGCACCAGGGGACATGTATCAATGCAAAAAGAAGTTTTAAAAACGGCCGTTTTTCGGGAGCAGTCATTTTAATGATGCATAAAGTGAAAAAAAAAAGTCAAATATTCCTTTAAATATCGTACCTGGGGGGTGTCTAAAGTATGCCTGTGAAGTGCCACGTGTTTCCCGTGTTTAGAACTGTCCCTGCACAAAATGACACTTCTAAAGGAAAAAAAAGCCATTTAAAACTGCTTGCGGCTTTAATGTAATGTCTGGTCCCGGTAATATGGATGAAAATCTTTAAGAAAAATGGCATAGCTACCCCATGACCCCCCCCCCTACCCCAGCCCATTACCAGCCCCTTTGGGTCTTGTATGGATATTAAGGGGAACCCCGCACATAAAATAAAAAAGGCCCTATATACTCTGAACAGCCGTATACAGGCGGTGCATACAAGACAGGGACTGTAGGTTTGTTCTTATGTAGAATCTGTTTGTAATTTTGAACAGGTACATTGTTGAAGTGTAGCTCCAGCCCAAAAATCTATTTTTAAACTTTTTGGAAAACATAGGTAAGGGTTATCACCCCTGTAACATTTGTTTTTCTGTCTGTGCCCCTGTTCAGAACATTTCACCTCACTTTCCGTCCCAATGTCAACTGTTTTTGAAATGTGGTGTTTTTCTTGAAACAAGGATTGCTGATAAAGCATCAGTACAGAGGAGACACCTTTCTCCCATATTTATTCTTACAGGAGAGAATTTTCCTTCCTAGGGGTAGATTTCCTCTCACTTCCTGTTGTCTTCTTGCGTTTGCAAGTAGGAGTCGTTTGTAAGTTGGATGTTTGAAAGTAGGGACCTGCCGTATATACTCTGCAGAAATAGGCCCCTTAGTTGTTGGTGTTGGCACAACACTGTAAGCACTCACAGTTACTCTTGGTTGGTGCTGGAACGCCCTGCTGTCAACTATTATATCAGGAATTTTAATTACATATAATTGTTGAACAGTGGTAGTAAAAATTGGGCCTTTGATGGTGGTGCTGGTGCCACAACACTGTAAGCCCTGACAGTTACTCTTGGTGGGTGCAGCAATGGGCCATGCTGTGAATTATTAGATCAAGAATTGTAATTGCATGCCCCTGTTGAACAGGGGCTGAAAAATTGGGCCTTTCGTGGTGGTGGTGGTGGTGGTGGTGTTGCCACAACACTGTAAGCCCTCAGAGTTACTCTTGGTGGGTGCAGGAATGGGCCCTGCTGGGAATTATTAGATCAAGAATTGTAATTACATGCCCCTTTTGAACAGGGGCTGAAAAATTGGGCCTTTCGTGGTGGTGTTGGTGGTGGCGTTGCCACAACACTGTAAGCCCTCAGAGTTACTCTTGGTGGGTGCAGCAATGGGCCCTGCTGTGAATTATTAGATCAAGAATTGTAATTACATGCCCCTTTTGAACAGGGGCTGAAAAATTGGGCCTTTCGTGGTGGTGGTGGTGGTGGCGTTGCCACAACACTGTAAGCCCTCAGAGTTACTCTTGGTGGGTGCAGCAATGGGCCCTGCTGTGAATTATTAGATCAAGAATTGTAATTACATGCCCCTTTTGAACAGGGGCTGAAAAATTGGGCCTTTCGTGGTGGTGGTGGTGGTGGCGTTGCCACAACACTGTAAGCCCTCAGAGTTACTCTTGGTGGGTGCAGCAATGGGCCCTGCTGTGAATTATTACATCAAGAATTGTAATTGCATGCCCCTGTTGAACAGGGGCTGAAAAATTGGGCCTTTCGTGGTGGTGGTGGTGGTGGTGGTGGTGGTGTTGCCACAACACTGTAAGCCCTCAGAGTTACTCTTGGTGGGTGCAGCAATGGGCCCTGCTGTGAATTATTACATCAAGAATTGTAATTGCATGCCCCTGTTGAACAGGGGCTGAAAAATTGGGCCTTAGGCACTGGTGGCACAACACTACAACCCCTCACAGATACTGTACTTGGAGCACAGCAATGAGCCCTGTTGCAAAGTATTGCTTCAAAAATTGTAATGACACGCCCCTGTTAAACAGGGGCTGAAAAATTGGGCCTTAGGCACTGGTGCCACAACACTCCAACCCCTCACAGATACTGTACTTGGAGCACAGCAATGAGCCCTATGGCAAATTATTGCTAAAAAAATTGTAATTACACGCCCCTGTAAAACAGGGGCTGAAAAATTGGGCCTTAGCCACTGGTGGCGGCACCCATAAACAAAAATGATCTTCCAAGCTATCATCATCAATCGTATCATTGAGGACTCGGAGGAGGAAGATAGCCAGTCAACATAACAGCACAGGCACTCAGCATCAGCATCAGTCTTGAAGGGATGTGACATGTTAAAATCAATTAGTCTGTTATATCAGCATCAGGTGTGTGGTAGCTGGTGGTGATCCAAGACTGGTTCATCTTGATGAAAGTCAGTCGATCAACCGAGTCGGTGGACAGGCGCACCCTGTGATCCGTGACAAATCCTCCAGCAGCACTGAATGTGCGTTCCGAAAGAACGCTGGATGCAGGACAGGCCAGTAGCTCAATTGCATACTGTGCAAGCTCTGGCCAGTGATCCATCCTCAAGACCCAGTAAGCCAGAGGATTTTCGGTGGGGAAGGTGTCCAAGTCTGACCTTGCCCCTAGATATTCCTGCACCATGGTTATCAGACGCTGGCGATGGTTGCTGGAACCGATCATACTTTGGGGCTGCGGACTAAAGAATTGTCTGAACGCATCGGTCAGACGGCCACCTTCCCCACCGCTCCTTCTTTGACTGGCCGAAGCCTCAGCAACTCGTTGTCCAGGACCAGGAGTTTGTAACCTCCCAGTCTCTGGGAACGCGTTGCACAGACCTTTCTGCAAGGCCTCCCGGAGTTGTCTCATCCTCTGCTCCCTCTGCGAAGGTAACATAAGGTCCGCAACCTTACCCTTGTACCGTGGATCAAGGAGAGTGGCCAGCCAGTAATGGTCCCTCTCCTTGATCCGAAGAATACGAGGATCCTTCCGCAGACTTTGCAGGATCAGGGAGGCCATGCAGCGTAGGTTTGCTGAGGCATTCGCTCCGGAGTCCTCTGGGTCACTAAGGACGACATGATCCGCAGCCACCTCCTCCCAGCCACGTACAAGTCCACTGGTTTCTTGGGACTGTAAATCATCCCTAAAAGACTGCTGCTGATGATGCTGAGTGCCAGCCTCCACCTCCATGCTGACACAATCCTCCTCCTCCTCCTCCTCCTCCTCCTCTTCCTCTTCCTGTGCGATGGGTGGGACAGAAGGAACACTGTCTGGGTAAAGGGGGCCTTGAGAGGCAAGGAAGTCCTCCTCTTCCTGCCTCTGTTCTGCCTCAAGTGCCCTGTCCATTATTCCACGCAGCGTGTGCTCCAACAGGTGGACAAGAGGTACAGTGTCACTGATGCATGCACTGTCACTGCTCACCATCCTCGTGGCCTCCTCAAATGGTGCCAGGACAGTGCATGCATCCCTGATCATGCCCCACTGGCGTGGAGAAAAAAAACCAAGCTCCCCTGACCCTGTCCTGGTGCCGTAGTCGCACAGGTACTCATTGATGGCCCTCTGCTGCGTGTGCAGCCGCTGCAGCATGGCCAACGTTGAGTTCCACCTGGTGGGCATGTCACATATAAGGCGGTTCTTGGGCAGGTTCAACTCCTTTTGCAGCTCAGCCAGGCGAGCACTGGCATTATAAGATCTGCGGAAATGCACACAGACTTTCCTGGCCTGCCTCAGGACATCCTGTAAGCCCGGGTACCTGCCCAAGAACCGCTGCACCACCAGGTTAAGGACATGAGCCACACAGGGCACATGGGTCAGTTGTCCCTGTCGGAGGGCGGAGAGGAGGTTGGTGCCATTGTCGCAAACCACCATTCCTGGCTTAAGCTGGCGTGGCGTCAACCACCTCTCGGCCTGGCCCTGCAGAGCAGACAGGACCTCTGCCCCAGTGTGGCTTCTGTCCCCCAAACACACCAGCGCAAGCACGGCATGGCATCTTTTTGCCTGCGTACTTGCGTAGCCCCGTGAACGGCTACGGAGCACCGCTGGTTCATAGGACAAACCACAGGAAGAGGCCATGGAGGAAGAAGAAGAGGAGGGGGTGGAGGAGAGAGGTGTGTCACAACCAGTAGTAGCATTTTGGAGGCGTGGCGGTGGAACAACCTCCAACACTACTGCACCTTGTCCTGCATCCTTCCCAGCTGCCAAAAGAGTGACCCAATGGGCCGTGAAAGAAAGGTAACGTCCCTGTCCATGCCTGCTGGACCATGAGTCAGCGGTAATATGCACCTTACCGCTGACCGCCCTGTCCAGCGAGGCCAAGACATTGCCTTCCACATGCCGGTAGAGAGCCAGAATAGCCTTCCGTGAGAAAAAGTGGCGTTTGGGAACCTGCCACTGAGGAACCGCACATTGCACAAACTCACGGAAGGGGGCCGAGTCTACCAACTGAAAAGGCAGCAGTTGAAGCGCTAGCAATTTAGCCAAGCTAGCATTCAACCGCTGGGCATGTGGATGGCTGGGAGTGAACTTCTTTCGACGGTCCAGCAGCTGGGGCAGGGAAATTTGCCTGCTAGAATCGGACGTCGGTGTACTGCTAGCAGAGTGGCCGCAAGTACTTGGCTGTGACACACCTAATTCTACACCTTCATTCCTCTCAGTGCATGTTTCAGAGAGGACTGAAGTTATAGTGGGGTTGGAGATCCCAGCTGATGCGGTGCAAGGAGAGGTCCGCTTTGTTCTTTGGTGTGGGTCTTTGAGGTAGGCTTGCCAACGAGCTGCATGGCAGGTCAACATATGTCTGGTCAGGCATGTGGTACCCAAGCGGCTGATGTTTTGGCCACGCGATATACGCTTGAGACATATGTTGCAAACAGCAGCTGTGCGATCTGATGCACTAGCCTCAAAAAAGGCCCACACCAAGGAACTTTTTGAATGACGGGCAGAGGCAGCGCCCTGCACAGGCGGAGCTCTGCGGTGTGATTCCGTCGGTGTACTGCCCTTACGCTGGCCACCAAAGGGCATCCTGCCTCGTTGGAGATGTGCCTCCTCCTCATCCTCCTCCTCCTCCTCTCTCCTATTAGGCACCCACGTGGAGTCAGTGACCTCATCATCCCCTCCCTCCTCATCACTGGAGCCAATCTGGCAGTATGCTGCAGCTGCTGGAACATGACTGCCAGATTGGTGTCCTTCTTGAGCATCCCCTCTGTCTGCTCTCACGCTACTGCCTTCCTGTAGCTGGGTTTCATCATCAGACCCTTCGAAACGCTGGGCATCCTCCTGGAGCATGTACCCAACACTGTGCTCAAACAGTTCGGGGGACTCCTCAGGAGGAGGACATGGTGGGTCTAGGGAAGGAGTGACTGATGATGAGTCTGACATTGATACCAGGGAAGAGGACGCTTTGGCAGCTGCTTTGCCAGTACCCTGAGCCTGGGTGAGAGAGGATGAGGAGGAGGAGGAGGGCTTGGTCATCCACTCTACCAAGTCTTCGGCATGATGTGGCTCAACATGTCCAGCTGCCGAAAAGAAGGACAAGCGTGTCCCATGGCCATGTGCTGATGACAATGCACCACGTCCACGACCAGCACTGTTGCCCCCAGACACAGAGCCTGCTTGCCCTCTTTTATTGCCTCCTGACTGTCTGCCTCTCCTTGTTTGCCTTCCAGACATTCTAATAGATGGCCTGCAGGGAGATGGGAAAAAAGCAATAAGGGCTACCTTCAGGTGTCCTTCTCTGTCCCTTTACTTAAGGATTTCTAAATATGGTTGAGGATTATTGCTTTTGCACAGAATAGCACAACGACAATTTCCCTGACTGTCCAAAAAACAAGGATTTCAAAGATGGTTGATGAGGAATGCTTTGGCACACTATAGCACAAGGAGAAATCCCCTCACTTTCCTTCTTTGTCCCTAGAAACAAGGACTGGCACAGTGAAAGAAACTGACACTCTCCCTACCTACAGTTTTCTGTCCCTAGAAAAAATGTTTTTTTAAAGCACACTATAGCACAAGGAGAAATCCCCTCACTTTCCTTCTTTGTCCCTAGAAACAAGGACTGGCACAGTGAAAGAAACTGACACTCTCCCTACCTACAGTTTTCTGTCCCTAGAAAAAATGTTTTTTTAAAGCACACTATAGCACAAGGAGAAATCCCCTCACTTTCCTTCTTTGTCCCTAGAAACAAGGACTGGCACAGTGAAAGAAACTGACACTCTCCCTACCTACAGTTTTCTGTCCCTAGAAAAAATGTTTTTTTAAAGCACACTATAGCACAAGGAGAAATCCCCTCACTTTCCTTCTTTGTCCCTAGAAACAAGGACTGGCACAGTGAAAGAAACTGACACTCTCCCTACCTACAGTTTTCTGTCCCTAGAAAAAATGTTTTTTTAAAGCACACTATAGCACAAGGAGAAATCCCCTCACTTTCCTTCTTTGTCCCTAGAAACAAGGACTGGCACAGTGAAAGAAACTGACACTCTCCCTACCTACAGTTTTCTGTCCCTAGAAAAAATGTTTTTTTAAAGCACACTATAGCACAAGGAGAAATCCCCTCACTTTCCTTCTTTGTCCCTAGAAACAAGGACTGACACAGTGAAAGAAACTGACACTCTCCCTACCTACAGTTTTCTGTCCCTAGAAAAAATGTTTTTTTAAAGCACACTATAGCACAAGGAGAAATCCCCTCACTTTCCTTCTTTGTCCCTAGAAACAAGGACTGGCACAGTGAAAGAAACTGACACTCTCCCTACCTACAGTTTTCTGTCCCTAGAAAAAATGTTTTTTTAAAGCACACTATAGCACAAGGAGAAATCCCCTCACTTTCCTTCTTTGTCGCTAGAAACAAGGACTGGCACAGTGAAAGAAACTGACACTCTCCCTACCTACAGTTTTCTGTCCCTAGAAAAAATGTTTTTTTAAAGCACACTATAGCACAAGGAGAAATCCCCTCACTTTCCTTCTTTGTCCCTAGAAACAAGGACTCGCACAGTAAAACACACTGACACTCTCCCTACCTATCCTTCTCTTTCCCTAAACTAAAGGAATCCAGGTTAAGCAAGAAAGAAATAAATGTCACTGTCCCTGCCTATGCTTGTCTTTCCCTGCTCCGGAACACACTACACTAGGCCGCCGTGCTGGCGGCCTTTTATAGTGTGGGGCGTGTACTAAACACCCTCAGCAATAATTGGCCACAGGCATCCTGCCTGTGGCCAATCATTGCTCTCCTCGCTGCCGGCGCTGTGATTGGCCAAGCATGCGGGGTCACAGTGCATGCTTGGCCAATCACAGCGCCTGGATGACACTGCGATGGCGTAGTGCATTGTGGGCCGTTCGCGTCACTCGAATTTGGCGCGAACGGCCCAAATCGTTCGATCTTCGTCGAACGAACGAACAGCCGATGTTCGAGTCGAACGTATGTTCGACTCGAACACGAAGCTCATCCCTATTAGGGATGAGCTTCGTGTTCGAGTCGAACATACGTTCGACTCGAACATCGGCTGTTCGATCGTTCGACGAAGATCGAACGATTTGGGCCGTTCGCGCCAAATTCGAGTGACGCGAACGGCCCACAATGCACTACGCCATCGCAGTGTCATCCAGGCGCTGTGATTGGCCAAGCATGCACTGTGACCCCGCATGCTTGGCCAATCACAGCGCCGGCAGCGAGGAGAGCAATGATTGGCCACAGGCAGGATGCCTGTGGCCAATTATTGCTGAGGGTGTTTAGTACACGCCCCACACTATAAAAGGCCGCCAGCACGGCGGCCTAGTGTAGTGTGTTCCGGAGCAGGGAAAGACAAGCATAGGCAGGGACAGTGACATTTATTTCTTTCTTGCTTAACCTGGATTCCTTTAGTTTAGGGAAAGAGAAGGATAGGTAGGGAGAGTGTCAGTGTGTTTTACTGTGCGAGTCCTTGTTTCTAGGGACAAAGAAGGAAAGTGAGGGGATTTCTCCTTGTGCTATAGTGTGCTTTAAAAAAACATTTTTTCTAGGGACAGAAAACTGTAGGTAGGGAGAGTGTCAGTTTCTTTCACTGTGCCAGTCCTTGTTTCTAGGGACAAAGAAGGAAAGTGAGGGGAATTCTCCTTGTGCTATAGTGTGCTTTAAAAAAACATTTTTTTCTAGGGACAGAAAACTCTAGGTAGGGAGAGTGTCAGTTTCTTTCACTGTGCCAGTCCTTGTTTCTAGGGACAAAGAAGGAAAGTGAGGGGAATTCTCCTTGTGCTATAGTGTGCTTTAAAAAAACATTTTTTCTAGGGACAGAAAACTCTAGGTAGGGAGAGTGTCAGTTTCTTTCACTGTGCCAGTCCTTGTTTCTAGGGACAAAGAAGGAAAGTGAGGGGAATTCTCCTTGTGCTATAGTGTGCTTTAAAAAAACATTTTTTCTAGGGACAGAAAACTCTAGGTAGGGAGAGTGTCAGTTTCTTTCACTGTGCCAGTCCTTGTTTCTAGGGACAAAGAAGGAAAGTGAGGGGAATTCTCCTTGTGCTATAGTGTGCTTTAAAAAAACATTTTTTCTAGGGACAGAAAACTCTAGGTAGGGAGAGTGTCAGTTTCTTTCACTGTGCCAGTCCTTGTTTCTAGGGACAAAGAAGGAAAGTGAGGAGAATTCTCCTTGTGCTATAGTGTGCTTTAAAAAAACATTTTTTCTAGGGACAGAAAACTCTAGGTAGGGAGAGTGTCAGTTTCTTTCACTGTGCCAGTCCTTGTTTCTAGGGACAAAGAAGGAAAGTGAGGGGAATTCTCCTTGTGCTATAGTGTGCTTTAAAAAAACATTTTTTCTAGGGACAGAAAACTCTAGGTAGGGAGAGTGTCAGTTTCTTTCACTGTGCCAGTCCTTGTTTCTAGGGACAAAGAAGGAAAGTGAGGGGAATTCTCCTTGTGCTATAGTGTGCTTTAAAAAAACATTTTTTCTAGGGACAGAAAACTCTAGGTAGGGAGAGTGTCAGTTTCTTTCACTGTGCCAGTCCTTGTTTCTAGGGACAAAGAAGGAAAGTGAGGGGAATTCTCCTTGTGCTATAGTGTGCTTTAAAAAAACATTTTTTCTAGGGACAGAAAACTCTAGGTAGGGAGAGTGTCAGTTTCTTTCACTGTGCCAGTCCTTGTTTCTAGGGACAAAGAAGGAAAGTGAGGGGAATTCTCCTTGTGCTATAGTGTGCTTTAAAAAAACATTTTTTCTAGGGACAGAAAACTCTAGGTAGGGAGAGTGTCAGTTTCTTTCACTGTGCCAGTCCTTGTTTCTAGGGACAAAGAAGGAAAGTGAGGGGAATTCTCCTTGTGCTATAGTGTGCTTTAAAAAAACATTTTTTCTAGGGACAGAAAACTCTAGGTAGGGAGAGTGTCAGTTTCTTTCACTGTGCCAGTCCTTGTTTCTAGGGACAAAGAAGGAAAGTGAGGGGAATTCTCCTTGTGCTATAGTGTGCTTTAAAAAAACATTTTTTCTAGGGACAGAAAACTCTAGGTAGGGAGAGTGTCAGTTTCTTTCACTGTGCCAGTCCTTGTTTCTAGGGACAAAGAAGGAAAGTGAGGGGAATTCTCCTTGTGCTATAGTGTGCTTTAAAAAAACATTTTTTCTAGGGACAGAAAACTCTAGGTAGGGAGAGTGTCAGTTTCTTTCACTGTGCCAGTCCTTGTTTCTAGGGACAAAGAAGGAAAGTGAGGGGAATTCTCCTTGTGCTATAGTGTGCTTTAAAAAAACATTTTTTCTAGGGACAGAAAACTCTAGGTAGGGAGAGTGTCAGTTTCTTTCACTGTGCCAGTCCTTGTTTCTAGGGACAAAGAAGGAAAGTAAGGGGAATTCTCCCTGTGCTATAGTGTGCTTTAAAAAAACATTTTTTCTAGGGACAGAAAACTCTAGGTAGGGAGAGTGTCAGTTTCTTTCACTGTGCCAGTCCTTGTTTCTAGGGACAAAGAAGGAAAGTGAGGGGAATTCTCCTTGTGCTATAGTGTGCTTTAAAAAAACATTTTTTCTAGGGACAGAAAACTCTAGGTAGGGAGAGTGTCAGTTTCTTTCACTGTGCCAGTCCTTGTTTCTAGGGACAAAGAAGGAAAGTGAGGGGAATTCTCCTTGTGCTATAGTGTGCTTTAAAAAAACATTTTTTCTAGGGACAGAAAACTCTAGGTAGGGAGAGTGTCAGTTTCTTTCACTGTGCCAGTCCTTGTTTCTAGGGACAAAGAAGGAAAGTGAGGGGAATTCTCCTTGTGCTATAGTGTGCTTTAAAAAAACATTTTTTCTAGGGACAGAAAACTCTAGGTAGGGAGAGTGTCAGTTTCTTTCACTGTGCCAGTCCTTGTTTCTAGGGACAAAGAAGGAAAGTGAGGGGAATTCTCCTTGTGCTATAGTGTGCTTTAAAAAAACATTTTTTCTAGGGACAGAAAACTCTAGGTAGGGAGAGTGTCAGTTTCTTTCACTGTGCCAGTCCTTGTTTCTAGGGACAAAGAAGGAAAGTGAGGGGAATTCTCCTTGTGCTATAGTGTGCTTTAAAAAAACATTTTTTCTAGGGACAGAAAACTCTAGGTAGGGAGAGTGTCAGTTTCTTTCACTGTGCCAGTCCTTGTTTCTAGGGACAAAGAAGGAAAGTGAGGGGAATTCTCCTTGTGCTATAGTGTGCTTTAAAAAAAACATTTTTTCTAGGGACAGAAAACTCTAGGTAGGGAGAGTGTCAGTTTCTTTCACTGTGCCAGTCCTTGTTTCTAGGGACAAAGAAGGAAAGTGAGGGGAATTCTCCTTGTGCTATAGTGTGCTTTAAAAAAACATTTTTTCTAGGGACAGAAAACTCTAGGTAGGGAGAGTGTCAGTTTCTTTCACTGTGCCAGTCCTTGTTTCTAGGGACAAAGAAGGAAAGTGAGGGGAATTCTCCTTGTGCTATAGTGTGCTTTAAAAAAACATTTTTTCTAGGGACAGAAAACTCTAGGTAGGGAGAGTGTCAGTTTCTTTCACTGTGCCAGTCCTTGTTTCTAGGGACAAAGAAGGAAAGTGAGGGGAATTCTCCTTGTGCTATAGTGTGCTTTAAAAAAACATTTTTTCTAGGGACAGAAAACTCTAGGTAGGGAGAGTGTCAGTTTCTTTCACTGTGCCAGTCCTTGTTTCTAGGGACAAAGAAGGAAAGTGAGGGGAATTCTCCTTGTGCTATAGTGTGCTTTAAAAAAACATTTTTTCTAGGGACAGAAAACTCTAGGTAGGGAGAGTGTCAGTTTCTTTCACTGTGCCAGTCCTTGTTTCTAGGGACAAAGAAGGAAAGTGAGGGGAATTCTCCTTGTGCTATAGTGTGCTTTAAAAAAACATTTTTTCTAGGGACAGAAAACTCTAGGTAGGGAGAGTGTCAGTTTCTTTCACTGTGCCAGTCCTTGTTTCTAGGGACAAAGAAGGAAAGTGAGGGGAATTCTCCTTGTGCTATAGTGTGCTAAAGCATTCCTCATCAACCATCTTTGAAATCCTTGTTTTTTGGACAGTCAGGGAAATTGTCGTTGTGCTATTCTGTGCAAAAGCAATAATCCTCAACCATATTTAGAAATCCTTAAGTAAAGGGACAGAGAAGGACACCTGAAGGTAGCCCTTATTGCTTTTTTCCCATCTCCCTGCAGGCCATCTATTAGAATGTCTGGAAGGCAAACAAGGAGAGGCAGACAGTCAGGAGGCAATAAAAGAGGGCAAGCAGGCTCTGTGTCTGGGGGCAACAGTGCTGGTCGTGGACGCGGTGCATTGTCATCAGCACATGGCCATGGGACACGCTTGTCCTTCTTTTCGGCAGCTGGACATGTTGAGCCACATCATGCCGAAGACTTGGTAGAGTGGATGACCAAGCCCTCCTCCTCCTCCTCATCCTCTCTCACCCAGGCTCAGGGTACTGGCAAAGCAGCTGCCAAAGCGTCCTCTTCCCTGGTATCAATGTCAGACTCATCATCAGTCACTCCTTCCCTAGACCCACCATGTCCTCCTCCTGAGGAGTCCCCCGAACTGTTTGAGCACAGTGTTGGGTACATGCTCCAGGAGGATGCCCAGCGTTTCGAAGGGTCTGATGATGAAACCCAGCTACAGGAAGGCAGTAGCGTGAGAGCAGACAGAGGGGATGGTCAAGAAGGACACCAATCTGGCAGTCATGTTCCAGCAGCTGCAGCATACTGCCAGATTGGCTCCAGTGATGAGGAGGGAGGGGATGATGAGGTCACTGACTCCACGTGGGTGCCTAATAGGAGAGAGGAGGAGGAGGAGGATGAGGAGGAGGCACATCTCCAACGAGGCAGGATGCCCTTTGGTGGCCAGCGTATGGGCAGTACACCGACGGAATCACACCGCAGAGCTCCGCCTGTGCAGGGCGCAGCCTCTGCCCGTCATTCAAAAAGTTCCTTGGTGTGGGCCTTTTTTGAGGCTAGTGCATCAGATCGCACAGCTGCTGTTTGCAACATATGTCTCAAGCGTATATCGCGTGGCCAAAACATCAGCCGCTTGGGTACCACATGCCTGACCAGACATATGTTGACCTGCCATGCAGCTCGTTTGCAAGCCTACCTCAAAGACCCACACCAAAGAACAAAGCGGACCTCTCCTTGCACCGCATCAGCTGGGATCTCCAACCCCACTATAACTTCAGTCCTCTCTGAAACATGCACTGAGAGGAATGAAGGTGTAGAATTAGGTGTGTCACAGCCAAGTACTTGCGGCCACTCTGCTAGCAGTACACCGACGTCCGATTCTAGCAGGCAAATTTCCCTGCCCCAGCTGCTGGACCGTCGAAAGAAGTTCACTCCCAGCCTTCCACATGCCCAGCGGTTGAATGCTAGCTTGGCTAAATTGCTAGCGCTTCAACTGCTGCCTTTTCAGTTGGTAGACTCGGCCCCCTTCCGTGAGTTTGTGCAATGTGCGGTTCCTCAGTGGACGGTTCCCAAACGCCACTTTTTCTCACGGAAGGCTATTCCGGCTCTCTACCGGCATGTGGAAGGCAATGTCTTGGCCTCGCTGGACAGGGCGGTCAGCGGTAAGGTGCATATTACCGCTGACTCATGGTCCAGCAGGCATGGACAGGGACGTTACCTTTCTTTCACGGCCCATTGGGTCACTCTTTTGGCAGCTGGGAAGGATGCAGGACAAGGTGCAGTAGTGTTGGAGGTTGTTCCACCGCCACGCCTCCAAAATGCTACTACTGGTTGTGACACACCTCTCTCCTCCACCCCCTCCTCTTCTTCTTCCTCCATGGCCTCTTCCTGTGGTTTGTCCTATGAACCAGCGGTGCTCCGTAGCCGTTCACGGGGCTACGCAAGTACGCAGGCAAAAAGATGCCATGCCGTGCTTGCGCTGGTGTGTTTGGGGGACAGAAGCCACACTGGGGCAGAGGTCCTGTCTGCTCTGCAGGGCCAGGCCGAGAGGTGGTTGACGCCACGCCAGCTTAAGCCAGGAATGGTGGTTTGCGACAATGGCACCAACCTCCTCTCCGCCCTCTGACAGGGACAACTGACCCATGTGCCCTGTGTGGCTCACGTCCTTAACCTGGTGGTGCAGCGGTTCTTGGGCAGGTACCCGGGCTTACAGGATGTCCTGAGGCAGGCCAGGAAAGTCTGTGTGCATTTCCGCAGATCTTATAATGCCAGTGCTCGCCTGGCTGAGCTGCAAAAGGAGTTGAACCTGCCCAAGAACCGCCTTATATGTGACATGCCCACCAGGTGGAACTCAACGTTGGCCATGCTGCAGCGGCTGCACACGCAGCAGAGGGCCATCAATGAGTACCTGTGCGACTACGGCACCAGGACAGGGTCAGGGGAGCTTGGTTTTTTTTCTCCACGCCAGTGGGGCATGATCAGGGATGCATGCACTGTCCTGGCACCATTTGAGGAGGCCACGAGGATGGTGAGCAGTGACAGTGCATGCATCAGTGACACTGTACCTCTTGTCCACCTGTTGGAGCACACGCTGCGTGGAATAATGGACAGGGCACTTGAGGCAGAACAGAGGCAGGAAGAGGAGGACTTCCTTGCCTCTCAAGGCCCCCTTTACCCAGACAGTGTTCCTTCTGTCCCACCCATCGCACAGGAAGAGGAAGAGGAGGAGGAGGAGGAGGATTGTGTCAGCATGGAGGTGGAGGCTGGCACTCAGCATCATCAGCAGCAGTCTTTTAGGGATGATTTACAGTCCCAAGAAACCAGTGGACTTGTACGTGGCTGGGAGGAGGTGGCTGCGGATCATGTCGTCCTTAGTGACCCAGAGGACTCCGGAGCGAATGCCTCAGCAAACCTACGCTGCATGGCCTCCCTGATCCTGCAAAGTCTGCGGAAGGATCCTCGTATTCTTCGGATCAAGGAGAGGGACCATTACTGGCTGGCCACTCTCCTTGATCCACGGTACAAGGGTAAGGTTGCGGACCTTATGTTACCTTCGCAGAGGGAGCAGAGGATGAGACAACTCCGGGAGGCCTTGCAGAAAGGTCTGTGCAACGCGTTCCCAGAGACTGGGAGGTTACAAACTCCTGGTCCTGGACAACGAGTTGCTGAGGCTTCGGCCAGTCAAAGAAGGAGCGGTGGGGAAGGTGGCCGTCTGACCGATGCGTTCAGACAATTCTTTAGTCCGCAGCCCCAAAGTATGATCGGTTCCAGCAACCATCGCCAGCGTCTGATAAACATGGTGCAGGAATATCTAGGGGCAAGGTCAGACTTGGACACCTTCCCCACCGAAAATCCTCTGGCTTACTGGGTCTTGAGGATGGATCACTGGCCAGAGCTTGCACAGTATGCAATTGAGCTACTGGCCTGTCCTGCATCCAGCGTTCTTTCGGAACGCACATTCAGTGCTGCTGGAGGATTTGTCACGGATCACAGGGTGCGCCTGTCCACCGACTCGGTTGATCGACTGACTTTCATCAAGATGAACCAGTCTTGGATCACCACCAGCTACCACACACCTGATGCTGATATAACAGACTAATTGATTTTAACATGTCACATCCCTTCAAGACTGATGCTGATGCTGAGTGCCTGTGCTGTTATGTTGACTGGCTATCCTCCTCCTCCGAGTCCTCAATGATACGATTGATGATGATAGCTTGGAAGATCATTTTTGTTTATGGGTGCCGCCACCAGTGGCTAAGGCCCAATTTTTCAGCCCCTGTTTTACAGGGGCGTGTAATTACAATTTTTTTAGCAATAATTTGCCATAGGGCTCATTGCTGTGCTCCAAGTACAGTATCTGTGAGGGGTTGGAGTGTTGTGGCACCAGTGCCTAAGGCCCAATTTTTCAGCCCCTGTTTAACAGGGGCGTGTCATTACAATTTTTGAAGCAATACTTTGCAACAGGGCTCATTGCTGTGCTCCAAGTACAGTATCTGTGAGGGGTTGTAGTGTTGTGCCACCAGTGCCTAAGGCCCAATTTTTCAGCCCCTGTTCAACAGGGGCATGCAATTACAATTCTTGATCTAATAATTCACAGCAGGGCCCATTGCTGCACCCACCAAGAGTAACTCTGAGGGCTTACAGTGTTGTGGCAACGCCACCACCACCACCACCACCACGAAAGGCCCAATTTTTCAGCCCCTGTTCAAAAGGGGCATGTAATTACAATTCTTGATCTAATAATTCACAGCAGGGCCCATTCCTGCACCCACCAAGAGTAACTCTGAGGGCTTACAGTGTTGTGGCAACACCACCACCACCACCACCACGAAAGGCCCAATTTTTCAGCCCCTGTTCAACAGGGGCATGCAATTACAATTCTTGATCTAATAATTCACAGCAGGGCCCATTGCTGCACCCACCAAGAGTAACTGTCAGGGCTTACAGTGTTGTGGCACCAGCACCACCATCAAAGGCCCAATTTTTACTACCACTGTTCAACAATTATATGTAATTAAAATTCCTGATATAATAGTTGACAGCAGGGCGTTCCAGCACCAACCAAGAGTAACTGTGAGTGCTTACAGTGTTGTGCCAACACCAACAACTAAGGGGCCTATTTCTGCAGAGTATATACGGCAGGTCCCTACTTTCAAACATCCAACTTACAAACGACTCCTACTTGCAAACGCAAGAAGACAACAGGAAGTGAGAGGAAATCTACCACTAGGAAGGAAAATTCTCTCCTGTAAGAATAAATATGGGAGAAAGGTGTCTCCTCTGTACTGATGCTTTATCAGCAATCCTTGTTTCAAGAAAAACACCACATTTCAAAAACAGTTGTCATTGGGACGGAAAGTGAGGTGAAATGTTCTGAACAGGGGCACAGACAGCAAAACAAATGTTACAGGGGTGATAACCCTTACCTATGTTTTCCAAAAAGTTTAAAAATAGATTTTTGGGCTGGAGCTACACTTCAACAATGTACCTGTTCAAAATTACAAACAGATTCTACATAAGAACAAACCTACAGTCCCTGTCTTGTATGCACCGCCTGTATACGGCTGTTCAGAGTATATAGGGCCTTTTTTATTTTATGTGCGGGGTTCCCCTTAATATCCATACAAGACCCAAAGGGGCTGGTAATGGGCTGGGGTAGGGGGGGGGGGTCATGGGGTAGCTATGCCATTTTTCTTAAAGATTTTCATCCATATTACCGGGAGCAGACATTACATTAAAGCCGCAAGCAGTTTTAAATGGCTTTTTTTTCCTTTAGAAGTGTCATTTTGTGCAGGGACAGTTCTAAACACGGGAAACACGTGGCACTTCACAGGCATACTTTAGACACCCCCCAGGTACGATATTTAAAGGAATATTTGACTTTTTTTTTTTCACTTTATGCATCATTAAAATGACTGCTCCCGAAAAACGACCGTTTTTAAAACTTCTTTTTGCATTGATACATGTCCCCTGGTGCAGAACCCGGGTTCCCAAACCCTTTTTAGGACAATAACATGCATAATAGTTGTTATAATTAGCACTTTAGAATTCGAACGTTCGCATCCATTGTATTTAATAGGGTTCTAATGTTCGTACGAACTTTCGGTCCGTTCGCGGGTTCTGGTGCGAACCGAACCCGGGGGTGTTCGGCTCATCACTAATGGGGATTATAAACTGTGGATTACTATGGAGCAGCAAGTGTGTCCAGTTCCTCTAAATAGGGCATTATGGTGCTATACGACTTTACCACCACTAGTAAAAAATCACCCTACGATAGATGAAACTTTAAGAATAGGAAATAAAGTAAGCCAGACTCCCAAATTCTCTACTAAAAATTCTCCTATGTTTCAGATTTTAGGAAACCCGGAGTTCCCACCAGGCATGAATTCACAAATATTTAGGAAACTGAGGGAAAAAGGAAGTTTTCAAGCTTCACATTTTTTAGGAGACAGGGGATGGGTATCAATTGGAATGTTAACACAACAAGGAGGGCAATATGAAATCCCCATATGGCAAGCTCGACAGGTTAGACACTATTTAGAAACCCTGGGACCCGCAGGAAGATATAGGCAAATACAAACTAAGTTTGAGGAGTACTGTGAAGGAGAGGAGCCCCTACCTAACGTAATCTCTAAAATGTATACAATCCTGACTGCACCCTCAGAGGACTTTAAAATTGATTGCTTTGCCAAATGGGAGCGAGATCTAGGCCAAACTTTCTCTCCAGCACAATGCCAGAATATCATAGACTTGTCTTTAAAATCTTCAAGGTGTACGAAAATGCAGGAATCAAATTACAAAATATTAACACGTTGGTATTATACGCCACCGGCCTTGAATACATTTTTTCCAGAAACATCTGACAGGTGCTGGAGAGGATGTGATGAAAAAGGGACAATGATACACATTTTCTGGGCATGCCCAGTAATTAGACAATTTTGGCAAACTGTACAGAGAATTACTGAACACCAGATTGTAGAAGATCCAGTTCTCTTCTTGTTACACCATACACAAATCCCACCGAAAAAATATATAAACTCAGTTTTGTGCCACTTAATAAATGCGGCAAAAAGCTGTATTGCGATGAACTGGAAAGACCCTAGTGCCCCTACGATCTCAATGTGGTTAAAGGGGTGTTCCAGGCAACCCCGGGCAAAAAAATAATAATTAAAAGCCAGCAGCTACACATACTGCAGCTGCTGGCTTTTAATAAATGGAGACTTACCTGTCCTGGTGTCCCTCGATGTCGGCACCGCAGCTGATGTTTCACATCAGCTGTCGGTGCTTCCATCGCCATTGCGGGTAAGGGAACACGGCAGTGAAGACTTTCGGCTTCACGCCGGGAACCCTACTGCGCATGCGCGAGGCCCCGCTCCTCTCTCCTATTAGCCCAGCGGCCAGGGGAGGAGGAGGAGGGAGCCTCACGCGACTTCACCGCCGCGGCCGGAATCCAGTACGTGGGTAAGGATACCTGTCTTTGACAGGTATCCTGTCCCCCCTCCCCCCCGAAAGGTGCCAATTGTGGCACCGGAGGGGGGAGGAATCCGATGAGCGGAAGTTCCACTTTAGGGTGGAGCTCCGCTTTAAATAAAGTTAGAAGAGTGGGAATAATGGAGAAACTCCTACCAATAACGTTGGAGGGAAAAAAACAAATACAAGAAATATGGGTACCATGGGAGCAATTCGCAAGATCAGAAGAAGGGAAGAGGTTATTAGGAGAGTAAAAATAAAATTAGGCTGATAGGTAGAAAGAGTAAGTAGGGGGTTTTCAAGAAGTTCCACATCCTTTTTTTTTTTTTTCCGTCCTGTTGTTTGTTTAATGTTTTCCAGGAGGGATAAAGGAAGGAGGAAATTGGGGTCGAAGGGAGGGGATGGGGGGAGGATCAGGGATGTAGAGGGGAAAAAAGGGGGGTAATAGGAAGAAGAGGCCAGAAGATGATATTAAAATAACGAAAGTGAAATAATATGGTTTAAATAAGGTTTTCTTTATTGATTTATGTATAGCGATAATCAGAAGATAAAAAAAAAAGATAGGTTGAAGCACCCAATGTTTTTTCTAAATGGCAATGTTATACCTGTATACACTGTTTTAAGAAAAAAAAGAATAAAAAAAAAAAAAAAAAGCCTCCACTGCCTGTGTAATGTAAACACAGGCAGAGGAAGTAATGCCACCTCCCCTCATGGAGCCCTTTTTGGTTCCAGAGAGAGGAGAGAGGACATCTAACTGTACTTTGCACCAACAGCACACTAACACCAGTACACATAGGCACACTTGTCACCCCCTGATGCCCCCCCCCCCCATCAGTTAACCCTTTCACTCCCTGTCACAGTGTCACCAAGTGCAGTTTTCAGACTTATCACTGTACTGTTGTCACTTGTGATACTATTCAGCATTAGGGCAGTTAGTAGTAGGCCCAGGTAGCTTTAGGGTACTCCCCATTAACCCCCCTAATAAAGGTTTAACCCTCTAATCACCCCCAGTTAACCCCTTCACCCCCTGCCACCAGTGTCACTAATACAGTGTACAGATCTCTTTTCTGATCACTGTATTTAGTGTCACGGGTGACGCTAGTTAGCCAGTTAGCTAGTTACGGTCACCGTCAGTTTTTTAGAGCCTCAGGTTTAACCCCCTGATCGCCCCCCAGTACAGGTTTTAGTGTCAGTTAGGGTCAGCATCAATCACAGGCAGCGTCAGATTAGTGCCAGTAGCGCTAACATCCACGGGCCATTACTAGTGGCACTCATCCTTCTGGTGATCTGGCAAGCACGAGCTACCTAGTACATCCTGGTCATAGACAAAAAAGCACTGCAGTAACACTTGGTTACGTGGTGAGTCCCAAAAGTGCAGTTCAAGCTTGTGCGGTGGCTAGCACAAGTAGTGTCCCACAGCCACCAAGAGTTCAAACACAGGCCCGTAGGCCAGGACTAGATATGAGCAGATCTTGCAATTCGTGCATTTTAATGACAACTAACTCTTTCGTCCTCGGGGTGACCCAGGATATGATCGGCTCCACAAAATTCGGCCCCTCGTAAACCACTTCAACCAACAATTCGCAGCCTTGTTTATTCCCGATCAAGTTGTCTGCATTGATGAGTCCCTGAATACATTTTCTTTCCACTTGTCTTTCAAACAGTATCTCCCCAAGAAGTGGGCCAGATATGGTGTCAAGTTGTATAAGCTCTGTGACTATACATATAGTTTTAGGTTTTACAAGGCAAAATACAGGGTACCACTTGTACGTGGACAATAATTACACAAGTGTGCTACTTTTTAGTCACCTTTTTGATTGGGGAATTGGCACGTGTGGCACCGTGCGATCTAATTGTCGGGGCTTCCCCCAACGGCTTGTAGATTCACGACTTAGATGGAGGAGAGAGCCTGCTTGAGATGTAATCATTTTCTTGCAGTGAAGTAAAGGGATACACGTCCTCCCTTCACGCAGATACGGCAGTCGAAAGTCCAACGGCAGTCGAAATTCCAACGGCGACTGGTGTTGTTGTTAAGCCCCTCTCTATGAATACTACCTTAACATGGGAGGGGTGGACTTCAATGACCAGATGATGGCGCCGTAGTTAATTGCCCGTAAGGCCAGATGCTGGTATAAAAAGTGTCTGTATATTTATTCCAATTGGCTATGCTGAACGCTTATGTGTTATACAAAGCGTCAGGAAAAAAACTGGATCCTTCCTTAATTTCCAGACGGTTCTGTGCCCCAACTTCCAAATGCAAATGCAGTGAGCCGGCTGCATGAGAGGCACTTTCCAGAAGTCCTCCGTGGTACCCCTACCCAACGAGCACCCCAAAGAAGATGTCATGTCTGCAGAAAACACGGATATAGGCGTGACACCCGCTTTTATTGTCCCTCCTGTCCTGACCAACCTGGTCTTTGCATCAGTGAATGTTTCCGTCGCTACCACACACTAGTGGAGTATTAGCATAGGGTAAAGCACTGCACAGTCCTAGGGCACACTAACACAGGGTGTGGAAAGATGAGATGGCCATCACATTATGAGAGACCCTAATCTGGAACGTTTATAGTTAAAATAAAAACACAAAACAAAGAAAAAAGCCCAAAAAAGTTGTCGTTTTATTTTTCTTCTCTCTCTATTGTTCTCTCTCCATTGTTCTCTATCTATTGTTCTGTATCTATTGTTTTATTTTTACTGTGTTTCAGAGGCGGAATTATCAGGGTCGCAACAGTCGCACTTGCGACTGGGCCCTGTAGTTCCGCCAATTCAGGGGGGCCCACCACCTGCCCGTTCACCAGTGTGAGGAGCCGACTGCCGCCCATATGAGGGGCCCGACTGCCGCCCTTGTGAGGGGCCTGCCCGCCATTGTGAGGGGCCCACCTGACTGGCTGACTGTCCTGTCACTGTGTGAGTGTGTGTCCACAGTCCACTCTGGCTGCTGTTCATCCGCCGCGGGGAGGGGGGCTTTCACCCGCTGAGGGGAGACGGAGAAGGCAGAGGCAGCGCTGAGACTGTGGACCGCCCCGGAGACATGGTGAATGTAGGGAGGTGGGCGGACACTAAAAAATTAAGTCAGCAGACCTGCTGACACCAAATGAGAGAAGTCGGGGGAGGAGCTTTCCCCTCTGCGTGGAGTACCTGTACTGGCGTCTACCCATGAGGCAAGGCATTCTGGCGGGAGAAGGCACGCTGACGGTGACGGAATTCCTGGGGAATCGATTGAACGTAAGTCAATCAAGTGACATTTTGCAGAGCTGAGCAATCGATCCCAACCTCCACCACCTGTGCCTCTTACTGATCCTATCCCCCCACCACTGATCTCATCCCAATCCCACATTACTTCTACAACAGAGGTGATGGTGGGGGGATAGGATCAGTAAGAGGCACAGGTGGTGGTGGGAGAGGATGGCACCACCACTGCCAAAACTACCACCCCTCTTCAAGTACCACCACAGCCACCCCCCCCCTCAAGTACCTCCGCTACCATCTCCCCTCAAGGACCACCGCTACCACCCCCCTCAAGTACCACGGCTACCACCCCCCCAAGTACCACCGCTGCCACCCCCCAAGTACCACCACTTGCCACCCCCCTCAAGTACCTCTGCTGCTACCCCTACCCCTCAAGTATCACTGCTGCCACCCCCTTAACATAACCGTTGCACCCCCCTCAAGTATCACCGCTGCCACCCCCTCAACATCACCGTTGCCACCCCCCCTCAAGTATCACTGCTCCCACCCCTCAACATCACCGTTGCCACCCTCCCTCAAGTACCACCACTGCCACCCCCCCTCAACATCACCGCTGCCACCCCCCTCAAGTACCACTGCTGCCACCCCCCCTCAACTACCGCTGTTGCCACCCCCCTCAAAAAAAGTATCAAAATCATGCTTTTTCGGGAGGGCCCTTCGTGATTTCTTGCACCGGGGCCCTGAAGTTTCTAGTTACGCCTCTGCTGTGTTTTATTGTATTTGCTTTGCATGTCTTAAGCCCTGTACACACTGACTGATGAAAACCGTCCGATGGATGGTTTTCATCAGACGTGTATGGGACCCATCAGTCTTTTTTCCATCGGTTTTAAAAAATAGAACATGTTTTAAATTTTTCCGATGGATAAAAAAACGATCGAAAACTCTGATCGTCTATGGGCAAGTCCATCGGATCAAAAACCCACGCATGCTCAGAATCAAGTTGACGCATGCTCAGAAGCATTAAACTTAATTTTTCTCGGCTCTTCGGAGTGTTTTACGTCACTGCGTTTGGAACGGTCGGTTTTTGGACTGATGGTGTGTGGGCAAGACTGATGAAAAACAGTTTCATCGGATTTCCGATGGACAAATCCATCGGACGAAAATCCATAGGTTATCCGATCATGTGTACAGGGCTTTACTGTTATACTGTAATGTTACTTTGTTTTATTGTTAACCATTATTTGCTTTGCAGGTACACCATTCAGCTGCAGCATGGGTTTATTTATTCTGACAGCAACAGGGTTTGCTCTCACGATACGTAAAGCCGTGACTCCAGCACTGTAGGAAGTGATTTCACCATCACAGTTAAAAAAAAGAGCATATATGCTGAAGCATGGGGGCAAGGGTGGAGGGGCGATTTGCCCCTAACATTAGGGGAGGATTGCCCCCATTCTTTGGCATATATTTTTCACTCTTTTTTTGGCACAAATTGAAATAAAAAAAAGCTGTTTTATTGAGTTAATGTTTTATTGTTACCATTGTTTGCTTTTCAGGTACGCCATTCAGCTGCAGCATGGATTTATTTATTTTCACAGCAACAGGGTTTGCCCTCACGATATGTAAATCAGCGACTCCAGCGCTGTAGGAGGTGATTTCCCCACCACAGTTTAAAAAAAACAGTGCATGTATGCCCATCATTAGAAGTGGGTGGATTCAGGGTGGTATTCTTATGGTGGGCATACCACCGATCAATCAAATTTTTCATTAAGCCCACAGGCTGCATTAAAAAAAAGAACATTACAATATATGTCTAACAAGGACCAACGACGTACCGGTATGTTGCTGGACTCTGAGTGGTTTTACCAGAATGATGCCTGCAGGTACAGGTATCATCTTGGTATCATTCTTTTCAGCCGGTGGTCGGCTTTCATGTAAAAGCAATCCTAGTGGCTAATTATTCACTAGACTGCTTTTACAAGCAGTGGGAGGGAACACCCTCCGCCATCTTCCATGGTTTTCTCTGGCTCTCCTGTCCCGCCGGGAAACCCGAGAATGCAGCCTGGGGTTCCGCCAGCTGACCATAGAGCTGATCGGAGACCAGAATGGCTCCATTTATTTATATGGCCTAACAAACGGAAGCTGCGAGCATTTCATGACTTTGGTTTCGCCAGAAATAAACAGCGCCATTGGGAAATTGGGAAAGCATCTTATCACACCGAGGGCAGAGGAGAGATCTAAAGCCTAATAGACCCCATTTTTTTCAAAAAAGAGTACCTGTCAATGCTATCGCTATCATAGGGGATATTTACATTACCTGTGATAACAATAAATATTATATAAAAAATAAAAATTTAAGGAACTGTAAAAATAAAATAAAAAAGCAAAATAAATAATAAAAAGAAAAAAATTCAATAAATCACCCCTGTCCCCCCGTGCTTGCGCGCAAAGGCGAATGCAAGCGTCGGTCTCGTGTCATATGTAAACAGCAATTGCACAATGCATGTGAGGTATCACCACGAACGTCAGATCAAGGGCAGAAATTCTAGCAGTAGACCTCCTCTATAAATCTAAAGTGGTAACCTGTTAAGGCTTTCGAAAATATATGTAGTGTGTCGCCACGGCACAGTTGTGCGCAATTTTAAAGGATTATATGTTTGGTATCTATGTACTCGGCATAAGATCATCTTTTATATTTTACCAAACATTAGGGCAATATAGTGTGTTTTAGTGCATTAAAATTAAATTGTTTATTTTCCCCCAAAAAAATTTTTTTTTTACACAAAGTTGTCACTAAATGATATATTGCTCAAACATGCTATGGGTATATGTGGAATTACACCCCAAAATACATTCTGCTGCTTCTCCTGAGTAAGGGGATATCACATGTATCTCTCATTTGTTTTTGAAAATGAAGAAAGAAAAGGAAAAAACTTTTTTTTTCTTTTTTAAATTTTCAAAACTCTGTGACAAAAAGCAAAATACTCAACATGCCTCTCAGCAAATAGCTCTTGGTGTGTCTACTTTCCAAAATGGGGTCATTTGGGGGTGTTTTGTGCTACCTTGACATTTCATGGCCTCCGAAACTGGCATTTGTGAGCAATATATCATTTAGTGACAACTTTTCGTAAAAAATGTTTTTAAAAAATTAGAATTTTACCGAAACTTGTGGCAAAATATAAAATATTCCATGGACTCAACATGCCTCTCAGCAAATAGCTTGGGGTGTCTTCTTTCCAAAATGGGGTCATTTGGGGGGGTTTGTGCTATCTTGGCATTTCATGGCCTCCGAAACTGTGATAGGTAGCGTGAAATCAAAAATGTACGCCCTTTTTTTCGGGGTCTTGTACGCAGCTAGGCTCCCAAGAAGTCTCACACATATGGTATCCCTGTACTCAGGGGAAGCAGAAGAATGTATTTTGGGGTGAAATGGCATATATCATATATCATATATCATTTCAGTGACAACTTTGTGTACTTTTTTTATTTTTTATTTTTTGCCATTTTGCACTTAATAAAAAATTCAATGGGCTCAACATGCCTCTCAGCAAATTCCTTGGGGTTTTTATTTTCCAAAATGGAGTAATTTGGGGGGGTAATACTGGATTATAATACTGGATATATATAAATACTGGAGTAATACTGCCCTGCCATTTTAGCACTTAGAGAAATGATATAGGCAGTCATAAACTAAAAGCTGCTTAAATTCCAGAAAATGTACCATAGTTTGTAGATGCTATAACTTTTGTGCAAACCAATACATATACGCTTATTGACATTTTTTTTTACCCAAGACATGTAACTGAATACATTTTTGTCTAAACGTATGACTAAAATCTGTTTATTGGATTTTTTTTATATATATATAACAAAAAGTAGAAAATATCATTTTTTTCTATTTTTTTTTTGCCTTTTTTTATTTATATCGCAAAAAAAAAAAAAAAAATCCCAGAGGTGATCAAATACCACCAAAAGAAAGCTCTATTTTGTGGGAGAAAAAGGACGCAAATTTTGTTTGGGTACAGCATCGCATGACCGTGCAATTACCAGTTAAAGCAGCACAGTGCCAAATTGTAAAAAGTGCTCTGGTCATTAAGGGCGCAAATCCTTCCGTTCCTTAAAGCGGAGTTCCACCCAAAAGTGGAACTTCCACTCGTTGTACTCCTCCCCCCTCTGGTGCCACATTTGGCACCTTTCGGGGGGAGGGGGGGCAGGATACCTGTCTTTCACAGATATCCTGTTCCCACTTCCGGGAGCCTCAGCCACGGGTATTGACGTCACAGCCCGGGTTCCCTACGCCTCCCTCCTCCTTCCCAGGCCGCTGGGCCAGTAGGAGAGAGGAGAGGAGCCTCACGCATACGCAGTAGGGTTCCTGGCATGAAGGCTTCACTGCCGGGTTCCCTTACTCGCAATGAAGGCCGCATGCACCCGACAGCTGATGGAAACATCAGCTGCGGAGCGACATCACTGGACTCCAGGACAGGTAAGTGTCTGATTATTAAAAGTCAGCAGCTGCAGTATGGGCTAAATCTCTCATTCTGCAGTTCTTGAGATCAACTCTCACACCATCCATTCAGGACTGGTTGCATAGGATCACGGACATCTGCGATATGGAGGAGACTATTCACCAATCAGACGACGAAATTGAACGCTACCATAAAACATGGTCTCCCTGGTTTCCCTTACTCTCAATACTCTCATGAGTTTGAGAGACTGAAATCTTTGCAGCTGGACTGAATAAGATACTCACCTGCCAAATGATCCTCGGCCTGGACCTGAATCCTCCCTAAAGTCTGAGTGATCTTGTCAATTTAGATCTCACTCTTATAACTCGAAATCTGAGTAAAACTGTAAAACTCATTGGCTGATTGATATTTTACTGTAGAATATGAAACATATTTTATATGTTACACTCACTGGCTATCACCAACCTTCCCCTCCACCCACCCTCCCCCCCCTCTTACACCCCCCCCCCCCCCTCCAGTTCCTCTCTAACATTCTTGTTAACTTCTATCCTTTTATTCTTTATCTTTAGTTCTTATGAAATTCCCAAATATAGGTATAATACTATGTGGATACCTACATCAAGATGCCAACCAACGGATTAAGATGACTATCACAGATTTGTAAACCGTATACCTGTGATCATTTTTTTTCTATCAATAAAACATTTTAATGAAAAAAAAAAAAGAAAGAAAAAAAAAAAAAGAAAGAAAATAAATGTTTCTCTTTAGTAGTGTAAGGGGAACCCTGTCAGGGTTCTGTATCTGTCCCTGTTGCTGGTTTTCCCTCACTTCTTGTCTGGTGAAACCATTGCCAGCAGGACAGGAATTGAGGGTAAATCTCTTAGGCAGAGCCTCAAATAGCAGTACAAATTAAAAAGGATTCTAAACTTCCCTACTCAACCCAATAAATATGGTTTTGGCTTGACAGGTACTGTACCTAAGGATAGGAAGATGTTGGATATTGGTTTGATTTTAATAAATTATAAGTGCATCAATCAGTCTTTTACATATGCAAAATACACCTAAAGTGCTTGGTACCCTTTTTAGCAAGCACTTTACTTGCAGGGTCCAAAGTTCCCTGTGCTACTGTAGGTATAAAATAGGCTATCAGCCACAATATATCTAAAAAGACATAGGCTATCCTACAACAGAGATTCCCTTATAATATCTGTTGCTTTTACAGGTATCACATGGGCATCTCAGTAGTTCTTTAACCAACCTGGCGGTAATCCCAAGTGAGGCTCGGGGTGAATTTTTATTACCAAAAGCGGTAACCCCGAGCCACACTCGGGATTGCATCGCAGTATCATGGTAGTTACTTACCTTGTCCCCAGGATTCTGCAATGTACTCCCGCTATGTCCGCGGGCTGTGTACTCCGCTCAATTTATCACTGTGCTGGGCTCCCTTCCCTGCAAGCGTCGCAACGCACGGGGGCGGAGCCCGGTGGCAAATTCAAAATAGTGAAAAATACAGGACACATACAGTACACTGTAATCTGTAAGATTACATTACTGTATCAAATCATTTCACCTCCTTTTTGTCCCTAGTGCTTTGTCCAGTGCCCTGCATTCAGTTTTATATTATATACTGTTCTTTCTGCCTGGAAACTTGAGATTGTTCATGGCAACCAAAAAGTGTCCCTTTATGTCAAAGGTGGTTTTGGACCAGCTAGAAAACAGCGATAGTAAATTAGAACACTTGCAGAATTGAGCGATAGTGATTTGTGGGGATATTCGTCATCAAACACTGAAAGTGACGACAGTGACAATTCTGTAACTGAGCAAATTTCAGTGTTTTTGATTTGATTACATTATTGAATACATTTTAATATTATTATATTATTATTTTTGATAATTATTTATAGTTATTTATTATATTATAATTTATGATTTCGTGTTTCAAACTTTATCATACCCGGGATGTCTACTAGACTCTTGTTTGGACAGATTTAAGTGAGTTATTCATAAGAATTACAGGCCTACAATATAAAACGCCAAATTTCTATGCAAAACAATTGTACCGCTTTGAGACACAAAAATCTGACATAATCATAACGCCTGGGAGGTAAATCCAGCCAAGACTCTAATGCCACGTACACACGATCGGAATTTCCGACAACAAATGTTTGATGTGAGCTTTTGGTCGGATATTCCGACCGTGTGTAGGCTCCATCGGACATTTGCTGTTGGAATTTCCGACAACAAATGATTGAGACCTGGTTCTCAATTTTTCCGACAACAAAAGTTCTGCTCGGAAATTTCGACCGTGTGTATCCAATTCCAAATCCTACGTATGCTCGGAATCAATTTGACACATGCTCGAAATCACTGAACTTCATTTTTCTCAGCTCGTTGTACGTCACTGCGTCCTTGGCGATCGGAATTTCCGAGCAACATTTGTGTGACCGTGTGTATGCAAGACAAGTTTGAGTCAACATCCGTTGGAAAAAAAAAACAAGGTTTTGTTGTCGGAAATTTAGATCGTGTGTACGCGGCATAAGAATCTGGAAAAGATGACCTTAGCCTCTGTGGGTACCTTTACTGACTTATAATGCACTTTGTCTAGTCCAGGTGAAGCATTACACATTTAGAATTACTAGTGAATAAAGGGCTTGTAAAACTGTCAACTAATTTAGTCAAGGTACATGAAAATATATTATATTCAATTCACTTCAGGTCACCTTTTTTTCCCAACACTATCCATCCACAAAATGATCTAGACATCTTTGAGATCAGAGAAATATATTTGCTGTTTTTGAAAATGTATGCTTGTTTACATTGCTATGCTAGAAACATTTTATATGCTTATTTTATTGAGTTCCAATATTAGGATTTATTTCATTATACAGTACATAGAGAGTGTTACTTATAAAAGTTGTAGGTAAGTGGTCATAATTTCTCTGGTTTCCTTTCTCTAAAATGTTATACGTATTGCTACTCGCTTTTGCTGCAAAGACCATACTACACACACGTGCATCTGTAGTATATGTAATAAATGTAGGTCACGATGTATGAACTCAATTGATCCCAGTTTTTCAAGTGGTCATAATGGTAGCTGAAAATCTGAAGTACTGTTACCACTCCAAGACTTTAGGTGCCTTCCATGATGCAAGGTTAAAGCGGACCTTCAGTAATTTTTTCAACTTTCCATCTATTAAATCCTCTGCCCTTGTTATATTAACTTTGGATAGTAAAACATTTTTTTTTCTCACAGTAAATACCTTATACAGTCTACTTCTTGTTTCTTGTCTGGTAAAATGCACAGCTCTCTCTCTCTAACTTTCGTGAGAGTTTGCCAGGAAGGGAGGGGGGATGAGTCATAAGAGGGCCAATGAAAGCTGCAGAGCTGGAGGTGTGCCTCTGTGTGTCTGTGTAAATCCAGGAAGAGAACAGGCAGCAGCTTCACTTGCGCACAGTTAAAATGGATCCAGCCAGACTTAGTGGAGGGAGATTTCTGCAGCATATTTGGCAAGTACAGAATCACAGTATATAGAAAATAATATGCAAAGTGGTTGGTGGGAAGCTTCCGAATGGCAAAGGTGTTTTTATTACAAATTATGTGAGAAGACTGCAGTTCCTCTTTAAGCATATCATATACTGATATATCATTGTCTGAGAATTGATTTTAGTTGACAAACAATACAACCAGAAAATGTTAGAATTGATCAACATAGCTTGCATATCTTTGGCTATATGAATGCAACCTTACTTTTATTGAAATGCATAGTCATAACAGGATTTGTTAAAAAGAGGGTCGAAAAACAGAAAAAACACAAGATTTGAGTATGTAATAGCTAAATGTTTCACCCTTTTTCATATTTAGTGTGTAGCGTGTAACATGCTACAGTATGTGTCATCCTCGCTTCCCCAATCCCCCCTCCCCTTCCTGTTACTGCGGAAAGTGAATCTTCTCCCTGCACCCGCTGCCACATTTTGAAAACAGCACATCTATGTGGGGCTCCGCCTGCACAGCCCTGTCATTCATTCACAGGAATCTATGAATGAGAGAACTACATGTCCCATCTTCCACAGCAGCAGAAAGCTTGTTGTTCTCAATGAACTGCGAGAGCTCTGAGAGCTTCTGAAACTAGTATGGACTGAAAGCTGTAGGGCTCCAGCAGGAAAAAATTATAAATGCGTATTTATTTTTGCAAAAATTGTAAATCCAACTTTGTCACAGGGGGTGGCTACACGGCACCGCAGGGTATGTAAGTGAGGTTGCCCTAAGGCTTAAGAACCTGACAAAAGTGAGCTATGCCAACCATGAAAGTGGATGGCATGGTGCTCTGGTGAGTGCATTTCTGTAAGGCCCCTTTCACACTGAGGCGTTTTTACTGCGTTTTCGCAATAAAAACAGCGCTGTAAAAATGCCTGAAATAATCCTACCCCATCATTCTCAACGTGAAAGCCCTGAGGGCTTTCACACTGAGGCGTTTTGCTGGCTGTGCGTTGTAAAAAATCCTGCAAACAGCTTCTTTGGAGCATCTTTGGGGCGCATAAAATAGCGCTGTAAAAACGCCTATCCCCATTGAAATGAATGAGTACCGCTGTAAAAACGCAGTAAAAACGCAGTAAAAACGCGGTAAAAAAACACCCAGAAGCTGTGGGAAGGTCACATGACCAACGTAGAGTGGAGGATTGTGGGATACCAAATAATCCTTTTTACCGCAAAAACGCGGTAAAAACGCATATGCATTAGCGCTATTTTTACCGCGAACGCGGTAAAAACGCGGTAAAATCGCTGTAAAAAAACTCATAATTTTTTGGCGTTTTTTCAATGCCTCAGTGTAAAAGGGGCCTTAGGGAGAGGGATCACTTAAGCACGGATGGTGTTTTGTGGATGAAGAAGTTCTTTTTGGGAAGGATTTGAAGCATTAGTTTCTACACAATCTATGATGGACTTAAAAAAATACTGTTTTGGTTTGTTTTTTAAGAAAAATATTATTTTGCTTGCACTTTCAAATAGTTACATCATAGCACTACTGTGAAGTGAACACTTTGCACTTGGATGTTTTGGTTTTCCAGCATGTCCGCTATATAAAACAGCAGGTTGCTGTACACACGGGTCGGAATTCGGCCCGTGTGTACCAGCCTTTAATAAACAGGTAACATCTTTACCTGTTGATACCTCTAATAATCTAAGGGGTGAACACCCCTTTTAAACGTTATTTCTTCCAATGAAATTAAATTAGCTGCTTTCAATAAATGCTATCTCAGAGAGCTCTCTGTGGTCTTGTTGTTAAAGGCTCCAGAATCTAGACCATGAGAAAACCAAGGGGAATTTATTACAGAAACAACTGAAGAATAACATTTCATTTATATTTACTAAATATAATCCCAGACCTTAAAAACGTCATTCATAAGAGGAGATAGCAGAGCCTCCAAGTATCTACTATACCTTGAGGCCCATTTTTTAGGTAGCATAGAAATGTAAATCCAGTGCCAAAGTAAGAATCACTGCTTCAAAATTTTGTTTGATATTGGGAGGACCCAAGCATCCATCAGATTCCACTCTATGTAACAGTTGTAAGTTTAAAGGTCAATCATATTAATAATGTTACTATGGCCCGACCAAGTAAAGTAAGGACAGACCCACATTTTAAAACAGTATTAAACCCAAAAACAAACATTTATTTTATATATGTAGCTTACCAATTCTTATATGTAAAGGCTTTCTTTCTTCTATTTTTCTATTTTCATCTGGTGATCCAGTCTTAAGCCTCGTACACACGATCGGATTTTCCGCAGACAAAGCCTCTGACTTTTGTCCGAAGGGCGTTGGCCAGGAAGTTGTCTTGCATACAAATGGCACACAATTGTCGGCCAACAAACAGGAACGTAGTTACGTACTACGTGAAATTTCACCCTTTGGGCGCCTTCTGCTAATGTCGTGTTTGGTGAGCATTGATTCCGAGCATGCGTGTTTGTACTTTGGACTTTTGTCCAACGGACTTGTGTACACACACTTGGAAAATCCGACAACAGACCGTTGTCCACGGAAAATTTTAAAGCCTGCCATCCAACATTTGTCGGCGGAAAATCCGACAACAATTGTCCGGTGGAGCGTACAAACGGTCGGATTTTCGGCCAACAGGCTGTCATCACACAATTCCCGTCTGAAAATCCGATCGTGTGTACGAGGCTTTAGTCTCTTGTTTTTATTTAAAAGAACAAGCGGTCTTACAGGTGTATCATTTTATAGGGATGAGACAAACCATCTACCACTGATAGGGGTGCCTATAATGAAAATGAATGCAGCCACCACATCTAATGATTGGTAAGCTGCAATATTTACATTTTGGGTTTCGGTTTAATACCGCTTAAATATGTTAAGGCTTTCTTAATTAAAAGCACATATAAATATGAATAAGAACTCATACTGCCATTTCAGCACAAGCAATCATTGTTGCACACGTATCACTCCCAAAAACAATAAACCCACAACTTGTGCACTGTAATGTAATACAACACAATAATCTATAAACAGCATGGACATTTTTTTTTGTATAAAGTAAAAGTTTATGGGTCAAGGACCACTTTTTTTTGTTTATACATTAAATTCCCAGAATTTTGTGTCCTGTTGCTTTGGTATAATAAGAATATAGCCATCTGGCTTTCCCATATCAGGAAAAAAAAATTGCCAGCCATATCATTCAACAGCTGCTTCTGTCTCCCCAACCAGCTAGGAATAAGCTGAAAAGAACAAACCTTGAATGAAAACACCTTGACTTTTTATACAAGGACAAAAGGTTGTCATTATGCATACCAGGAATGTTCTTTTATAACTGGTAATTACATATAAATTAGAGAGAGACACACAATACAAAAAAAATGATTTCTCTTCATTTACCTAAATGTAATTTCTGCAGTCATTACATAATTACTGATATTTTTCTTTGGTATTATTAAGAAAAATCTGTTTCCAAAATTATCTCTATACACAAATACTGAAAGTTACTTATTATAACTAATGATGGGAAATGGAAGGGAGACGCAATTTCTTTAAGACTGGAAAATTAACTTTTAAGTGAGGAAGAGCATTGACATGTTTATAAATAATAACGAGGGTGATAATAAATACAGATCTCCTTCGCCCCAACTTTGTGCCTTAGAAATATCATGTATTAGGCAGATAAATGCGCACTAAACAATGCACGGTCCTGTATATTTGTTTAGCGTGCCCTACTTTGCTCTGTAAAATATAACTACATAGTAATTACATGTTCTGCTTTTTTCAGGCGCAAAGATGTCATCAATCCCTGTGTATATAAGCAGGCTGTAAAAGACACAATTCAACACATTTCTCCATGCAGCTGTACTAAAGGCATATTTATGTAATAGTTCTACCCACAGCACATCCAGTCCCAAAAGCAACCTGTGGTAAATTGATGATGTCAGGCTGGATTCACACCTATGCATTCTTAAGCCGCGCACACACGATCGATTTTCTCGACGGTGAAAACACCGCCGAGAAAATAGACGGGAAAAACGAAAAACGAGGAACGGCTTGTTCCCCTACACACGGCCGTTTTTCCCGTCATTTTTTCTCTTGGTCGAGAAAAACGATCGTGTGTAGGCTCCCCGGCAGTGTTTCCCTATGGGAAAACTGCCGCGGAAAAAAATGCTGTGAATCACGACGAGAAAAATTAGAGCATGTTCTAATTGCCGTTTTTCTCGTCGGGAAAAATGACCAAAAGCCCACACACGGTCGTTTTTCTCGTCAAAGAGAAAAAAAATTCATTTTTCCCGACGAGAAAAATGGTCGTGTGTACGCGGCATTAGTGCTTTTTGCATTTTGCAGATTTGCTCTACAGAACGTGTTCCATAGGAAACCATGTTAAATGGACTGTAGTGCAAATCTGCAAAATGCAAAAAGCATTAGAAAAAAAATTGGTGTGAATCCAGCCTAAATGTTTGTCAAAAGGAGATTTAAAGATGTACTCCTGCAAAGAAGGTCTAAAGATGGGGTAGGTATGCATATTTATATACATTACTTACCACTGTGCCTCCACCTCCATCTTTATTTGTTCTGCATGCAGTCAGAATGAGTTTCCATCCCTGTGGAAGTATATGGGGAACAACTGGCTGCCAACTGGCAAACTGATCCAAATTTTACACATAAAGATTTCTGAATTTGGAAATGTTGGTAAGTGTAATGCATGTAATACACTTACCTCATGCTAACCAGGAAAACCTTTTATCCTTGAGTTCCTATTTAACCGCTTGCCGACCGTGTCCTGCACATATACATCAGCAGAATGGCAGGCTGCGCAAAGTGACGTATATATACGTCACTTTGAATTTCGCGCTGTGCGAGCTCCGTGACCGTGCCTGCGGGACCCACGGACTCGATGTCTGCCGGTGTCCCGCGATCAGGTCACAGAGCTGCAGAATGGGGAGAGGCCAGTGCAAACAAGGCATCTCCCCTTTCTGCCTAGTGACAGAACACTGATCGTCTGCTCCCTCTCATCGGGAGCAGCGATCAGTGTCATGTCACAGTAAGCCCTGCCCCCACATAGTTAGAATCACTCCCTAGGACACACTTAACCCCTTCCTAGCCCCCTAGTGTTTAACCCCTTCCCTGCCAGTCATATTTATACAGTAATCAGTGCATTTTTATAGCACTGATCACTGTATAAATGTAAATGGTTCCAAAATAGCGTCAAAAGTGTCCGATGTGTCCGCCATAATGTTGCAGTCACGATAAAAATCGCTGAGCGCCGTCATTACTAGTAAAAAAATAAATAAAAATGCCATAAAACTATCCCCTATTTTGTAGACGCTATAACTTTTGCGCAAACCAACCAATAAACGCTTATTGCGATTTTTTTATACCAAAAATGTGTAGAAGAATACGTATCGGCCTAAACTGAGGAAAAAATTATTTTTTTTATATATTTTTGGGGGTATTTATTATAGTGTAAAAAGTAAAAATTATAGCTTTTTTTACAAAACTGTCGCTCTATTTTTGTTTATAGCGCAAAAAATAAAAACCACAGAGGTGATTAAATACCACCAAAAGAAAGCTCTATTTGTGAGGAAAAAAGGACGTCAATTTTGTTTGGGAGCCACGTTGCACGACCGTGCAATTGTCAGTTAAACAACGCAGTGCCAAATCGCAAAAAGTGGCCCGGTCATTTGGCAGCCAAATCCTCCGGGACTGAAGTGGTTAAAGTGCTTTTGTCTAATTAAAATGCAAGACACGGTTTTCAAATGAGAATCCACTGAAACTGAAATAATGCAGCCAATTAACTTTCTTAAGCTGGCCATAAATGCAGTTTCTTTCCTGCAACCTTGTAGAATCCCTCCCACAGAACCATTGTGTTCTGGAGAAGGGGCGGTCCCCACCAGGAGAACACAGTGATTACTACTGATGGCTATAAATAGCCACTAGCAATAATCACATGTAAAATCCCACTGGCCTGGTTGTACCCAAGTTGATTGATTGATCAACTTGGGTGCATTCAGCCTGCTAATACATGGTTCAAATCTTTGCTGGTCCCTGCTGAACCTGACAAGAATCGAACCTTCTATGACCGGCTTTATTTTATTTTCTTGCAATGACAGAGCAGTTAATATGCAGTCCGACATTTGATACCCTAAGAGTCTTTGCATGTTTGCTTATTCCATCAGCAAAGTGAACCCTGATGAAAAATACTGCTCCCAAGCACTCTGGACCTCACACTGGGGCAAAGGTTCCCCTTCCAAAAGGACAACGACCCTAATGCCGCGTACACACGATCATTTTTCCCGTCTGGAAAAATTACATTTTTTCTTTTGGACGAGAAAAATGACCGTGTGTGGGCTTTTTGGCATTTTTCCCGACGGGAAAAACGACATTAATCACGACGAGAAAAATTAGAACATGCTCTAATTTTTCTCGTCGTGATTCCCGTCATTTTTTTCCGCAGCAGTTTTCCCATAGGGAAACACTGCCGGGGAGCCTACACACAGTCGTTTAAAACGGCCGTGTGTAGGGGAACAAGCTGTTCCTCGTTTTTCACGTAGATTTTCTCAACGGTGTTTTCACCGTCGGAAAAATCGATCGTGTGTACACGGCATAAGCCCACAGACAAGATAACAAAGGAGTGGCTACGGGATAACTCAGTGAATGTCCTTAAGTGGTCCAGCCAGAGCCCAGACTTGAACCCAATTGAACATCTCTGGAGAGTAGGGATGAGCCGAACACCCCCCTGTTCGGTTCGCACCAGAACCTGCGAACAGACAGAAAGTTCGCGCAAACTTTAGAACCCTATTAAATACAATGGACTCGAACGTTCGAAATCAAAAGTGCTAATTATAAAGGCTAATATGCAAGTTATTGTCCTAAAAAGTGTTTGGGGACCCAGGTCCTGCCCCAGGGGACATGTATCAATGCAAAAAAAAGTTTTAAAAACTGCAGTTTTTTCGGGAGCAGTGATTTTATTAATGCTTAAAGTGAAACAATAAAAGTGAAATATTCCTTTAAATTTCGTGTGTGTATAGTATGCCTGTAAAGTCGCGCTTGTTTCCCGTGCTTAGAACTGTCCCTGCACAAAGTGTCATTTCTGAAGGAAAAAAAGTCATTTAAAACTCACTCGCGGCTATAATGAATTGTCGGCTCCCGGCAATACATAGAAAAGTCATTGGTAAAAAAAAAAAAAAATGCGTGGGGGTCCCCCCAATTTCAATTACCAGGCCCTTCAGGTCTGGTATGGATATTAAGGGGAACCCTTCCGCAAATTTAAAAAAAAATGTGTGGGGTTCCCCCAAATATCCATACCAGGCCCTTCAGGTCTGGTATGGATTTTAAGGGGAACTCCACCCCAAATTTAAAAAAAAATGGCGTGGAGTTCCCCCAAAAATCCATACCAGACCCTTATCTGAGCACGCAACCTGGCAGGCCGCACTTCCTCCGCAGTGTAATAAATGAATAGATCCGCCCCTTCTCACGTTCCGCATCTGGTCCGCTTAGCCTTACACCTACGTCATTGGCTGAGCGGACCTGATGGGGAACTTTAGAAGGGGCGGGTCTATTCATTTATTACACTGCAGAGGAAGTTCCCCATCAGGTCCGCTCAGGCTCAGCCAATGACGTTTCGTGTGGACAGCGCTGGACATCGGATCACCGCGGGACACTGGATTTAATCGCTGGAATTGTTTTTTTTTTATTTTTTTTTATTTTTAATAAAGGACTTTCCCAACGGTGTCTGTGTTTACAATGTACCCCATTATCAATTCACATAGGGGGGCCGGGATCTGGGGGTCCCCTTTGTTAAAGGGGTCTTCCAGATTCCGATAAGCCCCCCACCCACAGACCTACACAACCACCGGGCAAGGGTTGTGGGGATGAGGCCCTTGTCCCCATCAACATGGGGACATCCTCCCCATGTTGAGGGCATGTGGCCTGGTACGGTTCAGGGGGCGTGCTCTCTCGTCCCCCCCTCTTTTCCTGCGGCCTGCCAGATTGAGTGCTCGGATAAAGGGTCTGGTATGGATTTTTGGGGGAACTCCGCGCCATTTTTTTTTTAATTTGGGGTGGAGTTCCCCTTAAAATCCATACCAGACCTGAAGGGCCTGGTATGGATATTTGGGGGGAACCCCACGCATTTTTTTTTAAATTTGCGGCAGGGTTCCCCTTAAAATCCATACCAAACCTGAAGGGCCTGTTAATTGAATTTGGGGGGACCCCCACGCATTTTTTTTTTTTTATCAATGACTTTTCTCTATATTGCTGGGAGCCGACAATTCATTATAGCCGCGAGTGAGTTTTAAATTACTTTTTTTCCTTCAGAAATGACACTTTGTGCAGGGACAGTTCTAAGCACGGGAAACAAGCGCGACTTTGCAGGCATACTATACACACACCCATGTCCCCTGGGGCAGGACCCGGGTCCCCAAACACTTTTTATGACAATAACTTGCATATAAGCCTTTAAAATTAGCACTTTAGATTTCTCCCATAGACTCTTCGAATTTGCCGCGAACACCCCAAATTGTTCGCTGTTCGGCGAACGGGCAAACAGGCAATGTTCGAGTCGAACATGAGTTTGACTCGAACTCAAAGCTCATCCCTACTGGAGAGATCTGAAAATGACTGTGCACCGTTGTTCCCCATCCAACCTGATGGAGCTTGAAAGGTCCTGCAATAAAAAAATGGGATAAACTACTCAAAAATAGGTGTGCCAAGCATGTAGCATCATACTCAAAAAGACTTGAGACTGTACTTGGTGCCAAAGGTGCTTCAACAAAGTATTGAGCAAAGACTGTGAATACTTATGTACATGGGATTTTTTCTGTTTTTTATTTTTAATAAATTTGCAAAGATTTAAAACAAACATCTTTCACGTTGTCATTATGTGGTATTGTTTGTAGAGTTTTGAAGAAAATAATGAATTTAATCCATTTTGAAATAAGGCTGTAACATACTAAAATGTGGAAAAGGATAAGCGCTGTGAATAGCAGAAGAAGCAAATATCTTGTGGAATCATAAGAACGAAGGATTCTATTTAGATCTACTCAGTTAAATGATATAGGGGATGTAAGAGCTATAGCCCTGCATTGGATGTAAGGATGCCAAGGGCAGTCAAGTACCAGAGCATGGGGGATCACCATCTCCTGGGCAAGTGGACAGTCAGATAAGTAAAACTGCTTTTCTGTCCCCTAGATGTAAACAAGCAGATATCCCTTGCAGAACAGGGGCAACCCCGCCTCAAGGGAGGATTTTTACTTTTCTCAGGGTTGTACTTTAACAAAATGACCACAAAAGACAAGTACAGATAAGGCATGCAAAAGAAAAATAGTCTATTTATTTATATACTTTTTATGAAGTAAATACTATATACTGTATGAATAAAGTATATTCTAAAGTATATGATTTTCTTTCATGCTATACTACAGCATTTTCTAAACCTTAGTGAGTCATGTATCAGCATCGTAGCATTTGAGGGAGATTATTATCTCCAAGATGGCCACAGAAATCCAAAAGTTGATTCTTTCTATTTTCTTCTATTATTTTAGAATTCCACAGTTTTGCAGCTTTTTTGTGACCTGAGATTTAAGGGGGCTACTTACTACAATAAAAACTGCTGCCATACATTGTTATACACATTTGGCTGAGTTCCAGTGGTACAATGTTACAAAAAATCCAGCGTCTTTATAATCTCAATCTAAAGTTGGTAAAAGAAAATAGTCGAGTTCTCCATGGCAAGGGTTTCAACACAGAATTAAAGCATAACTAACAAACAAAAAACCCACGTCCTTACCACCTGCACCAGCTGAATAAAATAGAGAAAAAAGTCCAGGAGGTCTTTTGTCTTGTTTTCGCTATTTATAGCAAGTACAGGTCCAAATGTTCAAACTACCAGGGGCACTTGAGGTGCATATCAACATCCCATTGTTGCATTAAACAGGCACATCAAGCTGGGCAGCGGGCACGGGCACATCAAGCTGAGCAGCAGACAGTGGTACATCAGGTTGGGCACCAGACAAGAACATCTCAGGCTGGGCAGTGGACAGGAACACATCAGGCTGGGCAGCAGGCTCCGGGACATCGAGCTGGGCAGCAAGCTCCGGGTCATCGAGCTGAGCAGTAGACAGGAACACCTCAGGCTGGGCAGCCAACAGGAACACCTCAAGCTGGGCAGCAGCCCGGAACACCTCAAGCTGGGCAGCAGACAGGGACACATCAGACTGGGACGCGGGCTCCTCAGGCCAGGAAACGGGCACCAAATCCTCAGGCCGGGACACGGGTACCACAACCTCAAACCGGGAAACGGGCACCACAACCTCAAGCCGGGAAACGGGCACCACATCCTCAGGCCAGGAAATGGGCACCACAACCTCAGGCCGGGAAACGGGCACCACATCCTCAGGCCGGGAAACGGGCACCACATCCTCAGGCCGGAAATCGGGCACCACACCCTCAGGCCGGGAAACGGCACCACAACCTCAAGCCGGGAAACGAGCACCACATCCTCAGGCGGGAAACGGGCACCACATCCTCAGGCCGCCTATTATCTGCATAGTTTTAGTGAAGGCACAACACCAATAGGACAAACTGCAAAACTGGAAATAAAGATCTCAGTGTTATCATGTGTAGCGGGTGTTTGTTTTAAGGCCCAGAGACTACCATACCCAGGGTCTCTTTGGACATCGCCCACCCAGCAAGTGGAACTCTCTGCTGAGTCTGCTGTTCCGGACAGGGCCTGAAGCCTAGGCCCTGTATTGCCAAAGAGCCTTCCATTTCCACAGAGGAGCCTGAGGGACGTCTCATCCTGCCATCCGTCTGCTGCTGCCAGGAAGATCGAAGACCCGGGTGTTGTGGAACCTGTGTACCAAGACACAGCAACGGAAGATACGGACGTGGACTAGTCCGGCTGGGTGAGAGAGCATCTGCTCAGAGGTTAGTGCAGGACCTCTAGGCTTAGTGTTTATTGTTCGGGACTCACCCGCTAGAGTTTGCATACGCACACCAGAGGGACAGTGCATGTATTAACAGTAGTGGCTTTATTCTTGTTCGCAAAGTTCAACCTTTATTCATGTGGATTACAATATTATCTCCAAAAGTGCACCACCATTTGCTAGCGAAGATTCTTATCTGTGGAATTTACACATAGTTACAGTCAGGCCTGACTTATCAGTGTAGACATTGCTGGGCGCCATCTTGCCCACGAGGGAGGAGAGCTGCAAAGGGGAGTCTGTTAATTATCTTTGCACAGTACTGTATGTCTGTCTATTGCTGAACACCTTTTGTTGCAGGGCTCTGCATGTACTAAAGTATACTGTTTATTTGTTTAATAATTTCCTTCAGTAAAATTACCAGGATTAAGCAGATCAGTGTTGGTGTTATTACTGTACAGAAGAATGGTCAGTGTCAGCTATATCACTGTGTGTGTGCTTTTGTTGCTGGATTGTGTAGCCTAAAGTTACAGGCCTCACAATCCAATCATCCCTTACTAACTGTGCCAAGGGAGGGTAGAGCCAATTGCTGGGGGTTGACAGCGGTGGGTTACAGGCCCGAAATATAATTCCAGCGGCTCTCTTAGCTGAGGGTATCGCTACACGTGGGGGCTCAGAGTCTGGGATCCTGTACGCTGCAGTCAAGCCTGCCAGAAGTACCGGCATGGATCTTTTAGCAGTGACCCAGTGGTGCGCATCAGCCAGCGCTTTTCCAGAGAAGGCTGTAGTTGTTGATCTTCCCGGGGAAGACTGGTCCGGAAGCGATGTAGAGCGGCTCATGGAGTTACTATCCCCGAGCCAGAAGGCATGGTTACTTGATCTCAAGCCAGATGAACAGACCTCCTTTACCTATGCATTGGTAGAATGGAGAGAGGAGATACCTGAGAGTTTCAGAGGCCAGAGTGTGCAGTCCATAGATAAGAAGATATACCGCTTGGCGCACGCAAAGGCTATAAAGAGGGAACCTCCGCAGTCACCCACAATTCCCAAAAGTTCCAAAGACATGACAGCTTCAGGGACACCTTTAACCACTACAGGTCCTGAACTTTTAAATGCTTTAGGAGACCTTGTCACAAAGTGCCAGAAGAGTAATACGGTACATGTAGAAGCTGGGTACCGGAAGCTCAGGATCTTTTCAGGGAAACAACCTGTACCACTCGGAGAAGAGGATTTTGACACCTGGATGGAGCAGGCGATGCAGGCTGTGGAAGGATGGGAAATACCGGAGGCCCAAAAGAAGCAACGCTTAAGAGAAAGTTTAAAGCAGGCTGCTGCTGAAGCCGTGAAGAACCTCAGGTTCAGCAATGCTGCTTGTACTGCCTATGACTATTTAATAGGGCTGTTACTGATTAAAATTTTCGTGTTCGATTAATCGATTTTTTATTTAATCGATTAATCGACTAATTTCGATTAATTATAACGCACATAAAAATCCAACTACTTTTAGCTGATCTCCTTGCAGGTCGATTCCCAGTGCAGCTACCAACCACTGGAAAAATTGATAGCAGGATACAAAAAACACACAAAGGCAGCGCTCAATGGGAATAGCATTAAAACTTGTATAGTCTTCAAGTAGGTAACAAAATAAATATTGCACTGGAGATAAAATCGATGTAGCTACATAAACTGTAAAAATGGTGCGAGTAATACCAAACGGTAGCAAAAGCAATCATAAAAACTAAAATCATAAAAACTAAAAATAAAAATCATAAAAAGCTAAGTATGATACTGGTATAAAAATGTGTACAACGATACCACTGCTGAATACAGATGAGGAGGGGCTAACATCAGTCCGTCTGCATGTAGATGTCCCGTGAAGGGAACTATCACAACTCCCAGTGGATGGCTGTAGAATCCCAGGTTGATAGAGGGAAGTGTAACAGCCCTTGCGTGTGGCAGATAGTAAGGTCCCGCCGGCATGCAGATATGAAGGCACAGCAAAGGAGCCCTTCAGATGGACACGGCAAGCCCAAAGAATTTTGATCGATCAAAATAATTTTGATCGATCAAAACAATTTATCGATTAATCGAGGAATTAATAGTTAATTTCCACAGCCCTACTATTTAACTATGTTGCAGGAAGAGTTCGGCCAATTGGAGAAAGTGGTCGATTTAGTCTACCAGTTTGAGCATACCCTTCAACTTCCAGGAGAAAGACTGTCTGAATATGTTTGCAGATTAAACAAGATGCTGTGTCAAATTGTCCTTAAGAAGGGGATGCTGCCACAAGCCATAGATGCGGCCAGGATGAAGCAGATTTTAAGGGGAGCATTGCGTTCTGATCCAGTCTGGCTCCATCTGAAAACCACTGGAGAGGTCATGTCCCTGAACTACCCGGATCTTGTGCGAATTATAAGGGATGAAGAGGCTCTGCTGAAAGACCAACTGGTGACCGAGAAGCCCACTACTCCTCCCTCAGTTGGGGTCAGATCCGCCATGGCCACTGAATGGGACTTGAAAGTGGAGGTCTTAAAGTCGCAGATGACCCAAGTATTAGAGATGCTGACCACTTTAATGGCCAAGAACTCAGGAGTTGGAGAAAAAGAAGAAGTCAGGAAAGAGCTGTACCAGAGTGTTGTTGCGGAATCTTGGTGTTCCAGGGAAGCATAAGCTTGGTGATAGATGGAAATCACAGCCGTACGTGATCTGTAAAAAATTGCCTGGCCTGCCAGTGTACCAGCTGAAACCTGAAGGACAAGTGGGACCTCTGAAAACCTGGCACAGGAACCACTTACTGCCTCTCTCCGAAGCAGTCCGGATACCTTCTACTCCGGATTCTCCTGAATCACCTTCAACCTCCAATACTCCTAGGCCCAACACCAGATCTGAGACCACTCAGTCAGGAGAGATGAATGCCACCAACCAGAGTGAAGATGAGGAAATGGAACTGAGCTGGCTGTGGCCCACTCAGACAACTGAACCCATGGTCATGGATCCTTCACCCTGGGAAGTTACCATCGATGGCACCTTAAATGCTGAAGCTGCTGAGTTCATTCTATCGTGTACTCTAACTGAGGAATGGGAAGATGCCCTAGAGTCGATCCCAGCCGAAGATCCAAGAGATTCTTTGTACCTCTCTGCACCAGAATTGGATGCCCCTGAAGCAGTAGGAACCATTGCACCTGACCCAGTGGAAGGGAGAATGGAAGAGCCCAGTGTACCTGATGCCTCAGTTCCCAGGGAACAAAGAGTTAAAAGAGCTATTCGCCCTCCCTGAAAACTAACCTACACTCAGATGGGAGAATGTTCTGAAGATACAGTTGTAACTGCGAGAAGGACAATAGGGAAACCTGGCCCCTTCACTGTGCATTTAGTGGAGGGCAACCCCAGCTCACTCTCTGGCACAGTTAGGCAGGTCGCTTCCACCAATATGACCTGTAGACAAGACAACCTCCCTTACCAAGTTTGGTGGGAGGTTCCCTTGCCCAGCTCCTTTGCAACCATAAACTGTGTTACTTGTAGATAGTGCTATTTTTATCTTTGGGGACCAAAGATTTTAAGTGGGGGGAGTGTGTAGCGGGTGTTTGTTTTAAGGCCCAGAGACTACCATACCCAGGAGGCATTTCCCCGCGCAAGGACTGCTGGGGCGGGGTATTTAACAAGGAACTGACCGGAGTACGGTCTCTTTGGACATCGCCCGCCTAGCAAGTGAAACTCTCTGCTGAGTCTGCTGTTCCGGACAGGGCCTGAAGCCTAGGCCCTGTATTGCCAAAGAGCCTTCCGTTTCCACTGAGGAGCCTGAGGGACGTCTCATCCTGCCATCCGTCTGCTGCTGCCAGGAGGACCGAAGACCCGAGTGTCGTGGAATTTGTGTACCGAGATGCAGCAACGGAAGATACGGACGTGGACTAGCCCGGTTGAGTGAGAGAGCATCTGCTCGGAGATTAGTGCAGGACCTCTAGGCCTAGTGTTTATTGTTCGGGACTCACCCGCTAGAGTTTGCATACGCACACCGGAGGGACAGTGCATGTATTAACAGTAGTGGCTTTATTCTTGTTCGCCAAGTTCAACCTTTATTCCTGTGGATTACAATATTATCTCCAAAAGTGCACCACCATTTGCTAGCGAAGATTCTTCTCTGCGGAACTTACACATAGTTACAGTCAGGCCTGACTTATCAGTGTAGACATTGCTGGGCGCCATCTTGCCCACGAGGGAGGAGAGCTGCAAAGGGGAGTCTGTTAAATATCTTTGCACAGTACTGTATGTCTGTCTATTGCTGAACACCTTTTGTTGCAGGGCTCTGCATGTACTAAAGTATACTGTTTATTTGTTTAATCATTTCATTCAGTAAAATTACCAGGATTAAGCAGATTAGTGTTGGTGTTATTACTGTACAGAAGAACGGTCAGTGTCAGCTATATCACTGTGTGTGTGCTTTTGTTGCTGGATTGTGTTGCCTAAAGTTACAGGCCTCACAATCCTATCATCCCTTACTAACTGTGCCAAGGGAGGGTAGAGCCAATTGCTGGGGGTTGACAGCGGTGGGTTACAGGCCCAAAATATAATTCCAGCGGCTCTCTTAGCTGAGGGTATCGCTACACATATTTTATCATATTTCAAACAGAGACCATGCTGGCATTGTTTCTAAATCATAGATATTGTGAAACCTTTCATCCACATAATTTTTTTACTTTTGGAACATTTAGTTAAGGCAATAATTATTGTTAATTTACTGTTTTGAATTGTTTTGTAAAGCGGTGAGTAGACGTTTTGTTGGGACATTCATTCGCAGTATGTAATAACGCTTTGAGTAGACCCGTCCTCTGAATCATATCTGCAGTACGCAGCTCTTCAGTTGAACAAGCACCACAATCACCAACCTTGGAAATGTTCACAAATACCTGTGAATGGTTGGCAGGAACCTTGGTAACAATAGAAAGACACACAAGTGGCGCTGTATCCACTGTGTAATAAACATCACAGGTGCATATTCAAAGCATTTGTCACTTCCCACTTCACAGTCAAAGAACAGAATATATAAGTAGAAAGAATATACATCATTATGGAATAGACATAGACAGTAGTATTCTCTTAGGGCATAATGTGACAGTAACACCAAAAAAAATAAAAGGCCTTATACACTTTCAGTATTATGTGATTTTAATAATTTCAGCTCATAATTAATAAAATATGTTCTATTAAATGAAAAAAAAATTGATAAAACATCACTACCCATGACTGACCCAAGTGAGTACACCCCTCACATTTTGGTAAATATTTTATTCTATCTTTTCATGTGACAACACTGAAAAAATTACACTTTGCTACAATGTAAAGTAGTGAGTGTACAGCTTGTATAACAGTGTAAATTTGCTGTCCCCTAAAAATAACTCAACACACAGTCATTAAAGGGGTTGTAAAGGTTTGTTTTTTATTTTCTAAATAGGTTCCTTTAAGCTAGTGCATTGTTGGTTCACTTACCTTTTCCTTAGATTTCCCTTCTAAATATTTTTTTTCTTTGTTTTCTTTGTCTGAATTTCTCACTTCCTGTTCCTCCTCAGTAAGCTCCTCAGTAAGCTGTTCTGGCTGACTCCACACCACTCGGATGATGATGTGAAGTTTAGTGAGGAGAAACAGGAAGTGAGAAATTCAGACAAAGAAAAAAAACATTTAGAAGGTAAATCAAAGGAAAAGGTAAGTGAACCAACAATGCACTAGCTTAAAGGAACCTATTTAGAAAATAAAAAACGAACCTTTACAACCCCTTTAATGTCTAAACCGCTGGCAACAAAACTGAGTACCCCCCCTAAGGCCCCTTTCACACGGGCGGACCGTATGTCCGTTTTTCATCCATCCGTTTTCAGATGAAAAACGGACATACATGTATCCCTATGGGATAGCGGATGTCAGCGGATGAACATCCGCTGACATCCAATCTTATCCGTGTCCGCAATGCTCCGTTTTTCTGGATAGAAAAATTCCTATTTTTCTATCCGTCTGCGGAGCGGATCGGATGAACACGGAAAGACGGTCCGTGTTCATCCGATCCCCCCCATAGGGGAGAGCGGAGATCTGACAGGGTGGTCCCTGCACAGTGTGCGGGGACCGCCCTGTCATCTGCCGGCTCAGCGGGGATCAGCGGAGCGATCCCCGCTGAGCAAGCGGAGGTTCACGGGGCGGATCATTACTGATCCGTCCCATGTGAAAGGGGCCTAAGTGAAAATGTCCAAATTGGGCCCAAAGTGTCAATATTTTGTGTGGCCGCCATTATTTTCCAGCACTGCCTTAACCCTCTTGGACATGGAGTTCACCAGAGCTTTAGAGGTTGCCACTGGAGTCCTCTTCCACTCCTGCATGAAGACATCACGGAGCTAGTGGATGTTAGAGACCTTGCGCTCATCCACCTTTCATTTGAGGATGCCCTACAGATGCTCAATAGGATTTAGGTCTGGAGACATGCTTGGCCAGTCCATCACCTTTACCCTCAGCTTCTTTAGCAAGGCAGTGGTTGTCTTGGAGGTGTGTTTGGGGTCGTTTATATGTTGGAATACTGCCCTGTCGCCCAGTCTCCGAAGGGAGGGGATCATGCTCTGCTTCAGTATGCCACAGTACATGTTGGCATTCATGGTTCCCTCAATGAACTGTAGCTCCCCAGTGCTGGCAGCACTCATTCAGCCCTAGACCATGACACTCCCACCACCATGCTTGACTGTAGGTACTCCTCACCTGCTTGCCGCCACATATGCCTGACACCATCTGAACCAAATAAGTTCATCTTGGTCTCATCAGACCACAGGACATGGTTCCAGTAATCCATGTCCTTAGTCTGCTTGCCTTCAGCAAACTGTTTGCGGGCTTTCTTGTGCATCATCTTTAGAAGAGGCTTCCTTCTGGGGCGACAGCCATGCAGACCATTTTGATGCATGCGGCATACTCGTTGCTAAAAAGTAGTATCGATGCATCCCTAAAAATAAAAATAAATTTTCATTTTCTTTCTTGCATTTTCCAAAAACTTGTGGTGAAAAATTACATTTTTAAAAGACTTACTATGACTTTCTGAAAATACCTTGGAGTGTTTGCTTTCCTAAACGGGGTCATTTTTTGAGTGTTTCCACTGTCCTTGCACTCCAGGGCCTCCGGAAATCTGATTGATAGTCAGTAAAATCAAATGCAAAATGTATGCGTAATTTATGCTTTTTGAAAGCCCAAATGTGCTGCTTGGATTTTGGGCCCTTCTATGCATCTAGGCCAGTGATGGCGAACCTTGGAACCCCAGATGTTTTGGAACTATATTTTCCATGATGCTCATGCACTCTGCAGTGCAGTTGAGCATCATGGGAAATGTTGTTTCAAAACATCTGGGGTGCCAAGGTTCGCCATCACTGAGCCAGGCTGTTAAAAAGTCTCACACATGTGGTATCTTCATACTTGGGAGGCATACCAGAATGTGTTTTGGGGTGTATTTCCAAGCATGTCTATGCTGTGTGTGAGAAATAACTCCAACAGTTTTTTTTTTTCTGCTCTCTATGTCCCACAGGGGAAACATCTTCTCCCAGAGATGCAACAAGAAGTTAAAGGAATTCTTTGAAGTGAAGGGAATTTCCATCTTAGACATTTGTCCCTGCAACATGTGTTCCCATTAGAAGATGTGTTCTTAACTCTTGTTCTGGGGACATCTCTAAAATTTTGAATTCCCCCCTCACTTTCTCAGTGTCAATGGTCACCAGTACAAATAGATGGATAAATCTTGCCAGTGGGGATATAGGCAGCAATAAAAAAAAAAATTAAACCCTTCCCCATTCTATCCAACACAAAAAAGAGAGATACACTTTAAAGGGTTTTTGAACAGTTAACTGATTTAAAGGCAGACAATGAAACATTTGTTTATTTAAGTAAGTGATAAAGAGTAAACTTACCTTGGCATTAACAAATACTTGTGGTTTCATCACCTATTTACAGAACAATAACACTCCAACGCCGTTTGTGTTAAAAGCTGTCTTCTATCCATTTCTCTCTTCTTCCCACATTCAACCTAGCAGAGAATTGATTACGACTATGTTTCATTAATCACTTTTAATTCCTGGTAACAGAGCAGTAGAAATGGCTCTACTAACAAAACTCCTTTTTGTCTGGTAGCTACTTGAACATTCTAATTTATAAAGTAACAACAGTTCAAGTACCTATTCAATAGAGATAGGCCACCCATCCAGCGGCTGAGGTACCACTATACATTTGGTAACATCTCCAACAATGCTGCTTGTAGTAGGCCTTAAACCAAAGGTCTGCTTCAGGCAATAATAATTTTTCTATAAAAATGTATTGGATAATCTGTATTACCCCACAGCAGTCAGTCAAATTGTCCATATATTTTTTTTGTTTTGGTAAGGCAGAATCTAAATAGTTTCTATAGGCAAACACAGACGCCTAAGGCAATTCTTTCCTTATACACTTAAAAACAAAAGACAGATAGGTTACTTGTTAAAAAAAAAAAAAAATTAGGCTCGGTTCACACTGCTGCGATCAGATTTTGATCCAACTTTCAGTGCAATTATGTAGTGCAATTTGGATGCTATGTGAATGTGGTAAGAATATTCTATGGAGCCGAAATAGTCCTGGAATTGCACCAAAGTAGTACAGAAAAATTGCTCCATTTTGAGTTGCATTGATGTGAACGGACTACATTGAAAACTATGTGATTTCCATTGTCATGCAATTCTGCCCCACTCGTGTTTCAGCTAAAATTGTGCTAGTGTGAACAGAGCCCTAAAGTGTTGCAAATAATTGTACTGTACTCAAAGGTTCATCAATCAGCAATATGTTTGTTGTTTCACATGGTGTTAAAGTGGTTCTCTGCATTAGGGAAATAAGCCTTCTAGTGTCCAGGATTGCCCCCTTATAGTTACCTGAACCCAATTTCGGTGAATCAAAACCTATGATGAGGAAGCAGGGGTCGGGGAAGAGCCCTGCTGTCTGTGTCTATGGATGCAGGCAGCCGGGTCGGGAACAAGCTTGCACTAGTACCCCCTCTAGCCAGTGGCTTGCTAGGGGGGTTACTCGGAAAACAGGAGGAGCCAAGAGCAGTAGCGGGGGACCCCAGAAGAGGAGGATTGAGGTTGCTCTGTAAACCGACGTACGGAGCAGGTAAGGATGGCATGTTTGTTTTTGTTTTTTTGTCTTTTTTAAGTTTAGAATCACTTTAACAATGTAACAATGGACGTATTTGTTTATCCTGCAAAAGTATCTGTCAATAGTAATATATATATATATATATATATATATATTGTGAGGGGGTTAGCTCGGCAGCGGGTGTGTGTGACCCCCGGGATGGGCTCCCCACACAAAAACAGGCCCAGCAAACGGAGGTTGTGGTTTTCAAAATCAAAAAGGTGCGGTTTATTTTCTATTTACAGTGACAAAACACAGCAAAGCAAAAGAAACATAAATAAAATAAATCCTGGTCAACTTGACCTCTGACTAAACATACAGGTTTCCTAACTAACAACTGGGATCAGCCTAGTGCTGTCCTAGTCCCTAAGTCCCTGGTTTTAAATGTCCAAGCAAATAGCCACACAGGCTTTGTCTCACCGCACAGGGGTTCACTCTCCCTAGACAGTCCACACAGGTCTGGTTCCAGGCATGAGCTAACACCTAATGAATCTGGGAGTTCTTATAGAGGCCTAAATGAGCTGACAAGCTTCAGCTGGTCTCATCAACTCCCTGTCTGCACGACGCCCCACACTCTCCCTAGAGGTATGAGTCATCCATGAGCCCACTAGCCTCAGCTGGGCTTATACAACTCTCCACCTAGTTGTATAAGTCGGCGTAAAGCCTGAATCTGGGCGAAATATATCTACCCCCCTGGATGCAACCAGGTGACTTTACCTTCCTGCTGTCACATACCCCCCCCCTCTTGTTTTAACCTCGGGGTTGGAACACCAGCAATCAGGCATTCATGTACTCGAGACAAAGCATCCACATTCCCCATTTGAACGCCAGGGCGATGCTTTACTGTGAAGTTGAATTCCTGGAGGGCCAGGAACCACCTATTCACTCTTCTATTTGTTTCCTTGTTTTGAGCCATCCACTTTAACGGAGCGTGATCCGTAACCATGTCAAAGTGCCTACCTAGCAGGTAGTACCGAAGGGAATCTAGAGCCCACTTCACCGCTAAACACTCCTTTTCAACGGTGGCGTAATTTACCTCATGGGACTTCAACTTCCTGCTGAGGTAAATGACTGGGTGCTCTTCCCCGTTCCAGACCTGGGACAATACTGCTCCTAACCCCACATCTGACGCATCACTTTGTACGACAAAGTCTTTAGAGAAGTCGGGTGAGTACAACACTGGCTGGCTACATAAGGCTTGTTTCAAGAATTGGAATGCTGTCTCAGCCTCGGGGGTCCATTTAATCATGACCGACCCTTTCCCCTTCGTCAGGTTGGTTAGGGGCACAGCCTTAGAAGCAAAGTGGGGAATGAATCGCCGATAATACCCAGCGATTCCCAGAAAGGCTCGTACCTGCTTCTTGCTGTTGGGACGTGGCCAACTCTGGATGGCCTCGACTTTGTTGAGTTGGGGTTTTATTACTCCCCTCCCAATGGTGTACCCAAGATATTTGGCCTCCTCCTGCCCAATGGTACACTTCTTGGGGTTAGCCGTAAACCCCGCTTCCCGAACAGAGTCCAGGACTGCTTGCACTTTTGGCAGATGTGAGGCCCAATCTGTGCTATGGACAATTACGTCATCCAGGTAAGCCGCAGCATACTTCCGATGGGGCCTCAGCATCTGGTCCATTTTCCGCTGGAATGTGGCCGGCGCATTCTGTAACCCGAACGGCATTCTTTTATATTGGAACGCCCCGTCTGGGGTTACAAATGCGGTTTTCTCTTTGGCCGACTTGGCCAGGGGGATTTGCCAATACCCTTTTGTGAGGTCAAGAGTCGTCATGTATCGGGCTGTTCCCAGCCGGTCGATCAACTCATCTATACGTGGCATGGGGTAGGTGTCAAATTTTGTAACTTTGTTCAACTGACGAAAATCGTTACAAAATCGCCAGCTCCCATCTGGTTTAGGCACCAACACAATGGGACTAGACCAATCACTTTGGGACTCCTCTATCACCCCTCTATTCAGCATTTTCTGTACTTCCTCCCGTATTGCCTCCCGTCGGGCCTCTGGGATCCGATAGGGTTTTAACTTCACCCTTTCACCGGGCGGGGTAATGATGTCATGCTCTACCCCAGATGTTTGTCCCGGCAGCTCAGAGAATACCTCCTTGTTGCGAAGCACAAACTCCTTAACCTCCTGTTGTTGGGGTTGTGACAAGGTGGCTGCTATTCCAACCTCAGGAATCACGCAACCAGTTTGAGCTGGTGACCAAGTGTCTGCGACTAGGGACTCTCTATCCCTCCAGGCTTTCAACAGATTAACGTGATAGATCTGTTCGGGCTTTCGCCTTCCTGGTTGTCTGACCTTGTAATTCACTTCGCTCACTTTTTCCATTATCTCATAGGGGCCTTGCCATTTGGCAAGGAATTTACTTTCAACCGTAGGGACAAGTACCAGTATCCTATCCCCCGGGGAAAAGGTACGGGTCTTGGCTCCACGGTTGTACACTCTCTGCTGTGCTAACTGCGCTTGGGCCAAATGTTCCTTCACGATGGGCATTACCTGTGCAATTCGGTCTTGCATCAGGGCGACATGCTCAATCACACTCCTGTGGGGAGAACTCTCACTTTCCCAAGTTTCCTTGGCAATATCCAACAGCCCTCTTGGGTGTCTCCCATACAGTAACTCAAAGGGGGAGAATCCCGTAGAGGATTGGGGCACCTCCCTAATAGCAAACATCAGATAAGGAAGTAGACAGTCCCAATCCTTTCCATCTCTATCCACCACTTTCTTCAACATTTGTTTTAGGGTTTTGTTGAATCTTTCAACCAGCCCATCGGTTTGGGGGTGATACACAGATGTACGTAATTGCGTCACTTTGAACAATTTACACAGCTCCTTCATAACCCGGGACATAAAGGGTGTACCTTGGTCCGTAAGCAGTTCTTTACAAATACCCACCCGGCTAAACACAAGAGATAGCTCTTTGGCTATGGTTTTGGCCGAGGTATTTCGGAGAGGGATCGCTTCTGGATAACGGGTGGCATAGTCCATTATAACTAATATGTACTGGTGCCCCCTAGCGGACTTGATTATAGGCCCTACCAAATCCATGGCGATCCTCTCAAACGGGACCTCAATGATGGGTAGAGGGACCAGCGGGCTACGGAAATGTGGCATCGGGGCCGACCTCTGACACACAGGGCAGGAGGAACAATAATTTTCTATGTCCTTCATCACCCCCGGCCAATAGAATCTCTGTAATACCCTCTCTCGGGTTTTCTCTGTCCCCAGATGACCTCCAAGAATGTGCCCATGGGCCAACTCCAACACCAACTTCCTGTAAGGTTTGGGCACCACAAGCTGCTCAACGGTTTCTTCTGCCCTTTTTGCCACCCGATACAGTAGGTCCTTCTCTACGCTGAAGTATGGGTATTTGCAGGTATTATCTGGGTTCACTAACTCGCCATCTATTTTCACTACGTTTTCCCGTGCCTTTATTAGGGCGGGGTCTTTCAACTGTTCTGTGGCAAAGTTTTCCCTGTGAACCTCAAGATCAGAAAACTCCACAGATGGTAGGTTTTCGTCTGAGGAGGTGGGCTCCTCTCCAGTTTCTTGAGTCTCCCCTGCCAATACTGATAAGGGAAATTCCGGAGAGTCCTCACCACTCTCAGGGGAGTTCTGGCTATCACATTCCTGGTACATAGGGGCACCAGTGGGGGGCTCAGGATCATCCCACAGTTCCCAGAACTTCGGAAAATCCCTTCCCACAATGGCGTCATGCGGTAACTGAGATACTAAGCCCACTGGATGAGAGAGGGTACCTTTGGGGGTCTCGAAACACACTGTAGTCACTGGATACTCTCGGGTGTCCCCATGCACACAAATAACAGCTACCTTGCTATTCCCAAAGACCTCTGTTTTAACTAACTCAGCCTTTATCAGGGTCACAAGGCTACCTGAATCCAGCAATACCACAACATTTCTACCATTAACACACATTTTGCATAAATGTTTCTCAGTTCCTCGAATGGCAGTGCATGCGACTGTCGCACACAGCGACTGACGTCTGCCCGTCAGAAAGTCACACTGCATGGGTTCCTCCACAACCGGGCAATGGGCTGCAATATGTCCCGCTTGCCGGCAGCGGTAGCAAACGATCCTTCTTGCCGCCTCTTGAGCCGCTGATTTCCCAGGCTGTTCTCGCCAAACTTGGGGTAGAGCTCCCACCCTCTCACTCTCTCCACCCTCACCCCTTGGAATCCTCTTATCCGCCCCTGGGGATGGTCTGGTCTTAGGGTGGAAAGTCCGAGTGTCTCTGGAAGAGGCCGTCAGGTTCTCTGTAGCCAAGTATTTCTCCACACGATCCACAAGACCATCGGCCGTCTCTGGGTCTCCATGGCTTACCCACTTTTGGATGGCAGTAGGAAGAGCTCTCAAAAACCGATCCATTACAACACGTTCCACAATCTTTGGTGCGGACAAAGTCTCTGGCTGTAGCCACTTTCTGCTCAGGTGAATGAGATCATACATTTGAGACCTGGGGGGTTTTCCAAGCTGGAAAGTCCAGTTATGCACACGCTGAGCCCGGACAGCCTGGGTGACACCCAGCCTTGCCAAAATTTCAGCTTTTAGCATCACATAGTCTTTTGCTTGGTTAGACTCTAGGTCATAGTAAGCTTTCTGCGATTCACCAGTTAACAGAGGAGCCACCAGTCCAGCCCACTGCTCCTCAGGCCACTTTTCTCTTTCAGCGGTCCTTTCAAATGTGGTCAAAAATACCTCTGGATCATCCTCTCCAGTCATTTTTGTCAATAAACGACTCACCCCAAAGGACGCGGTATTAGTGGGACGGCTTTCCTCACTGGTCTGCGGACGTTGCTGCATTACTGCTTCCATTTGTTGTAGTCTCTGCTCTTGCTTCTGTAACAGGTCTATGAAGCGGGCCTCAGATTGCTGCTGGGCTTGTTGCTGAGCTTCCAGACTCTGTTGGTGAGCTTGCTGCTGGGCTGCAAGGCTCCTTTGCAAACCTGCATTTGTCTGCTGTTGATTGGCATTTGCTAGAGCCAGCTGTTTCAGTATCTCCTCCATGCTGGCTTAAAAAAAACTGCCACTGGTTCTCCACCAACTGTGAGGGGGTTAGCTCGGCAGCGGGTGTGTGTGACCCCCGGGATGGGCTCCCCACACAAAAACAGGCCCAGCAAACGGAGGTTGTGGTTTTCAAAATCAAAAAGGTGCGGTTTATTTTCTATTTACAGTGACAAAACACAGCAAAGCAAAAGAAACATAAATAAAATAAATCCTGGTCAACTTGACCTCTGACTAAACATACAGGTTTCCTAACTAACAACTGGGATCAGCCTAGTGCTGTCCTAGTCCCTAAGTCCCTGGTTTTAAATGTCCAAGCAAATAGCCACACAGGCTTTGTCTCACCGCACAGGGGTTCACTCTCCCTAGACAGTCCACACAGGTCTGGTTCCAGGCATGAGCTAACACCTAATGAATCTGGGAGTTCTTATAGAGGCCTAAATGAGCTGACAAGCTTCAGCTGGTCTCATCAACTCCCTGTCTGCACGACGCCCCACACTCTCCCTAGAGGTATGAGTCATCCATGAGCCCACTAGCCTCAGCTGGGCTTATACAACTCTCCACCTAGTTGTATAAGTCGGCGTAAAGCCTGAATCTCGGCGAAATATATCTACCCCCCTGGATGCAACCAGGTGACTTTACCTTCCTGCTGTCACAATATATATATATATTATTATTATTATTTTAGTTTTTTTTGTTTTCTTTTGTACATTAGCAATAATTTTTCATTTGTTAATCGAGCTATTGGAGTTTTGACAGATTTTCAAATACTTTTTGTGTTTTGTGATTGCTGTTGTCTAGTAACATAAATAATCAAAGTTCAGATACATCCAGCTCTAATAAGACCAGAATGCCTTAAAAATATATATATATAGAGAAGTTAAAGAAAAGACCTCAGTTTATTTTTCATTAAAGAGTCATCCTAGCCTTTGCTCCTAAATATCACAAAGTAAATTCAGCAGAATTTTTCAAAAAAGACAGCTTCCCTAGGGTTTATTAAATAGTGAATTTTATTGCCTCCCTGCAATTACATTTACTATTTAGTAAATCATCATTAGGAAGGGATAGATATCTCCTTAAAAGTTAAAACCAGGTAGCTAAATAGTACCTGGCTGAAAGTAGAGGGAACAATACTGGCCAGCAGGGATGGCCTGTATTGTTGCCCTGCGGGCCAGTATTGTTGCCTTGTAGAATGGTGCCCTGCATGGAATAGAAGTAAACACAATCTTTTTCAAATTTTGAAGCCTTATAGTTAGGGTTGCCGATACTAAGCATTTGCAGGAGTATCGGTACAATTATCGGTTGTTAAGGAGCGGGGCCGTCGTGTCCTTAACAACCAATGACTCATTCAGCTGTCAGTGGTGTCCCCCTGTTAACAGCTGAAGTGTTAAAGAAGTCCGGCAATTGGAGCTGTCAAAAAAAAAGCAACCGGACAATGTTTATCAACAACATTGCTCAAACACTAAGATAAAAAGAAACATTGTTTCTTCATCTACAGATCAAAGGGATGAACTTTGATCTGCAGATGAAGTCAGTTTAAAGCAACCTGTCAAGTAAATAAAAAAATGAGACTGGAGAGGGAGAGATCATGTGTCTGAGTCCGACTACCAGAGGAGGGGATATGGCTGGCAGCAGGCCAGGCTGTGCAACTGCAGACAGGGAAGATCTTCTCCACACCCCATGGGGGGACCAAATTAGGCTCAATATACTAGGCAGGCCAGGGCCGGTATTTTGGCCCACCCTAATAAGCTCCCATTAACAGAATAGGTAACTGTCAGGCAGCCAGTAAGAGTGGAGAACTCATTTTACAGTGTTCTAAATACAACTTCTTAATGATTTTTTGGATGGACATTCTGTTGCTAGGTAGATTATAAAAAAAAGTCTAATCATGATTAGACTTTTTTTTTAATCTACCCAGCACAGAGAGAGAGAAACTCAATAGAAAAAAATTATTAGAGTGTATTATTATTTGTTTACTTTTTATTTCTGCAACAAAACTGGTGGGGTGCTGCCCCAGGAGTCCCTATGGATGAGCTTCCACTGGCTAATATCCATGCAGATACTATGGTTTGGGCTTAACACCCTGTGACTCCCTGCAACCTTTATGTTTAGGTGGAGCCTAGCTGCGCCATGTGACAATAGGCTAAAGTCACCCATACAATTGAACAAATTGTATTAGAGAAAAAAAAGTACGGACAGAGGGGGATCCCCTACAGCGGCAGGACAGCAGCAGGACAGTTGTAATCAGGTATAATAGGCTAAAATGTATTACAGAAAAAGGTATAGGCAGTTGTTTTACTCCAAGAAGTAAGAGCTAGCAATCAGAATTAAAGTACAGTAGTTAGTACAGTGGTTGGTCTTCCTATTAACCCTAATCTATCCCAATGCAGTTTATCAGCCTTCCTTGTGCTTTTGCTGCAACCATTTCCAATTCACTGGGGCTGTGGCTGCTCTGTGCCCCTCTTTTATAGTGAGCAGACTGGCTTAACCAAAAGCTCCCCTTTTGGCTCTTCTAGTCCTTAATATAATTATCCCCACTCTGGGGTAACAATCACCTAAAAATAAACGTGAAAATTCACAAAAGTCACAAACACAGCTGCCTCCAGCACTATACATCCAAAATAAAACCCCCAATTAAAATGCAAAAAACAAACATGATGCAGCGCTCGTAATAATCAATATCCAAGATATAAGATACTTATACTAAATTTCAAGCATAGTGTCATAATACAACTATTTCCAAGTGTACCAATGTATGTAACACTGTGAACATAAATGCTTTTAAATTCTTCCTGATAATAACCTCCTTTTTTTCTTCTTTCCTCTTTCCCCCGAGACACCTGTGCATCTCCACCTTCTTTGCTCTCTTTTTTTTCTCTCTTTCAAGATAGGTAATCACGCCTTTTTATCAAATCTAAGTGTTTGTCAGTTTGATCCATCAAATTCCACCATAGGTTGCCAATACTTTATATGAACTTTTCTGGCTCACAGAGGAACCATATACCAAGAAGGTTAAAAAAATATTGCACATAGCCATAGGTGTGCACGCAGGGTGTGCCGGTTGTGCGATTCGCCCAGCTTCCCATCCCCCCGTGCAGTGCTGCCAGCTTTGCTCCTCTCCATTCAGGAGCAGAAAAGGAGCTGGTAAATATTTAATTAACCCGGCCTTTTTTGAATGAACACAGTAAGTGATCTATACTGAGCTATGCAAGCTGCAGAGAAAGGGACTAGGGAATCTCTGTCCTTAGTTTCTTTCTCTGTCTCAAAAGTGAGGCATCAGGGGTCTGTTTAGACCCTTGATAATTCACCAAAGCCCCATAACGGGGCTCTAAAAAAAACTGAAAAAGATGTATTAAAAAAATAATATTTAAAAATAAAATAATAAAATAAAATAAAAATGACTGATACCATTCACTGCCCTACTGACACCAGTTTTTGCTCTACTGAAAAAGTCCACTGCTCTGCTGATATACACACATGTGTGTTTGTGCTCTGGAGTGCACACCATAATGCAATAGGCTGTGTACACCAATGCACATAGTGTAATAAAGTTTACCCATTTTTTGTGTGCACATTAGCACTATATAAAACAGCTTGCACATCAAGGTATTCCAAACCGCCTTCTTGTTGGTATCCAGCAGTTTATCCCAATCTCAGCTGAAACACTAGCACTGGCAAAACACTTCAAATAGTTTCTTCAACCCTTTGGTGGTTAACGGTCATTATTGCCTAGACACCAAAGATGAATTTAGCAGCATAAGCTTGCTAAATCATAAACAAATAATGCTATCACTAATTTGCATAGCTAAAAAAAAATTATAAATATTTTAAAAACATAGTATATGGCTTTTAATTTGGAACACAGTTTAAATAATAAAAATGCTCTGTTATCATGATAGGCTTGAAATAAGAAAGAATGTAAAAAAAAGTCTTTCATTTTTCTCAATGGAGCCTTCAGCCTGCATGTGGCCAGTATGTTAGCGCAAATCCCATGATCTCGAAACACTCTGATTTGGGACCCTGGCTGTACAGGGGCAGGCTATGCAACCATTGTTGGAATATATGCATGTGCAAAGCAAATTATTTCAAAAAGGCTGTAGGGCAGGGATATGCAATGAGCGGACCTCCAGCTGTTGCAAAGCTACAAGTCCCATCATGCCTCTGCTTCTGGGTGTCATGCTTGTGGCTGTAAGAGTCTTGCCTCATGGTATTTGTAGTTCTACAACAGCTTGAGGTCCACTAATATCCCTGCTGTATTGTATATGAAAAAAACTAAATTTAAAAAAGTGGCAGTTGTTTATGATTGGTCAGAAGCTTCTGAAGCAGCCGGGATTGCCGGCGAAACCGGTCAGGCTCTAGTTCTGCTGCCCACCTTCAGCCTCTGAGGATACACCCAGCATGGATCCACTTCTTGCATCTATATGATAAGTACTGTTTACCTATCAAGGACTGATTTTTTCTATGAATATCTGCTGGTACTGAGAGAGCTAAAGAAGTTGGATGTGAACTGTCTGCTTAACAAACACCTGAGATACTTCAAATGTGTTTGGCCATAATGCACAAGACTTTATATGCTTATATTGCGACACATGAGAAGGTGAATGGACATTATTTTTACACTAGTTGAGTGATTACTCCTGTGAGGGAGGAAGTACGTGTTATTTTGAACAATACCAAGTTTACACGCCTGTAAAACCTCCTCTGGACCTGGAGGTAGTATGAACTACACAAACATGGATATACTTTAATATTCTTGGTTGGAGCTGGGACAGCAGAAAATTAATAGCATAGTCTTGTGTGGTGTTTAAATGTGTATCATTCATGTATTTTAATGTATACAGTGCCTTCAAAAAGTATTCATATCCCTTGAAATTTTCCACATTTTGTCATGTTACAACCAAAAACATAAATGTATTTTATTGGGATTTTATGTGATAGACCAACACAAAGTGGCACATAATTGTGAAGTGGAAGGAAAATGATAAATGGTTTTCCAAATTTTTTACAAATAAATATGTGAAAAGCGTGGCGTGCATTTGTATTCAGCCCCCCTGAGTCAATACTTTGTAGAACCACCTTTCCCTGCAATTACAGCTTCAGGTCTTTTTTTAGGTATGTCTCTACCAGCTTTGCACATCTAGAGTGACATTTTTTCCCATTCTTTTTTGCAAAGTAGATCAAGCTCCGTCAGATTGGATGGAGAACATCTGTGAACAGCAATTTTCAAGTCTTGCCACAGATTCCCAATTGGATTTAGGTCTGGACTTTGACTGGGCCATTCTAACACATGAATATGCTTTCATCTAAAACATTCCATTGTAGCTCTGGCTGTATGTTTAGGGTAATTGTTCTGCTGGAAGGTGAACCTCTGCCCCAGTCTCAAGTCTTTTGCAGACTCTAATGCCCTGTATAAACGATCGTTTTTTCCAATGAAAAAAGTCAGATGGATTTTTTTCATCGGAAAAAACAATCGTGTGTGGGCCCCATCGGACTCTTTTCCATCGGTGTTAAAAAATAGAACATGTTTTAAATTTTTCAGATGGAAAAAAAAACGATAGGAAATTCCGATCGTCTGTGTGGAACTCCAACGGAGAAAAAACCCACGCATGCTCAGAATCAAGTTGACGCATGCTCAGAAACATTGAACTTAATTTTTTCCAGCTCGCTGAGTGTTTTACGTCACCGCGTTTTGGACGGTCGGAATTTTGTCTGATGGTAAGCAGGCAAGACTGATGAAAGTCAGCTTCTTTGGAATTCCGACGGAAAATTTCATCCGATCGTGTGTACAGGGCATAACAGGTTTTCTTCTAAGATTGCCCTGTATTTGGCTCCACCCATCTTGCTATCAACTCTGACCAGCTTCCCCATCCCTAGTGAAGAAATTAATCCCCATAACATGTTGCTGACACCACCATGTTTCTCGGTGGGGATGGTGTGTTCAGGGTGATGTGCCGTGTTAGTTTTCCGCCACACTTGGTGTTTTACTTTTAGACCACAAAGTTCAATTTTGGTCTCATCTGACCAGAGCACATTCTTGCACATGTTTGCTGTGTCCCCCACATGGCTTCTCACAAACTGCCAACTGGACTTCTTATGGCTTTCTTTCAACAATGACTTTCTTCTTGCCACTCTTCTCTAAAGGCCAGATTTGTGGAGTGCATGACTAATAGTTGTCCTGTGGACAGTTACCATGGGTGTCTTGGCTGCTTCTCTGATTAATGCTCTCCTTGCCCGGCCTGTCAGTTTAGGTGGACGGCCATGTCTTGATAGGTTTGCAGTTGTGCCATACTCTTTCCATTTTTGGAAGATAGATTGAACGTGAGATGTTCAATACCTAAGATATTTTTTTATAACATGCTTTAAACTTCTCCACAACTTTATCCCTGACCTGTCTGGTGTGTTCCTTGTACTTCATGATGTAGTTTGTTCACTAAGGTTCTCTAAAAAAAACTCTGAGGGCTTCACAGAACAGCTGTATTTACACTGAGATTAAATTACATACAGGTGGACTCTATTTACTAATTAGGTGACTTTTAAAGGCAATTGGTTCCATTAGATATTAGTTAGGGGTATCAGAGTAAAGGGGGCTGAATACAAATGCACGCCACACTTTTCAGATATTTATTTGTAAAAAAGAATAAAACCATTTATCATTTTCCTTCCACTTCACAATTATGTGCCAATTTGTGTTGGTCTATCACAAAAAATCCCAATAAAATACATTTACGTTTTTGGTTGTAACGTAACAAAATGTAGAAAATTTCAAGGGGTATGAATACTTTTTCAAGGCACTGTAGAACAAAGTTATTCATTTTAAAACAGTTGGGAACTGTCATGCATAAATAATCCTAAACCTTCTCCATAGTACAGAACTAGCGATTAAGACTATGTAGGGAGGGGTTGAGCCCATATTCATTCATTGTGGAGTTTTGTGGTATTGTATACATGTGGAGGGCCCCCCCCCCCCACCAATTTGGAAGAGATTCGGACATTGTGGAGTTCTGTTGTGTTAGTTTTTTTATATTCTATTTTTTATACATTTGTTTATGATACTAACAATGTTCTCTTGAACTAAATTTCATTCAGTAAGAGCCGGTTCACACAGGGGCGTCCTGGGATCCGACTTCAAGTCGCCACCAGGTCGCCCCAAGTCGTGCGGTTTAGAAAAGTAATGGAAGTGAATGGAGCCGTCTTAATATACACTACTGCAGTCGCTCCGACTTCAGAACAGGTTCCTGTACGACTTCAATCCGACTTCTAGGCGACTTGTACCCATTGATTTCAATGGAAGTTGCCTCCAAGCCGGATCCCCTGTCTTAACTGAAGCAACTTTCCAGGAATAGTTTTCCAGGCAAACCCCTCCCTCCCCCCTCCCTCCCACAGAGCTGATTATTGTTTGATTGGCCACTGGAAAGTAGCTTGTCCTGGAGGCAACTTGAAGTTGCCTTGTAAGTTGCCTGGAGTCGCGCTGTGATTCATGCTCAAGTCGTGTCCAAGTTGCCTCCCAAAGTCACGCTGGAAGTCGTGTTGCCCCTGTGTGAACCGGCTCTAAGAGTTTATATCTACTTTAAAGTTTATCTCTAATTAGTTGAAAACATAATATTCTATATAATAAAATACTTGTTTATACTTTTATTCTAAAACTAGCAAAATTACTTACACCATTTAAAACATTATTTAAAAATGTACAATACCATATACAATATTATTGTGAAATAGATAACATTATTCTCAATATTTATTACAATATTTTAAAATAAATAATTACATTTTTTAGGCTTTTTTTCCTTTATTTTCATCTGGTGATCCAGCCAGTAAGTCTGTTGTTTTTAACAGAGCAAGCAGTCCTGCAAATGTAGCAGTTAGAGTGTTGAGACAAACCATTTACCACTGAAAGGGCGGCTCAATTATCAGCTTGTATTTATTCATGTAAAAACCCTTATCCCAAAGAAAAAAAAAATGTTTACCGTAACTGCTTGTGTAATTGTAGTTTGCACGGTCGGTACAAGGGGTGGGCAGAAGGGGAAGATGCCCTGGGCGGAGAAATTTATTGTAGGAAGGGGGGCGCCAGGCAGTGTGTGTCCCCCTAATGTTTACTTCCTGTGCCCCTGAGCAACTGGCGCCCTGTGATTCGGCGAATGGTGTCATGCGGCAGCCGCGGCTAGCTTATCCGCGATGGCGGTGGGGCTGGCATATTCGCGATGGTGGCGGGCCTGGCCTATCCGTGATCACGGCGGGGCTGGCCTATCCGCGATCGTGGTTGCTCCTGGTGTCCCGCCTCTGCCTCCACCTCCATCTCGCTGTGACCACCGCTGCTGTCTTCACCTCCTCCAGGCTTCCCCTCTCCTCCGGACTGATGGGAGCTACAAGCTGCAGGTGAGGGAGTGGATACAGTCTATGGAGAGAGGGAGCAGCCAGCCAGAGAGATAAGACAAGCAGTTAGAGTTAGTATAAATAAAATAAAGGGCTGGTGTCAGTTTAATTGTAGAGTAGAGTAAAGTGTAGTGTAGTGGTCAGTGCAGTGTAGTGGTCAGGTCAGTGTAGAGTGCAGTGTAGTGGCCAGTGTAGTGTAGTCGCCAGTGTAGTGTAGTGGCCAGTCCAGTGTAGTGTAGTGTAGTGGTCAGGTCAGTGTAGTGGACAGTGTAGTGGCCAGTGTAGTGTAGTGGACAGTGTAGTGGCCAATCCAGTGTAGTGTAGTGGTCAGGTCAGTGTAGTGGACAGTGTAGTGGCCAGTGCAGTGTAGTGGCCATTGCAGTGTAGTGGTAAATGCAGTGTAGTGGTCAGTGCAGTGCAGTGTAGTGGAAAGTGTAGTGGTCAGTGCAGTGTACTGGTCAGTGCAGTGTAGTGGTCACAGCAGTGTAGTGTAGTGGTCGTTACAGTGTAGTGGTCAGGTCAGGTAGAGTGTAGTGTAGTGGCCAGTGTAGTGTAGTGGCCAGTGTAGTGGTCAGTGCAGTGTAGTGGTCATTGCAGTGTGATGGACAGTGTAGTGTAGTGGTCAGTGCAGTGTAGTGGTCAGTGCAGTGTAGTGGTCAGGTCAGTGTAGAGTGCAGTGTAGTGGCTAATGTAGTGTAGTGGACAGTGTAGTGGTCAGTGCAGTGTAGTGGACAGTGTTGTAACTAACGCTGTTTAAATAAACGGCGTTAGGTAACGTAGCCACTTTTTGGGGTAACGAGTAATCTAACGGATTACTCTTCCCCTCATGGCACCGCCGTTCCCATTACTTGGGCGGCGTTACCCTAATTACATCTGCTCGCCGCAGCCGCAGCAAGTAGATGTAATGTAATACTAACTAACTGCAAGCCGCCGTCTGCCTACCTGATCAGCGTGTCATGCAGACAGACGGCGGCCATTGCAGTGTTCAAAAGCCGTGCCTCCCGAGTCCTCGTCGTCTGTGATAGGCGGAACACTCAATTTCACAGCAGGCAGTGCTCCGCCTATCACGGACATCCTCTCATCCTTGTCTGTGTTATGAGGAAGAGCGGATGTCCGTGATAGGCGGAACACTGAATGCTGGGAAATGGAGTGTTCCGCCTATCACAGACGAGGAGGACTGGAGGAGGCGTGGCTTTTGAATACTGGAATGGCCGCCAGGAGTCGGGACGCCGCCAATCACAGGCACTGACACTGTACACGGGCACAGTGAGACACGTGCACAGTGAAGCACGGGCACAGTGAGACACGGGCACAGTGAGGCACGGGCACAGTGAGGCATTGGGCACAGTGAAGCATTGGGCACAGTGAAGCATGGGCACAGTGAGGCATGGGCACAGTGAGGCATGGGCACAGTGAAGCACGGGCACAGTGAGGCATTGGGCACAGTGAAGCATGGGCACAGTGAAGCATGGGCACAGTGAGGCATGGGCACAGTGAAGCATGGGCACAGTGAGACACGGGCACAGTGAGGCATTGGGCACAGTGAAGCATGAGCACAGTGAAGCACGGGCACAGTGAGGCATGGGCACAGTGAGGCATGGGCACAGTGAGGCATGGGCACATAACCAATATTATTTATTGTTATCCCTCCTATTATTTTTATACACTGAAAAAATTACATATATATCATCCTTCTACTGCCCCGCCCCGCCCCCGTGTATATATAATATAACCAATATAGTTACTTTGCTGAGTAACTAATTACTTTTTCAATGTACTGTAGTAACTGAGTTACTAACTCCATTACTTTTTGGAAGAAGTAATTTGTAACTGTAACTAATTACTTTTTTAACGTAAGATGAACAACACTGGTAGTGGACAGTGTAGTGTAGTGGTCAGTGTAGAGTAAAATAAAGTGTAGTGTAGTGGTCAGTGTAGTGTAGTGTAGTAGACAGCCTAGTGTAGTGGTCAGGTCAGTGTAGTGTAGTGGTCAGTGTAGTGGTGAGAAGGGATGAGCTTTGTGTTCGAGTCAAACCCATGTTTGACTCGATCATCAGCTGTTCGGCTGTTCGCCGAATTGCGAACATTATGGGCCATTCGCGCCAAATTCTAGTGGCGCATCATGGCCCATAATTCACTGCGGCATCGCAGTGCATTGCTGGCTGATGATTGGCCAAGCATGTACTATGACCCGCATGCTTTGACCAATCACAGCACGCAAAAAACGGAGAGCCATAATTGGCCAAAGCCAGGGTGACTTTGGCCAATTATGTCTCAGGGGGTTTACTACATGCCCCACCCTATATAAGGCCGCCTCCGTGGCGGCCTTGTGTAGTGTATTGCGGTGTTGGTTAAAGAGAGAGCTTACAGAGAGAGAGACAGTGTCATTTATTTTGAGTTAGATAGAGCAGGCAGGCGAGTCAGTTAGCTGCAGTTACAGTGTGTAGAGCACGGATATGCAATTACCGGACCTCCAGATGTTGCAGAACTACAAGTCCCATGAGGCATAGCAAGACTCTGACAGCCACAAGCATGACACCCAGAGACAGAGGCATGATGGGAACAGCTGGAGGTCTGCTAATTGCATATCCCTGGTGTAGAGGATACATATGCATCCTAGGTGTTGTATATATATTTATACACTGTATTCAGTTTAGCTAGATCCGTTCCTGTTATTCTCTATACTGTGACAGGCAGGCAGGGAATTGTGCTAGCTGCAGTGTTTCACTTAGTGTACTGAGTGCTTTGCATAGCGTTCACCTAAAGCTTACCTGAATACAATTAGTGGTGTTCTCATAATAAAACCACAGACAGGGAGCTGCATTAATTTCATTTAGTGTACTGCAGTACTTCTGTCTTTTGCACAGCGTTCACTTAAAGGAACCTGAATACAATTTGTGATGTTCTCATAATAAAACCACAGGCAGAGAACTACAAGTATTTTCAGTTAGTGTACTGTGTCCTCTGCACAGTGTTCACCTAAAACTAACTGAAGACAATTGCTGCTTTTCTCATACTAATACCACAGCAGGCAGTTGATTCTGATAGCTGCATTATAATCAGTACAGATATATATATATATATATATATATATATATATATATATATATATACATCCCACCTTTGTGCAGCTACATCTCACTGCAGGCCATTAGTATGTCTGGAAGGCAAACAAGGAGAGGCAGACAGTCACGAGGCAATAAAAGAGGGCAAGCAGGCTCGGTGTCTAGAGGCAACAGTGCTGGTCGTGGAAACGGTGCATTCTCATCAGCACGTGGTCATGGGACATGCTTGTCCTTCTTTTCGGCAGCTGGCCATGTTGAGCCGCAACATGCCCAAGACTTGGTAGAGTGGATGACCAAGCCGTCCTCATCCTCCTCATCCTCTCTCACCCAGGCTCAGGGTACTTTGTCTGGCAAAGCAGCTGCCAAAGCGGCCTCTTCCCTCGGCTCAATGGCATCAGTCACTCCTTCCCTAGCCCCACCATGTCCTCCTGAGGAGTCCCCCGAACTGTTTGACCACAGTGTTGGGTACATGCTCCAGGAGGATGCCCAGCATTTTGAAGGCTCCGATGATGGAACCCAGCTAGAGGAAGGCAGTAACGTGAGCCCAGAGAGAGAGGGTAGTAACGTGAGCCCAGAGAGAGGGGGTGCCCAACAAGGACAGCTATCTGGCAGTCATGTTCCCCCAGTTGCAGCATACTGGCAGATTTGCTCCAGTGATGAGGAGGGAGGGGATGATGAGGTCACTGACTCCACATGGGTGACTGATAGGAGAGAGGAGGAGGAGTCACATCTCCAACGTGGCAGGATGCCCTCCAGGGGCCAGCTTAAGGGCAGCACACCGCAGATCTCCGCATGTTTCTTTGGTGGGGGCCTTTTTTCAGACGTGTGCAGCAGATCGCACTGTTGCCATTTGCAACATATGTCTGAAGCGTATCTCGCGGGGCCAAAACATCAGCCGCTTGGGCACCATGTGCTTGACCAGACATATGTCGACCTGCCATGCAGTTTGTTGGCAAGCGTACCTAAAAGACCCACACCAAAGAACAAAGCGGACCTCTCCTTGCTCCTCATCAGCTGGGATCTCCAACCCCACTATACCTTCAGTCCTCTCTGAAACCTGCACTAAGAGGAATGAAGCTGTAGAATTAGGTGTGTCACAGCCAAGTACTTGCGGGAAATCTGCTATTGGTACACTGACGTCAGATTGTACCAGGCAAATTTCCCTGCCCCAGCTGCTGCACAGCCATCCACATGCCCAGCGGTTGAATGCTAGCTTGGCTAAATTGCTAGCACTTCAACTGCTGCCTTTTCAGTTGTTAGACTCTGCCCCCTTCCGTGAGTTTGTGGAATGTGCGGTTCCTCAGTGGCAGGTTCCCAAACGTCACTTTTTCTCACGGAAGGCGATTCCGGCTCTCTACCGGCATGTGGAAGGCAATGTCTTTGCCTCGCTGGACAGGGGGGTCAGTGGTAAGGTGCATATTACCGCTGACTCATGGTCCAGCAGGCATGGACAGGGATGTTACCTATCTTTCACGGCGCATTGGGTGACTCTGCTGGCAGCTGGGTAGGATGCAGGACAAGGTGCAGTAGTGTTGGATGTTGTTCCTCCAACACGTCTCCAAAATGTTACAACTGGTGATTCTGACACACCTCTCTCCTCCACCCCCTCCTCTTCTTCTTCCTCCACGGCCTCTACCTGTGCTTTGTCCTCGAAACCAGCGGTCCTCCGTAGGTGTTCAAGGGGCTACGCAAGTACGCAGGCAAAAAGATGCCATGCGGTGCTTGAGCTGGTGTGCTTGGGGGACAGGAGCCACGCTGGGGTAGAGATTCTGTCAGCTCTGCAGGGGCAAGCTCAGAGGTGGTTGACGCCACGCCAGCTTAAGCCAGGAAAGGTGGTTTGCGACAATGGCACCAACCTTCTCTCCGCCCTCCCACAGGGACAACTGACCCATGTGCCCTGTTTGGCTCACGTCTTTAACTTGGTGGTGCAGCGGTTCTTGGGCAGGTACCCGGGCTTACAGGAGGTCCTTAAGCAAGCCAGGAAACTCTGTGGGCATTTCCGCCGGTCATATAATGCCAGTGCTCGGCTGGCTGACCTGCAAAAGGATTACAACCTGCCCAAGAACCGCCTAATCTGTGACATGCCCACCAGGTGGAACTCTATGTTGGTCATGAAAAGAGAGTAACCGCTCAGGTGTGGCTGATGGATGCTTCACAGGGTCCTAGAGCCGTGGGTGCAGGCAGTGCATATCACAATGCAGAGAACAGGAAAAATGTTTGGACAGCCGCACTCCAAAAAATGGTTGTTTATTAAAACAAAGACGTGAAATACATATCACAGCATGGAAAACAGCGAACAGGAGCTGACGAGTTTCGCACTGCGACTCAGTGCTTAATCATAGCTCAGTGCTTAATCTTTCACGGCGCATTGGGTGACTCTGCTGGCAGCTGGGTAGGATGCAGGACAGGATGATTTTCATCCATATTGCCGGGACCAGACATTACATTAAAGCCGCAAGCAGTTTTAAATGACTTTTTTTCCTTTAAAAATGTCATTTGTGCAGGGACAGTTCTAAACACGGGAAACACGTGCCACTTCGCAGGCATACTTTTGACACCCCCCAGGTACTATATTTAAAGGAATATTTCACTTTTTTTTCACTTTAAGCATCATTAAAATCGCAGCTCCCGAAAAAACTGCAGTTTTTAAAACTTTTTTTTTCATTGATACATATCCCCTGGGGCAGGACCCGGGTCCCAAAACCCTTTTTAGGACAATAACTTGCATATTAGCCTTTATAATTAGCACCTTTGATTTTGAATGTTCGAGTCCATTGTATTTAATAGGGTTCTAAAGTTCGCTCAAACTTTCCGTCCTTTCGCAGGTTTTGGTGCGAACCGAACCGGGGGGTGTTCGGCTCATCCTTAGTGGTGAGTGTAGAGTGTAGTGGTCAGTGTAATACAGTGTAGTGTAGTGGCCAGTGTAGAGGTCAGTGTAGTGGTCAGGTCAGTGTAATGGTCAGTGTAGTGTAGTGTAGTGGTCAGTGCAGTGTGGAGAGTGAAGGGAGGAAAATATATGGATCTGTGAAGGATGGGAAGCGGGGGAATGGGGGCAGTGCTGTGTGGAGGGGTCATGTAAAGGGGGCAATACTGTGTGGGGGGGTCATGTAAAGGGGGAAATACTGTGTGGGGGATATGTAAAGGGGCAATACTGTGTGTTGGGTGATATGTAAAGGGGAAAATACTGTGTGGGGTGATATGTAAAGGGACAATACTGTGTGGGGGGCTCATGTAAAGGGCGAAATACTGTGTGTGTGGGTGATATGTGAAGGGAGCAATACTGTGTGGGGGTGATATGTGAAGGGGCAATACTGTGTGGGGTGATATGTGAAGGGGCAATACTGTGTGGGGGTGATATGGGAAAGGGGGCAATACTGTGTGGGGGTGATATGGGAAAGGGGGCAATACTGTGTGGGGGTGATATTAGAAGGGGGCAATACTGTGTGGGGGGTCATATGTGAAGGGGGCAATACTGTGTGGGGGTGATATGTGAAGTGGGCAATACTGTGTGGGGGGATATGTGAAGGAGGGCAATACTGTGTGGGGTGATATGTGAAGGGGGGCAATTCTGTGTGGGGCGATATGTGAAGGGGGGCAATACTGTGTGGGGTGATATGTGTGAGTAAACTCTGTTTCTATCGCATTAAACCTAATTGAATTTGTATTGTTTTAAGTATATTCCTGTTTTGAAACAACATTGATTCTTTCTTAAAAACGGGGGGGAGGGGCGCAGTTTGCCATCTTCGCCCTGGGCACCAAATGGCCTTGTCCCAGCACTGGCAGTTTGACATGGAGTTTGGCTTCAATTTGTTAATGTATGTAAATCTGCTAGTACATCTAACATTGCCCTCCCCATAGACTGACAATGCTGCTGTCCAAAGGTGCGTCTTTGCTTCTTCATCCAGAATGGGTGGATTGTAATTAAGAGGTGTGTTGCTGGCCAGATCGCCAGGTGAAAACAGAAGGTAAAAGGACTAAAAAAAAGAAAACTAATGCAGCCATGGCATCTAATGGTTGGTAAGCTGCAATATATTACAGTTTTTATTTTAGGTTTAATAGCACTTTAAATGCACATGGTTTCACACAACAAATAATTTTTTGCAAACTATTTGTTGGCAGTGCTCATAGCTTTAGAAATTATGACAAATTTGTTAAAGTGGTTGTAAACCCTTACCCAGTGAAGTGACTGGCCTCAGGTGATACACTGAGATTAAACAAATCCTCCTGCATAAGTTGTACCTGTTTATCTGTGGTCTTCCCTTCTCTACATTCATTCAAAGTCCAGAATTTATAAAGCTTGTCTGAGATGTCAGAAAAAAGTTGGCGGAGAGCTGAAATTACACACTGCAGTGCTCAGTGAGAAAAACTGATTAGAGGGAAGGACACACACACCCTTCACACAGCACACAGGGGCAGGGCTGATGCTATTAATCATAGGCTGTATGCTGGAGATCTCTCCCCTGTCACCTTTTTTTCTCTTGGTGTCAGGAAAACTTGTCAGAAGTGGCTCATGCTTTGTTCATACTTCATGTCTGAGGTTTACAACCACTTTAAGTGGTTATATTTACAGATCTAAATGATCATCTCATTAGGAGCTGTTTATATTATACAAACTATATCTAAAGTCAAACTTTTTTTCAGATGGATTAGTGCAAGTTTATATCTTCTGCCAGATTTTTTTATGGTCTCACTAGAGAAATTCATTCTCTTTTATTTGTTCTGGTAACCACAACTAAGAGTGGGGGGAAATTCAAAGTTTGGATTTCCTACCAGAAAAAAAGGAGAAGCTTCCAAAGAGAATACCTGTTTCTGTGGCAACTGTCTATTAGGATTTTCTCTAATTTTTCTCTCTTCCTGCTTTGTCTACAGAGTAGGAAATGAATGCAAATCTCCCCAGTGGAGCACAGATGGCAAAAAAAAGATGGCAAAAAAACATTTCAATCCCCATTTTCCAAATTGAAAAAACAAATTCTGCCATTATATACATTTCAAGCTATACGTTTTTTTTCTCAATATGAAACTGCATTTATATCAAATTTAATTAAGAACAGTCATTTACAAAGGTTTGTTTTCTACTAACCTTGTCTTCTGTTTTTTATTAAGCTATTGCCAAAACTTTACATTCGCATTTGCAGATTTTTTGTCATTTTCTTCTAAATGATAATAGCTGTTTTGCAGAAACCAATATAGGCATGCATATTATTCAGCCAACTGCAATTACTTTGGTTAGTTAGTCTTCGTAAATCCCAGCCATTGTCTTGTTAAGTGTTTGCTGTCTATAAACAATTCATATATTTTATATATACCTTTGGGACTTAATTATGCAGAACCATTAACCATAATGTAGAACTAAGCTACTTACTCAGATTCATCACCTTATAATAAGAGGACACTGAGAGAAGTGTGGCAGGGGAATATAAACAGGTACGAGTGCTGGAAGTGAGGCATGCAGTTTGGAATTGATGACCTCTAAGTGAACCAATCTACCTCTTCCTCTTATGTCAGCAGGAACATTTCTACAAAGGTCAAGTTCTCCTACACGCAGGCTATTTATTGATATTTGAAGAAGAAAATATTTTCGGAATTCATTAAATTACAAAGTTTGTGTAAAGCTTTTAAAAGCAATAAAAACTGTTTCCATTTTTTATACAATAGTTCACAAAAGGCTAAATAATGAAATATTAGTCTCCATTCACACTGGAGTGTTTTTCTGTTAATTTCCCTATGGATGATAACACCTGACTACACTCAACATTATTATTATGATTATTATTATTATTATTCAAGATTTCTACAGTATAGCGCAAACAATTTGCTCAGCGCTTTACAAAATAGAGAAAATCAATACAGTTACAATGCAATTCAATACAAGATAAATCAGAGGGTCCTGCTAGTTAGATCTTGCAATCTAATAGGAAGGGTCATGTAATACAAAAGCGTATAAGTGTTAGGCAGTGGCATCGCTAGGGGGTGGCTTATGGGGCTATAGCCTTGAACTCGGTGCCCATAACCCCGAGTTTCTAGGGTGACCAGGGTGGTTGCTGAGGCAGAGGGGGGGGGATCGCCCCGGGTGCCAGAGACTGGCAGGTGTCAGGCTGGCGTTTCCCGTTGTGTCAGCTTTAATTTGAATCGCAGGGAGCCCACCATCACAAAGTGTTCACCAGGGTTACCTGAACTAGTGTCCTCATTGAAAGATTTCCCTTCTATTACTGTTCTGGGGACAAACCAAATTTTAGATTTTTTTGCTTGTACTTTCGATGATAATGGTAAACATGACATATAGAGAGGGTGAATCTCCCAAATGAGGGCAATAGACAGCAATAAAAACTGACAGGTGTCCTAATTCCTCCTTACTCTATCCAAAATTAAAAAACAAAGTTTGCCTTTAGTTACACTTTAAGGTAACGTGTTTCTGCCCAGTCTGTCTGTGTCTAAATTAATGTTACATTTGGAGTGAGTGCAGCCATGTTGCATGCAGATGCATCTTCAGTAGAGAAATGGCAAGAGCTCTGCAAAAACAGCCAGGAATGTAATGAAAATGTGCCATAGTGCTGACGTTAATTCAGCAAAGGCAGTGTAAATTAATAAATAAAAGTGATTTCTACACTGGTCTCAATCTGCTCTAAAACACTTAACCATATGTTTGAGATTCATTTGAGATACATGCACAGCCTACTGCTCAGTGATTCACTTTTTCACTCTGGCATTGCTGGAAGGTACAAGGTCACCTACTCCAAAAACAAACTTGCCTATGATGCAGTAAAACTATTACAAAAAACGCTTGTGAAATGCATCTACCATTGCCTGTATCTGTCTGACCCTGTTGACAATAAAGATGACATCAAGATAAGTTGGAGTTCCAGTGTGCGACCAATTTCTTGTTTTATTCGTCTTCCACGGTGGTGAGCCGAGGTCTGCACCTGTGATCAACCTTACACCTGATTCTGCCTGGAGCGGTGTGCTTCTTCTTGTTATTACGAAACACACCCAGTGCAGACTCATTGCAACCTCTCTCATTAGAAAGGTTGATGCAAAAGAAAAACAGATTTTTTTATTATTATTATTTCTCACAACCACTAATCAGATTGAACCCTGTCTTGAAAATTTTAATGTGATTAATGTGATGATAGCAAAGTCTGGTAAACCCCAAACTGTGTGGGGAGAATGGGAACACAACGCCACCCTAATTTTCCCAAAAATCTGTAGCAGGTGGTCATATTAAAACAAATTAGACACCCAGGATAGTTGGCAATAAGGGTGTTTTCACTGGGCATATGCTCCATAACACCTGCAACATACCTCTCAGACCTTTTAATTGGGTGCGGAAGCTTTACATCACACTGCCCAGGGGATATGAGCAGCTCTCATTTGACTAACAGAATAATAGGGTTACAAGGAGTCCCTTTATGAGTGCCAGTGACTCTTGCAAAATTAGATTGAACTTAAAGTAGTTGTGAACATACTATCTTGTAGACACATTATAATTAGGGATGAGCTTTATGTTCGGGTCGAACATGAGTTCGACTCGAACATTGGCTGTTCGCTCGTTCGCCGAATAGCGAACAATTTGGGGTGTTCGCGGCAAATTCGAAAGCCGCGGAACACCCTTTAAAAGTCTATGGGAGAAATCAAAAGTGCTCATTTTAAAGTTATTGTCATAAAAAGTGTTTGGGGACCTGGGTCCTGCCCCAGAGGACATGTATCAATGTAAAAAAAGTTTTAAAAATGACCCTTTTTCGGGAGCAGTGAATTTAATAATGCTTAAAGTGAAACAATAAAAGTGAAATATTCCATTAAATTTCGTACCTGGGGGGTGTCTATAATATGCCTGTAAAGTAGCGCATGTTTCCCGTGTTTAGAATAGTCCCTGCACAGAATTACATTTCTAAAGGAAAAAAAGTCAATTAAAACTACTCGCGGCTATAATGAATGGTCGGGTCCCGGCAATACAGATAAAAGTCATTGAAAAAAACGGCAAACCCCAGTTGAAACCCCCGTTGTGTCAGAGGGGGGCGGGGTCACCCGTACATGTCACTGGGTAACCCCGCGGCTATATAAGAGCTATCAAGCGTGTCTCGGGTCATTCGGTGGGTTGCCTCCCATGGAGGTGGAATCGCTCGTGGCGTAGTGTATCGACGGTCGTAGAAGGATTACATCGCTGTAATTTTTTTTTCTTTTTTATTAAAGGACTTGTCCCAAGCTGTGTGTGTTTTTTTACCATTTTTGTCACTTTTCTGGGTGAAATGGTAGGGGTACAATGTACCCCGTTACCAATTCACATGGGGGGCCGGGATCTGGGGGTCCCCTTTGTTAAAGGGGGTGTCATGTTTATGCAGTAATGTTTGTCTCTCAGCTTACCCCGTCTCCATGTGTTCACCTTAGAGGCCAGCCACTCTCACCTGGCTGCTTAAATAAACTCTCCTCCAAGCATGGCTCCACTCCAGGCCCTATCAGGGAACACTATATTAACCTGTGCACTGCAAGCCAGCCGTGCTGATCAACGTTGTTTGTTAAGCGATTGTGTGTTTGGGTTCCCGCTTGCCGTGTGCTACGTCTGTCTCTGTTTTACCAATCTTGGCTTGTTCTTAACAATCCCTGTTGCTTGTGACCTTCACCTTTGGCTTGTCCTTTGTTTATCCTTGTCTGCTAGATGCCCCGACCTTTGGCTTATCCCCTCAATATCTCTTGTATCCTGAGCTGCTGCTTCCCCTCTATAGCCCACTGTGAGCATGAGCTGGGATACTCTGGGGGCTGCGACCTGTATAAAGTTGCAGCCCAGTCCATCCTCACCACTAAGGGCTCTGGTGAACACCTGCTGGATCTTAGACTCCATGCCCTGGGGAATCTTAGGCTCTAGCTCCCTGTGGGATCCCTGTTAGTGCTCCAGTGGACCTGTCTTCCTTAATCACCCAGTGTTCCATCCCTAGCAGTCAGCCACAGGGTTCACTACCTTAGCGGTGCACTCCTGACCCCAATGGTGTGCATCTGTCACCTGGCTTCAGGTGATCTGCCAGGGGGCTTCCAGATTCCATTAAGCCCCCCATCCGCAGACCCCCACAACCACCGGGCAAGGGTTGTGGGGATGAGGCCCTTGTCCCCATCAACATTGGGACATCCTCCCCATGTTAAGGGCATGTGGCCTGGTACGGTTCAGGAGGGGGGGTGCTCTCTCATCCCCCCTCTTTTCCTGCGGCCTGCCAGGTTGAGTGCTCGAAAAAGGGTCTGGTATGGATTTTTGGAGGGAACCCCACGCCATTTTTTTTTTTTTTGGCGCGGGGTTCCACTTAAAATCTATACCAGACCTGAAGGGCCTGGTATGAAATTTGGAGGGACCCCCACGCATTTTTTTTTTACATTTTGGTTTTCAATTACTTTTATCTGTATTGCCGGGACCCGACAATTCATTATAGCCGCGAGTGGTTTTAAATGACTTTTTTTACTTTAGAAAAGTAATTTTGTGCAGGGATTGTTTTAAACACAGGAAACATGCGCTACTTTATAGGCATACTATAGACACCCCCCCCCTCACCCCCAGGTACGAAATTTAAAGGAATATTTCACTTTTATTGTTTCACTTTAAGCATTATTAAAATCACTGCTCCCTAAAAAACGGCCATTTTTAAAACTTTTTTTGCATTGAGGCAGGACTCGGGTCCCCAAACACTTTTTATGATAATAACTTGCATAGTAACCTTTAAAATTAGCACTTTTGATTTTTCACGTTCGTGTCCCATAGACTTTAACAGTGTTCAAACAAATTTTTTGCCTGTCTGCATGTTCTGCTGCGAATCGAACCGGGGGGTGTTCGGCTCATCCCTATTTATAATACAGTTGTAACTATGCAGGCAACATAACTGCTTTTGCTTAGTTTCAGAAATAATCGTTCTTACCTTTTTAAAAGATTAAAATGTTCTGTCATGTCAGTACCAATCACTCACTGTGTTCATTCATAACTGAAGCATAGTAAGCTGTATCTACTATGCTTTAGTTTGTGAATGAACAGGAAGCTATTCAGCATAGGGCACTTCCCATTCATTCACTGTCTAGTGCAGCTGAGGCTGCAGAGAAAAGAACTGTGGAACCTCTATCATCAGTCCCTTTCTCTGTCTCAAAAGTGAGACAATAAGGGGTCTGTTTGAACCCCCAATAATTCACAAAAGCCCCCCAATGGGGTTCCTAAAAAAAATGTTTTCAATAAAAAATAATATTGAAAAAACGAATTAAAATAATAAATTTGTAAAAATTACATAAAAAGCTAAAATGCATCCACTGCCTTACTAACACCGTCCTCTGACCTACATAATTACTTAGCTGTCTGACTGCCAAAGGGCTTTCCCTATGGGGTTTAAAGGAGGGAGCCACCAATAGCAACCCCTTCTACACCTGTGAACCAAGCCTCCCAGCAACTAGCACCTGGGGCTCCTGGCACCAACCTGTCAACACCTTATACCCTCAGATGCTATATTTGTGGCAAGCTCAAACACCTCAGGAACAACTGTCCTGAGCAATAGAATGCAAGACACTCTTCCACCCTCAACTATGGTACATTTGGTGGACATGGATACTTCTGACATTTCTAATCTCTGGTGATTACATGGGACACCTGGTGCTAACTATGCCTTGCAGCCCTCCTTGGACAGGAAAGATCAAGAACACCGCAAAAACAAAAGGAAAATAAGGGCACATCAGCCTAGCACATTATCTTGAAGAAGAGGGGTTGCCCTTGAAACACATCAGAGTCTGTGATATGCTTCTCAATAACATCTGAGCCGATATGAGGCACGTACAGCGGTTCTGGCTGAAGTCTCTCCTGGCATATGTGATGAGTTTTTAACACGTGCATGTTTGCGAGTATAATCGCTTACTCTTACTTTTAAATAAACAGTGCTTTGCATAATGCACTAGGCTGGTGCTCCCTTCTTTTCCCTTTTGTTTCTCCCTTTGTTAATACACCTGTCCTAGGCATAAGAAGCTGAGTTTCCCTGGCTAGCACCCCTTCCTCGGTGCTGATTGTACATGAAAAAAAAGGGCAACCCTAACAGCCTACTGTCTGTTATTGTGGGCAACCAAACCATCACCGGCTATTAAGATATCACCACAGAATTCACACTAGCTCACACTGAACTGGTGAACAAAAAGAACATCATACCAGAGAAATTCCTTATTCTCACTAGGGTTAAAGAAACCCAAGTGTGTGTAGCTTGTGCATAGGTTTTTTATTGGTTGCGGGACTGGGAGTAGGATGAGAGAGGTTGAGGTCTCCGATGAGTTTCCCACACGGGTGCTTCTATGTGCAGATCTGGGAACCGTGGTCTCATACTTTGAGCCTTCTAGTAGCCAGTATTTGGATCTGACACCCAAGATTTATCAACTGGACCCTCTGGACATACAAAGGTATTGTGCAAGGGATGTGGGTGTGACATCTGGGCAATATGGGGATGAACGGAGGGAGGAAGTGTGTTGGAAATGCACAGATCTTCTAGGAAAAAAAACAGGGAAGGGGTAACCAACTTGCATGCACAGTTATACAAGTACATGTACTGTATGTCTGATGAAGAAAATGTAATGGCTAAGCCTGATGACAATGTTTTGCTGTTGTTAGCTGTTACTGGTAATGATTCAAAGACCACAGAGGCACAGATCAGTGAAATGGTACAAACAACCCCTTTCCTTGCTCTCACCCAGTGGACTCAACCTCTGCTAAACTTCAGTTGCTGTCTTTGTACATCAGATGACAGGTGGCTTGGAGTTGTAGTACTTAAATTGACCCAAGTATAGAGCAGCTCAGAAGCCTAGTCTTCAGCTCTCCAGTGGAGGGAGACAAACAAGAAATTTACTGGGATATTGGAAAGTTGTACAGAAAGAATCAGCCCACCGATAAGAGTAAAAGAACCAGATGAGATATTGAAGACCTTCGGCGATTACTATGCTGGGTTATATACCTCCTCTCTCCCCTCCGGCTCCCACCCGGGGGCCATGTCAGACCTACTGGACCGGGTGGCCCTTGGGTGGTTGTCGGACAGGGAGAGGGAGGCATTGGTTAAACCAATCACAAGTGCGGAAATAATAAAAGCTATAAATTCATTCCCAGGGGAAAAAACACCAGGGCCAGATGGAATCCCTGTTGAATTCTACAAAAAATATAAAGATATATTAGCTCCCAAACTAGAAAAGGTATACTTAGAAGGACTGTTGAAGAAGATGTTGCCGGACTCAATGAGAAAGGCACATATAACTCTAATATATAAAGAGGGCAAAGATCCAAAACTGTGTCCCTCATATAGGCAGATAGCACTATTAAATACAGATTTTAAAATATTAACAAAAATATTAACATCTAGATTACAGCCTCTATTAAAATCCATTATAGACCCAGATCAGACGGGATTTATGCCGCAAAGGACGACAGATGTAAATCTACGTAGATTATTTACGAATATACATGCACACCATAACTGTGAAGGATCAAGGACGGTAGTTTCCCTGGATATAGAAAAGGGCTTTGACACCATAGAATGGCCCTTTCTATGGGAAGTACTTAGGAGGATAGGGTTTCCTTTAAAATTTATTAGCTGGGTCCAAATAATATATAGGAAACCCATGTCAGCAGTTAAACTTAGGGGAAGGCTATCACCCTACTTTGAGCTGTACAGAGGTACAAGACAGGGCTGCCCTCTCTCTACAGCATTATTTGCGATAGCAATAGAGCCAGTGGCAGAGGCTCTAAGGACGTCACAAGAGATTCAGGGACTCCGAATAGGAGGACTGGAGGAGAGGGTAGCCCTATATGCAAATGATATGCTGCTATTTTTAAGAGATGCGGGTCCGTCACTGAATGGGGCGTTAGAGTTATTAAATACCTTCTCACTGTATACGGGACTTAAGGTAAATTGGGGTAAATCATTGTTATTTGCTATAGATCAAGGAGCACAAGATACAGCGACCCCAAATCTCCCATTAAAATGGGTAGCAGAATTTAAATATTTAGGTATAGTTGTATCACGAGAGGTTGAAAAATTTAAAAGTTTGAATTTAGATCCAGTACTACAGGAAAATAGAAAAAAATAAAAAATGTGGGAAAAATTACCTCTATCCCTACTGGGACGTATAAATTTGATAAAGATGAAGATACTCCCTCAGTTGTTATACTTGTTTAGAAACTCACCACAATGGTTATCAAAACTTTTTTTACACAGATACATGGTGAATTATCTTCATTTATATGGCAAAATAAATTGGCTAGAATAAAATTAAATATACTTATGCGCCCAGTGTCTCAAGGAGGGTTGGCCTTCCCGGACCTACATAGATACTATCTAGCAGCACAGCTGGTGACAGTAGGAAGGTGGTTGAATTCTGACGGGCATGATCCTGCCACAGTAGTAGAGGCCGCGATGGTCCAGTCTTTGGGGGCACTGCAGGCACTACCATTTTGCGGGATGAAAAGTAACCGAGATCTAACTCCATCAATGATAACAACAGTAAAAGCATGGAAGGCTGGCATGATAAGAGAGAGTAATTTAAAAACAGACATATCTCCAAATACCCCATTATGGAGAAATCCACAGCTTGGACATTTAGTCTCTATCCCAGATCCTAGAGTATGGACAAAATTTTAAATTAAAAAAATATCACAAGTAATATATGAGGGGAAAATATCTTCATTCGCAGATATGAGAAAAAATTGGAACATCCCTGAGAGTTATCTATTTAGATATGTTCAGCTAACATATGCGCTGTCAGCCCAGTTCCCACAGGGTATACCCCAGTTAATAGAAACGGGTTTAGAAAAGATGATGAGAAAAAAAAAAGAGAAAGGGGGATGATTTCAAATATATATAAACATCTATTAAAGATAGAACAATCAGATATGAACAAACTGAGCGAGTACTGGTTAAGAGATATCCCAGGATTAACAGTAGAAAACTGGGGAAAGATATACAATTTCCCATTTCAAATTCTAATTTCACTTATCAATTTAAAATAACACATAGAAGCTATTTTACACCATATAAATTATCTAAAATATCACCATCTCATTCCCAAAACTGCTGGAGGTGTGCAGGTACCCCTGGAAACTTTATCCATATTTTTTGGACTTGTCCAAAGATAATGATATTTTGGAGAGAGATCCTGAGAATAATTTATAAAGTGACGTCAGTTCAGCTGGACCCAGAGGCAGAGATCTGTTTACTTGGGCTAGTTGGGGAAAATATGCTCTCTATAGAAAGGAGAACACAGCTCGGCCTCCTACTTTTCTATGCAAGAAAGGCAATAGTATTGAATTGGAAGAAGGCCGAAGCTCCCCCACTGGCACAAGTGAAAAATGTAATAAATAATAATTTGACATACTGCAACAGAGGAAAAGAAGAGAAATATGAGAAAATCTGGGCAAACTGGACAGAAAATCCTATGACAGCTGCAGGGGAGAGGGGGGCGGAATTGGGATAGAACTACACCAATGGATGAAAGGGTTAAGAAACACACAAACCTACATCATTTTTTATTTTTTTTTAATGTGAGGATTGATGGGTTAAATTTTTCCTTTTTCTTCAGTTTGGAATAATTGAATTGTTAGAGGTGAAATGTATGATGGAGGATGTATAATTCAACTTAAGATAATAGGATGTACAAAATGTAAAATGTATGATGTATTATGTGAAGGAAAAAAAAATAATGACTAATAAAGAGATTTGTAAAAAAAAAGACAACAGAGGCACAGATCAGTGAAATGGTACAAACAACCCCTTTCCTTGCTCTCACCCAGTGGACTCAACCTCTGCTAAACTTCAGTTGCTGTCTTTGTACATCAGATGACAGGTGGCTTGGAGTTGTAGTACTTAAATTGACCCAAGTATAGAGCAGCTCAGAAGCCTAGTCTTCAGCTCTCCAGTGGAGGGAGACAAACAAGAAATTTACTGGGATATTGGAAAGTTGTACAGAAAGAATCAGCCCACCGATGGCAGTGAGGCAGGTCAAAAGGCAGCTCATTGTACCCAAAAATTTAAGGGGCACTTGTTGACTGTGGGGAAAAATTTCCCCCTAGCAGGTCACTTAGGAATCACTAGTACCCAAGAAATTTGAAATTATTTCTATGTGGGTTTGTATAAAAATAAGAGGGCGCTAATAAAGGTATTTATAGCTATGGTTTAGATAGCATAAACTATATGTAAACAAAATAGCGCATGTAATAAACAAGCAGTGATAAAGTGCATATATTCTAAAAGTGCAATGATAAACAGCAATCTGATAGTTGTAAGCTACGGTTTAGATAGCATACCCTATATAAACACAAAGAACCAAAAACATGCTTAATAAGTTCTGTCAGCAATATATATAGTAACCAAACAATAAAGTGCATATATTTTAAAAGTGCAGTTGTAAACAACAGTCTGTGGATTAGTGTAATACAATAGGAAGTCCATAGGGGGTATAAAGTGGTTGAAGTCTTTAGCCCGTCACCATGGGCAAAACGATCCTGTGGACACACACCGGATGAATAAGGTAAGTAACCTACTTACCAGCTGACCGTGACCCCTTTAACTAAAAAGGCAGGTCATTTAAGGCTTTAGCTGGTATATACTGGACAGATCAGTAGATGGACTATGGACACATCGCTGGAGAACTCGGTATATTATGCCTGGGGGACACTCCGTCTCATATGTTGATCAAAGGAAAAATAGAAAAGAAGACACGGCCATAGCATTATATAGTTTATTAAAAAGTAGGTTTAAAAAATGTACACACCAAATGGCCTATTACTATGGATGGTGCCTTGCCTCGGCACTGGAGGAAAACCACATGTAATCCGGGGGGTTGGAGAACAGCCGTAATCCGGGGGGGTTGGAGAACATGTAATCCGGGGGGTTGGAGAACGCCATACAGCGTTCCACCGCCTGGATGCCGGAAGTGGCCGAAGAGTATCACGTGACCGGGAACAAGCCTCGACATACGTTTTCGTCGTATGACGTCGTCAGGAAGCGTAAAATTATTTCTAGCCTAACATGGCTACAGACATAGCCAACTACTGTCGTCCCTGCGTTACCTGTCCGCATGTTGGCAAGACAGGAAATGTTTAGATAGCTCCATTACAATCTTTTCCTAAAATTTATGAATAATTCTCGTTGCTTTATACATCACCAATCACATTCACACTTCCAGACATCTTTGAATCGTATTGGTTCTAATAAGGGAAAAAGAATCCTAGCGGCCCATGGACTTTTATATGAGTTCATACAAAGTAGGGAGAGGAGAAAAACAGTCAGAGAGCCTACTGGTTCAGGTTAGGCTGTTCAAAATACACAAGGCTATCCTCCAGTGGGTACCAACAGCAAGTTACCATAAAAAAATGCACTAATGGAAGACACGCCCGACCAAAGGATAAAAGAGTCTAAATCAATTTATTCTTTATACTAAAAAAACAGCCAATGCATTTTAGGGCTCAGAATGACCTCTCCATTCATTAGGTCTTCAGTTAAAAAGTTATGTAGACCGATGAAGAGCTTAGGGATTGAGCTCCTCCCCCAGCCAACAAAAAGCCTCCAGTGGCAGATGCCATCTTGGCTGAAAAACTCCATGCCTTACTAGAGCTAGAGATGGTGGAGAGCTCAGACAGGGCGGCTGCCCATCCGAAGCAGGACTCAGCAGGAGACTCTGCCTTGATTCTTTCAGCGATTGAGTTAAGCAAGACCTCTCTCCTCACCCGCAAAAATTGCCTCATTGAGGAATGCAACCTAATTAGGGCAGACCTGGATAAGATCCGCAGCCGCCTCACTGGCACTGAATCTCACATCTCTAACATGGAGGAAATCACTCCATGAAATCGAGCACATATTATACTGATCCTGAAACCAGGGAAGAATAGCACGTTTTGTGCAGCACATTACAAAACTATGATCTGAAAATACTTACGAAAATTCTGGCTACCAGGTTGATAAAGATTCTGCCTTCTTTAATTATTATTGATTAAACTGGCTCTATGCCTAGTAAATCCACAGATGTCAATCTGAGTAGGGGTTTTATACATCTTCAGTTGCCCTCAGTCCTTGCTGGACTCTGGTACTTGGGTTTTAGTGGCATTGGATAAAAAGCTTTTGATTCAGTAGATTGGTCCTATATGTCAGCTGTTTTTTCAAATTGATCAAAGCACTTTACCAAACTCCTATGGCCCTGATCAAACTTTGAGGAGAATTATCCCCCTCCTTTCCCATTGAACAGGGGACCCAACAGGGCCGCCCTTTCTCTCCAGGTTTTTTTTGCTCTTATGGCAGAACACATAGCTACCGCATTCCACAGCTCGCACCAGCTGAAAGGTATCTGTATAGGTTCTATGGAAGAGAAATTGGCATTATGCGCTGATGATCTTATCCTATTCCAGGTCTGTCGCTTCAGGCGGTGTTGGAGCATCTCTCCAGCTTTCATAAACTTTCCAGGTTAAAAGTCAACTGGGACAAATTCTTGATTATCCCCATTAACCCCAGGGGTCTTTAAATTTGCTGTGCATTTTTTGGTGTGTCAATTTCTCAGAACAACATATTATTTTTATTTTTTACTCATGGAGGTTGGTGTCCCTTGTTATTAATTACACATTGTATTTATGAAATCTTATTGCTACTTCCAAAAAAAAACACATCAGGCATGTATGTTGGCTGAAATCAAATTTCCCTTTATTTCGGAAAAAAAACAAACAAAAACCGAAGGGCAACTATTCCGAAATTAGCAGAGAATATAAAGTCATTAGATCCCAAATGCAGACCTGACTATGATCAATAATAAAATCAACAACAGCATGAAATCAGGAGCAGCAGCCAAAGACATACATCATCCCAAGCTGTGGTACTCCATCAACCTTCAATTTCTGGATGAGCAGCTCGAGGCCAGGGAATCACCTCCTGCTCTTCCATGTAGCCTTCCTTCCACGCCTCTCTGCAGCGTTCTCTCCACGGCCCCGTCCACGCACCCTGGCAGGCTGGGCCACTGTGGGTGGTGATGTGGCAGGAGGAGGAGGAGAAGGAGAGAGGGATTGGCCTGCTGCGAGATATGGGTGGCCTCAGTCAGCAGCCCCCTCGCCCCTATGTGTACGGCCATATATATAAGGTGCTCACAAAGGGCCCGTTGTCCCGCCTCCATTCTGAGCAACTTATCCGCCAGATAGGTGCTAAACCCCTCCGTAGGGTTGAGGGGGCCCTCATGATAGCAGCAGCCTCCTGAATCCTCTTTAGTGACTCCTCCTCCACTTGTGTCATCCGCCGTTGTTTTGGCGGTCTGACGTGGAGGGGAGCCACTTGGGAGACGGTGCTGCCACTAGGCCTGGGGACCTACTGAGTCCCACTTGGCCCTGCCTCCTCCTGCCTGCCACACTCCTGACCCTCTTCCTCCTGGCTTGCCTCATCCTGTTTTTAAAAGAAAATGAAAAATTTGATTATTTGGGGAATCTATCACACACAATTTTGATCTCTTTCCTGTTTTTTTTTTTTGGGGGGGGGGGTATGATATCATTTATGGCTAATCCAAACAGTTCAACACAATATTACTTAGTGGACAATAATTATGATCAAAAATACTATACTGGCTGAAGATGTGAAGATCTGGCTCTTCTAGCTCGGGAGGCTCCTCCTCCGCCTCTGCAGGGGTGGAGGGAAGGGTGGAAGGAAGGGTTGAGGGAAGGCTGGAAATAGATTCCCTGGCCTCGATCTGGTCATCCAGAAATTGAAGATGTCTGTAGTACCACAGCTTGGGCTTTACTACATCGTCGGCTGCTGCTCCTGATCTCTTTGACTGGCGCACTTCCTTGTATTTTTTTTTTATAGGAATTACGCAGGTTGTTGATTTTATTATTGATCATAGTGTAGTCTGCATCTGGGATCCATGGCTTCATATCCTCTGCTAACTTGGTAATAGTTGCCCGACGTACATCACTCTTGTGGTACGCAGGGTGTTTCAGTTCCCACAGGTTGCGCTGTTCCTTATATTTTTCTATAAAAATCAGCATCACCCCCGGCTCTCGTAGTTTCTGCATCTTTTTTGAACAACAAGTAAAAAACAAAAGAAAAAAAAGTAAAGGATCAGAATTTATTCTCCTCAACGTATCACAATATTGCCCTTTACAATCATGAAACATTAGAGGCCACTGCAGGCCCGAGTTCCCTTCTTACCTTAGTTTACTTCGTTGGTTCACTTCCGGTCGTCCTTACTCCGCGCATCCCTAATAACTTCTTTCCCCTTTTTATAGCCTGCGCATGCGTGTAACTCCGCCCTCGTCGCCCGCCCATGACGGACTTTTTCAGCATTTCCCCGCCCCTTAACGATCGGCGCACAGTGTGAGACGGCGACATGTCGCAGACACAGGTGGCTTCTTTAGTTGAAATTACCGACGAGGAAAGCCCGGAGGCGGAAACGTCACGATCCAGTCAAAAAAGATACAAGGCGACTAATATGTATTTTTCGGAGATGGCGGAGATGGTGGACATTCTGCGGAGGAAGGATTACGATGGCAAGCATGGCCCATACGACACCCCTAATATCCGGAAGTCACAAATTATGGACAAAGTTGCGAAGACTCTCTATAAAAAATATGGGGTCAGGAGATCCAAGGAACAACTCCGTAAAAGGTGGTCAGACCTGAAGCTCAGGGAGCCGGAGCAGTATAGGAAGCTTATAAAAAGCATTGAAAAAAGTAAGTTTATTTTACTGTGTTCTTTCACATTGTAATATGTATTCTTCCATGTTTTGCACCATGTGCTTGGCTTGACTGGTTTCACATTTTAAAATCTCAACTTTTATGTTAAGTGGAGAGTCCACTTATTTGCTAAATGTGTTTAAAAAAAAATTGCTGCTCTTCCCCCAAACATGTTTGGCACATATCCACGTAAACTACATGTGGGCATGCCTCATTTTACTTCAACAATGTTTATCTACACATTGTTGGCTAGATGATGTGTTGTAAGGAAATTTAGAATGTGAATGAAAGAATAAACTGTATTCTGGGTAAAGGAGATGACACTCCAGCAGTTGTGTACTCTTTTTTGTTCTTCATCAAGATACTATACTCTGGGCCACATGACCAAATATCTTAACGGTGTCACACACAGGTGGTCCAGTGGATACCTTGGTGGTTATCCAGGTGAATTTGTGAGTGTCCTCTAGGCATGTGCACACTGAAATATTTTGTTTCGGAATTTCGTTTTCGTCCGAAAAATAAATTTATTTAGTTACTCCCGAAATTCGTTTTTATTTATTTTGTTTTTCGTTAGAAATTGCATTCGTCCGAAAATCTGAATTAATTAAGGTCGAATCTGTCATTGAAGGCTTATGGTGTCTGTCGAATGTTCAAAGAAGATTCGACGGAGCAGTGAAACTGTACGACGCTGCAATCATACATTTCCGGTCGAATGTTCCACCCACAAGCTATAGAAGAATTCTAATGTTGTATGACTAGTAATAATTATATTTATTCATTACTATTACTAGTCAACCAACATTAGAATTCTTCTATAGCCTATGGGCGGATGCATTTGACCGGAAATGTACGATTGCAGCGTCGTACAGTTTTGCTGCACCGTCGAATCTTCTAACTTTCGATGCTTTGTCGAATCTTCGTCATTCTAGCTATTTTACTGCTCCTCCTCTTTGGTTACAATCAGCCAATAACATTCATCATCAACTTTATTTTTATTTTACTTCCCCCACCCAATTCCAGCAGTGATCTTTTCTCTCTATGTCGAATCTTTTCTCTCTATAATAACAAATCTTTTCTCTCCTATGTCGAATCTTTTCTCTCTATAATAACAAATCTTTTCTCTCCTATGTCGAATCTTTTCTCTCTATAATAACAAATCTTTTCTCTCTATGTCGAATCTTTTCTCTCCTATGTCGAATCTTTTCTCTCCTATGTCGAATCTTTTCTCTCCTATGTCGAATCTTTTCTCTCCTATGTTGAATCTTTTCTCTCTATAATGTCAAATCTTTTCTCTCCTATGTCGAATCTTTCTCTCCTATGTCGAATCTTTTCTCTCTATAATGTCGAATCTTTTCTCTCTATGTAGAATAATCTTGGACTAATAGAGTTAAGGTTAGGCACATTCAACCACAGGTTCGATAGACACAGATTGTTATTGTCAGCGTCACGTCGAATCTCCTATCTATATCGAACTGTTGTAGCAACGAAAACGAAAATAAAGCATTTGTTTATGTCGGATCTTTCGGTTTTCGGATTCTGTGCTTTCGTTTTCGTTTGTTAAAACGATAACGAAAATAGCTGAAATTCGGACGAAAATGCATTCGGACGAAAACAAATCCACATGTCTAGTGTCCTCCAAAATAACATGCTGCTTTGTTGAGTTTACAAGCTCTCATATGTTCATCTTGAAACTCAGGGCCAAATATCAATTGGACCCCACTTTAAAACATTGAGAATCCATTTTCAGGCCTAAAAAGTTTGTGGGCTAAAAGGATACATTTTTTTGTCTATTCCCATAGGGGAGAGGAGAGTGGGAGGACACCATGCTCATGAGACGAGGAACCCAACACCACAGAAACTCCCCGAAGATCCCAAAGCAGACAAAGTTCAGCAGGTTCAGGAAGTGGAGGGGGAGAAAGTGGAGGTGGAGGAAGGGGAGGTGGAGGAAGGAGAGGTGGAGCTTATCAGCACAACAGGTCAGTGTCTGTCACCACAACTTCAAGGTAAATACAGATATAGGCCTGCATAGTTTTAAAATATTTGTTTCTTTTTAGGGACTGAACGTGGGGGTGTGTCAGGAAGTCCAAATCCTCCATTCTCGAGTGCCAGCGCCAAAATAATCATTCAGGAAATCATGGAATGCAGTAGCGAAATGGACATTATGAGAAAGAGAATGATTGTGATTTAGCAAAAATATAAAAACATGATAGATATTTTGGGGAGAATAGTGTGACCTCCCCCCCTTTTTGTGTGTTTTGTTATGTGTCGGAATTTTTCTATGGGATTTCCACCAGCCCAAATGTGAAGATGCACACACTGAAGACTCAACATGTGCTATCTGCCGTCACAGGATATCTATATCCCTGTTTTGGGGGTGCAACCTCTTCCTCCCTCCTCAAGTAGGGGAGAGGAAGGGTTTTCACCCCCAAAGCACGTCCATTGATCCCCCATGATGGCAGATAACACATGTTTACCCTAGCCATGGGATCATGTTGAAGATACCCATTTGAGCCCCAAAAAGAAAGTGTGGTTCTTCACATTTGGGATGGATCAGGGGTAACATCACCCCATCTCCTGTTTGTATTTTTCACTGTGTTATTTTATTACTTTTTAATGAAAAAAAATGTGGCTTTTGACCCATGCATGTTTCTGCAAAAAAAGCCGCACAAAACACCCAAAAAAATTTTCCAAAAAAAACCAAAACTGTGTTGCAATCAATAAAAACATTGGGAAAGTCGAAAAAAGGTGTGCCTTGTTGTTTCTATGCTCAATAGCAGTTCTGAAGATGCAAAATGAGTGTTTTTACCTCTGAGATTGGAGGCTATTTACTAAGGAGAAATACACTTGGCACTACTAGAACCTGGGAGACACATAAACCACAAATAAAAGAATGACAACACAAGTTTGTAGTAAATCAAATATTTTTGTTTATTTAAAAAAGGTAACATCAAAGGTCCGATCTGGTCTGGCATTGCGATGGCCCCCCTACCCGTGAAGTACTCTACGTATTTCTGACATACTTCACTGGCACTTTGGGGGGCCAAGCCAGTACGGGCAGTAATGAGGCCGGTCAGATTTATCAGTTCAGAGGGAACGGCCTCAGACCCAACTGATGACACATAATTTGTGGAGAATTTTCTTAAAAAATTGTGCAACAAGCAGCAGCAGTACACAATGTTGTTGAGTTTATATTCCGCCAAATTTATAGCTGTCTGGAACAGGCGGAACCGGCTGGCCATTATCCCAAAGGCATTCTCCACAACTCTCCGGGCTCTGGCCAGCCGGTAATTAAAAACCCTCCTCTCCGGGGTAAGGGTACGTTGGGGAAACGGCCGCATGAGGTGTGGTCCTAGTCCAAAAGCTTCATCCGCGATGAAAACGAACGGTAGCCCTTCCACGTTCTCTGCATCTGGAGGCAGTGCAAGACCCCCAGCCTGCAGACGGTGAGCGAACTCTGTCTCAGCGAATACTCTGCCATCGGACATCCGCCCGTTCTTCCCCACGTCCACATACAGGAACTCGTACCGTGCCGACACCACCGCCATTAACACTATGCTATTAAAACCTTTATAGTTAAAATAGTATGACCCCGAACGGGGGTGGCGGCACTATGTGGACGTGCTTCCCATCAATTGCCCCTCCGCAGTTGGGGAAATCCCACCGCTGGGCAAATTGGGAGGCCACAGTCAGCCATTCCTGTGGTGTGCTAGGGAACTGTGGAGTCAAACAAAAAGAAGACATTAGTACGGTTTATGTTTACAGTGCAAGCAGATTACACACAAAAACATTGTTGACCAACATCATTCTAACATTATTATTTAGGGGAGTATTTCCTACCAATAAACAAAGGCCCACTTAGCAGATGCCTCACCCCCGCTGAGTGGACATTCTAAAATAATCTAAGGGGGGGCCTAAGGTGATTATGGGGGATCCAAAAAAAGGCTCTACCACTCTGCTGAGCTTGATTGAGAACAAAAAAATTCTTTACATCTTTAGGGGGGGGAGGGAGGGTTGTCAAACTACGCGGGAAATGACCCCAAAAAAAGGAAAAGGAAAATAGAAGGCTAGCTGGGTTTGCACCCACGATTTGCAGGCTAGCTGGGTTTGCATCCGTGCTTCTTCATCAGGCGTGCTTCGAACGCGCGCATCCTCCCCGCTGACCCCACGACCCGGATGTACTCTGTCGTTGTGTTCCAGCAAAGTCGTCCTCCGCTCCTCCATTGCGAGTGAGCAGTTCCACTCTACGGCATAATCGGCGACTTTTGAGATGAGGTCCAGAGACACCATCTTCCCTCCACCTCTGGATACACAGCTTCACATGCCCGGGATGAGCGGATGAACCCAACTATCCCAGTCTTCATACAGATAAGCTCTGTTATATTCTCCTCTTGTAAGTGGATTACCTGCTATTGATTTTATATTTCAATAAATTTTAACTGATTGCTACGCTTAGAAGGCGCTGCTTTTTTGTTTTTGTTTCTCTTGTACTATTTCAGATCCCTTCTATCTGTCAGCCGGCAGCCTTCTTTGTGGACTAGTCATTTTTATAAGTATGGACTAATATGACTTTGATCTAATGAGTTTATTCCTCCCAATCATTTTACCGCTGTTCCTATATTAGTTTTGTTTATACACCCTTATCCCGAGTGCGCTTGATTAACCCCTTGTGTCAACTGAAAAGGCAGCAGTTGAAGCGCTAGCAATTTAGCCAAGCTAGCATTCAACCGCTGGGCATGTGGATGGCTGGGAGTGAACTTCTTTCGACGGTCCAGCAGCTGGGGCAGGGAAATTTGCCTGCTAGAATCTAGTGGTGCAATGGATCTGTGACGATCCGTGATCCGAACGGGTCACCCCGTTTGGATCGGCACACACCGCGATCCGCGGCCTCGGCCTTAGGAAAGGCCGCGGCTTCGGCCTAGCTCCGGAGCCGCGCCCATCTTGGTACACCGGCGGCGGCGGCCGCCTTGTGCGTGCTGACGTCATCACCCCTCATCCTCGCTGCTCGTAGATCTGAACTGGCCGGCGGGAGAGACTAAGGTAAGTGGGGGAGATGCCCATTACAGGGGGAGAAGATTGTGGATATTACAGGGGGAGAAGATTGTGGATATTACAGGGGGAGAAGATTGTGGATATTACAGGGGGAGAAGATTGTGGATATTACAGGGGGAGAAGATTGTGGATATTACAGGGGGGGAAAATTGTGGATATTACAGGGGGGGAAGATTGTGGATATTACAGGGGGAGAAGATTGTGGATATTACAGGGGGGGAAGATTGTGGATATTACAGGGGGAGAAGATTGTGGATATTACAGGGGGAGAAGATTGTGGATATTACAGGGGGGAGAAGATTGTGGATATTACAGGGGGGGAAGATTGTGGATATTACAGGGGGGGGGAAGATTGTGGATATTACAGTGAGGGGGAAATTACGTGGATATTAGTAATTTTTTTTTTTTTTTTGCCGATCCGAAAATGATCCGATCCGTGACCCCTGATCCGAGGATCGATCCGATCCGTGAGTTTTTTGATCCGTTGCACCCCTACTAGAATCGAACGTCGGTGTACTGCTAGCAGAGTGCCCGCAAGTACTTGGCTGTGACACACCTAATTCTACACCTTCATTCCTCTCAGTGCAGGTTTCAGAGAGGACTGAAGGTATAGTGGGGTTGGAGATCCCAGCTGATGCGGTGCAAGAAGAGGTCCGCTTTGTTCTTTGGTGTGGGTCTTTAAGGTAGGCTTGCCAATGAGCTTCATGGCAGGTCAACATATGTCTGGTCAAGCATGTGGTGCCCAAGCGGCTGATGTTTTGGCCACGCGATATACGCTTGAGACATATGTTGCAAACAGCAGCTGTGCGATCTGATGCACTCGACTCAAAAAAGGCCCACACCAAAGAACTTTTTGAATAATGGGCAGAGGCAGCGCCCTGCACAGGCGGAGCTCTGCGGTGTGATTCCGTCGATGTGCTGCCCTTACACTGGCCCAAAGAGGGCATCCTGCCTCGTTGGAGATGTGCCTCCTCCTCCTCCTCTCTCCTATTAGGCACCCACGTGGAGTCAGTGACCTCATCATACCCTTCCTCCTCATCACTGGAGCCAATCTGGCAGTATGCTGCAGCTGCTGGAACATGACTGCCAGATTGGTGTCCTTCTTGAGCATCCCCTCTCTCTGCTCTCATGCTACTGCCTTCCTCTAGCTGGGTATCATCATCAGACCCTTCGTAACGCTGGGCATCCTCCTGGAGCATGTACCCAACACTGTGCTCAAACAGTTCGGGGGACTCCTCAGGAGGACATGGTTGGTCTAGGGAAGGAGTGACTGATGATGACATTGATACCAGGGAAGAGGACGCTTTGGCAGCTGCTTTGCCAGTACCCTGAGCCTGGGTGAGAGAGGATGAGGAGGATGAGGAGGGCTTGGTCATCCACTCTACCAAGTCTTCGGCATGATGTGGCTCAACACGTCCAGTTGCCGAAAAGAAGGACAAGCGTGTCCCATGGCCACGTGCTGATGGCGATGCACCGCGTCCACGACCAGCACTGTTGTCTCTAGACACAGAGCCTGCTTGCCCTCTTTTATTGGCTCCTGACTGTCTGCCTCTCCTTGTTTGCCTTCCAGACATTCTAATGGCCTGCAGGGAAATGGGAAAACCAGCAATAAGGCCTAGCTTCAGGAGTATATTTTGCAGGAATCACACTATGCCTGCTGTAGGTGCTGCAAATGCCTGTGGGTGTAACACACCAGGAAAAAGCAGCAATACAGGCTAACTTCAGGTGTAATATGATCAGGAGGCACACTCCGCCCGCTGTAAGTGCCGCAAATGCCTGTTGGTGTAACATACCAGGAAAAAGCAGCAATACAGGCTAACTTCAGGTGTAATATGATCAGGAGGCACACTCCGCCCGCTGTAAGTGCCGCAAATGCCTGTTGGTGTAACACACCAGGAAAAAGCAGCAATACAGGCTAACTTCAGGTGTAATATGATCAGGAGGCACACTCCGCCCGCTGTAAGTGCCGCAAATGCCTGTTGGTGTAACACACCAGGAAAAAGCAGCAATACAGGCTAACTTCAGGTGTAATATGATCAGGAGGCACACTCCGCCCGCTGTAAGTGCCGCAAATGCCTGTTGGTGTAACACACCAGGAAAAAGCAGCAATACAGGCTAACTTCAGGTGTAATATGATCAGGAGGCACACTCCGCCTGCTGTAAGTGCTGCAAATGCCTGTTGGTGTAACACACCAGGAAAAAGCAGCAATATAGGCTAACTTCAGGTGTATAATGTGCAGGAGGCTTAGCAACAATGACACTGACACTGTCCCCTGCCTATCCTTCTCTCTCCCTGCACACAAGGTTTATCAAAGTATATGACACTGACACTCTCCCTGCCTATCCTTCTCTCTCCCTACACACAAGGTTTAGCAAAGAATATGACACTGACACTCTCCCTGCCTATCCTTCTCTGTCCCTACACACAAGGTTTAGCAAAGAATATGACACTGACACTGTCCCCTGCCTATCCTTCTCTCTCCCTGCACACAAGGTTTATCAAAGTATATGACACTGACACTCTCCCTGCCTATCCTTCTCTCTCCCTACACACAAGGTTTAGCAAAGAATATGACACTGACACTCTCCCTGCCTATCCTTCTCTGTCCCTACACACAAGGTTTAGCAAAGAATAGATTTGACACTGTCCCTGCCTATCCTTCACTTTCCCTGCTCCGGAACACACTACACGAGGCCACCGCGCTGGCGGCCTTTTATAGTGTGGGGCGTGTACTAAACCCCCTCAGCTATTATTGGCCACAGGCATCCTGCCTGTGGCCAATCATTGCTCTCCCCGCTGCCGGCGCTGTGATTGGCCAAGCATGCAGGGTCACAGTGCATACTTGGCCAATCACAGCGCCGGGATTACACTGCGATGGCGCAGTGTATTGTGGGCCGTTCGCGTCACTCGAATTTTGCGCGAACGGCCCAAATCGTTCGTTGTTCGCCGAACGCGCGAACAGCCGATGTTCGAGTCGAACTTATGTTCGACTCGAACACCGAGCTCATCCCTAGTGGAGGTACCAGATCTGGATTGGGAGGACTGGGAATATACCATCCTTCAACTAGTCTTTTTTAGGGACAAGTTGATCCAGTTTAAAATACCACATACAACTTAATATACCCCTTGCAGGATACATAAAATACATCCACATTGTCCTTCCCACTGTGGGCAAAGCTTTGAGGGCTCTGCAATTTATGTTCACATGTTTTGGATCTGTCCTTGGATTCAGGTTTTTTGGCTGTCAGTTCTGCAATTTATATCCAGTCTGACTACCATTCAGGTTCTGCTTTGGAAAAATGTATGCATATTAGATTTAGCGGAGGCACTAGCTCCAATCAGGGCGATTAGGTCTCTGCTGGGTCTATTGTTATTCTATGCTAGGAAGTCGATTGTATTAAGGTGGAAGTCAGCCGCATCCCCTACCAAAGGTCATTAGAAATCTCTTGTTAATTCACTAGCCCCCTTGCATTAAGATATGTACAAATCTCGGGGGTATCCTAAGAAATTTCACGAGATTTGGGACTTATGGCTTGAATCCGATGTTACAACTGTAGGACTGCCCGGGCCTGTTAGCACCTGAGGATGCTTTACAGGTATATCCACTTTTAGTTTCCAAAGGAATCCCTCCCAATTGAGGAGACCTATTTTGTACATTTTACATTGACTTTTGTATTTCATGTGGTGTGCCACTAAATGGCTTTCCGTAGTTCCTGCAATTAGTTGGGACAGGTATTATTTTTCTTGTGCTCTTCTCCTCACTTACATACAGGCCCGGATTTACTCCCTTTGCTGCCCCAAGGCCGGGTCCTTCAATGCCGCCCCCCGCCCTCTGTGGCTCACGCATGCATTTGCAAATGCGTGCGGACAAAACCCCTGTTTTTAACGCATACTGTTAGACAGGTTAATTGGTTGTCTGCGAGCTGGTAGGTAAGTAGGCTTGGTTTTTCCTGGGCATTCCCCAGGCCTTGTTGTTACCTGTTTCAGCCTTCCAATGCTGCTTACTGCGATGGCCAGCTATAGATGGGGGCGGTGGACAAGTTTGTTTTTCACCTATAGTGTTTGTATTGGTCCAGCAGCGCACCAACACCTTTGCAGCCATTGTGCTATATGCTGGGTGTTTGGTGTGCTCCTGTACCTTTAAGGAGGGGTGGCTCCCCTTCAGTCCACCTGTCCTCATCTATCCATCAGAATGCATGTGCCTCCATTGTGGGGACACTCATAGTTTAGTGTAGGACCACAGACTCCAGGGTGCCTTGGTGTGGCTCTGTGGCTCACGCATGCTTTTGCAATTGCGTGTGGACAAAACCCCCTGTTTTTAACGCATACTGTTAGACAGGTTAATTGGTTGTCTGCGAGCTGGTCGGTAAGTAGGCTTGGTTTTTCCTGGGCATTCCCCAGGCCTTGTTGTTACATGATTTTTCTTGTGCTCTTCTCCTCACCTACATACAGGCCTGGATTTACTCCCTTTGCCACCCCAAGGCCGGGTCCTTCAATGCCGCCCCCCCGCCAAAAAAAAAATAAAAGTCGCCCAACCCGTGCCCATCATTGCCACCTCACCGTGCCCATCATTGCCGCCTCACCATCATTGCAGCCTTACCATGCCCTCATTGCTGTCTCACCATCAGTGCTGCCTTATTGTGCCCTCATTGCAACCTCCCTCACCATTATTGCTGCCTTACTGTGCCCTCATTGCAGCCCCCCTCACCATCATTACAGGCCCCCTCACCATCATTACAGCCCCCTCACCATCATTACAGCCCGCCCCCTCACCATTATTGCAGCCCCCCTCACCATCATTGCAGCCCGCCCCCTTACCATCATTACAGCCCCCCTCACCATCATTACAGCCCCCTCACCATCATTGCAGCCTCCCTCACCATCATTGCAGCCCACCCCCCTCACCATCATTGCAGCCCTCCCCCCTCACCATCATTGCAGCCCCCCTCACCATCATTGCAGCCTTACTGTGCCAAACAATGTAGCCTCACCAGTCAGTGTGTGCATTACGCACATCGGGCATCTCCTGCTTCTGCTGTGTCTCCCTGTGAAAAGTTTGGGCGCGCTGTGATAAAAGTCCTGCCCTCCTCCTAGACAAGCTCGTGTGATAGACAGAACACTGCCTCTATCACACGAGCTGGTCTAGGAGGAGGGCTGGACTTTTATCACAGCGCGCCTGAACTTTTCACAGTGAGCTCCATGACACAGCAGTCTCCCGAGTCACGCTGTGTGTTACAACCGGCGCCGCCCCTGCACCCACTGCCGCCCTGAGGCCTGGCCTCGGTGGCCTTGTCGGGAATCCAGCCCTGCTTACATACCTCGGTGAGCATGTTGCTTAGCTCTCTATGAGCAGTAATTAGGTATTGTTTACTGTTTTGTTATGTACTGTAAGTGCCTCAAGTCAGAATATGCTCAGATGGCTCTGTTTTGTAACTTTGTAAGTTTGAAAAAAAGAACTTTGAATGGACTCAGTCTTCTGTGTGAGTCTGTGTAGAGAAGCTAATTGCTGGAGCAGATACTGCTGGCCAGTAAAGCCTCCTACACACGATCAGATATCCTATGGATTCTCATCCGATGGTTTTGTCCATCGGAAATCCGATGAAGCTGACTTCCATCAGTCTTGCCTACACACCATCAGTCAAAAAACCGACCGTTCCAAACGCGGTGACGTAAAACACTCAGATGAGCCGAGAAAAATTAAGTTCAATGCTTCTGAGCATGCGTCGACTTGATTCTGAGCATGAGTGGGTTTTTTATCATGTTCTATTTTTTAAAACCGATGGAAAAAAGACAGATGGGTCCCGTACACGATCGGTTTGTCTGATGAAAACAATCCATCGGACGGTTTTCATCGGTTAAACCGATCGTGTGTACAGGGCTTTACTCTCCTGATCCAGCAATTCGTTTCCCTACACAGATTCACACAGAAGACTTGAATCCATTTAAAGTTCCTAGAGTTAAATGAAGCTAAAAGGGGGAGGTTTTTTTTCCTACCCCTGAGACACCTTGGCTGTTTTTAGGTTTAAACTAACAAATTTATTTGGACTTTTTTATCCTTTGGTCTGGCAGTCCTTCCATTAGTTCATTCCCTTCCCTTGAATTTTTGTGGTGGCCGTAAGAAGCATCCTACTAATAGATATTTTTAGTCTTTCTGTCAGTAAAATGCCATTTAGGTGGCAAAAAGCCTAATGCCGCGTACACACGACCGTTTTTAATGTCATTGACAACGTTTTTCTCGATGTGATTCTTCTCAAGCCTGCCTTGCCTACACACGAACATGAAAAAAAATGCTAGAGCAAAGCGCGGTGATCTACGAAATGTACGACGGCACTATAAAGGGGAAGTTCCATTCGGATGGCGCCACCCTTTGGGCTGCTTTTGCTGATCCTTGTGTTAGTAAAGTTTGGTGAGAGACGAGTCACGCTTTTCAGCCTCGTGCTCTTCAGTCCGTTACAGCGTGACGAATGTGCTATCTCCATTACAAATGCTAGTTTTACCAGAACGAGCGTCTCGTCACTTGCTTCTGGGCATGCGCGTTTTTTTCACGTCGTTAAAGCCTACACACGGCCGTTTTTCATGACGAGAAAAACGACGACGTGAAAAACGATGAGAAAAATTAGAACATGTTCCAAATTTTTAATGCCCATTTTTCAAAAATGCTCTGGAGCCCACACACGATCGTCTTTAATGACCAAATAAAAAAATTGCATTTTTCTCGTCATTAAAAACGGTCAAGTGTATGTGGCATAAAGGTTATTAGCTTCAGGTAGATACATACATACATACATCACTTAATTTATAAACTAATAATATTAAGCTTTATTATACTTTGTCTTGTATACATCTCTGATTAGTTGACCAATAGCACAAACCTGCACCCAAGAAAACAAACAGATAATTATAAAATGAAGAAGAAGCAATTAGAAGGGTTTTGCAGCAAGTCATTTATAAAGGTTAAAGTACTTTGCTTTAGGTTTAACTTGTTTTCTTCAGCAAGCAGTAGGTATATAAATAACATAATCACAGCAGTTTGGAGAAGCTACTTGAAGTGCATATGGTAATGCATCAATTTTCTTCATCATTGCAATAGTCTAATCTATGCACCCTAACTGCTAAGCTGAATTGTTTGAGCTGAAAATAGGTTGTCATGATCAAAATACAAAAATATGGTACCAAGTAGCCCTTTAAGAGAAGGAAAGAAAATACCTAGGCTCTTTTAGCTGAACTCTTAATTTGAAAAAAATAGTTTCCTGGTTGTTATGCTGCTCAAAAGGCTTCAGTGCTCCAAGTCACATTCTTGAGACAAATATGCAGCTAGCTGTACAATATTTTTAGTGTTAATAATGAAGCTAGAGGCAGCCAGGTAACTAGCATTTTCAGAAGGAGCTTATTATATTAGCCCCTTTATTTATCTTATTACAGGTTCCTTTTAAATTGAACCGGTCACAAAACAATTACTTTTGGGAAAGCTGTTGTTACCTACTTAAGGTAATGCATTTGGAAAAGCTGTTATTGGCTACTTATGGTTAGGGATGAGCTTCGTGTTCGAGTCGAACATACGTTCGACTCGAACATCGGCTGTTCGATCGTTCGACGAAGATCGAACGATTTGGGCCGTTCGCGCCAAATTCGAGTGACGCGAACGGCCCACAATGCACTACGCCATCGCAGTGTCATCCAGGCGCTGTGATTGGCCAAGCATGCACTGTGACCCCGCATGCTTGGCCAATCACAGCGCCGGCAGCGAGGAGAGCAATGATTGGCCACAGGCAGGATGCCTGTGGCCAATTATTGCTGAGGGGGTTTAGTACACGCCCCACACTATAAAAGGCCGCCAGCGCGGCAGCCTTGTGTAGTGTGTTCCGGAGCAGGGAAAGAGAAGCATAGGCAGGGACAGTGTCATTTTTTTTCCTTTACTAATCCTGGATTCCTTGTGTTTAGAGACAAATAAGGATAGGTAGGGAGAGTGTCAGTGTGTTATTCTGTGCTAAACCTTGTTTGTAGGGACAGAGAGGTACAGTGAGGGAAAGTGTCAGTGTGCTATTCTGTTCTAAACCAATCTTGCTGAACCATATTTTCAATCCTTGAGTTTAGGGACAGAGAGGTACAGTGAGGGAAAGTGTCAGTGTGCTATTCTGTGCTAAATCTTGTTTGTAGGGACAGAGTAGGACAGTGAGTGAAACTGACAGTGTGCTATTCTGTTCTAAACCAATCTTGCTGAACCATATTTGAAATCCTTGAGTTTAGGGACAGAGAGGTACAGTGAGGGAAAGTGTCAGTGTGCTATTCTGTGCTAAATCTTGTTTGTAGGGACAGAGTAGGACAGTGAGGGAAAGTGTCAGTGTGCTATTCTGTTCTAAACCAATTTTGCTGAACCATATTTGAAATCCTTGAGTTTAGGGACAGAGAAGGACACTCGTGGAAACTATCAGTGTGCTATTCTGTGCTAAATCTTGTTTGTAGGGAGGGACAGAGTAGGACAGTGAGGGAAAGTGTCAGTGTGCTATTCTGTTCTAAACCAATTTTGCTGAACCATATTTTCAATCCTTGAGTTTAGGGACAGAGAGGTACAGTGAGTGAAACTGACAGTGTGCTATTCTGTTCTAAACCAATTTTGCTGAACCATATTTGAAATCCTTGAGTTTAGGGACAGAGAGGTACAGTGAGTGAAACTGACAGTGTGCTATTCTGTTCTAAACCAATTTTGCTGAACCATATTTGAAATCCTTGAGTTTAGGGACAGAGAAGGACACTCGTGGAAACTATCAGTATGCTATTCTGTGCTAAATCTTGTTTGTAGTGAGGGACAGAGTAGGACAGTGAGGGAAAGTGTCAGTGTGCTATTCTGTTCTAAACCAATTTTGCTGTTCTATATTTGAAATCCTTGAGTTTAGGGACAGAGAAGGACACTCGTGGAAACTATCATTGTGCTATTCTGTGCTAAATCTTGTTTGTAGGGACAGAGTAGGACAGTGAGGGAAAGTGTCAGTGTGCTATTCTGTTCTAAACCAATTTTGCTGAACCATATTTTCAATCCTTGAGTTTAGGGACAGAGAGGTACAGTGAGTGAAACTGACAGTGCGCTATTCTGTTCTAAACCAATTTTGCTGAACCATATTTGAAATCCTTGAGTTTAGGGACAGAGAGGTACAGTGAGTGAAACTGACAGTGTGCTATTCTGTTCTAAACCAATTTTGCTGAACCATATTTGAAATCCTTGAGTTTAGGGACAGAGAAGGACACTCGTGGAAACTATCAGTGTGCTATTCTGTGCTAAATCTTGTTTGTAGGGAGGGACAGAGTAGGACAGTGAGGGAAAGTGTCAGTGTGCTATTCTGTTCTAAACCAATTTTGCTGTTCCATATTTGAAATCCTTGAGTTTAGGGACAGAGAAGGACACTCGTGGAAACTATCAGTGTGCTATTCTGTGCTAAATCTTGTTTGTAGGGAGGGACAGAGTAGGACAGTGAGGGAAAGTGTCAGTGTGCTATTCTGTTCTAAACCAATTTTGCTGAACCATATTTTCAATCCTTGAGTTTAGGGACAGAGAGGTACAGTGAGTGAAACTGACAGTGTGCTATTCTGTTCTAAACCAATTTTGCTCAACCATATTTGAAATCCTTGAGTTTAGGGACAGAGAGGTACAGTGAGTGAAACTGACAGTGTGCTATTCTGTTCTAAACCAATTTTGCTGAACCATATTTGAAATCCTTGAGTTTAGGGACAGAGAAGGACACTCGTGGAAACTATCAGTGTGCTATTCTGTGCTAAATCTTGTTTGTAGGGAGGGACAGAGTAGGACAGTGAGGGAAAGTGTCAGCGTGCTATTCTGTTCTAAACCAATTTTGCTGTTCCATATTTGAAATCCTTGAGTTTAGGGACAGAGAAGGACACTCGTGGAAACTATCAGTGTGCTATTCTGTGCTAAATCTTGTTTGTAGGGAGGGACAGAGTAGGACAGTGAGGGAAAGTGTCAGTGTGCTATTCTGTTCTAAACCAATTTTGCTGAACCATATTTGAAATCCTTGAGTTTAGGGACAGAGAAGGACACTCGTGGAAACTATCAGTGTGCTATTCTGTGCTAAATCTTGTTTGTAGGGAGGGACAGAGTAGGACAGTGAGGGAAAGTGTCAGTGTGCTATTCTGTTCTAAACCAATTTTGCTGTTCCATATTTGAAATCCTTGAGTTTAGGGACAGAGAAGGACACTCGTGGAAACTATCAGTGTGCTATTCTGTGCTAAATCTTGTTTGTAGGGAGGGACAGAGTAGGACAGTGAGGGAAAGTGTCAGTGTGCTATTCTGTTCTAAACCAATTTTGCTGAACCATATTTTCAATCCTTGAGTTTAGGGACAGAGAGGTACAGTGAGTGAAACTGACAGTGTGCTATTCTGTTCTAAACCAATTTTGCTCAACCATATTTGAAATCCTTGAGTTTAGGGACAGAGAGGTACAGTGAGTGAAACTGACAGTGTGCTATTCTGTTCTAAACCAATTTTGCTGAACCATATTTGAAATCCTTGAGTTTAGGGACAGAGAAGGACACTCGTGGAAACTATCAGTGTGCTATTCTGTGCTAAATCTTGTTTGTAGGGAGGGACAGAGTAGGACAGTGAGGGAAAGTGTCAGTGTGCTATTCTGTTCTAAACCAATTTTGCTGTTCCATATTTGAAATCCTTGAGTTTAGGGACAGAGAAGGACACTCGTGGAAACTATCAGTGTGCTATTCTGTGCTAAATCTTGTTTGTAGGGAGGGACAGAGTAGGACAGTGAGGGAAAGTATCAGTGTGCTATTCTGTTCTAAACCAATTTTGCTGAACCATATTTTCAATCCTTGAGTTTAGGGACAGAGAGGTACAGTGAGTGAAACTGACAGTGTGCTATTCTGTTCTAAACCAATTTTGCTGAACCGTATTTGAAATCCTTGAGTTTAGGGACAGAGAAGGACACTCGTGGAAACTATCAGTGTGCTATTCTGTGCTAAATCTTGTTTGTAGGGAGGGACAGAGTAGGACAGTGAGGGAAAGTGTCAGTGTGCTATTCTGTTCTAAACCAAATTTGCTGTTCCATATTTGAAATCCTTGAGTTTAGGGACAGAGAAGGACACTCGTGGAAACTATCAGTGTGCTATTCTGTGCTAAATCTTGTTTGTAGGGAGGGACAGAGTAGGACAGTGAGGGAAAGTGTCAGTGTGCTATTCTGTTCTAAACCAATTTTGTTGTTCCATATTTGAAATCCTTGAGTTTAGGGACAGAGAAGGACACTCGTGGAAACTATCAGTGTGCTATTCTGTGCTAAATCTTGTTTGTAGGGAGGGACAGAGTAGGACAGTGAGGGAAAGTGTCAGTGTGCTATTCTGTTCTAAACCAATTTTGCTGAACCATATTTGAAATCCTTGAGTTTAGGGACAGAGAGGTACAGTGAGTGAAACTGACAGTGTGCTATTCTGTTCTAAACCAATTTTGCTGAACCATATTTGAAATCCTTGAGTTTAGGGACAGAGAGGTACAGTGAGTGAAACTGACAGTGTGCTATTCTGTTCTAAACCAATTTTGCTGAACCATATTTGAAATCCTTGAGTTTAGGGACAGAGAAGGACACTCGTGGAAACTATCAGTGTGCTATTCTGTGCTAAATCTTGTTTGTAGGGAGGGACAGAGTAGGACAGTGAGGGAAAGTGTCAGTGTGCTATTCTGTTCTAAACCAATTTTGCTGAACCATATTTGAAATCCTTGAGTTTAGGGACAGAGAAGGATAGGCAGGGGACAGTGTCAGTGTCATTGTTGCTAAGCCTCCTGCACAGTATACACCTGAAGGTAGCCCTTATTGCTCTTTTTCCCATCTCCCTGCAGGCCATCCATTAAAATGTCTGGAAGGCAAACAAGGAGAGGCAGACAGTCAGGAGGCAAAAAAAGAGGGCAAGCAGGCTCTGTGTCTGGGGGCAACAGTGCTGGTCGTGGACGCGGTGCATTGTCATCAGCACATGGCCATGGGACACGCTTGTCCTTCTTTTCGGCAGCTGGACATGTTGAGCCACATCATGCCGAAGACTTGGTAGAGTGGATGACCAAGCCCACCTCATCCTCCTCATCCTCTCTCACCCAGGCTCAGGGTACTGGCAAAGCAGCTGCCAAAGCGTCCTCTTCTCTGGTATCATTATCTTCATTAGTCAATCCTTCCCTAGACCCACCATGTCCTCCTCCTGAGGAGTCCCCCGAACTGTTTGAGCACAGTGTTGGGTACATGCTCCAGGAGGATGCCCAGCGTTTCGAAGGATCTGATGATGATACCCAGCTAGAGGAAGGCAGTAGCGTGAGAGCAGAGAGAGGGGATGCTCAAGAAGGACACCAATCTGGCAGTCATGCTCCAGCAGCTGCAGCATACTGCCAGATAGGCTCCAGTGATGAGGAGGGAGGGGATGATGAGGTCACTGACTCCACGTGGGTGCCTAATAGGAGAGAGGAGGAGGAGGAGGATGAGGAGGAGGCACATCTCCAACGAGGCAGGATGCCCTTGAGTGGCCAGCGTATGGGCAGCACACCGACGGAATCACACCGCAGAGCTCCGCCTGTGCAGGATGCTGCCTCTGCCCGTCATTCAAAAAGTTCTTTGGTGTGGGCCTTTTTTGAGGCGAGTGCATCAGATCGCACAGCTGCTGTTTGCAACATATGTCTCAAGCGTATATCGCGTGGCCAAAACATCAGCCGCTTGGGCACCACATGCTTGATCAGACATATGTTGACCTGCCATGCAGCTCGTTGGCAAGCCTACCTTAAAGACCCACACCAAAGAACAAAGCTGACCTCTTCTTGCACCGCATCAGCTGGGATCTCCAACCCCAGTATACCTTCAGTCCTCTCTGAAACCTGCTCTGAGAGGAATGAAGGTGTAGAATTAGGTGTGTCACAGCCAAGTACTTGCGGGCACTCTGCTAGCAGTACACCAACGTCCGATTCTAGCAGGCAAATTTCCCTGCCCCAGCTGCTGGACCGTCAAAAGAAGTTCACTCCCAGCCATCCACATGCCCAGCGGTTGAATGCTAGCTTGGCTAAATTGCTAGCGCTTCAACTGCTGCCTTTTCAGTTGGTAGACTCGGCCCCCTTCCGTGAGTTTGTGCAACGTGCGGTTCCTCAGTGGCAGGTTCCCAAACGCCACTTTTTCGCACGGAAGGCGATTCCGGCTCTCTACAGGCATGTGGAAGGCAATGTCTTGGCCTCGCTGGACAGGGCGGTCAGCGGTAAGGTGCATATTACCGCTGACTCATGGTCCAGCAGGCATGGACAGGGACGTTACCTTTCTTTCACGGCCCATTGGGTCACTCTTTTGGCAGCTGGGAAGGATGCAGGACAAGGTGCAGTAGTGTTGGAGGTTGTTCCACCGCCACGCCTCCAAAATGCTACTACTGGTTGTGACACACCTCTCTCCTCCACCCCCTCCTCTTCTTCTTCCTCCATGGCCTCTTCCTGTGGTTTGTCCTCGGAACCAGCGGTGCTCCGTAGGCGTTCATGGGGCTACGCAAGTACGCAGGCAAAAAGATGCCATGCCGTGCTTGCGCTGGTGTGTTTGGGGGACAGGAGCCACACTGGGGCAGAGGTCCTGTCTGCTCTGCAGGGGCAGGCCGAGAGGTGGTTGACGCCACGCCAGCTTAAGCCAGGAATGGTGGTTTGCGACAATGGCACCAACCTCCTCTCCGCCCTCTGACAGGGACAACTGACCCATGTGCCCTGTATGGCTCACGTCCTTAACCTGGTGGTGCAGCGGTTCTTGGGCAGGTACCCGGGCTTACAGGATGTCCTGAGGCAGGCCAGGAAAGTCTGTGTGCATTTCCGCAGATCTTATAATGCCAGTGCTCGCCTGGCTGAGCTGCAAAAGGAGTTGAACCTGCCCAAGAACCGCCTTATATGTGACATGCCCACCAGGTGGAACTCAACGTTGGCCATGCTGCAGCGGCTGCACACGCAGCAGAGGGCCATCAATGAGTACCTGTGCGACTACGGCACCAGGACAGGGTCAGGGGAGCTCGGTTTTTTTTTACCACGCCAGTGGGGCATGATCAGGGATGCATGCACTGTCCTGGCACCATTTGAGGAGGCCACAAGGATGGTGAGCAGTGACAGTGCATGCATCAGTGACACTGTACCTCTTGTCCACCTGTTGGAGCACACGCTGCGTGGAATAATGGACAGGGCACTTGAGGCAGAACAGAGGCAGGAAGAGGAGGACTTCCTTGCCTCTCAAGGCCCCCTTTACCCAGACAGTGTTCCTTCTGTCCCACCCATCGCACAGGAAGAGGAGGAGGAGGAGGAGGAGGAGGATTGTGTCAGCATGGAGGTAGAGGCTGGCACTCAGCATCATCAGCAGCAGTCTTTTAGGGATGATTTACAGTCCCAAGAAACCAGTGGACTTGTACGTGGCTGGGAGGAGGTGGCTGCGGATCATGTCGTCCTTAGTGACCCAGAGGACTCCGGACTGAATGCCTCAGCTAACCTACGCTGCATGGCCTTCCTGATCCTGCAAAGTCTGCGGAAGGATCCTCGTATTCTTCGGATCAAGGAGAGGGACCATTACTGGCTGGCCACTCTCCTTGATCCACGGTACAAGGGTAAGGTTGCGGACCTTATCTTACCGTCGCAGAGGGAGCAGAGGATGAGACAACTCCGGGAGGCCTTGCAGAAAGGTCTGTGCAACGCGTTCCCAGAGACTGGGAGGTTACAAACTCCTGGTCCTGGACAACGAGTTGCTGAGGCTTCGGGCAGTCAAAGAAGGAGCGGTGGGGAAGGTGGCCGTCTGACCGATGCGTTCAGACAATTCTTTAGTCCGCAGCCCCAAAGTATGATCGGTTCCAGCAACCATCGCCAGCGTCTGATATACATGGTCCAGGAATACCTAGGGGCAAGGTCAGACTTGGACACCTTCCCCACCGAAAATCCTCTGGCTTACTGGGTCTTGAGGATGGATCACTGGCCAGAGCTTGCACAGTATGCAATTGAGCTACTGGCCTGTCCTGCATCCAGCGTTCTTTCAGAACGCACATTCAGTGCTGCTGGAGGATTTGTCACGGATCACAGGGTGCGCCTGAGTTGAGGGACAGAGAGGTACAGTGAGTGAAACTGACAGTGTGCTATTCTGTTCTAAATCAATTTTGCTGTTCCATATTTTCAATCCTTGAGTTGAGGGGCAGAGAGGTACAGTGAGGGAAACTGACAGTGTGCTATTCTGTTCTAAAACTATTTTGCTGAACCATATTTTCAATCCTTGAGTTGAGGGACAGAGAGGTACAGTGAGGGAAAGTGTCAGTGTGCTATTGTGTTCTAAAACTATTTTGCTGAACCATATTTTCAATCCTTGAGTTGAGGGACAGAGAGGTACAGTGAGTGAAACTGACAGTGTGCTATTCTGTTCTAAAACTATTTTGCTGTTCCATATTTTCAATCCTTGAGTTGAGGGACAGAGAGGTACAGTGAGTGAAACTGACAGTGTGCTATTCTGTTCTAAATCAATTTTGCTGTTCCATATTTTCAATCCTTGAGTTGAGGGACAGAGAGCTACAGTGAGGGAAAGTGTCAGTGTGCTATTGTGTTCTAAAACTATTTTGCTGAACCATATTTTCAATCCTTGAGTTGAGGGACAGAGAGCTACAGTGAGGGAAAGTGTCAGTGTGCTATTGTGTTCTAAAACTATTTTGCTGAACCATATTTTCAATCCTTGAGTTGAGGGACAGAGAGGTACAGTGAGTGAAACTGACAGTGTGCTATTCTGTTCTAAATCAATTTTGCTGTTCCATATTTTCAATCCTTGAGTTGAGGGACAGAGAGGTACAGTGAGGGAAAGTGTCAGTGTGCTATTCTGTTCTAAAACTATTTTGCTGTTCCATATTTTCAATCCTTGAGTTGAGGGACAGAGAGCTACAGTGAGGGAAAGTGTCAGTGTGCTAGTGTGTTCTAAAACTATTTTGCTGAACCATATTTTCAATCCTTGAGTTGAGGGACAGAGAGCTACAGTGAGGGAAAGTGTCAGTGTGCTATTGTGTTCTAAAACTATTTTGCTGAACCATATTTTCAATCCTTGAGTTGAGGGACAGAGAGGTACAGTGAGTGAAACTGACAGTGTGCTATTCTGTTCTAAATCAATTTTGCTGTTCCATATTTTCAATCCTTGAGTTGAGGGGCAGAGAGGTACAGTGAGGGAAACTGACAGTGTGCTATTCTGTTCTAAAACTATTTTGCTGAACCATATTTTCAATCCTTGAGTTGAGGGACAGAGAGGTACAGTGAGTGAAACTGACAGTGTGCTATTCTGTTCTAAAACTATTTTGCTGTTCCATATTTTCAATCCTTGAGTTGAGGGACAGAGAGCTACAGTGAGGGAAAGTGTCAGTGTGCTATTGTGTTCTAAAACTATTTTGCTGAACCATATTTTCAATCCTTGAGTTGAGGGACAGAGAGGTACAGTGAGTGAAACTGACAGTGTGCTATTCTGTTCTAAAACTATTTTGCTGTTCCATATTTTCAATCCTTGAGTTGAGGGACAGAGAGCTACAGTGAGGGAAAGTGTCAGTGTGCTATTGTGTTCTAAAACTATTTTGCTGTTCCATATTTTCAATCCTTGAGTTGAGGGACAGAGAGGTACAGTGAGTGAAACTGACAGTGTGCTATTCTGTTCTAAATCAATTTTGCTGTTCCATATTTTCAATCCTTGAGTTGAGGGACAGAGAGCTACAGTGAGGGAAAGTGTCAGTGTGCTATTGTGTTCTAAAACTATTTTGCTGAACCATATTTTCAATCCTTCAATTGAGGGACAGAGAGCTACAGTGAGGGAAAGTGTCAGTGTGCTATTGTGTTCTAAAACTATTTTGCTGAACCATATTTTCAATCCTTGAGTTGAGGGACAGAGAGGTACAGTGAGTGAAACTGACAGTGTGCTATTCTGTTCTAAATCAATTTTGCTGTTCCATATTTTCAATCCTTGAGTTGAGGGACAGAGAGGTACAGTGAGTGAAACTGACAGTGTGCTATTCTGTTCTAAAACTATTTTGCTGTTCCATATTTTCAATCCTTGAGTTGAGGGACAGAGAGGTACAGTGAGTGAAACTGACAGTGTGCTATTCTGTTCTAAAACTATTTTGCTGTTCCATATTTTCAATCCTTGAGTTGAGGGACAGAGAGCTACAGTGAGGGAAAGTGTCAGTGTGCTATTGTGTTCTAAAACTATTTTGCTGAACCATATTTTCAATCCTTGAGTTGAGGGACAGAGAGCTACAGTGAGGGAAAGTGTCAGTGTGCTATTGTGTTCTAAAACTATTTTGCTGAACCATATTTTCAATCCTTGAGTTGAGGGACAGAGAGGTACAGTGAGTGAAACTGACAGTGTGCTATTCTGTTCTAAATCAATTTTGCTGTTCCATATTTTCAATCCTTGAGTTGAGGGACAGAGAGGTACAGTGAGGGAAACTGACAATGTGCTATTCTGTTCTAAAACTATTTTGCTGAACCATATTTTCAATCCTTGAGTTGAGGGACAGAGAGGTACAGTGAGTGAAACTGACAGTGTGCTATTCTGTTCTAAAACTATTTTGCTGTTCCATATTTTCAATCCTTGAGTTGAGGGACAGAGAGGTACAGTGAGGGAAAGTGTCAGTGTGCTATTGTGTTCTAAAACTATTTTGCTGAACCATATTTTCAATCCTTGAGTTGAGGAACAGAGAGGTACAGTGAGTGAAACTGACAGTGTGCTATTCTGTTCTAAATCAATTTTGCTGTTCCATATTTTAAATCCTTGAGTTGAGGGACAGAGAGGTACAGTGAGGGAAACTGACACTGTGCTATTCTGTTCTAAAACTATTTTGCTGAACCATATTTTCAATCCTTGAGTTGAGGGACAGAGAGGTACAGTGAGTGAAACTGACAGTGTGATATTCTGTTCTAAAACTATTTTGCTGAACCATATTTTCAATCCTTGAGTTGAGGGACAGAGAGGTACAGTGAGTGAAACTGACAGTGTGCTATTCTGTTCTAAAACTATTTTGCTGTTCCATATTTTCAATCCTTGAGTTGAGGGACAGAGAGGTACAGTGAGGGAAAGTGTCAGTGTGCTATTGTGTTCTAAAACTATTTTGCTGAACCATATTTTCAATCCTTGAGTTGAGGGACAGAGAGCTACAGTGAGGGAAAGTGTCAGTGTGCTATTGTGTTCTAAAACTATTTTGCTGAACCATATTTTCAATCCTTGAGTTGAGGGACAGAGAGGTACAGTGAGTGAAACTGACAGTGTGCTATTCTGTTCTAAATCAATTTTGCTGTTCCATATTTTCAATCCTTGAGTTGAGGGACAGAGAGCTACAGTGAGGGAAAGTGTCAGTGTGCTATTGTGTTCTAAAACTATTTTGCTGAACCATATTTTCAATCCTTGAGTTGAGGGACAGAGAGCTACAGTGAGGGAAAGTGTCAGTGTGCTATTGTGTTCTAAAACTATTTTGCTGAACCATATTTTCAATCCTTGAGTTGAGGGACAGAGAGGTACAGTGAGTGAAACTGACAGTGTGCTATTCTGTTCTAAATCAATTTTGCTGTTCCATATTTTCAATCCTTGAGTTGAGGGACAGAGAGGTACAGTGAGTGAAACTGACAGTGTGCTATTCTGTTCTAAAACTATTTTGCTGTTCCATATTTTCAATCCTTGAGTTGAGGGACAGAGAGCTACAGTGAGGGAAAGTGTCAGTGTGCTATTGTGTTCTAAAACTATTTTGCTGAACCATATTTTCAATCCTTGAGTTGAGGGACAGAGAGCTACAGTGAGGGAAAGTGTCAGTGTGCTATTGTGTTCTAAAACTATTTTGCTGAACCATATTTTCAATCCTTGAGTTGAGGGACAGAGAGGTACAGTGAGTGAAACTGACAGTGTGCTATTCTGTTCTAAATCAATTTTGCTGTTCCATATTTTCAATCCTTGAGTTGAGGGACAGAGAGGTACAGTGAGGGAAACTGACAGTGTGCTATTCTGTTCTAAAACTATTTTGCTGAACCATATTTTCAATCCTTCAGTTGAGGGACAGAGAGGTACAGTGAGTGAAACTGACAGTGTGCTATTCTGTTCTAAAACTATTTTGCTGAACCATATTTTCAATCCTTGAGTTGAGGGACAGAGAGGTACAGTGAGTGAAACTGACAGTGTGCTATTCTGTTCTAAAACTATTTTGCTGTTCCATATTTTCAATCCTTGAGTTGAGGGACAGAGAGGTACAGTGAGTGAAACTGACAGTGTGCTATTCTGTTCTAAATCAATTTTGCTGTTCCATATTTTCAATCCTTGAGTTGAGGGACAGAGAGCTACAGTGAGGGAAAGTGTCAGTGTGCTATTGTGTTCTAAAACTATTTTGCTGAACCATATTTTCAATCCTTGAATTGAGGGACAGAGAGCTACAGTGAGGGAAAGTGTCAGTGTGCTATTGTGTTCTAAAACTATTTTGCTGAACCATATTTTCAATCCTTGAGTTGAGGGACAGAGAGGTACAGTGAGTGAAACTGACAGTGTGCTATTCTGTTCTAAATCAATTTTGCTGTTCCATATTTTCAATCCTTGAGTTGAGGGACAGAGAGGTACAGTGAGTGAAACTGACAGTGTGCTATTCTGTTCTAAATCTATTTTGCTGTTCCATATTTTCAATCCTTGAGTTGAGGGACAGAGAGGTACAGTGAGTGAAACTGACAGTGTGCTATTCTGTTCTAAAACTATTTTGCTGTTCCATATTTTCAATCCTTGAGTTGAGGGACAGAGAGCTACAGTGAGGGAAAGTGTCAGTGTGCTATTGTGTTCTAAAACTATTTTGCTGAACCATATTTTCAATCCTTGAGTTGAGGGACAGAGAGCTACAGTGAGGGAAAGTGTCAGTGTGCTATTGTGTTCTAAAACTATTTTGCTGAACCATATTTTCAATCCTTGAGTTGAGGGACAGAGAGGTACAGTGAGTGAAACTGACAGTGTGCTATTCTGTTCTAAAACTATTTTGCTGTTCCATATTTTCAATCCTTGAGTTGAGGGACAGAGAGGTACAGTGAGTGAAACTGACAGTGTGCTATTCTGTTCTAAATCAATTTTTCTGTTCCATATTTTCAATCCTTGAGTTGAGGGACAGAGAGCTACAGTGAGGGAAAGTGTCAGTGTGCTATTGTGTTCTAAAACTATTTTGCTGAACCATGTTTTCAATCCTTGAGTTGAGGGACAGAGAGCTACAGTGAGGGAAAGTGTCAGTGTGCTATTGTGTTCTAAAACTATTTTGCTGAACCATATTTTCAATCCTTGAGTTGAGGGACAGAGAGGTACAGTGAGTGAAACTGACAGTGTGCTATTCTGTTCTAAATCAATTTTGCTGTTCCATATTTTCAATCCTTGAGTTGAGGGACAGAGAGGTACAGTGAGTGAAACTGACAGTGTGCTATTCTGTTCTAAAACTATTTTGCTGTTCCATATTTTCAATCCTTGAGTTGAGGGACAGAGAGGTACAGTGAGTGAAACTGACAGTGTGCTATTCTGTTCTAAAACTATTTTGCTGTTCCATATTTTCAATCCTTGAGTTGAGGGACAGAGAGCTACAGTGAGGGAAAGTGTCAGTGTGCTATTCTGTTCTAAAACTATTTTGCTGAACCATATTTTCAATCCTTGAGTTGAGGGACAGAGAGCTACAGTGAGGGAAAGTGTCAGTGTGCTATTGTGTTCTAAAACTATTTTGCTGAACCATATTTTCAATCCTTGAGTTGAGGGACAGAGAGGTACAGTGAGTGAAACTGACAGTGTGCTATTCTGTTCTAAATCAATTTTGCTGTTCCATATTTTCAATCCTTGAGTTGAGGGACAGAGAGGTACAGTGAGGGAAACTGACAGTGTGCTATTCTGTTCTAAAACTATTTTGCTGAACCATATTTTCAATCCTTGAGTTGAGGGACAGAGAGGTACAGTGAGTGAAACTGACAGTGTGCTATTCTGTTCTAAAACTATTTTGCCGAACCATATTTTCAATCCTTGAGTTGAGGGACAGAGAGGTACAGTGAGGGAAACTGACAGTGTGCTATTCTGTTCTAAAACTATTTTGCTGTTCCATATTTTCAATCCTTGAGTTGAGGGACAGAGAGGTACAGTGAGGGAAAGTGTCATTGTGCTATTGTGTTCTAAAACTATTTTGCTGAACCATATTTTCAATCCTTGAGTTGAGGAACAGAGAGGTACAGTGAGTGAAACTGACAGTGTGCTATTCTGTTCTAAAACTATTTTGCTGTTCCATATTTTCAATCCTTGAGTTGAGGGACAGAGAGGTACAGTGAGTGAAACTGACAGTGTGCTATTCTGTTCTAAATCAATTTTGCTGTTCCATATTTTCAATCCTTGAGTTGAGGGACAGAGAGCTACAGTGAGGGAAAGTGTCAGTGTGCTATTGTGTTCTAAAACTATTTTGCTGAACCATATTTTCAATCCTTGAGTTGAGGGACAGAGAGCTACAGTGAGTGAAACTGACAGTGTGCTATTCTGTTCTAAATCAATTTTGCTGTTCCATATTTTCAATCCTTGAGTTGAGGGACAGAGAGGTACAGTGAGGGAAACTGACAGTGTGCTATTCTGTTCTAAAACTATTTTGCTGTTCCATATTTTCAATCCCTGAGTTGAGGGACAGAGAAGGACACTCGTAGAAATTATCAGTGTGCTATTCTGTGCTAAATCTTGTTTGTAGGGAGGGACAGAGTAGGACAGTGAGGGAAAGTGTCAGTGTGCTATTCTGTTCTAAAACTTTTTTACTGAACCATATTTTCAATCCTTGTGTTTAGGGACAGAGAAGGATAGGCAGGGGACAGTGTCAGTGTCATTGTTGCTAAGCCTCCTGCACAATATACACCTGAAGGTAGCCCTTATTGCTGTTTTTCCCATCTCCCTGCAGGCCATCCATTAAAATGTCTGGAAGGCAACCAAGGAGAGGCAAACAGTCAGGAGGCAAAAAAAGAGGGCAAGCAGGCTCTGTGTCTGGGGGCAACAGTGCTGGTCGTGGACGCGGTGCATTGTCATCAGCACATGGCCATGGGACACGCTTGTCCTTGTTTTCGGCAGCTGGACATGTTGAGCCACATCATGCCGAAGACTTGGTAGAGTGGATGACCAAGCCCACCTCATCCTCCTCATCCTCTCTCACCCAGGCTCAGGGTAGTGGCAAAGCAGCTGCCAAAGCGTCCTCTTCTCTGGTATCATTATCTTCATTAGTCAATCCTTCCCTAGACCCACCATGCCCTCCTCCTGAGGAGTCCCCCGAACTGTTTGAGCACAGTGTTGGGTACATGCTCCAGGAGGATGCCCAGCGTTTGGAAGGATCTGATGATGATACCCAGCTAGAGGAAGGCAGCAGCGTGAGAGCAGAGAGAGGGGATGCTCAAGAAGGACACCAATCTGGCAGTCATGTTCCAGCAGCTGCAGCATACTGCCAGATTGGCTCCAGTGATGAGGAGGGAGGGGATGATGAGGTCACTGACTCCATGTGGGTGCCTAATAGGAGAGAGGAGGAGGAGGAGGATGAGGAGGAGGCACATCTCCAATGAGGCAGGATGCCCTTGAGTGGCCAGCGTATGGGCAGCACACCGACGGAATCACACCGCAGAGCTCCGCCTGTGCAGGGCGCTGCCTCTGCCCGTCATTCAAAAAGTTCTTTGGTGTGGGCCTTTTTTGAGGCGAGTGCATCAGATCGCACAGCTGCTGTTTGCAACATATGTCTCAAGCGTATATCGCGTGGCCAAAACATCAGCCGCTTGGGCACCACATGCTTGATCAGACATATGTTGACCTGCCATGCAGCTCGTTGGCAAGCCTACCTTAAAGACCCACACCAAAGAACAAAGCTGACCTCTTCTTGCACCGCATCAGCTGGGATCTCCAACCCCACTATACCTTCACTCCTCTCTGAAACCTGCTCTGAGAGGAATGAAGGTGTAGAATTAGGTGTGTCACAGGCAAGTACTTGCGGGCACTCTGCTAGCAGTACACCAACGTCCGATTCTAGCAGGCAAATTTCCCTGCCCCAGCTGCTGGACCGTCGAAAGAAGTTCACTCCCAGCCATCCACATGCCCAGCGGTTGAATGCTAGCTTGGCTAAATTGCTAGCGCTTCAACTGCTGCCTTTTCAGTTGGTAGACTCGGCCCCCTTCCGTGAGTTTGTGCAACGTGCGGTTCCTCAGTGGCAGGTTCCCAAACGACACTTTTTCGCACGGAAGGCTATTCCGGCTCTCTACAGGCATGTGGAAGGCAATGTCTTGGCCTCGCTGGACAGGGCGGTCAGCGGTAAGGTGCATATTACCGCTGACTCATGGTCCAGCAGGCATGGACAGGGACGTTACCTTTCTTTCACGGCCCATTGGGTCACTCTTTTGGCAGCTGGGAAGGATGCAGGACAAGGTGCAGTAGTGTTGGAGGTTGTTCCACCCCCACGCCTCCAAAATGCTACTACTGGTTGTGACACACCTCTCTCCTCCACCCCCTCCTCTTCTTCTTCCTCCATGGCCTCTTCCTGTGGTTTGTCCTCGGAACCAGCGGTGCTCCGTAGGCGTTCAAGGGGCTACGCAAGTACGCAGGCAAAAAGATGCCATGCCGTGCTTGCGCTGGTGTGTTTGGGGGACAGGAGCCACACTGGGGCAGAGGTCCTGTCTGCTCTGCAGGGGCAGGCCGAGAGGTGGTTGACGCCACGCCAGCTTAAGCCAGGAATGGTGGTTTGCGACAATGGCACCAACCTCCTCTCCGCCCTCCGACAGGGACAACTGACCCATGTGCCCTGTATGGCTCACGTCCTTAACCTGGTGGTGCAGCGGTTCTTGGGCAGGTACCCGGGCTTACAGGATGTCCTGAGGCAGGCCAGGAAAGTCTGTGTGCATTTCCGCAGATCTTATAATGCCAGTGCTCGCCTGGCTGAGCTTCAAAAGGAGTTGAACCTGCCCAAGAACCGCCTTATATGTGACATGCCCACCAGGTGGAACTCAACGTTGGCCATGCTGCAGCGGCTGCACACGCAGCAGAGGGCCATCAATGAGTACCTGTGCGACTACGGCACCAGGACAGGGTCAGGGGAGCTCGGGTTTTTTTCACCACGCCAGTGGGGCATGATCAGGGATGCATGCACTGTCCTGGCACCATTTGAGGAGGCCACGAGGATGGTGAGCAGTGACAGTGCATGCATCAGTGACACTGTACCTCTTGTCCACCTGTTGGAGCACACGCTGCGTGGAATAATGGACAGGGCACTTGAGGCAGAACAGAGGCAGGAAGAGGAGGACTTCCTTGCCTCTCAAGGCCCCCTTTACCCAGACAGTGTTCCTTCTGTCCCACCCATCGCACAGGAAGAGGAGGAGGAGGAGGAGGAGGAGGAGGAGGATTGTGTCAGCATGGAGGTGGAGGCTGGCACTCAGCATCATCAGCAGCAGTCTTTTAGGGATGATTTACAGTCCCAAGAAACCAGTGGACTTGTACGTGGCTGGGAGGAGGTGGCTGCGGATCATGTCGTCCTTAGTGACCCAGAGGACTCCGGACTGAATGCCTCAGCTAACCTACGCTGCATGGCCTCCCTGATCCTGCAAAGTCTGCGGAAGGATCCTCGTATTCTTCGGATCAAGGAGAGGGACCATTACTGGCTGGCCACTCTCCTTGATCCACGGTACAAGGGTAAGGTTGCGGACCTTATCGTACCGTCGCAGAGGGAGCAGAGGATGAGACAACTCCGGGAGGCCTTGCAGAAAGGTCTGTGCAACGCGTTCCCATTGACTGGGAGGTTACAAACTCCTGGTCCTGGACAACGAGTTGCTGAGGCTTCGGGCAGTCAAAGAAGGAGCGGTGGGGAAGTTGGCCGTCTGACCGATGCGTTCAGACAATTCTTTAGTCCGCAGCCCCAAAGTATGATCGGTTCCAGCAACCATCGCCAGCGTCTGATATACATGGTGCAGGAATACCTAGGGGCAAGGTCAGACTTGGACACCTTCCCCACCGAAAATCCTCTGGCTTACTGGGTCTTGAGGATGGATCACTGGCCAGAGCTTGCACAGTATGCAATTGAGCTACTGGCCTGTCCTGCATCCAGCGTTCTTTCAGAACGCACATTCAGTGCTGCTGGAGGATTTGTCACGGATCACAGGGTGCGCCTGTCCACCGACTCGGTTGATCGACTGACTTTCATCAAGATGAACCAGTCTTGGATCACCACCAGCTACCACACACCAGATGCTGATATAACAGACTAATTGATTTTAAAATGTCACATCCCTTCAAGACTGATGCTGATGCTGAGTGCCTGTGCTGTTATGTTGTCTGGCTATCCTCCTCCTCCTCCTCAATGATACGATTAACGATGATAGCTTGGAAGATCATTTTGGTTTATGGGTGACGCCACCAGTGGCTAAGGCCCAATTTTTCAGCCCGTTTAACAGGGGCGTGTAATTAAAATTTTTGATGCAATACTTTGCAACAGGCCTCATTGCTGTGCTCCAAGTACAGTATCTGTGAGGGGTTGCAGTGTTGTGCCACCAGTGCCTAAGGCCCAATTTTTCAGCCCCTGTTCAACAGGGGCATGCAATTATAATTATTGATCTAATAATTCACAGCAGGGCCCATTGCTGCGCCCACCAAGAGTAACTGTCAGGCCTTACAGTGTTGTGGCACCAGCAACACCATCACCACCACCACCACCACCAAAGGCCCAATTTTTCAGCCCCTGTTCAACAGGGGCATGCAATTATAATTATTGATCTAATAATTCACAGCAGGGCCCATTGCTGCGCCCACCAAGAGTAACTGTCAGGCCTTACAGTGTTGTGGCACCAGCACCACCATCACCACCACCACCAAAGGCCCAATTTTTCAGCCCCTGTTCAACAGGGGGATGCAATTATAATTATTGATCTAATAATTCACAGCAGGGACCATTGCTGCGCCCACCAAGAGTAACTGTCAGGCCTTACAGTGTTGTGGCACCAGCACCACCATCAAAGGCCCAATTTTTACTACCACTGATCAACAATTATATGTTATTACAATTCCTGATATTATACTTGACAGCAGGGCGTTCCAGCACCCACCAAGAATAACTGTGAGTGCTTTCAGTGTTGTGCGAACACCAACACCTAAGGGGCCAATTTCTGCAGAGTATATACGGAAGGTCCCTACTTTCAAACATCCAACTTACAAACTACTACTACTTGCAAACGGAAGAAGACAACAGGAAGTGAGAGGAAATCTACCCCTTGGAAGGAAAATTCTCTCCTGTAAGAATTAATATGGGAGAAAGGTGTCTCCTCTCTACTGATGCTTTATCACCAATCCTTGTTTCAATACAAACACCACATTTCAAAAACAGTTGTCATTGGGACGCAAAGTGAGGTGAAATGTTCTGAACAGGGGCACAGACAGCAAAAAAAATGTGACAGGGGTGATAACCGTTCCCTATGTTTTCCAAAAAGCTAAAAAAAAGGAATTTGGCATGGAGCTACACTTAAACAATGCAGCTGTTCAAAATTACAAACAGATTCTACATAAGAACAAACCTACAGTCCCTGTCTTGTATGCACCGCCTGTATACGGCTGTTCAGAGTATATAGGGGCTTTTTTATTTTGTGTGCGGGGTTCCCCTTAATATCCATACAAGACACAAAGGGGCTGGTAATGGGCTGGGGTAGGGGGGGGGGTTGATGGGGTAGCTATGCCATTTTTCCTAAAGATTTTCATCCATATTACCGGGACCAGACATTGCATTAAAGCCGCAAGCAGTTTTAAATGGCTTTTTTTCCTTTAGAAATGTTATTTTGTGCAAGGACAGTTCTAAACACGGGAAACACGTGGCACTTCACAGGCATACTTTAGACACCCCCCAGGTACAATATTTAAAGGAATATTTGACTTTTTTTTCACTTTATGCATCATTAAAATGACTCCTCCCGGAAAACGTCCGTTTTTAAAACTTTTTTTTGCATTGATACATGTCCCCTGGTGCAGAACCCGGGTTCCCAAACTCTGTTTCGGACAATAACATGGATAATAGTCGTTATAATTAGCACTTTAGAATCCGAACGTTCGCATCCATTGTATTTAATAGGGTTCTAATGTTCGCGCGAACTTTCGGTCCGTTCGCGGGTTCTGGTGCGAACCGAACCCGGGGGTGTTCGGCTCATCACTAGGGAAGACTCAGAAAAATAGTAAACTGGAGAAGAGTGCAGATATATCTGCTGTAGATCACTCCCTTCTATATGGGAATACTCAGAAAAATAGTAAACTGGAGAAGAGTGCAGATATATCTGCTGTAGATCACTCCCTTCTATATGGGAATACTCAGAAAAATAGTAAACTGGAGAAGAGTGCAGATATATCTGCTGTAGATCACTCCCTTCTATATGGGAATACTCAGAAAAATAGTAAACTGGAGAAGAGTGCAGATATATCTGCTGTAGATCACTCCCTTCTATATGGGAATACTCAGAAAAATAGTAAACTGGAGAAGAGTGCAGATATATCTGCTGTAGATCACTCCCTTCTATATGGGAATACTCAGAAAAATAGTAAACTGGAGAAGAGTGCAGATATATCTGCTGTAGTTCACTCCCTTCTATATGGGAAAACTCAGAAAAATTGTAAACTGGAGAAGAGTGCAGATATATCTGCTGTAGTTCACTCCCTTCTATATGGGAAGACTCAGAAAAATAGTAAACTGGAGAAGAGTGCAGATATATCTGCTGTAGATCACACCCTTCTATATGGAAAAACTCAGAAAAATAGTAAACTGGTGGAGAAGAGTGCAGATATATCTGCTGCAGTTCACTCCCTTCTATATGGGAAAACTCAGAAAAATAGTAAGCTGGAGAAGAGTGCAGATAGATCTGCTGTAGTTCACTCCCTTCTATGAAAAAAAATGATCTATTTGCCTTCAGTCTGTTCTGTATTATCCTGATTTTGACTCACATGTGACAAGCTCACTTTAAACGACATTTTATGAAATTATGTTCGTTAGGAAAAACATGAGAGCCATAATATATACCTAAATGGATTGACAGATATATGTACAAATCACCCCCTGAATCAAAATTTCCTTATCAGCCTGCAGATTAGAAAGAATGAGGTCCTGCTGTACAATTATTCTGATAAAGCTTGGCAATTCTATAAATAAATACGAGAAGCACTGCAGATGGCAATAAAAACGATGATGCAGTTTTTAAGAAAATAAATGAATACAAATGAACATAAAGAATAAGAACTGTAATAAGGCAGCATAGTTCTACAGTCCTATCCTCAGCTGGAAGATGCATCATGGATTAAAAAGGATGCAAATTCCAAGGGCTTTGCAGCAACGAAATCAATGATCCCAAGACTAAAAACACGAATTTAAACAAATGACTTCTTATTTTTACACGATCCAAATGTTATGCCAATTGTGAGATATTTATTAAGCGGCCGTTAATTAAATGCAAAATCGAGACATTCCAGATTTTTGGGGATTAATCATGTATTTTATATTTAAAAAAAAAAATCAATTGAATAAAAATGATACTAGTTAAACTTTAGATTATTTTGAATGAACTGTAATCGAAGTTTCTGTTGGTGATCGCTTCAATGGAACGCCATGCAGACTCCTTTCAGGTGAAATGTATCTAAACGAAGCTTTACAAAAATAGTGGTGCAGGTACACGTTTAGTTTTCAAAGGACAAGCTAAAATTAGTTTGTCTATAAGTTTATTTAAAAAAAAAAAAAAAAAAAAGCGCATAACAAACTCAAACAAAACCAAATAACTGCATTCAATGTACACCATCTTATAAAAAAAAAAAAAGAATAGACAATTTTTATATTATCAAAGAGCATTTGTTATAACAGATAGGTGATCAGATATAGGTCAGTTATACAGTATCTACATTTCATGGCAAGGGTTAGTCTGAGAAGACGGTGGATTATGCCATCCTTCGTTAAATAAAACGGAGCTCATACACATTGAAGTCCTCCTGACTTGGGAAAGTCATCCTGGTCTAAAGCTCCAACAGGTCATGGTTTGGAAATAGCGACCATAAACACCAAGCCCTTGACTTTGATTTATGGTGAAGAAAATCCTGAAAACATGACCTGTTGGGGGTATTTGAGTGCTGAGGTTGGGAATTAATGCCCTATATAATAGGACTGGGGAGGGGGGAAGTCATCCTAGACTAGAGCCACTGCAGTCAGAATGCCCTATGTCGGTGTTCCCCAAACTTGTTCCCTAAGAACCTCCAGCAGGTCAAGGTTTGGGAATAGCTGTCATAACCAAGTCGTTGACGTTAAATTATGGTGGAAAAAAAATCCTGAAATCATAATCTGTTGGGGGTATTTGAGCGCTGAGGTTGGGAACTACTGCCCTATATAATAGGACTGGGGAGGGGGGACAAAGTCATCCTGGACTAGAGCCACTGTATACAGAATGCCCTATGTCAGTGGCCCCCAACCTTGATCCTTAAGAACATGCAGCAGCTCAAGGGGTGGAAATAGCTCTCATAAACAACAAGCCATTGACTTTGATTTTAAGAAAATCCTGAAAACAGTACCTGATAGGGGTACTTGAGCGCTGAGGTTGGGAACTAGTGCCCTATATAATAGGACTGGGGTGGGGGCAAATTCATCCTGGTCAGCACTGTTCTGGCAGCCAAAATCTTTGCTACAACCTTGTCCCAGGATTTGTCCTCTCCACCTTGCTCTTTAGACTCCGATAAAAACACTGTAAAGTGTAAAGTAGATTAGAAATCACAGCTACTCATGGAGTGGAAAACCTTTCATAAGTACTTGTAGTGCCTTCCACCCTCCCAAACACAGTCCTCAACAAGTCCCGCTTTCCCAATAATCAGTCATTTAGTCCAGAGGATTATTTTGCTGTGTAGAAGCACATAAATAGATACATCCTTTATAAACGTATAATACATATATTTATATAATTAGATATAATGATATAAAGTTGTGCTATTAGTGTCTCAGTGCTCCTTGCTTGCCCCAGTCTCTTGGTCACTCTGCTCATCAGTAAAACATACGTCCACATCACTGTCATTGTCCTCGCTCTTGGTGTCTGCTTGGGGATAGGAAGGGTCAGTGTGTAGGTCTTCCTTGGTGGTCAAACTTTGGCCAGGGTGCCTTGATTTGACGTGTCTTTCCAGGTCCCTTCTTCTTACCAGCACCTTGCCACAGTGCTCACAGCGGTAAGGTGTGTTGCCCTCAGCGTGCAGGCGAATGTGCTTGTTGAGGTTACTGGGGTCCCCAAAGGGCCTGAGACACACCTTGCATTTGAGGGGTTTGTAGCCAGTGTGAGTCCTCATATGGATCTTTAGGCCATATTTACGAGAGTACAGTTTGCCACAGTACAGACATAGGTGGCCCTTCTTGGGCTTGCCAGTCCCAGGGGCTGTTGCCCCAGCTAGGCTTTCCAGTCGCCCAGCTCTGCTTTTCTCTGCTGCTATTTCAGAGAGCTGGTGATTGTGCATGGCTATCTCACGATCTATGCTGGTGGTCAGAGAACCAAGTTCTGGGTTCATGGCTGGCCCAGCATTGAAATAAGACTCGGGGTACTTGATCAGGTTGCTGAAATGAAATTTAAAAGGGTAATAGGGTGTGCTGTAGAGAAGTTCCCCATTGTACACTGTGAAAGGCATGACCGGGATGTTACATTCCGCTGAGTAGGACTTGATGCCTTCAAACTGTGGGATGGAGAAACGTTCTGAGAAGTGTAATCCTGGCTGGCCCATCTGGTTGTAGCGACTGTTGGGTGACAGGCTGTTATGAATGCCTCGCTCAACGTGTTTGAAGGCTGAGCTTTCCTCCAGGTGGGACAGGATAGGGAAGCCCCTCAGGCCAGTGCTACAAGATAAGACAGTGGAGGAGCCATCACCTGGGTGGAGGTACTTGGAGTGGTGATTGCTCACTAGACCTTCACTTGTTCGGCCAGGCTTGATGCCTCCTAAAAGTTTACTGAAGCCCATGTTGCCAGATTTGGTGTCTTCTCTTGTAGAGTCAACATGAGCTAATTTGGATAGTCCAGCTGGTTTGAAAGCCGACCTTAAGCCCGGATAAAACGTGACCCCGTTGGTACCACATGGGTTTGCCACCACTCCTAGAAACTGTCCATGGCTCCTGGCAGAGCTCACGCTCATGTCTAGGGCTCGGTCCTGCTCCTCTTTGCCAAGTGCCTTCTTGATGACCCCAAGCTTGCTTAAAGCTGGAGATAAGGAGGATTCCCTTTTAATGGCGTCTCTGCCGTTGCTCTGCTGATGGCTCCCTCTGAGCGGTGGGGTGGGATTGGGGACTCCATCAGCCGTTTTAGGAGAAACGCTGAAAATGTCTGAACTTCTGACATGCTCGTTCCCAAGAAACCCTCTGCCGTTATTCAGCGCACAGTGGAAATGGATGTGAGCCTTTAAGGTGTTTGGAAACTTAAATGTCCTCCAGCAATACCAGCAAATGTATCTTTCTTCTCCTGTTGAATAAAAAAAATAAAAAGTTAATAGATTACCAGGGCTAACATTGTGATTTTATGCTGCATAATGGGGGTGATTTACTAAAAATAGGAGAGTGCAAAATCTGGTGTAGCTTTATTAAAAATG